>CM034403.1:10907189-13727189 GCA_019925095.2 Dendrolimus kikuchii
TCAAAATAACGTGAAGTCTTATGCCACGTTTTGCATCTACCAATATATATCTACCACATGTCAAAACACGTATAAATTTTTGTATATATATAAGTATTATATAATGTATGTCTTTGAAAACTACGGGTCATAAAAATGTCCCGGACATTTGGAAGCTTTGCGTGGGGCCATGGGAAGGCCAACACGTAGAGGCCCTTTGTCAAAGTGGCGTGACGCTGACCGGCGATTATTCCTGTCTACACCATATAGTAATGCACCCAAGGACAAACCCCGGCCAGTGTAGGACTATTGCGGGAAATGAGGACAAAAAGTACCGGGCTATTGGGGTGAACTGCTAGTGGTACTAGAGGTCTGGGGACATGGGGACTATGGCTTCTGCCCGTTGCAATGTTCGGGGAACATGGAAAAATGGGCAGACGGTGACTCGCCACTCCCTGCATGGGCCCCAAAAAATGCCATAGAAGACCGGGGCAACATGGCTGTGAGTGGCTAAGGGGTGTAGAGAGGTGGGCTGCAGGTTCATCAAAGCTACTTCTCACGTGATGCCATTTATCACTTTCACCCCTGGAGCTTGAGTCTTAGCTCTAGCGATCTCCACTCCGTGCCGGCTGGTTAAGGCAAGCACGGAGGCGGGGAGGCCTTGCCTTGGCCCCCGGAGTCAGGTACGAGGTGTCGCTACTCACCTAAGGCTTCGCCACAAAGCCCCCTGCGGGTATACTCATAAAGTAAAAAGTATTTATTATATTATTATTATATTACGCATTGGCGGGGCTCCTGTCGGTTGTTTGCGACTACTCGTTGCCGAACAAACGGCGCTAAGTAATTTCCGCTAAATTTCATCTATACAGTTCCTAAGAAAATGAGTGTAACGTAAATATGTATAGACAAACCGACGGATGGAGATGACAATTTTAAAAGGCCTCGGATTTTATTAATTGCCATAGCATCGCTACAAAGTATAAAATAAAGTAGCTTTCACAGTTTGTCAGTCTGTCTGTATATTTGCTAACTCCTCCTAAACCATATAACGGATGTTTAAGCGGTTTTCACCACCAGATAAGTATTTTTTCAAGGAACGTTTATATATATATACTAACTTATGACCGCGGATTCGCTCGCGATGTATAAAATCCGAATTACGCTTTATACATGTAAGTACAATAGAGCCACCTACCAGGGTTTGAATCGGGACGTACCCGCGGGGAAAACTCAAGTACTAAAATAAATCTTTTAAAGTAAAAACTGAGTACTTACAGTAAACATAAGCTTACTTATTATAAACAATTTAATTTACGCATTTGTTACGCCCGTCAGGAGCTTGTCTTTGTAAAACAAAATGAACATTTGGTTGGCTCACATGTAAAATAATGTTGGTTATGGCTGACATCCGGGACGAAGGACCACTCACTGTCAGTTACGGGTAATCCAATTGTTACCCTTGAGATTTGATAAATCCAAGGGAAATTGGCGCCCGTGAAACAAACACATAATCAAGACACGACTGAAATGGGGTCAAGCCTTTTTCCTCTAGCCTTGCTGTTGTTTAATTTTCCTTATGGTCTAATGAACATGAACAATGAGTTCTTTTCAATTAACAATTGGATTAGTTACCTGCACCAGTTCATCTTCGTTCGACAAGGCGCTCTGATCTGCGCCATCGTTTCACTGTGGAAACACCACCAGTATGAACGAAATGTTTTGCGTCCACTTTGCTACTGCGTACGGCAGACCTACGGAAAGCACTACCAGAATTCGTGTTTCTCAAAAAGTACAATCCGGGTGTCTTTAAGTCTCGGGTGAATAGGCATTATCTAGGTAAGCGTGCTCCGTCTTTGACCGCATCATCGTTTAACATTAGGCGTGATCGTGATCAAACGCGAACCTATTTATCATAAAAAAGTTATAAGCCACTACAGCTTAGTGGTTAGCGCATTCGCGTTCCAAAACCAAAGGGCGTGAGTTCGAATTATGATCGAAAAGTAGGCACCACTTAGGTAGTTTTCTGACCTAATATGCATACAATTACTACGTGTAAATAGCGAAGGAAAAAACATAGTCATGAAACCAGCACATCGAGGTAACCGATGTGTCAATACCCCAAATCCGCCTAGGACAAGGGTGGTGGGTATAAGGTCCGTTCCCTTAAAACTGGAAGGCTCGATTTATGGGTTGCTATATTTATTTCAGCAATTGAGTATATTACATATGTTCTTTTTTTTGTTAGGTACTTACTATATATGAAAATCAATTGCTGTTCGTTAGTATCGCTGAAACACAAAACCGGCTTGACCGATTTTGATGTTTTTTGTGTGTGTGTTTGTTTGAGGGTGATCTCTGGATATTTCAGATTCATAATTGGATCCGGTAGATGGCATTGCAACGCGTTTTATATTTTATTTTTGTAGGACAGGACATCGTTTCCCCGGACCACTATTTAAATTTAAAATGTCTTTCGTATGTTAGTCTCCGTGAAATTCAAAAAGTAGTCCATAGATTCACTTCGGCAATAAATTAATGTTGCTTTAACTACAGTGAAGTGTGGCAGGGTTTAGAAATGTTACAATTAATTGCAAATGATAAGCAACAAGAAGGATCATACTAGATCAGTTGCACATCGTGGTTGGCATTGAGTGTGGAAACAAACATGAAAACCGGGACAGTTGACAACTGACATGCACTTCTCGTGTCCGTGAATAATGAAGAACAAAACGTACTCAAATATTTTGCGACATTTCATATTTGAATTTAATGCTAATGAATATACATACATACATAGTAGATACAAAATAGTTTTTGTAGTAAATTAATTTTCTCGTTTTAAAAGATTTTAATTTGCTTATTATTGTAGTATTCGTAAAAGAAAAATAGTTTTATTTCCTATTCTCATTGTAATATTGTGATTAAAAGCTTAGACACCAAGAAAAATAATGTATAATACTATGTGGGGAAAAGTATGGACCTGGAATTTATTATATTAGGTCTTTAATATAATAGAAACTATTTTTGGCGTGTAAATGAAAAAAAAAATTTTTTTATTCAATATATATATTTTCAAATTAGAACAAGCAAAATTACTTGCATCAAAATATTTATAAACTATTAGGTCCTTATATATGAACTTGGCGTTTTGTCGTACTGGCCACTTTGATCTCAAATATCTCCTCTTTGGTTAGGAATTCCAATTTCAAATTTATACAGCTATTTACTTATGCTTTTGTGTTTTGAAAACTATAATTTATTTGTTTTTTCCTCTTTTGGTTTTTTCTTTGCGTCACTCAGTTTACAAAATGGAAACCTTGAAATATTGCATTATTTACGAGTACGAGTTCCATCGTGGCACCAGTGCTGCCGAAACGGCTCGAAGCATTAATTATGTGTATGGCGGCGGTGTCGCAAAAGAAAACACAGTGCGTTTTTGGTCCCAATGTTTTCGTTCTGGAAATTTCGACCTATAGAACAAGCCCCGTGGACGGCCGGAGACCAAAGTTGATAATGCAGAATTGAACGCTATTGTGGAAGCGGATCCATCGCATACCACGTCCGAGATAGCTGCAGGCTGCGGTGTTAGTGATAAAACTGTTTTAATCCACTTGAAGCAAATTGGGAAGGTGAAAAAACTTGAAAGGTGAGTACCTCATGAATTGAGTGCAGCAAAACGAAAACAAACGCGCGTCGACTGCTGCGTTACAATACTCAACAGGCACAATAATGAAGGGATTTTAAATCGAATCATTACCTGTGATGAAAAGTGGATCCTGTACGATAATCGGAAACGCTCATCGTAATGGTTGAACCCTGGCGAACCAGTCAAATTCTGCCCCAAGCGAAAATTGACTCAAAAAAAGTTACTTGTGAGCGTTTGGTGGACTAGTGCCGGTGTCGTTCACTACAGCTTTTTTAAATCTGGCCAGACGTTTACGGAGGATGTCTATTGTCAGCAACTGCAAACCATGATGGAAAAGCTAGCTGCTAAACAACCGAGGCTGGTCAATCGCTCTAGGCCACTACTTCTTCAGGACAACGCTAGATCACACACTGCACAACAGACGGCTACCAAATTAGAGGAGCTTCAATTGGAATGTCTAAGACATCCACCGTACTTCCTGGACCTTGCTCCAACAGATTACCATTTTTTTCGAAATTTGGATAACTTCTTGCAAGGGAAAAAATTCAACTCCGGTGGCGCAGTCCAAAGCGCCTTCAAAGATTTTATTGATTCCCGTCCGAATGGTTTTTTTAGTAAAAGGATCAATGAACTACCTATGAGATGGCAGACGTGCATAGATAGCAATGGTACATAATTTGATTAAATAAATATATTATATTAAAAAAAAAATCGACTTTATGTTCCTCCCTTACAAAACGCCAATTTCATATGTAAAGACTTAATATAATTTATGTAACTATTATGAACTAATACAATAAAGAAAATTTAAACTGATAAATGAATGCCTCTTAGTTATATTATACCTATAATCTCTGAAGACTATAAGGAGAATATTGAGCCTAGGTCATCGATATTAATGAGGATGGTGCCCAGAAGGCTGCCCATGGTACCTCACTGGATCGCCATACTAAATCGTTATCCAACTAGCCCTTTGTTCACCTTTTTTTAGGTAAAGTTAATTTGCGGACACCACACTGCTGGAACATAGCAGTGGGATAGTTTAAGAATCGCCCGCTAATTGGAGAAATACTTACTAAAATCTCAGTGTACCTTCTCACCAGATGTCAGAGCCACGGGACTAAGGCGGTGGCGATGCCGTGACCTTGGCTGGCGTGGACTTACCCTTGTGTGTGGTCGGGTGTCTCCTTGGGCCGGGGACAGTTGGCCCTTCCTTCCCGACAGCTGCACCCTCTTTTTGACTTAATTGGGGGGTGGGGGTGGGGGGTGGGGGGCACCTTCACGCTCCCTTTTCAGCGACCTGAGTGCGGGCGGTTCCTTAAGGGATATCACCCGCAGCTGTGTGTCTATGGTGGCTGGAGGTCGTTTTGTTCTCTCCGGCGGCGTCATCGTGTCCATTGTGGGTGGGTATCCGCGTAATTCTTTCGCTCTCCCGCTTCACCGCCTCCTTCGCAGACATAACTGTCTCACAGAAAGATGCGCGGCGTCCCATCCGTTAGTGCTCCCGACCATGGCCAACAATACGGTCGGGAGCGAAAAGTCTAAATTAATAGTTGCACCAAGAGCACGGTGCTCCTAGTCCCAAGTAGCGCACTCCTGTAAAATGTTTTATGTATGGATTAAATTAATTTTATATCCTGAACAAACTTTTTACAATAGATTTATTAAATGTTATAAATTTGCTGATATAAACAAGGGACTACAATAGGGTGATAAACCATCTAAGGCTATTTTCAGCATCGTCGCTCCGCTACCCATCTTTTGCAATATTTTAGCGACATTAGGCCTCATATTTCATCTCATAGCGAAATTAAGGCAGTGAGTTTATATCATTTTTCACTACGGTTGTACAGGTGGGCAATAGAAAGGAAACAGTTTTTATTTGATGAATGTCTGCAGTTCAACGTAAGAAAGCGTGGCCTCGTCTTTAACGAAGACGGATCGTTCAGACAAGAGACCGATGTTCACCTGTCAACGCGTTCATACTAAATTAGTTTCTCCGCTTGCTTATTTGATTTGATTTTATTGCTTTCTATGAAATAAGACAAACTTAATTTTAATAAGAAAATGTTGCAGCAAATTTCGGGAAAATTCTTCATTGGGTAATGACGTATTTATAATATTAGCGAATAATTTAAATGCTCCAAAAAAATGAATTTTATAGATTTTATTCATAAGTTTTGTGTTTGTTTTGATGAAATCTGAAAATATTAACGCTTAGATATAAATATATAGGTAATTTTCGGAAGGAATTCATATAAAAATAAACATAGTTGTGTGAAAATTACTTCGTTCGGAAATTTGTTTCTTCCTCCTTCACCCATTGTTATGAGATTTTGTATACGAGTATGTATGTTCGATAACAGGGCTAACTTAGGACACGTTTTGTTTTGTACCTTACCCATAGAAGACTGTGACTTAAGCGTAGTGTTTTATTTATAGTCTTAAGAGATTATAGGTAGAATACAGTACAAGTAATAAGTGTCTATTAATTATATTTATTTAGATTAATTTTTCTTCATTGCATTAGATTATAATTTCTGTATATTTTGACTGTAAAAATATATTATAAATTATCTTAGTTAGTGTATATTTTATATGCATAACCGAGACCAATACGGGAGCGAAGCTACATATGAAGTATCAGCATTCGACAGGAAATTCCATTATAATTTTCATTTGGGTTTGAACTCATGTAGGTAGAGTATTCATGTCTATATATATTAAGAAACGATCTAATAAGCTCCAGCCTTTCGGTTGCTTGTAGCCGTTTTTTAATGTTGAGTTTATAGAATTTTGCACCTAACTTATAAAGACTAAGAAAAAAACATAGCATGCGAAGTTATTAAAATTTACGCAGTATTAGATGGGTTCACCGATAATTTCGCACCATTGGACATGTCGTATAAAACTGGACAGTATTTTCGATGACCGTACCCATCCGTAACTTGTCATAGCCTCAATGGACAGCAGAAATTTACTGTGGACACGAATAACCGATTTAAAAATATGCTTTTTGTTCGTGTAGTAATATTTTTAGAGTTCCATAGCCATTTGGGCAAAAACGGGTCTTACAAAATCGTTCTGTCCGTCCATCTGTTTGTTTGTCTATCTTTTTAAGTCACAGTCATTATTAAATATTATAAACTTTGGTAGAAAGGTGTGTTGTGTGTGGTCTTCTTCTTCTTTGGCCATTAGAGACATTGAAGACGACGAGGATACTGGGGCCTCGAGGTAAACCTCTTTGCCCCGACTTCTACTCGACGGGCGACTACCCGTCGGTGGTGGGGTTTGGAGACGTTGGAGCCTACCTGTATAATGGTGGTCTCTCACCGGCTCTCGCTGTCCAGTCTGCGGCCATCCAATGGCCTTCGCGGGCTTTGCGTTGGTTTCGTCTGCGGCTTAGTTGGCCATTCATCGGCGTTCGATGGCCATCTCGGGCTTTGGGTGGCCCTCTCTGGCGTCCGGTGGCCTATCAGCGGCATTATGGCATTATGGTCTTCGCGACCTCGTAACATCTCCCCGTTCAGACGATCGTATGAAATCGCGGTGGGTTAGTAGCCAGATGCGTTTATAGTCCGGTGGCCGTGCGTGCAGGGGGGCAATCCCATGGAGAAAGGTATATTGTATACATAATTATATGCCGCTACAGAATAGTGTAGGGCAATTGCGGAAAAAATAAAGATTTGAGTAGGCAGTCATATAATTATCTGCTTTGATTTTTTTTATGTATGTAGTCGTTGGAGATATCGTTACTTAATCAGATTTTAAAAATCATAAAAACGTTTTTTAACATTTATTACTACATATAATAAAACTGTAGAGTTCGCATTTCTGTACAATAAAAAAAATACGAAGTGAAAATTTTTGCAAATAATTAATATTGTTTTTCATATGTTTGATAGTATAATAAGAGTATTGGGTACGCATATCTTCTTAGGTAAATTATACAGAAGCCTGACACCTTGACTGTCATATTGAGCCATTATGGCAGGTAGGCACCAGCGATAGAAATACTTAAGGAGTTAGTCAGGCGCTTTAAAGGCTCTTCAGACTATAAACCGTATTATAAATGTGCAAAATAGATCGTTTATATGTTCGTAAACAGTTTCAGTCATTCAGTTAACTACATGAACAGTGTTCCTGCTCCTTGTATGGCAGCATATTGTGTAAATATACCTACTTGTATATTCTTATATTGCTTCACTGGATTTAGACTATTAGCTATACAATTACATAGAACGGCAATTAGGTGGTTTATATTAAAATTAACTGAGACACTTCTTATTATATTAATTAAAGTTATATTTATAATATTATAAAATTCAAAACATGCCATGTCTGCAGATTGAAGCTATTAAAATAACAACTGGAATAGACTATATATCTTATCCGTCCAGGAACGGAGAAAGAATACAATTTCCTGCAGCCGGGCGGCCTGTCGTAAGAAGCGACTTAACAACCCACAGCTAGGTGGTAGGGCATTTGCCCGACTGGATGGCTACCACCCCTGGTCTAAAGTATGTCGCCATAACAACCTTGAGTTGTGTTCCGGCATTAGTGACCAGGTTCCAGTCTCCCTTAAGAGAGTAGCAGCGCATTTCTAGCAATTTTGGTGTTGCAAATGTCCATAAGCGATGGTAACCGCTTTCCATCAAGTGGTCCGTCTGCCTGTCTGCTGATCTCCTGCAATAAAAAAAAATAAAATATAAACGACGGAGAACACGGCGCTTGTTTGTTCGTTCGGTATTCATATACAAACTACTGGGCCGATTTCGATGCGGTTATCGCCGATCGACAGAAGTTCTTAAACTGCGCTATTTTTTATTATGAGAATCATGCGGGAAGTTTTCGGGAAATGATTTTAAATGGCCATATTGAAAAAAAATCGAATCCCAATGCGATTTTTTCACTAATCGATAGCAAATTTTATATAATCAAATATGTGATACTTTTTATCCCGGATAATACGCGGGAATTTTCCCGGGAGCTGTTTGAAGTTGTTCGGGTATATAATAAAAATTAGTTTATTCCGACACAGTTTTCACTAAAACGATAGCCTATATTCTTTTTTAAATGCTGCAATATTTTGTGTCCTGGGAATCCCAAGGGAATTTTCCCGGGAAAGGTACAAATTAGTTAGATTGTATAAATATTATCTCATTTCGAGACGATTTCACTAGAACGATAACTTAAGTCCTTTTTCAAGTGATGCGATATTCCGCGAAACCCGCGAGATTTTTTGTTGTTGTTTTAAAGTGAAGTATTATACATAAATGTTATCGGATTCAGATCCGATTGATACTTAAACAATATAATCCGGGACTTTTATATTCCCCCGGATTTTCTAACGTCGAAACCACGTGATATTACGACTTGCTTTATATAACAGTTTCTATGTTTACATTAGACATATTTAGTAGAACAGATTTATTTATGTATATGCTTTTAGTAACATTACTTATACCGGGTTGCTACGGGAATTTTCGGAATACGTGTATTTTTGCACTAAAAATCCGTTGCGGTGCTGAAAATATTCTTTGATTTTAAATACTGGCAAAATAACTGTATTCTACGTTATCCGTCAAACGCGGACGAAGTTGCGGGCGAATCCAAGTAGTATTATACTAAAGATGATAAATAGTAAGGAATGTTAATATCCACTCTACTATATGAATATTGTTTGATAAATGACTGTACAATATTTATGTCACATGCCCAATTGTTAAGGAAATCATGGTTTAAAATCCTCATTTTATTATATTTACATAATGACAGAAAACTGAACAGATAAGCTATCTGGCAATGTCATAGGGCTTTCTCTTTGATTAATGAAAATAGCAACACAAATACGAGGGAAATGGGACGCGTAACCACTCCACTTTTAATTTTTAAAATGTTTTTCTTTAAAAGCACCCAATCTTCTCAGATTTAATTAGAACATTTGTCTGCTTTTAAATTAACCGTCTCGTTGTTGTTGTTCAAATAATATTGTAAGTTCTAATAAAAATAAAGTAGTACATACTTTATTTTTATTAGAACATAAGTTTCTTTATCACGCCGTTAAAAATATAACGATTATCTTAAAATGTTACTAATATTTTTTTGTATAACTAGTTTGTTACCGTATTGTACATAAATATTAAAATGTTCAAAAGATTGCAATAAAATTTGATAGATAGAGACTTATGGCTCTTAACAAATCTTAAGAAATAATAATAAAAAAATAAAATAATAAAAATAAAAATACATATTGCTACAACTGCTGAATTCATAATCCCTACAATCAGTAACTGATCAGGCGTTTTTTTGTTTTTATTACCTTTGGTATTTAAATTATCTGTAATTCTTTTTAAAGATGACCTTAATTGTTCACTGTCTTTTGTTTCTGCTACACTACACCCTTTGTTTTTAGGGCCAACCTTCGAGTAAGATATCATTAATCCTTTTTATTGTTCAATTTATTTACAAGTTTGAGAATTCCAATAAATAATATCATCATTCTCCTACTCTTATCCCAATTACTCGGGGTCGATACAATATGTATTTTTCTTTCATAGTACATATTGTAAAAGTTATTGCCAATAGTTTTATGACCAGCTGCCTGCCAGACGTCAACCCTCCTTGGGAATGGAATTTTTGACCAAACGGCATCAGATGGAGTTGGCCCAGGTTATAAGGCTCTTAGTCGTCTTTTACGACATCCACGAGCAAAGTAAGGGTTGGTAGTATTCGTATCCGCTACCACACAGATCCACAATCACACAATTCCAATAAATGATATGTGCTTGCTTATTGACGGGTCCATGTCTAGTTTGCCAATATGTAACGTCGTTTCAGTGAGTCTGAGTTAGTTGAGTTTTGACTGCAATCGAGGAGTTTAAAAAGTTTACATTCGGAACGGGAATCCTACATCGACAGACTGCGCATTTTATGTTGTTACGATCTTCTGCCTTATGATTTGGACTTGTATTTGGTTGTGTTTGTAAGGTCTGTGAATTACGTGTATGTTCTGCTAATAAAACTTGTGATAATTCGAACGGCATTTTAAATCCCAATCCCGCAAATACGTGGGACACTCAAAAATTTTGCGAAAATAAAAAAATCTTCTATAGGTAAATATTTTTTATTAAATCTTTTAAAAGTACTCTCCATCAGCCTCTATAAAAAGTTTCATGCGTCTGAACCAGTTTTCGAAACACTTTTTAGTCCGCCGCTTACACCTCGTTTACAGCTTGCTCGAACGCTGACAGCGCATTTTCCGGCGACGAAAATTTTGAAATCACTTTGAGCTGATTTTTTATTTTCGGGAATAAAAAGAAGTCATACGGTACTAGGTCAGGGCTGTAAGGAGGGTGACCCAGGAATTTGACCGGCGTGCTGTCCAGGAAGTCCCTCGTTTTGAGCGCGGTATGGGCGGGCGCGTTGTCGTGGTGGAGCAGTAGCCCGCGAAGCCCTGTGTTTGGTCGCTTGTTGCTCACAACAGAGAAAACTTCTGCCAAGCATTTGGTAGTATACCATTTGGCGTTGATGCTTTTTTGGTTCCGTAAAGGAATTGACACCAAATAGCCAGTCAAATTGAAAAAAATAGTGATTAAAATCTTCCCCCCGCTTTTAGATCGCTTCACTTTGGTAGGCGTTGATTCGTTTTGAAACACCCAAACCGTCGACTGACGCTTCGTTTCTGGATCGTATTGATAAATCCAGGACTCATCACCTGTATTGATGTCGTAAACACGCCAAGACGAGCCTGCTTCAAATTTGTTTATCATATCACGGTACCATTCCACCCGGGCCTGGTTCTGAGCATCGGTGAGATTGTGCAGCACCCTGCGTGAAACTATCCTTCTCACGCGAAGATACACGAGTAGAATCTCGTGAAGGCTTTCCGATCTAATCTGCAGTACGTACTAAATCTCTTAATACGTAACTCGTCTAATGTCTTGAATTAAATTTTGCACTGCTAGCACGTTTTCTGCATCCCCTAAAATTAGTCGACCGCGCTTGAATTCGTTGTACCAACGATACATGGTTGCCTTAGAAGGGCCTTCATCCATAAATGTCATTTGAAGTCTATTGTACGATTATCATATCATAGCGCCAAGATATTCCCGACGCAAATCCATTTTTCAATGAGACAAGATAATTTAAATTAGCTCGCAATCAATGTGGAGGGAAATTTTGCAATTGGAACGTACCTGTTTTTAGTTATGAATAATCATATTTTCAAAATAGATTATAACTGGCCAGTCTCTAATACATAAAAACTTTGTTCCGCAATACTTACTGAGTGGCTTGGTATGTGGAAATACGATGAATGTTCTTAGGTTTTTGTGAGTGTTATACATAAACTGTTATTATACTACACTGTAAATGAGATTAGAAAGAGAGCAGGCCTGGCTTAGAGATTCCAACTCTCTTTTTTTATATAACACTTAACTTCTTATAGCGAAAGGGTGCTTGTATGCTGCCACATGGTGCAATAAACGCAATAATTGAAACCACATTGTACATACGTACTTCTCACTCGCTTTAAAACAATTTCAATCTACCTTTTAAATTATTATCTTGTAACTCTTTTAGGTGTTAGTACCCAAACAGTCTTAATTTCAAGACAATATGTAAATTTAATTTCGGTGTCAATAAAAATCTTATTATTATTATTATATAATGTATGTCTTGGAAGACCATGGGCCATAAAAATGGCCCGGACATTTGGAGAGCTTGCGTGGGGCCATGGAAAGGCCAACACGTAGAAGCCCTTTGACAAATTTAATGTAAATGTGGCGTGACACTGACCGGCGATTATCCCTATCTACACCATATAGTAATGCACCCAAGGACAAGCCCCGGCCAGTGTAGAAATATTGTGGGAAATGAGGACAAAAAGTACCGGGCTATTGGGGTGAACTGCTAGTGGTACTGGGTGGGGTCTGGGAATATGGGGACTATGGCGTCTGCCCGTCGCAATGTTCAAGGAACATGGAAAAATAGGCAGCCGGTGACTCGCCACTCCCTGCATGGGCCCCAAAAAATGCCATAGAAGGTAGGGGCAACATGGGTGTGAGTGGCAAGGGGTGTAGAGAGGTGGGCTGCAGGTTCACCGTAGCTACTTCTGACGTGATGCCATTTATCACTTCCACCCCTGGAGCTTAAGTCTTAGCTCTAGCGATCTCCACTTCGTGCCGGCCAGCTAAGGCAAGCACGGAGGCGGGGGCCTTGCCCTGGCCCCCGGACTCAGGTACGAGGTGTCGCTACTCACCTAAGGCTTCGCCACAAAGCCCCCTGCGGGTTTATTATTATTATTATTACATTTTAAAAGTTACTGTGTGCATATTATATTTGATTTTCTACTCGAACCGACGTTTGGTTATTTTATATTAGTTGCTATTACTTAATTTTCGTTATGTAATATAATGAATGATATCTTTATACAATTTTCAAGGAAAATATCTAATTTAGTTCAAAAATTTGTTTCAACTCATCGCAGACACGAATGAATAGAACCCAATGAAACTAAGTAGAAAAGCTAATCACGTCTGGGAATGAAATAATAAATATACTAGCTTTTATCCTGAATTATTTCTCCTTATTTTACTTGGTAATTTGGAAATCAAATCAGCATGCTCTCTGTATCAAGAGTTTTTATGCAAATCTTTTTCTCTAAAGATTTCTAATATAAAGTTGTTACATCAAGGAAAGAATAGGTTTGGGCACTTTAATATTATAAACTGTACCTATTCGAAGGGTTCGCGGCTTACCTGCATAGGTTTAAATTAAGAGACAGCCCAGCATGTTTCTGTGACTCCGGAGGTGACGAAACCATCCAACACTTGCTGTTAGGGTGCCCGGTATTTGATGGCCTAGGTGCGATCTCGAGACCGTTACAAAAACCAAGATCACAGAGGTTACTATTTTTGATTTGATGTCAGGTAAGGACTCGAGGCCACATCTGTAGCGGTTTTGCTTGCGGCTGGTTAAAGAGGCTATGAAGCGCAACAGCACGAGGTGACGGAGGGTTCCGTCACCTCTGACGTCATATGTCATGTAATAAAGATTATATATGATAATGTGTGTGTGTATGTGTGTGGGTAATATGTATGATGTATGATGTAATTATTATACCTATTGAAAGGTCTGACAAAGAACACCTAATATTAAATCAACTGTATAAAGGCCCTGACTATGTTAGGGGTGAAGAGGGGTCTGAAGGGCCCTTATATATAAAAAAACCTATACCAATCATAATCAGGTTTCAAAACTATCTTATAAAAATATTTGCATTTTCGTCTAGTTTTGTATATATATATATATATATATATATATATTTACATATTTGTAAGTAATATCAAAAATAGAGATGAACATAAGACACATAATTTCTATAGGATACAGATTAGGAGTGTACGCGAAAGAAGTAGCGAGAAGAGTTCATATTTAAAACAATCAAGTTTACATTTAAACCAATATATTCTTCAAGACTTTAGAATTAAGATTATAGTAAAGACAACTAGTATCAAAGCTTATCTTTATTTGAGATTTTGCAGGATTCTGCAAAGGAAGTTGATACGGATTCTTTTGCTTTATGGCTTTACGGCATAGCGTGGCTTTAACAGCGGGTGGTTTTGAATGTGAGCGACCTGAGTCTCGGGCTTGTGAGATTCGCACATTTTACGAGCTCCGCGAGGTAATGCCGCTTTCAAGCTTCGTTGCCTTCCATTATCTGTGAGAACAGTCTGTAAATCTTCCACTGTACCGCTTACGTTATCATTTCCTGGTTTCGTAAATTACATTTTATTAACAATTGTGGTTCTCTATGCATTTGATTGTGAAATTGATAGGCCATCATGTTAAATTGAAACCTAATATTCAGTTAATTGAATCGGGAGGACGTTTAGGGGTCTGCCACCCAAATCGATGCCGGATGCGATTAGGTATAGTGTAATGAACTGAATTAATTTACCACCTTTGTGCCAAGCGCGCGTCAATTTAATGACAGGGGTGTACTAAGATTATTATCAGTATAGGTAGAAGGGGTCTGGACGATTAATATTTTTTTTAACACTGTTTATAATATGTTGCGTTCATAATTTAGATGTTACATGTATACATATTATGGATTTCGCATACATTTTGTCAAAAATGTAACTTTTATAAAATCATTAGTTAGTCTGGTCTTCCATGTATGTTTGTCACAGTCATTTCCTCAGAAATTTCTGAGTGTAAATGGGTAAAATTGTAGATAAAGGTAAGATGTATTTATTTTGTATAACGCTACACAAAGGAGTAGTGTAATCACGATAAAACTAAAAATTAAGGTCCTCTCACACATGTCATCGAGGCACAAGTTTTTTACACTTAGCGTAGGCAATATTAGACAAGTATTCATATTCATAATGATGTGAATTAATTTTTATTGTACTTATTATAAATCATAAGCTTATATTCTTATATGTATAAATAATACTTGTTCCTAAATTCGTAAATAATCTGCTCCCTTTAATTTGTGAACTATGAAGTAAATTAAAAATAAATCTCTTAGAATTTAAAATATACTGTTAACGAAAATTAATTTGAACAAGATTCTTTGAATAATTTTTGAGGTATGGAGTATTTTCGATTAATTACTTTTAAAGAATTCTGTAATCCAATGAGAAACGCACGAAAACAATGACATTGGAAAGATCGACGACGGCATCGACGATTTGACGGACTCCGTGGTTGAGCGGGCTAAGCCTTTGCCGGCCTACCTCACTGCAATGCAGAGGCTTTGGGTTCGATTCCTGGCATAGTAAATTTCGGAAACGTATTTTCTCCTTTATTTACTATGGTCTGGGTATCTAGGAATCGGCCCCAGAGTAGTCCGTTGTATATTACCCATTATTATCGACGGAATCTTTCATTGAGCTTGGAATGATACGCACTTAGTCGATTCTAGCTCTTTTGTCAAAAAGTTTGAATAACATTACAGTATCTTTTTAACTATTGGTAATTAAAACGAATTAGCGTATAGTTTAGCTAATTAGATAGGGAATCTTGATATAAATTTACCTATCTTTATTAACATATACAGATTATTTTTAAATAGCAATGTAAAAAAAATCATACATTTAATTAAGAACTTATTTAAGGCAACTAATCTACTATTCAAATGTGATGGTGTCTATCAAAATAAACACTACATTGGAGAGATCAAAGTGATATCTTGCTATTTAATTGTTAGGGAGCGTTTGTTAAACCGTAAAAGTTTGGGGTCTGACCACATAGAGCTGATTGTTCGTACTACGAAACTTATTTCATCCTAAAACCCTCGTCGTGGGGCGAACCTTTAGTTTTTATACCTAAATAGCAAAAATCATAAAACAAGTAGAGTAAAAACGTTAATTTAAAAATGCTCCTAAATGCTGATTTTTTCTATCGCTTGTTGTTGTTTTATTTGCCACAATATCAGGCCAAGAAACTTAGTTCATACAACCTTGTCTAATGTATTAAATCTTTAATATCTATAGCTTAGCCAAATTAGTCTTCGACTTACGCTAATAGATGGAGTTCTTGCAACTCTACACACCATATTTAACTATACAATTTATAGAAATACATCGTTTTGTCTTTATTATATTTCACATTGAATAACTATTAAAAACACAAAACTAAACATAGATTAAAAAATTACTCGTTATAAAACAAATTTGGTAATAGTGCTTATATTACGTACAAACACAAACGTTGCGTAAGCCCGAGTTAGACAGTTGATTATTATGAAAATCTTAATTACGAATTTATGCTAATTCGCGATCAGGCCGCGCGCCTGGCTAAGGGCGTTTTTATAAAGGAAAAGATTGATTGTATGATTTTAACCCTGTTGCGATATTAAACTAAATTTTAGAGAGATGGGTTCAATTTTCGCACCTCGATGTTTGTTACCAGTATTTACGCTGTGTAGGAACATGTGAACAAATAGGCGACTAGTACTTTACTACTGGCACATGCACTAACGAAGTACGGCCCGGATTGCTCTGGGTTTAACAAATCACATCTACATACATATCTCTATATCGCGTATTCACAGAAATTTTTAGTTTTTGTTATAGGACCCTTGATTAATACCAATTTGGACAAAAACATAACATTTAAATTATTCTGAAAAAAAAAACCAGGTGGTAGAGCTTTTATATTAATTACTTTCAACGGTTTGTTTGAGTAACTTCCATTGTGTAGTAAATAAGATATAGGGTATTTTTGATTAAATGATTTTTAGCTTTTACAGCCAAATGACAACTACCTACTAGCATAATTCAACATGCATTTGGCCAATTTTTATTGATTATCACAAATATCTCCATTTCAGAATAACACGTCAATTACTCGCCACGTTTGTGTAAGTCGTATTTGTAGATTTCGCATATAATTTTTTTAAGTTTAAATTATATGTTTTAAAATTAAATACTAAAACTAAACTATAATACGAAAAATAAACATAAAATTCAAAAACTAGAACTAAATAAAAAATTATAGATAAAATATTGGTCCCTAACCACTGTCACTTACCGGGAACGTTCCCAAAAGGCTGGTGGCGTTATCACGTTGAATAATAAGTGATCTATCGATGTTTTTTATGTATGTTTTGTCAGTTTTAAGAGAGGTTTACCTTCAAAGTTAGCCTGTATGTGTATATTGTTACGATACATCACAAAGCAACAATATGAACATTAGGGCAGTAACACTGCTTAAGCGGTACTTGTTTTAAAGCCAGGATTTGAACCTACGCTATTGGAACGAGGTACAAGTGCCTTTATCACAGAGTTATTAAATTGTATTTGTTTACGGATTCCTAATCTGCCTTAACTCAGAACCGCTCAGCAAACTGATTTACTTTTTTAAATTAACAACTTTTTTGGGCTAAAGCCGTAGCAAATTTGTTTTTTATTTTCCTTTAACATTTCGCTTATATTAAAACTGTCGGAGTAAGCGTAAATATTTAATATTTTCTTTGTTTTTGATATTGCTTAATTTTTTTAAAATATTTATAAGTAGGTACCATTGTTGACGTGAAGTCTCAGTGGCTAAAGTATCCACATCTCATGCCAAACATGTTAGTTTTAATGTTGGTCAGAGAATATATTCGTCTTAAACAGTTGTCTGCCTTAATATGCATATCGTGCGCGTCAGAGCAGGACCTTGTATGTAAATTTTTATTTAATTATTTTTTCGTTATTATTTTATATATAGTATATATCGCTAATACTTGTTAATAATTTGACAAAAAAAATAATGCCGAGAAAAAACTTCGTAACAAGGTCCTGCCTGACGATATTGATATGCCACAATATTGGGCTAGGATTAATAATCTGTGAAATACGCCATCTGCCTAGGACATGAGAGGCGGAGAAAAGAAGACAATTATTATTATCTAGAGTTAGTCGGAGTTTGTGTAAAATCATTTTGAATCTGAATGAAGATCAAGCGAATATATTTACGTGGTAATTAATCTATTTAAATATGGTTTCTACTCTTAGCTGGCTTCGTAATATTGGATTTCAAACGCGTCCTTGTATTTTAGAATTGTCAGTTTGGATCCGGTAGTGATGTTTCCCCTTTGGCCAATTTTGTATCATGGGCATCGTTGCGACGTGAAAACTTGATAAAGGGACAGCTAACTTCCAGACTTTCGGGAACGTTTGTTGAATAATAATTTATTACCTGGCATTGAAAAAAGGAGACATTTGTTTTCCTTCATTCTTAGAGTTTTTAAGCTACCTTGAAGAAAAGTGGAGTCTTATAAAATCCTCGTGTACCTATTATACTATATATTATAAAATAAAATTAAAATATCATCTCTATGTATATTGTATACTTATAAATAATAAAACTACGTTTTAACGGTTTTAAGCGCGGTAAGTTATTTGATTTTTATTATTCCGACATTTCGACCACTTTTCAGTAGCCGTGATCACGGAAGACAAAGCAGTCAAGTGTCAATGAGAATTGTTAAGCTTTTATTTAGCCACCAACTTGTTCATTTCAATTATTTAGTTTTAATTTTGTTTATGGTTATTGTTTACTCTACAGGAGCCTAATCTAATTTACCACCGCTTCGCAACATGTTGTGGCTTGAAGAGAAGAAGCGGCGCAAGAAACTCTTCAGCAAACATGCCTAGCTCTAATAATTTTATATAATATTAAAATGGGTGGAAGGTAAGATACAAAGAAATTGTCAATCCAGTGGATTTGTGTTCCGGTGCACGCAGATAGAGCTCACAGTGTCTTGAGGTCTGGCAGTTGGTTTTTGCTGGGTTTGAGTCTTAATACTTTTGGTGATCGGATCCCAAACAGGTGGCACTTGCCACCAATCTTCTCTATTGAAATTTGGGTATTTTTTTATTTCAATAGCCTCACGCAACATTCTAGGTATGAAACAATTCTCTTTTACGAGGTTTGTGGCTTATCGAACCTGTGCAAGTAGTTGGGTTTATTTAGCCTGTGTTCACTGATCGCACACGTCGTAGACCTTGTGAGTTTCATGTCAGCAATGTGTTCTTTTACTCGTGTTTTTATGCTCCTCCTTGTCCGCCTAATGTATGATAATACTCATTCACATATTGTTTATCCTTGAACCCAGTTTTGATGTGATTTTCAGTATTAAAGCAATAAATTAATAATGTAAATGACAGTCCGATCAATTGTGACGTTTTATATGATCACACGAAACGTCGAAGCCTCGTAGATTTTGTATGAGTGTACAAAATTATGAGGTCATACATTTTGTACAAGTACAGTACAGTAATAGTAATTAAAATTGTTTTTGTCCTAATATTTTTAAAGTATTGTGGTAAGGTAGTAAAGCCTGTTCTTTATTTAGTTGACGGCCTCTGTGCTTCAGCAGATTAAGTCTTAGTTTGACTCCTGGCATGGTAAATTTTTAAACCAACTTTCCGTTATTATGGTGTGGGTGTCTGGGATCGGCCCCAGATTAGTCCGTTGTATATTACGTACCCATAACACAAGCGTAACTTGCTTAGCTCGTGGTGTGTGCAGATTATTTATTTATTTAATATGCAATTAGTGTTAAAATTTCTTGCGTCATCTACTCTATTATTAATATAATAAATTATTATTATCATTTCACTGAATTGTGTTTATCAGTGATATGATGGCACCCGACTATTTGTTACCAAATACAAATTATATTATTGCAACCAATTTTCTAAAAAAGGCACCCGTGACCAGAAGGCTGGTTCGTATTTCGCCTAGAGAATCGGCATTGCTATACAGCATGGCATGCAGCCAGCCCTCTGGGCACGCTTCCATCTGCCATATAGAGTATGTTAAAAATGGGTAGCTAGTAAGGTAGTTTAATTTCATTTTAATTGTATGTTTAAATTGTGCTATTATGCCTTTATAAAGTTAGTTCGCGTGAATTATGAGATTAAGTAGCTAAATCTAAAATTAAATAAGGATCCCTACTGTGCAATCTGTGAAGATTGATGTTACCATTGGACCTAATTTAGGGCCTCGCTATTGCATAACTTCAACGATATAAATTATGTTTCAATTACGAAAAAGTCACGGGATACCAAGGATTTATGGCCCATGAAAATGAATATTACTAATGCAAGACTTATTGGATCACTTGAAATGGTTAATGTCAAAATAGATTTGGCGGTTGGCCAGTGGTTTCAGTACAAAAAGTTCATTAATCATAAAGGACAAGAAGGAGCCGTCCCTATATAATTAATTTTATATAAAACGTATTAAAGCTAAGCTCGCATGATCGGCATACCTGTCGATGTACACTGTCTCACTCGATGTGGAGTGATGACGCAGTCTAGGATGGAGCACGCTTACCTAGAAGATATCTATTCACTCGTGACTTGAAGACTTCAAGAGTGTATTTGTATGGAAAACAAGACTCCAGCAAATGATTCGTCTCTTATGCAGTGCGCATCAGTGGTGTTTTCATTATGTAACGGTGGCGCAAACCGGTGCGTCTGGTTGTCCGATGACAAAATGGGGATGGAAGAACCAGCTTGTGCAATTCTAAGAAACAATTCATTCTAATGCCGCAAGACCGATGGTCGATGAAGCAGACGAGTTCTAAAGTGGAGACCGCGGGTCAAGGCCTTCAAGAAAGAAAAGGACAAGGAAACAAATATAGAAAAAGCAATTCAAAAGAACATGCTTTTACAATATTTGAATACTCAAACATGTTTAATGAAACAGATTCAAGGGTCACATACGTTGTTGATATCCAGTGTACATACTTTATTTACAGTTTATACAGTGTTGTATTTCAGGTGGTTACAGATATACCTTAATAATTTGGTTATTTGAAAAATTCTTATGGAATATGATTTAAACATCAAAGGAGTGTTATTCAAGAGGTGCTGAGGTCTTTCTGTATAAGCTTTGGCTTCCGGAGGGTGACGTTAATGAGCATCGTAAGCTGTGACGATACAGAAAAATTCTTTGTACACCAATTTCATCTTTAATTTTACAATTTTTAAGCTGGGTGTTTTTAATTTTCATCTAATAATCAAAGAAATACTTAGTAAATAATTATGTTTTTAAGATAAAAATATGTATACAAATAATTTAATAATATTAACTTTATGAACTGTTTTAAAAATTAGCCACTTTTTCGCACCTGCAGTAAAAGTACACAAAACAAAAAACTGAATATTTAATTAAGATGTTTAACTTTTTCAATAAACTACGAATACTGTTAAAAGCCCCGAGATATTTCGTTTTTAAAACTCTATAAAAACAAGGGGGAGGACTAATTCTTTTTGTATTAGCCTCAGTATAGCTTCAAGGTGGTTCCATGTTAATTTTATTATTACGGACCATGGACTTCGAATACAAAACTGTATTCTATGAAAAACATTATGAATGTAGGTAAAGTGCTACTATATTAAAATATAGTATTTTTATTATTCAAATGTATATCACCATAACCAATTAAATCTACTTTATGCCTGCTCAGGTTCTCTGGAGGAGTTAGCTGTTTAGCGATAAAACCGCTCTTTGCCCACAATTAGAATTTTACTAGCCCGTAAGATTTCTATTATGATTTACAATAAAAAGTTGTCTGTCTATCTATAAAAACATATGTTCCTTAAAAAAAAACTCCATTTCTAGAATTAAAATTGAGAAGCCCCTCGTTCTAATCGTATGTAATTTCTTCTCAATCCTCAGCCCAGATCTCCGTAATTCACAAATAGCTCGATTTCCCAAACTATGATGCAAGGTCTAAAGGAATATTTCTGAGAAAAGTATACGTAAAGTACGGTTACGTTTTTTATTGTAAAAAAGATACATAAAATGTTACGACTTTTTTAGTGTTCCGTGGCAAAATTGCTAAAACGAACGATACTCTTTGATATCACCGTGTGATCTCTATGACAGTGATAGACAAAGGAACAACAAAAACGTATACACAAAGCGAAATACAACAAATTTATATTACTCGCCCATCAAAATCATATTGCTGTTGCGAAGTTTAGGTACATTATGGGCAATTTGTCTTAGATCAATATATTCATGCAATACTAGGTAAGGATGAGGTTATCAAACCCGTACGAGTTATTTGACTGGTTTTAATGTTAACTAATAACAAAATTGTCACGTTAATAAAAAATTATATTATCAAAAAACAAATATCCATTTTCATAACGTAAATACGAATTTCGTTAAAATCGTTTTTAACATAATTTAAAGTGTAAAGGAATTTACTTGCCGTAGTTATATTATGAATGATATACATTTATTAGCTACGTTAAAAAAGAAAACTCAACTTTATCATGGAGGAAGAATACTATTCGGCTCAGGTAGGTTTAAGGAAGGTCTTCCGTGGTCACTGCCACTGAAAAGTGGCCGAAACGTCGGAAAAACCAAAATCAAATAAAATTATCGCGCTTAAAACCGTTAAAACGTAGTTTTATTGGGTTTAAGGAACTTTATTTCCCACCAGAACATTTAGTTCACTTACAATAAAATTAAAAATCTTTCATGATTTTAACTAATCCTAATTAATTAATATAAACAAAGACGTTAGAAACGCGTCATTCTAAATGCATTGCGTTGGACGCAGATTATGTAGAAAAATAAAATATTTTTGATTACATTTTTGCATTTTTTTGATATTGATTCCTAGGACTTTAAGATTCATCCTCATAATACCCACCCCGTCCGTGTAGATTTTATGATATTTACAACCTTTTTGTATTTTTTTTAGGTAAGTGCGTTATAATGCACCGTGTTTTGAACTTCAAGTAAGATTGTATCTGAGGCTTATATTTTTAAAGAATGAACTACAAAAGCATTTACAAACACATCTATATTTCGTTGCTAAAATGACAAAATTCATATAAAAATATATCGGGATATATTTAAGAATACGCAGCTGCAAGAAAACAATAAATGGTCTTATCACGTCAATCTAAAAAGCTTTTCGTTTTCGATTGGATAAATGATATCTCTCAATCACTGAGATAGCGATTTCGAAGTGCGGTCCAAAAAAATCACGCGGACAATTATCTTAAAAGGATCTATCAGGCTGGTTCTTATTTAGATGTTTAAAAAAGTTATCCCTAATATTATTAAGGCCTTAGATTAATTATGATACAATTTTGGTTCTATATCGTCGTATCCTACTTTCATCTTGTATCTAAATAAACTATTAAATAATTGGCACGATAATCTGTTTTTCTCATTGAGAAGGCAGGTAATTAGATAGATAGACAACACTTTATTGTACAACGAAGCATAGATAAACAGAAATAGAAAAATACTAGAGATAGTACCTACAACGGGCGGCCGTATCGCTAAAAGCGATCTCTTCCCGGCAACCCTTGGCAGAGATGAATAGATTTTCATACTAACGCTGGCGCAGTTTATAAATAATGATAAATATACACAAGACATATAAGTGCAAAAATAATATAAATATATATATATGACAATACAAACATACATACATATAGGTATATAACAGTGTTAGAAATTATTATACCTACACAATAATTACTACAACACATGGGCAAGTTCTTCATAATCGCTACGAACGGAAGCTAATTTATAAATAAAAGTAAAATGTTCCTATTCTTACGACAACTAAAGATGACAGGAGTGAAACTCTTACTCTGGCTTCAACTTGGTGGGCTCTTACCTGCATAAGGGAGGCATTTTCGGAACGACTTTTGCTTACTAATCTTTGTAGTCTTTACATTGAAGTCCTCTGCGGCTTGGTTTGTGGCGTTCGAAGACTATTTCGGTCTTGGGCGATATTCACGACTTTGTGGGCTTCGTAGCCGCATGAGGTATGTTGATCATGCGAGCGTATGAGACCGCGAATGTGTTCGTAGCTAGTTGTGTTGGACGTCTGGTAGCAAGGTAATAAAACATGATATGTATACTTGAATGGATATTGGTAGAAATAAATTTTTAAGTCTAGGTTTATTTTAATGTAATTTAATTAATACGTTTATTTATGTAATGTTTTCTCCTAAGGGTTTAATTATAGTTTTCATATTATTGAAGTTTATTTTATTTCTTGTTTCAAACGGTATTTGATTTTTTAGTCTTGGCACTAGATAATCTGTTGTCCTTGATTCATAAAAAAATAATTTAAAACTAATGAGCACGATGTTCTGGCGAGACTGTACGCTGCCGCGACTGACTGTCTCGTCCAACGGTTGGTAGGGTCGTCTCTGAGCAGTTTCCCACGCGCAAACATGACCACCATCTGCGGGTTGTGCAAGTTGCTCGAGTGGTGGTGGTTTTTCTGAAGTTTTTGAAACGATAATATGAGAAGTCATAGGGCTGCCCCACACCTGTGGAAAACCACAGGACTTCCACACAGAAAAGGTTAATTGACATACTTTTATTGCTTAACGGTCTTATTACTAGTAGGTATTTGCCTTTACTGCCCTCTGAAAGTTTCTGCCCTATATATACCTAAATATATATTTATTTTGTTTATAGTCTTCTTCTTTTTTATCCTAATCATATTGCAAAGCAATATTTCACAAATTTCCGAATTCCTTTAATAAAGGTCAAAATTGCTTTTAATGAAAAGACTGTCTCTTATTTTCTGTATCTACTAAAACTTTTAAACCATATCTGAATGTTAGGGAATAAAATATGTAATTATTTCGGGTTAATCTAATCGCTAACCATAGCGAGCCTTTTGGGAACCCTACCCATTACCTTCGGTGACCTAGGCTCAGTATTCTAATATAGTCTTAAGGGATTATAAATAGAATACAATATAATTCGGTAAGGTAAGGTACGTTTTTAATTGTATTTTTTTGTATTTTATGTATATTTTTATGTAAATAAATAAATAAAATGTAAATGTAAACAAATAAAAGAACTGAGTTTATTTTGTTAAGTTCTAGCAACTTATTTTGATATATGAAACAAGTAAGATTTACAAAACGTAATAAAACGATGTAAAATTAATATTGTTCGCTGAAAGTTTTATTAAACTAGAAGTATGTAGTACTGACCGTGGTCAAAGTTTCTATTACTTCAGTTTTGTAATATATTACTTGCCAAACAGCTGTTAGGCACACATCGTGTAAGAAATTTTATTAAGGAAATCAATAAAGGACTCGTTTTAAGTTAAACTGAATATTAAGGGATGGTATCACGTTTTGTGTCACGGCACAGGTTTGTCCTTTGTTTGTTCAGTTTACAAGATTCACGTCACGTTCTACGAGCACGGATACCAGTAATACTGCCTGTTTTTACAGATGCATACTTTATTTTCCTATATTAGTACCTACAACAACAGATTAAAAATACTCCGAACCTCATAAACAACTGTTGTATATATTTTTTTAAAATTTATTGTCCAATATGCTTACATTCATATAGATAAAAAACACATTTGAGTGTGGCACAGAATCCTCATGGATTTATCAGTGCCGCAGACAGTCGTGTATATAATAGTGTTGTATCAAAAATAGGAGCAGAGGCGAGTAATTTTTATCATCATTCAAGTGTTTAGTTCTGATTCTATAATAAAAGCGGAGTTATCATCATTCTAGTATATGGTTCTGTAGTAGTCCAAGGTTTGCACATGTGAGCCTGATGGTCCGGTTTGGGAATCAATATAGAATCTTTTCACATTATATTTGATCGATTTATGGGTATTTTTTACTTTGATTGCAGGTCCTCTGGGGGATCATTTACATTGATGTACCGCGCCGCTTCATAACGTGTTTGTGTCCAAACTTCGCAGCCGTCGGACCAAGATACGTATACATAAAAAAGAAAAGATACGTATATATAAAACTGTTATACGCCCAATATTGATGTACGGATGTGAGGCTTGGACTCTAACACTTAAGAGAGTTGCCAGAAGCGAATGCAACTGGCTGATCCGAAAAAATACCGTAATCGAAGAGCTGGTGAATGAGCCCAATATAATGTGAGGTGAGAGTAAAGCACAGCAATTGCTCTGGTTTGGCCACCTACATAGAATGGGGTACAAGAAATGACCTATGTGGTCTGACCACCAGGATGGCGACCAGTTGGTAGCCCCAGATATCGCTGAAGTATTCATCAACCCTTTGACTGGCAGGAAACAGCGCTTCTCATTTCAGAGGCCAAGACTCATTTTGGGTCGTTGATTACCAGCAGTTAGTTAGTTCAGATCATAAACATGTAACAGCAATAAAAAAATCATAGTTGTGCTAATATGTATGTATTAATAGTATTACTAGACCATAAACATATCACTGTTGGGCTCGGTCCTATCATTTTTAAGGGAATAAACAGTATAGCCGCCATACTCGTTCAAGGTGGATCGGCGGGTTTGACACATCGGTTACCTTGATGTGCAGGCACCATTATTACTTCACTATTAGTACGTTGTGATCGTAAAAATATGCACATTAGTTCAAAAAATTGCCGAAGTCGTGCATGCTTTTCGGTCTGCATTCGAACCGCCCATTATCAAGCTATCACGGGTGAGTTGTGTTAGAAATTCTTAATTATATAATTACTTTGCTGACTATAAATTGGCCAAGTAAAGACTATGAAACGTCCACTATTTATTATTTTGTTACGGAACTAGAAAAAAGGATTTAATCGAAAAGACGCTACCACTCCAAAGCTATTCAGCGGATCTTGTTAAAACTATTATAATTGTACTATTTTGAATTATTTAGGGAAATGTTTCTCATTACGTCTAATCGTTCTTTCCATTACACGCATAACTGGAAACAAGACGGAAATACGGAATCTGTGGAGAGTACTCGACCAACCACCGGCCATTATTAAAAACACTCCAAGCCTTTGTGATCCTTATTTTATCGCGTTTCGGTATAAAAGAATGCAATCTAAAACGTTACAAGGCAGGTGGCTGCGAGAATAGCTTTTGTTCAACATTGTTTTTATTGAGGAAAAACCATTGTTAAGTATTCAATGTTATTTTTCATTGTAGAGTTAATTAAGAGCTTGGATATTGATTTTCTAATAATAAACAAATCATTTTATTTGTTTATTATAATTACTAATGTTGTGTTAAATCCAAGGCGTCTTTAGCTTACTTTCTTGATGTAGGAGGTAAGCAGGACCTAAAGGTAAAACGGAACTCTTGTGATCTCATTGTATCACAGCTGATTATGTCGGAAACTAAATATAAAATTAGGCCAATATTAAGAATTTTTGTCTGTCTAGTATCTTTTGTCTATTTTGAAAGTTGTGAAAATATTTTTCGAATGCTGAATTTTTTTATTTAGTTTTTCAATTTTTACTGATGCATATAATGTGTGTGTGCATGTGTGTGTGTGTATGTTTGTGTGTGTTTGTTTGTTAGGTGTAATGATATTCAAACCTAAAAATCATTTTTGATATGTATTTGTTTCAACTTCACGGTCTTATGTATGAATTATTTATCACATTGTTACAACTCAGGTCCCGACAAACACAAAATTCACCTGCATATCTGAAACAAAGCACATATATTACCATTCGGCATTTGAACTAATAATAACATTGAAATTCTTTTATGGTCGTCTTTTTTTGTTTACTTATTGGCATGCAGCTTATTGTTGCATTTTAATAATTAGCCAGGTGCTACGGATTTAAAGTACAAGCTTATTCTAGGAAATTCGGTCCACACGAACCGACGGAAATTCGGACATATTGCATTTGTGCAGTATAAAACAAGGACCTGATAGAGGGGAGAGGCAGTCGAGCGACAACCACAAACGAAGCTAGACGTGTATACTACAATCGGGAATCTTTTAGTGATGAACTTTGCGCGTTTTATTGAATTACGGATTTGTTGTGTTCGGTTATATTTGTACCTGTGTTATACGTGTTTGTATTGTTCTAATAAACTCTATAATAATTCCAACGGCATTTTAATTCGAGTCCCGCAACTCGTAACAATATTTAGAGTAAATACATTTTATCATTTTTCATACTCTGAAAGTACGTTTGCAGTTGCCTGATCACACTAATGAAAACAGTGCTCTTCATAACTGGGAAACGATATTCCCTGCTGTCAAAAAATTTAAAAAACTGTACTGGCTCGCGGGCAGGCTTTGCGTGGTACTTCTCGTGCTTCGGAGTGCCGATCTTGTGGACAACTGGGTGCAACTGGTCTTATCGTCAGCTTCGTATTCCACAACGCGTACAATAATAGATAATACATAAAATATTGGAAACTTTATTATTCTAATATTTAATTTTTGTGTCTTCAAACAATGAAAGTGATAATTAAGAAATTAATTTGAAATTAAAATAAAATTATAAACTAAACTATCTTATTATTTAATATACAGTACAAGCGATTATAGACTGTGTAACAAATCGCTGCCAGATGGGAGCGTGCCCAGAAGGCTGGCTTTTAATTTTTTAAATTTTTGACATTGTATTCTATATGGAATAACTCCGCACTTGACATATTATCTATAATTACTGTATAATTCTAGAAACAAAACTAAAATTAATGTTTGTGGATTGAATGAGTGGATTACCGTCTGTTTTTGTTAATTAGTTGATTTTCAACTTAATTATTATTTGCATGCCTGAAAGGTCAAAAACATAAAATAACATATTGTCATCTAATGTTTTTACTAACCATGTTTTTAAGCAAATAAATAAATGATTTGATTTGATTTGATTTGCGACTCATGTTGCAACTTTTTTTATAGCCATTGTTAAATCGCGGCATAAATTGTAATAAAAAATATCAACAATTTTACAATATCATTTTATTTTATACTTATAAATTACTTGTCACAAAATTATTATATTTACTATCATCAGGAACAAATTAATTCTGGCTGGTAGAATGCCACAGAAAAAGAAATTTACTTGACGTTTCATATGTGACCTATTAAATAAGTTCATCAGATTTAGATGGCTTTAACGCCTGATTTCATTAGAGAAGTAGTTGTTTCTTTAATTAAACAGTTTTTATTTACTTTCCTCATATTCGAAATGAAAAGCAGAGTGTTAACCTCGGGTGAAAGGCCTATTTAGGCACTTGAACTATTAGCGCTCTCGCTATGCTGGTACACCAAACGGCCTTATGCCTAAATGAACATTGAATACTTTTTGTCCCGGAAAACGGAATAATTTCCGTGGGCTAATAATTCGAAGTATAAACGAGTAAGCTGAGTATAAAACTCGAATTCGTAACAAGTTTTCATACAGGTATACCAATTGTTTAATTGAATACATACCTCATTTTCAGAAATGTTAGCAGGTATGCCTGTGTCGGATACGGGGGCCTCTGTTGACTATTGGGCAGCCCCTTGTCAGATCTGATCGGAAATTTAACTTTTGCGAGTGTGATAAAAGTTGGTTACATATTTGGACATGTTTTTCTCATGCTTGCTTATTTGGGATATGAAAGGTTTTTGGTTTAATATTTTGATAAAACTGTGGTGGCTCTATCACCATCGATATATAAAGCCAAAAGCCAATATACTAGATTTAAGTAGATATGGAACTTGGCAGTCCTAATACACCAGCCGTAATTTTGATAAGTTAATTTTTAAGTGAACATTTGCGTGTCAACGTTTTGTTCGTGAAAAAAACTACCTGTATAGTTACAACTAACCTTTTTTCATTAATCTTGAAAACTCCTCAATTGAAATTAGGAATAAAAGTTTCAGTATGTTTTTTAGCATTAAATAAGTTCGTATCATAAAAATAGTTTATCACACAATGGCAGATTACAGTAAACAACAAGTTTCAATACATAACTAATAACTATGGCTTAAAGGCCTAGTTGCCAAGCCATAAACATAAAAAAGACTAATAACTGCTATAAGACACCACAAATATATTCCTATAAACATTAATGATTTCAATTTAAAAATGAACAACCTTTGTAGGATATTGGTGTGAAAATCTCAAATTTTAATGAATTGTGATTTTTCGATTAACCATAAGAACTCACTTCTATGGCGACAGTCAAAGACCTAACCTAGGTTTTACTACATGTAGTGAAGAATATGAAATAAATTTTAGCCTTTAAGCCTTTGTTACTAGTCCAAAAGGATTAACTACTCTTATGAATGTATTTTTTCATCCTAATATTCAATGTTTGTGATCGGAATGATCCGAACGTCCCGATATAAGAAATGGCGATATGTTCGGATGTGTGCGATTAGAGCGTCGCCTCTGGGATTACAGCTCAGCCCTCACCTGGCCCGCTCAACTCGTTTATTGAGCGATCTATTTTATTTTTCCCACCTATTTGCTCTTTGATGTTTAATAGGGCAATCTCGACCTTTTCATATCTTCTACTTCTACACAATGTTTTTCATCAAATCAAAAATAAGCTATTGTTACAAATTAGCGGAATTCGAATTAAAATGCCGTTAGAATTATTATAGAGTTTATTAGAACTATACAAATACGTATAACAGAGGTACAAATATAACCGAACACAACAAATCCAAACGTAATGCAGAAGGTCGTAATTCAATAACACGCGCAAAGTACTTCACTATTAGATTCCCGAATGTACACACGTCACGTCCGTATCGTAGTTGTAGCTCAACTGACCTCTCTTTCCATCAAGCCGTCGCTTTATACTTCACAAATGCAAATGTGCCCGCCCGGGAACGTCAACAGAATTTCCTAGAATTAGCTTGTCATTGTAATCCGCAACATCTGGCTAATGATGCAGCCTGCAAGCGGCCGTAAACGAGTACAATAGAACAATAGGCAGTTCTCCACAATAACTAGAAACGTTTGCCAATAAATAAGTGAACAAAAGAATACGATCATAAAAGCATTACAATCAGTTCAAATGCCGACAAGTAATAAAATGTGCTTTTACAGATCTGTTCGTGGAATTTGTCTTTGTCAGGGCCTAGGTTGTAACACTATCTTATTTCATGATAGTTCTTATAGTATTTCTCATGATCACCCAGGAAAGATTTCCCAATCACAAGATAAATAAATTAAGCATAAGAGTTGCCTGAATTAAACAGTTAAATTGTTTCACTTTTGTATTCGGTTAGGCTATAATTTAGTCGATGGATTTTAAAGTGGTGATTGGAATAATATTTTTATAGATTTAAAACATTACTTCAACGTTAAATATTGTATAAGACGTACATAAACAAGTGTCTTATTAGTCTGAACTTTAACAATTTTGATGATTGCGTAATAAAACCAAAATGGCATAAAATGTTAAACGTTTACGTATGTAAATGGCAGTTAAATATATATTTATTTTTCAGTAATAAAAAGGCAATAATAAACAGCTCTTGCGTAAAGTGTTTTACGTTTTAAGCAGATAGGATTAAAGCTTTAACGATTTCCATGGATACTCTTTTACAGTAAAAACGAGGAAGTCATAAAACACTTAGGCAGGAGTCATCACTTTACTGTGGCTCAGATATAAATAAGTGGTATCCCAATATGCCAAACAAACAGCCACGTAATTACATTTGACTGTTAAATTCACAGGAAAATGGTTGTGTTGATAGGGAATAATAAAAACTTTTACGCGCCCGCGGGCATTATGTTTCCACGTGTTCCCATAAATTGAGGGCTTTGATAACTGGTCATATTAAAATTGGTTTTATTAATTTTATCAAGAAGGAACGTTCGTTTTTATTGGTTATTCGTACTCTACTGATGGCATGGTTTTATGGGGGTGCTTATCATAAATTTTATGTTGAATCGGACTTGAGAGCTATATCACATGTTATACACTGCGAGAGTCGAGTGTACCACCACATTTGTACAACCGCTTGCTTCCGGACATAAGGACCACTAAGCGACCGCTGTAAATCTGTTCTTCGAAGTGGATCTTAAAAGAACGTAAAGATACTCTTTGCATTTATATTTGCAATGTGACTGTCCCGCCTGCATCATGCAGTTTTTATTTGCTGGGATAACATTAATTATCATACAGGTATGCATGTTAATGTTCATACAATAATTCGACGATCTCTGTGATTAAGTGGGCTAAAAATTTGGCGGGCCTACGTCTCTGCAACGCAGAGGCTTTGGATTTGATTCCTGGTATGATAAGTGTCGTAAACGAACATCCATTATTTACAGTCTGGGGTGTTGGTATGGTTTGGCTGGGATCGACCTCAGAATGACCCGCTATATATATATTACTAATTAATTAACTAAACTTAGTACCACCTGTTTGGGATCCAATTATCAAAACTATTAAGACCCAAACCCAGCAAAAACCAGCTGCCAGACCTCAAGACACTGTGAGCTCTTTCTGCGTACAACGGAACACAAACCAACTTGACTGATAATTACTTTTATTTTTCCTTCCACCCATTTTAATATTATATAAAATTATTAGAGCTAGGCATGTTTGCTGAAGAGTTTCTTGCGCCGCTTCTTCTCTTCAAGCCATAACATGTTGCGAAGCGGTAGTAAATTAGATTAGGCTCCCATAGATTAAATAATAACCATAAACAAAATTAAAAATTAAATAATTAAAATTAATAAGTTGGCGGTAGGCTAAATAAAACTTTAACAATACTCGTTGACACTTGACATCTTTGTCTTCCGTGATCACGGCCACTGAAAAGTGGCCGAAACGTCGGAAAAACCAAAATCAAATAAAATTACCGCGCTTAAAACCGTTAAAACGTAGTTTTATTATAAACTTAGGCAGCTTTCAGATCTCCTTCTTCTGCGAGCCCGTTATACCTGCAAAGGAGGAGGCGGAGCGGGAGCGTGAGCGCACGTCACTGCTCCGCTCCTGCCAAAGGAGGACGCGTCGGCGCCGGAGCGCCAGCATGGACCTTGGGGAATAGGGTTTCTCACTCATCTGCATATGCCGTTGCGATGGAGGCGCGGCGCGTTCCGTGTGCGCTCGCTACTCATCCTGTGAGTCGAGTTACAAAACGCCCAACGCCGGACTAGACATAGAAGATGCCGGGGGATAAAAGTAGTCCCCCGGCAGTAACAGTGGCCTTGCGAAGCTCACCCCTACCAGGGCTAACGGAGGCTAAGTCATGTACCCGTAGCCCTGGCATAAGGCGCAGGACGGAACACCCAGGGGTTTTAATGGGTATCCCTAAATGGGCAGTGGCAATAGTACGGCACCGGTTTTGACTGGGCATGCTAGTACCATATATTATTTATATTTACCATTTTTATATATGTATATATTTTTTTTATTGCAGGAGATCAGCAGACAGGCAGACGGCCCACTTGATGGAAAGCGGTTACCATCGCCTACGGACATTTGGAACACCAAAGGTGCTACAAATGCGCTGCTGCTCTCTTAAGGGAGACTGGAACCTGGTCACTAATGCCGGAACACAACTCAAGGTTGTTATGGCGACATACTTTAGACCAGGGGTGGTAGCCATCCAGTCGGGCAAATGCCCTACCACCTGGCTGTGGGGTATTAAGTCGCCTCTTACGACAGGCCGCCTGGCCGCAGGAAATTGTATTCTTTATCTGTTCCTGCACGGATAACATAATAATAATATTATTTAAATTTACTATTTTTATATATCTACATACATGTGTGGTATACAATTTCAAAATTTAAACAAGCGAATTCACGTCAGAAAACCTTTTAAATTTAATTTTAATAATTTGGTTTAAATTGTGCTTTTCTTTATTAAAAGCGAAACAATAAGATGGTTATTGTCCGTCTTTAATATAGTTAAGCGCAGACATCAAATGAATCGCGACCTTGCTGTTAATTGTCAGCTGTCGTCTAAAACAAATGCTCCAGGGTGCGGGTAGGGATGTATTTGTATAGAACAGTATTTCACAGACATCGTTTCAATTGTAAACCGTTTTAATTACGAACAAGGGAATTAACGCTATCCATAAAATATGCACTACAGTTGCAATTTCATTTATGTCAAATACCATACAAGAGCTTTCCACGCAGCTTCACTGGCCTTAGTCTGCGAATTAAAGCATTATATTTCAGCTATATTTCCGATTGCAAAAGGTTTTCAAATGACTTTCGATATGTTTGTTATTTATTTTATACATTAGCATAAGCGTAGCCTGTTGGAATACCAAATCGTAATGTTTCAATAGCTAAGGTGTCCGTGCTTCGTTTAAATCGACGTGGGTTCGTGGTTTAAGAAATGGGTCATAATTTTTTTTATTTCCGGTAACGCGTTGTCAACACCACTGGTGTTGCAAACGTCCATAGGCGACGCTACCCACTTTACATCAGGTGTGTCGTATTAGTCTGTTTCCTTACAAGAAATCCATTAAACTACCTTGGACAAGCGTAGAAGCTATAGTGCTCGTTCTTTTAAAACGACATGCTTACTACGTAATTGATAAAGATATTCAATACATTTTATATTGAAATATATAGGTGGGCTTTTCTATGAAACTTTATTGAAACGTGTACTTTACATTATAATTTATCGATTTACTGAAATAAGAATATAGTTATACTATTTCGGAACCACTATAAACATGTCAAAGGAGATAGTGAGTTAATGTAGTACATTATGTAAATTACAACCGCGCGTTAGCGTAGCTTTTAATCTCGAATGTAAATGCGAAATATATGAATAGTAGCGTGTGGCGTTATTACATTATTAAATTGTGAAATATTTCAAACATTTTAATCGAACTGTTGGAATCTCCAACAAACAGTTTTTATTTATTTGTTGTGGCATAGTACTGGCCACCAAATATACTAAATGTTTGAATTTAGAACATAGATGTTCTTTTGTTTTTTTTTAATCTGTATATTTTTTCCTTATTATTATTAAAATCGTCATTATATTCCGCACATGCAGTTTTCATAGTCCACAACAAATCAATATTTAAAGAAGTGTTTACAGTTTTTACCAGTGCTTATTTTTTCTATTATTCATTAGGTAAAATAGCTGCGACTTAACAATCTAGTACACAAATTTTAAGTTGTGGTTGGGCGTAGTGGGTAGGGGGGAGGTATACTTACCCCTACTACAACCCCTAAGGTCCGAAGCTCTTAATTTTCTTAAATTTTATAAACATAACCTCACTTATTTTTGTTGTAGAATTGTGTCACTTTTGATAATAACAAACCGTGATTTGAGTTTATGAATGTCCTCACGAATTACATATAACCGCCAGAACTTTTTGTAACACTAAAACTATTTTTAGTGTAGAAATAAATCGATTGATAAAAAGTGACAGTTTTTATTGTCACTTTTGTTTTTAATGGCTTGGCTAACAAGGTGTGACGATAAAAATAAATTAATCGATATGTCATTAATACTGACCGAGTTTTAATTAAGAAATTCAAAATCTTGAGTTATTAATTAATATATTGTTTTATATAGTTTTCGGAAATCGATATATTTCTACGAAAAAAAAATATTGATAAATAAAAGTTCTTTAAAACAAAAAACATTTCCAATACTGAAAACTTTTCAGACTAAATCGTAGAATATTTGTGGAGGCGAAGCGTCTTAAAGCATAAAAAAGACGGCTTTTTAAAATTAATTGCTGCAATAAAATATATTTATAAAGTTAATTAATTTATATGGACACTATGTTTTATTTAAAGAGATCCCTTACATGATGATAGAGCCGAGCAAGCGTAGTGAGCGTGCCGCGGCAGCGGCCGGCGAGTGCCAGAGCCTGATAACCATTTATTATTTTTTTATACACACAAACAGTTACGACGCCTTAAAAGTCTCGTATGAAACATTTGTTTTATTTATCAATTTAGTGGACGACTAGCAAGTTGGTTTTAAAAATGACAATGAATCAATATATTAATGATATCAATTTTTAAATACATTGCTAAACAATTTTTTTAAAATATAGGTTAAATATAAATGAATGCGATTACGTAAAAAAAAACATCGTCTTTATTGGTCGCCATTTTGAATGGTTACTTTTGTAGTGTATATGAATGTGTTCTATTGTATTTTTTTTTCATTTTTACCCAATTAAACTGGTTTTTGGTTATTTTGGCTCTTTTTATGTTGATTACTGGTTTTTGAACTTTGAAAGGATTTTTCAACTTTGGACCTATGATAGAAGTGCAATATTAGCGAAAAATCAGTGAAAATAAGTGAGGGTATGTTTATTAAAAAAAAAAAAATTCAAGATCTCCGGACCTTAGGGGTTGTAGTAAAGGTAAATATGCCTCCCCCCCTCCCTACTTCACCACCCCACTACTTAAAATACCTGTATTAGAATGCTATAGATTTACCGGTAAAATTTCTATGTTATAAATAACAACAATATTCGGTTTATATTAATATAATCTAATTAATAAAAATAATTTAATTTTAATAAATAAAATAAATTTTGATTTTTTAGAAGATTGGAATGTAAAGTTCAAGTCCCGCGCAAACGAAGTAGCGGGCACAGTTAGCAAAAATTGATAAATGTAAAAGTGATTTTTTGATATTTACTTACTTATTATTTTCACATATTGGAATGTAATATTCCGCGTGGTATATAACTACGTTAAAGCCCGGAGGTACTTACATATAACATCTTTTTATGCTGGCAAATTTGGGTATTCGTGGAGTTCACACATTTGTCGTTCAAGTGCAAAACTTAGGAAGTAATTTTTTTTGTGTGATTTGACACCACTTTTACAGGCTTTGACAATCACAATACATCAGCAAATACCTAGCAGTACAATCAACATGTCATTTGCATATTCGTTTCCGGACACGCAGTAGGTACTTCCTTGTGCCGCTCAATTATAGGCTATGTTGCGTTGTTGAACAAAATGTGAATGATATGATTATATGAAATATTTTTAGATAAGCTTTTATTTTACTAAGAGCTCCGACGTTGATGTCATGTCAAGTCATCACGTCTCACTAATTAGCGGAACTTACAGAACTAGCACGCGAGCAAACTCAGCACACAAAACTTGATCCAACAAAGGAATTATAATTTTGCGAACTATTACAGTTTATTACGATAGTGTTTTTAACTATTACATGTAGTCATAGAAATAATAACCGTATCAGGGCTTACAGTTTATATTTATAACATTATAAGATGCTTTATTTCGATACGATTTCACCAGTACAATAGTTTAATTTCTTTTTCAAACGTTATTCTGGAAAGTATCCCGAAATGTTTCCGAAAGTAGTTTAAGGAGGTTAGTGGCTAGGCTGCTTAATAGTTAATTTTAAAATGATAGTTTAGGTCCTTTTTAAAAGCTGCGGTACTTTATATCCCGGGACGTTCGAGGGAAAATTTTTCGGAGTAGTATAAATGGTTAGAGTGCATAAAAATTGGATGATGCCGATACGATTTTTAACTAGAACCATAGCTTAGGTTCTTTTTTAAGCACTGTAGTAGGTACTTTATACCCTGGAAATTCCAGATTTTTTCCTGAGAATCGATCACATGGCTAAAAATAGTATGAAGATTGGGGCATGCTACTCTTATTACGGCATCATTTGATAATACATAACAATTTTCTTAACTGACTTCCGGGAATTTTTATATTGTCCGGGATTTTCTAATTTTAAAATCACGTGATTTTAGGACTTATGAACCTACTGTCAAAGTTTTTATACGTGCGTATGAAACATCTAGCAGAACAGTTGCAGTTGTATGTGCCGTTAGGAGAATACTCATACTTATTCCGGATTGTAACATATCTTTTTAAACTAAAAAATCTGTTGCCCTACTTTAAATACCTTTTGATTCTAAATATTGCCAAAATAATTGTAACCTTTTTTATCTGTCCAACTTGGACAAAGTCGCGGGCGAATTCTTATAAGATTGTATTTTTATTTTAGGTCTCATTATAGTAGGTATATTTAAAACCAGTAAAGCTTTAATCGTCAAAACAGGGAACCAAAATTTATCAACAGTGTTATGTACGACATTTACATTTCGGAGACATTATTTACAGTCAGTTTAACATAAAGTGCCTATAATTGCTTTGACATAGAGTAAATTAACACGTTCTGATTCAATAAATTAGCTGTATCCTACAAGTTTAGACTGTGTAACGGGGATGTAAATTAGCTTGTTATTTGCTAGAAATCAACGTTAACCACGAGCCAAATACACGGTGTAGGCGTACAACTATTATTTTAGGGAAACATTGTGAGCGCTGTAAGCATGTCACGTTTTGTTTCTGTACTATTAACACAAACTGATATTGGCTATATACAATGCGCGTGATTTATTAGAAATAACATTTCTAAAAGATTAGAGTTAGATTTAAGTATAGAATTTCAGGGTACTCAAAACCATAATGGAATCATAAAAGTTTAGAGACAGTTGTTAATGCAATTAAAACAGTACCTACATAAACGTCTAACTACAGGCTCGGATCTCCCCATATTAGAGGAACGGACGGTATACTCTACAGGCTTCACCGTTAGCACGCGATGATTATAATGTATTATAGGTCTGATAATATATAATCTAGTCTAAGGGGTGCACCGCCAGGCAGTTTTTTGTTTTAGACTCGACATTCATGCTGCACGCCCAGGTGAGAACCCACATCACTGGCACAGAACACGGATTCGTAAGCTTTTATTAAATCTACCTTTTTGCCCTACAGTAACGTATAAAAACCGTACGTTATACGTTATTGTACCGCCATTCCTGTAAGGAACAAAAAAAAAATACGAATGACGGCTAATAAAATATATACCCGTCTTACTCATAATAGTTATATACGAGGTTTACAGGCTCTTAAAAAAATATCTGTTATTAATAATCGCATTATTAATGTGATTATGAAACATATGAAACTTTTTGATAAGTTTTTAACGAGCCTATTAAATTAAATTAAGGCTTGTAGCAACGCCAACGTCCTTGAGGTTTTTCAGTACTGATTTTTCGGGCGATGGCGGGGATTCCATAGACGCGGTCGTTTTTCAGATGCATTATTATTATATTGGGAATAAACTAAAGTCGTATTAATAAAAATTATAAAACTAAATTATTTATCTTTCTTTTATAAAGATAGTAGTAGTAGATATTATTTTATCCCGCTTTGATAATCATTGAAGGTTTAAAATGGTTTCATGTCAATAATTTGGAGGTGATTGTTTTTCTTAACTTAAAATAAATAATTATAGAAAAATTACGAAAAAACCACGTTACGTCTCATATAGCGAAGATTTATGATAATTTTTTTGATAACTTATTGATCAGAAATTAACAACGAAAAGTTGTTTCGTTTGCGCCTCACTTTCGACGTTTTGCAGCAATAGGAGCCTTAAAAAAATGTTTCTTTTCAATTAAGTTGATATAAAAGTTATAGGATTGGGACATTCTATTAAGTACTAAGTATATGAATGGTATGTTATACACTTGTGTGGAACCTCATATAACTATTATGAATAAAGAGAACAATTTTTTTTTCTATTATATAATAATATTGTATTTTGCTGTTTGCTAAAGTACTGAACTTAGTAATTATTTCTACAATTGAAAAGTCTTAGTTTACTGGATAGGAAAATCAAGAGTCTTATGTGTTCAAAAACAAAGTACCAAATGTCAATTTGAGTCTAAAGTGAGGTCCAACTCGCAAATTCTTATTTACATTGAACGTTTATTTCTTATTTATGATTTCAATCCCTTTTGGGCATATATAAGCTCTATGTGATCAACTGTCACACAATATAAAACTCTACCAGTATTAGAATTCTTACGCGCAATTTCAAGGAGTCTTCCTCAAAATTGAATTTCGCACTATTTTCAGTCTCACAGTAGCTTGAAGAGATTTTCCAATCTTTACGGCGCATCTCAATGAATTTTAAAGGATTCCTGAATTCGTTACTTTGTGCCACTCTCGCCGATCCCGTGCAAAATCGATGGACGGATGTACACAGCATCTAATACATACAAATGGAGTCGTAGACTTTAGATCATTGCTTCCCAGGGAGTCCTCAATTTTATTCGTCAAGTTCCATAACGAATATCATAAAAGATTCTTTGTGTCACAAAGAAAAAATAATGGCATTGTTATATAACCATTAAATATACGAAAATATACCTTTAAAGAGGATTAAGATTCATAATAGAGTACTTCAGAGCAGGAAGATTGAGAAAAGGCATTAAATTCACGTGATAAAAAGAATGTTGAAATGGAAGATGATGAATATAAGAGTAAAGGTAGCCCAAAAGAGATGGATGGATTGTGTGAAGGATATTATGATAACCTGTTGTGTTAAAGAAGACATGTGAAAACAGGGAATAGGGGAGCGCACAGCCAAATCAATTGAGCCACTTTTTATAAAATTACAGAACGTCACAGCCCCATATATTTTCTACGAGCGTACCTGCTTAAGACGTCATAAGTAGTGTGCGATCTTGCGGACTTCGTCCACGCTTTACTTGAAACTCAGGATTCCCGGGACACGTAGATCGCAGCGTTTACAAACGTTACGTTACGTTACGTTTTAGTGGAAACTTGGTTGGAATAAGTTAATTTTTATGTATCCGAACAACTTCTAATCGCTCCCAGGAAAATTCCCGCGGGATCGAAAAATCCACACATTTTATTACATTAAATCAGTAAAAAAAATCACAGTGGAATTCGATTTTTTTTAATCTGGCCATTTTAAATCATTCCCAGTGCAGAGTTTAAGTCTAAGAATTAGCTGTCGATTAGCGAAAACCGCATGTATTAAATGAAATGTTAATTAATATTAAACTACTAATAAGAGGAGACGGTTTGTACAAATAGCTAATAATAAAACTAGTCAAATAGCCCATTAATAATTGTTTGAAAAGTATTTAAAATTATTTCTATGATATTTTAAAAGTTATATGATAAGATGTTATTTTAATGTGTGTTGTTTTATGTATAAAATATTAGAATTCGTTGTATACATGTGTTCGCGTCTCTATTGTGAAAGGAAAAGACGGGGTGGGGTTAATTTCAAATTATTGAGAATAAGTTGTAAGAAAAGAGTGAAAGAAATTTAATACTAATTCTTTTGTGCGTTGTAAATTCATTTAGAACTTATGAAACAAATTTGTCAAAGCGAGCACGTCACATTAATTAATTTCTAAGTATTCGAGCAAGGCATTGAAATTTGAATTGGCTATAAATGCTTACTATAGCTATAGTTACTAATAGGTTCCTTTACCAATAATCCATTATTTCGTTTATGCGGGATTTGGTACAAATATTTATATTCATCTCTTCTGAATTTTAAGATAAAATTTCTGTTTAATCCCTAAAATTATCATTGAAATATTCGTATTCATTTAAACATGGTATTTATTTGGAAATTACAGACTGGCATTTCAGTAAAAAGAGCAGACTTTAAAAATATCTTGTCATCATCTTACTTTCAACAGTTCATTATAGAAATAATTTTAATCATAGTTTAAACAATAATTAATATGCTATTTGACTCGTTTAAATTGTGACGTTTAATCCAGTATTCTCATATAAAATCAAGGAGGTTATGACGTTTTGTGCGATGATAAAAAGCTTCTCAGTTGATTTGACTGTCAAATACCCAATTGTTATTAAAGTTAATCGCCCTTTACTATCTATGGGTGCGGCGGTATGCCTACAATGTTCAGTTAGATTTAATTTTCTTCACTATACCAGATTACAAATTTTGTTATTGTAAATGAAACTTCACCCTCTTTTGTAGGATATAAAAATTGTAAAATGTGTAATTTATTAATTTACTCATTGAATATTTATTCAGAAAGCTGCCAAAAGGCTAGTCTAAGTATATTTTGGGCAACACATTAGCGTTGCCCTCCAGCAAGGCAACTCAACTAGCCGTTTGAGAGTTTTCTCTAAGGACAGCGGTCTGGGGCTAGCTTCCGTACTTATTAGTAGTTTATTCATCTGTATACATGTAAATGAGATTGTTGTTTCAATGAAACTTGGGATTTTATATTCCAATTCAGAAGGTAATAGATGTTTCGTAAATCTGTAAAGGACAATGTCAACAAATTGCGGAAATAAAGAAAGGGTAGGACAGAGCGTACTTCACTGCCGGTATAGCAGCAGATAAATTATTACCACAATCCTTGGCAAACGTATTCGGCGCACGCGACTTGGTCCATGTTCCCCTTAATTACAACCGCTCTTATGACGGACGGCGCTCCATCCTGAATACAAAATCTTATTATACAAATTTGGTTAAGCTCGCAAATGTTAAGGCTACTACACACTATACCGGTGAGGTTCAGTCGGCGCCTTTTCACCACGCGGATATGCCGTCGGTATATACAGAAAAAAACGGCACAATGCCATGCCATAGCGTACTCACAAATGGCATGAAGGAGCGTGGGTCATGTACAGTGGATGACTTCCAGGTGTCGAGGAAGTTAATTGAGAGTTATACGCGGCACAAGCATGAGTTCAAATAGTGCTCCATGGCCTTGTGCTGTTTTTTTCTGCATATCCCGACGGCATACCGCGTGGTGAAAAGGCGCCGACTGAACCGCGCCGGCGTAGTGTGTAGTAGCTTGGAATTATAATGGACTCCTTCCTGCCTTTTTCCCAGAGCCCGCTACAATATACGGCTCTTAGATATTTAAAGTCTCAACGTGATAGATAATGCATAGGCTCCCTTAGTGATGCAGATGTACATGGGTGACGGTAGTCACTTGCTATCAAATGGACACGTTGGCCAGTTTGCCTATAAGCAAACATAAAATAAACCCGCTGGTATAACCGAAGTCTTGTATGTACGGCAAGACTAGCACAATCACATAACCGCCAAGTTGGCCGGTAGAGTGTGTAGGAGCTCTTATTACATGAGGTTTCTCTTATTTTATAATTAGCCGTCACGCGTGGAAAGCTTCGTAAAAATTCACACGCAATTTTTTTTATTACATTCATAATTCGCGATTTATCTTCCAAAAAGCACTCAATGTCGAAATAAATTGTGAGGATTGGATTTGTGGTGACATAATTATAAACATAGGTACATTAAATACGACTCAGTTTCACCCCGTTTGGGTATTTTTAAATGAGTTTTGTTTGTGATAATAATTTGAAAGAAGACAGAAAGAGCTCCTTCGGGATAAATAACAACACATTATGTTATTTTGAAGTTGTAGCTAAACATCTTTATATTTACATAATATAAAACAAAGTCACTCTCCTCGTCTGTATGTCTATTATTCCACTAACTCCTAAACCACGCAACGGATTTTTAAGCAGTTTTCACCATCAGTTAGGTAATATTTCAAGGAAGGTTTATATGTTTACTGTAGCTAGCTTTTGCCTGAGGCTTCGTTCGCGATATATAAAAACCTAATCAAGTTTTATATAAGTAAAACTGAGATTACCTAACAGATATTGACCTGCGACGTAGCCGCGGGGTAAACTCTAGTTAGACATTTTTAAAAACATAAAATACTTAGCATAATTGTGTAACAACTTTTTTAGGATTTTTGTATTTCAATGATCTCAATTTAAATTATTGAAATTATCGCTGAATTGATATTATTATAATTGTAATATGTATTTGATTAAAATTTTATCAAACCGTCGAATACGTGCGTGTTAGTTCAGCAATAGCGAAAGGTTCTATTCACTGTGACGAACGTCTAAAATTTTTATTATTTGGCTACGGAACTGTAAAATATATTTAATAGTAAATATTCTATACCTCATAAATTACTCAATGGATCTTATTCAAAGAAATTTTCATTGAAAGTATTTTTAACCTTTAAAAGTTAGATGCGATACACTTTTTACGACTTTGGAAGCGAATTTCTCGCTATCTATTTACTTGCTTTAATAAAAAAGCCATGAAGATATTAGAGGAGTCACGTTTTTTACGGTTCTGCAGCTATTTTGTCAAAAGCGGAATCTATACATTTTCATCATATTCGTCCTTCTACCCTATTATAGATGAAAGGATATATAACCACCACACTTGTCTACTTGATTTGGCGGGTTAAACACACTGATTATGCAGCAGTATATACGTGTACGTATATATTCCAACTAGGACTTACAACTGCTTTATTGGAATTGGACATGGGGAAGTTAACCACCAAATGGATCAGACTTATTTCGCTAAAAAAATTAATTTAAAGTATGTTTTCGATAAAAGTAAACCCAATATTTCATACAAGTTTAATTACACTAAAATATTTTTCATTCATAAGATAAAAGTTATCTATCAATTAAATTGTAATTTGACTATTGTAAATTAAAAAATTAAGCAATGAAACTATTATCATTTGTGCAACTGTATTATTTAATTTATTTATGTTCTATTTTATCATTTGGAAAATCAGCCCCAAGTCGTCATTATCGTAGCATTCAATCTCGGTTACGTTTCATCATGTTAAGTATATGCAGAATATAAAAAAGACCGCAGCCAATATGCTGTATAATAAATGGGTTTTAAAATTTCAGCAGCTGTGGCCATCCGACGTTAAATAGCATACCTATCCGTGACGCGTGCGGAATGAGATTACGATACGCGGGCGTAATGTGAAATTTCAATGAAATTACTGTATAAAAAGGGAAGTTCATTTTGGGGCTTCATCTTTATTCCAAATAGAGATAGAATCAGGGTTTAAATCGGATTTCCCTGATGATATTGTCTAACTCCGAAGTGAGTGTGCAAGAAAGGTCAGGGGATCGATTCGGTGTCAGCCATTTTTCAGCTTCCTCGAGTTTGACTAGCGGAAATTGGTGTGCAAATAATTTGGCCGTTTATGTGACGTGCGATGCCACCCTCGGCAACTGATGTGCACTAATCACATCCTTGCGTGTCTTTGTTATTATTTTACTAGAGCTTCACACGCAGACTTGCTCGCTTAAATTATTAAATATATGGATTTAATATTATACCCGTTGTTATTATGCTTGGAAATAAAAATGATTGGAAATGTCATTTCCGATTTTTAGCTGCTGGGATTCGAATATGGTGTCTCTAGGGTCTGGACACCTAAGTGGCTCAATATTCAAATAATACTAATACACAGAAGTATTTACATATATATCTGTTTCTTTTTATGTTGTTTGAATTTGAACTAATTCCGTTGCAATGTTGAGACCCTTATAATTATAATGCTGTGATGTAATAAAAATAAAATTTATATGAAACTTACTGATAAATAATCAATAAAAAACTTTTTGGGTAATCTCTAATTTCTTTTAATATCACCAAATCTGTAAATCACACTTTGGTATAAAATCAACAAATATTTTTAACGTTAAATTAAAATTCCACTAAAACAATGTAACATAGATCTAATTTCTTAAAATAAATACTGATTGCTCATCTATTTTTTTTAATTATTTACCACGGTAGAAGAATATGGTAGTTTCTTTGATGGACGTATTTACGTGCTTAACATATTTATGTGGAATCTTATTGACTTAGTTCTGATATTCTGATGATATATGAAATTAGATAGAAACTTAAATGTCAGCGTCTCAGTGTCAGAGACTTGAATTTTTTGGATCTTGCTAGTCGTCCGCTAATCGAATCGGACGGATAATATTCGTCCGCTAACTGGACGACTAGCCACTTAAAAATCTTGTTAGTCTTCCGTTAAAACTAAGTTACTACTAATTGTCCATGATCAAGTGCGTGGAATCTAAGAACTTATAAATTATTTTACCGCCTGCGCTTCTTAGCCTGCATTGTTACAAAATATTTCTTTGTGCAATTTTCGGCCTAACTCTAATAATAACACGACTTGTTTATTAGGCACAATTCAAGTATACGTCAAAGATATAACCGCTCGTATACACTTGACTCGCGTGCTTTGTGACCCAGGTTCACAAAACAATATTATTACTGCTTCTTTATGTAATAAGCTAAATCTAATAAAATATCGAACATCGTTGTTAAGGGTATAGATTCCGCGCCCAGTCCAATTAAGTGTAAAACTTCATTAGTTTCATCCTCTCGCTTTGATGAAAATATTTCTTTACCGCTAATCACTTATGTTATCGACCGCAGAATACACCTCCGCTTCGCTGGCCTTTGGGAATTATCATCACTACTTATCCTGACAGTGATGGTGTTGTCAGAGTAGCATCAGTCAAAACGGAACAGTCAAGTGCGTGTAATCCATGGACTTTTTTTGTTAATGCAGGTGAATGTCTTTTCTTGCGACACAATACCCGGGCATTAAGGGGGATAGCTCGAACGTGTGTGGGATTCTCAGCGATCGGTCTTGCATGGCTGCTTCGCCGGTGCAAAAGAAGTCGTGCCCCCGCACGACTACTTTTGCACCGGCCGAAACCGGGGTATGATTTTCGAACTGTACCCTAAACCTAAACCTGTGCCCCATTTTGCGCACTGTCGCTGGATGCCACGGAATTAACCTGATGTCAGCGGACGATTATTATTCGTCCTGTTACCGGATGACTAGACTCTTCATAATTTTTTAGCCACCTAAAGTTGTCGTGCCACGGGAAAATCTCGAATTTTGCTATTAGTTACATTTATTGTGAAACAATAAAGAATTCAACGGAAAAGCGATTTTTTTCATTCATTCAGTCATTTCCCAAAATAATTCCAACATGTAATGAATTACCATAATACTTGACTGGTTTGAATTTAAGAAATAAAATGTTTCAAAGTTTTAGTGGTTTACAGCAAAAAGCGAGATGAATATCTTATGGCGACTATTATTCTTCTGCCATGGTATTCAATGAGACTTTAAAATTAACTTTATTTAATAAAGGGAATATTGTTTCTATTGTAACTATATTTTGCACGTGAGAAACATTATATACTGAACTCTAAAAAATATGTTTTAAAACTTTTATAATTTAATTTTGCAATATCCTCAGAGGTTGCAGTAAATTTACCTTTACTCAAGTCTTCTATAAAATACACATTTTCGAGCTAGGTACAGTAAAATAATTCTCGAGTCCAAAAATGTTTTATCATGCGCCAAATCTAGATAATTCTGAATTTAGAGATAAGGGGATATATATAAGGGATTGTATAATATATGAGCACGTAAGCTTGTTTCAATAAGTTTCAGATATGGGCAGGAGACGGTAACACAATGAATGACGTATTACAATTTAGAGGTTCTAATTTATAACCTGTTAATATAAATATTATAACTACAAAGACGAAGGTCCCACGAGTACTTCAAGAAATAGAAAATACTATTTTATAACACGTTTGTAAAATTTTGTATAGCAATACATGGATGTTCGATTTTATATTGGTAATTAGAGGATTTGAGTAATATCAAACATTACGTAATATGATTTAAAAATAAATATCCTAACCTCTGTACATCGACTCTATTGGAAATGCATCTTAGTGATTAATACTAATCTATTAATTGAAGTTTATTCGACATCCAGTCCTAAAACAAATATTTACAATATAATTTTCACACATGCACTAATATTTTGACGGTTTTAAAACACTCGTTTTACGGCCGGTTTCTATCTTACCGGCCCTTCGTTTGCCTTACCATCGGTTAAAATTTTATATAAGCTCCATACAAGTAATGTCGAAATTCAACCGATGATAAGGCAAGTGAAAGTATAGTAAGATATAGGAACTGGCCATTATTCGGATTGATATTATGAATATTATACAGATGTAGTTATTTGTTCGATGAGATGGTGCTCGCGGCGTCGACAGGTAGCCCGGAAAGAACCGCCGCGGTTGAGCGTCGATCCCCGTGTAGCAAGGCCTTCGGGTACGCTGCGTGACGAGCGCAGAGGGATTGTGCGGCGACAACAGTCCGGGCAATGTGCGGCCGAGCAGCAAACACGGTCTAGTGGAGCTGCGTATGAAAGAGACTTCGGTAGGCGAGTGCCGCAGCTGGGTCCAGGCCAGGCGCAATACGCTGTCGCTCCGCCCGCGCTGCACGCGCACCACGCTGGCTCACAGCGCAGCGGCGGCGTCACGCACGGACACGCCTCTGATATCGTAGGCGCTGGTGCAGGAGGAGGCGGCTCCGGCTCCCGCTTCGAAAACCCCACAAAGAATAGCAATAAGGCACCGGCCAACGTCGCCGCAGTCGAAAAGTAAAAGCCCGCTCTTGGAGCTTGTTGATTGATATACCCCGTGACCGGCACTCCTACTATCACTGGTATGGCCTCTGCTCCTTGCATGAACCCTGTTGAAAGTAATTACATGTTTCGTAATTCAAAGGAATACAAAAAATACATTAAATGATAGTAAAGAAATTTGTAAGATCTCTTTGATGCCACACGTGATCAGGAGGCTGGTTCGTATTTCGCCCAACAAGTCAGCATTGCTATACAGCGTGGTAATACAGCCAGTCGTGTGGGCACGCTTCCCTATGGCAGCGATTTGTTATATAGTTCATATTAACTTATTATAATATTTAGTTTATTTTTAGTATTTAATTAGTTTAGTTACTCCACGTAACGCTTTATATAAATGACAGTTATATTCAAATATAAAATGGAAGAATGATATTAATCTACATGTAATTAACTCACCCCAGACTTTAGTGAAATGTCTGCCACGTACCCTTTCCATAGTCAACATTTTTATTGAATACAAAAATCCTCCTAAACATAATCCGTACATCCACGCAAACAACACGTAACCATGATATCCTTCGACACTGCTAAGTGCGAGGATGGAAATTCCTAAAATAAAATTTACTTTCTGTTATAATTTATTTAATGTGCGTAATTTGCATAACGAAGTATGAATAAATGGCAATATACCTATTCCCAGCATCGCTGTCTGGCAGAGGTATTGTTTGGAGACGAGGCACTGCGCCGAGGGACGCACCAGCACGAGCCCAAAACCGGCACACCCGAGAACAGCAGCGAACCCCAAAAATGTTTGTAACAATACCAGAGCACTTTCCTCTAAGCCCTCTTGAAAACCTTGCAAAGCCTGCAGAATGATAAAATCGTTATCTCTCGATTGCTCCGGGGGTGGTTTTGTAGTAATTTTGCCAATTAAACGTACCAAAAAAAATACTGGAGTGTACAGCCCGAAGGCTGCTAATCCAGCAGCTAACAATAAAACTTTCGCCGGTCGAGATTGAAGAGGGCTTAAGTCGACAAGCGGGGATCGTTTTAGGCCCTTTTTTTCCTTTACCTGTATAAAAAGACGAACCGCTTTTATATTCATATGTATATTAACATGAAATCCTTGTTTATTTTTTATTGATGCCTGACCTTTAAATTATAAAGATAAAATTTTAAGAATCAATAGAATAGTTTATTATGTATATTGTAGTGTTTACTATTATGTTTGACTGAGATATTCGGACTCAGATTACTGAAAGTTTGTCTAGAAGAGATCGCTTTTAAGTGATAAGACAGTTTGCGGAACTTTTGACAGCAACTTGAAGAGTGATGTTTTGTTATGCGGTTTGGAAAATAAAACATTTTTAGAAAATATACATATTTTTTAATGTTTAGGTTAACTTAATTAGAGGGGAATATAAATTATGAAATGTTTTTAATTTGAATTGGGCGTCAGTCAAAAACCTATATAATTTTGCGGAGGATTTTGTTTGAATATCATTCTACAACTTGAATATGCATGGTTATTGGACACAGTTAGATAACGTACATAAATCGTGCACAGATATTTAAAAAGAAAAAAACTTTGTATTTACCTTTCGACGTTGATTTTTTAGATGTAATATTGCACGACGTTGTGGATGATAGAGCGAGGCGCTACGATAAACAGCGCTCAGAAAAAATGCTAACACGAGAATTCCTGTTACTGCCTGTAGGCCTAAGCGCCATCCCAATTTCCTACAATATTATTAAAGTATATATTAGACACTAAAATTAAACTAAATTACGAATACAAACTTAATTTGAATATAATTCGTGGTAAATTTTGAAATTATATTGGCAAAATGCTTGGGTTGGTAGCTTAAAGTGTCTGCTACACTTTCCATCGCCCCTTAAACTTTGTTAATAAAACTCGTGCAAATTAATAATTGTGGTTAATTTAACCAGTAGACTGACCTCTTGTACTATGTAGCAGGCAAGGGCTGGATGAGGAAAGCGAAGGATCGGAATATATGATGTTTTGGAGACATCGATTGGCAACAGAGGAAGTTGGTTTCCATACCCGACGGCTTCTTTGTAGGCTACGCTGAAAAGTGCTATCCCAACGCCGCCGCCAGTGTGCGCTACTAATTCCACGAACTGCCGCCTTCGCCTGAAGTACGCCCCGAGCATCAATCCCGCGGCTTCGCGAACTAGACCGCATCCTACGCCGAGAACTACGCCTAAAAATTTAATAAAGCGCTTTAAATCTTGAGATTAAGGTTCAAAGCAGATAACCTCTTTAAGCCGCTTCTAAGAAAAGGATTAATCTAAACTTTGGCAGGAGGAAAGTTTTGAAATTTTCGCTGATATTTTGATTAAATGCTCCGGTCAGCCGTTGAATGTTTGAAAATAATTATGTAGTGGAATTATTTATTAGTAATGTTTTTTTTAACTTACCGTAGCTAAGCAAAGTCTGATGCAGTTGTGTCGCAAATGAGGTGAACAAGCAAGCCAAAGGCAGCAGTAGACCACCGAGTAGTGCCACCAGGCGCGGCGATCTCCTCCGGGCCGCGACCAGAGCCCCTGCCGCGCGGGACACCCCTACGCAAATAGCTCCGGCCCACACTGTGTGATAAATGTAAATTAATCACCATTATTATTTAACGTCAGGAATACTTTTTATCTAGATGCATAAAATAATATCCACGAACACAAATAAAGATAGATAGATAACACTTTATTGTACACCATTACAGAAAACACAGAAAAACTTATAGCCTAAAAATATTCTAAATGTGCACAATGGGCGGTATTATCGCTAAGAAGCTATCTCTTCCAGACAACCCGTAAAAAACGTAAAAAATATATATATACAAATAAAACGCTCATTCGGTGATAACTTTATTTAAATCCCGCATTAAGTATTTGAGACTAGGCAAATTAATTGCCGGTAACCAGTTCATTTTCCCTTGAATTCTCATTGTTTATGTAACATATTAGTTCCTAGTTGTACCGACAACGGGCAGTGTGCCGTTAGAAAAGTATAAGACTCAGCGATTTGCTTCATTATGTCTTAAATATACTTAAAAGTTCTTACCAAGTACGAAAATAATGTTTTTTAATTATATAATAAACGTTATATTTATAGATAACTTTTGAAATCTAATTCAACCTCGGCAAAAACCTAGGTAGACTTTCTTAATAAATATGATTATAATATAATATTTGGCTCCGCAACCTCTAATGATAAAAGCCTGCTAAGAAAGGTACATCGTTATCCCATTGTAATGTGCGTCGACAAAGTAATTCGATAAACAAGAAATAGGTTTCTACCGTTTAATATCATTTTCTTAAAAGCATTTCTCTTGACAACAGGCTCTCAAATATCCCATCACTTAACGAACTTCAATCTGAAAAAAATGCTTGTTAGAGTTACGTAAATTAAATGGTTCCTCCAGATTAAAGACGACTGTCCACTGTTTTGGTATTTATATCAAAGAGCACTCGATGTTACTGGTGATAGTTTAAATATTTTTTAAGTGCATTTTTCAAGTTTTACTACTTGGGTTTTCTAATAGTTCAAAAAAACAGAGGGGGCAAATCATTTACAACTTTAGTAGTGCGTAGGTATATTACCGACTATTTATGAAAATAATTAAAAAACTCACTTAAAACGTTGCTACCATATTTTACAACTTATACGATACGTAACATGAGTAAGTGTACTGAAATCATTTTTATGTGCCTAACGCAGGCGGAAGGTAGCTCCATGATTTTTCATGTATTTCATTCACTATACCATTGTATACCGTTTCAAAGATATTATCCGTTTAAATTTTATTACCATATAACGCCCAGTAGTTTCCTAGTAATAACTATTTGACATACCTGTATATATAGACAGATATGACAAAACTACATATAAAGCTTCGGTTTTGGTTACAGAACCTTAAAAATGGTTCTCATATTTAGAATGACATATTCATCAAATGTTGTTCATGCATGTATGAATTATTATTCAATACTAATTATAACTAGATTTTTAAAACTATTCATATATATGTCGAACATCTTGTCGCTTAAGCGATTTCTTTCACGCCACCCCCAAGCTTAAGAAAATATAGAAATGTGAAATAAAATAATTTAAGCACTATACATTTTGGATATCGGCTAGAAAAAAACATGTGGACACATTTTGTAATATGTATATGTCTTTAAAGAGATAAATTGATTGAATTAATTGAAATTCCCAAGACAAGCAGCATTAAAAGTATTTCCGCCAAGACGATCCGAAAGGCGAACGTGTGATGTCTACGTGTGTTGTATTATTATATTCGGGCTCACAATAAATGCATTGTATTTCCCGCATGTGAATCGAATATAGCATTATCTGCTACCCGTACTTAGCTTCTACAGCTAACAGGTAATTGGTACCGGCTTTGATAGATCCTCCACCGAGATATCCCTGTGCAAAACACATTAAACTTAATGCGAGACTGTCACAATTTGGGGAAACAAACAGCCGTTTCAGAGATTCACTTAATGCAATTTATACAGTAAATGCTCGTTGTGTATTAACGATACTGTCACTTACATTAACGCATAACTGTGTTTCATCCATTAACGACTTGTATTAATTATGTAATGTTGAAGTACTTTAAGAAATTTATGTAGGAATTTTTATATAGTCATCAAATCTTTTTCTTCAAATTTTAAATCCTTTGTTTTTGGTTGAGAAACTTTTATGTTTTACTATTTATGTTGAGCATTAGCATAAACCATGAGGTGGGTTTTAAAAGTTTTGTAACGAAGTGGCAAATACGTTGGACGTTTCTCGCTATAAAGGGACTATTACCGTGCGTAGTCTTATACGCGCTTGACGATTTTTTTTGGCAACCGGTGCTAGCGGCTACTGCTGGTTTATAGGTAGGACGAAGAGAACGTTACGAGTAGAACTTGCTTTTGGACGGTGTACACATTTTGTAAGCTTTTTGGATAGCTTTTTTAATTTAAACTATATAATATAAGCATTGTAGTATGTAGACCGTATGTATAAATTGTAGTATATAGACTGTAGACCCACCCGCATAGGACTTAAGTGGTTTTAATATTCAAAGCAAATTGGCGAGCAGTTTTCCTGAAAGATTTATATAATACGTAGATGCGTTGCTCACTTTATGAAAATGCCAGCAAGTTGCAGCGTATCTGAAATTTCAATTTGGAAGCCGTAGACAACGGTCGACGACGCTGAGCTGGCAGAATTATGCTGGCAAGTGCCGCCCACAGCACACAAAACAAAAGACTTTGCTCATAGCTAAAATTAGAGCGACCTCTTAATATTCAGCCCAGGTCACAAATCTTGGAAAATTCATTCAATAAATCAGACCGGTCCAAATAGCGGTGACTTGGAAAGTTCATTTACTTAATATTCGATCCTAAATTTAAGTTACCAAAACACGAAATTGGTTGTTTGCATAAATTACCTTCGTTAAATAGAAAAATTAAACGATTAATACCAACACCTTGTAAAACACGTACCTAAAAGTTTCAACAAGTAATAAGTAATGCGACTTAATAAATAGGAGTTCATAATTAAAAGCTGAATAGAAAACCTTCCCCTCTTATATAATTTGCTATAAGACTTTCACCTTGTATTGTATGACAAAAAAGTTTTATTCGCCGTATTCTGTTTATTTAAGTATTACCGGAGGGTTCCCGTTGATAGATTACTTTTCCGCTCGCTATGGCTTTTTCGTCGTCAGTTACGCATTCAAAATTATTTTCATCTACAATCTTACATTTGTTTATGACGACGTATAGGAGCTATTGTTATTATTTCTTCCCTGACTTTATTCTTCATTTATCTTCAGATATGATAAGAAACTTATTCAAAGAGTATTTTTGCACAGTTTTTACTGTCAACAGTTTTTGTAGACAAGTAGTGGGTTTTTTGTGGGGTGTAAATAAAATTGGAAAAGTTAGTATGAACGAGAGCGATTTGGAGCCTGAAATAGTAAAGGAATACAACCAGGAAAATAAATACAATACAGGAATCATTCACCAAATAGATGATTAGTCCAAATTCAAAAGTTTTTATTCAAAATAAGTTTCACTGGAGAACACTTTTTGAATGTCATACATATAAGTTAATTTTTTATTGTACTTCTCATTCTATGTACACACCACTTTGCAACGTATTATTGCTGTTAAGGAGAAGAAGCGGCAAGAAACTCCCCGCAACACGTCTAGCTAAATTGTTTTTCTTTATATTTTTTATTCTATTTATATCTCAAATTCTTTTTGTTATAAGTTCTATGCAGAAGTATGTTACAGAATTACTTTTCGGAGGATTATTGGATACTGTAGCAAACAGTGTATACTCAGTAAGACAAAGACACAGTTAGAGGAAAGAAGAAGATTATTGTTCAAGACTAAAACACACATTGATGTTCTTTCAAAGTGTATATAGGAGAAATCAATCTGGTCACGTTGACCCAATAGGAAATTACTATGAGGTTCTATACCCCTCCCCAAGAAATATGGACGTCCACTATAGTGAAGCATGTGCGCGTTACTGGCCCGGGTAGTTTCGTCTACCTAGGCTTGTGACACTGATTACACTATTGTCCCACCCACCTCTGTTAACCGTAATAGAAGGAATAAGGGGTAATTTAAGTAAATATTTGATAGTTTACATGAGATTACATTGCTTAATTGTGCGTTCTCGACCAGTGAGAAGTGTCTAACATATAGTCACGACAAAAACACCTCTAATATGGAAAATATTGTAATCAAATTGTACACACCAGCATGATCAGCGTTTGGGCCAAGATGTCTTAACGCATATACATGTAGTGCTCCGTAGGCTAGCTGCAGGCCAGTAGACAGCAAATGTGCGAGAAACGCTGCACCGCACACAATCCATCTGAAAAAGTGCTGTAGTAAGTTTAGATCGCAATTTGGGGCTCATACCTATTAAAATTAAGGAATGTTGAATTATTAATAACGTAGGGGCTTGTTAATGACGGTTATGTCAGCATTGGATTCGAGCACAACCCAAGAGACTATGTAAGCGGGAATTGTGGTTTATGCAAATCAGATTCGACGAACTATTTAAGATACGCTTCAATGCTCTGTATTCCGTTTTTCCTTCAAGATTTCGAAGCTCGCAGTTGTTGTTATATAACTTAGTTAAGACTATTTCGCAAGTGCTAATATGAAAATTGCCTTATATGATATTCGTGCTGCTAAGAGTGTCGCTGAATTAATTAACAAAATGCAAATTTTAGACATTAAAATAGAGGTGGAAACTCATTTTGTAAATCAAGGCTGTGCTCTAATTTGCATCAAGGTTATTAAAAACGGGACTGAGTCACTTTTAATTAAGACTCGATTTTTTGCAGAAAGCACTACATTTATTTGCAAAATAAACTTTAATAAAAGATACTTTATTTATGTAAAAGTGAAAATCACTTTGTATTTTTCTTCCCTCGTCATAGCTTAGAGAATGAACCGATTGATTATTATTTTCGATAACGGTGGTGAACATGAGATGCTTTTATTTTAGAAAATGTGATAGAATGACGGATTCTGGTTGACCAGCATGAGGGTTGCGCCGCTTCGCTCACTGGAATGCAGAGGTCTTAGGTACGTTTCTGGCATGGTAAATTTCGTAAAAGAACTTTTCGTCATTTTCTGCGGAAGGGTGTCTGGGAACGCCTTCAGAGTTGTCTATTTTATATTACCTATAAGCGAAACTTGCTTAACTTTGGGTTACAACATGAAAATGTGTATGTTACTCTGCCGATTTATTTATTTATAGATTACCTGAGATAACGTTTCGAAGTTTACGCAAACGATGCTACAAGGAACGCTCTCTCACCTTAAATAAAATAGTCGAAGTCAGTCGCTTTTACGTCACAAATTTTTATGATCTTTTTTTGCGATAATCGTGTGCGTAAATATTTTTGTAAATGCGTATTATATAATGGATACCATCAAGCAAAGTGCCGTAACTTAATATCCGATATATAAATTTGTTCAACGCACATGCGATTTTGATAAGCAAATAATGTCGGAATCAGATTAATAAACTTCCCAGTAGCTGTACAAGATTTTTGTATGAAAAGTAATGTCTTTATCTCGTGTTCTGAACAAAGTTGCGTGATGACATTATTATACATCTCATGCCACGGCGTGAACCACGAGGGAAATTCGAGATTCGTGTTCACGCCTATGTGCTTGTTAAAACTATGTCAGACATTTATCTACGACCGAACACGCGTTTTATTATGGCTCATACTGCAATTGTATCTAATAAGTAAAGTTAATTTTCATTTATTCTGATATTATCTCTTAATACGACATTAATGTTACCCACAAAGGATACAAATAAACACATTCAAGTTATTTTACTAAAATTTTCATTATATTCAGAGATAATTCGACGCAATTATGCAAACCGGAACTAATTCGCAGGATGGCCTTATTCAAAGACCTACAATTCGGCTGAGGCTCTTTTTTGGGGCCTAGCACAGGCACATCACCTTAATATGAAGGACGTCATCATTGTCCCACAGTGTGACAACATGAGATAACTATGATACTGATAGAAAGCTGTGAAGAACGGCCAAGGATTTTTTCTGAAACATGTTGGATAATCCTTTTAGCATAAATATAAAAAATATCTGATATCGTTTTGTGTACTTAAATATGTCAAAATTGATAATTGGTTTCTGTTGGCAGAACTACGTCTAATTGTATTTTTTTTATTGCTGAAGCACAGCAGACAGGCTGAAGGCCCAACTGTGATGGAAAGTGGTTACCATCGCCTATACACATTTGAAATAATAAAGGTGCTACCACTGTGTTGCTGGACTCGTAAATGGGGCTAGAACTTGGCCACTAATGTCGGAACACAACTCAAGGTTCTTATGGTGGCATACATTAGACCTGGGTTGGTAGCCATCCAGTCGGGCAAATACCCTACCACCTGGCTGTGGGTTGTTTTGTCGCTTTTTACGACAGGCAGCCCGGCCGCAGAAATTAGTATTCTTTTTCCGTTCCTGCACGGATAAAATGACGTCACACGTACATATCATTTGTGTTCCACGTAGTTCAGTGTTTTAAAAAATATTTTTATATGCGGCGTTCCCACTTGCTATAGTATTAAAGATTGAGACTGCGGCCGCGTGCGTTTATTTAAAGCGTAAAAAATAACGCCGCTAACGCATAGCCATATTAGTGTTTAAATGTACGTTATTTGTCAATATTTACAATGTCGCAAGTAATTAGGCATTAGACCCATCGCCATATCTGCGTGAAACGGCCTATGTCTGTAACACTATCCCAGATGCAGTCGCATCATAATTGTGATTTTCAAATGACAAATGGCAAATAACCTCAATAGTACATATTATTTGTGTTACACGTGGTTTAACGTAATAAATATATTTTATTATAATAACAGAAAACATATATCTGCGTTTGTACATACCAATCTCTTATTGGTCGACTGAGTAAGATTTTGGATATTCTTTCATTAATACTAAGTAGTATTCTTAATATTAATGTAAGGTAGTTTACAAGTAAAAAGTGTTGATCTATTAAGCCGAATTTAATAGCCGTGCATAAAGAGACAGTAAAAAAGGATTTCATTAATCTTTTCCCCTGATGAAATTGCGATCTTGAATATTGAGTTTTATATGCCTTAAGTTTGTTCTTGCATAAATAATAACATTATTTTTATGCACAAAGTTCAGATACTGAGCTTTGTTTGAACTTATTAAATAAGTTTCTCTATAATTTCAAATGAACCTCGGTGCATACATCTATTCTCTTGTATTTATTATTTTTTATAACCTAGCTGCCGCTTATTTTATTATGCGTAGTACATAAAACTTAGAAGATTAATAATGTGCGTGCTGTATTACACAAAAAAACAAATTGCTTTCTTTTAGAGCAGATATATATGAGTAAAAGCTTCTGAAATATGCTCTTTTACAGCATGATGCTGGTTTCACAACCAGCGCACATCTTCCTTAAAACTTAAACTTAAAACTTAGATATTGTTTACAACATTTTCTACAAAGAATGAAGTATACATTGTTAATAAAATTTAGTATGCCTTTTCGGCCAAAAAGGATCGTCCTCCGTTTACTAGTATATTTGTTATCACTATATGATACTATATATACACTTATGAAAAAAATTATTCCTTTATCTTTATATAATAGCTGTTATCAAGCTGAGTTATTGCATACATAAACAAAATATTCACTTTCCGATAATGTTTCGGCCACAGCTGTTAGTGCCGACATAAGGAGATAAAGCTAAGCTGAGATAAAAATTTGCAGCGAACGAACTTTTCTAAACTAGATAAGGTGCAAGCGGGACATTAAACTTAGTACCCCCAGCCTCCTTCAGGGTAGAAGTGGTGCTTGATAGCTCGTGTGTCGAGTTCTCGGCGACGCAGTGCAGGGACGGTGCGATGTAGTGAACGTAACTCGCGCTCTCGCAGAGCACCGCCTGAAGACTCTTCTTCGACGTCAGGCCAGCCATCTGATTAAAAAATGATAGAATCTTATTACTATTATAAATGCGAAAGTTTGGATGGATGTTTGTTGCTTAATCATGCCAGAACGGCTGAACGGCTCTGGCTTAAATCTGGCATAGAGATAGATTATAGTCTAGAATAGCAAATAGCCTAATTTTCATCTCGATACAATGTACGGTTACAGTGAGATAGATTTGTTTTTGTTTATCACAGAGAGCGTGTGTTACTCTCAGTGGTCGTTCCTGCACTCTGTCTATTAAATTCACATTACCACTAGCGAAGCCGCGGGCAAAAACTAGTAATTTCTAAAATAAAGTTAGTAAGTATTCAGCAACACACATATTATCATCCCTAATGATACTCTCTAGTTCTATAACTCGGTATATTATGTTTATTAATAAAGGTAAGTACCTACTTACTTTTACATACACAAAAAGTATACGTTTAGATTAGGTACCCTACTTAATCTAAACGTATACTTTTTGTGACGGATAATGTTGTATCTTTATAGACATTCTAGTCAGCAAAATTATTGTAGGTACGTATAAAAAGAATAATAAGTAGTAATATTCTGCGCGAAGCTTAAGAAATTATCGAATTTATGATATTGTATTTTCGTACATAGACGCTTTATAGTTCTACATCGTTGCACATACAAACGAAAACATATAAAGTTATACTTAATATTAAAAGTGCAGGTGATAAAAATAATTGTATCCCTAGAATATTCAATTACTGTATGTACTAAATAACTTTCTGTATTTCGAAATATTATTTATAGTTCGCCTATAATCATAGGACGGTATTTAATGCAACAAACTTAAAAGAGATTATATACAGCTACAATTCAGTCTGCAATACTAAGTTGATGGCAGGAAATCACCTTACTTTGTTGCTAAAATATACTGCAGTAAAACGTATAAAACATCTTAGCAAGAAATAAATAGTATTTTTTTATTTTTTTAACACTTACAGTTAAAATACTTTAATACATATTTAATAGGGTATTGCTTTATAAGTATAAGCTATATAGTTTATTTGTTCTTCCTTCATAGCTTAAGAAATAAATTGGTAAACGTGAAATTCGATTTATCAAGTTACTAGCGGCCCGGCGCGGTTTTGCCCGCGCTCTATCCCGCTCCCGTGGTATATAGCGTCATGTTATATAGCCTATGACACTCCCTGTTAACGTAGCTTTCCAACAGTAAAAGAATTTTTAAAATCAGTTAAGTAGATCCAGAGATTACCCCCTGCAACGTCACAAACTCACAAACTTTACCTCTTTATAATATTAGTATAGATTTATTTTACATTGGCATTAGGTATATTGAAGTTATAACCGAATTCATATTATGTTGGTAAGCTGCACAATTTGCGAGAGTTCAAGTTCTCCCATTGTGAGGATAAGACGAATGAAACTTGGTCTTATACCGTTGTTTAACTTAAATTAGTTTCTAAGTTTCAGCAAATCCTAACTGCTTAAGTTTTAACGTTGACCATCGTTCTTAGGTACCTGGACGGATACTTCATATTTACACTTACGAACTACCTTATAAAAAAATATCTACCCATAAATTTCGGACTGCTGTTCTTGGGTTCATCATTCCATGGGAAAGCATCTGCCCAGATTGATCCACATCATTGGAATAAGATGATGATGGAAGATGCCTTGATCACAGAATCAATTAGATTTGCATTTTTTAAGTATATATATTCTTAATCTTTTTATAAAGCTTTTATATTTATTTATTGTAATTCTTTTAATCATATGTTTTCTGGAGAGGCGGTAATTTTTAATGCATGAAACTGTTGGAAATCTAAAGATTATAGGTATATTTTATATATAATTAAGCTGAGCGACGAATTTATTTTAAGGCAGTAGATTGTAAAGTGTCGTTTGATAGGTTTTACAATATTTGACATGAAACATTTAATCTCGTATAAATATAATTAAATACAGGCATTGTTGTTAATGATAATTTACGTCCAGTAGTCCATTCTATAGTATAATGGTATATAAACTATTTCTAAATCATTCAGTGTAAGCTATTTTTAAATGACTTTATCTAAAAATATTTTTGATTATGGGCAAAATATCGCAGAAATAAACTTATTTAATTATAAATATTATCACGTCATTTTTTAAGAAAGGCAGAGAAAAAGAAGCTCATATATACTTTTGTTATTTTTAGCAAAAGGATCTAGTACTACAAAACCGGAAAAAATAATGTTTTGAATTGAATAAACCGCTTGAAAGCGGTGGCCTTGTTTTGCATTTCAGTGCCCATCGACACTGAATGATTTAGTTCACGATGCCGCCTTCATAATTTAATTTTACAAAGGAAATGGAATAAATTCGCCCAAAGATAAACAAGAGGGAACATAATAATATAATTTGAAGTACCCTTTGCTTAAGAAAATTCAGTCTCGTTTTTCAAAGGTCCTGTTATAATGTTTGTTACTCGGAACAACTTCAAAATGTAGTAATAATGTATAAATAAATGGATTTCAAAAGTTTGTGGTAATTCTGAAGCGCCGGACTCATAGTTATAGATAATACTATATATATATATATATATATATATATATATATATATATATAAAAGTGACATTCGCGTGCATGACAAGAGTTATGAATGTCAGTCAATGTATGTATGACATTCGCCTAGTAAAATCGTCAAGTCTGTCTGTATGTTTCTTTGTCTATGAACTTATAATTTGTGACAGCCTTTTTTCTGAAAGAATTATTATTGTAATAATTATATTAAAAAAATGGCAGATATTGGACGTAATCTATAAACATGTTATATATGTGTACAATGGTGTTATGGTATCCTGAAAAAGTAGGGGTATAAGGTAAATCGATAAGTTTTTTTATTGCATGAGCTTAGCAGACAGGCAGATGGCCCACCTGATGAAATGTAATTACCATCGCCTACGGATATTTGCAACACCAAAAGCGCTACCAATTCGCTGCTGCTCTCTTAAGGGAGACTGGAACCTGGCCACTAACGCCGAAACACAACTCAAGGTTGTTATGGCGACATACTCTAGACCAGGGGCGGTGGCCGTCCAGACGAGCAAATACCCTACCACCTGGCTATGGGTTGTTTTGTTGTCTCTTACACTTTTTTTTACGGGAAAAGACTGCATACTGGGTCAAGCTTGTTCAAGGTGAATTGGTGGGTTTCACAAATGAGTTGAATCCTGATATGCAGCTTTCACAGTGTAGATGTGGTAATTATAACAATAACAATATACGTACGTAATTGTATGTGAGAAAATTACAAAAGCGATGCGTAGTTCTCGGCCAAGATTCGAACCTACGCATTAGAATGAGACGCGGAAGCGTTATCCTACTATTACTTTCATCTGCCTAAGTATCTAAAGAGGGTATTACCTAAGAATTCAAGGAACATAAATAAAGATAAAAATGAAGAGGTCAACACAATAAAAGCGGTATACATGGGCTTTGAGTCTAGTCGAGCTCGGAAGGAAGGATGATTTATCAACAAAAAAATATATAATAAATTCTCAAAATAAACCCTTAATATAAACTTTCGGGGCTGCTTTATTATAAATCTATATCAAACAATGATTGGGTATTTCCCTTTATGATACTTATCCACGGATTTACTATTATTGCGAGGATTCGTCTTAGTTGTCGTGACTCAGCTCCATTCCTGTACATTATAAATCTTTCACGAAGCAAAACAAAAGCAAAAGGATTTTTTAATGTACATTTTCTCTTAACATTTTAGTTTTCATGTCCGGTTAAGGAATTCTACTACATTTATATCAGTCGCTTTGTCTGAAGACCTGTTAGTGAACGTAATGATTATGAAGGTACTAATTTCTTATGGTTATCTATACACGTGAAGCAAAAACAGCAATAATTTTGTACCCTTTTTTACGAAACGAGGAGTATGAAATTTCGCACACTTATAGTTTATATAGAGGAGTGCAGAATGCTAATATTTTTTTTAAATTATGCATACAAAATATATTAAATCAATAAAAAAAACATTACACCCATTATCATGTATTTGACACACACACGTATATATACGCCATTGTTTATTGTTAAAGTCAAATTAACAGTGTAGCCTTGGCGAAATCTGTGATTATTGAAATATAGTCTTTGACATCAGAAGCTTAATAATGTTCAAACTTATAATTTAAATGAATGATTATGGCCGAATTTGGACCACGGGCGACCACTAATCTATAGTAATAAGTGAAATTATAGTGTTACGATTTCCATAGTATAATAGCGGACTTTTGTTACAATAAATTCTAATATCATATAAAAAGAAACAGACGTTAAAACAACATCTAATTTAAAGACTTCTGGAAGTATAATTAATGCGTTATTTTATACCTTTTACTCGTGTCTGTCTACTTATGACGTCATAAGTAAGTACACTCGTACAAAATCTACGAGGCTGCGACGTTTAAGTTTATAAAAACTATCTCAGTTCATTTGACTGTCCGATCCCCTATTGGGCGAATGACACATGTCACAAGAAATTTTGAAATTATTAAATATAAAAGATCGGGCGTTAAAATACCTTGATATAATCAACAAACATTTAAAATATCATTACAGAAATAATTGTAATTACTGATCAAAATATGTTTTAAACAGTAATTAAAATTAGTAGAACAATAAGAAGAATAATACCCTATTTGACTCGTTTAAGATTGGACGCTACAACTCGCAACGCTCGTGTAAAATTTATGCGGCTTCGACGGTTTGTAAGATAATAAGTATCTCAATTGATTTGACTTTCAACTACCCCATTATTATAGTTTGGAAATTTATTCAAAGGGAAAGAGAACTCTTATTGTATAGGGAGTCAACTTTGACAGGGCCCACTTTGATTGTGAACCGTTTTTCATAACATATGAGTGAATGACTTTTATCTTATTTTCGAAAGTTACTGTTGGATACAAAACCGAAATACAATGTTGAATCAGAATATAAATAATATAATAATATCAGCACATTAATGTCCCACTGCTGGGCTCGGGCCTCCCATTATAGGGGGAACAGACAGTATACCCGCCACGCTTCTCCAAGGCGGCTTGGCAGGTTTAACACATCGGTTGTCTCGATGGGCAGGTTGCGTCACGGTGTTTTCCTTCACCGTTGTTAACAGATGGCAATTGTAACAATATGCACATTAGATGAGAAAACTGACTAAGAGCTGCATGCGTCCCGGCCTGGATCGAACCCGCGCCCTCTGAGTCTGAGACGCGTGCGCTAGCCATTACGCTACCACGATTTTTAAATCGTTGAATCAAGGTTGGCGCTAAAGTTTGGATTGAATTATATATAAACAGCGTCATCGTTATTTCTTAGTGAATATGACAACAAAACGTCCCTATAAATTCCGCTAAGCAACATCATTGAGACTGTGACACGATCATAAAATTTCCTTCCAAAAATATAAAGCCACATTACACTGAGAAATAATAAAAGCCTTCGTCTAACATTGGATTATAACAAATTCATCTTGATAGACATCTCATCGCATTGTAAGACATTGTGATAGCTTGTTTGTAATATTCAAGAATACGAGCTTTTCAAACGTTTTGCGAAGAAATTCATTCATTCGATACAATCATATCTTCTAAGGAAACTAGAAGATGTTATATGTGGTTTTGCTCTTTTAGGTTTAGATGCGCATCCAATTGAATACATACTATTTTACTATTCAAAAAATATCATGTGATCTTGTTGTATAGTTAAATTTAAATATAAGAGAAAATATAAACATAACCTAAGTAATTAATTCTATAGTAGATTATGTAGTAGATCACTGCCAGTGGGGAGCGTGCCTGGCACTACGCTGGCCGCGTAGCCACTCTGTATGGTAATGCTTATTTGTTGGGCAAAATATGAGCCAGCCTTCTGATTACGGGTAGTGTCAAAGAGTTTCTTACAGAGATGTCTTTAAGGGAACTGTTTGCCGATGGATCCCACGGGCCTGCATTTGGCATGTTTCAATGCCAAACGGCATCAAAACCTTTTCCTAAGGCTGTTGTTAGATTGCAAAATAATAAAATTCATGATAATAGGTTTAATCAATTTACTTGCGAGCACTTTGTAATACCGTAAAAACCGATTGCTTTCTTATTTCTGGAGTACCTACTACAGACAGGCTGGCGGCCCACCTGATGCAAGGCGGTTACCATTGCATATGGACATTTGACAATAAAAAATCCATATGTAATGTATTTTTATTTCGGCTTGAAGTAAGAGTCAATACATCAATCATCTAGTAAAAAAAGTGAAAAGAAATTACAACTCTCAATTCTTGACTACTTTGATGTCAAAAATAGGTTTTAAATAATAATAACTACATCGAAAAGTGAGAGAAGTACATAGATATTGATCTAGCGCTATTTATTTTTATCACACATAAATAAATATGTAGGGATTTAGGAGTTTTTTAGAGTCCCTTTTCTTATTCGCGTGATTGTTATATTTTCGAGTAACTTCCATCCTCATTCCCGCAGAAATACACGCTATTGTAAACAGATTACTAAATTCAGTTCCTTTCCAAGATTATGAAGAAGGCTCCAGGATACACCCAAAGAAAATCACATTCAATTTATAACCAAATAATGCCAACGAAATAATAAAGCTATTTTACAACAACGTTTAGAAAATTCTATTCATGATAAGATAATATTGGCAAATAAGTTATGAAAACAACATTATGTACAAGTGACTTAAAGACGTCTGCCTCTCCTATTATATTAATGTACTCCGCGCGTCTATCATATTTATTAAGTCGGTGGTTTTTGTGTAATTTACCTATACCTATTAGAGGTTTTTTTAGGTTACTATATTTGGCAAAGGAATTAGGCATAAATCCCTGTAGGCAAGGTTTACTTACGCGTAAATCGACTCAAAACATTTTGCGCTGTTGCTCGTGACAAGTGGTCACCTCTGTCGATCTCTCTTATTTCGTTAGATACTCAAAAATTCAGTTCCAAATTCTTTCCAATTGTTATACTAGATGTTATAAATTCTACATCGATATTAATTTATATATATTATTTTTATATATATTATATATATTAATATTCTTAATTTATATGTATTATATATACTTTATATCCCGAAAATCATATGGGAATTTTCTTCGGAGAGGTTTAAATTGGCCAGGTTGAATTTTATTTTATTTCGTTGCGAAACGTTCACTGATCGATAGAATATTTAGTAAAAAAATTGTAGTTGTATATGCCTTTAGTAACATTACTTATCCCGAGTTTTTAGGGGAATTTCCGGGATTCATATATTTTCGTACTGAAATATTCATTACCCTGCTGAAAATAAACCTTTGATTTAATATTTAGCAAAATAACTGTAATCTTTGTAACCTGTCCAATGTGGATAAAGTCGCGGGCAAATGCAAGTCTATTATAATATCACGACATGGGAGTATAAATTGTTACAGTTACCTACTTTTGTCATATTGGTAGTACGTGGTAGTATCTACGAAGGCATTTTGTATTTAAGTTAACGTAACGTAAACTATTTGTTTTTGGTGAATTAATTAATATAGAAGGTAGTTATCACAAGGGAATTATTATCGTGTTCAGTGTCGGCACCTGTTTCTAACCACGTGGTGACCTCGGCGCCCGTAGTTGTTGTAGTTGGGGCGGACGGCTTTTGTCACCGGGCCATCTTCGGATACACACGATACACATAACAAGCTAAGATGAAAGAAAGAAAAGCGTGTGAATGTAAGAGGGTTACCGTAGTGTGGCAAGCAAGTGTAGCTGGTGGAGAGCTGCGGTCGGCAGCGGCAGCGCGGCGGCGGGGCGCGGGGCGGCGGCGGCGGCGAGGCCGACGGCGACGGCGACCACCAGCCGGGGTCCATCAGCCGGCCATGGCTACATCCGCACCCGCACCCGCGCCCGCGCTACCTGCACAACATGCACATACCCTTGTTAGTAGTAGAATCCACTTCGAAGACATAGAACCAGTATTAAATAGAGACTAGCATACACCACTTCCAGCACAACTCCAGAAACGTAAAGGGAGTGTTATTATGTATAAGAGATATCTATCTATCCATGCAGGAACGGAGAAAGAATACAATTTTCTGCGGCCGGGCGGCCTATCGTAAGGGGCGACAAAACAACCCACAACCAGGTGGTAGGGTATTTTCCCGACTGGATGGCTACCACCCCTGGTCTAGAGTATGCCGCCATAACCACCTTGATTTGTGTTCCGGCATTAGTGACCAGGTTCTAGTCTCCCTTAAGAGAACACCAGCGCATTTGTAGCACCTTTGATGTTGCTAATGTCCATAGGCGATGGTAACCGCTCTCCATCAAGTGGGCCGTCTGCCTGTCTGCTAAAGTCATGCAATAAAAAAAAGATAGCTTAAGTAAGAAAAATAAATTTGAAAAGATATAGAATTTCTGTGCCTAGTTATAAGAGTAAAAGATATGACTTATAGGATATTTTGTATGTATTGCTTTGCGTATGGGATTTTGGTTGTAGTTCTTGGTACCGGCGATAAGCTTAAGTCTTCAATATCGGAAATCGACACAATTGCTATACTACATAACATTACAATATTGAAAAATTGTTGTTGAAATTTAATAGTTACAGAAAATAAGCTGTAGTATTTTTAGTAATAAGTGTAAAACATCTTTAGCTGTAGTATTTTCTGTTTATTGCGGATACGCGCATAGCTTGCGTGTAATTTTTTTATTGCATAAGTTCAGCAGACACGCAAACAGCCCACCTGATGGAAAGCGGTTACCATCGCCTATGGACATTTGTAACATCAAAGTTGTTACCAATGTGCTGCCGCTCTCCAAAACGAGATAATAATTCTGTCTCTACGTCCGTACACGAATTAAATGGTATTCATATAAATTCATATGATGCTTATATTACTACTACTGCAGGAAATTAGATAGATAGAATATTACTTTATTATACACCAATGCAAAAATTAACTTAAAGACTAAAATTATATATAGTTACGTACAAAGGGCGATCTTATCGCTAAGAAGCGATCTCTTCCAGACAACCCCAGGACTGAATTGAGATGATAATGGCGATGGTGGTAAACGTAACATATAGTACGAACTATTTACATTTTAATAATAAATACATAAATGATATATATATATACATATATGCAGAAATGTTATATATTACATAGATATATACTTAATACACATACCATACAAATAAATATCTACAAAATATATAAATGTTTATAAATGTATTTATATATCATATTCCAACGACAGGTAGTATTTTATTATCATAGTTTTAAATATCGCTAGCGATTTTAAATTATGTTACGAAATTAGGTTCATAAAAACTAAAGACTAGTATTGTATAATGATAATTATATGTAAGTTACAGTAAATACTAACAATATTTACATTCAAAAAACGGTCGTTAAAATACCATGTTAATAATATCATCTTACTTTTAATATATCATCATAGAAATAATTTGTATTACTGTTCAAACAATAATAATTAATTCGTTATTTGACTCGTTTTATTTGTACAAAATTCTCATGTCATAGTTTTATCTCGTAAAAAATCTATGGCCGCGACGTTTGGTAAGATGATTAAAAGTGTCTCAGTTGATTTACTGTCATCTATTCTATTTTCCCAGCGGCCTTATCAGTATTTAATGTGGATTCGTATCCTAAAGAAATCCACTTCCGCGTCTCAGATATGCCAAATAGAACGATGATGTTTCAATTGCAAAACCGTGAAGAGGCAATCTCAATGTCATATTTGTACTCTAATTAGTTATTTAGCGTTGGCGTCCAGCAAGAAGCCATCATTTTGGGAACAATTTTTTAAGGAAAGGGTAACTTATTTTTACTTGTTAACTAAACGATCCCCATAGTAATAATAGAAATGCCTCGGGGGCAGATTTCTAAACCCGGCCATACCCTTTACATAAAATATCTTCTATATATTTTTCCCCATATACATGCCTTTTGGTTCCCATAACCCGAGGGTTTCAAGCCCGAAAGCCACAAATATGTGTATCATTTACAATGAATATATATTTTTACGGCGTTTCAGAGCTTCGTGATATATGACAGCTGGTATGGCGGTCACAGCTGTGTCTCCGAGATGAGCAGCCGCTAAACTGCGCTAAAGTATCGACACGCATTATATCCCATACTAAGGGGCGTCCTACCTTTAAAGGCAGCAATGACTTAGGCTCCATATAAAAATAGTATCACAACAGACCAAAATTTATTCCGCAAACATCGTGACTTAGGATGTAAGTATAAACGAATTTTCCCCCGGTTGAGTGTAATTTAAAAGAAACCACACAAAAGGGCAAATATTAATAAATCATAACAAAGGAAAAGTAAGTAACAAATACAGCAACAATATATCAAAGCTTAACAATGAAATGGAAAACTGCGGAGCTACATTAGTAAAATGTTGTGACACTGGTTTTTCTCAATTGTACACAGTACCTTGACAACTTGTTAGAATATCACACAATAACTACAAACACTACTAAAATATATTCTTTAATAAATATTTTATTACGTACATATCTAAGTAAAAATCAAACCAATAACAGCATTGAAGATGATTTGTAACAAGTTTTTTCATTATAGTTTTAATAAATTTCTTTTTAAATTTTGTCTGATTTCGTCTAAAATGTTTTAAATATTCAAACTTCAAAGAGTGAGACTTAGGAAATGAGAGCTTTCCACAGTTACGTGAGTGTTTGAGACGTCAAGCTTTTATTTAACTTGCAATGGATGTACCTATGTATGTAAGTTCGGGTGGAATCTTGCAAGTTAAATTTGACCAACTTCCCGGTTTCCGATTGAGCTGAAATTATGGACGCATATGTATATCGCGTGACAATGCAATAATATGTTACCATGGAGCTGATCTGATGATGAAGTCGGAAGGTGGCCATAGGAACTCCTGTCCCAAACAAGATAGATCCGTCGTGTTTGGGCTCGTTTTACTTGTCTTGGATAGCACGCTGCTGCTACATGATATCCAGGATCTCAAAAGCTTGTATTTAAAAAACTTTTTAAAAAAGCTTATTCCTAATAGAATCTATTCTTTATGTCCGGCTATTGCTTTCAAAGGCATATAGAAGTTTTTTCTTTAAATCAAGAGCACTTATCGAAGGTAATGCTTTTAAAATGTCACTTATTTATTTGTATGAGGTTTTCCTTTTGCGCAACGACACTGGGTCATTTATAAGGCCCTCATAAAACTGGTTCGAGGCTAGAAGCGCGTTGGAATCGTCCCTTGAGTTATAAATCATAGATAAATACACTATACATATATAAAACTACGTTTTAACGGTTTTAAGCCCAGTATTTTATTACACGAGGCTCCCACAGAGTAAAGCATAACCATAAACAAAAATTAAAATTAAATAATTAAAATATACAAGTTGGGGGTAGGCTAAATAATAACTTTATTACTTAATGACCTCTTTGTCTTCCTTGATTGTGCCAATTGAAAAGTTGCCGAAACTTTGAAATAAAAGTTAAATAAAGTACCGCGCTTAAAACTGTTAAAAGTAGTTTTATTATGTGTAATAGTTAATAAAACTTAATAAAATACATATTTATTTATTTACACTCTATACATATTTGCAAATGCATTATACAAATTTTCATCAGGTGAACCGTTTTGCCTTTATTTGGCAATTAAAAACTTACAAAATACTTACGTAAACAAACTTAGGCTAACAAACTCGTGTTAAGTTTATGTTGGTTAAATAACCTAGTGAACCGCCCACGCCACAAGTTACCTACTATACAAGCGGTGCTCATAATAGGTTTGCTTGCTCCATCGAACTTAGTCTCTTCAAACATATGAGATTTTCATTTAAACGTCACGTACGTAACACATACAAGCTGCGCTTGGCAGGGTTATCGAATCGATGAAATTGTAAATTCATGCCAAAATATTATTTTAGAAACTGAGTTAGTGGTATATGTACACTTAACAAAATATACGCCCCAAGTATGTATCAGTCCACGCGAAGTGAAGCGTTTCATTAAGGCTGGCCTTAACCATCTAAGCGCCCCGAATGAGTCATGCATTTGACGCCCTTTTATATCATACTAATATTATTTTCCTGATGTACTTCCGCAATAAAAAAGACACGTATATGAAAGTTTGTGAGTATATATGGATGCACGTTTGTCACTCTCCCCCGAAATACTTACAGAACGGACTTTGCTGAAACTTTACAATAATATGGCTTATACATCAGCAATTAAGTTGGCGCGCGGTGTCCTGCAAGTCTGCAGGCGACGGCCCGGGCCGCCACCTTTAGAGTCGGCCTGGTACTGGGCTTCATAAAGATGACGATCTTCTAATGTGTAGTTGTAGTGATTTGTTAATTAATTATACTAAAAATATCTCATAAATAAATATATATTCAACGATTTTTGTCAGTTATATGACCAAGCATCTAATTCTAATCTTTATTTTTCCTCAACTTCTAAAAGATCCACCAAATGTTATCTTTGGATTCAGTATTTTTTTTATATAAAAATAGCTTTATCACAAATGTCGTGCAGACAGGTGAAAATGACGATTTTACAAGAATTCCGTTTTAACCCAAATGGTTACGAATCTCTAAAAGTAATATCTGGCACGTCGCTTTTTTGCGCACAACATATTTTATGCATTTAAAACGTTCCTGATAAAGCTGCCACATGTAATAATTGCATTGTATTTTTTACCATTTTACCATTAAATACACTCATTATCCAAAAGCTTATCATTCCTTGGGTTATCTCCGCAACATTTGGTCCTTCTCCCATTTAATTTCAGCTACCTAAATTTTATCATTTTTTCACGTATAGTTTTCATTACAGTTCATCACATAGTTCATAGTAATCATGATAACCCGTTCACAAGCAGGTAAGTCAGCAATGCACGACATTTCTACCGCTAACAAATGCATCTCGCCCCATTCATGTGATCATCCACCACAAGTGTCCACTTCCATCAATTCTCATACGTCTACGACGTCATCCGCGAGAATCAAGGCTCGCAAAGCTGCAGCGGAAGCAAATGCAAGACGCCGTCTCTTCGAACTAGAGAAGCAAGTTCAAGAGAGTGAGCTGCGAGCGGAGCTGGCCGCGATAGAAGCAGAAGGGAGCTCCAGCAGGCGAAGCAGTCACCGTGGCTCCGAGCGCTCGCATCCATCATGTAGGACACAGGCATGGGTTGAAGACGCGGTTAGCAATACACCTTTTCTTTTTCAAAATGCCCAGGAAGTCACAGTTTTATCCGAGCGAGAACCGTCTCACAAGGATATTGACTTTCGTAAGCCAAACATTCATTGTTCTATACAGGCTACAAATAGGTCTGAGGCTGTGGCACGAACCCCGCCACGTCCTCACATAGACATTGGTCTGTCTGGATCCGGAATTGGCTCTAACAAAATACTACAAGCAGTGGCAGACACAGCGGCAGCAGCGAAAGCTCTCGCAACCGCTCAAAACAATAATATAAAGAGAACCATTGAATTAATGCAGTTCTCGGGAGAAACCACTAAGTGGCTTCAGTTCAAACGATTATTTGAAACTACAAAAGCTCTTTTTTCTCCCCTAGAGAACGTTGCACGTTTGCAGCATGCACTCCGTGGCGCCGCCCGCGAAGCCGTGGCAGCTCTTCTCGTGTCAGCCCAAGAGCCCGAAGAAATAATCGGCGTCCTTGAACAAAACTTCGCTCGCCCGGAGATGATTGTTTTCCAAGAAGTTGCTGCATTGAAAGCTTTGCCTCGATTGGGTAACGATTTACGTGAACTAGGAACGTTTGCAACAAAAGTTCGTAACAGTTTGTCTACAATACGTATGTTAGATTACGTCGAATATTTGTACTCGCCCGAACTGTACCACACTATACTAGGAAAATTGAATCCTGTAGTTAAAATGAGGTGGACGGATTTCGCAGTCGATAACTGTACACCAAATCAACCGAAGTTAGAACTGTTGTCCAGTTTTCTTATGCGGGAATTTGACAAACATGTTAGATTTGGGTTGTCGCCGGAACACGCTTCTTTTATAGTAGCATCAAACTCCTCGCAGGTCAGACAAACTAAACGGGAGTACGTACATGCTGTTACGCAATATAAAAATAGATATGTAAATAGCTCTGTAAATAATAATAACAGCAGTAACGAGGTAAATACTGCACCTTTTAATAGTGTAAATAGCAAAAGTTGTCTATTTTGTAAAAAGTTACATAGTATAAAAATGTGCTCTGACTTTAAAGCACTTTCTATAGAAGATAGATGGCGCTGGCAACATGAAGCAAAAGTATGTTACAGATGCTTACGTCGCAAGCCACACAAATGGAAAACGTGTAAAGTCAACGTTTGTGGCATCGATGGTTGCACTTTACGCCATCATCCTTTACTTCACGGTAGCCAGTGGCCAAACCAGACTAGCGTTGCGGTCAATAATATCGCCAATGATGTTTCACCTGTCTTTACACATTCACTACATGATGAACAAGTGGTCATCTCTAACACGTCGACAGATACAGTCTCGCCGCGCGATTTGCAACAAGCGTCTCCCGCCGCGTTGCTCAAAGTCGTTCCTGTTACCGTGTACGGTCCGTCAGGCAGCTACGACACATACGCTCTGCTCGACGACGGCAGCACTGCCACTCTTATAGATGCCAGTGTCGCTGCACATATAGGAGCATCGGGGCCGCGTCAGCAAATCAACGTGAACGGTGTAGGTGGTCTTACCAGAAACGTAGAGATAGCCTATGTTGATTTCAAAATTAAGGGTAAGTACACACAAGACATTTTTGACGTCAAGCACGCTAGGTCCTTGCCTTCATTGTTGCTTCATGCACAGACAATAAAAAGGCAAAGTATTTCAGGATACAGACACTTACAGGATTTAACTGATTACCTTATCTATGAGAACGCTAAGCCGATGGTTCTAATAGGTACTGAACATTGGCATTTATCAATCAATCATTCAGTACGTAAAGGCAAACGTAGCGAACCTGTAGCTTGCCTCACTGCATTAGGATGGACACTTTACGGGTTGCCTTCAAGTACAACAAAACATGTACATTTTGTTAATCATACCGCCTTTATAGACCAAGAGCTCACGTCAAATAACGACAACTTAGATTTTCTAATCAAGGAACAGTATAAATTAGAATCTTTAGGCATTTCTAAACATGAAACTGTACATAGTAAGTTGGATAAGCGCGCAATTGAAATTTTAGAAGCTACGACTTCTCGCTTACCAACTGGTCGATTCGAAGTAGGTTTGCCATGGCGAGATAATATGAAACACATTCCAGATAGTTATCCGCAAGCCTTGTCACGTCTTTTAAGTCTTGAAAGACGCATGCGTCGGGAACCCGAGTTTGCAGTTGCTTACCGAAAGTTTATAAACAATATGGTAGACAAAGGTTATGCTGAGATATGTCCATCAAATACTTATTACAGTCAAAACACACAGCTTAATCTTAATAACATAAGACTTTATCTACCACATTTTGGCATATACCATCCGCAGAAACGCAAACTCCGTGTAGTTCACGACGCCGCCGCCATGAACGAAGGAGTCTCTCTGAACTCTTTGTTGCTCCAAGGTCCTGACCTTCTCCAAAATCTACTACATATTCTTTTTCGATTTAGAGAAGGCCGCGTCGCCTTGACCGCCGATATTAAGGAAATGTTTCCTCAAATTCGGATTAGACACGAGGACAGGGATGCCTTACGGTTTTTATGGAGAGATGGTGACCAGAAGCAACTTATCAAAGAGTACAGAATGACATCCGTCATATTTGGCGCTTCATCAAGTCCTTTTATGGCATTATACATAAAAAATAAAAATGCTGAAGAACATGAACAATGTTTTCCAAACGCAGCTAAAGCAATCATCGAAGATCATTACATGGATGATTACCTTGGATCCCATGACAGTTCTGAAATAGCAGCTAAAATCGCGAGGGATATAGTGACTGTACATAACGCGGCATGCTTTGAAATGCGAGAATGGGTCTCCAACGATGTTACAGCTTTAAGACTCATCCCTGCAGATCTGTGTGCTAAGAAGCCATCAGAAGTTAGCCTTGGCAGTTCACCGACAGTTGTAAGAGTGCTAGGTATAGTTTGGGATCCTAATTCTGACACTTTAGGTTTCCGAACTGGCTTAGGTGAAACGTTTCCAGCTCAATTGACTAAACGGAAAGTCCTTTCACATTTAATGCGTGTATACGATCCCTTAGGCCTTCTCGGACCTATAGTCATCAAGGGTCGTATATTATTTCAGAATAATTGGCGGTCTAATACTGATTGGGATTCTGAGCTTTCACCTACCGAAACTTCTAAATGGTTGGAATGGTTTAACGAACTTTTAACTGTTTCTACCTTCAAAATTCCACGCTGGTATTCCAAAGCCTTCGATGCTGAACCTCTGCAGCGTGAATTGCACATTTTTTGTGACGCCAGCGAATCAGCATATGCTTGTGTAGCTTACTGGCGATTGTTATATGCTGATAAATCGGTAAAACTGGCTATTATTGGTAGCAAAGCTAGAGTAGCACCTTTAAAACCAATATCGATTCCGAGATTAGAACTCATGGCTGCTTTGATTGCATCTCGTCTCGCTGTAACTATCAAAGACAGTCACGTTAAAAAACCATCAAAGACATTTTTTTGGACCGACTCCACTACCGTACTTAGTTGGTTACGAAGTGACGCGCGTTCGTTCAAGCCATTCGTTGCCCATCGCATTGGTGAAATCACTGAAAACTCTAGTATTAGTGACTGGAAATGGGTACCGACAGGCATGAACGTAGCAGACGATGCGACTCGACTGCATTCTGCTCAATTAGATCAATCAAGTAGATGGTTCACCGGACCAACATTTCTTTTACTTTCTTCGGAAGATTGGCCGAAAGAGCCTGTTTCAGAGGTCCCATCAGTTCAAAGCCAAGTTGAGCTGAAATCTTCACCGATTGAAATGGTGGGAGTTTTGACAGAGCATATCGGTAAAACTTACGCTGTAACAGCTGACTGCTCACGCTTCAGTAGCTGGCTCCGCTTGGTACGCGCGACTGCACGCGTACACCAAGCTGCTTTTATCTTTCGGCAACTAATTCGAAATTCTCGATTTTCCGGTCACAGACGTCAATCATTAAATACGTCCACCATCACTTCACTGATTCCGCTTACGGCTGAGTTCATGAACGCCGCTGAAAGGCACATTTTATGGATAGTACAACTTGACAGTTTTTTAGAAGATATCACCTGTATTTTGAATTCCAAGCCTTTACCCAGAACTAGTCGTCTAGCCAAGCTATCACCTATGATCGGTGATGACAAGCTCCTTCGCTTAGGAGGAAGAATTAGAGCAGCAGATGTGGACCAAAATGTCAAGACTCCCGTGCTCCTTGATGGTAGTCACCCCGTAGCCCGACTGCTAGTCTATCGATTTCACGTCAAGATGGGTCATGCTAACCATGAGACAGTCGTCAACGAGCTACGTCAACATTATTGGATTCTACGACTTCGAAGCACAGTTAGAACAGTTGCCCATAGATGCCTGTTTTGCAAAATACGCAAGTCTCTGCCACAAGCGCCGCCCACTGGTAATCTTCCACAAGAGCGAATGGCACACCATAAACGTTGTTTTACTTTCACTGGATTAGATTATTTTGGCCCTGTTAGCGTAACGATTGGACGGAGGCGAGAGAAGCGGTACGTGGCATTATTTACTTGTTTAACTTCAAGAGCTGTGCACCTAGAACTTGCGCACACCCTCTCTGCAGATTCAGCGATTGCATGTATACGACGCTTTATCGCTCGAAGAGGTGCTCCCGATACATTTTTCTCCGATAACGGTACGGCTTTTGTTGGTGCAAATAAAATTTTGAGAGAATTTTACAGCAACGGCGTCGAAGATTTTGCCGCAAACAACGGAGTAAAGTGGCATTTTATTCCGCCAGCCGCTCCAAATTTTGGTGGCTGTTGGGAGAGACTTGTCCGTTCCATAAAGGTGGCACTGAATGCGACATTAAAAAATCGCTCACCGAAAGAGGAGACTCTTTTAACTCTCTTATCAGAAGCCGAAGCTGTCGTTAATTCTCGTCCCTTGACACATGTTTCTGTCCACGCCGATGACCAGGAGACCCTCACACCATTTCATTTTTTGATTGGTTCCTCGTCCACTACCGCTCTGCCGGCCACGCTGACCGATAATGTTTTAGTTGGCCGAACTGAATGGAAAAAAGCGCTGAGACTTTCAGATTTTTTCTGGTCACGCTGGGTGAAAGAAGTACTGCCGACAATGCAGCCTCGACAAAGACCCTATCAAAGCTTGGCTAGCCAGATTGCATGTGGAGATCTAGTACTCATTGCTGATAGCAACCTACCACGAGGTGTATGGCCCCGAGGCAGAATAACAGCCACTTACCCAGGTCGCGACAACGTAGTAAGGGTGGTGGACGTATCCACTGCAGCAGGTACGCTACGTCGTCCCCTAAATAAATTAGTTAAGCTAAATGTAAATTAGTGCTTGCACAAAGGGGGAGGATGTTGCGTACTCCTTTTATCTACAACTTTTTATATATGTTTTTAAATTGATTTGAAGTTAAGTTGTCAATAATATTCTCTCCGTCTGCCACATGTAACAATTGCATCGTATTTTTTACCATTTTACCATTAAATACAATCATTATCGAAAAGCTTATCATTCCTTGGGGGTAGCAGGTATCAAAGGTGGAAAATAACCATGCTAACTTACGTCAAAGTAGCAAGGCTAGTTTTTACATATGTCATATATGATATTGTTATAAACGAAGATATACAGTTGCCAGACACTGTGGGCCATAACTTTTGACAGACACTTGAAAAAAACATGGGAACTTACGTCATTTTAGGAAGGCTGAATTTTATATATATTTTCAAGTATAATATTTTAAAATATTTTCCAATGAGCCAGACAAATCTGACGGGCCAAACATTTCCCATGGTTATTTTTCACCTTTGATAGCTACTACCTGAAAAACGGCCCCACTTTTAGCTTAGCGAGTATCCATTCCTTTCTAAGTTTATATTAAACTACCGATCATAAAAATTTCATCTTTCCTAAAATCACGTAAGTCTGGGGTGACTGGGATCTCTATCTAGTATGTATAACATGTTAACATATTTTTGGAGTAAATGTGTTATGGATAGAAAATGTAAATAATGTTAATGTGAAAATTATTACTTTCAAATAATAATTACATGTCTGGTTAAATTTCTTTAAATCACAATTCACGTAATCGGGATCGTATATTAATATGAATCATACTTACAAAATATACTCAATTTACTAAGCAACTTAATTTACCCGGGAAACCATCGAAGCATGTAATATCTAGAGGAATTTTAACATTTTCTCCAATTTATGAACAAAAGAGATTTCTCTTCTTACAATCCTTATTGAGTTCGAATTAAATCTCCATAGATCAAAAGCAGCCTATACTTGTGTCTGTATTTACACAATTCACATTGTACGGAGATCTTCAGACGACATCGAACAAAGCAAGATTAATGGTTTGCTATACCTGACAGGCGGGAGTGCTTCCTTGTGTGTCTCGAATATTATAAATGAAATGTTTATCATGTGCTGTGATAGTGGTAACTGTATTATTTGGTTACCATATCATTTAGTAAAAATATAACTTAGAAGAATGTTTGAACTAAACTAGATTTTTGATATGATTTAAAGAATATTTTATGTAAAAAATATTCTCTCTCAATCAGACAGAAAATTTAAGAATTCGTTTTTTTCCATTTCATATTTAAACAGAGTATTAAAAATTATTCAATAGCTAACAAAGATGTTACATTCGGTTTACGAATAATTGATATTAGAGCAATTAGCATCTATTCATATCATTGACCATGTTTCGAAAAGTTTGCCTCGAATAGGGTCCGAAATCGTTACAGTTATTCGAAATAGTAATTTGTTACAATTATCACCTGCTAACAACGGTGAAGGAAAAGCATCGTAATGAAACCTGCACATCGAGATAACCGGTGTGTCAAACCTGTCACGCTCCTTGGACGAGCGTTGTAGGTATACTGTCTGTTCCCCTATAGTGGGAAGCCCGAGCCCAACAGTGGGACGTTTATGGGTTGTTATCATGTTTTTAGGGTCCGAAAGGGCTGAAGGGATTTCAACTAAAATATTAGAGGGCAAAACAGTAATATTATCTTGAATTTTCGTATAGTTCCTTTTTTGATGTTTTGCAGGTTTCAAAATATGAGAATAAATATTTGTGTCCTCACGTGAAGAATGTCACGGATACCATTAGTTTATAAACTATAGCTAGTTTTTTATACTAAAAAGATCCAAACAGTCATTTTTATATTTACATACTAGGATATGCCCGCGACTTCATACACTTGACTTGAAATGCCAGTGGAATTCTTGCGACACAAAGTACCATAAGTAGCATTTAGAAAACGAATGTAAGATATTTTTTTAGTGGAAACTGTGCCGAAATAAGCAAATTTTTATGCATCCGAACAATTTTAAACCACTCCCGGGATAATTTCTGCGGGATTGCCAGTATAAACAGTAGGCAAAGTTTAAGTCTCACAATTAGCTGTCGATCAGAAAAACCGCATTGAAATCGGCCCTGTAGTTTTTATGTGAATGCCGAGCAAACAGACAAGAAATAAAAAAAAATGCATCGTGTTGGTTATATAGTCTATTCAAGTTGTTTTTTTAAGGTTTAATTTACAGACATGGCATGCTTAGAATTTTATAATATTATAAATTAGGCTTGAAAATGAACGCTGTAGAAGAATTTAAGATTACTGTGTGATTTTGAATTCTTTAACTTATCACAAAAGAAATGTCCTTCATCTTGGAGTAATTTGGTTAAATTTATAGCTTCCATTTAAGCTTAATTGCTTGACGCTCTGAAGTGCTATGTGATGTATAATATCAAACATATGTATGTATTTTAATTAAATCATTTAAATTGTTGAAATGCTTTGAAAGGCCAACATGGAGTAGGGCGTAACGTTCCAAATATCTGTTTGATTTATGCCAAGTTTCTTTAGCGTCATTAAAGTCATTTCTTTTATTTCAATAAAAGCTTTAATCGCTGCGAAGTGTTCTTAATTATTCGACACGTAGCAACCGGATAATTAGAGCGTTCCGGATAAATTGTAATTAAGATACGGATTGCTGGATGAACTGCATTATCTGAATTGAAAAGTTGAGATAAAAGCTTATACGTGTTAGGAGTAGCGCAATTCACATTAAACCTTGTCTATCAAAAGCGCTCCCTTCTGTTTTACGTTTTAATTATTCTCATCAAAATTGTTTACGGTCTAAATTATTATATTATGATGTTAAGTTATTGTTATAATTGAAAAGGGGGTCATATTCATGAATTTACTATTAGGGCAGATGGTATTAACAATTTAAATTAAATTTACTTCTCAATCTGAAATAAATTTAAATTAAATTAGAAGTTGTTAATACAGACTGGTGTTAACATAAAAGTACGTTATTTTCGTGAAACGATTTGTGTAAAATATTATTTAGTTTTAAAACTGTTCAGATCACACCTTTAACTTATGCAGAATGTCTGCCCTACCTCCTTGTCTCTTATCTCTTTTAGTCAAATTAAATTAAGTTTGTAATTAATGTGATTATATAATGTCACAGGTATGTGGAAAGAACATGGCTAGTAACTGACTTGCACGGAACGTTACAAATATTCCAAATTATATAAATAATTATTACATTTACGAGTAAACTAATTTAATTTATTACATTGTTTATCTTGATATTTTTAATTTTGTATTACTATTTATTAAATTACACGTTTAATTTAAACATTGAACTTATAAAAATCATTATACAATAGTGAATGCATCCAACTCATTTTGTTTCTGCCGTGTTCGCCGACACCCAATAAGCGATCGACGGCCATCTTACGGTCAACTGAGTCGGCTGTGTCACTTTTACTGCGCCCATATTAATATTTTAATATAAACCCAACTAATATTGCTTTAAATACTCAGTCTAGCATTTATAAATGCAGCAAATATAACTTTTGCAATTTATTTTCCCAATTCGGGTAAGTTGTGCACAAATTAATGTTATAGTTCTCCTTGTTACGACTAGCTAAACCGTTGTATCAAACTATATTTTGTAATAAATGATTGCTGTTGTTAATATTAGTTCAATCAAGTAGAAATATTTTCATAATTATAATTAATGAGTGTTTAAAAATATCTTGCATTAATAGTTTTTGTAATTTCGTTCAATTATATCAGTTTCCAGTATTAGGTAATATACTGATATTACCTAATATAATATACCGATACCGAATACTTGGTATATCTACTAGTACTGCTATTTGATATCTTAGTAGCTTTATATTTGTAACCGTTTCTGCTCTTTTCTTTCGCCACCTTGATCTTGCCTGCCTTGCAAATGCTAATTTGTATACTGATTTGCCTCATGAACTTAGCCTTTTCCTTGTGCTTAGCTTACGCAGCGCTCTAATACGCCTCGCATTATTGCGTTTCAGGAACTACCTTTGGATTTTTTTTAATAAGCTTTGCCAGAAAGCAAAAGAAGATACCTGAGAGGACTACCAACCTAACTGGAACGCTGCCTTCTCTGCCTAGAGGAAATTGCCTAGGGGAGTGCGGTATATCAGACTGACTGAAGCGGAGTCTAGCCTAGATGAACCTTTTGTTCTTTTATATATTATTCGTTTTTCTTCACAGTGCTTGTTGTATATGTTTCAGTAAATTATTAATAAATTATTATTCCTTTTTTTTGTTCACATTTAAACTGTGACAAATGGCGCCCAAATACGTGGTCTATGGTTAGGCTCCGCACTCGGTTTTGCTTGCATCTTAGTAGTTTGCCTTGGTGTTGGTTTTGTTTTTTAAGGTGAGTGTATTGTAAAGACGATACAATCGCATGTAAAAAAAAATTGTATCGTTTTATCATTACATTAGTTTGTAACAGAACGGATCTTTCTTTATTCTGCTTTTTCTTTTTTTTTCTTCCTCTTTGTGTATATTAACATTATTCAAATTAATTTGTGCACAATATATCTAGATTGAGCGATTACTTTTTCTTATTCTTTATCTTGTTTAAATTGTTCTTATATTTTTATAATCTGTAATGGCCATTCAAATAAAATTTCTACTTCTTCAGAAATCTGAACTTATGTATGAAGTGGCGATTAGAGGCGAATCTCCTTCTGATAATGTTGCAGGGTTACGACGTCAAGTTAATAAACTGACGCAATTATATCCTTCAGATGACATCATAGATTCCGTGTATGATTTTTCTGATGACATAGAAGGTGTTCAAGAAACATTAGACAAAATTAAAACTAACCTCGATTTACTTAAAAATAATTTTAATGAACCATTATTTAACAGAACTAAATCTCTTTTACACCATTTATTTTACAGACTGCAAAGAATAGAAAAACCGGAAACTGTTGATGAGACGTCTTTATTAAAAAAGTGTAAAAAATGTTATGAAACCTTTTATGAAAATCTTGTAACCTTGCCTGGATCTAAAATTAGAGAGCCTAAAGATTTAGCTTCAACATCTGATGATGATTCTTTACCTACTAATGTTCCAAATATATCTGGCTTAAATATATCTGTCTCCTGTGATCGAGGCTTAGTCGGTGAATTCGCTAAATTGAAATATGATGGTAAAACTTGCGTAAGGTCTTTCATACAAAAATTAGAAGAATTTCGACTATCAAAAGGTATCTCTGAAGACAAAATGCTTACTTCCGCCTTTGATATATTCATAGGAGATGCGCTCCATTGGTACCGTAATGTTAGGAATAAAGTAAACCACTGGAGCGATCTTATTGTCGCTCTTAAGGATGATTTTGATCGTCCGGATTATGATTACCTTATGACTTCAGAAATACGACAGCGTACACAAGGTGATGATGAAAGCATAACAATATATCTATCAATAATGGACGGTATGTTTTCCCGCCTAACTAAGCCTTTATCTGAAGAAACTAAATTAGAAATTTTACTACATAACATACGTCCTTCATATTCGACAATTATAGCTGCGAGTCCTTTTATAAAAACTATAGATGATATTCGAACCGTTTGTAGAAATTATGAACGTATTAAAGTAAGGTCGGAAAGCTTTAAAGAACCGCCCCCAGCTAGTATGAGCACTCTAGCACCCGAATTTAGTTATCAGTCTTCAAAGCACAAGAACTTAAGTCACCAAAATACGTCCTCAAATGCACAAAAGCGATTCGAATATCAACAAAACGAATCTTATAAAATAGCTACAATCAAAAAGAAACCATTTTGTTTTCGGTGCCGCGTTGACACTCACACTATGAGAGACTGTACAGCAGAGCGTTCAATATTTTGTTTTAAATGTGGTAAGAAAGATGTTCGTATTCCTGATTGTCCTGTTTGTAATCCAAAAAACTAGTTATTGAAAATTGTAGACCAACCAATTACAGAGATAGCTCGGACTGGAAAGATTGGTTGCTAACAATCAATAATTTATTCTCAAGTTGTTCTATATCTACAATTTTCAACAATAAGCCGAGTAATGATCCTCGTCCTTATGTCAAAGTTCAAATAAATAATGACCTATTCTTACATGGTCTTTTGGATTCCGGTTCTGCTGTTTCTATCTTAGGTCAAAATAGCCATAAACACTTCCTAAAATATGGTATGCTCTTGTGTACAGATGAACTTATTACAGTCACTGCTGCGGGTGGACAAAAGATAATGTCCGTTGGTTATGTCCTGCTACCCATAACTTTCGAAGATCAATTTTTCTTATTAAAAACACACGCCATTCCAGAAATCGAAACTACTCTAATCTTAGGAATAGATTTTTGGAAAAAGTTTAACCTTTGTCCAAAATACCTTTGTAAAAAAGAAAATTTACATGAAATTGACCCTGGTCTTTCAGAAATTTTAAATTCTTCTTATTCTTACTTATATGACTATGATAATTTAAGCGATATCCAAAAAGCTGTGGCTGATAAAATTGTAAGCAAATTTAAAGATATCTCATTTGCGGAAAAAGGGTTAGGTAGGACTCATCTTATTAAACATCGCATTAATACAGAGGACGCCGAACCTATACGACAACGATACTATCGCATGTCACCTGAGAAGCAGCGCATTGTCACGGAGCAAATTGATGAGATGCTTGCTTTGGATGTAATCGAGCCTTGTAAAAGCCCGTGGTCTTCTCCTGTACTGGTAGTAGGCAAAAAGGACGGAAATCCACGGTTTTGTTTAGACAGCCGAAAGCTCAACTCTGTCACGAAAAAGGATGCGTACAGTCTGCCATACGTATCTGAGATTTTGGATAATCTAAAGGATGCTCGATACTTGTCTAGTATAGATTTGTCTAAAGCTTTTTGGCAAATCTTAATCGAAGAACCAGACCGGGAGAAAACGGCATTCTATGTTCCTGGTCGTGGTACTTTTATGTTTAAGGTTACTCCATTTGGTCTTACTAATGCCCCGGCAACACAACAAAGACTAGTTGATATTTTGTTTGGACCTGAGTTTGAATTAAAAGTTTTTGCATACCTTGATGATATTATTGTTATTAGTAAAGACTTTGATGAACACGTAGCTTTGCTTGAACAAGTTCTCGACAAATTACGCTCAGCCAAACTTACTGTCAATCTCGATAAATGTCAATTTTTTAGAAGCAATTTACGCTACCTTGGCTATGTCGTCGATGCTCAAGGATTGCGTACCGATCCTGAGAAGGTTCAGGCTATTCTTGGCTTTCCAACACCTTCTAGTAGAAAAGAAGTAAAACGTTTTTTAGGGACTGCTTCTTAGTATAGACGTTTTATTCCTCATTTTAGTACAATTGCTGGGCCTCTAAACAAACTTACCTCTAATAAAAAGAATGCTCCTCCGTTCCAATGGACTGGCGAAGCTGATAAAGCATTCCTTGAGCTTAAATCTAAGCTGATACAGGCACCCGTTCTAGCCTGCCCCGATTTTAATTATCCATTTGACGTACACACTGACGCTAGTAGCTTTGGTATAGGTGCTATGTTAGCTCAGACTATAAACGGTGTCGAGCATCCTATAGCTTATATGAGCCGTTCATTAACTAAGCCTGAGAAGAATTATAGTACAACGGAGAGAGAAGCCCTTTCTGTACTTTGTGCTCTTGAACATTGGCGCTGTTATTTGGAAAGTGATAAAACTTTTTTCGTTTATACTGATCATTCTTCTCTGAAATGGTTTCTATCATTATCTAATCCAACCGGTCGCCTCGCCAGATGGGGCGTACGTCTCTCTTCGTTTAAGTTTGAGATAAGACACCGACGTGGGAGAGATAATGTAATTCCAGATGCACTTTCAAGAAGTGTACCTGTAAACACTATTGTTGACAATACTTCTGTAGTCCACAATCCTAATACTCAAGATAAGTGGTATCTTAAAATTTTTAAAGGCTGTATAGAATCTCCAATTAGTTATCCTAATTACAAAGTGGATAATGGTATTTTATTCAGGTATATGAAAAGCAACAATATTCTTACTTCGGAGTTTGCATGGAAAGAGGTTATACCGAAAGAGAAGCGAAAAGATATCCTCGAAAAATGTCATTCCCAACCAATTGCTGGGCATTTTGGTGTGTTTAAGACATATAAGCGTTTGGCACTTCAATATTATTGGCCTGGTATTTATTCGGATGTGACCAAATTTATATCACAGTGTGACATATGTCTTGCGTATAAACATCCAACTCATACTGTTCTTGGTAAAATGGGTAGACCAAAAGATATTGCACGCCCCTTTCAAGCTCTCTCAATTGACTTGGTTGGTCCGCTACCTTCCTCTAGAAAACAGAATCAGTATATTTTTGTCGTCACATGTTGCTTTTCCAAATACTGTCTTCTCTTCCCCCTCCGCCGTGCTACCTCAGACTTAGTGTGTAAACACTTAGAGAATGACGTTTTTCTTGTTCATGGGATTCCACAAACTTTATTCTTAGATAATGGCAGTCAGTTTATAAGTCGAGATTTGGATAAGCTATTCAAAAAATACAAAATTCCCAACGTTAATTTTACTCCTAAGTATACCCCTCAAATTAATACTGTGGAGAGGTATAATAAGACTATTATTACTGCCATATCAACATTTGTTAATGACGACCATAGGACATGGGATGTTAATTTACCTCAAATACAGTTTGCTATTAACAATTCAGTAAATGAAAGTACTGGTTACACTCCAGTATTCCTAGTGCACGGTAGAGAATTAGTGACTTGTGGTTCGCACTATTTAGAAATTCCTGATTTGGGCAATCTTGTATTTCAAAAACGCGATGTTTATGCTGAAAATTTAGGTCAATTATCTAATGTCTTCGACAAGGTCCAAGCTTCATTATGGCATGCTCACAATAAGAATAGCCAGCACTACAATTTGCGTCGTAAAGCTGTAGAATTCAACGTAGGCGATATAGTTTGGAAACGTTGTTACTTTCAAAGTGACAACGGAACGTTACAAATATTCCAAATTTTATAAATAATTATTACATTTACGAGTAAACTAATTTAATTTATTACATTGTTTGTCTTGATATATTTAATTTTTATTACTATTTATTAATTTACACATTTAATTTAAACATTGAACATATAAAAATCATTATACAATAGTGAATGCATCCAACTCATTTTGTTTCTGCCGTGTTCGCCGATACCCAATAAGCGATCGACGGCCATCTGACGGTCAACTAAGTCGGCTGTGTCACTTTTACTGCGCCCATATTAATATTTTAATATAAACCCAACTAATATTGCTTTAAGTACTCAGTCTAGCATTTATAAATGCAGCAAATATAACTTTTGCAATTTATTTTCCCAATTCGGGTAAGTTGTGCACAAATTAATGTTATAGTTCTCCCTGTTACGACTAGCTAAAAAAAACCGTTGTATCAAACTATATTTTGTAATAAATGATTGCTGTTGTTATATTAGTTCAATCAAGTAGAAATATTTTCATAATTATAATTAATGAGTGTTTAAAAATATCTTGCGTTAACAGTTTTTGTAATTTCGTTTAATTATATCAGTTTCCAGTATTAGGTAATATACTGATATTACCTAATATAATATATCGATACCGAATACTTGGTATATCTACTAGTACTGCTATTTGATATCTTAGTAGCTTTATATTTGTAACCGTTTCTGCTCTTTTCTTTCGCCACCTTGATCTTGCCTGCCTTGCAAATGCTAATTTGTATACTGATTTGCCTCATGAACTTAGCCTTTTCCTTGTGCTTAGCTTACGCAGCGCTCTAATACGCCTCGCATTATTGCGTTTCAGGAACTACCTTTGGGTTTTTTTAATAAGCTTTGCCAGAAGACAAAAGAAGATACCTGAGAGGACTACCAACCTAACTGGAACGCTGCCTTCTCTACCTAGAGGAAATTGCCTAGGGGAGTGCGGTATATCAGACTGACTGAAGCGGAGTCTAGCCTAGATGAACCTTTTGTTCTTTTATATATTATTCGTTTTTCTTCACAGTGCTTGTTGTATATGTTTCAGTAAATTATTAATAAATTATTATTCCTTTTTTTTTGTTCACATTTAAACTGTGACAGTACCATTACCAATACATTTGTTACATGAGGTTTGTTATATAGAGGTTAGTTTGGTCTAAGATTCGTTTTAGCAAGGTAAGCAAACTTAAAACAAAGAGTAAAATACCTTGTAATAAACTCTCTTTAATATTTAATTACCTTAAAACACTAAACATTAATGGTCTTATTCATAGTCAGTTCGAGTAATTTTTTAGACTTTTTTAAGCTTCTTTAAAGAAGCCTACAAACTTCTTACTCTAAAAATTTTAATTATGGAAGTTTAAATTCCTGTATTGTCCGAGAAACGAATATCTTTGAACCTGTCGAGATAAGACAGAACTCTTGTTAGATGGATTGATAGAATACTTCATGCAAAGGTTGTAGGTTGACATGGTTAATTATGCTTTTTATTTATGTTCTGCAATGATTGAAAATTCGTTAAAATAGATTTTTAGAAATGTGTATTCATGATATAAAAATATATTTTGTTTAACTCTTACGGCCTGTTCTAGAGGAGTTCTAAGAATTCGTTAAATCGAAAAAAATCGTTATATCGAGATTGTTTATAATAAGGTTTCACTGTAATGCTAAATTACGATTTTGTAGTTTTGAGACGTTTAGGTAATATTATATATTTAATAATATCTGTTGGATTCCTCATTGTTAGAAAAAAGGATCGAAGTATGAGTAAACTGGATGTACAAGTATCTTACGATATTTTCATTCGCAGTTAGCGTAACATGTGGGTTTATAAACCATTATGCCAGATAAACTGCCTAAGCGGTGTATGATATCTTTAAGGCAGGATTAAAATTTAGATTTAATAAGAAGAGTCGCGATTGTTTTAGCGATTGATGCCACTGTGAATTGTGATTAGGGTCGACATAAAAGAATGCAATTTTATGAGCTACGTTCCGTTGAAAAACTGCAAGAGAGTCGCTGTTACGGCCACGTTTTGCGGAGACCGGCTAATTATGTGGGGAACACAAGACTAGCCATACCGCCGCCAGGTTTTGGTCCAAGGGGAAGGCCCAAGAAATGCTGGTTTGCAGTTTAGAAGGATGACATGCGTACTGTTAGATTGTTCAGAACTTTAGATTAATGAAAATCACAAATTAATTATAAGATAAATACAGTTAGTATTTCAAAGTTCTTGTAAAGTTCGAACAAAGATCCATAACTAAAAGTAGTCTATATTGTTTGACAAAGACTAAGAGTACAGACAGATAATAGACAAAATTGCCACAGACGAGTAATATAATAGTTTTAACAATTAACATTTATAACATGTACTAATAGTCTCAAGACGGGATGCGGAAGAAACGCGCGAAGTAGAGAAGAAAAAGTAGGAACGAATTCCCTGGTCTTTGCAGCGAATACTTGAAACACAATTAGGATTTAACACTGGGATGATGATGATTCTATTAATGAAAAATTACGCAAAAGTAACAATTGCGTATAGAATCATGAACCAAAATAAAAATCGATAACTAACAAAACTACATTTATAAATAATTTCGTTCTGAGAAAGGTCTTATGAAGGATTGCAAGCTTTTAGATATTTGATCGTTGAATTCCCAAATATAATCCTTTTGTATCCCTTGCCAGCCGAGACGGGCGTTTGCAAAATTCCACTGGACCCGCGAGGCAATGTGATGAATGGGGCAGCTCGCTTAGCTATTTAGATTGGGCTTAAAAATGTTAGGCGGCCGGAACCACTTTTCACACCTCGTGAAGCAGAAATTGCTGGTACAGTATTATTTCTGTATTAAGTTTTGTCCCGTCGCTTCTTACTTTGTACAGTTTGAATTCTTATCCGAATATACCATTATAGATAAAATTTTAACAGATGTTTAGAGGAGACGAATATCCACTGTTTGTATCATTTGGCTAAGAAACCCTAAAATAAGTATTTATTTAGTCGATAAATCAATTTTTAAGTTAAAAGGTTTTTTAAGCAATATGAACCAATTTTTTTTTAATTTTCCACTCTACTTATACCTGGTTCAAAAATTAAGAGATAAGGAACTTATTTTAACGATTTTGGAAAGAGGTATCTCGCACCTACTGAGTAAATAAAAAGCTATTAAGAAATATTAAAAATCTTTAAGATCTAACTAATGTTACCCCATATGACTGTATAAGTATGTACTGAATAAAAATCTAATCCTCTTTTATATGTAGGGCGGTCACCTATAATATTTATCTTTTCAGTACATTATTGTGTAGCAGCTTATAAATTACATATTCCTACTAAACATGCACACATACAAACCCAGAAGTTTAAAAAAAATGAATGTGTCATGAAAAGACAGCCAGATAGACGGACATGACTTTTCACTAGGGTTCTGTTTTTATCTATAAGGATCCAGAGCCATAACAAGCAAAATAGGGTTTAATGTTTTGTTATACCTATACCATTCTATGCACCACCTAGAAACGTCAAAGTAGCTGAATCCTGTTTCAAGTAGGATGGTATGAGAGAAATTACGTAAACAGAGATTTATTTATTTACGTAATCTCTCAGATTCTCACAATTACGATGTTTATTTAAACATCGTGATTCTAAGTATAAGATTATTATTAAATAATAACCTATATAATATTTAGTAATAGGATCAGTATGGCGATCCAGAGCCTTTTGGGCACCTTACCCATAGAAGACGGTGATCTAGGTTCAGTATTCTACTTATAGTCTTGAGAGGCTATGGGTAGAATACAAAACAAATAAGTTAAGTTTAAAAAAATAAACTGGTTTAATAATAAAATTAAGTATATTTTTTCATAATTTTAATTAATATTTATTTCATAGGAAAGTTTGAGATACATACATACGTTACAAAGTACGATTTATAGATATGTCAGCCATATCGTCCTTTTTGAAATAGACTTTAGTAAATCAAATTTTAAATTATGTTACACAGAGGGTGTTATTTGAATTATACTATATATTTTCTTTCCTAAGATTACAACTAATTTGAATTATGTTAAATGTCGACATGTCTTTCATTATTTTGAATAGTATTGGGAAGAAAGAGCTTCCTTCTATCAAACCTATGAATCTATCTGTGGCTAAAATAACTATGCAATACAGATGGTATTGATAACTACATTTAGTTTGGCGTGATGCCACAAACGCACTAACTTTATTACAATTGTGGCTAACCGCTACACCGAGAATATAATTAATTGTTTTTCATTACGTTGATTTTAATAAAATTAAACAATTTTTTTTAATAAACGTGGCACAACCGGAACTTGACTTTAATTACATTTTAATAGAAGAATAAATTTAACAATTTTAATTGCTATTTCCCACGGCGGAAATGTGTAAACGACATTGATAATTTTTTCGTATGAAAGTCTTATTTATAATTTAATAAAAAAAATATATCTTGGGGTGCATTAAAACCTATGGACACTTAAGATGTTTCCATTAATGTCTATGGAATCTTATATAGAATAGAATTTATTGCAGACTCTTTTAATCAAATGAAAACAGACATTACATAATCTCGAGTTAAACGATTGTGTTACAATGGAAATCCGAAGCTGACCTCAGTAATGTCCAACCGGAGTAAATAATGGACAGGTTGTTTTTGAGATGTAGGCAACTAGGAATTGAACCTGAGGCCTGTGTAACCTTCCGAGTCAAGTGTCAACGTTCGACCCCAAAGATCATCAAATTTTGATACATTTTTGTATACTAACTGTATATAATAGGTTAATCAAACCGTACATAGATCAAGATTTTGGATACTTTCTTCTACACCAAAGGGTTCGGTACAAACGTCCACTGTTTTTTATCTTTTAACCACTGACCCATATAGAGTATTTAAAGAAAAATACCTTAGATCTAAAAAAATAGTTAACAGATTTCAAAATTTAGTACCTGATTTTTTTTTAATGGATTTTTTACATTCTCTTTCTTTCTTTCTCTTGTTTGGTATCTGGCGACATGTTTAACCAAACGTACAAAAATTATTTACAATTGAAGTTATTAAAAATTCAAAACCTAGCAGCTTCCTGAAGTCTTTAAATTTCGCGACATGTTTTCTTTGGTCTTCTGAAAATTTCTAGCGAAACACTTGCCGGGTTTTGATATTTTACTGCCTATCACGGGTTGAACTTAATTTTCTTTTAAAAGTATTTTTATATATACTTTTTCAGAATTTTCCACCCCATAGCCCAAAAGTAAGAAAGGAGACCAATATGCTTTCTTACATTCTTGGGCCCATATTGTAAAAAGTTGAGATTGATTTTAAGATTTATTTTTGTTTTGTTAATATTTTTTTTATTATAGTAGGTTTAATTATTTTGAATGAATTAATCGTGTGGTGTAAGTGTATTCACATTATATTACCTAATTTTTGAAATTCATTCTCATAAATCGATTATGTTAATCGATAACTTATTTTTTATTTATGACCTTATTTTTACAATTTCTCGTCTTCCAGATAGAATTTGAGCTAATGCTTTCCATTTTGTAATAGAAAATTATATGTATGGCCCAAAAGTCCTCGCCTCCTTTGTTTATATCTATAATTCTGTCTTTTACATATATTGTCAACTTGCGAAGTTAAAATACATTTACATTCCTTTTAAACACAATTTATCACTTTTAAAAAAATTCGTTTAATGTGCGGTGCATATCACACGTAAGTAGCACTTGAGCCATTACGAGGCAAATATTGCAAGATGAGTTTGCATGCAACGTGGGACATATTAGAAATACGAGCAGCACAGCAAAGAACTTCTATATTGCATGCTATATTTTAACGACGTACTCTATTTTATGCTATGATAGGAAACTATACGAAGGCAGAATAATTTGCAATGGCAACAGAATAAGGAAGAATACTTTTAATGAAATCTATACATATATATATAAATTAATTGCTGTTCGTTAGTCTCGCTAAAACCTGAGAACGGCTGGAGTGATTTGGCTAATTTTGGTTTCGAATTATTTGTAGCACTCCAGGGAAGGTTTAAAAGGTGAGTAAATATGAAAAAAATGCTTACAATATAGTAAAAACAACTATTTCGCTTTCCCTTAGAAATTATTCCTACCTGTCAAACATTTGATGTCCGTCGCGTCATTTAGAAATCAATTACATTTAAAAGTCGTTCCGAAATCAAATTAAATTTAAAAGTGAAGTTTTTTTTCATTTTTTCTGTTTTTGAATGTCAAACATTTGATGTTCGTTCCGGTTAAGTTTTAACCACTTTTATTACTAAAGTTGAAACATTCTGCAATTATCATTCAGCTTTTTTATTTATTGATTCTGAGGCGGTACGATGTTTGCCGGGTCAGCTAGTTAGTAATAAAATATATTTCTCACTGAAAGGTTCAGGTTGAAAGGTTTCAAACTGGAACATTAGATTGAAAGTATAAAAACAATTTTTTATGACTAATATATGTACATAATATTTAAAATTTAAATTTAATATACCTATATTTGTCTCATTTACTGCACCACCCACGATAAGACGATAAGCCTAATTGTTTTCCCATGAAAGTAGATATTGTAAGTATAATTTTTTTATTGTTTATTATTATGAACAATAAAGTGATCTCTACAAGTATATAATGTCTATCTACCAAAAAATTCAAATCGCGCTTGTATTCATTAAGGCCCGGTTTCTATATCTTACCGATCGTTCATTTGCTTTACAATGGGTTAAATTTTGACATAAGCTCCATACAAGTAATAATAATACGCCCGTAGGGGGTTTTTGTGGCGAAGCCTTAGGTGAGCTAAGACTCAAGTTCCAAGGGGGGAAGTGATAAATGGCATACCGTCGGAAGTAGTTTCGGTGAACCTGCAGCCCACCTCTCGACACTCCTTAGCCATTCACACCCATGTTGCCCCTCGCCAATCTTGGCATTTTTAGGGATCCATACAGTGAGTGGCGAGTCACCGTCTGCCTATTTTTTCCAAGTTCCATGAATATTACGCCGGGCAGACGCCATAGTCCCAATAGTGTCCGATTTGTAGCTCCACAACAGTTCATCCCAATAGCCCGGTAGCTTTTGTTCTCATTCCCAGAAATAGTCCTACACTTACCGGGGCTTGTCCTTGGATGCGTTTTTATATGGTTTAGACAGAGACAATCGCCGGTCAGTGTCACGCCACATTTAGATTAGATTTGTCAAGGGCCTGTATGTGTTGGCCTTTTTTTTTTTTTTTTTTTTGGTTTTGAGGCGAGGGAAAATGCTTAACCGATTTACGCACAAACTGGGTCGTTGCTAGGGGAACGACACGCGTCGGTCGGGGGCGATAACATATGTGTTGGCCTTCTCATGGCCCCACGCAAGACTTCCAAAAGTCCGAACCATTTTTATGGCCCGTGGTCTTCAAGACATGCAATATAATAATAATAAATTGTTTATATTCTGTATCCAAAAGTACATACAGAATTTTTGGGGTTTGAACCTCTATTAAGTATTAATATATACTTGTGTCAGAAGGACCCGCTCTCAATTAACTCAAACAATAAGAAATAATTTTTATTACAATAATACTTATACAATTAATTTTTATGTGTTGAGTACTTATCTGTGTGTGAGTTGTGAATGTGTGTGTTTGTAGATGTACGTGACTAAGTGTTTGTGTGTATGTTTACAAACTAGGATTACTATGTAATATATACTAAAAATACTTGATATTCTTTATATATGTTTTCAGTAATAACCACTTTGTGACAATTTTCTCAGTTTTAGTATTTCATTTTACTTAATGTGATGTCAGGAGCCTTAAGAACAGACGAGTTTGCATGACAAGAGTTATGAATGTCAAAGAGGCAAGTGAGGTGTGTAAGAATAAGCCTAAATGGCACTCTGTTGTTCGTGCCTACCCCGCAAGGGAACTGGCGTGAAGTTATGTATGTATGTATGTATGTATTTTACTTAATTGTAATAATTTATTAATTTGATTAAATATAATGTACCAAGTTATGTCAAAATTCAACCGATGGTAAGGCGAATGAATGAATAATGAGATATATGAACCGGCCATAAAGCGTTATATAATTGTGTGAAATATTTATACATGAATTTGCTTTGATAGTATAAATTAAATTAACTCGATAACTATCGTTGCACATGGAATATTGTAAAACAAGAGGAGTATGTCCCACAAGTAGCAGAAAATGTATTTCTTTGTATCAAAGAAAATAAGATACCCAAAAAAAAGATCTTATTTTATATCATTGTATGTTGAGTTGGAGGAACGGAGACAGTGCAAATCGGCCAAAGCCAGCGCTCTCACTTATTTCCATTTCTAATCCGATCTTCGGTAAAAGATTGATATGAAACCATGAAGCACTCAGAGGCTGTGTACATTACGTAGGCGAATTAAAAATTCCATGATTCCGATTCGGTGTTCAAAGTACCCAGTTAAAAGTTGAAAAGTGCCTAGTCCGTACGCTTTTTATGTTAAGTGAAAAAGTTTAAAAATATGCACGGAATAAAATTAATAAAACTGCTTAGGTAAATTTTTCGAGGAAAAACGTTGACATTAGCTATGCAGCAGGCGTTGCAAAATAGAGTGACAATTAAATTAAGAAGTGATAACGCTCCTTGAAAATTCTGCGGATACTTCGTGCGGATTATCTCCGAGTATTTCAAGAGACAACCTGAGCCTTCAGTCTTTTAATTACCTTAATTGAGTTGGATATGTATTGCGTAGTTAAATAAATATTACTTTGGAGATAATTCATTCTTGTTACTTTTATGCGCGTGGAAAGGCAAATAAATAAATTACGATTGACCTAATAGTAGGGGAGCCCAAGATGCTAAATGTGGAGTTACTCGAGCGTCGCGGGGGGGGACTTTTTGGATTGTGTAGATTAGATGCTAAAAAGAAAAAAAGGAAGAAAGAAAGAAAAACTTTATTTGAAAAAATTGCGACGCAATTACATTCCTTATACATTTTTATACACAAACCCAGTTTTGTTAATTAAATAATAAATAATAATTAATAAAACGAATTCTACTTATATAATATTTAAATAGTAAAAAAACAAATAAATAAATTTTAATAAAAACCCACAATAAATACGTTACTACAAAATTAAAATAAATGCTCGTGTATCAACTTGTATCTCGTCATTTATTCGAATACAATTCGCTAGAGTGCTTGCCGAGTATTAATTACCACATTCCGTGTGCCACGTATATGATGGTATGTATGCCCTTTCACTCGTGGGAGGAGCGTGTACAGGTTTAAAAAAAAAGAGTCACACAGAAATACTCAAGCGCGTCATATATTCAAAAGGGATGTTAAGTGAACCCTAAAGGAAATCCTATTCAAAAGACTGACGATCTGGACGCGACCAAAAGTCATGGCCGATTTTTGAAAATGCAAAAAAAGACGTAACATTGAAATACTAGAGCGCGTCATATTAATATGCAGATGGTTCATCTTAATGTCCTTGTCATGCTGACCGATAATCTGATAATTATGTGGAGAAATTCCCTTAATCTGACGGTTTGAAAAAAAATTTGAAGAATAAAAAATACCCACTCTATATGAAGGGTTCATATAATCGTGGGGGTACATAATATGGTGCCAGGTTTCTCCCCTTATGTTATTCTGCCACGCTCGAATAAATCCGAAAGTCCCCACTTGGCCTCCCCTACTATAAACGCTAAAATTAAAATCTACCTCCACTTGGCCTTTCTTTGCGTGGGTACCTTTATTTTCGAGGTAGAAATATTTTATGTACTATACCCCATTTCTCAGGGGTATCAGTGAGGTATCGCTTCAGGGATATTAGTGAGAACTTGCGACTCTATCGGATATCCGATAAAATTAACCCGATGTTCCCCACGTCACTCAAGCCCTGGTTGACAAATAACAGTTTTAGCAACCCCTCGACCCTGGCAAGAGTTCTTTCTCATCACTGACCCAGAAGCTGGCAGGCCTCTCGAATGAAAAAAGTCTCAGTACCTATTCGGTGCACCTAAGCCGTGTTAGAGCTGCAGCGAACATAGAACATATGTCAGCTTTAATACAGTTTGGCCTTGAGCAAGTCGGGGCTAACGGACCCGCTTCTTGGTAGGCTTGATGCGGATAACGAACATCCAAAACTCCATCTGCGGCCGGCGAAGGTTGACAAACTTGAGGGCGATAAGCCTCCTTCGGCCCCTTCTCCTTTCTTCCTGCGAAAGGATTGCCAGTGTCATACTTGCAGATCAAAAACAATTTAAAAACTATATGATTATAAAGGCTTAAGGCTTATGAATCCCACGACCCAAGCTTCTCAACAACGAAATAGGTCTCAGTCAGTGTTGTAACTTTAATCGGTTCTCACTCAAAGACACAATGTGAATGGGAATATCATTAGGTGTGTGGATGTAGAGAAGATGATATTACCATAAATTGCTAAGACGGCGATGACTAGCTCATAATAGTACGTGATATTCATTATATTAGTCGATTGATCTTATCATGTTCCTTGGTGACGTAACTTCGCCGGTTTTTGGTGAAATTCCATGATCTCTAACAATGATACAAATTGTAATAAGATTTAAGAGAATAAAATAAACGTTTTAGAACAATTTTCAGTCATATTCGATCAATTTTGTTAAATTGTCTCACAAGCTCCGATTTGCTTTAGTATTTTAAATAACCATTTACTGTAATTGGATTTTTCTTGAAATATCAAGTTTGAAAAATTATCCATTGGGAAATCTTATAGAGGGGATTGTGAAAGATTTATTTTGATAATAATTATAATGATTTGTGGGAGATTAATAATGAAAAATGGACCTCTTGCGTATACAGATAATTCAATGATATCTATCGTTTGTATCAGTTGGTGACAGAATTCTAAAACTACATTTAGATAAATTATCTAAAATAGCCCATATATTACAACCACTGAACATAAATAACCACTGAACGAATCTTATTCAAATCACCTATGAACAAATTCCCTTGATTACAGAATTTTACTCACTTGTAAGTTTTTATTTTTTTCACACCATTTTATTGCATATTGGCACATAGAATACGCTTTTTCCAAAACTCCTCCATATAAACCCAATAATTTTCGATTAAAATGGCTGTGAGATGATAAACGGACATGACTTTGTAAAAGTTCTATTTATATTTTCAACTACTTTAAAACTTCATAAATGACAACTTATCCGTGTAGGAACGGGGAAAGCATACAATTCCCTGCGACCGGGCGGCCTGTCGTAAGAGGCGACAGAACAACCTACAGCCAGGTGGTAGGGCATTTGCCCGACTGGATGGCGACCACCCCTGGTCTAGAGTATGCCGCCACAACAACTTTGAGTTGTGTTCCGGCATTAGTGACCAAGTTCCAGCCTCCCTTAAGAGAGCAGTAGTGCATTTGTAATACCTTTGGGGTGTTGCAAATGTCCATAGGCGATGGTAACCGCTTTCTATCGAGTGGGCCGTCTGCCTGTCTGCTGAACTCATGCAATAAATATATATATATATACATACATAACTTCACGCCAGTTCCCTTGCGGGGTAGGCACGGACAACAGAGCGCCATTTAGGCTTATTCTTACAAACCTCACTTGCTTCTTTGACATTCATAACCCTTGTCATGCACGCTTGTCTGTTCTTAAGGCTCCTGACATCACCTTCTGCTAGTACAAGATCAATTTGATCATGGAAGGTGTGTCGTGGCCTTCCACGACTTCTGCATCCATCCACTTTTGCGTTGTATATCTGTTTAGTCATTTTTTCATCATGCATTCTTTATATATATACGTTTCTATTATTTGGAATGCCAAATAATTTATGATTGCGCCTACCGAAGAGTAGCCAAAACTTCAGACTAAAGATGATAAATCCAATAAATGCTTAAACTTAACAACTGAAAACGTTTTTAGTTATTTCTATTAATTTGCTTTAGGTATGTACAAAAACAATTTATCGGTGTACAATGCCTGCAGGTTTCGGTTCGAGACATCTGGACGCACGGTTAATTTATTATGACCATTATTCACCGCAGGGCGGGCGCCAATGACGTCACGCAACCATTCTACGCTCTTAGCTACTTGCTGCTACCAGTCTCTTAAATGATTGGCTACCATGATTCATACGGATATTTATCTCGTTAACCTTAATAAGCCATATGATTTGTGAACGTTATCTGCACCCGTAATCCGTTAGACAAATTGCTAGCAAGACCCGCTTGAGACAACAACTTTCAGCAAACGAAGTGTCAGCTATCTTGACGAAGAATCACTGACTTTTTTACACAGTTCGTCGTAAGTTTTTGTAGTTGTGAAAATATGTCCCTCTGGACTACCTCACAAAAAGTTTGCTACTGCAATGCCGACCGGTATAATAAATACGCGCGATGTCAAAAACAAAAGACCCCGTACTTTATTCGGTAACTGGTTTACCATCCCTCTTTTTATTTAAAAATATCATATAACACCTAAACTTAACTAAACTATATTGTTCACACTGAAATAGGTAAGATAATGACTGGGTTCTACTAGGGGCTTACATACTTAAATTCGAACGTATACCTTACGGAAACTATAATATATTCTATAAAAAAGTATTCTATATTCATTGCATTGATCAAGACTACAAGTGAATGATAACAGAAAGCCTAACCATAATAAATAACGGAAAGTTTGTTTTGAAATTTACTCTGCCAGGACTCAAACCCAGGATGTTTGCGTTTCAGTTAACTAAGCGGGCTTCGACAATTAGAGCCCATGAAGATCGCCAGACCGGCTGTTTAGTTGTGTTTAACACATGCAACATCCTAAGTAAGTGCTAGAGCGGAGTTTTTAGGTAAGAATCTATCTACTGATAAAATATATTTGTTTTGTTGATTATAAATGGGACCCAATTACGCTATTACGGTCCAACTCACATATTATAAAAATGCTGTAGATATCAAACTGATCAGAATCTGATATAATCATACCTTAAATATCTACTTATTGTACTTTAGGTCCAATTTCTTATTGAAATTATTTCCACCAAAACAAATCAAGTGAATTCATTTTCAATTTAATAGAAAATCCTAAAGAAATACAGAAACAAATTAAACTTGTATCACAGCTCTAAAGTCAAGAGAACATCTCAGCATTTATATAAAAAAAGTACCTGGTTGGACCATGAGTAATTACGCTTCAAATTTAAAAAAATGTTTTCTCTAAATCTATTTAATGTTGGTACATTTTAGCATAACTAAGTCTTAATTGTTATTTAATGCAAACTTTAAATTAGTTTAGAAGTCTGGGTGCTTAGTGAGACTCAGGTGATAGTAGTAACTCGAGTTAATTCTTTCGCTTATCTTATAACTCAAAATGACAGCAGAGCGAGGCGACGAATAAATAGTACCTACTTAACGAAATTGAGAGGAAAATTCCCTTGTTATTTATGATTTTATTATTACAAGCAGAATACCACTTCTAGAACTTTTCTTAATGTAGAATAACTAGCAGTTATTACATTAAACTTTTATATATTGTGTAAAGTTTTATATAATTAAATTGTTATTCGTCGAAAACAGTGAACATTTTTATTGGCAAAAATATTAGCCTATGATCATCCTAGAGCTGAGTTCAGGCCTTGGTATGTGAGGGGAAGTAATATATTGGCTGAGACGAATTGGTTGGTTTCTCACATCGGTAATCGTGATGCGTCGATTTCATACGATAAAAATGAAGTAAAGACTCAACTATAAAACTGAAACACGTAATATTTTATTTCTTACCAGAAGCCTAAATATAAATGTTTATATTTCTAACTTGTGATATTAGCGGTTGTCCATTAAAATTAAATGTGCACTTTCTATTTTAACCCTAACTAGATTGTTTTTAGATAAAAGGTAGCCTATATGCGTCCCCGGAATACAATATTTCCCCTTACCATTTTTTTAGATCTTCTCAGTCTTTTAGTCGTAAAAAGTAACAATTACTTTCGTATTCATAGTATTAAGTACGGCATAGTACTAAATAACATCGAAGAAATAAATTACTCAGGAACGTGCATTACATTACCACGCTCTTCCAAGACGTATTGGTGAATTTCACATATCAATTATCTCGTAGTGTTGGCCACCGCACGAAAATTTTCTTCACAATCGGCACTTGATCATAATAATATACCTCCTTATTGCTTCATATTTAATCAAAAATTGTCTAAAGACTGTATTACCTTTTCGATCAGTGTTCAAACTGGCCTCCTTTTATTAATAGTTTAGTAGTATTTGATTTAATATATTAAATAGGTAGATTCCATAAATAGACATTTAAGATTCGTTTAAATAGCGACAATTTCATTCTCTAGTTGATTAGTATTTTTTTGTTCAGTCCGCTCCAACCACGATCCTGAGATTCAGGATTGCACAACCAGGTTTCAAACCCACATAATCAAATGGTGTTTTCAATTGAAATGAGATTCGTTAATCTTAAATGTCATTATTTACTACTGTTACAACCCTATTCGGTAAGCACTTATTACTGAGTCGGACAGTTCATTAACATCGGTTTCCAAAATGTCAAATACCAAATCTTTTTCCAAATTCGCAGAGTTTTAATGGTTATTAGCCACAGCTCTACAGCTACGGACCTGGTTTATGCCTGCCGGCTGGATTGCTTAAACTAATACCATATCGGTCCGGTAGACCTTTGAGGTCCCGTATATTGAGACTCCAAGTCACTTATTATTCATAATAGTGGAATAAAAAGGGTCCTGATAGCCAAAAGTGTTTTTTTTTAAACATATAAGTGCTCGGGACTAAGAATACGTTTCTGACTCTAAGCGTGGCATTAATATACAATGATGCCAAGAGCTCCATAACAGACTTACGTATTGTCTTTTGAAGTTATGTGCACATTAAACAAATCTCAGACATAAACCATGGTTTATGTATATTATTGTGCCCTTCTCGGCTCTCAACCAGATAATGAACGTATGAAAACACTCAAATGTCTAATATGGACCGTTATATGTTGCTCAGATTTATGATTATTAAGAACGGTAATGTTGTTAAGCATTGTTTACGTTTAGGCGGTACAACAAGGAGACCTATGGACCATAATTATGTCAGTTAAGTCGGCTTTAGTGGAGCCGAACTCCTTTGAACGTGACGATGTAACTTCCAGACGGAATGACCGTTCTGATTTTCTGCGTAGATATATGTGTCACAATTAGTGAAGTTTATTACATGATTGGATACTGGTATGAAGACTTGGAACCTGTATAAAATTAAATTGAATTTTTGATAACCAGAGTAAATTTTATAAACGATCTTTCCGTTATTTAGTCAGGTCTGGGTGTCTGGGACCGGCCCCGCAGTTGTCTGTTGTATAATAAATATGACATAAGAGTTTCTTGCTTAACGTTAGGATATAAAATTTGTGTTTATTATGTAACCTATTTATAATGTATTTCATTATATCCAAACTTAATAAAGACAACGTTAACCTAAATCAAATACAAAACTATGCTCTCGTTTGGTTGTAGTTTGTAAAATTACATTCAAAGAAACATGTAACAAGTTCAGAACTTGCTGTCATCTGAATCTGAAAAACTTCCATGTATTTCTCCGAGCTTTTACAGTAGGTAAATAGGCTGAATTGAAAATGTTTTTGTAACGACATTACTTTAAAGGTGAACGCATAAAGAGGCGCAGAGTTTGAACAGGTCTTTTTATAGAATCGGTATTACATAACGCTGCAAAATATGTAAACCGAAGCCTCATCAATGGTGAAGTAGATACTTCGATATTCACGAAAAGCCATGCGAAATTCTATAATACAAGCCTACTCTATTTTATAATACAAGCCTAAAATTCGAGGAACGAGACAAATGGGTTGTACATGAATGCAACACATCGTCAAACCAAGCCCAGTGATGGGTTCTGTAGAGATGAAAAATCATTTGGCTACAGAAGCCTGAAAAACCAATTAATCGAAAGCATACTGGACGGATCGACAAACAAACCTATATCCAAAACACTAATTCATTTTCATACAAAAATATTTTTTAGCTCTATCAATTTGAATTTTCCAAATTTTCCAACCTATAGTTGCCCAAGGTAGAGGCAGACAACGATTTCAAAGCGAATATCTATTAACTGAAATAACTATACCGAAGTAAGAAAGAGAGTTGGTCTGAAAGAAAGTGTCGGGGTGAAGGTAAGGAAAGGAATGCTCCGGTGGTTCGGGCATGTGGAAAGAATGCATGATGAAAGAATGACTAAACAGATATACAATGCAAACGTGGATGGATGCAGAAGTCGTGGAAGGCCACGACACACCTTCCATGATCAAATTGATCGTGTACTAGCGGAGGGTGATGTCAGGAGCCTTAAGAACAGACGAGCTTGCATGACAAGAGTTATGAATGTCAAAGAAGCAAGTGAGGTGTGTAAGAATGGGCCTAAATGGCGCTCTGTTGTTCGTGCCTACCCCGCAAGGGAACTGGCGTGAAGTTATTTATGTATGTGTATGTATGTATGAAATAATAAAAAAAACCAGTCGTTTAATTTCATTATTATGCAATGACATATTATTATGCAAGCCAGATCAACATAAAATATATCACAATATCATGCGCTTGTCATTACGCAGCACTATGAGAAAATGTAATGACAATGCTAAAATTGCTCTAATAAAAATCAACAATAAGTGCCATTTGAATAGCGGGTGTGGCCAACTCCTCCCATTTGGTGTACAATGCACCCAGATACACCGGAATCAACTCCTACGCATCTAGTTTTAGCTCATTTATTTTAATTGCAACAAGTAGCATTAAATAACGATCAAAAGGTTTTTGAATTCAGAACTGTATGGGTGTAAAAAAGCCGCAAATGAATTCAAAATTTGAAAAAAAAATTCTATACACAAAGGGTATCCTGCGGTTATTTTATTTATAAAATCCATAGACATTAGTTTTCCAAGAATTTCCTTTCTGTAAACCTTCAACTATGAGATGGAAAACTCTGAAAGTTTTGAGGTTCAAAAATACTTTTAAGGAACGTAGATTTGCACCGGTGAGTAGTTTTGGGTATTTTCTTTTAAATGCAAGCGTGATAGGCATACTCTCCGTTCTCCTATCATAGAGCAGCTCGAGCCCAGGATGAGATAATACTTTTACATTGATTGATAGTACACTAAGTATATAATATTTTTTACTATACAACGCGAACCGTCATTAAATATTTGGCTATCGTCATTTACATCCCTGTGTGGTCTAATTATTATTCTAATATTCAGTGAAATTTGTTTATTATTCTCGCTTACTGGGATTAAACATTAACGGATTTATATGACACTCTTTTAGATGCCTTTGAAAGACAGGTGATCAGTATTCAAAATTCCTTCCACACCTTTTTACTATCGGACGTATGATATTTGGTGGAAATACCAACCAAGCGGACGAAGTGCTATGCTTCCACTTACATATTACGTACCGCTGAGGAATAGAACTCTTTACCGTCGTCTGTTTTTCTTGAAATATACAATTTAATGTCTTCCAGTCTCACGTGAACAGGTATCGTTTAGGTAAGCATGCCCCATTTAGACTGCATTTTCACCTGACGTCGGGTACAATGTCGATTAAACGCGAACCTGTATAATAAAAACAACTCTAAAAAATATAAAAGATCGTGCGATGATAATATGTGAAGTTTAAGGTTGAATCTTTGGAGCCAAAGCCACATCATAAGATATTAACGTATTTGTAGCGTAGGACAACGTTAATTTAAAAATAAAATAGGCGTAACGTTATTATTTGTGGAAAGTTATTTCTAATATCTTGACCTTTTATATCTTTCAAAACATGAATTTAACGATATTTAAATGTGTCTGAGTCTTAAATAAATGTCATCCTAATTTACCGCTACCCTCATTTTCCATTTAGATATCAAATATATGGAAAAGGTCAACAAAATATATTTTTATCATCAGGAAATTCTGAAATATCCCAAGGAGCCATGACATAATTTAAAATTGTTTCAAAGCATTCAGTTTTATTTGGCTCTTGATGTCCCATCATTTAATAGCTGATATTGTGTTAACGATTGAGATCTTTATGTAAATATCGAAATAAGTTTATAAAATAAACGTTAATTTCTATTGAATATACGAAACAAAACTTGCAACAGCAGTATTTTAAAATATTGAATATATGTTGACTAATAAGGCTCTTTAAACACTATGATGCCGTTTACTTTTCAACCTCGTTCTGGTCTCGATCAGACCAAATCTCGCTGTGTGTATATTACCAAACTAGAATTGAAACAAAAGCCTATTCACACTGTCGGTACAAGTCTTGGTAGGTACGGTACCTTACCTACCTTAGTTACCTACAAGTATTGGTCCAATAGCGCTTCAGTCAAATATTCTTTTCGACGAACAGTTAGCGGAGCGATATTGGACCAGACTGAAGCGATAGGATAGTGAGAATTCTCTGATTCTTTCTTGTTTAATGAAAGAATATTAGACCGGAGCGAGATTGAACCATGAACTGCATCACAGTGTGATCGAGTCAAATACTAATACTGTGACATTTTATATTTTAGGTTTTTGTTTCTTTATAAAAATACCTTTAATCATTTTGTGGTTGTAAAAATTTTATGTAAGTAATAAGTACCTCATGATTTTCTGTAATCTAGAAATATCATGACCATTACTGTCCACTAATACATTATCCACCAAAACGACTAAGAAAGGTTAAGTAGACTGTTATAAAAATGAATCTTTACGTAAGATAGTAAAAGAATGTAAGGAAGTAAGTTTGTTAGAAATTTAGAAAATATTTGGTGATTTTGGAAAATTACGTATTCAGTATATTATAACCTGTCGAGGGAGTTGAGTAAATCATTTTGATGCAGGTGATTTTGCAGACAGCTTCAAAAGAGGTCACTCTGTTAGTGTACTCAGTATTTGAGTATAAAAATTAGTTTATAGTACGTTTAAATGACGGCTGACTTGCTATGGAGCAAAAGACCCATAAAAATAAAAAGAAAAAAATTTCACGCCTGAAGGAAGTTTAAAATAAGATGAACACCGGGCATCTACATATCAATCCACGTATCATGAGCGATTCCGTACTGGAGTAAAATATCCATCATTTTCTTTATTTAATCGAAAATGCCCCATATTTCAAAAACTCATAAACAGATCGTGTTCAAACCAATTTTCATTGGAAGTGGTTTCTAAGTTGTACTCAAAGTTTTTCTATTGAAATGAATAAAGTGTCTGACTGACATACAAAGTCAGACGGGACATCCGGATAGACATTATGTAGGGTATTTTTAATCGAATACTTTTTATGGTTCCGTAAATAGTGAACTTCTGTCATCGTGAAGCCGATATTAGACAGTTCATTTCTGTTTTTCAATTTGGATGAATCAACCAAATTGATCGATATAAAGACAAACTTGAATAATTCAATGTCATTGAATACAGTCGCGTCCTTTCAGTTTTGTGCAACTTTCAACCAAATTCATTCAATTTTATTGATCCATCCATATTATCATAATATCAGCATTACGAAAAACCTCATTGAACATGGATTGTACACGCACTTGACCAATTTTTATAATTTAAATCTTGAAAATTGACTCAACGTATTTCAAAGTCCTAAATAAACCCCACGACAGGGGTTGAAATGAAATTTTCATGCTACGAAATTAGATTGATAATTTTAAAGTTTAATAAAGTCACTTTTGCCTTTGGGTATTCCATTCACCCAATCAAAGAGTAATAAAACTCCGACGTTAATGCACTGTGGAACTTCATTAGCCCTTTATTTCTGAAGGTTTTGTTCAACAAGGTATTATAAAAGTTATTTATATTTCTGAGTGTTCCTCTCCTGGTAGAATAGAGGCTGGGGGAGAATATCTGAATATGGAACAAAAACACTAAGAATGACAATCGCTTTTAAAAAAATGTAACTCGTAACAAACTCTTACGACGCAGGTGGTATCACCTGTCCATTATTACTGAAAACATACAAATCTAAGACCCGATTTTAATGCCTCCTACCGGTTCCAATTGTGAATCTAAATCATCCGGGGCCCCACTCAAACACATACAAAAATTCATCAAAATCAGTCCAGGAGATTAGAAGGACCCTAGTACCCGCTCCCAGCATACACACAAAACTTCATCAAAGTCGATAAAATCGTTCTCAAGTTATGCGCGTACATACATTTCTACGGTTCATTTTTATTTACATAGATTTCATTTAATACTTTCAATGTCATTGAATACAGTCGCGTCCTTTCAGTTTTGTGCAACTTTCAACCATGTTCATTCAATTTTATTGATCCGTATTATCGTAATATCAGCATACTTTCAATCAATCTTTTATTATTTAAAACATTTTTAAACTTAAATCGGTCATAAATTGAAAGTCCTAGTTCGGTAGTTTAAATATATTATTCACTTGCCAGCTTAAAAAGTGGCTAATCGCGCACACTTTCTGTAACTTGAAGGTGTTCATGGAATATGAAGAATTGTGACAAATATTTTAATCATAGCAAAATTTTTAACAATATAACCTAATTCTCTATATTTCTATTCTCTACAGTATAATTCTTAATAAAATAATAATTTTAGCTCTTTTTCAAGTTCATGAAATTTACGTAGTTGTCTTCTTCTTCCATGGTAAACAGAAGCCACCTTAGCCGCTAAACTTCACGAGTTTCGAAATCTTCTTAATAATGGTTAAATTACGACCAAAAATAAAACAAAATATGTATGCATTAATTAAAAACATTATTAAAGTTGTTTTTCTAATTAACAGCGGTTATTACGTTCATGGGAATAGATGGATTTATTGTTGGCTTTACAACGCTCTTGTTGAAAGAACAAAGATATTCCCTGGAGGAGGTAGGGAGTAGACTATAAATTCGCCCACTTCTACTACGTGCGAAATGGATAATGGCAATAAACACGGCTAGTATACAACGTTTATTAAAATGAAATGTACTGATCCTTGACATTATTTACCAAGAGATGACTAGGTCAGAAATTTAAAACTGTCCTAGGAATTTGCGCGGCTGTACGTGTATTATTCTGGCACAAAATTAAATATATTTTTTCTCTAAATGCCACGACCTTCTAAAATTATAGTAAGGGAACGCGTAGAAAACATTAAAATATAAATAAAACAAATTATTTGACTTGATAGGAAACATATTTGAAACGAGGTCAATGGTAAGTATTTGGATTTGGTTTATATTATATAACTTACTGTAGTATCAATAGAACATTTATTTAAAAAAAAAAAATAAGAATAATGAGCAAGCTTAATTCGCACACGGTCACTTCTTTATAAATATGCAGTCGATTATTTGCTATTCGGAATTATTCAAACTATTAACTCAATACGAAATAAATAAGTATATTTTAGTGGGGAGGCGACAACAAGTCCTCCAAGGAGGTGTCCTTCATATGCTGCAGTCGCTTGCATAAAAAACTAAAGTACTTAAACATATTGTTCTAAATTCCTTGTGCAATACACACTTTATTCATATCTATACTCGATGGTTGATGTATTTTGTGCTGTCTAGTGCACTCCTCAAAATATGCTCGGATGTCTCAAGATTCATTAACATAACGTCTGTCCCTTAGTACATGTTACATGCACTGTGCTGCAACGCTCAATTAACCTAGACTAGAGCGTTGTAATTACTGAATACGTATGCTAGTGTCTACTCGTCAACGGAGCAAATTGCACTTACCAGTACGCGTTGGAAATTTAAATAGAATAATTAGTTATCTTGAGACATACAAGATAGAGTATACTTATGTACATCAAAATACTCGTATTAAAAATACATTAATTATTCTATCAGAACGTCAGAATAGGCTATCTAAATAAATAGCTCTGGTAGTTCATACACAGTGAAATCTTTCTATATGGACGTAGAGTAGGTGTGAGAAAGCTGGCTGTGTCAGACAGATGAACGGATGGATATAACGGATCCATAAAGGTTCCGTTTTTATCAATATGGTAAAATGACCCTGAAAAACGATTGCGAATGAAAGAGTACTAACAGGAATGATAACCGCGAAGTAAAAAATGCAACAAGGCTAATAATATATCTATAGTCCGGCCACTCTATGCGTTCGCGTTTTATGTTAAACTATACTTTGATTTTCAATCACCTGGACTAAAATGACGGTTGTGATCGACCTTTTTATATTTCAAGCTTGGAGTAACACATCACTGTGAGTTGAATCCTATAGAATTTCAATTCTGTAAGATTCTACTCACAGTGGTGAGTTATTGCTTCAACTCACATAACTCACTTATGAATCAAAAAAGGTCGATCGCAAGCTGTTATTTTTGTGCAGGTAATTAAAAACCAGACTATAATTTAGTTTAGCGTAACTTGTTTTGGTGATATAAATCCAAACTAAATCTTAATCAGAAATAAATAAAATATTGCAAATTATTCGTCATTACAATGTTATCCGCCCATGCGTACACGAAGTCAAGAGCACACTTTAAGGGCGGCCGAACTATAAGTCACCATATTATAATAACTTAACCCTCTAAATAACTTGTTCATATATCGTACATTATGTGCTCAGATGCTTAAAGTTACAGCTTAGATCTATGTAATAATTAATAATCATGAAATATGTATATGTTTACCTCTAGCTGTTTCTTGCATTGTCCTATATAAGACTTGATGGCGGTATACATAGATTATTATTTTTCTATCGTTTTATTACTAAAGAAGATATTTTAGACCAAACATAAAAAGACAAAATTAATCAAAACAATTAAATGAAACTTTCAAAAAGGAGAGAAAAAGCGACCTGTGTTGCCATCTGGTTAGAGTTGTGTTTTTTACCGGGCGATTATTAAATTTCTAGTATAATATTCTCCTTTGATTGTACGGGGTTCATAAATCTATCTACTAACATTTATTTAGCGCATTTAAATCTGAAATTATTTCAATCATCTGGTATTATCTCCACAAGTATTACCTTATACTGTACTTTTAAATAGTAACATCTAAATAAATCAGTCAGCTCATTTGAATAAGACACAACTGTCCCCTTTTTATATAAAAATAAGTAAATTAATTAACACAGTCTTATCACGACCATCAGTCGTTCGTTCCCAAACTTATTCAACTTTGATTTACATAACACATTTTCCGGCTTTCGTTATTGAAGAAATGGCACTTCCCGGATGTAATTAAATTTAATAAGTACTTACCTATTATTTGTTAGAGATATATATTAAGAAAAACATACTAGTTTTTATACTGCTGTTATTTTGTCAAAAATTAAACGTTTATAAAGTCTTAGATCAAATGGGAAGTGGTTACCATAACCTATGGACGTTTATAATACCAGGAGCGACGCCAATGTGTAGCCAGCCTCCAAAATAAATAATAAATAATCGGCTGACAAACACACACATTGTATCAGTAAGTTACGCGTATGTTATGGGTAATTTACAACGGACCATTCTGAGGTCGATTCCAGACACCCAGACCATAGTAATTAACAAAAAGTTCGTTTCCGATATTTATAATGCCAGGAATCGAACTCGGAGCCTCTGCGTTTCAGCGAGTTTGGCCGGCTAAGACTTAGCCCGCTCAATCACAGAGGCCGTCGGTAAAACCGTAACCGTAAAATAGGATAGAGAGGATGAAATATGGGGATGGGTTAGGCGAGTAGGAAATAGGAAGGATGGGTCAGAGGAGATAGCATGGGTTGTATCTCTGGTTTTTTTTTAATTGCAGGAGTTCAGCAGGCAGGCAGACGGCCCAGCTGATGGAAAGCGGTTACCATCGCTTATGGACATTTGCAACACCAAAGGTGCTTCAAATGCGCTGCTGCTCTCTTAAGGGAGACTGGAACATGGTCACTAATGCCGGAACACAACTCAAGGTTGTTATGGCGACATACTTTAGACCAGAGGTGGTAGCCATCCAGTCGGGCAAATGCCCTACCACCTGGCAAGTGGTTCTGGTTCCCGAAATTCTGACATAAGGCGATGAGATGGAACACTGGGGTGATTTAGTTGGTAGGTCTGAGTGTGCCATCGGGAGTACAATACTACCCTACTGCTATCTCCCCAAGCGGTGGGGTTTCCATGAAGGGTTTCCACTTTGACAAAGAAAAAGGGGCATGGGATAAGGTGACGGGAAAATGGGCAATTGTAACTCTCACTCACCGTACAAAACACGATTAGCTCAAGATTAACCAATTAACGCCGATAGTCTGTAAGAACGTAGTATCACACTGATCGAGCCGGCCCGGCGAGCTGTAATCAAGATAATGAATCCAGCATGGCTCTACCGTGTTACGGTATCTGTAACTATTTGATAAATAGATAGATAATACTTTATTATACACTGTTACCGACGCGAATATCTGGCGCTACCATTACCCGAAAGTGTATGTGTTCCTTGTGTGTCAACGTCAGTGTCATAACCGTATTTAAAAGAAAATTAAAATTTCCTCCGTTTTTAACATTCGATGGCGTCATTTTATTTCTGGTACAAAATCATCCTTTATTTTTGTAGAGAGTTTAAACATTATCCAAAATCACGAACCAGCTACATACACCATTGCAAAAATAAACTGACACTAAAACTATATCTAATCATGTATAAAGCGCGCTCTTACCGATACAAAGCAATCTCTTTCAGACAACCCCAGGAATGACTTGCGATGATAATGGCGATGGTGGTATACGTAACATATAGTACGGACTCATATATGAGGTATACGTAACATATAGTACGGACTACATACTTTTTAATAATAGATACATAAATGATATATATGAGTATATATAAATATATCTTATCTATACTAATATTATAAAGCTGAAGAGTTTGTTTGTTTGTTTGATTAATTGAACGCGATAATCTCAGGAACTACTGGTCTAATTTGAAAAATTCTTTCAGTGTTAGATAGCCCATTTATCGAGGAAAGTTATAGGCTATATAGCATCACGCTAAGACCAATAGGAGCGGAGCACCAATGAAGAATGTTTCAAAATCGGGGGGTTTTGAAAACAAATTAAAGAAAGTAGAGAAAGAGAAAGTAGTAGAAAAATTCTTGTAGAAAGTTGAGTTATGCGCAGGGATGTTCAGTTTCAGTTTAGTGGAAGGGCGGAAATTATGAGAGCACGAAAGAAATTCAAAACGTTCATTAAGGTAATCGGGTATAGTTGGGACAAATAAAATACTATAGAGATAAGAAAGAATGTGAGTAGTCTGGCGAAATCGAATTGGCAACCATTTGAGGTTTTTTTCGGAATTCAGAGACGTGGTCGCGTAGGCCAAATATGAACCTTATATTTGTTATTGTCACAACCATTTTTTATAAAAACAGTTAGGTTAGGTCTATATAGATGATATTTGTTAAGGTGAATTCGATATACCGTTAAGACGTAGGTCTTTGTCAAACAGGTTTGAGTGTCTTTTTTATGCAGGTTGATAGGCGATGAGATATTGCCTTCTAGTCATATAAAATGTGTCTCTTCTTTGTAACTTTTGATATAGGTACATAACGTAAGTGGTAGGAATGCTAGAAAAAAATTAGGTAAACCTCAAAAATAATTTCAACGGATTTTTTTTTCATTTGTGTACGTGCGTGTTTGATCACTGTCTGATCTGAAAGTTTCAACAAGATCCATTGGGTTGAATTTTGCACACGGCGATACGCACATTTGGTCGAATTTTTATAAATATCGATAATTTTATTGAAATTTAGAATATTTCATAAAATGTTTGGCTGAAACTCAGTATATATATATTTTCGATACCGAGAATGAACATAGGATACTTTTTATCCCGGAAAATTAGGTAGTTTTGTTTAATTTAGTTGTTTTGGTAGTTTTGGTAGTTTTGCTATTTTCGGTAGTTTATGCTGGTAGTTTTGGTAGTTTCGGTTGTTTTGGTAGTCGTGATAGTTTTGGTAGTTGTGGTAGTTTTGGTAGTTGTGGTAGTTTTGTTTTGTAGATTTGGTAGTTTCGGTAGATTTGGTAGTTGTGGTAGTTTTGATTGGTAGATTTAGTAATTGTGGTAGTTTAGGTAGGTGCGGTAGTTTTGGTCTGTAGATTTGATACTTATGGTAGCTTTGGTTGGTAGATTTGGTTATTTTGGTAGTTGTGGTAGTTTTGATAGTTGTGGTAGTTTTGGTTTGTAGATTTGGTAGTTTTGATTGGTCGATATGGTATATTCGGTTGTTTTGGTAGTTTTGATAGTTTTGGTAGTTGTGGTAGTTTTGGTAGTTTTGATAGTTGTGGTAGTTTTGATAGTTGTGGTAGTTTTGGTAGTTGTGATAGTTTTGGTAGTTGTGGTAGTTTTGTTAGTTTTGATAGTTGTGGTAGTTTTGGTAGTTTTGATAGTTGTGGTAGTTTTGGTAGTTTTGATAGATGTGGTAGTTTTGATAGATGTGGTAGTTTTGATAGTTGTGGTAGTTTTGGTAGTTGTGGTAGTTTTGGTAGTTTTGATAGTTGTGGTAGTTTTGATAGTTGTGGTAGTTTTGGTAGTTGTGGTAGTTTTGGTAGTTGTGGTAGTTTTGGTAGTTTTGATAGATGTGGTAGTTTTGATAGATGTGGTAGTTTTGGTAGTTTTGATAGTTGTGGTAGTTTTGGTAGTTGTGGTAGTTTTGGTAGTTTTGATAGTTGTGGTAGTTTTGATAGTTGTGGTAGTTTTGGTAGTTGTGGTAGTTTTGGTAGTTGTGGTAGTTTTGGTAGTTTTGATAGATGTGGTAGTTTTGATAGATGTGGTAGTTTTGGTAGTTTTGATAGTTGTGGTAGTTTTGGTAGTTGTGGTAGTTTTGGTAGTTTTGATAGTTGTGGTAGTTTTGATAGTTGTGGTAGTTGTAGTAGTTTTGGTAGTTGTGGTAGTTTTGTTAGTTGTGGTAGTTTTGGTAGTTGTTGTAGTTTTGGTAGTTTTGATAATTGTGGTAGTTTTGATAATTGTGGTAGTTTTGATAGTTGTGGTAGTTTTGGTAGTTGTGGTAGTTTTGGTAGTTTTGATAGTTGTGGTAGTTTTGATAGTTGTGGTAGTTTTGATAGTTGTGGTAGTTTTGGTAGTTTTGATAGTTGTGGTAGTTTTGGTAGTTTTGATAGTTGTGGTAGTTTTGGTAGTTTTGATAGTTGTGGTAGTTTTGGTAGTTTTGATAGTTGTGGTAGTTTTGGTAGTTTTGATAGTTGTGGTAGTTTTGGTAGTTGCGGTAGTTTTGATAGTTGTGGTAGTTTTGGTAGTTGTGGTAGTTTTGGTAGTTTTGGTAGTTTTAATAGTTGTGGTAGTTTTGATAGTTGTGGTAGTTTTGGTAGTTGTGGTAGTTTTGGTAGTTTTGATAGTTGTGGTAATTTTGGTAGTTTTGATAGTTGTGATAGTTGTGGTAGTTTTAGTTGGTGGATTTGGTAGTTTTGATTGGTAATTTGGTAATTTCGGCAGTTTTAGTACGTTTGGTAGTTTTGGTCGTTTGTGTAGTTTACACAATATTTAGTTATATAAATAAAACTAGAACGGGTTAAAATAGGGTATTACAGTTTGTATGGGGGACCAATCATTTATCAAGTTTATAGATATAAAAATTCATAATCTTTAAAAATTGTGCGACTTTCACTCGATCTGTCTGTCTGAATACCGAAAATGGACATAGATACTATTCATCCCGGTAGATGGGATAGTTTGCGATATAAAATGAAGTAAATCTTCCGAGGGCAAATAGCACCAACATAAAAATACAATACAATATATCCTGTATTAACGCCTGCTCTTAAAACAAGAGGTACGCACTAGAGTTTGACGCGCGGCGGAGCCGCGGGGTAAACTCTAGTTTAGAATATTTCATAAAATGTTATATTAACTGCCACGTGTAACACACAACTATTCGTTTTAGTTACCTCATATATTTTATACTCATTACATACACACAACGCGTAGCAGTTTAATTCCACATATTTCGTCAAATTACTTTTGTTAATTAACTCTTCTTAAGAGGGTGATGATAATATCCCGAAGCTATTTGTAAGGCTATGGTTACAACAAAGGTGACAACCTAAATTAGAGAATTGCTAGGTAAAGTAGTCTATCTTGTTACGTTTTGTGGGAAAGTTTGGTGTAATACAGGCAGAGGTCTAGCAGTATATGGATTATAGGATAAACTAGGTTCGTATTTATTATATACTAAGGCTTTCCTTTTTATACCATCTAAGATTTAACTAAAATGAAGGGTACCTTAATTATGTTTGACTTTACGACGTGATAGAGCTATGCTGGAATCGATACTTTGATTACAGCTTTTAGGGCTAGCCTGATCGGTGTAATACCACGCTCTGACAGAACATCCGTGTAAAACGGTTAACCTTGAGCTGATTAGTCATCAGATTTTATGCTATGAGTGAGAGATCAGATAGCCAACTATCCCATCTCTCATGTTGGATCCCTCTATGCCATCCTAAAGGATGGCAACGCGTTGGCTACGTTCCTGGTGCTGGTACACCACATTCCATTAGATGGCAACTCTACCTGATTGCCAGCTTCGCAATAAAAATAAATCTGGTCTCGTACAACTTTCAACATTCTTTTTTCAAATATTTTCAATTATTTGACCTCGACGCAGTATGTGTTTTCGTTTAATATCTGTATACGCCGTCATTATAGTGATAAACAATTATTCATTACGTTTTATTAGTATTTAAAGGCGATCTGGTAGACATCGTTAGTATATACTAAGTTTGTCCCGAGAAGAAGTTTGCCAGGTGGTAGGGCATTTGCCCGACTGGATGGCTACCACCCCTGGTCTAAAGTATGTCGCCATCTGGCAGACATCGTTAGTAATATACTAAGTTTGTCCCGAGGAATACGCTGTGCAAAAATTATTGCCAACTCAACAAAAAATCATGAAATGAAAGATGTGGACACTGTACAGTGTACGCCAAACGGTTTTGTAAGTGAACATCCTTAGTCACTGCCTGCCCTTATAGGACACACGTTTGACAGTAGGTATCTATTTATGTAATTAGTCTCCGATTCATCTATTCGGTTGACATGCTTCAGTCCGTAAGTGCGGCAATATGATGACCACCTATTTCAGGAAAAATCATTATCATCTCATTTCCCTAAGTAATAATGTTTATAGTTAGACTAGAACTTTAGTACGCCTCTTGCTTAAAGAGCAAGCATTAATACTAGGTACATTGTATGAAATTTTTATGTTAGTGCCTTTTGCCCCCAAAAGATTCACTTCATTTTATATCGCAAACTATCCTGTCTCCCGGGATGAAAAGTATCGGTGTCTATTATCGGTTTTAAAATTACATATGTACAAAATTATAGCAAAACCGATTCAGTACTCCAGTAGTTTTATCTGTGCAGGAACGGAGAAAGAATACAATTTCCTGCGGCCGGGCGGCCTGTCGTACGAGGCGACTATCAACCCACAGCCAGGTGGTACGGCATTTGCCCGACTGGATGGCTACCACCCCTGGTCTAATGTATGTCGCCATAACAACCTTGAGTTGTGTTTCGGCATTAGTGACCAGGTTCCAAACTCCCTTAAGAGAGCAGCAGCGCATTTGTAGCACCTTTGGTGTTACAAATGTCTATAGGCGATGGTAACCGCTTTCCATCAAGTGGGCCGTCTGCCTGTCTGTTGAACTCCTGCAATAAAATAAAAAAAGTAGTTTTTCCATGCAAGCTTAACAGATAGAAAGACCGAGTCACTATCGAATCTTTTTATAGATGATGAATTACTATATGTATAAGAAACAGCCAAGATGATCAAATAGATAAGAACATCGAAAGTGATCATTAATATCGGTACAACCATTGTCGTCTAATAGATCGAATCGGCCGTCTTGACCAAATACATCAGTACACCGACAACGCCAAATACATGAGTACATTCATATCGTCATTATTATGTTAACAACCACCTCGCCAAAACAAAGAGACACTCTAGAAAAATGAACTCTATTCTAAATGGGATTAGTGTCAAATCGAGATGATTTCATACTAAACCAAAATTGTATTTCGAATTATGTATTTCAAATTGAATTACTTATTGCTAAATTTGCACTGAATGAAAAGTACCTTTCTTTTCTAATCTGAAATTAATGAAATCAATTCTGAAGGCGTTTGAAACTTAAAAAAAACTCCTAATCACAGCAGTGTGATTGACGAAGAGGATGATATGTGCATAATAATATTTATTACGTTTAATCCAGGGTCAACACTGGGATTGGAAGGAAACGCCAGTTTTTTTTCAATCAAGTATCATTTATTGACTACTTACAAACATTGTTAAAACTTCTAACCCATAAGGGCAGAGATCGAATCTTTAGTATTTTTGACTGACCCACCTGTTTTATTAGTAACTCTATGGACACAGAACGATTTCACGTCGATAGATTATAATCTATCGGGAAATAATGCGTTAAATTGTAAGCAGTTTGTTCCGGTTCACAATATTTCAATAGCTCTCGAGATAGATTATAATCTAACGGTCTTTACAATTTAACGATGACATATATACTCTAATGTAGCCAATTATTAACGGCGTTCATTTTAACTTTATAACTAAGACGCATTTGGCCACAGTACCTAACTATAATATTATTTCAGATAGAACAGAGATATTAGGCGAGCCCAGTTAACTAAAGATATATTATTAACCTATAAATTTTATAAATAGTCTCAAGTTCCTGTTTCTAACCAGATATTTCAGTTCTCTTAATTAAATCAGGTTTTTCATACTTTTGTTAACATTCTTTAATACTTGATGACACCGTTTTTCAGCGTTGAGTTTTCGTTTTTACTAAATACTAACTGTCTTATTCATAGAGAGTTAGAGTAAGGTTGAACGCTTCTTTAACCACCATAAAGAACTGTTCAAACATACTTCACTATCAAATGTATCATCATCATGGAAACGCGAAGGAAGTTTCGCGGGCAGACGATAGTCTATAATATTATAATATGCTAAATATGTCGTCTCTCTACATTGAAGTTATTAAAAAAACACAATTGGAATAGACTATATAAACGATGGAGACACGGTGAATTTTTTTAGATTTCTTGTCTGTTAGTCGGTTTGTCTGTTTGTTCGGGATTTACGTAAAAACTACTAGGCCAGAGCAAATTCTCAAGACTTAAATTCTGCGCTACCTTTTATCCCGGAATCGCACGGGAAATTTTCCGGGAACGGTTTGAAGAGGCCAGAATAAAAAAAGCTTTCTTATTTCGATGCGATGTTTTTACTCATTGATAGCAAATTTTCTGAAATTAAATCTGTGATGCTTTTTATCCTGGGGATCCCGCGAATTTTCTCAGGAGCTGGTTAAAGTTGTTAGGACGCTTACAAATTAGTTTATTTATTCTTACACGATTTTAGACACGATACATTATTTTTTAAATACAGCAATACTTTGTGTCCTGGGAATCTCACGGAAATTTTCCCGAGGGTGGTTTCTAGTGGTTAGTATGCATATAAATTAGCTGATTTGAATACAACTTATAGTAAAACACAATGCACTTTCTTTTTCAAATACTGCGGTACTTTGATGGATATGGACCCGGGTATCCTGCGAGATTTTTGTCGGGAATAGTATAAATTATTTATTTGCATAACAATTAGTTGATTCAGATTCAATTGATACTAAAACGATAACCACGTTCTTTTTCGAATGCTTCGTTAGTTTATATTCCGGGAATCCCGCGAAAACTTCCCGGGAGTGGTTTAAAGTCGTTATACTGCATAAACATTGCCTGATTCCGATACGATTTCACCAGAACGTTAGATTAAGCTTTTTTTCAATGACTGGGGTATATTATATATATGTATAGTATGATCTAAGTATAGATCACGAGAATTCATATACGTATTAGACATTAAAACAGTATCCAAGAAACATCAATTATTCATTGCTGATAAAAAAAAGTTTTATCTCGAATTCTAAATTTCTTGTGTATTGAAACTCTTTAGTAGATATTTCAACAAACTCATATATACATAGAAAGTATACTCACATATACATAGTGTATTATGTCAAATGAAATGTTAAAATTAAGTTAATATTGTAAAATAGCTTTGTCTGTACATTGAAGCTATTAAAAAAATCGATTGCGATCAAATTGTTTGATTGATGGAAAATTGAAACAATTAATGTTTTTTTTTCATAAATATATGTTAATTTCTATGAGGTTTTCACTATTATACAGACATTTTTTACTTAAATGCTGAAAAAGCTAATATCATGGGAATTCTAGTGTAATTTTTCAGGAAACCGGATTCACTTTTTTATGTTTTTACTCTAACTTTAGTGACGGAAAGTTCCAAAATTTTCTTGGGAATAATGCGCCTAGATATAGCATGAAAACTAGTCGTGTTACTCTTATTACAGCATAGTTAAATACTTTATGACATTTTTATACATGACTATATTGGGACTCTTGAGATTTCCCGGGATTTCCTTCCACTTTCAAACCACTAGATCAACTTTGACGCAATGTTCGCAAATTACAAGACACTGTCTGTAATTATTAGAAATCCTTAGTGAAACATCTGTAGTTGAATAAGTCTTTAGTAACATTACAAATATCGGGAGTTTATGGATATATCTAGGATTCATGTATTGTCATATTAAATATTTATTCAATTTTACATATTGATAAAATAACTTTAATCTTTGCTATCTTAGTAATGAAAATGAAGTCGAGGGCAAATATTAGTTACGTTATAAAAATGAAAAAGATTTTTATAACAGTAATCATACTATTGAAATTTTGATTTAGTATGAAATCATCTCGATTTGACACTTATCACATTTAGAATAGAGTTCATTTTTCTAGAGTGTCTCTTTGTTTTGGCGAGGTGGTTGTTAACATAATAATGACGATATGAATGTACTCATGTATTTGGCGTTGTCGGTGTACTGATGTATTTGGTCAAGACGGCCGATTCGATCTATTAGACGACAATGGTTGTACCGATACTAATGATCACTTTCGATGTTCTTATCTATTTGATCATCTTGGCCGCTTCTTCAAATTTTATGCACCCGGACAAATAAAAACTACTCCTGGGACAATTCCCAGAGCATTCCCGGGATAAATGATGAGTAAAAAAACCACATTGGAATTCGATTTTTTTTACCTGTCATTTTAAATAATTACCAAAAAAGTTACCGCGGGATTCCCAGGATAAAAAGTAGTGCAGATTTTAAGTCTCAGAATTTGCTGTCAATCAGCGAATACCGCATAGAAATCGGCCCAGTAGTTTTCACGTGAATCCTGAACAAACCGACAAGAAATCTAAAAAATTGCATCGTGCTCCCCATAGCTTATATTATAATGTATTCCAGTTTTTTTTTAATACTTTCAATGTACAGACACGGCATGTTTAGAATATTATAATATTATAGATTCATATTTTCACATTTTACAAGCTTTACAAAAGGAATGAATATGTAGTCTGACCTGAGGGATGAACTGTATTTTTAACCGACTTCATAAATAATATTACTCTGTAAGGTCGCTTGAAAAATAAGAATTTAAAAATCTTAGTTTTTATTAACATGTATAGTGGTGTGTTTATGAAGTTACGCAGTGTTTGCCGTTATCCAATGTCAATGTTGTAACATTTACCTGAATTCTACTTCAAGATTACTTAGCTGTTACATGACTTTGCTTAAACATAACTGCTAACTAGGTATATTAAATTAAACAGGTTTAACCCGGCGCGCGGGAAACATATATCTCCCAAAAGGTTTGCTTCTTAATCTCACCCACAATTATTCACTCACTCAAATCGGTCCTAAAGCGGCTTAGACCGAAACAAGATAATGTATTAAGCCGTAATAGGGCCTCTGTTTTGTAAAATTAATTAATATGTTTCTGCCACAACTGTGATCTGGTCATAGTCCAATATATAAATATATTGCTACAGGAAACAGTATAAAGTAGTGGTCGCCCGTGGTCGAAATTCGACCATAATAATTAATTTCAAAGACTATACCTACTTCTATAATCACAGATTTCGCCAAGGCTACACTGTTAATTTCATTTGAACAATAAACAAAAGAGTATATATACGTGTGTGTGTCAAATACATGGTAGTGTGTGTATTTTTTTATTTATTGATATAATGTTTTTTATGCATAATTAAAAAAAATATTAGCATTCTTCTCTATATGAACTATACGTGTGCGAAATTTCATACTCCTCCGTCCGCGCAATTTTCGTAAAAAGGTGTACAAAGTTTTTGCTTCACGTATTAATATGTAGATAAAGTTAGTAAAAAGCGTTCTTCCCTTTGTGCCACTGTAAAATAACTTGGTTCTTGTCTTCATGTCGGATAGTGACAATAAATGTCATTACAGGAATTACGAATACACTGATAGCGAACGTTAAAGTTTGCGAAGCAATTGTTCGAAATAAAAAATACAATACTTTGTATACAATTTTCGTTAGAGGTGTGCTTACACAGTGTATTTATAATATCACTTCTTTGATGTTTTTAAAAAGATATGTATTCCTCTGTGTTGGCAGCTTTCTAAAATCGTGCTCAAGTAACCACTTTCCATCATCTGGGTCGTTAGCCTGTATACTGTATTCCAGCAATAGAATAAATGTTTTTTAATTACTCAATATATATGTATTGCAATGCGCGCTTCAAGGTATAGTACGTATTTGCTACAACACCACATTTCAAAAGTGTGAATTTCACACAGGAAAACCTAAAGCTGTTTTTGTCGGTATAAGCAATGTGTATATTAATATATCATGCGTCGTCGGATAGGACCATTGGTTCAATTTCCTTTTTGGTACACATGTATCAAACCACGCTCCAATCTGTATCAATCAACGCGTGTGTAGGAGCGTGTATCGCATTACGGATGTGTGTGTGTCATGGTCTCCAATGAATCGTATCCAACATACATGTAGCGCGTAATATTAGCCTACCTCTGATCCCATTCAGAATGTCTCTAAATATTAAATGCTCTCAACTGGAAAAGGTCCCTTATTGTGTTTATTTCATTGAATTCGTACGGTGTATTTAATATTTGTTAGCACTTTCAATTCTTTGTGAGAAATTGATTTTGTTTATTTATTTTTTGTTTTTTTTTTTTAATTCAGGGCACTTATATTTTTAATGTTAGTCAGAGCTTAAAAATAATAGCGACGGTCGTTAATAACTTTTTGTTTAAATCAATAGAAAGGGAGTTATTGTCTTCCAAAGTTGTAAAAACTGTATCCATCATCTCTAACTTTTGAAGTTCTTAGGAGATGAAAATTTTTAACAAAATACTTTCAAAATATTGTTACGAGTTGCAGGATTCGAATTAAAATGCCGTTGGAATTATTATAGAATTTATTAGAACTATACAAACACGTATAACACAGGTACAAATATAAGTGTACACAACCAGTCCAAACGTAATGCACGATTCAATCACACGCGCAAAGCCCGTCACTAACGTCTTACTTCGCTTGTGGCTATCGCTAGAGTGCCGTTCTTTCCATTGGACCATTGCTTTATACTGCACCGATAGAATAAGTCTGCCCGACCGCGTGACCGAATTTCTTAGAATCAGTTCGACACACCTGACTAATGACTGCCATAAAAGATTCTAATACACAATGGGCTGTTTTCGAATCACAAATTTTAAACACAAAGTAAACAAAAGAAGTCCAAATGCGGAAAGGTAATAAAGTGTGCTTTTATGGTATGCAGGTGTGAATCCACTTTTGGCGTGTAGGTTGTAACAATATTAATAACTATCAGCCCGGCGCGGTTTCAGCCGCGCTCTGCCCCGCTCCCGTGGTATATACCGTAATGTTATATAGCCTATAACACTAACTGTTAACGTAGCTTTCTAACAGTAAAATAATGTTTAAAATCGGTTTAGTAGATCCAGAGATTACCCCCTACAACGTCACAAACTCACAAACTTTACCTCTTTGTAATATTATATAGTATAGATGAATGAACATGTAAATTAGCTTATTAAATTAAAAAATAAATGTTTTGGTGTAATTAATTGATGTTTACAGACCGTAAAACTGTGACTAATTACTTCAAAAATGAGATCACTAACTGTGACAAGTGTTTTTGTATGCCTATTAATGTCGGAACTCGAATATCTTGACTGAGGACTCATAGTACTACATTTTATGCGTACTGGGCACCGTTCCAATCTGCTCAGCGATATAATCGCAATTTTATCGCCTCTTACAACTATGTGACTATAAAGTATTTGGTTTTTCGAGGAATACAGCTTTTCCTTGATTCGTAATGTTCCTAATACATCTCATTTTGTGTTATTATACTTCATATTCTTTTAACCGCACTTTTACGTGAGATTTGTGGATTAGAGTAGATTTTTGTTGATAAAATGAAGTTTAGCTTTGAATAATTTATTTTATTATGTAAGTTGTGAAGAAAACCGCGTCTCGTAACATTGACGCAAATTCGAATACTGGTAAGTGCGAGTGTATCTCATAAAGAGATATCTAGACCTAATCTGCACGTGTAAGCCGCTAATTCACTATACATAAACAACTGCGGGTTATGTTGTTTGTTTTGCTAAAGCATGGAGAGATTCGACTCTAGCACTGGATCGTATATGAACTGGTAATATATTTTATTATTTTACTACAATTTTGCCCCCATTGTCTTTGATACCTTTTGCACGCCTTGATGGGTTACCAAGGCGTGCTTACCTATAAAATGTCTTTGCTGCGATCTTTCATGTTTCATCTAAATACTTCCTAAAAAATAACGCTAATTTACGCAAAAAATATAGTTTAAACAAAACGCCTAGTTCCTGAGATCGGCGTGTTCAAACAACATACTGTAAGGATTTATGTGCTGAGCTTTGAAATACTACCCTCAAAGTAGACTAACAACAAACATTTTTAGCCCTATAACACTAGTAGATACAGACAGAGAGCTTAATATTAATTGAACATGTAACAATTCTGTTACAATTGGGACACTATACAATATGTCCCTTACATACGTGTGGGTGGTTTAATGTAGAACGGGTGAACAGAACCAAAAGGCTTTGGTGAGCACGCATTACATATTCCGAACGGTGAATTAGACCCTATCGTTTATATAGACGACAGGACAGGTGGATAGCGAAATCGCCTGTCCAATATCAATGAACGTTTACCGCCAACGGTAGGCTCGTAGCGCGAAATCTTTTGCCCCATAAAAAGTGAGATAGAATCTTTGATTGTGAAGCGTGATACCCACCGCCGGACGGTTGGACGCGCCATCGAACTACGTTTCCACTTAATAAAGCTCAAATGAACCGTGCCAAATGTTTATTACACCAGTAGGTACACCAGAAAATCTATATTGGGAAACGGAATAAAGCGATATTTTCACAGGAATCTGTTATCAGACCAGCGCGCTCTAATTTCGGCTGTCGAATCTCTCCACCCTCGTATAGGCATTGTTTTTTTTTTAAATTGAAATCCATGGAGCGCTTACGAAAACAATAAATCATAAATCATCTAACCGCTCGCTTTTTCACACTCGATACAGATGTTATTCATGCGTGCTAAATACAAAGGATTTTAAACGTCACTTTGTACTAGCAATATTCGTCTTGTTTTGCGAGTGTCCTAGTAACGCAATTTGGTGTAGGAGGGGCAAACACAACTTTTTTTAACGAGGCGATGACAGTCCTCGGGAAATCGTGGTAGACGAGTGTGCAATTCACCATATTGGGGTAGTAATAGCATCCCTGAAGAAATATTATGCCTACCCGAGCCGGGGTTACCATTAAAACCCTTCGGTATTCTTTTCTTCGTTTAATACGAAGACCACGGGAAAGCAGCCTGACCAGTTCCGCAGGCCCTTGTGATGTTTTCACTTTCCTCGGAATATAGACATACTGCTTTCCTTAGTAGTTTACAAATTTTATTTAAAGTATTAAGTAACACATTACCTATTCTGTTAACGGATGCAACTTATCAAAATCAAAAAGATCATGCAGCCAAGGTACTAACTAAAAATCAATGAGCTTATGTTTTCTCACAATATCACCAATTAAAGAGAAAGTAAGCAATGAAAATTAAGTATTTTTTACTCCAAAAGTTATATACTATGCCTACCTCTAATTTCAAGTTGTTGCTTTATTACAATTTCCTTTCATTACATTATTTCACTGCTTAGTAGACGTAAAATCTCGCAGTACAAAGATAACTTCGTCAAACAATATGTCTTTGGAGAGTTAAGAGGGCTCTTCAGAGTTTGCCTCGCACGATCACAGCGAAGATTCAAGGCCCCTACTCACAAAAGACTCAGCAAGCATTTAAGTGCTTATTCCCAACGAGGTCGACTAAGTAGCACTTATCACAGAAAATGTTCTGATTTCGATATATAAAATACAGGGATATAAATTATTTAAAGCTATCAAAAAATCTTATGTGTATAATTTTCATCAAATGTATAGCTATTGTATTCATGCCAATTTATCAGTTTGATATGTAGTGATTTCAATAGAGAATTCATTTAATTATTTCCTTTGTTACACTGTACGGTCTATCGATCTAACGTAGATCGATTTTAATGAATTTAGTTTTATTTGTTCTTTGAACATAGATTAATTTTAGTTTCAGATAAGTATTCTCAAGAAATACCGAGCAAAAATATACGTAGGCGAAACCTTAGAAAAACAAAACGTTTATAACTTTATAATGAGTTCAATAAAGATGACATAGGGCAATGCCTTTAAACAAAACAGTAAAAATAGAGAAGCTAATAAACATCGATTCTCTCTACAAATGATCATTAAATGTTATTATAGCAATAATGACGCAGCTGAAATGTTAACGTAACGTACGAAAGCGTCAAACCAGGCCTCATTCGTGAATGTATTCTATGGACGTGTGGAACTGGGTGTTGTGAATAAGATTGATCATTGTGGCCTGAAGTGGTTTATTTAGCTACCCATTATATGTATGGGCCTGGTGAAAGATATCAGATACAGGTAACTTAGGAAAAGTGAAATAATCCTTTTCAGATCCATTTCATGATTGGATTTTTGACGAAGCGATAATATTGTTAACTGATTTCGTTGCAAATGTTATATAAATGGATTAATTATTTATTTATTATTAGGCATATTAGGTTCATATCTATGTAACAATATTTAATCTATCATATAAGTAACTTGTATCAAATAGATCATTTCAATTGTAACTTCAAAGTTTGATGGAAGTTTGTTAGGTACTTACGTACTATTTTGTTGTAAGATTTTTTCGCATTCTGAGTTCTCGGAGAAATTTCAGGAGTTGAAAATAGATATTGTGTTATTTATAGATGTATTGGCGTCATGGGCAAACAAGTATAACACAGAAGATTCAAAATTCAAAACATTTTAAATTTAAATTTGTTACCAAGATTGATATGATTAAGCCATCGATAAGAATATTTCTTGTGTAGATATACCCTGTCTACAGAACAAGGGAAATAGTTTTTCTAATATAAAATATTATTAGGCAGCGGTCACCTGTAGCAGTGAAAACAGTAGAAGCGGGAGGGTAGCGGAGCGACAGTGGCACTTATACATACCAATGTATGTAATGTATAACAGTATAATTAAGGAGCTTTAGCCATTACTGCTTTTGCTGTTACCGTGGAAACACCAAATAGGGTAGACCATACCATTGTTGGTACCGCACACAATGATTGGTACCTAGTCAATTTATTCAATATATTAAACATCAAATAAATATCCCAATATTTTCTGTTTTGTTGAAATATAATAATAATAATAATAATATATAGTGTCACGCCACATTTACATTAAATTTTTCAAGGGGCCTCTACGTGTTGGCCTTCCCATGGCTCCACGCAAGCCCCCCAAAAGTCCGGGCCATTTTTCTGGCCCGTGGTCTATAGAGACATACAATAATAATATTGTCATTGTATGTTTACAAAATTAAAAAGATAATAAGATTTCTTAATATTTTGAATAAAATAATAGGGTTCTAATTTTTATGGTATAGTTCCTATATATTATGTACGTAATTATTTGTTTAATTGTGTAATAGTTATAATTGATTCTTCTATATCGCTCATGGTTGTGTTAAAAAATTTAGTTTAAATATAAATTGGATTAATATTCAAATATGTGTGTTGAGAGCTGTTCTCAGTATAAAATATACACCACATGTTTTGCTGGATGCAACAAGCGACCTGCGAACCGGGATTACGTTGTTCTGTACTGTTGTTCTAGCACAATACGTTCGTTTATCCAGCGTTTTGGGTCCCCACTCCACAGTCATTTCGTGAGTAGATATCCGCATTCAACGAGAACATTGTACTCTAAATGGCTTCTTCAGACTATTGTGAATAGAAATTTATGTATCAAAGAGTTTATACAACAGCTCGCTGCTATAAAAATATTAGATTTCGAAAGATAAACATAGAGTTTGAAACCCAAATATTTAAAAAAATATCCGACATATATAGGTATACGTATATTATGATATTTAATATACTTAGCTGCTATGCATAAACATCAAGGGTTTGTTCATATCCCATACAGTCGTATAATGTTAATGGAGACATTTTAAAGTTTATACAAATAAACAAAATTAAAGACAAGTTACAATACTATCATATTGTTACAATACTATTCTAACTGGCCCAGGTTTAATCCTCACATACATATAAATAATAAAACTAAAAATAAACTTTAAAGTATAAACATTACAATAATAAATAAAGAGAGTTGCTAAAAAATACTAGATTTGAATGTCTTAATTTAACTGGGTATTTCTCTGTAATTGATTTTATTCTTTTTGAGAAAAGAATGACTACCACCTAGGTTTACACATGAAATTCCGATGGTCTGCTTGAGAAGACTAATTAATTAATAAAATATAAAATATTATTTTATTTCATTGCTTTTCTGATAACTTCATATTTGGCTGTTACTTTTTATTTACACAATTAAAAACAATGCATAAAAAATCTCCTAACCCGATTTGGGTTCTTAATGACGTATGATTGAAAATCACTACTCTTTATCGGTGTCAATCACAGAGTACATTAATATAAAGGGGAAATTAAAACCTAAAGACGATCATGATGCGGCAAATCTATAACGACTAGTGATCGGGCGTGGTCGAAATTCGACCATAAGAATTAATTTAAATCTTAAGTTTGAACATTATTAAGGTTCTGTTGTGAAAGACTATACTTCTATAATTACAGATTTCGCCAAGGCTACACTGTTAATTTGACTTTAACAATAAACAAAACAGTATATATGCGTGTGTGTGTCAAATACATGGTAATGTGTGTAATGTTTTTCTTTAATGTATTTTTTATGCACAATTTAAAAATATATTAGCATTCTACACTCTTTCTCGATATAAACTATAAGTGTGAGAAATTTAAACTATAAGTGTGAGAAATTTCATACTCTTCCGTCCACGCAATTTTCGTAAAAAGGGATACAAAATTTTTGCTATGTATTTGTTTCACGTATTAAAATATAGATAAATTAAATTAAATTTTCTGTCTATGATTTAAAAACAAAGGCCAAATTTTGTATGAAACTGCTATTTATAGCATATATATTTCATTTGTGTCGGTTTGAAAGTTTCTTTTGAACATGCTCCGAATCGCCAAAACAGATGTTACTGAAATTCGGGGATGAAAACAGAAATTAAATGATTATATATTACGAAATTTACATGTATGTTACATTTCGATATCTTATAAAGTTCACGTCCTCTGTGAACAATGCCGCAGGTTGAGTTAGTGAAAATCAACCTGCGGCATCTCATTTCATGTGACACAACTCGTGAAGAAAACTGATTACTATTTGGCTGAAAGGCACAGGGATGAAAGTACAAAACGGCACTTAATGACAATGAATAATTCAAGCTTATGTTTGTAGTAGCGGTCTCGGCAGACGTACTGTCCTAAAAAAATAAAAATCTAGAACCCGATTCCAGCGCCAAGTATTTCGTTTAGATTTATGGGTTACATTATTGACATTTTAATAGGGTTGTCTTATTTTTATATAGCCTATATTAATTAGAGAAAATGTAGCATTCGAATGATAGAAGAATTTTCGACATCGGTCCAGTAGTTTTTGAGTTTATTCGTTACAAACATACAAAAATACAAATCTTTCTTCTTTATAATATTAATATAGATAAATAGGCTTTGAATGATTCATCCAAATTGAAAAACAGAAGTGAACCCTCTCACATCGGTTTTAGATTAATTCTTGAACTATTTGTAAAATTAAATAACAAAATATACCTTTTTTCATCTCCTATATATATATATATATTAAACAACCTAAAAACAAAAATAAAACTACTAACTTTGTTAAAAGAAATATTTCTAAATATAGTGACGTTGATGAAATTATGTAATCATAATGATGGCAAACAACGACAATTCGCTAATATCAGCTGTAAAGACTTTTCTCTTATCTAAATTGAAATATATTGTAATTCATAGCATTATACTATTTAATAGTAGCTTATAATATATCTATACTTGTCAAAGAGGCAAGCGAGGTGTGTAAGAATAAGCCTAAATGGCACTCTGTTGTTCGTGCCTACCCCGCAAGGGAACTGGCGTGAAGTTATGTATGTATGTATGTATACTATTAAAGTTATATATTTGTATATGTATAGTTATGACTTAAAGACAACGTACCTCAGTGAAACTTTTGCAGGAGTTTTCCAATATGAACGTCGATTATTTTTGCAATCATAAGTTAATGAAACTAGATTAGGTTTGAATCAGATAATCTCCTGCATACAGATAAGAAACTTACTTAAAGTTCGAACTGTAAGTGAAAGTTTCCGAAAGGTTTTATTGTGTTTGCGCAGAATTTCGTTTCGTACCCATCTTTGTTCCGGATTGTTCAAGACTTGCAGGAAATTGTGGTGTAGTCTTTGGTAAACTTAGTTGCGAGCTTAAAACACAATTCATGTTTCAAACATCATTTGCGATAAACAGCGCTAAGTTCAATGTTACAAGAACTCAACTAAGTTGCTGAAAAGTTTTTAATGTTACCAGTACATAAATGAAGAGCAATGTTAAAATTATTATCGCACATTGGGTTACACCAATTAAATTTAGTGCCACTTGGGTGCAAGGATTGAAATAATAAAAAAATGAATTTAATTTTGTATTTTTACCACATTCATATCAAAAAGCTGCGCCGCCCATACGTATAAAAATTCAATATTTTTTAACAAAATAAACTGATTGGTTTTTAAACAAATTTTATATTGTGATTATATTGACTTTGTATAATAATAATTATTATTATATCAAAACCTTGTACATATTAAAACTGACCCCTCAGCGCGAAATTTAAACTGAAAGTGTCTGAAATGACGTTATACATTTACAAACACCGTTTATATTTACACTAATGTAGCAATTCATTAACGGCGTTATTTTTAACGCTATAAATAAGACATATTTGACCACAGTCACTAATACTAACATTATCCCAGATAGAGTAGGATCATTGTGGAGAAATAATGTCTAGTTGAGTAAACATTAAACAGTTGACAGTAATGTTTCTATGAGAGCATACAATGAATTTAATTAATATGTGATTTTGCACAACTACACGCATCGAAACACACGAGTTTCAGTAAAATGTTGCATCAATTGTTTTTTAATAAATAAATATAATACTCAAAGTTATTACTAAACATACGTATTATAATTGTATTTATTTAGTTCCACAATACTATGAATACAAAACGTATGCTTCTAGACTTTTCTACATGCGTACGTACAATGACTACTAATTTACATACATACATACATAACTTCACGCCAGTTCCCTTGCGGGGTAGGCACGAACAACAGAGCGCCATTTAGGCTTATTCTTACACACCTCACTTGCTTCTTTGACATTCATAACACTTGTCTTGTCACTACTAATTTAATGTATCAAATATTTTTAACTGACCAGAATTCTGATAGAATACTAATAATAATTAATTCAACGACAATTTAAATCATTTTAATCATCTTTTTAATGAATCATTGTTAATAATAATAAGTTAGCAACAAATATTAGTCAATAATATTTACTCATTTCATGTTATTTTATTTTATTGGAACAACAAACAGCTATATTATTAAAATTGAATATAAGATTCAAATTAAAATATTAAGTAATAATGCAGCTCACAGCGCTGTCCACAGGTTAAAACAGAAATATGTATATCATTAAAGGGATTTTCTGACTACGTGTAATCGCTAGGCTTAATATCTATATATATATATAAATCAATTGCTGTTCGTTAGTCTCGTTAAAACTCGAGAACGGTTGGATTGATTTGACTAATTTTGGTTTTGGAATATTTGTGGAAGTCCAGGGAAGGTTTAAAAGGTGAGTAAATATGAATAAAATGCTTGGAATATAGTAAAAACAACAATTTTGCTTTCCCTTAGAAACTATTCCTACCTGTCAAACATTTGATATTCGTTCCGTCCTTTAGAAATCAATTAAAATTAAAAGTCGTTCAGAAATCAACGTTTTTTATTTATTGATTCTGAGGCGGTACGAAGTTTGCCGGGTCAGCTAGTGAAATATATATTTATATAATAATATGACACATCTTACTATAAATAGAAGGATGGGTAAGAAAGTTATAAAAAAAAGAAGAGCAGAGCTATCTTTGTATTAGTGGACCCGGCAAACTTTGTCCTGCCCTAAAAAAAGTCTAGAATGTGATTACAACGCAACGCCATCTACGGAATCCTATAATAAATCTGAACCATTTATGGACCCCACTCGAACACATACACAAATTTTCATCAAAATCGATTAAGCCGTTTTTGAGTTATTTATCGACTTCAAAAAGGAAGACGTTCTCAATTCACCTGTATGTTTTCTCCGCCAACTGTGGACCGATTTTCAAAAATTGACCGATTTTTTTAACGAAATTGTATACGCCCGAGGCGATCCTATTGTCACCAAGTCAGCACTTGATGTGTAGATCCCAGGGTAATCGGGAGCCACCCTTGTTGAAGAGCGTCTACACCGAAGAGTGGGATGCCACACTTTATACGCGGGCCAGTAGTGCAACAAGCCAGTAATATATTATTTGAAATGTATTCAAGTATTTGTGCAACTAAAAAGTAAAATTTGTTTTAGTTTTTAACAAAAACAAAACCGACATGAAACTAAAAAGAGAAAAATAAATATTTAACCGAGTTCAAGATGTTGTAGAAATAAGTTGGTTAAATATTTACTTTTTGCTTTTTAATTTGAGTCGATTTTATTTCTGTTAAAAAAAATTTAGAGCGAGAAATCAGAAATCATTTATTCATAACAAAGTTACACGTCTATTTCTACATCAATTAAATCCACAGGTTATTAATAAAATTAATAATTAGGTCATATTATGGGATATAAACTCCTCATGATTATAGAAGGTGTGCTCGACTAACCATTTATCCGTGCAGGAACGGAGAAAGAATATAATTTCCTGCGGCCGGGCGGCCTGTCGTAAGAGGCGACAAAACAACCCACCGCCAGGTGGTAGGGCATTTGCCCGATTGGGTGGCTACCACCCCTGGTCTAAAGTATGTCGCCATAACAACCTTGAGTTGTGTTCCGGCATTAGTAACCAGGTTCCAGTCTCCCTTAAGAGTGCAGCAGCGCCTTTGTAGAACCTTTAGTGTTGCAAATGTTTAAATGTCCATAGGCGATGGTTACCGCTTTCCATCGAGTGGGCCGTCTGACTGTCTGCTGAACTCCTGCGATAAAAAGAAGAAGAGAAGATTTTATTATACCTACTATTACAGATATTTTTTTTTCTGTAACAGTAGGTATAACAAAACAGACTAAAAATCCTAATACACTCAAACCCTGTGCACAAAGAAACGCTGAACTATACTTTTGTGATGTTAAATTATTGCCGGCTTTGAAAGGAACCACTTACGTCCATTAGATCCGTCTATTTAAACTGGGAATAACCAAAAGTGCCGTCAGTTCCTGAACATTTGGTATCCGAGTTAAGCACAGTGAACATTTATTGCAAAATTGCTGAGGGAACGTCTATTACAGAAAGACTATATATTTTTCTTTTGATATCCTCATGTGAATTGACTTGAGCTTGGTTAAAGGATTTATCTTGTGGCCACTATTAGCTCCGAAATGAGGTAACAAAAAAAACCGCTCTAGTGTGTTTGGTTTGCAAAAATAAGAGTTTTTGTAACCAAATTACAAAATTCGTGTTATGCCATGTTACTGAAAATGTTAAATCAATTTTCGATGAGATTATATTATAATCTAAAAAGTTGTTTTTAAAATTATGTTTTCTTCTAATAAATTGTTTTTAGTACCCCATCGACACTTAGCTATCATGATTTTGGACTGCATCCAATTCTTGGGGCCGTATATGTTTCTCAGCAGTAACCTTGTGAGATTAATGCTGTAGCATCAGGTAAGCACACAAGTTATTGTTTTCCGATCTTTTTTTTTATCTAATATTCTTCAAAAACAATATGTAAAAAATAATATGAAGAACACAACAAACTCACTTGTAATTTAATTATCTATAACTTGCTCTACCCCCCACTTCGTTTCTAATAACTTTTGAACCCTGCCGTTTTACTAATCAGCTACGATAAGACTATTAAGATAATTTGTGGCGTTACAACAATGGATAAGGTAAGAAATGAGTACACACAGGAAGGAATCTTTAAAAGTTGCACCCGTGACTGAAACATGGAGAAGTAGAAGACTATGATGATATGGGCATGCAATGAGCAGGGATAAAAGTCACGTGATAAAAATAATGTTAAACTGGAAGACAGATTGGTACAAATAAATATAAAGGTAGAGCAAAAAAGATGGAGGAATTATCTGAAGGCTGACATGAGGATTTGTGGTGTTACAGAGGACATATGCCAGAATAGAGGAATGTGAATGAAAAACATATTGTACTGACCCCAGATAATTGGGAGAAGATAAAAAAAAACAGGGAGCGAGAGATTTTTTTGACCCTGCCAGATATCGAAATGATCTACAATATTTATTAATATTCGTTGAGCCTTCAAGGGCCTCTCCGAGAAAACCTCTTAGATAGACAGACTAAGAAAAACTCTACAAACGGTAATTTACGATTATTATAGATATCATATAAACAAGAATTTAGGCTAAAACTTTGGTATTTATTTTAAACTAGAGTTTATCCCGCGGTTACGCTGCAGGTCAACCTCTAGTGCATACCTCTTGTTTAAAGAGCAGGTGGTACAGGTTACATTGTGTTAAATTTTTATGTATTTGCCATTTGTATCGCAAGCTATCCCATCTACCGTCTATCTGTAAACTACAAACACAATATAAAACATAAAAGATAAAACTTGACAAAAAAGACAAATGGATAAAATGGACAAAATATACAAAATAGACAACATCGACAACATGGACGAAATGGACGAAATCGACGAAATGGACGAAATGAACGAATTGGGCAAACTAGACAAAAATGACAAAATCACAAGACCTATCCTACTTTCCGGGATAACTTTTATATACATTTATTCCAAAATCTATCCCATTATCCAGGATTTAAAGTACCCCTTGGCCACCCTCGGTATTATTTACATACACATACATACATACATACATAACTTCACGCCAGTTTCCTTGCGGGGTAGGCACGAACAATTATTTACATGTGTAAAGTAATTACGTATGTACCGAATTTCAGCCAAATCGGTCCGATAGTCTTTCCATAAAGCATAACAAACACAGAGACAAATATATTTTTATCTCGGAAACTATTTTTCTCGGGATAAAAAGTATCCTATGTTCATCCTCGGCATCGAAAAAAAAAATATATACCAAGTTTCAGCCAAATCTGTCTAGTAGTTTTTCCATGAAAGCGTTACAGACAGAGTGACAAACAGACAAGAATTACTTTCGCATTTATAATATTAATAGGGATTACGGACAGCAATTTTAATTTACACACACACACACACATAACTTCACGCCAGTTCCCTCGCGGGGTAGGCACGAACAACAGAGTGCCATTTAGGCTTATTCTTACACACCTCACTTGCCTCTTTGACATTCATAACTCTTGTCATGCAAGCTCGTCTGTTCTTAAGGCTCCTGACATCACCTTCTGCTAGTACACGATCAATTTGATCATGGAAGGTGTGTCGTGGCCTTCCACGACTTCTGCATCCATCCACTTTTGCATTGTATATCTGTTTAGTCATTCTTTCATCATGCATTCTTTCCACATGCCCGAACCACCGGAGCATTCCTTTCCTTACCTTCACCCCGACACTCTCTTTCAGACCAACTCTCTTTCTTACTTCGGTATTACGAATGCGGTCCACGAGCGTCACTCCGCAGATTTTGCGCAGTGCTCGCATCTCGACCGCGTTTACTCTACTTTCATGCTCTTTCTTCCATACCCAACTCTCACTTCCATACGTGAGCGTAGGTACCAGCACCGCGTTGTGTACGGCGAGCTGGGCCTTCTGGCTGAGGTTCTTAGCGCCTAGAAGTTTACCTAACGCTCCATTCACACTATTCCCCAAATTCACTCTTCTTTCTATATCAGCGGTGTACCTTCCATCCCTGCTAAAAGCACATCCAAGATATACAAACTCATTCACTTGCTCCAGCATAACATCATTGACCATTATCCTTGCATTCGTTCTGGTTTCTTCTCTTTCAAACACCATAACCTTTGTTTTCTTCGCATTCAAATGTAAGCCTCTCGCCTGACAGTCATCTTTCATCATTGTGACTAGTGTTTGCAGTTCTGATGGCGATTCGGCTAAAAGCACGGCATCATCCGCATAAAGCAAGGTGCTTACAACTAGATCACTCATCCGCACCCCAACATCCATCAATCTTATTCTCTGGAGACAATCGTCCAGATATAGGATGAACAGCAAAGCCGACAGCACGCAGCCCTGGCGGACGCCAATATTGACGTCAAACCAGGGCGACAGGCTGCCTTCCACTCGCACGCATGCCATACAGCCCTCATAAGTGGACTGCACAGCACGCATCAATTGGCCATTAATCCCATATCCGGGCAATATGTCCCAGAGGTCCTTCCGCACAACCCTGTCAAATGCTTTCTCTAGATCCACAAAATATTAATTTAATTTATTATTATACATTTGAAAATAAATACAATGCTATGAATGGACAGGGCCCCTTACATTTGGTTCCGCACTAGTCAAGGCCATGGGATTCCCAGGGGCTCAAACTGAAAATAAAATGAATGATAATAAAAGGAGGACGTGTGTGTCTGACGGGTTACTATAGATTTATTTTATGAAAGTCCTAAACTTGTTTAACGAGTTAAATGGGTACTTCGTGAAATCATACATCGAGCGATGTTTCACTTTCATTACTCTGAAGCTACATCATTTGCATAATTAAAATATACTGTATTCATTATTTATGTATTTCTAATCGTATAAGCTCCCGTGGTAGTTTATGGCCGGTTCTTCTATATCTTACCGATCAAATGAACGGTCGGTATGTCAAAATTCAAGAGATGGATTCAAGGATGAATAGTAAGAAATAGGAACCGGCCATTAATTGTTAGCGCACTCGCATCCCAAACTCAAAAGGCAAGTTCGAATTCTGATCGGAAAGCTTGCACAACTTAGGCAGTTTCTGACCTAATGTGTAGATGTTACCTTTGCCATGTGCTTATGGTGACAGAATAGTCGAATAAAGAAGAACTATATAGAATAGTAATCGCTCAATAAAAAATACATGTTCTCCAATATCAGTTAGTCCGCTCGTGTTTCTAATCGACTTTCAAAAGGTTCTCAAATCGACATATTTTGTATGTTTGTTACGCGATTTCTCCTCCAACTGCGGACCGATTTTCAACTATTTTTATTCGAACTCGAACAAGATCATACTCCTAAGGTGGTTTTATTGTCACCAAGTCAGGATCTGATGAGTAGATTCCAGGGAAATCGAGAGCAATCCTTGTTGAAGAGTACCAAGCGCCTACACTCTTCGAAAGGTAAACGCGTACACGCCTATACGCGTGCCAGTAGTACAATTTCTACAGACGCTTAATTTATTATTAGTTCTAAAGCTATTAAGTATTTCTGCAAATAAAAAGTAGTAAATATTTTTTTAAAGAAAAACCAATCGACTTTAATCTAAAAAGGCAAAAAATATTTTTTTTTCTACTACTTCTTGAAGTCGGTCCCAAGTATAATATGAATAACAACAACAAAATTGTAAATTGCACCGACTTTAGGATGTATAGAAAATATTTGTTTTTTGCTTTTTACATTAAAGTCGGTTTTGTTTTTGTTAAAAAAAATAGGAAATATCAAATAAAAGTTTCAATATTTTTATTATTTCAAACCTACTTTTAAACTTAAATCACTCATAATTTGAAAGTCATATACTACTTTCATTTACATACAAAAACAAAAAACTCACAAATGTCGATGTTTACGATTATTCCAATATCAATAAGTACCTATATGAGCAAATGAAATAGCGGAAAATATACCTTCAAATCATTTAGTACAAAAAGAATTATCGTTAACGATAAGCTGACAGAGTGAGCAAAAAACAACGTGCTGAGACACCTTTATTTGGTGATTGATCCGCCGATGGCTATCTTTTGGTGTAACTGTATAAATCTCATTGGCTATGTACGTTTCACCTTATCTTTCATTCCAGTTGGCTACCTAAACCAAATTCACATTGCCCAATGGATTTGTTCGGCACCTTATCCGATTTATATTGTATTGGATTGGATAAATTTTGTTTGCTAAGCACCTTGACAGTTTACCAATATTATTTAATAACTAAATTGCTTTACAAGTGGAAGGTTAAATCACTTTTAGGGTTTCGTAACCATTATAGCAAAGACAGAATCGGTATGAAATCCGTCTGGCCGCCTGTCTTTGTACCGACGTCACAGTAATTTGTCTCAGAAACTACTAGGTCTTTGTAGTTTTATTTTGTTGCTGGATTATAGAAGACAGGCAGACCGCCCACCTGATGAAAAGCGGTTACATATCAACAACACGCTGCCGTCCTCGAAGAGATTTTATTACACCCTTTTTGAAAAACCTCATATCAGAAACGAAAAGAAGAAACGCTACGTATATGAGCGACGCGGCTCAAGGAAGTGAGGATGAACACCCAGCCGATTGCGAGCGGTGCGGTAATCAAAAATGACAAAGGGAAAACGGTTCTGATCACTCTCCATTATACAGTCGGTAGAATATGCAGAGAGACGCGAAGTGTTTCCGAAGGCCAGGCGCATCTAAACCGTCTGTGAGTATGGAATCGTCGACAATGCAAACGACTCAGCGTTGAATACTGTCCAGGGGATTTAGTTGGTAGGCGGGTGCCCCAGGCTATAAATATGAGCATTACTCCATATGCGGCCTCATGGGTCTTATAATGCACAAGGCGTTGCCGCCGAGAGAAGTACTACTTCAGTTTAGGACTCCCAGCTTCTTGGTTAATAAAATGAACAACTAAATAATTAAAATGAACAAGTTGACGGTAGGCTAAATAAAACTTTAACAATACCCATTGACACATGACATCTTTGTCTTCCGCGATCACGGCTACTGAAAAGTGGCCGATACGTCGGAATAATAAAAATCAAATAAATTACCGTGCTTAAAACCGTTGAAACGTACTTTTATTATGTATTATCTGTATCTATAGTACTATAAACTTTGGTAGTGAAATCGTCAAAATGACAAAAAATAGGGGTGGCCGCCATGTGGGTGGGTGTGAATAAGGATTGAATTTTTTTCGGTATAGTCGTGAAGCGTGTCGTTAGTCAGATGTAGAAAAAAAAACATAACGATATGTTTTTATTTATTTTTTTGTAATAAAGTTAATTGGTGGCGAGATATTATTAGCTCTCAGTCGTTAATATTGTGTCATTCCTCTGCCCTTTATGTGGAAAATTCTGGAAAAAATCAAGGTATAAAAATAATTCCAACGAAACTTGGTTTGAATATTTTGTCAAATATTTTTTACATATGGGATTATTTTCACTGAAATACTACTTTTTCGTTCCGTAAACAAATTACGAATGTTTGTCACCTCTACGGAACCTTTGGAGACAGCCAAACATTTACCCATTTCCGATGGCCCACTTCCCCCTCTGCCTATTTCATATCCTCTATCCCATTTCCTCCTATTACATCCTCCCTAACCCATCCTAAAGGTTGACATCACTTAGGTGTTGCAAATGTCTTTAGGCGACAACAACCACTTTCCATTTAGTGGGCCGTCTGCCTGATGGACAGCTTCGCAATAAAAAAAGAATAATATTTTTTTTTACTAAATACTTCGATTGGTGATGGAACAGGCATTGATTCTAAGAATGTTTTGCTCTGCGTACGAACAGATATCTATAATGGACCCTTGCTATATCTTACCAACCGGTCATTTGCCTTACTTATTATTGGTTACAATTTGACATAAGCTCTATACAAGTACTGTCAAAATTCAACCGATGGTACCTAAGGCAAGTGAATGAATAGTAAGATATAGGAAGAGGCCATTAATCGATGGACTATTTTTTCGAACCAGTTTCCTTTATATTTAAAAAGTTTTTTTTATGGCAGAAGTTCAACAGACAGGCAGACGGCCCACTTAGTGGCAAGCGGTTACCATCGCCTATGGACATTTGCAACACCAAAGCTGCTACAAATGTGCTGCAGCTCTCTTAAGGAAGACTGGAACCTGGTCAGTAATGCTGTAACACAAAACAAGGTTGTTATGACGGTATACTCTAGACCAGGGGTGGTCGCCATCCAGTCGAGGAAATACCCTACCACCTGGCTGTGAGTTGTTTTGTCGCCTCTTATGACAGGCCGCCTGGCCGCAGGAAATTGTATTCTTTATCCGTTCCTGCAAAATGCTTTAAATATTATGAAAATGTACAGGAGCTTTGTGAGTTCCACTTTAAAAGGTGAAATAGGTAGCACTTTTCCAATATGTAACTCCGTTTACATTTTGAAACACATCACCTCCATTCCATTAGCATTTTTATAGGCTCTCGAGGCCGCCGTCGTTATCTCTACAAGCAGCGGCATGCGGCGAAAGCCTTAAGAATATAGAAATGCCTGCGGCCCTTTCATTTATTTTGAGTACAATATTATTCCTGTCGTTTGGACACGACTACACTTGAACATTACTATTCCCATTGGGTGTTACAATCCACAAAGCAATTGTGCGAAATCATGGGTGGGAATAAGTATCTAAATTGCCAAATGTGTTTTCTTAGGACTTTAGTATCATATAGCCATAATATTATAAAGTGTATTTTATCTCTGCACTACTTATAGTAAGTAGTTTCTGCTATATGGCTTTCTCTTGTCTAGGTTATGGGTAGTATATAATGGACCACTCTGGAGACGATCCCAGACACCCAGACCATAGTAACGCAAAATTTGTTTACGAAATTTACCATGTTAGGAATCGAACCCGGAACCCTTGCGTTCCAGTGAGCTCGGCCCGAGAAGGCTTAGCTTACTTAATTACAGAGCTACATTTTTACTCAGCAATTGTGATTTCTAATACTATAATAGCATTTTTCTTTCATACTTCAAAAAATCCTCATTTACATAAAAGTATGTATGACGTCTTAAATAGATTCTACAATTGATATTATGTAGATTGGAATGTGCTTCCAACATCATATTCCCGAACCCTAAGCTATCGGAATTGAAACAAATTTTTAAATTGAAAGCGTAGTAACAAGATTACAAATCTATGGGGAAATCTGAATACGTACATTGCGGTAATATAAAAGATTTTTTATTCTACGTTCGCTTTATAAATTTCATATTATAGAAGTATTTACTTACATGCTTTTACGCTTTACCGGGTTATCAGCGGACCTCGGTTTCCTCAAGGGAACTCTGACTAGCGAACAGTATGTGTATTAAGAATTTGTTACTTCCAGGCTCACGATTTTTATATTTCTTTTGGCATTATATATCATGTTAAACACTTTTTAATATTATTTATTTAGTATCCGGCATGGAAGAAGAATGCAAGATGTCATCAATTCGTTCTTGTTTTTATATAAAATCTCAATTACAACTTATAATCAAAATTTTAACATACTTTTAAGTTTTATGTAGTCTTAAATTGAAAGCCGTAATAAAGCAGAAATTACACGGTTTCACTTCTGTTTTTCAATTTCTATAGAAATAAAAATATGTCATAAGAAACCTAGTCCATATAATATTTTTTATAAATGATTTTTATAATTGCTTATTTAAGTAGTTAAAACAGCCGTTATTACATTTTTAGGTTGGTGAAAAAATCAGTTTTTACCCAAAATTTATGATGAACATGAAAAATTTAAATTGAAAAATAATTCCTTAAAACTCAGACTCATCCAAATTGTAGGAATTAATTCACATTAAATAATGCCGTTTCAAACTCCAAAAGTCACAACGGACAAAAGAGTTGACATTTTTCACCAATATACGGACTCTTTTTTTAGTTATTATTCAGGTCGGTACCGGCCTTGAATGAAAAACTCGTCAAGTAATCTCTGATTTTACTACACTCGTTCATAAGCCAACTAGAGGTGCAGAAAATCCACTGTCAATCTTAGTAAGGAATAAACACTATTATGTGGTTAGTTCCCGAAGCTCGAGAAGGTAAAACCGCAAGTAATAGGGTCGGTTTGAATCCGGCAAGATATAAATCGTACCCCTCGCCCTAATCAAGCATGCTGATGTATACTTATCAGCGAATTGAGTCATAAATTTGCCAGTCTGATACATATATGTATCCTGAACAACAAACAAAATCCGCACTTAATCAAAATAATCGCTGTACATTTTTGTAGGTACCCACATAGATTACCGGCACACAGAAGCGTATAATGATCCATTAGCGTTAAATAGTGGCGAATGACTTTTATTCATTGCCAAAATTAGGCAAACAGGCAGAAGGTATGTATAGATAGATATATGTGTATGTAAGTTTATGTATGTATATCTATAAGTAGTTTATTATGTAAAATGTATGTTCAATAAGTAAATTTAATGTACATTTAGTTATAAGATACTTATGCATATAAACTTTAATATAAACAACACTGCCTCTTGTTGTTCTACTCTTGCTAGACTGGTTTGCTGGAAGAAAAATCTTTTAAGGGTTAAGCTCGCCTTTGTACATCACCAATCATTACACTTTTAATTTTTCACTGTTTTAGTCGAAAAATTATCATTATCAGTTTTATTTCGGTCCGAATTAGACCTATGTTTAATCATCAGTCTACTCTCATTCTCTCGGAGATTTAGTCCTATAGATTTATGTGTTAATCTCTTTTAGTGTAGCTTTTTCGTTTCACCGAGTTTCAAATTACAACCATTCTAAAGAATTTTCCCTTCAAAAAGATGGGAAGTGGTCATCGCAATCTATGGATGTTGACAATGTAGGGGCGTTACAGGCCTCGAATAAATTTTATTCTACCTTTCTTAAATAATGCCATATCGCCGCAGCGCAGTGGAATATTTTCGCGGATAATTTCATCCATTTCATCATCTTCAATTTTTATAAAAGATAATTTACGACAATTGATAGCAATGTCAAAAACACGACAACATTCTGAGTCGGAACGAATTTTACTAACTGTAATCTGGTTAAATTCTGTTAAATTCCAATTTCATAGTTGTAAATTTGATTATAAATTTCAATGGTCCTTTAAATTGATTCTCGACTCCTTTTAAACATTCTAATACTTATAGCCCTTGCCAAACAACAGATCGATCCAGCTTAGCTGTAAAACGCTGCACAATGCTTGATTTTATAGGACAAATCATCTAATGGGCAGCCATCTGTTGTTATTTTAGGAGCGGTAATAAAGTTTTGGGCAGACTATATAAATGTTGTCACAATTTTGATCTTCCCTTATCCACTGTCCTTAGATCACGATCAAAGAGAAAATGCATTGCAGAATACAGAAATATTCATTCAGAAATATTATCACGGGTACTGAAAGGTGGCCAAAAGGTCGAAACAAAACCCGTTAAGACGTAGTTTTAATTAGGTATATTTACTAGTCGCGAAAATTAAAAAAAATACAGAAATATCTGTTAAAAATGAAGTAAGTAAAATTACACCAGAATTGACTATTGACATGCACTTTTATTTATGTAAACAGTTAAGCCATTTAGAGATAATAATCTCCTCCGGGAATGGAAAAATAATAATAATTCCTATGGACGGGCGGCCTGTCGTAAGAGGCGACAAAACAACCCACAGCCAGGTGGTAGGGCATTTGCCCGTCTGGATGGCTACCACCCCTGGTCTGGAATTGTTTTTTTCGTCGTCAGCCATTTGCAGTCCACTGCTGGACGTAGGCCTCCCCAAGACGGCGCCACTCATCCCTGTCCTCCGATTTCTTCAGCCAGCGCCTGCCGGCGACCTTGCATAGGTCGTCGGCCCATCGGGCTGGAATATGCTGCCGGAATTTAAAGTCAAGCGTGGACGAACTTGCAGGCATATCCTAGTTTATAATAAAACACAAAAAAGTAACTAAAAAATAAAAATCCTTTATAAAAACCTAAACTAAAACCCACCCACTGTTGGGCTATTGAATTTGTAATGACCATTTTAAATGAAAATCTTATAACAAAACTCCGTTTTAAGGGTTTTATGCGGGGTTTTTTATTTAATTTTTATACCGACGTTTTGGCCACTTTTCAGTAGCCGTGAACACGGAAAATATTATAATTTTCCCATCGAACTTAAATGTCACTGTGTACATACACAGGACATAACATTATCAATATAAAATATTTGTAATTAAATATGCTAAAGCAAAATTGAAATTTCTTTGTTACCAAAGTTAATATATATGCATTATTTAATTTAAAGGAAGGTGCTTACTATCCACAGGGAGACTAGTCTTAACAATACATAAACACCTATAAACATGGCGAAACAACTTTGTATATTTTATGGTAATAAGACATATTTCCACGGAGAGAGCAACTCATACATAATAATATGCCACATTGTGTCATTCACACTCTCTTGATCTCAACCCCTGTTAGTGACACTGTGATACACAAGATATATCTCTACGAAAACATGAGGAAAGGTAAAAGCTTTTCCCGAACCTCATCTGCCTTTATTTCCTTTCTCTACGACAAAAATTAAATCCATTTAAGCAAGCTGTTACAACGATGTCAACAAAAGACCCCATCGCAGTTCAAATTCAATAGACACGAAATCGTGCTTCAGTTACCCTTAAAAATTGTTACTTTTTACGCTTCCCTACATACTATTCAGGACTGACTGTACAGTCTATTATGTAAATGCTGTCTATGCGTACTTTTAATATGAATAAAGATATTTTTACTGCCCTACGTTTAATTTTAGTTGTATAATATTAATAAGTATATATTTGCCTTAAGCATACTAGAATTTTCCCCGCGGTTACGCCGCGGGTCACTGGGAGATAGTTGTATTTTACTGACATAAAAACTTAATTCGGTTTTTTATATAACTAAACTTTCAGTGAAAAGTTATCTAACTAATAGTGAAAATCGCTTAAATATTCGTTGTGTGGTTTAGGAAGAGCTTGCGGACATACAGACGGAGAGACGCGGAGAGCGACTTTGTTTTATACTATGTCATGACATGAGCATTGAGTTAGTATAAATATACCGCGACACAGCACAAAAAAATTGTGGATATATTGATTAAAAGACAAGAAAAAAATTGATGTGATGATGAAATAAAAATATGATATATGAAAAAATCAATAAAAATAGATGATTCGCAAGATCTCTATCATAACCATAATTTGTTATAATCCTTATAGTCTGCTTACGCTTATACGAAAGACTGAAAGATGTAACTCTAAAATGCTCCTAACTTTTACATGATTAGATCGTGATACGTTTTATAATTAAAATATCTTCTATACAATAATTTGACATTTGGTACAGAAAATTATAAAATCAATTTAATAGATACCAAATTTGACCTATTAAAATGGGTCAACTATAGTACCTTAGTATTCTTAGTCCCTATAAGTATAACTATAACCAGTGGATTCCAATAATGTGATCAGATCTATCTGTTTTAGTGGAAAAGATAGAGATGTCTATGTATCACTACCCCTCGTTTCCATTATGCCGACTTCTTCTTTACAGTACTTCCTTCAGCTCCCCCCACACGCAACCGTTCTCTAGAACATGTATTCCGCGTACAACAATGATCTGGAGGGAACTTTCCTCCGCGGTTTCCCCTCTGCGCTATGTATGACATGGGTTCTTTAAGAAGGCGTATTAGAGGTCGGCAACACGTTAGCGACACCTGTGGTGTTGCAAACGTCTATAGGCGACGGTAACCGCTTTCTATTAGGTGGGCCGTTTGCCTGTTTCAAGCAATAAAAAAACTTTTTTTTTTTTTTTTTTTTATGTTTGCTTGTAGGCAAACTTGTAAACGGATCACTTGGTGGTAGGTGGCTACCGTCGCCCATAGACATCTGCAACACTAAGGGAGCCGATGCGTTGCCTATCTCGTTTAGACTTTAAGTATCTGTTCACCCTTTTTGAAGAGCTCCATATTTTAGCCTTCTGGGAAAACCGCGGGAGGGCGCTCATTCCATAATTTGAAAACATATGGCATTATATGGACATTATATGGCAGCAAGCAGGAAAGTGCTGATTAAAGTGGAGAACATGAGTACGACATTCGCCACTTTCCTGCTTGCTGCCTTGAAAGTAGGCATAATTTAACGAAGGGGTTAGATTCAGCAAGAAAAAGAAAGGCATATAGATATCTAAAAATATCATCTAAGTACGGTTCTGAAATATCCTTTTAAGTAAAAAACAGTGTAGCTGACAACAGTGGGTTCAAATATTGAAAAAGGTAGACAGTTTTGATGCTGCGTTGTTTACGTTGCGGTTTTTTACCCTTTACTACCCATGTTTGTTTTAATTTGTTAGGATTTTAATTATTTAAGTAAACATATGATCCGTGTTAATTGTTTAATTTGGCAAGCTTTTTGTGTAACTTTATTCTTGTTTGTATTTAAAATATTAAAGTGCTTGTATAGTTTGTTACTTTAGTACTTAATCAGATACTTGTTTTCGGAAAGTTAAATACGGCAGTTATACATGTTAACTAAAATACAAATTTTTAATAAAACAGAGGAAGTAGTAGTTCTGGTTGTTTTTTGTTATTTGATTCATTTTATAAAGAACTCAATGATGTGTAATTTTATTACATTATTCTTTTGATGTTTGAAATTCCTAAGAGAACTAGGCCTGTCGTAAGAGACGATAAAATAACCCACTGCTAGGTAGAAGGATATTTGCCCGTCTAGATTGCCGTCACCCCTAGTCTAGAGTATGCCGGCATAACAACCTCGAGTTGTGATCTAGCATTAGTGGCCAGGTCCTAGTCTCTCTTTAGAGAGCTGCAGCACATTGGTAGTGCCTTTGGTGTTATAAATGTCCATAGGCGATGGTAATCGCTTTCCATCGGGGGGGCCGTTTGCCTGTCTGCTGAATTCATGCAATAAAAAAAGTGGTAACGGATTAAAGACGTTTGCAATATCAGGGGCGAAGCCAACGTATTGCCAGCCTTTAGGATAGGATAGATAGGATGGGATAAGGGAGAAGTGGGCCATCGTAACTCTTATTAATCGCGAGAAACACCATTAGCTTAGGGCTAACAGTTGCACGCCGATATTCTGTAAGAGCGTGATACCACATGTTTGAGTCGGCTGTAAGAGCCGTAATCAAGATGGTTATGATTCCATCATACCTCTACCACGTATACAGACTGAGAGACGGTAATTTTGATTAAGCGTTGTAGAAATATGTAGCACTTTTCTCTGACATCTGGGTATTCATTTTGAAGTCACAACCAGAGACTTAAATTTTATTAGTACAAAAAAGGATTGTAGTGGTGAGTGGAATTAACTTGTTATGTTGGTATATCTATAATATTATAAAATTCTAAACATGCTGTGTCTGTACATAGAAGATATAAAAAAAAACTGGAATACACTATATAAACAATGGAGCAAGATGCAATTTTTTTTAGATTACTTGTTTTTTGTCTGTTTGTTCAGGATTCACGTAAAAACTACTAGACCGGTTTTCACTAATGGACAGATTTAGACTTAGACTTAAAATCTGCGCTACTATTTATTCTGGGAATACGGCGAAAATTTTCCCGGAAGCGGTTTGAACTTTTTCAGATATGTGAGAATTGGCATTTACCGATACTTATAAAACGACAGCTTACATTTTTTTTACATTCTCTTTGTGTTTCGGGAATCCCGCGGGGATTTCATGTAAAACGTGGACGAAGTCGCGGGCATTTCTTAGTAACAAATAATATTCGGTTCTATCAGAATTATAAGTTATAATAATAGTGCGTAAATGAGAAGGTGTTGGATGAAATAATTAGTGGTTTGATTTAACTGGCGTTGGCGGTGCGGTGCGCCTCTTTGAGGCTACGAAATCTCATTAACTAAGATTTATGCCTTAATTCCAATCGGGTATATTGGTAGTTCTGTTATTACAAAACAATTTTTGATAACAATCATAATTGGTCACAATTATAGTAATTAATGGTTGTATTATTGATGTTACATGTAACATTATCTCTATAATAATATATATTATATCAGCCCATAAATGCGCCACTGCTGGGCGCGAGCCTCCCATTATAGGGGGATCGGACAGTAAACCCGCTACGCTTGTCCAATGCTGCTTGGCAGGTTTGACTCATCGGTTATCTCGATGTGCAGATGTGCATCAAGATGTTTTCCTGCACAGTTGTTAGCAGGTGGTAATTGTAACAATATGCAGATTAAATCAGAAGACTGACTAAGTGGTGCATGCGTTCCGGTCAGGATCGAACCCACGCCCTTTGACTTTGGGACGCGTGCGCCAGCTATTACGCTACCACGACGTTTTGTAACATTATCTACTAAATAATAATTTGTAAAATAAAGTAATTACCTACTTATTTCTAATAGTGTGACTATTTCATTATTATTAAAGTGGGACACGATATACTTTGACACTCTGGCACCGTCATATCTTCCAATGACTAAGTCAGGGGCTGGCAACGCTGCTTCAACAACTCAAGCTGTCAAACGGCGCAAATATGGTACCCTAGGAAGGGATTACGCTTTGTGCCGTTTAGAATAGACACTTTAGGTCCGTAGGGTCCATCGGCAAAAGGTTTCTTCAAAGAAACTGGTAAGAAACACTTTGATGACACCCGTGATCAGATGGCTGGTTTGTATTTTGCAAAACGAATCAACATTGTCATACAGTGCGGCAATGCAGCTAACCTTCTGGGCACGCTTCCTTCTGGCAGCGGTTTGTTACACAGCATATATTAATTAATTTATAACTTAGTGTATTATATTTTCTTAATATATAATTGTATTTTTTAAACTTACTATATTTACACCATTTTATTTAAAAATACCTTTAATTACCTGTAATATAACATGTTTGCATATAAAATTAAATATTGACATCGCCTTAAGTGCTACAGTATCTATTAACACTTAAAGCATTAGCGCTTTAATTATCATAACTTTCTTTTTAATTTCTGTACTGTTTAAGTAAAGCATTTGTTACATAAAGTAGTCATAAAATCAACATCAAAAGAATTTAATCAAAGATATGCAATTTATACGGAACATTTTTGTGCAGACGGACGTTACCTATTCTTATATAAATACCATAAATAAAGCAAATTCAAATGAGCTATATTTTCCAAGATAGATATGATAAAAAAGAATTTAAAAATAATCAAACACTTACTAAGTCGGCTGCATCATTTAAATTACAAGTTGACTTTCGTAAAAATATTCACAAAACATCCTCGTTACACATTCATTCACAGATTCACGATTGGACACAGAAATGCGTGCGAGCGTGTAGTAACGTCAAAGAAAGCGCGGATATTGTCACCAAGATGTGCGTGGAAAATTACGGGAAGTTATGCGGGATACGGTTTGTGCGTTAGTGTTGTATACAGCGTGACGAATGCCGCGCTACTAACGTGAGTGGCCCGGGAGAGCCCGCCGCGCGACCCTGGCTCACGTAGCAGCGCCGTCGGTCGCCGCGCCGCGGTAGGCCGCCCGCCTCGCAGCTTTCAGCTAGCCTACGCGGCTGCAGCGGATCCTCGGTATTCTATCTTCATGTAACAGCGATGAAAAAGCAGATAGTACTTATTAAAATGTTGTCAGCTTTATTTGTAATGCTGGAGCTTCATCTGCGTCAGTGTTAAAGATCTATACGGTCTTATTCAAGAAACCTAAAAACTTACTCTAACCCAATATGAATAAGACTGCTAGGCCGCGGGCGAATGTGTCTTATTTAAAGCGTTAAAAAATAACACCTTTAACGAATAGCTACATTAGTGAATATAAGTATATGTAACATACATTATCTGTCAATATTTAACGTTAACCATAAGCCATATTTGTGTAAAACGGCCTTAAGATACCTATTTGTAACATTATCTCAGATGCAGCCTCATAAGTAATATTACCATTAAAAAATATTAGAAAAGAAAATCGCCTAGTAAACCTAACTGAAAAGTCACTAATACATCTTATTCCTACTATGATTTCTACCTACTGTTTTATTTCTGCTACTGACCAGAGAGCGGTACAAATAATTTTCCACCCGTTGTTTGATATAAAATAATATTAAAACTTTCAATCAATGTTCTTACACGAAAGTAGTCAATAGAAACACTTAATAAGTCGCCTTTCAATTACCCGCTACACATTTTAGGTAAATGTCGTAGATGTTTTTGTGAAATGATGAAATTTTAAAAGCCAGTTTGTTCTTAATTCACGTGTTTGGACATGGGTTGATTTTCTTAAAATGTTATCAAGGTAACGGTGTACTTGGAACACTGAAGATAGGATAGGTGTTGTTTATCCCAAAAAATGTAAAATTGCCGTGGAATAAGTACCAAAAGCTTGCGTCAGCTAATCCATATTGAAAGCTGAAGTACCAATATCCAAACTAATAAAAAATTTGTTTGGATATTAGCATTGAACAAGAATCCATGGATATTAACATGCAGGTTTAATTACTTATGTTAGCTTGTCTTTAGAGGCACGGTAATGTTCGAATTTTCGTAAAATTTGGTAAATAGGTATCTATTTGACAACTAGAAATTGAAAGATACAATACGAGTATAGTTTATTATATACAGTTTTCAAAATATATTTTTTAAACTAAGGGCCGATTTCTCTCTCAATCATCAGCTAAAAGTTGTCAGTGGATTAAATCATAACCTGACTGAATTCAAAAGTGAAACAATTCAACTGTTTTATTTATGCAACTGCAATTTTTAAATTGACCATGTTATGTTTTATCCTGTAGAATAACTTTTATCTGGTGATTGAAAAATTGGCTTTTAATAATTAAACATTATTTCTTCAAATCTCCACCGAAACCTGTGTTCTATATATTAAAATAAATGTAATTCTTAAGAACCTAGTTTTATTTGATTTTATTTATATATATGGTACACAAAATATTTCCACTTAGTCATTTTCAAACTCTGTTTTTAGGTATTTCATTCAAAGTTTTTGAAACACCATAACATAAAAAATAAATATTAGAGAAAGATGAAGTAAATTTTGAATCAAACGTGGAAGGAGTTGCGAGCAAAAAGTAGTTCAATTTCCTTTATAACGCAACATTCCTCCCAGTTCGTGATATGTGTACAGATGGTATCTTTTAACACGTCGTGTTCGGAAGCGTGCCCGTATAACAAATATACCTATATCTTGTATTATCACGCTTCCCCGTTACAACATTGACGATGCATAATCCGAATTGGCAAAATCTTATTTTGTTATATTATGTTTTATCATATTACTAGATGTTTTCTCGCTGTACCTAATTGTTAAATCCTCATTTTGTGGGAACTGTGTCAAATTATACAAGTAAAATTGTCTATCCCTTTGTCATTAAAGAAAATTATTTGCTATGAAAATCGTACAGCAAGTAACGTAATTTTGGAAAGGTTCTAAATTAATAAAGTCATGTAGGAACATGGCTATATAGATGGAGTGATTTTTCTCTGGTTTTTGACGTTTTACTTTTATAACACATTTTAATAGACTAGGAGCTGATTTTTCAATAATTAGATGTAAGTCCCTAGTAGCATAACATATAACATGAAAAAATCAAATTTCGTGAATAAAATGATTAAATTATTTCACTATTACACTTATGCAGGTCATATAATTTATTAAATGTGTGTATATCTTTCATAATTATGACGATTGAAGAATTGGCCCTAATTGAGACACAACGTGAAAGATTTGTTTCTTTTTAATTGATGAGCAAATGGTATAAGGCCTTCATTTAAATAATAAAAATAAGCCAAGTTATAATTAAATTATTATAGCCTATGTGCAAAATCGCCAGAGCGAAACGTGCCCAGAAGGCTGGCTGCTTTGCTACACTGTATGGCAATGCTGATTCGCATGGCGAAATACGGTAGGTGCGTTTTGACCAAGGATGATATCAAAGATTTTCTAGCTAGTTTCTTTGAAGAAATCATTTGCCGATGACAGCCACGGACCTATTGTTTCAACTCTAAACGGCACAAATACGTTACCCCTTCCTAAGTTTGTATATTTACGCAGTTTGAGACATTAAGCTGTTGAAGAAGTGTTACCAGTTCCCGATTCAGTCATTGCAAAAAAATGTCACCGTACCAGAATACGGTCGCTTGTAGCGTCCCACACAAGCGGCCATCCATCTTCCAAAGAATTGATTAAAAAAAATACATGTTTTAAATACTAACGTGTGAAAAAATTAATGACTCACGGCGCCATCTAGTCATGTGGGATTTAGATTTTTAGTGTTACGTTTTATGCTTGGCGATTGTCATTATTAATATACATTTAATAGCCGATATAAAGTCTCACATTTCGCACAATAATTAGCCACCCAAGAGTGCTACTATTACAGGTGCATCGGAGAAGTCGGAGTGCGACTCTGCACCCAACCAAAGCCGGAATGGAAGTGTTGTTTCGTCTTTCCGTCCGCACGCTTTTATATTCGAGCTATGACAGAACGAACCAAGTAGTGGGTAATGGATATAAATTACCCACTATTATTATTCTTTCAGTAAATAAACTTGTTAAAATAATACAATAATGTAACACTTCTTTCATGCTATTACCATCCACCATTACCTCCTAGACTGCATGGTTCCATTTTGTTGTACACCTGTGGTTTAATTTCCGAACCAACCGCACCTTAATTATTTGCCCACTGAAATGTCTATGTGCACGTTGAGTAGATTTAGGATTCGTTGGATTGCCGCCACAAATGTTTATTCAGCGCTACCCCGATATGTAAACTAAAGTTTTCGATTAATTGCTCTGATAGCTAGCGATAGTGTAGCAAAAGCTTGATTGTGCCATTTAGTAAAATGAGATCGGCTCCCAGTATACCCTTGCTCTGATTAAGTGTTAAGTTAGAACGTAGTCAAATTATAGTGTTATTATAATAATGGAACTTAACTATAAAAGGTTTTTTCATCAGTTTTTTTATTTCTATAAGTTGGCAAAGAGGCAAACGGCCCAACTCATGCCGCCGATGAGCCGCCTATGGACGCTTGCAACATCGAGGTTGCAGCCAACGCGTTGCCAGTGCCACTTCTAAATGACCCCATGTCGTAGCGCTAAACGAGAACCGTGGCAGGAAGTCCCATTTATTTATTTATATTAATTCATTAACAAAAAACATTTGTGTCTGAAATATAAATACGTAGTCTTTACAACTATAACACATTTCTAATTTACAATAAACATTATTAATTTTACAAAAATATGTGACTAGGAAGGTATTTTTATACATTCATATTATTATTTAAGCACAAAAATAATTGTCAACTGAATAATATGCTTGTTTAAGAAGGAATGCTTTAACATTACGCTTAAAAGATTGCATTTTGTATATATTTAGCTTTAGGTAAGTAGGTAGTTTGTTGAAAATTTCAACAGCCTGATATATGAAACTGTGCTTTACAACATTTAATGATGGTATTATTTTATTTTTTAAATCTTTCCTTCTTGTAGCTTCTCTAATTTTTCTTTCGTCCTTCGTCTCAAACTGTGTAAAAAAATTTGTGAGATAAGTGAGGACAACCAGTATATAAAGACATGGGACTGTAAATATACCCAATTTTTTAAAAAGTTCTCGACAAGACTGTTTGTGGTATGTATGTTGACTTTAAAGTTTCTAAAGAAGCCTGCACACTTACTCAAACTCATGTTAATAAGTGTCCTTCGATGAAATTATAACCTGATTGAATATAAAAGTAAAACAGTTTGACTGTTTAATTCAGGTAATTGTAAATTTAATTTGTTCATGTTGTATTTTCTCCTATGAATATTTTTTTATCTGGTGATTGAAAAAACAGCCCCTTCTAAAAAATTGAGATTGCCGAGCTTGTAAAATTACTTTCAACAAAATTTAGGTTATTATAAATAATGCTCGTTGATTACTTTTGGGATATGGTTATATGGATCGTTTTTTTTAACGAGAGGAAATCCCTTTGAGGACTATCCACCGCGGGGGAAATGCGGTGGAGGGTGTACCTACTAAAAGCCCTTTATTTTCCTGCCTGCGCCTTTGTGCCAGGGCTACAAGTATTTGGGTTAGCCATTTCGCAGGCCCTGGTAGGCGGCGGCCCATGAGGCCTCTTCCACCAAGCCCCCGGCAACCTAATATCTCTCTTTGGTGTGGGGCGGTGTATTGCGCGCACTACGTGAGGATAGATGAGCACGCGCGGAACACCGGAGCGCTTCCATCTCGGCGGCTTTAACGGCGGGTAAGAACCCTCCCCCATCGCAGTTCACAGTGGCCGAAGGTTTAGATACGCCCTCCGGCATCGATGCGTCCTCCTTTGGCGAGAGCAGAGCAAGCTGGTACACGCTCACGTTCCCGCATGTTTGGTTACATGGATCCTCAGTCAAGTGACAAAAACTGTCGCGGTTTATCAACCGGAGCCATTCATTGTTAGTAAACGGTCAAACACCTATCTTTTTTTTATAGCGCGAGTTCAACAGACAGGCAGACGGGCCACTAGATGGAAAGTGGTTACCATCGTCTATGGACATTTGTAACACCAAAGGTGCTACCAATGTGCTGCCGCCCTCTAAAGGGGGACTGGAAACTTGGCCTCTAATGCCGGAACACAACTCAAGATTGTTATGGCGACATGCTTTAGACCAGGGTGGTAGCTGTCCGGACGGGCAAATGCTATACCACCTGGCTGCGGGTTGTTTTGTCGCCTCTTACGGCAGGCCGCCTGACCGCAGGAAATTGTGTTCTTTTTCCGTTCCTGCATGGATATTCGGATATCTACTTAATTTTATATTATAACTAGAATATGCGCATTTGAAAAAGAATGTAAGCTATCGTTCTATTAAAAACTGTTGGAGTAAGCTAATGTTTACGCACCCGAACAACTAAAAACCGCTCCCAGGAAAATTCCCACGGGATTCCCGAGATAAGAAATATCCCACATTTTATTACATTAAATTTCAGTAAGAAACAAACATTAGGATTCCATTTTTTTATAATCTGGCCATTTTAAATCATTATCATTACTAGAGTATACCCCGCGGCTGCGCCGCGGGTCAAATTCTAGTACGTACCTCTTATTTAAAGAGCAGAGAGAGAGAGAGAGAGAGAGAGTACCAAAAGTACCAAAACTATCAAAATGATGAAAATGGCAAATCTCAAAAAAACATTTACGTAAATCTATCCCATTATCCGGGATGAAAAGTATCCCTTGTCCATCCTCGGTATTAAATAACATACATCGAATTTCAGCCAAATCGTTCCAATAGTTTTTCCGATGTACAATAAAGATGAATGATCGTAAAAAATAGTTAAATAAATAGAATAGATAGTAACCAAAACAGTAAAAACAAATATAGTATGTAATAGGTAGTAAATACAAAAGTAATAAGAAATTAGTATAAAACACACTGTATTACAAATAAGAGTTTGGAAAAGAATAAGAAAAGACAATAAATAAAAAAGATCCTAATCCCCTCTCCCTTGTTGTAGTTGTTTTTAAAAGGAAAGAAAAATAAATAAAAATAAAATAGAAACAGCTACTGTCGTGTCACAAGACGGAGGATGAAGGCGAAAGAAAAAAAATAGTTTTTCCGTAAAAGCATGCAAGCAAGCAAACAACAAACAGAGAGACAAATATATTTTTATCCCGGAGACTACCATTATTCGGGAAGTATCCGGAAAGTATCCCATATTCATTCTCGGTATCGAATATATATATGTACATATACTGAGTTTCGGCCAAATCGGTCCAGTAGTTTTTCCTTGAAAGCGCAACAGACAGATTGACAGACAGAGTTACTTTCACATTTATAATATTAATAGGGATTTCCGTATATATTGTCTCGTTTCGACAGCTTACAGGGTTCAGAAGATACATCTATTTTTAACTATTACTGCCTTCTAGGGGTATCAATACCAACATACCGCGAACATCCAAGTGCCGCACGAATAAAGACACAGGCACAGATAGTTATGAATGTAAGCAGTGAATTCGAGCCATTTTAATATTTAAGCACCTAATGGTTCGAGGGTTAATTTATGTCCTCAACTTTCAGGAGACCGCTTTCCGCAGACTCAAGCTAATTATGACTTATTGCTTTAAACCTGCTTTGGTTATTTGCACTCTTTAGCGGCTTAACTAAAAGTTTAAAACTAATTTGGATCCATTTAAAACCATTTACCTAATTAATATAATAGACGTAGTCAATTAACAAATAGAAAGATACGAGAATGAGTTTTGACAGTTTTAAGCGCGGCATTTTATTTGAATTTTATTACATTTTGATTTTATTTGATTGTTGAGTAAATAATAAACAAAAATTAAAACTAAATAGTTAAAATAAAACAAATTGGCGGTAGGCTAAATAATAACTTTAACATTTCTCATTGACACGACATATTTGTCGTCCTTGATCACGGCTACTAAAAAGTGACCGAAAGGTCGGAATAAAAATCAAGTTACATGACGCGTTTAAGACCGCTAAATTATGTGTTCTATCTACTAGTCGTAAAAATGTAATAAAATACAACATGTTTATTTCAATCATTATACGAGGCTGAATCAAAAAGTTCTTGGAATGAATATTAAACAATGAAAAAACAAAGATATTTAATTTTTCTACATAATCTTCCTCCAATGCAACGCATTTAGAATAACGCGTCTCTAACTCCTTGTTCATTGCGAAAAAAAATGTTTTTCTTGAGTCTCGAAAAACTCCTCTACGGAAGTCATAACCGCGTCATTATCGTGAAATTTAGTTCCACGAATTTCCTCTTTTAATTTTGAGAATAAGTGAAAATCGTCGTAAGCCTCAGGCCTCGCCACTCATCACGGTCCTCTGTCTTCGTCATCCAGCGCCTACCGGCGACTTTGCGCAGGTCGTCAGTCCATCGGGCTGGAAGTTGTCCGACATTATGTTTACCGACACGCGGTCTCCACTCCAGAACTTGTCTGCGCCATCAGCTATCGGTCCTGCGACAAATGTGACCGGCCCACTGCTACTTCATTGCTAATTTTGCGAGCTATGTCGATTATCTTGATTCTCTTACGGATATCCACATTTCTAACTGTATCCATAAGAGAAACACTCAACATAGCTCGCTCCATAGCCCGTTGAGCGAATTGAAATGTGGAACAGTCCTACTGTCAGTGTCTACGTCTCGGCCCCGTAGGCCAGGACGTGAAGGTGCCAAGTGAAAATCACTTGGGGCTAAGTCCCGAGAGTATGGTGGGTGGTCAAGGAGATTGAAGCCAGCACAGCGGATTGCGTTGATCACAACTTCTGATCGATGAGCGTGAAGAAACAACAAGCCCAACGACAGTTTTCCACGACGTATTTGTTTAAACTCTTCACGCACTTTCGGAATTAAATTTGCATAATATGTTTCAGTAATCGTCTAGCCTTTTGGCATGTAATCAATAAAAAGGATTCCTTCACTATCCCAAAACACTGACGCCATAACTGTGTCAGCGATAGGAGCAACTCGAAATTTCTAGTAGTGGACCCACGTTTCATTCATGGTGACAAAGCGACGGCAAAAATTATCCGAAGCACGCTGGAACATTTCGAAATTATGCTTAGAAACCAAACGCTTTTTGTTTTCATCGGTTAACATTCGTGGAACCAATTAAAATGGATTGAACGCTATCAAAAGATATCTTTAGAATCTCAGCTATATGTTTTATAATTCTGCTGTCTTCCAAAACCAAATTCTCAACCTTTTTTAACATTTGCTTCGGTAACGGAGGTTGAAGGTCGCCCAGAACGCGGGTCATCTTTACTACCTCTTTTATTTTTACTTGGTCTACCTCTTTTAAATTCAGCCACCTAGTAGGTAACCGTAGAATAGGGTACAGCATCATCCCTAATGTCTGCTGAATGTCCGAAAAAATTTTTTAAGCTGAGATATTTTATCACCGCACATAACTCACTTTTGTATACAATTTTGCGTTATTAGCAACTCTTTGCACAAATCAATTTATTACGTGCAAACGAAATGACAAAAACAAGTGACAGTTGGCATAAATATTGTGTGATTGACACTCTTTAATTTGAATATCGAACTTCTCCAAAAAAGGTTTGATATATATGCACTTCTAAAAACTTTTTATACATCTAGGTACATAATTATTACTAGGAAATAACATAATGTAATATGAATAATCTAAAGATATCAGTGATTGTTTTGTCCGAGTACAAGCAATATGTTTATTTGAGAAATATAACACAGAATTCTTATAATATGAAAATTCGGTTAATTATGTCGTAATTCACAAAGTAAAGGTTCGTAGTGTAATAAACATGTAGTATTTTCGTTATTTGGCTACGGAACTAATATATATAAAAAACATATAAGCGAAAATACCCCAAAAATGATTAAACGGAGTATTGTTCAAATAAATCGTTGAAAGTCTTTTTGAGGCTCTACAACTTCGTTTTTTTCAGTATTTTCATCTTTATATTTCAAAAGTTATAATTAGGAAACTAATTTCTCCCCACATAATGATTTAAATAATAAGTCAAAGAAAGTAAAGAACATCACCATCATTTCTCAAGATCTGTATTACGACGCCACCACACGATTGTGTAGATTTCTAAAAAATTCAACCCAGTCACATGTCGGCAGCCCGCCCTAGTTTCTATTTGTTTCCTGGTTTTAATACATCATTGTGTAATGCCATGTAGTCTTCAACTATAAAGACCCCAGTAGATTCTGAGAAAAATTAGTATGACTGATAAAATCTAGGCGGTTTCAGCGTTTTATAAGATGATCATGGACAGGTTCCTGTTTTTTACCAACCATTCCAAATCAAATTCAACAAATGGTAACGTAAGCGAAGGAATAGGAAGATATAGGAACCGGCCAAAAAAGTATCTTACTTGATCCAACTGTCAACTACCCTATTGCCATTTCTAGTAATCTTCTTCCATGATATGTATATGTCATTAAGTGTCACAACAAATCTGGTTAGGCGTTGATTAACAATCCCTAAGCTATGATTTGTATGTAGACAATGTTGATATTTCTCTGTAAACAAAGTTGTCGAACAACCGAATAATCACAATTACCATGATTGAAATACAACAAACGCTTCATTTGCTTGGCGATTGTACTATTGTGCCACTATACAGATTACCAATCAGGCAGTAATATGTCTTATAATAAAATAATTTATCCAATAGATATTGTTTTTTAATTATTTTTGAGAACAATTATCGGTTTGTTAATAAATTTGTTTTATTGCGTTACCCACACGGGCTTAATGAGAAAAATGGGGCTCTAACTTCAACTAGATGTCGTTATTCGAAAAATACACATTTCAGTTATCTAATAAGACTTGGAGTAATATAAACTTATATTTTGCGAATATTACAATTTATATTTCACCGCTTGCCACAATACGAATAAGTAGTTCTACATATTGTGCTCTATCATCAATCTCTTAAGATTAGTCAAATACTGAGCTTAAATCACTGTTGTTTTTTTGCGGAAGGTGCCCAGAAGTCTGGCAGCACTACCTTGCTGGATCACGAACAGGGCTCCATTTTTGCTATACACATCGTCAGGATGGTCAGCCACTGGCTAAAACAACATAATCGTTGTTTTAGCTATTATGACAGATGATTTTTCAACCAGGAGCCTTAAGAACAGACGAGCGTGCATCACAAGAGTTATGAATGTCAAAGAAGCAAGTGAGGTGTGTAAGAATAAGCCTAAATGGCGCTCTGTTGTTCGTGCCTACCCCGCAAGGGAACTGGCGTGAAGTTATGTATGTATGTATTTTTCAGCCATAATGACGCCAGAGATCGACCACTCTGACGCTATTATAACAGAATTGGGTCCTCATGTGTTTCGGTAACATTTCAAAAATAACAAAGATCACGGCTTCTGAAGTGTGACCGAATCAACAAAATAGATATTAAATAAATAAAATGCCGCGCTTAATACCGTTAAAATGTAGTTTTAATTATAACATAAACAAGTCCAAATCTCGTCTTTATATTGCATAAGATGGTCTATTTTACAGCAACCCAATGCTATGGCATTTATAAATAATAGAATTACCATATATTATTTACCATTAGCAACAACCCCCAAATTCGTTAAAATTATATAATAATATAATAAAGATAAATCATAAATATAAATAGATATAAATAATAAATATAAATCATAATCATAAATATAATAAAGAATAAAGTCATGCTAAACAAACAGAAATACATCAATGCTCAAAAAAATACATGATGTTCTCCATCGTTTATATAGTCTATTCCAGTAGTTTTTTAAATAGCTTCAATGTATAGACACGGAATGTTTATAATTTTATAATATTATAGATTATAAAAAGTTCATCTTTAATCCATGTTCCAATATGCAAATCCAGCATAGTCGCGAGTCCCTCTTCCGAGCGGTGTGGGCAGAAGTGGGTGGTGGTCCATAATAAATCAGGCTAAAAGGCTTCATTGTTGCCTTCACTGACAAAGGTACTCACCACGGTGAGCACAGTAATGGCATGTGCGTGCGCTATTAAGAGGCGTTCCACCGCATTTCCTCCGGGAGAGAATCCTGCAACGGCGAGGATCATTCTTTCAATGGGAACATTTATGTAATAGTCGCCCTTTGTTCTGTATCGCGTGTTTGAATTAAATAAATTAGGTCTGGGGATGTCGATTAACAAATCTAAATAAAAATAATTCATTATTGTGATTACTAGGGGTTTTCAAGGGACTTGCTTGTGTAAAATTTACCTGAAATTTTTGGAGATTTTTATCCGTGCAGAAACGGAGAAAGAATACAATTTCCTGCGGCCGGGCGGCCTGTCGTAAGAGGCGACTAAACAGCCCATAGCCAGGTGGTAGGGCATTTGCCCGACTGGATGGCTACCACCCCTGGTCTAGAGTATGCCGCCATAACAACCTTGATTTGTGTTCCGGCATTAGTGACCAGGTTCCAGTCTCCCTTAAGAGAGTAGCAGCGCATTTGTAGCACTTTGGTATTGCAAATGTCCATAGACGATGGTAACCGCTTTCCATCAAGTGGGCCGTCTGCCTGTCTGCTGAACTCCTGCAATAAAAATAAAAGAAAAAAGATAAAAAACATAGTATGTGGGTATCGTATATTAGTGTCTTACGATGTGTATGTCATCATTGTTATCTAATTTACACTTAGATCATATTTCATTACACTACTAGACAAATTGAATTCCGATCGGCAGTTTTGTTTTGCGCAGAAACGTGCCGACCACTTTCCAACATGTAAATAACTTTATTTTTAATTGAATTTTATTCATAAGCGCAAAAGGCAGTGTTGCTTGCTTTGCATTCTTAGCTCTGTCCCGCTTACACAATTCGTACATTGTGGTGCGCTATTAAAACTGGTCTACTGCGCAGGTACATCTGGAGGAATTATTAGTTGTGTAAAACTGTACAATTTGTTAATTTCGAGACCATAAAGAAGGTACATAAATATCCATAGCTACATTTAAATTTTTCATAAAATTACAATGAATCTATTAAATATAAAATAGACTAAAAACTCCAGGCTTCAATTCACAAACAGTCAAATATTGATGTTATTTACTAGCTGTATTATTCAATTTGCATAGTAGATAGTAAGTAGAACGTTATTGTGTAAGATTTGGGATTTAAATCACTTGCATAATTTTGTTCATTTATTCGTACTTAACGTACTTTGGAGACTAGTAGAAGCACTGGAAAACGCAGAGAGTCTTAGTTCCATTCCTAGACTGCTAAAATATATATTGTAAAAAAATGTGTGTGTGTTCACACACAATAGAAGTGAAACTTCAGAGAATATACTCACAGATAAATCTTCTATAACTTTTATTAATATAAATAAAATTCCTTTAGCCTATATCCGTCGACGTATAGTTCAATATAAACTTCTTTAGTATCCCTTTCAATTTTTCACTGTTTTAGTCTAAAAAATATTATTATCAGTTTTATTTCAGTCCAAATTGGACCTATGTTTAATTATCGGTCTTATTGACTCTCTAATCTGTGCTGCACTATGTAAAACTCGTATCTCATTCTCTCGTAGGCGTAGTCTTATAGATTTATCTCTTTTTAGTATCACTTTTTGGTTTCATCGAGCTTCAAATCACAACGATCCTAAAGAAGTTTCACTCCAAAAACTTACCGTTATTTATTCTGGTCTGAGTGTCTGGGATCAGCTCCAGAGTGGTTGGTTGTACAACTTATAATACAAGCGTAACTTACTTAGCTTGGAGACATATAATATGTGTTCACTCTTTGGAATGATAGTTATTTTATAAAATGATAATTATACTTCAAAAGTAAATAACTTTAGAATTTTATATAATACTAGCTACCAAAAACATAAAATTTTGAACCGGTTGCAACGCTATCTGCCGGGTCCAATAGCCAATCTACATCGTCCGGGGAACTCGAGCACACACAAAAAAATTCATCATGGTTGGTCCAGGGATTTAGGAGTTGAGTGACATACACACTAACATAAGAATTTTATATATGTTGTATTGTTGATACTTATCATATAGAGTATTGTATCTAATTCTAGTGTTACAATTACTATATTGAAAAGTAGCAGGTGACGCAGAAAATAAAATATACGACCAAGAGCACCAAAATTGGTTTGTTACAAACTAAAGCCTAACGATGTTTGTTCGATTAAAATGTAAAACACTATCCACGTATGCATTAAATGTTTACTCTCGTTAGTTCCATTACGAAAGGGTCTATCATAAATATGTTTCTTTAAGGATATTGTTTTAGTTAGAAAGACGCCATTATAGGACTCTTTACCTCGCATGGCCTGAACTAAAAGTAAACACAATCTAATGTAATTTACTTACAATGTTTATCGAAGTCAAAAAAGTTTTCGTGTATTACGTTTTCTGAGGAAGGTAGCGACACGATTTATAAGTCATTATTAATCGCGTGACGTCGAGTGACTGAAGATTTAAGTTTCACGCGACATCGCGTGTTGATCTCACAATGTTTTGGTTATGTATTACGGTTCCGGTTACAAGGTTTTTCGGATTGTTACATATTAAACTATGCAATAGCTATAAGCGTGAAATTTATTTCATTTTTACCGTCATATTAAAATGAAAATATCACCCAACAGTTAAAACGTAGTTTTGATTATTATGTTTTAATTTATGTATTGCATTCACAAAGAATTTTATAAGCAAAGACAGTAACAAACAGTAACTAAGAAAATAAGTTAAAGAAGCTAGATCGTAAACCAAGGATTTAAATACACAAGGACCTTTGATACTTTTTATTCCATTCAAAATTTATTAGTGACATGAAAGCTTTGAGAACTATATGGGAGGTTAAGTTAAGCGATGAAGAACAGTGTAACAAGGGATCGTTGTGGTTTGAAAGAAGATGTAGTGAAAAGAGTTGAAAAAGAAATGTTAAGGTGGTTTGGGCATGTAGAGCGAATGGATGCAAATAGATGAAGTGAAACTTGCTTGTCAGGATCGTAGCAAGTGAAGATCCATCGTCTCTGCCTACTCCCATGGGAAAAAGGTGTGGTTATATCTATGTATTTATCATAAGAAATGTATAATAATATTTGTAGATGGTTTAACATATGGTATTAAAAGCTATAATGCTACCGTTTTTAGTATCGAAGATGAACATCTGTGTGTTTCCTCAAAAATTAAATTGCTAATGAGTGGCTAGTACCTCGGTTAAAACTCTTCCCAAGGGGCAAAAGTGAAGCGATACAGACGTAATGTAGTTTTCCACTACGAGCGTAACTACGTAAAAGGCAGCGGTCTGCAACTCCACGGCAGTTGAGCACCGATGTGTTTAATGTAGACTGTAGTACCTATAGATACACCATCTGGTACAGCTAGGAGACATTTACTATACAATACATAGAGAAAGACCACAATTGTACGATCAAGGTTTATAGATCTTTTTTCTGCAAATATTAGGAATGACCAAGCACTAGGTTAAAAACGAAACTTTTCTGTAGCTTTTGGACGTTCTATCATTTATCTTTGACCAAATTAAAAATGGAAGTCTTAATAAGTTTAATTTCAAATTTTGACTGATTTGATTTAAGAATAATCAATACATTTTTCAATAAATTCTAAGACATAGTTTTAGCATGGAAAAATAATACTTTGGCATGTTTTACCCTAAAATGTATGACAAATATATTTCAAGTTTTATATTTTACTTAGCACAGACAAAATTGTAGTACCAAAATCAGTATTCAGGCCTATAAAGATAGATAATTAAGTCCTAAAAAAAGAACTTAATTAAATTTTCGCCTTAGTTCCCTCTCAGCAATCTTGACATGGTTCTGCTTATTTAGAATTTTATCAAGAGGCACTTTTTTAAGGCAATGTTTACGTCTCATTACGTAGCCTTTGACTGAAGTGCTCGCTACGTCACCGGCACTCGGCCTATTTTATAGCGCGCCGCTTCAACAATAAAAATGCATTCCACAAGTTTTATAATTTCACTACATTTACCTTTAAAATTAAAAAGCCACTTTCTTCAAAGGCTGGCATATATAGTCAGAAAAGAAAGTCCATTAATACCCTAAGATCGAATATCATTTGCACCTCATAAGATGAAAAGGTCTATTTTGGCTTGTAAAATTTCTTTATTCTTTATTGTACACAAAATAGTTACATATATAAAATGGTTTCCGACGGACTATATCAGATCACATGAGGGAGGGTGTTCTACAGTTTGTATGGGGGCTTTAAGAAGAAGAGATTTAGACGTTCTGCAAGACATGTCTGGGGGAACTGGGAATTCAAATCGTTCGCGGGGATAAGAGGAAGATTGTGTAAAATTTTAAATAGAAATGTAACAACGTGAAAGTCTTGCCAACAACGAGTCGAGAGCCATGTGAGTTGTGATTTAAATTTGGAAACATGATCAAACTTTCGCAGCCCAAATACAAACCGTATACACAAATTCTGAAGGCGTTCCAGTTTGTTTAGGAGTTCCTCAGCAGTATCAAGGAAGCATACATCGGTGTAGTCTAAAAGGGGCAATTAAAGATTGAGTGAGGATAATTTTGATAACAACTTTTGCAAACGCTGCAGATTCTGGAATGAAAAGTGAATTTTTGTGCTAATTTCATTTACACGAATATTTTTATGACATCAATATATAACAGAATCAAAACATTCAAAAATATATTGCAATACGAGTGTGGGCAAATATTACAAAATATCCTCATATTTTGTATACAGAAGAACGGGTGTTAAAAAAAATCTTACCATCTAACTTTTAAAAAATCACGACAATAATGATTTTGTTAATTTCTCTTACAATAATTAATGCTCTACTTGACTTAGTTTACTTGTATCTGCTTATCACGACACATGTAGGTACGCCCGTACAAAATCTGTGAGAATGCGACGTTCTGTAAGTTTATAAAAAGTAACTTGGTTGATGCAGATAATCATTAAGGGCGTTATTTTTAACACTATAAACAAGTCGCATTTTGCCATAGTCAGTAACATTGTCGCAGATGGAGCAGGGATGTTAATGACCTGCCAGGGCATTGCCGAGTCGGGCAGCCCATTTCCCGTAGCCCTGGCATAAGGCGCAGGATGGAACACCCAGGGGTTTTAGTGGGTATCCCTAACTGGGGAGTGGCAATAGCGTGGCACCGGTTCTGACCGGGCACGCTAGTGCCACCCCCGATCTGGCGAATCCCACACTCACACGGGTCGCGAACATCCCCCCAGGCTTCTGTGCCTGTCGCAGCTTAGTCCTCAAACGGATTTCCCCTGGCAAAAAAAAGGGATGTTAATGAAAATTACGTTAACTACGAATTGTTTCCAAAACTGGCAAAGAAAATTAGTAGTATTAAAAATGATCAAGCCTAGTTAACTGTATCTTATTGTACTTATACCTCCCAGTGTTAACGAACAAATTTAATACTGTGCACATTATGTAAAATTAATTAAGTGCCAATATTGTCAATGCCTGTACTGATAAGTGCTCTCTTCGGTAGGTTTCACGAAGTTTATAAGTAGCATGGAACAATGAGAATCGTTTTGCGGAACCTCTATTGTTTTCTTAAGATCTTTCCATCGAACGCATATTTACAATAGCCTGATATTGGTTTACAGCTCCTGCAGATAAAATACTGTTCCCTTTCAATGGTATCGATAGATCCAAGATTTTTTATAGTACATAACTATTCTTAGTATTGGTTTAAATGTCAAGTAGCAAGGAAGTTAGCTAAGAATGAAATTAATTTATATTTCCATTATATTTCTTTTAACATGGGTTCCGGGTAAGCTTTAGGACACACCAAATAAATAAATAAAGGAGATTGAAAATATGTAAGAAACTTAATATATCCATGACATTTCTTGTTTCAGCTAACCTGATAGACCCTAACAATAACCAATTCGAGGGAGATCAAAACAAACAAGTTTCTTCTTGGTCTTTCGCAGTTCCAAATGGACCTAGTAATAACAACTATCTAAATTCTGGTTTAGTGCGTATACCGTGTAGGCGACGAAATAATGATCTACAATCGACGCAAATGGATCTAGAACAATGGATTCCATCATTTAGGTCGATGATTGTCAAACCAAATTCAAACGAAGATTTGATATCGGAATCCTTAAGAAGTTACAATAATTATCCAAAACTAAATGAAAATTCTGAGACTAAAAATAATGAGAATGCGTCCGACAATAAACAACTCGCTACGCCAATAATATGCTATCAAATTTCTTTAGAAAATGAATTGCAAAAAGGTCCAGTTGCTAAAAATTCAATAGAATCTACTGAACATCCAAATACAGAGTCACCAGATAATACTAAGCTATTTAGAAGAAGAATGCAAAATACAGATCTCCGTTCTAACAATGTCGTATTAGATCCTAATATTAGAACTGGTTTATTTAAATTATGTTCAGAACTAGAAACAATTTCAGGTCAGGTACTAAAACTAGATGACGAAAATCGACGAAATTTAAACAACGAAGTTAAAAATCAAGAAAATAAAGAATACTATGCAGAAGAAGACATAAGTAGGAATAGAAATGAACAACAAGCTGGTTATAAATCAGATTCTAGAACGTTTGGCAACGCTGATATAAAGACAAATAGTAAACAAACAGATGTAGTACAAGACTTTAGTTTTGATTCCTTGCCTAATTCAAATTTGATGTCGGATGAGGAATCAAAGAATTATAACGAAAATTTGAGAGACATGAAATTTCGTTTATCGGAACCAACAAAAGGTGAGGGGATTAAAGATTTATCCCAATCTCGAGTGATGCTAATGGAAAACACTAGAGTTTGTTATGCATGTAATTCAGCTAGTGATCCTACCTGCTGGGAACCGAGTAGACGTACCACTGTCAAGTACTGTCGTAAGGAACACGATGTTTGCGTCACCAAAACATACAAAAATAAGCGTAAGCATAATTTTATATCGCTTCTTTATAATCTAATACTACCTAATTGGTAATTATCATCACCTTAGTACTTTGTCCCGCAGCGTATACTACCGAGTATAGAACTTTCCTACTTTTTCATACGTACTTTACAACATCGAACCAGTATTCATTGGATGCACCTCTTTTCCAAAATCTGGCGGTGACGGTTCAACTAGACATTTATTTCCCTTGCGTGTTTCTGTAAAACAGAGCCTTATTAGCGTAAGCAATACTCTAACAGTTTATATGCTATATCGAGGACATAAAAGTTGAAAGAGATAGAATGTTATCTAAATTAATAATGCGTTATCTATATTTTTTGTTTTAGGTTCAACTACCATTATCCGAGACTGTGCAAAATCTTGCGATGAAACCAGCTTATCTATACTGGAACCGAAGTTTACATCTTGTTCAGTCTGTCACTCGGATCTTTGTAATGGCACTTATTCTATCACTAATCGTCACACAAGCATTTTGGGACTTATTTCTTTTATGATATACATATTTCAGAGTAATCTATCTTAAATACCCTGAGAATGATTTACTCCCAAAAACTAATGCTTTGTAAAATTATCGATGACATTAGTCAATAATGTTAAAACTGTTAATTGATTTCATTTTAAAACCTTATTATACACAAGGACTTGTTTAGTCTTAACTTAATAGACAGACAGAAAACTTTTAAATTACCAAATATTATAATTCGGAATATGTTTGTTTTCACTAGGTTGTTTGAATTAATATACTTACGACTATATATAGGTAATCATAATATTTAAAAAATTTATTCACTTGTTATATTATTTTCAGCATTTCATGTATTTAAACATTTAAAAAAAAAACAATCGGCAGACAAACACACACATTGTATATCCCCAAATTAAGCAAGTTACGCTTGTGTTATGGGTAATATACAACGGACTACTCTGGGGCCGATCCCAGACACCCAGACCATAGTAAATAACGGATAAAATACGTTTCCGAAATTTGCTATACCAGGAATCGAACCCGGAGCCTCTGCGTTGCAGTGAGGTAGGCCGGCAAAGGCTTAGCCCGCTCAACCACAGAGGCCGTCAAAATAAATGTTTTTCATAAACGTACTCTGTACTTGACTACGAATAGTATTTTAATGAGGATATAAACCTCATAGGTGTAATAACTATTATGAATAAGAGGGTTAAAATTAACTTTGGTTACAGGGTAAAAAAAACGGCTGACCAACATACATGTGCTATATTCCAAATTTAGGTCAGTAATGCTTGTATTGTGGATTATAATGGACCACCTGGAACTGAACCCAGACCGAAGTAAATAACGGAAACTTATCTGAATCGTTCAAATGCAATACTATCGGTTAAATTTTGACATAAACTCCATACAAATAATGTCAAATTCTACCGATGGTAGTAAGGCAAGGGAACGAATAGTAAGGTACCGGACGTTAGTGAAATGGGTGAACCAAAGTTTAGACCCACATAGGTTGTCAACATCCAGCATAGCAAAGTTAATTTAACTTTGTAAATCAATTGTATTAGTGTTCGTAAAAAACTGGATAAGTGCGTATCGGCCCACCCATATTGAAGCATTGCGTAGAAGTTATAAATGTCCAATGTTTTAGTTATTTAGCTACGGATCGCTAACAGGAATTTGATCAAAAATATCCCACTTCTCAATAGGTTATCAACGGATTTAATTAAAAGTAATTTTTGTAAAAAGTATTTTTAAGCTCTCGAGGATTTTTCAGTAATTTTTTAAGTGACAATTCAAAAGTTAGAGAGCATTTACAGAACAATTTCACGACTTTGAATGCGTATCTCGCTACATATTTACTTAAACTAGTGGTCGAAATTCGACCATAATTAATTTAAATTATAAGTTTGAACATTATTAAGGTTCTGTTGTGAAAGACTATACTTCTATATTTACAGATTTCGCCAAGCCTCTGACTTTAACAATAAACAAAAGAGTATAAATGCGTATGTATGTCAAATACATGGTAGTGTGTGTAATGTTTTTTTTTATTGATTTAATATATTTTATATGTATAATAAATAAAAAAATGGCTTTCTGCACTCCTTCTCTATATAAACTATAAGTGTGCGAAATTTCATACTCCTCCGTCCGCGCAATATTCGTAAAAACGGGTACAAAGTTTTTGCTTCACGTATTAATATAATGATTAAAAAGTCAAACAGTCGTTAAAAAAACCTCTTTATGATTTTTTAAGAGCTGACGACACGAGTAAGTATAATTTTTTTTTACGCAATTTTGTCAGAAATCTTTTACTGTGCAGGCTGTAGGGTTGTGGAATGTATTACCAATGAGCATCAGAAGTACAAAGTCACTTACTTCTTTTAATAAACTCCTTAAAGATCACTATCTAAATTTGTAACCAGTAATTTATGTATGTGTATGTAACTCTATGTACATATATTTGTATATAAATATGTATGTGTATTTTTATTTACTATTAATATATGTATATATGATTGTATATATTTTAAACTATGCGCACTGAATACCGACCCATTATTAGAAATGTAAAATTATCTCCAGAAGGTTGTCTGGAAGAAATCGCTGTTAGTGATAAGACCGCCGATTGTACTAGTTATATGATTGTTAACTCATGTGTATTATTTTCTTGTGTGCAATAAAGAATATTCTATTCTATTCTAAGTACAGTTGAATTTAAACTTAATCTTTTTTTTTTGCAATTTTACTAGTGTTGTGCAGCTGGATATAGATTACATAACGGTGTCATTTTGTCAAAATAGCTACGACACCCTAAAGGTGTTGTTAATTCTTAAATAAATAATCCAAATAATATCAGACTTATATACTATTGCCATTCGTCTTATACGCCATGTTACTGATAAGTAGGGTTTAGTATAAAACATTTATTGATTTAACCTCACTCAATGCAAACGACGGGGGAAGGTACGGCTTTATTCGCATCTCAAGTTCCTATTTCCCCGGTACAATGCATATACGAACGCGTAGACACTCCTTGATGTATTTGTTTGTAACGTCAAAATAACTACAGCTTTTTACTAAAAGCATATGAACGTATATATTCGGTAATTATATAAAAAAATCAATTTAAAAAATGTTGTCTGTATGTCTGTTTGTTCCGGCTTACAGCTGTAAAGGCTGGACTGATTTTGACGGAACTTTCACTGGCAGATAACTGATGTTGTAGGAGGAACTTGGCTACTTTAAAAATTAGGGTACCGCGAAAAACAATTCCACAAAGACGAAGTCGCGGGTAAGAGCTAGTATTCAATAAAAAGTGATACTGACTGCCTCTTGCCCCACCTCAGTTGAATTTTGATATTACTTGTGTGGAGTTTATGTCAAATTCAAAGTCAACCAAACGCGGATTCAGCCCTGAAAAAAGGTTGTGGTCACAGCCATTCCAAAAACAAGCAAAGTGCGAGACGGAGTATGAATTGGCTCATGGTCGATAATCTTCTTTGTAGGAATGCACTATGCATTCTTACAAAGGAGATGTTTACAAAATATATGACACCCTGGCCAAGATTTTTTATAGTGTATAGTTCCACGCGGGCAAAGCCGTGGGGCGAACACTAGTAAATTAATATATAATATTATAACATTCTAAACATGCCGTGTCTGTACATTAACGATGGAGAACACGATGCAATTTTTTTAAAATTCTTGTCTTATTGTCGGTTTGTCTGTTTGTTCGGGATTCACGTAAAAACTACTAGGCCGGATTCGATGCGATATTCGCTGATTGACAGCTAATTTTTATACTTAAATTCTGCGGTCCTATTTATCCTGGGAATCCCGCGAGAATGTTTCTGGGAGCGGTTTGTAGTTGTTCGGGTGAGAATTAGCTAATTCCAACACAGTTGTCACCAAAACAGTAGCTTAGATTCTTTTTCATGTAAATGTGTCCTTGTACGCACTATTTTTTTTTTTTTAATTTTATTAAGACATTGGATATAATATCATCAGCATATCGGCCTGTATAGACCGTGAAAGTGTGACATCACAAGTCCATTAGGGTTGTGGGCATGCCCATCGTGCCCACAACGGTGGATCCGCGCTTGGTTTAAAATGTATTTTATTTAGAGACCAGCTGATTCCCGCGACTTCGTCCGCGTGGTGCGGTTCTTTAACTATCCCACGGGAACTCTTTAATTTTTCGGGATCAAAAATATCCTATATGTTGACCAGAGATATAAGCTACCACCATCCAAAGTTTCATTTAAATTGGTCCAGTCGTTTCGGAGATTAGCCCGTACAAACAGACAGACAAACAGGGAAACAAAAACTTTGAAAAAAACATAAATTAGTTCTATTTCACTTCTTACATCCCCCTGACTCGATTTTTAGCATTTTTTTTCATTGTACCGAAAATTCGACCTCTACAGTTTTATTATATGTATAGATTGGAAATGAACATTGAATCATTGGAACGCGTATTCAAAATACCTAATTATGTCCATAATTAATGTACCTACCTACCTAGACCTTAGACCATTAATAGAAAGGAGGACTCGGACTCTCAAAGTGAAGCCGGCTAAAGGATGTCGATCGCGCCGCAGTGCGTTACGAGAATTCAATATTAAATTAATCAAATTAGTATGGAAAAAGGTGGAATGGTTTCCAGTAGATACAATACTATTAACCATACAAACGCAAACCACGTGTATATTACATAAGTTTACGCACACAAGTTTTTAAAAATGATTCACTTCATTTGACACTTTAGTTGAAGAAAGCGGAGGGCCGGTATGAGTGGCGCCGACTTATGGCGGGTTCCTATATCTTACTATTCATTCACTTACCTTATCATCGGTTGAATTAAGACATTACTTGTATGGAGCTTATGTCAAATTTTAACCGATAGTAAGGAAAAAGAATAGTCTAGAGTAGAATGGAAAAAGATAGTATTCTTCTTCCATGCCGATAGTAGGTAATGCAAAGGAACGGTCGGTAGGATATAGGAATCGGCCCTTAGGAAGGCCTACGTCCTGCAGTGGACTCGACCCGCTGACGACGTGCATTTTATCTCTGACATATATTGGACCATTTTAAGTAAAATACAGTCTTTAACGTTCCGCAGACATATTGCCAAAAACCGAAAAACACTCTTTGGCTGCTCGTTTATACTAAAAGTCCCCACAACTGTTATGATCGCTGTAAAATGAATAACGATGTTCATACGAGAATTTGCAATTCAACGTTATGAGTTACGTGTATAGAGTATCAGGGGATTTTTCCAGATTTCATTGTGAAAAGCAACGCTAAACAATTTATCGCCCGTCCCTTTATGCCAGACGGACAAACGTTACTGCAAATAGGATATAGGTGTATGTATACGACCTAAAGAGAATAAAAATGATTTGTAATTTGGAAACATTGTTTCATGGAATATATAAACTTTTTACAATATGATGTGTGGGTGTCGTTTACAAATCAAGTGTAACCTAATTAGTTCTAATATGATAATTTTTGCTTTTTGGAGGGAATTCAAAGAGCGATATTTTGCTGTATAGTTTGACATTCTTTTATAGAAATTGATCCTTACAAGCTACACTATGGTTTAGTCATTGAGATATAACATGTGATCTAAGGGTTTAGTATAATAATATTCACAGTACGTTTTTTTTTTTCAAAATCAACCGACTCTTCACTAGGGTAACTGATTTAAAAAAAATATAATGATCCCGTTTTAGTTTCCATCATAATCGGACCCTATATTCCTTTTTTTATTGTTAGAGTTCAGCAGACAGGCAGACGGCCCACTTGACGGAAAGCGGTTACCATCGCCTATGGACATGGGCAATACTAAAGGTGCTACAAAAGCGCTGCTGCTCTCTTAAGGGAGACTGGAATCTTGCCACTGATGCCGGAACACAGTTCAAGATTGTTATGGTGGCATACTAAAAATTCCTTTGAGTATTTTTCACTATATATTATTGTTTCAAGCTTGGCTATAGAAGCCTACTTGAAAAAAATCAAATCGTATAACTAAATAAATTATAGCGGCATGTGGATGAATATTCGTATTTAATTTATATACACCCAGTAATTACCAAGAAACATGACATGTAAAGACAACATCATCTTATCAGTTTAACATTGAATAAAACTAAGCCCTAAAGCTGGACCGTTGTCGATAAGTTAAAATAGCAACTTCCTGTTAAATTAATTCGTTAATAAATTACAGGAATTAACAACGTAGTATCTATAGAGAAGTAGGATTGCGTGCGAGCCAACAATGGAAGATGGATAGACACACTCGGTGGTTATTCATGAGTACAGAAAACATTGGCGAACACTCCGATTCCTGGCACGCTGCAGGCTTCTGTCTCTTGGGCACTCGACTGATGTTTATAAAGCCTCCACACGAATGTTATTCAATGAAGAATTAAGAATACAACTTGTATACTAACTTAGCCTTGACGGGGCTTTGATTATTTTATTTATTTATTCAAACAATAACACATTTTTTATATCTACATCTAAAAAACCCGAAAGGGTTTGACTATAATGTTAAGTCTGCGCTTTAAGTAGAAATAATGGATATGAGGTAGTTTAACTATTACATCTATTGTATCAAAAATCCTACTTACAAGTGAAAAAAGGACAACAAATACCAACATTGCCTTCTATTTTTGCCATGTATATACAAAACAAGGATGTAGCGTGTTAATGTTTCTTTTAATAATTAAATTAGTTTAAAATTAATATCAGACATATATACATATACATACAATTGATAGAATAATCGTATTTACTTTCTTTGCATATTTTATCGTAGAAAATGCTGAAATGTTACGTATTCGAGGATAAGAACTTTGTTTATTCCCGTTATCGAAAACGTACGTATATCACTATACGTACTAGAGTATTTAATCAAAACTAGTTCATCAGTTTCCCTCGTGTAAAGTTTGAATCCGCGTCCCATAGTCAAGGGGGATAACCTCGTTTCTGAAAGTTAAGTTATATTAAATTTCATCATAATCCATTCATTTCCAAACTAGTAATGGATGCAATAATAGTGTGATGGAACTAATTAATTTTAAAACATCTAGATAGGTATCCTTAATATACGCTACAAAAGTCGTGGTAATTCAGTGGGTAAAGCCGTATTTCATTTCAATGATGTCGAATAGAAAAGATTGGCTACCCATTGTACTTTATAGTCTTATGACAGTAAAGTGTGTTCTTGTACATTTGTTATGTTGGTGTACATTAAAGTGTAGTTGTTGTTGTTGTTGAACGTCTAATGTCCTTATCGTTATTATTAACATGTGCTGACAATGATGGAAAAAATCGTGAAGAAACCTAAGAATCAAGGTTACTGGTATATGAAACCCTCCTATCCGTCTTAAAATGAGGAGATCCGAATCTATCAGTGAAACTTTTTTATCTGATATTATAATATCACTTCCAGATTTAAAAATTAATATGGACTAATATGTTATTTATATAACGTTTACACAATCAAACGATTGTGTAAATTTTTCCCTCCATTCCAAGGGCATGATATACCTAGTCTATATAAATATTGTAACAAAGAAATTGTTTTATCTATTGCAAATAACATTTATAAGTTTTACAGTGTTTTGGTTTAATACATAAATATAAAACAATTTAAAATATAAAAAGCTTATTCGAAGTGGTCTCCATTGGCTGCAATACAGTCCTTTAAACGTTGAGGCCAGATATCAATAGAAGCGCGTACTCTTTCCGTGGGAAAATTCTTCACTGCCAATCGTATGGATTGTTCTAAGGACTCCAAATTATCATGGCGTTTAGAGCAAGCCGTACTCTCTAAAACTGACCATAAATCATAATCCAGCGGATTAAGATCGGGGCTAGACGACGGCCAGTCTTCAGCTCTGATGAAATCCGAAACGTTTGTTTCCAACCAAGACTGCGAGGACCGAGCTTTATGAACCGGCGCTGAGTCTTGCTGGAAGGATCATTCTTGGTTATTGAACATGGTGTTGTTAAGGGCATTAACTACCTTCTCAAGAATGGTATCTTGATACACTTGTGCCGATGTTTTGATACCTTTTTCACAAAAATATGGCTCAGTCACTCCTTCATAGCTAACACCCCACCAAACCATCACCGAAGATGGATCATGCCCACGTTGGACGCTGTCGGTTAATTGAGAAGCTTCCTTAGAGCTTTGAGCATAAATACGGTCATTTTGTTTGTTAAAATGTTGCTCAATTGTAAAAAAATTCTCATCCGTAAACCAAATTTTTCTGTGACCTCCCTTTGCATACCGCTTCAGTAGTTGTTTCGATTTTACCACCCTATTCTTTTTTCAATTATGAGTTAAGAAATGACCAGTGCGTCTCTTATAGGCTGCAAGTCCTAAGTCGTCTTTTAAAATACGCGACATTTCGGACAGTATTTCTTCAAATTCTTTCCCTTACTGCTTTGACCACCTTTTTCGTTCAAACACTACGTGGACGGCCAGATCTTTTTCTGTCACAAACAGAGGAGGTCTCATTGTTTCTATTAATAGCCCGATACACAAACATTTGACTAATACCAAGCGTTTGGAGAGTTTTAAAAATTGCATTTGGTTCCATACCTACTTTGTGTAATGCAATCACAGCTATTCCGTTCTCTATATCGCCCCACTCACGTCACCTCAAAATGAGAAAACACAATGAACAATCATATAAAAATGACAGATTCCAAATTCAAATGTAATATTTTGTTTCTTTTTCATTGTAACAGTGTTAATGGCCAGACTAAGTATATGCATAACATACATATTAGCATTTATAGTAAGGGTAAATAGTATCTACCCTACCCCAGTTACGTATACAATGTTTAAGTATTAGCCCCTATTCTATATTCTACAATAGAGTACAGAGTAAAGACAAATTTGTCGGTCTATAGTCAAAAATCCTCATCATTAAGGGATGGTTACTATATCTTACCGACCGTACATTTGCCTTACCATCGGTTTAAAATTGACATAAGTTTCATACAAGTAATGTCAAAATTCATCCAATGGTAAAACCAGTGAATGTATAGTACGATATAGAAACCGGCCATAACATAAAAGGTTTTTTGTTTGGTAAATGTTTAAGTTAGAAATTGACCTTCTATCCACTCATAGATAACGCGCATCGTTAAATCGTACGATCAAATAAATAAATTAACTATATGAACAATGTAGGACGCCCTCAAGCCCGGAAGAGTGACGACTTGCGAAAGGTCGCCGGCATAGGCTGGATGAGGAAGACGAGAGACCGGGATATGTGGCGCAAACTTGAGGAGGCATATGTGAACAGGCCTCCAGCAGTGGACAAGGACCGGCTGAAGAAGAAGAATAATATGAACAATGTACATTATTACCATAACGTTGATGTGGTTCCTATAGTGCTTAGGTATCCTCAGTAGGTTAAAAAATATATTATTTATAAACTTGATTATCACATCTAGACGGATAAACGTGCTCCAACCTGGACCATATATTCGTTCAATATCTAGCAAGGATGAGATCAAACACAAACAATATACCTGCCACAGTAACGAAAGACATCTACTGTTAAATAAAAGGGATATGATTAAAATTAATTATTATACTTGGTAATTAATTGTCTCATATGTGTACATATTCTAGAACATGAATAAAACAAACTGAAATTCACCCAACAAACAAACACAGGAAGTGAAACTTTCATCCTCACGTTTGAACCTTAAATTAAATTAAATTAAAAATTAGGGAAATAAGGGAATACCTAAGATTAAATAGATAGGGAAAGTGGATTTACAGCTAACCATTATCAAGAAGATCCAGGTCGTAAACCCGGAGATAAAACTCTTAATAGCTGCGTCGGCTACGATTTATTTAAATTCTTGTTTTGTTAAAATATTGCTTTGAAGTGGGAATATATTAAAACAATGAAATATTACGTAAAGACAGAGAAATTGGAAAATTTAGCATCGCCTTCTTCATAAAATTAAATATTTATCGACTAGCTATGTTCCTCAGTTTCTGATGTAATTATTACCATGGAAAACAGACAGTGTTACCTAACTTTAGAACCCCACCTTTTAGGATATACGAGTATATCTTCGATGTTACTCAAAGAAATTTTCGTTGAAAATACTTATTAAGCTCTATGGCTTTTTTATTCAGATTTTTTTATATCGAGACTTAAAATAGTATAGTCAAGTTAACAATTTTGTCGTTGCTATAAAACTCGTCCACACTGTTCTAGTCGAATAGTACAGGATTTTGCATGAATATATGAATTCACAGGTAACAAGATAAACAAAAGTCAGTTCGGAAATGGAATCAACGGTAGCGGGATGCAGTGGAGGCACGTTTGCGCTGAAATTCATGCAAAATTTTCCCACGAATTCAGGTGGTGTTCCGAAATAAGCCAATATATTAAACTGCTGTAGACACATATGAGTATGTTTATGTATAAAAACAGACGTCATAAAATACTTTTGACTAAGAACTGCCGAAAGTATCATAACGTAGTGGAATTTTTTTTTTAACTTAATTTGAAACTCGTTGAAACGAAAAACCGACACTAAAAGAAATAAAAACACAAATCTATAGCAAAAGAATGAGATACGAGTTTTACATTGTGCAGCACAGATTAGAGAGTCAATAAGACCGATGATTAAACATAGGTCCAATTTGGACCGAAACAAAACTGATAATGATATTTTTTTGACTAAAACAGGAAAAAATTGAAAGTGATACTTAAGAAGTTTATTTTGAACTATAATATGTTTGACGGATGTACGCTAAAGGAATTATATTTATATTAATAAAAGTTATAGGAGATTTATCTGTGAGTATATTCTCAGAAGTTTCACTTCTGTTGCGTGTGAACTGCACACACACACACAATTTTTTTTTACAGAATATATTTTAGCAGTCTAGGAATGGAACTAAGAGTCTCCGCATTTTTCAGTGCTTCTACTAATCTCTAAAGTACGCGTTAAGTGCGAATAAGTGAACAATATTATGTAAGTGATTTAAATCCCAAGTCTTACACAATAACGTTCTAGTTATAGCAAATTGAATAATACAGCTAGAAAATACCATCAACATTTGACTGTTTGTGAATGAAGCCGGAAGTTCTTAGTCTACCTAGGTGAATCGAAAAGTTCTAGGAATCAATATTAAAAAATGCAAAAATTTAAACAAAAATATTGTATTTTCCACACAATCTCCCTCCAATACAATGCATTTGAATAACTCGTTTCTAACTTCCTTATTCCTTGCGAAAAAATTGTACTACTTGAGTGGCTAAAAAGTCCTCTACGGCAGCCATAACCGCGTCATTATCGTGAAATTTAGTTCCACAAATTTCCTCTTTTAATTTTAGGAGTAAAAGAAAATCCACATGTGGCTAAGGCCGGAGAATTTGGTCGATTGATTTAAGGAGATTGAAGCCAGCACAATGGACTGCGTTGAGCGCAATTTCCGATCGATGAGCGGAAGCGTTATCGTAAAGAAACAACACGCCCAACGACGTTTTCCACGCCGTTATTCTTTAATTGCTTCAAGCACTTTCGGAATTAAATTTGCATAATAGGGTCCAGTAATCGTCTGGCCTTTTAACATGTAATCAATAAAAAAGATTCCTTCATTAACACAAAACACTGAGGCCATAACTTTGCCAGTGGTAGGAGCAACTCTAAATTTCTTAATGGATGTAGAGGATGGTCGTTTGCAAGATATGCTTTGTATCTTAGGTTCAGGATCAAAATGATTGACCCATGTATCATCTATGGTGACAACACAATGGCAATAAATATCCGAATCACGCTGGAACATTTGGAGATTATGCTTAGAAATTCCCAAACGTCGCTTTTTGTTTTCCTTGGTTGACATGCGTGGCACCCATATTGCCGACACTTTTTTGGACCCCAAATTTGAAAGTGAATCAATTAAAATGGATTGAACGCTACCAAAAGATATCTTTAGGCTCTCAGCTATATGTTTTATAGATATTCTTCCGTCTTCCAAAACCAAATTCTCAACCTTTTTGACATTTTCTTTCATAACGGAGGTTGAAGGCCGCCCAGAACGCGGGTCATCTTTTCAGCTTGATCTACCTCTTTTAAATTCAGCCACCTAGTACGCAACCATAGAATAGGTTACGGCATACGGCAAAACATTTCTTTCGTAGACATTTTTTTCAAGCTGAAATATTTTATCACCGCACGTAACTCACTTTTATCCATAATTTTGCGTTTTTAGCAACTCGTTGCACAATACAATTTATTACGTGCGAACGAACTAAGAAAAACAAATGACAGTTGGCATCAATATTCTGTGATTGACACTCTTTAATTTGAATATCGAACTTCTCCCAAAAAGGTTTTATATATACACTTCTAAGAACTTTTTGATTCACCCTCGTACTTTATCAAAAAATAGAGAAGAATTATCTGTAAGTATATTCTCTGAAATTTCACTATATATGTCATTGTTTGATTTGCACATATTTTTTTTTAATTCAATATTTATTAAACTTTTGACAAAAACCGTATAAAATCATTATGTCTGGCCGTCTGTCTGTCTTTTCAACTTCATTCATGTCATTCCAAAATTTGAATATCTATGGATTGAATATAGAATTATCTGTAAGTATATTCTCTATATTCTCTGAAATTTCACTATATATGTCATTGTTTGATTTGCACATATTTTTTTTAAATTCAATATTTATTAAACTTTTGACAAAAACGTATAAAATCATGATGTCTGGCCGTCTGTCTGTCTTTTCAACTTCATTCATGTCATTCCAAAATTTGAATATCTATGGATTGAATATCTATATTTACGGAGTAGTGGACTATACTAATTCAAATCTTCAGAGAAATAGAAATGCATCATACTAGTCCATTCAAAATCGATTTCGCAAAAATTCAGTCGCAAAACACTTGTAAGATGTGGTGCTGGTTCAAGTAAATATTATCAAAGATAGTATTCCCCAACTGCGAGTTTTTTCAATCAAAGAATAAGCTAAAATAACAACCCTCGGGGAAATCAACACGGTTTAAGAAGCTCCCCCGACCTTCTTTCTATATTCGATTGGGCACCACTCATAGAGTCTATTTTTTTTCTATATTGCTGGAATTTTATGAAATGTTACAGGCAAGAAATTATTTTATTTTTAAAAAATTGGGATTTTTACACGGATAAGGGTTAAGCTCATATTATACGGTTCATTTCTGTCTTTCCATTTGGATAAAGCAACCAAAGTGATCCATATAAACATTATAGTATGTAAACATAAGCACATTTTATATTTGTTTATGGTATTGTTTTATACTGAAAACAATGCACAAGTAACGTTATTGAAAGAGCCCTAACTACACCCATACCACACATAACCTTGAATCATTCAGTGTGATTGAATACCGTGGTCTCCTTTGAGGTCCTTTCAACAAAATTGATTCAATTTGGATGATCCGTCTAATATCAGCATTAGAGGTGACCGAGGTCCACTGTTTTTCTTTTGTTTTATTGCCTGAATGAAGTACGCAAGCAAACATGTAGACGGCACACCAGATAGAAAATTGATATCGTCGCCTATGAACGCTTGTAACATCAGGGCGAAGCCCACGAGTTATCGCTCTATAAGAAAATTTCTAATGCCCTTTTTAAACACCCCCAACGGATATTGTACAAAACATTTTATTTAAAGTCCTATTTTTGCTAAAATGAGTAAGGAAGTTTAAAAATCGACCAAGCACGTCGTATAAATGCAGTACAGTTAAAGGATCTTCCATGATAGAGGTGACAAAATTCTATTGTTCTCGTCGTTTGGCTACGGAACCTTAAGAAATAAAAAAGAAAAAAGCTTATTTACCAAAGGCGACACACAAGATATGAAATTGATGCAACATTAGACATAAATAAATAAAGTTGTATGGCGCAATTTGGCAAATGAGGTAGGCTCTCGGTATATTACTGTGTCGGAACTATTCCGACACAGCATTGATTTTCAGTGCTTACATTTCAGAGATATTTCATTCAAAACACTCCATGTGCATGCGGAATCCGCAGGAAAAAAAACCACCCCGGATATTCCGTACACACGAAGTCGCTGAAAATAATAATATAATTTTGTTGGGTTCAGTTGTTGTGTAAATGTTTGTCGAATAACAATAAATAAATAGACTATTATTACATAAAATTATAGACTACCCAAAACCCCGTTGACTAAGAATGTCTGCCTTGAGAAGTAGATATCACACTTACACGGAAACTGAATCCCCCTCAATCAATTTATCCAAACAATAACAATGACTTTTCAGGACTACCGTCATTTAGTTTGTTTCAACAAATCACTGCACTTGCCAAAAATCCTATTATTTCTCACATGTCTGTCTTTTTGACACACAAACGAATCCGACGACAAAATCGCGACATCTTCCATCTACCAAGGCAAAATTGAGGGGACAGAGATAGATATACTAACATACTATTATACAAAAAGAGAAGGAATGTGTATGTATCACGAATGTGTATTGTGGTTTGAACAGGAGATGGCGGTACCATGACTTGAAAACCATAGTTTAACATTAAATAAAAAATACCCCACTTTATTAATATTTTTGTTAACGCAGGGGAATGTATTTTCTTGTGACACACACACGGTTCCTGGATACAGAAGGAGATCAAAAGCAGCGCCTAATACCGCCTGCTCGTGTGCGTGTGGGAGTCGTGTACCTAATGGCAAGCGGCATCTCCTCGTCTGAGAGAAGAGGCCGGCGTATTTCCCACTAAAGCTACTTGTGTCCCGTCGAGAAATTACATATAGATTGAACAAAGAAGAAGAAGAACTATATGTAATTTCTCGACGGGACACAAGTAGCTTTAGTGGGAAATACGACGGCCTCTTATGTCACAGGATATACGACGTTCATTGTGACGTTCTAGTGCGCCGAATTTGGTACTAAGGCCAGGAAAGCAAGGCCGTACCACTACGTACAGTAGAGGTGATTCCAATGATACCCCCGTAAACAATGGCCCTGTACCACGAATACTGGGAAACCAGTACATAACGATGTGTTCGAACCGAGAACGGTCGAAGACTACCTGCACTGTCCTTTCCCGCTTTCTCGCGGCGGCCTCCTTTTTTTAAGCGACTACAGACTCTAAAAGTAAACCGCCTGTCAGTGAAAGTCGCTGTGGATTGCTCCTCAACGAATCTACCGGCTCCGACCCCCATATCTCAACTATGCTATGGTAAGATTATTATTTTAATCTGCTCTGTGATATGTAGACAGATGCACGAAGCCAATAAAATTCTTCTTCCATCACAAAGAGACAGGTGATCGACCGGAGATGATAATTTTATAAGAGTTCTGTTTCATTATCACCATAAAAATCATCATTAGTACCCTTAGTACCCTCACAAATAATGGATTATTATTACTAGAAAAAAGTAGATTTACAAAAATCATGGTTATAGTAGCGACATCTAGTTAAATTAGTAAACAATAAAATGTATGCAGGTTTTCCCCATTATCTTATAATTTTTTCGGCTGGATACACTTCTAATATTAAAATTTAAACACAAGTCTAATTTAAATCTAATAAGGAAATTGGCTTTTTGCTTCATTTTTTACATTATTTTTTCAGTTATCCATTCGTTAACGAATTTTTAACTCTGATGGATAGTGAATACACCGCCTAACTTAATCGATTATTGCAGCTTCCATTACACACTGACCTCGTAGCAGCATTGCCACATGAACTATAATTACAATAGATGTAATATTTTTACAGCATCTATTGGACACTTTATTAATATAAATACAGTGTATAGAGACCAGAAATAAATCGTAATCTTGTATTGAATATTCATGACTATTTCTAAGAAAAAGTTATAAAAATGTTGAAATGCAGCCTGCATTTAAATGTTATTTTTAAAATCGAACTAATCAACATAACATAGGGTAAGGTATTCCCTGTATCACAGAGATAAGAATTATCCAATTAAATGTACTTGTATATGTGATAGCACATTAATTTATGATGTCGTTACTGCGTCACTTAAATGTTTTACGCTACCACTAAAGAGTTAAGTAATGCAATCGGACTAACGATAGTACGTACAGTCGTAAATGTCTTTTTCCCATGTGGCTAGATAGTAACAATGCATCTTCACTTGATACGATTTTGGCACATGCCTTTCGCTTCACATATTTTTCTTAAACTCTTCATACGTGTACGTTTGTTTATAGTTCTTGATTATTTTATCTGAACTCTGTCCAAAATGTTTGCAATTTTGTAGTGTTATATACGCCATGGTATATGCAGTAAAGTATACAGTCGTGTATCGACACTAATTCTACCCATACTGCTGTCGTGTGTATCTTTTGTCAGTCTCCTTTTCAGTTATTTCTAAATGCCTAAACCACCTTTACATTTATTTTTAACTTTTACTATGAATGATAATGATTATGAATAGTTACATAGTTTAATAAAGTAATAATTATTAATTACAATTATATGTTCTCTTATTTATTTATTTATTAGTGGAACACTTACAAACCAATAGATGGCGCTGTGCAACAATTGATGTCACAAACGTTTCCTAAAACATACAAAGAATATATACAAATTTTCAACTATAACAGATGCCTCGCTGGTAGATCTTCCTTTAAGACGTAGGAGCCTTCCATCTCGCTCCTCCACCCTATACGGGGCGCCTTCTTCATAAGTAAGTATATTATACTGTGCTGTGCTAATCTAGCACAGGGATTTTCTCGCAAATACGGTATTTTTGTCTACAATACTGTATTTCTGAGTTTTAATCTGGAAACACCGCCCTGAGCCTCGTGGAGTCGTAAACGACATTTACGCATGTGCATTTCCATTCTATTTTTTCCAATGTTACCAGATGGGGGAGGAACCTGAAAATTCGGGAATTTTTCGACGTTGGGGGAGATTCGGGGGTGAAGATTCTTTGGGGAACATTCAAGCGGAAAAAATTTCTTGAGAGAAATTTTTGAGATTTTGAAGTACCAATAATTCATCTTCAAACACAATTCTCATCACAACAATTATTATATCTAAGTTATAATATAGTATTATTACTTTATCTTAGAATTATATTCTACTAGTGAATTCAATTCAATAGTTCATTTTAATAATTCAATTTATTCGTTCGTTCATTTACGTTATTTATTTATTATGCCGTCTCTACTCGTTTGCGTCGCATCCTATATAGGCTACTTTCCGTTAGAGACTCACAACAACCGCGTTCACGACGGCGGTTTTTCCCGTTCCACTTATTTGCTGGCGACATAATCGTAAACTCAAGTGGACGGGTTATTTAATCGATCTATTGACACGGGTCATTGTGAGCGCTCCGTAAGCGAAAATGATGACGTCATTAGTGACAATTTTCGTCACGATGGTGGTTTTGCTATTTCATTTCTCCTTTAAAATAAGCAAAAATTGTTTTGGCTTTTTTTTACAAAAAGTTTGTTGGGATTTTTTGAAAAAAAATTGTGGTTAATTGACATGGCCATCTGGCAACACTGATTCATTCAAATCGAACTAGTCTTTTGAGTGGGTGCGCGACTGTTACAACTGTCAAAGACAAAGTAATTTTTGTGCTTTGGCCACTGTCACTAGTTTTTAAATTTTATACAAAAAAGTGAGTATTCATTATATTAAACAAATATATTGTTAATATTCGTTTTCATGTGCTAAGTTACATTTTAGTGCAGTGAGTCATAATCATATTACAGTAATAACCTAATAATTTGTATTAAAAATCAATTTTGTCATTTAAATTAGTATAATGTGAATTCCTTGTTTTAATCTTATCATTATCAATATGGAGCTTCATTTTCATGGTCAATAGTTCACTTTTTTATATCAATTTCAAACACTTACGTAATGTGTCATTACGAAACCGAGTGCCATTGTGCCTTGGAACTTTTGAAATGACATTGATCCTGACCTAATTCTATGATTAGAATCCCATGTCTTTTTATCTAGTCGAATTTAACCTCTGTTTATCATCATCTTAACACATTTTACAAGTTCATCTATTTTCCGTCAGAATTTTTTTGTGTTTTTACTCGGAACTTTCTTTCGTTTATTGAATTTTCGCGCGTTAATGATTCCCTCATCTTTCATACTGACCACCATACATAAAGTATTTGAGATTTTTAGCTGATGTAATCCCTTTGTCATGAGAGGTCAGTGTGTATTTTATTACAGTCGTGCTATTTAAATTTTCAGAAATAAAATGGGCGTACCTGCTGGAAATGCTGAAAATGGAAAGAAGATCTTTGTACAGAGATGTGCTCAATGCCACACTGTAAGTACAAATAAATAGCCAGCCTTCTGTACACCTTACCCATATAAGATGGTGACCTAGGCTACTGAGCCTAGGTTAAGCCTAGCCTAGCCCTCAAGACTATGAGTATTGTACTTATAGTTTTGAGGGACATTGTGAAGAATACAATATAACTAGGTTAAGTTTTCTTTTATTACATTAGTTTATAAAGTCGTTGTACTAAGTTAGATAATTCACATTTTCTATGTCTAAATTAATAAGAACCAATATTATGTATATTAATATGTTCCTTACATACATGTAGTTTTAAAATTAAATTTTGAATTTATTAATATTAATTAGAGCATTCTATATGCTTTACATAAATTTTGGATACATATCCTAAGGAATGTTTCTTTCTTTATTTTCAATGTTTGTTTGTTTCTGAATACGAGTGTGGTATTTTAAAATTATATGGTTTACTAGAATTCGCCCGTGACTTTGTCCTCCTTGGACAGAATAAGCAAATTTATATGTGTTGTAACAACTTGAATCCACTCCTAGGAAAAATGCCACATGATTCCTGTGATATAAACTATCACAGATTTTATGACGGAGACTTTGCTATTGAACATTTAAAATATTATATTGGAATCCAATATTTTTCAACCATTTTAAACCACTCCCAAGAAATTTCTTGCGAGGTTTCTGGGATATAAAGTACCGCAGACTTTAAGTCTGGGAATTTGCTATCAATCAGCGAAAACATAATACGAAAATAGTGATCAAACAGACAAACACAAAAAATCAAAAAAGCCAAAGACTACACTTTAAAATTTTATAATATTGTAGGTATATATGAATGCTTGAGTAAAAAATGGCAACAAATATATAATTAGCCAAATATTATATTGAATGATTGATATAGTAATACAAAATAGCCCTTATTATATATAATTAAAATCTAGTTTTCAGGACATTTACTGACATTTTTGTTTGTGTTCTAAGTACCATATAGCAGAAGCTTCTCCGCAAGTAGAGAATATTTATACTCTTTTCTTGCTTATATCGAATTTACTTATTGTGAATTATAAACAAGTTTGTTCTAGGTAAATGTGGCTCCACCTTAGACTGCATTTCCACCTGACATCTGGTGTAATGTTGGTCAACTGCTAACCCATTCAATATAAAAAAGTAGAATCCAAAAATTGAAAGACTATCTGATATTCAAAATTACTTTTTGCAGGTTGAAGCTGGTGGCAAACACAAAGTTGGTCCAAATCTGAACGGTTTCTTTGGTCGCAAAACTGGTCAAGCACCAGGTTTCTCATATTCAGATGCTAACAAAGCCAAAGGTAAAGTATTCATGGTTCTTTTTTTTAAAATATTTCCTACAAATAAATATATTATCTAGCCTAGATGTTGACAGAAGTGCAATGTTTTTTAAGACTCCCTGTAGTACATGGTTAAAGAAATGGATGAGTTCCAAATTCCATGCAGGGCATACCAATATTTTCCTTATGAGTGGGGATTGAACCCATAGACATGATGATTTAACATGTAAACCATGCCAGTGTGTCAAGCATTACATGAACTATGCCATCAATATGACCCACAATCCTTAGCTTCTTTAATATTTCAAATGTTTTTCTACAAAAGTTGTTAACAAAAATCTGAAAAATTATTAAAATGCTTCTTAAAACTGGAAAGGTTTTATTTCACAATAAAATACATCAAAGGCATTAATACATACATACATAACTTCACGCCAGTTCCCTTGCGGGGTAGGCACGAACAACAGAGCGCCATTTAGGCTTATTCTTACACACCTCACTTGCTTCTTTGACTTTCATAACTCTTGTCATGCACACTCGTCTGTTCTTAAGGCTCCTGACATTAATTGTATAAGATTTTACCTAAACTATACATATAAAACACATCTTTGTCAGTTTTTACTTTTATGAACATAGTAACTAATATCATGGAAAAATAATTCTTCCATGCTAAATAAAGAGTATCAATGTATAATAGATATTTAAGCTATAATAAGACACATGAAACAGGAAGTTTAATGTATTTTATGTGACGGCTAATCTACTGTTATCACCAAAATTCTTTTCCATGATATAGCAGACAGAGTATTTTAAATTGGTATTATGTAACTTTGGCTATAATATTATCTCTATGATACAAGCAATTTATATCATAATGATCAATCACTTTGAACAAATTTATGATAAGTAATTGAATGGATGTTTTGTGAACAGATTAAATAAATTTCCTGTTTTTTTTAAATAGGTATCACCTGGAGTGAGGACACCTTGTTTGAGTACCTGGAGAATCCCAAAAAATACATCCCTGGCACTAAGATGGTGTTTGCTGGTTTGAAAAAGCCCAATGAACGTGCGGACCTTATTGCATACCTAAAACAAGCGACTAAGTAACTCTAAATAGGAAATTTCATGATAGGAAGCATTTTTCATTATATTTCTGGAACTTGCTTCTTATTTGTTAGCCCAATCAGTATGTCAGACATGTTTTGTAATTAAAAATTGCGAAATACAAATTAGGAGTTAGATCATAACACACCTAATGTTACCTGTATGTTGTGGTAAAAGTTACAATTATTGAGTAATTGTTTTACTTGTATTAACAATGCTGTGAGTGTTTAATGTTATTAAATTATTAATAGATGTCCCAATGAGTTTTTTATTTGTGAGTGTTCCCTTATGTCAGCAAATGACAAAAAACAGTCTGATAATGAGATTATTATTATTTATTTTATTGCCTATTTAAATTTTGTTTCATGATTTAAAAACGAGTGCGTCCGTTTTTGCGGGGAGACCCTCAAACTCGGCTTACCGATGCGTAAGACACGACGCCTATTATGGGGTATCGTACGGTGTCATGGACGGCGGCGACTCTTGGCTGGAGATCCGCCATGGGAACTCCAGGTGGACGTGCTTGCCAAGGTCCGACGCTTTCGACAGAATGCCAGAGCTAGGGATCTGGTTTACTGCCGGCCAGAGATTGAGGCGATCAGGACGCGGGAAACCGCGACCATGATCCAAACCTGGCAGAGTGATTTAGAATCTCCTGAGGCCGGCATCGATATAGTTGAGGTGGTTCGTCCCTACCTACCGTGATGGGTCGCGCGGATACGCGGTGCTGACCTTTAGAATGACGCAGATACTTATGGGGCACGGGTGCTTCGATAAGTATCTGCATCAGATTGTAGGTTGTCTGCCTTCCCTACAGTGCCACGAGTGGTGCGCGCTAGACGCTGCGTTTCACACGCTGGTCGAATGTGCTACATGGCAACCTCAGAAGATCGAACTCGAGGCCATCGTAGGGCCGATTGATTCGCTGCGGGGACTGGTTGAGGCCATGCTCCAAAGCGACAATCACTGGTCAGCGGTTTCTTCCTTTTGCGAGGCAGTAATGTCCCGCAAAGAAGCCGCTGAGAAAGTAAGGGAGAGATTTGCGCACGCGCTCCTCGGACGCCGTCGTCAGACTGGCCTCCGGAGACACAGGTATGCGCAAAATCTCCCATAATTCTATCGCAGGGGTCCCCGCATTGTGGGGATGCGACGGGTCCAACCTCTGTTGGTGAAGTAGGTCACTGCATCCCGAGATGACCTAAGCTTGTTGCGCGGTTGAACAATGGGTGTAACTTCGCTCGTCATCTCATGTTCTTCCACACAAGCGCCGGGTATGGAACGCAGGTTTAGGTTTAGCGGAGTAGTTGGTTCCGTCCAGTCTTCGCACACGCTGCGCAGCGCTCATCGCCGCGGTCCGGTCCCGCCCCCACAGTCGAGAGTCGAGAGGGTTTCAGTATCGTCCCTACGCAATGTATTCCCCCTGCGCATCAAAAAAAAGGGGTCATGTCTTTTCAGTTTGATGCTAAACAGGCTAAACTATAATTTAATGTACTCTATGCTATAATTTTTTTTATATATAGAAGTTTTATCTATGATTATAATATAATAAATTAAGTTTTTTTTTAAATTACATAGAGGATAGAAGCAAGTGCTTGGCTATGGTTCGGGTTGTTCTTCCTCTGCTTCGGCTGGGCGTAACTATGTTCTAAATCTCAGCCTTTCCAACACATTCAAAGCGCAGGGTCGTCAGGGAGGAGGGGGTTTTTAGTGGGTATTGGGGTTGCTCGCCCGTGCAGCAACGCTCGGAGTCTTCCACACTATTCTGTGACGTCGATCGCGGACGGAGCGCTGCCAAGAGCATACTATTGCTGCAGTGTTATCGCCCCCGACCGACGCGTGTCGTTCCCCTAGCAACGACCCAGTTTGTGCGTAAATCGGTTAAGCATTTTCCCTCGCCTCAAAACCAAAAAAAAAAAAAATGTCCTTCCTCTGCTTTCATGTATACTTGAGCTAGTACTGTAAATAGCACTTTATTGACTCTTTTCCAGGAGAATATATAAATGAGACCATCCATAAGTCTTTGCCTGCCATTGTGCCGAATATAACATAAATATTGACTACCAGACCATAAAATATGTTTGACAACATTAGTGCCAACTGTCAAGTTCTCAAAATAGGGTTATTTTTACGTGAAGTTTTCAAGTTTTTAGAAAGATTAAAAGGGGCTGTAGTAATTTTTCGTGCATTTATAAATAAACGCATTTTAATAAGTTGTGACAAGAAATAGTTTCTGAAATTGTAACAGTGTTCACATAAACTATCGATCGTGCATAAAGGACAAAAAATTTAATAAATGTAGTTGTATTTCTTGGTAAGTAATAAATAGACAGCCTATAAGTAATTTTTGTGATTTTGTCTTTTATATTTGTTACATGATATTTAATGGACAAATTTTAATTAATCATTAGAATAAATTCATTGAATATCATCAACCTCTCATGAAATATTGTCGAACTATTACGCGAATGAATATTACGTCTATTGAATTTTTTTGCTTAGCAGATATGAAGAGAATATAATAAGAATAAAAAAACGCGTTATATATAGATAGAAACTGTTATTTTGAAATGGCAAAAGCATCAGTTGTATTGAGCTTTTATGATATACTAGTGCATCGGTCTGATGTAGACTTGCTGGATGGCCCACATTGGTTGAATGACACAATAATATCATTTTATTTCGAGTATTTAGAAAGAGAAGTGTTTAATAAAACCAATGAATTACTTTTTGTTTCCCCTGAAGTGACTCAATGTATAAAGTTGGTTCAGACAGAAGAAATTAAAACATTTTTGGAACCACTTGGTGTTAGCAAAAAGAAGTTTGTTTTCTTTGCTCTCAATGACAATGACACACCAGATATAGCAGGTGGTTCTCACTGGAGTTTACTTGTGTATTCTAAACCGGAAAGATGTTTTTATCACCTTGATTCATCTAATGTTACAAACCATGATGTTGCTTGGGAATTTGCCAGTCACTTGATACCATATTTAGCAAGGGAAGGTAAGATAGTTTATAAATATATTAACATTCTAAAAATATTTATAAATTTTGCCATTGTAACCAAAAAAGGAACTAATAACAATTTCCCATTTTACCTAATTAAATAAGGAGTAAAAACAGTTGTTTAATTAAAATGGCACATTAGTTTTTCCTTGATTTCAAATTTATGATGTAGTTTCAATAATGAGAAAAATGTTAAATGTGCCTGCCCTTTTTCATTACAACACACTATTTATGTCTTATCTTTTAATTAATATTTTACATCCTCTGATTAACTTACATTACACAAAATTATACTTTTATACCTTGTTTTTCCTTATAAGATAATTTTGACTCTTATATGATAAGAGATCTAAAATTGCTTATGGGAATTTTGAATTAAACTTTGAATTCTTTTCATTATGCCTCACCTACCTATATAATCCTGAAATAGACTTCAGTTTTTCCATTAGCTTTGCTAGTTTTTTATAACATTTTTATTAAAGTGTGTCTAGGTGGTTTATTAAAAAAATCTATATTAATATCTAACTCTAGATGTGCCTTAATTTGACTAAGACATTTAAACATCATTTAATAGATTGATTTTTAAGAATTGAGACACAGTGACTTTATTGTTATGTTGAAAAGCTTAAAAAAAATAATTTGTATATTAATTTTTTTCAGACACTATAAATTTTGTGGACAAAGAATGTATGCAGCAAAGCAACGGGTATGATTGTGGCATCTATGTAATTTGTAATGCAGAGAAATTGGCAGAATGTGCTAATAGCAGAGGCCAAATTGGTGCTTGTGACACAATGGTCAAAATAAACCCCACTGTCAAGCGAAAAGAGATTATTGCAATTATACAAAATATACAAATCTCTCATAATAGTTGTTAAGATGTATCATTATAATGATGATTAGACATTTTAATTTATTTGTTTTTATTATATTTTATCAATAAAGTTGTTTATTGTACATGGCATCTTTTTATATGCAATCATTACTCATTAACAGGCTGTAAATGCTTAATCATCCAGACTTCGAACATATATAAACAACACTTTGCGCCTCTGACTTGCCAATTTAAAAATAATAAATCAACAGTAAACTATACTGCATTTATATAATAATCTTTCATAGAATAGATAACATAAACAACAAGATAAAAATTTACATTATTAAACAGCAAAATATACAGGGACATGTGATAATTGACAATTAACTTCACTGCATTAATCTTTTACTATATTATTTACCATACATCATAGAAAATGTATTATTTACTTTGATTAACATGAAATGTAAGTTATTACATATTTAGATGTGTATATAACTAATCAGTCGGCAGCACTAACAAGCACTATTAAAGGTTAATAATGGGCTGATATGGGCTTAGGACACTGTGAGTGTGGCAGTATGTGATTTTTCATCATAATCAATGATTACACAATACTAGCCTTCTATATAATACATAGTTAGATTCACACTCATAAGTTTTAGTTTCATACTCTGTGTGTATTGTATTTTTTATTAAATTATGCAAATGTTGATGAAATAACTTGATTCTTTGGCAGTGTGGCAAACATTTGGTAGGATGTAACCTGTGTGAGGATAACATGCCTGCCACAGCTGACAGGATGTTATCCTCACACAGGTTACATCATATGCAGCCATACCATATTTACCATATTTGATTAAAAACATTAACTACCCAAAACTGTGAACAATAAAAGCAACTATACAAATATTTAAATATCCCAACTACATATTCAAATATATATACTCATATTTATTGTATACATTTATATATGTGATTGTGATTTGTCAATAATATCATAAACATATCAATTGTTTGTATTTTAGTGACCAGGTTCCAGTCTCCCTTAAGAGAGCAGCAGCGCATTAGTAGCACCTTTGGTGTTGAAAATGTCCATAGGCGATTGTAACCGCTTTCCATCAAGTGGGTCATCTGCCTGTCTGTTGAAGTCCTGCAATAAAAAAAATGTGCATCTGTACTTGCATAGTAGAACAGTTGGCTTCTTAATAACCTATACTATTTAAACAGTTCAAATTATATGAATATAGGTTTATTAAGTTTAGGTACTGAAATAAAGTGAAGAAATATTTTATAAATTTTCAAGGACTCATTGCTGTAATTATTTTTCTGAAAAAAATTCTCACAAATTTAAAATTGTTTTAGTAATTAGCTTTGTCATGTATATTTTGAACCTGTGTCTGCTAAACATTATTTTTAATCACTCATGTTCAGGATAATAGGTGGGTAATAAGATAGATTTTATTCCATCAAAAGTAAGCTAATTCAAATCTTCATAATACCTAACTATAGGGATAAACATGCGAGAGCCAGGGTAAGCATACTTTTGATATTAGTGCTAACTTTAAAATAAAATATTTTATTCACTTCAGTTTCAAAAATATTAAGAAGAAACAAATAAAGATCTCAAAAGTCCCTTTCACACATATCTTACTAATATTATGAATGCGAAAATTTGGATGGATGTTTCTTGCTTAATCACACCAGAACGACTGAACAGATCTGAATGAAATTTGGCATAGAGATAGATTAAGTATAGTCTGGAATAGGACGTAGGCTACTTTTTATCCTTGAAAAAGTATGGTTCCCGAATAAATTATTTTTATTTTTCTCAACGGCCAGTCTTCCACTCTGTCCACAAAATATACATTAACGCGAGTGTGTCCGCGGGCAAAATCTAGTAATAACATAAAATTAATTTACATTACAATTGACAAAGTTAATCCGGCTTTAGTTGTGGACAACATCTTATATTACGGCACTGCTAATATAATTTTTTATCTAGTGGTATAATTATATCTGTTGAACTAAAAATTAAAACTATTTTATGAATACAAGATTCGTTTACATTCTCTCTTTATTTTATTATCCGAATCTAGTGTTTACTAAAATAAAACAGGACAAAGTGGCTTGAGATTTAATAACACAATATTGATAATGTAAATAATACAAAATATAAAAATATGTCACAATATGCCTTTTGTTAATACTCCTTGCAAAATCTTTGTTACGGTGATTTAGATTATTTATATGATTATCTATAAGTTATGTGGTTCCACCCAACCTCCAAAAGCCTTCTCCAATTCTTCAGCAACTGCTAAACACAGTCTATCTTGGTTGTAGTTTGCTATCACTTGTATACCAATCGGTAATCCTTCTCTACTTAATCCTAATGGGACAGTTGTAGCTGGCATGCCTAAGCTATTAATTGCTGCGGTATATCCGAAATTAAACGGTTTAAAAACTGGTTCATTATGATACGGTGCAGGTGTTGGATGCGTTGGGAAAAGGAAAACTCCATCCTCTCCTAGCATTTCGCTGAAAATTCTCTCCATTTCGTCTCGTTTTTTGAGGAAATGATAATACTTGTCAGATCCAACTGATGCTCCAGAATAATCTACTAATGCAGTTACAAGTGCTATAAATGTATTTGCTGATAATCCTAATACATTCTTTACTATTTCTATTAACAAGCGACCTTTAGTTTCATTCTCCATCAGAAATTCACCAAATCGCTTTGGCGTCTTCATATTAGCCAACCAGATAGGTATAGTTTTACTTAGTATTCGAATATTTTTCTCTTCAGCATTTATTTGATGTTGTCTCTTCAAAAACTCTACCACCTTACTTAATGCTAGAACAATATCTGCATCTACGGGATCCGACAAAGGTGCGTTGTTGTTAATCTGATAGAAAAACTTTATTGTTTTTAAATCAACAGGTGTGTCCAAGTTCAATTTAATTGCATTTGCACCTGAAATTATTTTTAAAATCGGCTTTAGGTCTACTGCATGCCTTGTCATTGGACCGACACCTGAAAAACGTAAAATAAGTTTTAATATTTGTAATATTGTTTGATCTTGAGTTATACCTAATTATATATATACAATCTTTACCTAAAAATGAATTGAGAAGATCAGATTCTGGTATAGGGTATTGTCCAATGTTTGAAACGATGTTTCGCGATGGTTTGTGTCCAAATATGCCGTTGAAAAAACATGGCATTCGTATCGATCCTCCAATGTCAGACCCTGTTAAAGAATAATAGGACCCTCAATAAATCGATCTAAATTAAAAATGTGTATTATTTATATCATGCTGCTTAATTTCGGTTAAAACAAGATTCGGAAAGAAGCAATGCCGGAATCCTCTAGGTGAAATTGATGATTATCTATCCTTTTCATATTTTAATTTTAATATCCATGCTAATATATAAAAATCAAAGCAATCCAGAGGTCACAAACAACTGTCAGTTGCTACTGCAAAGTCTAACGTTTGTCATTTGAACACATTTACTGGTGCTTTTCAATATCAAAAAGACGGAATACAATGACTTGTGGCCCCTTTCAATCAGTAGATGTGTAGGATTTAGGAGCTTTTCAATTAGATTTTTTGTAGGGTGGTTATCATTCTACTATCTTCTCTTTTTACACTACACTAGTAATTGTACTGATATTATATTATTAATTCAGTACGATGATTATACATCTATTGTGGCCCACAAAGCCAATTTTTGTAAATATCCTGAGCAACATTTTCGATTGTGGTAGTATTAAGAAATACAGGTAAAATAAAAACAACACCTATCCCAAATACGCTTCCCGCTGCCGCCTGTAGACAACCTTCGCCACCAGATGAACCGCCAACTATTCTTGTCGTGTTGTAAGGATTTTTTGTTCTACCATAAATATGGTTGTGTGTTTCCCACCTATAAATGAAAGAAACCCATTTTATTACACTTTTAAATTAAAATGTAGCCGCAACATACTGGCTGATTATGAAAAATTTATTAAAATATCAATAATAAAAAATGCTAAAGATTAAATTTGCTTTATCATTTTCGTCTGGACTTTCAACTATAACTGTTATCTTTGTGCTAATCTTAAAGTACGTTTATAACAATAAATAATAATACAAATTTCCGGCATCATCAATAACTTAGTAATAAATACCAGCTGCACCCATAGCAAATTGCTATATTTCACTAAACAATTTAGATTTTCGCTAAACAATTCTTGCTTAAAAAAAATAAATATTCTACAACTTTTTTTAATTTTTGTGAGATTTAGATTTTTTAAATATATGAATTGTGTGAAGGATGATATGTTGTGTGACAGAAGATGTGTGTCAGAGTAGAGGAGTGTGGAAGGAAAAGACATATTGTGCCGACCCCAAATAATTGGGATATGGTGAAGAAAAGAGAGAATTTTTTAAAAATAAAACGGTGCTGAAACACCTTTCTCTTCAATTTCCCGCCAAAAATCTTATTAAATAACTTTACAATTCTGTTTTCTATAGATATACGGCCTTATTCATAGAGAGTTATAGTAACTTTGTACGCTTCTTTATGAACCATAAAGTGTCTTTCAAACTTACTGTAACTCTCTATGAATAAGACCGTAAATAAATACACACCACATGCAAACTTCAGGTACATTTGTTATAGCGATAATTATGGCGCCTTTTTCTCGTAGTAGTCTTATGGTGTCAGCATCTTCACTAGCAATGAAGTCTTTACGAAGAACAATCCCCGCCGTTTGGTGAAGACCTTTAACAAAAAACTACAACATAAAAACTTTTTATTTCCGTTTAGTACTTACACCTTGTTTATGCAGGAAAGTTGCGAGGGAGTTTGGGCGGCGCGATTGTTAAATATTTATTTAAGTTTACATACTCGCGCTGCTCACTTCCCTCGCTACTGTCCTGCTTGTTACCGCGGAAGTGGGCATAATGCAAACGAAGGGTTAGAGTTGAGCAAAATATAAAATAAAAACTTTAAGCCTTTTAGCTTTAATGTATTCACTAGGCGACTTATTACAGGAATATGTGGCCCGACATCCACGTCACGTCTCTTATCCTTTGTGAGCAAATTCACTAGATATTCCTTTGTCCACACTACCAATTATGATCGGGATATTCCTGAGGAGTAATGTTTGACAAGTTCCCCTGCAACATAGTGTGACAGGCATCTTACTATCTATCCTTTATGTAACCTTACAATTCGTAGGAAACTGACATTTTTGTTTTTAAGACACACATAATCAGTGTAAATGCTTCGCTATTTCTTCAGATAAATTGTTTCTTTCTTTCTTTACGTTACTCGAATGGAGTTTGTCAAATTTTAAATACTAGTAAGGGAATTAAAGGCTAATAAAATATGTAATTAATTTCCGATGTTAAGCGGACGTCGATTTATTATACGAGATGTCCCGCGACACGTATGTAGTAATCGCCTGGAACATTGGCCTATCTTGTTTGTGACTTCGCCTAATGGTGCGGCTTCACCTGGGATAATGTTACAGATATTGAGCGTTTAACGCAAATGTGACAATTCAATTCATTGATTTGCTTAAAATATGGTATACAAAAAGTGTCATTTTATTACATTGATCACATGTTCCTGCTAGGCATCGAAATTCGACATCACTTAGGTTCAATTAAATGCAAAGTACAATATTGGCAATAGCGATTGGTTTAATGTGTTATTTAAGATGCAACATTGTTAATGACGTTAAATGTTTACTTATTACTATTCACTAATATGGCTATGCGTTAATGGCGATTTTTATAACGCTTTAAATAAGACGCATTCAGCCCTAGCCTACACCCTAACGCATATGAAGCCCCCAAGACACATAGAGCTCATATCGGCGACAAGTCGTGGAAAATGATGTCCTTAGTGAAAATGGGACTTTATGAAAGATTGGTAAGATAAGATAATAAGTTACCTTTAACAGCGATACAGTCTTTAGTAGTGAAAGGAACGCCTAAGAAGGGCTGTTCTTTCTCCAATTGTTCCATAGATTTTGAACCGGATCTTATAAGTTCATCGGCCTCTCGTGCCTCTTTGAGTGCTAATTCAAAACGATCTTCTACGACACAATTAAGTGGTGAATTAATATCTTTTATTCGCCTGATACATGTCTCTAGCACTTCCAAACTCGTGACCTAAAAAAAATGTTATTTTAAATACTTACGTGGTTTTCCAATTAGAATTACTAAGATAGAAGTTTTTTGCTGGAATCTTCCAGGGTAATTAATATTTTTTGTGTAGTTGTGTTTAAAAAACTCGTCAAGCTGGTGTTGTTAAGGTCCATAGGCGATAGTCACCACTTTGATGGCCATTTTCAATAACTTATCAAAGATTGCGGTTAGATCGCTATCCCCGACTATCAGTAAAAGTATATCTATAATATTATAATATTCTAAACATACCGTGTCCGTACATTAAAGCTATTAAAAATTCACTGGAATAGATTATATAAACGATGGAGAACACGATGCATTTTTTTTCGATTTCTTGTCTGCTTGTCTGTTTCTTGTTTTGTCTGTTTGTTCGGTATTCACGCAAAAACTACTGGGTCGATTTCGATGCGCTTTTCGCTGATCGACAGCAAATTCTTAGACTTAAAATCTGCGCTACATTGTATCCCGGAAATTTTTCTGGGAATGATTTAAAATGGCCTGATTGAAAAAAAAAAAACGAATTCCAATGCGATTTTTTCACTGATCGATAGCAAATTTTATGTAGTACAATGTAAGATGTTTCTTAACCTGGGAATCCGGCGGGAATTTCAGGTCATGTTAGTTTAATAAAAATATTCTAAGCAGAAATCTGTACCATTAGTGTACATTCATAATGTATAATAACTGCCTCTTAGCAACAGTTTTGAAAAGATCAGTGCTTCTATTACTGTGCATGACAAGTGGTCATAACTTTGGTTGCTCAGTGACACACTGACACTTGTGGCAATTGATGCTGTAGTGTGTCCATTTGAGGAGCATATTTTAACTAGTCGTGCCATCCGGCCAATAATATTGTGTAACTACTCGTCTGCATCGAGTTTTAGTGTAAAGGCAAGAAAAATAATTTAAAATAATAATCACAAACTATCCGTGAATTATATCAGAAATTTGATAATTTTATTTGGTTTGTTGCGTAATACGATAGTTTCTTGATAATTAATTTCCATGTTGGAATACGCAACATACACCTAAAGGCGAACATAACGTACTACTAGAACTTTAATCTGGCTTCGCTTACGTCAACGCCGGGTCCATCTATGGAAACTGTCATTTTCGAGATAAGCCAATTTTTCAAAACAAATACAAGTATATAATATTTATTTTACAGTAGAATTATTTTAATTTTAAACGGTATTCTTCTTCCATAATAGTAGTAATCTTTGAAAATAAACATTCATTGTTTCATAGGAATAATCTTATTATAATTATACATACATACATACATACATACATAACTTCACGCCAGTTCCCTTGCGGGGTAGGCACGAACAGTTGACTTATTATAATTATAGAACGGATAAATTAGTTTTATCGTAATGTACCTAACGTTATAGGAAAATTGTTCAAGTTATTGTTCTTAAAACAAGCTGCCAATGATTTCATTAGTGCAAAATATTAGGAATCAAACACTAATTCGATTAGATAAAATATACTAAATTTTGCAGACCGAATTTATCCATACAATAAAATGACGATAAAGTTGAATCGTCAGCATTAAAATATTAGTTAATTAAGTAAATAAATAATCGGTAGACAAACACATATTGCATATCCACAAAATTAAGCAAGTTACGCTTATGTTATGGGTAATATACAACGGACTACTCTGGGGCCGATTCCAGAAACCCAGACCATAGTAAATAACATAGAAAATTCGTTTCCGAAAATTACCATACCAGGAATCGAACCCGGAGCCTTTGCGTTGTAATGAGGTAGACCGGCAAAGGCTTAGCCCGCTCAACTACAGAGACCGTCATCGTAATTATTTTTTATGGAAAACGCAAGCTTGGCCAAAAGAAGGCCTGAGCCACTATTATATGTACAAAAAAATGGTTTCTAGCACAGTGATCCTGTATCCCGTATGTTTTCGGATTTCTGGAACTGTCCAGTTTATAAAGACTACAATAGTATTGTTACGACCGACAAAGATAAATTCACACCTGCATTTTATTACCTTTCGGAATTTGGACTTTTTTTGTTTACTTTGTGTTTAAAATTTGTGATTAGAAAAACAGCCCATTGTGTATCGTAATCTTTTATGATAGTCATTAGCCAGGTATGATTCTAGGAAATTCAGTCCACGCGGTCCTGCAGACATATTGCATTTGTACAGTATAAAGCAATGCCCCAATTGAGAGATGAGGCAGTCGAGCGATAACCCCAAACGGAGCAAGACTTGTGCACATTCGGTAATCTATATAGTGACGGACTTTGCGCGTGTTATTGAATCGCGCATTACGTTTGAACTGATTGTGATCAGTTATATTTGTACCTGTGTTATACGTGTTTGTACAGTTTTAATAAAATCTATAATATTTCCAACGGCATTTTTATTCGAGTGCTGCAACTCGTAACAATATATTTATGTATACGAAAAACTATGGATAGTACCTTCCCGGAGGCATTGTACTATCGATTGCTCGGTTGTAGGTTTGTTGGTTTTAATAAATTAATTATGGCCAAATTAATAGGTGTTCATTTATTGCAAAAACTATTAAAGAACGAAAACAACACAAAACATTTTATTTTTAATTCATTGGTGTTACCAACAATGAACGTAAAGTCAAAAATAATATCATATAATAATAGGTATATGAGAAGTAGTGTTTATCCCTTGAGTACTCTAAGTGTAATGCTTCGATATATCACTAATTTGTCACAACATTATCCGTCTGTAATCAGAAGCTAAAATATTTTCCTAACTACATAAGGGAAACGAGAAAACTTTACTCCGACTCTAATAATATATGTCAAAGTAACTTTCACATAAGTAATATGTAACTTTTAGTACTCGATAGAAATCTTACTATCTGACCGAAAGACATATCTATATACTATCCATTTATTTGCCTTACTAATGGTTAAAATTTGACGTTACTTATATGGAATGTATGCCAAAGAATTAGTAATAAAGGCAAATGAATTAGTAGAAAGCTGATGAATTATCCGATGAGTCACTCTGCTCACATTAAAGGTTGCGTAGGGCGACAACTTTTTATTTTTTAACTTGTGGGACCGTAAAAATTGTCTGAAATTGACCTTAGAAACAGTTTATTCCAAAGTTAGTACATCGTTATGTCATACTTAAGTTTATGTGATATATGACTCAACATCATTAGTCCGGGCTTAAATACCAGTATAATTTGCATATATCGCGACTCTTGTGGAAGAACACAAGATTACAGCAGAGCCAATTGATAAATTATTTTTTATACATCACTCATAGATCTCCAATTTTTGGTATAGGCAGATATTTATTTATAACTTTGTCATTAATGCGGATATGCCCTAAAAATCTATGTAATTCTAAATTATTTGAGCTAAATGTTACAAATTATAAAGTGACATATTTGAATTCTGTCGCTTACGATGTATTTCTATAACAGGCGCGATATATATAATTAATAACATATTTTTACTAGAGTTTGCCCCGCGGCTCGGCCGCGTGTCAATCCCTAGACAGTAGCTTTAACTGACTTACTTAAAAACTTAATTCGGTTTTTTATATATAATAAAAACAAAGAAACTAAGTCCATATAGACTAGATAACTGCCCAGCAAGACAGAGGTGATAACGTAGCCAACCCGGTTTCAAATAATACAATTAATAAATAACACGTTGTTTATTACAACGAAGATTGAAAAACACGATTGCAGCGCCATCTAGGTTGCTAATCCATCTATTCCATAGAAACAACATCATTTAATATATATTCAAAAGGATGCGATCGCAGCGCAATCTTTTTCGCTATTTTCGTCTATCCCACAAAAAGGACGTTATTTATCGGGATAAAAAGTATCCTAAGTTACGCCTCGGGATAGCATACTATGAAGCTATAGGTTGTTCCATTTTAACGTTACATTCACTTGTAGATTCTCCTTACTTGTTGCAGTTATTTAAATTGTATATAAATATAAAACTTCGCAAATTTAATACATTTATGTTACAGACATATAGGAACAACACGTCTTACTGTAACCTTATAGTACGATGTTGTCATACATATAATAACCCTGTCTTCGGAGCACCCACATTTAGACATATTTTAAAAGTCACATACTAAATTTAAAAAAATAGTGTTATCAATTTTAAAATAACAGATTTGTAATCCACCTATATACCTATCATTGTAACAATAATTATCATGAATAAACATTCTTAATACTTATTAAACCATAACATAATGGTCTATTTGTAATTTTGTTGTGTATACTTTTTTGGGTTACAGTCTAGCTCAATACTATGTACCTACTTATTAATGTAAGTTTAATTGAATGTAATCTGTTTGTATGCCATATTAAATTATATATATATATAAAATATAATATGTGTGTGTGTGTGTGTGTGTGTGTGTGTGTGTGTGTGTGTGTGTGTGTGTGTGTGTGTGTGTGTGTGTGTGTGTGTGTGTGTGTGTGTGTGTGTGTGTGTGTGTGTGTGTGTGTGTGTGTGTGTGTGTGTGTGTGTGTGTGTGTAAAAGGTAGCTCTATGTAGAGTTTTAATTAAATCTGTTCAGTAGTTTTCACGTGATGCTCTAACAGACAGGACAGACAGGCAAAAATTTGGAAATTGTATTTTCGGAATTTCCTGGTCCGATTTATCACCCCTGAATTTATTCACATTTTTAAACGCATTGTACAAACTCAAACCATTTACAGGTTTATTATAGTATAGATGAAATCTATCCATCGATACTAACACATTATATGAACATTAGTCTGTGCATGTGGTAGATTGGTTATAAAAATTTCAATACATTTTTATTTACATAACTATGTACGTCGTTATTTTGTTATAAATTAAACACTACACATTATGTTGGATATCGGATGAATTGCTGCCACTTAGCAATATCTGATAACTATTATGTATAAATAAACAGAATATAATAACAAACAAACATGGTAACAGAACAAGTTTTACCGCAACATACTCCCGTAAATTTTCCGGGGCGAAAGTATAATCATCCTTATAAAAAGTATTTGTATTCAAAATTCTATAATACTCTGTTCATTCTCAAGACCGAGAAAGAAGAAAAATAAACGACAAAGGATGCGATATTTTTTAGGTATACACACGCTTGGGCTGGGCATAAATAATAAAAAGTACAAACCTCCTTGTTTCTGATCCTCCGAGCGACTTCGATTGCAGGTTGTTTAAGAATATCATCAGTAATGGGTGGAATTTTCTCACCTTCATTTCCATAATACAAAGTAAACACAAAATGCGCTACTGCTGCAATAAATAATCTCACATAATGTAACACTTTGAGTTTTAGTCCGATCGGACTATCTGTTATCTCTGTAGTACTCATTTTTTATAAACTTAGATCACCTGGCTATTTATATGTAAGTTTTCTACACGGCACATGGAGGCGATCGATAGTCTTGTCGTAAACAGTCGATCTTCAGTAAAAACAACGATTATGAAGTTTTGACGGCGCATGAATACTGTCTCAAGCTATAGTGACGCCTATGCCACAGTTAGCTACACAGCGGACTGCTCGAAGCTCGACGTGCTCTACTCGATTTCGACGAATAGACGATATGAGTCGAGGACAAACGTATACGTCATTGTTGCCGTCTCGCTCGTCGTCCTGCTACTTCTGTTAATAGTCGCGTGGGCTTGAGTATGTTGATTTCTAGATCGTGTCGTCACCGTCTCATGTAGTGATGTGGCTCTCGTCAACGCTGGTTAGCTACCAGCCTTAAACCCGTTCATTTTTCGAGTTATACAAATGTTTAGTGGCACAACTCTAGCAGCCCAGCACTGTACAACAAAAAAAATATTGGAAATTTACGACGGTAAAGGCTGATTTATATTGATTCAGTTACTGACTTCAAAATATTACATCTGGAATATTCAAGTCAGTCAGACGTGGTAGCGCTATACTAACTTCAATTCAATTTACACGATACCAGTATGAAGTCAGCACTGATATCCTTCGAATTTGAAGTCAACAGCTGGATCAATGTAAATCAGTATAATACTCGCGTGGACTTGAATTTGTTAATTTCTAGACCGTGTCGTCACCATCTCATGTCGTGACGTAGCTCTCGTCAAGGCTGCTAAGCTACCACCCTTGAATGTATTACTTTCTCGAGTTATAAAAATGTTCAGCGACACAACTCTACCAGCCCGGAACTATATAGCGCAAAGAAGTATTGGAAATTTACGGCGCTAAATTATCACAGGAAATCAAGGTCAGATAGCCCGTCGACATTTGTCGCAAGACGTTCTAGATTCGCTAATTCTAGTAAGAAAATGACTCAATAAAGCGCATTTACCGAGGTTCATTATTCGAGGTTGCTTTTTATTGTCGTAATTAAAGTCGGTCCTCTTCATAAACTTGTTTGGAATGTAAAAGACGCACTCTTTAGATAAACCTACCGGATTTCTTTTACAGAAATAGAATTGTTCTGTAGAAAATAGCATATATATTACAATGTTTAGATCGGGCAGGTGTCTTATAGAATTCCCTCCCTCCCAATATCACGGATCTAACAGTGTCTAAAATAAATCCGTCGTACAGACATCTGGTTAAGTAAATAATGATTATAGATACTTAACAGAATCGAATTGTTGTTTACCTCATCTTAATCGTGATTTAAAATATACGTGAAATGTTAAAAACAGATTTGTTGATTTTGTAAAACTATTGTAATTATTACAGTGAGCGGGTTTTAAATGGTTTTCATAGACTAATACAGTTGTCATTTTTAAATTTTCTGAGGCATTGCTAGTAAATGTCTATCTTCAAGAAGATTTATGCAATACCGAAAAGTCTATATGCAAATAATAAAAAGTCTAGGCATTAATTAATATTGTACCTGGACCTTCTTTCTGTAGGTTAGGGGTCATCCATAAATTACAGCACACGAATTTCATGATTTTGTGACCACTTCCTCGTCCTCGTCACAGCTGGTAATATTCGTGAGACTCCTTCCCTAGTGTGACATCACATATTTTGCAAACATATATTTAATAATTTACACACTGCTCATACAGAAAGAGTTGGACATATTTTCAAGGTTTTTTGTTAATAGTTCAAATATCGTGTTTTAAAACGGTTTTGAAATGTGACGTCAAGAAATTTAGGATCATTCCTACCCCTTGTTACACAATGTAACACAATGTAACACTGTCGACCCCCCTGCCCCGTTTACGTGTAACCTAATTTATGGATGCCCCTTAATGGCTCCAATGCACTTGGCATTGATTTTGTTAGCATCGAGATTTATTTCACTTCACCCAAGCATCCTCACTACTATCATAAAATAAAAAGTAAAGAAATATTCTCGTGATTTTGTTACCGATTATAAAACACCACCACAATAAATAAACACCATATAAAAGAACTTAACACAGTATACAATACACCAGTAACATAAAAAAAAACATGTTAATGTTATTTTTAGTGTGATAATTAAATAAAGAGTGACACCCTAAGAATTGCGTCATTTCAAGTAATTTACAGTTATCGCCTTACATCAAATATTAGAGGCACCATAATACAATCAGCTATGACAAGCTTGACCTTTCTTGATAGCTGCAGAAAAATGTATTACGTCTATTTATTGCGCAGCTATTTGTGTTTATAAGAACATAAACTTTGATACACCTTTGTTAGTTTTTAATTTTAAGAAATTTTTTATCAAAGTAGTATTTCGAATATACTTACATAAGTATAATTTAGTATATGTCATCATTGTCACTCAACATGCAAAACATGAGTTAGAGTAAGTTTGTAGGCTTCTTTAAGAACTTTAAAAAAGTGTAAAAACTTACTCTAACTTAATATGAATAAAATCGTAAGTATCTTGCTAAAAATCCCTGTTTTTTTTTCCAGATAACAATGGACCATCCGCCGGATTCCGATCAAATAAGTCCATCTAAAAATAAATCCCTTGAAATATCCTTACCGACAGTCCTTTGTACACCCGAGCCACCTACGGAAAAGTCCGAAATTAATATTAAAACGAATTCACTCGTGACTTCGGAGTCTAAATTATCTCTACCATCGAACTTGGGTACACCCACATCTCCTTTACGGTTGTCGTCTCCTATATCATTGCCTTCGTCACCATTTACTAAAACTACCCCACAATCTACTTCTAATTCCTTGGGAAGTCCTAACAGGACATCCAGAGAGCTAAACCAGCAGAATTCAACAAAGGAAAATCTGGTGAACTCCGGCTCTGCTACTGGTAAGTGATTAGATAGATAACTCTTTGTTGCACTCCGAAGCAGAGACAATAAAAAAAGGATCACAAATCATAAAAGGGGCGGCTTTATCGGTTAAAACCGATTCTTACAGGCAACCCATAGGCTACCCGCTCACACACAATATTATTGCCAATGCTAGGTTGCAATTATATTGAACAATGTATTTTAACCTATACTAAGCAATAAAATAGTGCCCGCCAACGAACAATCCTATTAACAAGTAGGGTATTTGTCGATTGAATTCGTCCACGCTTGACTTGAAATTATCGCGGGATTTCCATTATAAAAAGTAGCGCAGCTTTTGGGTCTAAGAATTTAATGTCGATCAGCGAAAACCGCATTGAAATCTGCCCAGTAGTTATTACGTGAACCCCGAACAAACAGACAGACAAGTAATCTAAAAGAATTTGCATTGTATTCTCCCTCGTTTATATAATCTATGCCAGTTGTTTTTTTTTAATAGCTTCAATGTACAGACTCGGTTGTTTAGAATTTTATAATATTATAGATAGATTTTCAAACTGCCTACCGTCTCTCAATAAAGTGACATGGAATTTTTATTTGATTCTTGCTAAAACTGGAATAACTTGGGCTTTCATTTGGCACCTACTTGGCGTTGAGTTTCTTCGGGTATTTCGAAACTCAAAATGATATTATCTATTATTTTCTTTTTTAATATTCTAAATGTTTTTCCATAAAATCAACACTAACAATTGACTTGCACACAACATAATTTTGTTGACTTTGATTCTATACGAATCTTGTTAAATTTAAAGTGATTGAACGTAAGTACTCCTATCAATATCAAAATGGTAAATTAAATGGCATTCGATAAAACATTCCGAACACGTATATCTATATATATATAAATGAATCCCTATTTCCCTTGGTCACGACATCACGCGTGAACGGCTGGACCGATTTCGTTAATAAATTTTTTATTGTGTTTGTTATTGTCAGGAGAAGGTTCTTATAAAAGAAAAAATACGAAAATTGCGCAGAAAATTTGAAAATTTAAGAATACTTAACCACCATGTAAAATTATTTCTAATCTAACCTTAGCGCTTTGGACAATATAAACTTTCTTAATGTAATCTTATGACGTTTGACATAGAATTGACAAAATGCGTGCTGAAAAAACGATGTAAAAAAACTGAATATTGTTTATAAGAGATGCTTCGGTCGGAGTTATTTTATTGATAAAATACATATAAAATAATTAATTTAGCTGTAATCGAGTTCCAATATTTAGGTGAAATAATTTTTGTGTGTGTTCAAATGGTTCCCGGGATGGTATAGATAGAAATTTGAACCAGGTAGATGGCGCTGTAATCGGGTTCCAATATTTAGGTGAAATGATTTTTGTGTGTGTTAAAGTGGGTCCCGGGATGGTGAAGATTATAGACCTACCGGTAGGTGGCAACGCTTAAGTCTTCCTAAATTTTTGTTTTTATTAAAGTGGATTCGAGAATGGTTTCAATTAACTATTGGTCCATGTCGCTGCAATCGTGTTCTACATTTTTATTTCTAAGAGCACGAGTGATTCACGGCAATGTAAAATATACCGTGAAACGTATAAATTGTGGAAAAAGTTTAATTATTCAATATCGCTATTTATATAATGCTATGATAGCTCAAATATTATACTCAGTCAATTTAAATTAATTACCTGAGAACTCTGTCATACGTTTCCGCATTTATTAATTATTTATTTAGGTAATCTGTGTGACAATAGTTACTCTTTGTTTAAAGTACCTATTTTATTTTTGTCTCCATTTCAAATAATTTATTTAAGAATAGAGACGTGAGAGGATCTTAATCAAAAGTGTTTGGATTTAGTCTTATTGTTTAGGAATATAAAAAATACTTGCAGGCTACGGGAATACGAGTGCGCCCCTCAAGTTAGCGCCCCTGACAGACGCGCTACGATGCTGCTTAGGAACGTTATACAATGCCTAGCAATTTATCTATTATGCTATATTGTTTGTAGTAAGTCGACTGAATAACTGCTTTTGAAATATTATTTCACAATTACAGTTGAAGACTCCAGGGGAACAGACGAACTTCTCACTTTTTTTCGAAACTAATCTATGATGCGATTTTGTAGCGAATTTCCGGTACTGTACGATAATAAACCGAACAGGGTATAAAACATGAATTAATCTTAGAGGTCTTGACGTTTAAAAAATCGCATGCAGGGAAAAGTGGCATAGCATACCTAAAAAGTCCAGGGAAAAAACAGGTTTGTAGTGATATAATATGTCACTTTTTCCTGTTAAATCTGACTAAGATAGTTTTTATTATTTTTAAGCTTGAAACATTTTTGATTTTCAAGTTATTCAACTTATATTTTTATTTCATTTTCAAGCATATGGGTTTCCGAAGATGAGGATTCCTAATGTTGCTTGACAAGTGTGTCTTTTCCCCTGGGGTCTTCAATTATAAACAGCTAACTTATATGAATAATTCCTTTTTCATCTATTTATTACAACGCTTACAACAGATGCTTCTAACGAAAGTAAAATAACAAATACAATATGTGGTTATACGTTTTTTATGATGTTATTGATTTTCTAAACTAAAAGTGAACTTGTTTGACAACATATTTATACAGTAAATAGCATGTGATAATCCCTATTAATATTATAAATGCGAAAGTAACTCTGTCTGTCTGTCTGTCTGTCTGTCTGTCTGTCTGTCTGTCTGTCTGTCTGTCTGTCTGTCTGTCTGTTCCGTTTTCACGTAAAAACTACTGGACCGATTTGGCTGAAACTCAGTATATATATATTTTCGATGCCGAGAATGAACATAGGATACTTTTTATCCCGGAAAATGGGATAGTTTCCGGGATAAAAGCATATTTGTCTTTTTGTTTGTTATCCTTTTATGGAAAAACTATTGGACCGATGTGGCTGAAACTCGGTACATATATAATTTGAATACCGAGAGTGCCCAAGGGATACTTTTTATCCCGGATAATGGGATACATTTTGGGATAGATTTATGTAAAGTTTATCCCGGAAACTAGGACAGGTTTTGTGATTTTGTCTATTTCGTCCACTGGGTCCACTGGGTCCACTGGGTCCACTGGGTCCACTGGGTCCACTGGGTCCACTGGGTCCACTGGGTCCACTGGGTCCACTGGGTCCACTGGGTCCACTGGGTCCACTGGGTCCACTGGGTCCACTGGGTCCACTGGGTCCACTGGGTCCACTGGGTCCACTGGGTCCACTGGGTCCACTGGGTCCACTGGGTCCACTGGGTCCACTGGGTCCACTGGGTCCACTGGGTCCACTGGGTCCACTGGGTCCACTGGGTCCACTGGGTCCACTGGGTCCACTGGGTCCACTGGGTCCACTGGGTCCACTGGGTCCACTGGGTCCACTGGGTCCACTGGGTCCACTGGGTCCACTGGGTCCACTGGGTCCACTGGGTCCACTGGGTCCACTGGGTCCACTGGGTCCACTGGGTCCACTGGGTCCACTGGGTCCACTGGGTCCACTGGGTCCACTGGGTCCACTGGGTCCACTGGGTCCACTGGGTCCACTGGGTCCACTGGGTCCACTGGGTCCACTGGGTCCACTGGGTCCACTGGGTCCACTTGGACTATGTTATCTATTTTGTCATTTTTGTCAAGTTTTGTCATTTATGTAGTTTACATATAGACGGGGGTGGTATAGTTTGCGATATAAAATGAAGTGAACTTTCGGGGGCAAATACATACAAATTTAATACAATGTAACCTATACCACTTACTTTTTAAACTAGAGGTTGACCCGCGGCGCAGCCGCGGGGTAAACTCTAGTTCTCTATAATTATAGGCATTTGTCAAAAGATGAGGTGGGTTTGTCTGCCCCTCGAGACTTGCGTATTTGTTCAAGGCCTTCACGTAACCTTTCATGTTTTATCCATTATTCCAGGTAGTCGAGCACATAACTGTTACGTTTCTTATATTTTTCATTGGACTCGTTGCTCATCATACGAATGTAAAAAAAAAGTTCTTATCTATAACATTATAAAATTCTAAACATGCCGCGTTTGTACATTGAAGGTATTAAAAAAAAATAACTGGAATAGACTATATAAACGACGGAGAACATGATGCATTTTTTTTAGATTTCTTGTCGGTTTGTTCAGGATTCACGTAAAAACTACTGGGCCGATTTCGATGCGATTTTCGAAGTTCGACAGCAAATTCTTAGACTTAAAATTTGCGCTAGTTTTTATCCTGGAAATCCCGCGGGAATTTTTCTGGTAATGATTTAAAAATCATCGAATTCTAATGTAATTTTTTAACTGATCGATAGCAAATTTTATGTAAGAAAATGTGTAGTATTTTTTTTTATCCCGGGAGCGATTTGAAGTTGTTTGGGTGGATAAAAATTGGCTTATTCTCACAGTTTTTACTAAAACAATAGCTTACGTTCTTTTTTAAACGCTGAGGTACATTATGTCCCAGGAATCCCGCGGGAATTTTAAGTCAAGCGATAAATAATCGAACCATTGCTGGGACTTGGGTTCTAGGTTTAGGCGTAAAGGAGATCGCAAGGTATAATACCCGACATGCTACTCCAAGGCGGATTATCAAATTTCACATATCGGTAGTCTCTATATGCTGGCTTATTAACGATACTGACCTTTACGGCGGGGCATTTCTGGACAGATATTATCATGCAAGTCAATTACGGGCAATGATAATGCCGATACTTTAATGAGAGTTATTATACATACATATATATAAGTGTACATATACATATTAATAATAACAGCCCACAAACGTCCCACTGTTGGGCTCCGGTCTCCCTTTTCATAGGGGAACGGATAGTATACGCGCAGCGCTTATCAGACGGATAATAGTAATAATAATAATTGGCAGACAAACACATATATTGTATATCTTCAAATTAAGCAAGTTACGGTTATGTTTTGAGTAACATATAACGGACCACTCTGGGGGCTGATCACAGACACCCAGACTTTTTTTTGTGGCGGGGGAAATGCATTTCGCACACTACCGGGTCCTTTAGTAGGGATTACACCAAAGGGACGCAAGGTGACACCACGAATGGGCACCAGAGTCAAATCGCCGGCTTGTTTGCAGACTCGAAGACTCAATAATCCACTAAAACCACCCTCCTCCCATGTGCCCCCTGCTTATGGCAGGAAGAGCGTGAGACTTAGAACGTAGTTACGCCCACGCTGATCCTAGCGCATCAGTGCTTGAGAATGCCCTGGGAAAGGCAAACTCATTTCGTCAACAGGGGTAAAGACTCCTCTGCTCCCTAGATGTTAGAGGGCCCCTGCAGCGGTATTACGGGAGGAGATCTTGCGCATATCTGCGCCTCCGGGATCCCGACTGACGTCGGTACTCGCGAGACGCATGCGCAACTCTCTACCTTTCTCGTTCCGCGGCCTCCTTTTGAGACACGACAGTCTCGCAGAAATTGGCCGCGCCCACCCAATGATCGTCGCTATGCAGCATAGCTTGCACCAAACTGTCCAGCGAATCGTTCGGACCTACGAGGGTCTCGAGTTCACATCTCTGCGGTGACCATGCTGCGCACTCGACCAGCGTATGAAACGCCCCTGAGAGGCGCATGCGTTCCGGCTAGGATTAGAACCCGCGCCTTTTAAGACTGGGACGCGTGCGCTAGCCATTTTGCTACCACGAATTAAAATATAATAATAATTTTAAATAAATAATTTTTGTAATAAAACTACGTTTTAACGGTTTTAAGCGCGGTAATTTTATTTGATTTTGGTTTTTCTGACGTTTCGGCCACTTTTCATCATCAAATAATTTTTCTGTGTATTTAATTTATAATTTAAAACCTGTTAGTGGGACCTCATTACGTTGCACGTTTCTTGCGTGTTATAATGGCCCTGAAACAATTAGCGAGGTAAATTTACTTTTTAATTATTTTGAAGTCCAATTATTTATTCTTTATTCAGATTTGGTTGTATTTATAAAACGGATTAAAATTTAAAAGAGAAAATGATACTGATGTTTGTATAATTTCTTTTGACAGGTATTTAGGTACTTTAACAACTGTGATGATTATCACTAAACATGAAATATATTTAAGACTAGCTGACCCGGCAAACTTTGTATCGCCTTAGAATCAATAAATAAAAAACTTAGATTTCTGTACGGCGGGACGACCATCAAACGTTTGACATTCATAAAATAAAAAAAACTTCCTTTAAAAAAACCGACTTCAAAAACTAAAAAGTATAAAATAACTTACTTCTAAAGCTATTATTATTAATATATATTATCTAAAACATTTTAAAGTCGGTGCTTAGTAATTTTCAAAAAAAAAATAGTAATTTTTATGTTTTACTTTGCACCGACTTCAAAATGTTTTAGATAATATATATTAATAATAATAGCTTTAGAAATAAGTTATTTTATACTTTTTTAGTTTTTGAAGTCGGTTTTTTTAAACGAAGTTTTTTTATTTTATTTGTTACTTTTTAGTTTCTTGCTATGTATGGGTGGGTAAACATACGAAAGGTGCCGCGCTCCTTAAAAAATATAGGTCTCAAGAAACGGGAACAAAAGAATGTTCGTAAAATGAAAACTACTGGGCCAAACTATGTTAAATTTTTAGGGGGCCAAATGGCAACTATTCCGCATCAAACTACATAAAAATCACGTAAATCGGATCATAACTCTCGGAGTAATCGGTGTACATATGGAACGGAACGGAATTTTTTTCATAAAAAATGTTCATAAAATGAAAACTACTGGGCCAAACTATGTCAAATTTTTAGGGGACCAAATGGAAGCTCGGGCCTCCCATTATAGGGGAATAATGGGAGGCCCGAGCCCAGCAGTGGGACTTTTATGGGCTGATATTATTTATATTATTAAATGGAAGCTATTCCGCGTCGAACAAAAAAAGAATCACGTAAATCGGATCATAAATCTTGGAGTAATCGGTGAACATACATAAAAAAAGCAAAAAAAGAAGATCCCGACGAATTGAGAACCTCCTCCTTTTTTTTTGAAGTCGGTTAAAACCCAAAAAAATTAAAAAAAACTTCGCTTATAAATTTAATTTGATTTCTGAACAACTTTTAAATTTAACTGATTTCTAAACGACGGGGCGAACATCAAATATTTGACAGGTAGGAATAGTTTCTAAGGGAAAGCGAAATTGTTGTTTTAACTATATTCCCAGCATTTTTTTCATGTTTACACACCTTTTAAACCTTCCCTGGACTAGCACAAATATTTCAAAATCAAAATTAGCCAAATCAATTCAGCCGTTCTCGAGTTTTAGCGACACTAACGAACAGCAATTGATTTATATATATATATATATATATATATATATATATATATATATATATATATATATATATATATATACATATATACATATACATATATATATATATAGACATATATATATATATATATATATATATAGATTTCCAAACTAATATTATTAAAACTACGATGTGACTGTTTTTAAACACAATTTATTTTTAAATGATTATTTTATTCGAAAAGTTACCGAAGCGTTACAATAAAATAATAAAACCACTCAAGTCCGTGACCGTTTACATAACTAGAATTTACCCCGCGGCCACGCCGCGGGGCAACCTCTAGTGCGTACTTCTTGTTTAAAGAGTAGGAGTTGTTAATACAGGTTACATTGTACTTAATTTTTATGTTAGTGCTATTTGCGCTCGGAAGTTTAATTTCATTTTATATCGCAAACTGTCCCATCTCCAGGCATGAAAAGTATTTATATCCATTTTCGATATTAAAACTACATTTAAACAAAATTACAGCAAAACCAATCCAGTATTCCTAGTAGTTTTCCGTGAAAACTTAACGGAAAGACATATCGAGTTACTATCGCATTTTTTATAGATGATGAATGTTTATATCTATAAACTTGAGAAATGATTAGTCTTATCCAAGCTTTCAAGATTTATTTCAAACCGTCCTAGCTATATTTATCTATCCCCCGTCTATGACAACTACATAAATGATAAAAAGGACAAAAAGAACAGATTGGACAAAACGGACAAATCGGACAAAAGGACAAATCGGACAACTCGGAAAAATCGGATAAAACGGGTAAATCGGACAACTCGGACAAAACGGACAAATCGGACAACTCTAAGAAATTGGACAACTCGGACAATTCGAACAAATTACACAAATCGGATAAATTGCACAAATCGGACAACTCGGACATAAAGGACATATCGGACATGAAGGACAAATCGGACAAAAAAGACAAATCGGATAACTCGGACAAATCGGATAAAAAGAACAAATTGGACAAAGAAGACCAAAATGACGAAAATAGAAAATCACACAAAACACTTTTTGGGATAACCTTTACATAAATCTATCCCATTATCCGGGATAAAAGGTATCTCTTGTCCACCCTCGGTACTAAAATTACATGTATACCAAATTTCAACTAAATCGGTCTAGTAGTTTTTCCGTAAAAGCATAACAAACAGAAAGACAAATATATTTTTATCCCGGAAACTATCCCATATTTCGGGATAAAAAGTATCCTATGTTCATTCTCGGCATCGAAAATATATATATACTGAGTTTTAGCCAAATCGGTCCAGTAGTTGTTACGTGAAAACGGAACAGACAGACAGACAGACAGACGGAGTTACTTTCGCATTTATAATATTAATAGGGATGTACTTTTAATAACTATAGAAGCAAAAATCTTTTCACCTATCTACTAGTGGTCGCCCGTGGTCGAAATTCGACCATAATAATTTGTTGTCAAATAATTTGTTCTATAATACCAGATTTCGTCAAGGCAACAATAAACAAAAGAGTATATATGCGTGGGTGTGTCAAATACATGGTAGTGTGTGTAATGTTTTTTTTTTATTGATTTAAATGTACTTTTTATGCATAATTTTAAAATAATATTAGCATTCGTCACTTCTTCTCTATATAAACTATAAGTATGCGAAATTTCATACTCCGCCGTCAGCGCAATTTTCGTAAAAAGGGGTACAAAGTTTTTGCTTCACGTATTAATATATAGAAGATAAGTCAATAAGGAACTGCAATATGATATTTCAAAACCTATGTAACGATGCCCCTCACGGTATGCATACTGAAAAGAAGACATTCCGCAAGTACACGAATCACAGCCATCCCTTACGAAATTTGACTACACCAGTCGTTACACGACTCAAACATTTTCCAAAGTAACGAATGTGCTATACATACATAGATATACGGAAAGACATGAGAATTTTATGAGGGTTGTGTTTTTTCCGTTAAAACGTAGATTGCATACAAGTACAGTTTTACACAACTTATAATTCCGATCGGCAGTTTTAGTTTGCGCAGAAAAGTGCAGACCGATTTCCGAATTGTAAATAATCTATATTGAAATTTATTCGCAAACAGATACGGCAGAGTGTTGCTTGCTATGCATTCGTAGCTCTGTTCCGCTTACACGATTCGTACACCATCGGACATTTCCCGCGGTACTTAACTTGGTCGACTGCGCAGGTACATCGGGTGTAATTATTAGTTGTGTACAACTGTAAGTAGTTTGCTTCAAACGTATAAACATTAACAAAAGAACATGAGTCTATTGTATTGATATTATACATACGATCCACTGGACTACTATAGAATACAAGAAAGTAGGTCAGTACTACAATTCCATTCTACGTTATCGAACAAAATGATTAATTAATTAATCATTAATACTGGTGGACACCAAACATTATTTATGTAGATAGGAAATTATATTTCATATACTCTATTATGATCACGTTATGAAATATCTCCTATAGACTACATATAATTTAACGCTACGTGATATAGCCACCGATATTCTTAGACCTTTAATGTATAGACTGAGCCTACGTAAACAAAAACTTGAAATGAATTGAAGCATTTTTTAAACCTTCTGTACATAAGGTTTAAAAACTGCTTCAATTCAAGTTTTTGTTTATACGTACACTTATTATACACGCCTGATTCATTTTTTTTTTATTTAGGTGGCCTGGAAGAGATCGCTTTGAGCGATAATGCCGCCTATTGTATTGCCTAGGAAATATTGTAAATATGGTCTGTTTTTTAATTGTATATTTTGGTGTGCAATAAAGTGTTATCTCTCTCTCTCTCTCTCTCTCACACACACACTTAATAGTAATGTATCCACTGGAAACTATTCCACCTTTATCTACTTACTACTTTACGAATTGGATTGTTTAATACTAAGTTCTCATAACGAAATACGGCACGATCAGCAGCATATTCCAAAATCGGCATCTTTTAATCGGTTTTATTTTGAGAGTCCGAGAGAGAGTCCGCCTTTCTATTAATGGTCTAAGTCTATATTTAATTAGGTTAAGAAACCTTTTGCCAATAAGGAGGCAGTATGAAAGGTAGCGCCACGAAATGCTGTATCGCTAGATATTAATAATAATTCTTGCTAGTCAGCGATGTCTACTGAAGTCATCTAACCGCAGTTTAATTGTGACTTAATGTTGCGTAACCATTTTGGTAAAACAAATAAATAAATAACTGGCAAACTGTGTATATTCCCAATCTAAGCAAGTTACGCTTGTGCTATGGGTAATAGACAACGGACCGTTCTGGGGCCGATCCCCAACGGAGAGCATAGCGAACAACGGAAACTTCGTTTCTGAAATCATGCCAGGAGTCGAACCCATAATGTCTGTACTGTACTGAGGTAGGCTGGCAAAGGCTTAGAGCTTTCAAGAGACCGATTTTGGCAAATACGGATTGTAGTATCTTCATGTCAATCCGTTATTTTCTTCGTTTATCTATGTCACAGCCATTTTTCTCAAAAACTACATATAAGATCTATGTTTATGGAGGAATTTGGTAAGAAAGTGTAACTCATAATATGCCAAATAAAACGATCTAGTGAAATTGCAAGAAACAAAAAAATTGGGACTCCCACCATATTATCGACGTGAGTAGAGGAATTTTGACGAAAAAAAATAATATCACCAAAAAGTGTAGCTACAAGGTTCTGCATTGACGCCGACGATATGTATAAAATATGTAACTGAGAGATGACATGTGTGGGCATCGATTGTAGGATAGATCTTGAAAAATAATAACGATATACTTTATTGATTTTATTATATGTGTCAATAGGTGGGGATGTATTCACTTTCAAAGTTAAAAATAGTTAGTTAAAAATTTGTGTTTGCTTCCTAACTTTTGAACAAATATCTGGAACAATTCTCTATGCGATAATCGAAAAATGACTTTACTGTGTGTAAAGCCACGGTAAAGTTATATAAGCATTCGATTCACTTTCACCCTGTAAAAACACCTACGGTGTAAAATCCACATGTTTAGACTTTTCCATAATTTTGCAACTATTGCGCATATCAAATCAAATCATTTATTTGCTCAAAAATATGGTAAATAAAAACTTTAAACGACAATATGTTATTTCACTTTTCACATTTTTTACCCTTTCAGGCATGCAAAATGACAATTAAAAATACCTCAGAAATCAACATAGTCCACTACAACTTGTTTTTATGTTTATCTATGAATAAATTGTTTTGGCTTAGGGCAAAAACCGTATTACCTATTGTGTTGTACTTTGTCATGCTACATCAAAAATGGCTCTTAGATTTATGGAGTTACCGAAAGATCCGTTAAAATTGGTCCGTGAACTCATAGTAAAAAAACCTCAATATTTCAGATATACAGTCATAATAATAATAATGTATCTTGCACGTATTTATTTGTCTACTGAATAATAAGCTTTTTGTAAAAATACTTTTTTGAATTAAGTCGTTTTACAGTTTCAATGCTTCAAACCTTTTAAGAACGGTCCTTTTTATCAAAACCTACGTATACTAGGTAGTCGCCATAAAAGTTATTTCCATGCTGGTATGTGGTAAGCTCAGGAATCCGTTTTACTGATAGTTGCGCATAAAAATAATTCTGATTTATTACCCATAAAGTAAATGTGGTATTTATTTGATTTAGATGCTCACAGGATGTACATCTTAATAAATTACGTATACGTTGTTATGCAACAGAAATCATTTATACTTGTGATCATAATGCATATTGAAAATAAATAAATGTATAAGCTTTTTTAAAAAGATTTTTAAATACAAGCTTTTGAGATCCTGGATATCATGTAGCAGCCGAGTGCTAGCCAAGACAAGTAAAACGAGCCCAAACACGAAGGGTCTATCTTGTTTAGTACAGGAGTTCCTATGGCCACCTTCCGACTCCATCACCAGATCAGCTCCATGGTACCATATTATTGCATTGTCATTGCGATATACATATGCGTGCAAAATTTCAGCTCAATCGGAAACCGGAGTTGGTGAAATTTAACTTGCAAGATTCCATCCGAACTTACATACATACATATATACTTAAATACATACATACATAGGTACATCCATTGCAAGTTAAATAAAAGCTTGTAAAAAGTCTGTTTGTGTATTGTCTTTTTCTTAATGGTGTCAGAAATAAACTGATTATCTTAAATAATGGATACCGATTTTCCTGATATGAAAAATATTTTTTTATCCTAAAAAACAAACTGAAAAAAATCGATTATATATAGTTTAGCTATCGATTTGATTTTTTACTTATCCCAGATAAAGGAATAACTTTGATCTGAAGCTTATGCGACCGGAACCATCACAGAAATATATTTACAATAGGTATTATATCAACCTTATTTCCATAATAGTCCAGTCCCCTGTTAAAAGTTTTGAAACTAATTTACGTACTACGGTTTACAAGTTCACGTGACGGAATTGCAAACGAGATTATCCCAGGGTTGTTATGTAGTCTTCCAAACAAAAGTACACTTAATACGTAAAACGTAATATATGACATTTTGCGATAAACCGGGAGACCGTAAATGGACGGCTGTATTCATAATGACCCAACATTCAATTATCATGAATTGCTCCCTGACACTTCAACAGGTCAATAGTCAGATAATGCCTTTCGAGTGATCCCAGTTTCCTTTCTAATTGAGCGCGGCGGTCAGTCAGGCATATGAGGGTTGAGATCTTTTCAGTACACTGTAAAGCGGGAAAACCTCGTTTCATTCATTTCCAACCGCAGTTGAACGTTAAGCGCGGTACGGGACGGACGCGTTTCGCCGTAACAACCGCTCATAACAATGCCAACGCCAACTTGCTTTAAATGCTACAGCTGTATTAAGTGAAGTGATGAATCTTCATATATTCAAATATAAATATGTTATAAACCGAAATATCGCGACTTGTGTTCGGAAAATTTCCTTCATATTTTATCAATTAAATTTTATTACTTAACTTTCTTAAAGGAACGTAAACATACCGTAAAAGTTTTCCGCACCGAAACATAATCTTAAATTAACGCGTAAGCAACATGAATTACAACGGCTTCAATTTCACAATTTTCTATGTGCTATTAATAAATGTAATCGGTACGACAAATATAAGGGAAAAGAGCGGTTTTGAGTGAAAAGTGCGCTATGCCTTGCTGCGGTTGCTGGTGGAATGGCAGACAGAGGCATCGACCTCCCGACCCCGGCACATCAGGTTATAAATAAGACTTCGTTTCATATTTATTAGTTAAATCTAATGATAAAATTTAAAATAATATAATATAAAGAATATTTGAATCGATATATTTATATGTAGTTACGCAAACTAGAAGCAACTCACAACTTTAGCAAACTTAAGTTAAGTATACAGAAGGGTTTCAAACCGCGGTTTTTATACTAAAAATAATTAACTGTTTGTGTTTTACGGTATTATACAGCATGTTTTAAAAAACAGTTTTCCTTGGTGCTTCTTATGGCCTAGGAACCCTATATCTTACTATTCATTAATTTGCCCTACCGTCGGTTAAATTTTGACAATACTTGTATGGAGCATATGTCAAATTTTAACCGATAGTAAGGCAAATGAACGGTCGGTAATATATAGGAACCGAGCCTTTTACAGCTTTATATTAAAATCTTAATTATCTCAAAACTATCATCCTATGGGTTAGTTCCGCTTTGTATAACTACATCTCTATTTATTATATTCGCAAAAAAACCGGCAACCGACCGAAATCGGGTCGTAATAAAATTCCTACGAATAGTAGTGTTGACAACCAGCGTCTATAATATAGAAACACTTCATCTGTCGTTTCCATACAAAAAGTCTACTGATCGGTTAGAAAATCCCTCCCATCGGTAGTTGGTACTTTCTTGAGTAACTAGCTACGAACAGTTCATTATAGAAACATCAGTGGAGTTACCAGGCGGTAATATTCTAACCGTCGGTATCAAAAACGAATCGTTTTCGTAATATTGAAACCGGGCATAATTCAACAACTTAACCTTTTGTCAATTGGTAATGCATTTACTCGTCTAAATGGCTACCACACCTGGTCTGGACTATGCCGAAAAACCTAGAGTTGTGTTCCGGTATTAGTGACCAGAAACCAGGCCCCTCGTCAAGGCCGGCAGAACATCGCTAACACCTGTTGTGTTGCAAATGACCATAAGCAACGATAACGCTTTCAATCGGGTGGGTCTCAATGTTTGCTGTAATCCAACTGCCTATAAAAAAACCTTATCGGCCAAATATGATGGCTGTCAGACTAACTATCGTGTTTATTTATGTTTTTACAAATAAACTATTTTAATATTTGCACTTAGGCTATATCCACGATTTCTTCCTCATTATTCTTAGTGTCTTGTCACCTTCTCCAGACATTAATTAGCATATTTGTATGAAAATCGGATTATCAGACAGATTGAGAGAACGAGATGATGATGATGAAATTGGAGTGTCTGTTTGTAATGTCAAAATAAAAATGTGAAAATAATCAGGGCGATAATTCGGTCCAGGAGATTCCGAAATTGCAATATTTGGAATTTTTCGGATGTTCCGGCTAATATCTGAAACGGCTGGACCGATTTTAACGGGACTGTCACTGGCAGATAGCTGATGTTATAAGGAGCAACTTAGGCTTAATTCTTTTAGGGGTCCGCGAAAAAAAAATTACCACGTAGACGAAGTCGCGGGCACAGCTAGTTTTTAATAAAATCGAATATTGTTATAACTTTAATTCATAATTATATAAATGCAAAAGTAACTATTGTTCATCACCTTTTTACGTTAAAACGGCTGAACGGCTTAAAATTTTACTAGGTGGTTATATTGTATTCTGGGGAAGGACATAAGCTACCTTTTATCTCAAGAAACAATTCTGAACAGGGTGAATAAGGGATGAAAATGCGTGTGAGTAGGTACTACATAACTCCTCAAGTTGGGGATACGAATGTTCAAATTTAGTTTTTTGGTGAGAAATAGTTTTTCAACATTACGATATTTCAATTGGAAATTTATTTAATTAATATAAACGAATATTATTATAAAATTACATACTGGTATAAACGAATACAATTCAAGAAAACTTAACTTATTTGTATTGTATTCTACTCATAGTCCCTCAAGACTATAAGTAGAATACTGAGCCTAGATCACCGTCTTCTATGGGTAAGGTGCCCAGAAGGCTGGCTACGTTTCCTCGCTGGATCGCTATACTGATCCGTAGGCCGAGGTAAGCACCAGCCCTCTGATCACCTGAAGGGTCAAATGAGTCGTTTCGATAAATTTTGGAATTGGAAATTAAAAAAGTAAGTGCGGATGAAGGTGCGGTTAATAGTTAGCTACATATAAAAATTAACACTATAAGTCAAATCTTTAAGATTCCCATTCCCGTTTTTTTTGTTGCATGAGTTTAGCAGACAGGCAGACAGCCCACGTGATAGAAAACGGTTACCATCGCCTATAAACATTTGCAACATCAAAGGTGTTATAAATGCGCTGCTGCTCTCTTAAGGGAGACTGGAAACTGGTCACTAATGCCGGAACACAACTCGATGTTATTATGGAGACATACTCTAGACCAGGGGTGGTAGCCACCCAGACGGGCAAATACCCTACCACCTGGCTGTAGATTGTTTTGTATTCTTTTTCCGTTCCTGCACGGATGAAAAGTCCCGTTGAAAGGTGGTATGGTATTTACCCGTCTGGATGGCTACCACTCCTGGTCTAGAGTATGTCGCCATAACAACCTTGAGTTGTGATACGGCATTGATGGCCAGATTCCAGTCTCCCTTTAGAGAGTGGCAGTACATTGGTAGCACGTTTAGTGTTACAAATGTCCATAGGCGGTGGTACCACTTTCCATCAGGTGGGCCTGTCTGCTATACTCATACATTAAAAACAAATATATTCAATAATAAATATGAAAGTAGGTAGCTACATAAAAATGTTTTTGAAGAAGATACGGAACAAACTTTGAATCCTGCTATTGCTTAGGAAACTTCGACTCAGGTAACTACTTGTTGCCAAGTTTTAATACCTTTCAACCTTTATAAAAAAATATGTCTTATTACGCGAATTTAATAAATAGCTTTCACGAATTCCGAAGCCTGAGTTAGACTGCCTACGCCTACTTTTGATTAAATTTACTGTCTGGCAAATTAGTTTATTTCATTATAGGTATTCTCCTTTATTGAGCCGTAAAAAACTTTACAAGTCACAATTTAATTTTTTCGTTTAGTTGTTGAAGAAAATAAGGAAAACTTTCTAACTCTGCTATAATTGTTTTACAAACCTATCCCTAAGTCTTATGATTTTGTTAAGTCTATTAAGTTCTTATTAAATCAGCCAATAAAGGTCTAACTACTGGATTTGAACTATTGCATTTCACGAAAACTTACAGTGTCAGCCACGGTTTTTTAATGTAAAGTAGCTGCTGTCACGGTTTTTTAACGTGTATATATATATAACATTTGTGTATTACTAACATGCAAATAGCCATATTATATATTATGTATACACCATCGCCATTATCATCTAATTTATTCCTGGGATTGTCTGGCAGAGATCGCTTTTTAGCGATAAGACCGCCCTTTGTGCATAATCAGGCCTAATTCTAGTCGTCTAAGTTCATTTTTGTATTGGTATACAATAAAGAGTTGACTATATATTTAGAGAGTTTTACATATCCGTAATCTTCACGTCCACATCACGATGTCCTCCTTTGCTGTTATCATCTGTTAACAATACGCATATTAATATGTTAGGAAGACTGCCAAAGACTACTTTCGGCCAGAACCGACCTCACGTTATTGGAATGGTACAATAATACTCGTATACGTCTATAATTCTATTACTAAAAAATATATTTATAAATGAAATAAAGCGATTTTTCTTTGTCACAATTTGAAATGAAATAGTCTAAAAAATTCTAAAACAAGAAACATAAATTTTTCGCTATCCATTTCATGAAGAGAAAATATTTAGCGATATCTCGTTGCTGTGTTTCTGGAGTTTAATATCTATTGTTTTCAACGCCCCTTAATAACAGTGCTTATTTGTCAAAGTTAATTTGGATAGGCATCGCTTTGAGTGCGACCTCAAATTGATGCATTGTCGTATTGTACGTACTTTTACATATATGGGTCGACGCATTGATGACGTGCGATACATTATATGTTTTGCATTGAAACTCAATCACAGATTGTTTGTTAATTTGCTTATAAAAATTAGTTTGGTCGTACACCTACAGCGAACACATCGTTATTTTTGTGTCTCAGTTAAGTTTAAAATTAATGATTTTTAAACAGTAGTTTTTTGTAGAAAAAATAATTGATTTCTTTTTCTTTTCGAATGTTTTTTTTGTGTAACCAAAAATAATTTTCTTCTTGTGACCAAGGTTGTCCATAAGTTACTGAATAGTGATATGAGATCAAAAAGAAAAATCAAGAATCGCATCGCATTTCGTAACAGTTGCGAACCAAAAAATGTTATTACATATTAAAACAAAAGTATGATTTTTAGAGTATAATACATGATGTACTGTCATATTTGCTTTCAAGCTTAGGTTGACAATTGAAAAATATATAAAAGGCGTTACAGTCAATAAAATTGTTATAAAATGTTTTGTTGTGTTTTCTCGAAAACTTCGACATCAGCAAATGAATTAACATCATCTGATCTAGACGTTTCAAGTAAGTGTAAATAGGATTCGTATAAAAGGATTCACCACGTGCACTCCGAACTAAAACAATGTTATACAATATTTCGTTGTAAGTAAATCATTATCCGATTCAAATGTTTTAACCGAGTGTGAATAATCAAGTTTAAGTTCGCATAATAGAATTCGCAATATTCACTCTGAATTTAAATAAAAATTGTACGTACAATGTTTTGTTGTTTTTTAGAAATATTCGACGTCCGCAAGTAAACTTTCATTGTCTGATCCAGACTATTCAAGTAAATGTAAATAGGATAGGTTACGTATAATAGAATTTGCCACATTCGCACCGACTCGAAAAATGTTTTCGACGATATGCTTTTCAAATTCTTTCACTTCGGAAAATATTAAATTGAGTCACGTAGCAGACGCGTCTCAAGTAAAAGTACATTTCGAGACTCTTTAATTAAATTGATTTAGATAAAACGCTACATTTTCGGGAACTCTTCACTTTTCACTGGAAAGGTTTTTATTAGAAAGAATCTGTTATTGTTTACTTTGAATATTCAAATTGGTTTTACTAAAATTCTCGCTTTTCATTAAAAAAAGGAAGTCGAAACCTTAATTGGATATTCTGTCGTTTTAATAAAAGGAACTCGTTTAGAACAAGCAAACAAATAGTAGGTACTACTAGGGACGTATGTATTTATTTTGTTGTATTTTTACGTTTATAACATACTTCGCGTAAGTACACGCGTATTGAATGGTTTCTTACAATTCACGAACGTATTAGAAGGTACTCTAACAAATCATATTGGCATTTGGTTACGGGATTGAATTAACTAAGCAATTGACAATACCTCAAAATCTACTCAACAGGTCTTCAAACAATTTTGAAATAAATTCTACTAGCTTGAATTGATGAAAACATATAGTATTTTCTTCTTTAACCTAAATTTTGAGCTAAAAAAAGTTAGTACATCTGAAGGAACTATTTGGCGGAAACAATTAAGTATTTTTGAAAAAAAAAATGAGGTTTAATTATTTCTAGTGTTATTGTCAAATGTCAAAAGTCGGATAAGTGCATGTTGTTTCATATACAGTAAAGAGCTTCATAGTATCCCATTGTGATGTGATGTGACAACGGATCCCAAAAAAAACAAAACTGACTTCAAACTAAAAACAAAAAATAAATATTTAACAGACTTCTTTCTACAACATCTAAAAGTCGGTGCCAAGTAATACATAAAAGAACAACAACAAATTTACAAAATATAGTATTTTTTATAGATTAGATAGTTACAATGACGGCTTGATTACCGAAAACTCGCTTGTTTATTTACGAACAATAATTGTCTTATTATAGAAGAGCTTTAATCTTAGAGGGATTCATCACTCAAACCTAAACAATGATAATAATGCCGGAACAAAATCAACATATACAAAGCCGCTTTTACGAAGTCTTTGTTTTGAATAGAAATAGTTCCTATTTACTAACTTTATGAGGTCACGAGTCTCTTGAGAATATCTTCTCTTTGGCACATATATAGTCGGGGAAATGTGCTTGAAAATATATAGATATAAGTTTTACATGTTCGGATGAGTGTGGTTTACGCTGGGTGGCGAAATTGCTCGTTAAGTTTCGTATCCGGCTCAACTTGAAGGCTTACCCCGGTTACGGAGGTCGTTTTAGGGTTTCCGTATTTAAAAAAGGAAACGTAACCCCTATAAATCTGACCCAATGTGATTATTGAATTTATGAGTTCATCCAATGAAAGCAGCAAGACGGTTGAAATAGGTTGTCGCTGGTAGTTTTTATAAGCTGTACACAGCTTGTATACATTTATTAATCAGCGTTTTACGTTTTGTACTTTATATAAATGAATAGGATGTAGCAGTTCTGTTAATACTTAAATTTTTTTCATCTCATATTCTGAAAGTATTGTTGCCTGACCACCAACGATTTTTCCCGCTGTTAAAAAATTAATAAACTATACAAATCATAGACAATACATGCGACTCATGTCCCAACTTTTTTACAACCTCTATAAAATCGCGTCATAAATTATTATAATTAAAAAATATCAACAATTTTATGACATCATTTTATACTTATAAATTACTTTTCACTAAATTATTATTTAATTTACATAAATTTGACTTAAATATTTAATATCATCAATGACAAAAAAAATACTGGCTAGTAGAATGCCACAGAAAAAGAAATTTACTTGACGTTTCACATGTGCCGTATTAATTGAGTTCATCAGATTTAGATATGGATTTAACGCCTGATTTCATTAGAGAAGTTGTTTGTTTAACTAATCAGTTTTTTACTTTCCTCATATTCAAATGAAAAGCAGAGTGTTAACCTTGGGTGAAGGGCCCATTTAGGCACTCGAACTATTAGCGCCTTCGCTACGCTCGTGCGCCAAACTATCTCATGTCTAAATAGGTCACTTTCAATCTACTATTGTGTATTTACAAAACTTATAGTAATGACGTGACTTTCAGGGAACAGGGAAACTGTTAGGTATGACTTTACTCTTCATCTCCTTTATCCTATCCGACCTATCTCATACCTTGTATCCCGTCTTAAAGGCTGACAACCTGTTCGCTTCGCCTTTCGTGTTGCATACCCCGGTAACCACTTTCCAGGAAGCAGGTGGGCTGACTGCCTACTGTTTGATAGCTAGCTTCCCAATAAAAAAAAACGAAACAAGTCGCTTTCACCTTTGTAAAGTGTACCCACGGCGGTGTTAAAGTTTAAAAAATAATTTCTATAAAATGGGTTTAATGGATAAAACCGAACTTGATTATGTTAAATCATTCTCAAATAAGCCTAAATGGCACTCTGTTGTTCGTGCCTACCCCGCGAGGGAACTGGCGTGAAGTTATGTATGTATGTATGTATGTATGTATTCTCAAATAAAATTACTTTTATGAAATCAATTTTCAGAACCCGCATGCACTTGCTATTTTTACTAGTGTGTTCTCCCCAGTATTTAAGTCCCACAGTTTAAAAGTACTAAGTATTACTTGAAACCTTTTAAATGAAATATAATGAAACGTTTTTTTCCGCTAAGAATATACCTTGTCTCTAGATAAATAATGCCGTAGACAGACCAAAATTGTAAATTTATTACGGAACCATGTAGCTATATGGCATAAGTGACATTGATTTATACTTGGCCGCTTTTTATGCCTTCTAAGACGTATCGTACGAATCCCTCCAGATACAAGGTAAGCTTTAAAAGCCTCTTAACGTTAATATGTTTACGAAAGTAATATTAAAAAAAATACATGGAGTAAAATTTCTCTCAATTTTTACTTATCATATAAAAATATATGGATAAAATTGTTTGAACTGAGCTCGTTTTCTGTTATCGTTTATTAGGATTTTTTACGTATTAGCTTTGTTTTAATGAAAGCTTATAAGCAAAATATTAGCCATTCTTTTCTGGGTTTTTATTTATTTCGGGCAGCGAAAAATATTCCCAAAGGGCTCGACTAGTCGATTAGATTATGGAGCAATCCCATTAGTTTACTTAAGGTGCTGTGTTAGACCTGATATATTCATTTTAAATCGCGTCGACTTGAATATTAAAGAGAATATACATTAATTTACAGAAAAAAATACCATTAAGTCTAACCGGACGGAAATATGAGTATAATTTTAAAATAAACACAAACTATTTTTAAAAAGTGTACATTAAAGGTATTCTGTATATAGCTGTACATATGTAGCTTTTAGAATATTTAAGAATCAGCTAAATGCATATCTGAGAAGAATAGTGCGAGGAGGTGAAAAAGTTCATTGAATCAATATGGCAAACAATTAATATACCTATATAACAAAAACAAGAAGGGACCTAGAATACACCCTGGGGCACACCCGTAGATATGCCAATCTCGCGAGATTTGACATTGTTAATTTCAACGCTTTGGGATCTATTATTTAAGTAAGACGATAATAGGTTAGGAGTCGCCATAAATACCGTAATAATTAAGTTTTTTTAGGAAGGTCATGTATTCAACGAAATCTAATACCTTAGACAGGTCACAGTATACACCAATGGCAGTCTGTGACTTTTTCCAAGCATCATAAATGTGTTTTAGGAGCTCAACTCTTGCATCGGTAGTCTAATATTGGTAACAAAGAGAAATCATAGTAGATAGTTAATTTGTTATTCTTGCAAGTTCAATATTATTTTAGCATAAAAGATTATGATGTTAAAACTAACGAAACATTTAAATTTCAATAAGAGAGGCCGTCAAACTTGGCACTGACTACGTTTAGCCTTAAGAAAAAGAACTCCACAGATGTACGTTCGCAATTTTCGCCCTTTTTACCTGGTCCAGACGTGAAAGCGTTTTATATTATATTGTCTTAAAACTTTACGAGGTAATACTTATCGAAAAATTCATAGACGTGGAATCTTTCTAAAGAAAATGGCGAGAAATGGCAGGTATAAAACTGGGTCATTTCTTTCGCAGTAAACAAATTTCTTTATGAACGCCTCAGAAGGCGTCGTCTTGTTTTCTGGGACAATCACAAACATTCCTTGTATGTAGCAATCTAACTTACCTTACGCTTGAGTTACGCTGAATTTTGGTATCACATTTATTAATACTATATAACATATAATATTATAAAAATCTAAAAATGCGGTGACTGTACATTGAAGCTATTAAAAAAAATGTGTGTGCAGTTCATACGCAGAAAAAGTGAAACAAATTGTGACAAGGGGTTGGAGGGATTAAAATTTCGTGACGTCACATTTCATGTATTATATCGTTATAATATATTTAAGCTTTGAAACATGATATAACCATATAAACGATGGAGAACACGATACAACTTTTTTTTATTTCTTGTCTGTTTGTTCGAGATTCACGTAAAAACTACTGGGCTGATTTCGATGCGGTTTTCGCTGATCGACGGCAAATTCTTAGACTTAACAACTGCGCTTATTTTTATCCTGTAATCCCGCGGTAGCTTTTCTGGGAATTATTTCAAATGGCCAGATAAAAAAAAATTGAATACCAATACGATTTTTGCACTAAGCAAATTTTATGTAATCAAATGTGTGATACTTTTTATCCCCGCATTTTCCCGGAGCGGTTTGAAGTTGTTCGAGTGTTAAAGTGGTTTATGTGCATAAAAATTAGCTGATTTAAATAGGGCTTTACTAAAACAATAGTTTACGTACTTTTTCAAATGCTGTAGTCCTTAGTGTCCCGGGTATCCTGCAGGAATATTCCCGGATATGGTACAAATTAGTTAGGTTGCATAAAAATTCGCTGATTCCGATACAATTTCAATAGAACGACAGCTAAGTCCTTTTTCAACTGTTGCGATCACTTAATGATGATGAAGTGTTATGACTGATGTTAAAACTCTGTCGAACAGAGTTTTAAAAGGTTACGTGGCAGGAACATCAAAAAACTTAATACGAGATCAAAGTAAAACATTGAAATTTCTATTACAGAGTGGAATAACATTGTTACATAAGTAAAGGTGTCGAAACAAGCAGCTTGGGTGTTAGAAATTTTGTACGTGTTACTTTGACGCATTCCACTCAGCTTTGTGTTGATTCTAAAAATTTAAATAATTGTGCGGATTGGCACGTAAATATTGAGAGTAAAATAGGCTTGCAATTAAATTATTTGTAAACTCACCGCTCGCTCCGTATTCGAATTTTTTAGATTTGTACAATTGGGTTGGTGGCGCCAATGACACTAATGTCACTTGTCACACGCGACACTGATACGTTCCGGTGAGCGGTTTATGGTTATTGCAAGCATTACAAAACCCTTCATTCCCCCCACCGAAATCCGCCAGGATTTCCCGGTTATAAAACCAAGGACAATGATAGATGTTTGAATAACAAAGTTGAAAATAATTAGCATCAAATAACAATAGCTAAATACATTAGAGTAGTGGACTGTATAATAATAATAAAAGTTATCTATCTTAAGCTAGATACTCACACAATTCGGTAATTGCGTGAGCTTATTAAAACAATTAGATACATAAAATTAGCATGTTTCCTGCTCCAGAGGGAGAGGACTAAGTTTAACGACAGGTCTTATAAATTCGCTAGTTGGTGTACGAACTTTCACCACACGAATAACACCATCTGGACCGGGAAAGAGCTGCGCGACTCGACCAAGTGGCCAGTGTAAAGGTGGTGCATCGGAGTGGATGAGAACCATGTCGCCGACATTAATATTTCGACAACTTTTTTGCCATTTGTAACGTTGTTGAAGCGTGTGTAAATATTCTTTCCGCCATAGACTCCAAAACCGTTGGGAAGCCTGCTGGACTAACTGCCAACGCGACAGTCTGTTAGTAGGTTCATCAGTCAGTACGTACTCTGGAACTGTGAGAAGCTCGCGACCTACTAAAAAATGACCCGGTGTCAGTACTTGAAATTCGTTAGGATCGCTGGACAAACCAGTTAACGGACGTGAGTTAAGTACGGCCTCGACTCGTGCGAAAAGAGTACTCAACTCTTCAAATGTTAATGAGCGATCGCCAATAACGCGTTTTAAATGTTGCTTCGCCGATTTAATACCACTTTCGTATAGCCCGCCAAAATGGCTGCCAGCTGGTGGATTGTATTTCCAGTTGATTTGACGCGAATTGAAGCCGTCTAACATTTGATTATAGTTTTCATTGTAAAATTGTACTACTTCCGCAAGATGCTTTCCTGCAGCAATAAAATTTCTGCCGTTGTCCGATACCAATGTGTGACAAAGCCCACGCCTAGCCGTAAACCGGTCGAACGTAGCCAAAAAACACTCCGCAGTGAGCGCTGAAAGAGCTTCTAGGTGAACGGCACGCGTCGCGCAACAAACAAAAAGACATAAGTAACTCTTATGAACTTTTGCGTTACGCCGGTGACTCTCTTTTGTGTAAAATGGCCCACCTATGTCAACACCCACCGTGTGAAAGGCATGTATGTCTTGGCAACGATATTTAGGTAGGTTGCCCATGATTGGCTGCAACGTAGTTGGCTTAGCCTTGAAGCATGGAATACACTTAGATATGCATGAACGAATGACACTGCGTGCTGAAATTATCCAGTATTTTTGACTTATCAAACTTTGCAGAGTACGCGGACCTACGTGTAAATAAATTTTATGATAATGTTCTATCAATAAATAAGTGAAATGACACTTCTTCGGTAAAAGTAGCGGGTGTTTTTTTCCATAGGGTAGATTAGACTCGGCAAGTCTACCCCCCACCCTGAGGAATCCCAGGGGATCAATAAAGGGACTTAAATTTTTCAAAGACTTCACATTGTTTCCTTTTGATATTGATTCAATTTCATCGGAAAAATGTGCAAGTTGAACACTTTTGACAAGAATGTTATGTGCTTTAGTTAGATTTAAAATAGTAGGAACACTAGTGTTGCGCAATGATTTAGATGTTCGACAATTATCGATAAATTGCCAACATCGAGCAAACACATTAAGAAGTTTTGAAAACTTTGAATATTTCTGAATTACATCATTAATATAATTCGAATTCTTATCTTTAGTGTTACAAGCTTGTAGTAATGTTATGTTAGCTTGCTTCACTTCAGGTACATTTACAATTTTGAATTGTTCAATGTGTTTAATTGGCCAGTGGTCATATGAAGTATACAACCAGGCTGGTCCATCAAACCATTCCTTCGACGCCATTAACGTCGAAGGAAGTGCACCTCGAGAACATATATCTGCAGGGTTGAAAGTGCCACTAACGTGGGACCAACTTTCATTTGAAATGGTATCTAATATTTTCGAGATACGAGTAGCAACAAACGTTTTAAGATTATATGTAGGAGTGTTTAGCCATCCTAACACCACAGACGAATCCGTAAACAGAAATATATCATGAATCGGGATCTGTTCAAGAAGAATTGATTTTATGTATTTTACGAGCTTGGCCAATAAATGCGCAGCCATTAGTTCAAGACGAGGGATACTGACAGTTTTCAAGGGCGCGACTTTGGATTTAGCTAAAATCAAACTCACTTTGACCTCGCCATCATTATTAAGTGAACGTAAGTAAATAACTGCTGCATATCCTAAGCTGGATGCATCACAGAAACCTACGATTTGATATCGTGAATGCTTCTTGATTGTAGCCTGACGATCATGTCTTAAATTGGATAAGAGCGGTAGTTCGGACGCATATGCCAACCATTCCTTCTCTAGATCAAGGGGAAGTGGTTCATCCCAGCTGAGATTCTTGATCCAAAGCTTCTGCATAAAGGATTTTGCATAAAAAATACATGGTGCAACGAAACCGAGGGGATCGAACTGGCGACCAATTTGTGACAAAATGTTTCTTTTCGTAACTTCTCCTCCCAGGGGTACTGTGCGAAAAGAGAAACAGTCTGTATGAGGTTGCCACTGGAGACCCAGAACTTTGAGTGACAGTTGATCATCGTCGAACTCAACTGGAGTCTCCCGATGAGACTCTGGTACTGCTGCGAGAACAGAGCTATGGTTACTAGCCCACTTTCTTAATACGAAGCCAGCCTTCTCCAGTAGAATGCGAAGATCTGTCTGCAGTCGTAGAGCATCCTCGATATTTGGCTCAGACCATAACAAGTCATCCATGAAAAATCCACATTTTAAGACCCGAGCAGCCAATGGATAGTTGCGTGCTTCGGTATCTGCTAAGGTGTGCAATACCTTAATTGCCAAGTAGGGGCTGCTGGCCACACCGTAAGTTACTGTGTTGAGCTCGTAAACCTGAATAGGTTGATCTGTTGAATCTCTCCACAATATGTGTTGATATGGACGCTGCTCCTTATGAATTAGTATCTGTCGATACATTTTACAAATGTCTGCAGATAGACAAACATCATGCAAACGAAAATTAATTAATATTTTATTAATATCTGCCTGAAGTTTCGGACCGGGTAAAACAACATCATTTAAAGATTTCTGATTTGTTGTTTTGCACGATGCATCAAATACAGTCCGTAACTTTGTGGTGGTACTTGCTGGTTTGAAAATACAAAAATGTGGAATCAAATATTTTGATGCGACATTTTGTATATTTCCTAAGCGGGTCATGTGACCCAGTGATTCATACTCCGACATAAACGTTTTGTATTCAGACTTGAGCAGAGGGTCTTTATCAAGTCTCTTCTCTAAATTGATCAACCTACGTATGGCCATCTGTCGAGAATCACCGAGAGCGTGGTCTGACTTAAACGGGTACTTGACAGTATACCTTCCGCTTTCATCCCGACTATGATCAGTAGCAAACTGCTCTTCTGCCAATATATCGTCCGGTTTTACTGACTTTTCTGACGGTATATTCTCAATATCCCAAAAAGTCTCCATAACTCGATCAAGACTTACGTTACTGCTCAAGCCACAGAAGGTTTGATCTGTCTTACTGCTGCTAGCTGTCGCCATTGCAGTGTTCCTTTGTGCTAGCAGGTCTAAGTCTACTGGGCCTGTTATAACGTAGCCAAATATAGATTCAATAGCGACCGGCATCCCCATTTGAACAGGCATTATTTTCTTGCCGCTGTAAATGAATGGAAACAGGTCACCAGCTATAAGTAATTCAATGGGTGCCGGCGTATGAAACGACGGATCAGCCAACACAAGATTTTGATATTCCTGGAATATCTTGTGTGGTAAAGACACTGTTGGTAAATCGCCAGCAATGTTAGATACGATTACAGCATCAGTTGTCAAAACTGGTGAATTACTGTTACGTGGTTTTAACGTACAGGTGGTCATACCAAAATGGTGAACTCGATTACCACCTAGGCCAATGGGCTCGAATGCACATTTGCGACGTGATAAACCTAGCTTTGCTGCACAACTTTTAGTTACATAACTGGACATAGCGCCGCTGTCGATAAGTGCACGTACGGTGTGGTATTGACCCCAAGCATCTGCGACGTGGACGACCGCGGTGCCCAGCAGAACTGTTTGTTCAGTGGAGCATGTGAGTGCTACTACACTCTCCTTGGACTTAGTCGAATCTGTGTGGAGAGTAATATGATGCCTTTTTTTGCAGACCGTACAACTAAATTTGGACGTACAATCCTCCGTGGTGTGATTGTCACGCAAACAATTCTCACACAGACTGAGCTCTTTGACTTTAGCAGTGCGTAACTCAGGTGTAAGATCGTTGTAGTCAGTGCATCTATATATCGAATGTGGCTTTTGACAATATAAACAAGACAGTTTTGAATCACTCTTTTTTATATTGGCCACAGCCGAGGTGAACGTGAGCTTGTGAGGGTGAGTTTTGTTACTTTCAGAATATTTTGACATCGCGAGAGGGGGCGATTTGGAAGGGGCTTGCTTGACAGGTCCTAATGATTTACCTGTTACAGTCTTACACTCCGCCATCTCAATTACGCGCGCCTGTCTCTCAACAAATGCTAATAATTCCGTTATTGTTGGTAAGTTTCCCGGAGGCACGGATTGTTCAAATGCTCGCCTAGTGACCGGGTCGAGATTACGCAAGGAAATATAAAATAATATAAAACTTGACATGTCGGGTATGTCAAGAATTTCTAGAGCCTTGATATTTTCTTGAAAAGTGTTTAAAAATATATTTAAATTGGTAGCCGACTCGCAAACAATCGGTTTGAAGTTAAACAACTTATCTAAATAAGCAGTAGCTAGCGCGCGCTTATTCTCGTAACGCTTCATAAGCGCGCTCCACACTATCGCGTAATTATCGGCGTTTACCGGCATCGATCTCACTATGGATAGCGCTGGCCCGCTAACACAAGACAGTAAATAGTAATATTTCTCGATATCGCTAATACTAGAATTATCGTGTATAAGACTTTTAAATGTATCACGAAAAGTAGTCCAGTTTTCTACTTTACCGTCGAATTTAAATAGTTGAATTTCCGGTAATTTAACCCGTCGCTTATTTCCACCATTTTGTTCACTATGTTCGTTTTCCGTTTTATTTAAACCTTCGTTAAGTTTCAACGTATTCACAACACTTTTTATCGAATAATATAACTCATCAAAAGACTCGATGTCTTTGTACGATGGCACAAATTTCTTTTTGTATTTTCGTGATATAGAATTTATCTCTGCCACACATCTATCGAATTCTGTACGAATACTACCTAAGTCTTGAACCCTAGCAGAAAATTCGACTTCTAAAGATGAATTATTTTTAACCGCTTTAGACATTTCATATAAACGTTGAGCGCGAACAAAACACATTTCTTTCATCGTTATAAATGGCTGTAATAGGTCCTCATATTGTACGTCGTCCATCATTTTGATTAAGTACTAAAATGGGACTAAGTAACCGTAAGACACAACCGGGATTAACAGATGATGATATTCGGGTGAAGTTCGTAAACACAAAATATAATTACTTCGATACACAACACTCCAAATGCATAAAGAATGTGACACGAAATTCCTTAATACAATGTTGCAATACTACACTTGTTTGAAAAATGAACACAAAATGACGGTCGTAATTTAACAAGAAAACAACTATTTATAAATGCAATTAGTACAAATATCGATGAAATACACAAAAAACTCACTATTTAGACTGATATTTATAATATTAGATTATTAATTTCAATATAAATTACAATTTAAGAAAATTACCTACCCACATAAAAAGTCGATAAGGTGAAGATATTTTAATTGTTCACAAAACACTTTATTTTGGTTTTAACTTTAAGTATTGATTATATAACTGGGTTATCCTGGCTCGAATAGATCAAAATGTGCGGATTGGCACGTAAATATTTATAATAAATTAGGCTTGCAATTAAATTATTTGTAAACTCACCGCTCGCTCCGTATTCGAATTTTTGAAGTTTGTACAATTGGGTTGGTGGCGCCAATGACACTAACGTCACTTGTCACACGCGACACTGGTACGTTCCGGTGAGCGGTTTATGGTTATTGCAAGCATTACAAAACCGTATTTAGCATGTATAAATTATAAAATCTCTTCGAAATTAAGTTGTAAAAAAGGTTACGGAACTGGAGTCCGTAGATTTGTTAATAAAAAAATATCTGCAATATTTGAAATTGACACGATTCGATTTAAAGTTTGAATATATATTTTAAAGTGTAATAAACATTACAAGCGTTACTATTTTTGTCGAAAAAACAGAATTGATCGTTTTGTGGACACTATAACCTATACATGTAAATGGTATTTTGCCTTTTTGTTATAGAACTTACAGACATAGAAACGCCTAATAGCATAGTCTCACATAAGCAATAAAAATAATAACAAAACTTTATTCTTCTTATCACAATAATTTTCCATAGAAACAAAATGTGTGCGACTGGTAGATTTATAAATAATCCGTATGACAGGTTAACAGTGTTTCCACTCCATTGCTATGAAATACAAGGGGGCTTGGCAATAACATAAGTAAAGTTAAGAACGAATATTAAAAAACAATATTAAAATAAGGGCTATAGACACTAGACCTGTTATTTGGGCTAGGAAACGTTTTTAAGGTCCACCAATAAGTTTGAATGAATAATGGGAAAAACAAAAATACGTTTGTTATATAAGCTTATGTCACTTTCGTTGAAAAAAAAGTTTGATTTGTATTTAGGAATACTGTTTATTTACTGTTAATTAAAACTATTTTTTAGTTTAGTAAACAAGTTTTGAATTAGGTAGTTAGTTATTACAATTTTAAAGTTCATAATAATAAATGACAGTACTGTCACTTTTTTTTTTACTTTACGACGATAATAGGCATAAGAAAGAAAAAAAATAACAATTCGATATGTCAATAATATCGATTTTTAGATACGAAAATCATTTAATATGTCAATAATATCAATTTTTAAATACGAAAATTGTTTTTATTTCGCTTGTATATTGCGAGTTTGTATTAGTAGTATATTATTAATCGATTTATTTTTATGAAAAAAAAAAACGATGTATAATTTGCTATATTCTATTTGCCGCCCTTTTTTATTGAATTTCTCTTTTAGTTATATGAATGTACTTTGTGTTTTGTTATGGATTTTTCGACGACTTGCGTTGTTTCGGTTATATTGATTATTTTTACGTTGACTGGCTTTCCTCACTGGACTTGGATTGCATTGCCATTTGCCTAACTTTGGATTTTGGCGAAATGCTCTATCTGAATTTTTGCGTGTAATATAGATAAACGGGAGGTAAATTAATGGAGATTTGAGTTAGGAATATCCTTACAGTTTATTTATAGCCACTAAGGTTGTGAGAGGAGATCGAAAGTCGCGACCAGTGACTAAAATGGTGAGTTGGTTAGGTTGGGTTAGTGTTTAGACCAAAGTGCACGAAACGAGCGAGCGAAGCGAGCGTGCCGCGGTAGCGGCCGGCGAGTGCCAGAACCGACTGGTCACCATTTATTCATTGATTACTATTTAAATGATGGTTACAAATCGGTTGTGACATTTGCTGACCGCTGTCATGGCACGCTCGGCTTGTGGGCTTTCGTCTGCATTTTTAGAGTGTATTAAATGTTTTTTACATTGAACACTACCTTTTTTCTGCATTTATCGTCTTTAGACATAAGAAATAAGTACACTATTTTGAAAAAAATTAGTAAAGTTATGTTTACAAAAAAAAAATCATATCTCAAAAACTGCATGTCTCCTAGACATGGGGGTTGCAGAAGGGAGAAGTACTCCTCCCCTCCTACCCCATCCGCCCCCCCACTACTTAAAATTCAGTGACCACTATTGTAAAGTTTAACCAAAATAAGTGTACCTACGAAAGTGAATAGGTTTGTATGAGTTTATGTATGCAATTGTCCCTAAACTCAAAGTGAAGCAAGTGCCGGGGGAGAGGTCAGGTTATACAAGTTCTAGTTTCGGGATACCCGATAAATGTTTGGAAGAGAGAGTGAGTCTGTCAATCTTTATATAACCGCCTAGTCGTACAAAATGGTCACTAGGAAAATTGAAAACATGGCACCTCGTGGTAGATCTCCGAATAGGTGTATTAATCAGGTTTCTGACCAGCTGAACATGACCATAAATTTGGCTCCACATCGTTCTCAAATCCGATCTCGGTAGAAGAGAGCTATTATTCACTGGCATTAAAATCACGATCCCCAGCAGTGAAGGAACGACTTACACCAGTGCAAAATTAACCGAAATTGTTTAATTATAGTTATTTCTTTACGTTGTTTCCACTGCTCTCAGTCCTTTGGGAGAATGCAGTCCAATTTGCTATGTTCATTGAATTGCGAACCAAGAACAACTTCCATTTCACTGATAATGTGTAGCTAGGAAATTAGTTATATATTCCACAAGTTTTATTCTCAAAGCTGCTCTTATTTCTATTTTCATCATGATAAACCGTACGCAAGTATAACAATTCTTTTTGTTGCCTTTTCTAGATCAAATGGGCGAAGTGCGAGCCAAGGCGTATAGGTTCTTCGTAAAAATTCCTTGAATTTAAAGTAAATAAAAAATAACTTTGTACGTGGGCTAGTTAGGTAGCACCTGCCAATTTTTATTTTCTTCTCTTCATATTCTCTATTCAGAGGTTAGAAGGCTGGAAGAAATCGCCATGTGCGATAAGACTGTCGATTCTACTTAAACATGTAAATCCAAAAATTAAAAATAGTACGAAGCTATGTAGCATATTTGTAGAATAAAGTGGATTTTATTCTGTTCGTTTCTTTTCGCTTTTGTACTGTTCTGTTGTTCTATTCTATTGTAAATATAGCAATGCAATAAATTTTCTTGAACATTTTGATACAGCCCTGTACAACTTGATATGCGCTGAGTTTGTCTTCCTAATTAGATTACGATGTTATAGATTGCCTTCACTAAACTTGACGTTCTGTAGACGTGATTCTATTACAATATTGATTTTGTTATTGAATGAAGCTCCTACCTCGACTGTATTATTTTCGAGTCTATGGCAACAGTAAGTAATGAAACTTAAAATATTTGTGGCTGAATTAGTCCGAGCCCTTAATTTTTTCGGTCTAATTAATATTACACTGTTACTTAGAAAACAGGGTTTAGTCATAAATATTAACCGCCGGTAATGGTTTATCAAATTTCAAGAAGAAAATTAATAAGATGCTGTCCTATTAATATTGTTAAATTTGATGAGACTGAATCTCTTTACGCCTTTACTTTAAATAACAAAGTGTATTTTTTGCCTTTTGACATAATACCTTGTATAAAATATTGTAAAACTCGTTTTATAAATCAAATTAAACAAACCCTCAAATCTGTAACTCTGAAAATACGTAATGCGTGTATATAAAACTTGAAATTTGTTTATTTCATATTAGAGTTTCTCTCTAGAAAAAACTTGATTAAATAAGGACATTAGTTTAATGAAATGTGTAGAAAGCTTATATTAATATCCTACGTGGTTATAACTTCTTAGTCTCAAATAATAAATAGGGTCAATAAAGGATATCTTGTTTCTAGCGATCAATGTTTTGTACTTAGGCTATCCGCACACTAGTGACTATCGCTTAGCAACTGCTAGTTTTTGCGTCTAGGAAATGATAAACGGGAAAATCGGTCGCATGTAAAAATAAATCAGCCAAGTACGTTAACAAGTTTAGGATTCCGTGGTTCCGCAAGAGGCAACAAACATCAACTATTTGGTTTATGTTATTTAGCCACGAGAAAAAAGAGCTATTAAACGAAAATACCTCATATTTGTACACTTACTGTACTGTAGATGGTTTTTCAAGTTATATCACTTAAAATGTTTTTAGAATGTTTCACACATTTTAAACGATTAGACGGGGGGAAATTTTTTTGCGACTTGTCTCACCGCCTGTAAATCGTAATTAAAAAAGGCAATTAGATCGATAATAAAAAAATAAACTATACACTACAACTGATTATAAAATTAACAAAAAAATACTACTTAAAGTTGCAAACAATGAGTCATTGATAGATAAAGAATACATTTTGCTATGGGTCAGTGGTTCAGAGTTCAGAACGGACGTTCGAATAGCCTTCGAACAAAATATAACGTTCGAACGTATTACATCGATTATAACATCCGTTCAATGCTAAAAACTGTAGCCTGTTATGACCCACGTAATAGTATCTAGTGTGCGGCCACCGTTAAGTCCTTACCTTCTGGTGATATCCTCACTTAATTAAGACTGCCTGAAGTGGGAGGGGTGATAGTCGTTTGCTATAAGGTGCATGACATTGAGAGCACTGATTTGAAAACAATGACACTTGTAACAAACTGAATCATTAATGAATTTATTAGCATTATTGTTATACTCGTAGTTGAAAATGTTTAATGTTGATGTTACGAGTTTGCGGGACTCCAATTAAAATACCGTTAGAATTATTATAGCGTTTATTAGAACAAATATAACCGAACACAACGAGTCCAAACGTAATGCAGAAGGTCGTAATTCAATAAAACGCGCAAAGTCCGTCACTATTGACGGCCTCTGTGGTCGAGCGGGCTAAGCCTTTGCCGGCCTACCTGCAACGCAAACATCTAGTAGAATTGCAAAATACTTAAAAATTAGAGGTCACCGCGTATTTTATTAACAAGAAAAGAATGCGTACATTGGTGTGTGGGGTATCAGTAAGTCTTCAAAAACATATCAATATTTGAAAATCAGTTTTAGTTTTGGTGAGTCATTTGCTTTTGTGTCCACTTTGAGATAATTATTCCATTCTCCGCTATGAAGTGTCCAATATTCATTCTTGGGTATCTAAAGTACATTATAAAGATTATAAGGCTTTGAAGTATTGTTTATTACAAGGCAAGATAAAATTAAACGAAAACACAAACGTACAAACATAAAAACAAAGTCATATCTACAATATTTTATTATTAGTATAGATATCTATCATAATAAATAAGTTTACAATCTACAAGCAAGCCGTGTGTGAATCATCTTTATTGATCGGTCGTCACTGTTTGGTATCGGTCATCGTCTAATTCATACGTTTATTTGATGGGATAATAAATTTGAAGAGCATAAACACATGATATGAGGTTCAAGATCAATGTTGTTTCAGAAAGAATATAAAACCATGTCAGGAAATACATCTAACCTTGATTTCATCCCTTGAGTCGTGTAATATATTGTAGAGTAGTATCAAACATACAACATATACAAGGTTTTGGTGTATATCGCAGTAAAGATGTAGTGGTGAAGAACGTTTATTGTTTTTGAAATTTAGCTGTAAAACTCTAGAAAATGTAAATTCAAATGTAATATTCAAAAGTTTTTATATAACATAAGTTCCATGGGAGAACACTTTTTGAAGGTAATACATATAAGTGAAAATTTAAATTTACTTCCTAGTCTTGCTGTTAAGGAGAAGAAGCGGCAAGAAACAGGTCTAGCTAAAAATTGATTTTTTTTCTTATTTATCTTATTCACTCTTTTTTTTAATAAATTTTATACAGAATTACTTTTCGAACAATTAATGGAGAAATACACAATAAAAGGAAAGAAAATTATTATTATAGTTATAATAATGACATGACGTACTAAAATGTTATACTGCACTATATCTCCATAAATGAAGTTTTGTCATTTATGTATTCTTCAATAGTGTAGTATCCCTTTTTTAGCAAGATGGTTTTTAATTTGGTTTTAAATTTAGTCAAAGGCAGATATAACATTTTATTCGGAATCTTATTGAAGAAGCGTATATCAACCCCCAAGAAAGAGGACAGTGTTTTTTGCAATCTAAAAGACTGCAATATCAGTCTATTACTATGCCTGGTGTTGAAATTGTGCATATATTGTTTATAGGCAGTCAAATTGTTACGAAAATAAATTATATTATTAAAAATATATTGGCAGGCTACCGTCATAATACCGATTTCCTAAAGCGTTCTCTAAAAGACTCCCAAGGGCCGAGGTTGTAGATTGACCTTACGGCTCTTTTTTGTAAAACAAATATAGTCTCTAAGTTGAGTTACCCGAAAGTCAAATATCATAGATACTATGAAAATAACTATAATAAACTAGTTTAGCAGTCTCTTCGTCAGTGAACCGCCGAACTCTTCTGACTGCATATGCAGCAGGACTAAGTTTTCCTAAGAGTCTAGATATATGAGCGCTCCAGTGGAGCTTCTGATCTAGGTTAATGCTTAAAAATACAGCTAAATCTACTAGACTAGATTAAGTCTAGTGCCGTTAAGAGTAATATTAACATCGATTTTTTTTATATTGGGCATAACAAACTTAACACATTTAGTTTGGTTCGGATTAAGTAATAAATTATTTACGGTAAACCACTTAGATAAATGAATGAATGAATAAAAACACTTTATTGTTCACCAAAAATTAAAACTACGTTCTTAAAACTAAGTACAGTAAATGTTGAATAAAGGGCGGCCTTATCGCTTAAAGCGATCTCTTCCAGGCAACCCCTATATTATATTTGATATTTGAGTCGAGGCGTTGCTTACGTCGTCAGGTAGTGTATGAAAGAAAATACCTGCTCTATAATATTATTTTGTTCAAGATTTCAATACACTATCGTAGCGCATATAGAGCTAATTTTCTTTCCAAACATTGATAATACATATATTCAGACGAAGGGAAGAAGCAATTTTAGTCTTCTAACCTATATTAAAAAAGTTCGGATCTGTTCATAATATATAAATGTGCCGTATAACTATACCCCACCCTTAGATAAAACCATCATGCCACCTACCATTTTTAAATCAAAATATTTTAAACTCTTAATTGTGACCGTCAACGAATACGAAGTCAGTGAGGACATTCAAATGTAATCGTCGTCTGTTTAATATGTAAGAGTAAAAAATATTATTTTAATTTTTTATAATATTTTTACAGCATATAGCATACGTGCTGTCGGCTTTGCTGTTCATCCTATATCTAGACGATTGTCTCCAGAGAATAAGATTGATGGATGTTGGGGTGCGGATGAGTGATCTAGTTGTAAGCACCTTGCTTTATGCGGATGATGCCGTGCTTTTAGCCGAATCGCCATCAGAACTGCAAACACTAGTTACAATGATGAAAGATGACTGTCAGGCGAGAGGTTTACATTTGAATGCAAAGAAAACAAAGTTTATGGTGTTTGAAAGAGGAGAAACCAGAACGAGTCTCCCTTAAGAGAGCAGCAGCGCATTTGTAGCACCTTTGGTGTTGTACTATAGGCGACGGTAACCGCTTTCCATCAAGTGGGCCGTCTGTCTGTATGCTGAGCTCCTGCAATAAAAAATAAAATAAAAAAACGAATGCAAGGATAATGGTCGATGATGTTATGCTGGAGCAAGTGAGTGAGTTTGTATATCTCGGATGTGCTTTTAGCAGGGATGGAAGGTACACCGCTGATATAGAAAGAAGAATGGATTTGGGGAATAGTGTGAATGGAGCGTTAGGTAAACTTCTAGGCGCTAAGAACCTCAGCCAGAATTCCCAGCTTGCCGTACACAACGCGGTGCTGGTACCTACGCTCACGTATGGAAGAGAGACCATGAAAGTAGAGTAAACGCGGTCGAGATGCGAGTACTGCGCAAAATCTGCGGAGTGATGCTAGCGGACCGCGTTCGTAATACCGAAGTAAGAAAGAGAGTTGGTCTGAACCTACCCCGCGAGGGAACTGGCGTGAAGTTATGTATGTATGTATTTTTACAGCATTTAATCCACAAACAACACCAGTTTAATAATAAGTCATGATGTGAATAACAGGCAACCTTGCTTTACTGCCAAAATCAAATGCAGAAAATGTGTCTGCATATAAAAACTTCATAGATGAGTAGGAGTTTCAACTTTTTCACCATTAAAACTTATTTTATGTAGAATCCTTGTCAACCGTAGCTGTGCGTGAACATCCCCTTGGGACTTACGCCTCTGCCAGCTCAACCAGTCTAGTGAAGTAACGTCTAGTGTCGTAGACATATTACGCTTAGAACATGACTTCAACTGCTTGGTATTCTACTTAGAGATTTCAGGTATTGTTTGTAGAATACAAATACAATTTTCTTTAATTTGTTAGAATGCGATTTAAATTATTTCAAAGATATATATAACGGCGAGCGTCCAGATTCGTTTTCCATGTCAATACATCAACTGTTTGTACCTCGCACACTTTATTAACTTTACAGATCACTTCTAATTACCTAAAAGTTATTTCTAATAAATTCGAAATAAAAAACGGTACTTGTTTCCCTCTAGTCTTATGATAATAAGCGTCCCCCTTTTCCCCCTTCATCCTTCAAAATCAACTGACATTTCGTAAGTTAATGTCAAAATCAACTGACATTTTATATGTCAAGTGAAATGATATTCGGGGCGTGATAATTAAGAAGTTAGATAAACCCATATCAGATATTACTTTAGGAATTTGTTACAATAATATCTTTCATATTTAACATATGCAGCAAACTGTGACATATATTTCTTGAAGTACTTAAAGGATGAATATTAAATTTCTCTGTGGTTTATTACGTAACTGAGTCATTTTAATTTCAATTGTTTATTGGGTTCGATTGTTATTCATCATGCAAATTGGAAAGGAGCAACTTCCTTTAGAGGAAATCAATCATGTAAACTACGGTTTACAAAACTTGGGGTGCAATATACGTCATAATGGTTAGTGTCGTAGTTTTTTTTATCAAGGGGAAATCCGTTTGAGGCTTACCTACCGCAGGGGAAATGCGGTGGTATGTGTGGGATTCGCCACATTAAAGTGGCACTAGCACTGCAAGCAAGCAATGATATTGCCACTCCACGGTCGGCGATACCTACTAAAACCCCTCAGTGTTCCTTCCTTCACCTTATGCCAGAGCTACGATAAATTTTGTAACTAAACTAACTTCACCGAATGTGTCCTCCTATAAAATATATTTTGAATCTGCTTTTGTTTCCAGTTTGGATGTCATTTCCAATACACCGAACAAAAAATAACAGAATGTTATAAATAAAACTTTTTGGGTTTAATTCCTACAGTACTACGGTTACCTACTACGGTTTAGAGTCACATTTGGTACCAATAGGTGGCGCTGAAATCGGTTTCCAAGAATTGTTTTGTGTATGTTTGAGTGGTCCCTGGATGGTTTAGATTCACAATTGAACCAGGTAGGTAGCGCTGTAATCGGGTCCAAGATTTTTATTTTTTTAGGTCGTTTGCCTGGCTTACTAGTTTTATATATGCCATAGAAACCATTGTCGAAAAGACACGTGAAACAAACCCCAATTGTGTGTTTAATTGTGGTATTTAGGAGTGCCCTATACAAAACCTACATCCATTTTTTTGTGTATATAGGGATAATAATCAAAATATGTTTGTGATGAAAATTGTTTCGCTCTAGATATTTATAGACCGGCCAACAAGTTTAATAACGAGAAGAGGTAAGCTCTGAATGCTAAGAGGCTCTCAGCGCTGGAATACCGCAGAATTTGCACCCAGTTGCAGCTTAATGAAGCAACTACATTCTATACTATATAGTTGCTTTTATTAGTTCAGAGAGTTATATCCGTAATTGATAGGTATTACTTAGTATTGGGTGTTTCTTAAATTATTTGACACAAAACTAGATAATTAAACAATCTGCAGACAAATACACATTGTATTTGTATCCCCAAGCTATGCAAATTACGCTAGTATTATGGGTAATATACAAATATTCCCCTTTTACCAATTTTCTTACAAAGAATATTTTAAGTGTTATATATTATAAGTGTAAAGTTTAATATTTTAAGTGTTAATTTGTAAGTGAAAAGAGGCTCCCAGGTATATGTACTTAAACAGATTTTAATTGGTTTTCTATCCAAAAGTTGTTTGGAAAAAATTGCTAATAGCGATAAGACCTTTATTTATTCAGTTTTTAGTATGTGTCTGTACGCCCTTTGACTAAATTGCAACTAAACATCCCTGCGCATAGTTCAACTTTCTACAACAACTCTTTTACCGTCAAAGCTATACCTATAGCTTTGTAACGCGCTACCAGTTGCTATCAGACAAGCAAAATCGCTACCGACATTTAAAACAATGATCAGAAAATATTACCTATTGTTGGAATATGATGATATTTAAATGAATGTACATATATATTTGTGTAGATGTAAAACATCTGTATAATATTGAATTTCTATATTACTAGAATGTAAGTAACCGTACTATGTATTATGTACACAACCATCACCATTATAATCTCAATTTATTCCTGCGGTTTATTAAATAAATAATTAATTAAAAGCTTATTATTTATTACAAATTGTTAAGTCGAAATGTACATTTGAACCAAATTTAGTACTAAATGTCAATTATGGTTTAAAATTCACAGAACTTTCTTGATGTTAAATCAAAAACAAGTCATTACAATTTAAACTTGCTGAGTTTTGAAACAAACTTCGGTAGTCGTACGGCCATCAACATTATTTATTCAATGTGCTCTATCCACTAAATATAGAGATTTTGTATACAATAATACCGTATATTTTTTCCTAAAATACATACTTAAAAAGAAAGTATATAGAAATTGATTTAAGCAAAAAATAATCCTTGTTTTTTGCTTATTATAGCCGGTAACAAAATTTTTGAAATCAAATTTATTTGATTCATCAATCTTTTCGCTTGTTAAAACCGTGTACAAACAAATCATAAGTTTTTGAGTAACGTCAAACAAAGGAAGAAATCTTTGTGGCAACTCGAAAGTTACATTTAATTAAAAGTTCACATTTTCCACACAACACAAGATTCTTGTTTAAAAACAAAATTCTCAATGACTATTATTAAAATAAAACTTCACAACAAAAGACATCTGTTTGCTATTTTTCAAATAAAGTTTTTTCTTTCTTTCTTCTTTATATCCCTTCAAGTTTCTACCAAACATTCGTAAAATAACTAATTGGAACCAATTTAAACGTGACTAAGAGTGACTCCTCATTAGTGCTTTGTGTTGCGTCGTCGTAACAGATCAACGCATTGTGTGTCACAACTGCGTTGCAACGGCGCACGACGTCGCAGCGCAGGGTCTCAATATGGAGTGTGGATTTTAGTTGACTTTCGACAATGGATTGGAACAAACGTAGAAACAATCAAAAACGGACAAGTGGAAAAACGAATGGCAATGGATAAATGGAAAAATGAACCGCATTGGACAAGTGGAAAAACGAATCGCAACGGACAAGTGGAAAAACTTCAACTGACAAGTGACAAAATGAATCGCAACAAAGTTTTACCTTGAAGTTTTTCAAATTGGACAAGTAAATTAAGAATCTGCCCGTAAAACTTCAAAGTAAAAATTTTGTTGCGATTCATTTTGTCACTTTTCAGCTGAAGTTTTTCCACTTATCCGTTGCCATTCGTTTTTCCACGTTTCCGTTGAAGTTTCACTTCTAATATGTGTCCCAGCGCACATTTCGATTTTTCGCAGGTTTACTGCAAATTATGATTTGGTTAAGTTAGGTACATTTTAATGAATGCATTTTTGATTTAAACATATTTTATTTTATCAAACAAAAAACTGAATTCGATCCGGAACCAAAAAAACATCCATAGTCCACTCTAAAATTATTTATTAATATTTTTTTACACAGACCACAAATAGCAGTGATGCCCAGCCACGTGGAGAGCAGAGGTTCGATGCAAACTTAAGTTTGTCTCCATTAATGGCAGCTCGGAACATAGCACTTACCGATGCGCAGAACGCGATTTTAGGTATTAGAGGGACGAGGTATATCCTCGCTCGCTCTCTCGCTTGCTTGCTCGTTTACGGGACTTCCCCGGCACTCAGCTCACCAGGACTGCCAATTTAGCGCTTAGCGCTATTTAGGGCAACTCAGCTCCCAATTTTATTAAACGACTTCCAGCACAAACTCTTGCGCTTTTTATAATATGCAAATATCTAATTAATTTTATAATAAATATATATGAATATCTATACTAAGATTATAAAGAGGAAAGATTTGATTGTTTGTTGGCATTGAAGAGTCTCCGAAACTACTGAACCGATTTGAAAAATTCTTTCACTGTTGGCAAGCTACACTAACCCCGGGTGAAATAGGCTATATTATATTTACAAAAAAATTAGGGATCCTTAGTATAATTCCAATAATGTAACCCAAGGTGTAAAAAAATACCTAAAATCGCGTGCTCTGCGAAAACTATTGATGATAGAATAAAATAATGTGCTACGACTTTGCAGAACACATCATTATTTACAAAAAGTGTCGCGACAGTATATGTCTAACTATTATAGTTATGCCACAATAAGTGTTGTTTTATTTTAAAAATTTAATTAAATTGCCGCCGCTAGAAAAGGCTTTTTATTTGTATCTTGGTATTCATCCTTATCAAAATAAATTACTTCATATTCAAGACTGCTTCAATACCTTTATATAACTTTTTAAATTATTCAATTCGGACGGATTTGGTGGAAACTGTCGAAATAAGTTAATTTTTATGCATCCAAACAACTTCAAACCGCTCCTGGGAAAATTCTCGCGGGATTCACTGGACAAACAGTAGTGCAGAGTTTAAGTCTAATAATTAGCTGTCTATCATCGAAAACCGCATCGAAATCTGCCCAGTAGTTTTTACGTGAATCCCGAACAAACAGACAAGAAATCTAAAAAAATATTGTTTTTTTTTAAATAGCTTAAATTTACAGCCACGTCATGTTTACAATTTTATAATATTATAGACGACGCAGAATTAACGCAGCGATGACTTTTAAACTCCTCATGCATTGGAAAGTGCTTGCGATTTTAATCTTATAGTAAAAGATTAATTAACATTGAGCAAACGTCAATGTAGAACCTGTGTATTACAATACAAGCCTGAAACTAGAAGGACTATATGAAGTATACAGTGAGCACTTTACAGCAGTAAATTCGCAATTTAACCATTATAAATCAAAATTAAAGTCAAATGTAATTTTAAGGTCTAATTAAGACCTCGAGATCCCAGGAGGTCCGGTCCGGAGTCGGTAAATTTATTTTGTCCATGGGATCGGAGCGCATCAGCTTATGTAAAATGTAGGTATAAGCAGGTTTAAATTTAACATTTTATTATTGTGGCATACTGCATTCGATATCTAATTTTTTACTATAATCGTATTGCTACCATATAGTATTACTACTGTTTACCGCAGCGTTTTATATAGATTAATAGTAATATAAGGAAATCGGTCTAGTGCGCGTCAACTCACGCACAATGATAGGCAATGGCTATGAACGTCTAGTATTCTATAATAAGATTACTAAGCAAAAAAATATTTTTCATAAAACATCCTTTTAATGGTTATATTATTCGTCGAAATCTCATAACTTTATCAATTTTCTCCTTAACAAAGTGGATGACGAAATGGCATCTTCTAATTCCAAGCAAGTTATAAATTGCGAATTGTTTCCTACAGCATTTTGTTCCTTTTATTTTGTTAATTTTAGTAAAATTAATGTTATTTGTAGCATTGTGTTCGCGACGTTAAGTACACCGCAAAATTACTGAACGAAACGAAACGCGAAGTTTAAATAATTGACAGCTGCGACCGTTAAAGGAGTTCCCCCGTCTTCACAAATTTTCAGTTGAAGTAATATATAAGTAATTAGCTTTATCAGTTTTTTAATTCAAATGCTACCTAAAGAGTATCTTCATCACATTCACATTGATAATTTCATTGTACATGACAGGCAGACGGCCCACCTGATGGTAACTGGTTATCATCACCTATGGACATTTGTTGGACATCAAAGGTGCTACCAATATGCTAACGCTCTCTAAAGTCTCTAATGCCGGAACACAACTCAAGGTTGTTATGGCGGCATACTCTAGACCAGGGGTAGTAGCCATCCAGATTGGCAAATATCCTACGACTTGGCTGTGAGTTGTTTTGTCGTTTCTTACGACAGGCCGCCCGACCGCAGGAAACTATATTTTTTCTGCGTTCCTGCACGGATAGGTGGATAATGGATGGATTAAGGATAATACTAGCTTTACATAATAATTCCAGCACTTTTAATAATTTACTTTTTATAGCTAGTCAGTTCGACTTTGTTCGCTTGATGACTATTGATTCATCGTAAATTTAACTACGTAACACTATGTTGTAACTTAGTCATTCATGGCCGGTTCCTATATCTTACTAATTTTTCACTTGCCCTACCATCATCGGTAGAAATTTAACATTACTTGTATGAAGATTATGTCAATTTTTTACCGATAGTAAGATAAATGAACGGTCGGTAAGATATAAGAACCGGCCATCAGTGAAGTTCAAAGAAAACTTACTAACGAAAATATGTTTAACTTTTGTGGTTTAGACAAAAAAAATATTTGTTATATATCAATCAAAACAAAACATAGGATATACAGCGCGTCCATTAGTAGCTCACAACGCCCAAAATGCTCCATTAGCCATTCCATAAAGCGACAGCGGTCGTTGTGGTCGTGGGGAAAATGATACTAATGACGTCGTCATTTTCGATCACACAACGCACACAACGACCCATGTCAAGAGGTGGGTCGAATAACCGTTCCACTTGAGGTTACGATTGTAACGCCGGCAAGCTAGTGAAACGGGTAAAATCGTGGTCGTGAACGTGGTCGTTGTGACTCTCTAAACTCTAATGGAACGTAGCCATAATAAGACTCAGTGACACGTGTCTTCTGGATTTTTCTGTTGCTCTGTCAAGAATGTGTTAGGTAAAAAGTAATGAACGATCGATACTAGTGACATCTAAGCAACATCTTGAAACTAACCATCAAGGCGACACATTTACTTACTGGGTTTGTCATTATCATTTTCTAATTTATCAATATTCTTTGAGTGCCAGACAGTAAGAAAGGAACAATTGTAAGACAACTCTGTTATGTGTCTAGTGTTGATTTTTTTAAAGGTAAATACATAAATTCCAAAAGAAATTTCCAAGTGATCCTTAGAGTTGACGTGGAAATGTTCATGCTCAAGACATTCAAAGATTGTGTGTGAGTCAGACATTTGACTGTCAGCTTGAGACGATTTATTTAAAATATTTATACAAGGAAAATATACGTAGGGAATGATACTTTTATCTGTCTGTAAATATTTATTTCTGAGAAATTATCTCTTATACAAATATATACAACATTCCCAAGTTTCGAGTTAGCGTTTGTTGTTAATTAATTTGCTAGTTAGTTCATATGTTCTTTCCCACTGGAGCTCTGGTACATGGAATATAACTTTCTTTTTCGTAACCCGAAATTAAAATTGACCAAAAAGTCGTGGGAGCGTAATGGCTGTCGCACGCGTCCCAAACTCAAAGGGCGCCGGTTCGATCCTTGCCAAAACGCATGCACCACTTATGCAGTTTTCTGACCTAATGTGCATATGTTATAACTACCACGTGCAGCGTATAACGTTATAGCAACGGTGAAGGAAAACATCGTGACGCAACCTGCACATCGAGTTAACCGATGTGTCAAACCTGCCAAGCCGCCTTGGACAAGCGTGGCGGGTATACTGTCCGTTCCCCTATAATGGGAGGCCCGAGCCCAGCAGTGGGATATTTATGGGCTGTTATTATATAATTTATTATTAATTAAAATTCGCCAATTATATGCTTCTGTACTTAAAAGCTACATCTTTGTATAGTTCAAATATGATTGTCTCTCAAAGTGTATGTAAATTAGTACAAATGGTAAAAGAGAATAATAAGTATTGAAGTCCAAAACAAGATTGGTTAGTCTAGAAATAGCTCCGCCTACATCAACACTTGTAACGTAAATTAGTATCTCTATATTAGCACCATATTGTCGAATGTAAGCGTGGAGATTCTATTTAGTATTAGAAGAATGAAATTTTACTATAATGGTGCTACTCCATCTAGGAAAATGTTATACTTAATACACATTTCACGCAGATGCAACGATGGGTATAATGCGTTATTTGTGATACGATATTGTTATTAATCCGTAATGACGTTAAATATTGACAGATAATGTGTGAATATACACTAATGTAGTTATTCGTTAAATGCGTCATTTTAACGATAGATTATAAATAAGACATCTTTAGGCACAGTCAATAACTTTACCATTATCCCAGATGGAGGCCAAGCATAATAATTTTTCACAATACTGCTAAAAATAAAAGTGCCCGCTGTAAAACCAGAGATAAATAAGAACTAAAAAATAATTATATTGTATCTATACGTAATATTACAAACAGGAGAGATTTGTGTTTTTGTATGTTTGTAACGGATAAACTCAAAAACTACATGACCGCTTTTAAAATTTCTTTCACCATTCGAATCCTATATTATCCCTGAGTAATATAGGCTATATTTATTATTAGAAAAAATAGGGATCCGTACTAAAACTTCAATAATGTAACCTAAGGCGTAGAAATTTTAGCCATAAACTGTCTGTCATCGCATGCGCTGCGAAACTATTCATGCTAGAACAAATAAATGTTCTACAATATTAAAGAACATATCTATATCTACAAAAAACTTCACGATACCATACCATACCATATATTCAAGACTGTTTTAAGACCTGTAGATTACTTTTTGAAGTAGTTATTCAAATCGAAAATTCCATTCAAAAGACATTACGAATTTAAAAATGTCAATCTAAACAAAATACTTGGCGCTGGAATCGGGTTCTAGGATTTTGATGAAATTTTATGTGCGTTTGAGTGGATCCCGGGATGATTTAGATTCACAATTAGACCCGGTAGGTGGCGCTGGAATCGGGTTCTAGTTTTTTTATTTTTTCAGGGCAGGACAACATTTGCCGTTGCGAGTCGATGTTTAACAATGTTGTTTTTCGATATTTTCAAATTCATCCTTAAATTCTTATGTCATATAGCTAGCTTTTCTTTCATCGTTTACCTATAATTTGGACTCAACACAACCTTTTCTTTCCCATACTGAAATTTCATAGAGAAAATAAACAATACATTATATATTTCATTCAGATGAAGAGTCGCGAAATTGATTTCCGGTCGATAGAAAACTTCTAATAAATTGTTCTATTTTTACGTATTCGACGCGAGTCGACCTTTTCAGTTGAATAAAAGATGAATTTTCAAATGTGGGGCGTTATCCAATGTTCTAGATATCGAGGTACGCATTTAAAACCCTTTAAAACTGAGTAAGGATTTGTAAGTTTAATATATAAATCTATAATAAATGACAATAAAAGTGTGATTATGGCAAAGTGAGTGGAAAAGTTCTTAGGATTCTGTTACCAAAAACTAAAAAAGAAACCCTTATGGTTTGTCTCCTTTCCTTGTCTGCTTGTGCGTGTGACAGCTAAATTATCTCACCACCTAAGTACTATATTTTGTTAACCTTTTCCCAAACATTTGTAGTCAGCTTACTATTTTCTTTCCGTACTCTGTTTTAGCATACGTCCTCTGTTGTACAATAAATTGTCATATCATCCTTCGCCCGAGTATCCCATTTCTTTTTTTTGCTTCTTTTAACTTTTATATTCATCATTCTTCCAGATTGACGACTATTTGCCACATAATTCTCATCCCTTAGATCAAACCCGCGCTACCATTAATTATAATTCTTATATGATCATATATAGTTCAAATGGTATAGTAACGAAATGAAACAAAAACAAGCTCTTCGAACGATCAACCTTGTTTGCCCATTTCCACACACTATATATTCTGTTACTTATAACGATATATAGTTCTTGGCTGAAGTTGCCGATCTTACTAGCTCTAACGACTTAAAGCCATTATACGATTTATGAGGAGCGGCACTTAGGATTTGTTACTGTTTTATTTAAGGAATACCTATATACCAAAGAATACGGCCTACACACACTTCTTCCTTTGTAGGAAATTCTTTACCGTAAAGGCTGTTCGCCTGTGGAACTTTCTCCCCTTACCAATCAGACAAGCTAAATCAATGTCTACTTTTAAACTCACTGACCATTACTCGTCTATTAAATAAAAATTGTTGCATTAAATGGAATTATTTATGTTCGTAGGTAGATAGATATATTTAATTTTTTTGGGTTTATTTTTAACTAACTACAGTTAATGATTATAATTGGTGACACCGGGATGCCTGGAAGAGATCGCTATAAGCGATAAGGCCATCCATTGTTCTAATGCAAATTTATCTGTATTAATTGTCTAGGTTTAAATTTATAGAGAACAATAAAAAGTTTTCATTTCAGATGATTCATTTGATGTCAAGAAACGTGAAAGTAGTACGAAATGGTTTTGTCACCTACCATAATTATAAAGCAGCACTTAAGGCTCAGTCATTCTCATATATAATTGCAGTCTTAAAATAAACACGTAGCGTAGCTCACTTCGTAGTCCGTTACGTAACTTAAAATTAATGGATAAGCGTCACCACTATTATCCATGCCCCTCCAGTATACTGTGCATCAAGAGAGACAGGACGGCCTGCTCAAATACTTTTATCTTCAATCAAACATACAAGATTAGCATGTCAAAAACGTAGCCTCATAACTAAATTTGTCATCTAAACTCTCTTGTTGCATTTACAGACCATAAATAAGATAAAATTAACAGAAATGAGTGTTTAAGATCTGCTTTTATTAAAACACTTGCACTACGACCTCTATACGCTCGGTACATAAAATATTTGCATATTCATTATATTAAGTAGTCTGCACAAGGGTATGCTATGTATGTGTGGCGAAACAAACCTTTTATGGGTATTTTTATATTAAATGTAAGGATTCGGTTATGAAATACTTTAACCAAGACGTTATTTGTTGTTCTATAATTTCAATATTTTCGTCAAATTTCAAAGTAAACCATTTTATGCTATGATAACTCAATTTTGCAAGACTAGAAAGCAATATTGTATTAATATATTTTTGAAAATTTTCACATACGTTTATGATTACACAGCCCAAAAATAATGGATCGTGTTCTTCATTCACATTTTCTTATAAGTGAAAAAGAAAAGCGCAGCCATTTTTCGCTCCGACGCTTACATTGAACTTCCTTTTCGTTGTCAAATTGGATATTGTCGATCCACTTTTTTGGTCCTGATCTCCACAATGGAAACAATTTGTAACATCAATCATTCTTTTTTTCGGAACCACACGCCACTACGTGTCGAAAGGCTTTATTTAATTATTGATTTTTCCAATATATTTATGTAAATCCCGTTTGTTTGATTTCGCCTTTGACATGAACTAAACCGTTTTTTCTTTTTTATGTTAAATAAAAGCGGTTTTTTTTTATCGTGGTAGTGAAAATCTATACTATGTATCTTTGTATATTGGCCGATAAACGTTCCACTGCTGGGTTCGAGCCCGTCCTACTTAGGGGAAAGTATAGTATATCTACCACGTTTATCCACGGTACATAGATTGGCGGATTTCACACATCGATACCTAATTACAATGAGCAGGTTTCTTTACATGGATTTTCTTCGCCACCTGTACCCGAGCCAAAACATTTCCTATTTCCGATTAATATCCGATTTTTATAATACTGTCCAATAATATATAAATTGTAATACATAAAAAAAATCAGACGAGTATTTCTCGATCCATGGATTAACCAAGGTTCTATTGATGAAACAAACGTTCACCTATTTTAGGATTCCGTAGCTACTTTTACAGAGACCCTAAAAATGAACCTGGTATTCATTTAGTAAATTTATCCTTTTCATTTTCATTATTAAACATATCTTGAATTTTATTCAGAATTGCAAGCTCCTGAAATTCAAGTTTTTATTCAAAATAAGTTCCTCTAGAGAACACTTTTTGAAGGTCATACATACAGGTTAAAATTTATTTTTACTTCCTAGTCTATGTACTGTAACGACTAAAACCTTTTTAGTCGTCATTTATAATTAAGAAATATAATTATTTTAAATTCAAATAGAAGAACGCCTCCCAAAACAATCGATATCAGAATTGTATCGGGCCGCGCACACAACACATGATTGTAAAAGTCTCTTAATTGATAATATAAAACATTCTGTGAACTAGTCTCTTTATTAAAGATCCCGGTCAGCTCGATAACCGCTAGCCGCTACCTGGTGGAGGTCACTGTCGGCCGCTACAGTACACCGCTTCGCAACGTGTTATTGCTGTTAAGCTGAAGAAGCGGGAAGAAACTCCCCAGCAACACGTCTAGCTAAAACTTATTTTTCTTATTCTATTTATATCTCAAGTAATTTTCGAGTTTTATACTGAAGTATGTTACAGAATGACTTTTGAAGAATTAATAGAGTTGTAGCAAACAGTGCATATTCAATAAGACAGAGACACAATAAAAGTAAAGAAAAATATTATTATAGTTATAATAAAGACACGACTTACTAAATTTTTTTTGCTGCAACATATCTCCATAAATTCCTTACAAGCTTGGCAAGATAAAAACGTTATACAAAATATAGTATAAGAGGTTGGAGCGAGCTGCTATGTAAATGAAGTTTTGTCATTTAAGTATTCTTCAATAGTGTAGTATCCCTTTTTTAGCACGATACTTTTTAGTTTGGTTTTTAATTTAGTGAAAGGCAGATCTAACATTGCACTCGGAATCTTATTGAAGAAGCGTATACCAAACCCCAAGAAAGAGGACAATACTTTTTGTAATCTAAAAGATGGCAATATCAGTCTCTCTCTTCGTTAACTAGTTCTCTGCACTCTATTGATTTCCACATACACAAGATCCTTTGTCCTTACTTTGCAGCTGGAAATTAATAATAAATGTTTATTTATAGCTTATACACATAACATTGCAATTACATGGATTATTATTTAAAAAACTTTGTTGACGTTAATAACAAGAGTATCGATTGAAACATTGCAAGATGTGTTTTGCTTTCCCAGTACGTATAATGTGAAAAATCTTTTGTTCTTCTTATCTCAACCATTCAGGGTTTTTACATAGCCTATGCAGTTTTAGCTTATAAGATTATGATTATGGACTATATACACTAATTTATACAGGCGAAAGTAATTATTTTAGATGTTTGTATGTTTTTGTTTCAAGGCCTTGAGCAGATTGCCAAAAAAGTTGGTACGCTATGATAGATAAGTAATACAGTAGATACACTATGTGGATAAACGTGGCAAACAATGAGCGAGTAAGTACAATTCGCCACAATGGCAGGCAAAGGAAGTAAGTTCATACAGTTTTGTTAGATCAATTATTTAATATGTTAAAGGTCAAACAAAATGTAATTCTTTAATGTGTTTATATAGGTTGGGTTGTGTTATTATAGCTTACCTAGAAGATATCGCTTTTAGCAATAATTCCGCCTGTTATTTTGCCAAGATCTATATTTTTTTAAATTCTTTATTGTACACAAAATAGTTACAAATAAAACTAAAAAATAGTATTGATGTACAACGGCGAGCTTAACCCTAAAAAGAGTTTTCTCCCAGCAAACCTATGAATCTAGCGTGAGTGGGAAAACAAGAGATAGGGTTGTGTACATTAAATTCATTACATAAAAGTACTTATTGAAAATAAATTTTACATTAAAACTACACACAGATATACATAATAAACTTACATACACATATATCTGTACATACCTAGGACATGTATAAAATACATATACATATATATCAGTTAATATATATGTATATGTATTTTATACATGTCCTAGGACATACACATACATTAGGACTATTGATTGTAAATATGCATGTAATATTTTGTTTTTGTAATTGTTTATTTTGGCGAGCAATAAAGTTTATTTAATCTAATTATAATTATTATTCTTTTTTGTATTGGTTCATTGTTATTATTATTGACCTATTAACATCATTCTATTTTTCTTTTATATTAAATTCATACATTTTGTAATTATAATGTTTTTTATTTTTACAAAGGGTCTCATATATGTATGATTTAGGAGGTGGGCATTGAAAATCAGTGCTGTGTCGGACTACGTTTCGTACGGAAGTGAAAATAGAATAGTTATACCCCGATAAATATAAAGGAAGGCTTGTGTAATACATGTAACATAAGTTCACACACGTAAAACTGTATAAGCTGTTTGTCATGAAATTTGTTATTCCATGTACTATCGACAAAAAAGATGAAAATCGCTAATATTCGTGGTTTTTAAATAGTTCTTATTGGATACATACGAATCCAAAATATAAGTCCACATAGGCACGTAAAGGGGTAAGTTTCTATATATTTATTTGGAATATTTCAGAACTGTCTAGTTTCTCTTTCTTTTTTTGTTTTTGACCACAACTATATGTTAACGTCATCGGACAACACTATTCCATTATAAATAAATGTATTGATTACTGGTTACCAACCATGATCACTCGTTCACTAGTTCAAAATGAGGTTTCCTAAGTGAATTTTGAAATATTTTATAATGTATGTGTTCAAATGACATTTCAAGGACTACCTTAATTTTCTCGTTTGTATTTAGTAAACGAATATATACCGACTATGACGTAGCTTAGTTATTTCATGTAAGAAAATACTAAACATTCTGAAAAACATTTCAGTCATCCAAACATTAACTAAAATCGAATTGAGTTGAGCAGTAAATGATACTATGACTTACCCGCAATTTAATTAGCGGAGAAAGGTAGCCAATTTGGCTGGCTAACGGGCATGACTGCGACCATGCGTTGTTAGGAATTACGAATTAGGAATGGCTAAACTGGTATCACTAAACTTAATTACATTTCGCTGTGTAGTCTAGGCTTTATTATATAACTAATTTTATCCACCAACTCGTTCGCAAGGAACCTGCACTTTATATTCATATTTTCATAACGAACCGTGGAAAATATGTAAATGAAACCATGGCCCACTTCCTCTATCCAACTTTCCCAGACAAGAGGAATGGGTTAGAGCCCTATCAGCTTTAACCCTTTCCTCTTGTCTGATCCTCTTGAGTCTGTCTCATCACCCTATCCCATCCTAAAGGCTGGCTACGCGTTGGCTTAGCCATTGATATTTCAACTGCCTACATAAGCACTTTCCATGAACTGGACCATCTGTCTGTTTACCAGCTTCGCAAAAAAAATGTATAGATCCCTAACATTTTCATTGATATCCGTTAATTTATCTTTTGTTTATTATTATAAACATAAGGAAAACGTTAAGCATTCATAATCAAAATAATTTGGACGAATTTAGCAAGCATTTGCCACTTTAACACACTACTCTGTATTTTATTTAGGTCAAGTGGAAATGAGTTAAAGTAGCAATCTATAGTCGATCGGCTTATCTTGGATGTATTTTTATAACTAGTCTAGACAAGCTAGTCTGCTACTTTGTGTAGCGTCGTAGCTAGGGTTTTGCTGCAAGGTCGTTAAATAAGGGCGCAATACTTGAGGGAGCATACTAGTAAATTGAGTTCGTTTCTCTTCCTGCGGAAAAAGTTTCCAAAATATTTTTTTTTTCATGAGGTAACTAAATTTTAAACATCACAGTCAGTTTTGTCAAGCATTATTTTTAGTTTGACTATACTGTTATAAAACTGTAATTCTACATTCTAAATATACTGAATTACCTGCCAATTTTTAAACTACGTATTTGCGAACAAGATAAAATACATTTTTTTTTTGTGTGATTTATACTCATCACTTTTAAATTTTTTTAACGTAATTACACTATTACAGTTGACTGCGACATTCGCCGGCCGCTGTGACAGCATATCCGCACTATTCCAGTCCATTTATGCGCTGAATTGTCCATTATTATTATCTTTATCAAAATAAGTAAAAAATTAAAAGTATATATGTATAAAATATTTCAAAATTTATGCACGTTAGAGTAAAGGTAGGTAAAAAAAGGATTTGATGGTTTATGGGAATTACATATGATGTGCTTGAACAAAATATATAAGTTTGCCAGAAAGGAGGAGTAAGGAAAGAAACGACTTACTATATTGGCCCAAATGGCTGGTAAAAGGTGAAAGAAAGGAGATAGACTAGTTTTTGATAAAATAACAAATTATATGACAGAGCTGCTTTTTATTTTTCAGTAGCGGAACGGAGTCTTCGTTTATTGTACTCGATATGTATTCATATTTTACACCTACAAAGTCTTACAATGTTGTGTTTTATAGGGCTATAAACACTTGCCTAGATATCTAGAGCATTGGACAACGCCCCACATTTGCAAAGTCATCTTTTATTCAACTGGAAAGGTCGCGTCGAATACGTAAAAATAGGATCACTTATTAGATGTTTTTCATCGATCGGAAATCATCTCCGCGACTTTTATCTAAGCGAAACATCGAAGCTTTGTTTATTCGAATAAATGTACGAAAACGCTTTGGTTTGGTGCTCTTCTTACAAATGGCCAACCTTCTTTTAATCAGCAAATTATTCTTTTGTTCTCGTGTTGTATCAGCAAAACCTTATGAACAAAACGGCTCAAGAGCTCCTTGGCTTTTGACAATGTTCTCATTAAAGCTACGCCATTAAAAGTGCTTATCAAGGATCTTCGAAAGTCCTTGGTACTTATATTTGCTTGTTTTGTCTGAATATAGAGAGGTTTTATTAATTTTCTACGGTTTTCTTCGTAGCTTCGGCAAACTTTGAAACACGTGTGTATTAGGGGTGCTCAAACAGTCTATTGCGAGTGCTTTAGAGTCGATATCGAGAAAAATTTGCCGATGTACCTGGATGATCTATCTATTCACAGTTTTTGTTTTAATAGATCAATTAGGCCTCAATAAGCCTATTGTTCAAGCCTTTTTGTTTATTTATTTGTCAGTTAAGGTTTTACATGGTGAACAATAAAGAGTTAAATCTATCTAGGCCAGAATAACCCCCTCATCACTTTCTTTTATTATAATAAAGCCTTGATAGTTATTCATAGAATAAAGTTTAACATGCAAATATTAAAAATGTCACTTGCATGAATAATACAAACAAAACAGTTGAATGATTTCACTTATGAATTCATTCAGGTTATAATTTATTCAACTGGTAACCTTTATCTGATAATTGAAAAATCGGCTCTAAGACTCTTAAATGTAGTTAAATGAATTAAATGTTCCACTCTTTGTCCTCTAGGCGTTCCTAAACCATTGATCACATTGTGTCGAAATTTTGGTAAGGTGCTCTGATGACGCCCGCGAGGGTTTCTGACCCACAAAAAAACCAAATAATTTATTTTACCTTACATGCCATTACAACGCATGCCGGGTGCAGCTAGTATCTTAATAAATTGAACATACAGAAGCTGATTTTATATATACAGAAAAATTCATAAAACGAAACTAATTTTTAAATAGCTGCCGTAAATCATTTCGACTTAATGAATATTATTTTTCTTCCTTAAAATATTAATGAAACTGAAACGGAACGAAGATAACGAGCAAACATTAATAATAATTAAAAAGATTATTTCTATTTTTGGACCGGTTTATTTTTATAACCGGTCCAAATAATATCGAAGCAGCATGTGAAGTGTAACACAAACGTTACGAATAAGCTGTGGGACCCTAATAAACGTGCCCTTCCTGTCTTTTTTGTTTTATATGAGGCCGTTTTTCTTTAGCGATAAAAGCTTTCTCTTTTATTATCAAAGCATACGAGAGAATGTTACACATTACGCTTGTAAACAGGCCCACGCATTTCCCTAACGTTTTTTATTTTGTTTTTATATTAAATTATCCCATTTGCACGTTTGGATAAACATTTATGGGTGTTAAAACTGCATTTGAGACTTGGAATCGGCTTGTGCTTTTTAATGTCAATAATATTAAATTTAAGCAACTTATCCCTATGTTATGATTAATATACACCGGACAACTCTGACCATAGTAAATAAGGGAACATTCGAATCCGAGTCTTTAGTTTTTCAATTAATCACATCAAAGAGATTTTATTATAACCAAATATTTATATTTTAATATTTATATACAGTATAAAAATCGACACGGATCCGTGACCTTAATCCACAGTAACGGAAAATTAAACGGCGCAGAGCTCTAAACTTATCTTGAAAACCTAGTTATGATATGTACTTATATCGCTCGTAACATATTATAAATTAGCGGCCCGGCGCGGTTTCACCCGCGCTCTGTCCCGCTCCCATGGTATATAGCGTCATGTTATATAGCCTATGACGATCCCTGTTAACGTAGCTTTCCAACAGTAAAAGAAATTTTAAAATCGGTTTAGTAGATCCAAAGATTACCCCCTACAACGTCACAATCTCACAAACTTTACCTCTTTATAATAATAGTATAGATATAGATTATGGAAATAACTTTCAGAGCTCTGGACGTAATTGCTCTTAATCTACGTCAAATGTTCCGAGATTCATTTGCCGGACGTAAAAATTGTGAACGTATTTTTTTGGGCTTTTATTTTTCTTCTAAGACGTTCCCTCACTGCTGAGGATCGTGACTTTAATTGGCAGTGAATAAATGCTCTCCCCCACTGAGATCAGTTTTGAGCATGGTGGAGAGCCGAACTTATCGACGTAACTGAGCTGGTCAGCTACTTGGACACTTATTTGGAGATCTAGCATGAGGTCTCTTGAACTTTCCCCGTGACCGCAAGTCTCTCCATGTTATCTGGGTTCTTGCGGACTATATGACCAAAGTACTTAAGTATCTGTTGTCGGCAAACTGCAGATAACCTCTGGTGTTCTCCAATATTAAGCACTTCCAGTATGGAGGCATTCGTCCGGCGAGCTGTCCACGGAATTTTTAGCATTTTGTGCTTTTAGTGCTGTATTAAATAAGAAAGGTTAAGGTTTTCTGACGGTGTTGTGTGTGTGCTGGTGGCGGATGGTGGTGTGACGGACTCACCTGCCATCAGTGCACCTGCTGAGTAACTGACAAGGTTCTTACTGGCTTTTGATTGAAGTGGTTGGACGGCAGTCATTTCCACATATGTAAAGGCAATATAACCAAATTAAATATAAGAATATTATTATCGGTTTCCGCCTCTGTCTGAAAATCCGCTAACACCTAAACCACGCAAAGGATTTTTAAGCGGTTTTCACCATCAGTTAATTTCTTTTTTTAATTATCTCTAAAAGATTTTTAGAGATAATTTTTCAATCTAACTACCGTCGGTTGGATAATTTTATTATCTAGTTTTTAATTCTGGTTTTTCAAAGAAGGTTCATATACCAACTACCTATTGGCCGTGACTTCACTCGCGATTATAAAAAATTAACTAAGTTTTTATGTAAATAAATAGAGCTGTTGACCGGCTACGCCGCGGGAAAAGCTCTAGTGTATTTATAAAATAAGACTAAACGAAATATTAGAAACTATTGGAATAAGAAAATCTTACTTATGTTGTTTTTATTCTAGTTGTAATACCTTAAGACTATAAGTGAAATACTAAGCATAATTCACAATCTTCTACGGGTAAGGAGCCCAGAAAGCTGGCTACATTACCTCGCTGGATGTACACCATTTTTATGTTAGTGCCATTTGCCCCCGAAAAATTTACTTCATTTTATATCGCAAACTCGATGCTTGATATATTCTCATGCCGATCTCTTGGCATGAGTATATATGTCCATTTTCGGCATTAAAACTACATTTAAACAAAATTAAAATAAAAACGATCCAGTATTCCCAGTGTTTTCCGAAAACTTAACAGAAAGACATATCGAGTTACTATCGCATTTTTATAGACGATGCATTTTTATATCTATGAACTTGAGAAATGATTGGTCTCATCCAAACTTTCATCCTCTATTACAAACAGTCGTAGTTTTATTTATCTATCCCCCGTCAATGAAAACTACAAAAATGTCAAAAGGGACAACATCAGCAAAAAGGACAAAAAGCGCAACATGGACAAAAAGGACAAAAAAGAGTCGAAGAGCAAAAGAGCAAAAGAACAAAAGGGCAAAAGGGCAAAATGGCAAAAGGGCAAAAGGGCAAAAGGGCAAAAAGGCAAAAGGGCAAAAGGGCAAAATGGCAAAAGGGCAAAATAGTAAAAGGGCAAAAAAGCAAAAGGGCAAACGGGCAAAATGGCAAAAGGGCAAAAGGGCAAAAGAGCAAAAGGGCAAAAGGGCAAACGGGCCCAAGGGCAAAAGGGCAAAAGGGCAAAAGGGCAAAAGGACAAAAGAGCATAAGGGCAAAAGGGCAAAATGGTAAAAGGGCAAAAAAGCAAAAGGGCAAAATGGCAAAAGGGCAAAAGGGCAAAATGGTAAAAGGGCAAAAGGGCAAAATGGCAAAAGGGCAAAATGGTAAAAGGGCAAAAAAGCAAAAGGGCAAAAGGGCAAAATGGCAAAAGGGCAAAAGGGCAAAATGGTAAAAGGGCAAAAGGGCAAAATGGCAAAAGGGCAAAAGGGCAAAAGGGCAAAGTGGCAAAAGGGCAAAATGGTAAAAGGGCAAAAAAGCAAAAGGGCAAAAGGGCAAAATGGTAAAAGGGCAAAAAAGCAAAAGGGCAAAAGGGCAAAATGGCAAAAGGGCAAAATGGTAAAAGGGCAAAAAAGCAAAATGGCAGAAGGGCAAAATGGCAAAAGAGCAAAAGGGCAAAATGTTAAAGGGCAAAAGGGCAAAATGGCAAAAGGGCAAAAGGGCAAAGTGGCAAAAGGGCAAAATGGTAAAAGGGCAAAAAAGCAAAAGGGCAAAAGGGCAAAATGGCAAAAGGGCAAAAGGGCAAAATGGCAAAAGGGCAAAAGAGCAAAAGGGCAAAAGGGCAAAAGGGCAAACGGGCCCAAGGGCAAAAGGGCAAAAGGGCAAAATGGTAAAAGGGCAAAAAAGCAAAAGGGCAAAAGGGCAAAATGGCAAAAGGGCAAAAGGGCAAAATGGTAAAAGGGCAAAAGGGCAAGATGGCAAAAGGGCAAAAAAGCGAAAGGGCAAAAGGGCAAAAAGGCAAAAGGGCAAAATGGTAAAAGGGCAAAAAAGCAAAAGGGCAAAAGGGCAAAGTGGCAAAAGGGCAAAAGGGCAAAATGGTAAAAGGGCAAAAAAGCAAAAGGGCAAAAGGGCAAAATGGCAAAAGGGCAAAATGGTAAAAGGGCAAAAAAGCAAAAGGGCAAAAGGGCAAAAGAGCAAAAGGGTAAAAGGGCAAAAGGACAAAAGGGCAAAAGGGCAAACGGACCCAAGGGCAAAAGGGCAAAATGGCAAAAGGGCAAAGGGGCAAAAGAGCAAGAGGGCAAAAGGTGAAAAGGGCAGAAGGGCAAAAAGGACAAAATAACCAAAATGATGAAAATGGCAAATCACAAAACCAACCAAAGCATGTCCCACTTTTGGGATAATCTTTACATAAATCTATCCCAAAATCTATCCCATTATCCGGGATGAAAAATATCCCATGTCCACCCTCGGTATTCAAATTACATATGTACCGAGTATCAGCCAAATCGGTCCAAAAGTCTTTCCGTAAAAGGATAACAAACAGAGAGACAAATATCCTTTTATCCCGGAAACTATCCCATTTTCCGGGATAAAAAGTATCCTATGTTCATTCTCGGCATCGAAAATATATATATACTGAGTTTCAGCCAAATCGGTCCAGTAGTTTTTACGTGAAAACGGAACAGACAGACAGACAGACAGACAGACAGACAGACAGACAGACAGAGTTACTTTCGCATTTATAATATTAATAGGGATTATTATTTATTGAATTTAGGTAGTATTAAGTTTATTTTGCATAAAGAACTTCTTTCCGACACCTACGTGTCCTATCCGCTACAAAACTTTCTGGAACTTTCTGGACCGGAGGTATATGCGCGAGCGAACCCACAGCCTGGATATGGGACGTCTAGAGGAACGGCCTTGGGTTTTAGTGGGTATCTCCGACTGAGGCATGCAATAACCCGTCTTCAAGGGTGCTAAGGCTAACCTGACGTACCGAAGCTCACATGACCCACCTGTCTTCCCCGCGGTGGTTTGTCCTCAAAGAGGTTTCCACAGGATAAGTTCTGTATTGTACAAGTACAATACAGAACTTATCCAATTAATCCAAGACTTATATAGGACTGTCGAGCGCAGCAGATGTTGTCCTGGCCTTGAAAATAAAATTTAGAACCCGATTACAGCGCTACCTACCGAGTCCAAATGTGAATCTAAACCTTCTCGGGACCCACTTGAATACACACAAAAAATTCATCAAAATCGGTCCAACTCATTAAAATCAAACAAGGAAATGCTTTACAAAATTATATAAAATTGGGATAAAAATACGGTTGACGGCAGGGTGTATTAACGCAGCCCCGGGATTAAGTAATGAAAGAGAAAATTCCTACTCGCCTTAAACAGGCAATTTATACTCAGAATGAGATTAGCATTGTCTCGAAATAGGCAGGTATTTGGGCCACTTTTACGGACCCCCATATCACCCCAGAGTTTAATCTACGTGAACAAATTATGCATTTTCATCAAAATTTAAAACAGCGACAGTAAATCCCCCATCTACAAATTTCATGTTTTTATTCAAAGGATTTTGTTTCAAAAATAAATACGTTTCAAGCGAAATAATATATACATAAATTCGAGGTTGTATTTTTGTATATAATTTAGAGATACATGTAGGAGATTACTGCAGGACGACGATAAAGGGTTAAAGCCCTTATACTCGTAAAGACGTTCATTTCGGAAATGAACAGCAAATTTTCATAATATAAAATTGAATAAACTTCTAGAATATATATAACGTACTTGCCAAGGAGTGTCGAACGTGACCGTAATTTATGTTTTTTTTTTTAGTTTGAGACTGAGGTTCTTTTGTCAAATTAGCAGACGATTATTATTCGTCCGATTACCAGACGACTAGATACTTCGATAATATTTTACCTCTTTAAAGTAATCTTTGGATACAACTTTGCACCATATAGACTCCATAATTATTGTGTTTAATGCTGACAATAATGTGATTGTGCCATTATTAATAAAATTTAAACTCTTTGATATAAACAGTGTTAATTTAATTTATTTAATTGTATTTTTCAGACATACCATATAAAGTAATTGGCTTTCTAGAGTTCTATATAAACTTTTACGAAGCCAAATCTCTCCATTGTCTGTGCGCACATTACCTACTCCTAAATAGTAGTCTGAAGATTTCACTTCGCATATTATTATATATATATACTAGAGCTTTCTCCGTGGCTATACCGCGTATAAGACCCTAGGTAGTAAGTAGCTCTATGTTACTCACATAAAAATTTCATTCGGTGTGTTATATATATAATGAACCTTCAATACTTAAATTTCTTGTTGAATTCACTACAATTACAAAGAAAACACGAAAACAATATCATGTATCAGGTTGAAACGTATCCTAAGTTAAGAATAAACAGTCTCATAAAATATAAATTATCAATAGTAATTATTAGGTACTACATACATAATTATAATTTTAGACATATTTAATAGTTGTTACTTCTATATGTTAACGAAAGCCAAATCAAACCAATTGCATTATTATACATAAATTATAATCTACGAGGTAGATAGGCACAAGGACCTTTGTCTTCTAAGACCCTTAATTTGCAAAGTTTATATGATGTTTACCATACTAGGAAAAATCCGTATCTTATAACTATAGGACCATTAAGTTACAGAATCGGTCCATATCTCATTTGACTTTACATAAGAGAGATTTGATCCATTAATGATTTTGGCCACGAATATAAATTTGTTATTAACGTATTCAATTAAGGGTTAGTTAGTTATAGACAATATCTATGTCTAAACGCATCTTCCCCATTATTATTCGTTGCCTACACACATGTCCCTCTTGAAACTTCATTAAACTACAGTAATTAAATTCCAGTCCCAGGTTGATTCACTTCCATTATCTCAAATATCTCGAGTAGTTAATGTTACAAAGTACTTCAAAATCTAACCCGTAAGTGGTTTTGTATATACATAAGAATAACACATCGGCTATAATTTATAAGGATATAGTGTGAATTATCCAAAATATAACGATTTTCCATCACCACGCGGGTGAAACCGCGGGCATAGCTAGTAAAGTTATAAATTAAAGAATTTAGTTTATGATTTTCAAAACGTATGGATGGGCAATTTGGCAATTAAACTTTGGAATATACAAAACTATTATAAATGTTTATATTGAATACTAGGATATGCCCGCGACTTCGATTCCCAGGATACAAAGTAACGCCGATTTTAAGTCTAAGAATTTGCTGTCGATCAGCGAAAATTGCATCGAAATCGGCCCAATAGTTTTCCGTGAATCCCTGAATCCTGAACAAATTGATAAACAGAAAACAAATCTAAAAAAATTGCATAGTGCTTTCATCATCTGTATAGTGTATTCCAGTTGTTTTTTTAATACCTGTCCTTGGAATATTGTACATATGTATATTAAGTATATGTCCATGTAATATATAAAATTTCTGCACCTATATACATACATACATACATAACTTCACGCCAGTTCCCTTGCGGGGTAGGCACGAACAACAGAGCGCCTTTTAGGCCCATTCTTACACACCTCACTTGCTTCTTTGACATTCATAACTCTTGTCATGCACACTCGTCTGTTCTTAAGGCTCCTGACACACACATATATATATATATATATATATATATATATATATATATATATATATATATACGTATATATATATATATACACACACACGTATATATATATATATATATATATATAATGTATATATAATATAATAATGTCAGCCCATTAATGTCCCACTGCTGAGCTCGGGCCTCCCATTATAGGGCGAACAGACAGTATACCCGCCACGCTTGTCCAAGGCGGCTTGGCAGGTTTGACACATCGGTTATCTCGATGTGCAGGTTGCATCACGATGTTTTCCTTCACCGTTGTTAGCACATGGTAATTGTAACAATATGCACATTAGATCAGAAAACTGACTAAGAGGTGCATGCGTTCCGGCCAGGATCGAACCCGCGCCCTCTGAGTCTGGGACGCGTGCGCTAGCCATTACGCTACCACGACTTTAATATATAATGTATGTATTTATTATTAAAATGTAAGTATTTCGTGCTATATGTTACGTATACCACCATCGCCATTATCATCTCAATTCATTCCTGGGGTTGTCTGGAAGAGATTGCTTTTTAGCGATAAGACCGCCCTTTATACATAACTAGATATAATTTTAGTCTTTAAGTTTTTGTATTGGTGTATAATAAAGTGTTATCTATCTATCTAAATGCGGCTTGACCGATATTTCTTTTTGTTTTGTTTACTCTAATACAGGGGGTGATCTAAGAGAAGAAAAAAACGTTTTGAATAACAATAGTATTATTTCACTCCTCATAAAATGTCTACCGAGGGCCTTATATAAAAATTGATTCCTAAGAAGTAAACTAAAAAAGCCTTTTTAGATATTTTTCATATTTTAAACGCCTTGCCATATAGCAATTGCCTCTGGTCAATTTATAATAAATAAAATCCCTGATGGGTTTTTGAGATATAGAAACCCTGGGACTAATTCTTCGATTTTCCTTCCATTTCTCTACTATGTATGATTCAAACGCACGCCGTTGATGAGAGATGGGCGCCAGTGGCCCTTCGCCTTACCACGATTTTCATTATAGATAGAATAATGTTAATCAATTAAACCGACCATTAACCAAACTCGTTGTTATACTGACGATGAAGTTTGAATTAAGTAAATATCCTCCTCTATGTCGAAATAATTGAATCAATATTGATTGTTACAGCAATCCGGCTCGGCTATTATGTTAGTTGTTAGCAAATAGAACAATTCCCAACGTCGCACATCGCGATTTATTGTTGTTTACCTCATTATGTACGGGCGAAGAATACTAAGAATGGCATTTGCCTTGTAAAAAAAGTAAGTGTGAAAAAGCACGTAATGCTTGTAGGCCTTGCCTCTTTTTTTCCGCACCATCTACTTGGCCAAGTTAACTAAGGAAGTTCTCCTTTAATTTCGGTTTCCCGGAAGAGAGCGCTTTAAGCGATACGACTGCCTATTGTGCAGACCTAGTACTAAATCAGAACCACTTACTAGCATGGTGATAACTCCGCTTATTAATTATTATCAAATCAGAAGTAAATACTTGAATGGTGATAAAAAATTCTTTGCGTGTGCTCCTATTTTTGATAAAACAATAATATTTAGTCAATTTATTTTCAGTGTCGCTATGTATCATACATTTTATGTATCTTATACGACTCTCTGTGGACGCATAAACCCATGACGTTTCTCTGCCACAGTCAAATATGTTTTATGTATACGAATGTAGGCATACTCTCTTTTTTGTACAATATCCTTTTTGATCCTCGTACCCCTCCGTATTTAAAGGAACGTTTTGATTTCCTACATCTTTCTCATTCCCGTTATTTGCGCTCTAGTAGTAATCTCTCCTTAATGACACCTGTACACACGTCTTCCTTCGTTGATAACTCCTTCACGGTACAGGCTGCCCGTTTATGGAACTCACTGCCACTCAATATCAGAGACAAACTAAGTCCATATCGTCTTTTAAACTGATGGTTATTAAATATCTTTGGTCTTCGCATGCTGCTAAACATGCTGCTGATTCTATATATAGTATTATGTATCTTATTTTTGTATAGTATATAAAGTATATTACTATTTATTTATTTCCTTTTTACTTATTCTTGGAATGTTTCTTATTATTTATTGTCTTCACCGCCACTGTTGTTTTAATATTTTCCTTAGTTTAGGGGGTTGCCTGGAAGAGATCGCTTTAAGCGATAAGGCCGCCCTTTGTTCAACATTTATTGTACTTAGTTTAAGAACGTAGTTTTAATTTTTGGTGAACAATAAAGTGTTTTCATTCATTCATTCATTCATTCATATTGGAAAATAAATTTAAAAAGAAGGTATTTTATTAGTGGATTTATTGTAGTTATTTGGTGTGCATTAAAGTGTTATTATCTATATACATAAATTCTATTATTGACCAGAGGGCACCATAAGTCGTTATCGCTCACTTTTTAATTTATACCCGTAGCTTATATGTTTGAAATTGTAGATTATTAATTTATTATACATTACCGTGTTTATTGCTTGAAAGTAAAACTGCACAGTGAGATATTATATCGTTCTTGAAGTTACTTCCAAAGAAGTCAGAAAATTTTATTTGGTAGTACATAATTATGTTTGTTACTTTTGCACGGTCTTGAAAATGAACGATCATCATAAAATTTTAAAGGTATATATTGTAATGTAATTTTACTAACGGAAAGGAACATAAGCACCTTCAGAATTAGACTTAAATCAAAAATTTAATTATAACTACATAATTATATTTTCACAATTTTAAAAGCCTTGCCATAGAGCAAGGGTCTCTGATCAATTTATAATAAAAAACACTGATGGGTTTCTAAGATATAGAACCCCTGGGACTGTAATTCTTCGATAACCTGGTCTCATAACCATGCTAAGAAAGAAAGAAAGAAAATATTTATTTCCAATTGCGACCGACACAATACAAACAGATTAGAAAAAATACATACAAAAAAAGAATGCTGCAATTTAAGAAATGAGGTTCCGACGCAGCACTGCTTTTCAGTGCCCACCTCCAAAATATCATGTGTCATAAGATCCCAAGTATGTGGGGTGGGTAACCTTAAACTATTAAATGAATAAAAAAATTAAATATCAGATTTATACAATAATATACAATAACAAAACAATGAATGCAAGGTTTAACAACTTAATATTTTAATTAGAGATTTTAAAAGCGGGAGAGCAGCTGCGAAATATATGATAGAGAAGGCGTGTATTTATGGCTCAATGTTTCGTGAATAACTTATATTTCATAAATTTAGTACATACATACATAACTTCACGCCAGTTCCCTTACGGGGTAGGCACGAACAACAGAGCGCCATTTAGGCTTATTCTTACACACCTGACTTGCTTCTTTGACATTCATAACTCTTGTCATGCACGCTCGTCCGTTCTTAAGGCTCCTGACATCACCTTCTGCTAGTACACGATCAATTTGATCATGGAAGGTGTGTCGTGGCCTTCCACGACTTCTGCATTCATCCACGTTTGCATTGTATATCTGTTTAGTCATTCTTTCATCATGTATTCTTTCCACATGCCCGAACCACCGGAGCATTCCTTTCCTTACCTTCACCCCGACACTCTCTTTCAGACCAACTCTCTTTCTTACTTCGGTATTACGAACGCGGTCGGTATAAATTTAGTGAACCCGTAAAATTAAAATATTACACTGTAGTTACCTAAAATATAATTAAGGACAAGGAAAATTTTCTCAAAGACAGCGAAATTGTTTGGCACGCATAAAGGTTGGCATTTGATTGCCGTCTCTAAGGGTAAATGGGAAACTTTGAAGGCTTCTACAAAAGCTCAGTCGGCTTTGATTTATCGATCTGTCCTTGGTCGGAATATTTGTTTTGTTTATCATGGACAACGTTTACAATTTAAAATTTGATCTACCTCAATTTAAGGTCAAAAGTTTTCTGCATGTAGTTTTCGCAGTCCTTACAATTCTATTTTGTTACTACTCTCACGGTCCTTTAATGTAATTATTGGTTGACAACTTAATTTAGTTATAACGAGCTTTTTACAAGTCATAGTTGCAATGGATAACAGTGTAAAAAGCTTATTAAATTAAAAGTAAATGTAAATTGTTAAAACTTTTTAGGGGAAAGTTCAAGTACATGTTTTGCTGTGCAATTTCATTTTAAAAAGTCTACTATTGTTATGATCTTGTACATTTTTATGCAAAAGTTGTGTTTGTGTAAAAGAAAAGAAGCGTTTTCGTGAAATGCACCTTTCGAGTTGACAAAAACCTCCCACGTTTGGCGTCAGTCAAATATTTGCAATAGGGTTGCGGACACATTAAGTTATAATAAACTCTAATAGCATTACATATAAGAGAACAGGCGTTAAAATAACATTTATCATCTTACTTTTAAAATATTGTTACAACTTGGCCAAAATTACACGAAGCACACCGGCCTGCCATAAAGTAGGGTTTTATTACCCTCCGCATTTGGAGTTCTTTTGTGTTTTAAAATTTGCAATTACACAATAGCCTATTGTTATTGTACTTGTTTATGGCCGTTCGCAAGCATAATCCTGCAGGTGTGCAGAATTATGTTTTCTGGGAATAACGTCGGCAGAGGCGCAGGTGTGATTCGTGGAAATCATTGTTTACCCGGTCGTGACACATTGTAATCTGAGTATAAAGGGATGCCCGAACGGAGAGATCGACAGTCAAGCGACGATTACGATACTAGCAAGACGTGTGTAGTACTTTCTATTAGCGATATAATTACGGACTTTGCGTGTGTTATTGAATCGTGAAGTGTTTGGTTGTATCCAGTATATTTGTTGCTGTTTTATACGTGTTTGTACAGATCTAATCAACTCTATTGTAATTCCAACGGCATTTCAATTCGAGTCCTGTGTAGCTCGTAACAATATCATGGTAGACACAATTTTAATATCTTTTCATACAACAATTAATGCGCTATTTGACTCTTTTTACTTGTACCTTCTTATCACGCCATAAGTAGATACGCTCGTAGAAAATCTACGAGGCCGCGACTTTCTGTAATTATAAAAAAATGTCTTAGTTTTTTTACTGTCCGCTCCCCTATTGTGTTGTTTGTTGTTCAGAGAGCCTAGGAATTTGTATCCGACTAAAAGATAATATTAAATTACTGGTTTGTTTTTATTACAGGCAATCCCCGTAACAAATGCGCTCTCCAACCGGGTCATAGTCTTATGGACTGGATACGCCTCGGTAACTCCGGGAAGGACCTCACGGGCGTCGGCGGGCGCATCCGACCAGTCACGCCCACAGAACTCGCCACACACAATACACAGAGTTAGTAACGTTTATATATGTACAATGCTCATAATAATGTGTTGGAACATTATTCATTTGTAACTCCCCGAACTTTGTTACAGACGACGCATGGCTCGCTATCCGCGGTCGTGTTTATAACATCACGCATTATTTACCATATCATCCTGGAGGTGAGTTTTGCTTTATTGACTTTATAAGTAATATAATAAATCTGTACAGGAGCTGACTATAAAGATACCCTTTAGTGCTGAAGTAAATTATATTTATACCAACTAATTTAATTGTCAACATTGGCAACTCTACTAGCCCATGCTTCCGAAAAACGCCTCCTCTAAGTTCTTCCATTTGTTGCTTGTGAAAGTCTTGTCCGTAGTGGCTAGAGAAGGAAAAGAAAAGAAAAGCAAATGTACCTTAAATATAAAAACAAATAATATATTGGGACTATTTGGAACCAGTAGATGCCAAACTATGTTTAAAATATTGTTATGTTCGCGCATCCTCCAAAAAAATACTGGAGGGATTCTAGTGAAACTTGGCATAGAGATAACTTACACTTATTAAACACAGCCCGATCTCTGTTCCGATGTATAAGTAGAAAGGTATCTTAGAAATGGGTGACTTGTTACCTGTTTCCAAACTGTACCACAGTTACTCATTGCGTAAGACTGTTTCTTTCACATTAAAAAAGTAAATTAGTAAATAACTAGTAATCATTAAATGTAGATATCTTAAAATTCTAACGGTATTTGCATTGTTTAGGTCCAGAAGAATTAATGCGTGGAGCAGGCATAGATGCAACCCAACTGTTTGACAAAGTTCACCCATGGGTCAATTATGACTCTCTGTTAGCAAAATGCTTAGTTGGTCCCCTAAGATTTGACCTACCGAGCGCAGAAGAGCTGTTCGATACTTCCAGCCCTTCACCTAAGTCTGATCGACTGAGAGAACCATCAAAAGCTCAAGAGTTAGTAAGAAAATCTATGGAGAATTTAGCAAACTGCATTACGCCTGTAAGAAAGAAAATAACAGCGAAGAGCGAAGAGAATGTAAAGGGTAGTCCACCGAGCAAAATTATGCAGAGTTTAGTTCAGACAAGTGAACTTCCAGTGTCAATAAGCCGGCGAGCTGCGGCGAGTCCAGTGAGGAAATCAGATAAAGACACAGACAGTCCACCTCCACTTCGTTATGACTGGATTCAGACATCAACAAAGCTTACGATCTCAGTTTACACAGGAGCGCTGGCGAACCCTGGAGGTTGCGCCAGGATTACAGACGGATTTTTGTTAGTTGAAGTTGCGACGAATGGGTGGCTTAGAACGTTAAAACTAACGCCCGAAGCACACTTACGTGAGCCTTTGCAGCTGAAAGTGTTTGCGGAGAGTGGAAAAATTGAGGTAATCTAGTATTTTATTAGATTCTCGTGACTTTAACAATAATTAAAATGTCGTTTTAGGTGGATTTGGATGTGTTTTGAATTTAATATTTGATCTTTTAGTATGTTTAGACCTGTTCACAAAGTTAAGCTTCGAAGCGCCAATGAGTAATATAAACGTTCACCGTATAATATTACTATTAATTTTTTTATGATCACTACTAACTAAAATGATCAAGCGTTTACGCATAAGATAAAATCAGATTTAAAAGACACTTAAATCCGTTTAACATGCTCTCACCAAAACAAATATGTATTTTCTTAAACGGAAATTGAAATAATAGAATATACTTTGTGGTATGCTATTAATTTTATTAATTTTTAGTTTATTTCGTCACAATTTTCACTAAAACGATAGCTTAGATTATTTTTTAAATGCTGTGGCGCTTTGTATTTTTATAGCGTGGACAAAGTCGCGGACTTATCCTAGTAGATAATATTAATTTTGTTGTTTTTAATTTACTTCGTACAAAATACTAAGCTAACCAACGACAAAAAAAGCTTTATCACTCAACATCGCGATATGTAATGAACGTTAAACGCTCACATTATTCAAACAACAACGTCTTTATTCATTAATGCAATCGTTTCAGGTGATTGCTCCAAAAACTGAAGCAGGAGTGTGGACAGGATGCGGTGAGGTAATGTTAGGGACACCAAGCAAAGTGTCTTCGCCTCGAAGTGAAGAATGTCGAGTGATGCGGAAAAGGGAGATCTCTCACGACACGACTCTTCTAACAGTAGCACCAAAAGCCGGCCCAGTCGCTATCCCACTTGGCTATCACGTACGAGTGCACAAAGTTATTCAAGGTAAATTTATTTTCTTAAACTTTGATAATAAGGGATGTACATATAATTCTAATATAGTTCAAGTGTTTTTATTTGAAGAAGAACCATGTCTGTGACATAAAGTGTTCAAAATATTGAATCGTGACATCACGGCACACATTGAAATTGCCAATAACGGCGTGCTTACTATGACGTCAGCGTCCACAATATGAAAGCACGCTAAAATGTCAGCGTTTAAATCGTCTGAATCGAATCTATTGCAGTTTTAAAATATGAATGCCGATGTAAACTTTAACATTTTTGTCTTAGTTATATTTATTTTTAACCGCTATTTTATTTATTTATTTTATTATATTGGTACAAGTTGGGCCACCTGCATACCTGTATTTATTACCTGCCGCGGCGTTTGAGCTAATAACGTTGAAACTGTTTTATGACTATCTTCTTTTGTTTTCTTTGTGTTCAAAATTTGTAATTAGACAATAGCCTATTGTGTATTGTACTCGTTTATGGCCGTTCGCAGGCGTAATTACGCAGGTGTGCAGATTATGTTTTCTGGTAATTGCGCCAACGCTTGCGAGGTAGACAGAGAGAGGAGCAGCCAAGCGACGATTACGATACAAGCAAGACGTGTGTACATTCGATAATCTGTATAGTGACGGACTTTGCGCGTCTTATTGAATCGTGCAGTTTGTACTGGTTGTGTCCAGTTGTATTTGTACCTGTGTTATACGTGTTTGTATATTTCTAATAAATTCTATAGTAATGAAGGCCCACTTGAAAAACACAGGCTGTGTTTTTCAAGTGGGCCTTCAGTGCCAAATCCTAAACTATGCTAAATAGAGAAAACGTTAAAAGGAGTCTAGAGGCCGATTTTTGACGTAAGTGAAGGGGTATATTAGATTTTTGAAAAATCAATTACTCTTGTCAGGAATCGAGTCTGCTGTTTTGAAAAATAAACACACCTGTATTATTATAGTACCCAATTCATAGTATAGCTGTTCAGGATCAATTTTTGTGAAAGTATGTCAAACGCCAAACTAAAAGAAAGGGTTGTTTTGAACGAAATGTTCTATGTGCGAACTTCATTTAGGTAGCCCTATAAGCTTTGTTAATAAAATTGTACCAAATAGAATATTTATTATTTACATATACTATATATCTGCCGATAACCTCAATCGGCTCAAATATACAACCCTTGGAACAGGTTACATATTTGAGCCGTTCGGGGTAGAGACTTTGGGCCCATGGGGACCAAGTGCCCACAAATTATTTCAAAAATTTAAAAAACGCCTGATCGATTCATCAGGAGACCGGAAGGCTGGAGCTTACCTCGCTAAATTAGCCTCTGTATCCAGCAAGGTAATGCTGCCAGCCTTCTAGGTACAATGCCCAGCAACAATGGTCTGGTGGGGCTGGACGGGTTTTAATATAGGTTTTAATTTATTTTTTTACTATTGTATATATATTTTTAAAATTAGGTTTATTTATAGGATAATTTTGTTTTTATTTTATAAACTTGAACAATGTACCAAATTGGAATATAAGATCGTTTTAACATTTTTTAAATTAAGTTAAGAATGTAATCTGTAAATCAAAAATCTATACTTTATTAAATCTGTAAATGGTTCGAGATTGTACATTCCGTTTAAAAATATGAAAAAAATCACGGCGGGTAATTCGGACCAGGAGATTCCGAACATGCAATTTTTAGAATTTTTGTCTGTCTGTTAGAGTATCGCGTAAATACTACTAAACGGATTTAAATTAAATTCAAAATTGAGCCAACTTATATCACGGGGCGTAACTTAGAATACTTTTTATGCAGATAAATGACGTTGTTTCCGTGGGATAGACAAAAAAAGAGAAAAGATGGCGCTGCGATCGCTTCTTTTTTGGAAACTAAGGAACGTGTATGAATGTAACTCGACATAAAGCTAGCTTATAACCCAAATCAACAATTAGGATACGTTTTATGCGATAAAAGACGTCGTTTATTTGGAATAGACGGATTAGCAAAATAGATGGCTGGCATCGCTGTAATTCAATAACAAATACGTTGTCAGATTGCCCACGTGTCATTCATTATGTAATAAATACATCAAATCAGGTTGGCTGCGACTATATCTATATCACACCTAGTTAATGTTTTATGTCCGTAACATAGAGGCATTACGATTTTCACGCAGCGTAGCCCCGGGGAAATCTCCAATATATTATATATTATCTTAAAAATGAATGTATTATTTCTACTTAGATTCAGAATGTGTGCGTTCCTATACTCCGGTTGGCGAGGTCTGGAGTCATTCGGATGGCACAGAGGTGCTGTCTGCGTTGCAATTGGCCGTCAAACGATACGAAAGTGGCGCGCTCTCGCCTCACCTAGTCGCGCTAAATCTCGGTGATGTCATCACTCTGTCCGGTCCGTACGGGAATTTTGATTTGCAAAAGGTGAATAGAATAGAATTTATCAAACTACCAGAACTTTGAATACAACCCCTTCATATACTTACATAATTCATTTGCATTGCATTTAAATTCACACAGATTATATTGCATTTAAATTAATACAGGTTTCTTTGGATTTAAATTCACACAAGTTACATTGCATTTAAATTCACCAAGATTACATTGCATTTAAATTCATACAGGTTACTTTAACATTTAAATTAATACAGGTTTCTTTGCATTTAAATTAACATAAGTTACATTGCGTTTAAATTCACAAAGATTACATTGCATTTAAATTCATACAGGTTACTTTAACATTTATATTCACACAGTTTACATTGTATTTAAATTCACACAGGTTAGGTACATTGCATTTAAATTCACAAAGATTACATTGCATTTAAACTCATGCAGGTTACTTTAACATTTAAATTCACACAGTTTACATTGCATTTAAATTCACACAGATTACATTGCATTTAAACTCATACAGGTTACTTTAACATTTATATTCACACAGTTTACAATGTATTTAAATTCACACAGGTTAGGTACATTGCATTTAAATTCACAAAGATTACATTGCATTTAAACTCATGCAGGTTACTTTAACATTTAAATTCACACAGTTTACATTGCATTTAAATTCACACAGATTACATTGCATTTAAACTCATGCAGGTTACTTTAACATTTATATTCACACAGTTTACATTGTATTTAAATTTACACAGGTTAGGTACATTGCATTTAAATTCACACAGATTACATTGCATTTAAATTCATACAGGTTACTTTGGCTTTAGTAAAAGTAATAAAAATGTAACATTATCTTAAAACAATTTTCCAGTTGAAACGAGTGAAGAGAATTAATTTAATAGCGGCAGGGACTGGAATAACGCCGATGCTTGGCCTCCTCAAATTTATGCTAACCAGATCTAACCCAAGATGGTTCGTACAAACATTCCATTTATTCATTGATTCATTCAATCGTGTTATTGAGTCTCTGTGTTTAGATACGATTTGCATTTTCATTTACAGTGAGCGCGCAAACTTGTTATTCTTCAACAAAACCGAGAATGATATTCTCTTCAACGATCATTTTAAAGATATATCAAAAGAAGACTCTAGGTATGTATTACAATACGTGTGGGTATTTAATAATCTATACTTACGTAGTATTACCAAAATAAAAATTCGAGTATCAATTTATGTGCTTCGTAAGTATGGAAGAGGAGTACTATATACAGTGGTGGTCATATAGGTAATTAAGAACGGTGATTTAAGTGAAGATTTTTCTCAAACTAAGACGCAAAACTAATCGCATGCAATTTTTTTATTTCTCTCGATATCGTAAAACTTTTCCATAATACCGCTGTATTCATTGATACAGATATTCATTGATATGATTAACTAAAAATAAATAGACAAACTTTTTACACTACTTCTAAACATAGTATTCCTATTTACTGGCTGGTCACGTAATTAAGAACACTAAATAGTTTATACCTTTATTCAAATTTAAATAGAGAACACTCAGTCGATTTGTTACTGTTTGTAAAATTTTGGCGCCTTTTAGTGCTGTAAAAGATTAAAAGTGATTGCTTCTTATGAAAAAACAATGGGAAAAAATCAAAGTTGTGATAAATCTACAACGGAAGTAATAATAAATCTTCGCCGGAAGAATTGATCTTATAAAAAGATAGCCGACCATCTGCAATGTTCAAAAACGTTTTAAAAGTTAAGTATGAAAACTGGACTGTGCGACAGTGGAAAAATGTACTTTTTTCTGACGAGACGAAAATAAACAGAATACAGCATTCGACCCTAAGTACACGAAAGTTACATTAAAGCACGGTGGTGGAAATATGAAAATTCGGGGGTGCTTTTCTGGACAGGGTGGACCTGTAAAGTTGATAGAACGTAACATGGATCAGTTCCAATACAAAAAAATACTGGAAGAAACAATGTTATCTTATGCTGAAGACGTTCTGCCGGTTATTTGGACATTCCAGCATGACAATGATCCAAAGCACATTGCACGCACCGTAAAGGAATTTCTTACAGCGCAATCAGTTTCTGTCTTAAAGTGGCCAGCTAACAGCCCAGATTTAAACCCAATAGAGAATCTGTGGTTCGAAGTAAAGAAAAAGGTTTCAAATACACAGTGTGGGAATTTAAGAGAGCTGTGCGACGTTTTTTTAGAAGAATGGAACTCTCTATTTCTCTTGCGAAATGTCAAAAATTAATAAAGTCAATGCCTCGCCGGTGTAAAGCAATAATTAAAAGCCGTGGATATGCTATTAACTATTAATTTTAGTTAAAAATGTATTAAATTGTTTTTTAAATTTCTCGCGCTACATATTATTGTGATTTTTTAAATCTGAGTGTCATACAAAACGATTCCCGAGCAGTTTAATAAATTGTTCTTAATTATTTGTCCAGCTTCAGTACTATTTGAATGTGTTACTTTGGTAAAATAAATAAAATGTGAAAAAAATAGTTAGCGATTTTATTCTTTATTCCTAAGCCACGTTGCTCTATTAATGTGGCTATTTTATAACATAACTAGTTGCTTCTCAGAAGGTACACATTTCTGTGTATGACACGATTTAAATAAAAAAACTTCTAGAACTTCAAATCGTTCTTAATTATACGACCACAATTATATTTTAACAATGGCCTAGGTCATATATAAATCTAAAAATCTCTTAAATCCCTCAAGACTTTGTTATTCTTTTCGAGAACATCGACCAAATCGACCAAATCTACCAAATCGACTACATCGACCACATCGACCAAATCGACCACATCGGCCAAATCGACCACATTGACCACATCGACCAAATCAGCTAAATCGAACAAATCAACCAAACTGACGAAAATGGCAAATCACAAAATAAAAACCTATCCTACGTTTTGGGTTAACCTTTACATAAATCTATCCCATTATCTGGGATAAAAAGTATCCCTTGTCTATCCTCGGTATTAAAATTAGTAGTATTTCCGTAAAAGAATAACAAACAGAGAGACAAATATATTTTTGTCAAGGAAACTCCCATTTTTCGGGATAAAAATTATCCTATGTTCAACCTCGGCATCGGAAAAAAAACAATATATATGTGTGTACATATTTACTGAGTTTCAGCCAAATCGGTCCAGTAGATTTTTCCGTGAAAGCGTAGCAGGCAGACCGACAGAGATATTTTCGCATTTATAATATTAATAGGGATATTTATTCAATCGTTTTTGTTTTCAATACACATATGCAGTATTGTTTTAGTATAAATACATAAATAATCTAAGGTTTTGCAATAAATATGTATATAGTTATTTTCCTGAATCGAATTGAGTTAACAAACTGCAACAACCCTTTGGTAACAACACTAAAATTAAAAATAAGACAGACGCCTTAGAACGTAACTGTGTTTGGGACTTCGTCATAGATGAATATGACATAACAGAATTAATAAAAATTTCATGTTATTTCGTTTTTTGGAGAAAAATAATAATTGAAATATGTTTTATAACATTATATAATGTACCAGTAACAAAATATGTATATTATCAACTAAATTTGGAGGAGGCTTCCCCGACAAAAGCATAGCTCTTAAATGATAGATAGATAGACAGATAGAAATTAATTGTTATTGGATTTCAGTTTTGTTGATTTCATTCAAAGTTACGTTCTATAGACATTCTTAAGTGTCAAATCGGGCTTTTTGTTTTGTGATTATAGCCGGAATCAATTGAAATTATTTCCATTTCAGACTATCAGTAACAAATGTTTTATCAGATGCAAGTTCAACCTGGTCGGGACCAACCGGTCGCATCAACAGTCAACTACTAACAGAAATTATAGGTAAAAAAGAATTTAAATGTGAAGAGAAATGTATACACTTTGCCTGCCTTTGTGGACCTACGGAGTTTACTCATACCAGCCTCTCATTACTGAAGAAACTTGGTATGAAAGAGAAATGTATTCACGCCTTTATGGGATAAACATAACGCAAGTTCCGTAAATCCCTTGTTTTTGAATTATATAACATTTTTGTTTCAAATAATACTTTATTTAAAACGATTGCATGATGCATTTGTAGATTTAATGATTGGTGGTTTATTCGGTGTTATTTAAAAAAATGTAAAGTTTATCACAGGTATAAAATAAGTACATGGTGCGTGTCTATATAAAGAGGGTGCACGTATGATATTGGACAAAGGTAGAATTTTTTAACAATATTTTTTTTATTTGCATTATTAAATTGTTTCTTATTATTACGTTACGGTAATACTTGGGGTAAAGTAATTACTTATTATTCACAACCATTAATTACTGTTTATATTTGAAGAAGATGATATATATATATCATTTAATTTTTAAAATTGCAAATCGTAGTTTAAAAGAGATCAAATTATTTTAAAAAAAGTACCAAACACGCTCGTGATGATAAAATATATTCTCTAGTTTAATCCAATTTCGTAATTAGACTTGCTCTTGTACCTCACTAGCGTAAATTATTATTTTTTAAACCAGCCAATCAGTGGCCATGTCTCTATTCTAGAGGAAATTGAACAAAAATTCAAATATGGAATCGATAAAATTGTAAGCTTCGTTGATTCAAAAATATCTCAAATGTCACATTATGTTATATTATTAAACAATAAATGTGTCTGTACAACCAGTACAGAAATGTTAGCAGACACATTAATATATTAATGAACAAATGTGTCCATAGTGAAGAAGTCTAAAAGAATTAAATGCTTCTAATTTACAACTTGTAATACGCCCTCCATATTGTCGTTTATCGCGAGGATGTGGAGGGATCTCAAGGTAACCAAAAACAAAAAAATACAGAAATAGTAAAAAAATATGCATTTAACGCGTAGCCAGAGAAACCTATAGGACACCGCTATAGCGTGTCGCAGAAAGAGAAAAAAAAGAATACGTCATTATATTTAGGGTTACCGTGTGAGATAAAATAACCACAAATTTGTGATAATTAAAAATTTGTATGAAGCCTGTAAAATGAACCTGACAAATCGATAGGTAAAGGCATGCTATGCGGAGGAGAAAACATGCTGCCTAACTCAAATTAATTGCGATGAGGACAGGAGAGTGATGATGGGTGATGATGATGTGGTTCTAAATAACTGCCATTTCTTATGTGATAGTAGGTTCTGGCTTTGTGGATAAATAATCGCACATGTTTATTTTTAATTAGCTTTTATTCAGTTTACACGTTATTGTCTTTTAAATAAAACAACCTTCGTATGAATGTTTCTAATTTTTTGCTCAGGTTCAAATCCTTTTGTTGCGTGATGTATACGCAGTTTAAAATAGTGCATGGGAATTGTCAAAATGTCTACTGTAAATTTTTGATCACGGTTTTTGTGTCTAATCTGTTTGTCCTGTAGCTACAATCCAATTCCGAAGTAAATTATCAGGTTCAGGAAAACTCCAATAAGTCATTAAAAATTTCAGATATATCGTTAATACACGATGCAGAATACATATTAATATTTCCTATAATATTGGGATTAATTTATAGAAAAGTTGGCAACACTAAAGTTTTTAGATTAAAATTTATAATTGTTATTTTTGTGCTTTTTAACGATGAATTTATGTCTAGAGTAAATTATACTCAATATATGAACATTATATATGAACAACATAACCTTACGAAATATGAAGTCGGTTAAAAGACAATCCTGGCATCTTCGTTCCGCTATCACTTCTACACCCTTTAACGCTACACCGCACCATTTTTAAATGGTTGAAATAGTAAGTCTAAATTGTTCGAAACAAAATACAATATGAATTACTTAACATAAGGCACGTAAAAACGACGACGGCAGCTGGCTGCATGCATTTCATCTGTCAAACTTTGTTTAACAAACCTGTGTGCTAAGTAAGCCGTGGCACGCTCCGTGAAACAAAAAATAGCATCGTTCTGTCTCATTTCTTTATACGACATCGACATAAATTGCTCTTTTACTTGTGTGAATGCGACATAAGATATCAATTTGTCTATAGGTTTCTCTGTCTACGATTTAACGTCAAGTAAAGAATGCGACCTAATCTGTTACGACAGACGGATAACATAAAAGACCGACATTAGATATATGTATGTGGTATGAAATATTTGGTGTTATCTGTAAATAGGTAAATTTACTAATGCAATTAAACTCTAGTTCTAAATAAAAACCTAATGTAAACTTTAGATACGAAGAGTGAGAAAATAAATTATAATTACTGTTTATTCAGAAAAAAAACCTAAAATTATTTAGAAATCTAATGAATTTATGTCCAAAAGTATAGAGGCACCAATAATACAAACAATTATTAAAAATTACTTACATTAGTTTTTAATACGAAGTGTGATAAATTAGCTTTTTTCATAATTAATAGAACTTAGATTAATAGAAATTAGATAAGTAAATGTATAACACAAATTATATTTGTGATTTAAATATTGTGATTCAGGTTGTTTGTATTAGCTCAATGCACGGAAAGACAAAACATGACATTTTTTACATTAAAGTTTCACCAACAATTTATTTATTTAAACAAATGTAGAATAATTATGGTGTGTATATAAAGAGGCCCGGGATTATTGTATAGCGGGTATTATATTATATTATTATCTGAAATGTGTCTTAAATTGACCCTTAGTTAATAATAAGTCACTAGAATTCAAATTTATTAAATTGTAGTGTCCTAAATTATATTAAAATGTTATATATTAAATTTTTGCGCGAAAACGTTAGACCCTATGACGTCACATGATGTGAACATGAAATATATGTTTAATTTAATAAAATCTATGAACAAAAAGAATTTAACTAACCAATAGAAGTACCTACGTAATATGAAATTTAAAAAGACAGCCAAATTTAATAGCTTTCTGGAAATGTATTGACATTACTATTGTGTCAGTTCTAACTCCTCGTTCGCCCACTACCGCGGTAGCTAGCAGGGGCAGGGCCCAATTCTGCTATTTCAATATCTTGGCGTTGCGAAAATATTCAATGTATGATTCCATTGAGACAGTGTCCAAAATTCCTATTCCACTAATTCCACAATATCTTCTCGATATCGTCGCGGCAAAATAATAGTAGAAAAATTGGTATTACCTTTAGCAGAAATAGTGTTAACTAAAAGGATTATTGAAAAGTTACCAAAAATGTAATCATTTTTTTCGCGAGTTTTCGCTCACAAATATTTATGAAGATAGAATGGCGTACCACGGGTGCGCCATTGGGATTGACAGAATACGGAAATTAGGCAAACATACGATTAAGTGTCTGGCGAAAGATAGTAATAGCAGAATTGGGCCCCAGGAAAGTTTAAAGGTAACGGGCAGCGCGAGTAAGTAAACCCAACATAATAATAATGTTAAACATGATATATCCGCGCTGCCCATTTCCCTCGTCATTTTCCTTCTTGCTGCAGTAGCAGTGGGTATAATATAAATGAAGGATTAGCGTTATTAACATATTATTAATATCACGTCAGCTGCCACTACAACAGCAATACGGTAGATGACAGATAGTCAAATCAATTAAGACCATGAAAGAAGATATTCTTTTTCCATGTTAGACGCTTTTTGACGTCTTACAAAACTTTGTCGTATAAATATAAAAGTATGACGCCATAATTTTGTACTCACCGTGAGGGGACTACAAAATAACGACGAAAGTAGCTGTACTCTAGATATATTCGTTCGCTTAATTAATTTAACATTATACTTAAGACTATATATACGGAAAACTTAACTGCTACGTGATAATATTTGAAACCTATGTATATTCTGAATATGTTCGTAGATGCATCTCCGAAGGTTTTGTCTGTTTTCTGTATTTGACATATTTTGGCACGTAAAACTGCTCGGTTTAATCTCGCTAATTAGGAAGCAATAAATTATTACACGTATGTGATGTAACATTCGTTAATTATTATTTCAACAATAACAAAATTGATTCTATCAAAATATCATAAAAGTTTTACAAAATCTATAAGGCTATTTTGTGATAAGATAAAAAGTATCTTGTGGGGGTAGATTAAGTTTTGTGGTGACGTCGATGAGGGTTACCCCATTGGATAAGGCGACGCATCACTGGCGAGAGCTCATGGCTCGATCGCCGTCAAGGGAGTACAAAATAAGACGAGGAGTTGTTATACTCTTGCAGCGAAGTAATTTCTTAATTGTTCCTAATTTAACTTTGACTATATATATAGAAACATTATCGTTCACGTGATGTGCACACCAATTATATTTACAAGTTTATAAGATTGGGCACTTTTGATAATACCTATTATCTGTATTTACATATTATGTAGCATCACGTTCATCCCTCTTTAACTGTGCTAAAATATACATTAATAAATTGATGGATGAAACGTGACGCAACATATCTCTATCGCGTATTATTGCAAATGATCGTCTCCGGGCCTTTTTATAAATCCTAGCATTATTAAGAGTCAAAAACATGTATTTACTTTTGTTGCGGTCATAGTTCCTTTTAATAAATCTATTTCTTTGGTCACTGAAATCCTTATATTCTAAAGTAAATGGTATAGAAAAAGAAGAGATTAGAGATTAATTCAAATAATGGCACCTTCAGTACGAATCTCCAAATAAACGGTATCTATATATAAAAAAAATCTTTTGAAAACTATTTAAATAGTGGTAGACAGAAATACGTTTTCCATTAGAGTCCGTTCAGTGTTTACGTAGTAGTAATAATATGTGCGCTACATTTGTTTGCATAAACATAGCAACCAAATATTTAAAGCATCCATTAGCAATCACTTTGTATATATCGCAACTATTTTCATCTCAATCTCTCTGATCACTAATAATTAACCAATTAGAAAAGCCGAAATTACATGCGTTCACTTCTGTCTTCCAATTTGAATATTGGAATGAGACAATACTAAACGAACTTAATCGTTACATAACTTATAATTCCGATCAGTAGTTTTCGTTTGTGCAAAAAAGTGCACACCGGGTACCGACATGTAAATAATCTATGTATATTGAACTTTATTAGCAAGCGGAAATGGCAGGGTGCTGCTCGCTATGTATTCTTAGCTCTGTTCCGCTTACACTATTTTAACACAGTAGCGCGCTACTAAAATTGGTCTACTGCGCAGAGGTACATCGGGACGAGTTATTAGTGTGTAAAACTGAACAATATTGTTCATAAGCGACGTTTTTAATGGCTTGTTTAAATAAGTTAAAAATATATTTAAAAGCGGTTAAAAATGTTACTTATGAAAAAGTTGTAACGATAAAGATTATAAAACTACCTTTTAACGATTTTAAGCGCGGTAATTTATTTGATATTTGTTTTTCCGGGACGGTAGACGTTAGAAAAACAAAAATCAAATAAATTACCGCGCTTAAAACCGTTAAAACGTAGTTTTATTATGTATACAAGTCGCGAAAACTTAAGAAAATATTACGATAAAGATTGTTGATTTTTTTTAAGTTGTTTTTTTGACATTTCTATCGAAATACTCAAAAATGAACTGTTTTCAGCTTTATTTTATTAATCGAAGTCGATGAGAGTTATTTCGCAACCATCATGCATACACTTACATATGTTTCATATTGTTACTCTAATTCATTAATCTATTAAATCCTTTCTGGCAAACTTTATAGGACGATGACAAACCTTATTATTTATACAATATAATCTTAATTTTCAAGGTCCCGTAGGTGCCAATAAATATATATACTTTAATATTGTAAATAGTATTGAACCGTTACAAACTTGTTTTAAAAAGTAGTTGACTACCTAATTTATATTTTAGTATGTTTTATTCGTTTACGGTCCTATTCATACTGAGTTAGAGTAAGTTTGTAGGCTTCTTCGAGGTTCGTAAACAAGCCTGCAAACTTACTCTAACTGTATATGAATAACACCGTTACAATTTAGTAGGGTTTTATTTTAACAATTAATTTTTAGCTTTTGGCAAAAACGTTGCTAATATAATTTAAATTAAATAATTTTGCAATACTAATACGTAATTAATTATGATTGAAATTATAGTAATCATAATAAGTAACAATATTTTTCTGTTTGAAACAAAACTTCATTCATGTGATCAAATTGTAATATATTTTATGCTACTTACAGAGATTTGACGGATACTTAAAGGGTGATACTTTATTTCGCGTCTTCTTATTGTTAAAGTATATACGTTAAAAATAAACAATTATTTTATGGGATAGCAAAAATGATGTACTTTTGTGGAAAATCTCAACTGAGAGTAGAGTAAAACCTCTCAACTAGAGTAATTCCTGTCTTTTCGAGCTGGCATAAAAACGCCCCTGGGATCAATTTAAAACCTACAATTAGGCTTACGCTGGATTTAAAAACTGAAATTTGAAGAGTCTCGTAGCAAAAGAGAATTGTAAATAATTTTCAAGGAAAAGTTACGATAACCCTGAAGTAGCGACCAGGGCGTGCGTATAAGACATTTAAACTGATCGAACCTAAAATATAGCAAGAATGAAGACTACATTGAAGACGAAGTTATTTTCGTTCGGCACAAAATAATTAAACAAGCCATGCTACTTTTCCCAGATCCTGGTGAGAGAAGTAAGCCTTACAGGTATTTATATTGTGAAGTATATGTGTATATGTTAAGTAATTTGGTACAGGTCTTCAAATTGGACAAGTACATTAACAATCTGCCAGTAAAACTTCAAGTTAAAATTTTGTTGCGATTCGTTTTGCCACTTATCCGTTGCCATTCGTTTTTCCACTTGTCCGTTGAAGTTTCACTTCTAATATGTGTCCCAGCACACATTTCGATTTTTCGCAGGTTTACTGCAAATTATGATTTGGTTAGGTTAGGTACACTTTAATGAATGCATTTTTTATTTAAACATATTTTATTTTATCAAACAAAAAACAATTCGATCCGGAACCAAAAAACGCATCCATAGTCTACTCTAAAATTATGCCGTCTTTCGCTACGTCTAGTCTAAATATATGCCGCTCCCCCAAGCGGCCGTAACGCTTCTTCGTGACAGAAAAATCCTAAAACCCCCCCGTTTATATAGAAGTTTCACTTCAAAAATATAGAAAAATGGACTGTGGGATTTGATATTGATTTTCTGAAAGTAATTACAACTCCAATCTAGGGTACAAAGTAGGTTCAAGAAAACCTTATGCCGATATTTTTAATTAAAATAAATCAATATTACTTCTTTATGCGTTCCTATTTAATAATACGTAGGTAAGTTCCAAATATAACAAGATTAGATTATAATATCAAACAAACCCCACTAAATAAGCGAGATGCATTTTATGACACTTATTACTACCAGTGAATGGGGTAGTTGACACATAACAATAAATTGTGAAACAATGTTCACTTAAAAGAGCGAGCCTACAATTTTTATTTTATTTTATTTATCGAAACGTCTCATTGACTCTTCAGGTGATCAGAGGGCTGGTGCTTACCTCGGCCAACGGATCAGTATGGCGATCCAGCGAGGAAACGTAACCAGCCTTCTGGGCACCTTACCCATAGAAGACGGTGATCTAGGCTCAGTATTCTACTTATAGTCTTGAGAGACTATGAGTAGAATACAGTATAAATAAGTTAAGTTTTCTTGCATTGTATTCGATTATAAGTATTACATAATTTAAATTGAAAAATATAAATTCCGCAAACTTTTTATTTATTTATCCAAACAATAACATGCATAATTTGTATATATCTACAGACTACATCTAAAAACCCGAAAGGTTAGATGCGCTGCACTTTAAGTACAAATAATAAATATATGGTAATTTGAATATTACATAAACTATGTCACAATTTATAATAACGAGAGAGAGGAGAACAGCAAATATTAATACGTGACATTGCACTCTATTCTTAACATGTATATACAGGTGAGGATGTAGTGTGCTAATTGTTTTTAAAGAATAAATTGATTTAAAACAAATATCATTTCATCGTCATAAATTTAAAATATAAAAATAATGTTAATTACTCTTAACTATAATTCATACACTAGTCAACTCATTATAGACATGACGTCATAATTGGCAACGCTCGTCCAAAATCTAGGTGGCTTCAAGATGATAAATAATATCTCAATTGATTTGACTGTTAACTACCCTATTTTGATTCATTTAACCACGAGCAATATTTTATCTTAGCGTAACCAAATACCACGTATATGTAAAATATTAACGGACACCATGGTATAAACTACAAATCCTACATATCAACGTACAAACTGTATCGTAAAACTCAAATTCAACTTAAGTACAGTGTCATAAGCTCACTGGATTTGCAATTAATATAAACTTACGGCACGTGCTAATTGCCACACTCAGAGAAGAATAATAGTCGATTAATCTTAAATAATGTATAAATTTCTCGTTTTATTCTTACCTTATTGCTTCATCTGGGATAATATTGTAGTTATAAGCCACGGAGATGTAGCGATTAGCTTAATGCATTATTTGTGATGCGATATTGTTCTTATTGTCAATGACGTTAAATATTGACAGATAACGTATGCATATACACAAATGTAGCTATTCGTTAATGGTATTACTTTTAACGCTATAAATATAACGCATTTCGCCACAGTCAATAACTATATTATTACCGCATGTGAAGCCCGACGGTTACATTTAAGCTTTGTGATTAACGTTAGTAGCAAAATTGACAATCTTTCGACTATAAATTCAATTGATCCTGAAAATTATACGTATTTTAGGCTCTTTGAGTGTGACATTTAATATATAATTATATTTAAAGTTAATAACTACATTGCAAAATTACTAATAAATTGCCTTTAAAATTTAATGATAACTAGAATTGAAAAAAAATTGAAATTATAATCACAGGACTTTCATGTTGCCTTGATGGTTTGTTCCAGTTTGCTATATTATTATTGTATCTTATTTTACATAATATGTAACGTCTGTGTAAATTTATCAATTTAATTCAGATACACGGTTTAAATATGTAATTGAAAAAATAATATTGACTAAAATTAAGAATAGTTCAAATTTTTCATTGATCTAAAACAAATACCCACCTACTACTAATATATTGACAGAAAAATGTCTTAAGTCGATATTAGACAGTTCATTTCTATCTTTTAATTTGGATGAATAAACCAAAGTGATACATATAAACACCTATTTATTACATTAATAGCTGCAATAATTATATTATATATACTTCATTATATTTAAAATTTTAGTCGTGTTTCATTATCATAGGCTGGTCTTACTTCTATGTAATTCATATTTTATAAACACTTATTACTATTCTACATCTATTATACACGATGGCATACTTACACAGTCACACTCAATACACAATATTTATCAGAATTGTTTAGCTGGTTTTTTCCGGGTGAAAGAGGCTGGTTGGTGATCAGTCACACAGGATTATTCCTTTTACTGACACCAGGCTCTCACCATTTCTGTTTATAAGAAAAAAATGTTACTAATTTAATTATTGTTAGTGTGAGAGTAAATAAATAATAATAATTATGATTAATATTATATTTATTAAACATAAACTTGAACTACTCAATATTGACTACCGTCGTGTCTTGTCAGTTCTTAGGTTTTCAACCAAATCGATTAAAGTTTGATCCATCTAATATCAGCATTGTAGTTCACTCTAGAATAATTCTAGAGTGACATTTTACTTAAGTTTTTAGAAGCTTTCGGGATTAAGTAAATTTTTACAGGACATTTTACTGGTAGACAATACCATAATTAGTGATTTAGAAAGGTCAGCGACAATTTTCTTACGCCGAGGCTTATTTTGTGCAGGTAATGAAAATACGCTTATTTACTAACCACGTCGAAGGTCGACGTTTAGATAATCTGAGACCATCATAAGTTATTTTAGACTTTGTGATTTTGCATATGATTCCAATCTCAACCATGACCGTGTTAGTGTAACTAAAAGAAGTCTTGAGGCCAATTTTCATGTAGACTAAAGCGGTGTTATTAGATTTTTGAAAAATAAATGGAACTGGCGTACCTAATATTGTACTATTATATTCCAGAGTTGTCAGTAAAACATCAATGTAATTTTTTTCACTTGTCGTCAGCCAATCATCGCCTTCTTTATCCAGCGACAGATTTATAATTAAATCGGTTTTCACTTAACTTTAGCATTTATTTTGAAATCGGAGATAAACAGTTCAATGTAACTTATTTCACTTGAAGCAATTTAATTCTTAAAATGAGCCCAGCAGTGGGACATTTATGGGCTGATATTATATTATATATTATGAATTTAATTCTAACAATCTATACCATAATAAATCTGTCGATGGTTCGAGTTTTGCGAAACAATGCGTTTAAACGCATTGTTTCGCAAAAATGTGAAAAAAATCAAGGCGGATAATTCGGACCAGGAGGACACTATATTGAGTTCATTTCTTTGAATTGTAGTGAATTCAACAAGAAACTTAAGTAATGAAGTATATAAATCAATGCAGTCATATTGTTTCAAATGTTTTAATTCTTGTACCTTTTAGGCTCTTATTGTAGTCGCTTCACATTCGCACGGTCGGCACGATAGATTGTGAGAATCCTTTCTGCATTCTCGTATATCACGGTTTTCTCGCGAGAATGTAGAGTGCCCATTAGAGCTTTGTAAGATATTTTTTTAGAATAATGTACAACTTTTATTTTTCAACCTGATTTTATTCTTCTATACAGATGAATTCGTATAATTGTCTAAATGATATTTTAATTGTTGTAAATATTTATAAAGTGCCTACATTCCAGGTAGTTTTGTTATGTAATTTTGGTGTGTTGTTGATTTATAGATTTATATAAATAGTAAATATTTAAACATAAATTGATTTTTTATTCATATAAATTAATATACCTGAATGTACTTTCACTAAACATGGCATCTCTAAATTAGTCACAAAAGGTGATAAAAAATTATCATTATCAGGGACGAACAATGTAAATATCAATGGCTCAATAGAAAAGTAACTCGAAAATTTTCAAATCCCCATGACTAATAGCACCACAGGTATTTCTTTTTCCGCTTTTACATTTTATTATTTAAAATATTTTATAAACTAAATCAACGTTAAAACGTTAGGATCGTCTTTAACTGTGGTATCATCTATTTTTTTTTATTGCTTGAGTTCGGCAGACGGCCCACTGGTGTAACGTGGTTACCATCGCTTATGGGCATTTGTAACACCAAAGGCGCTACAAATGCGCTACTGCTCTCTAAAGAGAGACTGGAACATGTTCAGTAATGCCGGAACACAACTCAAGGCCGTTATGGCGTCATACTCTAGACCAGGGGTGGTAGCCATCCAGTCGGGCAAATGCCTGATAATTTATAGCTTTAAGTCGCATGGTTTGTCGATCTCCCGCTTCCACCGACCACGAACTGCACTCTTCTAATTAGTACTGCAATGGAAAATGAATAACAACCCCAGTACCTTAATGTGTTGCCCTCGTGGTTAGTTCCACCATCTTCGCTAATTAGCGTTACGAGTATCGTTTCGTCATTATTTTGAAATTAAGTTTGACGTTTCCAGTAGTGCTAACTTGATGAGTGCAAGTCGCGGTCGTTGGAGTAGTGGTCATCAGCAAATCTGTGCTCGGTTTATACAACTTTTAGTAGGCGATTGTCATTCTAAGTGTTCTTTTTCCATGCTATTATGGATCATGGATTATCCAATATACGACACTTAAACTAGAGTAAACAGCGGAAAGCTAATTTACGAAATATCTTACTGGGAATCGAGCAGAAGTTTTAATATAATAGACCCAAGATACTAACGGATAATTTATATATAGTTGGTATAGTGCGCGCAAAACTATGGCAGTTTTTTTTTAATGATTGATTGGGAAATGGACGGTTTATGCTAAAAAAAATAGTTACAACGCTTTCATAACAGAGGATTTGGTGTTACCTGAAAAGGGGTTAAAAACATGCGAGAAGTAAAACAACGAATTAAATTAAAAATCTATATTTAACAAAAATATAGTTCACAAATAAATGGAAATAAAATTTTGTATAATAATACAACATGTGCCCGAATTACTAAAATAAAACCTATATCATAAACGTAAAATATATTCTTTTGGAGTGTCATAGTAATAAAGCCTTATATTTCCTCCATCTTTTATTTAAATATAGTCGTCAGCTAATTGAAGTTCACGGTTGAATGTAGGCCTCCGCAAGTTACGAGCTACTGGGAACCTTGCATAAACTGTCGGATCATAGAACTGAGTATTCTTACTACGATTTCCGAGACGCGCTTTCCACTCCAGGAATCATCTGCGTCAGCTCATTGGTACTTCACTTTACCAATTGTATTTACTTTTTCAAAGAAATTTTGTAGGTATAAATCATGTCATCCGGGGGTAGGGCAAGAAGAAAAGGTGCCAAGCGTCCCATTTTAGTAGTAATTTTGTCTTTATTGTAGCTGTACAAGCAGTTAAATAAATATGTGATTCGAAGAAGTGACTTTTAACTAAGATATGTATAAAATCCTGTATTAGAAAAAAGTTTTTCAAACAAGAGCTACCCACATATTTATTTTCCCAAAAAAAGATGAAAAATGGAAAGATTAGAATACCCTCTGCCTTGACTTACGACAGAGAAGATAAAAAAAGGAGAAGCGAGAGAACTAACCCTGAACGCTAGGCGAGATTTTTCTTAGGTCTCCTACCCGGATGTTTTAGTGGTAATTCAATGATATATTGGTTTCTATTAAGGTTCAGTAATCGCACTAGGCAAAGATTAACTTCCAGCATAACTGTCATAAGCGGTTTATAAAATCTTATATGCTAAGGTACGAAACTGTAAAAAAAAACATAATTATTATAGACATAAAATAACATTACGTAATTGCTGAAAATTAAGTACAAAATGTAAAACATTTTTTTTAGAAATTACATATATAAGTTAGGTAAATGTGGCCAACTTTATAGACATTTTTTAATAACTTCTCTTATATGCTTATTTAATAGTATTTTGAATTATAAATAATTAAATTGTTATTGCTACCGAATATTACTTTTTTATACTGGGTAAGATCACAGTTCTAGCTTTTCACACATTTTCATATAGTCTAAGAATTAGCAAGTTACTTGATAGCTTGGCTTGACTTGTGCTAGAATTTAAATTATATTTCTATTATTTATCAGATGGCCGGATTCTATATCTTACCAACATTTGTCTTACTATCGTTTTAAATTTGACATAAGCTGCATACATGTAATGTCAAAATTCAACCGATGGTAGGGTGGGCGTATGAATAGTGACTTATAGGAACTGGCCTTAAGGCAAATGAACGGTTGGTAAAATGTAGGAGCCAGTTCCTAACATATAAATAATATGTAATTTAATTCACAGACTACTAGGATTTAATAAAACCACCCTGTCTAAGTTATAGGTATAATTACTACACACCAGAATTCCACTAGTGTTGTAGTTCACGTAGATAGTTTTGTGTACATACACTAATCAACTTTTATGGATAGTATGATTTAGCGTAGATTACGTACCTAGTAACTACGTGTAAATTGAAACGCCATTAAGGATTAGTTCTAAGGTAAGGTAAGTTCTAACCTATCTCTTAAGCACCTTATTCATGTATTCATAAAAAAGTTCTGAAGAAAAATGGCTTTTTATTAGTGTTGTAACAAAAATACGCCATTTTCATACAAGCATAAATAACAACTTAATTCATTTACCGTAACACGATTTAGCACGAACAAAATGGCTACTTTCTAAAATAATCTACGCGTTATCTGACTGAGAATTGCTATCAGCAGTGAGGAAAAGTAAAAGTCGGTTATTAAACCAAATTCTTAAAAAATACGAATAATATAATAGACAATTAATTTATTCATGCGTTTGTATCATTAACAAATAATACGTCGCGATCTTTGAGTCCAACGTCAATCAAGTTGCTTGTTCCTCTCGCCAACACGCGCTTTGGGAAGTTGGTCGTGATTTCAAACTCTTCCGGAGACTGTGGGTGACTGAACACGAAATCGTATAAATCCTGAAATCATCAACAAACAATTAGTCTATGGTACATCTTACGGACCCAAGCGTATCCGAATGTAGTAATGCACTGAAGTCATAAACCGCGGCTAACTTTATAAGCAGGGTTCTTCACTATCAATTATAAATGGATTTAACATTTGCTGTAGTTTAAAAATTGCTTTGCAAGCGGTAATAAACTCATGACTTTAATAAGGAACGTGCACGACGAAGGCACTACTGCTAACTGGTGGCGCAAATCTGAATCTTTTTTCGCAAACAATACTTAGTACATAGACACTACACGTAATAAAATAATCACATTAAAGAAGTAAAAAATAACACTTAACTAAGTAAAAATGTTTTGCTTCATTTCTGGCTGCTCTTAAATACTTCAAAAAAGAGACAAATGGTGTAAAACATTATTAATTTCCCACGAATAGTACTCAATTTGCCATGGTTATGTGATAAACGACAAAAGTGGACAAATGCCGTAAAAAACGTACGTAAGTAGGAGTTTCGACAACATTTAGAAATTACTAATAAATGTTATTTATAAAAATAACTTAGTTTTGTAGGTAGTAGTACTATTCAATACAAACAAATCTGACAGTAAATATAATTTTGTTTCAGTTATAGACTATTAAATATTAACGTTAAAAAGGAGTTCAGAAAATACTTTACAGTTATTTTGACATCATAAACGTTAGAAATCTTCATTTGAGCAAAAATTTTGCCATATGTTACTGCAATTTCATGATTCCTGTTTCTTCTACTTCTAAGATATACTCAGACTCGGAAAGAGTTTTTACTCTTTTGACATATTCTGGTCACCCTTACGATCATTAGTTATCGGCCGGAACCCATATAATATAATTTTAATCATAATAAAAACGATTTAAACATTGAGGCCAACGCGACGAGTTCTGGTTTCTTTTTTAAACCGCACTGTGGCTCTCGTGTTGATATGTGCTGCCACCTATAGTTCGTGCACGTTCCCTATAAGTAATCTTATAGACTAAATTTTAAAATAAGAGCGATTCTCAAAATTATTGACCATGATTTGAAAATAATTTTTTTGTTAAATATTTGCTTTTCCGATTTATACAATGCTACGCCATAGTAAAAATACAGAAGTAACGAACCCACTGTGTAAATTCTTCAAAAAAAAATCTATTGTAAATCGAGGCCTTTAAACTCTTAACGTAATAAGAATGGAAAATAATGACAACCAATCAAGTTAAAAGTATTGTGATATCTTGAGACAACCAATTTTCCATACATTCCAATTTCCAGTGTATTTATTTTTAGCGTTTCTTAATAAAATTGACTTACTTTTTATGTGTTTTTGTATTTTTTATTGATAATTTGTGAAGTCACCAAAACCAAATAACTACCTGCATGATTGATTCCAAAAATATGTGGGACACCGCAAAGTCACTTTGGTCAAAATTTTTGAGAAATGCCCATAAATATTTTCTTCATAAACATTTCTTGATTTGATTATGTTTCTTGAGTTTTCATTTTATCTCGGACAATGAGAGTGTGCTATGGGTTGGAAGTATAAGCAAGCCACGTGGGATATGCCAGCAAATAATAAAATTGAAACCTGTGTGGTGTTTTTGAGGGTGAACCGCCTGGTGAGGCGCTCCCCGCCCGGAAGCCGGATGAGCAGCGCCACCGTCTCCCGGCTGGGCGCCGGCTCCGGCGGCAGCCGCGCAGCCATCGCCGCACGCGCCTCCATCAGCTGAACAACACGGTACAGTATTACCCAACTTATCATTATACCTTCGCAGTAAAGCAATTTTAATACACGCGACTGTACGAATCCTGTAAGCGGGACAGAGCTAAGAATGCTTAGCAACAGCACTCTACCTTCTAACCTTGAGAGTAAAGTTCAATATCGATTATTTACATGTCTGAAACCGATCGGCCTTATCAGCGCAAATGAAAACTGCCGCACAGAGTTATAGTACCAGTTTATTTACTACTGGATTACGTTCAAGTTAATGCAATTTTGTTTGGGAATGACTTAGCGCCATCTCGTGAGCGTAAACATAAATCGTGCCATACAAAATTGCGTTAACTTGAACGTGATCCAGTAGTAAAAAAAACTCACACTAAGCACTCAGAATTATAATTGGTGTAATACTGTAGTTGAAAGTGAAATCAACTAAGACACTTTATCATCTCACAAAACAAAGCCACCTCTTGGATTTTGTACAAGCATACCTACTTATAAGGTCATTAGTTTGTACAAATAAAAAGAGTCAAATAATACACTATCATTGTTTGTTTTATTTAATTATTTCCTATCCACAAAACATAAGAATAAAGAAAACAAACTTAACTATAGGTGGAAAAGCCGGGAGCCCTCAACTAGGAAAAAAATCCTATTATTATGGCATTCCTGAGCCCTCATCTCCAACTATAAAAATATAGCAGCAAACATTAATAAATATAAAATATATGAGTGATATAAAGTTATGAATTTGTGTGTGCCTGTATGCGTGTATATGTGTGTATCTGTACGTGTGTGTATAAGTGTAGAGGTGTGCGCGTCCATAGACTAGAATAGAAAACACCTTATTGTTCACCAAATAAGCAATTACACAATGAATAATTACAATAATTTAACAGCAAAACAAAAGGCGGCCTTATCGCTTAATGCGATCTTTTCCAGGCAAACTGACTGAGAGAATACTTTTAACAACTTATGTCTAGGTGTAATTAAATTAAAAAGAAGTAAAATAAAAAAGGAAGAACAGTACAATGTGGACAGTAAACAGCTAAGTTAAGAGTAATAGAAAAATATATATGCGTCCGTGTGCATGTGTTTGTTTGAGCGTTTATAATTTTTATTAATATCCCATCACTTGAAATTGAGAAAATGATTATTTATGATATTTTCAGTGTGTCATAAACAATTTTAACAGAAAATATGTGATTTACTTTTTGAGTTTATAATTTTTTAGTTTGTATAAATTATTAGATAGCTTTCGGAAGTAGCAGCAAGAGTGTATTATGTGTTGCGTTTTTACTGGGCGATTGTCGTCCATTCCACGATTCTATATGTTACACATGCGTGTTAACCTCCATTTTGTGCATTTCTTCCTGCTGCCTCCGGCGCTGCGCTTCGTGCTCGTGCGCCTCTCTCGCGGCGCGGTCGGCCGCGCGGCGCCGCTCCTTCTCCTGGTCGGCGGCCAGCGACTCCGCATACGCCTCGTCCTGGGCGGCACGCAGACGAGCCGTCACTTCACGCTCAACCCTATAGAAATACAATATAAATAAATAAAAACTATATGTGTGTCTGCATGCTGATTAAAAAACAATACAAAAATCAGCTCCGACGCACGACTGGAATTTACTCCTTTAGCAAAATTGTCTTTGAATATACAATGATGATATTATATTAGATCTTATTTCATTGCATTCAATTTCAAAATTGTATTAGAAAAAAATGTAACACTTGTATTAAATCACTCCAAAAAAATAGCATATATTTTACTATAATATATAATATCAACCCATTAATGTCCCAGTGCTGGGCCCGAGCCTCCCATTATAGGGGGAAGAGACAGTATACCCGCCATGTTTGTCCAAGGCGGCTTCGCAGGTTTGACACATCGGTTATCTCAATGTGCAGCAGGTTGCATCACGATGTTTTCCTTCACCGTTGTTAGCGCATGGTAATTATAACAATATGCACATTACATCAAAAAACTGACTAAGAGGTGCATGCGTCCCGGCCAGGATCGAACCCGCGCCCTCTTGAGCCTGGAACGCGTGCGCTAGCCATTATGCTACCACAACTTTTTATATTTTACTAACAGTTGCTTTATTACTGAAGTATAGCAGACAAGCCGGTGACAACTTGGTGGAAAGTGGTTACTGTCAAAGATTTACCAAAGGTGGTTATGTGCTGCTAACCTGGAAGGGGGTCTGGAACCTGATCACTAATGTTAGAACACAATTCAAGGTTGTTATGGTGGCCTACTCTACACCAGAGGTGGTAATATTTATGGTCAAATGCCCTACTTCCTGGAACTTCGTTACACATTGTTTCAATCGGATTACAGGTTAAATTGATATAGGTCTCCTTTAGGCTCTATTTACATTATTGTGTAAGATTTTTCGTGAACATTCTTCAGACCACCATATTAGACTGCAGTATGCTTAATCCTATACACTTTATTCATTTACGCCTGGGCTCCGAAGCAAAGCTTTGAACACTTATAATAATAATTATGATGATCTACTCTCATGTATAATTTGTGCTAAATAAATTTAGTTTTCATATAAGAACTATACTTATTAGAATTAGAAATACTCTTGGCAGATAAATAAATTAAAAAACTTGATAAAGCTATTAGTATTATAAACAAGTTTGTGAGAATTTATATGATTTAACTTAATACAGTAACTAACTTAAACTATGAGAACATTAATATGATAATGAAAATAATATATTCTTTTAAGACCACTACAAAAGTACATCCAAAATAAATTCGACTCCAAACATTAAATATACAAAACTAAATTTTCAATATTAAACAAGATACCTGTCAGCCCTTGCTGCAGCAAGGTGGCCTTCATTATCTGAGACGACACGACGTAAACGCTGCAGTAACTGTTGCGCCGTACACGAGCCTTCACTCCTAGCTACAACTGTCATACGGTGCTCTCGGACGCACACCACACACAAGAGCGGGTACCGTCGTCCTCCCACTGACTGTGCAACTCGCCAACCCTCCGCTGTGTCCACTGAACACCCCCAGAATAGGGCATGTGTATTTATGTATTGAATTACATCTTGATCTGCTAATGTGGTCCTAAAGACAATTATATTTTTATATATACATCATATCAAACTTAAGTCTATAATTTAGCTGATTTTATATAATTTCCTGTAATTAATCAATGATTATTTAGTAGCTGATGTCGGCAGTTTTGCTCAATTAGATTAAAAATAGTCATAGTTTGAGTAGTTAAATAAAGTAAAATATAGGCCCTTTTTCACCACCTTATTAGTAGAATTTCCAAAAACACATATATTTTTAACCAGAAGCAGGTACATAAGAGTTCGTGCTTCTTACTTTGAACATAAAAGATGTTTTTTTATGGAAATACAGGTTTGCATTTGTCTATGGTGGAGCACACTTCCCTATAAGATACCTACTCACTTGTGACTTAAAGACTTCAAGGTTGTATTTGTCTGGAAAAACAGACTCCCGCAAATTATTCCACTCTTCTGCAGTGTGCACCAGAAAAGATGAAGCAAAACACTTGGTTTTGACTGGTGGTGTTTCCACCATGTAATAGTGGTGCAAACTAGTGTGTCTCATTGTCCGATGGTAAAATGGGGATGGAGGAACCAACTTACGCAATTCTAAAGATTAAAGGTTATGAAGATTTTTATATTCATCACCTTTTTCACCCCCTTTCAAGTTTCAAAAACGGTTTATAAGTTTGCCTACTAACTGGTACCTACAGTATTGAAAGAACTCACATGCAAATTTTCATGGCCGTAACTCCAGTAGTTTGGGCTGTGCATTAATATGTTCCTCAAACAGTCAAGTCAAGTAATTTTATACCAATTTATAGATTAATAGTAAACCTACCTAATAATAAGAATCATAAAAATAGAAGGATAACCAACCTGCAGAAGGTCTGAGTCTCTGAAGCTGAATCTGAGTGTAAGTAAACAATAAGGAAACGCAGCTCATTCTTAGCATCATTGAGTGCTTGTGCATAAGTGCCCTGGTAGAAGACAGGGTGTGGATTGAACTTGGATGTATAGCTATTGATAAAGCCCATTACATCTCCTAGAGGGTCTGTAACCACTGAAAAAAGATCATAAAGAATCATATAGAATAGATTAGAAAACACTTTATTGTTCACCAAAATAAACAATTAAAAATGATTGAATAATTACAGTAATTTTAGGGCAAAACAAAAAGCAACTTTATCACTTAAAGCGATCTCTTCCAGGCAACCCGACTTAGAGGATACTTTTAACAACTTATGTCTATGTATACCTAAGTTTTAAAAAAGTAAAATAAGAAAGGAAGAACAGTACAATATGGACAGTAAACAGCACAGTTCAGAAGAATAGGAAAAAAAATATTTTACTAATAACGAAGGTAATGGTTTTTGACTAGGGATGCAAGTATAGAAAGCAAAAACATCAATGTTTCAGAACAAACATCAATGTACACTAAACCTCACCCAAAAAACATTGATGTATCGAAATTTTAATGATCTATCAAATAGTAAAATTTTGTATATTATCTATTGTTTATAACAATATTATCTATTGCTATTGAATAAGCTATTAATAAGTCTTTAGAATAATGAAAGTGTAGAGTAGGGGCAACAAAATTAAATTTAACGAGTTTCATGGTAGTTGTGGGAGTTTCATGGTAGTTGTGGGAGTTTCATGGTAGTTGTGGGAGTTTCATGGTAGTTGTAGGAGTTTCATGGTAGTTGTGGGAGTTTCATGGTAGTTGTGGGAGTTTAATGGTAGTTGTGTTGTCAAATGAGTTTCATGGTAGTTGTGGTGTCAAATAGTCGGTGTAATAATATGTTTTTGTCTTTTTCATGAAAAATATGCTTAAAACCCTATAGTTCTTAATCCATAGGTTATAACTTAACTCAAAGATCATGCCTTTGTGCTTCGTGAGTGAGTAGTTCCGAGGAGCTGCTCACTTACAGTGATTGACAGTGAACTAATTGAAATTATTCACCTCTATGAAGTATGAGTTACCGATGTGAAGTTCATCGTATAAGATAACATTGATGTTTTGCAATCATGGACATCTATGGCAAACATCGATGTTTTTTTACTGAAACATCGATGGTTCAGAGACATCTATGTATCTTTTGCATCCCTATTTTTGACAGATTTTTTAAATATGTCAAGTGACTTAGCTTTTCTGACATCTATGGGTAATAAGTTTCAAAGGCAAACAGCCTGCACAGCGAAAAGTTTGGACCAAAATGTTGAAGAATGTGCAGGTGTCTTTAACAGTGCAAATCGATGATATGTGATGTATGAAGAAAGTTGAAACATACCTTAAGGTAAGAAGGAGTGTAGGGAATAAATAGTGTACAATAAATAAATGTACAAGATGAGCATTTCGGCAAAGTGAGATTGACAGCCACTTGAGTTTTTTGTGGTATTCATAAAAGTGGTCATATTTTTTAAATCCAAATATGAACGATACAAACATTTGGAAGAAGCTCAAGTTTGATGAGTTGCTCTTGGGTGATATTAAGACAGCAGGCATCCACATAGTCAAGGATAGCTACTAAACTTGCTTGAACAAGCAAAATCTGCTTATAAGGAAATTTTTAAGTCTTCTGGGTGAGGCATAGAATGCATGCATGCATGCATGCATGATCCTAAGTCTTACCTTGGTAATGTCATATAAAACAGAATCACATCCAATATTTTATATCAATTTAAAAAAATATTCAGACTGTGTCCAGAATATATTCATATTTAATGGTTAAAACTAAATCTACTACTTTCCAGTCTATGTAAACTGTATCACAAAATGTTCCCATGTTCATTTGACTCCCCAGACATATTTAGCTAGTTAAGGTGGTTTTTTATTTTGTTATCTTTTTATCTCCATTTATTTTATTACAGGAATAAAAAGTAATTTTTACACACACCACATAAGACCACATTATACATTTCTAGTCACATTATGTAGAAATTGGCATGTTTAACCACTATCAAGAACAGTTTAAAAGAACAGGTCCAAAAAAAGGCATGATGTTGCCAGGATCGATAAAAGAAGAATGAAGTGAAAAAAGTATACTTACATCTCCTATCATCATTGCGAACAAAACTTAACAACAAATTTAATACAGATGTTAATGTGTTGTAGCACATTGATACTACTAAGTTGACCACATACTGTAGGAGACCCCTCACACCCCCAGGTCCCTCTGCAGGCTCATCAGTAAACACCTGCTGGGCTATGTGGTCATGGACGACTGGCGGCGCCCTGGCTTCTGTGGCAAACACTGAAGGTCTTCCTTCTCTGATATTTAATTGTTCCTGTATTGCAACCTAAAAAAGTCATGTTTTATAATACTTATAGCCAATAAGTTCAAACGCTCCTACGAGGGATCAACAGTAGGGGTAAAATTATACAGAGATATCAGCTCAGCGATTCGAAAGTAATGCACTTTCAAAAGAAACTGTTATATTGACAATAGTTTTACCTCTAAATCCCACTGATGCCTTTGCAACACATCTCTACATATGGACATATCCTCAATTCCAGTTAAATCTTGAAATTGTAGTATTTTATCTGTTTGTTCGTGAGTAAGACCGAGAGCATTATCTTCGAGATCCATTTCTGTAATTAAATAATAAAATATATCCCATCTAGATTTTAGATCACGCGAACGAATGACAAGTTTGCAAATATTTCTTCATCATTGTCATTTTCAGTTTTTTTTTTAAATTATGGCTTCGTAATGTCTATCGACGGTTATCGCAAAAACTATTTCTAGTACTTAATTAATATTACACAAAAAAGTTTAGACAATACTAAGGAAAAGCTGTAATATTTTTTTGTTGCACAGGGTGCTAGATAATCAATTATTGTGATGTAATCAGGTATGAACGCTGCCACTATCTTAGAAAATGAACAGTTTTGTGTATACAGAGCTGAAGCTTATGCAACCAAAACTGCAATTCAAATTTTTAGAAATTATATTTCATGGAGCAGTTAAGAATGAATATACTTTTATATAGTCAACTCTATTATTATACAATAACGACACCCAATCGTACATTGTGAAAATTTTACATATTGTAAAATTACATGAAATTAAACTATTATTTACTTCATTGTTTTTGACCGACAAAGTAAACTCTTTAGATTTTCCCGCTGGAAAACAAAAATCACGATTACTTATTTCTAATTTTTCTGTTTACTAATAAGTAATTACTCAAGCACCTGAGATATTCAGAAATTAATACATCGTACCATCGTAAGTGACCATAACATCTAAATCATGGTGAATAAATCATAAGGGGATTAATCCAAGATATCTTTAATTGTATTTATGTAAAAGATTTATTTTTTTCCTTTTCTTTTTCCTTTCCCTTTAGCTGGTGGTGGTGGAAGAGGCGGGGATGGTGGTGCCGGGGGTTCTTCTTCAACTACAGGCTCAGGGGGCACTGAGGGATCTTCATCTGGATTATCGTATAAGTAACTAGCCTAGAAAAAAATATAAATCAATAACCTATTTCTAAATGTATGTAAGAATAAAACGAGTGTGGAATTATTGCCTGAAAATCTATTAACATAACAAATTAAAATAATTGCTCTGTATTGGTTATACAATACGAGAATTAGATGAAGTTCATTTTTAATAATAATAACGACGAATTTCTATTACAATAATTGAAGTTTAAAAACGAGATTTAATTACTATTTCTCGTAATCATTTGTTAAACTGGGTTTATCTATAATTGTTAGTTTTCTTTATCTGGGTGGCCTATCGTAAAAGGCGACAAAATAACCCACAGCAAGGTGGTAGGGTATTTGCTCGACTAGATAGCCTAGAATATGCCGCCACAACAACTTGTGGTACGCGGCATCAGTGGCCAGATTCCAGTTTCTTCTTCGATTATGCTATAGTAATGACGGCCAAAATATATAATTTAAAACATAATGCACCTTTATATCGTTTAGTTCTGGAGCAATACTAAAAAGGCTTTCAATAAAATCTTCATAATATACAATCCCGTCTCCGCGTACATTAGCATCCCGTAATAGTTCCCTGGATTCGTTTTCATGAAAAACGTCAGCATATCCAGTAACTATAGCTTTGATATCAACTATTTCTAAATAGTTTCGATTTTCTGTATCAAATATCTGAAATAAATCTAATTTATTAAATATTAGTGATAATGAAGTATCAAATAAGTCAATCCAATAACTCCTCCAAAGTATCAGATCAGGTCATTTGTTTTGCGTCATATAAATTAAATAGTCACACAAACAAAATTATATATACTTAGTACAAAAGCGAAGCAACATAACTTGGGAGGATCTCAGTCTGGAGTAAATAACGGTAAATTTTCCCTGGTGGGAAGGCGTTCTACTAATCAAGGCAGGCCAATGCTGTGACCACTAGACTACAGAGGTCGTCAATATCATATAACAATTTCACTTTTGAATATAAAGTTACATTTACGAGATGGATAAAATATCAACTGCTCTTATATAGCCGTCTCAGCTCATTGAGTCATTTTATATTACGTGCCTTAAAAGCCAAACTAAGTTCATGTTTTAAGTCTGGTTCTAGAACCCATTTATTCAATATAAAAATAACTTGCTCTTTGGTTAACATTCTTGTTACCCCTGCCTTTAATTTTTCTGCTTCTATCATAATTTCTGAATAACTGGGATAGTGAAAACTTCTTCTATGAAATCTGTAATAGGGGACATATGTTTCATATCAGTATTTATGAAAAATTATAACACGTGAATAAAAAATTATTTCAATATACGTTTTTAGTTCAAAAAATTTTACAAATTTTTCAATAGTTACAACTAATGTTGGACTTCCTTCGTTTATTATTAATTGAGGTTTAGAATTTGCATCAAACCATTCGATGATTTGGTCCAACTGTTCTTCCGTGAATCTAGGAATTACGTTTTGCAAGGGGTTAAAAACGTCGAAAACAGCCATTTCGTAATTTTGAAAATTAAAAATAAATATTTATATTCAAAAATAAATCACTCGACAAATTTTAAATTTCTCTCATTTCCTTTGTTAATTTGAGTTTTTGAGTAATAATTTTATGGTTCTAATGTAGATTTTGAACAATGGATTGTGTACTCTGTGATTGTTTCTAACCAGTTCATTGGAGAAAGTGGTTGGTTGAGAATACCAGCTAACAGCTGTTGACATACATATATTGTGCGTCATACGTCAGTTTCAATTTTTTTAAACTAAAAAAATCTTAAAATTTCCCTCAAAGGGTATAGCAAGGTTTCTAAGTAAAAACTATGTGGGAAACGTTTTGTTATCAAACAATAAAAAAAAACACCCAAATTTGCAGCTTTTTATCTTAAGTATTTTTAGTTTTTTTGAAAACCTATTTTTCTGTTTTTTTTTCAATAACAAAATTAAAAATTAACTCGTGGCGAATTATTATTAACAATACTTGGGAGCAAAGGCATGAAATAATATTATTGTTGTAATTCCCGGATGAAAAGCCGATTTTTAAATATTTTTATCTCGAGTTTTTGAAAACTCTAGATCTAAATCTATCAATTTTCGTTTCGGAGGACAGGACTCATTTTGAGTCGTTGAGTCGCAGCAGTTAGAAGTTTTAATGGCAGTACTTTCATATTGAGGCACTACACATTATTTACAAAATTAGGAATTGATTCTAAAATCTTATTTTTAGTCATAAATAATGATAGCTGTTAGCCCCCCAAATAAAATAAAATAAAATCAATAATTTCTATCTAATTTATCCATATACAAAAAGTATATCCATAATGTATTATTTTTTGAAAAAAAACTATAGAAAGTTGTTATTTTAACGTCATTTCAACGAGGTATGTAGTATTTTAAATTAAAAATCAAAAGAATATTAGTTCGTTAGAACACAAGGTTATGAAAAATAGTACAGTTTTTATTTTTGTTAACACTGTTCTACCAGTACAAATAAAATAGAAAACATTCATGAGTAGAAAGGATTGTAAAACACATAGTCTGAAAAAAAAATTGATAGTGGATAGTTTTCAAAAACCCGAGATAAAAAATCTTTAAAGATCGGCCTTTCATCCGGGAATTACAACAATAATATTGTTTCACGTCTGTTGCTCCCAAGTATTGTTTAAAAATTCGCCAGGTGTTAAGTTGTAATAATTATTCTTTTGAAAAAAAAAAACCAGAAAAATAGGTTTTCCAAAAAAACTCGAAAAATACTCAAAACAATCCCCATAGTAAACTAGAAAACGCCGCGGGGGCAGTTTTTACTTAGAAACCTTGCTTATACCTTTTGTGATCTGTGTGTTTATAACGTAGTATCCATAGTAGTTTGTGTGTTTATAGATGTACGTAGTATCCGTAGTAGTTTGTGTTTAGTATTTCTTTCAGGAAATACAATAAAAAATAGTAGGTAAATATTTTCAAAATACAAATCTAGTTCAAGAAATTGGTTTAATTAATGTTACACAGTGAGAGTTGTGTTGTGTTATTGAAATGTTTGAATCTGATGATTTCGACCAGGTATTATTTTGCAATCCTAAAAATTCAATAATTATCGTCTTCACGACATTCATAAGAACAAATCTTCAATTATTTATTGGTGTGCTTTATTTTAGGTGTTGTCCCAGTTTGACTTTACAGATGTCATACCTGTGGTAATAGAAAAAGAAAACGATACCATCTCAAACAGTCCTGTTAACGTTACAAAAGTTTCAACAGAAAACACAGAGTCCAAAGCATCAAATCTGCCTGATACTGAAGTAAATGACAAAGATTTCAATTCATCAAAACGTACAAAGAGAAATTTAATTAGTTCTCATTTTAACCACAAAACTAAAAGAAAATTTCCAGGGCCAGCTGGATTGCTGACTGGAAACATTAAAGAATCCAAAGATGAAGATATTTGTCACATTGAACTACTTTCTCAAGTAATTAATACTTTGTTTGTTTGGTTAATTAATTGTAGGAATTGAAAATTTGAAATGTTTAGTAACAAAAATGTTCTGCAGATTATAATGTCTTAGTATATAAAACATCCTCCCATGGTTTTGTCAAAGCACTATAATAAGGTGTTTGTCAAAGTGTGTAAACATTTAGTCATAATTAGGTAAGCAAGACATTGGCTCCCTTGGTGTTATAAATATCCATGGGTGACTTAGCTACTTATTACCAGGTCCATCACCATGATTGCCTATAAGCAAACATTAAAAAAGTCTAATCTAATGATAAAAATTTAAAAACTGGCAAGAGTGGTTTTAGAGCTGGAATAAATACCAATTGTAAATTGATATTTCTTAAACATGTAACGAAGATGTTAATTATCAACTTTTAAATGTGGATTAAAAGAAGAATTCTCTTTCAGGATATTGATTATGCTCAGAGCCATCTAAGAAAAGATCTATTTGAATCTCCAATATGGATAACTTTATTAGACAATTTAAAGAGTTGGAACTTAGCTGATGTTGATTTAATAAGTGCAGTTAAACAACAGGCTATGAATGGCAACTTAAGAATGAGGAAGGCTCAAATCATTGCTGCTTTTATTGAGACAGTCGACAGATCTGCTACAGATCCTTTGATTATGTTAAGAGATGATACAGGTAATTTAAATTCTGTTATGAAGTGATTATGAAGATTTAATAGCATCTATGATATAAACATGCCATATTTTTAGTTCGTTTTCCTATATACTTATTGTAAAATACTCGACAGCTATTTCAGCTAGATTTCAGATTGTTATCTCTGTATGAGTAACAGCATACACTATCTAAATGCATAATTTGATTTTAATAAAAAATTAAAAACAAACAAATGTTTCTTTAAAATACAGATCAACATTTTTGCTGAGCTTGATCTAATTATATGTACATCTTTTCTTGTTACTTCATGGTTGTATTTCTCTTTCTATTGTTGCTTTATTCATTTAATTGTGTTTGTTTCACTTGTATATGTTTGTCCTAAAAATAAACCCGATTCTTTCTTCTTTCTTAAATATCTCCACCTTTAGACCTGTTTTTTTTAATCTATTGTATGTTTTAAAAATGTTTGTCTTAACTGGCTAAAATTTCCAATAAAATTAATGAAATTTGAGCTACATTTTGCTATGATGGTTTGGAAGTTCAGTTATGAAATTGCTGCAATCCAACATTTATAATAATAATGATAATTTTTCTATATGAATGATCAAAGAACACAAATATACAAACTATATAAAATACAATGTAGTACTTGTCTTCTTTATAGGTACAATTAAATGTACACTTCACAGAGATGCATGGTCTAAGTTTTCACCATATATTGTGGCAGAATATTGTGCATTATTGTTATGGAAACCTACAGTGTTAACCACGGGAAGCGCATTCAAGAAACACTATTTAAATATCACACTGAGCAATATATTAGCAATTTATAGCTCAGCAATATTGAAGGAAGAGGAAATAGTAATGCCAGGGGGATATTCAATTATTCATGAAGAAGATTTCACTGTGATAAAGACTGAAAATCTACAAAATCTTGGTAAGGTGAATTTGACTTACAAGCTGGATGCAATTCCGTTTCTTTTTGAGTTTACTTATAAATATGATCATTATTTAAACAAGACGGTTGGCTAGATCAGAGTATATATTACTGTTTCCTTTAACCCTGTTTTCATTAACTCAATTGTTCACTTACTTCAGGTAGCAATTTGATTTCTATGGAGCATAGTATGACAAATTTTTGTTTCTTATCTTATTGCCAAAACCAGGCAAACGGTCAGACTCCCTACTTGATGGAATATGATTATCGTTACCTGTGAATGTTTACAACACTATTAACCAGGTCTAGTACAACTTGCTAACCAAAAAGCAAATAAATGGTATTGAATACTTTATATTACAAATTTATGTAAAAATAATTTTATTTTAACATTGGTTCTGTCTTCAATGCTTTTAATATGGACCAATTTTAGAAATTAGGTATTTGAGTAAAATATCTACAATAGAAAGTGAAGATCTCTGTAGTAAACTACATACATACATACATAATTTCATACCAGTTCCCTTGCGGGGTAGGCACGAACAGAGCGCCATTTAGGCCCATTCTTACACACCTCACTTACTTCTTTGACATTCATAACTCTTGTCATGTACACTCGTCTGTTCTTAAGGCTCCTGACATCACCCTCCGCTAGTACACAATCAATTTGATCATGGAAGGTGTGTTGTGGCCTTTCACGACTTCTGCATCCATCCACTTTTGCATTGTATATCTGTTTAGTCATTCTTTCATCATGCATTCTTTCCACATGCTCAAACCACCGGAGCATTCCTTTCCTTACCTTCACCCCAACACTCTCTTTCAGACCAACTCTCTTTCTTACTTCGGTATTACGAACGCGGTCCGCGAGCGTCACTCCGCCGATTTTGCACAGTGCTCGCATTTCAACCGCGTTTACTCTACTTTCATGCTCTCTCTTCCATACCCAACTCTCGCTTCCATACGTGAGCGTAGGTACCAGCACCGCATTGTGCATGGTGAGCTGGGCCTTCTGGCTGAGGTTCTTAGCGCCTAGAAGTTTACCTAACGCTCCATTCAAACTATTCCCCAAATTCACTCTTCTTTCTATATATGCAGTGTACCTTCCATCCCTGCTAAAAGCACATCCAAGATATACAAACTCATTCACTTGCTCCAGCATAACATCATCTCGACCATTATCCTTGCATTCATTCTGGTTTCTTCTCTTTCAAACACCATAACCTTTGTTTTCTTCGCATTCAAATGTAAGCCTCTCGCCTGACAGTCATCTTTCATCATTGTGACTAGAGTTTGCAGTTCTGATGGCGAATTGGCTAAAAGCACGGCATCATCCGCATAAAGCAAGGTGCTTACAACTAGATCACTCATCCGCACCCCAACATCCATCAATCTTATTCTCTGGAGACAATTGTCCAGGTATAGGATGAACAGCAAAGCCGACAGCACGCAGCCCTGCCTGACGCCAATATTGACGTCAAACCAGGGCGACAGGCTGCCATCCACTCGCACGCATGCCATACAGTCCTCGTAAGTGGACTGCACAGCATGCATCAATTGGCCATTAATCCCATATCCGGGCAATATGTCCCAGAGCTCCTTTCGCACAACCCTGTCAAATGCTTGTATGTAGTAAACTAGTTGGAATATATCTTAGATTTGGGTTGCATTATTAAGATAATGTTTTTCAAAATACATTTTGTTTTTTGCAGGTGCTAATAGAACTTCAAAAGATATTTCAGATATTGGTGGCAGTAATTTGTTTGATGACCTGGATGGTGTATTTCTAGATGAATTATTTTAAAAATACTACTAGTTTAAATTGAGAATTTCTATAAAAATAAGAATGGACTGGTGGCGCCAACTGTGATTTCAGGATGTATTAAGAGTTAGGTTTTATACGAGACAATAGGGGAAAAGACATATGTTACAATAATTTCTAATATTTCTTTACTTAGAAAATAACAGGCGATAAAATATTTTATCATCCTAACTTTTAAAATAACATAATAAAAATAATGCTAATTACTTTTCAAACAGTAAATGAATGTACTATGCGACTTCTTTTGCTTGTGCCTTCTTATGACGTCATAAATAGGTATGCTCGAATCATATCTATGAGGGTGTGATGTTCTTTAAGTTTATAAAATACTAAAGATTGCCCTGCGGCGTAGCGGCGAGTCAAACTGTAGGCTTTATTTTATTTACATAAAAACTTAATTCGGTTTTTTACATATAATATAAAAACATATAATAATAACAGAGAAACTAAGTCACATCACACACATAGAGGTGATTCAAAACCAATCTGATTTGAAGTAATATAATGAATAACCCTCCTGGGATAATTACCGCGGGATTACCGAAATATAAAGTATCGTATCATTTAAAAAAGGTAAGCTGTCGTTTTAGTGAAATCGTACCAAAATCAGCTAATATTTATACAATCTAACTAATTTGTAACATACCCGGGAAAAGTCCCGCGGGATTCCAAGACCCATAGTATTGTAGCATTTAAAAAAGAATAAGCTATCATTTTAGTGAAAACCGTGTCGGAATAAGCAATTTTCATGCACCCGAACAACGTCGAACCGCTCCCGGGAAAATTCCCGTGGAATTCTCGGGATAAAAAAATCACACATTTTATTATATAACATTTGCTATTGATCAATGAAAAAGTCGCATTGGAATTTGACTTTTTTTCTCAATCTGGTCATTTTATATCATTCCGAAATCGGCGTAGTAGTTTTTACGTGAATCCCGAACAAACAGACAAGAAATCTAAAAAATTGCGTTTTTTCCATCGTTTATAGCTACAATGTACAGACACGGCATGTTTAATTTTATAATATTACTACTAGCTGTCCCGGTACACATTGTCCTGCCCTGAAGAAATAAAATTTAAAACCGGGTCCAATTGTGAATTTAAACAATTCTTGAATCCACCTGAACACACACAAAGAATAATCGAAATCGATCCAGCCATTTCTGAGGAGTTTAGTCACATACACACGCATAGAAGAATTTTATATATAAAGATGGATATTTGAATTGATTTGACAGTTTGCTCCCCTATTCTTTGTGTAGTATTCTTCTTCAATGTCAGTAGTAAGACAAAGAATGAATAGAAGATATAGAACCGTAGCAATGGGCATCATAAAGAAAAAACAAGTTTTCAAACAACACTTACATTAAAACTTTTTATACTTATTTTAATCGAAATTAAAAACCACAAGAAATTTATTTATTATAAATAAAAATCATTATTGGTTGTTGTGTGTAGTGATTATTGAATATTATTCCACTATAAAAACTTCAGTTATAATAATATAAATAACATTTTTAAATAAAAATTCTGATGTGTTAAACTGTTTAATTTAATTCTAGTTTTATATGTTGACTCATCAAATGTTTTGAATAAGTGGAAGAATGAAAATATGTTCCTGGACACATGGTACATTTATATACGGGATTTTTATGTTTCTTATTGGCATCACTCTGTTCCGTGTCAGAGTTTGACTGCTGGCTCGATTTTGACGAACCTCCATCCGTTTTTTGTTGAATTTTCGGAAAATAATGGGTCTGTAGGTGTTTCTCGCATGTGCTTAATTTCATGAATTTCGCCTGAAATTTAAAACGTTTAATTTAATTTAACTATTGACGTTGTAGAGCCATGCTGGAATCACTGTCTTAATTAAAGCTGTAATACCACGCTCTCACAATCTATCGTCGTGAAACAGCCTTGAGTAAATCGTGTTTCGTGTGATGAGTGAGAGTTCCGATGGCCCACTTCTCCTATTCCAATCACATTTCCTATCCCTTCTTCCCATTCTTCCTGTCTGATCCCCTTATTTCATCTCCTTCCTACCCTAAACGCTAGAATAGCGGTGGCTTTGCTACTGGTGTTGCAATCGCCTATTGGCGCCGGTAACCACTCCTTGAGCGGGGCCGTCCGTTTGCTATCTTCGCAATAAAAAAAACTACTTATGCCGGTTTACGCGGGAGTAATAGTCATAATATAGATATCTTCTGAATCTTGCAAGTTGTCGAAATATAAGACACAAAAATGTGACATGAAATTTCTTTTTAGTCATTAGAAAAGTCCAGACCGGTTTCAGACATTATTTATTTGCAACCGGAAATAGCAATTTTATTTCATTTTTATTCCGACGTTTCGGCCACTTTTCATTTCTAAGAACACGAAAGACAAAGATGTCATGTGTCAAAAGTTAGCCTAACCCCAACTTGATCCTTTATTTAAATTAAAATTTTTGGTTATAATTATACTCTATGGGAGCCATATTTAATTCACTACCATTTATGGTACCAATTCGACATCTTCGATAGATAGGTATATTATAATTACGTTTTACTTACGTCACATTGTGAACAACAATAGAATTCCTCATCACCATTTATAATTTTCGTGTACGGTTCATTTGTCTCCTTCTTATCAATTGCCAAAGGATCATCTGTACCCAAACACTGACTCTAAAAGACACCCGAATTTTAAATTTGGTATAATATTTGAATATCTTACTTATTACTTATTCAAAAAATTTAGGGCATATCTGCATCCAAGTATACATATACACAAGACATATTTGAAACGAGGGCTCTTTATTTTATTATGCAACTAGCTGACCCGGCAAATTTCGTACCGCCTCGGAATCAATAAATAAAAAAGCTGAATGATAATTGCAGAATGTTTCACCTTTAGTAAAAATGTGGTCAAAACTTAACCGGAACAAAAAGAATTCGTAATAAAAAAAAAATGTTTCTGAACGACGGGACGAATATCAAACGTTTGCCAAACCAAAACAATGGAAAAAAGTTTCATTTTTAAATTTAATTTGATTTCTGAATGACTTTTGAAATTAATTGATTTCTAAACGACGGGTCGAACATCAAATGTTTGACAGAAAGGAATAGTTTCTAAGGGAAAGCGAAATTGTTGTTTTTACTATATTCTAAGCATTTTTTTATATTTACTCACCTTTTAAACCTTCCGTGAACTTCTATAAATAATTCGAAAGCAAAGTTAGCCAAATCAGTCCAGCCGTTCTCGAGTTTTAGCGAGACTAACGAACAGCACTTGATTTTTATATACCTAGTCTTGTCATAAATATTGTAACAAAGAAAAATATTTTGTTTTGTTGCAAATAACATTTATAAGTTTTACAGTGTGTTAGTTTAATACATAAATATAAAACAATTTAAAATATAAAAAGCTTATTCGAAGTGGTTTCCATTGGCTACAATACAGTCTTGTAAACGTTGAGGCCAGTTATCAATAGAAGCACGCCCTCTTTCCATGGGAAAATTCTTCACTACCAATCGTATGGATTGTTTTAGGGACTCCAAATTATCATGGCGTTTAGAGCAAGCCGTACTCTCTAAAACTGACCATAAATCATAATCCAGCGGATTAAGATCGGGACTAGACGACGGCCAGTATTCAGCTCTGATGAAATCCGAAATGTTCGTTTCCAACCAAGACTGCGTGGACCGAGCTTTATGACCCGGCGCAGAGTCTTGCTGGAAGGATCATTCTTGGTTATTGAACAATGTGTTGTTAAAGGGATTAACTACCTTCTCAAGAATGGTATCTTAATACACTTGCGCCGATGTTTTGATACCTTTTTCACAAAAATATGGCTCAGTCACTCCTTCATAGCTAACACCCCACCAAACCATCACTGAAGACGGATAATGACCACTTTGCACTCTGTGGATTAATTGAGAAGCTTCCTTAGAGCTTTGAGCATAAATACGGTCATTTTGTTTGTTAAAATGTTGCTCAATTGTAAAAAAATTCTCATCCGTAAACAATAATTTTCTGTGACCTCTCTTTGCGTACCGCTTCAGTAGTTGTTTCGATTTTACCACCCTATTATTTTTTAAATTATGAGTTAAGAAATGACCAGTGCATCTCTTATAGGCTGCAAGTCCTAAGTCATCTTTTAAAATACGCGACATGGTTCTAGGTGATATCTTCATCTCCCGAGATAAAATCTTTTGCTTTCGGATAGGATTTCTTCGAATTCTTTCCCTTACTGCTTTGACCACCTTTTTCGTACGAACACTACGTGGATGGCAAGATCTTTTTCTGTCACAAACAGAGCAGGTCTCATTGTACCTATTAATAGCCCGGTACACAAACATTTGACTAATACCAAGCGTATAGAGAGTTTTAAAAATTGCATTTGGCTCCATACCTACTTTGAGTAATGCAATCACAGCGATTCGGTTCTCTTTATCGCCCCACTCCATTTTAATATCGCAAAATGTTGTACAATGTATTGGCGCCAAAATGAGAAAACACAATGAACAGTCATATAAAAATGACAGATTCTAAATTAAAATATAATCTTTTATTTCTTTATGATTGTAACAGTATTTATGGCTAGACTAAGGTTCACTGAATTTTTTGACGTGCCATGCTAAAATTAATATCTTGATTGCAGCTCTAAGGGCTGGCTTGATCGGTGTGATACCACGCTCTCATAGAATATCGGCGTGCAACGCTTGGCCTTGAGCTAATCGTGTTTCGTGCGATGAGTGAGTTCCTCTCCCCATATCCAACCTCCCTATCTCATCCCCTCATTTCAATCCTATTCCTCCTAATCCCTTTCTTTATCCTATTCCAAAGGCCGGCAACGCCATGATTTCGCCATTGATGTTGCAAATGCCTATAGGCAACCATTTTCACAAATATCACAAGAAACTGACTCGCGTTACAGTTTATCATGTAAATGAATAATAATAAAGATTTTTGGGCTTTTTTACCTCTTGGTGCAATTCTATTTCCTGTTTTGAACTGAAGACCTTTGCACAAGTACTACAAGCGTGTAAAGGTGAGCGTCGGCGCGGTTTTTCGTCCAACGATAGGAAACACAATTCTGTAATTTTATTTGTATTTAGTTTAAATATACTTTATTTTAGATATGGTGCACTATAAGAGAAATCGTTACTCAACGTCTATTTGAAATAGGACGGTACCATAAAACGTAACTTGAATTATCCGTTAGAGTTAACTTGAGACCTGAGCGCGCCCGCCTTCTTACTGCTCTCGCCACCCCGACCCCCACCTTCTTACCGCTCTCGCCATCGACGCGTCAGTACCTCGCCCCTCGCCTTATAGTGGGCATCATTAAATTCAGGCACTCACTCGCCCCAAAAACCCCGGTAAAGTTGTAAGGTCTTCGGACCAACAACATAAAGTCAAGTCCAATAAAAAAACCTCGCCCTTACATCATTCGAGTGAAGTCTCAAGTTAACTCTTGCGGGTTGAAACGCAACTTGTGTCGTGAACTTTCCTAAAAAATAAATATTAATTTTGTAAAAATACATTTAGTCTTGTTACTATTTAATAATATTATTGGGAAAGGTGTCCCCTTCCAGGGCACAGATAGAATTTTTTCCGGGGCAAATAGCATATAGATAAAAATTTAATGTATTATAACCTATATAAATACTTCCTCTCAAAATGTATAAACAGCTAGAGGTTTTCTTTCAAAAAAATGATTTAGTAAATACAATGTTGCAATTATATTGGTCTTTGAACGTGCTTCTTCCAGAGTCTCTATACTTTTAATCAGACTCATCTATTGTTATGTATTTCGATGGGTTGAATCCGATTCTGAGGTCAGTTTGGTCCAATACACCCTTAAATGTTGAGTAAATTGCACCGCAAAAATTGCAGTTTTGGTGATTAAAAACATTGTATGGAACTAGATCAAGTATGATTTTTATGTATTTAGATCTGCTGATTCTAAATCTCAAGCCCATTAGGCCCATAAGCCGTCGAAAATGCAAGTAAATTACAAAAAAACCCTGAGTTGCTAACAATGACGAAAAATTGCAGTTACCATGATTTAAAAAAACCTCTAAATTTTGAGGGTATATGGACCAAACCGACCCTAGATTCGGATTCATCGAAATACATACTAGACGGGTCTAGTCAAAGGTACAAACCCCTTTGTTATGGGCCGGTGTTATTTTATTTTTACTTTTATTGCAAAAGAACTTTCTGTTACTGCTATGACAAAATTCTGGTGCTTTAATAAACTAGTATAAAAATAATCCTCAAATGTTGGTCAAATACAGCTATACTGCTACATACAGGTGGTAGGGTATTTGCTCGACTGGATGGCGACCACCCCTGGTGTAGAGTATGCTATCATACCAACTTTGAGTTGTGTTCCGACATTAATGACCAGGTTCCAGTCTTCCTTAAGAGAGCAGCGGCGCATTTGTAGCACCTTTGGTGTTCCAAATGCCCATAGGCGATGATAACCGCTTTCCATCAGGTGAGCCGCCTGCCTGTCTGCTGAACTCATGCAATAATAAAAATTAATACGCTAAGCAAAATAAAGTGCCGCCATTGGGCTCTGTGAACAAAAAACATTAAAAACAATCTCGCTCATGCGAAAAACAAACAAGTGCAATAATATACCTTGTTCACCCAATGTGATGTACACTCTTACAATATTATTTGTCGATTTCATTTCCTTTATGTGTATATGGGATACGTTCGTTTTCCAATATTCATTGTTTGCAAAATCTGAAAATCGATCCAAATTATACCTGTCTTGTCGTACAAGAGTATATATATATATATATATATATATATATATATATATATATATATATATATATATATTAACAGCCCATAACTGTCCCGATGCTGGGCTCGGGCCTCCCACTATAGCGGGAACGGACAGTATACCCCGCCATGCTTGTCCAAGGCGGCTTGGCAAATTTGACACATCGGTTATCTCGATGTGCAGGTTGCATTACCATGTTTTTGTTCACCGTTGGTAGCACGTGGTAATTGTAACAATATACACATTAGGTCAGAAAACTGCCTAAGTGGTGCATGTTTTCCGGCCAGGATCGAACCGGCGCCCTTTTGAATTTATGACGCGTGCGCTAGCCATTACGCTACCACGACTTCACAAGAGTATGCTGGACCTTAATTCGGGAAATACAGAGCGGGTTAAGAGGATAGAAAAATATTTATGAAAGGAAATTTTTTAGTGTTTTTGTCATTTAAATATTGATAATTTTCCCTCCTCGCCATCAAGAAAATAATGCGCTAACAAAACAAGAAAACTCTCATGTCGATATGTCAATGTCATAGCAAAATATCGTTGGAACACAATAAACAAAATCTATTTTACCTATTAATCTCATTAAATAACTTTATTAAAACGCGTAATAACAAATCCTAGTGTTGTGTGACTGTGGGCTGGTGGCGAGGCAATTTCTTCCCTTCGCTTCTTCTTTCATCAGCGCGTTCCATTAGTAGCTCACAAAGTCCAAAATGCTCCGTTACCCGTTCCACAAGGCGACCGCGGTCGTTGTAGTCGCGGCGACAACGTCACTAATGACGTCATCACTTTCGATCACACAACGCTCACAGCGGCCGAAGAACAGATTGGCCGAATAACCGTTCCACTTTGGTTTACTTACGATTGTGACGCCGGCAAGCAAGTGGAACGGGAAAAATTGCGGCCGTGAACATGGTCGTTGTGAGTCTCTAATGGAATGTAACCCATGTTTCTTGGCTTCTTCCAGCCATCGCATCGCGCCCGATAATATGACACCAATAAGTTGCAACAAACCAATTAAAATAGAAAAAAATAGTAACTACTAAGAATTTTAAGTTTCACTGTTCTGGTTTTAACAATATACTAGAATATATAAGAAACCATTATGAGGCTACTTATAGACCATTCCGGCATGATTGTAATAGCAGAATTGGGACCAGTGGGCACCACGTCTCGACAAGCGACTACGACTAGTTCTCCAGCTCATTGACCAGCAGGGGCTGGATGAGGAATGCGAAGGATTAGGAGACGTGGCCCAAATTTGGGAAGGGGTGGTTGGGACAGCAGAGAACGTTGTTTTGCTGAGGAAAAAGAAGTATTCACCACTTGTACCTTCAGGAATGATGCCCTTAAGGATGTCGTCCAGTAGATTTGGATTGGGTATAAGTTCCCAATAGCCATTGGAATTGGCCTCCACCACAGCTGTCAGGAGGGTCGGTTTACTCTTGTAACGCTTATTATTGATATCATCTGTCTTGTGTGTTATCTGAAAAATTTGGTGTCAAAACTCTATTATTATTTAAATGTGTAGGTTCTGTCTATATATATTTTTTTGGTAAATTATGAGATACCCCTCCTAATATTTCATATAAAGACTAGGGATTCGCCCGCGATTTCCCGGAATATAAAGTACCGCAGATTTTAAGTCCAAGAATCTGCTATTGATCAGTGAAAACCGCATTGAAATCGGCTCAAGAGTTTTTACGTGAATCCTGAACAAACACAAAAAATACGCTTACAATTTTATAGATAAGCTTTAGAGCAGAAATCACTGATCGTTATACCCGTGAATATTCAAAATAAACGCAGACGGAGCCACGGGTTGGCGCTAGTTTTTTATGCAAATAACAAAAAAAATTGTTAGTTATCAGATTAAAATAATTTTATTTCTGTATTTTCTCTGTACAAATTATAATTTATATATATTTTATCCGCGCAGGAACGGAGAAAGAATACAATTTCCTGCGGCCGGGCGGCCTGTCGTAAGAGGCGACAAAACAACCCACAGCCAGGTGGTAGGGCATTTGCCCGACTGGATGGCTACCACCCCTGGTCTAAAGTATGTCGCCATAACAACCTTGAGTTGTGTTCCGGCATTAGTGACCAGCTTCCAGTTTCCCTTAAGAGAGCAGCAGCGCATTTGTAGCAAATTTGCTGTTGCAAATGTCCATAGGCGATGGTAACCGCTTTCCATCAAGTGGGCCGTCTGCCTGTCTGCTGATCTCCTGCAATAAAAAAAAAATATATAAATATGTCAATTGTCACTTCTATGTGCGCGCAAAACGTTAAGAAACGGTCCGAAGACTTTCCTTACTAATACTCTTTCAGGTGGTGGCGGTGAATTAATTCTAGAACAAGTTTTTATTTGTTTTCCCCCCTTTTTTTGTGTTTTCTTATCTAACTGGTCATCGCCATAAACCTTGCCTTTTCCACACCTGACGTTGGCAGTAATGGTAGTTCGACCAAGAACAAGCCCCTTGCCAAAAAAACAAAAAGTGAAGTGAAGTGACTTTCCTTCGCGTATTAACATTATTCGCATTTAGTCATCAAGAAAAACGATCATAAAAAAAATGAAACGAAAGAAAAAAGTAAGAACGTATTTACCCGTGTTATAAATAAATATTGACCAATAATATAGTGTTTAAAGTCATGTATCTTAGATATTTCCGCGACAGCTGACTTGGCGGCTACGACATTTTCTTCATGTTGTTTCTTGTCAATAAATTTTCTATTTAAGTTATACACTAAACTTAAAAATTGCCCTCTGTTCATATCTGGGTCAACTGAAATAAAAAATTAAATTGCATTTGCTTAATAGATGTCATTCTAGTTAATAAAAAAATAAAATATTTATGTGCATGTATATATGTGGTATATAATATGATTTTATTATTCAGATTTCATTAATTTATACTCAAATGATAATACAGATGATTAATAAAACAGGAGTATAGATAGATAACACTTTATTGCTTATCAAAATAATAGACGCAATACATTAGTTACAATATTTTTAGGAAAAACCATAGGCGGTCTTATCGCTTAGAGCGATCGCCTTCAGACAACCTAACATAATAGGATATTTAACCTAACTTATAGAGTAGGTACTAGCGGCCCGGTGCAGTTTCACCCGCGCTCTGTCCCGCTCCCGTGGTAAATAGCGTCATGTTATATAGCCTATGACACTCCCTGTTAACGTAGCTTTGCAACAGTAAAAAAAAATTTTAATCGGTTTAGTAGATCCAGAGATTCCCACCTACAACGTCACAAAATTTAACTCTTTATAATATTAGTATCGATAGATAGTTCTTGTTTTTCGTCTTTATTTTTTAAAGAGGGCTTGCTCCAGGGGATATATCACCCTTATCCGATAAATACACAAAAAAATACAAATTACTTATATATAAGTATAAATAGTTCTTAAAAATTCTTTATCTTAATCATTCGAAAACCCGGAGACCCTAAAGTGGTCGTCTTTAGAGAATCAGTTGGTGAAATAAATGTCAAGATTCATTGTAGTATTAAAACTCATGTCTGATTCCTTATTGATAAAGTTTTGGCCTCCATACATCATCTATAGGTGCCGGTAACCACTTTCCATCAGGCGGGTCGCCTGCCTGTTAGCCAGCTACACGTTAAAAACAATCATAGGAAATACTAAACTTTAATACTCACAGACTAGTTGATCCACTTGATTATCCGCGTTTATTTCATAGATAACAAGAGGCTTACTGCAATGTTTAACTTTTGCATATAAATTTTTACCCTTTCTAGTTGTACCTAAAAATATTTTATCTGGAATGTCTGGAAGAAAAAGAACCTTCACTATAATCATTACTTTTAATCAATTTATAATCATCATGTCTCGTGGTTAAGGAAGCGGCGACAGATTCAATTGCCTTAAGTTCAAATGGCCGGTAAGGCATGGCAATAGAAAGCTAGAAAAAGATGTGACGAATAAATCTAAGATTTAATTTTACCGCTAATCGTGTTTCGTGCGATGAGTGAGAGTTCCGATAACCTCCTTTCCCTCGTAACTCTTCCTCCCAAACGATAAAGTCTGAATTTCTAGATCATCTTCATTATGAGTAGTATTATAGTAGTAATTCCATTAACAGTAATATTAAATTTACTATGGAACTAAAGGGAAATCATAATTTAGCTTTTCTGGATGTACTCATCCTAAGGAACCGTGACAATACTCTTGGCCATACGGTGTATAAGAAACCTACCCATACAGATAAATACCTTAATGGTTCATCTCATCACCATCCTATTCAGTTAGCTGCCGTGGGCAAATCTTTGTTTCAGAGAGCACATAAAATCTGTGACGAGAACCACGTGGTTGGAGAGCTTAAGCGTGTCAAGCTAGTCTTACAACGCAATTAACTGCAGACTCCACACTAGCGTCACAACGGCCCCCAACCACCTTCAGTTGAGTAGTACCCTGCTACTCTACCCTACATCAAAGAGATTACAGACAGAATTGGTCATAACCTCAGGTGAGCTTCCATCAAAACATATTTCAAGATTACCCAGTTTTTGAGACCTATGAAATGCAGTATCCCACTCCATGAGGCAGGTGTCTACAAGCTCGTTTGTGAGTGTGAATTTAACATACATTGGGTAAACAAAGACTAGCATAAAAGTACGGGTAAAAGTACACATTGCTGACATGAAACTCGCAAGTCTACAAAGTCTGCGATCAGTGAACACATGCTGGATAAACCCAACCACTACATCACATTCAATAAACCACAAATCCTCGCAAATAAGAATAGTTTCATACCTAGAATGTTGCGCGAGGTTATTGAAATCAAAAAACACCCAAATAACAATATAGAAGATGGTTGGGCAAGTACCATCTGCTTAGGATCCGATCATCACAACTATTAAGACCCAAACCCAGCAAAAACCAACTGCCAGACCTCAAAACTCTGTGAGCTCTTTGGATGTGCATCGGAACACAAACCAACTTGATTGATCATTTCTTTTTATTTTACCTTTCACCCATTTTAATATTATATAAAATTATTAAAGCTAGACATTTTTGCTGAAGAGTTTCTTGTTCCGTTTCCTGTTAAGCAACAACATGATGCGAAGCGGTGGTAAGGTAAATAAAATAAAACTACGTTTTAACGGTTTTAAGCGCGGTAATTTATTTGATTTTGGTTTTTCCGACGTTTCGGCCACTTTTCAGTGGCCGTGATCACGGAAAACAAAGATGTCAAGTGTCAACGAGTATTGTTAAAGTTTTATTTAGCCTACCGCCAACTTGTTAATTTTAATTATTTAGTTTTAATTTTGTTTATGGTTATTATTTACTCTATGGGAGCCTAATCTAATTTACTACCGCTTCGCAACATGTTATGGCTTAAAGAGAAGAATCGGCGCAAGAAACTCTTCAGCAAATATGCCTAACTCTAATAATCCCTATTAATATTATAAATGCGAAAGTAACTCTGTCTGTCTGTCTGTTCCGTTTTCACGTAAAAACTACTAGACCGATTTGGCTGAAACTCAGTGTATATATATATTTTCGATGCCGAGAATGAACATAGAATACTTTTTATCCCGGAAAATGGGATAGTTTCCGGGATAAAAGTATATTTGTCTCTCTGTTTGTTATCCTTTTATGGAAAGACTATTGGACCGATTTGGCTGATACTCGGTACATATGTAATTTGAATACCGAGTGTGGTCAAGGGATACTTTTCATCCCGGATGCTGGGATAGATTTATGTAAAGTTTATCCCGAAAACTAGGATAGGTTTTTTATTTGTGGTTTGCCATTTTCGTAATTTTGTTTATTTTGGTCAATTTGGTCGTTTATGTAGTTTTGTTTGGCAGTTTTGGTAGTTGTGGTAGTATTGCTTGGTAGTTTTGCTATTTTCGGTAGTTTATGCTGATGGTTTTGGTAGCTGTAGTAGTTTTGGTAGTTGTGGTAGTTTTGTTTTGTAGATTTGGTAGCTTCGGTAGTTGTGGTAGTTTTGATAGTTGTGGTAGTTTTGGTAGTTGTGGTAGTTTGGTTAGTTGTGGTAGTTTTGGTAGTTTTGGTAGTTTTGGTAGTTTTGGTAGTTTTGGTAGTTTTGATTGGTAGATTTGGTAATTGTGGTAGTTTAGGTAGTTGTGGTAGTTTGGGTCGGTGGATTTGGTAGTTTCGGTAGATTTGATAGTTGTGGTAGTTTTGGTTTGTAGATTTGGTATATTCGGTTGTTTTGGTAGTTGCGGTAGTTTTGGTAGTTGTGGTAGTTTTGGTAGTTGTGGTAGTTTTGGTAATTGTGGTAGTTTTGTTAGTTGTGGTGGTTTTGGTAGTTGTGGTAGTTTAGATTGGTAGATTTGGTAATTGTGGTAGTTTTGGTTGGTAGATTTGGTAGTTTCGACAGTTTTAGTACGTTTGGTAGTTTTGGTCGTTTGTGTAGTTTACACAATATTTATTTATATAAATAAAACTAGAACGGGTTGAAATAGGGTATTTAAGTTTGTATGGGGGACCAATCATTTATCAAGTTTATAGATATAAAATTTCACAATCTTTAAAAAAATGCGACTTTCACTCGATCTGTCTGTCTGAATACCGAAAATGGACATAGATACTGTTCATCCCGGTAGATGGGATAGTTTGCGATATAAAATGAAATAAATCTTCCGAGGGCAAATAGCATCAACATAAAAATACAATACAATATATCCTGTATTAACGCCTGCTCTTAAAACAAGTGGTACGCACTAGAGTTTGACGCGCGGCGGAGCCGCGGGGTAAACTCTAGTTTTATATAATATTAAAATGGGTGGAAGGAAAAATAAAAGTAATTATCAGTCAAGTCACGGAACACAAACTAACTTAAATAATTCAAATTCTTTTTTAATATCCCCATGATGTATTATTCTGTGAATAACTTAAATCTGCTGATTGAAATATCAGTCCTTAAAGTTACGAACCTTTAAACGAAAGCTTTGTTTTTATTTTCAACGATTTAACTTTACCACCCTTTGCATCCTTCTTATTGTTATCTGAGCCAATTTCGGCGACTGTTGTGTCATTGATTTCTATTTGGTCCTCCACTTCTTGGTCTGTAATTGAAGGAACCATTAGGCAGATGACACATGTTACTATACAGTCTAAAATGATTTTCATATAAAAGAGCGCCAAAGCATCTTACATTTAAAATATCATTATAAAAATAATGTTGATAACTGTCTCGACAATAATAAATACGCTATTTAATTCGTTTAAGTTATGACGTCATAATTTGCTATTCTCTTATAAAATCTTGGAGGCTTTATCGTTTTGTGAGATTACAAAAAGTATCACAAAAAACATACTAACATCCAAATTAAGTCACTTTTACATCAATATTACAAAAGCTAAAAAACTATTTAGTATAAACAACATGTTGACAATTTAAAAGGAATACTTTATATCTTAATATTTTGGAAAAGACAAAAAGCTAAGTTTTGAATAAGAAAAATATCTATAGATTCTTTAACTTTGAAAGTTTGTAACCCTAAATTGAAGAAAAAATACTTTATTATTTCAACAAAAATATCTATTTCAATTTGACATTTAAACCAAATTAATAAAAAAAAATGATACCTTCTTTATCAATGTCTAAACACATTTCTTCAACATGTTCCGTTGTTTCCGGAACAGACTCGTCTACTAAATTAGTATTTGCTTCAATAGGCGAATCATCTAAAATGGTTGTTATAGAGCTGGGTTCAACTTCAATTTTGGAGCCACTAAAACACATTTCATGCATATAAATGTTTGTAAAAAAGTTCAGCACCTCATACGAAACTTTATTTCGTAGCCTTTGTGGTATGAATATAACTCACTAGATTTATAAGAACTTATTCGTTTAAGATTCAATTATCAGTGGGGTAAATCTCGAAACCATATTTTCTTGGTATTTACTCTGGTGTAGATGTCAATGGTATGGGCCCTAGAGATGGCTGTAATATGCATGAAAAATTTAAATATTTGACTGGCTTGTACTTGGGACAACGCGGACAGAGTTTTGGGCACATTCCCAGCCCACGTTCCCACGTTTTGGGACCTGTATAACAGTGGCCCAGGTAGGAAATTCGTCCAGGGTAAGCCGATTGAAAAAACATACCGCACGATGCAAGCGCCGACTACACCGCTGCTGAAAAAACGTCTAACTCGCGATGTATTTTCTTATTACAGTTAGTATTTTTAATTTTGAAATCTTACCGCATATTTTGAAACAAAAGCCGGTGCCCGATCGGGTTATGAGTTGCTATTTCATCCTATACATATGGAAAACCGCCGAGGGTACGAGATAGTAATACAGTAATAGTCTATGCACGAATAAAAAACGTAAGCGCCAATAGATTAATTACAATTTCGACCTTTTGGTCGCTAGTTAATTTATAGAGACACTAGCAATAATATTATATTTAAACAGAACGCTTAAACGCCAATGAGTGCATGGCGCTTTCGACCTTTTGGTGGCTAATTGCTAGTTTCTTAAAGGTAGGCTATGGAGAACAGAGTTGTATGATCTGTATTTTTTAACGAAATTATATATAATTTTTATATGTAACACAATAAATAAAAATAATTTTAATGAAATATTTATTTAAGTAGTAAATATAAATATATATATATATATATATATATATATATATATATATATTATTTTCACTCATGTTGGACATTGATAAACGTTAGCGTGGTCAGTAAACGCTTTAACTACCGCGTTAAATTTATATGTTAAAAAGAGCCCAACTAGGGCCCCAAATCCGCTATTAATCTCGTGTTGAAATACTCAATCACTGGCGTCATAATATTACCATAATGGTTGCTTTTAAATACAAATATTACCAGACTTGGGGCACTCAGTTATCGCTTAGTGACTAACTCCATCTTGATCAATGTAGTTATGTTGCGATAATTATTATTATTAGTATCAAACTCCAGTATAGCTCGAAACTTCTAAAGTGAGATTAAACTGTGTAAATGAAATACGCGTCCTCATCTTCGGTGCATCTGTGGGTCATGACTGATGTTGTAGGCCAACACGATACTTCAATTTTTTTTTTTTTTATCCATATTACAAGTTGAATTGGATTATATGTAGCTATTGAATACGGAATAAATAAAATCAATATTACAATTAATTACCTTGAGCTCGGTTCATTGTTAGTATGATTTTGGATTTCATTTCTCAGCTTCTGTATAAGTTCTGAAATCATATGAACATTTTTGTTGAATTTGGAAATCACAAACTGCTTGCCGAGCTTAAGCATTATTTCTTATATGCAAATGGGCACAGGGACTTTATGGTAAGTGGTTATTGTACTGTCCTTAAAGCTGTTGCCTACTTCGTAGGGATTTAATGTTTGTTGACGTCGGTTTTGTAGGAGAATGAGTGGGAAGGAGTCTTCTTTATAACTAACCTAATAAACGCGTAATAATCGATGTCAGATTTAAAGTATATTATTAATAGTGTACAGAATTCACAGTGATATAGATATAAATATTAAAAGTCATTGCACAACCTACTGCTAAACTTGAGCCTCTCAACATGAAATACAAATGAGGACGGTATACCAGCCACACTTATACAAGTTGGTTTAACGGTTTTCATACCTTGGTGGGAGAATATCATAATAAATCTTGACATGCTCATTGTGATATTTTCTTACATGGTTAGCATATGGCAAGTGGAAAATTATGCACATTACTTCAGGGTGACTACTAAGTGGCGCATGCTCTCTAAGAACTATTTGATCTTATGCCATAGCTTCAAGTTATAGAGACTGCGTCATTGTCAAGGATATAAATAATGATGATTAAATTTGAACTCACGGTCATTATCTGTAATATCATGAAGTCCCAAAGTATTTAATACAAATATTTTGTCATTATACTCCAATAATATCCAGCCTTTCTGTTCTAATAGGCGATACTGTTCGTCACTTAGTGTTATCTGGGGCAAACATTTAAAACATCAGAGAAATAATTCAAAACTATTTTAGTTATAGACTACATAAACGACGGAGAACACGGTGCAATTTTGTTTAGATTTGTTGTCTGTTTGTTCGGGATTCACCTAAAAACTAATGGGTCGATTTCGATTTAGTTTTCGCTGATTGATATCTAATTCTTACACTTAAAACCTGCACTACTTTTATCCCGGGAATCCCGCGGGACTTTTTTGGGGAATAATTTGAAATGGCCAGATTGAAAAAAAAAATCGAATTTCAATGTGGCTTTTCACTTATCAATAGCAAATTTGATGTAATAAAATGTGTGAATTCTTTATCCTGGGAATCCCGCGGGAATTTTCCCGGGAGCTATTTGTAATTGTTCGGGTGCATAAAAGTTAGCTTACCAATTCAAACAAGGTTTTCACTAAAACAATAGTATAAATTATATTCTGTTTTCAAACACTGTGGTATTTTGTGTCCCGGGAATCCCGCGGGAATTTCAAGTCAAGCGTGGACAAAGTCGCGGGCATATCCTAGTATAATTATATAATTATACCTTCCTATCTTTTTTTCTGTACCACCTACATGCCCCGATTAGTTAAGATTTTCTTTTAAGCTAGGTTGCCTGGAAGATATCGCTTTTAGAGATAAGACCACCTGTTTTTTTGCCAAGAAGTATTATAATGATGTATTTTTTGTAATTGTTTATTTTGGTGAGCAATAATGTGTTATCTATCTATCTTTAATGTTGTAAGATTTAATGATTTCATGACTAAATGTGTTTTTGATTAAACTGTATGCATATCTAGTAACAAATTTAATTGGGACACTCCCAAAGAAAGTGTAATTGATTTAAAACTTACTTCTGTGAAAACACTCGTCTGCTTACTATTAGAAGTAACAGTAACTATATTTAAGTCTTGCGATTCATCCTTTACTTGATTGACGACAGGCTCCTCTATCTGAAAAATTACATTTACATTTAAATTTCTGAACAACTATATTTGTACATATTGCATACTCATACATACAAAAATATACAAAAAGTATATCATTAGGCAAATACTATGACTCACTAATGATTGAACATTCAATTAAAAAAATATTATCAGCCAGTTAACAGGCCACTTCTAGGCTTGAAACAGACTATTTTCCTTTCCATCGGGTGAGCCCTCTGCCTGCTTCAGGCAATAAAAAAAATTCTCTTACTATATCTAGTTCCTTACCACACCATGAAAATGTTACAGAAAGTAAATGAATAGTAAAACATAGAAACCAGCCATAACAGATATCATGTATTTAACACATCAGTAATTTTGTGTAATTTAAGCAAAAAAGAAAAGAAGAAAATCATTAACAAAACTAGTACAACAATTACAAAGTCAACGATTGCCCATTCTGAAATAATTGTATTACCAAACTAGGAGCCTACTGAATGAATGAATGTACTAATTTTTACTATCCCTTATTATATGTAGATATATTTGAAATTCAGCCTTAAGAACAGACAAGCTTGCATGACAAGAGTTATGAATGTCAAAGAGGCAAGTGAGGTGTGTAAGAATAAGCCTAAATGGCACTCTGTTGTTCGTGCCTACCCCGCAAGGGAACTGGCGTGAAGTTATGTATGTATGTATTTGAAATTCAGTAATAATTTTTCTTAATTCAATCCTCTTTTGAGACTTGAATGTATTCTTGTATGCTAGTCCAGCAATTTTTATAGAAAAATTACAGGTAAGTACTAATTTGAGATTAGTATGATGGTAAATTGAGTAAAATATTTTAAACTTTCAATCAACAATTTCATCATATTTATAATATTGGTGCAGTGAAACTAGTATCATAATTTCCCAGTTTGATTGCCTGTAAACTTATATATAATCATTGAACTACGTTTATTATGCTTTGCTCTTGTTGTGAGTGTTATAAGATTGATCAGTATTGTTAGACTTGTTGAGTTGATACTTGTTACCCTCTCATTACAGGTGATGCACATTCACTGTTATTCTCTTGAGCTATCACATCCAACTCTTGAAAGTATATTTTGCATACAATAACAACTTGGACAAAACTTCCTAGAGAGATGATCCTTTTGCAATGTAATGGGGTTCTTTGGGGTAGAGTATAGTTATAGGGTGCATTTAATTATTATGAACGGATCCAAACTTTTTTAATATAGGCTTGAAGGCTTTTTTTATAACCACCCAATTCACTTTATATCTCAAATAATGAATAAACGTGATAAAATATAGGAATATATAATGTCTGCTGAGTGAACAAAATATAGACCTGTGGTGGAGGAGAGCTTGATCCAGGTTGTAATATAAAAGTGCCATTGTATAAGTTACTTTCTCCTTCACTAGATATAAGTTGATCTGTAATGAATTAAGACACATTACAATTTTTAGCAACAGACTATTTTTCATACAAGATAAGATACTGTGCATTATGCAGTTAATCTATAAAGGATATGGCTTAGACATGGACGATATTCTCATAAGATTTAGTAAAGTTCAGGGGAATAAAACCTGAGTTTTGAAAAAGGATGAGGGTTGTATTTATTGTTAAGATACCATTAACATAAACTATGCTGTCATACACTAAATAATAAATGACTACATTTTTTTGGTATTAGTGCTAATATTCCCCCTATCCACATCTTTTGGTAACATTATCAAAATACATGGGCAACTAATTAGGTGGATTATATGCGTAATTATTAATTACAGACAATATGCCCAATTGTAGAAAAGATTGTAATGAAAAGCCAAAAGTTATATATGAATTAAAAAAATTGATTAAATTTAAATTACAGCATAAAAATATGAATAATAATACATTCGTTACCACAGACTGCTATTAGTTCAGTAGAGTTATTAACATCAACAAAAGGTTGTGGGGATACATTAACTGAACTAGATTGTGGATCGTCCTTATTTTCTTCGATTTCAGTAACATAGTGTATTTCCTGATTTACTGTTTAACAAGCAATTTAATACTGATTTGAATAATTTGTTGTATGAAGTTGTTTTTAATGACGTACATATAACAGTTTAAACTTACTTAAAAGAGTTCCGTCATCTTGAACAACAAAAAATTGATCTGGGACGTTTTCCCCATTATTTAAAGGCAGATATTCGCACGTTTCGAACGTGTTTTTATCCATTGATTCCAAAATACAAATATTCCCCTGCCTTTCCAAAAGATGCTAGTAGCGTTCTCTCTATTTACGAATAAAAGTAACTTATTACGTCCAAAAGTAGAATTTAATATATTGTGTGTAATCTTGCAACATTTAATCAACAAAAATTTGTATCAATTTAAAGTATCTATTTACCTAGTATTGATTATTTTCAAATCTCAATTCAATACAATACTGTGATCAGCTGGTTTTGACATTAACATTTTTTTTAGATGTTCCGTTATACGTAATTTTTTTTAAATCTGTATAATTTAAAACAAAATTACGTGTTCACGGCAAAGTAAAATCAAAAACATAATTTACAGTTGAAAATGCTTCACAATGTACCGTATTTCTAAAGGCATGAACATAATTTTTAAGTTCTACTGGTTCATAGAGTGGCGCTTTAAACTTCCCAATAACCATAAGCTGGACAATATCCTTCAGCATTACGTCCTTCTGAACCGGAGTTGCTTTAGTATCCCAATCGCTTAAGTGGAATTTACAAAACTTACAATCGCATCTAAGGAATTTCTTTGCCATAGGTAGATTATAAGCACACCCATAATAAATAATTACTCCATTACGCTCTAGAAGTTTTAACATAACATCTTCATATCGGCCACCTAAGCAATTTAGGGCTAGTATGGGTCGTTTCAAAGATGTAGTAGAGGCACACAACTCTTCAGCTTCCTCTAATGTATGAACAGCAGTTGCTCCCAATCGTAAGAGATGTGATTTAACAGCTTCATAATCACAATGACTAGCAACAATATTGTATGTGTTTATGTCCCAGGCTTTACATAATTGTATGACACTTTGCCCACATGGACTGTTGGCTGCATTTTGTATAACAGTTTGACCATGTTTCATATCTTTAAAATCTCTTAACATTCTGTAAGCCATACATGGAGCTATTGTTAACATAGCAGCTTCAGGCAATGGGAGATTTGGAGAAACTATGTGTATGTTTCTCTCATTGTATACACCATAGTATCGCCAGGTTCCTAGGTGTCTTGATGTTAACACAACTCTGTCACCTGGTTTCACTGTGCACACATGGTGTCCTATTTCTACTACTTCTCCAACTCCTTCATCTCCTGGTATACAGGGTAAACGTGGTAAGGACAAATTCTTTCCTGAAAAGAGTAATTAAGTGATGTATAACAGTAATATCAGTCCATAAATATTGCAGTGTCAGGCACAAGCCTGCCTATTTGTAGGAGTGTATGATATACTCATTGCACTTGTCCCAGATTAGTGGATTAGAAACATTACAAATTTTCTTCACCATCTAAATGTGGCAACAATAAAAACACTAGTTAAAAAACTACCGAAGCAGTGTATGTTGACCAACCAAAATTTTAACTCACACCATTAGAATAATATGCAAACTGTCTTACCAACCAAGCTACCATGACTTCATCTCTAGCTTAAAACTCAATAAAAATTAAAAACATAAAAATTGTTATTTTGATAGTATTTTCTTAAGTTTTCGCGACTTGTATACATAATAAAACTACGTTTTAACGGTTTTAAGCGCGGTAATTTTATTTGATTTTGGTTTTTTCCGACGTTTCGGCCACTTTTCAGTGGCCGTGATCACGGAAGACAAAGACACTTGACATCTTTGTCTTCCGTGATCACGGCCACTGAAAAGTGGCCGAAACGTCGGAAAAAACCAAAATCAAATAAAATTACCGCGCTTAAAACCGTTAAAACGTAGTTTTATTATGTTATTTTGAAATTAAATAAACAATAAAAAAAATTAAAGTTCTAAGGAAAAACATTTTGATAAACACAAGTAACTTTATTATATTATTCAGTATATACACATTTAAAATGAATTAGATTAATATGATCACTTAAAATTAAGTACTAAAATCAAGAATATATTTACAACCAGTAAATCCTTGTGAAGTAAGTGTATTCTTTAAGGCTTCTTCATAATTATCAAATTTGACCATTTTGTGGGCTGGGCCTTTTAATTTTTGTTCACACATTAAAGTTATCAGTTCTGACATCATCTTATCTTTATCAGCAGGATTAGCTTTTTCATTCCAAGCTGTCATCCAAAAGCCAAAGAATGATAGATTTTTAAAAATAAATGATGATGTTGGTATTGTAACTGGCTCTCTAGACATTCCTCCATATGTAACCATGCAACCGGAGTGTTGTAAATGCCTCGAAATTTCTAATGCACTTTTACCACCTACACAATCCAAGGCTAGACTAGGCTTATCTATCTTTTTCTCCTTGAAAATTGTTGTTGACCGCAACTCTTCCTCTGTAAGAACATAAGTTGCTCCTAAACATTCCAAGTACTTTTTCAGTTCATTTATTTCTTGTCTATTTCTTACAATATTAATGTTCTTCACACCCCAAGCTTTACAGATTTGAATGACATTTTGTCCACAAGCACTATTTGCTCCATTCTGTATAACTACAAGTCCATCTTTTACAGGTTTGAAGTCGGTCAACATTCTATAAGCTGTACATGGATTTACAGTAAGAGTAGCAGCTTCAACTATTCCTAATGATTCTGGGACCACTTTCAAAACATCCCTGGTGAATGTTGCTAAGTCTCTCCATGATCCCTGTACAGGCTTTATTACTATGACTTTATTTCCAGGAGAAATTCCTTTTACATCTTTTCCAACTTCTTCTACAATACCCACACCTTCATTGCCTGGGATGCAGGGTAAATTAACTTTGGCTGGATATTTTCCTGAAAATAATAATCGTTTGGTATTATTTATACCAGAAAGCAGTAATAATATTTATTCAAACTGCAAAATAAAAAATAAGCAAAATAAATACCTTTATAATATCTTCTATAAAGCTAGCTTTACCACACACAAGAGGATAAAATTATTGGTTTTTAGGAAGTTCAGAAAGGGCAAGCTTCGTCAAATATTATCAGTAGGTACCTTGAATGGTGTTTATATCAGCAGGATTGACTGGCGCCGCCAACATTCGAACCAGCACATCTTGGCTACCTAGGGGTGGAACATGACTTTCCCTAAATTTTACAACATGAAGAGGATCTCCAAATTCGCTGTACACCAATTGTTTCGACATTAGAGTTCGCAAAGGACCTTTTATATTAATGCAATCTTTTGCAGCAAATAAAACTGATTTAGTATACGTTAATAGGCTCATTTTAGCTACTATAGGATATATTTTACTGATAATTTTTGCTTTTCTCTAATGATATTCTATATATTTAGCGATATGGCTTCAAGGTTACTTTTTTTGAAAATTATCTATGGCATAGATAATATTATAAATATGAAACTCCAAGGCCTAAATCTGTTTATCATCGGTACCAGAATTTACATTTCAATGAATTTATTTTGATTTGGCAAATTGACATTGACATATGAAAGGATATTTTGAAACAGAGAAATGTATATTACGCCGTAAAGGCCTGGCCACGAACTTAGGATTAGCGACGAGCGTCACAACCGGTAACGACACACGACACGACATGCTTCATACATCTTAATATTTGTATTTTTGTGCTGTGGGCTGTCGCGTGGTATTGCATTTATAGGTCGGTAACGAACTTGAGTTCAGCGACGCGTGATTCCACGAGCTATGTGATAAAGCAATATCCATGCCACTATAAAGAGTCTACAGTAGCGACAGAGGCCGGCAGCAACTACTGATTAATAATATTAAATTCTGTTCTAGTCGCCCGTCGCATCAAAGTTAGCTGTCGCTCAGAGTAATAAGTCCGTGACCAGGCTGTAAAACAGTGTTTGCTTGTATTAAAGCCGGGAATATACCGAATTTAATAAACTGCATTAAGATTAAACTTTAATTATTTTATTACCATTTTACATTCACCAGATTAAATATTTATGGATAAAATACATTATGAAAAAATTACAATTGCGTGCGTCATAATTTAGTCGATGAATAACTTTGTGTGGTGATTGAAAAATCGGCGCTAAAGGTTTATAAAACGATTTTTTTTAATGTTTTTAAATTTTAATAGGCACTGTTCCAAAGAACTGTTGCGACACAATGATTCCTCTTTCTACTACTGCACTGCTCACCATCTATTGGCTGGGCGTACATACTTCAGGTTCATCATAGCACTGCTCGAATAATAACAACGTTTAAAAAAATAAAAAGTGGTCTGTACTTTTGACCACACCCATCTACTCTTATGTATTAGGGCGCTGAATCCGAATATGGGGTCAGTTTGATCCATACAACCTTTCGGATTCAGCTCATTAAAATACATAAGAATGGATGGGTCTGGTCAAAAGAACAGACCACTTTTTATTTTTTGGGGGCCAGTGCAGTTATCTTTCGAGTTAAAGATTTAGAATGAGCTCCCAGCCGAGGTTTTCCTGGAGTTCTATGATATGGGTTTATTATTAGTTGAAACTTTTTACATAGTAAATAATAATTTTTCTATCACAAATAAAAATAGATAAGGGTTGCAGGTGTTTTATACGTATAATGAAAAATATTGCAGTTATAAAATTAAAATTTTCGACTTGCATCGGCGAGAAATCGTGAGACTCGTAAATCGAGGTCTTTTCGAGCAAAAGGGGCAGTAGCACTTGGTGGGGCAGTGGCTTCTGGTGGTGGAAGCTGCGGTTTGGGGAGTCGAAAACGTCGAGCTCGCGTTAATTGCCAAGCTGCACTTGTGTTGCGCAATGAACCAACTTTTTCATCTACCATTGGTAATGCTGGGCGTGGAACACTGAAATATTAGCAACGTCGTTAAAACAAATATTCACATTAATAACAATTGTATTACGATTAATTATTTATTTTATACTACCACATTCGACTGCGTAGATATGTATATATAAGTATGAACCGTCAAAACTTTAACTTTTCAAAATAGAAAGATATATTTGTGTTTATTTCTGGTCCCTAAAGTACTTAAATACCAAAGCAATATGTCATGATCACGGAAAGTTTTTATAAAACGAATTTCACACTGATATACCTACCTAATATTAAACGTAGGTATTATCAGCCTAAAGAGTCAGATGTTAAATTCATTTTTCAAGTAGAAAATTAAACGGTGTCACATCCTTGGTTTGTTTTTCTGTAATTGTCATATCATGTATCTGTCAAGTCTGTAAACTAAATATGTTTTCAGTCAAGCTGGTTTTCAATAATAGAATATAGAGAACATCCTACACCCTCCAATCCACCACTAGGTTAAAATAGTGATAGACGATACACTATTTTAGTAAAACATCACAAGGTCATATCTTTATGGGTATCAGATATGGAGTTAGATTAAGAAAACTACCAATTTCATGTTAATTTTGAAATCAAATCATTTCTTGGGTTATGAAGTATGTAGAAAAATTTTATACATTACTTATCATACTTGTAAAATGATACTCGAGTATTTTTTATAAACATTAAATAATGAATATTATAATTATTGTTACTTTATTTTAAGCGAATGTACAATTGCATTTATAAAACGTGGATAAAGTTTAACTTACTACGATGAAGTTATTGACGTACGCAATCGAGCAGATGCTTTTATCGAAGGCAACTCTGAAGAAGAATTACGTTTCAAGCCTGTGAAATAGTCTTATTATTACTGGTCATCTGTCAAAAGACCGACATTCTGGAGTAGTTATAGCGTCAAATAAGTAACTGAAGTATAAAACGTTTCTAGTCCAGTGGACTGACAATCCGCGCAAGGTTTCTGTAAAGGGTTGGGTGAAAAAAGCGGAGGTAAACTTAGTGAGACCTACGCTCAATGGATATCGATTCAAAGACGACCACTGTAAAATACATTGGTACATACATCTGTGTTTTGTTTGTTTGGATATTTGAATATACTTTCTTTTTTCACGGTTATGTATGTGAACTGATTTTCATTAAATTTAATATACTTTAGACAGTATTATAGTATGAACATAATCCGAGACTTCACCTTAAAGAGCCAAGGGATAGAAACCACGTGAAAAGTTTTATAATATTATAGATGACTGTTATTAGTTTTAGCGATGTACGTTTATTAGTAATAAAGCACATTAAACATAGAATCACACGTTTAGATGTTTAGAAAACTTTGCAATTTTTTCTATAGATAATTTTTTTCGAAAATGCGTTACAGCTACGATATTTCTCTTAGAAATCTGATCAAGATTGACATTTTTTCTTGCTATAATGGGTCAAAAACGCTTTTTATCTCTTGCAAGGCCCTTAACATGAAGTGACAAACTACCACTTCATCATTATACAAGTAATAATGTAGCTCAATGAATAAAAAATGCATTTAACTTAGTTTTTAACCCACTCAAAAAAGGAGGATGTTCTCAATTCATCTGTATGTTTTTTTTGTATATGCGTTACTCGATTTCTCAGTAAATTCTGAGCCGATTTTCAAAATTTTTCTTTTAATCGAAAGTTTATACTCCCAAATTGGTCCCATTGTCACCCGATTAGGATCTGATGAGTGGATCCCCAAATCGATAGTTACCCTTAAGGATCTAATTTGTGGATCGCAAGAAAAACGAGAGCAACCCTTGTTGAAGAGCATATATGTATATACCGAAGAGTGAGATGGTAAATTTATATACACGTGCCAATTATACAATTTCTACAGGTGCTTAATATTTTATTTCTAAAGCCACTGAAGTATTTGCGCAAGTAAAAAAAAAATACCAAAAAATTATAAGCTTTTGTTATTTTTTTATTATTATTTAAATATCTATGTACCTGAATATTTGATGTTGTTAATAGAACTTCGATCTTTCCATTTTTGCGAGCAAACAGGGCATACTGCGCGGCGTATAGACCATCGGGGTATTACTTCTTTCGGTGCATTGGTTATCTTTTGAAATGCCGGTATTTCAAGAGGGATCTACGAATAATAAAAATTAATTAATAAGATAATATTTTCTTTTACTGTGACATTGGCCGAATCAGCGCCAGTAGCGTTGAAGCCAAATCGCCAAAAATAGAACATTTTCTTTCGCGTGACTGTTGAACTAAATTCAGTCTTCGTTTTAACAATAAAATTTATAAAAAAACATGTTCCTAAGTGGAGTTTGCTATCTTGCTTGCGCATTACCATATTTAAAGATATAATTTCATAGAATTTATTTGTGGTAAATTTGTATTTTAAGAATCTCATTACCATGGAAACTTAGTATTCTTCTTCCACGGTCTTATGAATGTTTATTTTTGTATAAACGAAAAAATCCTGGTATCTGTATCTTACTATCCATTCTTTGAGCTTATTGGTAGAAAATTGACATAAGTTGCAAGGAGTTTATATCTTGATCACCGGCATCTTACTATTCATTCTCTTGCCTTACCATCGGTTGAATTTTGACATTACTTGTATGGAAAGCTCCATAAAAGTAATGTCCAATTTTAACCGATAGTAAAGCAAATAACCGGTCGTTAAGATAGGTACGAGCCATTACCCAATAAAAGGCAAATTAATGTATAGTGAGTACCTATAACATGTAGGAACCGGCTGTAAGAGTAAGAATGTAAAATCGGTTTCTGATTGCACTGAAATCTTACCGGGGCCGGAGCGGTGGTGGTCGTAAAGGCCAATATCGAAGGTATGTCCATATCCCTTCTGGTTGACATTCTCGACACCCGTGATCTAGATCTAGATATACTGCGCTCGGTCATGCGCATACTCAGCCCGTGGACACACGTTTCGCTTGACTGGCTGTATTAAAATATTAAACCAGTATTCGAGTCACAATAAGGCTACTATAACTTTGACGTCTTTAAAACTAAAATTTTTAAAGTATACTAATGGAGAAACAATTCTTCAGTAGTATAGTGGAATGAGTTTCTCCTGGTTTTTTTTTCCTAGAACACTATGGGGCACTTGAAAAAAGGTGTAACCAGATTTTTGTGGAAAACAAACTGTCTTGTTCATAGCGAGCTAGAGTAAGTTTGAACGCTTTTTTATGGTTCTTAAAGAAGCGTTCAAACTTACTCTAACTCTCTATGAATAAGAACAAGGTAGACCAAGTAGACAACTCAACGGGTTCCTTGGTGCTTAACACATTTTACAATAAATTCTACCTAAATAAAATATTTACATATAAACGAGCGATCGTAAAAATACCTTACTATCATCATACTTTTAAAATATGAAGATAAAAATTATTTTCATTACTATTTAAATAATAATAAATATGCTACTTGTTTCGTCGAAGTTATGATGTCAAACTTGCTAAGCTCCTACATTAAGCTAAGAGACTGTCGCGGTTTTTGTAACATGGTAACAACTGCTTTTCACGGTTATTTTACTTTCCGATTTTATAGCAGTTGGAACACGTGCAAAATAATCTTTCCTGTGCGGTTTGTTGTTCGATTTTGTTTCCGAAAGTTATGTCTGATGGTTATCAAACGTATTAGGCGGATAAACCTAAAAGCAACTTATTTAAAAAAATAATTAAGAGACACACTGATTAGTATTTAAATTTTAATCTTGCATAAATATACAATTAGCTGCCTGGATTATATAAACCTTGTGAAGTAGATGTGAAAGATTTTATGTTTCCTTGCTGGTAAACAAACGTAAACGGCTACTGTAGCCCATAGACAACTGCAACAGTAGGGAACTGATGCAAGTCCTTCCTCGTCGAGAGTTTAAATACCTTTTTGATTCCTATGTTGTGTTGCTCTAGGAAATCCGAGGAAGGGAGTTCATTCCAAAGCTTGCACCCGATGACACGAAGAAGCGAGCGAGGAAATTCATTTTGGAAAAATTGCGGAAGGAAAAATATTACGAATATTTCCGCTGTTTTAATAATGAATGATTTTTATTAGATTACGTTTTATCTACAAAAGTTTTACATGCCTGTCAAAGGCGAAACATGTAACTTCTACCACTTAGCATAAGATTTACAAAAATGTCCATGCTTGAAACAAATATACACTACTACTTAGACTATGACTGAATTTGATTACAGCAATCGTTTTACATGTGTCTTGGATGTCTAAGGTTCTGTAGCTAAACGTACAAACGATGAGTTTCGTTGCCATCACGGAACCCTTTATTTTATTTTATTCGGAAAACAAAACAGGTTATAACTAAGTACATCCCACTAAATATCTATAACCATTTAATTGTTTCCACATATAGATAGCTATAATGCTTGCTAGTAATTACTTTACAGTCTATAAATTAAATTAAAAAGAGGAAATTAAAAAAAAGAAAAAGAAAATAATTTATTTTAAAACTGACCTATTGAATAAAACTTGTTAATATTCCGACCAATGCTTTACCAGGACCGTTTTAAGATTTCAGAGTACACCAATCTCATGGAGTTAGCAGAATTTATTTTGGTTACGAAATCTCCGTCAAATTGTCTAAAAACTTAGAAAGTCGTCACTCTTAAAGATATGATTTTAATATACATAATTACAGCTGATTTGTTAGTTATAATTTATATAATGATATCTAATCAGCGAAATTGATTCTAATTTAGTGTTAGACAAGTTATTCTTTGCTGCCGTATTTGATTGTTCTTTACAAAACGTCACTTACAGAGGAAACGGTGAGAAAGCTGTTGTAATAGATATAATTGAATCGAGGGTGAAAGTTATGTGGAAGCACGTTTTTAGCTATGTAGGTACAATTGTCGTCATGGTGTTTACGCACAATAAACCGATAATGCTGATGATATACGTACCTACAATAAACCTATGTTGATGTGTATTTGATAGATAACGACATGTAAGATGGCTGTTATGTGGATCTTTTTTTAAACATGACATTGTACTATTCGTGGATCTAGGCAGTGTTATGTATTCATTAAGGATTAAGTTAAAAATTATCTTCAAGCAAATAAGCATAATGCAAAAGCCGGAACCTTATAGTCCCCAAGGCCAGGCAAATTGTAGGTCAAACAATTAACTACCTAATGACAAGACTAATGTCAAACGACGCTGTTTTTGTAGCGAAATAAAGAGTTACATTGCTCTAAACAGTTACGGTCTTATTCATATTGAGTAAGTTTGGAGGCTTCTTTAAGAACCATAAAGAAGCCCTCAAACTTACTGTATTTTAATATGAATAAGAAAGTTATCATTCAACACAGTAACATCATTCTTTAAAAAATAATACCACGACTATTGTTCTTAATCAACGAAATTACTGTATTTTAAAAATAAACTGTACAGAACTCTCCCTCCAAGTTCCCGGCGAAAGCTCCTCAATTTTCTTAAAAAGGATTTATAATATAGACCATAAATATTGGACTTGAATGCTTCTTGGCGAAGTTCTAGCTCATGGGCAGCCTCGATCTTGAATTTTTTCGACGGGGGCAAAAACTTAAAAATGCCGCCCCTGCTCGCCTATATATTTACTTTAATCATCATCATCATTTCAGCCATCAGACGCCCACTGATGGACATGCCTGACTCTGTGGTATTTAACCTATGCCTACGCGCCCCGCGAAAAGTAATTTTGTGTTTATAGTACTGGACGTTGTGTATTTGTCTGTGAAGTTTGAACTTGCCCATTTAGGTCAGGGGACTGGAGTTGCCACCTGCGCATAGCTGTAGGAATCGATGAGTACAACATAGAACAAGGATATTATGTGGTTCAATTTCGAGCAAGGTTACACCATGTGAATGTTCGCATACTTTTTACGCGAAAAGAGATCATTTAGGTAGGTTCTTACTCATCGCACATGTCCTCATGAGGTAATTCTAAAGTTTGGTCTTGGGATTCTTGTATTTCTTTGCTTCGGGCACGAATCATATCTAGGAGCAGTGTTTCATTGCCGCCTAGATTATCTGACCTGTTTAAAAACTTATTCCTATCAGATGTTATGTTTTCATATCACCATTGGATGGAGTTGTTGCAAATTAGAATCAACCCACAATTTTGAGAAAATTAAGTATTATAATCGTTCCCATTATATATTAATTATAATTCTGTCCTATAGAGATTTAACGTAATTTATCTTAATTATTTCAAAACTGTCATCTTGTGGGTTCCTTGCGGTTTACATAATTACTTCCAATTGATTAGATACTCGATTACATTTGATGTGGTTTTGCTAAAGCTTTGACATGTACCTACAATGTGGTCTTCTTAAAAGTTCTGGCAAAACCATACTTCATACAATTTTGATACAAATGTAATTCAAATGGACCTTAATTAATTTATTGACGGCCTCTGTGGTTGAGCGGGCTAAGCTTTTGCCGGCCTACCTCACTGCAACGCAGAGGCTCCGGGTTCGATTCCTGGTATAGTAAATTTCGGAAACGTATTTTCTCCGTTATTTACTATGGTCTGGGTGTCTGGGATCCGCCCCAGAGTAGTCCGTTGTATATTACCCATAACACAACCGTAACTTGCTTAATTTGGGGATATACAATGTGTGTGTTTGTCTGCCGATTATTATTATTATTATTATTATATGCTGGTTTCCTTTCATGGCATTGGATATAAGATGACTTTCATGAGATTTTATACACCGTACTTTAAACCACATAAAAATATAATACTTTTTCAGGATGGCACTCTGTTGTTCGTGCCTACCCCGCAAGGGAACTGGCGTGAAGTTATGTATGTATGTATGTACTTTTTCAGGAGTATACAATTTCGCGGCACGTAAGATCGAGGTTTATTTGTTAACAACTGCAAGTGTAAATATGTTCATTATAACTTGATGTCGACTAGGCTCCTTAAGTAACATTACCAACACTTTAGAAAAGTGTGCAATAATGAAATTGTCCCTATTTGTGATGTCGATAGTCTAACTCCAGATTGCTACTGCTTTGGGGTACACCTTGCTGCAATTTTTGTACGCATTAAGTTAATGATAAGTAATCCTTATAATATACTTTAAAAAATCTGAATTACACAAAAATATTGCTATAGTTGATAGTAGCCAATAATGAGGGTAGTACTAACTGGAGACTAGTAGATCTCATAAAGTACGTTTCAAAAAATTTATTCTCATCTGAAGACGTTGGAGATATGCCTTGAAGTGATGGAATAATATATCCACATAACGAACTGGCTTGTCTGCTTGCACGCATTCTCATTAGGAGGGACGTGTACGGGGTAGCATCATTGCTCATGAATGAAATACGTCTCGTGTCTTCTTGTGGCCTTAAAAGGGAAACGGTATTTTGATTACTTGAATTACAAGTATATAAAAAGCAAGGACGCTTCGGCCGTGGTAATCACCGGAAAGTAATTAAGATTGTTTATTTGAATCTCTGTTGATTTAAAGTTCGAAAGTAAAGTCATATGATTTTAAAAGATTTTATTTTTTAAAGAACAACATGATATACAAGAAAATTGGTGATACACTTTTTTATTGCCTAAAATTAATATACAGGCAGATTACCCACTTCATAGAAAGTAGTCACTGCCGTCTATTGATGTTTGCAACACCAGAGGTGTCCCCAACGCGTTGACAGCCTGGAATTTAATTTATGACCCCCTTGAAAATTAAAATGGTTATAATTATTTCAAAATGGATTCTTACAGATTACTTATTGACAGTCATGAATATACCGCCACTTCCAAAGCAATTTTAGTTACTTTTAAAGGAGAAGAAGCGGCGCAAGAAAACCCCAGCAACGTATCTTTACTTCATAATTATTATTATGTCGTTTAAACTAATACAAGGTTTAACAAAGTCATTTAAATTAAAGATTACTGAAAAAGCTTGGTGGCGTTCGCAATGTACACATTTGCTGAGGTTATCTAAAAAATCTTTCGTCGTATAATAAACCTACTCGCACTGACGTTGCTTTACTCTTTTTTTACATTTGTTTTCTGAAAACTGTTGAACGTTTTCTGGGATTTTGTTGAAGAACGTTATACTTTGCCCCAGGAAACTATTGTAAACTTTATGGAGCCTACATGTGGGAGTTTCTAATTTATTTTTGTTCCTAGTATTTTTACAATATATATATATATATATATATATATCACCTACCATCACCTTGTACCTTCTACGATAAAGTAGTAGCAAAGTAGATTGTACGAGAAATAAATTCATTCTACGGAGCAATTGTGTAGTTGGGCGTAATAGGCTAAATGTTTATAAAAATATTGTAACATTTATGAAATATAAATATAGGTATATTCCATATCTTAAATCGTTTTATCAAGTTTGCGTTGAATCGTACCTAAAAACCCATAATATTAATCACAGAAAACATTATAAATCGTCAAACAAAAGGATATAGAGTTCAAAATTGAACAACTGTTGATTTACAAAGGACGGGAGTAAAGTTCGTGCTGAACGAACGGTGATGCTGGGTTGACTTTTTCAATGTCCTCGTGAGTCACGTGTAGATGTTAGTGAATACAGAAAGGATTCCCCATCAACCTATATTAATTTAAATAAAGCGATGAAGGTTATTTGTAGCAGACTCGAGTGTCTGCTTGCCTTAATCTGTGCACTAAATCAAATAATTACTAGATCGTGAAGCAATGATAATGAAAGATTTGCATATCTAGCCAAAATCTTTCGTAATGTTAGTATTTTTTGTCAGTAGTGAGCAATATTATGAATGAATGAAAATGCTTTTATTTCAAAAGATAATGTTAACTGAAATGAAAGTTCATAATTTTCTCAATAGGAGGTTTTATTGCTGTTAGCGGTTTCTTCCAAACAACTTTTGGATGGTCAAGAAGTTTGCTCTTGGTGAAATTTCGAAGCAGTGGTATTATACATACAGGTTATCAGTTTACTTAAGGACTACATTTACTGTTACATTTATTATAATGATTTGTATATTAGGTATAGAAAAAGATATTTGCGTTTTTGATCGGACTCAAAATTGTCCATTGTGTATTGATCACCCATCATACAAAAGTATTTTGCTTAGCTGGGGAATACGCAATATCTGTTACTGACCTCGATTTTTCGAAAAATATAAATAAAAAAGCTTACCTTTTCTTAGAATCTACGAAGGAGTAAACTTTTTACGAAGTATGTATGTAGTATGTAACATTCTCGGTGAACTTTATTGAATTATTTTAAATTATATTTGCTTCCAAAATAAACTTGTTTTAACATGAACACAGCATATTACTTGATATAAAGGTTAGTTACTGTACGTACGTAGTGTGGGACGCCGAACTTCAGAAAAATACATATACACAATATTTCACTTTCCACATCTAAGCACAATTTTAACCATCAACTTTATACTACTCTTTAACCTTTACAGGGGCACAATTTACGGTCGAATAACCAGTTTCCAAAAAATTACTAGCCGTTTTCATATTTTTGTGCTAAAACCACCACCACCATACCCGGTGATTTCTGTAAACAGTCGGTGTTTCAAGTGGCGCCACCTTTAAACAGCGAGTGTTCGCGGGAACAAAGTTTTTATAACAATATAACTACTTATTTTCACAACTGTCAAAGTTATACACCGTATACCATCACATACATAGTTTCATATTCAAGTCTTTAACGCCATTTTGTCGTAAGCGACATTTGTACCAGGTTCCAGTTTCCCTTAAGAGAGCAGCAGCGCATTTGTAGCATCTTTGGTGTTGCAAATGTCCATAGGCGATGGTAACCGCTTTCTATCAAGTGGGCCGTCTGCCTGTCTGCTGATCTCCTGCAATAAAAAAAAGTATACTTTTTGTTGCAAAAGGTATTTTTAATTATTATTTTATTTTAAGACTTGCAGTTTTTGTTTCAATAGGGAGTAATTTAACTAAAATTGAAAGTCTTAAAACAAAATAAAAGTTTAAAATACCTTGGGCATGAAAAAATATACTTAGGACCAAATGTCGCTTACGATAAAATGGCATTAAAGGCTCAATTATAATCTAGTAAATTATGCCATTATTATACGAGAAATTACTACAACTATACTTTCATGACATCTCCTATTAACTGTCATATATTTTAGGATACCAACATTAGGCAAGTCTAATTAATATAGTAGATATATGTAGTATAGTATAGTAGTATATAGTATAGTAGGTAATATAGGCTAACAGAAGGAACGTAGTAGAAGGAAATTTATTTATTAGCAAGTTGAGTCCTAGATAGTATCGTTTATGTTACCATAAATAGTATTTCTTTTGGTATTCACTTATTTAAACGTTTCGTAATAAATGTATGCTTAAATGTTTAACAATTCAGTATTGAGACAAAGCATTGAAGCGTATCCTTATCAAGTAGAATAATGAAAAGGTGACTCAGATGGTTATACGGTTTGTTTCACTTTGTTGGCTGTATGGAGGTTTGTCATAAGTGGGTGTAATTCGATTCCTAGCAAACCTTGACACTTATCACGATCTTCCTAATTGAGAAATATAATTATATTTCATAAAAAAATCAATTAATTAGAGATAATAATAATAAGTTGTTAAAAATATGATCAAATAAATATGTACGGTAGGTATATATGGTGAATTATGAATCTATGTATGTATATACCATATATAATAACAAAAATGACAGCCCATAAATGTCCCACTGCTGGACTCGGGCCTCCCATTAATGGGATCGGACAGTATACCTGCCACGCTTGTCCAAGGCGGCTTGGCAGGTTTGACACATCGGCTATCGCGATGTGCAGGTTGCATCACGATGTTTTCCTTAACCGTTCTTAGCACGTGGTAATTGTAACAATATGCACATCATGTCAGAAAACTGCCTAAGTGGTACATGCGTTCCGGCCAGGATCGAACCCGCGTCCCTTGAGCTTGGGACCATAAGATAACCGTCGTGTCAAACGTGCCAAGCTGCCTTGGACAAGCGTGGCGGGTATACTGACCGTTCCCCTATAGTGGGAGGCCCAAGCCCAACAGTGGGACGTTTATGGGCTGTTGTTATATTGTATTTATTATATCTGTCTTTTGAATAGGCCTTGATATGGCTCAATTAAAATTTAGAAATTAAAAGAGAATTTTTGTTTTAAATTTTCGTGTATGTTTCGTATTGATGTGTTGTAGTAGGCTTCAAAAGATACAATAAAAATATTTGTAATCCCGCACAAACAAATCTGCAGGTACAGCTAGTATGTAATATATTTATGTACATAGATGTTAGGTGTAATATAATAATATGTTTATTCTAATGTGGGTCAGATTTTGAGAAAGGATTATACTCCATAGGCGGTATTTCTTAATGTACACGTAGTTACAACTGCTACGTGCTGACATGGAAGAAAAACATTCTGAAACCAACTCATCCAAAGTGTCAAGGTGTGAAATCCGCTTTACAGAGGCGGGTTCGTTCATTATTCTGAAATAAGCAGGTCCGAGTCGTTCATCAGCTCATACAATTTTTCATCCTTGTTTTTGTAAGTATATACTGTTTTATGTGTGTATATAACAAAACACGTAGTACTTGGACAACTGTTTAATTCGACTTCCGAACGAAGAAAAGCCGACTGATATAAAGTATAATTATTATTATAAGTTATTCTCGCACAGTAAAATTGGCTACTTTAGAGAGCTATTGTGACATATGCAAATTGTGCATCCGACCAAAGTTGAAGTGAGAATGATCTTTCGTCACTACGCCCGCTCGCTTTTATGGCCGATTAGTAAACACAACTGCCCCCTACTAAATATGATAATAGTGCAATACTAGGTGACATTACTTGGAACAAAATATGTTATAGGTAGTACACTTATAACAAAGTTATGTATCTATAATGCTTTAGAGGGTGATGTTATTTGTGTAAAATTGTGTACTGTTGTGAAAGTGCTTTAATATGTAAAGTTCCTACATCAATGCATTCAAAGCCAAGCCCAAAATTCTATTTACAGTGCAGTATTGACTCTTCATATTATACTTACAGTGAAATGCGTCGTGATGAGTACAGTTTTGTGTAACGGCTTTTCCAATCACCCTCTTTCCGCCACGAACTTTCGGCTTTTCTAAAAGATTAAATAACACATAAATACTTATATAACTAGTATATTCGATGTCAATATTGTTTTAGTGTTCCGTAGCTATTTTTGTAAAAAATCGACCCTTTCTAAAATTCTTTGACGTCTGTTTGTCTATGAACTTAATTTATAGCTATAGCTATTTTTCAAAAATTATCGGGACTACATGAATAAAGATGGCTGCGATAGATTGAGGTAAATTTTTTTCTCAGTCTCGACACGTTTTTTTTTTTGTTAGAGGTCTTTGAAAATCATGACCATGTTCTTTATTGACTTTTTTATTTGAGTCAATAGGTGGCAAGATATTCTCTTTCAAAGTCGTAAAATGCCCTTATTATGTATGCCCTTTTAATCTCAGATGCACGAATAAAAGTATACACGTAGCCTTAGATCATATTATACCTATATGTACGGAACTTAGGTGATAGGCATCAAATTAAATAAAGCATTTTTTTAAACTTGGGTGTGTGCACTTATGTAATAGGTATACATGTAGTTTGCATCTGTATGGATAATAGTATTCACTACAAACTTTCAATGTTTACGCGTGCTAACTCGATTATTTAATATTAAGCTTTCGTAAAGCACTGCGGTGTGACTGGCTTCCTATTCCAAAATCGGCTTGAGTCTCGGTCTACGTATATCGTTCGTCTGAACTTTTAATTTTCAAAATATGAACAAAATACAAAATTCTGAAAAAGTTGGTAGAGCTTAAAAATTCTGTGTAGCCAAAGGGCAAAATCAGCAGAGATTCATGGCCTTTACAGAACCCATCTGCATGATCCGATATACACTGGGGCGATTGTTGTAGGTAATTGTTTATTTTGGCTACTCACCAAAATAATTAACCATTAATAAAGTGTTATCTATTTACCAAAAACTAGAGGCAGATGTTGTCCTGCCCTGAAAAAATAAAAATGTAGGATCCGATCCTAACACCAGTTCCAATTGTGAATCTAAACCATCCGGGTACTTACTAAAACACACAAAAAAATCTTCAAAATTGGTCCAGGAGGTTAATAGGATTCTAGAATCCGATCCCAGCGCCACCTACCAGTTCCAATCGTCGGGACCCACTCAAACACACACAAAAAATTTCATCAAAATCTATAAAGTTGTTCTCAAGTTATGCTCGTATCATTTCTACGATTCATTTTTATTTATGTAGATTTGGTCTATATATATATGTACGTTTAATTTTGACGTGTTATATAAGATTTTCGCACGTAAAGATTGGTTGTATCTGCTTATCGCAATAGGAAGCAGGCTATGTGTAAAGTTTCTTTATTTAAATTTTATTGCAATTTTAGTAATGAATTTGGAATATTTTGTTAATATTGAGACTTACTGCATTTATAGTTGATTTGAAATATTATACCTGTATAAATATACTTTGAATCATTCAAAATTGAAATAAAGTGTTTATTTATTAAATTGTTGTGCGGTCTGGTTATGTTTAATTTTTGATGGTTACTTTGTCATAAATTGTCAATATTAAAAGTGAATTGCTGTGTATTGTTTTATAGGTAGTATTGTTAAATTAGAACCTTTATGTTTGGTACGCATATAGGGTAACCAATACCGTTGTTGTCACCCTGTCAATTCATTCGAGATATTATTAGTCTGCCTGTGTATGTCATAATGATTTACCTCTGAAACTGCTGGGTTTACATCCATGCAATTTTAAAGTAGGGTCACTAGGGTGTAGTCTAATATAATAACATAGTATATAGGGCTAAACTTTGTCGTGCGTAGACTACCAAGCGCTATCCCGATTTATTTTAAATTTTAATGTTCTAATTATTTCGATTTTGTTCTAGCGGAATGTACAGTTAAATTAGCTTTGAAACGTTTTTGCGTTTGTAGTAGTGTACGATCAGCACATAAATAAATAAACTAACATTTTTTATATATTTTTATAGACAGGTACTTAATATGAAACTAATAATATTAAACGATATTAAAATAATAAGTATTAATATTAAACATAATTTTTAGTACTAAATTCTTTCAACTCCAGACATTTTGAATTAATAGAATTTCTTTGTTTCTAATGTGAAAGTTGTGAATCATTCTCCGGATTAATTGTTGATCAAAATCATCTATTATAATTGTAGGCTTCCGATTTGGTTTCTTTTTAGGTGATTTAAAGGTTGGTTCCTGTTCTAAAAGAATGACATTTACTTTCTGATACCACCTTTCTGATGAAAGTAACGGAAATGCCGGTTGATTTAGCAACTAATTGAGCGGGAGTCATAATACTGCATTTGTACAAATTATACAGAACTTCTTTAGTTTGGGAAGTCTTACCTCGACCACGTTTCAACATCGGAACCATTTTTAATTAACAAATTTAATATCAAATAACAAAAATTAGCAACAAGTAATAACACTGAACAATGAATAACAAAAATGAATCACAAATAAAATAAATTAATCATTAAACAAAAACCAAATAGTCTGAGTATTTGGTTTTCTCACAACAATTAGCAATGTAAATAATTATTATTTATTCGACTTTCACCGTTAACTTTTGATTGTAAATATATTTTCTTCTTCAAAATGTAACGAACATCTTTTTGCTGACTGTACAAAGAATTTTAAATTTGTAGTTCAGGATTCCTATAAATATACAAATACTACTACAAACACAAAAACTCGAAGCCAATTTACCTATATTATGCTTTTAAAAAAATTAATTTATGTTCATTTTCAGATTGTAAAATATGGGATGTGAACTTAAGAAAATGAATACTTTCCACACCTCCTTCTTAATGCTTTTAAATAAGGCTCCAAGGTTCCAGCAGCTGCTTACAACATTGGTGATGTATATGGAGAGAGCTGCTATAGCTGAAAGAATCCCTCGTGATTGGTTTGACAAGTTAAAGATGGAAATTTTGATCCCAAAGTGTAACCTTGCTCTGCTGTACTGTTCGAAAAAGAGCGATTAAAATCGCCAATATTTTATTAGCCAACCTAATAGATTATATAGCATCCTGGCGTTCATCTGTGAAATTAAATATTGCGTAAAATATTTTTTATAATGAAATATATAAACAAGTGTTTACAAACCGTTGTAAAAAGTGAGGCCAGCAAATTTTAAATTAAATAATAAATAGCCAACGAGTCTGCAATAAATCTTATTTAGAATTAGAAACATGATTGCCTTGAGATGTATTGACCTGTAACAAGTAATGAATCTAAGTAGATACGCGATTGAGGCTGTTTCATTATCATTATTTGTAAAAGTAGATCTTCATTGTCTAAAGTGGATGACATATCGCACAACATATTATTAGAGAACAAAGCAGACAAAAGATACCTAGTTTCAATAAAAAGATATCCCGTTAAAATAGAGATGTATCAAATAATATGTTCGCAAATTATGGTCAACGTCCCGATTAAGTGTCAATCATCCTATCAAGTATATCGTGGGAGCGATTGATGCCCATTGTGCTTTGAAAGAAGATTAGTTTTATTCAAGTTTAACTCGCTTTAGTTATTGTACAGTACGTTTCGATAAGTAATTTGATTTGAGCTGTTGTGACGGTGTCAAGCGGCGGGGCGAGCGAGATACAGCCTCGGGCCGCTCGGTCGGCTGCGGCGCTCCGGACTCCGGCTTCTAGTCGCTCCGACCGCGAAAACCCGTACACACGTAACTGCGCGTGCTGTTGTATTCTCTTACAACACGCTCGCCGATAACGCGCCCTATTTCAAACATAACAATTGCGCCAATAACACAATCGCTCCATTCATTCTTCCATTACTACGGTTCGATCATTGAATTACATTAGACGATAGTCCATAATTACAATATCGGCCCGGTGGTGTCAAAACCGGCTCAGTGACCATATGATCGGTAGTGGTCTCGCGCTATACGGCCCTGGTTTCCGATATCGGTGCACAGTCACGATGTGGATCAACAGTGTTGAAAGATGCAAAAGTTTCTTTGTCTAGACTAGGAAATTGTGAAATGACCCAGTAATCAGAGAACTTTCACGCGGTGTTAGGTTGTTTAGTGACACGATTGTATTGGAAATGTGAATGTTGACATTCTTTTGGTACTGTGTATATTGAATGGATAGTGCGATGGCTGGTGCTAGTGAAGAGGGCGGTGTTGTGGATGAGGTTGCTCCTGCCTCAGTGGCCGAAGGACGTGGGAAGCGAAGTCTTGGAGGGTCCATGTCTCTGCGTACTCGCAAACTCGGGCGGCGCCTCTCACGCAGCATGTCTATTGTAGCATTGAAGCTGCCAGAGAAAGCACAGAGCATCACGAAAACTTCGACGAAATTAATGAGGACTGCAAGCCGTGATAAGAAGAACAGGTCCTTCGAGCTTTCCATAATACTCCCGGATAAAACGCAGAGACAGGTAAATTACTAAAAAAAGAAAATGTATCTAGAATTTAGACAAATACAGTTATATTTATTTTCTACCAACTTTTTTTCATAAACTTATTAGTATCAATTTAAAATCAATCAACCACAAAGTGTTGTTAAGGACTTCAAATTAAGTTTTGATTAGTTCTTATATAAATTGCTGATAAGTATTACTGATAACATGTTTTAGATATAGATAACGCTCGCAAACCTTATCTTTTTAAGAAGGTATTACGATATGAAAGAAAGTAACCAAGTTAACATTTTTGTCAACATGGTCAAAAGTAGGCCATCGAATTTTTTTATGAAGTTACAACTTTATGTTTTCATATATTACAATTGACCCTAATGACTCAAGCGGATGTCGTCATTTTATAAAAAAATATGAAATGAAGGTTCAAGTAACACCTACGAGATAATGAGTACTCAAAGTATTTTTAATTGTTAGGGTTTCTTTCCACCAGAGATGTGCTATGCAATGTTGCTATGTATGCGTTTGATATCCACCAATGACATTCACTGGACCACATAGCATAGCTCTGGTGGAAACTGATTCAACTGAGCCACGTTTTTTATAATGGAAGGATGCGGCTATAGACGCGTGCTATAGATGCCTGCTGTACTATGGTTGCGTGCTATAGATGCATGCCTTCTCTATTGTGGATACGTCGCATAGCTCGAGCTGCGCATCTTCCTCGTACAGCTTACCTTGTGGCGACTCATTTTCATAGTACGTCTTACTCGCTCCACTACATAGCTTAGCATCAGTGGAAATGGTAATATAGTTTCGTAGCTTAGCTTTTAAATTTTCATAGCATACCTGCATAGCAAATCCCTGGTGGAAAGGCAGCCTTATAGTTGTACAAAGTGATGATTATTATTACCGCTTATCTTTTATGTGGGTATTTGTTTTATATAAATAACGGTCAGGTTCATAAACCCAATAAATACAATTACTATGATGGTACAAAATTATATTTGCAACGGCTATAAGTCTCGTACGCAATTATTTTAATTATAACAATGAATTAAAATTACCTACGGCTTTGCCGGCATTGATTATATGTACCTATATCCAACGGGATGCTTTTATAGGAAAAACTTCATCTTATAACCATATCTTGAGGTCGTCATTGAAGTATTTCTATACAATTTGAGTTATTCCTAAATATTAAAAAATCTCACGAAACACATATCATGTCTGTATCTAAATTAGTATGGAATAAAAGTTGCTTTTTTTCTAATTAGCCATAAAGCATCAACCAGTACTCACACATCTGTGATCTTGTCGCCCACATTACGGATTGCTCCCTTGACAGTAACAAGGTGCAATTGCGAGCTTAAATACATGGTCTGGCACGTCTGGCAGCCACTCTTTGCCTTTGTTATTCAGCGGGGAATTGCGGCCCTTTGCTGATAAACAGTGACTACAGGCGACACTGGCCGGTTTCAATATTTGTGATCTGTTATGGTCAACTTTTGATAGCACAAACCGGATTGTAGTAAAATTAAACCTTAAAAAAGTACTAAGATTTTTGGTGCTACATTTCATTAGTCCAGTAACAAGTAATTTGGTTTTCAATAATTTCACCTAATTTTTGAAAGAATGCGATATTAACGATACTAGATACAAAATTACACATGTGATTTTAGAATTATACTCGTATATGTATAAATTTGCTTTTAGATATATATCCTGTAGTCCTGGTATATACCAGGACTATAGGACACAAAAATAATAAAATATATAAGCCCATTGTTTACTTCAGAATTAAAATGTGTACATTGAATTACATACATAATCACAGGAAATATATAATTATACGTTTGTGATCTCTTCTTGGTACAATCAATGACTTACTTAAACTATAAAAAAATAGTTTGTATTGCTTGAATACTTTTTGCGCTGATTTAATATTTTTTTCTAGAGCCGTTTCCTTAAAATTTGTTCTGGTTAAGAGATTAATTACTTAACTTTTGACTTGATTTTTAAAGAATTTAGTTTATGTACCATTTTTTCATTTTTAATGATAATTAAATTAATTTCAATAATATATTGATGTTTTGTTATATAGCGGAATAATTAGTTCCTAATGCAGCTATGTTATAGAACTAGCTATCGATTATAATTTTGATTTTGTCAATTCTCACCGCACGCAGTGAGTTGTTAGAGTTAATATTAAAATTTAAATTATCATCTATGCAACTAATTATATTTGTAGTTTAGGTGCCATCTTGCAAGTTAACCGAAAGTAGTGGCATTGAAATCGTTACGTTTTCATAACTATTTAAACGATCTCGTGTGTCGTAAATGATTTGTCGTTAAAATGTCTGACTGTTCAACAAACACAAAGGCGCTTTGTTTTACACTCAAATCGTTGTTTATATTATACATATAAAAGACATAACGAATTTATAATCTTAAAACTTACTAGACACAGTATGGATTTTCCTGCCATTCCCCTTCAATTTGGTGTAAATCCTGTGATACACCACAAGTCTTTATGCCATCTTTTATACAATCTGTATTTTAGAACTAATTTAACTCTTACCTATATCCATTAATATTATGCACTAACTAACAAAGTTTAATTTGCATAGAAAAATATTGCGATCTTGTTTAAATAATATTAGGTAAGTACTTCATAAAAACACCTTTGTGGTGTGACAAAAGATGTACCTATGTCAGAATAGAGGAGTGTGGAAGGAAAAGACATTGTGCCGACCCCAAGTAATTGGGATATGGTGAAAGAAAAGAGACTTTATAAAAACACCTCACAGAATATTATAGCATAAAGATGATAAATTAACGATGTGCTACATTACATTACAGTAAATGAGGAAGAACGCCTACAGACTGCACTGGCACTAATTTATCTGACGGAAATTGCGAATCTTAGGAGTACGTACGGATTTATTATCCAATTTTATAGTATTCACTGTTATTCTTGCTTATTAATCATGTTTATTTTGAAAACTTTGAAAACTGGGGATCTTGGAAAATTGCACCCGTGAAAAATGGAGATGAAGAAGACTAAAATAGTGTGGGAGAGTAATGAGGAGGGATGAACGTCACGTGTCAATAAGAATATTAAACTGCAAGATTGACGGGTACAAATGTAAACGTAGACAAAAAAACAAGATGGATGGACTGTGTGAAGGAAGAAAGGATGATTTGTGGTGGTGACAGAGGGCGTATCTCAAAATAGAGGAGTATGGAATGAAAAGACTGTGATTGTGCCGACTCCGAATATTTGGGAGAAAGTGAAACAGAAGAAAGAATCATGTTTATTTTGAGGTAATAAAATAGTAAACGTTAATGTATTGATGATAGAAACCACTTGCGAACTACAAGAGAAAGTGATGTCGCAACTAATATTAGGTTGGTTGCTAAGTAGCGTGCTGCATGCGGGTTTCCGTGCTGATTAGTGATTGAGCAATTAATTATAAAGATTAGTGTGTTTATTATCATGTTAAATCGATGTATGGAGGAAATAACGATATTAATATTAACGATGGAAGCAATATAGCAGAAATTACTGAATTGTTTGGTCACGTTATATTGCAAGACAATAATTTTGTTGATGGGCGATTGGGCAAGATATCAATCAATATCGTTATCATCCGGAATGTTCGGAGATTGTTATTATGTTGATTGCTTGAATGTTGAGTAGGTTAATGATTACACAGTAGTCAGTTAATCAGAGTCTTTTGATCAGGTGTAATATGCTGTCATAAATTCGTTGTAATATTTGTAAATATCTATTGCCGGCTTACGTTGTATCTTTTCATTCAACATTGGTGCACATCATTGTATTCTCGTGATGTTTATAATAACTTACGAAGACATTAGATCACAAATAAGTACTGCTGGGATGTAATTGCCATGAATTACTCAACAAATGAATTGTTTTTTGTGGTGATAATTTTTATTGACTGTGAGTTATTTTATTATTTACATTATAACAGTTACAATAATAATATTAATGGATGCTATTTAATAAAATAATAAATGTATGTATGTTTTTATAAAAAAATGTACTTGTGTTATGTTTATAAAAAAAGTAAATATTTGAATATCAATAAATACATGAATTGTAATACAATAATTAGTTTGGCGATCTAATGAGCAAACGTTGCTGGCTCTTTGGATATCTTACTCATTTTAGGCTCAGTATTCTAATTAAGGATCATTGATAGTTTGGGATTAGTTATATTAAAATCTTTTTCCTGTAAATGTTTCTTAGGCAAATGGTAACGACATTTTCATAATAAATTAAGAATATCATACAGTTATTGTTATAGTTTCTTACCTTTATAAGTATAGTCTAGAAGTTACGATGAATATCAATTTTCTGTGTCTTACAAGTTGTTGTTAAACCGGTCCTGATGCCTACCATACGAGCTCGACTCATGCCCATGCTCTGTGAGCATAACAGAACAAGAAAGGGTACACAACTGAAAAGCGAATTACACTTGAATCTAAGATTTATTATTGCGCATAGAATTTAATCAAAGATGTTAACCGCGCTATCCCCTTCTGAATAATATAGTTATCCACCAACAACTTCTAATCACATAGTATTTCATGTTTTATTTATGTTCACCCCAAAAGTTATGTCTATAAAGAGTATATATAGTATTAGTAAAAAAATGTAGTCCTTAATCGAGCCTATGTTGTATTTTAGTGGTTATATAATTATAAACTATAAAAAAATGCTAAGTCTTCCAGTACGCAACATGTATCTCCACGGGATAGCGCACCTTAGCTATTCAACCAATATTAAGTAATTCTTATATCAAGACTTATACAAATTCCTGTAACTATGTATTTTTTAATTAAATTTGCAACAATATTCAGTTACTTTATGTAACTCAGCACTTCGGTATCATATCATATGTCATAATAAATATAAAATCTTGAAATAAGATATAAAAAGAACAAAACTTAGTTATATAAATTGTATTCATTGTTTTAATGTTAATAATGCTAGGTACAATAAAATATTTTCTCACGTACGACATACTTTCTGAACAGTTTATGCTTTGTAAGACTTGTATATATTATGAAAACATTAACCGGATATCCTTGTAAAATATGATTTCTTCATTCTATACGTTGGTTGGCCTTTATTTCAGACAGAAATCGACACCTCGGAGAGATACTACGCCAACTTGATTTTTGTTATTTTCTATCTTAAGAGAACAGCACTCATTAATGTCTTAATACTATGTTTCTATGAGAAACTAAAAAAGTTTTCGGTTCTTAATATTTTTCATGAAATTTTAGAAATACAATATTAAGACCTAAAATTAAGTTGGGGTAGTATTAATCAATGCAGCAATAACAGTGACTTGAGATAATTTTTTTATCTAACTACTTTTTACTCTCTACATATTTTTTTTATAAATGATATTGTTATTATTATATAATTTTGAAGATACTTACATTTTCATTGTATTTTTAATTTATTTCCTTCTATTAATTACTAGTTAAACATTTCTTTTATGGGTACTACACTTTCTTCAGAAACTTAATTTTCACCATACAATGTTACTAAGTTTACATACAAGTTTGCTAGATTCATGTGGTTATGCAAATGTAGTGAAAGGATGTGCTTATTTTTTGCTATTGATGGATCAGCATGTGAAAGTAAACCTATCGATACATCATCGGTATATGTGTATTACCTTCGTATATGATAAGGATTAATCATTTGAATATTTTCTTCGCAGATGTCGCTAATCTCAAAATAAATATTTCCATGAGTTTTTGCTGAATTAGTTAATAGTAAGATTTATAATACCATTAAAATGTCAATTTGCGTATTATTTATATATTTACTTTTATTTTGGTTTTTCTCATTTTTACTTATAATTATTTGTTCTATATTCTTTCTTCTTTCCAATATTGACTTTAACTGCATGGTCCATATTCCTTAGAAACATAACCATAGTCCTATGACGGGGACTATCTACTAAAACTGTCAATGACATAATATCATCAAGAATTAAGTTACGCCATTCTATACCTACAGATCTTTTTTATCAATATAAATTTATTGTATAAAAAGTTAATCGTTGTGTCAAGTATAATATTTGTACACAAGAAACATTGGCATTGTGTTTGCAAGTTTAAAAATGTTCTTATAGGTATTTGTTGTCATCTCTGCAATACCCACCTCACGTACAAGCTAAGCGAATATGACAAAGGCATTTTGACTCGGTTCACTGGTCACAGAAAGATCTGTTATAATAAATACTTCCTTAAAAAAAATCTTAAGAAATAAGTACTTCATTGTGCGGAAAAATTGATATTTGAAATATTCACATATTTACATAGTGTATAAAAAATCATATTTCGCCTCGTTTTTAATAAATTACGAATAGATTAAGATTAATAGATAATCCATGACTAATATATTACAGCCTGTTTTATGTTAAGGTATCTATAAGCTACACTGTAATATCATCAATATACATTCAGTACTTTTGGCAGAGAAAGGTACTAAACCTCCATTGTCACAAATTTTCTAATAGCATTTACAGAGGCAGTTCAATTTTCATTTGTCGTATAGATGTGGACATTGTTTTGATGGCGCGAATTTCAGTAACTAGATATTATGAAATACTTGACAATTACAATGAAAATTTAAAACCCCAGTTACGAAAGGCATTGTATAGACATTAACAATTTTACCTTAACCCATAAATACCATTGTCTCCACAAGACAAAGTACTCGATGAATATGAGAAAAATCATGGTTAAACATTGTAACAGAAAATTTACTTTAATGTAATTTTACAGATGATGTTATCAATTTCCACTTCTTGTTCTTCAGCCAGTATCTTTTTCCCTGCGGGACGTAGGCCTCCCTAAGTTTGCGCCACATATCCTTGTGTCCCGCATGTAACAATCCCTGCCGGCGACGTTGTGCAGATCGTCAGTCTACCGGGCTGGAGGGCGTCGTACGCTACGTTTGCCGAGACGTGTTCCGTTCATCGGCCGTCGGTCTTGCGACGGATGTGACTGGCCCACTGTCACTTCAACTTGTTAATCTTGCAAGCTATGTCGGTTACCGTAGTTTCTTACTTATACAACCCTTCCACTGTTGGACATAGACCTCCTTTTTCGGGGGAACGCAACAGATATATTCGTTATACCTTCTACGCATGTCCATTGATGGATTTTTCACATTGGTAAGCTCGATGTATAAGAGGTTTGTTTGTACGTTTCCCAAGGCTCAATTTTCATTAACCCAAAGTTAATGAAAATTGAGCCATAGGATACAAACATATATATTACATACATAGTACATGTACACTTTAGGAACTGGCATTGAATATAGAATACTTTTTATTCAGGACAAAATCGATAGTTTCTGCACGACAATTAAGCCGTTTGGATACATACCCCTGTTTATTCTTATAAACAAGTTCAACGTGGTTTATTATTTTTTGAAGCTTGGTGAATGCTCAAACGATTAGCAATCTAATCGAGAGGAAACTCTTTGATGCTCGTCAAACCGTATAAAAGCCGTTGTGGTCGATTCATTGCATTTCAGGGCCACTCTGGGAATGCTTAGCTATATTTACTTGCTGGAATTATGGTCATCAAAACGTACATTTTTATTTCAGCTTATCTTTGCATGAAATCAAATTATGTGCTTACTTTCACAGAACAGTTTTTAGGCTAAAAGTAGAATGTAATTATTGGTTGCATAAATTTTTCGCAATTCTGCAGTTTTATAAGTTGCGCCTGATTCCTTGAGCTACCACTCTGAACCAATGACCGGTTCCTATATTTTACCATACATTCACTTGCCTTACCATCAGTTGAATTTTGACATTAGGTATGGAGATTATGTCAAATTTTATGCGAAAGTAAGGCAAATAAACGGTTGGTAAGATGTAGGAACCGGCCATAAGTCAGAGCACCATTCTCTAAAAGGTTTTCCCACATATGATAAACATCCAATGGAAACATTTCGATTTGGTTTTCTCTTTATAATATGAAATTATTCAAGAAGGGTCTCACAGTATTTTCAAGGCCATTAGTTAGTTACTTGGTGTTCCTAACGTACCTGATGCGGCGGCGACGCGGTGGTGCACTTTCATCACATGGGCGGTTTGCATGTTTGCCTGAAGCATCAGGTAACTAAAAGCATTAAATTATTCATTCACATAAAAGTAATATTAAAATTGTATAAAAATACAGTTTAATAAGTTTTTTTTGGATTCAATTATAATTTATTTTAATCGTAATTAATATTAATGTATTAGGTTTAGTTAGGTCAAAAGATTTTGTATTACAATTTGTTGTTATAATAAATACTGTCTTTTATGTGATGGAAAACTGTGTCTTTCAAATATTATGTCACTTTTCGTTGTACCAAATAAACTCGACGTGTGTTTGGTAAAAATAGTACAAGTTTCTTTTGACGTCAACGTCGTACTGTAATAAAATTAAGACAATGGATTTTTCCAGCTGGGCACGACAGAAATTGCCAGGATGATTAAAAATCACAGTGGACCGACTGAAATAGAACGTTTTGCCGGCGCTACAGAGAAAGTTGACACGTGTGTAATCTGTCTGTTTGTTTCGTTTACACTCATTTTGTCACGACGAAAACACCCCGAGGCAGTTTTGGGTCACTCGTGTAATAGTCTCGCATACCGAACCACCAGAAATATTTAAAAGAAACGTTTTCTTGGACATCTCATAAAGGAGACGGCGACTTTTGGGCCAATGAAATGTAATCAGTTGTGATATGGCTAAAAAAAGCGTTATATTTTCCCATTACAAAATGGAAAGTATCAGCCTAAATTTTATGTGGAAGACGTGAAATCTTGAAAATAAGGACACAAGTAAAATGGGTTATCAATTACCATAATCGATTTATGTGACTGAATTTAAACAATCAATAATATGAAAACACACCACACGATTAATTAATTCAAAATAACTAAACCCACTACAGTTATAAAAAAATATCAACATAATAAGAAGAAATATTAAAATCACTCTCATATTTTTACAATCTGGGGTCAAGAATGTACGAAAGCGTATCCGTCTCCTTTGTTACGAATCAATGCTGTGAAGTCGCCAAGACAGCGACGCCGGCGTCATGAAAAAAGTAATTTCAAAGCTTTTGAAAGATTTGCACGTTATATAATTAAGTAACCCATTTAAATTGCTGTCGGCCTACTTTCATGACATATGTTCGTTGTCTGTCCATCTCACCGTTTGAAATTTGGAAACGTTAAACTGAAACAGCGTAGTAAAAATAAACGCTGTGTGCAAGTAACATATTATAACTTAAAGAGGTATAGTTTTACACAACTTATAATTCCGATCGACAATTTTCGTTGGCGTAGTGAGGTGCAGACCGGTTTCCGACATGTAAATAATCTATATTGAACTTTAATCGCAAGCTGAAATGGCAGTCTTGCTTGCTATACATTCTTAGCTCTGTTCCACTCACACGATTCGTACACTGTCGCGCGTTACTAAATTAGGTCTACTGGGCAGGTACATAGGGAGGAAATATTAGTTGTGTAAAATTGTAAACTCCAGCAAGCCCAAAAATTAAATATGTTTACAACTCTCAATAAGGCCACAGCTGTTGTGTACAGTTATGTAATTAGCAGAAAGAATAGCATACACAGTCTGTCCTTAAATAACAGTTTTGTGTATCTTTTTTTTATTCTGTATATTTTTAAACAACAACTGAGGAGACTTTTAACTTGTGGCAATAAAATGCAGCAGAAACCGATGGGTCAGAGACTGAAATGAGCACAGATAATACCTACACTATATCATATTATATAAACATAATATTTTTCTAGTAAAAGACTTAGTGAAATAAAAACGGTCCTGATAGTAAGTGTTTACTATCACCTATAGTACGAAACGCAACACCAAATCCAGTGGACATAAGAGTGCTAAAGAATAACGTTGTTCTGCCTATGGTTATGAAAATCAATCACTTACCAGTTTAAAAAAAATACTAAAGTGGAACAAAATACATATGGATCTAACTGACCCGTGCCCACTTCGCTGGGCGTCATTAGAAAAATAAAACATATTATCACAATCAAATACGTATAGCTGGCCACTCAAAAATAATGTAGCTTTCTACTGGTGAAAGAATATTTTAAATTGGTTCAAGAGTTTACTTCCTATAAACGAATTCACAAACTACGTCTTTATACAATATTAGTATAGATTAAAGTTAAAGTAAAAAAATCCATTTGAAATGAGGTAATGTTATGAATGTAGAGACAGAGACTAACAAGGTTGTGGAGACGAAGAATTCGGCCAGGGATAAAATTATCGTATTTTGCAAAATGTGCTATTGAGATATCAATAAATTTAATATTAGGTTATATATAAACACTTGGCTAGCCTCAGCGCTGTGACATTGACTTTGAATCGTGATTTTATTAAATTAATATTACGTTTGACTTTGGCCTGACTTCATGGATTGTAAATAGGTAATCCATTTATATTGTACGAATTACTTGTATCTAAATTCTTAATGATTTTTCTATGTGTTCCGGAGTTGGAAAACGGCCATGTTTAGCTTGGGCCTGTTCTACTTTTATCCATACAAATATAAAAACTAATGCATGGTGTCCTTGGGATACCTGGTTGGAACAAAGTTCTCGAAGACCATCTAAAAGTATTAAAAAAACTGTATGTACAGAAGACCCACTCAAACACACATCATCTCGGTAGACGTTGTCCTTCCCTTAAAAAATAACAGATACCTAAAGTGTCCACGAGGTAGGCAACGCATCGGCTCCCTTAGTGTTGCAGATGTCCATGGGCGACGGTAGCCACCTATCACCAGGTGGTCCGTTTGCCAGTTTGCCTACTAGCAAACATAAAAAAAACTAGAACCCGATTCCAGAGCCACCTTGGGTCTAATTGTGAACCTAGACCACCCCGGGACCCACTGAAACACACATAAAATTTCATCAAAATCGTAAAACCCGATTCCAACGCCAAGTGTGTTATTTAGATTGATGGGTTACATTATTGAAGTTTTAGTAAGGATCCCTACTTTTTATATAGCCTATCAGGCATAATGTAGGATTCGAAAGGTGAAAGAATTTTTGAAATCGGTCCAGTAATTTTTAAGATTACTCGTTACATACAAAAATACAAATCTTTCCTCTTGAATGAAGTGTGAGATGAAGTTAATATAACTGAAAGTTTTTATGTACTCACTTGTAAGTCAAGACTGGCAATCATTATACCGCAAATAAGCAGCCTAATCGCAGGAAAGTGAAACGTGAAGCTGTGTTTAACTTGAGAGTGTTTCCCAGAGGGCTCAAGTACAAATGGTTGGGTATTTTAATAGTTTATAGAGCTCAGTTCAACTCTGCAGTATTCATTTTTTTTTTAATCTATATATTGCTATGATTAATAGTAGCATGATGCCCACTCATACATAATCATAGTTATTTAATGCGTTAATTTATCACGCACTCTCGAGGGTTTACACTGCCATTTAATATGATCTGTCAAACGATGGCACATAATATCCCATTAACAGAATATTGTTGGTCACCCTGAGAAAATTAATATTTTAGTAAGTATAGTTCCACCATTTTAGAAGCCTCAAAGAAATTAATTGTGCCGCACTAGGTAAGGTTTCAAGCCGCGTTGGTCAATTACTTTTCTGTAATTAATTTTGACATAGATTATACGATTCACTAAAAGGAGCTTTTCATATTTCCATTTATGAAGCTTTCGATTGTGTTCTTAGTGTAATATAATTTTCTCGGTATAATATTTTGCTTAAAATTGCATAATTGAGTGCACATTTGTAATTAATTAGGAGTATAAAATATGGAACAAAGAAACTGAACTATACTGATAACCTTTTTAAGCATGATTTATATATAGGTATCATTAATAAGCAATAAGTAACTTTTAAAAGTCTTTGAACGTAATTACTTCAATTTATTATTTAAAAAAACTAATTGAAATTAACGCAAAAATCGTTGATGAACTTGATATGGAGATAAGACATGTTATATCTAACAGTTGTAAAGAAAGAATAATTATCGTGAAATTGACTTCCACGAATTTCCTCCTTTACTATGGTGGGTGGTCAAAGAGATTGAGGTCAGCACAGCGGATTGCGTAGAGCGCAACCTCCTATCGATGAGCGGGAGCGCTATCGTGAAGAATCAACACGCCCATCGACAGTTTTCTACGACGTTTTTCTTTAATCGTTTCACGCACTTTCAGAATTGAATGTGTGTAATAGGGTTAAGTAATCGTCTGGCCTTTTAGCATGTAATCAATAAAAAGGATTCCTTCACTATCCCAAAACACTGACGCCATAACTGTGTCAGCATTTCCAATAAACGTATACATTCTTGTTCCTTAGAAGATCGTATATTACAAACAGGATTTTTCAACGAATTACACTATTTAATTAAGTTTTTAAATGTCTTAGACAACAGAAGTTACAAGTTAAGTAGGGACGGGGTGACAGACATTGATCCTTACAAGCTACACTATGGATTGGTGTTATTATACAGGATATTATATTTTTTTCATAATCAACCGATTACATTCCTAAGGTAATTGATGTTTCAAAAATCTTTGAGTATTTTTCTGTATTTTATACTTATAGTTTAGGATCTCGCTCTGAAGGCCCGCTTGAAAAATTCAACCTGTATATCCACTGTTCTTGTAATTTTGTTTTGTAACCAAACAGACTACTCTAATAACACAGGACTAACTACATCTACGGCCCTTCACTGTGCCTACACTAATACAAACTTGGTTGATTTATTAAAGTTACGTTGCTCTGGGCTTTGCTCGTGGTGTTCGAATGCAGGTTGTTGATAACACGATACGCGATACTTGTAGAATGTAGACCTAAGGTCAGCATTCCTGAACTGTATCGTATCTCAATATCGTATGTTCTATTCACTGCTCCGACGTTATAATAGCCTATATTAGATATTGTGTACAATTTTTGATTGAAATTAATATAGAAAGCCAGAATTATTATTCTGTTCAGTTATTACTGAACTTATAGAAACTGTGTTAAAATAGCTACAAATTACGAACATCCGGTCCGGTTATTGAAAAAGAAAGTGATTGTGTGTCGTCGGTGCGTCCTACCCATCATGACTTACGGTGCCGAGACATGGACACTGACAGCGGGACTGGTCCACAAATTCAAAGTCGCTCAACGGGCTATGGAGCGAGCTATGTTAGGGGGTTCTCTTAGAATAAAATCAGAAATAAGGACATCCGTAAGAAAACGAAGGTAACCGACATACCTCGCCAAATTAGCAAGTTGAAGTAAGCGGCAGTGGGCCGGTCACGTCTGTCGCAGGACCGACGGCCGATGGAACAAAGGAGTCCTAGAGTGAAGACCGCGTCTCGGCAAACGTAGCGTAGGACGCCCGCCAGCCCGGTGGACTGACGACCTGCGCAAGATCGCCGGCAGGGGCTGGATGAGGAAGACGGGAGACCGGGATATGTGGCGCGTACTTAGGAATGCCTACGTCCAGCAGTGGACTGAGATTGGCTGAAGAAGAAGAATAAGAGTTTGTGTATTCAGTCGTGCATTGGTTATTTACAAGTAAAGTAGACAGGCAGTCGACAAATCTGATGGAAAGTGGATATAAATAATTGTTCACGATTTTTTTTAATTCAGTATTTCATTTACATTCTTTCAAATAATGGTAGCAATACCCATCCCAGAAATTAGAATAGCAATTCATTTATTATTCAAAACGTTCTAATATCCTAACTTACATTGAAATAATAAATTAGCATCAAATTAAAAATCAAACAAAATTAACATATTATTATAAACTAGGAATTGCCTGCGACTTCGTCCACGCTGGACAGGTAACAAAGATTACATTTATTTTGCCAATAAAATCAAAGGATATTTCCAGCAGAGCATTGAATTTTTCAGTATGAAAATATATGAATCCCGGAAATTCCCGTAAAAACCCGGGATAAACAATATTACTAAAGACATCCACAACTACAACTGTTCTACTAAGGATGTTTAATAAATATAGAAACTGTCATAGCAAGCAACTTCTAAAATCACGACGTTTCGAAGTTAGGAACTCCCCAGAAATACAAAAAGTCCCGGAATAGTCAGATATAATAATTGTAATCTAGTACTAAACTACGGCGTAATAAGAGTAATGCGGCCAATTTTCAGGCTATTTTTAGCTGTGATCGATTCTCTGGAAAAACCCGGGATTCCTAGGATATAATGTACCACAGCATTTAAAAAAGTAGATACGTAAGCTATTGTTCTACTAAATTCTAGCTATTTTTTATGCATGTAAGCCACTTTAAGCCACTCCAGGGATACTTTCTGCGGGTTACCCGGGATAAAAAGTAGCGCAGGTTTGAACTCTATGAATTAGCTATCAATCAGCGAAAACCGCAGCGAAATCGGTCCAGTAGTTTTTACATAAATGCCGAACAAACAGACAAACAAACAAAAAATCTAAACTAAATTGCACCATGTTCTGCGTCGTTTATATAGTCTATTCCAGTTGCTTTTTTTAAATAGCTTCAATGTACAGACATGGCATTTTTCGAATTTTATAATATTATAGATAATGGTAGTATGTACATTCATGTCTTATTGCTGATTTCTATAGTTCCTCTCCATAAATACCATTAAAATTTCTTATGAATTTTGTATGACTCATGTCTCTTTTAATACCTAAACAGTTTTTGTTGAAAACGTTTACAAACTACTTTTGTATCGACACTTTTCGAAATACACAAAGCGCGTGCGCGAAACAAATTATGTGTTTATAATATCTTTGAACGACGGAAATGGGCGAGCCGGTTAGATAATGTTCTATTATAGTACCACTCGTTGTCTATAATTGGCAAGAGATACGTATGTAGTCGCGAGACTCTAGACAACTTTGCGTTTATGCAATAACACGAAATTAGTTCTATCACACGTTACATTGTAAAGTACGTGAGGAAGAACTCTTTTTAATTAAGATTTATCAGTAGTGAAATTAATGAAAGACATAAGCCAAGTGAGTGGTTGTTTAATGAGTCGAATTTTTATAGTTTTACACAACTTATATTTCCGATCGGCAGTTTTCGTTTGCGCATCAAAGTGCAGTCCGGTTTCCGAGATGAAATCTATATTGTACAGACCATGTAGACAAGTTTAGCATTAAACGAATAGAACGCCACTTGTCTGCAGGGCCTGTTCCGCTTACACGATTCTGCGTATATTGTCGTACAATTCCCGCGCTATTGAAAATTAGTCTAATGCGCAAATACATCGAGAGGAATGTTGTAGTTGTATAAATGTGTACACACATACCTATCAGCCTTTTGAAAGTTTCGCAATATTTGAATTAAGTACTTTTGGAGTTTTTCCATCTTTCATTCAATCTTGGATTGTTGGGTACGGCTATATAACGGGGGTACTATTTGTTGCAGTAGCCCTGGCTTCAGCACCCTTTGCCTGTCAAAGGAAATGTCACCGTCATACGATGAGACGACAGCGGCTTATGACGTTTTACGTCCCCCTCTTTCTCTTCTCTCTTCTGCCTGTTAAAAAGGTGCTGTGTAATTTCATGTGGTGTAAATTGTGTAATAGAAATAAAAGTTATCTCGAATAATCGCCATAATTTATTGTCAAAAAACATCCTCTCGATCCACAACACTATTAACAACTTATAAAATACTAGCTGCCCCGGCAGACATTGTCCTTCCCTGAAGAAATAAAATGTAGAACCCGATTGCAGCGCCACCTATCGGGTCCAATTGTGAGCCTAAACTATTTTCGAATCCGCCTGAACACACACAAAAGGACGAGTTTAGACACATACACACGCACAGAAGAATTTTATATAGAAAGATAAGTAGGTAGTTTAATAAAAATACTAGATATTATTTACATGCTAGTTACATGCATGTTACATGTCTTTGGGTAAGTAAATTTAATAACTAGGTTACCTTATATTCAATACCGGCATTTGAAAAGATATCTTGAAATATTTCATTTGTCTAAATTAAATGCTGTAGCGTAATTTAAAATATTACCCTCATATTTTTACACAAATTGTATTTATGTTTTTTCAAGTATGTTATTAAAAGGTTAATAGGAAATTGCATATAAATGTTTGTCGGGTCTTATTGAAATATATTTCTATTATAAAAATAACTATTCACCCATACATATATTTATTTTGAACGGTCGTTTTAATGATATCTAGTTGCCGTTGGCGGATTAAATACAAAATGATCATAAATCCTGACTCCCATCTCTCATACACACCATACAATTAGTTAGTAGCAATTACTTTGATTATATCGGAGGAATTTTGAATCGTAATCTTACGGATAAACATGTGTATGTACGTTTCCATGCATTCGTGTGTAATTGTTAGTTACAAAGAGACTTGATTAGTAACTATTCTAAATATTTTACATAGTATATTGTCTAGCTTTAAGAAATGATTTTGCGATTTCGTTTTTGTCCTATAAAGTACCTTTATTTGTCTATTCCTCAGACGAATGTAAGTATAGACGGAGCCTCCGGGTACAAGTGTTAAATGAAATGAAGCGTTTTTTTACAAACGTGTATCCGTGAACTTATGTAGTATACACGCGGTTTGCGTCTGCTGGGGTAATAGTAATGCAACCACTAGAAACTATTCCAACTTTATCCATACTTTCTATTTTAAAGAGGTTTCCTGTAGCAACCCTCTTCACTCTGAGAGCTTTGGGGCTCGGTCTAATTATTTTGTTCGTCTGAGGTCTACTTTTACTAATATTTGAAAATAATTTATGTATTTGTTTATTTTTTAAATCCTTAGCGTAATTGGATGTGATTATCTGGTGTATAGGAACCTCAAACGTTAGAAATATGGCGAGAGAGACAGGGACAGAAATTTTGCGTAAGCTAAGCCGTGGGAAATGCTCTGCTTTAAAATAAATAACCATTACCTGCATGAACTCAAATTGCCTCATATAAAAACACTAGCTACTGCCCGCGACTTCGTCGAAAAAAAAGAGTTTTAAAAAACCTCCCGATTATGGAACATTCTTCATTCGTGCTCCGCTCCTATTGGTTTTAGGGTGATAATATATAGCCTATAGCCTTCCTCGATAAATGGGCTAGCTAACGCTGAAAGAATTTTTCAAATCAGACCAGTGGTTCCTGAGATTAGCGCGTTCAAGCAAACAAATAATCTCTTCAGCTTTATATATTAGTATAAGATTGATGGTCTCTGTGCTGGTTGAGCGGACTAAGCCTTTGCCGGCCGACCTCCCTGCAACGCAGAGAGCCCAGTTTCGATTCCTGGTAAGGTAAATTTCGGAAACGAATTTTCTCCGTTATTTACCGTAGTTTGGATGTCTGAGGTCGACCCCAGAGTAGTCCGTTGTATATTACCCATACCACAAGTGTAACTTGCTTAATTTGGGGATATACAATGTATGTGTTTGCTTGCCGATTATTATTAAAAAGACGACAGAGTTTTAATTCAATTTGTTCAGTTCAAGCGATTCATTTGATACCTACGTAACTATTAAGTAACGAATCGCAACTATTCCAATTATAAAAGCAAGACCTGAATGAAGTTCTAATAGCAAGTTATGTCGGACACGTTTGAAATCCACTGGATTGTCACAAAATATGTGGTTTTCAAAAATGGAGTATACGTAGATAAGTGTTCTGAACGGAATATTTTGACTTATATAACGTATAAAGTTTTAAATATAATTCATTTATAGGATTTTAGTGACGATATCGCCATGCCCTAATCATATAATTTTACATAATTCTTAATAAATGCTTACGATTTTATATACTAAAAGAGTTGTGGGAAATACCCACGCCGATTAAATTAATTCCCAGAGCATCCATCAGCCCCTTCCTGCTTACTCTGGTCCGAACACACGTTTGTAGAATTAATATTAAAAGTAATACGCTTGTTAACAAATCTTAAACATAGGTATATACAAACAACATGTCTTAACAACTCTTAAGCCTAATGTAAATCATTACATGAGTTAGGTAATTAACTCGGGGAATTGGCGAGTTAAGTATCATCCTTTGCAGAGACATTTTCCAGGCAAGTTCTCGACTAAGTATATGACTGTCCAAACGATAATTAACTAATGTAACAGTAAATCAGCCTATAAACATATAATCATTCAAAAATAAAGCATTAATGTTACATATCTGCTAATAAGTAAGTATAAAGTAACCATTAAACTCGAAATCGCCCCGTGGTACGTAGTATACGGTATTGCTGTCAGGTTACAAATAAAAAATTAAAAAATGGAAAAGCTTGGTATTGACTCCTGTACAATAAAAGAATACGGTATGCATATATGTGTATCGACCCACTGCTAGATATTTATAATTGTTTCAATAATTAAGAGAAATATACTCAGGCGTTTACATTATTGTAAATATAGGTAGGTAGGTAGATAGGTTGGCGTAGTTTCGAGGTCAGTTCGTCACAGTTTGCTAAATAGACCTTTATGTCGCAGTAATGCTACCCACGTTGTCTTACTTACTTTATTCTGTTAGTGAAACTGATTTGAAATCCTTTTATTCAAGCTGATTACTGTTGAACATACTAATAACACCTGTTATGGAAATAAATGAATCATGCCTGAACATTAGAATCAGAGCTCTTGGAGAATATTCAATTAGATTTAGATTATTACTGAAATATTTAGTCAAAAATAGATTAAATTTTATAAGTCAATGGCTTAAATCTACATTAATGGTCAAGGCAAATGGGTAGATAAAATAAACTAATAGTTTAATGATTGTGACGACCTTTACTTGTGAACGTTGCAAATTTTCGCTAAGTTTCATCTGTTTTTGAGATAAAAAATTGTGTGTATGCAGTTCACACGCAGTTGAAGTGAACCAGAGTCCGACAAGGGAGGGATTCTAAATTTCGTGACGTCATATTTCATATATTATATCGTTATAATATATTTGAGTTTTAAAAACGAAATTTGAAGTAATAACGAAAGACTTCAAAACATTTCCAACTCTATATGTATGAAAATAGAGTATAAATGATTAAATATAATGTACTCTATCACATTCTCTCGCAGGCTTAGTCCTATAGATTTATGTGTTTCTCTTTTTAGTGTCGCTTTTTTTCGTTTCATCGAGTTTCAAAGGACAACGATTCGAAAGAAGTTTCACTTCAAAAATATCCAGAAAATACTTGTGCCATATTTGTACTTTTATACATGGTAAAATTCTAATTTAAGAATCCATTAAACCTGTGTCTAAAAGCATTCTATCTGTATCAGATAATTTTATTATACGACATCCAAAAATAAAATTACTATGGGCCTCGCCCAAATTCATGCCTGTCGAGCGAATATCTTATTTTGAAGTAGAGCCTCATCCAACCGTTTGTGAGACAGTATTCTCAATCATGTAATTAATTGCATCAAGTCACAGATGATAATACGGCACATATAATTATTTACTTGAAAGTATGAATGAATATGCATTATTATGCGTTAAAATATATGGTTAACAGACATAAAAATTTACAATACAATAGGCGGTCTTATCGATATTATGATTACTTCCAGACAACCTATGGATAGACAAGAAATTCGGTAAGAACAGTGGTATGTTGCATAATTACTAAATATACATAAATAAATAAAATACATTACACTTACTCAAATTATTATAAAGAGCGAAAAAAAGTCAATAAAATCAATGACTGCAGGTGCATCCCTGAAAGCCTTGAAGTTCCCTGAAAGTAGTACAAAACAATTTGCCATTTAAGAAGGAACAACTCATCTCGAAGCTGTTAAATGGTAAAAATACTGTTAAATTGATTTATTACTTGATATAAATAAAGACTTCTTGTCATTCGCAATGTAAAAGCAACTCCAAAAAATGATTTCATTGAGTCCGAGGACATTCTTATAATTCTATATTAAATCCACCGTATTAATTATGACTCAAGCTTTATCTTTAATGTCGAAGATCACTATTAATATATGAGCTATAAAGTTATATATTACAAGCATACAACAATGAATCATAAGTTTTAATAGACAGTAGGAAGTTTTAGTACAAAAGTTGTGTTGCTGAATTGATACCACTTCCAAGAGTAGTTTGTTTTTTATGCAGTGCGCCACAATGAAGTCCATACAACCTTGTTGTTAGCACCAGCTCAACCAAATTGTAGGTCTTCATTTAACAACAAGCAAGGGAGATCTTGTGGTAACGCGAAACGAGGTATTGCACATTCCATTTGCAACATAATTTCTGTTCAAATATTATTGATATCCTGCGACTGTTCCTTATTTTCATATTATAATTTTTTGGAAAATAATTACTCGGCAAAATATTCCACCAAAAACATCTGTCAACAATTATGTTGTGAAAACTGTAATGCAAAATATAGTATAAAAAATCTTGTGTTCTTTGCTAGTTAAAAATATATCAGTGAATGTTACATCGTCATTGACCAACATGCAAACAAAATCATTTTGTAAAATTCTTAGTTGCTCTTTTATCACACTGCATTCTGTGAAACTAAATATAAGTTTATTGTTTCATCGTGAAACCTATTTAAAAACAGAAATTGATTTCTATCGGACTTTTAAACTATTCCTTTCTTGCAATTAAGTTAGTTAATCTTTAAAGTTAGAAAATATAGTCTATGAAATAATGTACTGAAATAGTTTGCATTTAAGCATCTAGACGCCTTCATACTTAAGTGAAAAAAGAGGAACTGTTAAAATGATAATTATTTTTATGTCCCAGTCGCTTGCAGGTTTCAGTTCTACGAATTTTGAAGTTCTCGTTCTTCGTTGTCCCCTCAGGTGATTAAAAACATTTTTATTTGGGAAAATAGCACGTGAACAATATACATATACATACATTTGTAAATATATATTGTTGAGTATAATACGATAAAGAAAAAATATGAGTGCCCCCATAAATTTTTATTACCTAAAAGAAGATAACTTTACCTTAACTGATCTTAATTTATCTAGTTTGTTATATTCTACCCATAATTTCATAAGACTGTAAGTATAATGTTGAGCTTAGGTCATCGTATTTTACAGGTATGTGAGTTGGTCCAGAATGCTAGGTTTTTTTAGGCAGGGGAAATCCATTTGAGGATCTAAGCCGTGACAAGGGCACAACCTTGGGGGGAATATTCGCAACCCGTGTGTGGGATTCGCCAGATCGGGGGTGACACTAGCATACACAGTCAAAACTGGTGACATGCTATTGACACTCCCCAGTTAGAGATACCCACTAAAATCCCTGGGTATTCCGTCCTGCGCCTTATGCTAGGACTACGGATATATGACCTAGCCTCTCCGCAGTCCTGGCAGGCGTGGGCCTCGCAAGGCCACTTCCACTACCGGGGGACTTTTAGAATGCTAGATAAGTTATCTCTTTCTCGTTATGTCATACGACCAGTCATGCTATACGGGTCGGAATGTTGGGCCACTAAAGTGATAAACTACAAACGTCTCCACTCAGCTGAGATGAGAATGTTAAGATGGGTGTGTGGTGTTACAAGAATGGATAAGGTGAGAAAAAAAGAAAGAAAAATGTAGAGGAAGAAGATTAAGTTGGTATGGGCATATAACGAGGAGGGATGAAAGTAACGTGACATAAAGAATGTTAAACTACAAGATGGATGGCAACACATTTAAAGGTAGACCAAAAAAAGATGGATGGATTGTGTGAAGGATGATATGATGATATGCAGTGTGACAGAAGAGGTATGTCAGAATAGAAGAGTGTGGAAGGAAAAGACATATTGTGCCGACCCCAAGTAATTGGGATATGGTGAAAGAAAAGAGAGAGCTAAGTTATCTCTTTGGAGGACCATACTAATCCGTTGATAGTTATACATATTACAAAATTTTGTTATTGTGATTTAATTCTCGTTCAAACCATTTAATGACGTGATTTCGATCGACTCAATGTTAATTCCCGCTTATCATTTTCCGGGATGTATACGCATGTTACAGTCGTGGAACATTTAAGCGAATGCCTTTGTAAAAATAAATGAATAACATCAATTATAAATATTATGATCAATTCTTTTTTTATATTTTGGTTTTAGATTATATATTTATTTAACTTCTTTTCGTGCGGCTTATTAATTAGATACTAGTTTACTTACTAGTAATTAAAAGTTACAAAATAGTAAAATATAGTTATGCTGATATATCAGTCTTATATATTATTCTTCGTACATCGTCGTTTTAATTTTTTTAAATTATGTTTTCCTTTGATCAACATTCATCTGATTTAGAAATCAGTTTTAATAAAAAATATGTGTTTTCAATTGTCAAAATAGCTATATGCGAACACACTTAACGTAGAAAATATACAATGGCGAATTGAGAATGTCTTCTTTTTTAAAGTCACTTAATAAAAGCTTTTAAAAGTGAACTTTATACGATAACCAATGTCCATATTTCGACAATTTGCCTGTACGTCGGTCTGAAAATGTGTCTCGAATAGCTTCCGGAATAGTTCAACAGTTTACAATGAAAAAATTACGGATTTAAAGAGGAATTTTATCCTTCATTTCATAAACGAGGTAACGAGCATAATAAGTACTGTAATGTAATCTCTATTCCAAAAACTCAAAGCACGGTAGTGTTTGTACCATTTAGCATTCTAAATATGAATTATAGGGGTAATTGTGAAATGCAGGTATGTATTAGTACATATGCATAGCCTAGATAAACGTTAAGGTAATGTAGTAAACAATTTTAACGTAACTTTGTAAAACTTATTTTTATTAGAATACATGGATTATAAATTAATAGGACATGAAATCCATTTTTTTCCATACATATTTATTTTATTAATTAAGGAAAACAAAGCATACACAGCGATACACCACGATGTAACATTCAACTGAATAAATGTGAATAAAGAATGTATTCCAAGTTCTCAGAAAGAAAAGATAAATTGAAAAAATATGGGGCGTTGTTTACTCGTGGAAGTTCTTCTTATCTCTTCAGAGATCTTATGTTCAGAATACATAGAGTTTACTATAACCGACATCGGGTTAGACAAATATTAATTATTGTATAAAGCAACACTGTACCAGATTATTTCCGTAATACATGTTTGTCTATGCTTTGGTGTACAATAAAGAGATATCCATCTATTTACATAACTGTATTCGTCGTTGTAGAACTATTGGCATACATAATATCATTCCTTACGACGTCAAATTAGCATTTCTTGAGCTTTTCCCGAGAACTGGTGGACGCAGTGTAGTTTTTCAATTAATTGTTTTCATCTTAAATAATATAACTGTTTTGCATTCCAACAAAACAGGTATTATGTGTTGACTGAGACACACAGTGTTGCTAGAAGAAAGCATAGTAAATATTTGCCTCTTTACACTATCTATGGTCTAAGACTTACCCATTTGTCCTTGGTTTTATACCTTTCTCTTTCACTCACCAGCATGACATCTCTTTCCTTGATATGATAGATGTCAGATATCTGTCAATTCATATAGTCTTCCACACACCAGCAAGAAACTTGCTGCAACACTGTGTGTCTCAGTCAACACATAATACCTGTTTTGTTGGAATGCAAAACAGTTATATTATGTGTCTCTGTCGACACACAGTGTTGCTAGAAGACCTGTTTGTTATCTGCTGGTGAAAACACAAGTAATACAATGCATATGATGATTAGAGATTTAAAATATTTCTCAAAGTATATCCGATTTACTTTAAGAATTTTAATTTGTCTGTGAAGAAAAATAAAAAAAAATTAATACTAATAACCTCACAATTTATCAATTTCCAACAATATTGATTTATATTATTATATGGATAATAGTCTCTCCCTGTCTCCCTAGGTTTGCTGGAAGAAAACTCTCTTTGGAGTTGTTAATCTTGTTTTGGTACATCACCACGCTCTGTAGTTTTATATGTAACTACTTTGTGTACAATAAAGAAAGAAAAAATAATAATCCTCCTATCTGAAATCAATTATTATTTTAAAGAAAATGTTGATTAGATGATAAGATCTCAAGGTTCCTTGGTAAAGAACTTATCTTATGAATCTTCCATTAAAAATGGAAAACCTAAAGGTAAACATAACTAAAGAGCCTTAATAATAACTAAAATTAGTTTATAGCTAATCTTGACTAGGTCTGATATCATTAATAGAAACATCTGTATGTTTCAATACTTATAAGATTCCTCTAATATCTCTTGGACTGGTCATTTTATAACTAACATCTTGTATCAACATCTAGCTAATAGATATATATGTAGAGTAGTATTAATCTCTCCCCCCCCCCTTTTTTTTTATAGAGTACTATATTGTATATTTACAAAAAATATTATATACAATGTCTCTGAAAACAGTAATTATGGTTCTTTAAGCAATTTTTATCTTTGAAGATAATGATAGAAATGTATAAACTTGTACTCATTCTCTATCTAGGCTTTTTGACCTCTCAGATACTGTTATAAAATGTTTAATGTGTATTACAGGACTAAACAATAATTTCGGTGTTTCCGTAACATCCAGCTAGACTGCTTATTATTTTATTTATAATCTTGTTATTACACAAAGTTGTGGCTACCAGCCGATTGTTTTGATTGTCTGGGGATGCCCTGGTGTCAACAGATCATAGATTCTACAGCCTGAGGCAAGTAATAGTAGTGACTATCCAGCTACTAATATGAAATTATATATACTTATATATATATAATTTTATTTATTTATTTTAATTTTGTCAAATAGAAATACTAATATTCTAGACAAATAGCATTTTAAATTTCTGGTTTGACAAGTGAAATGGTCTTAAGTATTTGATGATCATCTTACATCTCTGATAATGTTATTATATGATAGATAGAAAACACTTTAATTTACACCATTTCAAAAAACTTAAGAACTAGTAATATATGATAGCCTTTTAAAATTTATTTTTGGCAATGTCTATTGTAGATATATAGTAATTGTAGTTGTAAGTATTATTAAGTAGGTGTCTGCCAACTACTTTGATAAGTCTTGTCATTTGTGATTCAGTAAGAGACTTGATCATTCAAACTCTAACTTTTTAAGCAAAAAGGGGCAATCTGTCTGTATGTCCATCTACTGAGATCTTCCTCCTGTCTTAAATGAGAATTGTTAATAATCTTTGCTTTCAAGTTTGGCCTCCGAAAGCCCTTGGTCTATTCTGGTATTAATAAAAGGAAATTTCCTTTAACCTGGTTCAAGTAAGACAGTATTCTATTAGGCTGGGTGGGGAAAATTGCCAAGCCCAGCCGAAAGTCTCATTTCTACCGAATACATTGTAGAAAAATGAGCACACCTGTCTGGGGCCATTCATTACATACTTTGATGAAAATAAGTTCATGCCTTGGACGCTCCAAATTTTGAACATAGCCTTCATGGCCTGGAGCAGAAGAAGCCACTTCAGAACTTTAGGACCATTTGGCATCTGGCTTCTCGTTCAGTTTAGCTTCCCCGAGAGCTAAGTGGCAGAGAAAGAGAGTTATGCTCCATTGTTCTGTGAGATTCAACAATATGGTAAGCATCTTTATTTATTTACTTTTTTAGGTAAAGGGATTACGTCCTTTTCTCACCATGTATGTACAATATGCACCTCTTTGAGTCATACACTGACTATTTATTCTTACAAACATAGTATACATCTCGTTCCTCTTTGAACTCCAAGAAATTGGTTACAGGCCCACTTTCCAATCAGTGAGCAAATCCTGTTTAGCTGAGCACCTCAACCTGAATTTGAGGTCAAAAGACTGAATAATACAGCTATTTGAGTACTGGTTCTGAGCCCTGCTCTCCTTTGACCAACTTTATTTCAGGTCTTGCTAAACAGTAGGGTTAGATATTCCCTCTTGGCCTGCTCTGTTTGAATAATTTTAGGAACATTTGCATAGTGATTGTGAAGCCAATTCTTTAAAATTGCATAGTATGCAAAATCTCAATTTAGTCATTGTTCTAGAATATTATAAAAAACAAATTTGTCCACAATGGTTCTGCACCGATAAGTGGTCTTCTTTTACAGTGAAATGACAAATGTTATGTCTTAGTACAACACTATTAGCAAGACAAGTTTGTGATAAATGTCCTTTCAATCATATTAATTAAAAATCAATTTAATTTTTGACACTAACTCTTGGTTAGCTTAAGTAAACAACCGGTTTACTAACCTCGGTGTTTTATTTCCCCTACTGAGATTTTCAGTTAGGTTTTAAAACAAGTTCAATCCTGTTTGAAAACTCGTAATTGTACTTACATCTCATGTTCAGTAGAATAAAGCAAAATACTTCCCCCTTCGTCCGAACTTGAGAAACGACGATAATTTATCGTAATTGGTTTCACTCGATGTGCTCGTAATAAAAGAAATCACCAAAGGCTTAAAGATTTCGAATGTTGCACATTCCACTTGGAACACTTACTTGTCGTAGTTTGTACTTATTATAACACAATTAAAAGACGAATGGTAAGTGTTATAATGAAGTACTATATTATTTTCTTGGCACTGTGTTGTCAACACTTCAAAATTCTATTAATATTGAATAGTTTTAACACTTTGAAATAATTTACAAATTTTGCAATGTTTTACCGGCAAAATTTTACAATGCATATGAATTGACAGATATCTGACATCTATCATATCAAGGAAAGAGATGTCATGCTGGTGAGTGAAAGAGAAAGGTATAAAACCAAGGACCAATGGGTAAGTCTTAGACCATAGATAGTGTAAAGAGGCAAATATTTACTATGCTTTCTTCTAGCAACACTGTGTGTCGACAGAGACACATAATAAATGACATATTTTGAGTACCTGTACATTATGTCTTCTATCTAATGATTCAGATAGTCTATAAATCAATACAAATATATTATGTAAACAGATTATCAACATTTTTATACGCACATAAATTATTTCAAAGTATCTAAAAAGATTTCACAAATGCTACTATATATTTTAAAAACTTAGATCCACTGATGTATTTAATTTTTATGTGATTTATACTATAAAATATTTTAATATTACGAGAAATAAAATTTACATGTTATTTTCTTATTAAACGACGAAGTTTTTACATACGTAATTCCAGAACTTCCGCGCAGTTGTACATTAGATCATTAATCACAATAGTCACTCTCGTAATAGCTTTAGGATTTTTCTCATAGATGCCGGTAAATTTTATCTTGGCATAATGTTGGCAAACCATGCCATTGTTTAGTTTTTTTTTGGCAAGTCTTGACGCTGGGTATCGTCCACAATGACACGGTGTGTTACATGCTTACTCGTATATGAACAATAGGTCTACAATGCCATCAGCCGGCTACGCCTTTGCGGTATGATTTAAGAACTTTCCATTTTATTGTTTTCATTTCATGACAAGAGTTATTATGAATGTGAAAGAAGCAAGTGAGGTGTGTAAGAATAAGCCTATATTGCGCTCTGTTGTTCGTGCCTACCCCGCAAGGGAACTGGCGTGAAGTTATGTATGTATGTATGTTTTCATTTGTAAACAGAGTAGGTTTGAATTCTTAATACAATGTTGAATGATCAACTTAATTGTTCCAGAGGTAGTTTAGCCTCGTAATCAGTAAAATATTTACGTGTATGTCATGTATGAAAAGCGTAATGGATATGATAGTCGTATTGCGTCGTAGTATCTGTGCATACCTGTAACACGATAGTTTACCGTCACATCAACTGAAATGTTATAATTTTACAAAATATTAGAGCTTCCTTGATTTCATATGAAGGTGGGAGTTAAATAAGATTTTAATTAATTATTGGACAAACAGTAATTTAAAAAACTTTTAACTTAAGATGTTAGATAGGTTTTCCAAAGCTCCTCACTTTTTGTTGTAAGATTTATGTCATACCCAAATATTTTGATTCGGTATGAGTATACTTCCTATCCGTATTTTTTATTCAATAATCCCGCGATGCGACTTCTGGTCTATCGCAGGTTCGGAATCGACCTGCACCAATGTGCAGGGAGTTTGCTTAAATAAAAGAGTTTGTCCAGGTGCACCCTGGACTGGATTGGACGTGTATATAATCCTTGGCTATGACAAAGTCTGTGCTGCAATTAGTCTGGATGTTACCTCCCTAACATATGAGATTGAAGAGGTCTGCTAGCTATAAGGCTCAAGGCTGCAGAAATTTCGAGATCGTGAAGGTCCAATTTAAGAAACAGTGAGGTAGTTTTAATAGATATCCGACAATTACCGAGAATCTGACTACCTTCCTTCTGTCCCTAGCAGTGGGTAGTAGAATATTTCCATTTCGCCCAATAAAGTATGGTCATAATAATTCATGTATTTTTAACCAGTTTTAACTATTTTTATCATATACATACCAAGATTGAAAGGAGTAAATTTGCAATAATATTCTTTTTTGGCAATGTAAAAAAGAGCGTGAATTTTCAAGTATTGTATTATTTTCGATATAAGTATTTGGAGAAATCCTTGACACATGATTACATTACTTACATTAAATCATAACTCTTAACCTTATTATAACGACTATTTTATTATGCATTTGCGTGAGACTGCAACTTGCAAAACTTTTATTAATAACCTACTTTATATCTTCTTTAAGTCAAAGACCGGTGAAGTGCCAGAGCAGATGTTTGTATAACATTAATATCTTATCACAATGTTGCCTGTAAACGTAATTTTTAATAGCCCCGAAAAATGTATGATGCATATAAATTACTTGAATGTTATTAGTATTAGACTCAAAAAATGATAAGTACATTGTACTTTGTTCCGTAAAAGTCAGAGAAACGCAACTATTTATCTTTATGTATTTATGTTGACTACAAACTTAATTGTATTAAAATTCCATTCCATTCAAAGATAGATAATTGTCATTAAAATTAGGTAAATGACCTATACATATTTGCGTATGGCAGATGCTATGTATTTGACAGATGTGGAATAAATTATCATTATTGACAAGTACCTAATATGACTTATACCTTACTGTAGTGTGTAAATAATTTCTTATATGCGTAACTTTACGAAGGATATTATAAACATTGGAACCTTTAGTAGTTATCGATTCTGTGCTATTTTTCTGTCTTTAATTATTTCCGCAATGCGAATTAAGAGATTAAGCTAATGAGGGCATCAGTTTTGTCTGTTAATTTGAATAGACAATCAATTAATATTAAAAGTGAGTCGGTTAATTTAGTTCAGTCCATAAGAAGAGCCGTGAAAGTGTTTGCCACAATAAAGAGGTACAAACGTGCATCGCTTTCACGTATTTGGCAGATATTAATTGGTATATCAATTTGGTGCCTTATTGGTATAGTGCCCAATCAAAATACACTGGCGGATTTAGGTGTTTGTGTATATAGATTTCTAAAATGCTCCAATAAGCTCATTATATTTGACGGAAAATACTGTTTTGAGCGAAAAGTCGGCCGAGCGGAACCAATTTGTACAAATAGGGCTTCATCAATTATGGAAAGTTTTCTTGTAAAAACGAACCGGTAGAACTTAATATTATTTTGAAGGTAGAAACTGCGTCACTTGAATTCATTATCATTTGAAAGGTTTCTTGAAGCTTATTGGGTAGCGGAAGTAGATCTTATTTGTACGCTTCATTTGTTTATTAGCCCAGCCTTGCACCAGCAAGTGTTTCTCGCAAAGCCTATAAGGCTAAAAGCGTACTATAATTTAACAATACCGGACTTAGCTGTTGAAGGGTGAGTCTGATATATAGACAATAATAATGGGTGTTTTGCTTTAAAGACTTGTTTGAAGAAAATTTATTGGAGTTAGCTTATTCTAGATTTACTTTGAAGAGCTGTTCCGTGACGAAAACACGTTTTCGTCTGTATCCAGTAACATGGGTCGGATTCCAGCAATCAGAGGGTAAAAACCTTTAGACAGCTAAGACATCTATTTGGCCTAATGTAGGCCTAGGTAGGTAAATAATATTACGAATACCACGTTCTAATCACGAAGGAAAGTATTAAAAATAGTAACCTGTAACTCTCTGTTCTTTGAGCTTGCTGAAGTGTGGAACAAACGAATGCACCTGTAACAAATTTAGAGGGTGTCCCCCTCAAAGTGAAGACTCTTGAACTCTGGAGTGGATTGTAAATGCCAATATCTGACTAATTGCAGTCTTTTTATTTTTCCCAAGATTTCCTAAGTCCGTCACATGAAACAAACCCTAAAATCATGTGGTTTTGTATGAATTCAAAACCGCGTGATTTTAGGATTTGTTTCATGTGACACAAAAATGTCTATTAATATATAGACATTTGTAGTAGAATAGTTCTAGTTGTGTATGCTTTAAGTAAAATTACTTATCCCAGGTTTTTAGAAGAATTTGCGGGATTTATGTATTTTCATAGTAAAATATCTACTTGCAGGAAATAACTTTTAAATTTAAATATTGGCAAAATAATCTAAACATCTTTGTTACATGTCCAAAGAGGATGAAGTTGCGGGCAAATACTAGTTGGTTTTTTGTAAATAATAATGACAGTCCTATGGGCTGTTAACGACCCACGGCGTTCCTGGGGCCTCCCACTATAGCGTAACGGACAGTATACCTGCCTCGCTTGTGCAAGGCGGTTTGGCAGGTTTGATAGATCGGTTATCTCGATGTGAAGGTTTCAACGCGATGTTTTCCTTCACCATTGCTAGAGTGGTGGTGGTGGCACAGGGTAATTGTAACAATATGCACATTAGGTCGAAAAACTGCCTTAATAGGTGCATGCGTTCCGATTAGTATTCGAACATGCGCCCTTTGAGTGTGGGACGCGTGCGCTACCCATTACTCTACCACGACCTCCAATTATATAGTGTAATTTAATTTAATATTTAAGATAGACTAATTCGTAATTTTATTTAATTAAAAACTCCAAGTTAGTATTGTAAACTGATTTAGAATTCTATGAAACACTTTCTAAATAGTTGGCCTTTACTCGTATCATATTGCAAAAAGAGGTGGGCCAAAAACTAAACGATAAAGGCATGCATTGTTGTCGATATCATCATAATATTCCACACACATTTTCAATACTTTCTATTGTTGTATAATGTTAGTTCTCGATGACAGCCGTCCACTATTATAGACATGGATTTCATATGCTTGTCGCATTGTTTGGTACACACATCTATTACACGTAAAGTGTATGCTGTTTGCGTGCCAAAATATATATAATAAAGAAATTATATCCGTGTCGCATTCGTTTTGCTCGACTTGTTACAAAAATAGTTACTATTTTTTGCATTTTATCTATGGCCAACTCATATGACTGTGATTACTGCGTTTCTGAATCTATAGTAGCTATAGCGTCTTGAAAGGAAAAGGAATCGTTTAAGTTAAAAAAAAATACTTTCACTCATACAGAAACAGAGAGGTATAATATGTATTTTTAATACGATTCTGTAGGTAATTTGTTACTGCGTCAAGGAAGCAGTGAAAATTACGTGATGAATTCTCATCGCATCTTTATTGAGATATTATTAAAACTAGCTGGATTTGGTTGTCGCTAGTTTATAGTAACTCTTTATCATGCTAACGAACATTCAACTCGCTGTTGTAGTAAAAGGAAACAGCCGGATCTTAATTTACAAATATATTTAGGTGCTTTTACAAAGATATCTATGCTAATAAAGAAAACTTATCACGGGCCTATACGTGGATATCAATTATCTCAACAAGGTGTCGGTAGTACCAGGCAGGATGTTCTGGGTAGATGACTGCACTCGCTAGCAATGGGCAGCACGTCGTAGATGCTCGCACTGAGCAGCAGCAGGATCGCGACAGCTACCAATGACCCTACAGTATTGTGGTTATTCCTTTTACCTGGCATTCTTCCTGTTTTGCGTACTTGTATACAGTTCGCCAGATTATTTTACGTTCAGGGTTTATTATAGCTCAGATTATTTACATCGTAAACAATTCGTATAACTTTCTATAGTAAATGGCCTTTCTCAGGTTGATATTTCAAGACTTATGGATAGTTCCTGAGTTTAACGAATGTTTCTAATAAAAGTTATATACATATGTATGGACATAAATGTGAAAACCACTTTTCACGCCTTAAGTAATTTTATTGTGTACTTATATTTACTTTTAATAACGGGAGAGTATAAACCATATCTATACTAATATTACAAATGCGTTTTGGGTGCATGTTTGTTGCTTAATCGCGCCAGAACGGATAAAGGGATCCGGATGTAATTCGTCACATAGGTTATAGTCTGGGATAGCACATACGCTACTTTTTATCCAGGAAGAACGTAAGGTATACGTGGGATAACTGAAAACTAACTATATATTAAAATAAAGAAGAATTACAAAATTCACATTTATAATGACAACATTTATATCTTCATAAAATATAATTATTGAAATACTAGAATTGATTTATCGTTTAATGAAAATAAAATAAAATTGCAGAAAAATGATAAATAATTGTGTAACCTAGAAAACGATAAATTTCATCGATGTCATAATATTTGGCCAACGTGCGTGCGTATGTAAACATATTGTCAACAAGCTCGTTAGTATCCAATCAATGCCATGTTTGTTAATTATAAATCTTACATAGTAATTAATTGGGCTGCCAGGGAAATGAATTACTTTGTGAATTTTCAGGGAAAATACATTAATTAAAAACTACATAGAGGTTAAAAAACAACATTTACTTTGAATCGTCCTTGCAGCATAGAATGGGTAACATGCTGCTTTTACCAGCGATTCATAAAATTTGTATACTGACCTCCTGGGCCCAAGTTAAAGCTCTATTACCCGGGACTACGTCCGTATTTATTTTTTAATTTTAGTAACGCTAGAACCAGGTTTTTGCCAGGTGGTAGGACATTCGCCCGGCTGGATGGCTACCACCCCTGGTCTAAAGTATCGCCATAACAATCTTGAATTGTGTTCCGGCATTAGTGGCCAGGTTCCAGTCTCCCTTAAGAGAGCAGCAGCGCATTTGTAGCACCTTTGGTGTTGCAAATGTCCATAGGCGATGGTAACCGCTTTCCATCGAGTGGGCCGTCTGCCTGTCTTCTCAACTTCTGCAATAAAAAAAAAACAAAAGTCTGATATGAGTTTTCATATCATATGAGGAAAATAAATAAAAACTGATTAGTTAAACAAACAGCTCCTTCTCTAATAAAATCAGGCGTTAAATCCATATCTAAATCTGACAAAACATCATCACGTACGTCTCATATGAAACGTAAAGTATTTTTTTTGTCTGTGGCATTCTACCAGCCAGTATTTTTTAGTCACTGATGATAAACATTTAGCTCAAATCTATGTAAATTAAATAATAATTTTGTGAAAAATAATTTATAAGTATAAAATGATGTTACAAAATTATTGATATTTTTTATTAAAATTTATGTCGCGATTTAAAAGTGGCTATAAAAAAGTTGGGACATAAGTCGCATGTATTATGTAAGGTTCGCATAGATTTCAAAATTTTTGACAACACGCAGAATCGCTTCTCAGGGACGAAAAGTGCTGTTTTCATCCCTGTGATTGGGCAATTCTAAGCGGACTATCAGAATATGAGAAATGGAAAGATTGTTTATTGCGACAAAAAGCAGCCTATTTCCCTCCCTTCTTAAGCTACAATTAATTTTATGTATATTATTGTTTGAACAAATTAATTAAAAAAAAATGTTCCCCTTGCAACAGATTTTGATAGAATACCTATCAAAATCTGTTCAGCCCTTTATTTGTGAAAATTTATCAAATGGTTACTTTCGTATTTCTGATATCAGTCAGTTGGTATATAATGTATAACAGGAAATTACAATAGGATTTTATAAACAAATAATAGGTAACAGTATTTATATTTTATATAGTTTAAAAAATAGTTACTGTAAATCTTAATTTTCCTATTAGAGAGATTAACCTAAAACTTTTCTTCGTACGAATTGGCAATTTAACGTTTGTTGATGTTTAGTTTTGTGGCACATTATCCGTTGTTTTTATGTATTTTTAGAAGTTCCTCCGTTTCCAAGTATTTGTAGCTACTAGACTGGTTTAAAATTGCAATTTCATTGAAGAATTTTTAAGGCGAAAACAGTTGTGTTACTAGCAATTAGCAAAGGTGTGTTTTTTAAAAAGCACGTAGATGACTATTGTGTACTAAAGTAATATGTAAAAAAAGAATTTATATCTAGACTAAAGTCATATGCAAACAAAAAAAAACTTTACAACGAAATACATAAACACTTTCGAAGAAAGTAGGAATAATAATTATAATCGCTCAGTAAAAAACGTACCACCAAAAAAGTCCTTAAATTCTACGCGACTAGGGGTCGGTTCTTATCTCCTACCGACAGTTCATTTGGCTTACTATTGGTTTTTTATTTATTTACTCTACGGACTTGAGTTCCGTGCCCTTTTTTACAACTTAATTTACAAAAAAGTTTTTATAATTTATACACGCTTATTTGTTATTGTGTGTGACATCTATTGAATGATGTTTGTGTTGTGGTGTGCCTTAAGAATCACTTATTATATTAATTTATTCTAATTTTAATATTAAACTTGTACTAATGTAGAGTGTATCTGTTACATGCTGGTGTTGTGAGGAAATGCATGTGCAGTGTGTGCATTATCGGTTAAAATTTCTCATAAGTTTCATACAAGTAATGTCAAAATTAATAAGTAGTAATAATAAGAAAATTAATTTTAAGAACCGGCCATAGTGACGCTTTTTGTAGTGTTATAATTGAAATCATTTTTGGATCCAATAAGTCAAAAGTTGACTCTTAATAAGTTTCTTTTCAAATGTTGATTGATGTGTTCTAAAAATATGTAAATTTTAAAAAACGTCAGTTCACTAGAGAATTCATTTGTCATTTAGTTATGATTCGAAGCTTTTCCGAAACGATAACAAAAAATTGTTATTCTAATATTCCTCTTTCCCTCTATAGACTACGAAAGAATAAATAAACACAAAGGATTTTTTTGTAAAGTTGCATTATTGATACAAAGTCTCGGCGCGCTCCCTCCGAATGAATATCTCGTATCTGCTGGTAAGCTTTGTATTGTATATATTTTATTTACTATCAATTACACAAAAAGTTACGTGGTTACCTAAGGTAGGTAAGTTACCTGGTTTTGGTAATCCAGTTGTTGAATATCAAAATAGCTGACGGCTTCCACGGGTTCACTTTACTGTCTTGGTATTTATTATGTGAATACTAATAATAATAAACCGACTAAATAAAAAAAGATTTCCATTGAAAATTATCATTTTTATCACGCTTTAACTACAACGAACGCTGAAAATGTAAAATATTCGTAAAGGTTTTTTTCAGGCTTAGATGTATCCGATCATTATTTCGCGTTATATAACAACCGGCAAGGTCGTGGTCATACGCTAGTGGTTAACAACGCACAAAATGGAACATAATGACCGTGTTACATGTTTTGTTATATTACAACCACCATAATGCAGATAAGCAGGTTCTGTTCAGAGAATTACGATGATGCAGTAGTAAAATAGTACAAAATTAAAATTTGTTTATGTTTGTAGTTTAGTAGTAGTTAGTATGGATTTTAATTGACGTTTGACGATACCTCACAGAAATTAATCCTTACAAGCGATACTATGATTTGTTGTTATAATACAGAATGTGTTTATTTAAAGCAAGCAAATCCGATTCGATTTCTGACAAGAGTTATTGAATATTCAAAAATCTAATGATACTACTTTTTCATCAAAATCGGCCTGACACTGCTTTGAATGTTTTTCGCTATTTAGTATAGTTTAAAACTTGACTCTGAAGGCCATTTTGAGAAATATGTTCTGTATATGGCTCCATTTACCCAGAAGGTAACCTATTCACACAGGACTGGAAACGAGTCTTGGCAAATTTACTGTAGAACGTGCGACCGAAGATCTTCAAAACCACTCTGGCAGGGCCGCGCCTGGATAAGGAAAGCAGAGCACCAGGATATGTGGAGCAAAGTTAGGAAGGTCTACATCTGGTAGCGGTACACTATGGCCTGACGACGATAAGAATTCACTTTCGTTTTCATCAAAATAATATATGTACATATATATAACGTTATACTTGTCTTACACAGTACACTTGTAACAGTTATTTAGTTGACCTACTGAATACAGAAACAGACAAATTCCAATAAAATTTATGCGTTATTATTTTATTACTCATTTATTTTGAAAACACAGGGTTTTGTTTCACTACCATTGTGTCGGTGACCTAACGGCGGAATATGTGTAATATTTATTTACTTCACCTTACAGTTTTCACATGTTCTTAAGTATTTTTCTACAATTTGTACGTAGTTTCTTTTAAATAATTTGTTCATTTTGAATGGTTAGGTATTTCACACTATCCGCCTTGGTATGCAAGAAATATGCAATTCGTCAAATTAATGTTGTATACATAAAGGTTAAAGTTAAACAATTGGTCACGTGAATAAGATATCAAGAGGATTTTAATGTGTGTAATATTCTTCGTCATTTTATTAGAGTATGTCGTGGTGGTATATTAAGTAAGGTAACCAAGCCTTATTCCAGTGGCGTAGATTCGAATATTGGGATAATATATTGGGGTAACGTAATGTAGAAATAATTTTACATAAAGTGTCCATTGTTAGAATTACCATAATGACGATGAAGGAATGCATCGTGAGGTAACTGATATGTCACGATTGCTTGTGTGTGAAACTCGCCAATCGTTTTGAACAAGCCTCGATTATACCTACTGTTCCGTGTTTTTAAGAAGGTCTAAAATAATTATACGCAGATATATTTTTTTAAAATTTAATAACGATATTCATGTTACCTCAGTCCTTCCATCCATGTCTCTCAGTTTGTGTATCTACATAGACAACCAACAGACATGGATAGCCGTCAGTCGGTTTCTCCGCCCTTTCGATAATCTGTCTATCTGTATTTGTAGCTCTTTTACTGAGTTGCATTAACAGGAATTTCTAGAATGCATCTCTGCCTAAAACGTGCGGAGTTTAGCTTAATAGCTCGGAACCAAATCCCATAACTTCATAAATAGAGCAATAATCCACCCACTTAACTGTTGGCGCCGCCTGATGATATATTGCTTTAAATGTCTACTTCAATTTTGAGTTGAATTTGCGCACTATTTTATTGAACTGGTTACATTCCAAATATTTTATTGAAGTTTCACGAGTATTTATTGCGCAGTTTCGACAGGTTTAATGGTACTCAACATATATTTAACATTTAAGCGCAATTTTGGCGATACAAATTAGCTTACGAAACGTTATAACTAGACTTCAAAAACATTTATTTTACTACAAAATTGACAAGCACTTCCGCGATACAGATTTTCTCGGTGGATGAGTATTCAAATTAGCTGTGCAATTTGTAAACCTAGCAACCAACATTGTTTTTGAAATTAATGTTTGTACATTCCTTGCTTTACAAGGCATTTACTGATGTTTTGTGCTTGCAAAAACATATTTTTATGAAAACCGTTTCATGATATTGTCCCCAATAAGCGTAATAAATCATTTTGAGCTTTAAAATTTCTTCGGAAGTACCATAGCGTGGGGTGCACCCACGCTTTTTTTTGCAATAAAATCATTTTCTTACACTATTTTTAATTCAAATTTATTAAAATTTATTTTTTATTTTTTAGCTGAGTTTTAAATTGGATAGCTGAGATGTCAACTCAAATTGTAGTAGTTTTATAAATAAATAAAGAATCTGGATTAAGAGAAGAGGTTGTTTGCAAACGTTTTACGGAAATTGACAAGCTTAAACGTATCTAACGATCTTCGGCTGGTGTAGACACGTGGGTGACGGCCTTCGGGATCAATATCAAGTCTCATCCTCGCTAAAGGCGTTCAAACAGGAGCACACAATTATACCTCGTGTACCTCTCTCGTTTGAACTAGTTACTAGACAGATGAAGCCGGGAAGTTATGATTTTATGCGGTTCGAGATGGGCTTGTGTTAGCTGAGTATAGCATTATGCTGTTGTATCTCATTCATCCCGAGGACAGCGTCACGAAGTAAGGCCCTAGGAGGAATACATCCCTGGAGTAATCACGTAGCACGCTCATGCGACATGCTAAACACGTTGAAGACCACGAATTACTTACTCTTCCAAAATACGTACTCTTCCCAGGATCGTATTTGGTGACTTATTCCTCGGAATGATTGAGATAATGGCATAATTGCTGCCATTGCAGCATGTATTCACGTGACCCCGGCCCATAGCGAAAGGACAAACACCTGGGTATTTTAATGGGTATACGAGCCTAGCTGAGGAGTTCCACGCTATTCCACCGTAGTTCCCCGAGTGGTGGGTTATGTGTAAATTTAATTTTAATTCACTGACAAAAAATACTGACCGCCTTTACACATTTTTTTTCGTGTCCACTTAACCGGCACGTACCTGCAGACACGTACCTTATGTTACCGCTTTAAACCATAGTTGCATGAATAGTTCAGTATTATGTAATATACCTACTTCAAACTTCATTACCTCCTGTGTTCATCAGTGTGTCATGCGTCTTTGATCTCTCTATATTTAGATCTACAGTCCCTTGATCTTGTAGGCATACCCGTAACATTATTTCGTAACTTACTCTAAATTTAGAAAATTCACGGCTGTTTGTAATAGTTCCTTATTTGATTTCGGTCTGCTTTACTAAAAATTAATATACAAGATGTTGTAATTTAATATTAAAATATTCGGAGCGTTAAATTACCTAATTTCATAATAGAGTTAATGTAATTGCTAACATCCATCCATTTGTTTTTATTATTTATAATAAACAATAAATCAGATAATTTTTGAATAAATTAATTTATATGAGTGACTAGAATTTGCCCGCGATTTTGTCCACGTTTGACAGTAAACGAATATAACAGTTATTTTGCCCGTATTTAAAAACAGAGACTTACTCAGTGGTTGCTATGACCGAAATCGTTTACTTTAGTATTTGTAGGTTCCTTCATGATGTTTTCTTTCATATCAGTATGTGGAAATTGTAACAATTCCCCAACTGCTTATATACAGAGAAGAATTTGATGGTCAACAAGCGTAACCACCAACTTAGATTAATAAGAGTTAAATGTTATTGAGAAACTTAGCTATGGTTCTGTGGTTTTAGAAAATTGTTTTTTTTGTGGTTAGTTAATGTAGACTGGCAGACCACTCCATCATAACTTCGAGTTATATCGCTGACTTCGTGTATCTTTAGGGCTCTGCAACCAAAGGGCAAAAATGGAATATCTGTACCTAAATGACCATTCAACACGTTTAGAAATAAATTCTAAAGCAATGCACTTACATATAAAAGAGGGCACGTAAATACCCTGCTTTCATCTTTCTTTTAAAATTCCATAATAAAATTATATTTAATTACTGTATAAACAATAATAAAATCAATAAGCTATTTAACTCGTTAAAATTATGACGTCATAGTGCAGTACGTTCAAACAAAATCAAAGAAGCTATGATCTTTTGTGTGACGATAAAAAGTATCTACCTACCATTATATAGATTCGTCTGTCAAGTAAGTACCTTAATACGCTATACAATCCTCCGCAGTGCTTGTTCCAAAACGTACTTAACCGGTTTTTGATGTTGAATTTCTATATGTTACTATCCTGGATAGTCTGGAAGAGATGTAATAATTATCTTTTATTTTCATTTTTTATTAAAGGAGATCAGCAGACAGGCACACGGTCCACTTGATGGTAAGCGGTTGCCATCGCCTATGGACATTGCAACACCAAAGGTGATACAAATGCGCTGCTGCTCTCTTAAGGGAGACGGACCTGGTCACTAATGCCGGAACACAACACACGGTTGTTATGGCGGCATACTCTAGGCCAGAGGTGGTAGCCATCCAGTCGGGCAAATACCCTACCACCTGACTGTGGGTTGTTTTGTCGCCTCTTACGACAGGCCGCCCGACCTCAGGTAATTGTATTCTTTCTCCGTTCCTGCATGGATTTTTTTTTACGGATTATCTATGTGTTTAGCTGTAATAATGATCTATGTTGACTAATGTGAACAATAAAGAGTTTTCTATCTACCTATCTATTCCTTTATCTTACCACTGGTAGAAAATTAACATTATTTGTATAGAGTTTATGTCTTTTAAACCAATAGTAAAGAATATGAATGAAAAGTAAGATATAAAAGCATAGCATTAATGTACATTGAAGTGCAGGTATTGGTACGCAGTTTAATATTTTCAGAACTACATGTATAATCGCCGAAACCGATATTGACCTCAATTGTGAAATTTAGAGCATGACGAAAATACATACATCTGATCAGGTCCATTACTTGATATTAGGTTATGTTTTATACATTGACGTAACTACAATAAATTTCACTTACATACAGATACACAACGTCTTTTTGGAAATTCGATAAAAGTGATAATAATAATATGCTGTGTTACTCTTTTTTCAAGTGATTAAACAATCAATATGGGTAAAATCAATAAAAATATTGTAACATCACATATGGGGGTAATCTAAAACGAGTGTTCTAGAAAAAAACAATATTCAGGATTGTGTTTTTGAATTGCGAAGTATGTGACGTCACTAAGCTGCGCGTAATTTTAATTAAATTATCGTTTCAACTTTGACGGGTATCTATGTATATTTTTTAAATATCCATTCATTTTCCATAGTAGTGGTTATTTGACATTTGGCATAATTCCGTACAAATAGTGTAAATCTTCTACTAAAGGTAATATAAAACAATGAATAGTATAAAAACCTGGCTTTAGATGGTGTTGATTATTCTTTTTAAATATGACTTTGAATTATTTATTTTACTGGCCAGTTTCTTGAACATGAAAGTATTGTTACTCTTAGTCATGTGTATGATGGCTACCCTAATTTCTTAGTTGTTCTATATATATGGTTTTACTACACTATTATGTATAGACTACTTTGTGTCAAATTTACATACAAATATAGATGAAAATGATTGAGCTATACAAATAAGGGCTGACAAAGGAGTTCCATTTTTGTTAGAATGGCTATGTAACGCATTAACAACTACACGTTCGGTTGGTCATTGTACGCCATTTATTTCAATGTTGTCGATCAGATTTCAATAAAATTGTTTCTTTCTGTGAACTGTCTGAATATTCCAAGGCTTTGTTCTCATAGCGACATAAATAGTGTTAATTACTTAAGAAGGTTCAAATTGTAATGTTTACTATATACACACTGGCGACTAGACACAAACAAGTTATCATACATCTCAGTTAAGGTGAAATGATTCACCACCTGTTAGCATTACGTAATATATTGTATATTTAATCACCTTATCTTAATATTATGAATATATATGAAAGTCTGTATGTTATAGTAGTGGTTACACGAGAGGTGAAAGTGACCTATTTAGGCAGGAGGTGGTATGACGCACGAGCGTAGCGAGGTTGCTAATAGTCCGAGTGTCTAAATAGGCCTTTCAGCCGAGGTTAATACTCTGCTTTTCATTTTGAGTATGAGGAAAGTATATTTGTTATATAGGTATATATGTAATGTAGGTATACGACTACAATTTGGTATATGGTTTATGATCTTTGCTTGTTCTGAATGTATGAAGGACTAAAATACTACTGCTACTGTTCAATGAAATATGTTATTACCACTACTACACCTGGGATAATGTTAATGACTATGTCACGCAGATGTAGCCAAGGGCTTAATGCGTTACTTTAAATGAGACATTGTTAACGACGTTAAACAGTGACAGAAAGATAGATACACTAATCGTTAACGCGTTATTTTTTCATGATGTAAGTAAGTCGCATTTGAACATAGTCTCTTACACTATCGCAGGTGGAATAGGGCATTATTCAATATTGATATTTCAATTGTCTCTTTTCTTTCACCTTCTCCCAATTATTTGGGGTCCGCGCAATATGTGTTTTTCGTCCATACTCTTCTATTTTGACATACGTCCTCTGTCACACCAAAAATTTTGGTCCACCTTTACATTTGTATCCATCAATCTTGCAGTTTAACATTATTTTTGTCACGTGACTTTCATCGCTCCTCATTACATGTCTATACCACCTTAGTCTTCTTTTTCTCAATTTTTCAGTCACGGATGCAACTTTCAAAGATCTCCTTATGTATTAATTTCTCGCCTTATCTATTCTTGTAACACCACAAATCCATATATTTCAATTCGTTGGAACATTGTGACTGTGTAAAACAAGCTATAGTAGATAGATAGCGATGTAGATCTCGCACCTGCCAGGATCGTGGAGCTGGTTAATCTGTTGTCCTATGACCCTGGCTTAAGGTTATAGAAGGAACACCGGTGTGGTTTTAGTGAGTATTTGTTAGATAATGGTATACCTACCTTATTGTCGGTCCTTGAGCAGTGGGATGCGTATAAAGCATTTCTACCTCGCAACTAGGCAAAGTGTTATCATGTGACTTAATTATTCACGTGAACAAATATTTGGCAACATTGTTTTTGTTTTCGAAGATGCAATGTAAAAACGTTCTCATAACATGTTCGAAGATGTTTGAAGAATCCATTAACTTTGTTAATATGATATAACCTTTATAGACGGTTGTTTTATCTTTTGTTTAAATTGTATAGTCTTTGTAGATGAAAAGACTTCTTACATAATACTTACATACATTATGCTGTACAATAACTTAATCTTTTAAACCATGCTGCATTGTTCTTATTTCTTTCCAAACGTTTTATTTCAACCAAATAATTTTTAAGTGCTTACTAGACTTGAGTAAAATTATATATTATTTTTAAAGAAATTAAGTAATCAAATTTTGTGAATTCTGAATCGCACACAGAGCCGAAGTTTAAAAAGCCGTCCTTATCGGCAGAAAAAATTATAACATACGCTGAGCCAGATGCAATACTAGTACGATATACGGTAGGTAACTCGATGACACAAAGAATGTAAAAATAAATAGGTATAAAAAAGTCAATGGGATATTTAAAATATTCCAGTACTTTGATAGACACTCAATTTTAAAACGCAGGTTTCAACATTTTTTTAAATATTGGAACATCGAAAAGTGTCTATATTGTGGGGTTACTTAGTTATGTAAGTTTTATGACGTTTTTATGTTTACATTTCTAATAGGCTATTTTGATTCTGTTTAAAGTAAATCTGTTTACTTGCGAGAAAGACTTAATGTTCTGGGACTGTTTCTTGACCTTTTAATATAAAAGGCAATATGTAATACGTAAGCTATGTTAGAGTTGTTTTGTTTAAACCAAAATGTACGATATCAATGTTACACGCCTACATACACGCCCTCTTTCATGTTGGTCACCTAAATGCAAATGTCCTCTGCCTTTTATGTGCACTGTGCAGCCATCATATGGAAAGTGGAACGACTTTTAGTTAGTGTCGTGTATGAGTCGGTAATGTCCTTCACAATAAGGCTATTTGCTGCCGAACACATGCATACATTGCATACTCGTACATTGAGCATTTTGTCTCGAAACAAAATCCATGTTATGTAACTTATATACTGTTTATTGTTGCGTCTTCGTATAAGTAATAAATAAGCTAAAAATGTACAGACCACCTCGTAGCTAATGCGTGGTCTTTATTTTTTATTTATAATCTTAAATTATGAAGACGTTGTTCATCAAAACTAAATTTAAATATTTTTTGTTCTATTTTGAATAATTGTATTTTGGTCTCCAAAGATTTTCGTATTAGGTCTAGATTGCCTAAATCTCTAAATTGAGCATAGATGTGTCTGTTATCAATACTGGGAAACTAGCGGTTTTATTTTTAAATTGTAAATAGACTGACATTGGCAAAATTGTAAAAAATGTTTTAATAAGAAGATTAAACATATTTTATAGATGTCAGTACAATGCGAAGAATGTAAAGCGTGTTCAAATAAATTTATCAATATGTAAACATTATCAATTCCGTAACTGTATTCTGAAAGTATCTTTGCATTTGATACAATATACAGTCCATTGGGAATAAAATTGATTGAGAAACGTGTATATTGCTTATTTATTTATTAAAGCTGTCTTTGTACTATTTAATAGGTATTAGGCTCATGCTCTATTATTTGAATACGTGTTAGGATAGTTATTATAGTAAAGATAAAGAAAAAACGTTAGGTTATTATATAACCAGAACTTTTCTAGCGCCTTCGAAAACTTTTTTCGCGAAAACAATCTCATTTTACCCTATAAAATTAATCTTACCTTTATCCTGGTTAACGAACCTTACAAACCTTTTAAAATTAGCTAAAAGTGTAAGTGTGAAAAATGACTGGTATATATTTTTGTCATAGAAGAAATGTGAATATCCTAGGTAACGTCCATTTTATTATTTATATACGTATATATTATTACGAGTTGCAGGACTCGAATTAAAATGCCGTTGGAATTATTATAGAGTTAGAACTATGCAACCACGTATAACACTGGTACAAATATAACTGAACACAACCTGTACAAACGTAATGCACGATTCAATAACACGTGCAAAGTCCGTCACTATATAGATTATCGAATGTACACACGTCTTGCCTCGCTTGTGGTTATCGCTTGACTGCCTCACCCCTCCCTTGGGGCATTGCTTTATAATGTTCAAATACAAAATGTCTATTCGACCGCGTGGGCTGAACTTCCAAGAATCACACCTGGCTAAAGACTACCATAAAGATTACAATACACAATGGGCTGTTTTTCTAATTACAAAATTTAAACACCAAGTAAACAAAATAAGTCCAAATCCGAAATGTAATAAACTGCAAATGTGAATTGTCTTTGTTGGTCGTAACAATATTTTATCTTTATCCAGTAATAATAATAACTTTATGTGAGACTAAGATCCATTCTTTTAGTATACTAGTCAGTGTGTTATAAATTAAAGTTAGTAGTGTAGGTACATAGTAGCTAAACTCAATATTGTAACTGCATGGTTACAATATTGAGTTTATTTTCATTTAAAGAGGCTTACGAGCCTCAAATATTTTCAGTATTTTAATCGTCGTCATCGTCATCAGCCATTAGCAGCCCACTGCTGGACGTAGGCCTCCCCAAGTCGGTGCCACTCATCCCTGTCCTCTGACTTCCTCATCCAACGCCCACCGGCGACCTTGCACAGGTCGACGGTCCATCGGACTATTTTAGTCACATGTGACAAAATTCCCCATGTCCGCTATATTTGTTGTGATCACAACAATCGTAAATACAGAACAATGTTACCAATTCAATCGTTTTAAAATAATTCGTTTGTGTATAACCGAGATCGGTGCCCGTGAATGTCGGACAAATGTAAATCAATTACGCGAATCGGCGATCGGCGTGTTCGCTTGTTCGTTCTGCCCACGTAACTCTACTGTAAGTTCGATACCGTTCGATCACAGGCCAATTCAACACGCAATCTATTACACGAGACTCCATAAATTAAATGTGGCTGAGAAGAAAATATGGGCTTGTAGGTTGTTCTAATTGTCATAATACATCAACTTGCGGCAATATCATGAAATTCCTTGGCCAATGGTTTGGTAATAGGAAGCAATCTAATAAAGTTCAAGATAAACCTCAAAATAATGAAAATATTACTTTCTTAAAAAGTGTAATTAATATCATTACATAAAAATCGCTTTCCGCGTCTGTCTATCTGTATATCCGCTAACTCCTCTTAAACTACCGCGGTTTCACCATTAGTTAGGCAATTGTTCAATGAATGTTGCTAGGAATGTAACTAGCTGTTGCCCGCGACTTCATTCGCGATACCTATATAAAAAACCTAATTAAGTTTTTATCTAAATAAAACAGAACTGTTCGATTTGAACCGCGGCGTCACGCCAAGGGATTTTTTTTCTATTATATGTACATAATTAATTCTTCTGTTCGTGTGTACGTCAGTGTACTTTTCCTAAACGGTTGGACCGATTTTGATAATTTTTGCGTACGTTCAAGTGGATTCAAGAATGGTTAGATTCACAATTGCACCCGGTAGAAGACGCTGCAACCGGGTTCTATATTTTTTTCAAGGTAGAACGTCTGTAAAGCCCGCTAGTTAGGTACATAAATGCAACCCTATATATACTAGTAGCAGCTTAGAAACAGTAGTACAATGGTTCAGTTTCAAAAACATACTTAGCGTACTTTGATTAAGGACAAGTACATAAAGTTCATTAATATATAGCAAATGCATGGAAAATGATTCAAAAGAAGCATTAGAATGTAATAAAATATCATTACAATCTGCAGATCATTAAAATATCATCATGTAATCGGTTCAATAATATATGCCAGGACACTACAATAATTTATAACCAGCCATATAAGCAAATATATCTTAATACGCTAGCAACCAAAAATATCTGCCTAGACAAATATTCATATAATTCAAAATTCAAAAGTTTTTATTCAAAATAAGTTCCACTGGAGAACACTTTTTGAAGGTCATACATGTAAGTTAAAATTGAATTTTTACTTCCTATTCTATGTACACCGCTTCGCAACGTGTTGATGCTGTAGTAAGGAGAAGATGCGGCAAGAAACTCCCCAGCACCACGTCTATCTAAATATTGTTTTTCTTTATATTTCATATTCTATTTATATCTCAAATTATTATTTTTTATAAGTTTTGTACAGAAGTATGTTACAGAATTATTTTTTGAAGAATTAATGGAGTTGTAGCAAACAATGCATACTCAATAAGACCAAGACAATAAAAGGAAAGAAAAATAATATTATAGTTATAATAATGACATGACGTGCTAAAATGTTATGCTGCAATATGTCTCCACAAATTCCTTACAAGCATGGCAATATAAAAAAATAAAATAAAAACGTTATACAAAATTTAGTATTAGAGGTTGGAGCGAGCTGCTATGTAAATGAATTTTAGTCATTTAAGTATTCTTCAATAGTGTAGTATCCCCTTTTTAGCAAGATGCTTTTTAATTTAGTTTTAAATTTAGTGAAAGGCAGATCTAACATTTCACTCGGAATCTTATTGAAGAAGCGTATACCAATCCTCAAGAAAGAGGACAGTACTTTTTGTATTCTAAAAGATGGCAATATAAGTCTGTTACAATGCCTGGTGTTGAAATTGTGTATATCATTATAGTGCTTGTAGGCACTCAAATTATTACGAATATAAATTATATTATTAAAAATATATTGGCAGGCGACTGTCAAAATACCGATTTCCTTAAAGCGTTCTCTAAGAGACTCCCGAGGGCCGAGGTTGTATATTGACCTTAAGGCTCTTTTTTGTAAAACAAATATGGTCTCTAAATCAATAGTGTTGCCCCAAAGTAAAATACCATAGGACATGACACTATGAAAATAACTAAAATAAACTAGTCTAGCAGTCTCTTCGTCAGTGAACTGCTTGACTCTTCTGACCGCATATGCAGCAGAACTAAGTTTCCCTGAGAGACTAGATACATGAGCGCCCCACTGAAGCTTCTGATCTAGCCTAAGAATACAGTTGAATCTACTAGGTTGTCTAGTGTCGTTAAGAGAGATATTAATATCGTATTCTTTTCCATTGGGCATAACAAACTTAACACATTTAGTTTTATTAGGATTGAGTAATAAGTTCTTTACAGTAAACATGTAGATATTTGGGATAAGGCGTTGTTTACGTCGTCAAAGTTCTGTTTATTTCTGTCAAATTTAAATATAAGTGACGTGTCATCAGCAAACAACACTACCTCACACATATCATTAATAAAATATGGCAAATCATTAATATATATCAAAAACAAGACAGGACCTAGAATAGAGCCCTGGGGTACGCCCATAGATATGCTAGTCTCACGAGATTTGACATTGTTAATTTCAACGTTTTGGGATCTGTTATTTAAGTATGACGATAAAAGGTTGAGAGAATCGCCATGAATACCGTAATAATTGAGCTTTTTTATAGGGTAACGTGTTCAACGCAATCCAATGCCTTGGACAGGTCACAAAATACGCCAATGGCATTCTGTGACCCTTCCCAAGCAGCATAAATGTGTTTTAGGAGCTCAACACCTGCATCGGTAGTGGATCGACCTTTGGTGAACCCGAACCGTTTAGCATAAAATAATGTATTATTATTAAAATGTGAGAGCAGTTGATTTAAAATTATCTTTTCAAAGACTTTGCTTAAAGTTAGTAAAATAGAAATGGGCCTAAAGTTGGAGGGGTCGTTTTTGTTTCCAGTTTTAAATATAGGAATAACTTTGCTAACTGTCATCAAGTTAGGAAATATTCCTTTATCTACACATCGATTAAATATTTCTACTAGTGATAGTGCAACAGTGTCTATTATGTCATTTAATACTTTTAAAGATATAACCCCAAAAATCAGCTGTGGTTTTAATGTTTAATGATTTAAATGTTTTTACAATATCACCTGTATCTGTATGATTAAATTTGAATGAAATATTACATTCATCCACGCACTGTGTCATTAGCAGCTCAGCTTCCAGTGGTGATGATGACAAAGAGCTAGTTGTTAAAATTGGTATATCTCTTATGGTATATATTTATGTCCTATATTTGTGGGAAAGTCATTCAAATAGCCTTTTTCATAAAATATTATTGACAAAGTAATTTAAACGTAAATCGTAGTAATCAACATATTTTTGATTCCATCACAGATCATATAATTATGATAATAATTATATGATCTGTGATGGATATAATCATATAATTATGGTAATACATACATATTATTGACCGGAATCTGTCTTAGATAAAACTTAACCACAAGCAAAGCCGCTTTAGACAGCGTTGTCTCTTTGAACCCTTTTTCTATTGATACTTCAAGTCTGTCCTGTATTTGAGAACACATCGTATCACCGTCTTAGGGCTTTTTTATAAGTGGTGATTGGTGATGACATACTGCGTCTTACCAATCGAAACTGTCGTCAAGACCGAAAGAAATGCTGTAGGATTCTCCTCATACCTAATTAAAGGTAGTCTATAGTAGTTATTATATATTAGAATGAGCTAAATTCATTAATATGTAAGTATTCGTATTCCGTCACCGTACGAATATCATCTCAAAAAACGTAGATAATGGGGAGGACATTTATAAAGTAATCACCCTACATTATTTTGTTTGTACTTAAGTTTATATAATATCGTGTATTTGTTAATGGTCCCTAATAAATACGTACTCATAAAATTTCACTTATATGAAAGTGACTTTTTGGATGTCTGTTCAACATACATGACTTTGGTAATGAGCCGATTGTCGTGAAATTTGGAATTTATCTTGCAATTATTATTTTTATCACATTATCATGACTTATTTGATGTATACACAAGCCTACCTTGCCAGTATATTGATTTTTTATGCAATGATATTTAGTCGAAATAGTTTTCTTATGTCATCGTAATTAACACTTAACTGGTAATAGAATATTTATAAGAACACATAACAAATATCAGCATTTTTTGACAAATAAATCGTATATTTTATTTAAAACGATCATCAATGTAAATTTATTTATAGCTTTGTATTTTAAATACGGAAAAGGTTACATAAAATACGGAAATACGTGTAAGTATAGGTGCACGACATGATCAATTTAATCATAACTTATGAATGCTTTTGTTTTTATTAGTTACTTGGATATGCTCGCGACTTCGTCCACGCTTGACTTAAAATTCTCGCGGGATTCTCAGGACACAAACTACCACAACATTAAAAATATGTATATATATAATAAATCAAATAATAAATAAAAAAGAATGTAAGCTGTCGTTTTAGGGAAAACTGTGCTGGAATTAGTTAATTTTTAAACACACCCGATCAACTACAAACCGCTACCGGGAAAATTCCCGTGGGATACTCGAGATAAAAAATATCAGATATTTTATTACATTAAATTTCCTATCGATCAGTAAAGAAATCATATTGGAATTATTATTTTTTAACTGAACATTTTAAATCATTCCCAGAAAAATGCCAAAAAGTAGCGTAGAGCTTAACGAAAACCGCATCGAAATCGGCGCAGTAGTTTTTACGTGAATACCTAGCAAACAGACAAGAAATCTAAAACAAATTGCATCGTGTTTTCCATCGTTTATATAGATAGTCTATTCCAGTTGTTTTTTAAATAGATTTAATTTATAGACACGGCATGTTTAGAATTTTATAATATTATAGACTTTGACATAAGCTCGTTTAATATAATATGTATTTTCCGCTAGTAGAATAAGAAAGGAAGAATATTTAGGTTCATGCTATTTTTGGACAACGCTTATTAAAAGTGTATATTTTAACATTTATTATATTATATATATTAACTTGCTAGATGGCTACCACCCCTGGTGTAGAGTATGCCGACATAACAACCGTGAGACGTGTTCCGGCATCCGGCCAGGTTCCAGTTCCCATTTCGACGCCTACAGCACATCGGTAGTATCTTTGGTATTGCAAATGTCCGTAGGTAACTGTAACCACTTTCCATGAGGTGGGCCGTCAGTCTGTCTGCTGTACTTAAGTAATGAAAAAATACGTCTTGACATTTTTAAAGTCGTAATTCGTCTCTTTTTAACCAATAAAACATCACAAAATAAATAACGAACGACATGTCGAGTCATCATGTTAAGTTAAACTTGAAAACATTTTCAGGCCTAACGGTCTTATTCATAGAGAGTTAGAGTAAGTTTGAACACTTCTTTAAGACCCATCGTCCACCACGTCTACTAACCTGGTTTGGTATGTCAACGATATAATCGAAGCGTTTGATGAAATGAAAAATGATGTTCACGCAATCTACACTCATTTTGCCAAAGCGTTCGACGAGGTCGATGACGGTTTACTTCTTCAGAAGCTTGGTCATGCAGGGATATGTGGGTCGTGGCTGAGATGGTGCGAGTCATATCTTTGAAACCGCTCACCACTAGTTGTCGTTCGTAGCTTCAAATCTCCAACCAAATTAGTACCTTCTGGTGTACCTCAAGGCTTACATCTTCGACCTTTATATTTCTTAATATTCATTAATGACTTTTCCCCACAATTACTTCCAAATTCAAAGTGTTCGCTGACCATTTAAAAAATTATGGAGCTATTAACTCCAACAACGATATGAATATCTTGTAACATTGATCTCTGGTGTAAGCTAAACAACATGATTTTCAACCTAAATGTTTCCACACTAAGTTCACCCGCAAAAGAGAGTACTTTATTGACGGCACACCAGTCGAGAAAGTTTCTAGTACCAACTCGAGATTTCGGAGTGATTGTTGACAAAAAGTTAGATTTTAGAGAAAACATTGATTTTATCACCAAAAAGGTTCTAGATTGGCTGGTTTTGTTATAAGGCAAACTAAACTTTTCAAAGAGCCTGAGATATCTATTGTTACAACCTAGACGCAGACAAAAACAAACTCACACCTGTAAAAACACATTTTATTACCTTTCGGCATTTGGACTTTTTTTGTTTGCTTATTTATAGACATGCGTTTACTAATTATTCTAGAGAACAGTCCATTGTTCTATTGTACTCGTTTATGGTCGTTGCAGTCGACTCATTAGCCAGGTGTGTCGGATTTAAAGTACAAACTGATTCTAGAAATCTCAGTACACGCGGCCGGACGGACATATTGCATCTCTGCAGTATAAAGCAATAGCCCAATGGAGGGACGAGGCAGTCGAGCGATAACCACGAGCGAAGCAAGACGTGTGTACTACAATCGGAAAACTTTTAGAGACGGACTTTGCGCGTTTCTATGTAATTACGACCTTCTGCATTACGTTTAGACTTGTTGTGTTCGGTTATATTTGTACCTGTGTTATATGTGTTTGTATAGTTCTAATAAACTCTATAGTAATTCTAACGGCATGTCAATTCGAGTCTCGCGACTCGTAACACTATTATCCTGTTTAATACGCATGTCCGCAGTTTACTTGAGTATTGTAGCCCATCTTACATTGTTCATGTACAGAGATTAGAGAAACTACAAAAACCGTTTCTTTATCATCTTACATACGCCAATAATCGCTATCGTAGTATAAATAGTTACGATTCCAGATTAAAACGCTACAAAGCCGTACCACTGCATTTTCGACGCAAGACTGTTGATATTGCGTGTCTCTATAAACTCTTCAACACTCACCACTCTACTTACTGCCTACAATAATTCAATGCATCGGTTGGGCACAATAAGAAGTTTCACACTCTTTGTTAATTATTTATTGTAATTTCATTATTTACTTAGGTATTTCTTTTCTTTCTTCTTAAATTATTATGTACAGGAATTCCTATTTATAATGCATGCTATGTTCGCATGAAGAAGGCCATTGAGCAACCATATTCTGTCTTAAAAAAATTGTTTAAACGTATATAAGCTGTGTGGGTCAAAAAAACCACAAAAAAGCGTTCAAACTTACTCTAACTCTCTATGAATAAGACCGTTAGTTTTTACCCGACTATGTCATAACTAAAAGACAGGGTTGTAGTTTTAGCAGTTTATGCATATTTGTATTTAAATATGTTCTAGCTTAGTGCCCGAACTACTCGGCCGTTTTTGAGGAATATGAAAGCGATTTTCCGTTATTTACTTGCGTCTGGGAGTCTAGGATCGCTCCCTTGATGCCCATTATGTAATAATAATGTTACGAGTTACGGGATTCGAATTAAAATGCCGTTGGAATTACTATAGAATTTATTAGAACTATACAAACACGTATAACACAGGTACAAATATAACTGAACACAACCAGTGCAAACGTAAATTACGATTCAATAACACGCGCAGTTCGGCACTAACGTCTTGGCTCCCTTGTGACTATCGCTAGACTGCCCCTCTCTGCATTGGGGCATTGGTTTATACTGCACAATTACAATGTCTCTTGGCCGCGCAGACTGAATTTCTAAGAATCACACCTGTCTAATGCCTACCATAAAAGATTACAATACACAATAGGATGTTTTTCTGATTAAAATTTTTAAACACAAAGTAAACAAAAGAAGACGGTCATAAAAGCGCTTCAATGTTATTAGCTTAAACGACGCCGGCGGGTAATAAATGTGCTTTGTTTGCAGGTGGCCCAAATTGTAACAATAATTACGATTTATTTGTTTCATTTCCTTTACATAAAATATAAGTGTTAAGAAAAACCTAACTATAAGTGGAAAAGCCGATTGTGTGTGGTGTGGTATATGTGTATGATTTTTATAAATATCCGATTACTTGAAATATGAAAATAGTTATTATTAGTTTACCATTCATACCTATAATACAAGCGTAACTTGCTCAGCTTGGAAATGGAAGACGTATTATGGCTTGAATATAATACAATATTATCTATAGAATAGGTTTACGCATATATGTTGTTAGAGCTGTCTGTCAAAAAGGTGATCTGCGGTTGCAAGTAGCTTGTTATTGTTACCCAACGCTGCCATTCGGTGCGATCCAAGGTGAGATAATGCTTTGCATTTTTTATTAGCAGCGCCTTGTCCTGAAATACGCTGTGACGTCACGCGTAAAGCAATGGAGCCGTTCATGTACTTTTACGGATAACAATAAAATCGATTTTAAAAGATTATATATTAGTAGATTGTATATTGGCTTTGAAAACCTTTCACAGTTTAACATTGAGGCTAAATATAGATTAAATATTTATCCGTGTTTTCACTGTTTGGTGTAGTTCATACTGACATTTAAAATCTGAGTTTGTTTAAATCTTTATATTTCGCTCTTCATGGGTTTGGATACGGATAAAATCGTGAAATGTTATATATAAATGCTTAAAAAGTACGGTATTTCTCTACATTAAAAAAAATTATAGTCTCCGTTACCCCCATGGGAAACAGGCTTGATAATATGTATATATAAGAATTAAACATAACCGTGTACGAAAGTCTATTGAAGTGTATATTTTTGTAAATACCTTCTTATAAAATAAAAATTAATTACGAGGATATTTCACGTGGCTTCGCTTGCGAAACTATCTTATTATCCGAATTAAAAATATTCTACGTTTGAATATAATTTAATTACATTATGGTAAAACAGGGAAATTTAATGTCGTTTTCAGTATATCTATAATGACCCTGCTTCATCTGGGATATTGTTAGTGTAAGTGACTGTGTCACGTAGATGTAGCGATGAATTTAATGCATTATTTGTGATGCGACATTGTTATTAATTGCTAATGACGCTAAACATTTACATATAACATATGTATTTACATTAATGTAGCTAATCATTAACGGCGTTATTTTTAACTCTATAAACAAGACGCATTTCGCTACAGTCACTGACACCAATATTAACCCACATAGAATAGAGGCATACCGTATAAAACAATATCATACAGGTACTAACTAACTCACTACGTGAGATTTTACATGTCACACATATTATGAAAAAATATTTCCTGAAAATTAACTATAAAATTGAAACCAATTAAATGACAAGGTATAAATAACATTCGAAAATAGCATTTACCATATATAGTTGCCGGCAAGGCTGTGGAGGTTCTTATAATTGGCTCAATTCAGAGAAACCCCTAAAGCCGAGTGGGACGGCTTGAGGATAAGACGGTCAAGCCGCACGGATTAATGGAATTCATATATGTAACCCACAAGGAAACTGGGTGTGTTGTTCAGTAGTGGTTTAAAAGTAAACTGTAAACATACCTGAAGAATATTATATCTAGAAGAAATTATAGTTCAAAAACACGCTTTAATACCAAACCGAACTAAAAAGTAGAACATATTTTTTAAGTACAGAGAGTTTGATGTACAGTGGTAGAAAGTCCACTAATTCATAATAAATAATTTTTAACAAGTTTAAAATATCAAGAGAATGAATATTATTTGAAACAAAAAAATAACCGATTGTAATATTTATATTGTAACATTTTCCATATATTATATACTTAGCATACTATGCACTATTAAGTATAATTAATTTTTAATTTAATTACGGGTTGTCTTGCCTTCAATTATGTTTTTAGAAAAAAGGTAGCCTAATTTCTTCCCAGGATACAATATGTCTCCTGGTCAAGTTTCATATTAATCTAGTTCAAATATCTATGTATGTATGTAATATACCTTTCAAATATCTACATATGTATACCATTTTTCATGACGATCGTTTGAACGCATAGAATATTATACACTGCAGCGGTATCTAGTCGCGAGTTATAGTCAAAATGTATAACGCGAAAATATATTCCGTGTTTAAATATTATGTAGTTACTTGAATAAAAAAAATCATGGCTATCACATGACCAGTATGGAAGTAAATATACATACATACATACATACATAACTTCACGCCAGTTCCCTTGCGGGGTAGGCACGAACAACAGAGTGCCATTTAGGCTTATTCTTACACACCTCACTTGCCTCTTTGACATTCATAACTCTTGTCATGCAAGCTCGTCTGTTCTTAAGGCTCCTGACATCATCTTCTGCTAGTACACGATCAATTTGATCATGGAAGGTGTGTCGTGGCCTTCCACGACTTCTGCATCCATCCACTTTTGCATTGTATATCTGTTTAGTCATTCTTTCATCATGCATTCTTTCCACATGCCCGAACCACCGGAGCATTCCTTTCCTTACCTTCACCCCGACACTCTCTTTCAGACCAACTCTCTTTCTTACTTCGGTATTACGAGCGTCACTCCGCAGATTTTGCGCAGTGCTCGCATCTCGACCGCGTTTACTCTACTTTCATGCTCTTTTTCCATTCCCAACTCTTGCTTCCATACGCGAGCGTAGGTTCCAGCACCGCGTTGTGTACGGCGAGCTGGGCCTTCTGGCTGAGGTTCTTAGCGCCTAGAAGTTTACCTAACGCTCCATTTAAACTATTCCCCAAATTCACTCTTCTTTCTATATCAGCGGTGTACCTTCCATCCCTGCTAAAAGCACATCCAAGATATACAAACTCATTCACTTGCTCCAACATAACATCATCGACCATTATCCTTGCATTCGTTAGTAAGTAAATATCCTATATTTAATAATACAGCAGCGCCGTTTATTGGCGAATCAAATTGAAAAGGATAGCATAATCCTTCTTCATGAAAAAATATGCCGCAATGTAATACCTAACTGGTCAATGTCATACCTAAATATATTAACATCAATTTATAAAGCTGAACAGATTGTAGTTTATAGTGTTTTTTATAATTATATTGTTACAACCTACATGCCGACAAAAGTGGATTCACACCTGCATACCATAATAGCACACTTTATTACCTTTCCGCATTTGGACTTCTTTTGTTTACTTTGTGTTTAAAATTTGTAATTAGAAAAACAACCCATTATGTATTGTAATCTTTTATGGTAGCCATTAGCCAGGTGTGATTCTAAGAAATTCAGTCCACGCGGGCAAGAGACATATTGTATTTGTGCAGTATAAAGCAATGCCCCAATGGAGAGATCGTTAGTCTAGCGATAGCCACAAGCGAAGCAAGTTAGTGACGGATTTTGCGCGTGTTATTGAATCGTGTACTACGTTTGGACTGGTTGTGTTCAGTTAAATTTGTACCTGTATTATACGTGTTTATATTGTTCTAATAAATTCTATAATAATTGCAACGGCATTTTAATTCGAGTCCTGCAACTCGTAACAATATGAATGAAGGGTTTAGCGCAATAATAAGTACGATAGTCTTTATTTATTATAGAACTTATAGATTATAAAATCACAAACACAAAGGACCATTCTATTTACACAGAGCATGGAATGAGAGAAGAGATTTTTTTTTTGCCAGTGTAAAGACTTAAGGGATAGCAGTTTTTAAGTAATAATTTTAAACAGATATTTTGTTTATTTATTACCGAAAGAATATTAACACTAACAATGAATTAGGTATTTTTATTTGTATGTATTAGTTTATTTTAATTTTTATAGTAGTTTTCTAGGTTATAATTTATGTTACGGTTTATGTTTTAGGATATTTATGTTATAAAGTATATTTTATTAACAGAAATTAATAAAAGTAATGAATAACATTATAATTAATTATAAATGAAACATATAGATACATTAAACATTTCGAATGGGATAAGAAATAACGGCTGTCAGATGTCTTTGTATTTATATCCTGTTTCAATTACAAATCCATTTTCAAAATCCGACAAGAGCAGCCAGAATAAGGAAGTCACGACAAGTGGCAACAACAAGTGGCATTTTGAAATGTATCTCGGTACATACTGGTACCGCTCCAATTAAATTTGAATGTATGAATAAGTATGCCTGCTCGTAATCATCGTCATACAGTTTTGTAATTGCAATCGAGATAATATTGTTGGCATTATGAACGTTTAGCGTCTACGCAGTATTATTTGTGAACAGATACAAAATCTTATTATTTATTTTCTTAACTAGTTGTGCCTGCCGCTTCGTATGCATAAATATGCAGGGTGGAAACTTTCAGCGGGGCACCAAGGAGAAGTTCCTTAAGCGTCGCAGCCACACGAAAATGGTCTTACCAGATAACTATAATTTTTCATGAAATTTTATCCACATTCACAGATTTAAAAAAAATATACAGTTAGCAAGAAAATGGCTACTTTACAGATTTTTATGCCAAATGCTATGGAACCAACCCAAGTTGAAGTACTAAGAAAGTCAGAAATTGCAATAACTTTTCCCATACATTTTGTATAACAATTTTACACTAAAATGTTTTTGATGTTAATCAATCCTATTTGTAATACTGATTAAAAGAAGTAGAGAAGGCTTTTTTCAGTCTCCTCCATTTTTAGTCAGTTAAAAAAATGTAGTTTTGAAACATTTGTTTTTATGTTTTTTATAGGACACAGCGAAAAAGAATTCTAAAGATTACACAAATTTAAAAAAAAAATATGGCTGTGTTTATATCTGATTCAGAATTTGACAAAACATTACATGCTCATGAATTAAGTAAGGTGGTTTCGAAACGATCGCAAACTTTACGCTAAACGCTGTTAAGTTAAATAACGCTGTTTATGTAATTGCAAATCTTTAAGTGTGAGTTAAATTCAACGCCATCTATGTCAAATTGGGAGTAAGTCATATCACGTTAAGGGCATACAAATCGTTAATATAAAACGCAGACCTTATTGTTTCATCATATTTATTATTCAACATTCAATTTTATGCCATTGATCCCTCCCAAGAATTTCAAGCTGTTCCGTTTGAAAGGCAAACAACGACAGACCGGTCAAATGGCAAAATAGTTTATGTCTGTTACGGTAAAATATTATATCTTAGAGCAACGTATAGGATGATGAGATATAAAAAATTCTAAAATATATCACTGAAAATACTGATTATAATGTGACTTTAATTATGTTAACATGGTTATATTGAGCATTAAACAAAAATTAAAAAAAAGTTTTATCAGCAATATATTATATAAACAAAATAGCTCTCATCTCAGGGCGTAGGCTGAGAGAAAGAGCTTTGCACCGGCATACACTACGACAAGGCTTTGAGCTGCAGATACCGCAGGTATAGAAACTCAGCTTCCAAATCTAAAGAAGTAGCTACCTTATTTTTTTATCTACATGTCAAGTAATATAAAATATTGTCATAATTTTTCGAGCCCTGTTTAGCGATACTTCACAAGTCTATGTATACTGAAAAAAATGATCCCTCAATCACTAGTATGATTACCACCCCTAATATTAGGTTTTTCGCAATTTCACTTACTTCAATGTAGAGCCTCACATGCAGTTTATTATTTTCTGCTAAATTTCATCTATATAAAAAGAGACAAGACATGCATTGATAGATAAACAGTTGAATACAGACAAAGAGTCCAATAAATGGACGATTGTATAAGGGTTCTGTTTTTTGCTAAAATAGTTACGTCATCCAAAAAGAATCCTACCTAAAACTTGTGAAAATGGCATATACCACTACTTAGCCGATTTCTTTGAATGGCCTATCATTATCTAGGAAAGATATTCGCAGAAACCGGTAAACGGGTTTTGGACCTGGCTAGTTTCGCAACATTCAGATAGGATTGAAGATGAGATCAAGATGTGTAATTATCATATATATTATGTATTACCTCAAAAGTTATGTGACAAAACTGGCCTAGCAACTGTTTGGATCATGTATATCTACGTAAGATGTTAAACAATCTAATATAAAAAAGTTGAATTATAATTTACTTAATCGATTATTCAAATATTTTTTTATGTTTATAGCGATTTCGGCAAAAAAGGAATTCTTGTAAAATAGTCATGTTTATGTGTCCGTCTGTCAGTAAGTATGTCAATGGTATTTCTTACTTTGTGAATTTCTTTCCGAAACTATTGACTTCATCTAGATAGAGGTAAAAGGAAGTATGAATTTATATGCCATTAACAAATGCATATAATTGAAACTTAGAAAAAAAATTAAAACAGCTACTATAAATAAATGTGATTCAAGGACGGTTGTTTAATTGTACATAGAAGTGTAGGGTGTTGTTAGGTAAATCTGAAATAATTATAGCTATATTCTTCAAAAACTTATTTATTTACCTCAATAAGTGAGGAGATATTAGCTAGCTAAAATCGTATAATTTGTTCGTACCTCCTTCTTCTAACTTTTAAAGTTAGAAGTGGAAAATTCAGAAGTCGAAATAAAAATAATATAAAATACCGCGTTAAAACAGTTACGAAGTAGTTTTAATTATGTGTACTAATCGCGTAAACTTCATAAAATTTCAAAAATACTTTCAATAGAAATTGTTTTTTGATAAAATCCGTGGAATAGTTTTTGTGACGTGGGCAATGTATATATCTGTCCATATTACATATGGGTACAGATTTACGACGATGTTTTTGCGTTTAATTGTAACATTTTCTAGCATTTTCCGGTGTTTGATAATAATGTCGTAATGGAATAAAATTAAAAAAAAAAAAGATTATAGATTTTGCAAGTTAAATCGACTTACAAAGGCGACCAAAATTCTTTGTTTGACATAATCCATATAAGTGTTGTGTGCAAAATAATTATTTAACGTGAATAAATGTTTGGTTCCTAAATACAATCAATTGTACCTTGAATAAATTGCCTTTATTTTATGGGCTATAATAGAAAACAATTCGAAGAACGTCTTTATGGTAAACTTAATTCAATTTTTTGTTATCTTGCTTCATAGGTACACATTATTTTTTAATTTTTATAGAATTTATATTTTTGTGTAAATTAGCTGTGTTAAATTACATACATACATACATACATAACTTCACGCCAGTTCCCTTGCGGGGTAGGCACGAACAACAGAGCGCCATTTAGGCCCATTCTTACACACCTCACTTGCTTCTTTGACATTCATAACTCTTGTCATGCTCACTCGTCTGTTCTTAAGGCTCTTGACATCACCTTCTGTGTTAAATTCTTTTTCAAAATGTGTGTTTGAGCATTGATTGTCTTCATAGAGCTATAAAAATCGCCACGCGTCGAGCATCTGAGCCTAACGCGAGTGACTTCTTCGCTCTGGGATGTCTTGCTACGCATTTGCCGATTTATTATTTGTTATAAAAAAAATTGTAACAAAGAAGATACCGACTTTAAAAGTAACTAAAAAGCAAAAAATAAAATTTTCTAATAAAATTACTTACTACATTTTGCAATATTTTGTTGTTGTAACAACGCATATGGTCATTTTTATGTTTTGCTTTAACTTGAAAAAAATTAACTTAATCTACACATTTTTACCCGATTTTAACGAATTTTTTGCTATATCTTCGAAACTCAGTCAGATAACAATGAAATTTATACGAGACTACTATGAAAATACTTTTGAGTCGAACGCAAAAAGAATGACCGAAATCGGTTCCGAAACAAACAAGTTATGGCTGGAAAACCGTAAAAAATTAACATTTCAGCTTGATTTCAAGGGTTGTCCTGCGATATCTTCCGAACCCAAAGTCTGCTAGCAATAAAAAATATATGAGACCATTTTGAAATTTTGTTAAATCGACCGTAAAAAGAATCTTCAAAATCGGTTCAGAAACAACAAAGTTATGGCTGAACATACATAAAAAAATATTTACACAACGAATTGACAACTTCCTCCATTTTAAAGTCGGTTAAAAACGAATAAAACTGTTATAAAAAATTATTATATAACATAGTATTACTCCCAAAAAGCTAAAATAAACATTTTTATGACATGTCGTTGGTGATTTTTTTCCTCTGTTAATAATATTTCTTGCCAACCACTTGCTAGGTTTTGATTTTTACAGATGAAAAGTAATCTTTACTTTGCATGAAAAAAAGACCCGTAATTGAAAATAATATTCAGCTATAATTCGCGGCATGTAATCCCTACAAATTTAAAGCCTTTTTCAAAAGTAAAAAAGTCGGGACTGAGCAACATTTCGCTTTGAACTATTATACTAAAGTTGCGGAAATATTTACAATGTACACCTAATCATTTAGTTTCGAATATTTCTTTGATGTTTAAGAAACATAAACCATAGAAGACGGTGATCTAGGGTCAGTATTCTACTTATAGTCTTGAGGGACTATGAGTAGAACACAATACAAATAAGTTCAATTTTCTTGCATTGTATTCCTATAGTACAGAAAAAAAACATAACATATTATTTAACAAAGGTGTATTTATGTCTTTATTTCAACAAAATATCACTGTTAATCAAAATTGACTGACTGATCCGTGGATCAATAGCAGGGCAGGTGCCGCAGCTGCGACATTCGGCAAGTTATCTTCCAAGGTCTTCTGCTCGCATGATCTTAAGTTGGCCACTAAGATATCAGTGTATATGACAGTCGTGCTGCCAAACCTCTTATACTCCTCTGAGACATGGTTTGCATACCGCCGCCACATCCGCACTCTGGACCGCTTCCACCTTAAATGCCTTCGTACCATCATGAAGATCAGATGGTGCGATAGGGTGCGAAATACCGAAGTGCTTCGGCGAGCCAATGTTGGTGGCATTGAAGCCTACTTAATGCGTCGACAGCTTCGGTGGTGCGGTCACGTATCTCGTATGGCGGAGGAAAGAATGGCCAAGCGCATCTTCTTTCCTGAACTGGAGGAGGGAAAGCGGAATCATGGCGGTCCTCTCCTCCGGTACAAGGATGTCCAAAAGCGACACATGAAAAGATGCAATATACAGCCCTCTCGATGGGAAAGTTTGGCAGCACAGCGGCCAAAATGGCGCAGGATGGTGAACAGCTAAGTACGCGAGTTCGAGGTTCAGCGTATAGCTGACCTTGATACTAAACGCGACCAGTTAAAGGCTCGCCCACCTGCTGCCATTATATACAATTATGACAACGGCGTACTCACGTGCCCTCAGTGTGCACGGAGTTTCGCCGCCAAGATAGGCTACATAAGCCATCTTCGCGCGCACCAGCTCCAATTATCCGACTAGGGGTCAAAGTGGTCGCCATGGCTGAAAACGGTCGGAACAATCATCATCATCATCATCATCATATGAGGAAGTCACAAACAAGCTATCACCCAATATTAGTAAGAATCGAAGAAGAAATAGTGGTCCAAATAATGTTACAAGAAGCTACAACTAATAATTGTGTAGAAATGATAATGAATCATACGAGGTCGGCCAATATAAATAGGCACTTTAATAAATTACAGTGATTGATTCATGCCTTGTTGTTGTCGCTATTGTTCTGTCGAGCTTTGTGGCTTCGTACAACTGTCTGTATTACATAAACATGTATTAAATTAACTGGAAAGACTAAACTTTAAAAATAGCACCACTTATAAGGCGGCAATACTCATTCTTTTAGTCTAATTAGTCGATTTCTATATCTTAATTTTTTTTTACCTTACCATTTATAGAAAATTTACATTACTTAATAGAGTTTATATTAAAGGTAAATAATATATACTTAGTCTGGCCATAAATACTGTTACAATTAAAAAGAAACAAAATATTACTTTTGAATTTGGAACCTGTCATTTTTATATGATTGTTCATAGCGTTTTCTCATTTTGGCGACAATACATTGTATAAGATTTTGCGATATTAAAATGGAGTAGGGCGATAAAGAGAACCGAATCGCTGTGATTGCATTACAAAAAGTAGGCATGGACCCAAATGCAATTTTTAAAACTCTCCATACGCTTGGTATTAGTGAAATGTTTGTATACCGGGCTATTAATAGATACAATGAGACCTCCTCTGTTGGTGACAGAAAAAGATCTGGCCGTTCACGTAGTGTTCGTACGAAAAAGGTGGTCAAAGCGGTAAGGGAAAAAATTCGAAGAAATCCTGTACGAAAGCAAAAGATTTTTTTTCGGGAGATGAAGATATCACCTAGAACCATGTCGCGTATTTTAAAAGATGACTTGGACTTGCAGTCTATAAGAGACGCACTAGTCATTTCTTAACTCATAATTTAAAAAAGAATAGGGTGGTATAGGGTATTTTAACAAACAAAATGACCGTATTTATGCTCAAAGCTCTAAGGAAGCTTCTCAATTAGTCAACAGAGTACAACGTGGCATTATCCGTCTTCAGTGTTTGGTGGGGTGTTAGCTATGAAGGTGTGACTGAGCCATATTTTTGTGAAAAAGGTATCAAAACATCGACACGTAGTTAAGCCCCTTAACAACACCATGTTCAATAACCAAGAATGGTCCTTTCAGCAAGACTCAGCATAAAGCTCGTTCCACGCACTCTTGGTTAGAAACGAACGTTTCGGACTTCATCAGAGCTGAAGAGTGGCCGTCGTCTAGTCCCGATTTTAATCTGCTGGATTATGATTTATGGTCAGTTTTAGAGAGTACGGCTTGCTCTAAACGCCATGATAATTTGGAGTCCCTAAAACAATCCATACGATTAAAAGTGAAAAAATTTCCCCTGGAAAGAGTGCGTGCTTCTATTGATAACTGGCCTTAACGTTTAAAGAACTGTATTTCAGCCAATGGAGACCACTTCGAATAAGCTTTTTATATTTTAAATTGTTTTATTTATGTATTAAACTAACACACTGTAAAACTTATAAATGTTATTTGCAATAGAAAAAAAAAATCTTTGTTACAATATTTTTGGCAAGACTAGGTATAAAGGTAAATAACATATATAAAGGTAAATAATATATAAACATGGTATTATTTTATCAAGTTGGTTGGAGTATTATATCCAATTTTCATTTGTTTCGAGTTATCGTGTTAGTTGGAGCCTCTTCTCTTCTTCCGTGGGGCAAGTCCCAATTTACCTCACGCAGGAATTGAGAGGCGAAGACGTGTGTCGTCGGCGAAGTTGATGAGGCCCATGGGGCTTCTGCCTGCCAGGGTACGCGAAGTTGGTTTTGCTTCCGGTTTCAGGTATTCCCTTAGACTCGGATATCAATAGTGTTTCTTAGATGTTATTACCACCCTAACGTGCTAAAAATCACACTCCCCCACCGTATTTCTCGCACGGTGGGTAATAGGTACTTAAATTTCCCCTCGTCAAAACAAAATTGAAAAACCGATTTCAAAAGTAAAAAAAGCAAAAAATTAAATTTTCTACAACATCTTGAAGTCGGGGCCAAGTAAAACATAAACATTAACATATTTTGCATGGTAAATTTTATATTCATAAAAATATTTACACGACGAATTGAAAACCTCATTTTTTGAAGTCGTTTAAAAAGAATACCAGTTGATTTTCTCTCATCAAAAATGTTTGGATAAAGAATATTAGGTAAGACAACCGCCCAGTACAAAAACGAAAATTTGTAAAACTCCTAAAATCCTTCCTGATTAAATATCGTCATAGGTCGGTGTATTGCTCTGTGATGTAATATTAATATGTTTGATGAAAACATATTTCTTATACCAAATCAGATTCACATTCAAATTTATAACTCAGATGAAATTTGTGCTATAATAAGATTAAAATAAGTTTTAGATAAATTATGTATACTTACTATTATACTAATATTATACATAATAGCCTTAATAGCGATTATTCGTATAAAAGCATAGTTCTTAATGATCTTTCATAAATTTATAATGAGTTTACCTCTTAAATTTCCATTAATTTTTTTACGTTCGTAGTTAATTGAAGCGACTTACCTAACGTCCCATTAAGACTGTCAATTAAACCTTTTATGTAATTACGTCTATACTATTACTTTGTTCACAGATAGATATTGTCTTTTCATATTGTACCTGTTACTATGTAAAAATTAATATTGAAGATAATTTAAAGAGTTATTGGAGGGAAATTGTAGATATATTCTGTTATGTAGTATGTAGTTTTTTTACATACATACATACATAGATACATAACTTCACGCCAGTTCCCTTGCGGGGTAGGCACGAACAACAGAGCGCCATTTAGGCTTATTCTTACACACCTCACTTGCTTCTTTGACATTCATAACTCTTGTCATGCACGCTCGTCTGTTCTTAAGGCTCCTAACATCACCTTCTGCTAGTACACGATCAATTTGATCATGGAAAGTGTGTCGTGGCCTTCCAAGACTTCTGCATCCATCCACTTTTGCATTGTATATCTGTTTATTCATTCTTTCATCATGCATTCTTTCTACATGTCCGAACCACCGGAGCATTCCTTTCCTTACCTTCACCCCGACACTCTCTTTCAGACCAACTGTCTTTCTTACTTCGATATTACGAATGCGGTCCGCAAGCGTCACTCCGCAGATTTTGCGCAGTGCTCGCATCTCGACCGCGTTTACTCTACTTTCATGCTCTTTCTTCCATGCCCAACTCTCGCTTCCATACGTGAGCGTAGGTACCAGCACCGCGTTGTGTACGGCGAGCTGGGCCTTCTGGCTGAGGTTCTTAGCGCCTAGAAGTTTACCTAACGCTCCATTCACACTATTCCCCAAATTCACTCTTCTTTCTATATCAGCGGTGTACCTTCCATCCCTGCTGTAGTTTTTTTTTGGGTGAAAAAACATGTCTTTGTTTATAATAAATAGTAGTTTAAGAATACTGATTATATTTTTTATGCGAAAATAATTTCTGTAGAAAATCCTAACTGTTTTGTGATATAAATGACTAATATGACTTAGACTTAGCTACTAGAACCGTTATTTCGCGTTAGTCAAAGAGATAGAAGTGAGCTTCGAGAAGAGGTGTCTATTTGTTTGAATATTATTCTAACATTTCAATGTTAATGAATACATTACATTAGCTTTATACATAAACCGTGCAAAACCGCACTTAAAAAATAAGTTAATTTACTAATAATGTAAATGCAAACACAGTACTTTTCTACAATCATTTTTGTTATCTTGTAAAATGTTGTCACGGTTCCTGGATGGGTTTGCACTTTTAATATTTTTATGGTAAGCCAAAATTTTTAGTCTTTGAGCTATATTTTTATATTTCTAGGCAAACGAACTTGGCGGTCTATTCGTATAATAAGGGGTGGATATATTACTTCCCTTGTTTAAATAATCTGTTTACACACTTTTTAAAGGGCTCCATATTAGAGCCATAGGAAAAGTGTGAGAGGGAGTTCAATTTAATCATATTTTTTCCTATACTTCATACTTTGGTCTGATAATATACACCCTCTTAGCTTACCACCCACTAGATATGAAGCACTTCACTAATTTAAGTAAAATATAGTATTCTGATATATTAAGTTTAATTTACTGGTCATGTTACTGTTTGAATCCTTTACAGTATAAGCTGGAAATATTCCCATAGGAAAGTGTTCCTATCCTAGTTCCTACATAGGAAAATGCTTTGTCAAAGTTTGCATGTCGTCTGCGTAACTGCTTATTATATGAGTATGCGATCGTGCATAACGTCGTTCCGTATGGATGAATCAGCTACTACAAGGTTTAGTTTCTTAGTAGTCCTAGTATCTAATACTGTAATTATTGTATTTATACGCCATTTGAATTAAATTTTCCTAAAAAATAAACAAATTTGTCGTTACATTACATGTTTTATTGAATTTTATATTCTTAAAATACATATAATTAAACAGGTCGTGTCCGTACAGATCTCCATTATTTTGTATACTCTTACAGTAGGTAGAAAATGTGCTCGTCGGTTCGCTCGGTCCGATCGGTCCGATCGACCGACGAAACAACGGCTGAGCCGTCAAACGCCATAGAAGGCGTCACTACGCCCGCCAAGCGGCAAAGGGGCAGGCCGCCTACCACCGGCCAGTATGTGGGCCTCGGCAAGGCCAGACGAGCTCTTGCCGAGGCACAAAAAAAGGAGGAAGAGCTTCGCATAGAGTCCGAGATCGTCGAGCGGGCTCAGGCGGTGGCTACCGTAAGGGCCTCCCGACAAAGACCTGACGGCTTCACCGCCGTCAATCTATCCAGTCGGGAGGCTCAGACGGAGCATGCCCAGGATCTGCAGAGGCAGATCTCGGACTCTATGGCGGTGGTCGCGAGCGTCGCCAAGGTCTCCAAGGGCCTTAAGGGGACGCTGCAGAAGGCCCTCAAGGAGGCAGTGGCGGCGGTCGACGAGGCGTCTAAAGAGCTGCTCGACCGCACCGCCACCCAGGAGGTGGCGCTGCTTCGAGCAGCTAACAAGAGAATGGAGGCGGAAATAGAGGACCTCCGCAATGAGCTGGTGAACATCCGGAAGGAGCTCACCATGCCACGCGGAGGTCCCATAGTGGTAACCAAATCACCACTTCCGCCTCCACCACCGGCAACGACAGCGACCCAAAATGAGTCGACGGTCGCGACCCTGGTCCAACTAATGGAGGCCAGGTTCGCGGCCTGGGAGGAACGCATGCGCCCGGCCCAAGTCACGCCGCCGAGACCCATGCGCCCTCCTCCAACCATGACAACGCACTCACCTGTGCTCCCGGTAGAGGAGTATCCCCCTCTACCCTCCCCAAAAAAGGCGAAGACAAAAGGCGGGGCAGCCGCACGAAAAGAAGTGCCTGCCCCGCCACTCCAAACTGAAGCCCCCCCTTCAACCGCATCTGCGGAAGGTTGGGCAACGGTGACCCGGCGGCGAAAGCCTAAACAGGCAAAGCCGCCGGCCACACGGGGAAAGAACGGGCCCCTAAATAAGTCCCAGCAAAAAGAAAAGCGGCCTTCTACACAAAAGGCATCTACCACCTCGTCAGCTAAGGCCAGCGAGAGGAGGCCCCCAAATCTGCGGGAGCCCAAATCCTCCGCCGTTATCCTGACCCTGAAGCCAGGGGCGGCGGAAAGGGGCGTCTCGTACGGGGGCCTCCTCGAGAAGGCCAAACAGAATATAAAGCTGGCCGACCTCGGTATCGAGGGAGGCGTTCGGCTAAAAACGGCGCGCACGGGGGCGCGAATGCTCGTGCTTCCGGGCACATCTAGCGCCCCCAAGGCGGACGCTCTAGCCGAGCGTCTTCGAGGCGTCCTCGATACCGAGGACGTGAGCATATCCAGGCCCATGAAGACTATAGGAGTTATAGTCTCGGGCCTGGATGACTGCACAACGACAGACGAGGTGGAGACCGCCATCGCGCGGGCCGCCGACTGCCCGGTAGATCACATCCGGTCAAACGGAATTCGGCTCGGACCGGATGGCCTCGGCACGACAGTCGCGACCTGCCCGGTGGCGGCAGCCAAAAAATTGGAAGGCCGCAAACTATTGGTGGGATGGGCCTCGGCAGTGGTGAAGCCCCTGCCGGTAAAGGCCCAGAGGTGCTACCGATGCCACGTTGAGGGACACGTGGTAGCTCGGTGCACCTCAGAAGTGGACCGCAGCGGGTTATGTTACCGCTGTGGCCAAGCCGGTCATAGGGCCGCTACCTGCCGAGCCTCGCCGCATTGCAGTGTCTGCGAGGCGGCGGGCAGGTCGGCCAAGCACCGGCTTGGAAGTGGGCCTTGCGAGGCCTGCCCCTCCAAGAAGGGGCAAAAGAAGAAAGCCGCGACGAGCACGCCAGTCCAGCCGCAGCCACAACCGCAAGAGCCGCGCGAGGAGGCGGTGGAGGGTAACAAAACCAATTAATGGATTGTACACCTCTACGCCTCCTCCAAGCGAACCTGAACCACTGCGCCCGCGCTCAGGATCTCCTACTCCAGAGCATGGCGCAGTGGAACATCCAGGTGGCGGTGGCCGCCGAGCCGTACCGGGTCCACACCAGAGATGACTGGGCGGGAGACCTGGAAGACACGGTGGTCATCATTGTGCGGACGGCTGCGGGCTGCCCCCCTCTCGCCAACGTCGTGAGGAGCAGGGGCCTCGTCGCGGCCACTATCGGGGAGTTAGTAGTCGTAGGAGGCTACTTCTCCCCGAACCGAAGTCTCGCCGACTTTGAGAGCTGGCTAGCAGATGCGGGCAGGATCGTCGCACAGAGCCACCCCCGCCCTGTGTTGGTGGCGGGCGACTTCAACGCCAAATCCACGGCTTGGGGTTCCCCTGCCACCAGCGCGCGGGGGAAAGAGCTTGAAGATTGGACGATCCAAAATGGTCTTGCCATTTTAAACCGGGGGACAGTGCACACGTGCGTGAGGATGCGGGGCGGATCCATAGTGGACATAACGTTCGCTAGCCCCGCAATAGCACGCCGTGTGCAGGACTGGAGAGTCCTGGAGGAGGAGACGCTGTCGGACCACCGGTACATCCGGTTCAGCGTCTCCCCCCGTAGTTCGGGCAACCAACTATCGGAGCGTCCCCCGGCGGATGAATACCCACGCTGGGCATTAAAACGTCTCGATCGGGAGGCTCTTCGGGAGGCCCTCACAGTCAACACCTGGGCGAAGGGACCCGACGGAGAGTCACCCGACGTAGACGAGGAGGCGGAGAATCTACGGTCGTTGATGACGTCAGTGTGCGACGCGGCGATGCCGAGGCAGGGTCCTCAAAGACCCAAAAATCTGGTGTACTGGTGGAATGCCGAGATCGCCCGCAAGCGAAAAGCTTGCGTCGTGGCGAGCCGCCGGTACACCAGATACAGGAGGAGGCGTCGCCGCGCCGATGACGCAGTGACCGTAGAAGCCGGCCTGTACGAGGGATACAGGAGCGCCAAAAAGGAGTTACAGGTCGCCATCAGGGAAGCCAAATCGGCGGCGTGGGTGGAACTCTTGGGGACGCTGGACAACGATCCCTGGGGGCGCCCTTACCATCTGGTCCGGAATAAGCTCCGACCATGGGCGCCTCCGCTGACCCAGAGTCTCCCCCCACCCCAGGTGGCCGACATCGTTGGCGCTCTGTTCCCCTCGAGGGCCGAGCACCCGCCTCCCGCGATGGCACCGCCATCGCCGGAGCCCAGCGTGGAGCAAGACCAAGTGCCCGCAGTGACCCGGGAAGAACTGGGGGCGGCGGTGTTGAGGCTGAAGGCCAAGAACACCGCCCCCGGTCTCGACGGCATACCAGGGCGCGCGTGGGTTCTATCCCACGGCGCCCTGGAGTCCCGATTGACGTGGCTCTTCACGGCGTGCCTGCAGCAGGGCCGGTTTCCCACCCGGTGGAAGACCGGCAAACTGGTCCTGCTCAGGAAGGAGGGGCGCCCGGCGGACTCTCCGTCCGCCTACCGGCCCATAGTGTTGCTGGACGAGGTGGCCAAGCTGCTGGAGCGAGTGCTCGTGAACCGTCTCGTCCGGCACCTCGGAGAAGAAGGGCCGGATCTGGCGGAGAACCAGTTCGGTTTCCGCCAGGGGCGCTCCACTGTGGACGCCATACGCCGTGTAAAGAGCCAGGCGGAGGAAGCGATCTCCCAGGGCGGGGTGCTGTTGGCGGTGTCTCTCGACATCGCCAACGCCTTCAACTCCCTGCCCTGGAGCTGCATCAAGGAGGCACTCCGCTACCACGGGGTGCCGACCTACCTCCGCAGAGTCATCGGTGACTACCTCTCGGTGAGGGCCGTCGTATACCCGGGTCAGCTAGCCAGCTGGGGTCGGCGAGAAATGACGTGCGGTGTTCCGCAGGGGTCGGTGCTGGGCCCGCTCCTGTGGAACATCGCATACGATTGGACCATACGCGGTGCGGTCCTCCACGGTGTCAGCATCACGTGTTACGCCGATGACACGTTGGTTGCGGCCCGTGGACGGACCCACCGGCAGGCGGGCCTACTGGCCACTGCTGGGGTTGCGCACGTAATCGATAGGATCCGGCGACTCGGTCTGGAGGTGGCCTTCCACAAGTCCGAGGCTGTGGTGTTCCACGGGCCTCGGAACAAGCCACCTCCGGGCTTGAGTATCACAGTGGGAGGCACCACCATCGGCGTCGGGACGACGATGAAATATCTCGGACTCGTCCTCGACAGCCGATGGGAGTTTTCGGCACACTTCAAGCGACTGGCCCCCAGGCTCATGGGGGCAGCCGGCGCCCTATCACGGCTCGTCCCCAATGTGGGGGGGCCCGGCGCGCCGTGCCGAAAACTCTATGAGGGGGTCGTACGATCCATGGCCCTATACGGGGCCCCGATATGGGCGGAGTCCCTGACGGCCAAGAACGCCGCGTTGCTGCGACGTCCGCAGCGCGTGCTGGCCGTCAGGGCTATAAGGGGGTATCGTACGATCTCCTTCGAGGCGGCCTCCCTCCTAGCCGGATCCCCACCATGGGACCTAGAGGCGCGCGTCCTTGCGGCCGTGTACGATTGGCGCAAGGACGCCCTCAGTCGGGACTTCCGTCCTGCGCCTCGGGAAATCGAGGCTAAAAGGGCGGAGTTCCGGCAGGATCTCATGGTGGGATGGCGGAACCGACTTGCGCACCCCAGCGCCGGTCATAGGACCATAGAGGCAGTAAGGCCCGTCCTGCCACAATGGATTGACCGGAGGCACGGCACCCTGACGTTCCGCCAGACGCAGGTACTGACCGGGCACGGCTGCTTCGGCCGGTACCTGTGTCGGATAGGGCGTGAGTCGTCGTCAGGGTGCCAGCACTGCAGTGCCAGCGTCGAGGACACGGCGTTGCACACTCTGCAGGAGTGTCCAGCCTGGGATGGGGAGCGCCGTGTCCTCGGCGCAAACATCGGACCAGACCTGTCGCTCCCGGCCGTGGTCCAGGCCATGGTCGGGGGCCAACCTGAATGGGACGCCGTCGCCTCCTTTTGCGAGGCAGTCATGTCCGCAAAGGAGGCGGCGGAGCGGGAGAGAGAGCGAGCAGCCGCGCTCCTCTCCCGCCGCAATAACCGGTCTCGGCGCCGGAGGAATACGGACCTCCGGCCGCCATGAACGCGCGGCGCGGGTGACGGTCAGGGGAGGCTATAAGGCCGTCACCCGCATCTAAGGCCGCCGAGTAGGGGGCGCGTCAGTGCCCGCGCGCGCCCCTCAATTATGAGTACGGAGAGGCCTGCCCCAGTGCTGGGGTGGGCCCACGCCAGCCGGGGTCGCGGAAGAAAAGCTCACGCATATCCCGTGACCCCGGCTCATGGCGTCAGGTGGCACCAAGGGGTTTTAGTGGGTATTCCGGCTCCTCTAGCCGGCGAGTCCCACACTCCCCCGCAGAGGTCTCCCCGGCGGGGGTTCCGCAAATGGATTTCCCCTTGTAAAAAAAAAAAAAAATGGCACACATTTAATTTTTGTGTATGAGTAATAAAATACATAAGTATTTATTAAGTATATATATATCACTTGATATCGGAATCGTTTATACGCATATGTATATACATCCTGACATGACTCCTCTTTTTAAAATTGTGAACGTGATGATTCATATGCCATCGGCAACTTGCAATCAACTGTTGAATGAAGGTTTCCCGATGTACGAGTCAAACAATTTTCCGCTTTTCCCATACAACCCAATCTCGCGTTCTGGCACAGGTCATCGATTTATCAGGAGTGTGACACTACGTTTACCACAACGCAGTCTCCATTCCAGGACTCGCCTTTTTCATCGGCCATCTGTTCTGCAGCAGACGTGAACGGCCAGCTGCTACCAAGTTTACTAATTTCACGAACAATGTTGGTGAATTTGCTTCTCTTCCAGATATTCTAGGAGGGTAGAGTATAAGAGAAGGTCCTAGAGTAGCTAGCATCAGCATCTCGTAGTTTATGACGGCTAGGTCGCAATATTCGGAGACTTGCGGAATGGTTGATAAGAAAACTTGATGTAACCTACATGTTGTCGCTCGTAATTAAAGAATTAGTTTGCTATGAATCCTACCGATCTAAATCTTTAATCGAATTCACTTGTAATACTTGCACCTACTAGTTATAAGCTCATTAGTCCCTTGCATTTTACCAATGTATTGCATAATAGAGCAGGATCTGTCTAAAGCACAGGCTTTAAACCAGTTAATAGATATGCAGAAAACGATAACGAAATAACTAGGTACAGATAATATGGCGTTGTATATAGCTATGATTCACTTTTGAAACAAGACCTGCTGTTCTTTGAAAGGCAAAGTGCTCCCAAGCGATCGTCACCTGATATGATTGCCTTGGTTATTTTAAAGTGCGTTTCATAACTGTTTTAGTTTCCAACAATACAATAGTAAACAATTTTATAATACTTTTCGATATCATTTTATTTACCTTATCTTTTTTCTGCAGTCCTAGTATATTAGAGCCAGGCACATTTTAGTACCTGAGTACTAAAAACCTTTATGGCACGTAATGAGTTTAGGCTGAATATTTAATGAACGATTAGTAAACCTGTTACGTTTTAATGTAATTTAATGTATAATCAGCGCGGTCTGTACATATGCCTTGTGAATATTGTACCTAAGGACTGATAACCCTATATCTTCGCCCGCCATTTTCACCTATTTTGTGATCAAAACATTTTATTCTCAAAATTGCCAACAATACTCAAAACAAATAGTCTTTTTCTCACAGAATAGCAAGAATCTTTCGGCTGTACTTAGAATGTATTTATTCTGCGGTCTCTTTAAAACTTAATGTTTACTTTGTTAAGTGGAAAAACAAGGCCAGTAGTGTGATGGCCAGTGAAACAATGCAAGAATGAGAGCGAATCCGTTCCGTTGCCAAAATTGAAACAAAAATCAATGGACGCAACTGGCAACAGAAATTGTAGAAAGTCACCCAAAGTTGACAAAGGTCGGAAGTGATTTTCCAATCGCCAAGTAACGACCCTTGACGCACAATCGCTGCGACAGCCAAAACGAAATCGCGACGCGATTTCCAATTGCTATTACGAACAAAAGACAAACAATGTTCGTAGTATTTTTAGCAGCAGAATAAAATACAATGCTCCTTACTTGCTTGTTACTCTTATGTTCTTGGATTAGCTAGAATATAATAGAATAGAATGTACTTTATTGCATAACATTAAGATACAATTGAAGAAGTTTAAGTACAGGTCTTATCACTAAAACCAATATCTTCCAGACAGCTTTAGGATGGATTAGAAAAAAAATGTTTAACATGTGTTTTGCAATAACTAATGTGATTTTATTCTATTTTAAAAGGTTCCGTAGTAGGAAAACGTATTTGAAGCTTACTTGTAAAAAGTTTTAGTAATTGGTACAGCATAAAAAATCATCTATTAAATTAAAAAACACGAGTACCTAATGTAGAATAGAATGGAGTTTATTTTATTGTAGATAAATATTTAGTACATTAAAATCAAGAACATCAAATATTCAAGTACATACATAATTTGGCGGTATTATGACCAATGTGGTTTCTTTTATGGGTTTATCAAAAAAGCGACTAATCAGTAGTTGTTGGACCAGTACATAACATTTCTAGATTGACTATTTATTTATTCGATGCATCCTGATTCAATATTGATTGATGACGCCGGCCGGTAAAGTTTCACCCAAAAACTTTATGTTATAAAAATGGAAAGTTATTTTGATTGCAATCAATAAAAGTGAAATATGAGTTTATGTTGAAAAGTTTTAAACGGATGAAAGATGAGTTCTTAACCTCGTGTACTAAATTTAAAATGTAGAATTTGCTATCTATAAAACGGAACTAATAAAGCGTAAAACATGGTCACCCTATTTTTTTTTTCTTTTAACCTGGCAGTGTTTAATTGAATTTTACTACCATACAGATATGGAAAAAATAGAAATGATAATCGCCCAGTAATTAATAAAAAAACAGACCAAATGCGTGTCGGAAGAAGCATATTTCTTCAAAATAATTTTAAAGAAGATCCTTTATCTAATATTCATCCTCCTGCATCTGTGGTTGAGTGGACTAAGCCTTTGCCGGTCTACATCATTGCAATGCAGAGGATTGGAGTTCGATTCCTGATATGGCAAATTTCGTAAACGAACTTTTTATTTGCTATGGTCTGGGTGTCTGGGATCAGCCCCAGAGTGGTCCGTTGTACATTATACGAGCGTAACTAACTAAGCTTGGGAATATATCAATGTGTGTTTGTCTGTCGATTATTATCTTATACTAATATATAAAGTTGAAGAGTTTGTTTGTTTGTTTGCTTGACCGCGCTAAACTCAGGAACTACTGGTCTGATTTGAAAAATTCTTTCAGGGTTAGATAGCCCATTTATTGACGAAGACTATAGGCTATATATTATCACGCTAAGACCAATAGGAGCAGAGCACCAATGAAGAATATTTCAAAATCGGGGTATTTTTTTAACTTATTTTCTTTTTTTAACTACATGCGGACGAAGTCGCGGGCAGAAGCTAGTTATTAATATATTATATAAGGTATTTACTTTGACAGAGTTTTATCGATAATATTTAGTATTTTCCACGTGGTTAGAAAGTTACTTTCGAAGTAATAAAACGTGACCCCTTCCCCTATAACTTTTAAACTTTGTATGAGCAGAAAGTGATGGAAACATTCAAGATGCTCAATTAAAAAAACTTACTTACCTACATACATCGAAAGTTAAATGATATATGTATACATTTTCCATTGAAATAAGTGTTAGGGTTTTTTACATAAGGGGCCACCCAAAAATTTGGCCCAACTTTTGAGGATGGGGGGGTTGTCCGACGAAGTGTGTATATTTAAGCTAATTAATGAACTGCTGTTATTATTTAATAATTTCTTGATGTAAAATTGCAAAATATGTGACAAGGACGGGGGAGGGATCAAAAATCATGAAATTCGCGTGACGCAATTTATGGATGGCCTCTAAATTATAAAAACAGTGAACGTTGGTCACCTCTACGGTACATTTTCGGAAACCCTTTCTTTACTCGTATTGTGCCTGAATTGTCACGATGTTGGCTAACTTATTAATGTTTATAATCTATGTTTGTATAAACAGAGCATTAAATTATTAATACTTTAAAACACGATTACTATCGGATGTACATAATTTGACGTAATATCGGCACTTAATTTTGATACTAATTATTATGATGTAATAGTCAATATTATTTTACAGCATATGAAATGCAATATCTCGGCCATATGCGTGTAAAACATATTTTATGTATTGATAAATTATAATTATAACATTTGCGATGTTGGAAAGTGTGTCAGTCACTGACCTGACGACATTCATTTCGGGTATCTTACACATCTGCAATGTCAGACGAGAGACGAGAACGGATCGCGGGTTACGAATATTTTCATATTTTTACTTCGATGACTTTTATAAACTCTTTTTTTTATTAACGCAGGGCAAATGTTTTGTAAAGACTTTTATTAACTATTATTGACTTTTGTTAATTTTTCTATCTTCTACCGCGCACTGGGAATGAATAGTGTTTTTTTTTTGCAATTTTGTAACACAGAGCAAAAGGTTAGTAAGTCTAGCGATCGACCAACTTAAAATAATAACATATTGGTTAACTGGTGGACACTTTTGTGGACTATATTTTATATGAGAATTTTTTTAATTATTATATATAAAAATATTTATACAGGTGTTTGTTGTTCACATAAATTACACCAAAATCTATGAATTTACATAAAATCGAAATAGTGCAGTGCGAATTTTATTCATATGAGCTTTTTGTGCAAATGCGGAATTTTACAGTAGTGGAAACAATAGTGTAGAAACTGGCAATAGAGTGCCACAATATTCAAAGGCATCTAAAAACAGAAGACTGTTTGGAAGTGGATGGTACACAAAGCGGCATAAAGTCTTGATAAAGGCCTATTCTAGTTACTACTTTATTATCCACCGCCCCCGATTTCGAAGTTTTCTTTATTCTTTAGATGTTTATGTCTATCTACTATAGACGTTGTCAGATAATTAAATAATGAGAGATAAATATTATATACAAAGTTGTTTTCTCGGAGTAAAACGTGCACGCACATGGGTTATCCTTCTGTGTTAAAACTTTAGCGTAATAATTTAGCGTATTTTAAAAATGTTTCGATGCTCCGTTAACATTTCTGAAATTTGGTCATTCACCTTTACGCGACCTGTTTTCAGGTGCATAAAAAATAAAAACAATTTTCCAGACATATTTTCCTTAACTTAATTACGGAAAATGTAAATTAAAATTAATTAATTTTTAATTAAATACATTAATGTTTTCTTACTGTATGCAGGGTGTTATTGCACCTATACACTGTAGGCTGACTATATATAAATTCAATAGGTAATGAATACTAACTGTTGCAATTTAAAAAATCTTAAAACCATTCCGTATTCATTAACAAATCAATGACTGACAAAAAATACATCAAAAAACTTGTTAATTTGTGTTCATATTTACATAATAACAGACTTCCTTTTAACTTTAGGTATAATATTATGAGTTAAGTAAATGACATCGAACCTGAGCAACGAGATTTAGTATCCTCCAAAAATCCCGTATATTGTAATGGTTTCATAGAAAATGTACTTTGTGACTGTGCTTCGGACGAGCCTCTCCTCATTGTCGACCCGGTTTAATAGTCCTTTAAACATAGCTTTGACCCGAGACTTGGTTAAATCCTAAAGGTGTTAAAGATGCAAACCGATTTCTGTAAGATACTGTTTTGCATACTTTCTAAATGGATGCTTGATTTTCATAAATATCAATTCACACAGCTGTATGTAACAAAGGTCATGGAAAGTAAATAATTGAAGAAGGAAATGGGTCATCCTTATATTTGCGTCCGACCGACAGCCTTATGGGATATATGGCATTGTAACCAATATGCTTTTTGAATTAAATATGTTTTTATCATAATATCTTTAATATAAATATATGACTGCAATATCATACTGTCTACAAACTATGTGGCATACCATAATCACTGACTGACTGACTGATATTATTAAATACCTATAATGCATTGCTTAAAGAGTATAGAACCAAGCTTTTGCTAAATCCTAAACCGATTTTCAACATAATAAATATTTACGATCTACCTACTTATTAAATAACATCTGCTTACAAAGAACCTACTGCCGAGCTCGGATCTCTCCATTACAAAGAACTGCTAGTTAACTTAGGGCGAATTGGTGGGTTTCAAACATTGGTAATCTCGATCTAAAGGTTTCTTAACGATGTTTTTTTTAATGTTAGCAAGTGAGAATTATAACAGTAATTACAAAAGTTTACAGAAAGAGCTTAAGTGGTGCATACTTTGTGGTCAGTTTATGAATTCACGTCGATGGCATGAAATGAAACCCAGTTAACTCGGTGACTTAGCCACTATGCTGTCACGTTTTAATATTACTACAAGAAAAAAATTAGGATGTAAGGAAATTGTTGTCAAATGCTTTTGTTGAGTTAAACCTTTTAAAATATGAATTTATGTACCACGATGCCATCTATGTAAAATATTGAGGCAACCGGATACCTACTCTAAAATAAGATTGAATTGTTTTAATTTAAACGAAGGAAATATGACATCATTGAATACTACAAAATAGGATATATGTAAAGTTCAAAACAGAACTGGGTCTCCTTATTTTGTATTATCCAAGGTTGTTAACTTTTCCCCCAGGGGGTGCCACCCTGGACTCTTCTCCGTCCAGGTAGTGGTACAAGGGGATGCGTCCCCGGGGCCCCGAGCGGCCACTGTCACATTCCCCCCTTCACTCCGTGACAGTGGTGTCCCACCTATCCACTCCAAATCCTGGTATTCCTTCCCTTCCTTCCAAACCTGTTCCCGCCAAACCACCCCTCCCTTCCGATGTCAGGAGAGCGCCGTGCTGCCGGTTCGTGGCGGAGCGGCGGGCACCGGGCCAGCGTTGAGCACCTTGCTCCGCTGGTCCGTTGCCAGGAGAGGGCTGCACAGTTCTGCCCTGTGCGCCCCATCGACGTGGACAGTGGCGGCGGGCTCAGTGGTGGGGCGAGAGTCTCGCCACTGGGCGCTACCGCCGAGCGTTTCCCCGTGTGGTGTCGTGGATCACGTCTCGCGGCCACACGGGACCGCGGGGCTTGCCTTTACCGGCTGGCCCAAGAGGAGAAAACCTCAATAAAAAACCCCTAACACCTAAGCTGCGGCGCAGGGCGAGAGGTTTTGAGGCCGGGGGGGTAAACCCGGTCGCTACTGCGAACCACCCCCGTTTTTTATGTTGAAATGTTTTTGTACTCGTGGGAATCAAATGGAAGACTTAAATTTAAAAACAAAACTTGACGTAGTGCCCGAGAAGGGCGGAGTTGACGTAAGAGGAGAGCCCGAGAAGGGCAAACACGACCAGAAAGGGCCTGTGAAAGGCGGAGGAAAGAGTTTTTACTCGCGCTTCCTGTCGGCGATCTCTTCGCCGACGGAAGCACCAAACTCATCTCATCAAGCTGGCTCCCGCCCAACGCGGTTTGAGCCGCTTGATGAGAGTGAGGAGGAGGAGTTCCTCTCCAATGTTTTTGAGGATGAGGACTCAGTGGCCCCCCCTGTTCAGGCCCCACCAAAGGCCCCGGCCCCCAAAGGACCGGAGGGGAAGGGCAATAGACCGGCTGCCTCCCGTGTCACGCGGAGCAGATCGGCGGCCTCGTCGCGATTACCATCTGCGGACGAGGCGGGGGGCTCCACCAATCCCCCCCCTAAAGGAGACAAGGCCAGGGAGGTCGCGCGCAACGAGGCGCTGCGACGGTACCTGGCCTTGGATGACTTAGATAGGATGATGGAGTCATCTTTGTCATCCCCATCCTCGTCAGAAGACGAAAGGAGGCCGGCCCCCGCCAAGCCCCCGCCCAAGCCACCGGCTGCTCAAGCGTCGGACGCTAAGCGGGGCAGAGGCCGACCTCCTACAACAGGAGAATATGTGGGCCTAGCGGCCGCGAAACAGAAGCTTGTAGAGGCCCAGCGCGCGCAGCTCGAGCTTGACCTGGAGAGAGAGGTAGCGGAGAGGACCACGGCGATGGTGACCGCGAGGGCTACCCGGCCGAGGGCCGGTCCCGCCCCCGCGGACCCAGATCCTCCCGCGGCCAAAGTACAAGAAGAGGCTCGGGCTGCGCTTGCAGGGGGCCTCCAGAGGCAAATCGCGGAGTCTCTGGCGGTAGTGGCCAACGTGGCCAAGGTCTCGAAGGGTCTCAAGGGGACCCTTCAGAAGGCCCTTAAGGAAGCGGCAGCCTCCATTCAGGAGGCTACGGATGAGCTCCTCAGCCGCACAGACTCGGAGGAGGTCGCTCTGCTCCGTGCGGCAAACGGCCGCATGGAGGCGGAAATCGCAGACCTCCGACGGGAGCTGAGGAGCCTCCGAGACGAGGTGACCCGGCCACGCGCGAACCCCGCGCCGTCGCCGCCACCACCGCCAGAGATGGAGACGAACATGGCCGCGAACCTGGAAAGGATGACTCTCCTTATGGAGAGCAGGTTCGCGGCCATCGAGGAGCAGATGCGCTCGGTCCGGCCGGCACCATCACCGGCCCGCACCTTGAGCCCTGCTCCTCGAGCTAGGCCCACACCTCCGCCGACCTCGCCCATTCCTGGGCCGTCGGTGGAGGAGTACCCCCCGCTACCGCAGCGGGGTAGAAAGAAGAGAGCGGTGGCGATGTCCACCCCGCCACCGCCCCCCTGTCCGGCGCCCACTTCCTCTTCGGCCGCGGCTGAAGACGGCTGGACGACGGTCGGTAAGAAGAAGGCTGCACGAAAGGCCGCCCAACCGTCGTCCGGCACACAGCCGGCCGCGACTGCCGCCGACGCGCAGACCACCAGCGCTAGGCGGCAAAGAGGCAGAGGGCGGGGTCGAAAAGAGAAGGGGGATGTGGCGCAGGCTCCGGCCTCGCAGCCCCCCCCTCCTCCTCCTCCCCCGCCCAAAAAGGAGAATAGGGCCAGGGGCAGGAAGGTGCCGCGAATGCGTCCGCCGAAATCCTCCGCCGTCGTTCTGACAATGCAGTCAGGCGCGGAGGAAAGAGGCGTGACGTACGCGAGCCTCCTGTCCCGGGCCAAAGCCAACATACGGCTGGCCGACCTCGGCATTGAGGGCGGGCTCCGGCTGAAGCGAGCGCGCACTGGGGCGCGGATGCTGGTGGTGCCTGGCGCCACTAGCGCCCCCCAGGCTGACGCCCTAGCCGCGAGTCTACGCACCGTCCTCAACGCCGAGGATGTGCGCGTGTCCAGGCCTGAGAAGGCGGTGTATGTCCGCGTATCGGGCCTGGACGACACCACGGAAGGCGACGATGTGGCCGCTGCCATCGCGCGGACCACCGGATGCTCACGCGAGAGCGTGAAGGCATCCAAAGTCCGCCCCGGACCTGACGGGGCGGGCACGACGGTGGTGGCCTGCCCGGTGGCGGCCGCCAAATCGTTGCTGAAGGTGGGCACGAAACTCCTGGTGGGCTGGGCCTCTGCCGAGGTCAAGGCCCTCCCGCACCGTGCACAGAGGTGCTTCCGCTGCCATGAGCTCGGGCATGTGGCGGCGGCATGCACCTCTGAGGTGAACCGCAGCGATTTCTGTTATCGCTGCGGAGTAGCCGGGCACCTGGTGACCGGCCCCTGCACCGCGAAGCCTCACTGCGCTGTGTGCGCGGCCGCGGGCAGGCCTGCCGGTCACCAGCTAGGTGGGGGGACCTGCGGGTCCCGGAAGCCCACCAGGAGGAAAACGGCCAGCCGTAGGGCGCCGGACAGAGCCGCGGCCGCGGCGGCTTCATCAGCCGTCGCGGGGAGCGGCGAGGAGAACGCCCGTGGTTAAATGGTAGCCACGGGCGAGCGGCAGCGGGCGTCGAGGCCACGGGGATCGATTAGGCCTCCGCCCGCCCTAATGCCGCGAGAGGGCGCGAGAGGTAGCCGCGCGACCCTCTCAGGGCCGGGTAACTCTCACCCGGCCCACTCAGGAGAGGCCGCCCCTGTTTAAGGGGTGGCCCACCGCTCGCCGGGGTCGCGGAGTAAGGCTCACGCTGTGTACCGTGACCCCGGCACTACTGCGGAAGAAGGCTCCCATGGGGTTTTAGTGGGTATACCGGCGCCGGTCGTATTGATTAATCGGCGTCGGGGAGTCCCACACACCGGCCGCGGCGATCCCCACGCGGCTGACGGTGAGGTAACTCATTTCCCCATGTAAAAAAAAAAAAAAAAAAAAAAAAAAAAAAGGTTGTTAACTTTCATTACACTGGTTGTAACTTAATATTGAAATTAGTTTTCATTCACAACTATTATTATTCATAGTTATTTAAAACTTCCTTTATAATGTGTACAAAAATTATTTCTTATAAAAACACTTATATTCTCATCGCAAACTTTAATTCTTTTAAATATTTCAAAATATGTAATCGCATATTACAGTGACATCTATGTTGTATACTATTAAACTTTTTAGTTGAACACTTTCACTCTTGTAGTACGCTATGAGCTGTAATAAATCTCATTACATCCACAAGATGGCGGTATTCGACAGTTTAACTTGTTTGCTTAGTAAATATAAGATGGCGTTACTTGTTGTGCGTGATAAAATTTATTATAAGGTTAATGTCGGATGCATCTCAATTAAAGCTGTCTTTAGGGCTCCAACCAGGTTTCTTGGTGTTATTGTTAGTAAATGCTTACTTACCTCTTCAAAGTTCCATGTGAAGGTGGATGGTCAAATGTAGATAGAACTGTAAATGTAATATAGACATTTTCCCAGACAATATGAAAAGACTAGTGGTTACTGGAAAAGTTGAAGGCAAGAGACCTCACGGTAGATAATTGAAAAAAGGATTGCCCAGGTTGGCCATCAACCCGGGCAATCTTTTTTCTGGACATGTCAATAAATTCGGCCGTCCACCTAGCTCATACCGATCTCTATGGAAGAGAGCCATATTCACTGCTATCTAAGTTACGATCCTCAGCAGTGAGGAAAAGACTTAGAACAAGAATATAACTTTAATTATCATTAAGAAGCATTTTCTGTAGACATTATTCAACTTTTAAATTTAAAATTATTCCTCCGTGCCTCTCTTCTAATTAGTATTATTAATAAAATATTTTCTCTTTAACATTATAATAGAGATTAAATGAAACTATTATAGGAACGCCTTGTTATATCTCTAGTCATTGACTATTAGACAATTAGTGTTAGTTCCTGAGATATTTAGCTATGATAGATAGATATTGCAACGAGATATTATGAGTTAATTTTTATTTTTACATATCGGAACTCTAAGAATGTGTACAATTTGTATAATATAAAATAATTATAATAACTTTTGTGTGTTGATCTTATAATGATTCTACAAAAATGAAAATAAAAAACCTACAGGAGTGCAATCCATCTTTTTGGTTTTGTAAAACCAAAACGTCTCGGCAATGTAAAATCGACTGCCCCTTTAGATGTTGTTTTGTATAGGGTCTTGTTTCGATTTTTTCCTCATTGACGATGTATAAGGCGCATTATTCAGGTGGAGGCTTCATTGGGCGTGGCGGGGACTGAGCCGCGGGGTACGAGTGCTTGCGCATACCTCAAAAATGACGTCACATCAGGCTCTGGTAAAAACGCCATGAACTCAACCAATCGAGGCCTCAGAAACTCCTATATTTCGTTACTACACCCACATTATAATAAGATTTGATCACGTTTCGGTATTCGCTAGAAGGGCATACTTGCACGCTTATCACGGTATATCTCTATTTGCATACAATCTGAATTACAATAGTAATATAACAGTAGTCATTTGTGAACACGCAACCATTTCGCCTCGGGACTCTGAAATTTGTAATTCGTAATTTAATTTAAGCATTTTTTGTCCTAATAAGATCAAATTTATTAGTTTAGAAAAAAAAAGAGAAGCTCCCTACTTAACCTATAATTGCGTTGTAGCATGAAACAAGAAGACAAATCAGTCAAAAATTGAAGTCTTAATGTCTTTTTAATTTTTTATTAACTTGGTCTAAAAAAATAAGTTTTAAATAGTAAAAACTCAATAAGCGAAAGTAAAGTGACGTCTGGTGCCAACTGATTAAATATAGTATTTAAACAGCTTTTTAGAGTAAAGTTTTTTGTTGCGATTGGGTTCCTAAAGTGTTTCTTTCATAATTGAAATAATTGATTACAGCTGCATCGATGTTAAACCGGCCCTGTCTTAATAAATCTATGTATGTGTATCCGCGTATGCCAGAAGGTAGTGCTTAGTAGATTACTACATTATTACTACTATAATAGCATTTGTTACGCTTGTTATTACAACAGTTATGTGAAGTAGTTTCCCAACGGTTCATGGTTCTGGGCCGAAAACGAGTTTCAAAAATGCACAACACGAAACAGTCATCGTTTAATAATTTATTTCTTGGAATGTACTACTAAGCTCAGTATTAAACTTAAGGTCAGTGTTGATTGTTGTATTAAATTGCGTTGTTTAAATAACATAGAAGAAGATACTAGTAATGACAATGAAGACGTATCTAAACCCTGATTTACATTCGATTTAGTTAATAAAGAAAGAAAAAGGTATCTTAGTTTCAAAACGACTACATAAATGTTAAAAAAATATAATAGAATTACAATAAATTTTACACGCAAAAAAAACTTGAGTTAAATAGTCAATTTGCGAATGCGCCCATAAGGATGATAACATCCTTTGGAGGCTTTAGACAGATACTTAATGGACTTAAATGAAAAATTTCAGTTCAAACAATGTACTTATGTACTTAACTCACCAGCTCCGGAAAATTAACTAACTATTTAACTAACGATATTGTAAATCAGACTTGACTACAAAAATCCCCTAAGTTCTATTCAAGTTGATGAAACCACAGAAAATTCTTGTTTAATGTTTTGCGTTTTATTATTTTTACTTTGTACGTCCCACTATAATACCTGCATTAGGAAACTCTATAAGCTTTAGTGGAAAAGGATTGTAGTAGTGTACAAATAAATATTCAACGGTTAATTTTATTTGTTTAAAACATGTATTTTAAGACGAAATTAATCAAAAATTTAAAAGCTTAATAAGTTTCTTTTCATTTTGTTCCAGGTTACGGTGTGGAATCACAATACGGTAGCTGAAGTAGTATGCGACCCATTACAAGGAGCTGGCATAGTCGTAACTGGAATTCCTACTGGACCATTATCAGCTCCTTTGTCTGTTCCAATCGGTGGACCTCTGCCTGTACCTACATCAGATTCCCAACCGTCTGCTCCACCAGCGGGGTTACTCTTTCTTGGAGGTTCGAAAGCTCCAGTAGAACCAAGATCATCAGCTTCTTCTTTAGAGGGAGAAGTGTTGGTTGTGGAGTATCAGCCTCCTCAGTGGGATGGGATGGATCTAAATACTTTTATTGCCTGGGAAAAAATCTATGGCAAGTATTTTACAAATTACTAAATGTTAATTTATCGGCTTGCACTATAAGAGCACTGTTCTGGGCGTAGTTCACAATGATTAATTTAACTTAAGAATTTTACTTACTTGTGGCGTCATACTTATCTTAGAAAAAATACTTTTTCATATATAAGAAAAAGTACTAAGTATTATATGGTTATATCAAAAGTTCAAAAGGTGATTAATATAGGGTAGCGACTGGAATTGCTGATTCAGGAAAAAGTAGAAATCTATACGGGGTTTAGTCGACACGAGCCAGTCGCTTACTCACACCCGCCTTCTCACCTCGTATACTTTAATTTGAAGTTGTAATAATATAATAAATGAAATTTAAGAATTCCTGTGCTTAATTGAAAAGGCCTGATCCCAAGACACATAGAACTAGAAGAACACCGATAATAGTATATGGAGTTTGTATATTGCGTTTAAAATCGGGAAACCTAATTGGTTAATTGGGAAACCTAATTCGGACCAGCAGATTCCTAAAATGCAGCTATTAGAATTTTTGTCTGTCTGTCTGTTAGAACATCATGTAAAACTACTGAGCGGGTTTAAATGAAACTCGAAACGGAGCTAACTTATATCACGGGGCGTAACTTAGGATACTTTTTGCCCCGACAAGTGACGTCGTAGACGATAATAGCGAAAAAGATGGTGCTGCAATCGCAACTTTTTTGGAAACTTCCGGACGTGTACGAATGAAACTTGACACAGAGGCGGCTTATATCCCCTTTTTTCAACGAGGGGATTCCCGATTGAGGGCCGTCAGCCATTCCTTTGCCTGTTATTATACATTCTTTAAAACATAAAAATGACAGTTTAGTTCATGAGCTTTTAACTATTTCACTTTTTCATTTGAGATAATGTTAGTTATTTACCGTTTCACGCAGATGTAGGTAGCGATGAGTTTAATGCGTTATTTGTCATGTGATATTGTTAGTAATTGTTAATGTCGTTAAATATTGATACATTGATAATATAACTATCATTTTTTAATCGATTTTCATAAATAAATTCTCATTGAAAGTTAATACTCAGATATATATAATTATATATATATATATATATATATATATATATATATATATATATAGGAAAGGAATGCTCCGGTGGTTCGGGCATGTGGAAAGAATGCATGATGAAAGAATGACTAAACAGATATACAATGCAAAAGTGGATGGATGCAGAAGTCGTGGAAGGCCACGACACACCTTCCATGATCAAATTGATCGTGTACTAGCAGAAGGTGATGTCAGGAGCCTTAAGAACAGACGAGTGTGCATGACAAGAGTTATGAATGTCAAAGAGGCAAGTGAGGTGTGTAAGAATAAGCCTAAATGGCACTCTGTTGTTCGTGCCTACCCCGCAAGGGAACTGGCGTGAAGTTATGTATGTATGTATGTATATATATATATAAACTTTGTGTAAGTAACATAAAACTACACTATTTAGGGTTTTTCATGCGGCTGAAGCTGTGGAGAAAACGCTAATAATAAATATAATTTATATATATATTGTATATGCCATGAATGAACATAATATTGGCAAAGTTTATAGAGGAGCTTTCATATTGACTGTACAGAATGCTCATCATCAATACAAACGAAGGGGCACCTTCATTCAGTATTCTGCTAGCGTATGCAACGATGTTTGTAGAAAGCTGTTTGGCAATAAGACATATACGCATGCCAGCCATCTATTGTCCGGTAATCTTTCGTAGAAGTCGTTCTTAAACATTCGCCTTGCGATTGCGACTAACGTGACTGTAGTAAATACAATTTGAATTTTAATGTTCTCTATAAATTAAGGAGAATGGGAGCTTAAATTTTTCCTTCGCTACTGAAAGTTGGCGCCATCACGTGTATACTAGTCGTGACAAAATTTTGAATTTTAAAAATTCCATATATTCAAACTGTTTATTATATTCTATTTTAAACAATTTATAAATAGCTTTGGCTATATTTTTGAAACTGTTTAGTGTGATACAAAGCTTTTACATTTTGTGGTATAATTGAAATCATAGAATAAATGTGAAAACCATAAATCTCATTATAATAGTCAATTTAAACTGAAGCTATATAGAGAATTTAGGATTCAGTACATACTAGACTAATTTTTACTATTTCACTTTCAGCTTCAACACTTTTCTCCGCTGTTGAATTATATGGAAAGCCACTTCTTCGTGCTGCTGTTATAACAAAAGAAGAGTATCACCTTCTATTTTATTATTTAGAGTCTGTATCCGAAGCTAGTGAAGCGTTGACGGAACGAATGAAAAAATATATAGATTCTGGATTGTTGATAAATGAGAGTAAGCCTGTTTATGAAGAAGAGTCTAATACATATGTAAAGTCCACTACAGAAGAGGAACCTAAAAGTTTATTAACAGAGCTTCTAAATGAAGGGATACTTTCACAACATGATATTGATGTAGCATCTGAATTTGGGAACTCTGAATATAATGAATCTGAAAGCCGTAAGTTTGATGACTTGTCTAGCATCGTTTCTGCTAATACTAGTCTCCGCAAAGTTATTGTAGATATACCCATAGATTGCAATGAATCAATTGCTGATAGTTCAGCAATTGAAACTGATGATAGTATTGCGACGGTTACAATTCGGAACAGTGGACAATGTTGCGCAGATCATCGAATATCGGCTGATGCTAGTGAGAATGTGTGGGCAAACGTTAAGTGGGATTTTCTTAACCCAAATGACTTTGGTTACGACCAAGTACCTAGTGTTAAAAGGAGCCGTTCTGATTCAGCAATAACACCTGATATTCAGCGAAAAAATGAAGACCTTTACGCAAAGCTTAACGAAATCGAAGGTGAATCTTGCGTGAGCATTACACCGTACGAATCCATCGAAGACTTATATGATTGCATTAAAAATGGTCAATATAATAGTGCAGCAGTTGAGGAGTCTTCTCCTTCTACTGAAAGCCAATCCGAGCCTCAGTATCCTAATTATTTCGAGAAAACCAGTACTACCCGCCAAAGTTCTGCTAGTAGTGAAAAAAGCGGAGCCTCATCTGTGTTTCCTTTTTCGAAATGCGGTTCGAGTGATACAGATGCGTTCACTTCTTGTGAATCGACTAGCGGGATAAGTAACTTCGCTATCAAAAGTATCTCAGAGACCCTTAAAACCCGAGAACTACCACTTCCTCCTATTGATGGAAATACAAATGTTAGCGAAAGTGCTATTCTATTGAAGCAGTTGTTTATGGGAGAGTTGATGGACGCTTACGAAGAGTATTTGTCAGCGTATCCTTACGCACGTACTTTGCTGAGACGGAAAGTTCGACGCGATGAACACTTTGCTGCCTTAGCTGACATTCGTCGCGGCGCAGCTAAATATACCATTGCAGAGTACCTCGAGTTACCGGTGAGTACATTAGTTGTAATCTTCATTACACACCTACATTATGTTATTTTTAACAATGCCATGTTACGAAAGTCACCAAGGATAAATTGCTCTTTATTGCACTTGACTTTAACGATTGTCTATAAAAGAAAGTCACTCGTAATGACGTGTCAAATGTTGTCATTACGTTTTATCGCCATAGCCGGCGCGGCGTTGGAAAACAGAACAATGCGAAGTAGAGAACCGCTCAAAGAGATTGATTTAGATTGAAACTGAGTATAATCGCGACCGCGCGACAATGATCTGTGCGACATGGGCACGCGCCGCCCATTCAATGCTAATGGGCCGGAAGAGTGCACGTGTAGCTCTCTCTCTGGGTGATTACAGGTATTATTTTTCTAAACTCGTAAAGCTGTGGTAGTTTCAGGTTACAAAGCCAAATACCGTGAAGGCCATATAATCTAGCAATGAGGATAACCTGAGTACTTGGATAAACTTGCCCCAGAATTTTTAGTTTATTAATTTTAATTAAAACATTGCATAAAATTGAGATTTAAACAAAATACGTCATAAATAATTATCTTATTTAAATTCATTTTGAGGTTTAAATTAATTATGTAGTGATATTATTTATAAATACAACATCAGTCTAAACAATGAGCTATCACGGATGGTACAATTTTCGAACTTAAAAAATCGTAGTACGAGTGCGTTTGATTGTTTTCTCACTATTTTAACCAGTTTCAAATCGATCTGGAAAAGACTTAATATTTTCGAAGGTAACTTACTGTTATGCAATATTTTAATATAATTAATAACATGTAGATAGTTACCTTGTAAAATTTCATACCTTATTAACAAATAAAGCGATATGTTGCGTTGTACAAACAATATTTGTTTTTACACCATGTTAAAATAAGTACAGTGTCAGCAACAGTTGTAAAGTTATAAGTTCTTTCTTTAGGGCTAGTTGGCTTTTTTATTTCATGAAATACCTGAAATTACAAATCCAATTTCAATAAAGGCTGTTTATAGTTTTGGAAAACATAGTGTAGGATGCCATCCAGCACGGTGGGGTAACCATCTGCACAAGGTCGCCGGTAGGGGTTGGATGAGAAAAGTGGAGTACTAAGATATGTGGCGCAAACTTGGGGAGGCCTACGTCCAACAATGGATTACGAATATCTGAAGAAGAACTACTTGTACAAGTACTAAAAAGTGTATGTCGTCAATAGTTATCTAGGAGGCAGCCCTACAGCGCGTGATACGATTTACCATTCTCTAGCGAATACAAATCTGATAGCAGTAGTACTCTACCATGTACCCAGTGCGCTATCATTATTTACGACGACGCATTAGAAAATTTTTAGCAACGTTTTATGAGAATCAGATTTATGTTTCCTTTTAAAGCGTTTATCGATAAACGCAAATGATCTAAAATACGAATCGTTAGATAAAACTCAAGCAAGAGTTGAACATGCATATTAATTAAATGCTTTCTTAATAGCTACCTGATATTGTAAATTATCAGGTACAAATTTTACAAAATCAGGTTGATGTTTGTTTATTTATTTTGCTTCTTTTCTTTTTAGGAGTAGTCAGATTAATAGTCCATTTATAAAATGCGATACCTACCAATGTTCTTTAGAAAGATGGAGTTTAAAATTACAATAGTGAACCTTCGAGAATGCCGAACGATAATGAGAATTTTTTGTTAATTTTTTAATATTGTACGTAGGAAATTGCGTCTCAGTAAAGTAACGTAGGGTTTAACATTTAGCAGAGAACTGAGACAAGATGCACCGGTAGGCATTCTTTTTAGTATAATGTGTATGTATGTCGTATTGTGTAATAGCATGATGTGTGAACCTTTTCTTGTAAGTCGCTCGGACGCTGGGGGTGATCTACCAAGGTATGTGGTTAAGTAACGCTTTCGGGGGCCGGTCTGCACACACCTTCATGTAGGAAGGATGAAGGATGCCGGCCACCAAACTACCCAGTAAACCTACCAGCGTCCCTCCACGTCTTTGTGAAATACCATGGGATCTGACTTAGGCAGTTTCGATATTATGTAAGTCTCGTCTAAAGGCCTTGAACGAGTGTTATAGGTATTCAACTCTCCTAGTGAGACCCAAGCCAATATGAATAACATTCAATCGAAAATGAGGCGTATAAATAGTATCACAAACATACTTACATTTCAACTATTATATACCAAATAGTCTAAATAGCTGATAAAAAATATATGGCCTTTGCAAATTCAAGTTTTGATTTTGTTAGAAACATTTGAATAGAAAATTACCTGGTCAAAGATTTTAACGTAGATTAAAATTTAAAGATAACATAATGTCTGCAGTAACTGTGAATTTTTGGTAAAGTATTTTATTATAATTTAACGGTTATTTTTAACTGTTGTTTTTATTTTAAAACGAGTTTTATTTATTAACAATGTTTGAATTTTTACTCTTATATGTACATATATAGTATATTCTATGTACGCGACTAGAATTTAGTACAATTTACCACTTACTAAAAATATTTTAATGTAATAGTCTAAAGCTGAACCTATACTTTTGATAACAGTGATAAAAAACAGGATTGCTTTTGCGAAATATAATACTGAATTTTAAGCATGGAAAAAGGATATAAATATGTAGCCGTGTAAGAGTCGCATTCTCGCATAGAGGATGTTGTACAAAATACGATACATATATCAAGTCTTATTCGGTCCAATGTTTCCTTTTTTTTTAACAAATCCAAGTATTTAGCTAATACCTTTGTCTAATATCGTTAGGTATTTGGACGCGAGTGTGAAAATGAAGTAGTAAACATAAAAAAATATATATTAAAGATGCTAGAATTAAAAAAATTGGTTTGAACATATCCGTTGAGTAGCTTTTGACATATGGGGTAGTTTCCGTTAAATGCTTTGTTATGAATAGTAGCCGAATGACAAAAATAGTGGACGTTTATCAACTCAGGGCTCTACACTCTTACAATGTGTCTGATTCGAGACGCATATCTTTGATTTTTGGTTTTAAACGAATCGCCCCTTGTATGATATCAGTGGTATGTATTATATATACTAGTTAATGAAATGGAATCTAAACAATCACAGCATCAACATTTGTAGTTTCAAGTGTGAACATTGGTCAGGCAGCAACGCGGTCCGTGGTCGGAATACTAAGTTATTTATCAACAGGCAACAAGACTAGAATCTAGATGCTTGGACACCGCCATGACATACCTCTCTACCTATCTTTAACTTTATATACGATAAAATACCATTCCAGTTTGGATTGACTGTTTCATATGGCTGGTTCCTATATCTTACTATTCATTCACTTGCATTACTTACCATCGATTGAATAATAACTAAAAACATAAAGTTAAGGTACTTCAAAAGCATTTTGATTATATTACCAAACGTATGTAATTTAGATTCATGTTGCCTAAAGCTCGCAAAACTGCTTTTACTACTAAATTTAATATCTCTTGTTTCAAATGAAACAGATCAAATTTTATTACGTGCATTGCTAAAGAAATGAAAACTTGACTAACATTTTACATAATGTTTCTATTGAATATAATGTTCTCATTTATGTAATTGTTTCTAAATTTTTATTTACAATTTGAGTAGCGATTGTACCGAGATGTTGATTTTATAATCTATTGTGTTGAGTTTTTTTAATAATTCTAAACTTTTGTGATTTTTGGCGAACTAAATTATTTAACAATTAAACATTATTCAAGGATATTGTTAAATTTCATGGAAATTGGTTTTATTTGTTAGTTCGTGATTTATATAGTTATTAACAAGTAATTAAATTGATTTTTGTAATAAACTTTGGCGAGGTTTTTAATTTTAGATATAATAATAAAATTGCTCAGAAACTTTACACAATCATTGTCAAAAGCGTAGCGTTTAAAAAGACGACTAGATTTTTTATTCGTGACAAGAAAATGCCGTTCGTCCGTCTCTTGAATTTTTAAATAGAAATATATGCTTCTATAGACAGAATTTGATTAATCCTGTCTATAAAACTATGTATTGATATTGTTGATAAGGTTTTATTAAAACCTGGAATGTCGAAGACACAACCGTCCGTGTCGTGAACTTTTGAGCTATTGTCCAACAATGGGCACGCAACGTGAGGGCTGGTACGTTGCGTGCCCATTGTTGGGCAATGGTAAAATCCCGAATTATGCCACTGGCTACGTTTCCTGTGAAATATAATGAAGAATTCAACTGATGCTTTTAAATAATTCTTTTATATATAGAAATATTTTTTATTGTTCACCTCATCGAACGAAAGTCCGGTATTATATTTTAATATTTAAATAAAAAGAGAATTAAAATTATTTTATATCTGTAGGAACATACAAAGAATACGAATTCCTGCGGTTTGGCGGCCTGTTGTAAGAGGCGACAAAACAACCCACAATCAGATGGTAGGGCATTTGCCCGTCTGGATCGCTGCCACTCCAGATGCTCCCATAACAACCTTGAATTGTGTTTCGGCACTAATAGGCAAATTCCAGTCCCCCTTCGAGGCTGGCAACAGATTGGTAGCATCTTTGGTGTAGCAAATTCGCATAGGTGTTGCTAACCAATTTCCATCTAATGTCAGCCTGTCTGCTGTACTCTAGCAATAAAAAAATATTTATCAAGTTTCCACATATTACTTTTGTAACGTTGCGATGAATAGATGATAGTATTATATAGAGAGTAAAGTGGAAATAAAATTTAAAGCAGATCATGAAACTACTGGGTTTGTCATGGTAGTATTATTCTTTACATACATACATACATACATAACTTCACGCCAGTTCCCTCGCGGGGTAGGCACGAACAACAGAGTGCCAGTATTATTCTTTCATATCATAAATTTTTGCTTTAGGAAATGTTTTGTATATATGTATATGAAGTCAACTTATTTATAAGGTATATTTAACTTAGTTGTAATTTGTAAAGCTTTCAGTTTTTTCACCCTGCAAGATAATGAAGTAGTAGAAACCAAAAGAAAGTATATTGTTGCTTGTCTGATAACAGTTTTAGACGAATACACTACATGTATGCACTTTCGTATAACTAAAAACAAAACAGCGTGCTGGACTATTATTTATTTGCTAGAAATTTAACCTCTTACTACGTCCGGAACGGAAATTCCGAGCGTGCCGTTTTAAGCTCACTATAGCAGATTAAATTATATTGAAATAAACGTCATTGAATTATTTTTTACGTTGTTTAATGTACATTTATTTACACTCAATTTATTCAAATTTACCTATATTAATGATATATATATGTATGTATATACACAGCTCGATTTACAAAAGATAAAAACTACAAATAGTAAATAGGTCCGAAATCACCGTCAGTTGGGAACGTTACCAAAACGCTGTACCTATCTATCTGATATTTCTTATCAGGCATGACTGCAGACTTTGCACTTTTTCTTGCAGACATTTTGACTTGCAGACAAACAAACTTTTATGATTGTTATTTTTTCATCGCGGCCTTAAATGTGATCGTATTTGTAATAGAATTTTCTATATACATTATTTTGACATCACAGGTGTTATTATAACCTGGAAAAAGTAAAAGTTTTCATGGGAAAAATATTGCTTGAAAACGCTAGTGCAAATAAATAAAAACGACGTTTTTCTTTTAATTAAAATTGTTAAATACTAATTACAATATTCCAACGAACATAATGACGGAATGAAACAAAAAAAGCAGTTGCTTAAAAATGTAGCACAGGTCCAATTATAAACGCAAAGAATTATAATAATTAAAAAAAAAATTGGACGATGCAACAGGTTTTCGTCAGAACTATTATAGCATGTAGCTTATGAACTGTATCGTCTACTAGTTTTTCTCTTTTTTTGTGAATGCATCTTAAAAAATGCGCTTTTTTTCAAGAGTCCGTAGCCAATTTGGCAAAAATGCAACCCTTCATGTCTGTTTGACCGTATGTTTATATAAGTTATGTTACGTTCATTTTTCTCAAAAACTACAGGGACGAAATTTTTCACTAAGTTGTATTCTAGATGCCGATATAAAATAATGTAATAAGTATCTACATTTTAACTTTTTAAATACAGCGTTCTTGTAACTTATTACTAAACTCATCATTGACATACGTTAAGGCATGTAAAAAGTCATGGTAGCGTAATGGGTAACGGCTAGCGCACGCGTCCCAGACTGAAAGGACGCGGGTTCGATCCTGGCCGGAACGCATGCACCACTTAGCTTTCTGACCTAATGTGCATATTGTTACAATTATCACGTGTTAACAACGGTGAAAGAATCGTGATGCAATCTGCACATCGAGATAACCGATGTGTCAAACCAGCCAAGCCGCCTTGGATAAGCGTGGCGGGTATACTGTCAGTTCCCCCTATAATGGGAGGCCCGAGCCCAGCAATGGGACATTTATGGGCTGATATTATAAGCCATGTAAAATTTTGTTAAATTTTACTTGTATTTCGTACGTGTAAACCAGCCTTATAACTGTGGAAACTTATATATATGTCGTCTTTGTGTACGTTATTATATAACATGACACAATAAATCAATGAAAATGTTTGATTGATAATTGCGTCTTTGATAAAATACTAGTCTTAAAACTTGATTTATATGTTACCTATTCAACAGGACAGGTATTTCTTGTATGTTAAAAGATATATGGATACTTTGTGATTTTTATTTCTTTTAAATAGGTTCGCGTTTGAACATGATCACGTTTATTAAGCGATGATGCGGGCAAGGATATAACAAGCATACCTAAACACCTATTAACAAGAGCCTTAAGACAGCCGGATGAGTATTTGGCGGGCAACTTGAAGGGTAATAGTTCCAAAAATGAATAATATTGGTTAAAATTAAACAAATTTTGTAGAATATCGTTTGGTTTTTAAATAATTTTGTGTAGAAAATTTCGACTATTTAGTAAAAGGTGTCCTTTTGAGTTACACAAACTTGAAAAATATACAAATCTTGTTAGATGCCTCTAATATATTGACTATAGAGAATGAATTTTTCAAGTGAGCTTTCAGGGCCAAATTCTAAACTAAATAGCGAAAAATATGCAAAAGAATCTTGAGGCCAATTTTGTCGAAAACTGAAGTCGTACCATTAGATTGTTGAAAAATCAATTACCCTTGTCAGAAATTGAATCGGTTGACTTTGAGAAAAATAAACATATTCTGTATTATTTCACCAAATCGTAGTGTAACTTGTAAGAATCAATTTCTGTGAAGGAATGTCATGCGGCAAACCGCCACGAGAGAAGAGAGACGACAAAACAACCCACAGCCAGGTGATAGGGCATTTGCCCGACTGGATGGCTACCACCTCTGGTCTAGAGTATGCCACCATAACAACTTTGAGTTGTATTCCGGCATTACTGGCTAGGTTCCAGTTTCTCCTTTAGAGCTGACAGCACATTTTCTGGATCTCTGGTATTGCTAATGTCAAGAAGTGATGGTAACCATTTTCTATCATAGTTGGGCCGTCAGCCTGTCTGCTGTGTTTCAGTAATAAAAATTTTTTTCCTATTAATTCACTTACCCTACCATCGGTTGAATTTTGACATTATTTGTAAGGCATTTATGTTAAATTTTAACCGAGAGTAAGGCAATTGAACGGTCGGTAAGATACAGGAACCAGCCATTAACATATAATGCGATTTACATGAATATCAACATGTGAATACTTTCTGTAAGTGGGATGCACAGAAGATTCCTTTAATCACGAAAAGTAGTGTAATTTGAATTCGAAATCTATGCGAGCGAGTAGAAATGCTTGTACTAGTTTAACCCGTACAATGAAACTAATATTTAGATGTCTTATATATAAATATATAACGAAACATAGCTTTTCAAATAAAAATTCATCTTTATCCAAATTTTATGATAAGCACATAAACACGTCATTTTTAATCATTATTTATATGGAAATGGGATTCATAAATTATGTCGCAGCGTAGGTACAGTGGATCACGTACGCCTTTTAAGGAGAAATTCTCGTCTTTAGATCGAATGAGAGGTTTATTACTTAACAATCCGAACTTTAAGTACTTTTGAAAGTTAAAGAAGTAAACAGTAACGGTAAAAGCGGCAATTAACGTAAAAACATCTCACCCGATGTTTTATTACATAATTGATTTTGTTAGCGGGTTAATGCTTAATTCGTTAATGGACCCAGTCCTATATCTAAGTCTGCTAATGGCGAAATGTCTAACGGTACATTAGTAAATAGGACGATGGAAAAATTATATAAAGAAATAACCCATCACCCATTAAGAACATGAATGTGGAAAAACCCTAAATCCTAGATATCTAGATGGTGCCACAAACTGTTCTGTTCTCACTCTTACAACGTTTTTAAGACTAATTGGTGAAAAAATGAAAGTCTAAATATGTGAAGAAAAAGTGTGTATCAAAGTCGTAGTCAGTGGAGATCCGTCGTCTCTGCCCTCTATGGGAAACAGGCGTAATAACAGTGGGACGAGCGATGGTGGAACGATCTAGTTGGTTTAAGGAGTTTCAGAAAAAAGTAGAACATTCCACAAGAAAAAGAGAAGGACAGATACATTTTAGAAAGGGATAGAGGATGAACAAAAGAATAACGAAATTAAGATCGAAATTCTAGAATAGAAGGTTTAGGAAGGAAAAGGTACAGAGATAGATGTTTAGAAAGGGACTGACAGTAAATAAAAGAATAACGAAAAAAGACCGAAATTATGGGTTTAGAAGATTTTCCGAGTATATAAGCAGCGTAAGGCGCGCCTACGGGGTAGTTCAGTTGAAGACAGCAAAGTGACAAGTGCGATACGAGAGAGTTGGGAGAAGAGTTAAGTAGAAGACAGTGAGGAGTTTAGTGGGAACTGTAGTTCAGAGTTAGTGGTGAGTTTAGTGAAAACTTTAGTGGGCAGTTCGGTGAAGGAGGAGTTTAGCGTAGTTTAAGAGGAGATCCAGAAGCGAGCTACGCGCGGTAAATTCGGAGGTGAGCACCGCAGTAGCAGGAGGTTGTCTACGCAATATCAGCGATGATATTGTGAGTGAGACATCTCATCGTCGGGGCAGAGCGTCGTTATGTGCGTGAAGAGGCAACCCTGCAGAGAAGAAACACGTACGGCTGTGTAAGTCAATAAAAGCATTTAGTTGAAAAAAAACCTGGTGCTTACTTCCAATGTATGTAACAGAGTAGAATCAGAAATAAACCAGCAAGTTTCTACAGATATACTCACAGTTAAAGTTACGATGAATCGATACTAGTGACATCTAACGAACAAACTGGAACTAATCATTAAACATTATTAAAGATTTTACCTGGAAAAGATCACTTTTAAGCGATAAGACCGCCTATTGTATTTTGCTTAGAAAATATTCTAATTATCGGTTTATTTATAATTATTTATTTTGGTGTGTAATAAAATATTATCTATCTATCTTGTGGCGGATTGGTGCAATGAAGAAGATAGGCTTTGTTTAAAGACGAATTATTTAATTACCAGTTTTACAATAAAATACAGAAAATAATTTCGATGGCTAACATAAGAATGACAATGTCAATAAAATGTAAAAAGTGTATAGAAAAATAAACGTATAAAAAGGTTGTCCTACAGGGCTCCCCCCCAACATGCTAGTTTACATGTATTTGTTTTGACTTGAATATATACATAGTTGTATATAGAGAAAGCAATAACGCTTTTTTATGGATTTATAAGAATTCACTTAATTAAGACAGATTTTTCAATTCTTTTTACAAGGACATACAGCCCTTGATCTCATCAAGGTTAATATACCAGGCACACGGACGGAGTTATACTGCGATCAGAAGATGCAGCCACCTCGCCCGTATGTTCCAGCTGGCTTAAGGAGACAAGTTTTTAATAGTTTTCATTCCCTCAGCCACCCAGGCGCCAATACCATCTTGAAATTAGTGGCACAGCGTTACGTTTGGCCAGGAATGAACAAAGACTGTCGTGAGTGGGCCAGAGCCTGTCATTCATGTCAACGGACCAAAGTCTCAAGACATGTTTCATCACCGCTGGGCAATTTTAAACTACCTCGCGGAAGATTTCAGGTAATTCATATTGACTTAATCGGGCCTTTGCCGATATCAGATGGTTTCCGCTACTGCCTCACCGCCGTCGATAGATTCACGCGCTGGCCTGAGGCGATAGCTTTACAAGATATTAGCGCTGAAACTGTAGCGAAAGCGTTCGTCACTCACTGGATCGCTCGTTATGGATGCCCACAGCAGATAGTGACAGATCGTGGCAAACAGTTCGAGTCTGCGCTTATGAAGCAGTTGTCAGAACTTGCAGGTTTTCAACGTTGCAGGACTACGGCATATCATCCAGCCAGTAATGGTTTAGTTGAAAGAATGCACCGCCAGTTGAAAACGGCAATTGTGTGTCATAATAACCAGAGATGGACTGAGAGCTTACCACTCGTCTTATTGGGCATGAGAACCGCCTTTAAAGATGATATTCAAGCGTCACCTGTCGAGCTTGTTTATGGAGAGACTCTTCGTTTGCCTGGTGAGTTCCTACAACCAGACGACACTATTCATTCCACCTCTGATGTAACTGATTTCACAGCGCGCCTTCGCGCCATTATGAGTAACATTCGTCCTACACCAACTTCAAGGCATTGCAACAGGAACATCTTCATTTTCAGAGACTTGCCTACTGCATCGCATGTCTACGTCAGAGATGGCACTGTGCGCGGAGCTCTTCAGCCAGCCTACTCAGGTCCTTACAAAGTTCTAGACAGGACCGACAAGATTTATAAGCTGGATATGAAAGGTAAAGAGCAAACAGTGACTATAGAAAGGTTGAAGCCAGCTTATATGGTTGCTGATGGACACCGCACCTCTGACGTCATACCATCACAGCAAAAAGACGAACCTGGGACAAGAACGCGATCGGGAAGGAGAATTTTGTTCCCTAACTATTATCGCCCATCCTAGGATGGTCTCTGGGGGGGAGCCCTGTAGGACAACCTTTTTATACGTTTATTTTTCTATACACTTTTTACATTTTATTGACATTGTCATTCTTATGTTAGCCATCGAAATTATTTTCTGTATTTTATTGTAAAACTAGTAATTAAATAATTCGTCTTTAAACAAAGCCTATCTTCTTCATTGCACCAATCCGCCACAATCTATTATTAATCCGAGATTTTGCTTCTATAGTAACATTATCTACTATTTATGCGTAAGGTTTTTATTTCAAACGTTTTCTTATGAGTCTGAGAACGCCTTAATTATTTGGGGTCGGCACAATATGTCTTTTCCTTCCATAGTCTTCTTTTCTCACATTCGTCCTCTAACACACCACAAATTCTCATGTTATCCTTCACACAATAGCTTGGTATGTTTATCACAGGAATATGGACACATGTTACAATAAAAACATTACTTAAATAGTAGACGTAGAAATAATATTCTATCATTTTACGTTTACAACGTCATGATGGAAATAATTTTAATTACTGTCTGAAGAATCTGGAGTGGAGACCGCGTCTCAGTAAACGTAGTCTCGGACGCCCTCCCGCCCGATGGACCGACGACCTGTGCAAGGTCGCCGGTAGGCGCTGGTTGAGGAAATCGGAGGACAGGGATGAGTGGCGTCGTCTTGGGGAGGCCTACGTCCAGCAGTGGACTGCGAATGGCTAACAACTGTCTGAATAATAATAATGAATGTGCTATTTCATTCCTTTTACTTGTAAAAATCTTAAACGACATAAATTTGTAAGCTCGTACAAAACATATGAGGTTACGAAGTTTTGTAAGATTGTAAAATATATCGCAGTTAATTTGTTTGCTCGCTTCCCTATTGTATTGAAATTATAAAATATTGTAGTTACATTAGCCACTGTATTGGCAGTGGTGCGTGTATTGTGACAGTCGATTGCCCCTCCCAGTTCTGCTTTCTACACGCACGATTTCCCTGACAGTGTTCGCGACACAACTGTTGCGTTTTGTTCTACAACTATATGTAATTATTTGTTTCAAATAACTGCTGTTTCGAACATGTTCAGACGTTACATAAAAAAGAAAGCGTTAACGTTCTTATTATATTTAAATATAACTTAGCACCTTTTATGTGTCTACTGTCTAGACAATGTCAAGTTTTAATGCATATGTTTATATTTTATAAAAATCTTCAAGTAAATATACATCAGGAAAAAGCTGAAATATTGTAACAGAATTATCAGCCAAATTGTTTGTCTGACTAAAAACAACGAAGATCTTTTTACAGCTTATAATCATATTCCACTACAAAAGATTTGCACATGGCATACGATTCGTATTTAAAACAATTGTTGTTTATGTCTAGCGAGACTTATACGTTTTCCGGAAACAAAATCGCACTGCAAACCGCCATTTTAAGTTCTTATCAAAACAACCTCTGCTAAATATTACGAATAGAAATTATCACCATTTTAACTTCGCCAGTAGTATCAATGTATCAGATAAGGCAATAAATTGTACGGTGGATACAAAAGCATTCTTGGGGTATTCTGGCGCGCGCCTGCTGTATCAGGCGAAACAGGCTCGCTTTGCGGCATGCGTGACTCATATCTGACTCAGAATTCAGATGATCTGACTAACGCTAAACTATTCCGATACTTCCACCTTTAACTTTATCCATGGCTTGTGTGCATATTTAATAGCTTTAATATTTAAATATATAATATTCTTTGTTTCACAAATTTACAAGTTAAAGTGGTGTTTATTGGTTTGATTAGTCATCATCATTATCCGGGTGTTAAATCTCGGTTGCGTTCCCCTAGAGTCCGCTTTCCTACTCCACTGCGCGCAGTCGTCATCATCCCTCGTTTAGAGGTCATTGGTACGCATGTCCTGACCATTGTCTTTCACAACATTAAGCAAGCATTTTTTGGGCTTTATTCTTCGACCGGGACCTAGAGGAAGGGGCAGGGCAATGTTTAACCCTGCCCTGTTCCCCACATAATAAACCGGTCTCCGTAAAACATGACCATACCAGCGTAAGCGACTCTCTTGCAGTTTGTCTGCTATTTCACGGACATGAAGTCGCCGCCGCCGTTTTCTGTGACACACATCCATTGCAACATATTTATCTCCGCGACACGCAGCTCTTGCTTGTGTCGCTCAAGTACAGGCCACTGTGTCGCTCAAGTACAGGCCACGCTTCTTTTCCATACAAAAGGACAGAATAGACCTAACCTTTTAACTTAACCGGCATTTTGGGGTCACATATGACACCTATCACTTCACACTACTTGACCCAAGCTGCTGAGATACGGGCCTTGACGTCACGCTCGATATTCCCGAACGCGCTAAGTACAGATCTCAAGTATTAAACTAATCCGTGCGCTCGACGGTATCTTCGCCTATACTCACGGATGTGGGATCTGTAGTGTTGCAGGGTAAGTGCTCAGTCTTTGCCACATTTAGTTTCAGACCGCTGTTCTCTTGCGAACTCTTCCACGCATTCACACGTCGCAGCAGGCGCCCCCTGTCCGAATCTGCCAGCGCGATATCGTCCGCATACATAAGCAGCCATGGAAGTTGCTCATGCGCACTTCTGATGCTGTTCGACACATCGTCTAATCACGCTGAACAGAAGCAGGCTTATGACAGAGCCCTGGTGCACTCCTACGGTTATGGGGAAGGGTGTAGTTTATTAATCTGATTAGTGTAATGGGCAATCTTGTACCTTCAAGCGATTTCTGTTAAACAAATTTCAGTTGGAGAGAAATATGGTAGAAATGGAGCGTATACATGCTAAGAAGTATAAATTAGAAATATACTAAGAAAAATATAAACTTGCAATACAAACTTACATAATAATCTATCTATACTATAATAAATCTGTAAATGGTTCGAATTTGTACAATGCAATTAGAAATGTGAAGAAAATCAGGGGGGATAATTCGCACTCTATGATTGTGATTCCGTAAATGGATTTTTTAGAATTTGTCTGTCTGTCTGTTAGAGCATTACGTTAAAACTATTGAATTGATTTAAATGAAATTCGAAACAGAGCTAACTTATATCACGGGGATATTTATTTTATTCCGATAAATGACGTCATTTCCGCGGGATCGACGAAAAAGTCGAAAAATATTGCGCTTCGATCGCATCCTTTTTGAAAATTAATTAACGTATATGAATGAAAATGAATGGCTTTTGTCCCGAATCAACACTAAGGATACTTTTACCCCGATAAATGATGTCGTTTCCATAGAATAGACGGATTAGCTAAATAGACGGCGTGGCAATCGCGTCTTTTCAATTCACTAACAAATATCTACCTTGTCATAAACAACATATCATTCGTTGTATTACTTCAAATCAGGTTGGCTTCGACTCGCCTGTATGTTTTGCTGGACAGTTGTAGACTATATGGACTTAGTTTCTTTGTTATTATTACATGTAATTGTAAAAACCGAATTAATTTTTTATGTAAATAAAATAAAGCTACTGCCTAGGGATTTTCACGCGACGTGTCCATAAGAAAAAAGGTAGTATATATAGAGTAACACTTACAAAAAGTCTTTAAATGTACATTTAGTATTTACCTATACCATATACAAATGCAATGTGAGGTTAAATTAAACAGTTTGATAAGGAATATATTATTGTAATATAAAAAGGAGACGGTTTTGGATAGAAGGAAGACGTTGAAAACAGGAGTGATGACAAAGCAAATAGAGTACGAATGAGAATGATAGTAGTATGAATAGTAGAGTTAGTATTGTTACATCACAATGCACTCGCCATGACCAAATCACAGATATTCTAATCAAATGATACATAAAAAACACTTTAAATAAACGCATATGGATGAATAATTAATAAACATAGATGAAGAGAAAGACCGGTGCCTTTATTTGCCTTTCATATTTACTGCATACTTATACCTAACGTGGACGTATCATTTGTATTAACCTATGTCTTTAATATTAATTCTATATTTAGTACGTACTTGAATATTCAATATAATGCGTAAATATTATTGTAGGTTTTGGTTTTCTTTGAGGAGGTTTGAGATTTGTCATAAACTCATAATACTGCCGCGTATTCGTGTATTCTTATTTGGTAATAATTGGACTTTGATGATGCGTAAGTGCTTCTACAATTTTTTTAGTATGTCCTAATAAAGATAAACTTTTGTAAATATTATATGATTTTGTGCCGGTATCGTATTTCGAAGCTCGTAAGAACTAATAACCGAGTATGAAGGTCTTCGAAACTGGTTTTAGACCGTGAGCCTCGTCAGGAAAGTTGTAATCAATTCGTTCTTTGTGACTTTACATTTGCATCCAAGTTGTTGTGCCTATTACAATTAAAGATAAACAAGTAACTTCGGGTACTATTAAGGTTTTATGTTTGCCTATGAATATATATTGGTATTTTAGGGTTTCGATAATGGTGATCTTACGACTTTACTCCGGTGTGCTGTTTTGTCTTATATCTTAAACTGTAGGTGCTTAGATAGATACCTATAGAGAATTTGATTCACTTCTTGAATTCTTGGGTATTCGTTCATTCTATGTGCAGAGTAAAGTTTGCGAAAAGACATAGTTTTCTTTAATGGAATTTATACGAGTAAGCTAATATTTTAACTGTTGAGCGATATCACCTATCCGATAGAATATAAATTGCAAAAATTGTATAATACATTTTTCAATTTTTTAAATTTATTTTAAAGATACTGTGTTAGAGTCTAAAAAATATTAGTACCAGTTTTTCGGTCCAAATTGGACCTATGTTTAATCATCGGTCTTATTGACTCTGTAATCTGTAATGCACAATGTAAAACCCGTATCTCGTTCTCTCGCAGGCTAGTCCTATAGATCTATGTGTCTATCTTTTTTTAGTATTCCTTCTTCGTTTCATCGAGTTTCAAATCACAACGATTATAAAGAAGTTTCAATTCAACAAATTAGTTTAATAAGACTTTATTTCTGCAGTGTATTTGATCAGAGCTCAACTGAGAAACTGTCTTTCTTTTCTCTCACTTTTTACGAAATATTTGGGTTCGGCAAAATATGTCTTGCCCTTAGATATTCCTCTATTCATACACACTGCCTCTGTCACATCACAAATTAGAATATTTTAATGACTCTATCAGTAGACATCAGATTCGCTTACAGTCATTTGTTATTATAAAAAAAGCACATATATAAATAAATTAGTCACGAAAAAAATCTGCAGCAATGGAAATTTAAATGATCTAAAATCATATTCAGTCTTTTTCGCACTACATCTATATGATTTGTGCAAGTTTTTTATTACTCGATCACGTTTAAGTAAACGCATTTTGTATGGGAATGACTTAGCGCCATCTTGTGAGCTTGAAAAGAAACTTAAATCGTGTCATACAAGATTGCGTTAACTTGAACATGATCGAGTAGTAAAAAAAACTCGCTCTATGCGTTCTGGTGTTTATTGTATTTATCATAATAGTTACCGCTATCTCAAAAAGTTTATTAGTTATATTTATAGCTATTTAAATCCATATTAATGTTAACTGTTTTCTTATTATCATACAATAACCTTGTGAATACATTTTTGCACAATATTTATATTTTTGACAGGTTCAAAACAAATAAAAAGGTATAGAACAAATACAACGAAGTAATCCCTTTTAAACATTTAAAAGTTTTTCTAAATCCAGCGGTCTCTTTCAAGTAAATCAAACATTTAGAATTTGTGTTTTGAACACACAGAACGGAGAACATATTGAAGGATGAACGGACCGACACACGTGTCCGCAAACATTTTCGGGTTATGTTTGTATAAATCTGATATCTTTGTTTTTGCTTGCTCCTAAATTTGCTTTTATACGTTTATATTATACATACTAACCTACATATATAATATAAAAATATAGGGCGAGCACCCGAAAACTTTCGAAGACTAATCTTCGAAGGCTAATTTTTATCCAGAATTTGTAACGATGCGTAGGCGTCCAATGCGTCAATGACCCGCAAACTTGCGAATCCGCATTCAGCAGGTAACATTGATGTTCAGTTATTTGACTCATTGTTTAAGAAATTATATAATTTAGTTATTAATAACTTAAATAGCCATTCATTAAGAAGTTAAATGTATAGCTAATTTAGCATGTGACCAATTAACACCAAGGAGAATTCAAGGTCAGCGTGAAAAAATGGCTGAACATAACGGGTTGACTGCATTTTATTTACTAATAATTCTTCTTCGGAAGGCTAATCATTAACAACTAGTTCCGTGACCTCGCTCACGCATTCCCGCGCTTGCAAGTAACTGTACTTTCCTGTTGATTTAATACTTACTTTGGCCAGAACCTGATCTTAGGCAAGTGAACATTGCAATGCAGTGATGGATATCGACTGTTGCCATTTAATTACATTTTGTCTATGCGAAGCAAAGTGGTTGTCGCCGTCGCTCAGATTCCAACTCTACGGACCACTCAGCCGAAGTCGAAGCCTCCCTGGCCTAGCCGCGTGCCGCACATTCCATCCGAGTGCCACCGAGGCGCCCCGAAGCTGACCGAGAGCGCTGCGCTGTGCTGCTCGCGGCCGACTTCACACCGAAGTATGCGCGAGCGCGGCGAGAACGTCTCGCCTGTCTGCACCAGTTATCTGTCAACAAACTCCAGCATTAACGACTTATGCTGGTAGTTCAATTTCCTAGTGAATCTTCTTTATAATTGACTGGTTTAATGTGTGCTGTGAGAACTGGGATTATAAGTTTGACATTGACTTTGTGAAGCAAACGTGTTATTTTCCCTTTGGATCGCGTGCGACGCTGGCGGTGAGCTAGAAGTCGCGGACGTGTGTTGGTGACTGTTCCGACTACTTCATGAAGTAGCCCTTGATGAAGCTAGTGCTTTATTCTCTTCCACCGGAATTTGTGATGTCGTATGAATTACGGTAAATAAAAAATTGGAAGTGTTATTTTTTGGTACAATCGGGTAGCGACTCTATGGCCTCGATATTTTCTCAGTTTGCTGTTCAGTTACTTTTTTATTGTTCTTTTTGTAGAACGTGCATCGCAGTAATTAAATTTTTATTATGTACGTTGAAATCATTGATTCTAAAACTTTAAATCAAAAGGTTGAAAAACATGCATTCACATTGGGCAACCATAAACTACATTTAGCTTTATCTCAGTACTAGATTCCTATCCTCGTTTTTCATATTTGCATAATAATATGGCAACAATATAAAAATTGTGTTTTTAACTTTCGTTTCATTCATCATTACCATAACTCGTATTAAACATGTGAGTAGAAAATCCAGTAAATGTAAGTATCCATCAACACGATATTTACTACGAAAACTACTTCTTTATTTACTTAGGCACCAAAAGTATCTCGAAAGCAGGTAGATATTGGCAATAAGGTCCAACCCAAGATATTATCACCACTAAAACCATATACGAGTATAGTTACAATCCCATAAATTACTATTAGTAAGGACAATGTTCAATTTTTATTCAAATGTTATGAGGTGCTGTGGAAGTTATTCCTAGAAGTATAACGTCATCAAAGACTATAATTTAGTCAGCCACATCAGACAGGTTTAGTTCACCAACCATCCGACCAAAAAAAAAGATCTCCAACGGAAATATTCGCAACACATTCATGTTTGAAACCGGTATCTATCGACATATTTAGCAAATATACCTACCTACCTTATAATTGAAGCTCCAAAAGCATCCCAGGATATAAAAAAATAGAATCCTACAATCTTATTTATTGACTTCGACTTTCTAACTTTTTACAGTTATATTATGTTTGTATATCATCAACATAAAAATATTGTACAAAATTCAGTTCATCTCGAAACTTTCTTAAGTGACACCGAAATGGTTGAATTTTCTTATATCAAAAAGTGAAAAGATCTATCTACTTCATTGTCAGTGTTTTCTTTTTAAGTGATTTATCGCCTGATAGGCAAAAAATGTAACTATTGTAAGACGCGTATCGCTCGTCCAAGATCCAATTATTATGCGAAAATAAAGATCGTTTGGATGACTGGTTGTTCTAACAGTTGCTTATTTGTAACCAGTCGTTACTGATTTCTATCCCTTAGCGTAAACATCCGTGACAGCCTGCAGGGCTTGTTTGGCGACTACGGACGCTTTCTATTCCCGGATCAATGCCGGAAGAATAAATAATCATAGGTATTGGTGTTTATAACAACTTACTTATCTATGAAATGAGGAAAAGCATAATTATGTCAATTATTACTTACTAACTGTGCGCAGAAAGTTTGCCGATAGCCTTATGATATTACGCGTCGATAGTCAGTAGGGTTGACAAAAAGGTTACATAAATAGTTGTTTCAATAAATTTATTATTGTATACAGTTTACATAAGTATATACAATAATAGTAAGTAATACAATACAATAAGAGTAAGTAGTCATCGGCAGACCTGCGCGCCGCTTATATTCTATATCAAGCTTAATGTTACCAAATCGGATTTTTAGTGCCACCTATTGTAAAACATAGAAATACATGTAACTGCGCTAATCCTCCTTTAAAAGTAACACAAATACCTACTAGGAAGGCATGGTAATAATGCATTTAATATATAAAAATTGTATGTATGCAGCATGTAATGTATTAAAAAAGAAAAAAGTTTTCTGGTCCTCTTGTAACGTTCACTTTTTTGGATAGGATCAGTATTGGATTAAGTGTGCCATATGTACCTATATATAATACTAGGATACGCTCGCGACTTCGTCCACGCTTGACTTGAAATTCCCATAGAATTGGATTGAAAAAGAATGTAAGCTATCGTTTTAGTGAAATCTGTGTCGAAATAAGCTCCTTTATAAGCTCCCGAACAACTACAAACCGCTCCTGGGAAAATTCCCGCGGGATTTCCGAGATAAAAAAAGTGTCACACATTTTATTACTTTAAATTTGCTATCGATTAGTAAAAAAACCACATTGGATTTCGATTTTTTTTCTGGCCGTTTTAAATCATTCCCAGAAAAATTCGCGCAGGATTAAATAGGATAAAAAGCAGCACAGAGTTTAAGTCTAAGAATTAGCTGTCGATCAGCCAGTATAGGTTTGATAAATTAAAAACGCGTTTAAAACCTAGAAACAGTTCATGAATGGATTAGAATTTAGGTCGTGTCCAGTGGAACTAAAATTATGCGGTCTAGTAAATAGGGTTAGTATAGTAGGGCTTCATAAGTGCACACGTGTGGGTGCAATAGCAAATAATCTTTACCATCTACTTCTGCACTCCCTGTGTTTACTCACGCGTGAATACATATATATGACAGCGATTTCAGGCAGGCGTTGCAAACATTGTCTCTTTTTGTATATTGTTTTCTTTCACAATTTTTTTATTGCATGAGTTCAGCAGACTGACAAACGGCTCACCTGATGGAAAGCGGTTACCATTTTTTTTTAATTGCAGGAGTTCAGCAGACACGCAGACGGCCCACTTGATGGAAAGCGGTTACTATCGCCTATGGACATTTGCAATACCAAAGGTGCTACAAATGCGCTGCTGCTCTCTTAAGATTGACAATCACTTATGGACATCCAGTGGTAGCCATCCAGACGGATAAATATCTTACCACCTGGTTGTTTTGTCGCCTGTTATGCCAAGCGTCCCGGCCGCAGGAAATTGTATTCTGTTTCCGTTCCTGCGTAGAAGAACATAGTATTTGGCTTATTGCTAATATAGATACTATGTTTTGATATAATTTTTTAATCTTTTGACAAGTAGATTATATTAGCAGATGCTAATCAAAACAAGAAAAAGAGAAACATTCATTTAAAAAATTGCCAGTTGCCATATTTTAAAATTGCACAGCCGAAGTATATGTAAGTTACACACATATTGTCATTATGGCAAAATTATTGAGGGCTCATATCTGTTATACTATTGTGTGCAGTGTAATTTAAATACAATCAACCAATTAAAATCCCATTAATGCGCCAAGAAATAATGAAATTGAACAATCTGACATTTCGAACTTTCTCCTTGATATCAAGTGTGTTATTAAAGTTTTGAGGACGGGATTTATAAACAAGTATTTTATTTATTAAATTTAATGATCCGTGAACAAATCAATCAGATCATCATAGTTTTTGTTCAATTAATGTCAATCAAGTTTAAATGAGAAATAGGTGTTTTATAGGCACGTTACTTGTCATTGACCTAAAGTGATTTCTCTAATTAACACAGAGGCTGTATAAATTATTCGCTCGTGGTCACATTTTGTTATTAAAAATAATTGAAATAAGCACTTAATGTGTGTCAAATAATTTGTTTAAATATTCAGTGAACATAAATTTCTTTATCTTTACATAGTTGGTAATAAAACAAAGTCGCCATTTGGGTCTGTCTCTATATCTGCTAACTCCTCCTAAACCTCACAACGGATTTTCAAGCCGTTTTCATCATCAGTTAAATATTTTTTTACTAAAGGTTTATATAAATAAAAAAACCTAATTAAGTTTTTATGTAAGTAAAATAAAAAAACTTCGTTTAAAAAAACCGACTTAGTCATTTTCAAAATATAGTAAATTTTATGTTTTACTTTGCACCGACTTCAAGATGTTTTATATAATATATATTAATAATAATAGCTTTAGAAATAAATTATTTTATACTTTTTACTTTTTGAAGTCAGTTTTTTTAAACGAAGTTTTTTGTTACTTTTTAGTATCTAGCTATGTATGGGTAGACCTACGAAAGGTGCCGCGCTCCTCAAAAAATATAGGTCCCAAGAAACGGGAACAAAAAAAGTTCGTAAAATGAAACTACTGGGCCAAACTATGTTAAATTTTTAGGAGACCAAATGGCAACTATTCCGCATCAAACTAAACAAGAATCATGTAAATCGGATCATAAATCTCAGCGTAATCGGTGTACATATGGAACGGAATGGAAATTTTTTCATAAAAAATGTTCATAAAATGGAAACTGCTGGGCCAAACTATGTCAAGTTTTTAGGAGACCAAATGGCAGCTATTCTGCGTCGAACAAAAAAATAATCACGTAAATCGAATCATAAATCTCGGAGTAATCGGTGAACATACATAAAAAAAAGATTCCGACGAATTGAGAACCTCCTCCTTTTTTTGAAGTCGTTTAAAAATGAACTACATTCTTCCTACTTCACAGGGTTTGACCCGTGGCGTAACCGCGGGGAAATCTTTAGCATAGGTATGATATATTGATAAATATGCAATTTGGATAAAAGATTCCTTATTTGTCTATTTTAGTTTACGCCTTCGAATTTTTTTTCTCTAACCGTGTTCCCAACTTGAAATAATAATTGGTGTATTATATTTATCCAACGCTTAAAATTGAGTCTATATTCTATAGAGAGCATCGCATAAAATTGTAAATTTGCTGCCACGGTATGTCTACATTTCTTATTTTATAATTCACACGCACATATTATTCAAGGCTATTGTGTGAATGCGTTAGTGAAAAGGACAAGAAGATTAAATTTTCACACCGCGTCTTACAATTCTCTGTGGTATCTGGGATCAACAAGTATATTATACTTCCAAGTAAAGAAAAGTGAGAACCATAATTAAATTTCTAATTTATTAATAAACATGTTGAACCGCGATTCAAACATTAAACCATTGATTTTCAAATACAAAATTGTCTTTGAAGATAAGCATTAACGATGGACGTACAGTGAATATAAGGATGTCCATCTCGTCAATGTACAAGTCGTCTTTATAATTACAACTAATGTAAAATAATTATGTCTAAAACGAGTTCATTTACATTAAAATAATTCAGTAATTGCTTGCTTTAGTTAATAATCCAATTTTTCAATTTGACTCTGTTTGAAATTTATATTAGTTCCTCATTTGTACGTATACTTACATGTTTGCTTTTGAGCGATTCTAAGAATGAACGTTAATTATTTGCTAGCTTAAAAGAGCAATTATTATCATGTATTATATTTCTTAAGCCGATATTACGCGGTTAATTCCTTTCCTTATTTCATTTTAGATGTATCAACTAAAGTGATCCATATAAACATAAATTTGAATCATTCAATGTCTTTGAATACCGACGTGTCGATTCAGTTCTGTGTCTTTCAATAAAATTGATTCATTTTGGTTGATCCTTCTAACATCAGCATTAGCATGAGTTGCCGTTACAATTTCTTCCTAATGTAAAACACAAAGTTTTCAAAAACAAGTCTTAAGTGATTAATGAATACCTATTATTGTTCTTTATTGTATATTAGGAAATAAAGTTTACAGAAATGTCAGTTAACGGTAGAATAAGCGGTTTTATCGTCATTATCAAATTTTTCCAGAAAATTTTTGAGTGGATCAATAAGTTTCTTAAGCTCCCTACTGCCGTAAAAGGCGAAGAGTGTGGTGCAAACGTAACTATTTTGCGTTGATATTTACTGATCAATAATTTACTGAAAAAATATCATAAATCTTCACAATATGAGACGAAACGTGATTTTTTCGTATGTTTTGTATAGCAATTTTAACTTAAGAAAAAAATTCACCAATTTACCTCCAAATTATTGACATGAAACCATTTTACTCTTTCAATTTTTATCAAAACTGGATATAGATATACTTAAATTTTTATAAAAGAGAAATAATTGGTTTTATTATTTTTTAAACATTACGTTATTTTCGCGTCTATGGTACCCCGCAAAAATCCTCAAGGACGTCGGCGTTACTACAAGCCTTAAGAGGAAGGATATGTTTCATTATATCGACTTTACCGATTTTAGAATTCCTAAATAACGCCTAAGTAGGCAGAGCTAATGACGTAATATATAATTACTTTGTAATTATCAAATTTCATTCTCCAGTTATTTATCTGAGAATAAACATTGTTGGCTAAGTTTTATCATTCACGACACGCTCTTAGGTACACAGTTATTTCGTAACAGCCACTACAGGTTAAACGCTCAGCACCAGTGGGTGTGAATAAGATCACCAAACACGCTGAGCATAAAGCTGTATCGAAACTTGAAAATCATGCCAATACATTGACTTGTAGGCTTTAACGACTTCCAAGTTCAACATCTCAATAGTGGCAGCGGTTGCATTAGAGCATACTTAAATCGGACGGAAAGAATTTTTATGGTATACCGAAAAGGGAACATAAAATTTTATACTTTACGAGACAATTAATAGTCCCAATGAAGTATCTGTTAAAACTTATTTAAAGTTATTAAATATACTTAGTAGGAAGATGCTGACGTGTGTTTCTGCAGTGTGTGTAATAAATAAAGTTACCCCCTCACCGCGAGCATTCGCCTGTAATGTAACAATTATGATGCGATCTCGAACATTACCTTACGATACTGCCTTCTTGACTGACGAGTATTCGCCTGTAAGGAAACATTTTTGATTCGATTTTAAGCATTTAGTTGTTTCCACAATATCAGACGATGCGATCGTTGTGATCAAGTTGTATCAAAATATTACAGATTGTATTATTACAGGTTGCGTACTGTAATGCTTGGTTCTCCTCCTTCACAGATGTAGTGCTCGAATCTGTGACGTTAAATTACAGGCGAATGCTCGCGGTAAAGGAGCACCTTTAGATTCTTTTTGTATATATTCATTTTCCAGTATTTAGCTTGTGTTCATCTCTAGCATGATAAATACCTATATTATATCTTTAGGTATGCTAGAAGACCTCTGTCGTGCAAGAGTTCAAGCGTCATCGGTCTGCTTAGTTCACTAGTACCTAGATGACCCGGGTTCGATTCCTGCCAGAGTAAATTTTCTAAGCAAACTGTCCGTTAAGTTCTTTATTCTGAGTGTTTAGCGTCGTCCTCATTCTTGTCACATGTACATATAATTACATAAAACGTAAGCGTAACTGGCTTAGCTGGAGAATATACAATGTATGTATCAAACCAAACATATTAATCTCACTGCTGAGCTCAGGTCTACCATTTCAGAACAACGGACTTATTGTCGGGTTATATTTCAATAAACGTACTCTGTATGTTTGTTCGCGTTATTTTCTTTCACTGACAGCACGTGGTAGGTAGTTGTAATAATTTTTACCACATTTTATCAGATGATGTGCATAAGTGCTGGGTCCAGGATTCGAATCCACAATATTGAAATGAAATGCGAGTAGTTTAAGCTACTTAAGATACATTACGACTTCTGGAAGGTCATGAGCAGAGTACAAATAGTATATACAAACAAATTCACTTTCTCATTTGCTATAGATCACTGTATGTAATAATAAAAATAATATTTGTTAAATGAATGAGACATGAGTTTTAAAATGTTGCCAAAAATAATTATTAACTATAGAGATAACACTATAACTCTTTGTCAAAAGAAATGACGTTCAAACTTAGAAATTTATATAATTACGGTCGGATTTCGGATACTGCTTGGCCACTAGTAATTACATTCGTACACACTCAAATTGTAAAGTCTATGAAGTATTTTGACAGTGGTAGTATGTACTTATTGAAAGCACGCAACCAATGTTGTTCTACCGTTATGTATATGCATGTTTGGCACTGTCTGACCCAAAGAACTACTGCGTAAATTCGAAGTTTGACATAAAACCGACTAAGCTTTAGACATTTTGTAAAGTACACCTTGACCCAGTAATTAATGCTGCAGAAATAAAGGTCATGGGTTTTTTCTAAATTAATTTTAAGTGGTTCGCTGATTTCCAGTGAATGTGTTCAGAGTTTTTACTTCATTTGTGACTAAATTATTACTAATCTATAGTCTCGTTACGTCTCTCCATTTCTAAGGAACGGAAGGTTAGTACATAATATATCAGTACGCTTATCCGGAGTCAGATTAATATTTTGCAAACATCAGCATTCTCGATGTGTAGATTTCCTCATAAGCTTTTCTTTAACCGCCAATAGGTACGTTTTAATTCTGTCGGTGAAAATTCGAACTCACGTCATTGGAATGAGGTGCAGATGTTTTTCCTCATGGCAACCTTGACTTCAGAGATGAGACGCACAATAAAAAAGATACTCTATTTCAGAAAAACAAGTTATTTCCATATACAATAAACAACATAAAAATTAAAAATTATATGATTTAAAATGAACTATTACGGTATTTCACCCGAATCATTATTTAAATATTGTCAATACAATAGTCATGTCTAACTTATTACTATTACTTTTAAAATAATCCATGATAATCCCATGTTTTTTCAATTATAGTATACTAGAGTTTTCCTCAGAAGTCAAACTCAGAAGAGTAGCTTTGTTTTACTTAAATAAAAACTTAATTACGTCTTTTGTATATTGTATCAATCTTCACTGAAAATTATCTAACTGATAGCAAAAACCGCTTAAAAATCCGTTGTGTAGTTTAGGAGTTAACGCACATACAGACAGACAGACGCGGAAAGAGAATTTGTTTTATACTGTATAAGAAAGAGTACAACAGATAATTTCGTCAGAAACTATAAAAGTATATTCCAGAATAAATAAAAACGTTATCTGGTCGTAAATTCTAAATTATCGCGACACAATGACACTGAAACAAACGATGGGAACAAATGTTATAAAGTTATTTATTTTACTTTTATCGATCAACGTGAGTCTCTTTGACTCAATAGTTAACATTTTACTACTTGTTGGTGTTAAAGTGCATCGAAGAGATAGTGGCCGGGTTAAGGCGCTCCCATCGGGCTAGGCACAGTTAGAAGCATTTAAATAACTCTGTCACGCTGCAGCTTTAATGTACGAGTACCAGTTAACGGGCCCTTGCCCTTCATATCATCTTGAGATTTATTGAGTGTGGACGTAAAGCAAGCCAAACTAATCACTCAAATCACCACAAGATGTCTCTGAAATAGGGTTGCCAGATCAAAAAATATAATTCCAGGTATCATAAGAACAGTCCTGACTTTCTTATCAAATATACTTATATCGTTTCATCGTTTAGGAAGCGCAATGAAGGTATATTAATATATGTATACTATTATTCTCTTTTATTTCACCTCCTCCCAATTATATGGGTTCAACGCAATATATCTTTTCCTTCCATACTATATATATTCTGACATAGGTTCTCTGTCATACTACAAATCAGCATGTCGTCCTTCACACGATCCATCCACCTCTTTTTTCGTGTACCTTTATATTTCTACCCGTCAATCTTCCAGTTTAACATAATTTTTGTATATATACTTAGTGTTATTTATATAAAATTAAATCGCGTTGACTGTTTATTATATATTGTGAAGTTTCGTCACAGATTTAAATTAAAAACCTAATTATAATCGGACCTAAAACTTAAAATTTGATTTTAATTGTGTTTGTTTGATTATTAATATAAAATTTATTTGGCTACTAGCTGACCCGGCAAACTTCGTACCGCCTTAGAATGAATAGATAAAAAACGTTGATTTCTGAACGACGGGACGAACGTCAAAGGTTTGACAAGTAGGAATAGTTTCTAAGGGAAAGCGAAATTGTTTTACTATATTTCAAGTATATTTTTCATATTTACTCATGTTTTAAACCTTCCCTGGATTTCCACAAATAATTCAAAACCAAAATTATCCAAATCAGTCCAGCCGTTCTCGACTTTTAGCGAGACTAACGAACAGCAATTGTTTTATATATATATATAGATTTTACTGCTTTTTTGCTAACTTGTAGGTATTTCGGACGGCTTAGAGTACATTCCGTAAGACAAAAAACCGAACATTCTAGGATAATTTCGGAGGTATGGTAACCTCACTCAGAAACAACAAACGATACTGACAGCTTATTTACCTAACTGAAGAACCTCATTCGAATCACTCAGAATATGAGCTGGGAAGATCAACGTCATATAAATTTCGAGAAAATGATTTACAAATAAATATGACCCTTAACATAAATCCAAAACGTACCTACTTCGGAAGCTTACGTGCTATTGAATAGATAACAATAAAATAAATTGGTTACAATAACATATTGTAATGCAAGTGTTAAGTTTTGAATCACAGTGGGAGCAGAGCGGAGGGCCGTAGCGTGAGCGGATGCAAAATGTACCTATTCGAGAATATTAATTTCAGTCAAAAAAGGGGACAAAAATGGTTAATCATATAATGAAATCCAATAATCTATAAACTTGTACATACCTTTATTTTGGTATTCTAAAAATTGTTTCAAAAGTTTCAGCCTTTCCCGAAAAACGGTTTTTTGTAAATATATCGTTTCCTATGTATGCATCAAAGGATTGTATTGTATGTATTGTATTGTAAAAGTTGTAGAGCATAAAAAAATTACAAGTTTAGTTTTGTACAATTTCCAGTTCAACCGTTTTTGACATAGTGTGAAAAGAGTCCGCAGCGCTCAGACGCCATGGTGTATCTCATTCTGAGGTGAAGTCTTAATTTAATTGGACTATATAGTATTCTCAGAGTGTCTGGTGCGGATTAATGGCGCAGCATTTTCGTCCGCTCCACTGGCGCTATGTTCATGTATACGTCTACATAATTATGTATGTACTATACTAAATGTATGTTTGTGATATCCACTTGTAGATTCCGCTTATTGGGCCGTCCTCACTATGTTTCTACACTAAGCATAGTAAGCTCTATGTGTGTGTGTGTTGTAATTATTGTGACTTGTATGTATATTAAGTTTATCTGAAATATTTTATTTTAATCAGCTTTAATAAATCCGGCGGCTTTCACTCACGTTTTGTCATTAGATTAAGCGTTTTCGTGCACCTCGCGTAGTTGGACACTTTACTACCAAGACTAATTTACCAAAAATGTAATATAATAATCTTATTTTTGAATCATTTTTAAAAATCTGTTATCTTCAGAAAAAGCATTTATTACCATATTAGAATTTTCAATGATACACGTGTAATTTACATACTTGTACTACTGCTTATATTAGAGAGTATTTGGTGTGGAAAATCTTTACCGTTTAGTAAAATATGAAATGCTGAGCTACCGTAAGGACTCCAACGTGTCACTGAGGCGTCCATCAAACACTGCTAACTTCACTATAGTTGGGTGTAATAAAGGAAATCCAAAAGACATATTAGATTATAGATACATCTTCCTAAAACGAAATAAATCTATAAGTCTGATTTAAAATGTATGCAAAAATGATATATCTCTCTTTATTCGTTTTTCATTAGTTCCCAAAAAAGTTCGCCATTAGGGTTATAAAAGTTGTCTATTGTTCATCTGATATAGTAACTCAAAAAACGAAATTAATTTTATAACGCTATAATAATGTATCCTTTCTTATATCAACGTGAAGACCTTTGGACAGAAAAATGCGGGCGTGATTTACGAGGCACCCATCAGATCGGACAATGATCGAAGGGAGCTGAAGCGGCGTGTTATTGCCGGGTTTCTATATCTGACTACCCGTTCATTTATCTTATTACTGATTATTTTAAATAAATTCTATACAAGTTATGTATTTTATTTTCTTAAAAGCTCTTTCGAACGACTTTGGTACACAGTACGCGTGCAGGAAACTAAGACCCGAAATGGATTCTCTTCAGCGCGGTCTTGATACTTGGCAGAAAAAGAAGTAATGTAATGTCATATCCGGAAAGTGAGGTAGCTTTTCCAAGTTGTACTTCGCAAGGTACCTACACGTAGCCTCGCATAGCTACTCGTATGACGAAATCATCGCGTTTATCAGCATAGATATTAAGCAGCGTAGGGAGAAAGGTGCAATTATGACACTTCAAAATATACTTGACGCAGACAAGCAACGGTATTATTTTTAAGCTGAGAGTCCCTCACCTAATCCAAACGCCTTACGGCCACATTTTTAAGTACCAGCTTAAAAATTTGCATTACTTCCTGGATAGACTATGTAGACACCCGGCGAGAATAGGTGAGAAAAGGCGGCGCGGGCGCAGCAACGTGGTGGGCTGGAGCGTGACGTCTGCCATCCGATAGCCCATCTCACGACCGTCCCACTTACGGCACAAGGTCACCAGCTGACCTCCTAAACCTTACTATATTTCCGTAATCTGCACCTGAAAGCTATGTCATTACGTAACCTAAATAATCCTGATATCGAATCGTTATTGAAATGGACTGTTGAAATTTTTGTGCCTTTTATTAATACCAAAATATACCTTTTTGAGTTTTAGAATTGGATACCTATTCCAGGAGATTTTAATTGGAAACCGAAGGGTGAGATTTTATAAGAAGTTTCATTTTCAAACATTTTATAAATCTGGTAAAAAAACGAAAGCAAGTTATGGAATCTAGTATAGTGTTTTTAAGCAAAAGTTTCTTTGTGCGGAAAATCTCAACTGTTTGGTCTAAGTAGGTATTGATTGTGACTTTTTTACATTCCACAAGAACTCAATTGTTTGACGTTAACGGTCCGAATTTAAACTGCTGCGAGAATTTTTCTTTAAACTTGAATATTCGTATATGTATGTATACATGTCACTAATAAATTCACAAAGCATTCAAAGCGAAATTTAAAGTAGAACACTATTTTAGTAGATTGTTTCATTACACACAATTCCCTCGTAACTCTTTATGGATTTCTGCGAGTAAACAACTGCATAAATGAAAGCTCATAGTAACGCTAAACTTTCTTAATCAAATAATTAAAGTATGATCATTAATATTACATTTTTACCAACAAGATAAAATTTAATCACAAAGTTAAATAAAAACACACCATGAAAAGAATGTCACGCTACTACGTTATCCAGTCCTAGGACGAGTAATAAAAAGTTAAAGAATTTAATGTAATATGACCATCCGATTTGTTACGGAACCCCAAATCGTATGTGGGTGCGTGACTCCCTATTGTTTGTTCTTTTCTTTACGATTTTGTGATCTCCGCTTGAATAACGAAGATAGATGACCATATACACAGTCAATCTTATTTTATTGAGACCGTTTTTTACGACTAACGAACACAGTGAGTCTCTCTCAGGAATATAAGACAGCAGTAGGGGACATGCATCTTAGGTCTTGTCGTCTTTTTATATTTTAGTATCCATTTTTTTAGTTTAGTATTAATAGAATAGTCGTATATAGGCAAATGGTTTGGTAGTAAAGTATCGACGTGAATTTTTGGTGTGTCTTGTCATTATTACAACGCTAATGTTTTCTCTCTCTTGTGTATTGTTAACTGCAACTCCATTAATTCTAACGAAAATTAATTTTATAACTTACTTATGTAGGTACTCAAAAATCAAGGAGCCTGTTATAGATGTGTTGCTGGGGAGTTTTTTACAGCTTCTTCTTCCTTAAACACCGATAACACGTTGTGAAGCGACATACGTACATAGTATGTACATATATAGACTTAATTCTTAACCATTGTGTTTCACCTTCAAAAAACGTTCCGCAGTGGAATTTAATTTGTTTGAAAACTTCAATTTGACCATTGATTATTAAGACCTAATTTAATATGACAAAATTTTACATTAGCCATAAAAAACCATTTTATCTTTGGTATAATGTAAGTGCAATTGTAGTCAGAACCAAAATTAAAAATATTTCTTGATTTCAAATATAAGTAGGCGAAAATATAGAATACTTTTCTGTTGTGTTAAGTAATAGATTGCCTAAGTGGAGGATTAATATAAATGCAATAGGGATGCGGTTACTGACATGCAGACAAATTCTAACATTTTATCATCTTTACGACTTTGTCCACGCTTGACAGGTAACGTAGATTACAGTTATTTTACCGGTATTTAAAGCAAAGGGTGTTTTCAGCAGGGCAACGGATTTTTTAGTATAAAAATACATTAATTTCGAAGATTTCCGTAAAAACCCAGGCAAGTAAAGGCATACATAACTAAATCTATTCTACTAAAGATGTATAAACAAATATACAAAATGTCATATTAAGTAAGTCCTAATATCACGTGGTTTCGATGTTAGGGAATCTCTGATTATATTGTTTTAGTATCAATGGGATCTGAATCAGCTAATTTTTATGTACCACACCCACTTTAAAACACTTCCGGGAAATTCCTGTGGGATTCCCGGTATATAAAGTATCGCATCACTTGAAAAACTATTTAAGCTATCGTTCTAGTCAGATCGTATCGCAATCACCTATTATATTTATGCAATCTAAATAATTTGTACCATACTAGGGAAAATTCCCGCAGAATTCCCGGGACACGAAGTACCGCCGCATTGAAAATAGATTATAAGCTATCGTTTTAGTGGAAACTCTTTTGGAATAATCTAATTTTTATGCACCTGAACAACTTCAAACCGCTCGCAGGCAAATTCCCGAATTTGTTATTCAACCTGACTATTTCAAATAATTCCCAGAAAAAATTCTGTGGGATTCTCGGGATAAAAAGTAACGTACATTTTAAGTTCAAGAATTAGCTTCCAATCAACGAAAACCGGATCGAAATCGGTCCGGTAGTTTTTACGTGGATCCCGAACAAACAGACAAACAAACAAACAAGAAATCTAAAAAAAATTACATCCTGTTCTCCGTCGCGAATATAGTCTATCTCAGTTGTTTTTTTAAACGTCAATATACAGACACTGTATGTTTAGAATTTTATAATATTATAGATTTTAAAATATAATGATAGAAGTGATTTTATTTACTGTTTAAGCAATAATGATTACACTATTTGCCTGTTTGTACCTACTGACTTCTTTTACACAAGTAAAAGTAGTCAGCAGGTACAAACTTACCTACCTACTTATGACGTCATGATTAGGTACGTTCGTACAAAACCTACGGGGCTGCACGGTTTTGTAAAATTATTAAAAGTGTCTCAGTTGAGTTGACTGTCCGCTCCCGTATTGTCAAAAAAGTGAGATTGGAGGTCTTGGTAGTTAACCAATATAGAAACCCGGCATTAATCTCAGAATGATCACGGCGTCAACGGTTGCGCGACAGATCCATCTGATAGGGCGCTAATCAGAGCGTGTGCACACCGTATCACAGGCTTTCTGACATACAACACACTTTCTAATCTACGCCTTTGTCACTTCGCAACGCCATTGGTTAACTTTTGTTACTCCGACAAACTTTCGCCAATTGTTTTCACGGTATATTAGATTTCTTAATAGTTTCCATAACTATAAATAATTCTTTAGATATGTAATATTGCACGGTTGCATCATAATAACGTGTCGCTTACGTGATGAACCGTAATTGGAAATGTCTGAATCAAACACGGTTGTAACAAAAAATATGATCAAGCTCCCTGTCAGTAAATCGCGGTTGCACGGCCGACTGGTCACAACAGCCAGTTTATCCGCTGTGAGTTCCCACTATTCCCGGCGGTGTAAGTGAGTTATGTTTCAACTATGTATGAAATAGGAGAATGTACATTGAAGAAGCTTAGCCGCAAAAGGTTCCTTGATAAGGTGACGTGAATGCGTGTATTTTAGAAGCTCGCGGGGATGTAGAGATGCGGGGAGCGAGCTGTGCGAGACCGGTCTGCGTACCGGTTTGCGTCGACGTCGCCAGCTTAGGGTTAACAGTTTTATTAGCTGAGCCATGCTCCACAAACGAGGGCTACCAACCGTAGGTACTTGTTACCATTATGATTAGGTACATCTCTGCGAGCACAGATATTAACAGAACAGAAATATGTACTATAAGGTCCTTCCCTTATATAACAATTGTGTATATTCAAATACTAATGTTAATAGGTCTAGTATGCAACAAAATCGCTGTCCGCGTCTGTCTGTCTGTCTATACATCCAGTAACTCCTAAACCACGCAATGTATTTTTAAGCAGTTTTCATCAACAGTTAGATAATTTTTCACTCAAGGTTTATGTAATTATATGCAAAACCTAATTACGTTTTCATGTAAGTAAAATATAGCTACTTCTTAGGGTTTAGAAAACTAGTATATTCTTAACAGATCTTATAACGGGTAATCAATATTGTTAGGTATTTTATTATATTTTATTTATACAATTATGCAATGTCATCAACCGACAGATTCTCAGTAAAATTAGAAATCCTTACTGAATATATAAATGTGCAAATGACTTTGTTTGGATATTTGTATTTTTTCATAATCGTTTTGGTTACTAATAGATTATCATATAATTTTATATGTAAACCTATACTTTGGTCCAGGATGAGATGGGATCCCGGAAAATTAAATAGTTTTCATGGTAGCAAATCCAAAGATTACACAAGATAAACCCTGTGTGTAGTACTAATTCGTATGTAGTTGCAACAAACTATGGTTTAATATTTACAAGAATGCATAGATCTCACAAAGTTCGCGTTACGAACATAATAGGTATTATGTATTTATTAAACGTCAAAAAACCTGCCAATCATTAAAATATGACAAGCGTAATTGACGTCTTCTGCGGTTGAGTGCGCTAAGCCTTTGCCGGACTAGCTTACTGGTACACAGAGTACACGGGTTTTATTCCTGGCATGGTAAATTTCGTAAACAAACTTTCCGTTGCTTACTATGGTCTGGGTGTCTGAGATCGATCCCAGATTGTTCCGTTATATATTATCCATAACACAAGCGTGTGTGTTTGTCTGTTGATTATATATTGTTATTTATAGTTTAACGTCATTTTGTTATTTATTATTTACTCAAAAAATGCATTGCTTTTTTTTGAATTGTAATATATTAATATTAATATCGCAAAAACAAGCGAGCGATCAATCGATAATGTTTTAACAGGTGTGGAATTACAGCACAAAATATTCAGTCAAACAAGGTGGTGTATATTACAAACAATGACTACACGCATTTACCATGCAGTAACTTCCAGAAATATGTATTTCTAATCATCGCATAACTTAGTTTCAGTTTAACATTGTTTATCTTGTTTCTTGTATGTGTTGTTTGAATTTACATTATGTAATGTAAAAGTTGAGAGCATGGAACGAAGGCGGTGCGCTGTTGGTTTATGTAGTATTGCTAAAACAGTGCATTGTGTGCATATGTATAAGTGCTTGTGTATTCTGTGACATGTCGTTATTGTTTAAATTACTCAAGGGAGTCGAATGTAGGGCGAGGTAGAGCGATAGATATACAAATTTGGACACAATTTGTTTTGTATAGGTAGCATATAATTTAAATTCTATTGGGAATTCCATAAGGTAAAAATTGTCCCCAAATGATTGAGAAAAGGTGAGACATTATAAAAGTGAAGAAGATATTTTAGGACCCGTTAATACATTTTATTATTTAATAATGACTACTTGTTAAAATTTAACTCAGTCAAAGTGATCTTTGATTATCGATAAAAGACAGAGTTCTTATTACAACTCCAACAGTATTTTTACTGAGCAGTTGACATATAGGAAATTATTGCTTAAAAATAATTAATATTCTATAAATATTGTCAATTTTTAATAGATTTTTACGAAGTTCATACAAAAACAGGGAGCTCAACGGACCGTTCTTGCAGACTCGTCTTATGAAAATAACAAGTATCAAAATAAAATGAAAATTTATACTATCTCCTAATAGTAGGTACTCTTACCAGTATATCTAGACAGGTGTCAGTTTCACTAAGCGCTTCCCCAACAACAGCCGCTTTAGGTCCTCTGGTCTGAAATCTGCAGAGGTGTTAGATAAAAAAAAATTAGGTGTGACGCATAAATTTTATGCATGTGCCGAAGTTTTCTTCCAGTTTGTATCTATTTTCGCTTTCAGTTATTGGCCTTGTGAACGTTTCGACGGCTTGATGGCAACCTGCCACGGTTTGTTGTGTACGCTCAGCATAGCCACTGGCGACACACTTTTGATTGTTCGCGCCACTCCGTCGCGACCACATCTCAGATTCACGCTAAACTCACACCATTAGAAGCATTAATTAGGTAACTGGGTTAACGTACTTCTATAGTATAAAACGTGTGAATTTGTTGACTTTTGCATTCATTATTGTCCGGCTTTGCGAGTGTTGGCTTTTTTTAATCGTCTATGTATTATAGCTTTTTGTTGGACCATGCATAACGTGCACGCGTTTTGCCATTTCCGCTCGTCACGGTACACACGCTGTGTGAATAGGCTTCAAACAATACTATTTTTAGAGTCACCAAAAGTTTAGTTCAGTGACCAGGGACAGATGACGGTTTTGTCAACAATATAAGTAATAATGCAAAACATGATATTGCGATAGTTCTGTAGATATACTTGAATTCTTTTAATAATAACACTACAATTAAAACAAGTTTTCTATTTTATGTTATCTTTTCGCATACATCTAAACTCGTCTATTCTAGCATTCTCTGTTTCACTACAAATCTTCAGTTTTTGTTACCTAACTTTACTCTTATGTCATGTCCATATGACTTTAAACTTCTTAATATTTGAGTCACAGGTGCAACATAAACATTCTTTTCTCACCTTTCGATTCTCATAACAACACCACACATCCGTCTTAACAACATAACGTGTTATGATTATAAAATACTATAAAATTGCCAATACTGCATTGAACGGTAAAAGTATCGGAAGTTATTGTTGTGAATGCATGTTTTTCGTAGTCTAATTTATGAGGCCATGGAGAGTCGCCCTCGCTGCGGCTAAAATATCTTCGTCACGTATAATATTTGGTTGTAGGCGTACAACGATATGGGATAAATCGAGCACCGACACGATATGGATTTACATGAGGGTGGCGTGATAGCCGCTCAATACTGGTTGAGCATCACAGCCGACAGCGTTTGAAACGATGTTCGAATCTCTTGTGTCGCGGCTGACGTCGCCGCCGGTATCCCGGCGAAGGCACACGGTGCACGCAGCTCGTGAAGTGTGCAGCGAGCCTGAAGAAGATGTCGCGCCTGTGCAACGTCGCTCTAGAACTGCCAAGCAGCTGCTAGATAAGAGACGCAAAGCCCGCCTTTCATGTGCAGACCTTAATGCCGCGACTAATGCGGAGCCCGAGCGCACGTCGCGCATGGACGCTCTTAAAGCCTTCTTGCCCCTGCGACAATCCAAGTCTCTTGGACGACTTGATGGCCTTAAAGAGGTGAGTGTCAAATATTTAATCATGAATCGTAATTCAAGGTAATTGACGCTTTTATCTAAGAAATTGTAATCAAATTAGCTATATTCAGGGCTCTTTTTGTATCATTAAGCGTGTGTTTGAATTAGTCATCTTTATATTTCCTGTAGCCTAGAAATCGTTTCCGGAATTCAAGTGTAACTTTAATAGCCATTGAAACGTTATAGATAAAAAAACCTAAAAAATAAATTTGGAATATACCTACATGAATATAAACTATAGACAGGACAGGATGTATAATATTTCTTTTACTGCTTTTTGTTTTCATATGACTATCTGTAACATTAAGAGACCCATGAGAAACGGTGGCCCCTGAGTCGTTATTCACAACCATGCGCGTGCGCACCGCGGCGGCCTCGTACACCTGTTGCGACCCCCACTCCACGCTATGCGTCTACACTATACTACTATCCATACATCTGTGCGCGTAACTTGCACAATCAATAACATCACAGATTTTATGACTTGACTATTTTGTAAAGACCACTAAATAACCTGCTGCGACGACGAGCCTATTTAAATATGCAGCAACATCTAAAAGTTGTGAAATGTTGAGCGCTCGAGGGCGTTCCCTGTATGAACTATGACATCACACGGTGTTAGATCTCGGATAAGACAATACAAACAATACGAGGGAATCGACATTTGACAGCCCGATGCGATGACTCGCCGAATGTCTGACATGATTCATAACTGGTAATGCAACACAAGAATCAAGGTGAGATTGATGCCAAGTGTAATAACCGTTTATTATTAAAAGTCAATCAACGAAACATGCATTTAAACACATAAATATTATTAGTATACCTATTCTTTCAGTTAATTACTTTAGATTTAGTATTCTAATTGATTCGCTTTTATATATTATACATCTCTACAACATATGATTTTCCATAATACACCTTACAGATATGCAGCGACGTCTACTACAAGTAGTAGAAGAATTAACTGCAGCCGTTTTGCGACACCTACACAAAATTTTGATACACGTTTTGTTTTGAAATTAAATACAGGTTTTGGGAGAAACTTGGTCACTAATTCATTAGTTAGCAGCATAATAATTTAAAAATGTATTTTAACAGTCGCAATATATAGACTATCTGTTTATGACAGCTCATAATATGTAAAAAATAAATTATGTATTTATTGAGTACATCGCCATTTGATTTAAGAACTCACGATATCGATAACAGGAATGAATATAGGTAGGTACTTTTTTGTCTCGATGAATGAATGGATTAAATTTCACTTTAATACATTTCGTGTGTATTTCAAATAAAGGTGGTAGATTAACGATAAGAAGGAGGATGCCGTCTCGCCACGTACCGGTAGAAAAGTTTGTTCCAAAAAATGCTGCTTTAACTTTGAGTGGCAATGACGTGATATAGTGAAACACGCAGAAGACTACGCGAGGTGGAGAAGAAAAAGTAGGTGTGTGATGTGTTAATGATGATAGTACTTATAGAAGAGAATATATTAACAACTCACAGAATTTAAAATATACGCGAGTGAAATCACGTGGAAAACTGTAGTAATCTCTTATATAAATATAGCATAGTAATTTCATTGATCGCTGATAATTTTTTGTAGATGAACTTGAAAGTGAATTCGCTTTGCAATCTCAATTTGGCCAACAAGATCTGCATTTCCTTATGAAGGTTTTGAGGTTGTTAGCTCATGGCCTACAATAAAAATCGAGGCCATTATTTAAACAAGACGAGTTTGCCACCTTCCGTCGAAAAACTAATCATAGAAAACATTAAATGTATCTATTCAATTTTAAATTGATAAATTCTTTGTTATTATTCACAATGTGCCGAATTTGAGTTCATCATGCTATTATTGAATTTATGACGTTCTGCGCAACACAAGGTGTACCGTATTTATTTTGAAATGCTAGCCAGATTTACGACTTTTATTTCGTCTGCGATTTGTTGGCATCTATTATTACATTCAGTCATGGCCTCACTTATTATGTATCATTTTCAGAGTTCTGTAGCTATTTTAGCAAAAACAGAATCCTTACGAAATCCTCACGTCCATTCTGCTGTTTGATTATGTATGTCATAGCCATTATTCTCAAAAAGTATTGGGATAAAATTTGTCAAGAACATGTATCCTTTTCATCAGAGACCTGTTGTTTCAGATTAAGAGTAGTTTTTGAGATATAAGGTATTTTTAGTTAAATACTAATTCTTTAAAGCACTTTTTAGAGCTTCAATGTATATGGAACAAAACGCACTCAGCCGGTTGTTGTAAAAAAATCAAAATGAGAAATAAGCAATGACAAAATGAAATGTTACAGATTTTATTTAACTAAAACGATAAACGTAATTTAGACGTTTCTCACTGACTGATATTACTGATATACTTTAATCTACTTTGTAAATAAATATAGCAGCGCTGAGTATGCGAGCACCGTTAAAACATACACGCCGCGAAACCTTCCGATAGTCAACAGATAGTGCAAGAATGCGAGACAGGAGGCAAAGAGTTTGCAGAAGTCTTATTTAGTACCGAATGTTGAGTGTCAGTAATCATTGGGACCGTGATCGTCGAATGCGCGCGTTTATTATGTGCGTACTTTTGTTCGAGTACGTAGGATTAAATGAATCTTCTGTAAATTCTATGACAGGGGGCAGGTCCGCGCTGCGCCGGCGCAGCCTTGGCACTTGCCAGTGAGAACACTCACACACCTACGCGGCTGGCATCGCAGCCAAGCCGGGGTGCACGCGCTGTTTGCCCTTGTGATTTACAGGCAAATGCCACGTCTCAAAATATGCGCATCTGTTAAAGCTCTCTTTAGCTTCTGTTTACTGAAATGGAGTAACATCTGCGACAGGTATAGTTTGAAATGATGTTTTGCACATTGTCTGTTGCTGTCTAATTATATTGCTGCTCATAAAATGAAAAAATGCCTTTCTTATACCAAAGCCAAAACATGTACCATTTGTTCAATTTTTTTAGTTTATTACAACTGCAAAGATAATTAAAGTTTTATAGTATTTCTATTGTATGAACAAAGCTCATTTATTTTTTAAGGAAAAAGGAAGTAATTCATTTTACTAAAATTCAAATATGAAAGTGATTTTATTTGATGATTTTTGTTCAGTCCTACATCATGACCATAGGTATGAGCCGATTGTTATTGCAAAATTTGGTATGCAACATACTTTCAATAGCAGAGTCGAATATGGATATTTTTTTATATCGGAGAATAGGATAGTTTTCGACAACCCGGTACTCAAGTGAGCGAAGAACCATGGAATGCTCCAGTTGAAAATATGTGCTACGTTTTGAAGAGGAAACATATACTTGACTTGTAATAAACCTATCATCAAGGTAGTTGTTGTTATTATTTCGTTAAAATGATAGGTAAAAAGTCGTAAGTCCATATAATTTAGGTCGCTATTTTGATCCTACCAGTATCAGGTGAACCATTATTGTAAGATTCAAGCTAAATAACAGCTTTCTGACGTTTTTGTTTCAAACAGTTGAGATATTGCGTACACAGATCTCTTGCTTAACAATAATAATTTAATAAAACTATTGTATACATTTTAATCGGATTTATACGCTTTTTGAAAATGTAACTGCACAACAACACATCACTATTCATGTACATGCCAAAACTCTCATTTGTTTTAATATATGAGCAGCCTTTTCGTTTTTTTCTGTAGAATAAAAACTCCTTGTTACTCGGCCGGTTCTTTTTTATTTTTAACTACCACCAATAATAACTAAAGTGTCTACTTATAATAATTATGCTACTTTTTCTAACTAACTAACAAAAACTTTATGGACCTATGGACTGATGCCTGGGCTTAGTTTTTTGCAAGGATGATGTCAGTTTGGGTTTTTTAACGGTCGAAGCATTAACGGGACGGTGTGGTCACTCGTCACAGCGGCCATAAGATCAATTAACTGATTGTGAGTCAATAAGTATATTAAATATTGATTGCGCGAAGCCTTGACGAGTTTTTATACTTGCTCAAGTGTGTTGCGTCGTATTTGAGAGGTAATATTCTATAGACATATTATAACATAATACTTCGCACTTCATTACTTCTTACAATATTTGATTACATCCAACTAGATCGTTCTATTATTATAAAATACCGACTATGTGTATCTTTACCTACGCACAGAGAATGGTTTCGTAGTGGTATAAAATGTCTTATTTTTTTTCTATTTGTCTAAGAAATTTAAACTTGCCTAAACACATTCGTTAAAAGTGCATTTGTGGTCTAGGATTGTTTCAGCATCTTCTATTACAGTTTATAATAAGAGAGAGAGAGGGGGCAAATTTTTGAACACTACTACTGTTATTGTACTCTACACTACTGTTTTTATATACAGAACCTTCTAATGATACCACAAGCGCTTGTATGTACATTGAATTTTATTTTCATATTTTGTAATATACATTTATGGGGTGCCATGTCTAATTTTCGCTAATTTTAATGTGTTATATAGCGATTAATATAATATACATTCTTTCCGAATGTCATTTATTTTATTAGTGCTAATTTCGCAGTTAAATTACTGTATATGTACACAGATAAAGATGATAAGCGTTTTGGTTTTTGCCATTTTGTCTATCGAGCCCCAAAAATGCGTATTCATTTTTAAGCCGGCTTTATCATTCAATTTGAATATAGAAAAGGTATTACAAAATATGCGAGTTGATTTATCCAATCACGACCCACTCGTAAACTTGTTTGGGGCAAGATCTTTATGTATTAGTTCGTACTTGATGGTTGAAAAAACTTCGTATACACATGTGCGTGTTTTGGCGCACGTCCTACTTACTACGGCAACATCGTCGGTAATCTGCGAACACGATTAATTTTTATGAAATAACAGAAAATTTCACACTATTTTGATAAAATCTCTGTGGTTAGAGGCAGAAGTGGATTTGCTTACAGTTATATTCAATTTGCTTATCTGAGTAGAAATAACCACTTATGATGTACATTTTCAATAAGCCACTGGAAACCAGTCTGTGGAGTCATTAATGGCCTACTTCTAGTAACCAATTTAGTTTATTAACACTAGGAAAATATGAATAAAATATAGAAAGAAATAAAGACAGAGAAGAATGGACAAAATGAAAAAGATTACATAAAGTGGTTTTTGAACTTCGTACCCTTGATGCAACAATCAAGAATAATTATAATCATTTAATTTAGGTTGTGTGATTATGTCACGAGGAAGGATGAAAATTATATGACTAGGAGGTTAAAGTGCGTCTTACAAATAAGTCTTACAGGAAGAAATGGAAATAATTGTAACAGATCATCCAAGCCACGTTGTTATGTTGTTTTTATTAGGTGTTTTAATATAAATGTTACATTATATCATTATTCTATATACTACATACATACATACATACATAACTTCACGCCAGTTCCCTTGCGGGGTAGGCATGAACAACAGAGCGCCATTTAGGCCCAGTCTTACACACCTCACTTGCTTCTTTGACATTCATAACTCTTGTCATGCACGCTCGTCTGTTCTTAAGGCTCCTGACATCACCCTCCGCTAGTACACGATCAATTTGATCATGGAAGGTGTGTCGTGGCCTTCCACGACTTCTGCATCCATCCACTTTTGCATTTTATATCTGTTTAGTCATTCTTTCATCATGCATTCTTTCCACATGCCCGAACCACCGGAGCATTCCTTTCCTTACCTAACCTAACCTTTCCTTCTATATACTAACACTATTAAATCGGGATCTTTCTAAAAATATTTTATCTTTTCATCATTCCGTTAACGACCGTAGCGCTTCATCTGCGAGACTTATATCGCCACACAAAGCATAGATAAAACTTATAACAGAGTTTAAAATTATAATTATTATATGTCTAATATTCTAGAATTGTGTTTTTTATGTTTCAAAGTCACACTTGATAAAGAGGTCAAATATCTCATTGAAGTATCACCATGATTATTAATTACTTCCGACCTCTATTAAGGTATTCACACAAATCTATTTACAATATTTATTAATAGGTATTTCGAAACATTGTTGTGATTGGTTTAGATATACAATTCTCAGCACAACTGGCCTTAAATAGTAAATGGAAACCGGATTGATACTTAATATTTATACTCATAAAACTATACCGTCGCGGCGTTGACCAAGTTAGAATATAACAAAAAAATAAAAGTGCCTAAAGAGGAAGTCGTAAGTGTCACAAGGGTGATTTAATAAATACATGCTTTTTATGGACTTTTAATTATCAATGTTATATTTTAATAATATAAATATTCTACTGTGCTGTAATCTTGAACTGGCTACAAATACACACAACATAGAACTTTATGTATGTATGATGAGTTTCACGTAAAATACCAGTTCTTATATATCTTAAATGATATAGAACTAACTGTATTATTATGCAATATAGATTTTATACCAATAAAGAAATAAATTGAAAATATCTATTAATTATAAGTACCATGCTTTTTTCATTTTTATTTCGACATCTTGAAGGGTTTAGAAAGATATGAATAAAAAGTCACGCGCGTATGAAGTAGCTGACATTGTTAGCCTTATTATACGCTTCAATACGTACATAAGAAAAAGAAAAAACGGAATACAGATAACGTTAGATATTTACAACAGCTCAGTTGATATCTTGTCCATCACCTCTTTCCCGTTAAGACCTATATTTTCGATTTTTTGTACGATCGGGCACTGTACGATTTGCATATTTGATTAAATACATGCACTAAATAGAGTAGTACATTTTGTTCACTGTAGGAATCTATTTGATCTGTATTTCGAACAAAAAATAAGGTCTAAGAATCTTCACAACAAATGGTACAAAGAAATACCTCGCATTCGTTAAGTAAACATTGCATTAATTACAGTATATTATTCCAGAACATTACTTATGCACAATCTAGCCCTTGAGAAAATCATCCGTCCAAATCAAATTGTATTTTTGTATGCATGGGGCGTTACAGAACCGCGCGTACCTAAAATCAATTTTTTCACGTTCTGTCATATTATATTCAAGTTTTTATTTCAATCTAATTAGCTTCGTAATGAGAAACAAATGATTATGCAGAAGTCCTATTCATATACTAAAATTGTAATAATAGGTATTATCACTTAACGAATTGACATTTTTCTTAGCTTTCATCTTTTCCCAGTCATCGATTAATTTCTCTTTTTTTTTACCTATTTTCAGCTTTTGAAGAATTAAAGATTGCATACTAGGATATTTATATAATTGAAAAATATCTTAAGAAATAGTTTTGACCTTAAGAATAATGTGTTTAATATTTACTAAGCAATTAACACCAACAAAAGACTTAAAACAAAGAATGAAGATTTACGGTGTCAGACGCTTTTGATGAGGCTATTCTGGCTATTATTAATTACTGTAGATTATTCTTGGCTTTTGTACAAACGTGGTCTGCTGTGTATAACATGGATGATGCATGTATATGAACACACTACAACACCTGTCTGTACGTAATAATGGGCGTGTCACACAATACGGCAGAAGATACATTTCGGAGTTGCGCGAGCGCACTGTTGCACCAGGCGGCAAGATTGACACTGTTGTTGCGTCATCCATTCACTATGGCTCGGTACCAGTTATTTCAACGTACATCCAATATATTACATTAGTGGCTAATGCCTATCAACTATCCAATGGATGGAATCCTTTCCATGACAGCTAAGTCTATTCAATTGCTATTTTACAAACTTTATAATATAACATGTTACGACGATGACGTTGCTTTACAGTGAAAATTATATTTGAAATATTAAGAAATGATTTATGATTTTGCAATTAAACCTTTTGAAAAAAATTATTCACGCTGAGCCGGCTTTAATGTATAGGCCGAGGCTTATGTTACAAGTATCGTGAATGTAACATGGAGTTAAGATTTAATCTCTTCATCCTAATTGCTATTAGAACGGTGTATAAAAACTAAACATTGATAAGATTTGATTAGATATTATCGACTGACATTTAATTAGTAGGTCTTTATAGTAAGTACATATAAGTTTTTATTTGTACCGTAGATCTTGATATTTATTAATAAAAACAAAATGTGTACATTATTTAATTTTTACATATATTTTAAACAACGAACGATAAAGAGGCGCACTGAGATGTTTTTTATTTATAAAAACTATTTAATAAATGAATGAATGAAACCTCTTTATTGTTTACCATTAACTTAAAACTAATATACAACCCGCAAGAGTTAACTTGAGACTTCGCACGGATGACGTAAGCGCGAGGTACTGAAGCGTCGATGGCGAGAGTGGTAAGAAGGGGGGGATCGGGAGGAGCACGCATTCCGCTCAGGTCTCAAGTTAACTCTTGCGGATAGTACCTACTATGTTCTTTTAAAGTTTTTTTTTTAGATATTTACATGTTTTTCATAGTAGCTCGAAAAGTGATACCTGTTTAACTAAAAAGTTGAGATGTTCATACCGAAACGTAAATGATACTTTAAAAAAAAAACGATGTTTTTACCAATAATAAGATACAATTACACATTTTTGGAAAATAAATAAATATCAGCAAATTATCCTTCCTTTTCCTTCCTGCAAAACTTTTTTATTAATGTGAAGTAATTGATATTATTTTGTGTCATATTTGGTAAGAAAAATACTACGTTTAAATATATTTGCAAAGCTTGGAAGACTTTTTACTAAATCATTTCATAAACATAAGTAGTTTATCTTGCGGCGACTTGACTCATGCTAACAGTAATTTTCTCTGCCATAAATTATATTAAAACTGCTTTCGGTTTATTAAAGTTCTGAGAAATGTAAGTATTACAAATGAAGAGGAAATACCACATGTAGTTTGCTATTAAACAGCATGCGGTGTGTATGAATAGCCAACGCATGTTTTCCCTTTACGTAACATACGGAAATCTTTGACTATTTTCTTTTTCTTATGTAAGACATCGTATGAAGGAGGCTATCGGTAATATTACATGTCTATTGTTGCTATATTAGTGCCATCTTTAGGGCTGGTGTTGTGCAAAATATGCTTATTTTAAAACGCTTAACTTGCTGTACAATTGCAACATTGAAGCGAATACGAAAGCAAACAGTTAAAGTTTGAATAACGTCCGTTTCACTCTTGTTTGTCTGGCGATTAGAAATAGAATTTTATAGTTCTTTTTCATATCGAGAAACTTATGGCGCCATGGAAAAAGAATATTTACTTAAAATAACAACCCCTTTTGTCCATTGGTGGATATAGTAAAATTGATGACTGTTCCTCGCATTATGCCATCCAGTGTATTTAAGTCTCTGTTGTCACGCCGCTCTTGGCGACTCATTAGTGTCACGTGACGTAATTAACCCTACATGTGCTGTGTTTTAGTGTGGGCGCAACAAGTGCACGTGTATTGCGCCACACTTCGTGGACTTACCTACTGCGTCAACATACTCCGCTCCACCTTATTGCCAATTAGTATTGTCTATTTCTTTTTCTTGCTTTGAGATTTTTCAATTATTTAAGCATATCAATTGACAATAAAAGTCAAATACGAACTTTTTATAGAAATCAACCTGTATAATGTGAGCCAAATCACTATCATCTATTTATTGTGAGCCTGTACTATGCTAAATTTCGATCTCGTAATCTTTCATACACACACGTCCACAAAGCCCGATCAATCGTCAGAACATAGATTTATTTCGGATACTACTTTATTCTAACACTTTGTAAGATGTCTAGCGTCAAACTATAACAGAAATAAATTGGGTAACTTATTTGCAATTCTTACAAAATGAAGGTTTCTGCAGAAGGAACAAACGTGCACTGTTTTTGTTATTTTTCTAAATAAATATATATTCAAAAATACCCAGTTCAAAAACTCATTGATAGGTCTTGTTCAAACCAAGTTTCGCGAAAGTATTTTTATCTCTCCCGCCTTGAATTTGTTCATATATTTCCATTTCATAGTTCAAAAGTTAGGGGAGGAATGGACACTCTTTACGACTTTGGAAGCTAATCAACTCGTCATCTAAAATAAAAATAAGAAATATCATTATTATTTTTTGAAGGCCAGTCTGATAAGACTGTTACCATCGTCGGGTGTTGTCAATCTTGTCGGTCATTCTTATGTCAGTTTACACCTCATTTGTATCGTAAAGTAAATACCGTCGTGTGACATAACTTTTGTGCCATAATCTTTGCACTTTCTACTTACTGACTTGAAGACACGTCGTGATTACGAGTCATCATCTTATAAATTATAACCACATATTATATTTAGATTATTACTAATCTTAGTGTACTGTAAATTTATACCAAATTTATTAATGAACATTATAAGAAATTTATGCTATCACATAAATGTGACCGAGAGTTTCTTTGTGTGCTTAATTATTTCTTCATAGAATATATTTTTGTAACTTTCGATACTTTTATTTTATGTATGTACCAGATGCACTATCTGGACTGTAAGTCAAACGCGCACAGTGACAGTTTTTCGAAATTAGAACTCTAATGTTCACAATACACAGCGGTTGTTGTAACCGAAACCGTTTTCTATACAGTATTTAAATATTATTATAGTCTGTCTATAAAAATATCTGTATAAGGTTCGAATTTGTTAAAAATTAAATGAAATCAAGGGGCTAATTCGGACCCGCAGATTCCGAAAATGAAACTTTCGAATTTTTGCCTGTCTGTTCGTTAAAGCATCACGTAAAAAATACTGAACGTATTTAAGTGAATCTCGACACAGAGCTTGTTTATATCCTGGATAATTCTTAGGATACTTTTTATCGCGATAAATGATGACGTTTCGGTGATATAGGCGAATAAAGCGAAGAAGCGCGTCGAAAGTCGCGTTGTACGGCTATTACATTTTACTAACACACATGTGTCGTCATCATGGCAATAAGGACGAAGTTTTGCTGACACATACTAGTTTATATTATAATCACACTATTCTATCTTTGTCGCAATCAAGCCACATTTTTCAAAATTAACTATAATTAAAAAAAAAATGCGTCATGAGCAATGAATGAATAGCTATAATTTGTAATCAAGGTAATAAAATGAGGCAAAAATGTCTTTCGCAATATCCATCAATATGTTCAATGGGTTTGAATATTGCGTGTGCGTCTTCTAGATCTGTGTTGCGGTGATGATTGGTTTCCCACGGAGCAGTCGTAGCTGTTCACCCGTTTCGCGTGACCCGCGCCTATAATGTACTACGAATCATATCCATTCTCAACCGGCATTCTGTTGTAATGGAAACTAGTAAATCTTTTACTTAAACTTTCATATTTCGTATTTGTAATATTGGTTAGGTTGCATAATTTAATAATATATATCTCCCACGCCTTGTCGTTACAGGTGATCAAGGGACCTTTTTTGGCAACTTTATGATTGGCTTGTGGCTGCGTATATTAGAGCTGTTGTATGACCTCGCCTTATTTTATAGGTAGTAAAGTATTTGTTTATTAAAATACCTACGTTCTCCAATTTAATTGTTGCGTTAAAAATGCATATTCTTAATCGCAAAATAATTGCCTAAAAATTCAGCGGGAAAGCAATTTTGAACGTAAAAAAATCTCTTCTCGTAAAGTATCAATATACACAAAAGTTTAATAAAATTTGGTTCTCATAAAAGAACATGATGATGTCTTTCATATTAATATATATTATATATACATACATACATAGTATATAAACTTTCTTCTTTATTCATATAGGTTATACGAGGTTTATCGATTTTTTATAAAAATTAAAAGTGTTTTTATGAAAATTGTGTGTATTTATAACTTCGTTCTAACGAACCGATAAACATCGTAAAACAGGGGTAAAAGTTAATGTACCTAGATCACCGTAAGAAATACATATTAAGAAGATAACAAGAGAACCATATAATTATAAAATGTTGTTTTTCTCGATAATAATCTGCTTTCAACAACAAGTAACTGATTACAACGTTAGACATCGTTCTTTCAAGACAACACTCTTACTAACAATGGTAGGCGTACTATACAAAGGCTTGTTACTTACAAGCCTCGCTTCACGTCAATAGGTTGTGAAAAACGTTAAGTTTCTCATCGACAACAATTTTCCGCCACTTCCAGTAGTTGTAAAAGTGTATGCCACCCGCCGTGCCTTACTTTCTAACTGCTGTCACGCCAGCCCTCCAACACAAACATTTTACACCTACACTGACAAACAACTGTCGCCATATTAATATTTACTGTGAGTATTTATGCAGTGAAAGTATTTCTTAATGCTTGATCTAGCAGTGATCACTATTTTATTATCATTTAAATGTACGCAAGTCTTAATTTATTATTATCTTGATTTACAACCATTGTCGCAATTCAAGCGCCACTGTGACAAATAAAAACACCGTAATAAATAATGGATTTTGAATAAATATTTTTTAATATTTTTCATTGCTAAGCTGGCAAAAAGGCAGACGGCTCAACTAATTCAAACTGGTTACCATCGCCTATAGACATTTGCGACATTAGGGGTGAACCAAAGCTTTGCCAACCCTTAGGATGGGATGGAACAGGAGGGGATGGGGTAGGAGGGGATGGGGTAGGAGAGAATGAGATAGGAGATAGAAATAAGAACATACGTCTAAAAAGTTGTATTACGACTCAACAATTTTTATATTGTTTTATTTTCAACTAGAGTTCACCCCGCGGCTACGCCGCGTTAAAAACCCTATACTTATATAATATAATATTAAGTAGCTCTGTGTTACTCACATAAAAACTAAAGTAGATTTTTTATATATATTAGACCTAAAACTTTACTGTTTCTTGTTCAATTCACTACAATAACACAGGAACTAAGTCTATAGTCTAAACAGCCTGCCCATCAAAACATAGAGATGAGTCGAAGCCATCCTAGTAGATGTCCCCTACATAATCGAAAAAAAATGTACGGAAAATAACGCCATCAAGTAGTCCAGGAACATCAAAATTTATAATTAGTTTCCATTTAGTCCACTTAACTTCACTTAAGATGGCGCTGTAAAATATCGTTGAGTTAGTTAACATCGCGCTGACGAATTCTTAAGAACATAAATAAAACGAAAAGTTACGGTCACATTTGGCGAATCTCGCACACTTATACATGATGTTTTATGTGAACTATTTTTTTTTGCTTTTGGCAAAATTATAGTGTTATATATAAGTTATTTAAACTAATTTTATTCTCTCTTTCCCTTTATTCCAATTTAGAACCAGTTATAACTTATTAGTACCATATAGTGGAATTTATAGAATTATTGACGATTGTAGCGTCATATATCGGACATCGTCATATATCAATTTTATATGTAGTGTATTATCTATGATCGAAACCAATCTGATATGAAGTAATAATACAATGAATGACTTGTTTCCTATGACAACGTATTTGTTAGGGAATTGAAAAAAACGCGATTGCAACGCCACCATTTTAGCTAATATGTCTATTTTGTGGCAACGCCATCATTTATTGCGATAAAAAGAATTCTGAGTTACGTCTCAAAAGCGTCCGTTTGTAGCCAAGGTTATGCATTCTTATCTCTTCTTTTCCATTTTATGCGGGCCTACCGTCTCTAAGGACGTCAAAGCAGCATTGCTTATATCTAATCCTCCCGATCGGAACTATCGGACGCAGACCTAGACAATTGTTTAACATCATATTTCAATAATTCTAGTGATTGAGGATAGAGGAAGGTTACGCCTTAGTCTGGGTATTTTACAACGGTATTCGCATTCCTCTGCAACTGTCTTCAATTTACCGACCGGTTACAATAAGATTAATCTTACATATTCTCGAATACGGATGAAATCGACATGTTATAATTATATACTTAGCATGTAAAGTTTTAAAACAAAGAGCGAGTGTCATTCGAAACACATTCTATAACATTTCGTATTTATTGGTGTCGAATGGTGCAAGCTATGATTTGCATATTGTAATAAATTTCAAGATTGTTCTGCTTGCAATTATTACTAAGTACTACCTTTTGTAATATGATAATTTCAATTGTGTTGCTATAATATTATATCATGAAAATGAGCTAATTAGGACTTTCAGTATATGACTGATTTAAGTTTACACAATGTTTTGTATACTAATACATTGAATAAAAGTGTGAATTGAGATTACAGCGTGTGTTACAAGCTTTACTAAGCGAGCATGATACCTTCGCATTCTTTTTCCATGATTTTATTAGTACAGTTTTTCTAGTAAAATCGCTTGTTTTTTTAAATTTATATTTCACGAGAATATTCCATTTCTAGAGACAGGAATAGCCTATGTCTAAACCCCTTTATTGATCTTAGTTAAATGTAATAAATATGTACGACAATACGTAATAACTGTATGTCAAATCTAATTAGCTCGTAGATATGTTAGGCATGTAAATATTAAGTGTAGTTAGAACTATGTTTCAAAATTATGTATTTCGGACTGGTTTAAAAATTGTTTTAAATCATTGGATTAGTAGTATTAGTGAAAAGATCAAGATCGTAATAGTTTACTGGTTTAGTACTTGACATCTTTGTCTTCCGTGATCACGGCCACTGAAAAGTGGCCGAAACGTCGGAAAAACCAAAATCAAATAAAATTACCGCGCTTAAAACCGTTAAAACGTAGTTTTATTATCGTAATAGTTGATAAGCTTTTGTTAAAAAAAGAGAAAAGAAAATATAAATAAACAAAGACATACAATATTATTTCCCCAACAAAGAATAAAAAGAAAAAAGAAACAAAAACCCTCTGCCTTGCACAATGACAGAGAACGAAAAACAGAACCCCTTTATCCAAAGTACACATTTGTGACTTAGGACTGTATTTGCAATCTCCTGATAAAAGTTATTTAAATGATAAAATATGTCACAAAAACGTTATAAATGATAGGCATATGAATAATAGATATTAGTTTTCAGTTTTTTATTTGACTGATAGATTATTTTTCTCTGATGAATGAAAAATCGTTCCTATGCTAGTCGATAGCCATATTTCATTCATTCAATTCCAATTCCTATCCTCTAGTTATTCTAGGTCACACCATCTTAAGTCCATCCCTGTTACCGAAGGTGCTATGCAGAAGATAACTAGCATACAAAGTCTCTTACACTTACGTAGTTATATATAGATATGAAATATATAATATTAGTACGAATTTAAAAACAGCTATGATTTAAAATAAGATTACTGTCGTTAACCTCAAAGAATGTTTTGCATTCTGTAAAACATTCTTTGAGGTTAAGCTAAGTGGGTTTTAAAAACTGGTTTCTCAGAATTTTTATTTTTAGCACCATATTATTCGCTAAAAATACCACATTTGTCATTTAACTTTCTTTAGCAACATTCATTCATACACTGCCTACGTTGTAAGGGTTGCTTCATCCATTTTAAATTATAAAACTTAAGATAATTATAAGTATTACATAATAAGATCACACTTCATTGGAGGTCTGGTGCCATTTGTTAAATAAGTTTTTATCGGTGTATAAATGATACAAATAAAACAACAATAACTAATGATAGTCAGTATATAAAACTTTAATAATCAAAATTTAATCATATCATTAATATTTCTTTTATTACCAGAAATAGGATATAGGCTGGTAATCCATTCCAGTAAAATCGATCACCGTTCGCCTAAAGGCGTTTACAATGTTAAAAAGTTCTCTTAACTGACCCTAAGTCAAAGAGGACTATATTTACGTTTGACAGTTTCCTTTGGTCTATAAGTGTTCACTGTATTCAGGGGTCAAATTTGACGGCTACCTTTGTTTCGTGATAAAAGATGTTGAGACCATTTCCTCTATTATTTTTATATTTCATTTTTTATAGAGATTTTTTGTCACTTTGTTCTACTTAAAATATCAGTAACACGTAACAAAGCAATGTACGTATTATAATATATCTTGTTTTACCTTACAATATAATTTTTTGAATATTTTTTAGTTAATTTGTGTCTTTAGATGATTAATATAAAACATTTTCTACTGTAATATCTAACTTTAGATATGGCTTAAATTGTCTAAGTCCTAAGACTTTTAAACATAATTAAACTCAACTCGTTGACTCTTCAAGTGATCAGAGGGCTGGTGCTTACCTCGGCCAACGGATCAGTATGGCGATCCAGCGTGGAAACGCCAGTCTTCTGGGCACCTTACCCATAGAAGACGGTGATCTAGGCTCAGTATTAAATTATTTAAGTTTTCTTGCATTGTATTCGATTATATGAAATTTTATCCATTAACATAATTAAATCGTGTACTTCATTACGAAAATACTATTTGTAATGTACCAAAATTATCCTCTAAGGAAAATAATATAAAAACTTTATGATCTTCAAAAAATGTTCTCCGTTAGTTTTTATTCAAACTAAGCCCATTTGAACAAAAACTTTTAATTTGAACTTGTATACTGATACTGACTTGATACGTCTTATTGGGTTTTATAATTTTTTTACTAATGTCACCTAGCAAAATTTTATTATTTTTAGTAAGCAAGATTGTATGGGAAAATATCACCTTGATTAATTTAATTAAGCGCTATTACGTTTATTATATTACTTAAGAATAATTTAGTCAAATTTAATTTTATTGAAATTAATCAAATTAAGTAATCAATAGAAAAATTTATCAATTAATACCAACACTGCTTGACGTGTAGGTTTTTCACACTAAGTGTTACGTATATACATGTTGGCTTCATTTTTCTGACAGTTACATAAATTACGTCTTACTACGCAACTTAAATACCTAACCAGTTTTTTGACTTACATTACATTTCAGAAAAATTGACGAGGTTATTAACCGTGACTTATATTGGACTGTTAAGAAGCTTGTTGAGTTTATAACTGCCTTTCCGCTGGTTTATGGCATGGTGATTAAATTACTTCCGTAAGTTAGTTCATTTACACCTCGTAAGTCACATTTGTAAAACAGTTGTTTTTAAAAATTAAGCCATTCATACGACAAAGGCTCAAATATTAAATCATCATTAATTTAGTTTCAATATCTAAAACTAAACAATCGGGCAATCGTGTGTCACTTATGTCACAGAGAAGAGTTCCGTAGATATAAACAACGTCCGCTGCTTTCTTTATTTCGGTAAGGAAACATAAAATAACAAAGCGAAAATCATATCTCAAAAACTGCTCAAGGATTCAAACCAATTTTGTCAGTATTTATGAAATTCTGCAATCTGGTTTTTTTTCAGAATTAATATGTCTCCCCCTGTTGTCCATTATAACATCTCCATTATTTTTAAAGATCTGACTAATGATATACTCATACCCATACTAGTATACTATACTTAACAAGCATATGACAGGCATGTTCGGATGCCATCGACAGCCCAACACTATCGTACAGCTATTTCCGGGGTGGTATGGTGTCCATGATGAATGGTCAACTTAAAGAGTTTATGAGCCTAAAATGGTATAATGTATCGTAAATTGCGTATACATACTATGAATAACATTGTCTATCTCAGAAAAAGATTGAAGAGATGAAGAAGGAGACAGGTCTTGGTAAGATCGTAAATCGAGTATTACATCAAAGCTGCACTTTCGATATGCGCTAGTGAAAGGCGCATCATCCGTCCGCCGCAGGTGCATCGAGGCTGCACTATAATCTCAAAGTCAACCGTTATGCGGTCATGCTAGTGCAATAACATTTATTTGCAAACGTTTTTGTGTGCGGTTAAACATTGAAATGGCGAATTGCTTGAAAAAACTACTGCTATGCGAAATAATATTAGCTCGTGTACAAACCGCAATTTCGCGGATACGTAACATTTTAAAATTGTATTAAGTGTGCAACATTCATCGTTTTATTATTTAAATGATGCGTTAAATACGATGGAGATTGATGTCCGTATTTTAAAATATTACGTCAAAATATAAATAAATCGGTAAAATTTAAATATAATTCTGGCTTTTGGACGCTTAACGATTCAATAGGGGTTTTTTAAAATTTAAATGAATATTTAACTACGCTTTTGCCGGTTGCTATTAGGAGAAGGCACAGTCGTAAATCAATATTTGTTGTGATTAATACCCAGTTAATATAAAAAGTATTTTGGAATACATGTTACTTGAAACAAGTATTGTGGCAAAGTGATTTGTCCCATTATTTAAAGATTTCTTGACTGTCTGCTGCACTGAGAATAGAGACTAATTTAAGTATGTTCATCATCTAAATTTAAAGCTTGATAATAAACTTACATTGGAGAAATTGATGTTCATGATTGTAGATATATTGTAGATAGATAGTATAGTTAGATTAGATAATATAAACATTTCGTTGTTCACTTTACTACTGACTAATATGAAGTACAGACACAAGAAAGGGAGTAATATAATTACCGCCAATTAACACAAATTGGAAATTGTCCACTTCTGAGTATTCGGCATTAAGTTGTTTTGGAAGATACCTGAAGACTATACTATAATGCAAGCGTCAGATCGCCAGTTCATTTTATTTTAGATCGTGTCATTATTTATTTAAAACATTTTTTTATTTGCTTTTTTATATTTGCGTGAAAAAAAATCGTGACGTTTTAATCTCGCTTACTAGAAAAAACTAACAAATTTTCCGTTAAATGTCGTCGAAGCGAAAGCTAATAAAATGATCTGAGAATCCATCAATAGCTTAATTTATAGCAACTTTATTTTTTACAGGACATAAGAAACCATGACAGACTTTTGTCTATATTTCAGTTAAGATAAAAACTATATTCTCGTCCCAAACCGCTATATCAAAAATACTTGAAATTGACATGATATAAACAACTTTTTCTTTACATTTGTGAAACTTCAAACATGTCGTTTGTTATTTGCATTAGCCCTTACTTTCTTTGTGCTACTTATTGTAGTATTACTTAGTAGTATTTCTTCGGAATGTTTACGAGCAATAAATCTTTTTTGTTGAATGCTTGTCTGAATTACAACTCGCGAACAATTTCGCTAATCATACACATAAACATAAAGATGAATTTTATCATATTAGATATTTTTGCATAAATAGGATTGTATGCACATGCTACCATAAAATTGAGCTTATTTTTACATAGAGATGTGTATAATTACTTCAGAGAGCGTAAGAAAACATACTACGCACAATATTAAACGTATTATGCTTCCGCTAGGTCCTATTGGACGGGGTAGGTCCAAGAATTGCTGGCTTAACGTCATGAGTGATGAAATACAAACCAATAGTAATAATACTAAAATAAGAAAAAGAAGGCCAAGAAGAAAAAAGTAGGGTAACGGACGTTCGGCATACAACCTGGATTTCGCACTGGGCTAATAATGATCGGATCCTAAGTTATACCGAAACAAAGTAAAACCCCTAAAAAGTGAAACAAACTGAAAATAAGTCAATTTTCATGTGATTGGGTTTGATACATATCATCTGTACAATTTCAAAATCTAGCCAGTGTATTCCAAAAATTTTACACAACAATACAAAAAAAAATTACATGAACAACTTCAACTACATGCTATTTCAAAACTATTCATTTAACTTATTATGAACAATATTTTGATATCGTCTTTACATAATTTACAAAGCACATTATACTAGCAAATGCCTAGTAAGACGATAAATGCACAAATATGCATTTAAAAATAATGCCAGTTGCTAGGTTTTGGAATTGGATAGCTGATATATTCTAGAGGCCGGAGATGAAATAAAATATAAAAAATTGGTTAATCCCCAAATATAAGTTCCCACGTGATACAAATCTTCATTTTACATGTGCGGAGGAGCCCTGTGAAAAACCACTGCTAGTATAAAACACCAAATATTCAAAGGTCGTACAGTTATTTCGTATTATAAAGGTCTTGTATTATTTCCTGTTTTGTTATTACCGTTGCACAATTAATAGGCGTTCCTGAAGTGCAACCACAGTGCAACATAGAAAATTGTCGTCGGTATATGCGGCTGGCATAACGGGATAGACTCCGTACAAATTATGACGTTGGTACTTTCAATGTTGTTGTTTTCGATCTAGTCAACATACTCATATGGAAAATAACCCCTAAGTAAGTTTTGCATTTATGACGTGGGTTCTCATCCTGTCAGAGAGCAAGCATCACTTAGAAGGCGTTTTTGATTTAATATACCTATAGGTATATAATCAACACATGTCGATGGTAAAGTCATAACACTGTGAGGAAATCTACAGATTGAAGTAAGAGACCGGTCAATCCCAGGATTAATGTGTCCGCCGTAATGGCAAGGCAGATAGTATAAGAAAGCGTAAGCCTAACATTGGAACAAGTTAACATTAGAAAAGGTTAAAATTTCAATTATGTGTATGATTCGATGAAAGATGAATGACTGCCTTCCATCACCGCCTTGCTCGCCAACTGCCGGTTGTTATTCCAAACACTTGAGCTATATTAGTGTATGCAACGGTTTTAAATACTTCTTTTTTTAAACTATTTGGGTTTCGACTGTAAATTTTTCTTTAATGCTTCCGTAAGTGTTATTTTTAATAATTTATTATCTTTGTAATACCTTCATATTAAATTTTTAGACGTACACGGCTATCCGTTGCTGTAAATAGCGCTGTTTTATTAAAGTATAGTTTGGTATCACTCGGTGAATGAAGTCTTCTCAAGTTCAATCTCTCGAACGCAAGCCTTAGATCAATAATCCCAAACAAAGAGGAAAGTTGTGTCAAAATTTCAAAGTAATCAGTGAAAAACTCTCGAAGATTTAACATTTTGAATAAACGAACGTTTAAATTTTTATATATAGAGATTATAATTTTGATACTAATAAATGTTCCTGCTGTACGTTATAAGAGAAAATTAAACGCTAGCCACCCGTATGTCAGCTTATATCAGCAATCAGATAACCTAACTACTACTATGTTGTGATAGAGATAGCAGCATGCCATACCATATGTAGCAAAAGCCTGCTAATATAAATTAGCAACTTCACGTTACATGAATAACGTGCAAATTGAATGAATTATCACTCAATTTTTTACAATAGGAATTCTGTTTATATTTTTAGAAAGTTTATTGTTTACCAGTTTTATTATGTACTAAACAAGTATAACCTACTTTTTAGTGTATAGGGATATATAACTTGTTAAGTATGTCATATAGAAGATATGTATAGATTTACTCTTTTTTATTATAATAATCAAAGGTTTATAAGCTCGTTAAAATAGTGTTAAAACGTGTTTTTCATAATCGCATTATTGTTATTAAAACTTTATTTAAACAAAGCTCATTAATCTCTTATAACTATTTTATTCTTCATTATAGGGCTTTCAATTATACTTATACTTATTGTCCTGGAAAATATAATATCTTATTTACTGCAATAAAAAGTAGATTCATCGCCATTATTGAAAGCACATAATACGTACAAAATTTTACGATAAACTTTCATTCTTAAAGCAGTGGAGAATAAATATCTAAGCTCAGATTAACATTATCAATTTTATCTTAGAATCTTTTAGCTTCATATCTTTTGGAAACTTATACACTTCGTCCGTATTTACTTTAAGTGTAATAACGAAACACATTTTTCTTTATTTTTACGTTAAAATCATATCCCTAACTTCAGATAAATATTTTCTAGTCTTCACCCTCTTCCAGATTATTTTTAAGGAAGGATCAGCATATGTCATTCCTTAAAAAAACAACCTTTCACTTTACCAAATTTAAATAAGATCCTTTCACTCGTTTAATTGTGAAAAGGTAATGCCATATAAGAATAATTCACAATATTTCCGAACTATTGTCATCTTTATTATACTTTTACTTTTTAATAATAAATCTATCCAAATTAAGACATGCCTATACCATGTAGGTGTTTTTATTTGGATAGAAAAGATAAACAATTACAATACTTTCAAATACTTCGTATGTTAATTGAATAAAATATTCTTCTTAGAAATTTGCACGAGGAAATTTCATTTCGAATTTATTAATTGTGCAGAACTGACTAATGTCTTAATTGGTAGTTATGCAACTATAATAATAGACATTTATTTTAGGTTGATTAAAAATTCGCAATGCCCATTTTTAGTTTTATTACAATCGACACTTTCTCTTAAAGTTTCAGTCTTAATTAAATTAAAGAAATTATTTATTAATATTGGCAGAACTCTAGGAAATTGAAATTAGTCAAGGTAATAGATTACTTGTTTCTAGCTTTAAGTAAAATGCTTATTTATTTCATTCAATGTAACATAGCTTAAATCAACTCTGTAATATCGCAATCTAGCAAGTGCCATTCTAAGAAATTTTAAACCACGGTACAAAAAAATCATGAACTTCAACGATATGTCATTTCAATCCAATTTATGAAGCCTATTGGGAGCGATACCTTATTTTAATACAGTCTTTACATGTTTTTGTAAGCACAATAACCTCAGCAAATATCTAGCAAGACGATAAATGCACAAACATTTATCTTAAAAACAATGTCAATGGCTAGGTATCAAACTAACACACACAGCTAAAAGCTGAATTTTTGAATTAGGTACATATCTGCTGCAATTCAATTCATAAGAATTTCTAGGTTTGTAAAACATAATATAGATAACATCATAGGCCTTAACGTTTAAGCATGCATTATTAGTGTAAATACTAGAAAGCGATCGAGTTACTATTGAATATTTCGTAGAGCGTGAACGTTAACACATAACACATGTGTCAAGCAATCGAGCGATCAATCCGCTTTCACGTGCCGCATTGAGCCTTGTTCAACGTGCATGGGTAACTTGCTCAATTACCGGCAATTTCCAGTGATTTGTCGTCAACAAAACGCCAATTAGTTAAGTATAATGTGGACTCTTTTAGTCATGAAATGATTCTTGGATTCACCTACTACAAAGTATTCATGAATAATGAGTATTGTAGTTTTATCCGTGCAGGAACGGAAAAAGAATACAATTTCCTGCGGCTGGGCGGCCTGTCGTAAGAGGCGACTTAACAACCCCCAGCCAGTTGGTAGGGCATTTGCCTGACTGGATGGCTACCACCCCTGGTCTAAAGTATGTCGCCATAACAACCAAGATTTCACCCAAGATCCAGTAATTAACCCACATGTGTAGTTAATTTACAAAATTAATTGATTATTTTTTTGGTAAAGCCTCTATATACCTTATAAACCGCAACTGCGTAATAAGTATAGGCATATGTTTTGTAATATGTTAATACCATATCAATAAAGTGAGTAGGTGGATATCACTTAATTTAATTTAGCTATACAAAAGTTAGGTAACTTGAGGCCCTTATAAGCTATAATCGCTAATATATTTCTGTATGTCTAAAAATCATGGGTAGAAATGATTTGATTTTGCAGTGCATCGTCATGTTCGTCCGTTCGTCTTTTCCTCTGGCTGTTATTTTGAGACATTTCAAGCCAATAGAGCTTAAAAAGTACATTCAACGTTAACAACAAGATCAATTAAGTGATTTTTAGGATATTTGAGTTAATGATTTTTAGAGTTCGGTAGCTCAAAGACAAAAATAGTGAATACATTCGTTATCTCCACCAGTCTTGATTGTAAGTGGATTGAAATTCACTTAGCTAATTTCATATTGATTTGCTTCTGTTTAATATTCTTTTTCTAACATTATAATCCTCCGAGAGTAACTGCAAAAGTCTACGGACACCTGATTTTTGAAGTAAAGTTTCTTTAGAATCGTTGTGATTTAAAACTCTATTAAACGAAAACAATGTGAGACTAAAAAGAGATATTTAATCATTTAAACACTATGCCCATAAATATAAAGTTGGAAATATTTTGAAGTTTTGAAGTTCATAAACCAAATTGAATAGAGCATTTGTTTCCTATTTTAGTTATTATAAGCCTATCGTTTCATTTGTTCAAACTGAAAATATGGAATCTGAATAATATGTGTTATAATTATAAGATATCTTACATACATACATACATAACTTCACGCCAGTTTCCTTGCGGGGTAGGCACGAACAACAGAGCGCCATTTAGGCCCATTCTTACACACCTCACTTGCTTCTTTGACATTCATAACTCTTAAATAAGATATCTTAAATATGTAATATATGAAATGTAATATTTTGCATTAAAATATTTTTTTAACTTGGTAAAAATATTATAAAAATAGATAGAAAGATAGAAGATAAAAATACTTTATTGTTCACCACATACACATAAAGTAAATAATTTAGTCATTTCGTGTCAAGGCAGAAACAAAGCGTGTCCTTGTCGCTTTAGAGCGATCTCTTCCAGAAAACCCAGGCTGCGGATTATGTGAAAGGAATCGAGAGTGTATGACGGTGGTGTGCAAATCAAATACATGTAATTAATACGATACACAGATATTGCAATACATATAAATAAGAGAAGTAAAAGAAAATAGACAATAACACATATTAATATTATATATATATATATATCTAAATATTAGGTCTTTACATATGAAATTGGCGTTTTGTAAGGGAGGAACATAAAGTCGATTTAAAAAAAATATAATATATTTATTAATCAAAATATGTACCATTGCTATCTATGCACTTCTGCCATCTCATAGGTAGTTCATTGATCCCTTTACTAAAAAACGGACAAGCGGAAAATCGAATGGCAACGGATTAGTGGAAAAACGAATCGCAATGGACAAGTGGAAAAACGAATGGCAATGGATAAGTGGAAAAATGAACCGCAACGGACAAGTGGAAAGCGCCGCCATACACATCATTAATTCTTCGAGCCATTTCGGCAGCACTGGTGCTACGATGGAACTCGTACTCGTAAATAATGCGATATTTCAAGTTTTCCATTTTGTAAACTGAGTGACGCAAAGAAAAAACCGAAAGAGGAAAAAACAAATTAATTACGGTTTTCAAAACACAAAAGCATAAGTAAATAGCTGTATACATTTGAAATTGGAATTCCTAACCAAAGGGGAGATATTTGAGATCACAGTGGCCAGTACGACAAAATGCCAACTTCATATGTAAGGACCTAATATATACGTGTACGTATATGTGTATAGCAACAAATAATAAACCTCATAATTATCCCAATACTCCTGATATTGAAGTGTCACTTCTGCCGTGTGTGAATTACACACACACAATTTCTTAATATAGAATTGTCTATTGCGCAATATCATTCTGTTGAGAGTGGCAATTAAATTTCGCACGTCCTATACGTATGATGGCAATAACATGATAAACTTAATTCAAATAGCGCTCCATCTCATGGAAAACGATAAATTCCTTTCAAATGTGCGTGTTAGGGATGCTATCTCGGATTCTCGTTTAATTTAAAGTTGGCCATTGGCTTAATATAAAGGGCAATAATTAGTGGTAATCGATCTCTGCACCCGCGCCGTTTGTATATGGCTGTTTATGGTATTAAGGGCGGGGCGCGGCGGCGTGTGGACGCACCGTCGAGTGCGTTCACTCGCATACCCCTTGCCGGCTAATTTCTCTATCTTTAGCACGGTGTAACTGACCGATCGACTTGCTACTCACCAAAGTGAAACTGCATTAGATGCATCCGGTCGCTTGTATACGTCAGAACTGCACGAACACTTCCTTCAACTAGTGCTAACGACTCAAATTGACAGGCATCCGCGAACAGTCTTATCCTTCCTAGATAAATAACTTTGTACACGTGTGTCGTTATGTGAAAACGGGAAAGTGCCTGCGCAATTAATATAGTCTAACTCCTGCTTGACATAGATGGTGTTTTATTATAATGTATAATTAAATAATTAAGCGCATATTTTTCATCAATTTTGTTACATCCTTGTTACATTAAAAATATACTTTTACAGTATATACGAACATGATCAAATATCAAGCAGGGTGGAAGCTTTGATTATAGACAAGTATAAAATCAAAGTGTGGAAGACTATTTTTTTAAAACGCCACGTTATGCAATTTTAATAAAATATGTCATTTGTATTCAACTTAGAATTTGTGAAAAACTGGGCCGTAAATTCATACAATTATATTCGTAATAAAAATAAGAGCGCCTACACATTAGGCCGCAAGCAGTGCGACACCAGCGCGACAGCATCACATGCCTTCTTATTACAATTACAGGCGCGCGACTTGTTCAGATTAGGGTGGCGCACTTCATTCTAATAATGGCTTCTAACGACGAAACATCATTGTTACTCTTGCTGTTTTCAGTTCTCCTTCGGCACCATTAACTTCGCGGTAAAAAAAGAATACTATATTGATACTTTGTTTCGAAATCGGTGCGTGATGATGATTCCAGCAACAAGATCACCTTGTTGCTGTAATCATCGGTCCTCGAATCCCACAAAGCAGGACGCATTTGAAGTACAATGATAATTTGTTCTGTGTTGAATTCGCTCATTGTGCAATGTATGAACGTGTGCTTGCAGCCGACTGATCACACACTGCTTCTGGGCTGCCGCCAGCTATGACAATCATGTGTCAGGGCCATCCGGGGATACCGTACAGTGTCGTGGACGGCGTCGACACTCTTGGTAGGTGATCCGCCCTGGCCTCTCTAGGCGGACGTACTTGCCAAAGTTCGACGCTCCCGACAGTATGCCCTCGCCCGTCGCCTGGTTTATTACCAGGCCGAAATTCAGGCGATCAGGTCGCGGCAAACTGCGTCCATGGTCCAAAATTGGTCGAGAGAGTTCGAAGATCCTGTAGCTGGCATTGAGACAGTGGAGGCGGTGCGCCGGCACCTGTTGCGATGGCTCTCCCGGAAACGCGGGACCCTGACCTTCAGGATGATGCAGATACTTACCGGGCATGGGTGCTTCGCTAAGTATCTGAATCGGATTGCGGGCTGCTTGCGTTCCCCTCTATGCCGCCAGTGTGGCGCACGAAACACTGCGTTTCATACGCTGGTTGAGAGCGCAGCATGGGCACCGCAGAGATTTGAACTCGAGACCCTCGTAGGTCCGATCGATTCGCTGGGCAGTTTGGTGCAAGTCATGCTGCATAGCGACGATCATTGGGTGGGTGCGGCCAATTTCTGTGAGACTGTCATGTTTTAAAAGGAGGTCGCGGAACGAGAAAGGAAATGAGGTGCGCATGCGTCTCACGGGTACTGACGTCAGTCGGGGTCCTGGAGGCGCAGATATGCGCAAGATCTCCTCCCGTAATACAGCTGCAGGGGGCCCTCTAGCATCTAGGGAGCAGAGGAGTCTTCACCCCTGTTAACGAAGTGAGTTTGCCTTTCCCGGGGCTCAAGCACTGATGCGCTAAGATCAGCGAGGGCGTAACTACGTTCTAAGTCTCAAGCTTTTCCTGCCATAAGCGCGGGGGATATGGGAGGAGGGTGGTTTTAGTGCAGTATTGAGTCTTCCAGTCTCCACACAAGACGGCGATTTGACTCTGGTGCGCCCATTCGTGGGTGAGACCTCTCGTCGCTTTGGTCTAGTGCTTAGTAAAGGACCCGGTAGTGTGCGAAACGCATTTCCCCCGCCTCAAAAAAAAACACGTGTCGCGCTGCTCTTTTTAGTATGGAAGTCTGCCGCTTCTGAGCAGCGCAACTGTCCTGCGACAGTCGCGCTGCTGCTGCCGCGTTGCTTGCGCGTTAGTGTGAAGGAGCTCTTAGGCATTCCACTGTCGTGACTTTTATACCGAGAGCAAGCGATTGAATTGAATTTTGTAGCTTAATATACATATTGCCACAAATACTACTGATAAGTACTGATAATGATGAAACACATAATGTCATCAGCTGTACACTGAGATCACCGATGTTTGGAACTGATCAATCCCTTAGTCTGAAATGGGAATGCTAGATCTCAGCATCAAGACATTATACACTGGACCGAGCAAAGTATCTTTAATATCGGGAACTTTTTTTATTATAAAACTGTGTTGAAAATAGTCCAATGTTTTATAAAATATCTGTTCAGTTGTGCAATTTTAAATCCTAGAGATTACATTATTTTTGTTGTGCTAACAAAGACATAATATGACGACTGTATCAACAATAACACTCCCAATAAGGTTCTTTATCTTTACATAGTATAAAATATAGTCGCTGTCCGTGTCTCGCTGTCTTTCTGTCTCTATATCCGCTGACTCCTCCTAAACCACGCAATAGATTTTTAAGCGGTTTTCACCATCAGTTAGATAATTTTCAAGGAAGATTTACAAATACATCAGCTTTTTCTCGCGGTTTTGTTCGCGATATAATTATAGAAACCTAACCGTGGGGAAATCTCTGGTAAATAAATATTATTCAAAATGTATGTATGTTATTCTAAAACTACACAGTGAGACGCTTTCATATGTGTTAGTCTTTATAGGGAAATAGGTAAGTGTCTGTGCAATTAATATGACGAGTAAACGGCACGAGATCCCGCACTTAGATAGGCCGAGATCGAAAGTAGACTCGGCGAAGTAATAAAGCACCTGTGATTATCTCCATTCGTATGAGGCAGTGACAATTTCCCATTAAACTAGAATGTAGTAATTTTTAAGCGATATAACGGTGTTGCTGGATCGGTGGACTGTACCTGATCCATTTTCTAATTGATCATTTCCGTCTAGTAAAGTATTTAACTGAGTAACTGACTGTTAGCTTACGGTTATTATGCTATAATTGACGATTAAAGCAGTCAGTACTTAACTTTCTGTTTTAGCATTTCCCATAGGCCGCTTGCTAAGACCTAGATTACATATGACGTGGGAACGAATGCAATTCGGGATGATAAGTATACGATGTTTGTTGCCGATTTCTAAAGCACATATATACCAATTCACAGTAAAGTTTAGGCAGATATCTACTCAAACCATATTACAATTTATACATATATGAATTAGTATGAAAGAAGGATACTTAAATGACAATCGTCCAGTAAAAATAAAATTCTGAAAATATCCCTAACTGCTACAGATGGCATGTTAGCCCATAAGTCATTCGTAGATATAAAAAACACCGCTAAAACTAACCAAAACGTTTCAATCAACGTCTTATAAACATATTTTTAGACCAAATCAGTCGAAAATTTTCAGTTTTTAATATTATGTTCCTTTTCAATTTCGTACATAAGAAAAGTATCAGAATTAATAACTAAAAAGATCCAAATATTTTTAATAATTATTTCCCCAAAATGGTTTTAAAAAACAATCTATAAATAATATATAAATATGTACACTGTGCGTATATTAAAGAAATACGTATATGGAAAGTATAACATATTCACTATTGTCATAATGATGAACCAATTTGGAAACTATAAGTACACAAAATATATTTTATTACTACTAAATAATTAATTAAAAGTACTTTTGCCAGGTGGTAGTGCATTTGTCTGACTGGATGGCTACCACCCCTGGTCTAGAGTATGTCGCCATAACAACCTTGAGTTGTGTTCCGGCATTAGTGACCAGGTTCCAGTTTCCCTTAAGAGAGCAGGAGCGCATTTGTAGCACCTTTGGTGTTGCAAATGTCCATAGGCGATGGTAACCGCTTTCCATCAAGTGGGCCGTCTGCCTGTCTGCTGAACTCCTGCAATAAAAAAAACTTTGTAACGGATTGAGCGCGTGTTCAATTTGATTTTCCATTTTTTTGACTCGAACGTTTAACTACGTCGCTGTGGCAATAAACATAACGTTATGTCCATTTTTAAATTAGCTACAGAGATTAATTTAATTTTACGACAACCATTTGCTTACTCCAGAATTATATTTAGTATTTTTATTTTACTAGCTTTACGTCCGCCGCTTTGCTCTACATCATATGTAATTAAAGTCAAAACTTTTTTTTTCAAACCAAAGAGTAGTTTTAAGTAGATCTAACTACATTTTCCAATGTTTCCATCTCTAACATCTCTCTTTAATCATAATACTCGTATTGTATAAACCGATTTCGATTATGACGAGTGCTATATATTGCGGACGTTAAAACTCCGATTGTTGAACCTGTCATTTGCCCATATGTGGCTTATGTTATCTATATATGAATACGTGAAGCAAAACCTTTGTGCCCCTTTTTACGAAAACTGCGCGGGCGGACGACTATGAAATTTCGCACACTTAATAGTTTATATAAAGAAGAAGCTACGAATGCTAATATTTTTTCAAATTATGCATAAAAAATACATTTAAACCAATAAAAAAACATTACACACACTACCATGTATTTGACACACACATGCATATATACTCTTTTGTTTATTGTTCAAGTCAAATTCACGGTGTAGCCTTGGCGAAATCTGATTATAGAAGTATAGTCTTTGACATTAATTATTATAGTCGAATTTCGAGCACGGGCGACCACTACTTTATATAAATTAAAAATAATTTTGGCTTAATATCGTGCAGCACATATAAATTATTGCAACATACTTTAAATATATTTTTGGAAAACCGCAGAAATAGGAACTTTCTCTCTGTAAAATAATTTTATTAAATGTGTTAATGTCAATTACTAAATAATTGAATCAGATAAATATTATTGTTCATAAAACCCAACTACGTGTCACTTACGAGTTTTGAAAGAAATCTGATTTGAAACTATGCGTGCAATATAAAATCACCGCCCTCTCCAAACTATCTTTAGCAGTTTTCGTTAGTTGATTATTCGGGGTCTTACGTGTTAAATTCAAGAGTTTTATCATGAGTTCGCATAAAAAATATTTTGAAGGTCATAATTACCGTTATCATTCTTTTACGAAGGACTCTTTAAAAACGGAATCTTTATACAATTCATCCGCCCGTGTATATAGATATTTTTCATTTTAATTCGTGTTCTAAATCTATTTACAACAATAAACAATAATAAATTTAACTTAAGGTACTTTGGAAATAAGATCGATCATAAATGTACTATTACATTTTTCACAGATTGCTGTTAGTCCTTTAAATATTAAGACAAAATTGCTTCTCGTCGGGGGTATTTAATTCTATTAGCCAGCGTAGAAACTATCCCATTGCTGAGGTAAAATTTACACGCTTGTTATCGAAAGCACATTTGTACGTAATTACATGACAATAAGAAATTTCCAAAGCTGTGAAGAAAAAGCAAACAGTTATTTTCACTTTTTATATAAATAGGTGTAGTGCTATAGATAGAGAATTGACACCAGATGCCTTCTTCCTTCCGTCATTAATTTCTAAACTGGCATGAAATTAACTTAAAAATGTCTAAAGTAAGAGTGTTTCGCATCAACTAGGTTTCATTTCACCATATAAAGTCTAAAACCCATAACGTTGAGTAATCAACTTTTTCTTCGTGAACTGGTAAAGCTCGTTGGTTCGCTTTATGCAATAAATTTTCTTCTGTCAACAGTCCCATGTTGGATAAATGAATGTAGTTAATTGAAAGTGGGTACTATAAAGTTTAATACATACCTTTCGAATTAAGCATGTTGCAATAAATTATGTATTGCACGGCATTATGTTAAAATTATATGTAACTTATGAACTGACTACAGAATGCGTAACACATACCATACATACAATTTAAGATAAAAATTATTATTTAAATTCATAAACTACAAAGGGTTCGTTCATCTACACAACACCTTATAATTATAATTCCAGATTTTACTCCTGCTACGAATAATTTTGCAAAAAATGGTAAAAACCGTTTTTCTTCCACTTACTAAAATCATTAATATATATTTCCTCGCTCAATTTTATTATGTTTAGCCGTGAAAATTTCAAAACGAGCAATTACTGTCGTATTACTGTTATATTCTAATGCAAATTCAGAATTTTTTGATAGAGGCTTGGCGCCTACTCAGATACTGTCCTAAGACAGGTGATTAGAGTAAAAGCGCAGTGGTACTAGACCAGCTTGCTACAGTATATTATTTATGGACGCAGCTCTAGTTTGCAGTTTTTTTTTCATTACGATTATTTTTATAATTGAATATTTCTAAAAATACCTACTTGGGTATACCGAATAACAGTGAAGCCATAGTTATAAAGAAAACGATATAAATATTCTTTTGTTGGTTCAGCTTGTTGACGTTATGACGCCAGAAACAATATTTTGATTGTAAAAGCATTTTACTGTTGTTGATAGAACGAGCGTCAAGTTACTGTACCGGCCAGCCGGCCGGGCCATTTGTTAGATTTAGCTAAAACACATAAAACATTTTTTATTATATCACGTTTCACGTGCTGCATAATGTACATAGATGACGGGCTTGTTGAATCCGGCAGTAATCTGTAAACGTATCATTTTGAATCTGATTTTGCTTTACTCATGTAAGCTTCAGTTCTGTTTTCATACCATTCGTACATATTATTGAAACCCCCTATCCGGTATTTACGAAGGCCGTGAACAAGTAATAAATAAACGTATAAATTCTCTTATATTTTTATATATTACCTAATCTACCTAATATAAAATAATCAGATGGGATACTTTTTATAGACAACCTGGTTAAAAACTAATACTTTCAAATTTATTCATAAATACCATTTTTTAATAACTACACTATTTTGGTTAGTATTTTTTGTGATTCTTGAAATGTGATCTCGGTTCCATTCCAATTTCAAAGACCAGATGTTTTCATTTAATTTGAGGCATTTTGGGGACCACTTATACAACGTTGGCAGCGAATTTCATACGGGAGGTCTTCACCTATACCAGACAGCACGGCTCGGAGACAGTTTCGTAATAGAATCATTCGAGTTGAAATTCTGACCTTGTTTAAATCGTTATGTCATTCATAATAATTATGAAATCGATTCGCATTGATCGTAATTTTCGTATAATTAATCAAATCTCCTCTGTCATATACTGGTTCAGATCGTGAACTGTGTCTGCGTAATGATTATCAATCAACGTTGTGACAAACCGATTGTTATTCAGATACGTTTACAACTACTTTTAAATGTTATTAATTGATATAGAACTACTCTTAGGCTCATATTGTAGATCAAATTTTAAAGCAAAATTTATGTGATAATCGGTAGAAATAAGTAAACAGTTAGTTTGTTACATAGCCATAGCTTTTAGACGCCTTGCGTGTTCGATCGAATGGACTCTCATATCGAGGTTTGCGAATGTTCTGAAGTAGTTAGGATTTAGTATATTAGATACCTGTGGAATTATCATAATATGCTTTCCAAATTACTACATATTTCAGAAATACCCTCGTTTGATAAAATCTATTTGAAAAGACACAAGGTAATTATTTAAAAAGACACTAGCAAACTGTAAAACTTAACTGAAACGTTGCAGCTCGTATGCAAGCGGATTCTCGGGATTCACACACACACATGGTAGTCTCGATGTGCAGGTTGCCTCACCATCATCGTTATAACAAGATGTATTTATTGGGCCAGAAAAAATACTGCATAAACGAAGCATGCTTTGTGACCACGATTCGTATCCAAGTCATGAATTAAAAAATCAATATTTTATTTATTGTTCACCATAAATTAAAAATAGATTTTTACGGTCTTATTCATAGAGAGTCAGAGTATGTTTGAATGCTTCTTTAAGAAGCATAAAGAAGCGTTCAAACTTACTTTAACTCTCTATGACTTAGACCGTTAGAAACTAACTTATAATTAGATTCAACAAAGGGCGGCCTTATTGTTTAAAGCCTTCTATCTATCTCTTCCAGGCAAACTGCTTGATTGAAAAAAAAAATTCGCTATCATAGTGGTGGCGTAAACAATTAATAATATAAAACATGCAATCATTTGAATAATTTGCGGGGTTCCTTAGCTTTCAAAGCTACCATGATTTCACTCCATTATTGTGTATAACTTACACCAAACCAAGCGTACACATTAACAGCTACTAGCCCTATTTATATATTAAATAGACGTGATCATTATACTTAGGGTTCTGTTGACATTTTGGCAAAAACGAAACTCTTATAATATCGTCTTGTACCAATGTATGAGTATTATATACATTTATTTCTCTTAAAATATGTTTTTAGTCTACATGAAATAAATGTCACTACACAATGGTATAGTGTAATTGCGAATAAACTAAAAGTTAGAGTTGACCACGATACATACATACATAACAACTGAGGGATGAAAGTTTTTCTGTTGTTGGTACATAAACGTGCGTTATCGTCAAATATGTTTATAAAAATCATTACAATTTTTAATGACTTTTTATTTAAGTCTATATACGGAGAAATAAGCCTAAATGGGGCTCTGTTGTCCGTGCCAACCCCGCAAGGGAACTGGCGTAAAGTTATGTATGTATGTATGTACGGAGAAATATTCTTTTACAAAATCGAGAATAATGTTCCTTCTTCACCTATTTAACTTTTGAAATATAGAGTAGAAAGCTTTGAAAAATTTAAAATAGGCATGAAAAATACAACGAAAATTAATTTGAAAAAGATTCACTAAGCAGTTTCAGGGTATTTTCTACTAAGTGCTATTTTAGGCTTCTGTAGCCAAATGACAAAAGCGGTAAACATTGGTTACCTCTAAGAACCCTTAATTGTAGGTGGATGACACGCACTTGACTGATTTTTTATTTACACATTCAGTGTTTTGTTATATAAACATTGAAATATTACTAGGTCCATGTGTAATGAAGCCATCACATGTGTCGGTCACGTGTCGACACAACCCAGCGGATGTTGTGACGGTGTCGCCACACATCTTGCGATACTCACTCGAGCTTAGATTACATATATTAATGTTTTAAAGTAATCGTTTCCAGTAGTTTATAATGCCCTATATTATATTTATATAAAATGTTTGATTTTAATACAATGATTTTTCTTGTTGCAGGTAAGTTTTGTAAAGGGATACGCTGATTTTAGTAACGGCTCAAAATTCGATGTAAGTAAAGATTAAAGAATTAGTATTTATAGATTTATCGATGCTGATTTTCACATTAATTTAAGTCAACTTAGGGTTGTATCAGAGAATAATACCGTGGAAGAAGAATAATATAAATGACAATCGCTTATGTACTAAAAAACATAACACTGGAAAGCAGTCATTCTTACCTAGTTTTTGATGTTCTATTATTTAAATCATAGTTTTTGCTACATCAGTAAAAGATTGAAAGTCTTAAAAAAGCTAAAATTAGTAAGTTCATTTCTGGCTTTCAATTTCTATAATGTTATAAAATTCTAGACATGCCGTGTTTGTAAATTGAAGCTATTTAAAAATCAACTGGAATAGACTATACAAACGATGGAGACTTAAAATCTACGTTACTTTTTATCCTAGGAATCGCGCGGGATATTTTTTGGGCAATGATTTAAAATGGCCAGATTAAAAAAAATCGACTTCCAATGTGAGTTTTTTTTCACTGAACGATACTAAATTTTATGTAATGAAATGTGTGATTTTTTATCCCGGGAATATTCTCAAGAACGGTTTGAAGTTGTTCGGGTGAATAAAAATTAGCTTATTCAGTATATACACATATACATAGTTACATATACACAGTTTTTAATAAAACGATAGTTTAAATTCTTTAAACGCGGTGTCCCGGGAATCCCGTGGGAATTTCAAGTCAAGCGTGGATGAAGTCGCGGGTATATCCTAGTTGATAAATATGAGGCAAAAGAAATGTAAAAAATAAACAAACTTAATAATTACAACCTTTTTAAAATAATAATAACGGCTTTTATAAAATTAAAAGTAAATGCAATAGAGTATGATCCGCAGAGCACTATCCGTGCAGGAACGGAGAAAGAATACAATTTCCTGCGGCCCGGCGGCCTGTCGTAAGAGGCGACAAAACAACCCACAGCCAGGTGGTAGAGTATTTGCTCGACTGGATGGCGACCACCCCTGGTCTAGAGTATGCCGCCATAACAACCTTGTGTTGTGTTTCGGCATTAGTGACCAGGTTCCAGTCTCCCTTAAGAGAGCAGCAGCGCATTATTTGTAGCACCTTTGTTGTTGCAAATGTCTATAGGCGATGGTAACCGCTTTCCATCTAGTGGGCCGTCTGCCTGTCTGCTGAACTCCTGCAATAAAAAAAAAAAAAAAAAAATCCGTGCAGGAACGGAGAAAGAATACAATTTCCTGCGGCCGGGCGGCCTGTCGTAAGAGGCGACAAAACAACCGACAGCCAGGTAGTAGGGTATTTGCCCGACTGGAGGGCTACCACCACCCCTGGTTTAAAGTATGTCGCCATAACAACCTTGAGTTGTGTTCCGGCATTAGTGACCAGGTTCCAGTCTCCCTTAAGAGAGCAGCAGCGCATCTGTAGCACCTTTGGTGTTGCAGATGTCCATAGGCGATGGTAACCGTTTTCCATCAAGTGGGCCGTCTGCCTGTCTGCTGAACTCCTGCAATAAAAAAAAATAAAAAAAAATGATATCCAAGGAGTTTGGATAAGCATATGTTGTAATGGTGGTCTCCTCATCAAATATTACTTAAAGTACCCATGGGATTGTGTGTACAACGCCCTCATTACCGATCCTATTACAACGGGGCGACGCCACAATTTATCTCCAAGTTAGAAAGTCTAGGACGTAATTAATATGGAGAGAAGTTATTATTTCGATACCGATGCAGCTCGGCTCGTGTTAATAGATACCATAGTAATTTCCACTCCAAAGCATTATCAGAGAAAGTTCTGTTAAAGGAATGCGCGATAAACTTGTAATTAGGTGCTTATTCTCAAATACATCGACCCATGGTTACATAAATACATGTCTTTCGATAAGTTTATTGAGAGAATACCTTGTAAGTACCATGTTTGTAAAGTATATAAGTTCTGGAACTAGTTCTAATCGGATTTAATTTGAACCAGGTTATGAAATCGATTCAACTAGTCGGTGTATGATTCTTTACAACCGATGCTGTTGCTAATTATAGTTCTTATTCTATGTATATGTTATTATATTTTAGAGCTAGTAGCTAAACGCGCGTCCATTAATGTTTCTTTTTATTTGATCCTCCTTTTCCTTCTGAAGATATTCAGCCTATAATATTTTTTACACTCAAGATTCTTTTTAATTCTTTGGAATTATATTTGACACGAGATATTTACTGATAACTCTAGGGTATCTTAAAATAAGATTTCTTGAGATCTTTTAAGTAAACTAATAAAAAGCTATAAACAAAACAAATAGGGAACAAAATTTAAATATAATTATGGTAAAATGAAGTATATTACCATAAAACATGTGATGCAAATAGCATTTTATCTGGTACGGTATCGATTACGGCAAGTTACCATATGTAATTGCAAACGGTAGTTTATAATTATTACCATTATAATAAAGCTGTGTAATTTACATTTTTGTACGATTGTCTGACGTTGAAGTTATTTAAGCAATTGAGACACATGTTACAATAAATGTTAATATTTTTTTACATATAAAAACGTCTGATAAATACAACATCTTATCTTTTTAACTTTTAAAATATCATAATATAAATAATTTAAATTATTTTTCAAATAATAACTAGTGCCCTAATTGACCTCTAACCTGCTTATAACGTCTAGTAATATTATAAAAAATATTTCAGTTGATTTGACTGCCGCCCGCTCGCCCATTCATTTTAACCTAATAAAATGTAAGTGAACCTCAGCCAGAAGGCCCAGCTTGCCATACACAACGCGGTGCTGGTACCTACGTTCACGTATGGAAGCGAGAGTTGGGTATGGAAGAGAGAGCATGAAAGTAGAGTAAACGCGGTCGAGATGTGAGCACTGCGCAAAATCTGCGGAGTGACGCTCGCGGACCGCGTTCGTAATACCGAAGTAAGAAAGGGAGTTGGTCTGAAAGATAGTGTCGGGGTGAAGGTAAGGAAAGGAATGCTCCGGTGGTTCGGGCATGTGGAAAGAATGCATGATGAAAGAATGACTAAACAGATATACAATGCAAAACTGGATGGATGCAGAAGTCGTGGAAGGCCACGACACACCTTCCATGATCAAATTGATCGTGTACTAGCAGAAGGTGATGTCAGGAGCCTCAAGAACAGACGAGCGTGCATGACAAGAGTTATGAACGTCAAAGAAGCAAGTGAGGTGTGTAAGAATAAGCCTAAATGGCGCTCTGTTGTTCGTGCCTACCCCGCAAGGGAACTAGCGTGAAGTTATGTATGTATGTAAAATGTAAGTGTTTTTCACAGCCTAAGAACGTTACACTATAGGATACTACTCATTGTTCCTGTGGCTTCTGCCAGGTTAAGTCCATATCTCGATAAATTTTTGTGTCTTTTCAATGTTAATTCAGATAAGATCATGGCTTACTGCTAGTATGCACGGTAAAAAGAACGTCAATACGCTGCCAAAATATTTCAAGGAAAGAGTTGAACCTAAATAAACCATTTACAGGGCACGTGCTCCATTACAATTCCAGTAATTTGCCATATAACAAAAACTAATCGAACGCAGGGACCTCCATTTATTTAATAATAACAATTTGTGGCATTAAAAGTGCAGTAATTACAAACGAGGTTACAAAATTACTGGAAATGCGTGTGTAGTTTTTGCGACGCCATGAGTGTGCGAGCCCGTCGTGCCGAAGGGGACATGCCCTGACAAGGCCCTTACTTAGGGCTGCCATTGTTAGGGTTCATTTTTATTTATTTGTATGACATTAACGACTCATAACTTTCATTAATTGTTATCTCACATGGTGTATATATCCTTAAATATATTATCTATAATATTATAAAATTCTAAACATGCTGTTTCTGTATATTAAAGCTATTAAAAAAAACAACTGGAATAGATTTTATAAACGATGGAGAACATGATGTTTTTTTTTAGTTTTGTGGTCCGTTAGTTGTTTTGTCTATTTGTTCGGGATTCACGTAAATACCACTGGGCCGATTTCGATGCGGTTTTCGCTGATCGGAATTTTTCTGGGAATGATTTAAAGTGGCCAGATAAAAAAATTGAATTGCAATGTGTTTTTTTTACTGATCGATAGCAAATTTAATGTAATAAAATGAGTGATATTTTTATCCCGGGAGCGGTTTGAAGTTGTTCGGGTGTATAAAAATAAGCTCATTCCGACACAGTTTCCACTAAAAGGATGGCCTACATTCTTTTTTTAAAATGCTGCGATATTTTGTGTCCCGGGAATCCCGCGGGAATTTCAAGTCGAGCGTGAACGAAGTCGCGGGCATATCTTAGTAGTATTATAAATCCTTAAGCATTTATTAAGATCGATAATTAAGATCTAATTGATTGCTTGCTTTATATAATTACCTACCTATAAGGTGTTGTGTTCAGTACTTTCTTTATTGCATAGCCAAACATTACAGATAGTGAAAATTCGTATGAAGGTGCTTTATATACAATCGATTACTGCGTAGCTTTCTAGGACTATGATGTAGGTATTAAGTTTGGCGCGGATTAAGTATAATAAAATAGATGCTGATTCAGATAATAATAAAGGATTAAATAATGGGATTCACAACCGTTTTCGAATGAACCAATAATTATTAATATTATAATAGTAAATAATATAACCTATGTGCCCATCAAGCAACCCTATATTGAGCAAAGATTTAGTAACAAACACGCTGTTAATTACACCAAATTATCAACCCACTGTCCCCGAGTGATAAAATGCTTATAAAAAAGCGAACATTGCATAACACACCACTTTTCACCGTAATTAGTTTGGACTTAATTGTAGTTTACTATAATGACGACATTACTTTGCAATTAGTGGACGAGAACCATCATTTAATGTGCCGAAACCTAATGACCTAAATTTATCTATTTATTCTCAATAGAATAGTTTTGCGAGTTACTTTTATTTCTTTAAAAATCATCTACGAAAAACTTAATTGCTTGAAAATTGGCATGTGTAGTCGTTATAGCAAATAACACATCGGCATTTATCAATTTAAAAGAAAGTAACTAGATTAAAAACATTAACTTTTATAGTCTAAGGTCCATAATTCAAAGTTCTTTCTTGCTATACTAAAAAAATATGGTGGTAAAGTTACATTTCAAAACCAATTAAAACATCGGTGACTTATTGGCGAAAATTTGAAACGGCCGTCAGCCAAAGAAATTGCTATTTAATTGACGAGAGACTAAAACCTAATCCGTTTAACAAGAACTGTATGCTGATTACTTTGCCTATCATTGTTGCAAATTGAAAGATAACAACCTCCTAAGAATTTTAACGGGAACTTGATGACCCTACTCTATTTTTTTTAATAACTTGAACAATAGGTATTAATTGATTTTATGCAAATATTTTGCGTTTATTTAAAAACATCTCAACAGTTTAGCTAAATAACTATAATGTTTTGATTCTAATTAGTGCAACTATAAAGTTTAGCGTTAGCCTAAGACTTACCATTTAGCTGATTTGACACTAATGATTAAACCCAATTGCTCTACATGTCATTGTAAGAAATTAAAGATAACTATCACCTTATTTCACGGAGAGTATTGTTAATGTGAAGAACGTATCTACTGTTAAGATTAAGATTCGAATGTAATATATCAGCGTTTTCCCTATCGCGTAGGCCCTAAAGTGAAAGTGCGTGCTTATGATACGTGCATTTATCTAATTTGACTCACTCAATCATTTGAGTCGCTGGAGAGAAAATGAACAGAGACAGTAAGTAGCTAATATATTTTAAATATCACATGTCATTAGTATTATGCATTATCTATTGCCGCAGTTATGTAATCAGTCGTGAGCCTCATAATATCTTTCGACAATCACTTATGGTGTTCAAAGAGCATTAGTTTTTTTCTTAAGGCTTTTATTATTGATATATGCTATAAGGTGTACCAAAGAGAGGTAGGTATTATACAAATTAGTACTTCACACGATTACGCAGTTAAAAAAATTAATTACGCTTACATTTGCGCTTATATACGGTATATAGGTATGTAAGCGCCTATACTAATGTAGAAAATTGTATTCTGTATTACAGTTTATTATTTTTTTAGATATGAAAACAAATGCACAAATGTAGTACATCAAATCAACAACTGTATTGCCATAAACTAGATTAACTTGTTACGTACTTAAATTAATTTATTTTAAATCGCGTCTACTTCAAGGTCTTAAATAGTGTTAATGACACATATGATTGTTTTATCACTTATGGCCGGTTCCTATATTTTACTATTCATTCACTTGCCTTACCATCGGTCGAATTTTGACAGTACTTGTGTGGAGCGTATTTCAAATTTTAACCGCAAGTAAGGCAAATAAACACCTGGTAAGATAAGAAAACGGCCATTAACCGCAATAGAAGATCTAATGTAAACATATAAAACCAGTAGGTAGTTCTATTGTCATAATTTAAGGTAAATAGACAGAGACAGAGACCATTTGGTCACTGAGAGTGGTGCACGTACATCTTCCAAAAGTTTGGTCTTTGTCTTATTTCATTATTATATAATCAGATTTGACTTTTGATAACCGTACTTTCAATGAACCGTGCAAGTACGATTTCCGACGTTTAGTTCATTATGAATTCCATGAATTTTGGTGATATATATCTAGTACCCCATTAAATTAAGTAACTACATAACGTATTAAATTATTACGTAAAGTAACCGCGGCTTTTATTTCAATAGTTTCTATAGTGAACTAAGTGAGATTAATTTGAACTTTTATATTTTTAGTTGACATTTCGACATGGGGACATGTGGGAGCCGAGAGATTTTTAGCGGCTCTTTTATGGTTAATATATCGATAAATTAAATGGAATACTTATCATGAAATAATATTTTAATACACCAATGATTTTAATGTAAGTAATATGCATGTTAATGCTCGGATCTGAACGCACAAACCGCTTTGTACGATTCTTAGGTACAATTTTGGGTCAACTGGCGGCAGTTGAAATGGATTTTATTACTCAATTACGCCTTAGTGTTTCACTTTCTTTTAACTTACCACTTAAATTAAACATAAATGGAACTTTTAAGGAATTTGTATCGACATGAAGTAAATATATTTTCAGACAACTTTCAATAATTCTGCTAGCGAAGTGCTCTTTAAAAATCAAATTTGAAACGATCGATGACAGCTTGTTTACGCTGCTTTTAAGGTTAATCATAACAACTTATGACTGCCCCCTTTAATTTTACGCTTTCCAATAAATGTCCAATAACCACGCCTTGATGTTTGTCAAAATGTTCTCAATTAAAATCGAAAACACAGTGACCTTTTAATTAATAGTATGGACAGAGGCCTTTTATTTCATATTCCCTTTCGATCGGGGAGTGAAAGTGCTTCCTTTGACTTACCAAGACAAATGAGGCGCGTTAACCGTGAAATTATCATGCTTGTTCAGATGGGTCGACGTCTGAACATGGTGACGTCACACATTACCTGGACATTCTGGACACTAATCTTCTATGACGCAATTACCTTCTCTAAAATAATTGTGCTATTAATCAAAGTATTGACTACAGTAATCTCTTTGATTTATGAAAGAATTCCAATGGAGTTTCTAGCTAATGTTTCTGTTAATTGCATGATAGGTTACGAGTATAGTTTGATACAAAGTTATTTAAATATTTTAATTATCTGTTTACATCATGTTAATGAGACAAGCATGCATATGTCTTGTGTGTATGTAGTTGTATGTATTTTTCGATCTTCATATTCTGAAAGTACGCTTGGTGTTGTCTGATCACAGGAATGAAAACAGTACTTTTCGTCCCTGAGAAACGATTTTCCCTGCTGTCAAAAACCTTAAAAAACTATGCGAACCATCGATAATATATGCGACTCGTGTCCTAACTTTTTTTACAGCCTCTGTTAAATCGCGGCATAAATTGTAACAAAAAAATATCAACATTTTTGTAACATCATTTTATACTTATAAATTACTTTGCACTTAATTATTATTTAATTTACATCAATTTCAACAAAATATTTACTATCATCAGGGACAGAAAATACTACCTGGCAGAATTTCACAGAAAAAAAATTACATGACGTTTCATTCATTTCATGAGTTCATCAGATTTAATGGATTTAACGTCTGATTTCATTAGAGAAGAGTTGTTTGTTCAATTAATCAGTTTTTATTTACTTTTCTCATATTCTAAATAAAAGCAGAGTGTCAATCTCGGGTGTAAGGCCTATTTAGGTACTCGAACTATTAGCGCCCTCGCTACGCTCATACGCCGAACCATCTTATGCCTAAATGGGTCAGTTTCACCTCTCGTGTGACAATTATTATTTTACATATCTACGAGAGAGGGTTATTATATTATTACTCCTAATACAGGAGGCTAGATTGGTCGGCATTTCTTATGACGCCTTTTGTGGTTTAAACGTTGGCTCGTCTTATTTACAGGAACGGAAAGATTCCGAATGCAATTCCCGCATGAGTTTATTTTGTAAACGAATTTTCCATAATGTTTTGTGATTTGGACGTTTAGGACCAGCCCCAGAATCGAACATTGTATTTAGAATCAGTTTATAATGCAAGCGTCACTTGCTCAGCTTTACAAAATGAGTGTTTATCTAGCAAATTTGTAAAATAAATAACCTATAAAATAAATAATATTTACTAATATATTATTTTTACATGTATTATGTGTCTTTATTCAAAGTAAGTTCTGATGAATTACATTTTTTAGGGTCATATATAATTTAAATTTAAACTTCCTAATCTATTTACCTAATATATGAATGAATATGCTATGTTCTATATTAAAAGATACAGTTTACAGAAATAACAGTAAATAAAATATAATAGGCAATATTTTCGATATTAGAGACTTCTAAATACTTAAAAGTATTTGCATTGTCACCACTTTAACGATTTCATTAACTTATAATGAATAAACGTACACATATAAATAATATTATATTAAAAATGTAATAGTATCTATGTAGTAATTAATAAATTATAAGTAATATTACAAACGTGAAAGTTTATGAGTATGGAAGTTTCTTACGCTATTACGTAAAAAATACTGAACAGATTTTGACGAAACTTTACAGAAATAATATTTATAAAAGAATTTATAAAAATATTGTGTAAATTATGCAAAATATAATGATAAATGTTAATTCAGCGTGAGTGAAGTCGCGCTCAAATCCATTCAGGAAGAAATCTAGTTTACCTTGTACACTAATTTCTTTAGTAATAAAAAGTACACAGGTATAAGTCATACAACTTATCAGACAGAGGCACGTGTCATAGCTTTCTAGTAGAACATGTCCGTGGTCAACTTCTCCTAAAACCACTTTAGTGGGGCCATTTGCCAATTATACTTCAAGATGGACAGGATAACGGGTGATGTATCTAGAAAGTCATCATTTAATGACCCTACCGGCGTCGTTTGAACATGACACATCATTTATTTGAATCAGTTAATTAATACATTCTACTTCAATGTTTCAAGTACTCGTTTGAAACAAGTAACAGATTATTAACAAGCAATTAATAAAATGATATGGAATTAATTTTAGTGACTTCTTGTTTTTTATCTGTGGCTCTTAAGTATTTTATATTAGACGCATTGCTTGCATTTAGAGCACTTAAACATTTGATAGGTGTTGTAAGATACGCATTATGCAATAATTATTGAAAATACGTTAATATATAATCATGGTTGCTTAAAGTTTGACTAACTTAAAAAAACATTAAAATTTATTTTATAAAATATAACACATATCTAAACGTTTGCGATTGAACTTTAGATTTTATTTTATACTTTGCTATTGTCTTACGTGAATACAAATTAAATAAAAGTGCAAAACGAGAAACTATGTAAATCTCAACTCATAAAGTCCATTAAGAACGATTATCTGAATTTGGGTGTGGTTGTACGTTTATTATTTTGTTTTATTATAATTATCAGATTCGCATTGTCATTTCAGTCGCCATAACAATTTGCGATATATCTGGCCTATTCAAAGTAGGTTATATGCGCCGTTGTAGATAAATCACACGCGTCTTTACATTATAATAATCCTGTGCTATCGCCTTCAATCAGTGAGTGCACGTTCGTGTTATTGTCAGCAGCTATATCGTCACTTATGTAACGATCTAACATTTCTATTCTCGGAACATTTACACAACCCAACTGCCAAGTAAGTAAAGAGGATAAACAACCACTAGACATTATCTCGTAATCTCCATTATACATTCAGCAGGCATCACAATTCTTGTTAAAGAGAAAAAATATTCAAATCCAATTGAACAGCCTCGTCCCTATTAAATCGCATCCAGATTATTATAATACAATAAACAGTAAATAGTTACATTCCTCGCTCAAACAATGGTTATTACTATTAATAATATGTTCAGGATAGGCTTATTCGCCTTGTGTATTCATGAGCTAATTACTCTATTCAAAGTTATTCTAACGTCATAACCATCGGTCAACGTCGATATCCCCTTCTTACATAGCACGCTAGTGCGTACGGTCGTGACTGAAATCCCTAAATGGAAATATCGGCGTCGTTCCGTGTGGCCGATGCCGATAAGTCAATACAGCAAATCCCTCATCGCTGATGCCTTATTACCCAGAACGTATGGCGTTTATTTGTCTAGCACAGATATCTGACAACTTAATACCTGCTGGTGTATCTGTAAACAATCGATGGCACCGCCGCGGACAAGACAACCCATTGCGCATGGCTAATGCGCGAGCGCAACTACTACGCATAACGATGAGGGTGAACACATTTGTACATATAAGCTTTAAGCTCAAACACCGTCAAATTTTATTTATCACAATTTTTATAGCCTTATTTGTATTCAATACTTCGCTTATTAAAACACCAAATCTTTTGAAATGGCTTTGAAACAGAAACAAGCTAGTACCTCCGCCCGTTCGCTCGTGATGAACATTCGGTAAATTATACAAAATATTGTATTCACACTGAATAATTCGTATTTATTAGAGAAAGTTGTATCCGCTTGTTGAGGCTTCTAATACTTAGAATTTATTATGAGAAATAACTTGCTTTGTTATTATCTCAATACAAGAACTCTTCCCGCTACTTTGCTGGTGTAACCTCCGGCTCTAAATCCCGCAGGAATTGTTAACATGCTCCGAGATAAAAATAGATTATAGTCATCTTCAATCGTCAAAAAATTTAGTTTAGTATGTATGCATTAGTAACGATAAGTAGACAAGAGTACAATACTTCTTATATTTTTTACTCCACACTTCTTTCAATAGAATTAGGAATCTATTCTTTAATTTAGGCCGTAAATCAATCAATTTTACTTTCACTGTATTAGATTTGATTTTCAGTGTTTCGCTTTGTTATTATAGGACATTGTCAGCAAAAACATGAAACAAAGAAATTGAACACCGATACCGAGCCGAGCAAACGGGATTTTTCCAAAAACAAAAAGACAATAGCCCACTAATGATTTCCAAAAGGTATTGATAGTAAAGAGGACACGCCCCTTCTATTGTAAACATCGTGTCATCGTCCAAGAAAAATAGATTATTGAATGTCATGACATTGCGTACCTCTAAATAATATAATTTGGAGATAAAGGTCTTTGTTCTTTCGAAAACAAAAATGAATAGAGAATATTTGATGTTTAGGTTAGTAGAACAAGTACTAATTTGGAGTAATTTAACCGTAAATAATTTTGAAGATACGTTGAGATTACGATGACTCACAATATAATATGAGGAAACAAAATTGATGTATAAAGTTCTAAGAACAAATTATACGTTGATGCCAGAAACAGAGATGATGCCTAATAAATGTTGCTATCATTGATAAAATCGTAGTTGTACCTAAACCTGGAGCCTAATTCACTATCTCGTCAAAATCGCAGGACACTCGTCAATCAATCAATCGTAATCCAACCAATCGTAAGTTTGCCTAATTTCGGCATATTGTTAACTCCAACGGCGTACCCGCGGTATGCCACCCTATCTATAAATAGTACTAGTATAACCGAAAACTTGCGACATACATGTTCAAAATTTTTGCTAATTTTTCAACACTCATTTCGGCTAACGCCATTTCTGCAAATAGTAATACCATTTCTTTCTATTATTTTTCTTCCGGAACGATATCGAGAAGATATTGTTGGTTCTATTAGAATCCGAATTGTTGACACTGTTGCAATGGAATCGTACTTTGAATATCTTCGCAACACCAAGATATTATAATAGCAGAATTGGGCCTCTGGAAAATTGCATCCACAATCGCGTGTTGAACCAGTATAACCGAACACGCACGCCTGTCCATTGAGAAGGATCCGTTCATTAAATAATGTATGTAGAATAGAAAATTGGATGATGTCTTACAAATAACTGCACCAAAGACCATTCATTAGACTGTCCGACCTATTTATTATCTAGCGTTCTAATGCTAAATATGGTACGATGTTTAAATACAAGTCAATTAGAGCTATGCTGTTTCAAAGAGCTGGGCCGCTCTGATTGTGTGAGTTAATGACTCTAAATAGATTTCAATTTTCATAATGGACATTTTGATTTTGGACTGTTTTGATCATCTTCTAAACCTTTACTTTCTAAATCATTATTTACTATAATTGTCCTATCAAGATGATTTATTTCTCTATTTTTATGATAATTTCTCTTAGTATCTGTATAATAATCATTTTGTTCAATCGACAAATTAAAATCGAATACAATCTTTAATTTCGAAATATATTTAACATTAAAATATGGCGATAATTTAACTATTGTTGCGTTAAAACTCATTTCTATTTGAACTTCACCTATTTTCGTGTCACCAACAGTTTCCTAACCATCGTGACAGCCGTGCAGTTTCACAGCTTGTTTATGTTTTGAAACTTGGTTCATTTTTCTGTATCAAGTTATTTCAGCATTCTCTACAATGTTTCATCAAATCAAGGTGCTATTCAAAATGGTAAAACAAATTATGTAAATCTAAATTTTAAAAATCAAAACGTCTCTAATACTATTGCGTTAGCTGTCGTGACCTAAAACTAGTGTAAAAACGTTCACGATGCTCTGTGTAAGCAGTTACTAAAACAATTACATAGGTAATCCCATTATCGACGCAGCATTATTTTGTGTGTTAGGAGCAGTTTTGCGTAATTTGCATTAAAAGTCAATTGCTAATTCAGCACGAATTGGCATCAAATAGCTACTTCGCTCAACGCGTTTGGATATGACACATGTCATTGTACATATATGTTAGCAAGCGTGGTTGTGTGTCGAATACTAAATTCTGTAGTTTGGTTCGCATATTTTGGTTAATGTCTGGCCTGCGCTAGACATTAACCAAGATATGCCTACAATAATGTTTATAGTTGATGTACTTCTTATAACATACCAACGCTTTATTTTTTTTGTCTAAGCTTTTCTTTAGGAAATTTCATAACGACCCTTCTCGTTATGAAATTTCCTAAACTTAATAGGAACGAGTTGTTGGTTTGATGCAAAATATAATTAGAAGTTAAAAAATCTATCACTGTCAATTAAAACCCATTAAAACTGTACTTTGAGATTTAATATTACCGTACATTGTTTAATTTCATTAGCATGCTTGTTATTAAGCAATTTTTCCAACAGATATATAATTTAGTGAATAAAATAATACATGAAATTCATTATTTTGCTTCCGTTATTAACTTCCAAAAAAGTTATAAATTGCATTTACAGTTTCCATTTTTCAGTTATTTACATATTTTTAATGTAGATGTTTTCAAATAAAAACTAATTAAATAGTGCATTATTACCCTGTCTGACCCTACTTTGACTATAACAAGATGCTACAAAATTACCTCCCGCTGGGGAAAGTAACTTTTCAATTGAATATTTTCTAAAAGTAAATAAATATGCCGTCAATAGCACGAGACGTTCTTCGAAAATTATGTGTCAATGATATAATAGCCTCATTAACAAGCCCCCTTTCAAACTATTTTGATAACGATGAAATTGTCGATCAGGACCATAAAAGGCAATTGGTCGTCTCGGCACTCCCCGAATGACCAGAACTTGCGCCGTTTAATCGAATTACTAACGACAGACGACCAATGATATAATTTAACTGGTTTAATTCAATCAGACACAGTCGGGGGCAATGAATTCAGGTTACTCTGTCAGAGAAACACAACACTATATTACTGCAGTTTATTTAGGTCGAATACCATTACCGAAATGAAACAATATCTCTATTAAATTTCGGACTACTCTAAATTGCTCAAACAAAGTAATCATTAAAATAAGTCATGGTAGGTTTTTATATTATTTTTGTAGAAAATTGTCTTGGTATTGAAATTTGTTTGACTAGAGCCTATCAACAAGTAAGACGTCAAATCAAAATTTGTTTAATGAATACAGAGAATACTTTAAGCATTGCTACGGAACGCGGGTAATATGTGTCAAAAACTATGGACCATGCTTAGGTACGAGTACCACTCGTAACTCCCACCCTCCACATAGAAATATGGGAGTGAAGATACTATAAACATGCGTTCTTTTTAATAACTTACAAATGTGCATTAAAAAATGACTTGTTTGTAGATATATTAAAAGTTATACCTATTTCGTTATACATATTGCAAGAATAGCGTGGACACATGAGGTATGTGTTATACTTCCTAAGGGATTAAATTGTCAGCCTCGATGATATTGATCAGCCCAATCAACCGATGGATATATAAGTATTGTGAATTAAACTCCATTGCTCAATAGTCGTTATTCAACTGGCTAAGTTGACAACCAAGCACCAATTGATTCTTATTAGAAGTCTGTCGCAAGCTGTCGGAAGTTTCGACACCTCGATTATAAAGCGGTGAATTTTAATAAATATTTGATAACACTTATGCAGATTTAGTCACATTAATAAATTATTTAAATTGGCCATTTTCCCAGTTATGAGGTTAGCTGCCCCCCGATTTGACCTGTGATTAGGCTTTATTTTAAGTTGGTCAAACGTATGTAATAATCTAAAGTCGGATCGACTCGTATCGTAATGCTTCATTATGTGGGTAAGTACGTGCGGCTTTGATTGATAAGTCGTATGACATACTCCACTTCCCACCGCCGCGGGCGAACCGTATCGTGGGGATTGCGCGCTTAGGTCCGCTACTGTCGACTACCATAACGAAACTCTTTCATTAAATCTACTTATACTTACAATAACGTATTGATGGGCTACATGGATGATTTATATAGTTTCTGTCATTTCTATATTACTGACCTACTGCGTGAATTGTGCAGCTCGTAGTCTTTTTTTTTCTCTGGAACAAGCATTTCTGCAATAACCTGTTTATAGGCTTGGCTAGTAATTTGATACTTTTGAAAGATTTATCAAAAGCATCTCAAGACATTAATATGACTGTTATAAATTACGGTATTGTTATATGACGTTCTGGAGATACTTTTACTTATTGTCGATTAAATCTATTTAATGATCTATTTTTAATGCGTGAAGTTTAATGGGTTATAAAAATGTGAAGCTTGAACAATGAAGAATATATTGTTTATGATTACGACCGACGTTTTTCATTTATAATCGTATGGGTTTTTTTTTTGTATGAATGTAGAAGGCGGGCGGGCGGTTTACGTGAGTATCGCGGGGTACGTTATGGCGGACACGGTAAGGCGGCAAGCGGCAGGCATCTTCCGTGGCGGGGCGTTGGTGCGCACGCGCAGGCTCGCGTTTAGTCCTCGACGCGCTGTGCTTTTAGGCGCACGATACTTCTGCCTCTTTCGCGTTTAGCCGGTCTCGTAAACATAAACAAGGGGTCGTACGTGACCCGGCGCGAACTCCTGTGATGGTTCTATACTAGTGACTACTACTTGACGACCTATAAAAGACTTATAATGCATGTGAGTGCTTCTTTATATTGCTACCGTAGACTTACGGAATTATCCTGATCGAGGAATTCACTACTAATATAATGTCAACAATGTCATGTATTTAATATTTAAAAAGTAACTTCAGTCCGAACATTAAATAAATAAACGGTTAGAAACTAAGTTAAAGGCACTTTTATAACTGTCACTGTTGTAAAAATTTGCACGAAGACTTCCTATCTATCATCGTCAGTTTCAAATATTTTAATGTAGCTAAGGTAGTTTAAGAATTTTTTATTTGGGTTTAAGCAACATGAAAAAGAATCTTGCTTTGGGGATTTAATTGTTATTATATGCACATTTCTTTTTCTCAGTAACGTTTACTATATCATTGGTTTCGAAACATTTTAGAATAAAAAATAAAAACAAATTATATTCGTTAATGCTTTAGAATAGTTTCGAAACAATAGGATATTCAATCGTAAATTCCATTATGCGAGACAAGGTCCCGACCGGTCATAGTCAAATCTTTCAGAGAATGGTACAATGGTCGGCAGTACCTCAATTTTCTAAGCATCCTGTTTTTGTTGTCCGCCTGACAGCCTTAATAGCTCGAGGGTTCAACTTAATACCAGCAATTACACCACCTGCTTATGCAGTGGTATTTTCCTTGATGTCCACTTGATATTATTCGTTATTTCTCTGCCATTATCATTGTAGTTTATGCCTTGGGTTGTGGGATTCCTCACATAAATATTTATGTAAAATAAGAAGCCGTTATTAGCACTTTTGTCGTTTGGCAAGTTTTATATTAGTTTATCGCCACATTCAAGAATTCACACATCACATCGTGCAAACTAAATACCTGCCTATAATTTGAGTTTGTGGCGAACGTCCTTCTTTACCTTTCTTAATTTCACAGTTAAATACTTACTACAGAAGTTAATACATTTTCAGAGTGAAGATATAACTGCCTATTGTAGTCAATGAATTAAATGGACTACTTAGGTGCTAACGCAATACATTAGCTACATTGAATGTAAATCAAATTCTAATATTGTAGGTTTTTAATTGGTCGGGTTTAATGTTTTCTTAGGTTTTAACTAATGTAGGAGACATAGTTTTAAACAGGTTTAAACTTCGTCTCATTGGACTTAAGCATGTATTTTAATTAATTAATAAAATATGTTGTCATCTTGTGTGTACTTACCATATTTTAGTAAATACGTAAATTGAATTGATTTTGTAACTATTAATATTTTAGTCATGAACACATCTAACCTCAAAATATAAGTGAAATACTTGCTACATAGTTTTAATTCACTAAATATAAATTTACTAACCTCTTGCAGTTTGTATAAAAGTAATCTAATCATATTACGAATATAATATCATCTTGTAGCTATTGTAACTCAATACGAGCAAGCGTTCCTACTCTCATTACCGCCTACCGTATTATAACCGCGACGTTCGTTATTAGACTCATAATGGCTGTATCGTCTCAAGTTATTAAATTAAACGACTGTTATTCAACGCACCTTCTATTCTAAGAAGTCTTTTTGTATTTACGAATCCCTTTTATATCAGCAGAATGTTGTTTATCTAATCTCTCATTTCGCAAGGGGTTTTATAATAACACGGATTAAATGAAAGCAACAAGAAACATATAGAAAAAATATTATAGACTAATTGAATTAGACATTAAACCACAAATTAAAACTGATATATTTTTATTTGGCTTCAAATCAATACTCTTTAATTACAAACTTCTGACTATTGCAACAATTTTAAAGCAGAAATTAATTTGATTTTATAAACCGTTTTCTAACACCAATATAATAATTAGATTTCTAAGATTCATAGTTAATGATTTGTGTATCTTGGCTTATGCACCTAACATATTCAAAGACGTAGCATTTCCGTGTTCACATATTAAGCCTCAACCAAACTAAAATAATACATCAGTTTTATAATTTTGTGCTTCTTCAAGAAACGTAATTCTCAATTTCATATATCTAAACTTTTTGTGATTTCTCGTAGTCTTTAGCCAGTTAATATGTACAAGACACTCCATTACCTACGTATGTTTGGAAATAGATGATTATATTTAGCCGTTTGGTTGGTGTTTGCAGCTGCATTGCTCCCGTATTGGCAGATGTCCAATACTTATGTGCACCTTAACTATAATTATCTATAACTGTTTGCAAAAAAACTGCTGTAAGTGGTTGTCTACTTAGCATTATAGATTATTTATTATAAATGCTATTGTATTAATAAATAACCTGACGGAATGACTTGGTACCTTTTCTTATTATTTTCGTAATTAGCTCTAGATCGGTGTGTGTAAAATTGGTTTGATTCTTACATCGGTACAATTGTTATATTGGCACTATTGACCCTATTACTCTATAAATTTAACATAAACTTTATGTTTTAGTCTGTCTTAATCATGTTAGCTTATTAGCTAAAGCATCCATGTCTCATTTTAATCAATTGACTGCGAAACCTAGTCGGAGAGCGTATACCGCTTAAGTAGTTTTTCGGACAAATTTACATATTCCTGCTTTGAACAAAAATAGCGAGTATATTGTCGTCCCCCTAAAAGGAAGTAGGTATTTAGGAGCAGATGTTACATGTGATTATGTATATACTATATAAAAGAAACTAGAGATATTCTCATCAAATTGTTTCCAGTCTCGGTTACATCAAAACAAAATGTAGGCAGAACAATGATGTAAAGTTTGAAAACATCTCTCTTGTTTTACACCCGGCGGCGAACAAATAGAACAATCATAAGACGAAAACTCATTGTTGCCTGAGAATTACAAAAAACTGGTAATTACTTAACGAATAGAGGCAACAACGGCTCGAGGCGAGTTATACCTATTATACCATAATTTATATTCGACCCAGACCAGAATTACATAAGGCCGGAGATCTCTTAACCGAAGATGTGTTGTGTAGATTTAATCGAATTTCATAATTGTTCTGCAATTATCCAGTTTAGATGGGCCCGTAACCCAATATACTGTTTGAGTCACTCAAGTACTTTAATCGATATACTGGTAATAAATTATTTAAAAACTAGGTCAATATAAATAATTTGCATCGGTCGGTGTTAAATCTTCATTGGGGCGAGTAAACGTATAGTTTCCTGTAATTTTGTGAATTTATGAACACATCCTATTCATTAATATGTGCATGCTATCAAAACATCATTAGCATCAGTCACGTCTAATTTTGAGAGGAAATCGATTGCAATTCATACCACAGTGAGTCATACCGCAGAACTCGGAAAACTTAAACAGTGATTAACTTAAAGAACTATTAAAATTAAGTATTATATAAGTGATATAAAAAGTGCTACTTTTGTAACTTTAAATTGTTGCGAATAATTATAATACATACTCTCTACTTTGCTTCTAATTAATATAAAATACAGACTTAGAAGAAAGTGTTACGAGAAATGTAACTGTTGTGCGATAATTTAAGTTCTGAAAATACTGGCTTAGCGTACGTAATGCCTGACGACAACGAGCACACCAGTGGGATCTTTAAGAACCGATATTATTAGTATGCAAGAAGTAGGGTATCTTGTCTTAAATTTTAAAGTGTTCCATATTAATAAATATAACATATTAAATAAAGACGACAAGCCGGTATCCCACGTCGGTAACGCTTTTGTAATAAGCGTTAATGCTTTCGACATCACAGTTGAGGTGTTGCCTATGGCATAATGTTTTAGGCAATATACGAACTGTAATCGAAGTGACAGATGATCTGGCACACATTTCTATTATCGTCACTAAAGTAATTTGAAACGTATTTAATGTACTGGTTTTATAATTTAATAATTTGTATTAAAGGTATCGCGAATGTAAATGAATTAAATTAGGCACATATTTAATATACAGTTGAGTTAAATGAATACGAATTTCGATAAAAAAGGTAAAACAATTTAATTCATTTTGTACACCACTATGTGGTAGAATGTACTGTGCATCTACAATTGTATAACACCTGTATAGACTACATTCTTGCAAATAAAGATATTGATTGATTGAGATTTGAAAGAAAAAAAAAACAAATTACTTGTTATTTAAAATTTAAGAATTTAGAATATAAACACTTCTTGATTACTGACATAGTATTTCGTTTTCCAAATTAATTAAATTACATTCTTTAAAAAATCTTCCACATCCTCACTTTAATGATGTTAATAAAACAACTGTTTAATGAATAGATAATTAATTATTTACATGATTCTAAATATAAATCCGTATCCAAAAATGCGGCAAATATGTGCCCCGGTTAAAACTATTTATTAGAATTTGCATAACAAGCTTATTGTTTATTGTATGCGTAAGTCTTAATTAAAAGAACCGCTAAGGACATTGGGTCACATTCCGGTTAGACGGAATGGCTACAATATTTTGACATGTACTTGTAACTCGTATAGGATTCATTGCCTGATTCTTGGACGTGTAAGTCTATCCCTCACTATTTTTTTCTTTGCCGTGAATTTTAGTAATAGGCGAGTAAAGAATCAAAACAACTGATATATTTCTTATCGTCTTTGAGCATATTTACATATGATGGCACAAATAACGCATTAATTTTGTTTAATCAATAATAAAAAAAATCTTTGGTGATATTGTAAAAGTATTATGTTATTGTAATGACTGTTCTTTTATATCGCCGCCGTCAGCGCAGGACCTTGTACCTACATTTTTGATGACATTTTTTTTTTGGCAAAATTGTGATATGATCACTTATGATAGCACAAACAAGGCATTAAATTTGTTTAACCAGTAATAAAAAAATATTCTTTGGTGATATTTTAAAAGTAAGATGTTATTGTAATGACTGTTCTTTTATATCGCCGCCGTCAGCGCAGGACCTTGTTACCTACATTTTTGATGACATATTTTTTTCGTCAAAATTGTGATATTATAATATTTGTGATATTTGTAATCTTAGAATATATTGCAACATGTCTTGTTACCTATTTTGGATTTCGTACAAAGGTTAGAAATCATAACAATGACTTGACTTAAATCGAGTAAGTATCTAGTATTTATTAAACTATAAATAATAAAATAATATTCGTTATTTACATTTAAAATGTACGTCGTAAAGAATTAAATCAAAAATAACCTATGGCATAACATGAATAATAAACATAGGAATACATGGGACCATGTACCCTATACAAGAGTGCGTTGCGTCATGCATGATAATAAGAAGACATTACAAAATTACCCACCATTGTTCTGGGTTCGCGGAACATTATTACTTGGTGCCCGTGCGCCGATCAACGACTAATAAGGCTCACATCCATTGTACATCTCCAATAGTTCCCACAAAATCAACAACAGATCCAAATTCTTCCAGGTAATGATTGATTGATTATTTGGGTTTAACGCCAACATGTAGAGATGTGGCGTACTATAGAATTTGTCACGTAATTTAAACATTGATGGTAGAATACATAATAATGTTTACAAAAAAACTGACCATAATTTTGAGCTCCTACTCATAGAAAATGGTGACCTAGGCTTTTTATTCTCATAGTTTCCAGATTAGACACAATACAATACGGACCTTGTATTAGATGTATTGAGGTTATATTTTTGTTATTTTCAACTGCAATTTATGTTATTGTAAATAAACTCAATATTATTGAGAGAAATATAAATATAAGATTGATAAGTGTGTATAATACAGTGAATTACATTCGACGAAAAACATCAATTATAAGGACAAATTTCTTCTAAATTAGTCCTTTCAGTGCATGTAATCTTGCTGTACATCTGACAAATCTAAAGTTAACGCGCTGAGCAGCACGTGTTACAACCGCGAGTTGACTGACCCCTCTCGGCTGCTGCGAGGGGCTTATTGTTGGCTACTTAATACCGTCAGAAATAAAGACTATACTACAATCTTATAAATAAAACCACAATTAATAAATATTTTCTTTGCGAATACATTCCGTTATTTTATTAACATAGAACAGGACAGACAGCAAAACCACATTCATAACTCAATTTTTTCCTTCCAATTATGTTTCATAATTATTTCGTTCTACGTATAAGGATAATAAAATACAACAATTAAGTTAATTGTCGACAATGACACTTGAAATCTCCAAGTTGGGTGATTATTTCTAAGTAACCTAACGACTATGGTAACAGTAAAAAAAAAATAGAAAATACGAACAAAATAATGAAAAAAGTAGGAAACTAATTACACCCTGCAAATTACTTAACCAGTATTATTGTGTTGTGGGTCATTGATCTAAATTCCAAATGAATGCTTCGAAGTCACAATGGTCATAGAATGGTATACAGTTCGCTGAAATGCTGACGTATATTCTGATACTCTTTGACGCCTTTCGCAGAATACTCCATACGTCATTTATATGGCACCCGAAGTAAGACTTTACGTATTTGTAGAACGTGACCAAATCAATAGAATCAGCTCGAACGATTTACTTTCAGTTGAGAGCAGGTTCATATTTATGGTATGAACCGGCGGCCTTCCTGAATAATAAATTGTTCAAATAAACTTCCAAAATAAGTTTCATATCCAGCGTCTATAGCTACTCTGCGTACGTTTGCCTGCATTTGAACGGCTTTTTTATTATTAACCGACTCCAAAAAAAGGATGAAGTGCTCAATTGGTCGTGTATATATTTCTAAGTAAACAAATTCAGGCACCTAAAAAAATATTTACGGTCAGTTTATCCTTATTACATCTGTTCTTATCATAAGCACTAAGCGCGAGATATGTAAACATTCATATACCTATTCATTTTAATTTTAAGATACTTGTTTTAATTTTTTTTTACAACAAAACTATTGATTTATGTTAAGAAATTCGCTAAAATCCCTTTATAATACAATCATCTTTAAATACTTACATGCAGTTTAAATATAATTTTGTTTTGTAATCAGCATAAAAAGCTGCTTTTTTTATCAAGGAAATTCCAAGACACCTTATTTCAAATCTTGGTTAGTATTTTAACAAGCATACACCTGTTACACATATTTTTTCAGGACTTGATGATAGGCAGTATAAAAGTTAATTCCACAGGTGACTACACCACACCGGCGGGATGACCCGTCTTTAAGTAAATGACTTTTCTCAGAATGATTTTCGCAATCCGACCATGACACATTACTTTGGAAACGTTTTTTGCCAAATTTGGACCTTTTTAATACCACAGGTGTCGGATAAAATTACTGAAAATATTCAAAAGAAAGCAAAACACGTAACCGGTAATTGTAATTACGTCGTGTCGTCCTCGGGAAGGACGTAATTGGGGGGTTCGCTTGCGTGTACGCATCACAAATTGGATTCCGGGAAGCGTGCCCGGGCGCGCGTACGTCGTCCCTGTACTCCACAAACTTACAGATATTATACTTATTTCAGTAATACAAGATTTTACTTGATTGTTTCTTGAGTATAATAAATATTAAACAATTCTTACTCCTTGCTGACGCGTATATATACAAATATGATTAATTACTACTATCTAAACAATAAGTGCAAAGTTAAACCCTATTACTATTTCAAAAACTAGCAAATGGCTTTGTTTGTTATTCAACATCTTCCTAAGTATTTGCTGATGTATTGTGTTCGCAAAAACATGTGAAAACTGTACCAAAATATTATTATTTTTAGTGATGTAATTTAGAATTTCTAGGAAAGATCTTGCTAGTTTTTGATATTGCACAGTTGAGTTGTTCTAGAACATTCTAACGTGATTACTATCTATGTAGATGTAAACTATTGACTATAAACTTTATATTTGTATGTATTTTTATTGGTCAAAGAAACATAAGTATACCTACAATATATGTATACTAATATTTTTGATATCTGATTTGTAAAGCTTTGTAAGTAAGGCTTTTGCTGGACTTAATTTAAATTTATCAGAATACTTTATTAGGATGATGACATTCCCTACAACGACACCGAGACAAACATGTTTACCACCTTTGATCTTCAATGTAGTATATTTTAATTTATCTATAAAATAATATATACGTTTAAATATTCTATTATCTGCCTAATATATTAGGTATATATTCGTGGTATTTTGTAGTACGAATTGACAATTATGGCTTGACCTTTTCGGTCGTGATTCATAAATTAATTCCACATGTAGAACTTACGTCATTACGCCAATTGATTATACCTTTGAAATAAATTCAATTGCAATTGTTTTATTCTGTAAAAATCTTAGTAATTACAGTCATTTTATTCCCAAGGTAGTGCCGTGCCTTCTTTATGACTTTAAGTAATATTACAATAACATGAGATTAGTGTGTAATGATTGTTACGTAACCTTTATACAGTAGTATTTAATATATCAATATTGACAGACAGCAATTAAAATTAAATATAGAGGCGAGAGAGTTCAATGAAGATTATAACATTTGATTCTGGTGTCGTAATCTTTGTTGATTTTTCATCAACACGAAATGCTAAAGCGTGTTTTGTTGTATTCTTTTGTATTTATATTATTATATTTGAATTATTATTGCGTGATAAATTGTAGCTAAATGTATGTGATTCTAAAAAATAAAAAATATCAAGTTGAAAGCAAGCTACTATCCTGCCTATATGATATCATGCACAAATATTTGCGAGTCATATTGCCATTATATTAAATTTAATTAATAACAAAAAATATTCAGATGTAGTGACAAGAGTTGAAAAAGGATTATTAAGGTGGTTTGGGCATGTAGAGAGAATTAATGAAAGCAGAATCACAAAACAAGTATATGACAGCAATGTGACTGGTAGAGTCGGTGCCAGTAGACCGAGGCGTACTCACCATGATCAAATTGAAGATATTTTGAAGAAAGGTCAGATAAAAAGTCGTTTAAATAAGCGTGTATGTATGAAAAGATTAATGAAAATTGATGAAGCGAAAAGTGTTTGTCAGGATTGTAGCAGGTGGAGATCCATCGTCTCTGCCTACCCCAATGGGAAACAGGCGTGACAATATGTACGCATGTATGTAAAAAATATTCTTTAATATCACTAGTCCGTAAATCACAATACGTAGTGTTTTAAATTTTTAACAACACAGAAGCAAGCGTTTACCTGCACCATATATTCATGTCAGAACTTAGATTACATTAATTTTACTGCTAAAATTAATTTTGCAATCGACACCTCACTGTTAATACAGTAATTAAAAGCAAAATGACATTGTTATATCTCTTAGACTATTAGTCGGTATTAAAAAAAGTCTAAAAGAATTATCACATGACTGTTGCTAACTTTCAACGTTAATTACGAGTGCATTCACCCCATATCACGTTATACAGTAATAATTATCTGTATTTGCTAACACACCTAATCTGAATCAAACGTAGCTTTTTACGATAAAATTTACGCAACACCCGTAAAAAAGTAGGGCACCGATTTTAAATATCGACACGCTACAAAAATAATCGACTTCCTAACTTTATCGCTCTATACTTTCTTGCGTTTTATGCAATTCGTACACGATAGAACGATTTAGTTGTTATTAATTTTATTCTGTTACCGGAAAATGTATCTATACAGTCAATTGTTGAGCCAGCTAAGCCTTTGCCGGTCGACCTCACTAATACACAGAGGCTCCGGGTTTGATTCCTGGCATGGTAAATATCGTAAACGAACTTTCCGTTATTTACTATAGTTTGGGTGTTTGGGATCGGCCCCAAAGTGGTCCGTTGTATATTAAACATAATACAAGCGTAACTTGCTTACCTTGGCGATATATAACGTGTGTTTGTCTGCAAAAAAAAAACGATTTAATAATATTCTTAATAGGTAAACAAATACACTTATTGTTTATTTCCAAACTATATAGGTTAGGTTATAATCATAAACAATATACAATGTACAACTCTGGGATTAATCCCAGACACCCAGACCAAAGTAAACAAACAAAGAGTTCGTTTAAGAAATTCTATTCGTTCAATCAATGTTGCATTCATATCAAATTTTTTGTTCGATTCATAATCTGGCTGCGTCCAAAGTATAATGCATACAATGACGTAAATTATATAAACAATGCTTCGCGTTACGCAAGGTGAAAGTGGGAAATTGATGAGTTATCGATAGTTTTGCCGCTTTTTACAGCTGCCCACACTAATTGTCGATTTGGTAACACGACATAAAAATATTGATGGGTCTTATATGAAGTTTGTTTAGGCGTGATTGAGTAGAGGTATCAGGTAGCCAAATTAACTCCGAACCCGAGTCCCACCAACCAAATCGATTAAATCGTAAGCTGACTTCAATCCGATCAAATATTTAACAGTATTCAAATTTCATCGTCTTTCCATTGGATATTAAAAAGATAAAATTTATTCTAGCTTCAAATGATTATTACGTAAATAGTCAGTTTCCCACTTTTATGTTTATAAAACTTGTATTATCGTTAAATAAAAATTGTATAGAGCATGAAGGCTTGAACGGCGTTGTCGGACCTCAGAGTTAATAGGAAAATGCTACTTTTGAAACCACAAGTCAATCAACTTTTTCTTACGCTATTGAAGGCGGTTCTACGTAACACGTTGGCGACATATACTTAAAAGTCAATCCAATCAAGCTATCAGTTGCGCCATTATAAATACAAGATGTAATGCATACAGGCATACCTACAAGTGAGGTATTATTTTATTTGGATTGTTTTTGGGGTCAAAGGCGGCGACTGGTTCACCTATGGACACGCTCGTGATAATGAAGGAGATTCAACTAACACTCTGCTTCATGTTGGTGGCACTCAATCAGTAAATGTATATATTTCTTAGTGGTCTTATGTTGTAAATATTCAAATGTACTATGTACATATTTTACAACCACTTCAATAAATGCTTGATACATTTCAAACATAATTGAAAATGTTGACGACCTCGATTTTATTAAATGCTGTAGTAAGTTTCAATACGCGTACGTACTAATATATAGATCAAAATTCAGTGGAAGATTGTAGGCAAAGGTGTGAATCAATTACTTAAGAATATATATTGGAATGACTAAATGTAATCACAAAACTCACTATAAATGTGTTTTTTAAACCTTATAAAATTAATTTTGATTTACTGTAACTACCTTAATCTGTGTAAATCAAGACTGAATGGGATGCAAACGAAGTACAGATGAATATATTATAATAATTATAAGGCTTAGGTCGACCTACTCCATTTACAAATCCAAACCATACAAGTTTGGTTTTTGGCCCCTGTACTCTAGATCTAGAGCAATACCTATTAACAAGCTTATTCTTAACACAAAAGTCATCCTTTAAAGTACGTGCGAATGCTTGAAGCATCACATGACCCTATTCTTCATTTGAATATTATTAATGTCGGATTACGATTCCAGAGGTATGCAGCTAAAGGTGCAGGGCAGGGCATACCGCCTGATTTGAGTGCCCGTGGCGATGCACTTTCTCTCTCATAGACTTATTTAAAATCGTCTCCAACGCGTGATTGACGGTTGCACTATTGTTACCTTCAATCGTTACGTAACCAAATTTGACGTACCGTCACTCAAACGCATGTTTTCAAAAGATATGGTTTTGTTAATGTGTAATGATGCGTATTCATTGTGCTTGCCATTTAATTGTTACATAATAAATTGATCTGTACAACCTTTGTGTCAATAAACTTTAAACTTGAACTGATATATGTATACTCTTTCGGTATCTTCGCATCAACTTAGAAGAACTTCTTACATACGTCACTAACGTATTTGTTTCTGAAATGCATATATATATATATATATATATATATATATATATATATATATATATATATATATATATATATATATATATGTAAGTTATCAGCTAAGCTTTTCCTACAGCACTATAATATAGGTTTATTTAACATATCATGAACTCCTTCGATGCTAGCAAACTGGTAAATGTATACAAGTAATCGTAACCATTTTCAATTAGGTAGGATGTCAGTTTATTTGCTTTTCTCTAGCAATAAAAATACAAGTCATATATGTGTCGCAATCAAATTCAAAACACATGCTTTAAATTAAGTTCCTAACTTGTACGAAACATTAACGAGTAAAAGGCTACAGCATAGTTTGCTCCACCTCCTATCCCACCTCTTGTGTACTTAGGTACCCTTATATCGCAGGGTTTTATAATACAACCAAATTTGTAGAGTCGGTTCAGCTACAGACATTCAATCCTGGCTCAAGTGAAGGATACAACGTCACGCACACTACCTCACTGATTGTCCCCGTGCAGTTGACTTACAAAAGGTTATCGTTTGAATTTACATACATACATACATAACTTCACGCCAGTTCCCTTGCGGGGTAGGCACGAACAACAGAGTGCCATTTAGGCTTGAATTTCGTTTGAATTTAGTTGTCATTAATTTTGTTATTTCATAGATTTTTCAGTTTACTACAAAACCCTCAGATGGGAAACCTATCTGTAGCAAAACCATTTAAATTTCGAAGTCAAATTCAAAAACCCTTTGAAATTACTCTTGACGTCCTTTTGTAATCACGAATATTGAAAAATGACTTGAATGAATTTAAAAAAAAGTCGCGCTTGTTACAATGAGAACATACTTTTAATTAAGTTAGGGTATAATTTAATAAACTATGGTCTTATTATATGTGTTTGTGACGACATTCTTAAACCGTAATGAGTGAAGATGGAAACAAGCTGCTTACAATTGGCATTTTGTTGTTATTTATTCGAGTTTTTAATCGAATCGGTCTTTAGGATGTATAAGAAGGCCGTTGACCGCGATCTGAGTTCGGCCCAGAATGCATTGTGCTTATCGGGTCCTGTATCATTCCCAAAGCGAAATTCCCCAACCGATGACTCCTTTGGTAACTTGCTTTCTTTATGATTTATTGTAATCCGCGTCTGCTCGAAATTGCAGCAGTTTATGTCTGAACATTTTATTCCTAATACGCTGGTACAGATAAATAGGCTTCGAGACGTTTTTGCGTTTGTAGTAATGTACTATCAGCACATAAATAAATAAGCTAATAGTTTTTATATAGTTTTATAGACATGTACTTAATATGAAAGTGATAATGTTAAACGATATTAAATTAATAAATATTAAACATAATTTTTAATACCAAATTTCAAGTTACATCCTTAAGTCTTATAAATATACAAATACTACTTACAAACGCAAAAATGTCTCGTAGCTAATTTACCTATACTTACATTTTTCTTTACAAAGCTGAGTGTCATATACATGAAACGTAATGGTAACTACTATAATAGATATTTTAACAAATTCAGCTATATTATACTGCAATATTTAACACGATATCTCATAAGTAATGTATAACACTTTTTAGATCTATTATTTTTGTTTTATAGATAATAATAATGAATTTTCACATTGTGTGAAGGATAACATAGTGATGTGATACATGCTGTATCTACAACGTCATTATAGATGTTTCTATGCCAGTTTAGAAATAATGTATGGAAGGCAAGGACATATTGTGTCTACCGCATTTTTGAAATAAGTATATATGCTATCGGTCTTATTCATAGCGAGTCACAGTATGTTTGAACGTTTCTTTATGGTTCTTAAAGAAGCGTTCAAACTAACTGTAACTCTCTATTAATAAGACGGCATATATATATATATATATATATATATATATATATATATATATATATATATATATATATATATATATATATATATATATATATATATATATATATACTAATAATAGACCTCTTTTATATTAATTTCAATTTTATATTATTATGTATATGTAAGACTATTTTTCGACTACAAATGAAATCATTTGTAAAAAAAACATCAACGCATACTACCTAGTTTATACACATAGACATGATAAGAGTTATTAGCATATACAACACAAAACCATATCTATAGTCAGGAATTTGATGATAATAAAGCAATAAATTCTTCTATGTTGTTTGCTAGATCTGTATCTCTAATGAATAGGTATAAACCTGTGTAATACTATTCCGGTGTTAATTGAGCGATACTTAACACAATCAACAGATCTTTGTGTCGAAAAGAGGGCCACTGTACTAGTTAGCGGTAAGCATTATAGTTCTACGATTTGTATTATGAAAGAAACGAACGGATATGATCTGATACATTTAGGTCATTCAGTTGTAATTAGGTATTGTGGCAACATTTCCCTCGTGCTCATGGTTATTACATAGTATTAAAAACACAGTATACGCGCGCTTTTTATTTAAAATATTGTGAGTTTCGGTGAAAAAGCTTACAGGTTTTAAACATTGATCACATTGTCGGAGTTGTCATCGGGGTTCAGGATAGTCTTGTTATTAGTGTTTTTACTATTTTGAACTAATAATAATATTTATGGAGGCAGATTGTAGGTACAAGTCACTTGTAAATTAATGAGTAATATGTTATGCACAATTATATTTATATTAACCCTTATGTAGTAATAGTAATCTCGTATGAGTATACGTACTTGAAACACGTAAACAGATACGTGCATGATAATCGGCAAAATTGAAAAGTCGCGTGGGCTTAGGATACCTGAAGCAATCTAAATACTTCTCAATTCAGATTAATTACGTATTGTTATAGCATACAGGCCATTTTATTATACTCCAACAGTTTATCATCACAATAAATCTTTGCTGGTTAATTAAATAAGTTTTGCAATTTAAGAACTTCGCTGATTCTGTTGGGATGCCAGCGTTTAACGCTTTTATTAGGACATAATTATCAATCAATATCAATCAATATCTTTATTTACAAGAATGTAGTTTATACAAATGTTTTAAGTATAATTGTAGATGTTTATATTAACCCTTATGTAGTAATAGTAATCTCGTATAAGTATACGTACTTGAAACACGTAAACAAATACGTGCATGATAATCGGCAAAATTGAAAAGTCGCGTGGGCTTAGGATACCTGAAGCAATCTAAATACTTCTCAATTCAGATTAATTACGTATTGTTCTAGAATTACGTATTGTTAATTCAAGCACACGCAGTCGGGAGCCAACCCTTCAATGACATGTTCTGGACTATTTGGTAGAAACGGTGTGATGCTATGGCTGATATTATACTCATTTATACTGTAGTGGCTACCTGCGGTTTTTTATTTCACAAATCGAAACATGTTTATTGTTTTAACATTGACGTATGCAAATATATTTATACAATATTCTGACAGTAATATATTTGCTGACGAGATGAAAAATTACAGTTTAAAGATGCTATGCAGATAAATAAATAGAATGTAACATTAGATTTCCAATTTTGACCTTTGGTACAGAAACAAAAACACTTTTACTCTGCGGCGTTTGGTTTAGAAGTGAATACCTAATACATTTCGTATTAGGTATTCATCTATTGTATAGGTTTTCACTAAAGGCTAAATCACAGTTCAAGATATCTACGAATAACCACTGAATACATGGCGCGTTATTTAAGTCTTTTTTTGGAAATTTATGTAGCATTTTAAAGATTAGGCCACCTAAGACACAAATAATAAGAAATAAAATAAATGTGTATATAAACAATTTCCTGAGTATAAAATGAATAGAAATTATACCATAATAAATAATAACTGCCTAGCTTCCCACTGTTTGGCTTCGGCCTCCCCATTTTAGTGAAATAAACGGTATAACCACGCTGGTTTCAGACAGCTTGCTGAAATTCACACAACTGTAAACCTAATGCGCAGGTTTACACACAACAATAACTAACTATCTGACCAGTAGCTTCAATATTTAAACCCAAGTTATTGGAATAAGACGCAAATATCTTAGCGACTGACCCATCACCACTTACACCGTTTAATAGTTGCAATCAATTTACTTTAAGCATAATTATACGGAACTGATGCTAATGATGTTATGATAGTATGCTAATATAAATGATTAGGATGTGCCATAAAAGCTATTACGTGAGCGGAACCACGCGCTTAGTGTGTCGATACGGAACTAATTGTCATAATCATATTCAGGTTATCAATATGACATCTGCTAGAGGTCATGTTGGCCATATACGGCCTCGGTGGGTCATCTGCTACACAAATTTTAGCCTATTTAGCCTATTGTTGTTTACGAGCGACGCTTAAAACCGTCTACTCATAATAAAGACAAATTTATACTATGTATATTTGTTTAAGCTATATGTCTTAGGACTATAAATAACGATATTTTTAGATATATGGTACGTATGAGGTGATATTATTATACGAATGGCAGGTATCAGTTTCATCCCTTCGGTATATAAAGTTTTGCAGGTTTCGTCTGTTTTGTATACAAAGTTTATAAATTTTTATACATTTTTGTTATGTAGCAGGATACATCATACTTTGAATTGTGTTAATTTCTTTTCAATTACAACTTTTAAGTTATGTTTATTTATTTAAGAATTTGGTTTATGATGTCGTGTAGGGATTAAGGAGGGATGAAAAACGGTGACGAAAATAATATTAATCTAAGATATTGAGAGTACCAGAATAAAGTACTAAAAAGACTTGGATAAATTTTATGAAGGAAAACATAAAGACTGGTAGTGTAACAAAAGACGTATGACAGAATTGAGGAGTATGTAAGAAAAAAGCACATTCTGTCGTCTCACGGTTAGGTTCAAGAAACAGAGATAAAACAATGTTATACCTTAGTATAGATAAATGAACAAAATAAGCATGAATACAATATTTTATACTCTGTCAGGTAAAGTAGAAAAGGTTTTAACCATAAATGTACACTGGAAAGGAAATTTTACCTTGAGGTAAAATGTTTATAGAAATGCATACTGCATATGAAACGCTCATTGGATTAACACTCAGCGCGTCGCATATACAAAATCATTGAACTTAGAAAGTGCATTCGATTTCAATTCAATCAGAATTCATTATTCGTACGAGTCATCGTCCGCTAGATTATTGGTAAAAGCTTTGTAAAAGTTAAATGTTTTGGATTGCACTCGCGACAAATGAATCCGGTAATCTCGCCCATCCTTGTTCCGATCTTTTGTTGAATCACAAGTTCTGCGAATTTGCGTGGGCGCATACCGTAATGCAGGTTACCAGGTGGCAGGGTTTGTTTCTGACTAGCCAGAATATTCAGGCGCGTGTCTTAATTGCTGCCGAAGTTTTAAATCTTAAGATTGTATTTTGTTTTGATTAATCTATTCGTATGTATAGAGATGATTACTGCAGTGTTTGTACCTTATGTTCGAGTAAAAACGAGCATTCATTTGATAGGTTAAATCTTAGTTTGAAAATAACCAGGGCTTTTATTAATATTTATCGATATAAATTATGAAATATGAATCATTAAAATTTATATTTAACATATTACTGGTTGTTTGAAATATATTATATAACTTAAAATATAATTACTTATAACGAATAAAACTGGTGTAATTAATGATCAAAAAATGATATTAGAGATCTAACATTAATTTCTAAAAAAAAGCAGAGGGAATCGAAGGGGGAACGGGGGACAAGATTTTTAAAATGACGTGCACTTTTACGATAAATCTCAGGACTTTTGCCACGATTATTCAGTTTAAAAAGAGGTAACCCTAACGTAAATACCGTTAGTATTCTTTAAGGTTATAAATTCCCTCTTTAAGCAATGTCAAGTCATAATTCCGATACATATAATTACGGCGCCGCAGGAGATTTATTGGAAGTGAAAATTGTTCTTTTGATAAATAAGTGTCTGCTATATAATATTTAAGATTGTCCGCTTTAATATCCTTATTAATTACCACTCGCGGGCTTGTGTTAATAAATCCTTTATACTCATTTTCATCATGATTGATCACTACCTAACACTGGTATATCTTACTCAATGCAAGTAATTAATTTGAAATTAAATCTTTACTTACAACTGTTTTCAAAGACTTTTTAGCTATATATTATATAAAACTCCATATATCTCCCACAAGACGGATCGTACAATTAAAATCCTACATTAATACAGAGCAAATGGCTGAACCCATTTCGCCGTAGGACACCATATTTCACGATACAACTGTGTGATATTAAAGTATTGACTTAATATACGTTATTATATATACACGACAAATACTTTCCAAAGTTTATTTATAAATATAGTATATAAATTCCCCTCATATAGAAGTGGAGTGGGTGTTTCCATTAGCCAAAAGAATAATTGCATCACATTCCTTAGGCCACTCTGGTGATTACACTAAATAGAGGTCGCTGTAATCAAAATCGGCTTAGACAAGTTTTATTATTTATTAATATAATTACTAACAGAAGATTTTGTAGGATTCGAAGCACTTTTTTGTCCTCTTAGCTTGGAATTTACAAATAAATAAACAACACGCATAAAGTTTTATGACTTAATACTGCTTTTAAAATAACTCGTACGTCAACTTCTAGGCGTGTCCACTTAAACAGGAAATGTAAAAAAATAGATAAAGATAATTTGTAAAAAGCGCAGTTCCATAAAGCATGGGCTAGGTCGGTTTGGTCACAGAATGCACAGAAGTTTCAATTGGTAAAAAATGATAACTTTAAAGTACCTACGCTCAAAAAAATGAGTGCTTACAATATTGTCGGTATATTTTCTTTACTTTTTTGTGATATTTATTGTTACATCCTTTTATGTTCTATAATAACATAATTATAGGTGAGGTATACTAAACAGAGTCTGATTTGGTTCACACTTTATATTATTACGGAAACTCGCAGAGTAGCCTATACAATGTTTTTAAGCTACAGAGACCAAATGTACAATGTATAAAAGTCAAACTAAAAACGAATGTATGCTATTTTGACACAAGCTAGACATTTACAATAATTGTCAAATTAGTTACTGCAATTAAAAAACGTAAATGTGAATTAATAAACGTACTGTAACATGAATTAAAATAAAGAAGGAACAAATTACAGTATAAACTCGGCTTTGTATGATTTTTCATGTTTCTGCATTTTATAGAAAGTGAACCTCCTCTATTTCTGTGGTACGGTGCGCACGCGCATCGACTTATCTCATATTTGGGACAGTTCACTCGTTATCTAACTTACGCCCGTACCCACACTTACTCCAAAGTAAACATTTAACTTAGAAAGTGCAGTTCCGTGTAACACGTTCAAAGATAACGTCCAACGTGCCTATTTGTGATACTCCCAATTCTCGGTACTCTGAAATATCTGAAGTCGAAATAAGCACTGATTGAACAAATATTTACCCATAAAAAGTTTCCATTTGCTAGCATCACTAATCTGGTTTTCAAACTGTCTTATCACTAAGACAAAAACATTTGTCTTGTTTGGCGAGTTTCAAATGGTTTAGAGTTTTTAGTTAAAAAAAACAGACAGCGTTCATTGGTAAAATTGGTATTCTTTCGTCTGGCGCCTATGTTATTAACCTTTTGTTCTTTAGCAGTCATTGAAAAATTAGTAGAGATAAACGGGATAATAAATTCCAAGAATATTCATTGCCAAAATATTCAGCATTGTTTAGCGGCTATAAATTTGTACCGCTTGGAATAGTTAATTTCATATTCATGAGTGTTAGAGAATGTAATCCAAAATGTAAAGAATGCAAATTGCTAAAAGCAGAAAATCCGTTCCTTACTCTACTTTAACCTAGTTTCTGAGGACCGTTTCTTAATTCGCTACATACCAAGATGTATTATTTCTTCATAAAATTGGATAGTGTAACGGTGCTCGTGTCAGGCTGTCCGTTTAAATCACAGTCACAGAGGCAGGTTGTGGTTGTGCGCACTTTGATACATTATTATAATTATTCATGGTACAATAATTCGACATGTCCTTAATGATACTTTAGATGCTGACCGACTCAAATCTTGTGCTATGAATTTTCATAGAAGTGAGTTAATTTCGTTTAATTATTTCTGTTTCACAAACGTTGCTGCATTTATCAGCGGTAATAGATGTATAGTTATTTTCTATCGGTAATAGAAAGGAAAAAATAAATAAGAGTTCATTTATTGGTATACTTTTAAACGCTCTTATTATAAATAAGGTTCTTATCGCCTATTAAGGCCTACATATAAAACCTAACATTTAATTTGATGATACGTCACTGCTTGCCTAAAGATACATACATATATAGTAAATAAACATGTATATACCGTATCCGGAAAATCCTATTTTAATTTATTTATTCAAAAGCATCAAAAATTTACTTTAAAAACCATTGACTACTGTTGCCTGTCCCGACAAAGTTAGTGTTAATTTTCTCCGAGTGCATTAAACTTTGTTTGGATAACAGCTGGTCTAGGGTTGTCTTAAGCTAATTTTTAATATGCGGAAAAGAGCTAACTTTACGTTAGTTACGTAATAAGCTATATTACTGCCGTATTTTTGTACATATTAAAAATGTTGCATTATATATGTGTCACTAATGTCTAAAAAATATTTTAATTTTCACTGCTTTACACGTGCCTCAACAGTTAATAATCAGAAGTGTTATTTAATTCTAATGTAACTCGGTCATGTTAATAAAAGACAGGATATTACGGCAAAGCTATTCCAGTGAAGAATACGATTTCTTATTATAATAATGGAGTTGGATAGCACCGTTGTTGCATTCTACATAACTCCAAGCTGCCTAATGTTAGTCGCCGTGAGTCAAATGCATAATTTTACGTTCCAATGAACACGACTCAGGCCGAATCAAATTATTTAATGCGATGAGTCGTGGAAAAATATTATCTCGATAGTTTGAAATAGAAAATATATTTATGTAAATTTTCGTTTTATAAGCATATTGTATTACGGAGGATCGTGCAAACTCAAAATTAATTATTCAGCAATTTCGCGAACACGTTGTAGAATACGTGACTACCAGGACATTCAAAGTGTATATTTTACGTGTGTTGTTCTGTCGTAGTTTGTAGATGGAGATAGCTTAGAATGACTTGTAGAATTCTCACACTTCTTTGTACTATTATAATAAGGTAGCATTGTCGTGGACACGCTTGAGGAAATATTGCGTCGCGCGGCGCCCGGGAGTAAACCCCCATGGGCCGAGTAAGATATTTATGACCTACGCGATGGTAATTTAGATTAAAATGCATATTCATTGCATACACAATGTATTAAAGGGCTGACATATTTATTTTAAATCATTTACTCTTTATTGGCTATTTGTAAGTCTTTAATGGAAACAGTTGGTCAAAAATTAGCATTAGCATATGGAAAGTATATATTAGGAATGACAATTACAGTACTTTAATGCGTTATCGTGATGATTAATCTTACTTTGTTCGCTAGACTACTATTGTAATTTTGAGTAATTATATAATATGTTAGGAACCATATTTACTTGTTCTTCTACTATGTTTAAATAGGAAATTGAACAGATGCTTACTTGATTCACTGATTTGCTAGGTTTAGGGGTTTTTCAGAACTATAATTTTTATTGTTGTTGTGTTGTTCGTGCCTACCCCGCAAGGGAACTGGCGTGAAGTTATGTATGTATGTATTTATGTATTAGTAAATTTTGCTATAACGAGAACTATTTTCTTTTGTTCTCAGATTGAACGATTAGCTCAGTATGAACGCCTTGTGGGCAGTGGCTGCGCGCGGCGTCGCGCTGCACGCCTCTCCGACCTGGAGCGCGTGCAGGACCTATTCCCGCACGACTACCTCGCGCTGCACGACGCTGACGCACCCGCTGCGCTCGCCACGCATCATGCTCAGGTAATAAATACAATTGCATCCTATTTATCCATTATTTCATTATTAATTCACGTTGTTAATTTCTTGCAGATTGAGAAATAATTTAGTATTAAATTAATATAATTTTTAACAAGTTTCTTTTCACGTATTCGATGGGTTGAAATCGAAAAATATATAATTTATACATATCTTATGACGAACAATAAAAGCTTACAATCTTATAATCTGAAGCAAAGTTCAGAAGAGAATTGCTGCTAAAGTGATATAATCATCTTTCCTATATTTGAATTGTCGGTAGCATGTCAAATAATGAACTTATCATAGTAAATAACTACTGTCCTAAAATAACTTCAGGAAAGGTAACTCATTCCTGATTACTCTACAAGTCACTGACGTTTCTGCTACTCGTGTACGTACGAACGATATTCTTTGTGACTAATATTATTTAATTATAAATGTTAATTTTACAAATTAAAAAGTCATTATTGATCAAATATTGAGGGTTTGTTTGTTGGAATTATCAATTTTTTTCTTAGTGAATCGAATTGGATATGTGACATTTTACTATACACTCTAAACCAATGTAACCATATAAAAGAGAGAGTGTTAAAATGTTTTATTATCATCTTACTTTTGAAATATCATGGTAAAGATAATTATAATTACTGCTTAAACCATAATAAATGCGCTATTTCACTTGATAAAGTTACGACGTTATAACTTGCTATGTTCGTACAAAATGTAGCAGGCTTCGACATTTTGTAAGATAAAAAAATGTCTAAGCCTTTCTTAATATTAGATGGTTCATTTCTTTCTACCAATTTGGTTGAATTAACTAAAGTGATCCATGTAAACGTAAAACTTGAGTCTTAAATGTCATAGAATACCATCGTGTTCTTGCAGTTCTTTGCATTTCAATCGCATTGGTTCCATTTGGCTGGTCAGCATTAGTTAATCTGACTGTCAAATACCATGTACAAATATTAACAAAGAACTCTATTTTTCATTACAGAAGCAGAAAAGTTTACGTAAACGCCCGAGCTTGGATATCGGCGGTACAATCAACGCGAGTAACCCAAACCTGTCCCCCCGCACCTTCATAATGGAAGCTCCCGTCCAACTATGTCCATTAGGATCAACCTCCCCACCGCTAGACCGCCACCTCTTCCTCTTCAGCGACTTACTCTTAGTAGGCAAATCGAGAGGAACAAATTGTTTTAAGTTAAAAGAAAGTGTGCGATTGACCGAAGTATGGCTATCACTGCCTGACGGTGATGACACCGGCTTCTTGATCGGATGGCCGACGCCGACTGGTGTTGCAAACTATCTTGCCACTTACCCTACACAGGCTGCTAGAGATACTTGGTATAGGTATGTAATCCAAGCTTCAATATTTCTATATCCATATCTACTAATATTAAATATCAAAGTGATTTTACTTAAATATTTTTTTCTTTATTTCTGCTTCAATGCTTTTAGACTGAACTGACTGTCATAAATTTTGGTAATGAACATAGGATGCTGTGAAAAATTAGAGAATTTCACCAAGGTTCGCTATTACACATATGTATTAATATAAAACGTTTAAATAAATGACTTACATTCGAAGGATATGCAAGGAATCTGCATGGGAATTACGTACTAGGAAACCTTTATAATATAAAATAATAATAGCCCATAAAACGCCCTACTGTGCTGGGCTCTGGCCTGCGTTATAGTGGAAACGGACGGTATACCTGCCACGCTTGTCCAAGGCGGTTTGGCAGGTTCGATACACTAATTATCTCAATGGTTTAGGAAACCTTATTAAGCTATAAAAGTATGTGTCCAAAAATGTTTATGATTTCTATAAAAGGCAATCTTCTTTTTGCAGAAAAATCCAAAATGCGCTTAATGCTCAACTGAGTACGGAACCAAAGTCAACGAACATCCAGATTATATACAAAGATCACATGAGTTCGATAGAATTTGTAAGTAATACTTATATTTTATATTCAAAGAAAGGTTAAAACTATTCAGATCTATAATTTTCTACTGGCCAATTATAAATAAATAGATAGATAACACTTTATTGCTCACGAAAATAACAGACACAATACATTAGTTACACTATCTTTAGGCAAAATAATAGGCAGACTTGTCGCTTAGAGCAATCTCTTCCAGGCAACCTAACTTATAGGACAATAATATAATAATAATAATAATCTAGCAATGTAGGTGTTACATAAATTCAGTCTTTTTTAATATCTATTAAATTTTTCTAACGATATATTGCTTGAATTTCAGTGCAAAACAGTATCAGTTAGCCCGGACATGAGCGCTCGGTGCGTAGTGCGGCAAGCCCTCCAAGTTGTACAAAACGGTACCACAGAAGGTGATGGTGACGGTGAAGTCGATGGTGAAAATGAAGAAGGCAGATGGGGATCTGCCAATGAGTTTAACTTATGTGTACGGACTGGAAGGGACGCCCCGCCGATGCCTCTAAGAGGTATTGAAAGACCTCATGCCATACAGGTAATATTTGTTTCCAATTCAAATTCATAAGTTTTTATTCAATCTGCATTCCCCTAGAGCACATTTCTGAAGATTGTAGATATAGGTTAAAAATTAAGTCTACTTTTCACTCTGTGTATAATAAATACTTCGCAAGGTGTTATTGCTGTTTTATTACTTCTGGTATAACCAAATTTACTAATCTAACAATGGTTCTGCTATCTTAATTAAAACAAGTTATTATAGTTTCATATCAAATCCAATTATTTTTTACATGTATTGCAAAGTATTCAACTAAAATTTTCGATTTATTCCAGATGTCTCGAATAAGACAGACTCTCTCCAATGAAGATGGGTTTGATTTAGAGCATGTAAATGCGAAAAACAATCCCTGTGGACTGGTTTTTGAATTAAGGAAGAAAAATCAAGGCATAAAGAAGTAAGTATAAAGCCTATATAGTCTATGTAATTTCTATAGTGGTGGTATACAATGATCTATCAACATCCATCTTCGATTGTTGCGAATTTATCATCAGAAGTTAAATTGAATAAAATTCACCAATTTTATACAGCTTTATATGCAAGAAAGGAGGCCCAAAGCGGCCGCTTTTGAAGGAACGATTAATAAAATGAACACGTGTTTGATATACTAGTAGGTGTAAGACATTGCATAAAGTTCCACTTTATTTTGATACTTCTCATGTTTGTGATACGAATCTGCGAAAACGGCCACTTTAGGTCCCAAGATTTATCGTTCCTGAAAAACTTGTGGCCGGTTCCATAATTTGACATAAGCTCCATCCAAGTAATTTCAAAAGTCAACCGATGTTTAGGCGAGTGAATGAATAGTAAGCTACAGGAACCGGTCAATAATCCCGTTATAACACGAATTCCGTATAAGTAATCATGAATTAAGCAAAAGGGATAATTTAATATAATTATGTCTCTTTTTAAATTTAATGTTGACAGTAATAAGATCTAACTAGTAACATAGAGATCATAGCAAAAATATGTAATGAAATAAGATTTTTCTTACCCTAAACTAAATTTGGAGAATGAAATGTCTACTAGCTCAATAACCTTATATTAGAATATCTGTATATAGATATAAACCAACTTATCAGGTCTTCTAAACTATATTTTTTAATTCCTAGTGGGAATACGACACCTGGTCGAGGTTTGCGATTACTCCGTCGCGGCGGCCGGTTGTTCGGCGTTGCATTGACGCGACTGTGCAACGGCACGCCGCCTCCCGCGCTGCTGCAGGCATTACGACGCCTCAGAGCTGTGGCGCCGCACACACACGGAGTCTTCAGAAGGAGTGCCAATGCTAAGGCATTAAGACTGCTTAGAGACAAGGTGAGTTTCTACAACCGATGTATTGAGCTTCCAAGGTAACATTCTTGTTTTGTCAAGTACTTATAAATTTTCTAGTTTTCAAATAATCCTCAAAGAAATAAGCAATAAGTAAAAACCGGATATTTATAACCCTGTACATTAATCTCCCCCAAAACTTAGTTTTTTTGTTAAACAAATATGATAATGCGCTTTCTTGTACTAAATGTAAATGTATTTTATTTTTCAGTTGGATGCATTAGGTCCATGGGCGGAAGGATGTGCTGAACTAGATCGCGCCCCAGTGCTGCTGCTGGCAGCTCTCGTCAAGGAATTCTTCCGCGCTTTGCCACAGCCATTGCTCGTCTCGGAACAATATCCCGCATGGTTACAAGTGCTTAGTAAGTAACTCATATTTATTTATTTTTATTGAGAATTAGAAATCAAACAAAAATTATTTATTTACAAAATGTATAATTTAATAAAGTAAATAGTATTTTCCTGAAAATTATTAATAAAGGCTATCTTTTACAGGTTTGTCACAAGCAGAAAAAGTGACAGCGGTACGTTCGTTGCTATTGAAATTACCGAAAGCACACTACACCATGCTTACATACTTCGTATGCCTATTACAAGCTATTGCCAAGAAATCCAATATCAACCTTATGTGCCCTATGAACTTGGGGGTTTGCGTTGGTCCCAGTCTTTTGTGGCCCCTCACCCCATGCGACAAAGCACCTAAAGCAATTCCGATGATAGTAGAACTCCTAATAGTGAAAGCTGAAGCTTTGTTTGGTCCACAAATAACAAGTCTTCTTGGTAATGGTAGTCCAGAATCTTCCAATGCTTTGCTCGATTCTGGAGCAGAAGAAAGCGATAGCCTCCATTCAGTTGGCATTTCATTAGATTCTATGGAACTATCAACTCCTCGCAAAGAAAAACTGTCGCTAAGTAGGGATTCTGGATTAACACTGTCGGAAGATGATTCTAACAGCAATGGTGGTAACAGTCCTGCTCCTAGAAACATCTTACATAGCTTATCTGCACCAACATGTAATTTACAGCAAGAATCAAAATTGTTAATACGATATAATGCAGATAATCATAATGTTAACGGACTACCTCAAATATCACAACGGCAGAACATATATGCTAATAAAGCGGAGATATACAGCACAGTGAACGAAGAATTGTATAACACTCCATATGTAGGTGAAAGATACGTTCATAACTCAATTAATATTGGAATCTCAAATGGTATTGATGAAAGAAATTATGTATCCAAACAAGCACTACAACGTTCCACGAATGAAATTTATGGGCAAAGTCCTGCAAAGTATATCACAGGTCTAGAACCACAGAAACCTCCCAGAAGTCACGTCTCGAAAGCGGCAAGAACGTCAAAAGTGTACAGTATGTTTGCAGAGTCTCAAGGAACAGATAATAATACGAACAAAAACTTTAATAGAGCAAAAAGTTCTGATAATCTATTAGAATCGAAACAGGAATCCATGGATAATAAACGAGATCTGATATCTAGTCAAGAAAACATAGTATACAGTAACATACATGACCTTGCGATGTTCACCGAAAACATTCAACGCCAAAATCAATATCCAAATGAGCAAAATACAAACACACAGTATTCTCGAGTATACACAGGATGGGAGAAAAAGAGTGCAAACTATAGCACCAAAACGAATTCGGAAAATATTTACGGGCACATGAGCAAAAAACAAGGAGAAGCCTCGCAGAACATTTCAGATGCAAAAGTAACACCGGCAGCCACCATTTTTACAAGAAATGACTGGTCTCGTCAAGCAGCGAGGACAAAGAGTTTAGATGTAAATGATGATGGACACGCAAACGGCACTGACAAAAACAAAAACGGTAATTACGAAGTAAATGTAACAAATTGTTGTCGTAAAAGACGATATGACCCGGCACATATGTGTACCAAAAGTTGTACTACACTAGCGGTTATAACAAATAATAAGGAACCAGAGAAGAAAAATATGAATCCAATACAAAATTCGTATACTTACGCGGAGAAAATTCACAATGGCAACCTTGAAGAGAATAAAAAGTCAAGACTTCGTAATTACAATAATAACAAGTTGAACCAATCGAAATCCTTGGCTAACATAGTTCTTCAAAGCGACTCTAGCAGCAGTGATACATTGTATCAACCTCAAAACTCATACAACAGTCGATCCACGGAATCCCCAGCAAGTGAAAACTCCTTCGAAAATTGTTACACGACACAATATATCGACCCCTTATACACTTCAGTATACAACCGCCGAAGGGATATATTCCACGAAGTAAAGACACCGAACTTATTCCCAACTGATATTTACAAAGCCACTCCTACTGCTGTTCAGCCCGAATATCACACTTCGGAAAACGAACAGAATAATAATAAAAAACCTCCACATATGCCTCCACCCGTTCCACCAAGGAAGATGGTGTACCAAAGGGTGTTGAAGAAATTTCAACCAGTCCACGTAAACAAGGAAGAGAAAGCATCACGATCAAAATCTGTACCTCGCCTGTATAGAGATCCTTCCAACTTATCGGACAAGAAAGGACAAAATATCTTGGCTCTGGACGGTTCAGAGTCTGACACGGAATCGGAATCATATGTTTAATATTTATTTATACAACAAGAGGGCAAAGTTTGTTTTTTTGGCGTTTGCTAAGTTTGAATCATGTGAATATTTTCTATAACTGAATCACTCGATATTATCGGGATACAATATAGTGAGGGATGCAAAAGCACAAAATACTTGTTGTTAATTGTACTCGCGTCAAAGACATCTTTTACGAGAGACAATACATTTGATGTACTCATAAAGATAGGTACGATAAATTAAAAATATAAGAATACTGCTGAAAAAGTATGTCGGTCTTCTAAGTTTCGTGAACTAATACTTTAATACGAAAAAATACTTCTTTTTACTGGATGGTCTAAATTACTTTCTGCTCATTGGTTCTTAACAGCAAATATGCACTTTTTGCTTGTGATGTAAAAAATATTGCAAACTACTAGTACCTAATGTAACTCATCATACTTAGGCTATTGAACATAAAATATAAATACGCTCTTGGAAGAGTGAATCTTCCTTGGCCAAACTTATAAGTAGCAAAGGCTTTCATTTTTCGAATGTTTTAAAATTTTGTAAAATATAAAGTGTGACTGACATCAATCAATTGGTATTATTGTTAGTAGTTTGTTGTTGTAGTGGTTCAGGGATTCCAGAAACGGTCAGAATCTATTATTTGCCAGGCATTGAGACTGGGGATTGTTTTAGAGTATATGAAAAATATAATTATTTACGATCATTATCGTATAAAATATGTAAATGATTTTAACTTAAACCAGTATAGCTTCTACTTATCTTACTTATTAAGAACTTGTTAAGTGACTGTATTTAATGTGAATCCCGCCTGAAATTTTTAAAGTTTGTGACCATAACTAGGATTGTTTTGGTGATGTAATTCCAAAGACGTAATAATAATTTCAATCTTAAATATATTATATAGATTGATGTCTAATATTATTTGCTCTTAATGATTAAATGTTATTATTATTAATAGATTGATATAAAGTTATATTATGTTTACGTCAACTAATTTGTTGCCTTTATGTATGAATGAAATTTATTTTGTAGTTTATTTCAGAAATACAGTAATTGGTATTTTATATAATATTTGTGAGTGTTTTAGCGCAGTTTGTTTTACCTATATTTAAATTTTATTAAATTAAGATTTCGTGCGCTTAGAAATAGTATTTTCGAATTTGTGACATAAATGTGATGTTGTTCGTTGATGAAAGTGAATAATTATATTGAATGTAATGTCTAATGTGTATATAATGTATTATATGTTGTACCTACCCACATACTTAATAAACTAAACATGAAATAAACATTTGTAATGATACAAATTAAAAATTTATTTTATTCACTTATCATCTTTTTTCTTATAATAATCTAGACCTTCCCAATTCCCATAGACATCCCAATACCGAGTCCAAGCCTCCCCATTTCAGGTCACGATTTCTAAGACGGATTAATATGTTACATTTTTACATAGTATAAAACAAAGTCGTTTTCCGCGTCTGTCTATCTGTCTGTCTGTACACATAATATACGTATATGTGGAAAATAGAACGTTTTGTTCAAAAACAACGCTTTACCTTCGTTTGCCGTTGATATTCCTTTATAGGAATTGATCCTTACAAGCTATACTATGATTTGGTATAATAAATATATATATATCGAGAATTCATTCGTCAAATATAACGCGTTTATTAAAAGTTTTACTTATTTCAACATTATAAACGAAAACATATAAAAGAAAAACTTGAAACGTTCAATAAGAGTATTTTCATTTAATTCCGAAGTCGATTTGCCGCTGAACTTTTAAATTTCAACTTCTAGCCCAGTCATTTGTCATTTTTCCGTGAGTTTTGAATAGGTAATTTTATAGATTTCGATGTGCTTGTTTCCGAATGACAATTTTGCCACCTCGTATCGTTGCCCCTGGCGCTTCCTTAGTCGATAAATGGGCACCTAGTAGCAGTTTTTTTAACGAGATCTCCTTTCAGACTAATTTTACAATAAAAACATCAAGTACAAAATTAAACTCGAGAAAAATTCCATAATTTATATTACAATAACTTTTTGTAAAATGTATTGTTGTGGCGCACGAGCGACGCAAAGTGTACTACAACGTGCGTTTTAGCTAAATAAACTCATTTCAATTTACTACTTTAGATAGAAGTACTTAATTATTGATAAAATCACTATTATAATTTGTATAAACCTTAGCCTTATTAAGGCTTATACAAATTATAACCCTTCTTATATTATTCTTGTGTGAATTGAGCTTAAAATTTTGAAATATACTGCTTCTCAACCCGCCACCAGCGCCTAATTAACCTATCATTTTTCTCGCTTCACGTATTGAATGTAAGTAATAAGGTTACGTACTCCTTTTCTTATACCATAAAACTTACACCATGAATAAAATAAATCAATTATTTTTGAGAATAGCGTATTCAGATATTTAACTATCAAATTTTTAAAACTTATTATATTTTTATAAGTGTACCAAATGACAAATAAAAGACATGACAAAATACGTTAATATTTTTCAAATCGTCCATTATCCTTTGCATTTTCAGGTTTTGTTTTTATTTCATTCCAGGACTGTGTCTGAGTTGAACCGAAGATAACGAACTGCAAACCGGTCGCCATAAACACAGCGCCTCCCGTGAAGAATACTGGCTGCCATAAAGATGCGCTAGTCTGTAAACAAGCCATGATTTGAGGATTATACTACTACTTGATTGTGTAGTTAATAGGTACTCTAACTTAAGCATTTACATTTCCTTTGCAAGCACTTTCTATCATGCGCGTGCAATGAAAATTTATAGGTGGCAATGAATTCCCGAGTGAATTTTTACATTTAACAACTTTGTATATGTATGTAAACTTTGTCTTTAAATTCTCAGTTTAAAATAAAGTATATGACGTGATGTCCCGTTTGCTTTAGTCCTGTATCGCGTAGCCACTATGTTTTGGCTTTATCTCGGGATTATAAAACAGGTGCGATATAATAAGTAAGTATATACATCAAAATTTATATGTATGTACATAAAAATCGAATGAAAAAGGCAACTTGCTTTAATATACTAGACTAATATGCATATTTGTTATAATAAGAACTTACCTCGTCATTTTTCGTGAAAAATGCAGTAACGTACGGTGTGATGATCCCAGCGACTGTCATGCACGCGTAAACTATTCCATTTACGGTTCCAGCAAAATTCCTAGTCAGATCGTGTCCATTGACTGAACTTGTCAAAGTCACAGCTCCGTTTAAAGCCATCACAGAAGTAATAAGTGCTATATAAAATGCAGGGGGCATTCCTATAATTGCCATACACATTAATCCACAACCAGGGATAGCATGCGATATAAATATGGCTGTCTTCCTCAATACAGGCAAAGTTACAAATTTCTTTTTCAATAAATAATCTCCTAAAGCGCCAAATACGAAAGCAAAAGTGGATTTTGCCAAGTATGTTAACGCTGATAAAACGCCCGTAGATGCAATGTTAAATCCAAGAGCATTAGCTATATAACTTGGTGCTGCACTAATAACGAAAAATATACCCCAGCCGCTGCCGAAATTGATGAGTGCAAGTGACCAGAATGGAATTGACATTAAAATACGAAAATATGGGATAGCCTCCTGAAAACATAAAAAAATAAGTAAACAACAGAGTTTCGTGTTTACTATGAAAGGATTATTGTATTGTAGTTTATTAGTTTCCCGTACAGCATTATTAAAACTTATTTTCTCTATCTTCACCTTTAAAAGTAGATATGTTTAAAAAAATATATTTCGTATATTTTTATCAGAAGATAGTTAAGTGTATAAATGAATCTAATTATTATTCGTTTTTAGTATTTGGTTCAATATGAGCTAGTTCTTGGCTCTAATAACGCATTATTTAATTAAAGAATGCGGTACTTACTTTTCTATTTTGAATGTTGATATTTTCTTTTAAATATTGTTTCTCACTACTCGAAATGTACGGATGCGTTTGGGGTGTGTCATAAACAAAAAGCCAAAGTAGAATATTTAGAACAAAACTCAGGATTCCGAAGAAATAAAAACACCATTCCCAACCGAAAGATACTATGAGTTGTCCACAGACTGACCACGCAATAAATATCCCTATGCTTCCACCCATCAAGGCACCGGAGAACTTGCCCTTATCTGTAGCAACTGCCCAACGTGCTATTAAAGTGTGGCCAGCGGGGTTTATTAAGCCCTGGAAAATCAAAACATGTTTTTTATCTTATTAAGATTGACAAACGAGTAGGCGAACCATTTAACGGAAAGTGATTGTTGTTTTCCTTATATCAAATGGGTTTTTCAGTCATGGCAGACAAGATATCCTGATGTTGCAGACTATGATGATAAACCTACTCAAAGTCATTTCAAAATCTAGGTGATGAACTCTTTCAGATAGAAAAGAAAAAAAAAGAAAGATAAAAATCTTTTGATACGTAAATGTACCAGTTACTGGTTTTTGTAGCCAACCCAAATAAACTATACGAAGACTTACTTGTTTTAAAACGTTATTAGGTATATATTCTATACTTAAAGTAAAAAATCTATCATTTGCTAAAACGTGGTCAACAGTTTTTGGTATTAAGTACTAATACTTTCACAATTACTAATCGGCGTAAAGTGAAACATCTACCAATGTTACGATGACCTTTGTTAGTTACCTAGAAAACAAGAGTTATTTTGCTTTGGGACAACGTGTGTTTTCGTCTGACGATATTCGTTATTTAATACTTACAGTAAAGAGACCAAGTGCAAGGCGAACCAACAAAAGCGCAAGGTAACTATACTTAGCGGCCATTGGTGTGAACATGCTAAGGACAGCGCTGAAGAAAATGCCAAAGATGATGACATAGCGGGATCCCCATTTTTCGGCTATTGGTCCACCTATTAAGCAGGCGACTATATCACCCCAAAAATGTATACTCAGAACATTGGCACGCTGGTACGCTGACCAATTTAGAATTGTTTGAGATTCCTGTAATTATATTAAATTGATAGTAAATAATTTGGGCCTTTGTAGATGTGGTTATCCACACTTTAAAAGTAATTAATAAAAAGTGTAAATAGGTGAGTCTTAAATATATCTTTTGGATCAGGTGATTTTTAACAGTTCTAGAGTTTACTTTTCAGTTTCTTAAAAACAAATTGGTTCTTCATCGATTACACTAAAATTATAATTAGATTCGATGTGAAATAGACTGAACCCATCGAATGTGTATTAATAAGCATTACGATAAAAAATTAAGAATTGAACAGCTCAGTTTTAAAACGAAAAGTCTTCTTGATTTCTAATTATAATTTATTTAAATAGTTTTTAGTAACTTGTTTATGTTTTTGGACTTGACGATTTGTTGGGATAAATAAATCGAAGAGTAACTTACTGAATACGTGTTGTTGGACACAGTTACCATTGCCACTAAAGCCACGTTCAGGTTGGTTCTCATCGTATAACTTGCACAGGAGGCCACGAATATCATAGCAGCGGTTATATATCGGTGGGGTATTTGTGCTATACAAAGCAAGTAACTTCATTTGAACTAAGTTCACGATATCTGTATTTATTTGTAACTGCCAAATATATCAACAGTATCCGCTAATGCCAGGTTTCCATATATTACTAGCCATCTCTTTATCTTAACATCGGCAGAAAATTGACATATTACTTGTACCAGCAGTAGATAGATAGTAAGATGTAGAAACTTGGCACTACTCGTTAAGCTGTCTATAGATATAAACTTCAATATATGTTTCTTGTAGATAATTAAGATTGAGTTGACTTAGGCCGCTGTGCACAGACATTTAACCGATGATTAAAACAAAATAATTGCTAAAGATATATGGCTAAATAGCGATTGTTTTATTTTAACCGTTGATTAAATGTCTATGCACACTAGCCTCAGTTATGAACTTACTTTCGCTAATTGTAATTGAAAAAAAGTAAAATAACATTTTAAAGCTGATTTCGTCATTATCATCATCTTAGCTTTAAATTCCAGTTAACCACATTCGAAATATTCATTAGGTCCAAAACTTTCCTACATGTTTTTCACTATATCATACGTTTTCGGTATCTCTTATTATCGGTCCATTAGCACGTACATATACCAAACTTAATGTAGCCAAGATAACGTTTCTAGGGTCTAATCCTTTCACCAGCATCCAGCTTTGTGTAATTTAAATTCATTAACTACTTACATTTAATCATGTTGTCATCCGGAATTTGTATTTTATAAAAATGGCGATCACTTTTTGGTATTGTATAGGTTCGCGTTACGTTAAAAATTACGTTCCTCCAAATCTTCCAATCAATAATGTATATGAAAAAAGTAAACACTACTGCGTAGCTGTAGGTACTTACAGTGAATGATAGACATACAAGATATAATTTCATGAGAGGTATCATCAAAATTGTTGATTCCATCAACCATTATCTCGATAGGCTTGAGTGCATCCCCGTGAATTATACTTTATACTATTTAAGCTCAAAGATAAAAAAAAACGTTTTTCGATAACATTTGCAAAAAATTGCAAAGATAAGATAGACAGCAAAGATAAAATTCAGATGATTATTTTAGACGTCGAAGTTCAAATTGAAATTATTAATTTAAACAAATTATGCAGATTTTTTAAAGTCATACCTACAAGTGAATTTATATAGGTAGTACAATGCTTCGTAACGTGTTATCTACTTTTTTATTTTCTTTAGGAATTGATTTTCCAAGAATATCATGAAGATTCATTGGCAACTCTTAAGGGCGTCACACACGGCGAAGATACTACAATATTTTATGTTAAGATAAAATATCGCTCACTATACAGTTCGTATGAACTATCACACGCGGCTAAGATACTATATATTTTCATATTACACTATCTTAAGATGCCGAGCGATGTAACAATGTCATCATAAGATGCGAAATATGTCTTAATATACTATCTTAAGATACAAAATATATCGCAAGATCCTTATACAGAGTGTGCACTTAATATCCAATGCAAAATGGAATGAAATATATTTTATTTATTCAACTACCTTTTCTCTCGAGTTTTTGTTATTTTATTTCTTGATATCGGCTTTAATCAAACTATGAATTGTAAGAAAAGTTTCTTTTAACTTTTTAAAATATATTTGAAACATTTTTGATGAAAGGTAAAGATTAAATTCACCGCGGTTTTTCCTAAACTTTATATGATTTTCTATCCAGATTTTTCGACACTTAGAATGTGCGGCGGATATTTTTAAGTCATATTCGAACTCAGAATTATCATCCGATGAGCTATCCAACAAATCTAATAGTAAGGCCGTATTATTCATATTATATCACTCTGTATATAGATTCAGTGGAGAAATATACGTGTAACCCCTAGTCAAGCCTTTGATAGAAAGATTCGAACGGATATATTATAGTAACTTAACAGTGTGTGAACCTTAAGATACTATAATATTTTATATTCAGGTATCTTAAGATAAAATATTATAGTATCTTCGCCGTGTGTGCCGCCCTTTATTACTCTGTCTCTTTCAGAAGATTTGAATGTGTCTATTAGATTTCTCTTTGTTACGTAAGAAGAAGAAATTTTAAACTTATCTTCACATCACCTTTAATATTTAAAAGATGCTTATTCTTAAAAATGACCAGCTCTAAGCCGATGTTTTAAATACATTTCAAATTTATTAATAATTCTCAAACTTAGATTTTATAAAGTTTTACCAGAATATGTTTCTTTACCTGTTACAGCGTAATTTTATTATCCATGAGCGTCTCTGAAAACAATCTTGAACTAGGCATTTTTTAGTTAAATTTTGTCTTATAATGATTACCATCCAGTAGTAGCCCCACTTAAATAACATAGAATAAAAGAAATCATACTTTACTTTACTCAACAATATTTAGGGGAGGGAACTACAGTTTTGTTTCCGTTGCCTCATAAATAAGTAAATACATAACTAAGAGCTATTAGCAAGCGTCCAGTTAATTATTAAAGTACTCCTTTATAGAGAGTAAAATTTATTCGCCGTTCTTTATTAGTTACACCAAACACTGTTTTTCGTACAAAACAGGTAACTGTGCAGCCTTCCGTAAATAAACTTCCGTAAAAGAAACCATAAAGTTAATTGTACAGGCATTTAGTCAATGATTTTTTTTTTAATAAAATTATATATTTTATTTTCTCACAATTAAATTCTCATATCTCTAATACATCATCACAGTCATCACTTTTATTATACGACTTACATAATATCCAAAAACCTTAGGTATAACTAAATACAATTCGCGTCATAATTTCCAGTATTTAATTTAGTTCAAAATACATAAACAAAATTATTTACAACAAATTTGTACCTATCCTAAATCAGTTACAATCACAACTCTAAAATAAAAATCTATATAGGGTCAAATAGCTGTGTCTTGTCCTGAGTAACATTTAACACTATTAAATAAATATACACTATTGGAATGAAACATAAGTCTATCTCTTAATTATTTTTTAGGCATAATATTTTATAAAATAATTTCGATGCGCAAACCGAAGCTAATTCATATGATAATTCGCTCAAATAAAAAATATTATCGAAAGGGACACTCAAGACAGTCCACATATCAACTTTAAGCGGTTAGGGTCCTTCTAGGACAATGGTGCTACATAGTATAATATAATAGCAATGATAATCCATTAAATTGAAATTACATATTGTGACGGTCGTGTAATTGATAGTACTTTTTAGTTTAAATGTATTATGATCTCAAATATCGTCCCTTGTTATTTGAGCATTTCTAGAAAACAGACATATGTATAACTCTACACAGCTTTGTACGTATGAGCAATGTTCTAGAAAACGTGCCTAACATTACAAGACTGAATTATTATTTCGATTTCCTAATAACTGTAATTTCGCACGTAGTTTTTATGTGTACAAAAACATAATACATCGTGGCATAATTGTGTAAATATACTTGTAAGTTTCCAACTTATATTTTTATTGAAATATGGGGAAAAACGAAATATGCGTATTATTACTTTATTATTTTACCACTACTACTACTTTATTAGGAAATGAAGAAAGCCTACTTGGGCCGACCAGTCGGTCGGTGTCCAGTTGGTCGTCCCAAGTATCGATGGAAGGATAGAGTAGAAGCTGACCTAACCGTACTACAAGCCCACAACTGGCAAGATACTGCACAGGACAGAGGAAAGAGACGTGCTCTCGTTTCGGAGGCCAAGACTGACTTTGGGTCGCTGAGCCCACAGGGTTAGTTAGTTAGTAAGTAGTTATCACTTTATTGGCTTATCAAACTTGTGTCTGTTTTTTTTATATTATTCATTTGAATCTGATTAATGTTTACATACATACACATATGCCATAATTTTAATTTAACCTATTCGCAATTTGTGTAAATATCTCGGGATTTACTTAATATATTCACACGTGTCTTTGCATAAAAAATAATTGGATCATAAAAGTCAACTGCTACAGCAATTAAGTTCGATCATTAAATATTAATGATTTATTAATCATTTATATTTAACAATTACATAGTGTTCAATTTTCAATTAATTTTAGTACAGGTTTACAGTTCCGTATCCTGTGACATTTACGAACGAATCAAAGAGCTATAATATTTTCTTAAGTTTTCGCGACTTGTATACATAATAAAACTACGTTTTAATATTATATAAAATTATTAGAGCTAGGCATGTTTGCTGAAGAGTTTCTTGCGCCGCTTCTTCTCTTCAAGCCATAACATGTTGCGAAGCGGTAGTAAATTAGATTAGGCTCCCATAGATTAAATAATAACCATAAACAAAATTAAAAATTAAATAATTAAAATTAATAAGTTGGCGGTAGGCTAAATAAAACTTTAACAATACTCGTTGACACTTGACATCTTTGTCTTCCGTGATCACGGCCACTGAAAAGTGGCCGAAACGTCGGAAAAACCAAAATCAAATAAAATTACCGCGCTTAAAACCGTTAAAACGTAGTTTTATTATGAATCAAAGAGCTCATTATAATATCAAATGTTTTTTTATAATATTAAATTAACAGGTTCACATTTGCTTAAACATTATGATTCCCTATTTACTCGTATAAATTAAGTTCTCATATAAATCTATGTTAATATTCAATCAATACATTGGAACTTTCCTTGTATAAAAATAGGAATAATAATACAAATAGTTCTTCATTTGAAATAATTACTATAAAAATAGTAAAACTAGAAAAAGCCACACAGTCGGCGATTAAATGGGGTGGGTGTAACGATAGCGGTTTTAACAGTCGTGTTTTTCATTGCTATAAATTATGGTCACTTCATTTTGCATGACTTTCAACGTTTTCAAACCCGCAACGATAAAATAAATTTAAAATAATAGTGCATATTAGGCCTCTGCTATACCTGCGCCTTAATGTTTCAAATAACGCACTAATAAAGACTAAAAGCAAATATAGCCAAGGTTTTAATGCGTTATTGGAGACGCATGTATAACCGACAACTCAAATGGTCGTGGTGATCTTCAGTAATGTAGTCAATCATTAACGCGTTATTTTTTAACACTATAAGGCGCATTAGTCACAGTCACTAACATTACCGCAGGTGGAGCAGAGCCATTATAATAATCCGCATAATCATTACAATCTCCGTATCAATATTATTGCGAATGAACGAGCTGCTTACAAAACGTACCCGGTGCTAACGCACCATAGAGAAGGAAACTTCTATATCCCATCGGCTATATGATCTTAGCTTAATGCTTGTACTGGGACGACAATAACTAAGAGGAGTTCCTCTTCAGACCTCATCTCTCAACAAAGGAATGCTTCTGGCGATCAATTCACTAATACTTAAATAACGTATTTAGTATTCAATACAGTTTTTACGTTTTAACAGGAATGGTGACTGTAGTGTCATTTGAGTTGTTAGAACTGTTACTTGGTCGTTTATCTTCCTCTTCTTCTGTAGGAGCAATGTAATTCCAGGATTGAGTATCACCAGTACCGAAAAGAATGAAGTAACCAGCAGAGGCGATGTACAAGGACGCTCCGGTGATAAAAACTGGACGCCACTCCGCAAAACCATTCTGGAAAAATATGTTTATAATTTAATTCTTAATAAGTAAAGAAAATTTAAGTAAAAGTTATATTGAAAGTGTATTTATTATTTGATTAAGGGTCTCCATTACATTGTTAAACAGCCCAACCCATCACACCAAATCCAAAAAATCTTGCCCAAATTTAACCGGTTTCTTCATAGAAAGTTTGCCTTTTGCATTGTATACGTACTGAGCAAAACGTACAGTGTCAATAGATTCAACAACCTGTTACGATAACCTACTCCACTTTTATTCGCATTCAAAGACCGCCCATTTGTCACTCATATGTGCTCAAAACATGCACGGGACTTATTATATTGTTATTTTCTAACACCCACTAGACTGATTTGGCATTTGAGTTGATAACAATCTTAATATGAAAAACCTAGTTTATAAACCCTAATAGCTAGTTAAAAGTAGTAGTAAAAAGCTCAGAAACACTAATTTCCTTTGTCTTTATAATGTCGTACTCTATGTGCATAAATTAAATAGGAAAAGGAAATACATCATAATCTTTTTTTATATTATGTCACTTCTATACTACTTTCGCATTGATCCTTTAAGTACTTCTCTTTGTTACTCACGTAAGTATAATTGACGTCACTTCCAAAAAATGTGCGCAAGAGTGCGACGGCAATGCAAATCTGATATGCGGATAAGATAGAAGAGTAGTATAGTACCTACTCTTCGAAACTTACCCCATTCTTAGTAAAGTGCGCTGTTACTAATGGCGTAACAAAACCAGCAGTGTTGCCAATTCCGTTCGCGATTCCGTAGAGAGTGCCAGCAAAGTTTGGTGCCAGGTCTTGATGATTCACAAGATTGGTTAATGTGGCTGCTCCATTGGAGCCCATCGAGAATGTTATAAGGGCCACGGAGAGGATAGGTGCACAGCCAGTGTATCCGAGAGCAATAAGGAGCAAACCAGGAACTACATGAGAGAATAGGCAGAAGAATTTTCTCATAAACGTTGTTGACACTACGTTTTGTCTTACGATCCTGAAATACATAAAACAACGTATTAATAAGTCGTTACTTAATAAAATGCATTCTTATCATAAATTAGATTACATATATATATATCTGTTTAACTGCGAATGGCGTTCTAATGGTAAGAAAATGCATCTAGCATGCCTTTAAAATGGTACAGTTACAAAGTGCGTATAACTAGAGTTATGTAATATGAGACGAAACAGGCAACGCGTAGCGAGTACGTAAAATAGTTTTAACATATTTTCGCAACAAGGATCATTGACCTCGTTCAAGTCCATCATTAACATAAAGCGTATGTTTATTTGTAAAGTATAGGTACAACAGATCCCATACAAATCGGCCATGTTTTTGTTTGGTTGCTATTCAGGCAGTCAATACTCTACCTATCCTATAATTTGGCAAAATTTCACAACCAATAATTGGTTCCAAATTTTACATCGTTAATCAGTTAGGACTTGAGATGTCCAGACAGCTATATTTACGAAGCTCTATGGTAATATTGATCGTAATGAAAGGTGCCAGGGCTGAACGTGTGAACGTCCAAATAACAAACAGCTCTCGGCTACGTCTTGGCCGTATTCAAAGATAAGGCTAACTTAAAGATTATTTAAAAAAACCACTTAACGTGATCTTCTGCAATGCTTATTTTCTGCAATATTTTCGGTAAAGCCAATAAAAAGTGCTTGAAGTGTAGTGTCTAAGTGTAAGAATACATTCTCCCTGTTGAGCAGAGTGCTGCTGTTGCACATGCTTAACAGCATCATGAACATATTAGCTAATAACTTCGAAAGTCTTCTGATGTACTCCTCAATCACTCAGAGCACCAAATCTTTCTCAGTAGCAAGTACTTAAGTATAATAAAGTTTTACTAACAACTAGACCCTTAGAAAAAAGGAAATGGGCATTTATAAAATTATAAACTTTTACCTGTCACCAATAGCTCCGAATATAAGAGAGAAGATCATCCTAGCGAGATAAGGCAATGAGGACAAAGTGCCAGTTGAAGTAAGGTTGAAGCCAAGAGCACTGGATACAAACTTCGGAGCAGCCGTCATCACGAAATAGAGCCCCCAATTACTCCCGTAGTGAAGTATAACCATCGCCAAGAATGGAAATGAGGTGAATATGTACTTGAATGGAGGAACCACCTGAAAATGAATTATGATTATGAAGTTTCCAAGTAACGATCGAGGATAACATCGTGAATTTTGATAATAACTCGATTTTTTATTGTATGAGTACACCAGGTAGGCAGACCTGATGGAAAGTGGTTACCGTCACCTGTGGACATTTGCAACACTAAGGTGTAATCGGACTTGAAGGCAGCAGAAATTAGTGTTCTTTCTCCATTTTTGCACGAATATACATATTAACCTGTAGCGCTTTACAGAATTCAGCAACTTTTCCGAAGTAAGCTTTTCCTAGTTGAGTTTGAGATTCTTGTTAGTATTTTTTCCATAATATTATCCAACTTTAAATACCAACCGACCTTCCCTTTTGATGCTCAATAAAGTATTGTGGCAATTTGACAATACGTTACAACATAAGTTTTTGAAACATCATATTTATAGGTCTATTCCTAGTAGCATTTCCTGAAATAATCAACTGTAACACACAGGCTGATTATTGGACACTACAGTAAACCTTTATTACCTTTAGTTATTAAAACTCTAAAGCAATATAAAATTACTTAAATTATATGGCCGATAACTATATGTCAAAGAGGCAAGTGAGGTGTGTAAGAATAAGCCTAAATGGCACTCTGTTGTTCGTGCCTACCCCGCAAGGGAACTGGTGTGAAGTTATGTATGTATGTATGTATGTATAACTATAAGGTCGGTGGTGAAACCATAAACGGATTTAAAACTTGTTTAATCTGATCCAAGGTCCGTGTTTTGGTGAAGATTATCCAATCTGCAAAAGGTTATTTGATAAAAATGTCAGGGGAAAATAAAAATGAATTTATGCAAAACCGCAATAACAAATTATGCAATGAATTAGCTTGCAAATTGCTTTAACTATTCCTTTCTTTCGTAAAAACAAATATAAATCTGTAATATTACAACATTCTTGTCATAAGTCTAATACTAATATATAAAGCTGAAGAGTTTGTTTGTTTGTTTCATTGAACGCGCTAATCTCAGGAACTACTGGTCTGATTTGAAAAAATCTTTCAGTGTTAGATAGCCCATTTATTGAGGAAGGCTATAGGCTATATATCATCAAGCTAAGACCAATAGGGGCGGAGCACCAATGAAGAATGTTTCATAATCGGGGGTTTTGAAAACAAATTCCACGCGGACGACGTCGCGGGCACAGCTAGTCTATAATATTATAAAATCCAGATCTTGAAGCTTTTGCGTTAAGGTGATGGAGGACGTCGTGATTTATTTCTCAGTTACCATGTGGCGTCATCAAACGCAGAGTTAATTGGATCTAAATGGATTCGTAGTCTTCACGACCTGGCAAAATACCTAATAATATTTATTTTACAGAAAATGAAAGTTATATCTACAACTTCTACATAAAAAATTATACTTAGGTATATTATATATCATAACATTTGATACATATTCAATAACGAGGATAAACGTAGAATATTTGTATCTTAAAAGAAGGAATAGTTTCTGCGGGATACGAAGTCGAAGTTTACGCGATCGAAGTGGCCGAAAAAGCTTACTTATTTCACCCCGGTTAAAATTGTATACGAAGTATTTGTAACGCCTAAATGATTCGTAAAAAAATATTAATTTATTTTTAAGGTCGTTTAAACCTATTAAGGAAATATGCTACTGCACGAATGGGCATTTATTTTCAATGTGGGAAATACTTGTATAAAAATGTGAACGTACAACGACAAGTTTAGACCTTGTGCGTGCCTCTATTAAAATACCTATATTATATCACTATTGTTCTTGATACCTACTAACAAATAGTTTAGAATCGCTTAGCTATTGCGTCTCTCTGAGTATTCTATACAACGCCTCGTATTCACAACCACACCGTTCACCATCGACGGGATATTATGTTACCCCCATTTCCTTAAGCTACCTCGCTCAACTACTCAATAGTTCTGTAGAACCTTTATTAAACGTACAACAATGCTCTGGAGGGAATTTTCCGCCGAGGTTTTCGCTCTACGCTGCGAGATAGGGTTTTTTAAGAAGGCGTCATTAAGTTTCTTCGAGGCTGGCAACGTTCTTGATGTTGCAAACATCCATAGGCGACGACAACCACTTTATTTCATTTGCTTCAGGCAATAAAAATATTACGCTCGCAACAAATGCATTCGGATAGCTAAACAGCGTGGTAACTGGCAATACGAACTCACAGAGGACAATAGTGTCTGATATGAGTAAACTTGCACCGTGCTCAACTTTTATAAGTCTACTAGAATTACTTTAAATTGAGTAAAGTATGCGAGGTAAAAATCACCCGAAAAAAAGTGGTGTGAACATGAAACTCTTAGATTCGTGGAATATTTTTATTCTTCTCGTTTTACCCGCGTAGTCATAGAAAATCGTTATATTTTAGATAATTCACACTATAGGTATATCTTTATAAATTACAGCTTATGTGTTATTCTGGTGTGTAAGCTATATTATTGTAAAGTTTCATCAAAATCCATTCTGTAGTTTTTTTGCGTGAAAGAGTAACAAACATACATCCATAAGTTCTTACAAACTTTCGCGTTTATAATACTTATAGAGGTAACTAATTTTTAATAAGCGTACCTTCTTGTCCTTAGACTCATGGGTAACCTTGTCACCAATGGCCTCTAAAATGTATTGTTTCTCGGCATCCGAGATTCGAGGGTGTTGTACTGGAGAGTCATACACCAGGAACCACCAGAATAAACACCAAACAGCTGCAATGACACCTGTAAAAACATTTGACGTCATCCTTCGTTAGCAACATGTAGTACTCATCTAGTTATTCATACACGATGTTTAACGCTGAATTCTTTCGTTTTATTTATCTACGTCATTTACAGTCTTAGAGCCAGTCCACACGGCGCGTTGCGACGACGCAACGCAAATATTTTGACGCATAGCCGGCCACTTAGGCACTGCGTCGCCGCAGCGTTACTATGACGCAGTAATAACGTTTCAACGTCGCAGCGACGACGCATAGTTGTGGCAAGCATTTTTATAAAAATATCGCATCAGTCTATAGAAAGCATGAATCGGAAAAGACGTCTGGCATTGCTCCTATTACTACGTCACCGCAGAAATCTATGCAAAATCACAAGACGGTATTGGATCTGTCCCTTAACTTCATTAAGAAATACTAATGGACAGTTTTTAGTGTATCCTCTCTATCAACGCACAAGCAACTGAGCGCTGCCGTTCCATCGTCACAAGGTGTACACCCACGCCCGCTTCGTCTCGGCGGCTGGAGTTCTATCGTATGTGCGTTGCGTCGACGTAGCGCCCGTGTTTACACTATGATTATTAGTATGTAAAACGAGGCAGCGGCAGCGCTGCGTCGACGCAACGGAGACGCAACGTGGCGTGTGGACTGGCTCTAAGGCTGCTTTCTGATTTGTCGATAGGATTGGTATGCTCAGTATATGTGGTATTGATAGCTTACGTAGCGCATATATGGGGGTTTAAGTCAGATGAGCAAACCTGGGCCCATGCCCCGGGCGGCGAATTCAAACTTCGCAGACAAATACATAACTCATCATCAACGAGACTTTGAACACTGAGACGACCAATACTTTAAGCACATAAATTACTTTTCGCGGGGCGCGTATGCATAGGTTAGGAACCAGAAACGCACGCGTGTATCCATCAGTGGGCGTTTGATGGCTTAAAGGATGATGATGATTAAGGTGAAAATATAGGCGAGCGTGGGCGGTATTTTTCCATTTTTGCCCCCCCCCCCCCTGGAATAAAATTCAAGATCCAGCGTTGGTGCGTCGATGAGGGTAATCCCCGATAGATGGGGTGACGCACCACTGACATAAGCTCATGGCTCAATACCCCATTGGTCGAACTTAGCTCCCGCATGGCGAATGAGCGATGGGCTGTGTAGACTCCCGTACGAGTTAGGCGTTACGGGGAAACGAAATCCTTATCGAGTAAAAGAATGTCTGCAGCCAGGACTTGTTTCGTTTGACCCAGCCAACGTGGATTTTTGGGTTAGCTCGATGTGTACGAGATACAGAGCACCTATATACCTAATTATACACTGAACATACGGATTCCGCATCGACAATAGAAACCGGCCTTATACTTGTTATTACTTCCTTTACGGATTTCGATACCCAAAGGTACCTTCTTTTATTGGCGTCAGTGTTAGTGTTTCTGACTGTAGCCAAATGTGACTTAGATATAGCGTTAGTGTATATATGAGTTATCTGACAATGTTCGAAGTCTTTAAAAATGTCGCATCTCAATTTACGCATTAAACACTTGCCTACATCTACGTGACACAGTTACTAACAATAACCTTATTCCAGGTGTAAGTAGGGGGGGGCTGGCATTAAGATTTCATAATGATCTGACAAAAATAGCGGTCGGTGCTCAACAACTTGGAACCCTTCGAATTGGAATGATATGCACTTGGTCGATTTTATTTGTAAATAAAATTTAACGGCATTAGCCTTCAACTTTCCACCAAAAAAACTAATTTGAATTCAACTTTATATGTATCTATCCTTTTAATAAAAATATTGTATTTATAGCTCTTTTTTGTTTGACATTTGGATCTAAAATAACATTCTTATAACATTTCCAAGGTTACTTCTCTTTTTTACGATTCTTATGAATTACAAGATGCAGTTTAAGCCTTTAAATAACTATGATACTGAAGTCAAATTGTTTTAAATAATTTTACTAGCCACTTCATAATCATTGTTTCTAAACATTTTTATGGAGGTTTAGACGGGACACTTAAAAAATAATGCTTAAAATGAATAACAATCATACGAGATTAATTGTTTACCGGTCTCTACTGTTGAGTGAAATATGCCGTTCAAGTTTCTGTTTCGAATATCCTCTTTTCAGACTTTATCGATAAGAGAAACACCCAAGGGCGCGCCAAAGCCTACAGAGCTATTACTTTTGTAAACCGGTCTCATTGACAATGTCCACCTTATGAAAAAATGCCATTTATAACTTCATATTTTCTATGCATAAATAAATTAATTGGTTTATAAGCACATACATAATACATTTATTTTATATGAAACAAACTAATGGGGTTGATCCAAGTAACACCAAGACAGGAAATGATTAAAAACATCGTTTTGGACATTATCGTACTGCTCTGCTAATCGAACGCAACAACTTTGAATTCTAGCAATTCAGTTGGCCCTGAATTCACACTGTCATAATCTATAAAATGAGAAATATTAAGATTTATTTACTTATTTAGAAATCCAACTGAAAATATGTAAAATCAAATCGCTTACAACTAATGATAAGGCCAATTACAGGTTTTTGTTATAATCGTAACTTTATAAAAAAAAATATAATACCATGATTAATTTAGAAATAAAAAAGTAAAACCAGGTTGTGTTAAAAATATCAAAATCATAAGAAAAATAAAATGCACTATAAATCGATCGTGTGAAGGGTAACATGGTGAATTATAATGTAACGTACGTGTGCCAGAATAAAGGAGTATGGAAGGAAAAGATATATTCTGGGGCCAACTGCTTGAGAGAAACTGAAAAGAAAAGACAAAGAATCTGGGAACATACCAGGAACATAAAACGCATAATCCCAGCCAAAGTTTTCAATAAGAGGACCAGTCAGCGACCACGTGACTACAGTTCCAATGGCACCGCCAAGAAGGGCACTGACGAACTTGCCCTTTTCTGCGGGAGGAGCCCAGTGTGCCACCAGTGCGTGAAGTGACGGAAACAGGAAACCCTGAAAACATACAACAATCATATATTATTCAATCATAATGTTCGCGTAGTATTGTATGTAATTGTTTATATAATCTTGTAACTTTATTATTGAAAAAAAAAAACAACAATATATATATTGTCATTTAAGTGTTTGCCCGATCTATAGTACTGTATAAACTAGGTTCTGTCTTAAATGCACAAAATATAATTGTTATTTGACACAACACAATAAACTTTTTTTTATTGGCAGAGAAACATATTATAAGCTAAGTTGAGGAAGTCATGCTTCTGTTATGGCTAAAATGCAGCCGATATACACAGGCCCATGAGAGTAAATTAAGGAAGGTTCGTTTACGGAATCTTCTCTGACGGGAATCAAACGCTGGATACCTCTGCATGTCAGTGTACGAGTACTAGACGCAGAGGACGTTAAATTAGGACACAACTACGAGTTAATTCAAGATATTTTATACTAGTCTTAATAATTTTAACAAAATATTCATATGATGCATTATGGTTTTTTTATTGCTGGGGTACAACAGACCGGCTGACGGCCCAATTGTGATGGAAAGTGGTTACAGTCGCCTATGAACATTTGTAATATTAACGATACTACTAATGTGCTGCCGCTCTCCAAAGGGGGACTGAAACCTGGCCACTAATGCTGGAAAACAACTCAAGGTTGTTATGGCGACATGCCAGACCAGGATTGGTAGCCACCCAGACGGGCAAATGATCTACCACCTGGCTATGGATTATTTTGTCGCTTCTTACGACAGGCCGCCTGGCCGTAGAAATTACTATTCTTTCGCCATTCCTACACGGATGAATTTAAAATAGACAATACTTCATATTAATTGTAAATTTTACTAAGCAAATCTGCATAATGAATGACAATAAAAGAAAACAGAATATCGCTTTAAGGACAAGTTTCAAATGCATATTTTGATCTTCCAAATTAGGAACGTGATTTTGTATCATAGAATTTTATTATTTAATTAGAATTACATTTTGCTGCATCTTCGAAAATGTTATATGCTACTTTCATACAGTTATCTCAATAATTGCATATTTCGCATATCGTTTTTATCTTGCCAAAATTGTAAGGTAACTATGGAGATATGTTGCAGCTTAAAATTTTAGTACGTCATGTCATTATTATAACTATAATAACATTTTTCCTTCCTTTTATTGTGTCTTTGTCTTATTAAATATGCACTGTTTGCTAAAACTCCATTAATTCTTCAAAAGTAATTCTGTAACATGCTTCTGTATAAAACTTATAAAAAAAAGAACGTGAGATATAAATAGAATATGAAATATAAAGAAAAACTATTTTTAGCTAGACATGTTGCTGGAGAGTTTCTTGCCGCTCAGCAATAACACGTTGCGAAGCGGTGTACATAGACCAGGAAGATTAAATTTTAACTTATATGTATGACCTTCAAAAAGTGTTCTCCAATGGAACTTATTTTGAATAAAAACTTTTGAATTTTAAATTGAATACTTTTGTGATTGACTAATGGCCGGTTCCTGTATCTTACTATCCATTCACTTGCATTACCATCGGTTAAATTTTGACATTACTTGTATTATGGAGCCTAAGTCAAATTTTAACCGATATTTTTTTTTATTGCATGATTTCAGCAGACAGGCAGACGGCCCACTACTAGACATTTGCAACACCAGTTGCTACAAATGCGCTGCTGCTTTCTTAAGGGAGACTGGAACCTGGTCACTAATGCCGGAACACAACTCAAGGTTGTTATGGCGACATACTCTAGACCAGGGGTGGTAGCCATCCAGTCGGGCAAATACCCTACCACCTGGCTGTGGGTTGTTTTGCCGCCTCTTACGACAGGCCGCCCGGCCGCAGGAAATCGTACCTATTCTTTCTCCGTTCCTGCACGGATAAAATGCACGGATAGACAAGCAAATTATCAGTCGGAAATAAGACCGGCCGTGAATGACATATAGTGCCACGTATAGCCGGTTCCTATATCTTACTATCAAACACTAGCCTTACCATCGGTTGAATTTTAACATTAGTTCTATGATGCTTATATAAAAATTCTAACCGATAGTAAGGCAAATGAACAATCGGCCATTGGTGACGTAAGTCTCACGAGTACTCACGACCTGTCAAAGTTACGGTTTTTACCAAACGATTTATCATTCCTTCTTTCGTAGTTTTTATTACTATTATCAAGGGCATTTGTAATGGTACGTTAAATACTAATGAACAGAAAATAAACACTTCAATATTTATACAAGAGCGATTCTTTGAACGTAGAAATATGTGCATTAAATTGCTTCGTGGTAAACGTGCAGTGAAGTACGTCAGTGCATATATTGTTTTGTGAATCGAAGAATCGAAATAAAAAACCTAAGATAGGTACAGAAGTTTCTTACGAGAACAAAAAGTAAGGAATAAAATTTAAAGGTATCGTAAGTATTAACCCGTGATAATTATAACCTAGCTCTGTCGAGTTTCGTTTAAATCAGTTTAGTATTGATGCTCTAACAAATAGACAGACAGATAAAACTTCTAAAAATGGCATTTTCGGAATCTGCCTCTGCGAATTAGCCCTACTGATATTTTTTCTTTTTTTTAATTCATTGCACAAACTCGAACCCGCTACAGATTTATTATATAGGTATTATAAATGTAATTTAATTGTCCTTTTTTCACAGAGAGTTTAAAAATTGCTTATTTCATTCTTAATTAAAAAAATTAAGTTCACATTTTAAAACATTTAAGCAATTTTTCACGGCTGGCCGGTTCCTACATCTTACTATCCATTCACTGTCCCTGTCAAATTTTAACCGATCGTAAGGCAAAATGCACGGTCTGTAAGATGTAGAAACTGGGCCTGAATGAGAGAAAATAGTATAATTGAAGGTTCAATCAAGCATTGTTATACGAATCACCTTTACAAAAATATTTAATATTTTAGTCGAGATAAAATTAGTTTATACAAACTCCACTCCTAGAGTAAGTACCAAATCTTATGAAAATTAGTTCAGAATGGGGATTGTTCACTTTTTTTCAATTTAGCTTTTTGAAAAACCATTTCGAGGAATAGTGTTCCTAATCATTTCTGTCTAGTTAAAATTCCAAAAAACGTACAATCCCCTTGTATTTTGAAAGAAATGCGTTTGACCTTTATTTGACCTTACTAAATCCTATGACGTCATTTACGTGTGATGAAATGCATATGAATACCGTAGCCATTCAGTTTCAAAATACAAAAGGACCGACATTTTCCTTTTTATGTCATTGTTATGTCATAAAACATCAACATAAACAAACATTTTATTCGACGTACTCCAGAATAAAATTATGTATATATTAGCTCTTCAGACTAATATTCCTTAAATATCTGTAAAGACAATACTCACATATGATCTCTAACTAAAAGTCAAAGGAAAGTGCATTATATAAACGAGCGTCTTCGTAAATGGCGATTGGAACGATGTCGAAACCTTTTCAAGAGATACGATCCGAAAAATAACCTGTTTACTGATGAGAAGATCATCACGGTGGAAGAAAATTTAACCGGCAAAACAATACACCTTGCGCCAGAAGTTAGAAGGACGTCCAAAATCACATATTGGAAACAATGATTTAAGCATTAAGTGATACTTTATTCGCTGGATAGCAGTGGATTTTCCAACAGGGCCCTGTACCCTCCCATGAAGCTAATTCAATCCAACATTGGTTGCAAGCCAATTTGTCAGACTTTGTTCAGAGCATAGGTTGGCCTTCGTCGAGTTCTGACTTGAATTGTTTGGAGTATTCTTTATAAACTGCATTGGAGCTAATGGCATACAAAAAGTTCACCAGAACCTGAATTATCTCAAGCGAGCCCAAATCAATAAATGGAAACTGATTGAAAAGATTAGTACCACCATAGAAGAATGGCCTATATCTTTAAAGCTTAATTAATTGAAAACAAGGATGGCTATTTTAAATAACTTATTTTTATATATACATAAATCTAGATGTTATTAGTTATAATTCATGTAAACAATATATGAATATTTAACATTCCTCCAAAAATATTTTAGCTTTTTAAGAGTTCACATTACGAGTTATAAGAATAACATGGTTTCTATACTGAAAGCAAACTATTGTGAGTTATAAATTTGTATGTGCCATATATTTATATGAATTGATTAATAAAATATATCTTTTGACTTATTATTTTGCAAGATGAAATAATAAATAACTTTTAGCAGTTAAACTTGTTTATTTACTTAAACACTTATTAATAATAATTTAGGACATATTATATAATCTTTTCAGAAATGTTCAGTTTTATCTTTTTCTTTTTTCTGCAGGCTAGCATTTGGTTTTTTCTATACATAAAGTTTTCATGTAAACTGCAGTGGATAAGTCATAAAATTCTATGATCAAGCATAACCCTTGATTATGCAGAAAAGTTGTTGCTAATTTTTTCTGAACCTGAAAAAAAAAGATATAAAGTGTCTATTTAATTACTCGCATAGTCCTTATTTAACTCATAATTTTTCATATTAGTAACTATGTTACACATCAAAATCATATTATTAAGAGATTTACAATCATTAAGGTATTTGTCACAAATCTTCATATTCCATGAAATCCTTCAAGCCATAGATGTGCTTAATTAATCACTTTTAAGCCGGCAAGTGAATATATTTAAAACTACTGGAGAGTTTCATATTTTCCGGTAATTTGTTGTATAAGATCAGATCCATAACATACATTAGCAATCAAACACACTATCTAACCGCCAGGGCAGTGGTGCAATGTCTGTTACTTTATTTGTATGTATTTATATGAGATACTTTACTTGTATTATAGATTATTAAGAAAGTAATATAGGTTGCTGATTTATTGATTGTACCAAATTATCAAATAAGTAATTAATATTATTTTAATCAGTTTCTAATGAATGAGTGAGACATGTAGCTATTTTTCTATAAATAGGTGCACATTTTAGATGAATTTTGACTTCAACACAAAGTATACTTACATCAATCATATATTAACTAATAATTAACATTACTGATTTCTTATATGGATGAAATTTACAGACAGGAATAGTAATATACTACACAGGTTATAAAAGGAAAGAAGGAAGGAAGATCTATGGGCGAACATGTTGAATTTAGAAACCTTCACAAAACTACTTACATCAGGATTTTAGCTCCTCTTATTTCTCCAATATGTACTACGAGTATAGCTATGTACTCTAATAACATTACATGTTAGGTAGGTTTAGCGTATCAGCCTTTACAAAATTAACACTCCTATTTGAAGATCCGGCCATGTTTAGAAAGAGAAAATATTTAATACATTTTCATTAATAAAACAGTTCACTTTTTTGTCGGATGACTTTAGAAGATTTTTCTAAGGACGAAATTAATTGTAATGAATAATATTAGAATTTAGAAATGCTGCATTAACCGCCGATCTAAAGCCTAAATACCCAATGTTGCCAGGTTGCTAATAGTGAAATTACTAAAATTTGTAATTCTTGTAGGTACACACGTGTGTGTAGGAAAGTAACTCCCAACATATTGACTTAAAAAAGACCTTATCGAACATCGCCATGATTTTTAAATTGAAAACTTCGGTAGATACTTCTAGGATGGGGAAAATGCACTGAATTCGCACGACCGTCACGCTCAGATACCAAGTTTTTATCTCTGAAGTGCAGTCCTAACGACTGGTATTTTTTTTTAAGGTCTGACTAATAATACTCCCCCCCCCCCCTCAATTGAAACTGACAATACAACCTTTTTATTTTAACTGGATTGACAACATCATTGGATAATGAGACTATGTCTAGGTATCAGACATTAAAAATGATAACCCAAATGTGATACCAAATCAAAGTATTTTAGTGGTCGAATGAGCTTTATCTGTTGTAATCGCCGAAAGAATACTTTATTACAAATTAAGAAAAGTAATGACATCGCAATGGTGTCTAATAGGTAATTTATGCCTGATTATCAATTAATGGTATTCAGTCTAACTGTACATTATTCAGTTTAAGTTATATTATATTGATTTTTCACTAAAGGTCACTTTAAATAACTTAACAGTAACTTTAGAAAATAATAAATGTTGAACACCAAAATATATAAAATAAATCTACCGATAAAATTGCTAAGCTGGCCACACTAAAATGATCACGATGTGTCATAATGAATAATGACAGTAACATTTAAATAGTAGCACAGATTAATATGATTATTTTCTTTTTATAGGCAAAGGAATTAATGTAAAGTTGTCCCCAATGACGTCATCGGATAATTTGTTTAAAAATTGAATTAAAAAAAAACTAACTCTTAAAACACAAAAATATTCAAATTAGTATCTTAAAATAGCCTATTTTACATAATAAAAATATAAAATCAGAGGGTAATTTTTTTTGAACAATCCCCATTGATTTGTAGATCGCCATATACAAACCCATTTTGTCAAATAAGTTATCATTATCAATCTAAGTATTCTGGTAATACGTAAGTAGTAGTCATTATCGATTTAAATAAACCAGTAAGAAAATAAAATCAATAAGAAGTATAACTTTGATAATTTATATATGCACTGCTATTACCACTTTCCATTTCGCAGCGCCTCTTAGTTATCAATGTTTTCAATTTTGTTATATTAAAATTTAAGGTCAACTTGTTACACAAGTCTTGGTTCGCTTTGTATTGGGAATCATAATAGCGTGTTGGTTACTGCACCCCACATTTCATTGAAGTTGCGTACGTTAGAATTTGGATATAGAGCATGCATGAAGGAGGAGACAAAAGAAGCAAGGAGACATATCACAATTAATAACATTGTGAAGATGAACAAATATCATCATAGGAAACCTGAAGCATGCAGTTCGCATTAGTGATACAAAGTGGGAAATTCTAGATTTTGTGACGTAACATTTATAGGGAGTTCCTAGAAAACGTAATGCAGCGTATTCAAGGCTGAGGTGTCAAAAAGGCAAAATTAATATGACGTACTTTACTGGACTTTACGAACAGCTATTATGCTTTACCACAAATACGAGTGTACCTGTGAGCTCTACCTTTTCTAAAACATTAAATGACACGTTATAATTCCATTATATCATAAAAATATCTCAATAGACCGTTACGGTCATTTCATTATTTCTTGGAATATTTTACTCACGTGTATATTGGTGGTCATCCACTAAACAAAATGTTTACTAACAATTGGTAATTTCTTTCCTTATTTTACTTTCGTGATTTGCATTGTTTTGTTTGCATAATTTGTGTTGTAATCGTACATTGTTATCTGTGAAATCTGTTTGATTAACAAACCACTAAAATTTAGTACTAGTATCACTCTGCTCCACCACAAAAACGCGCTTTTAATTCGTCTACTTATAATTGGTTAATTTTATCGTTATCTAACTACCTAATAAATCAAACCCCATTTGTAAGCCTGTCCTTACACATGTGACTTTTACTCGTAGCCTCTGAAGCTAAACTTACAATGAATTACCAATAACAGACTCATCCTTTCACACTTGATTGAGTCCGGTATTAATAAATCATAATGCGCATTTAGCCTTGTAAGCTTACGCACATATTACGCGAGCAAAACTTACAGGTGTACTGGTCGCGCTATGCAAAAGTAGACTTAGGTACTTAGGTAAATGAAGAAGGGAGATAGATACACACACTAACCTGACAAAAAAATTAAATAAATAATAGTATATTTCTGAGATATGTAGTGATGTCTATGAGATACAGCGCGGCCCGCACATATGAATTTGCATGCTGTGCTATATCTTGGTTTTAATTTTAACAATGATGTATAATTAAAACCCAACAGATATTGCAGTTAGCCGTGGTAGCTTAATGGTTAACGCACTAAATTCCCAAAGTCACGTGTGAAATGACGTGGGTTCCAACCCCGGTCGGAAACATGCACCACTTAGGTAGTTCTCTGACCTGATGTTTATATTGTTACAACTGTCATGCGCTGACTGTGAAGGAAAACATCACGATGTAAACTGAATATCGATATAACCGATGTGTCAAACCCTTGGACTTGCGTGGTCGCATCAGCCCAGAAGTGGAACGTTAATAGACTGTTATGACTTACGGCCGGTTCCTATACCCTACCGATCGTACATTTGCCTTACTATCGATTAAAATTTGACATAACCTATGGAGTTTTGACATTACAAGTATGGACTTGTAATGTCAAAATTCAACCGATAGTGGGGCAAGTGAATGACTAGTAAGATATAGTTATATTATTTACTGTTTTTGACTTGAGTTGTCACTTATTTAAGTGATAATATAATTTTGATAAATATTTAGCTATATAAGATAGACTGATAAAAACAAATACATTAGAATGACAAGATTTCCGTTTTAGTTATTGTTTCAAGATTGATTCTTAGGCCAGTATTCTAGAATAATACTGAAATTCAAAACGAACTAGTATAAATAAATGATTACCGCTGCTAATCCAATGACGAAGCGAACTGCTACTAGGACCATGTAGTGAAGTCTTGCGGCTTGAGGACTTAAGAGTGTCAGCAAAGCGCTGATCAGCATGGTGATGAAGACCAATCGCCGTGGACCCCAAAACTCAGCCGCTATTCCACTCACTACGCTGGTAATAGCATAACCCCAGAAGTACCCCGATAGCACATAAGCTTGCTCTTGAGCTGTCCATGTGAAAGTCACCACCCCTTCCGGCTGTAGACAAAAAACAGAATTTTATTTTGATTTATAAAATACCCTCCTCCATATTCTCGCGAGAATGCAATAAAAGAGAATCTAGAATTGATTTCCGTTTAATTTTCTCGCGATGATCTGATGCTCATGACGTTGTCGTGAGAATATGGAGCGCATATATAAAACACACAACACTGAACTCGCAATAAATGAATGCTGGGTTTCTATATCCATTTATTTGCCTTATTGCTCGTTAAATGGATGCTCATACAACTAATATAGCATGGAAAAATAATTATTCCATGCCACAAGTGAGGCAGTGATACTATTGATTTTAGTAATAATTTGTTTAAATTTGAATGAATTTTTTGTTAAACTAAAAATATCGTAATAATTTTACAAGGACCATCATGGAAATCAACGCTTTCCCATACAATTAACATAGAAAAATTATGTTTTAAGGATGTATTTCGTCTGCAAGCCTTTGTTTTTTATCCAAGCTGTAATGGAGGCCCAAACAAGGAGCTGGAAAGAGTTCTGCACAACCCAAGAAAAAGAAAGTATGTGGGACGGAATCTACAGAGTGATCAGAAGAACGACCAGAAGACAGGACGACATGCTTCTTAGAGGCGCCGACGGGAAAACCCTAGACCCGGAGGAGTCGTCCAAACTTCTTGCAAACACGTTTTATCCCGAAGACTCAGTAGAATCGGACACGCCGTCACACACACTACTCAGAGAGTTAGTCGAAAATAAGACCCAGCAGGAGGCACATCTTTCACCAGACGATCCACCCTTCCAGGAAGCAGAACTGGACTCAGTGCTACAAACACAGAGTCCAAAGAAAGCTCCAGGACCGGATGGATTAACGTCAGATATATGCGCCCGGGCGATAAAAACTGACGGGGGAGTCTTCCTAGCGATAGCGAATAAATGCTTGTCGCTCAGCTACTTCCCCAAGCAGTGGAAAATCGCTCACGTTATCATCCTGCGTAAGCCTGGGAAAGAGGACTACACACACCCTAAGTCCTACAGGCCCATAGGCTTACTCTCTGTTCTTGGAAAAACAGTGGAGAAACTCTTAGTGGGGCGCATACAATACCACATTTACCCCACGCTCCACACCAAACAGTTTGGCTTCATGCCGCAGCGCGGAACCGAGGACGCCCTCTGTAGCCTCTTAAACCATGTAAGATCTGAAATTGAATCAAAACGGATCGTGATCATGGTTTCTTTGGATATAGAGGGTGCTTTCGATAACGCATGGTGGCCGGCGCTAAAACATCAGCTCATCGTCAGAAGGTGTCCGAAAAATTTGTTTGACATGGTGAACTCCTACCTACAAGACCGGAAAATCTTGGTCAACTATGCCAGAGCAGTCAGTGAGAGGTCCACAACCAAAGGTTGCGTCCAAGGATCCATCGGTGGACCAACTTTTTGGAATATCATCCTGGACCCACTACTGCACAAACTTACTGGCATGGGAGTTCACTGTCAAGCATTTGCGGACGACGTGGTTCTCACCTTCTCCGATACTACGGTCCAGGCCATGGAAATCTTCATCAATTCGGCCCTGGACACGGTGACGGAATGGGGAAGTCAAAACAAGCTAAACTTCGCAGCTCACAAAACCAACGTGATGCTCCTAACGAAGAAGCTTAAGTACGACCAACCAAACCTAACCATGTCCGGGAACAGGCTAAGTCTAGTCTCCGAGATGAAAATCCTTGGCCTAAACATCGACCGAAACCTCTCCTTTATACCGCATGTGGCGGCTGTTTGTAAAAAGTCTGCGAACATATACAAGCAGCTGGCGTGCGCGGCAAAGGTGACATGGGGCCTCAACGGAGAAATAGTGAGAACAATATACGTCGCGGTCATAGAGCCCATCGTAATGTACGCTGCAAGTGCGTGGTATCAGGCGACAAAGCTCCAAACGGTTCGTAACCGTCTGGGAGCACTCCAAAGATGCTTCGCACAAAAAATCTGCAAGGCGTACAGAACGACATCGCTCACCTCGGTGACAGTCCTCTCAGGGACCCTACCGCTGGACCTCAAAATCCGGGAATCCGCACTACTCTATCAAGCCAAGAAAGGCAAACTAACAGACTTTCTACCACAAGAAGGTAAACTGGAGACCAGGGTGAATCACCTCGACTTACCTCACCCTGCAGAACTCACAAAAACTGAGTTCGAGCTCCTGGAGAACCTTGACTCTGAAACCATAGAATCCCACAATCTCGCCGGCCCGTATATATATACGGACGGCAGCAAAATAGAGGGCAAAGTAGGAGCGGCCCTCACCTGGTGGGATCAGGATAAGGAGACAAGTAACTCCACCTTCAGTCTGCACCCCTTCTGCACTGTGTTCCAGTCGGAACTTTATGCACTCCTCAGGGCGGTGAATATGGCAAAAGATAGCAGCGAGTTGGAAATTAACATCATGAGCGACTCAAGATCTTCGCTCGAGCTGCTATCTAACCCAAAACCATATCACCCCCTAGCGAAGTCAATCCAAGAGGGCATAAAGAAAATCAATGCGGAAGGGAGGAGAGTGCGCTTATTCTGGATCAGAGCCCATACGGGAACAGCTGGAAACGAGCGAGCCGACGAACTGGCTAAGCAGGCGGCGCTGGAGAGAAAGGATGCCCCCGACTATGACGAGCTACCCATTTCCTACGTCAAGAAAAAGATCAGAGAGGAGTCTGTCCGCCTATGGCAGGACAGATATGACTCCTCCAGTACCGGGTCAGTGACTAAAACCTTCTTCCCTAACGTAGCCACAGCGTACCGCGTGGTGAGGAAGGAAAAACTGACCCATTTACAAGTACAGATCTTGACGGGACATGGCGCCATGGCGGAATATTTACATCGGTTCAAGCTGAAAAGCAGTCCCGAATGTGAATGTGACCCCAATGTCAACGAGTCGGTGTGGCACATTGTTCTCGAGTGCCCACGTTTCTCGGCAAAGAGAATGGACTGCGAATCCCAAATTGGTGAGCCACTCACCAAGGATTCGTTGCACACCATCCTGGCAAACACCGAGGCAAGACCACACCTATTGGCGTTTTTCGACCACCTTATGGCTATAGTCTTCAACAGAAATAGCACATTACATAAACAAGTCATAACAGAGACCACACACACACAAGAAGACCCCCCTCAGTCACAATCATCTACCCCACCACCCCCACCGGCGTTGCGCAGACTAAATCTGCAATACCATGGTGAGGAGGGAACACCGGGCATACGACTGAGAGGGGTAACATTATTTATGGACTCCAATAAAGAAAAGATAGGCATTGCCTTCTGCGAAGCCCACGGCCGTAAAAACGTCACCATCTCACCGGGACTGGCAAGCCTCATAAAGGGCAGCACTACCAGAAACATCATGCGCCGCCGCGACTACGACTCGCTAGCGCAAGCGCAAATAGCCGGCATAGATTGTCGAATAGCGAGAGAGAGGGGGAAGGAGATCCTGCTATTCGACAAAGGCAATAACATCAGCCAATTTCTAAAAGCCAGGCAAGTGCTGACCGAACTATGGGGAGCTAGTACCGGTAGCCTGCACACCCCGAGGAGAATCAGCTTGGATACCATGGTGGTCGGTTACGAAAGGGGACAGGTCAGTGACTACTGGGGAGCCGTACTGGCTTCCGAGTATCACGAGATAGTGGTTTACGAAAACAGGGGTGGAAACCTCAGTTTTCTTAAACCGTACCAGCCTGGCTCTGACGTACTCAACCCAATCGACCACAGAGGCCGTCAACTACCACAAGAGGACGGCCTAAGTGGATCCGAGCGTCTCCAAAAGGAACTTGAGGCAGGATGGCAAGAAGCCAAGCAGAAGCCTTTAAAGCCTATCTCAAACATAACTGCCTTAGTTTTCACGGAGCTGGCCACCAGGTCAGCCCTAAATGAGCCAACAACATCGGCTATAAGCATCTCAACTTTAAAAAACATAACGGTAGGAGATCCTCTCCTATCGAAAAGCATAACCAAACAACAAACTCTAACCCCACCCGTGAGGGAACCACCAAAGGCAAGATTAAAAGCCGATATGGGGATAGTGGAACCTCCAATCTTACTCACTCCAATGAAACCGAGTGACCATTGGGCAAACGCCTTCATCGAGTTTTTAGCAGTCTGTAGAGCAAACATCATCCTCAACAAAAAGGTGGGCCAGTCCATCTTGGACACCTATAAGTTGGGAATCGACAGACTGCTTAAAACCAAACTTGAGACCGCAGAGGCAGCCGTGTACGACAACGCCACCTCCACCGTGCTAGCGGGGGAGATGTCGGGGGAATACATGGCAGCCTACAACGCCACAGGCGGTCTGGTCATTTTGGACGAGGAGGAGAGGAAGAAAGGAGAGGAAGGGAAACTACGCTTCCTAACCCCCCCAGAGGATCCAGTGGTAGTGGTGATGAAGTCCACAAGGATAATGCTAGACGACAGAATCCTGGAAAAAGCTAAAACTTTGACCGAGGAATCTGCCGGAGGCAAACCCTTCGACGAATGGACCGTCCCCGACATCACCTGGATTAACGGCGTCCCGGGCTGCGGTAAAACAACAGCGATGCTCCGTGGCTTCAACACCAGCGAAGACATGGTCATCACAGCCACCAAGAAATCCGCAGAAGAAATACGGGAAAAGCTCCAACCCATCCTAGGCGACGATGCCAAGGCCCGAGTGCGGACTATGGCCTCTTTCATAGTCAACGGGCTCACATCCACCTTTAGCCCGAAACGTCTCATCGTAGACGAAGCACTAATGAGCCACTTTGGTTCAGTGGTCATGGCAACTCGCCTAGCCGGAGCGGCTTACCTCACCCTCATGGGTGACATTAATCAAATGCCTTTTATAGATAGGAACGACTTGTTCCCTATGCTGTATCACCGCCCTACTCCATCGGCGAAGATCACCCGGGAACAGCTTTGTACACACAGAAACCCACAGGACGTAGCGTATGCCATGAGTGACGTATACTCCGGCATATACTCGTCCAAGAAACAGTCTCGCTCCCTGGAGCTGAAGCCGTATTCGCAGGAAAGCATACCCACAGACCTTGCCAATACTCTCTATCTGACGCACACGCAGTCAGAGAAAGAGAACCTAATAAAACTAGGTTGTGGCAAGGGCGAAGGGTCTGCAGTCCAAACGATACACGAAGCCCAGGGATTAACATTCGAGACAGTGGTCATTGTGAGGTCCAAAACCAGAAAAATGGACCTGTACAGAAGCATTCCACATGCGGTCGTGGCAATCTCGCGGCATACGGACAAATGTTACTATTATACATCCGTATGCGAAGAGGACGCCACTGCAACCTTCGTCCTCAAAGCACAGAAGGCCACCACCGCGGAGATTAGGGATTACATACTTAAAATGGCGATCCGCATCAGGGATAAGACGGTCGTTAATAATCTAATGGAGGCAGAACAATCCCTATAATCCCCCTACAAATCCCACCCCAAATCATCAATAGCAAAATATCACAACTCACCTAACACACACCCCACACACCAGAACAACAAAACACAAATAACACAGAACAACACAAGTCACAAAAGACACTATGACACACAATAAACAAACAGCACACCAAAATCACCAACACACAACGAACAAACAAAAATTCCACCCTGACACAAAAATAAATAAAAAACAACAAAATGTATTAGAATAAGCTATTTTTAAGACTACTTGTAATGTACATTTTAAGGAAAAAAAAAAAAAAAACAAAAAAACAAAAAAAAAAAAATTAAGAAAAAAAAAATATATACATATCCTAAGAATAGCATAATAATATTAGCACCTAAGACTCCACACACGCCAAACACCACACCCACTTTATAACAGCAACACTACACAAGTTAGAATAAGTAATATAATAAGTCCAATACATCTATAAACCAATATACAAATAGCAAACAATAATAAAAAAAAAAAATGTCATATAACATAAAATACTTAGAGATTAAGAAATTAATCAATAAGCACCACCCGTGTCTATGTCGTCAACTTTAATACAATAATAAAAAAAAGAACAATGTTATCAGCGCAATAAAAAGACACAAACCAATACAACTAATAAACTTCAAATTAAAAAAGGTACGGAACTTTAGAGTCCGTAGAATTGTCTCATTTAAAAAAAAAAAAAACTAAAATTAAATGTCAGAACGTTACCTCTTCCCACGTGTAAAAAAGGGATGATACTCTAAACTGCTTTAGGATTATTGTAAAATCATCTTTTTCTGTCTTTCAATTCAGAAGTTATCTTCAGAAGTCAATTCCATTTTAATAAACTGACACCACACAAGAATTTGGTAAATCAATGGTTCATTGTTTACTTTAATATCTAACTTTAGATAAACCTTAAGTTAACTAAGACATTTAAACATCATTAAATAATGTAAATTGATTGCAAAAATCGTGTGTTTATTGTACCAAAATGATCTATGAAAAAACAAGGTATAGCTTCTATACATTCAAATAATGACCCTTTTGTTTCTAAATCTGTTAAAATGTTTTCAAATTACAAGATTGGACACTGTTATAATTTTATAATTGATTCCTGCTGAGTCCTAAGCAGAATGACTCATGCATAGAGACTAATTTTGACAGTCGGGCTGATTCTTGACGTTTAAAAACTTAAAGGTTCCGTAGCCAAATAATAAAAAAACTACAACAAAATGACACAGTTTTATTGTGATAGTGGTGTTGTTATTAACATTAATTATAATAAATGACAGTCCTGTACTAAACAATTGTTTTGCCTATTAAGACACTGATATTATCACATTTAATAACATACATTTTTATAGAACATGATTTCGTGAGATACCTACCTGTATATTATAATAATAATTACACGTATTCCGAACAATATCTACTCAGTTTTCGATCACCTTCTCTCAGTCATTTGGGGTTGGCACAATGTGTCGTTTTCTTCTATACTCTTCCATTCTGGCATACGTTTTCTATCATATCACAAATCATCATGTCATCTTTCACCTAATCTATTCATCCATTTTCCAGTTTTTTTTTGTCCCTTGGCCTTCATTCCTCCTCTTTATATGCCCATACCATCTCGTAACCTGTCGCTATATCTTACCGATCGTTAATTTGTCTTACTATAGGTTAACATTTGACATAAGCTCCATACAAGTAATCTCAAAATTTAAGTGATGGAAAGGCAAGCAAATGTATAATAGAATAAAAGATATAGGGACCGGCCATAAGTCTTCTTCCTCTCAGTTTTTCAGTCACGAGTGCGACTTTTAAAGATCTATGTGTTATTTTAAACAATCCTATGGAAGAAGAACACTGAAGATAACAATCGCCCAATAAAGCGGATACCTCTAGAGAGCTCCTATATCCTAGACGACAACATCACGACATGACTTTTTTCGGTTAAACTTTACAATAGTGGTCACTGAATTTTAAGTAGTGGGGGGGGGCGAAGAGGGAAGGGGGGAGGAGTATTTCTCTCTTCTGCAGCCCCCATGTCTAGGAGACATGTAGTTTTTGAGATATGATTTTTTTTGTAAGCATAACTTTACTAATTTTTTTCAAAACAGTGTAGTTATTTCTTATGTCTAAAGACGAGAAATGCAGAAAAAAGGTAGTGGTCAATGTAAAAAACATTTAATACAGTCTAAAAACGCAGACTTAAGCCCACAAGCCGAGCGAGCAAAGCGAGTGTGCCATGACAGCGGTCAGCAAATGTCACAACCGATTTGTAACCATCAATTAAATAGATATCAATGAATAAATGGTGACCAGTCGGTTCGCTTTGGTCTAAAGACTAACCCAACCTAACCAACTTCCCGTTTTAATCACTGGTCGCGACTTTCGATCACCCCTCACAACCTTAGTGGCTATAAATAAACTGTAAGGATATCTATTAACCAAATCACCATTAATTTACCTCCCGTTTATCTATATCACACCCAAAAATTCAGATAGAGGATTTCGCCAAAATCCAAAGTCCAGTGAGAAAGCCAGTCAACTTAAAAATAATCAATATGACCGAAACAGCGGAAGTCGTCGAAAAATCCATAATAAAACACAAAGTACATTCATATAACTAAAAGAGAAATGGAATAAAAAAGGCGGCAAATAGCAAATTATATTTTTTTTTTTATAAAAATAAATCGTTTAAAAACATACTACTAATTCAAAGTCGCAATATAAGCAAAAAAAACAATTTTCGTATTTATAAATCGATATTATTGACATATCGAATTGTTAACATTTTGTTTTCTTTCTTATGCCTATTATTGTCGTAAAATAAAAAAAAAGTGACAGTACTGACTGTGATTTATTATTATGAACTTTAAAATTATAATAACTAATTCAAAACTTGTTTATTAAATAAAAAAAAAAACAGTTTTAGTGTTTATATGTCAGGTGTAAGTGTATTCCTATATACAAATCAAACTCTTTTTTTAACAAAAGTGACATAACCTTGTTTTTATCAAACGTATTTTTGTTTTTCCCATTATTCATTCAAAACTTGTTGGTGCAACCTTAAAAACATGTTTCCTAGCCCAAATAACAGCTCTAGTGTCTATATATAAGGCGTATATATACCCCTAAACTTAATGTCCGTTAATCTGATGACACTCTCTGCAAAAGTTTAGCCCTTTTTTCTCTCGAGTAGAAGTAGTAGTACACTGTTGTAAAATTCACAATAAATGCAGGCTAAGGAATGTGGTCCATACAACCTCGTCTGATGTATAAGAAGACTTCGTATAGCTAATCCGAATTGTAGGTTTTCAATTGACGCCAATCAGCTGAGTTCTTGTGACAACTCGAAAGGCCACATTTGACTACACAGTTCACATTTCTCACAAAACGCATAATTACTCCTCAAAAACTATCAACATCTTAAAACTATTGTTCGTTTTAAAGTAATTTTTAGTATAATTCAGCTTAAAAACTTCTATTCTTCACATAATTTTTATTATTTAAATTAAACATTTAGATGAAATCAATCAGAAGTAAAGCGTCAAAAAACAAGAAAAGAATGAACTGCAAGTATTTTTTTAAATAATTTCTTCCTTTTTGACGCACGAGTTTGTCATGGTTTTATATTTCTTTTCTTTTACTTACACTTTTCTTTTTTTCCTTGCCATAATCTTAATTAATGCAAGTTTTAGTTGAGATTTTCGAAAAATACAAGAACAGAGTGGTGGCGCTGTGTTGGGAGCGCCTGTTATTAGTTAGGTACCTATCTTTTTATTGGGGTATTTTATTTTTATTTATAATACTAGTATTTTTCTTCTTCTTCCATATTTTTATACGCAAGAGTGCATTTGAAATGTTAATCAATAAAAATAAAATGTGTGTAACGTTTCATACAAATGCGCAATTCCTTTAAATTTAAACAGATTATTGTCTGTTTGTTTCTACTGGATCTTCGTGTCATCCTTTAAGACATGAGACAATAGCTCATTATATATAAAATTCTCGTAATTTTGCAGGTATTTTTAACTTAATTGAGGTATTTTAAAATAATTGTCATTATTATGTAAACACACCAAATAATTATAAGTTTTAGATGTTTACATTTGCAGTAGTTTTATTTTTGGTTTGAAACAGCAAAACTGTCTTGTTTGTTAGTCTGCTCTTTCTCCGATTGTACATGGAATGAAATACACTGAACCATTTTTTTAAGGTTCCATCCGCGATCACACCTGCGTTTGTAATGAAAGCTGCCCTCGCGCGTCCTTCTAATATATTAAGATGATGTCAAAATTAGCATTCACCCTCGCAAAGATTCTCGGTTTTTTTGGCGGGTGGGATATAAAAATAAATAATAAACGCTAACATACAGATACATACATACATACATACATAACTTCACGCCAGTTCCCTTGCGGGGTAGGCACGAACATACAGATGTGTACCTAAATTGTCTTTGCGCTAACAGTACGTACAATTGGCAATATTACGTCCTATCTACAGCTCTTATTTCCGATTTACACGTATTAAGTACATAACATTTTTATCCGTAGGTATAGGAACGGAAAACCATACTAATTCCTGGGGTCCGGCTGTGTGTCGTAAGAGACGACAAAGCAATCCACAGCCAGGTGGCATAGTATTTGCCTGTCGGCATGGCCACCCTCCTGGTCTAGAGAATGCTGCCATAACAACTTTGAGTTGCGTTCCGGCATCAGTGGCCAACTTCCAGTTTCTCCTTCGAGGCCGGGAGTACATTGGTATTGGCAGCAATTCTGGGTTTGCTAATGTCCATAGGTGACGGTAACCACTTTCCATCACAGTTGGGCAGTCAGCCCGTCTGCTGTGCTTCAGCAATTTAAAAAAAAACATAAATAAATAGTACAACTTCATCGAACTTATTTATAAAATCATCCTACATGCATTAAGTAACAAAATTTAATTACAATTTACTTACATTTAATACGCGTAAATCGAGCATTAGAGCCTATTTCAGAACAGGTAATTTGAATTATACAAGGGTATATGCAGGAAGAGTTAGCTCTAGAGTCATTACCTGTCTGAGTTCTTTCTTTGTGATCACCGTCTCGTTGTATAACGTGCTGTCGTCAGTTGCTATGGCCTTGCATTCGCTTTTCACCCTGCGAATATTAAACAAACCAACATTTAATCACATTCAAAGATTACTATTTACAAATTCTTTGTTGTGGGAACATTGTTATCATGATATACAAAATATTACCATAAAAATGTACTGCTTATTATATTAGTAGGAAGCATCAACTCTTATAAATTCGTTAAGCCCTTCTACCTCTTGTTCATATTAGTTATATGATTTTTAAAGGCTTGTAAAAAAATAGATTTATATAATCGCAATATGAGTTATTCACTCTCTTTTTTTTATTACACCACCCTGACTTAAGAAAGGGTCCCTAAATCAGTTCAGTTTAAAAACCGCATTAACCTACGTTTAGAATTAACCATAGGCTTTAAATTTCGTTGCGTTCGGAGAATCCATTTCTAAGACCGTGGCCCGATTTCCTACGTATTCTTCTCCACTTTTGTCGGGGACATCTTATATTTTGAGATCAAGGCGATATTTCTTGGGCCTATCTCACATACCAACGCTTGGCGAGGACTTCATTGCTCATTGCTATTTAGATATTTATTCCCCACATAATCAGCCGCTTTCTGTATAACGTGTTCGGACCAGCGTAGGTTTATATTCCCTTTTTAACCATTTACTTAATTTTAATTCATCCTAATATTGTATATAATACTTAAATGAGAACGTGATTTCGCTTATGTGTACGCTCTTCATGACCTTTAATCTTTTATAATCCGGTTTAATTTACCACACATTTCCTATTGATAATTATTAGGATAATAATAATACTCCAAGACCATTAGATATTTCTGAGAAATTGACGGTATACTTATAAGACACTAATAATTTTTTCTTATAGAAATAACTACTTAATACACTATTACTTACACATTATATATATATATATATATATATGTATATATATATACTAATATATAAGCTGAATAGTTTGTTTGTTTGTTTGAACACTCTAATCTCAGGAACTATTCGTCTGAATTGAAAAATTCTATCAGTGTTAGATAGCCCATTTATCGAGGAAGGCTATAGGCTATATATCATCACGCTAAGACCAATAGAACGGAGCACCAATGAAGAATGTTTCAAAATCGGGATTTTATGCTAACCAAATTTGTTGTTTCTATAAAGATGATATTAATCCTTATCAAAATAAATACGTTATTTGTCACAAGTATTTAATTTAAAACAAAATTGCCATTTACATCATTCGATTTCAATGAATATCTTAGGAGATATCGCAGGCAGTTTTAAAATAACATCGCAGCAAAATAATGATCAAGTACTGCGCGCGTATTTATGATGTGCAAGGCCGGCGGGCAGTCATTAAAATTTAAAAATATTTTCACCTTCCACGCAAACAAAGTCGCGGGTTAAATAAGCGTTAGCCCAAAGTAACTATTCCACGCGGACCAAGTCGCGGGCAGAAGCTAGTATGCTATAACAGGAGATTGTGTCCTCCCTGTTATAACATACATATCTTGAGTTTTCCATAACTATTGTTTTTTCATTCTTTCTGTCATCGTGGCAGCAAATACATAGATTGCATCTGGCTCAGCCTGTTTTATTATTTTTTATACCAAATTAGTACCGATTTCTAAACTGCGACTCTATGTGGGGGACACAAATCCCACATTTGTCTTCCAAAATTAATATCTGCTATACATATTTCATAATTCTATATATTAGCCCATAAACGTCTCATTGTTAGGCTTAATTTTTAGGGGACGGAGAGTTACCCGTAATGCTTGTCCAAGGAGAATTGCGCGTATCATATATGGGGTTTCTAGATGTGCATGTTTTCACGACCACGATGTTAGTTTCACCGTCAGCACTTGGTAATTGTATGCAACTACTTATTAGATCTTTGATAAGAAAAAGTGAAGAAACTACCCTAGTGGTTCGGGCTTCAAGGCCTGGATTCGAACCCATGTCACTTGAATGAACCGCAAATATATAAGCCACTAACATACCACGACTCTATAATATTATTACGAGTTGCAGGACTCAAATTAAAATGCCGTTAGAATTAATTTAAATTTATTAGAACTATACAAACACGTATAACACACGTACAAATATAACCGAACGCAAAAAGTCCAAACGTAATGCAGAAGATCGTAATTCAATAACACGCGCAAAGTCCGTTACTAAATAGATTACCGAATGTATACAACTCTTCCTTCGCTCGTGGTTATCGCTCGACTGACTCGTCCCTTAATCGAGGTATTGCTTTATACTGCACAGATGCAATATGTCTGCCCGGCCGCGTGGACCGAATTTCCTAGAATCAGTTTGTACTTTAAATTCGACACACCTGGCTAATGACTGCCATAAAAGATTACAATACACATAATGGGCTGTTTTCTAATCAAATTTTAAACACAAACAGAACAAAAAAATCCAAATGCTGAAAGGTAATAAAATGTTTTTCTACAGGTATGCAGGTGTGAATTTGTCTTTGTCGGCGTCTAAGTCGTAACAATATCATACAGTACATGTTAATCATGTATATTACTTTGATACATCACAAAATTAAGCAAGAAAAACACTGATAATTAATTATTTGTATTACAGAAATTACATCATACATTTCCAAATATTAGCCCAATCTATTTTGATGAAGTTGTAGTTTCGATTATATAATTTTTAACAACGTCAAAACAGGTTTTTGTATGAGTTGTGCGCATTTCCCATAAAGTATGACGTAATTACGAAATAAATTACTTTGTTATTGTATTGTTTTTAATTCTTGGTAAACGAAACTATTTTATACTTACATACCAGGTTTTAAAAACTTACTTTTGGAATTATAAGTATAACATAATTATTATTATTATATGTCTTTGAAGACCACGGGCCATAAAAATGGCCCAGACTTTTGGAGGGTTTGCGAGGGGTCATGGGAAGACCAACATATAGAGGCCCCTTAACAAATTTAATGTAAATGTGGCGTGACACTAACCGGCGATTATCCCTGTCTACACTACATAATAATGCACCCAAGAATAAACCCCGGTCAGTGTAGAACTGTTATGGGAAATGAGGACAAAAAGTACCGGGCTATTAGGGTGAGCTGCTAGTGGTACTAGGGGTCTGGGAATATGGGGACTATGGCGTCTGCCCGTCGCAATGTTCGGGACAGATGGAAAAATAGGCAGACGGTGACTCGCCACTCCCTGCGTGGGCCCCAAAAATGCCATAGAAGACGGGGGCAATATGGGTGTGAGTGGCTAAGGGATGTAGAGAGGTGAGCTGCAGGTTCACTGAAGCTACTTCTGACGTTATGCGATTTATCACTTCCACCCCTGGAGCTTGAGTCTTAGCTCTAGCGATCTCCAGGTCTGCACTCCGTGGCGGCTGGCTGAGGCAAGGACGGATGCGGGGCCCTTGCCTTGGCCCGTGGAATCTGGTACGAGGTGTCGCTACTCAAATAAGGCATCGCCACAAATCCTCCCTGCGGGTTATTATCTATATATATATATATATATATATATATATATATATTACGTGTCACGTTGTTTGTCCGCGATGGACTCCTAAACTACTTGACCGATTTTAATCAAATTTGCACACCGTGTGCAGTTTGATCCGACTTGAAAGATAGGATAGCTTACATTTGGGCCCGGTAGGTGGCGCTGCAATCGGGTTCTAAATTTTATTTCTTATATTTCTTATATATATATATATATATATATATATATAATATAATTTTCTCAAATCGTGTGAAAAAGCAGAAGAAAAATTTCATTCGAATAAATAATTGGTCATTGAAGACAGAAATTTTTTATAAGGCTTAGTTTGCAACTGGCTATAGCCAGTTGCAAACTCCGCTAAATCGTTAAAAATAATCACAGTTCATAATACCAAAACTATCAAAAAGCAATAAGACTAAAGAGATACCAGAGGAGAAATTCCAGACATGACAGTAAACAGTATAAAACTGGTAACGAGTCTTACAGCCTGAGCAGACATGCCTATTAAATAGTTAGACATAATGGAACTGAGGACATGCTATAGATATTTTGCATGACCATAACATGTTGCATAATGAATCAACAGCCTCAACACTTTCATTGGAAAGTGAGATTCGTGTAATTTTTTTCTATTTTATTCATTAGGAATTAGACTCAAGCGACACACACGTGCACTTACATGCGTGTCGAACTGATGCGATTTGAATGCGTGAATATCGCACGGTCACGTTTGTGTCTATGAATTAACAGACTTCATGTAAATTGCTTTTAATTTTCAACCAAATATTGTACAAAATCAATCCGCTTTGCAAATCTTTCGGCTTCCATATTAGATTTTTAAATTTACTGTTTAACTGCCTTTTAGTCGCTGTACTTTTTGTTATTAAATTTTATATCCATTTTCCCTTTGCATTCGCGCACAGTTTCTGACGTAGTAATCAGCAGATAAAAGGTCACTCAATTTGCGCGCGATCTTTTGTCCCTTATGACACTCGTAATACTCATAAATTCGTAATATTGCAAATAACATTTATAAGTTTTACAGTGTGTTAGTTTAATACATAAATATAAAACAATTTAAAATATAAAAAGCTTATTCGAAGTGGTCTCCACTGGCTGCAATACAGTCCTTTAAACGTTGAGGCCAGTTATCAATAGAAGCACGCACGTTTTCCATGGGAAAATTCTTCACTGCCAATCGTATGGATTGTTTTAGTGACTCCAAATTATCATGGCGTTTAGAGCCATACTCTCTAAAACTGACCATAAATCATAATCCAGCGGATTAAGATCGGGACTAGACGACGACTAGAAGACTAGACGACGGCCAGTCTTCAGCTCTGATGAAGTCCGAAACGTTCGTTTCCAACCAAGACTGCGTGGACCGAGCTCTATGACCCGGCGCCGAGTCTTGCTGGAAGGACCATTCTTGGTTATTGAACATCGTGTTGTTAAGGGGCTTAACTACCGTCTCAAGAATAGTATCTTGATACACTTGTGCCGATGTTTTGATACCTTTTTCACAAAAATATGGCTCAATCACTCCTTCATAGCTAACACTCCACCAAACCATCACTGAACACGGATAATGCCCACGTTGCACTCTGTCGACTAATTAAGAAGCTTTCTTAGAGCTTTGAGCATAAATACGGTCACTTTGTTTGTTAAAATGTTGCTCAATTGTAAAAAAAATCTCATCCGTAAACAAATTTTTTCTGTGACCTCCCTTTGAGTACCGCTTCAGTAGTTGTTTTGATTTTACCATCCTATTCTTTTTTAAATTATGAGTTAAGAAATGACCAGTGCGTCTCTTATAGGCTGCAAGTCCTAAGTCATCTATTAAAATACGCGACATGGTTCTAGGTGATATCTTCATCTCCCGATATAAAATCTTTTGCTTTCGGACAGGATTTCTTCGAATTCTTTCCTTTACTGCTTTGACCACCTTTTTTCATACGAACACTACGTGGACGGCCAGGTCTTTTTCTGTCACAAACAGAGGAGGTCTCATTGTACCTATTAATAGCCCGGTACACAAACATTTGACTAATAGCAAGCGTATGGAGAGTTTTAAAAATTGCATTTGGCTCCATACCTACTTTGTGTAATTCAATCACAGCGATTCGGTTCTCTTTATCCGCCTCACTCCATTTTAATATCGCAAAATGTTGTACAATGTATTGGCGCCAAAATGAGAAAACACAATGAACAATCATATAAAATGACAGATTCCAAATTCAAATGTAATATTTTGTTTCTTTTTAATTGTAACAGTATTTATGGCCAGACTGAGTATATATATATATATCGCATATATATGTCGCAGTTTGCTGCATATGCTAAATATTGAAGATATAATTGTAAAAATCCCTAACGTAGTATCTAATATGGGTTATCTAACCTGTTAATTATAACGCCTAGAATATCATTTCACTTGACATATAAAATGTCAGTTGATTTTGAAGGAAAGAAAAGCGACGCATTAATAAAAAACACGAGAGATAAACAGGTACCATTTTTTATTTGTATTGATTAGATATAATTGTTAGATATTGATCTGAAAACATTAATAAAGTGTGTAAGGTGTAAACAGTCTATTTATTAAAATGGAAAACGAACCTGGAAGCTCGCCGATATATATATATATATATATATATATATATATATATATATATATATACATACACATATGTATATACATATATATATATGTATGTATATATATTAGGTATGGGCCGAAATTCGGTTTAAATGCCGGATATTCGGTGCAAGTAAAATACTTTCTTGCACTATTTTGACTGAAGTTAATAGAAATCACATCTATCATAACCGTAATATAAAAGTTGGCATCTATATACTCATGATCATTTATTTTAGTTAGGAACATGTAAATCTTAACGTGCAATGTGATAAAAAATAAATAAAATTAGTTCTTGATTGAGTCTTTGCCTAATTAAATAAACATAAAATTAAAACAAAAATAAAATAAACTTATTATTCCTCTACGAAACATCAGTTAGTAGTGCAACTGCTTAATTGTAATGCGTAACTTAAATTAAAAAAAAGCACATCTAAGGGACATCAGCAATTATAACTTCAATTTTGATTGAAATCACATTTTACGAGTTAAACATTATAAATTTAGAATTATGAAATGGTATTTTTTTTTCAATCAAAGATCTAAAAATCTATTATTTTATCAACCTACTCATATAATAAAACTACGTTTTAACGGTTTTAAGCGCGGTAATTTTATTTGATTTTGGTTATTCCGACGTTTCGGCCACTTTTCAGTGGCCGTGATCACGGAAGACAAAGATGTCAAGTGTCAACGAGTATTGTTAAAGTTTTATTTAGCCTACCGCCAACTTGTTAATTTTAATTATTTAATTTTAATTTTGTTTATGGTTATTATTTACTCTATGGGAGCCTAATCTAATTTACTACCGCTTCGCAACATGTCATGGCTTGAAGAGAAGAAGCGGCGCAAGAAACTCTTCAGCAAACATGCCTGGCTCTAACAATTTTATATAATATTAAAATGGGTGGAAGGAAAAATAAAAGTAATTATCAGTCAAGTTGGTTTGTGTTCCGTTGTACGCAGAAAGAGCTCACAGTGTCTTGAGGTCTGGCAGCTGGTTTTTGCTGGGTTTGGGTCTTAATAGTTTTGATAATTGGATCCCAAACAGGTGGTACTTGCCAACCATCTTCTCTTTTGAAATTTGGGTGTTTTTTGATTTCGATAAGATTAGGCTCCCATAGAGTAAATAATAACCATAAACAAAATTAAAATTAACAAGTTGGTGGTAGGCTAAATAAAACTTTAACAATACTCGTTGACACTTGACATCTTTGTCTTCCGTGATCACGGCCACTGAAAAGTGGCCGAAACGTCGGGAAAACCAAAATCAAATAAAATTACCGCGCTTGAAACCGTTAAAACGTAGTTTTATTATGTATACAAGTCGCGAAAATTTAAAAAAATATTAACCTACTCATACTTAAAATTTACTAGAGGCAGGTTATGGTGTAAAAAAGGCAAAAATTCGGTGTTATTAAGTTGCCGTTGTCAACAGGTCACGATGTGTTGCTCTTGAGAAAGCGTGGCGAAATCAAACCGAAGTTCGGCCGAATTTTTTGTTTTAACCGAATGTTCGGCCGAAGTTCGTATTCGGTTGAAACCGCATTCGGCCCATCCCTAATATATATCACTATATCACTAAGTAAAAAATCTAATAATAACGACATTGCGAGTAGAAAAATAATTGGCTTTATGCTTTGTACTGCCCCTTCCAGGCATCACCCTGAGTCTAGAGTATACTGCTGTAAGAATTTAGAGTTGTGTTCCGGTATCAGTGGCCTGGTACCAGTCTCACTTTAGAGAGCGGCAGCATATAGGTAGAACCTTTAGTGTTACAAATGTCCATAGGCGATGGTAACCGCTTTCCATCAGATGGGCTGTCTGCCTGTTTGCTGATCTCTTTCAATAATAAAATACATATAACATTAAAAAAAACCAAGTACCTAATTGAAATTATAAACCAAGATATAGTATTTTACAGTTTTCTAATTTGTTTTTAGTAAACATATATTATTATTGTTTTGTCACTTGGTTTTCAAAGCTCTGTATCTACATTGCAAGTGTCGTAGACGCAATTGCGGCCAAAGTTGTTAACCATTTTAATAGTTTAGCTATATTCATCATGTTTCCCCACCACAAAGGTGATTCTAAATGTTATCTCGTCATAAAAACGCAATCTTCTTATGCCGTGTATGGTGAAATACAATTTACCTTAAAATCCTAATAAGTCGAAAGCGTTTAACGTTTCTATTACTATTATATTCCATAGTCATGAATTTAATTGTTTTCAACAACAAATACTTCTTCATCTCTACTATCTACTATCTTTGTTGCTGTCAAATAATGATGATTTGTAATACAGCAATAATAACTTGACTTACGAAGTTGTGGTAGAAACGTCTGGCACCATCGCTATGATGTTCACGCTCATGTTCACTCGCAGCATATAGTTCACCCAACATGCCAAAAACATCATCAAAGCGACATTGAAACGCGCCGGCACAAAATCTGTGAAAAATAAAAAAAGTTGAAGTTTTACATTTGCCTATAAACTATGCATAGTTGCATATAGGCCACCAGGTGAAACAACATATAAAGAATGGGCGGCCTCACTGTTAAAAATGATCTTTCCCAGACAACGCAACTAGAAAAAAATGCATTATAGTATTACTGATTAGGATGACTACACAGTTTTCTTGTGTTGACTATTAACCATCTACTTATATAGAAGTATATGGACTTAGTTTACCTGATAGTGAGAGGGATTCGATTCTGTAAGAGGAGTGGGCAGTAAAGAAGTTGTATACAAAAGAAGAGGTATGCAATGTTGCTTTGAGCAAGTTTTTATTAGAGCGCAAATCAAGAGAGTAATGGAATATGAGAAGAAAAAGCGTTCTCTAAGGTAACGTGATATAAATCTCCATCTATTTCCAAATCAATTAGTGTTAATGAAATCATTCTCAAATCTTATAAAGCTCAGTTGGGAATTTGTCATTTGTCATTTCTATTCTTCTGTTTTATAATGATTAATCTCCAATGTTGCGGGGTTCTGCCTTCTTATTCATTCTGTTTCTCATTGCGTCTCTACTATTTATCCAACTAGCATCTTCTCCGATTCTCTTTTGAGTTAAAGAATAAATCGTCTATAACAGGTAGGTAATGAAATTAATCACGAACTTATAACGAATAACTCGAGCTAAATTACAAGGACAGACGAGTTTAAAGAATTTGCATAAGTTCGTTAACGCAATACACAAAAAATGTACGTGTGACTAAATTTATTTTTAGCAGACTGATGTTTATTAATATTACATACTTAGTTGAATATTTAAACCCATTTGTTGAAATCGAGTATAATGTCCTTGTAGAAAGTATGAAGCATAAGTAAACCTTCGACTACAATGTCAATATCAGACTAGAAAACGTTGACTAGAGGCTAGCTCAGTTCAATAGACTTAACAAAACATTCCTAGTTTAATCAATAGTATTAGAAATACTGCTTATAATTTAAATCAAATTGTATGAAGTGAAAGCGAAAGCTACTTGACATATTGAGATCTTGATCTAATTCAAACGAAATACTTGACATGATGCAAGTGAAATTAATCAGACGAACTGACTTAATGTTTCATTTGAATGACATGTTAGTTCAAGCGAAATTACTGCAAATATTAAATAATTTTCTACACCAGACTTAATACATGTTCGCGTGAAATTTAAAACGTGTAATTAGACAGCAATATTCATAGCATGGCTTGAAGAAATCGTCATCGTTTATTCTGTGGCCGTGGCCTCAAATCTCAGTTAATAAAAACCCATAGTACCTAGTTGTAATAAATAAATAAATAAATAACAAGCACGACATCGATGCAATAAAATCTAATTTTGTTTTTGAATAGACAGTATCGAATCAAAGATCATGAGATTTTGATCCTTCAAAATTTTATTTACAAGTAGGTAAAAAACAAAATCTACATGTTTGGGTTCAGCGAGACTTGCCCTTTCTAACCAGCCCCTATCTAAGTTTAAATAGGTATGAATATGATGTCATGATCTCAAGCTAGGTATTTGTAAAGGTCACCACATGTATAATAGACTCAAACACATTATTAATCTACATAATTGAATATTCAAATATGGTTTCAACTTCCCAATCATGAATACATATCAGCGTTTTGGTACCAACATTGTGATATAAGACTAAGTTCCTAGTGCAAAAATGGACTGTACAAGTACAAACTGTCTAATGTGAAAGTGTTTTTATTTGATGCTTTTTTTCCTTTCTTCGCAGCCTTGACAATGACCCCATTATCATAAAATTTGATACATATTTTGTTTCCTTAGAAGAACTTTTGGGTACAACACACACACAAACACACGATTTTCGTAATCAATTACACTATTTAATTATGTTTAAAAATCAAGGTCAACTTAAGGAACATCTGAAATTCGGTATAAAAATACTTTTCTTTTTAAATTAACCAATTGAAATAAAATTTTATTAATTTTTTTTTTGTAATAAAAAGCTGGTAGTACGTATTAGCTGGCAAAAAATGGAACATTTATAATAAATACATGGATTAGAAGAAAAAAAGTTGAATTGTAATGTTATAATAATTATATTATTTATAATACCATGTCGATTCCCTGCGATAGAGTCGTGATACAGTCCAGTCCTAGTGCGGGAATCAAAGTTGCTGCCATAGTTAGAAATGTAAGTGATTGAAAATAGGTTATTTTGTATTTTTATATTTTGACTTTAATACCAACGAAACTGCATGGAATGCTTTTGTACGAACATAAACATAAATCGTAATATCAGATGTAGCACGTGTTTTAAAACCTTCACTTTTTGCAATTAATTTAATTATACTACGTTTCATCGTCGATGAATGGTCACGAGTAATAGAACCTTACAGAGAAGTGGGTGGAGTGTTGACAATGACATAGCATCGCTATTGTTGTGTTCCCATTGTACTGATATTTCAACCGTTGATATTGTTTACGCAATTCATCTACTCTGCGAAAGAATGACTAACGATAAACTCGCACCGAAACTAGTTTTTATTCTGCCGAAGCGCAAAAACTTGAGTTACTCTTCAAATCAAGTAGCAGGAAATTAATCAAACCGTTTATAGACTTATTTAGTTCTCTTTTTTCATGGTTATACTGTTGATTAATCGATATATCTTGGATTATTTTATTGCATAGTTATTCGTATGTTACGATCATGTTCAATGCGTTATAAACTAATTGATACTTAAGTTAAATTTAATTTAACTTTGTAGGCTTATTTAAGGTTGAAGTATTCCGTTACAACTGTATTTTTGATGTATTTATAGTGTTATTTATCTCTTTCTATTTCGTTATAAAATTGTATGTTGGTTATTTCGATGACATAGCTTTAAAAAATGTGACAATGTTTTAAAGAAGCCTACAGACTTACTGTAACTCAATATGAATATGACCGTATAACTTTAATATTACCTTTGACAGTAATATGCAATATTTTCAGTCATGCATTTGACTGAAGCAAAACATACAATTAATATAGTACACTTTTATCTTGTGTGTCCTCAGTATAAGTAAATATATTGAATACATTTAGAATCATCGTTCGAACTAACTTGTTGTTCAAGAAGTAATTTTTATATCACGAAAAGAACATGAAATTTATAGTCCTATAACAAACACATTTGCCAATTTTATAATAATGATGTATGATTATTACATGTTAGGTACCTATGTGTGAAATTTTTATCTATATGTATAAAAATAAATTGACGTTTGTTAGTCTCACAAAAACTCGAGAACGGCTGAATCTATTTGCTTAATTTTGATTTTAAAATATTTTTATAAATCCAAAGAAGGTTTAAATGGTGACAAAATACAAATAGAAAGTAAAAAAGTAGTAACTATTTAATTTTCCCATACAAATTTTTCGTATCTGTCAAACAGGATGCGTTTATTTCATTTGTTATCAAAACAGACATTAGTCTATATAAACAAAAATGAATCGTAGATATGCATGTGGCGCGGGGATTGGGTTCTAGGATCCTCCTAATCTCCTGAACTGATTTTGATGATTTTTTGTATATTTGAGTGGGTCCCTGGATAGCTTGGATTCACAGTTGGAACCGGTAGGTGGCGCTAGGATCGGGTCCTAGGTTATAATTTTTTCAGGGCAGGACAATGTCTGCCGGGACCTCTAGTTTTATATAAACTAGGACTAGCACTTTTAACTAGGACTTAAGTCTCAGTTCACTCGTCGACGCATCGGTTCCGTCTCTTCGCAAGACAGTCTCAGTGTGACGAGCTCCAATAGTTCCAATACCCTACTTTTTAGAACTACTCTATTTATTGGCAACATTATTTGTGCCTTTGTCTTACTGTCAGTGAAAATAATAATATAGCGCTCAAGCACACGTCGATTGGTTTTGTGCTTCAACTCTGTACGTAATTTTGTGGGAAACTAAATCTCTAGTTATTATTACTTATTACTCTAGGCTTCATGGTATATAATAGTCCCAAACATCAATTTTCTATTAGGCAAGAAATTTCTAATAATTTTGGGATCAAAAGCAATGAACATAACTTCATTTCCTTAAACTAGGTATATTATTATTATTAATTGCACCTCTGTCAATATTAGAAATTTATCCCTTCAGGGTCGTCTGAAAATAATTAAGCCGACCATTGCATATGTTCATTTTTTATCATTTCGTAGCCATTGAGTCCAAATCAAAACCCTTACACAAATCATCATTTTTGTTTATGTGCCTATGTTATTGCCATTTTTTCTCAATAACTACCCATGAGGCGACAAAAATAGATCTTTCCGCTAAGAATGTGTATTTTCTATGCTGTTAAAATATCCGAAAATAAAATACATTATTATGGATTTATAATATACATTTTCAGATTACTTGTTGATAGGTGGAAATATTTTTGAAAACAAATTATTCGTAGCCGGTTTCTAATTCCACGTGTAATTAATTTGTTTTTCAACTTTACAATAATAAATATAATTACATTTATAATACAATTACATTGTATATATGTACATTAATTTGCAACCAATTTCAACATTTGACAAGTACTTGACACATTATTTAAGCCTTCAAAGAATAAATCCAAGGTAAACAAATATACAAAACAAAAGATAATAAAGAAAATTTTTCCTCAATTATTTATACCTCGTTTATATAACATTGAGCAGTGAAAAGTATGCCCTTAGTACGTAACTTTAAAACGTCAGATAAATAATAAAATGTTACATAAAAATTACGTAAATAAAGAGAACAACATCATGTCACTTTTAAACATTAAAGTAATTTATTTCTATTTAACTAAAAGAACATCGGCATCAAGAACCCGTGCATTACCAGTGTCGCATTTAAACTTCGCGTACATTAATACAAATACTTGAAAAAATAGGGTTAAGGTCTATTACAACAAAATGTAATTAGATTTTTTTTAATGGGGGTTTAGTGGAAAACGAACTTAAGCGACTACCTTAGAGGTTATGTTACGTTACGCTCTAAGACAAATCCCTTGGAAGGTAACTAACTACAAGGTGTGCGCACATAATCTCAATACAACAATACACATACAGATCATAAATGCATTCTGGAATATGTGTGTATTATGAAAGTATATAAATTATAAAAAAAACATTAGTTAGGTACAAAAGCATAATCGTGGTTTGAAGGAGAAATTGTTAAATATTATCTATGTATACATGCATCTATCTTATATAAGTATACCTATACATGCTTAAAATCGGTGAAAAATGAGACGGTACTTTACATCTGAACAGCTGCTAGTGTTGTACAAAACACAAGTACGAGCATGTATAGAGTACTTGCTTCACCTTTGGGAGGGCTCAGCCAAATATCAACTCGAAGCACTTGAGTCGATTGAGCGGAGAGCCAGGAGGCTGGTTGGCAACGACCAGCTTTTCGATGACAAAATGCAAAGTCTCGAACATCGGCGCAGGGTTGCTAGCTTATCGGTTTTCTATCGGATTCACTTTGGAGAGTGTGCAGCTGAGCTCTTCGATCTGATCCCGCCATCTCCCTTCCATCATTGGACAACCAGACGAACCGGCATGCGGCATCGATATATGGTGGATATTCCACCTATTAGAACGAAGCGCTTTGCATCTAGCTTCATCATACGCACCGCAAAGGAGTGGAACTCATTGCCAGAGTCTGTCTTTCCGGATACATATAACATGGGTGTCTTCAAGTCCCGTGTGAATAGGTACCTTCTAGGCAAGCGTGCTCCATCCTAGACCATATCTTCGCCCCACATAAGGCAAGATTGTGGTCAAAAGCGAACCTATACAACAATAAAAAAAATTAAAAAAATCATACCTGTCATACTGGTGATAATGGAATCAGCAGACTGCTTTAGCCATTTGTTACGATGTTTTGATGTGATTTCGCATCCTGCCGTTCACGTCGGCGTTATAACTATTTTTAGTTCTAACATATCCTCACTCATTCTCTCTACATATCTTACCAACCATTTCGTATCTCAATTGCCCTACATTCCCTTTATACTACAGTCATCTATATCTACAATGTTTTTTACGCCATCCTGCAGCCTTAAATATAAATACTTTGCAATGGATTTATTTTACTTTCATGGCGTTTCATTAATTCCCACTCACTATAATATATATGAAATACAAATCGGTAATTATTTGCAGTGATTTATTTTTAGACATTAATTATTTGACGGCTCTAATTTGAATAAAACTTCGTCGAGAAAATCAGTGGTAGTTATAATATTGGCATGATGTCGAGCATAGTCCAGATACCAAGTAATACTGTGTGTACCAAGTGTTCGGGTCAATCGTATTTTACAATTGATAGATCGAATATTAAAATAAGACATGTTTCAAAATCAAGCAAAGCAATATCAATATCCAGCCTCAAACTAAGTGTGCAACACACATTAGATATTAATTACTACGTAAGTGTGCAAACTGACATGCAAAAAACAACGCATTATTGAATTATAAAAGCCGTGATCGTGACCCTATGACAGTTGACGCTTCTCAGTATGTCATGCATGTTTTTTTTAAATTATTTGTAATATTGCCAGATAAACTTATACGATTTTGTACTTCTTTTGAATTAAAAGTAAGTATCTGGTTTAGCAGTAAGAATGTTTAAGACTAAAGTATCCGTCCATAATATTATACTTTAAAAAAGGTTTACCATATTTAATCCGTATTGATTCCTTTATTTACCCTTTCGGTCGACACTCATTACAATATTTGTTCTACTAATAAGTATTGTTCAATTGTATATGGTAAATATTACTGTCAATTCGTTATTCTGTGTTCAGTTTTGTTGAGATTTAACAAAATATTTATTTAATATTATTTCCCTTAAACACATTAAATAAAAAAAAATATTCCTAGGAAAATAAACTACTGTAATACTTCTATAAAATGTATGAATATGTCTTTGCTCATCTACCTACGCTTTTCAAATTATGCGACACTGAAAATGCCATTCTTCTTTGTATCTAATTCATAGGTCAAGTATAAGATATTACTACCAGTTACGTTCTATAGGAGGTGTCAGCCATACCGTCGTATTTGAGATAGACATTAGGTACTCACTAATTTGAATAAATACCTCGTCGTTGATTTTCCTTTTAAAAGTGTTGGTTAATAGAAATCGGTATACGAAATCGTTATACGGTATATCATCGGTTATTAGAAGATATTTAAACTTTTAACAATATCACTGAATTTCTAGCGAAAACTTTTTAATAATGGCTGTTTAGTTTGTGCAGTTTCATTTTAAAAAACAACGTATAAGTCTGGTTTAAAATAAACAGTAGTTGTAGGGTGTTCATTGTTTTTAAGCAAAAATTGCGTATTTGTGTGGAAGATGTTTATTGTTTGGCGTGAGCAACTGAGACGCTTTATATTGCAAAACGTCGCAACTTTTGTACCAGTGTAGCAAATTATGATTTCATAATTTTAACGAGTAACATAACGTATTCATTTATTATTTTATAAACAGTATATTATTATATTTTTTTACTAGTGTTTAAAAAGTTACATATTTTAAGATTTTACATGATCTTGTTTTAGAATTTAGAATTTATTTTTAAATTGTAAATTAAGTCTCGTATTTATCTGTGGAATGCCTGGAGGGTTAAATAGGGCTGCCTTTCGCCTAGCATCTATATGTTTTAAGTTTATTCACAATGTATAAATCTGGGATTAATTGACACTCGCAAGATTTATAAACCATACGTAGTTATGTTTAATATAAGTAAAAGAACAGTATGACTAAATCACCAATATTATATTTAGCTTTCTAAAACCTGATCGATGTCTGAAAGTAAAATTTAAGACAAGTTGATATTTAAAATCGACATTCAACTTTCGGCAGCTATAGATAGATTTAGAAAACGTAAGCTAACAATATTTAGCGTTAAGATTGTGTCAATCATTTATAACGGTGAGTACGAGGTAGATAGACTTGCATTTGCTTGTGCTCTAGAAGAATCCGCGTATGCACTTAGGTTTAGAACGCACTGCAATTAAATAAACGCCAGCGGTTTAGTGTAACCACACCTACAGAACGTACCGAGCGGAAACTTCAACTTAATATGCTCGCAATATTTTCTAGTTAGATAGTGATTTAGTTTAGAAATTCGCCGGGTTCAGATTAGAGCCGAGATCCTTCAGTTGTCGAACCTTCCGCGCGGTATGTTTTGCAGGTGTGTCACAAGGCTTAGGAATAACTGAAAACACAAAAACGTATACGATCATGCACAGTGGTTGGCATTTTTGCTTAATATTATTTTATTAGCACAATGGATTTCTGACGAGTAGCATTTATTGTGGCAATTCTCTGCGCTTGCTCGTTCAGTAATGGATATGAAAACGGCATACAGTTAACTGTCGTGCATGCGCCACCATACTAATATATATGAGACACAAAAAAATCACACGGTTTCAAACAAATATTAAAAAAATACGTTTTTAAAATCAGCCACTGAAAGAAATTGCTATTGCATGCGCTTGTATTAGTAGGTATATATTACATTTTTCTGCGGTTTCAATCCGCTCGCGTTTAATCACAGTGCGTGCTGAGCCTTAGCGGTGAAAGTGCAAGAATGCAGGGTTTAGGTGTACAGCTGCAGGCGCCGGCGGAGTGTCGGCCATATTGGCGCCGCACGCTGGCCGGCGCCACTCGTCATTCGCTAATTACCGAGCATCCCGTTTTTGCCCCTATAAACACTTTATTAAGTTTATACGTAATTAATATAAAGTTTTTACCTGCAATTAAATGTAAATCTCAGTTTCTATAATTGAACTTTATTAAAAAGTCAGGATCAGTATTGGAATTTTTGGACTATATGATCGCTTTTAAGTCTAAATTTCGCTTTTAAATATCTTTTTTTTACTTTTGTTTTTTTTTTATTTAATTTAAACTTTCTTGAGAAAATACCATGTGTCTTAGAAACCGCTCTTGTCTTATCTTCCAATTCATTTAGTTCAAATTAATTCGAAGTATGTATTTATATTTATTATTTTATTATATTTCAATTTCTCCCTCAATATAAAATTAATTACATGCCAGCTATTTTTCTAAATTTAACAAAAAAAAACATAAAATTCAGTAAATATCAAGTGTAATTAATAATTATTAATACAAATTACATTAAAATATTTAATCAAGGTAATTGTTGTTTGAAAAAACACATTTATATAGTTAACACAACCTATGCAGTCTTGAAAGTTTCAAATAATAATTTGTGTTAATTAATAGGGGTCGATTTTTAGACATCGTCGACCCCCAAAATCAGTTTTGGTTTATGTCAACTCCTGGAAAACCGATTACGACCCCAGAGGGTTGATATCGCCTACTTTGGGAATCCCTGGTTTAAACGTAAATATTATTAGGTAACTACCTGACAGCATACTCAAAATGTGCCCTAATGGCAATATTAAACTGTTCATTTCTGTCTTTCAATTCACATGAATCAACCAAAGTGACTGATAAAGCATAAAGTTAATCTCTCTCTCTGTTCACAAAATTTTACATGGACGTATTGATTCGCCCTATTAAACATATTTACTTAACTTCAATACCAATTATCGATGTAGAAAACCAGCAGTTTTTTCTCTTCAAGTGTATCGTAATAATACCAATCGATTGGTTCGAATGTGTCGCCTTTATAATGAACTCACCAAATTAAATGCGAACATTGATATTTTTAATTCTAGTCAATTTAAGTTTATGAATAAATGCAAAAAAAAATCTCACAATCGGTATTGATATCTATTGTCGATTTTTCACTCATATTGTTTATATTATTTGTAAAATGAATATGAACAACTTTTTATAGAATATCTACGTTGTTGTTGGTTTAATTAGCACATAGTTTGGATTATAATCTGGCCCTGTATATTACATTGTTATTGTTTCATTTTCAATGATTGTAATCTGTTTTGTGTTTAAATAAATAAATCGATTTCATTGAATACCATCGCGTGGTGTCCTTTCAGTTTTTGCTTTTCAATAAAATTGTTTCATTTTCGGTAATCCGTCTAATATCAGCATCACATATATACCATTTGATTAAAAGACGACTATGAAACATTTCTATATATTATGTTTTTTTTGCCATGTTTTATTTATTTCTTGTTGTTTCCTAAAACATCATAACAAGATTAGACAATGCAGCTTAAAATCCTTGGTAACAAGGACGGCAATGCGGACTTTTAAATCCTTAAATGACGAAACGCATTTTTCTCGTGTTTCCATCTTAAATTAATGCATTACATCATTACGATATCTTTGGTTTACCTTCTCGAAACAGCTATATAAAACAGACATAATATATAAAGCAGGTTATCAACAAGCAAATCACGGAAGCACAACTTCTCAGTTAATGCTAATGATTCTATATGTCACATACCTACATCAATTACAACGTGACAGTTATCGGTCTGCACTTTCAAGTAATTGAATCCCTGCAATTTACAAGTAAGTTCATGTGTATTTTTAACGGTACAGCCTACTTACATAAAGGCTCATGACTCATTACACACATTATTCACGAATGAAAGCTTACCATGAATTATTTTCAAAGGACCGGTCACTGAACGATCGTTGCAAGGGTCAATATCGATAGCCCTTCTCCGTTACATGATATGATGACAACAATTGATGAAACTTCATGCGTATCTTTAAATTTACTTTCAAGTTAGTATACCGCATCTCGCAAGTGGATAATTTTTAGATTTATATATGCAAGTCAATTATTGTCGCTTTCATTTTACGGCTCCCTAACCATTTTGACTGTCTGTCCGTCAAGATTTCAAAGATCATAATAACGTTGCTGTGGGATTTTTTATTTTTAGTCAATAGATAAGAGATATTCAATGTAGTAAAAAATGTGCAACCCCCTAATATCCACCCTATACTTTGGGGCAAGTATAGGTTGAATATTTTCAGCCTAGAAGGCTTATAACAGAATAAAGAACGCCAGGGTGGTTTTAGTAGACAATACTATGCAGTCATTATGAATCTCAAACTACCTCACCTATCAATAGGACGCGTATTATTAAATATTGTATAACTAGCAGACAAAAAAATCGTATCGCTAATAATTTTTAAACTGGCCCAAGCTTCCGCTGTATTTATTTACGTTGTAACTCCTTACTCCAAGAAACCAATATGATGAAAACCCCCGCAATTGTTTTACTCTGTCATAATATTAACACGTGTTGTGAATATAAAAGTTACCAATACGATATATTATTATGTTCTCCTATCATCTGGAACATGTATTTAGGTATTGTTTAGTCACCAGAACAAATTGTGCAATATCCGTATCATCGGAACTCCGCTATTTAAAACAATTTTCGTCAAGGGCAAAACACCACTCAACCGCAGCCGCTTGATGCCTTCGTACTTCAATAAAAACAAGAGTAGTTGACGGTTACATAAATTGAGATAATTACCTACTTTTTTCACATTACAAATGTTCGAAATCGCCTTCACTTTGTACGAGCGTAGCAAGTTATGACGTCATTTCTTTAACGAGTCGATTAGTGTAAACATTAATCTATACTAATATGGTAAAGAGGAAAGATTTGTTTGTTTGCATTGAATAGGCTCCGAAACTACTGAACCGATTTGAAAAATTCTTTTACTTTTGGCTAGCTTTTTTCTTTGAGGCGGAGGAAATGCATTTCGCACACTACCGGGTCGTTTGCTAGGGATTAGACCAAAGCGATGAGAGGAAACCACACCAGTGGCCACAGAGTCAATCGCCGGCATGTGTGAAGACTCGAATACTCAATACTCCACTAAAACTGTTGGCAAGCTACACTATCCCCGGGTGACATAGGCTATATTATATAATCAAAAAAACTAGAGATCCTCAGTAAAACTCCAATTATGTAACCCAAGGTGTAATAAAATTACCTAAAATATTCTTTACATCGCGTTGCGCTGCAAAAACTATTGATGATAGAATAAAATAATATACTTCGACTTTGCAGAACATGCATGCATTATTTACAAAAAGTGTCGGACAGCATATGTCTAACTACTATAGTTATGCCACAATAAGTGTTATTTTATTTTAAAAATTTAATTGAAATGTCGCCGCTAGAAAAGGCTATTTATTCGTATCTCGGTAGTTATCCTCATCAAAATATTAAATATCCAAAATATCCAATTACTTTATTCATGATTGCTTCAATACCTTTATATTACTTTGTGAATTATTCAATTCGGACATTTCATTCGAAAGATATCACGAGTTTAAAAATGTAAGTATTAGAAAAAAATTGCGTGGTCGCCGCTCACCCTGTTCAGCTAGCTAGGCAGTACTTTAGCGTCACTGGGGTACGGGCCGTACGGGAGGGGAGTCAATGTCAAAAAATGAAGTGTCGCGCGATTGGCTCCCTACGCCACGGTCGCGTGCGGAATCGATTAATTTTAGCATGAAAATATTTTGAATTCGTTTAATAGGTAATTAAACTCAACAAAAAAGTTATTTTTAGATACCCGTGCGTAGCCGAACATGATGATACCATGGTATTTTGATGTCCGCTCTTTTATATCAACATTGTTTAAGAATTTATTGGGAAATATATCAGCTACATGCTACCCAATTGAGAGTTCAGATCACATCAATCATGTTTATTATACATACAGTACAGATTAATACCCCTAATTAATTTTCCCTATTTCATTTAACCTGTTGTAAGCTATAAGTGCAGAGGGTTAATAATTTATCATATAAATATCGCCTTCAATCAAAACACCATGAGATAAATAGGTATGGATGGCATACCTACAAATATATAGGTTTTGCAAATTTATTTGGATTCCGTTTTTGATTATTTGACTACAGACTCTGACGAACAAAATAATATAATAATAACAGATCCCCATCTCTTATAGTGAAACTGGCTAAAGAAAGCCGAATTTGCAATAGGAAACTGATTGTGCCACAATGTGTTACGAGAAGTTAGTATTACATTTTTCAGTCACCCAATCATCACTATCAACCTCATAGACGCAAAGCACGTGTATGCTATACTCTGATTTTTAATTACCTGAACTAAAATGACAGCTGCGATTGACATAATTTTATGTTGCAAGCATGGAGCAAATGTTATAATAAGTAGTATAGCTCATTCATAAGTGAGTTGTGTGAGTTGAATCAACAATTCATATAACTCACTTAAGAATAAGTCATACTACAACACTATATGCTCAAAGCTTGCACCATTATAAAAATTCGAACGCAGCTATCATTTTAGTCCAGGTAATTAAAAATCCGAGTATACATCAGTTTTAAAAATCGCCACTTCATTTGACGTTTTTGTAGGATCCGTCTATGCTTTTATTCAAATCGTCCGAGACTACGTAGCACTATAGCCTAAAAGATGTTCACCTTGAAACCCTAAACGAATACTTGTGTATTCTAGAACATTAATCATATTCAAGCTGACAATAATGGCTACAAATTAAATAGCATTTTCAAATACACGAGATGTCATATAACCGGGATTCATATCAAATTTACTTCGACCACCTTATTGTGACCTTATCCCTTTTTTTTTTGTTTCAAATAAGTGGCCATAGATTAAACTTACCCAAAACGTAAAATGCAATTCTACTTCAGTACTAACTCCATCTACATCATAATGAAAGCTATAATGTTACAAATAAATCATAATTTTAACATTAACGACCTTACATTGACTTTCATATATTTTAATTAACGATGTGATTTCTTCAGTTAATGATATTAAAATTAAGAACTATGTATAAATATGTATTTACGTTTGATATACTTTTCGCAGATATTTAAAGTTAATTGCTTTAAATGTATAAATACACAAAACTTTGTTATTTTGACTACAATTTTGTTTTCGTTTAAAATACGATCTCATTACCACTAAGAGAAAGTTATTTAACTGGTTGCAGTTTTTTGAAATATTTATGTTTTTTATTACAGTACAAAAACGTTGCAGGTCCCACGTTCCTTCTTCTTCTTTTTCAATATGGCATTGCACGATTTGTCTGTCAAGCCAGTGTGAAGTAGTCATGAATATCAAAAATAATAATTAGCAAACAAAAGCTTCAGCCCAATTATAGATTTTGACTGGCGCTAAGCAAGCGAGTTCTTGTGGCAACACGGAAAGGCACAATTCAGTAAGAATTGAAATTTTTAACACATACAATTCATCTTTAATCAATATTAGACATTTTTCAATTGCACATCAAAACATCGCCTTACAAGTTTCCGTCAACAATTAAACATTTCCTTTTGCGTGTCAGTAAACCGCAAGCAACGTTAGTGTTGGAACGAACATAAGCTGTGGTTTTTATTTTTATAATTGTGCAGCAAACAAACAGGCAGAGAGGATTTGCAAAGCGGTTACCGCAGTCTATAGACTTTTATAACTCCAGGGGTGAAGATAACGTGTTGCCAGCCTATGAGATGGCATACGAGGGATGAAATAAATGATTCCAGAATGGCTCTCCCATATCAAAAAGTTTTTTAGCTTACAATGACCAAATAGAGATACGCCAAAAAAACTGTCGCATATCGTCTGATTCCGGGCTAAAATTCATTTACTCCATTGGTCATCGGTCCTGCAACAGACGTGACCGGTCCACTACCACTTCAACTTACTAATTTTGCGGCCTATGCCGATTACCTTGGTTCTTTCTTACGGATATCCTCATTTTATCCATAAATACCAATATAGATCACAACACAGTTCAAAGCGTAAACAGATAAAACTATTACCTACTAGCTGTTACCAGCGACATCGTCTGCGTTTATTTTTTGTTTGCTCATTGAATTAAAAACCGATTTTTAACAAAAGAATAAACCAAAATTCATTTTCATTTCATTCATTTCATACAACTTAAGGAATTATAAGGGTGCCCGTACAAATTTGTATCCTAATTTTAAGAATTGATTGCCCTTTAAGACTGTTTTTGAGACATAAGATAAATTACATAAGTATATTATCCTTTCCCAAGATAAAATTTGTCTCTTTGCCATTTTTCAATCTGCTATACTTTTCTTGTTAAATGCTAATAAACAGGTTTTCTGCCCGTTTACCAACCAACATCGTTGAAACGTAACAAACAAACAGTTACTTTCGTATTAGTTATAATACTGTGCAGTCAGTATAATTGAAACAGATTATTCAAAATACTACTACCGCTTCCGCAAAAATAGTTTAATAATTTATGCCTTCTCCGCAAATCACCGGCAGTGTATATAAAATGTTTTATTTACGAAACATATCCACTAATGCATCACACCTTGACCTTGCTTCTTGCCAATCACAAAATCTTGTCATTGAGATATTTCCTGACAGAGATCTTCGGATATTAAGCAATGTCACTCAAATTTTTCGGTGGGTTTGTGTTTATTGATAACATCCTTTACAATTTTTATCAAATATTTGATAAGTATCATTCAAATGTACATATTATACTTATTTTTTATCCGGTATTTTCTTTCTTTTTAAACAACTTATTAACCTTTTTTTTATTGCTGGAGGACAGCAGACAGGCTGACGGCCTGATGGAAAGTGGTTGCCATCGCGTATAGGCATTTTCAATACCAAGTGTTACCAATGTGCTGCCAGCCTCGAAGGCGGGACTGGAACCTGGCCCCGAATGCGCTGAGACGTAAACTCAGGGCTGTTATGGCAGGATACTCCAGACTAGGAGTGGTAGGTAGTCATCTAGACGGGCAGGTGTCCTACTACCTTACTGTGCCAGGTGGTAAGGCATTTGCCCGACTGGATGGCGACCACCCCTGGACTAGAGTATGCCGCCATAACAACCTTGTGTTGTGTTCCGGCATTAGTGACCAGGTTCCAGTCTCCTTTAAGAGAGCAGCAGCGCATTTGTAGCACCTTTGTTGTTGCAAATGTCCATAGGCGATTGTAACCGTTTTCCATCAAGTGGGCCGTCTGCGTGTCTGCTGAACTCCTGCAATAAAAAAATTAAAAAAAAACTGAGTTTTTTGTTAGATCTGACGATAGGCCGCTTTTGTTACATGTAAGTCTTTGATTCGTTTTCTATGATGTTAGGGCTTCATATGAAGAGTCCCTTATTGTTTTTATTATAATCAGTTCCTAAAATCAAAAAAAGGTAGAAACAAGCTCGCTTTCTCATTTGTAATGTATTTGTGTATGGATTTTTACGCCATTATGATCGCGTCTATTGTTATTGGTATCCTGTAACAAATATCTGATCGGGATAAAAATTATCTTATGTTTAAAGTTACCGAGAGTACATATGTATCAAATTTGATGATAATAGATTCATTTCCACAGTTACCTACCTTAAACATAAAACAAACAAATACCTATGTTAAGCGTCAGAAAATTTATGTTTTAAGTCATAATATTTACATAGTACGGCTTTTTAACCGACTTCAAAAAAAGGAGGAGGTTCTCAATTCGTCGGGATTTTTTTATGTATGTTCACCGATTACTCCGAGATATATGATTCGATTTACGTGATTCTTTTTTTTTTTCGACGCGGAATAGCTGTCATTTGGTCCCCTAAAAATTTGACATAGTTTGGCCCAGTAGTTTTCATTATACGAACATTTTTTATGAAAAATTTTCTATTCCATATGTACACCGATTACGCTGAGATTTACGTGATTCTTGTTTAGTTTGATGCGGAATAGTTGCCATTTGGTCCCCTAAAAATTTAACATAGTTTGGCCCAGTAGTTTTCATTTTACGAATATTTTTTTCTTCCCGTTTCTTGGGACCTATATTTTTAAGGAGCGCGGCACCTTTCGTAGGTCTACCCATACATAGCTAGACACTAAAAAGTAACAAAAAAATAAAAAAACTTAGTTTAAAAACTAAAAAGTATAAAATAACTTATTTCTAAAGCTATTATTATTAATATATATTATCTAAAACATCTTGAAGTCGGTGCAAAGTAAAACATAAAAATTACTATATTTTGAAAATTACTAAGCACCGACTTCAAAATGTTTTAGATAATATATATTAATAATAATAGCTTTAGAAATAAGTAATTTTATACTTTTTAGTTTTTGAAGTCGGTTTTTTTAAACGAAGTTTTTTTTCTAGCACTCTACTTATTTTATGTTAGAACTCAGGATGATTAGACTCATACAAATCTGTAAACTTATCCACTCCCACTATTATTTCACAAATAATAAACCAGTCATTTCTGCTTTGCCTGTATTGTAACATTTGTTAAGGAAAGGTATTTAATAAACAAGATCAAAAAGTTATTAACCGACATTTTGTACTTCGACATTTACCTTTTATTGAAGTAATTAATAATGATGCTAATTAAGATAAATTACAGTCAGGTAATTATTATTTTATGCAATTAATCATTGTTATAGTTACGCTTCTAAATAGAACATCTCAGTCTATGACGGCCATTCGACTGGTCTAAGCCGTCAACTGCCTAGTTCGCTGGAAAGTAGAGGTACCTGCGTTCCATTAGTCGATTACACTAGCTAGCAAGGCAAAATGTGCGGAATCGAAATAAAAACATCCAGTATCTTATAAAATCACTAATCACATGTACAAGGCAATTTTCTTTGTAAATGATTTTCAGATCTTGAATTTTGTTAGAATTTTTCCTATATAGTTCAAGAGTTAAGCTCGGATTAGATGCGCCTTTCTTTCCATCTGCTGAGGAATCGAGATGTGGACACAAGTTACAATCATTTTGTAATATTATTTTCGTAAAATATTAAAACAGGGCGTTAAAAACTTCTATCTACGTTAATTGATGACTTAAATATTTGTTTAGAATTTTAAGAATTATTAAAATTCTAAACAAATATTTAAGTTATCAGTTGTTAGCAAAGTTATTAATAAGCTCCAAAAGTCCATTTAGTTGTATTTAGTTTTCCCGTTAGAAGTGTAACAGTATTAGGTAGATTGAATAATTAATTTTGGTGTAGTGTATGTGTAACTTGCTATTTATGTCTCTGTTCTTTTCCTAGATCATAAGTATCCATTTTTGGTTTAAATATATTATTATGTATTGCTTATGGAAATACTGTAGGATACTTTTAATAAGAAATAAAAGTAGTGGTCGCCCGTAGTCGAAATTCGACCATAATAATTAATGTCAATAACTATACCTACTTCTATAATCACCGATTTCGCCAAGGCTACACTGTTAATTTGACTTTAACAATAAAGAGTATATATATTCGTGTGTGTGTGTGTCAAATATATGGTAGTGTGTGTAATATTTTTCTATTGATTTAATGTATGTTATATGCATAATTAAAATAACATTACCATTCTGCTCTCCGTCTCTATATACGTATAAACTATAAGTGTGCGAAATTTCATACTCTTCCATCAGCGCCATTTTCGTAAAAAGGCGTACAAAGTTGTTGCTGTTTTTGCTTCACGTATATATATATATATATATATATATATATATATATAGAGGGAGAGAGAGAGAGAGAGATAATATATAGAAACAAATAAAAACATTTAAGGTGTCATAATAGAAATAATTTTAATTATTGTTTAAATAATAATGATTTTAATGTTTGGCTCTATTTACTTGTATATATATATTTATGTTGTCATAAGTATATACCTACACGTGTGCCAAATCTATGAGGCTGTGCCTTTTTGTACACAAAAATTATAAAAAAAGTATCTCAGTTGAATGTTCGCTCCCTTATGAAATATTGTACAGAACTGCTTTATAATTTTTCACCACCTTTATATTATAAATTTCTTTTTCAACCCTAATTTAGGTTACTCAAGTCTGGCGGCCTACGTAAGTTTTAATTTTTTCATAATTCCAATGCACTATTGCGTAGGTAGAGAGATAAAGACTTGGTAGTGTTCTTTCTATATGTCTCTATACAATACTGAAAGAATATTTTATTCAAAATTTTTACTTATTTTACAAAAATCTTCGAGGAGAAGGCCTGTGAATACAAAGAAAAGGTTGCTTTTTGCTATTAGGCTATGCTAAAATATGAAAAATACAACGATTTTTGTAGTAAAACTTGTCCATACAACCATTAAAATTTCTAAAAACATTAAACTTGACGCTCACAAAAGCTGTTAAAGGCCTCTCACTTAGCAAACGTCTTCGTATTTATGTGAATTTAATGGTATACCTAAAAACAAGCTTCTTACAATACTTGTGTACTTTTAAATAAAAAAATATTTAAAGCCTTTTTTTCGATTAAACAGAGCCACGCACGGTTTGTGAATTTAGCTGGTGTAAAATATTCATGTATATTCAAATTTTGAAATAATTTTCAAGCATAAGAAAAAATCAGCCATAACTCTCATGCCAGTTTCAGTAACATTTTAGACCTTTGAGTGACACCAAAGGAGTTCTTAGATCAGCACGAAGTCACGTATTATGAACATTCCAGATTTTTCGCATAAACAATAACGGTCTTGTTCATATTGAGATAATGTAAATTTGAAGGGTTTTTTTAAGAATCATAAAGATTCCTTAAAACTTACTTTAACTCACTATGAATAAGACCGTACATATATTTAAAATAATAATTATCCTATAACTATTGCTTGTTTTTAGTCGAATGTAAAGTTTGTTAATAAAACTGTACTGTAACTGTAGCATCACTCATCGTTTTTCCGCCAAAACCTTCCCAAGACAACATTCAATCTTGGATCAAACTTGTACGAATCGATAAAATTGACTTCATGCTACCCAATAGTCGCCTCATGAATAAAAAAGCCTGTTAATTTTGGCCAAATATTATCGCAAGTGTCGATTACATTTTGTTTTAAAAAGATTCAACAAGAGCGTATCAGACGATGAAAGGCTCTTCCTATATTCAATGCAACGCATAACGCCTACGGAACCCTAAATGGTGAGATTGTTTGATTGTTAATTTGTCACTGTTTCACAGTAATTGGAATGAACCAATTATGATTAGGTTGGATATATATCTATTTTTTGCAAACGAGAAGGTTGTTTATCCCAGAAATCGGGATAGTTTCTGCAGCATATGGATCTAAAGTATACGTAAACTGAGCCGCGTAGAAAGCCATAGTCAGTTCATATTTTCAATAACCTTTTTTGAAATAATATTACGCATAGAAAATCAACTCAATACAGGCTGTCTGTGACCAGTAATTAATGTTTATTGTTTCTCCATACACATATTTCTATCCTTATCGCTTGCGATTTATTTAATTTACACATCACGTTAGAATTATTGGAAAATAAATAATTAATTACAAAACTCACCAAAAAATTTAAAATGGAATATCATTTTTTATCCTTATTCACGTAACACGTTATGATCACGAAAGAAACGCACGGTGGTTTTTTTTTCTCCGAGCTCGCTCGCGCGGCACCTGAGTTGGCGAGTGACACGGGCGGCTTGCGCGGGCGCACGTCTTTCTGAGACTGCCTTCTTTTACACCAACTGATAGGTCGGTAACTGACTTTGGATCCGCACACTGCACTCTACGAAGGCCTCACCTCGCATGCCACTTTAAACACTCGACCGTCAATCAACGTTAGCGAGGTACCTTAAACCTAATTCCACTTAGTCAGGCTTCGATAAAATGGATTTTTCGTGTAATGTTTTAGACGTGTCGTATTATAATCAAATTTACTATTTTGACCAAATAGTAATTAATTTAAATCTCAATACAATGACTAAGGACCACGAACTAAATAACAAATAACTATAAATATCTTAACAATACATTTAATTTCACAGATATTGTTGTAATATTTTATTGACAAATTTTATTTACTCCATAATCAAATGACGCACATCGGCGTGTTACACAATATTATATATACACACACACATACACACACATATATATATCTACCAAATCAGCAAATCTTGATATACTTACGCCATTTGAGAAAATATAGGTGTTGTGCAGGACCAGTAGTTTGACCCGACACTAACTGTTGCTGGAAACCATGGAAACCCTTATTTGTTTAGCGTTTTTTTAATGTTTTTATTTAAATCTTTCATTACAAAGTCACAGGGCAGTCTACGGCCTTATTCATAGAGAGTTAAAATGTGGTTAAAGGCTTATTTAAGACAAATCGTCAAAAAATATTATTCACAAACACATATAAGCGTTAAAACGCCTTACAAATTTACGCTAAGTATCATTAATTAAAAGCATAATAAAGTGTTAAAACTTATTATGGACAAAACGGTATTCATAATCGCATATTAGTACTAAAGCGCTCTAAACATCCTCGCTAAAATAGCTGGAACCCTACTTTTAAACGTAAAAAATGGCGCATTTCAAACAACTTATTTTTATTTGTCATTTGACCTGTCAGAACTGTATCGTTTTTCTCTATTTGTGTATCCAGCCAGTGCGAACTTTCCATTAATATTTAAGTTTCTATGGCTACGTTCCATTAAGGACTCATAACGACCACTTTCGCTACCACGATTTATCCTGCTCCACTTGCTTGCCGGCGTTACAATCGTATACCCAAGTGGAACGGCTATTCGACCCACCTCTTGACATGGATCGCTGTGAGCGTTGTGTGATCGAAAATGATGACGTCATTAGGGACGTTTTCGCCACGACCGCAACGACCGCGATCGCCTTGTGGAACGGCTAATTGAGCATTTAGTGCGTTGTGAGCTAGTAATGGAACGTCCTGTATGTGGTACAAGAATGTCCATAGAATATAGAGGTCCTATGCACTAAATATCTCAAACTGGTATACTTGCGCTATCTATTTCCCTCACCACTTTCCTGCACGCTGCTGTGCAAGTGGGCATCATGTTCACGTTAATATTTTTTATTAGCTTTTTTCCATAGACAAATCCCTCAAAATATATATTTCATTATGAAATGGCTGTATCATATACAATAGACGCATGTTAGTTAAAAAAGATTTGAGAAGCGTTTATGAATAAAGTTTTTTTACGAACGTATGATAGACTGAAAACATTTTAAGTAGTAGTAGTAGTAGAATTCGCCACAGAGGCAGGCAAGGGAATCTTAATCCATACAGCTAATTCTGATGTTTAAGTCTTCATATAGTAGCGCAGTTGAATTGTAGGCTACAAACAACGCTATTCAACGGAGTTCTTGTGAAAACTCGAAAGGCCACATTTGACTATACAGTTCACATTTCTCACAAAAACACATAATTAGTACTCAAAAACTATCAATATCCTACTACTATTGTTCATTTTAGAGTAATTTTACACAGTTTTAGAAAATAAAACTGCACAGCACAACATCTCCTTTCAGTTCCCGCCACAAACTCTAAAAACATTTTAACTGATGAAGGATTCATATTGTATATAGGGGTTCTTGACGGGACCTTGAAAAATGATGTTTTTTGGTGTAATCTTATTTTCCATAACTGTAATAGCAGAGTAATAATAATAAAATATGTAATAAATTTTATAAAACGTAAGTAAAGTAATTTAATATTAAGTTATACTGGCTAAAAGTGAACAATAATTGAAGGATGTTAACTGTTTTTAAAGAAGAATTATCTGTTTGTGTTAAAAATCTGAGGTGATTATTCAAATATGCTTTTTCGGGGGCTCGAAACAACAAAAAATCCTTGTATTAGCATCAGTCTAAGACCAATAATTTGGCTAAGTATGTGGCTGGGGATTCAGAATTAGGGACGAGCCACACGGACAATGGTTGGCACCGCTCCCGACGACTCTAATAAATGAATGAATTAGTTCTTCAGCACGATCTCATGTGTAATTTTTAAACTGATTATTTGTTATTATTAAATGTTTGCAGCGTAAGAGGTCTTAAATGAAGAACCTTTGCTCTAAATAATGTGTATATTTTAGTATTTTACAATATAATTTGGTAATCGTACAATCCTTGGATTTACATTCAGTTGTTAATTTGAACACAGATAAAACTTATGTATATAAAAGATTCGAATATTGGCTGTTGGCCGTAGAGTACCCAGTTCCTTCTAGATAATTTTGACCTTGCGCGTACACACAGTCGCGAGCGTACTGTTTTCTTGCTCGATTTGATGGTGTATACATGCCTTGGTAAATCGTGTGCCGACAATAGTGATTCTTAGATTATGGCGTATTTTCAAGACAAATTTTTGTTCAATGTATAACATATTGTTGTATAACTAATACAAATAATAAAATTTGGAACATTTCACAATAAAATAAAAATAACGAAAAAGCTGTTAAAAAGTTACTACATAAGAAACATCTTTTATCATTATGATTGATTTATTTTTTATGGCTAATTTGTATACGAATTGATATATATATAAAAATGAACCACTCTTATTTTGGCTTTAGGCTTTGGATTCCATATTTATGAATGTTTGATTCGATCTGGATACACAGATCGTGCAAAGCTATTTAAAAAGAAGAAAAGTACCTTACCTAGATAAAAAAAAAAGTTTTTTTAAAATTTGTTGTGTTTCTGGATGTGAGGCATTTTGAACCATAGCTGTTTGCTATAGGTATTGGAGTGCTGGGTCCCAGAAGGATACATTTTCGTATTACTTTTAGATGAAGGATTAAAATGGTATCTCTGAGATATAATAATATGAGATATAGATTCATTACTACAGTCTACCATTGTGACGAATAAAATATTAATTACTTGACATGTCTTTTATTTGCTTGTATTCATAGACAAAACTTTTTTTATGAAATGGCAACATTCATGAAACAGGATTATGATAATAAATAACAAACGAGTTTAAAGCTTAAAATACATTTTATGTAACAAATTATTAAAACTTGTATTAGCATTTTTTTATGAATAAGACGGTTACGGTCTTATTCATATTGAGTTAGATTTCTTTTCCTTTATTAAAGGAGAAAAAGCGGTATAACAAACACTTCAGCAATATGTTTTTTTGTAACAATTATTAACATACATTCGTTTTTTAATAATTATTTTATGTATTTTGAACTAATGCAATATTTAACAAAAGTTATCTGTAAAAACGTGCACAAGGAATAGTATTAAAATTCTAACATTTATCAAATTAGATACTAACAATTATCGTACAAAACGTATAAAACGGCAAGATGTTTGCTGTAATTTAAATCTTTCATTTATTAAAATATCATGAAAACAAACATTAGATTGCTATCCTCGTATTACTTGTGAGTAAATATTGTTCTAGATGATAGATAATAATACATGCGGGTGTACATATCCAATACTGCATTACCTATTTATTTATATACATTACATATAAAAACACCTACTAACCCAGATACGCTATGCATTATTAGAATATGTGACTTTCACAATGATCATTTGCAAATATCTAATGTTTATTGAACGGGTCTGTAATGAATGACACTTTACATGCAATATCCTAGGAAATTTTTAACATTATATTTGTTTAAGAAAAAGTATACCTACACATGAATTTCAACAAGTTCCGAGACTTGTTAAAAATCCGAACCTTGTTGAGAAGGTATCCTGTATTTTAACCGATTTGAAAAAAGGAGGATGTTCTCAATTCATCGTGTAAATACTTTTTTGTATATGTTCAGCCATAACGTTGTTGTTTCTGAACCAATTTTGATGATTCTTTTTGTGTTCGATTCATAGTATCTTAGTAGTAGCAGCCTGGTGTAAATTTCATTGTTATTGGACTTTGGGTTTAAAACTGTAGCAATAATTTTGAGGTATATCATTCATAACTTTTTTGTTTGATTTAGTATAGCTTCAGAATAGTACCGTATAAATTTTATTGCTATTAGGCTCTGGATTCCGAAGATATAACAGAAAATTTCTCAAAATCAAAAAGAAAACGTATGAAAAAAAATATTGTTAGGTTTATAACAATTCTAAAACGAGTAGGTACTTAATTAAGATCAATAACATGCTGTACTAGATTCGACTAGGACTAAGAAAGCATACGATGAAAACCGATAACAATAAAGCACGACCGCGTAAATCGAGTTATGAGATCCGTCGTATTTAGAAAACGTCAACGATCGGAATTGAGATTCAGACGAAAATGCTGCCTAGTGACACCAGACGATGGGTATAATCATTTAATTTAACAATTTTTGCGGCCGACGGTCGTGTCAAGCTGGTTTTCTGCATACCAAAATGCACGAGCCGCGCCGCGGCAGCGGCCGGTGGCGCTAGAACCAACATTTGCCTAGCGATACTTCAATAATTTAAATTTGACGGCACTTATTAGAAGTTCCATTTACCTTCGAGCTGCGCTCAATAACGTTTTCTAAATACTCTTCCGTTTCATCAGCTATAGTTTCCGCATTCGAGAAGCTTATAAGGGATATCATATATGTAACTTAAAAGTGTATTATGTATTTGATCGACTCAGCATATAAAGCCGTTGCCGCCATTTTATAGTAAGCGACATTTGGACCTAAGTATATTTTTGTTGCAAAAGATATTTTAAACTATTATTACGTTGAAGACTTTCAGTTTTTGATTCAGCGGGGTCTAATTGAACTAATCTTGAAAGTCTTAATACAAAATAATAGTTTATAATACCTTTTGCAACAAAAGTTAATACTTAAGTCGGGTTAGGATATTATCAGTTTTTCCCGAATAAATTGTTTGTTTCTAAATTTAGTTTCAACTGACGTTTAGATAAAGACAAGTAACCATGCACATTATGTATATATATAGTATATAACTTGTGTACGTATATTTAACTGCTCACGAAAATAACAGACACATCTTTAGGCAAAATAATAGGCAGACTTGTCGCTTAGAGCAGTCTCTTCCAGGCAACCTAACTTATAGGACAATAATATAATAATAATAATCTAGCGATGTAGGTGGTGCATAAATTCAGTTTTTTTTTAAATATGTAATAAATTTTTCTAACGATATATTGCTTGAATTTTAGTGCAAAACAGTATCAGTTAGCCCGGACATGAGCGCTCGGTGGGTAGTGCGGCAAGCCCTCCAAGTTGTACAAAACGGTACCACAGAAGGTGATGGTGACGGTGAAGTCGATGGTGAAAATGAAGAAGGCAGATGGGGATCTGTCAATGAGTTTAACTTATGTGTACGGACTGGAAGGGACGCCCCGCCGATGCCTCTAAGAGGTATTGAAAGATCTCATGCCATACAGGTAATATTTGTTTCCAATTCAAATTCATATGTTTCTATTCAATCTTAATTCCTCTAGAGCACATTTTCTGAAGGTTGTAGATATAAGTTAAAATTTATGACTACTTTCCACTCTGTGTATGTGTACTTCGCAAGGTGACAAGGTATTACTGCTGTTTTATTACTTCGGGTATAACCATACTAATCTAAACTATTTACTAATCTAACAATGGTTCTGCTATATTAATTAAACAAGTTATTTTAGTTTCATATCAAATACAATTATTTTTTGCATGTATTGCAAAGTATTTCACTAAAATTTTCGATTTATTCCAGATGTCTCGAATAAGACAGACTCTCTCCAATGAAGATGGGTTTGATTTAGAGCATGTAAATGCGAAAAACAATCCCTGTGGACTGGTTTTTGAATTAAGGAAGAAAAATCAAGGCATAAAGAAGTAAGTATAAAGTCTATAAGTCTATGTAATTTCTATAGTGGTATACAATGATCTAGCGACATCCATCTTCGATTGTTGCGAATTTATTATCAGAAGTTAAACTGCATAAAATTCACCAATTTTATATAGCTTTATATGCTGGAAAGGAGGCCTGAAGCATCCGCTTTTGAAGGAACGAATAATAAAATTGACACGTGTTTAATATACTAGTAGGTGTAGGAGATTGCATAAAGTTGCACTTTATTTTGATACTCATGTTTGTGATACGAATCTGCGAAAACGGCCACTTTAGGTCCCAAGATTTTTCAATCCTGAAAAATTTACGTCCGGTTCCAAAATTTGACATATTTATTACTTTTTATTGAGAATTATAGGTCGAATAAAAATTATTTATTTACATAATGATATATTTTTATATGTGGAATAAATAGTATGTTCCTGAAAAATATTAATAAAGGCTATTTTTTACAGGTTTGTCACAAGCAGAAAAGGTGACAGCGGTACGTTCGTTGCTATTGAAATTACCGAAAGCGCACTACACCATACTTTTTACTTCGTATGCCTGTTACAAGCTATTCCCGAGAAATCCAAAAGTTGCCATGTTCGAGCTTGATTCGTACGTACATCGAGAAATCATGCATAAAATATAACACGTTTATTAAAAGTTTTACTTATTTCAACTTTGATTTTTTTATTATCTCTTATTAATGATAGTGCCTACCCCGCAAGGGAACTGGCGTGAAGTTATGTATGTATGTATGTATGTATAATGATAGTTTCAGATCAATATTTAGTACACAATTTTAGTTATACATAGAGAAAGAAAAAATTGAAACGTTCAATTAGACTATTTTCATTTAATACCGAAGTCGATTTGCCGTTGGACTTTTAAATTTCAACTTCTAGCCCAGTCATTTGGGGTGAAAAAAAGGGTTAGGTAGATAGTTGGCAAGTTTTCCGTGAGTTTTGAAACGTAATTTTATAGATTTTGATGTGCTTGTTCCTGAATGTCAATTTTGCCATCTCGTACCGTGCCTGTTGTGGATTATTTTATATAATACATATTTATTGGCGAAAACGTAAATAAATAAAATTCGCCTCTAAAACATTATATTTGACTTGCTCTTAGGAAAATTTTCTTACAAGTGACATAACAAAAAACAAAGAAATGATATTACATATAAATTTAAATTATAAAAAATAATACATTCTAAAAAGTTCCAACACACTCCGGGCCCGGCGATGCGTATGCGCAGCATCATTTGCACTGTTCAACCCGAGCGCGTCCACTGACTTTGGAGCATCATTCATATGGATCCTCTCGAACGCCAGGCTTTGGATTGCTCTAACTTGTTCATCATTCTACTCGTTCATATGCAACTCAGTGCAAGCCATGTGTCCCTGTTTTATTTTCTTAAAATGAACAAAGAATCCGTAAAATTTTACATACAAAATGATATAACTTTAGATCATATATATCTCAATGGGTATAACTTTGTGTGAGTTGTTCTCCAAAATCCTCGCCACCAAGGAAAAATTGCAGTGTTATTTAATATGTTCTATTATGTTTCACTTTCTGATATTTTTTCTTCAACTATACCTATATAGGTTCTGTTTCCATTTCAGAAATAATTTTTTTTGTCACCTCACTGTATGGTTCTCTGTTAAGCGTTCTTACCTTCTCAATTTGATCGAAATCTTCTGACCTCAACATCTGGTTAAATATAACTGTTGTGTTCTTATCTTTTCGATCTTTCAGAAAACTCTTAATTGTGTAGCAAACAGCGGCCATTAGATATGTAGAGATACATCGAAAAGCTGGTCCCGTTCACATCACACAAGTCCTGAGATCCATCAGTGGTTGATAATTTATGTAGTGCGTAATGATTCCATATTTGTCACGGTCGCCAGATGTTGTGGATTATTTTATATAATACATATTTATTGGCGAAAACGTAAATAAATAAAATTCGCCTCTAAAACATTATATTTGACTTGCTCTTAGGAAAATTTTCTTACAAGTGACATAACAAAAACAATAAAATCATATTACATATAAATTTAAATTATGAAAAAATAGCATGCATTCTAAAAAGTTTCAATACACTCCGGGCCCCGGCGATGCGTACGCGCAATATTAGTTAAAACGTTTTGGTACCCTAACTGCCCGACCGGAGCGCGTCACCAATTTTGTAGAGTCATCTATAAGGACTCTCACATGTTCCAGAGACTGTACGTTTTGAGTTGCCTTTATACGTTCCCCATTCTGAGTCTTGACGCATGCAACTCTAGGGAATCCATCTGTTCCCAATTTTATTTCTTTTACTAATCCCAGAGGCCAGTCTACACGCTTACTCTCTGTTTTAATGACTACAATATCCCCAGGTTTGATCAATTTACAACTACCTTTACCTTGTCTCTGACGAATAAGACCCAAATATTCCAATCTAAAACGGGATTTTAAATCACTACATAACTTATTAATGTATTTTCATCTACTGCTTAAAATTTCACTATCAATAGAACTTAAATTTAATTCCTGACCATTAGAATTAGGTGATCTGAATTGTAATAAGAAGGAACTGGGTGTGAGTGTTTGTAATTCAATATCATCGGTAATAGTTAATGAACGCGAATTTATGATATTTTCCACCTCACATAGAACAGTGACTAACTCATTAAAACGAAGGGCTGCCTTTCCTAATACCCTACGTAAGATTTCCTTCAAAGAGCGAACCATTCTTTCCCAAAACCCTCCCCACCAAGGCGCAGATGGCGGAATGGGACTACAATAGCCCTTTGCACTAAATCGCTTACATATTACACAATTTCTAACAACCTTTTTAACCAAAGTTCTGCCGTTTACAATCCATACAAATTCTCGAAGTTTTAACGACATAGTTTGGTAGCCTGCGTGTAAGTATTCTTTATGCGATTGATAAACTAGCCTTTCGATAATAACTTCTTTACTCGGCAACAAAATAGGCGAAATATAATCATTCGAGTTACTACTATGACATAAACGTGTCTTCACATGTATAATGTTATTTTCTCCCTTAAACGTTTCTAACTTCAGATTCTCACGAACCCAATTACCTCTCGTCTCTAGGCAAGAATTTAAGGAAAAACCATTTTTATCTTTAGCGGACGCATCCAAAACAGACCTTATCTTTGTTCTGATGCTAGACTCTTTAACGACTGCGTGATGAGGCAAATAATGTCCAACATCGCAATTATCATTATCTACCTGCTCAATAATCCCGCATTCTAACCATTCATTAAAAACTTCATTATAATCATTCATTAGCCCTAAACGTGATAATCGTCTAGAAATAGAAATTAATCGTTTTAAAGCCAAGTCATAATTTGTTTCCAAACACTTAGCTTTCCAAGGTAATCTAACTTCATACCTATCTTCGTAGTTACGACGTATTGTATTTTTAAGAAACAAATGAACTTCAGATTCAGTTACACTTTTACTTAAAGCCAGGACCAGCTTTTCGATGTATCTCTACATATCTAATGGCCGCTGTTTGCTACACAATTAAGAGTTTTCTGAAAGATCGAAAAGATAAGAACACAACAGTTATATTTAACCAGATGTTGAGGTCAGAAGATTTCGATCAAATTGAGAAGGTAAGAACGCTTTACAGAGAACCATACAGTGAGGTGACAAAAAACAAAGAAATGATATTACATATAAATTTAAATTATAAAAAATAATACATTCTAAAAAGTTCCAACAGTGCCACTGGCGCCTCCTTAGTGGAAAAATGGACACCCAGTAGCAGTAGTTTTTTGACAATATCTCCTTTCCGACTAATTTTACAACATAAACATCAAGTACAAAATTAAACTCGTCAAAAATTTCCATACTTGTTTGTAAAATCAATTATAGTTTTGGCGCACCAACTACACAAAGTGTACTTCAACATGCGTTTTAGGTAAAAAAATATTTTGTAAAAACCTTAGCCAGAAGGTAAGAAGCTCTTCTTATTTTATTCTTGTCTGAATTGAGCTTAACATTTTGGAATATACTGCTTCTTAACCAGCCACCAGCGCCGAATTTACCTATCATTTTTCTCGCTTCACGTATTGAACGTAGGTAATAAGGTTACTGCTCTTCTTATGCTATAACACTTATACCATGAATTATGGTTCGGAATTCCCGGAATAAGCTGACTATGTAAGTAAGTCTAACATAAAGCTAAAATAAATAGGTACAGGACATGAGTTATTTTTGAGATCAGCGTCTTCAGATATATAACTATACAAACTTCTAATTTCTGAGTGTACCAAATGACAAATAAAAGACATGACAAAAAAGGTACATGTTTTTTAACTCATCTATCATCCTTTGCTTATTCAAGTTTTGTTTTTATTTCATTCCAGAATTGTGTCTGAGTTGAACCTAAGACAACGAACTGCAAACCGGTCGCCTTAAATACAGCGCCTCCAATGAAGAATACTGGCTGCCATAAAGATGGGCTAGTCTGTAAACAAGTCATGATTTGAAGATTATACTACTACCTGATTGTGTAGTTAATAGGTACTCTAACTTCAGCATTTACATTGCCTTTGCAAGCACTTTGTATCACGCGCCTGCAATGAAAATTTATAGCAGGTTATGAATTCCCGAGTAAATTTTTACATTTAACAACTTTGTATATGAATATTGTCTTTATATTATCAGTTTAAAATATATGATATAATCCCGTTTGCTTTAGTTCTGTATTCTTTAGGCAGTAACATGTTTTGGCTTCATCTCTGGATTTTGGAACAAATGCCATATAATAAGTATGTTGTTAAGTATATAATAGATTATAGTTTTTGGGAACGTGTGCTGCCACCTGTGGGTGGTTAGCCGGAAAATATTCATCATGATTGAATAGCGGTATTGATTGCAGAAAACAGTGCCACGGTTTAACGTCCAAAGTCGACAGATATCGCTGTTTTTAATTGAATAAATCTGTAATTAAACTTCGAAATTACAGTATTCTAAATGAGAGTCAGCTCCGAAAAAGAATGCCAGGGGGAAAGCGTAGTTAGAGCTAACATCTGATGGTGCCACTTTTATACCTGAAGGGTAGCGAGAAATTAGCAACGACATCTGGCGGCAAATAGCTGTGCCATAGACATTTAACCAACGGTTAAAATAAAATAATCGCTGGTTAGACATAAAGTTTTAGCGATAATTTTGTTTTAATCATCGATTAAATGTATATGCCAGTTATGAACTTACTTTCGCTAATTGTAATTTAAGAAAAGGTAAAACAACATTTTGAAGCTGATTTCGTCATTATCATCATCTTAGCTTTAAATTCCAGTTGACCGCATAAAAAACGTTCAATAGGTTTTTTTTCACTATATCATACGGTTTTCGGTATCACTTATTATCGGTCCGTTAGGACATACATATACCAAACTTAATGTAGCCAAGACAACGTTTCTTGGATCTAACCCTTTCACCAGCACCTTTTTTTTTATTGCAGGAGATCAGCAGACAGGCAGACGGCCCACTTGATGGAAAGCGGTTACCATCGCCTATGGAGATTTGCACCACCAAAGTTGCTACAAATGCGCTGCTGCTCTCTTAAGGGAAACTGGAACCTGGTCACTAATGCCGGAACACAACTCAAGGTTGTTATGGCGACATACTTTAGACCAGGGGTGGTAGCCATCCAGTCGGGCAAATGCCCTACCACCTGGCTGTGGGTTGTTTTATCGCCTCTTACGACAGGCCGCCCAGCCGCAGGAAATTGTATGCTTTCTCCGTTCCTGCACAGATTTCAAAGCTTTCTGCAATTTAAATTCATTAACTTCTTACATTTAACCATGTTGTCATCCGGAATTTGTATTTTATAAAAATGGCGATCACTTTTTGTTATTGTATAGGTTCGCGTTACGTTAAAAATTACGTTCCTCCTAGTTTTCCAATCAATAATGTATATGAAAAAAGTAAATACTACTGCGTAGCTGTACTTATAGTGAATGATAGACACACAAGATATAATTTAATGATAGGTATCATCAAAATTGTTGATTCCATCAACCATTATCTCGATAGGTTTGAGTGCATCCATGTGCATTATACTTTATACTATTTGAGCTCAGAGATAAAAAAAAACGTTTTTCGATAAAATTTGCAAAAAATTGCAAAGATAAGATAGACACCAAAGATAAAATTCAGATAATGCTTTAAACGTCTAAGTTCAAGTAGAAATGATTAATTTTAAAAAATTATGCAGTTGTTTTAAAGTCATACCTACAAGCAAATTTATATACGTAGTACGAAACGTGTTTTCTACTTTTATATTTTCTTTAGGAATTGATTTTCCAAGAAATCATGAAGATTCATTGGCAACTCGTACTCTGTCTCTTTCAGAAGTTTCAAATTTCTCTTTTTTATACGTAACACTTATTACGATAAGAAGAAATTCTAGCCTTATGTTCTCGTCATCTTCATTATTTGTAAGATGCTTACTCTTAAAAATGACCAGCTCTAAGGTGATGCTTTAAATACATTTCAAATTTATCAATAATTCTCAAATTTAGATTTTATATAATTTTACCAGAACATAGACCTGTTACCGCGTAATTCTATCATCCATGAGCGTCTCTGAAAACAATCTTGAACTACTTACTCATTTTTTTACTTCAATTTTATCTCAAAATGATCACCATCCAGTAGTAGCCCCACTTAAATAACATAGAATAAAAGAATGCATACTATATGCATATAATACATTACATTATTCGACAATATTTAGGAGAGGGAACTGCAGTTCTGTTTCCGTTGCCACATAAATAAGTAAATAGATAATTAATAGCTATTAGCAAGCGTCCAGTGAATTATTAAAGTACCTACTCCTTTATGGAGAGCAAAATTTATTGGCTGTTCTTTATTAGTTACGCAAAACACGGTTTTTCTTACAAAACAGGTAACTGTGCAGCCTTCCGCAAATAAACTAAAGAAGCCATAAAGTTTAATGTACAGTCAATGAAAAAAATGTTGGCAAAATTAAATATTTTATTTTCTCACTATTAAATACTCATATATCTAATGCATCATCACAGTCATCACTTATTATACGACTTACATAATATCCAAAACCCTTAGGTATAACAAAATACAATTCGCATCATAATTTCCTGTATATAATTTAGTTCAACTGTTGATCAACGATACAAAAACAAAACTATTTACAACAAATCCATACCTATCCTAAATCAGTTACAATCACGATTCTAAAATAAAAATCTATATAGGGTCAAATAGCTGTGTCTTGTCCTGAGTACCATTAAATACTATTTAATTAATATGCACTATTGGAATGAAACATAAGTCTATCTCTTAATTATTTTTAAACATAGTATTTTATAAAATAATTTCGATGCCCAAACCGAAGCTAATTCATATGATAATTCGCTCAAATAACAATTTTATCGAAAGGGACACTCAACAATTAGACACACACACACACATTTCAACTTTAAGCTATTAGGGTCCTTCTAGGACAATGGTGCTACATATAATAGTAATGATATCCATTACATTGAAATGACATATTGTGACGGTCGTGTAATTGATAGTACTTAATTAAATGTATTATCATCTCAAATATCGTCCCTTGTATTTGAGCATTTCTAGACAAACAGACCTAAGTATAACTCCACACATCTTTGTACGTATGAGTAATGTTGTAGAAAACGTGCCTAACATTGCAAGACTTAATTATTATTTAGATTTCCTAATAACTGTAATTTTGCACGTAGTATTTATGTGTACAAAAACATAATATATCGTGGCATAATTGTGTAAATATACTTGTATTTTTCCAACTTATAGTTTTATCGAAATATGAGGGAAAATGCGTATTATAACTTTATTATTCTACTATTACTAGTACTACTTTACCGCTACAGCAATTATGTTCGGTCATTAAATATTAATGATTTATTAATAACTAGCGGCCCCGGCAGAGGTTGTCCTGCTCTGAAAAAATAAAAATCTAGGATCCGATCCCAGCACCACCTACCGGTTCCAATTGTGGGTTTAAACCATCCCGGAACCTACTCAAAGGCACAAAAACAAAATCACCTAAATCAATCCAGGTGATTAGGAGGATTCTAGAACCCGATCTCAGCACCACCTACCGGTTTCAGCGGGATAAAAAGTATCCTATGTCCGTCTCCTGGTTCTAAGCTACCTCCCTACCAATTTTCAGCCAAATCGGTACAGCCGTTCTTGAGTTACAAATAGTGTACCTAACACAACTTTCTTTCATATAGGTATATAATACATAGATTTATATTTAAAAATTACAGTGTTCAATTTTCAATTCAATTCAGGTTTACAGTTCCTATCCTGTGTCATTTACGAATCAAAAAGCTCATTATATCATCAAATTATTATTTTTTATAATAATAAATTAAACAAGTTCACATGTGCTTAGATATTATGATTTCCTATTTACTCGTATAAATTAAGTTATAATATAAATCTATGTTAATTAATATTATTATTATTAATCAATCAATACATTGAAACTTTCCTTGTATAAAAATAGGAATAATAATACAAATACTTCTCCATTTGAAATAATTGCTATAAAAATATTAAAACTAGAAAAGGCCACACAGCCGGCGATAGAATGGGGTGGGTGTATCGATAGCGACTTTAGCAGTCTGAGTTTTTTTGCTATAACTTTTGTTTTAGAAACATCTACATCCCATCGGTTATATGATCTTAGCTCAATGCTTGTACTAGGACGACAATAACTAAGAGGAGTTCCTCTTCAGACCTCATCTCTCAACAAAGGAATGCTTCTGGCGATCAATTCACTAATACTTAAATAACGTATTTAGTATTCAATACAGTTTTTATGTTTTAACAGGAATAGTGACTGTAGTGTCATTTGAGTTGTTAGAAGTGTTACTTGGTCGTTTATCGTCCTCTTCTTCTGTAGGAGCAACGTAATTCCAGGATTGAGTATCACCCGTACCGAAAAGAATGAAGTAACCAGCAGAGGCGATGTACAAGGACGCTCCGGTGATAAAAACTGGACGCCACTCCGCAAAACCATTCTGGAAAAATAAATCAAAGGATAATTTAATTCTTAATAAGTAAAGAAAATTTAAGGAAAAGTTATATTGAAAGTATATTTAGTATTTGATTTAGGCTCTTCATTACATTGTTTAACAGCCCAACCCCTCACACCAAATCCGAAAAATCTTGCCCAAATTTATTTCAAATTAATTGAAACGCACAATCCGAGAAGTTTGCTTAAGTTCAGACCAGTAAAATATAAATATAAGTAGTGTTTCATAGACGAGATTAATGATATCACTTTGGCAGACGTAAAATAAGCCGGTTTCTTCATAGAAAGTTTGCCTTTTGCATTGTATACGTACTGAGCAAAACGTACAATGTCAATAGATTCAACAACCTGTTACGATAACCTACTCCACTTTTATTCGCATTCAAACACCGTCCACTTGTCACTCATATGTGCTCAAAACATGCATGGGACTTATTATATTGTCAATGTAATAAGTCCCATACATGTTTTGAGTCCCATGCACACTGACTAGATTGATTTGGCATTTAAATTGATAACAATCTTAAAATAAAGAATCTAGTTTATAAACCCTAATCCTTATTAATATTATAAATGCGAAAGTAACTCTGTCTGTCTGCCTGTCTGTCCGTCTGGCTGTTCCGTTTTCACGGTAAAACTACTGAACCGATTTGGCTGAAACTCAGTATATATATTATATATATATATTTTCGATGCCGAGGATGAACATAGGATACTTTTTATCCCGAACAATGTGATAATTTCCGGGATAAAAATATATTTGTCTTTGTTCTTTGTTATGCTTTTACGGAAAAACTATTTAACCGATTTGGCTGAAATTCAGTATATATCTAATTTAAATACCGAGGGTGGACATGGGATACTTTTCATCTCGCATAATGGGATAGCTTTATGTAAAGATTATCACAGAAAGTAGGATAGGTTTTTTAAGTTACGTTATTTTGGTCATTTTAGTCAATATGGTCTTTTTGATCATATTGGTTATTTTGATCATTTTGGCCATTTTGGGTCATTTTGGTCAATTAGATCATTTTGGTCAATTAGGTCATTTTGATCATTTTACTAATTTTGGCCATTTTAGTCATTTTGACCATTTTAGTCAAGATGGGCATTTTGGTCATTTTGTCCATTTTGATCATTTAGGCCATTTTGTGTCATATTAGTCAAATTGGTCATTTTAGTCATTTTTACCATTATAGTAATTTTAGTCAATTTGGTCAATTTAGTCATTTTGTTCATTTATTTAGTTTACAAATAGATAGACGGGGGATAGATAAACTACACTAGAACGGGTTGAAATATAGGTTGAAAGTTTGTATGGGATGTTCTCCCGTACAAACTTTCAACCTCTATTTCATCATTTCTCAAGTTTATAGATATAAAAAAATATCATCTATAAAAATTTGTGATAGTAACTCGATCTGTCTATCTGTTAAGGTTTCACGGAAAAAGTACTACAAATACTGGATCGGTTTTGCTGTAAGTTTGTTTGAATGTAGTTTTAATAACGAAAATGGACATAAATATTTTTCATAACGGGAGATAGGATAGTTTGCGATATAAAATGCAGTAAATCTCTCGGGGGCAAATAGAACTAACATAAAAATTTAATACAATGTAACCTGTATTAACGCCTACTGTTTAAACAAGAGGCACGCACTAGAGTTTGACCCGCGGCAAAGTCGCGGGGTAAACTTTAGTAGCTAATAAAGCTCAGAAACACCTATTGCCTTTGTGCTCATAATGTCGCACTCTGTGTTGCATAAATTATATAAGTCTATGTTGAAAGATATATTTTTTTTATTGCAAGAGTTCAGCAGACAGGCAAACTGCCCATCTGATGGAAGGCGATTACCATCGCCTATACACATTTGCAACACCAAAGGTGCTACAAAACACGATGATGCTCTCTTAAGGGAGACTGGTACCTGGTCACTAATGCCGGAACACAATACAAGGTTGTTATGGTGACATACTTTAGATCAGGGGTGGTAGCCATCCAGTCGGGAAAATGCCTTAACACCTGGCTGTGGGTTCTTTTGTCGCCTCTTACGAAATAAATACATCATCAGCTTTTTTTCGAGTTATTTCACTTCTATTCTACTTTCGCATTGATCCATTAAGTACTACTGTCTATTACTCGCGTAAGTATAATGCCGTCACTTACCAAAAAATGTTGCGAAAAAGAGCAACGGCAATACAAATCTGATATGCGGATAAGAGGGAGAAGTAGTATAGTACTCTTCGAAACTTACCCCATTCTTAGTAAAGTGCGCTGTTACTAATGGCGTAACAAAACCAGCAGTGTTGCCAATTCCATTCGCGATTCCGTAGAGAGTGCCAGCAAAGTTTGGTGCCAGGTCTTGATGATTCACAAGATTGGTTAATGTGGCTGCTCCATTGAAGCCCATCGAGAATGTTATAAGGGCCACGGAGAGGATAGGTGCACAGCCAGTGTATCCGAGAGCAATAAGGAGCAAACCCGGAACTACGTGAGAGAATAGGCAGAAGAATTTTCTCATAAACGTTGTTGACACTGCGTTTTGTCTTACGATCCTGAAATACATAAAACAACACATTAATAAGTCGTTATTTAATAAAATGCATTATTATAATAAAATATTTAGATTACCTCTATGGTAATATTGATCGTAATAAAAGGTGCCAGGGCTGAACGTGTGAACGTCCAAATATCAGCTTTCGGCCACGTCTCGGCCATGTTCAAAGATAAGGCTAATTTAAAAATTATTAAAAAAAAACACTTTACTTGATCTTCTGCAATGCCTTGATATTTTCGGTAAGACGAATATAACGCGTAAAAATACATTCTCCTTGTTGAGCATAGTGCCGCTGCCGATGCTTAACAGCATCATGAACGTCATTAGTTAATCTAAGTTCAAAAGTCTCCTGATGTCCCCTCACTCAGAGCACCAAATCTTTGTCGGTTGCTAAGTACTTAAGTATAATAAAGTTTTACTAACAATATATACTCAAAACAATAATACACCCTTAGAAAAAAGGAAATGGGCATTTATAAAATTATAAACTTTTACCTGTCACCAATAGCTCCGAATATAAGAGAGAAGATCATCCTAGCGAGATAAGGCAATGAGGACAAAGTGCCAGTTGAAGTAAGGTTGAAGCCAAGAGCACTGGATAGAAACTTCGGGGCAGCTGTCATCATGAAATACAGCCCCCAATTACTCCCGTAGTTTAGTATAGCCATCGCCAAGAATGGAAATGAGGTGAATATGTTCTTGAATGGAGGTACCACCTGAAAATGAGTTATGATTATGAAGTTTCCAAGTAACAATCAAGTATAACATCGTGAATATAGTTTTGATAATAACTCGATTTTTTTATTATATAAGTACAGCAGGTAGACAGACTTTTTATTCAAGCTGTACTTTTTTTTCTTCACAAAGGACTACAGTGTTTTAACTATAACTAATATTAAATAAGTGTACCTTCCTGTCCTTAGACTCATGGGTAACCTTATCACCAATGGCCTCTAAAATGTATTGTTTCTCAGAATCCGAGATTCGAGGGTGTTGTACTGGAGAGTCATACACCAGGAACCACCAGAATAAACACCAAACAGCTGCAATGACACCTGTAAAAACATTTTACGTCATCCTTCGTTAACAACATGTAGTACTCTTCTAGTTATTCATACACGATGCTTAACGTTGAATTGTTTCGTTTTATTTATTTACGTAATTTACAGTCTAAGGTCGCTTTCTGATTTGTCGATGGGATTGGCATGCTCAGTATATGTGGTACTGATAGCTTACGTAGCGCATATATTGGGGTTCAAATAAGATGAATGTTGCGTTGCAGGGCCGGATCTAGGGGGGGCAAACCGGGACCAATGCCCCGGGTGGCGAATTCAAACTTCGCAGACAAATACACAACTCATCATCCACGGAACTTTGACCACTGAGACGTCTAGTACTTTAGCATATAAATTTCTTTTCGCGGGGCGCGTATTAATAGGTTTAACAACCACAAATGCGTGTCCATTGATGGGCGTTTAATGGCTGAAATGATGATGATGTTTACGGTGAAAATATAGGCGAATAGGGGCGGTATTTTTAAAATTTTACCCCCTCTCGAAAAAAATTCAAGATCCGGGGCTGTTGCGTTGATGTTGGTAACCCCCGATAGATGGGGTCAACCATCATTTGCGTGAGCTCATGGCTCAATCCTCAATTTGTCGAACCTAACTCCCGCAGGGCGAATGAGCCATAGGTTGTGTAGACGCTCGTACGACTTAGGCGTTGCGGGGAAACGATATCCTTCTCGTGTAAAAGAATATCTGAAGCCAGGTCTTGTCTCATTTGACCCAGCCAACACGACAAAATATATTTCTATTTTTACGAGGATTTTTGGGTTAGCTCGGTGTGTACAGGATACCCAATGCCTATATACCTCATCTTACACGGAGCATACTGCTTCCGCACCGACAATTCTGAAAACGGCCTTATACTTATTATTACTTTCGATACCCAAAGCTACCTTCTTTTATTGGCGTTAGTATTGTGTTACTGTGACTGTATCCAAGTGCGATTTACTCATAGCGTCAAAAAATAACGCCGTTAATGACTAGCTACGTTAGTGTATATATGATACCTAGGCTACATCTGCGTGACACAGTTACTAACAATAACATTATCCCAGGTGCAGCAGGGGCATTAAGATTTAATAATGAACTGACAAAAATAGTGGCCGGTACCCAACTTCTTGGAACTCTTCGATTTAGACTGATACGCACTTGGTCGATTTTATTTGTAAATAAAATTGCACGGCATTAGTCTTCAACTTTGCGTCAAAAAAACTAATTTGTACTAAACTTTATATGTATCTGTCCTGTTCACACAAATAATGTATTTCTACCTCTGTTTGTATAGATAGGTACTTTAATAAAAGGTGTGTAAGGTTCAACTCACACTGGCGCAGAGTCGAAGCGACGCGACGCGTCATATTTTTCCGCCTAAAGCATATTCATCTCTATTGTTCCATTATTTAAATACAAAATTGTGCTATGTAAATATGGAAGCGCGCGTCGACGCGCGTTGACGCGCGCATGCGCGCTTCGACGCTCGGCTGGAGTCGAGTGGATTCGCGAGTCGCCGCGCGTACTCGGGCGCAGTGACACGTCAGACGCCGACCACAACCAACCGAAAATTTTCGTTTTATTTTTGTATTCGCAGCTTCTGATATAAATTCACTTTCTTCCTCTTCAGCTTCTGATATTAGCGCAATCATGATAAGATCGATATCAACCATCATATATTGTCGAGCGAGCATCATTCACGAATGTTCGAAAGTCTCTGAACTGGTTCCGGCACTGACGCGCCGTCGCGCACAGACGGGCGTCGCCGCGCGAAGGCGCGCGTCGCCGTGCAAGACATGACGCGTCGCGTCGCTTCAACTCTGCGCCAGTGTGAGTTGAATCTTTCATAAGGTTTTTTGTTTGATCTTTGGATCTGAAATAACATTCTTATAACATTTCCAATTTGTTTACTCGTCTTCGCTTACGATTCTTATAAATTAAAAGAAGCAGTTTGAGCCTTTGAATACCTACGGTACTGAAGTTAAATTGTTTTAGATAATTTTACAAGCCACTTCTCAATAAGCATAGCTTCTTAACATTTATTTATTTATTTGATTTCTATGGAGGTTTAAGCGGGACACTTAAATGGTTAAAATGAACAACAATCGTACGAGATTAATGTTTTTCAGTCTCTCCAATGTTGATTGAAATATGCCTCTCAAGATTCTGTTTCGAATATGCTCTTTTCAGATTTTGTTGATAAAAAGAACAACCAATGGCGTTTCAAAGCCTACAGAGCTACTACTTTTGTAGACCAGTCTCATTGACAATATACACGTTATGAATAAATGCATTTTATAACTTTATATTATCTATGTATACCTAGTCTTGCCATAAATATTGTAACAAAGAATATTTTTTTCTATTGCAAATAACATTTATAAGTTTTACAGTGTGTTAGTTTAATACGTAAATATAAAACAATTTAAAATATAAAAAGCTTATTCGAAGTGGTCTCCATTGGCTGCAATACAGTCCTTTAAACGTTGAGGCCAGTTATCAATAGAAGCACGCACTCTTTCCATGGGAAAATTCTTCACTGCCAATCGTATGGATTGTTTTAGGGACTCCAAATTATCATGGCGTTTATAACAAGCAGTACTCTCTAAAACTGACCATAAATCATAATCCAGCGGATTAAGATCGGGACTAGACGATGGCCAGTCTTCAGCTCTGATGAAGCCCGAAACGTTCGTTTCCAACCAAGACTGCGTGGACCGAGTTTTATGACTCGACGCTGAGTCTTGCTGAAAGGACCATTCTTGGTTATTGCACATGGTGTTGTTACGGGGTTTAAATACCTTCTCAAGAATGGTATCTTGATACACTTGTGCCGATGTTTTGATACCTTTTTCACAAAAATATGGCTCAGTCACTCCTTCGTAGCTAACACCCCACCAAACCATCACTGAAGACGGATAATGCCTACGTTACACTCTGTCGACTAATTGAGAAGCTTCCTTAGAGCTTTGAGCATAAATACGGTCATTTTGTTTGTTAAAGTGTTGCTCAATTGTAAAAAATTTCTCATCCGTAAACAAAATTTTTCTGTGACCTCCCTTTGCGTACCGCTTCAGTAGTTGTTTCGATTTTACCACCCTATTCTTTTTTAAATTATGAGTTAAGAAATGACCAGTGCGTCTCTTATAGGCTGCAAGTCCTAAGTCATCTTTTAAAATACGCGACATGGTTCTAGGTGATATCTTCATCTCCCGAGATAAAATCTTTTGCATTCGGACAGGATTTCTTCAAATTCTTTCCCTTACTGCTTTGACCACCTTTTTTCGTACGAACACTACGTGGACGGCCAGATCTTTTTCTGTCACAATCACAGGAGGTCTCAATTTACCTATTAATAGCCCGGTACACAAACATTTGACTAATACCAAGCATATGGAGAGTTTTAAATTGCATTTGGCTCCATACCTACTTTGTGTAATGCAATCCCAGCGATTCGGTTCTCTTTATCGCCCCACTTCATTTTAATATCGCTAAATGTTGTACAATGTATTGGCGCCAAAATGAGAAAACACAATGAACAATCATATAAAAATGACAGATTCCAAATTCAAATGTAATATTTTGTTTCTTTTTAATTGTAATAGTATTTATAGTCAGACTAAGTAAATAAATTAATACGATATTACACCATTTTTTGGAATGTGGCTTAAGTCGATCCTTTGGTAATAATAAGCTACTGGAATTTTTATTTTTATATTATGAAATCTTTAAATGCTTTAAAATGGCAGTTAAATTTTAAATCTGACAAGCCCGCTCAAAACCGCTGTCCACCATTTTGATGACGTCACTATCCTATAAACAAACATGTTACTGTCAACTGTATGTAAACAACAACGTAGTAGTCCGCAGTACTATAAGTTTTATTTATGCAGAGCTGTGATACAGAATATTATTAGTCTTCTAGTATTTTGTACGGTTACTGGAACAATAACAAGAAACAACATGAGAACGTCGAGGATCTCGTAAGAGAGTAATATGTTCCTTGGTCGAGGCATTTACTTACAGAAGAGACTATTTCGCCCAAAAAATAAGGTTAATAAAACTATTCAAGTTTTCCAAGCCAATATTATTACGCAATACATTTGAAAGCAAAATTTAGAAGTACACAAAACCAGACAACTACAAAAGACAACTCTTTGTACTGCCACTTCACCTTAAAAGTATCTGAAGAAAGCACAAGCAAGCGTGTGCACTTGATGGCCTGTTACTGTTATTGTGTGTTTGCTGGATATATAGGCAGGATAAGCGATGTGAACTCGTGGCAAACATTATACATATACATGTATTTTAGCTGATAGGAAGTTTAAGCATCTTGGATTGTTCATATCTCAAAGAGGGTTCATTTGTTTGAGTTCTCATGAAAGTTTCTCCTGGATTCAAGCTTACAATTGAAGAAGAGAAACAGACAAAGCAAATAGTCAGTCTAAGAATACATATTAAGAGAGTGATACATAGACCTAGAAAATTTAGCATGCTAAAATTACATTGTTATAAATTTAAATTTGATAGGTATGTTAGACTTACTTATGTATAAAGACAGCCTGCTCATTGATACACTTGCAAGATTACAAGACACTCATTAAATAAAACTACTTTAAATTATGATGTGTTTTATTTCTTTAGAATATTTTCACTTAAACTACATATTTTCAAATTTTGTACTGTGATAATTATCATTACATAGCTTTCACAATTGTTTGGAAACTTGTTGTAAAACAATAAAAAATACTACACACATTTTTATAAAAAAATATTTAAAATGTCATTTTGTTTTACTTAGCCCTAAATTGAAGATGTAGGAACTATTTATGGCCGGTTCCTATAGCTTACTGACCGCTCATTACCTTATTTTAGTTAAAATTTGTCATATACTTCATATAAGTAATGTCAAAGTTTAACCAATGATAGTACAAGTTGATAAATAGAATAACTATATAGGAACTAGATATTAATTTTTTTTTAAATATTTTTTTTGTTATTTTTGCTGAAAAAATTATTTGTGCTCAGACCTACATAGTTACACTATACTATATGGATATGAAAATAAAAAAAACAAGAAAGTAGTAAGCTACATATTTAATTTGTTACACATATATAAAATGGGAAAAAAAAAATATTTTTTTTAAGAAAATGACTCACTAACAGTCATATAACATATTGATAACAATAGACAACTATTATTCATGACATCTGATGATTTCATTCACAAAAACCACTAAAAATATAATAACAAATAATAACACCATTTTTATCCACACAGTTTTCTGCAATTTTTTCACTAATGAGACTCTGGATTTCAAAAGTGGTTATGCTTTCAATCATATCAGGTGATGTGGCAATCATCAGACACATATACCATTATAATGTTTATTCCAAATTGTTTTTCAACTACTGGCCTCGCCTGCTCGTCTAATTTTTTCTCTGCTATTGTTGCTGTGTAGTTCTTCAACCAAGAAGACCAGCAACAAGAATTTTATCAGCAGTTTCAATACAGCAACTGCACAACATTTGGACGCTGTTATTCTTCCATGTCAAGTTCATGCCATAACTTACTTTTATCTTGATTTTGGGTAGGTAAGCAATACTTATATATTTAAGGACTTATCAAATAAATATAATATTTTGAATAAAAACCTGTCAGTCTTTATCTATGAGTATAATCAAAGATTATGAAATAATAAAACAAATTGAGGTTCATCGGGATTACTGCCTGGCACTAGTTCTTGTGGTTTCTTTTTGTTTAATTCTTTTGTGTGTTATATTTTAGTTGATGCTCCTATCATCGCTAAATTTGACTTTGACTAATAGCATTCCACCAACGTGAAGGATGGCTTTTCACTTCGACGGTGCAACAACATAAAAAAGGCAACAACGTGTTTACAGCCACCTTGAGATGCGGGACAGTCATGACACTGAACACTTTCCACAACTTTTCTTGTTCGTGTTAAGTATAGCTGCATATGAAGTAGATCGTGCTTTATGCTCTGGACAAACTACACTTAAATACTTTGATCTCGTTTGAGTTGAACAGAACCTATTGTGTCGTCACAGAAGGACACCTCCAGACCTGTAACAATCAGTATATTTAGTTTGTAAACATTTACAGATTCGCATTTGTTAAATTTGTAAAGGGAATTAGGCCACTAGAAATACTTACATCGCAGTTTAAAAACTTCTTAGTTCGGCAGAACAGAAGTCGGAACTTATTCTTGGCAAATTCATACTATCAGCATAAATAAAACCGTGTTAAATTATATACTTTAATATAAGATATAATACAAATATAAATAAATTTTGGAGAAACCGAATAACAGAATCGAAGTCAGAAAATCAAGAGACGCTGATTATTTAGATATTATGTACATAGTGAATAATTCTCGTAGTTTGTTGTTGTTTTGTAAGACAGTGACATCACACTATGACGGCATTGGCGGCTACCGTTTCGCGTACTTGTGAAACAGATAAAAAATATTGAAACTTTAAAACGAAATTTAATAAATATAACTCATTTTTATGAATTCTAATTAGCAGATTTCGATTTCATATAGAGATAACTATGTATTTTATGCATTCATAGATTTATTCTAAGACATAGTAAAATAGCGTATTTGTATATACGCACATACATAGTACATTTATTTTATATGAAACAAACTAATGGGGTTGATCCCAGTAACACCAAGACAGGAAATTATTGAAAACATCGTTTTGGAGATTATCGTACTGCTCTGCTAATCGAACGCAACAACTTTGAATTCTAGCAATTCAGTTGGCCCTGAATTCAGACTGTCATAATCTATAAAATGAGAAACATTAAGATTTATTTACTTATTTAGAAATCCAACTGTAAATATATAAAACAAAATCGCTTACAACAATGATAATGCCAATTACAGGTTTTTGTTATAATCGTAACTTTATAAAAAAAAATATAATACCATAATTAATTTAGAAATAAAAAAGTAAAACCAGGCTGTGTTAAAAATATAAAAATCATAAGAAAAATAAAATGCACTATAAATCGATTGTGTGAAGGGTAACACGGTGAATTGTGGTGTGCCAGAATAAAGAAGTATGAAAGGAAAAGATATGTTCCGGACCCAACTGCTTGAGAGAAGCTGAGAACAAAAAAACAAAAAATCTGGGAACATACCAGGAACATAGAATGCGTAATCCCAGCCAAAGTTTTCAATAAGAGGACCAGTCAGCGACCACGTGACTACAGTTCCAATGGCACCGCCAAGAAGGGCACTGACGAACTTGCCCTTTTCTGCGGGAGGAGCCCAGTGTGCCACCAGTACGTGAAGTGACGGAAACATGAAACCCTGATGAAGACATATAAAAATCATTTATTTCTCACTAGAATTTACTATAGGTTAACCTCTAGTGCGTGCTTCTTGTTTAAAGAGCAGATGTTAATACAGGTAACATTGTACTAAATTTTTATATTAGTGCTATTTGCACCCGGAAGACTGATTCAGTTTATATCGCAAACTATCCCATCTCCCGGGATAAAAAGTATTTATGTCCATTTTCGGTATGAAAACTATATTTAAGCAAAAAGCAAAATTACAGCAGAACCGATCCAGTATTCCTTTATAGTTTTCCGTGAAAGCTTAACAGAAATTCATATCGAATTGATATCGCATTTTTTATAGACGATGAATTTTCGTAACTATAAACTTGAGAAACGATTGGTCTCATAAAACTTTCATCCTATTTTAAACCATCCTAGTTTTATTTATCTGTCCCTCGTCTATGAAAGCTACATAAATGACAAAAAGGACAATAATGCCAAAAAAGACAAAAAGGATAAAAATGACAAAAAAGACAAAGATGACTAAAATTACCAAAATGACCAAAAATATGGAAATGACCAATCACAAAAAAAAACAAAACCCATCCTACTTTCTGAAGTAACTTTGACATAAATCTATCCCAATACCCAGGATAAAAAGTATCCTTTGTCCATCCCCGAAAGTAAAATTACATATATACCAATTTTTAGCCAAATCTACTCAGTCAGTACTTTATTCGTAAAAGCATAACAAACAAAGAGAAAAATATATTTCTATCCCGAAAACTATGCCATTTTTCGGGATAAAAAGTACACTATGTTCATCCTCGGCATCGAAAATATAAATATACTGACTTTCAGCCAAATCGCTCTAGTAGTTTTTCCGTGAAAACAGAACAGACAGACAGACAGAGTTATTTTCACGTTTATAATATTACAGAGTTCACGCCGCGGCCACGCCGCGGGTCAAACTCTCGTGCGTGCTTTTTGTTTAGAGAGCAGGCCTTAATACAGGTTACATTGTACTAAATTTTTATGTTAGTTCACTTAATTTTATATCGGAAACTATCCGATCTTCTGGTATGAGTATATATTTCCATTTTCGGCATTGAAACTACACTTAAACAAAATTACAATAAAACCGATCCCGTATTCCCAATAGTTTTCCGTGAAAACTTCACAGAAAGATATATCGAGTTACCATCGCATTTTTATAGACGATGAATTTATATATATCTATAAACTTGAGAAATGACTGGTCTCATACAAACTCTCATCCTCTATTTCAACCTGTCCTAGTTATATTTATCTAGTTACATATATCATCCGTGCAGGAACGGTGAAATAATACAATTTCCTGCGGCCAGGCGGCCTGTCGTAAGAGGCGACAAAAAAGCCCACAGCCAGGTTGTAGGGTGTTTGCTCGACTTGATGGCGACCACCCCTGGTTTAGAGTATGCCGCCATAACAACCTTGTGTTGTGTTCCGGCATTAGTGACCAGGTTCCAGTCTACCTTAAGAGAACAGCAAAGCATTTGTAGCACCTTTGGTGTTACAAATATCCATAGACGATGGTAACCGCTTTCCATCAAGTGGGCCGTCTGCCTGTCTGCTGAACTCCTTCAATAATATATATATATATATATATATATATATCCCCCGTCTATGAAAACTACGTAAATGACAAAAAGGACAAATCGGTCAAAAAGGAGAAATCGGACAAATCGTACAAAAAGGACAATTCGAACAAAGAGGAAAAATCGGACAAAAAGGACAAATCGGACAAAAAGGATAAAAAGGACAAATCGGACACGCGACGTGACATCACAAGTACCTATAGGCTTGTAATGTCAAAATTCAATCGACGGTAGAGTGAGGGAATGAATGGTTTTTTTTTTTTATTGGACTTGACTTTATGTTGTTGGTCCGAAGACCTTACAACTTTACCGGGGTTTTTGGGGCGAGTGCCTTCGCGAAGCGAAGGCGCTCGAGCCCGAGGGGGCAACTTGCTCGAGGGAGCTCCCTAAGGAGTTTTACCTCGGCTGGACTGTTGCCATGAGAGGGGGATGAATTTAATGATGCCCACCATAGGGCGAACAAAGCACTAATTGAGAACGGGCGACGGGTAATATAAAGCCCGAGGGGAAGGATCCCGGCGGGCCGGGATCGGCGGTTCGCGGCGGCCTACACTATCTTACTGCCGTTTCGTAACGTGTTATGGCTGGGAGAGAAGAAACGGCGAAAGAAACTTCCCAGCAACACGCCTAGTCTATCCTGTGGGGGGGCTATGTCTCCTAACGTCCCTCGCAGGGACGTGGAGAGATCTTGATTGGCGGCGCCTGAGACGCCGCCGTCTGTGTCTGTCTGTCCGAATGAATGGTAAGATATAGGAACCGGCCATTAGACAATAAACTTATATTATTTACTGTTTTTGTCGACGGGGAAGCGCGGGGAATTCATAGTTCGTCACGGTGGCGTGAACACTTGAGTTGTCACTTATTTAAGTGATATTATAATTTTGATAAATATTTAGCTACATAAGATAGACTGATAACAAACACATACATTAGAATGACAAGATTTTTGTTTTTGTTACTGTATTAAAATTGATTCGTAGGCCAGTATTCTAGAATAATACTCAAAATAAACTAGTATAAACAAATGATTACAGCTGCTAATCCAATGAAGAAGCGAACTGCTACTAGGACCATGTAATGAAATCTTGCGGCTTGAGGACTAAAGAGTGTCAGCAAAGCGCTGATCAGCATGGTGATGAAGACCAATCGTCGTGGACCCCAAAACTCGGCCGCTATTCCACCCACAAAGCTGGTTATAGCATAACCCCAGAAGTACCCCGATAACACATAAGCTTGCTCTTGAGCTGTCCATGTGAAAGTCACCACGCCTTCCGGCTGTAGACAAAAAACAGAATTATATTTTGATTTTAGAAAGGCCCTCCACATTCTCGCGAGAATGCAATAAAAAAAAACCTGAAATTGATTTTCGTGTACTTTTCTCGCGACGATCTGATGCTCATGACGTTGTCGTCAGAATATAGAGCGCATATATAAAGCACCTAACACTGAACTCGCAATAAATGAATGCTAGGTCTCTATATCTATTTATTTGCCGTATTACTCGTTAAATGTATGCCATACAACTAATATAGCATGGAAAAAGAATACTATTCTTGAAATTTAAAGACATTATTGTCTGTTTGTTTCTACTGGATCTTCGTGTCATGCTTTTAGACACAAGCATTAGCTCATTATATATAAAATTCTCGTATTTTTGCAGGTATTTTTAACTTTATCGAGGTATTTTAGAATATTCATAATTATTATGTAAACACACCAAATAATTATAAGTTTTAAATGTTTACATTTGCAGTAGTTTTATTTTTGGTGTGAAACAGCAAACCTGTCTTGTTTATTAGTCTGCTCTTTCTCGATTGCACATGGAATGCAATATATTGAACCGTTTGTTTTTAAATTAAGGTTCCATCCGCCATCACATATGCGTTTGTATTGAAAGTTCGCAATATGGACACAAGCGTCAACGACGTTTACCCTCGCGCGTCCATTTTCGGGATTGCAGACCTGGCGATGACGTGTGTTCTTGGCCTCAGCCCACGCCCTGGCCGCATAGCACATCGTCGGATTCAAATACATGTTTCTGCTTTATACTCATCTCTGTAAGCTTTACATTAATATAATGTAAAAAATTAACATTCACCCTCACAAAGCTTCTCGGTTTTTTTTTGGCGGGTGGGATACAAACAAAAATAACAAACGTTAACATATAGATGTGTACCTAAACTGTCTTTGCGCTAACAGTAGGTACAATTGGCAATATTACGCCCTATCTAGCTCTTATTTCCGATTTACACATATTAAGTACATAACATTTTTATCCGTGTAGGAAGGGTAAAATAATATTAATTCCTGGGGCCCGGTTGCCTGTCGTAAGAGACAACAAACCAACCCACAGCCAGGTAGGGTATTTGCCCTTATGGTCTAGAGAACGCCGCCATAACAACCTTGAGTTGTGTTCTGGCATCAGTGGCCAAGTTCCAGTTTCTCCTTCGAGGCCGGCAGCACATTGCCACTGCCAGCAACTCCGGTGTTGCTAATGTCCATAGGCGACGGTAACCACTTTCCATCACAGTTGGGCTGTCAACCTGTCTGCTATGCTTCAGCAATTAAAAAAATATAAATAAATAGTATGACTTCGTGGAACTTATTTTTAAAATCATCCTACATGTATTGAGTTTCAAAATTTAATTACAATTTACTTACATTTAGTACGCGTAAATCGGGCATTAGAGCCTATTTCAGAACAGGTAATTTGAATTGAACAAGGATACATGGAGGAAGCATTATCTCTAGAGTCATTACCTGTCTGAGTTCTTTATTTGTTATCACCGTCTCGTTGTATAACGTGCTGTCCTCAGTTGCTATGGCCTTGCATTCGCTTTTCAGCCTGCGAATAATAAGCAAACCAACATTTAATCACATTCAATGATTACTATTTACAAATTCTTTGTTGTGGGAAGCTTCAACTCTTAAAAATTCGTTAAGCGCTATTGCCCCTTATTCATATCCTAAGTTATGACCCAGAATATAAGCTAGCTCTGTATCGAGTTTCATTTGAATCCGTCCAGTATTTTTCACGTCATGCTCTAACAGACAGACAGACAAAAATTCTAAAAATTGCATTTTTGGAATCTTCTGGTCCTAATTAGCCCCCTTGATTTTTTTTCACATTTCTAAACGCAATGTACAAACTGGAACTATTTACAGATTTATTATAGTACTAGAGTTTACCCCGCGTCTGTGCCGCAGGTTAAACTTTAGTGCGTACCTCTTGTTTAAAAAGAAGCCGTTAACAGGTTACATTGTATTATACTTTTATGTTGCTGACATTTGCTCTCAAAAGATTTATTTCATTTTATATCGCAACCTATCTCATCTCCCGGGATGAAAAGTATCTATGTCCATTTTCGGTAATCAGACAGACAGATTGAGTTACTATCGCATTTTTTTATAGATTATGAATTTTTATATCTATAAACTTGAGAAAAGATTGGTCTCCCATACGAACTTTTATCCCCTATTTCAACCCGTTCTAGTTTTATTTATATGTCCCCCCCTCCCTATCTCCCTATCCCTATCTATCTGTAAACTACGTAAACGACCAAATACAAAAACTACCGAAACTCAAAACTACCGAAACTATCAAAACAACCAAACCCACCAACGACCAAAACTACCACAATTAGGACAATTACCAAAACAACCTAACCTAACCTCACCAAAACTACTTAAAGGACCAAATTGACCAAAATAAACAAAATGACGAAAATAGCAAACCAAAAATAAAAAACTATCATATTTCCTGTCATATATAAATATCTGGGATATATTATACCTTTATATAAATCGATCCCAAAATCTATCCTATAATCTGGGATGAAAATTCTCCCTTGTCCACCACCCTCGGTATAAAATTTACATATATATCTAATTTCAGCCAAATCGGTCCAGTAGTTTTTCCGTAAAAGCATAACAAACACAGAGACAAATATATTTTTATCCCGGAAACTATTTTATTTTTCGGGATAAAAATTATCCTATGTTCATCCTCATGTAAAGTATATATTATATATACTGCGTTTCAGCCAAATCAGTCCAATAGTTTTTCCGTGAAAACGAAACAGACAACGGACAGATGGATAGACAAAGTTACTTTCGCATTTATAATATTAATAGGGACATAAAGGTTTTAAAAGCTTCTTTTTGGAATTATAATTATAGTTTTATAGGAATATTGCAATTAAGAGCTGTCTGATAATCATGAAGTCTGAGAAAGAAATCAGGGATACTACTATTATGGAAATTGGAATTTAGTTTAGACTACTAATAGTTTTCTCAAATCGTGTGAAAAAGCAGAAGAAAAACTCAATTCGAATAAAAAATTGGTCATTGAAGACTGAGAAAATTTTCATAAGGCCCATATAGCCAGTTAATAACTCCGCTAAATCTTTAAAAATAATTACAACTCATAATACTCATACTATCAAAAACCAAGATCACTAAAGAGAAACCAGAGGAAAAACTCCAAACAAAGACAAAAAAACAATATAAAACTGGTAACGAGTCTTACAACCTGAGCAGACATGCCTATTAAATAGTTAGACGTAATGTAACTGAGGACATGCTATAGATATTTTGGATGACCATAACATGTTGCATAATGAATGAACCGCCTCAACACTTTCATTGGAATGTGAGATTCGTGTATTTTTTTTTCTATTTTATTCATTAGGAATTAGACCCAAGCGACACACACTTATATGCGTGTCGAACTGATGCGATTTGAACACGTGAATATCGTACGGTCACGTTTATATTGAATTAACAGACTTCATGTAAACTGTTTTTAATTTTCAACCAAATATTTTTGTGTTTTACAATGTTTTACAAATCTTTCAGCTTTAATATTAGATTTTTTAAATCTACTGTTTAACTGACTTTTAGTCGCCGTACTTTTTGTTATTTTATATCCCTTTGCATTCGCGCATAGTTATTTCGATGCAGTTGAAATTTTTAATTCGTTGTTAGCACTTCCGCGAAGGTTTCTGACGTAGTAATCAGCAGATATTTGCACGCGACCGGATGCGGTATAGACATACGGCACCTTCATTTCAAGTAGTGTATCATCTATGATTTCAAGTATTTGGCAGGGTGGAACGGGTGGAGGGGGAGGGAAAGGAAGAATACTTACCCCTTCTGTAATCCCTATGTCAAGAAAATGTATATATAGCTCTTAAGATACTAATGTTTTTGTAAAAATAACATCACTTATGTTTTTCACTAATCTTTCACTTATATTCAAAGTTGAAAAATGCAATCTAAATCCAATAGTCAACAAAAAAAATCAAAATAGTTCAAAAACACAAGAAAGTAGTTGAAAAATTAAATAAAACACAACTAAGCAATTCACATAAATAACAAAAACAAGAAACATGAAAATCATGAAGTCGATGTGGTCGATGTAGTCGGTGTGGTCGATGTGGTGGGTGTGGTCGATGTGGTGGGTGTGGTCGATGTGGTCGGTGTGGTCGAGTAGTCAACATAAAAATTTAATACAATGTAACCTGTGTTGTAACCTCTTCAAACAAGAGGCACGCACTAGAGGTTGACCCGCGGCGCAGCCGCGGCGTAAACTCTGGTGCTTATATATTTTTATAAAGTTTATGGTTGGCATTTAGGCCTTAACTAAAACTAAACTAGATGGCAATGTCATAAACACTAATGAACCGATGTAAACAAAATTTCTGTATGGTTTGTTAATTCTGTGTAGAGAGGTCACGAACTCAACGTTCACTTGTCGCGACTTTCAACTAAAGCCCACAAGCCGAGCGAGCGATCAGCCAGTGTCACAACCGATTTGTAACCATCATTTAAATAATTATTAATGAATAAATGGTGACCAGTCTATTCTGGCGCTTTGGGCTAAAGTCTAACCTAACCGAACTCACCGTTTTAGTCACTTGTCGCGACTCTCGACTAAAGCCCACAAGCCGACCGAGTGACACAAGCGAGCCACGGCAGAAATCAGCTAGTATCACAACCGATATGTAACCATCGTTTAAATCGGTGAGTGCCAGAACAAACTAGTCACCATTTATTCATTAATAACTATTTCAATGATGGTTACAAATCGGTTGTGACACTCGCCGATCGCTGCTGTGGCACGCTCCGCTTGTGAGCTTTAGTCTGTGCACTGTTTCCCAGACATAGCGATTAAAGAAGAGAGAAGTACTTGAATGAATTGTTTTGTTTTTATAACCACCCAAACTTCATTTTATATAAAAACATATTAGAAAAAAATTCATGGCTTAAAGGCCTCGTTGCCAACAATAAACTTTATCAATATATATATATGTATTATCCATGAGTTTCATGTTTCTTGTTTTTGGTGTTTATGTGAATTGCTTAAGTTGCAACGTTGAGGTTTTATTTCATTTTTCAACAACTTTCTTGTGTTTTTGGACTATTTTGAATCTTTTTACGTTGACTATTCGATCTTGATTGGACTTTTCAACTTTGGACCTATGATATAAGTGTGATATTAGTGAAAACCATAAGTACAAGAACTATACATTTTCTTGACATTTTCGATTGCAGAAGAGGTAAGTATTTATCCCTTTCCTCCCCCGCCACCCCTTCTACCTCTCCAAATAAATTTGGTGTTACAAATGTCCATAGGTGATGGTAACTGCTTCCCATCAGGTGGGCCGTCTGCCTGCCTGCTGATCTCGTGCAATAAAAGAATACACTTAAAAATTTATCGTATTTTACAGTTTTCTATTTATTTATTTTTTGCAAACATACATTATTATTGTTTTGTCACTTGCTTTTCAAAGATCTGTATCTACGTTGCAAGTGTCGTAGACGCAATTGCGGCGAAAATTGTTAACTATTTTAACAGTTTAGCTATATTCATTATGTTTCCCCACCACAAAGGTGATTCTAAATGTTATCTAGTCATAAAAACGCAATCTTCTTATGCTTTGTATGGTGAAATACAATTTACCTTAAAATTTTAATAGAGAGGAGTGTACAAGTGTTAAGATTTTTGTAATGAGAATTCAATAATACTAAAGCAGTATTTATAAAGAGATTTCCGAACGTGTTCCACATTTTTGTGAGTATTGTTCCACACTCATGCATTTATTTATTTTCCACTATAAAGGCTAGCGCGCACGGTGGCAGCAACCGGTGCCGTTGGCTCCCGCAATTATTTGTGGTGTTTGAACTACAGTAGAGGTGCGCGCACTACGGTTGTTTAGCCGCATGCGGCTAAAAAATCTGTGACCTGCTACAGAATTTTTGCGGTTGCGCACCGCACAGTTATTTTTCATCCTTATATAGTACTTGTACCTAGCTTCGCGCACTGCGGCGGAACAACCGCATCGCGCGGCAGTCAGTAGCGCCCGAGCCACCAAGGGAGAATGTTGTCGCCGGGCGCTCCGTCCTACTATGACGCGGCGGACTAAACGGTCGCCAATATAAATATTGATGCATTGATTGTAGAAAGCCAAAATCGACCCGTACTTTGGAATAAGAATTGCCAACAATACGCAGATAGAATTATTAAATCAAAAATGTGGGACCAGGTTCATGAAAACGTTACTGAAAGCCTTTCTTCCACAGATATTGCCTTTCTTCAACTCGTATCCTTGTAGTAAAATTTGTGACCAATACTTCTTATCATATTGTCAAAGGTTTTGATGTTGATTCTGTAGCAACCTAAAAACATTTTTGGAAACATTCGCAAATCATTGTATCTCATAACGAAAAAACCCTTCATTTGTCTGGTTGCCGTTAGTGAATGAACACTGCTTGTTTCCGTTTTCTTGCCAATATCAATAAAATGCAAATTTGGAGCCTGGTTTCGTAGTCCATGCTGGCGACCTTCTGCTACGAGAGCTGTGATATAAATGGAAAAACTTGCGGCTATTTAGCCGTAGTGCGCGCGCCAAATTTCAATGTTCCGGTTCTACAACCACAACCGCAACTCACCGGACCGCAATGCGCGCGTACACTTAATACTTATTCATCTCTACTATCTACTATCTCTGTTGCTCTCAAATAGTGATGATTTGTAAAACAGCAATAATAACTGACTTACGAAGTTGTGGTAGAAACATCGGGCACCATCGCTATGATGTTCACGCTCATGTTCACTCGCAGCATATAGTTTACCCAACATGCCAAAAACATTATCAAAGCGACATTGAAACGCGCCGGCACAAAATCTGTGAAAAATTAAAAATGTTAAAGTTTTATATTTGCTATAAACTATGCATAGTTGCACATAGGCCACCAGGCAAAAGAACACCTAAAGAATGGACGGTCTCATTGTTGAAAACGATCTTTTACACACAAAGCGCTATTAAAGAAAAACTTATATAAGAAACTAAGAGTTTACCCCGCGGCTGCGCCCGGGTCAAGCTCTAGTACGTGCCCCTTGTTTAAAGAGGTTACAACACAGGTTACATTGTTTTAAATTTTTATGTTACTGCCATTTGCCCCAGAAGATTGACTTCATATCGCAAGCTATCCCAATTCCCGGATGAAAAGTGACACCATAATGACCAAACCACATCGACCACTTTGACCACTTCTACCACATCAAACATATCGACCACACTGACCACATCAACCAAATCGACCACATCTCCCACACCGACCACATCGACCACATCTACCACACCAACCACATCAACCACATAAACTTCATCGACCACACCGACCACATCAATCACACCGACCACTTCGAACAAATCCAACCACCAAATTAACTAAAATGACGAAAATGAAAAATCACAAAATAAAAACCTATCCTACTTTCTGGGACAATCTTTACATAAATCTATCCCCAAACTTATCCCATTATCCAGGATAAAAAAGTATCTCTTGTCCACCCTCGGTATTAAAATTACATATAAGTATAATTTCAGCCAAATTGGTCCAATAGTCTTTCTGTAAAAGCATAACAAACAGAGAGACAAATATATTTCTATCCCAGAAACTATGTCATTTTTTGTAATAAAAAGTATCCTGTGTTCATCCTGACAAGAGTTACTTTCGCATTTATAATATTCATAATACGGATCTGATCTTTTTGTTTAAGTAGCATTAGTTTATCACATGTCAGACTGATTGTCTATCTTCACTTTGGCCTTGCTACATTTATTCTTCTCTTTACATCTTTGTCTGTGTCTAATGTAAAAAACAAAACAAAATAAACACCTGCTTTACATTTCATTAATTAAATAGTTAATCAATTTTTGAATAAATCCTTATCATTGTTTGGATAAACATCGATTTAATCAATAAGTTATTATATACTAGAATCTTACCCGTGACTACGCCCGGGTCAACAAACCCCTATTAAGTAGCTCTATTTTCTACAATATTATAAAAGTCTAAAAATGCCGTGTCTGTACATTGAGTCTATTTAAAAAAGAAATGGAATATACTATATAAACGATGGAGAACATAAAGATTTTTTTAGATTTCTTTTACTTACATAAAAACTTAATTAAGTTTATTATATATCATGAGCATTGCCACAAGCAAAATCTAGTATATGTATATGTAAACCTTAATATATATAAATCTTCCTTGAGAAATTATATATCTGATAGTGAACACTGCTTGAAGTTAAGGAGTTAGAGGATATACAGATGGAAAGCTACTTTATTTTATACTACGTAAAGAAGCGGAAACTTTGTGTCTAATTAATTATTAGCACTTACTGGTCACTTTCTTAATTTTCTTAACTAATACAAATGTAATGCAAGCTTACACTGCAAGATGCATACAGTTATGTTACACCCAATCACCAGGTTACACTTAAAGATAAAACTATTTATTTTTGGGCATTCTAGCATCTCAGAATATCTATCTAATATCTAGGCATACAATTTTAATGTGCCCTAATTAACAAATTTCCCATTCAATTAAACACTGTAACTTTACAGTACAAAGCAACACTTACCTCTTTTTTGAAAGATTCATATATTTGAGCATTAAATCCAACTTCAAAAAAACACTTTTTATTGAATGTGCACTTTGGAGGAAGTATCAATATCTGTTCTTTTGGACTTTGTTTGAAAACTGACTATTCACTTAATTTTTCTTCTGGATAACATCTCCCGCCTTTTTTAATCGACTTCAAAAAGGAGGAGGAGGTTTTCAACTTACATACATACATACATAACTTCACGCCAGTTCCCTTGCGGGGTAGGCACGAAACAACAGAGCGCCATTTAGGCTTATTCTTACACACCTCACTTGCTTCTTTGACATTCATAACTCTTGTCATGCACGCTCGTCTGTTCTTAACGCTCCTGACATCACCTTCTGCTAGTACACGATCAATTTGATCATGGAAGGTGTGTCGTGGCCTTCCACGACTTCTGCATCCATCCACTTTTGCACTGTATATCTGTTTAGTCATTCTTTCATCATGCATTCTTTCCACATGCCCGAACCACCGGAGCATTCCTTTCCTTACCTTCACCCCGACACTCTTTCAGACCAACTCTCTTTCTTACTTCGGTATTACGAACGCGGTCCGCGAGCGTCACTCCGCAGATTTTGCGCAGTGCTCGCATCTCGACCGCGTTTACTCCACTTTCATGCTCTCTCTTCCATACCCAACTCTCGCTTCCATACGTGAGCGTAGGTACCAGCTTGGTTTTCAACTTGATTGGTATACATTTTTTTATGTATGTACACCGATTACGCTGAGATTTATGATCCGATTTACGTGATTCTTCTTTAGTTTGATGCGGAATAGTTGCCATTTGGTCCCATAAAAATTTAACAGTTTGACTCAGTAGTTTTCATATTATGAACATTTTTTTGTGTACATTTTTGTTTACGTAGACGATGTTATTGTATTTGGCAAGACGTTCTTGAATATTAGCGAGAGTAGACTCAAACTCATACCTACTGTGCAAGTGTTTCTTGACGTGAACGGGTAAATATGCATAAACGCGGAACTACCTGAAAATTTAGCATTTTTTGTATTCAGACTTTAAAATATGGTTTGCTGTGGTATAATAACGAACTAAAATCATCGGAAATCCATCATTTAGACAAAAAAATTAATAAACAATACAATTAATTCCGTTAAATACGTGGGTTAAACTTTACAATAGTGGTCACTGAATTTTATGTAGTGGAGGGGCGGAGGGGGAAAGGGTAAGAGTACTTCTCCCTTCTGCAATCCCCATGTCTAGGAGACATGTAGTTTTTGAGATATGTTTTTTTTTGTAAACATAACTTTACTAATTTCTTTCAAAATGGTGTACTTATTTCTTATGTCTACAGACGAGAAATGCAGAAGAAAATTAGTGGTCAATGTAAAAAACATTTAAAACAGTCTAAAAATGCAATTTTCTTTGAAATTGATTTTCAGATCTTGAATTTTGTTAGAATTTTTTTTATATAGTTCAAAAGTGAAGTTCGGATTAGATGCGCCTTTCTTTCCATCTGCTGAGGGACCGAGATGTGGACACATGTTACAATAATTTTTAATATTATTTGAGTAAAATATAAGATCAAGGCGTTAAAAACATCTATATACATTAACTACTTTTAATTCTTCTAAACAAATATTCAAGTCAACAGTTGTTAGTAAAGCTATTAATAAGCTCCAAAAGGAATGTAATGTTTATATTTAGATTTAATCATTTCGTTGTATTTAGTTTTTCCGTTACAAATCTCCAAGTATTAGATAGATTGAATAATTAATTTTGGCGTAATGTATGTGTAACTTGCTATTATGTCTGTTCTTTTCTAGATCATAAGTATCCATTTCTGGTTTAAATATATTATTATGTATTGTTAGGCCTTAAATTTCCGGAAATATTGTAGGATATTTTTAATAATAAATAAATTCAAATCAAATCTCTGATAAATATATATTTCACTGTGTCAACATCATATACAATAGAAGCATAAAGCTTAGATCATATAAACGTGTTATATCTCAATGAATAGAAGCATGTTAGTTAACAAAAATTTGAGAAGCGTTTATAAATAAAGTCTTTTAACGAACGTTTGATAGGCTAAAACATTTTAACTAATGAAGGATTGATATTGTATTAGGTTCTTAGGGAAGTTAGAAGGGAAGCTAGACCTGTGACGAATAATTCGTTACAGGTCTATCAGGAGATCCCTCATTTGCTAGACTTAGAGTGAAAATCGGCTACAAATTTCTTCAATGTATGAATTCAGAGTCACTCAGGTTTCAAGTCATGCAGCACCATGGTATAATCAATACTAAGGACTCTAAGAAAAATAACGCTACAAAATATTGACCTAATTCAATTTACTCTTCTAAGGGTACTTTACTTTTTTTGTCCAATAAGATTTTCTTTCTGCTTCCGTGATGTAACAAGAAATATCATAGGTATAATTCTAGATTACTTTTCACGAAAAGAAAACCGTAGATATGTAGAAGTAGTAGTATATATAGAGATTATATTTACATATAATAAATAAGTGGTGGTCTTCGATCAAAAATATATCAAAGGTGGTAGATTACTTTGACTTTATCTTTCACTTTGCATAAGCTGTGTTACGATAAAACATCCGCTATCTATAGTTCCAAATAATAATATATATAACTAGGATATTGCCGCAATTTCGTTCACGCTTGACAGGTAACGTAGATTACAGTTATTTTGCCAGTGTTTAAATTCAAAGGCTACTTTCAGCAGAGCAACGGGGTTTATAGTATGAAAATACATGAATTCCGAAGATTCCCGTAAAACCCCGGGATAATTAATGTTACTAAAGGCATACATAACTACATTTGTTCTACTAAATATGCCTAATAAATATAGAAACTGTCATATTAAGCAAGTCCTAATATCACGTTGTTTCGATGTTAGGAAATTCCGGGAAATATAAAAGTCCAGATAATATTGTTTTAGTATCAATCGGATCCGAATCAGGTATTGTATGTATACTACCCACTTTAAAACACTCTCGGGAAAATTCCCGCGGGTTTCTCAGAATACAAAGAATCGTATCACTTGTAAAAGAAATTGGCTCTATAATTCTACTGAATTCGTATCAAAATCGTCTAATATTTATGCAATCTAACTAATTTATACCATTCCCGGGAAAATTTCCGCGGGACTCCCGGGACATAAGGTACCGCAGCATTTAAAAAAGAAGGTAAAAGCTCTATCGTTTAAGTGAAAACTTTTTTTTAAATAGCTTCAATGTACAGAGAAGGCATGTTTAGAATTTTATATTATTATTTCTTGAGAGCAGATAAAACGGGCCACTCATCTGAAGTCGCGAAAGCAACTATCCGAAAGAAAAAATATTTGTATAATATCAAAGGTACAAGTACAACATAATTAAAATTGACAGTCTATTTAATCGCCACAAAATCGTAGTGACTTAGTGGCTAAAGTACCTACGTCTCATTTTAATGATGAGGATTCGAAACTTAGTTGAAAGCACGCACCGTTTAGGTATTTTCTGCGCAGATATAGCGATGGTTTAATGCCTTATTTGTGATAGATTGTTAATGACGTTAAATATTGACAGATAATGTATTTATATATCGTTTTCCTTAGATCATTTTCGTACATTACAAACAGGACATTTGCAATTACACTATTTAATCATGTTTAAATACCCTAGAACAACTTAACTACATCTAAAGATAGATATTACAATAGAAAATATTTTATACCTTCCTCTACGACTCTGCCAAAATTCGCTTCCACACGAATTGTTTCCCCTATTTTTGCTTCGTTGACTGGAGTATTAGAGAAACACCCAACATAGCTCGCTCCATAGTCCGCTAAGTGACTTGGAACTTGAAATTGAAGTAAGATGCGGTAAGAGTACTTATTAGTTAGTTTAGTATTTATTATAAAGAGGCACATACCGTGTAAAAATAATTAATTCGTACATGACACATTTTATAGTAAATTCCAAAAAAATATAATTTCAAAAAACATTGAGCGTCATTCCTAAGAATAATATTAAAAAAATTGACCGTTAGTAGTTTAGTGGTTAACGCACCCAAGTCTCATTCCAATGACGTGAATTCGAAATTTTTCTTATGAATTCCGTAATTAGGATTTTCAAGTTTTGCAAGCAATCAAACTTTTTAGCATTATAAACGGCGTTTTTTGTCTCCTGCGCACGCAAAGCAGACAGGACAAAAAGTTCATTGATAACGTAATAAGAAGAAACGATTAATACATTGTTAGGCTTGTATTTAACAATATGGAAAATATTATTTGTCGTATAAAATTTTCATCAATAAAAAAATTACCACTACCTTTTTGTATAGAGCAAACAAGGTATTGGCATCGTAGTGTGCGCTTAGTCTTAGAGCAAGCAAGATTTACGACATAACTTGTGTACTTAATTAACTAACTTAAGAGATAAAATATCAATATACTTAATTGTAAAATATCTTCCAAATTGTTCTAGAATTTCTACCTATTTAATTAATACCCAGCCTAAGAATTGCTCGCGAAGTCCTAATGGTGCGTTTCCATGCTTGCCAAGGCTCGGCAAGCGTCCACAAGCACAAGCGTATAAAGAGAGCGTTTGCCTTTGCTTGCGTGAGCTTGTGGATGCTTGTATTCGATCCGGTCTAGTGTCGGTTTTTAGACACAGATCAACGGACGCTTTTTTTAAGGCGGGGGAAATGCATTTCGCACAGTACCGGGTCCATTGCTATGGATTAGACCATAGTCGATTATGGAGGTATTCCCAAGGGGACAATCCAAACACTAATCGACCCACTTGTATGGAGACTCGAATACTCAATACTCCACTAAAACCACCCTCCTCCCATGTGCCCCGCGCTTATGGCAGGAAGAGCGTGACACTTAGAATATAGTTACGCCCACGCTGATCCTAGCGCATCAGTGCTTGAGAATGCCCCGGGAGAGGCAAACTGCTTCGTCAATATGGGTGAAGACTCCTCTGCTCCCTAGATGCTAGAGGGCCCCTGCAGCGGTATTTTCAAGGGGGGAAGTCATACGCATATCTGCGCCTCCGGGACCCCGACTGACGTCTGTACCCGTGAGACGCATGCGCACTTGTACCTCTCTCCCTATCTCGTTCTGCGGCCGCCTTTTGAGACATTACAGTCTCGCAGAAATTGGACGCACCCACCCAATGATCATCGCTCTGCAGCATGACTTGCACCAGACTGCCTAACGAATCGATCGGACCTATTATTGTCTCGAGTTCAAACCTCTGTGGTGCCCATGCTGCGCACTCCACTAGCGTATGAAACGCCGTGTCTAGTGCGCCACACTGGCGACATTGGGGTGAAGGCAGGCAGCCCACGATATGATTCAGATACTTATCGAAGCACCCATGCCCGGTAAGTATCTGCGTCATCCTGAAGATCAGGATCCCGCGTTTCCGCGAAAGCCATCGCAACAGGTGTGGACGCACCGCTTACACCAGATCAAAGGGCGCTTGCGGCAAGCGCTTGCGACGCGTTCACACGTTGGCGCGCGCTTAGTAGCGGCTGTGATCTCGCGACGAAGGTTTTAGGTTCACCTCCTAAATTTTTCAGTATTTAAAATTTAACGGTTTATAATTATATATTGTGGGATAACATAACTGACACAGATAATGGTAATCGAAATACCAATTAAACTGAAAAACTTATTAGTTACCTGGTACGATTTCTATGAATCTTTATCATCCACCATCTCCGTGGTCATCGGGCTTTCCTTGCTTTTGTTTTACTTTGCTTGTATTTGAAATAAAAGTAGGTTAAACCAAACCTAATAACCGATACAAGTTCGGTGTCCGCCATGCTTGGATGTACGTAGCACACTGAGGCATTCACAAGTGTGTAAATGACTTCCAAGTTCCAAATGCTAAGCGAGATTTGTGGACGCTTCGAGCTTGTGGATGCTTGTCGAGCCTTGGCAAACATGGAAACGCAACATAAGACTAGGCGCGCACTACGAATATCAATCAATACCTTATACATCCTATTACAGTTGAGTCAGATATTATTAATAAATTTCGATGCTTGCTTAGCTTTAAAGCTTACGCGAGCAAAACTTACACGTGTAATGCCACACTATCGTATTCTTTTATATTCAACCCAAAAGGCTGACAACAAATTCAACATCAGAATGCTACACAGAACTGTAAAGTAGGTGTTACAGTTATTTAGTAGCATAGTTGTTCTTGTCATGTTTCCGTTTAGTTAGTAATTAATTTTGATATGTGCCCTCTTATTTCTAAATGATACAATCGACCATTTCCTTAATTGAATAGCAATGTTATATTTTTATTTATTCTGTGATTAGCGCCCGTTTTATATAGAGTAGTTGTCTATAATTTACAATAACTTTGTTACAATATTTATCTTTTGTATAATGTGATAATTGTGTAGATTATAATTCAAAATGTCTTAATTGTATATAGACGATATTCACTACATTTTGTTTCCATGTTGGCAGACACGATAGATTTATACTGTGTTCGGCTTATTTTATTGCATATAAAACTTTAAGTATAATATTTTATACAATATCTTATATAAAATATTATCTGAAATATCCAAACAATAATGTATTAAATTCTTGTCATGCATATGCCTTTAATTAAAATAGTTTATCAATGACTTCAACCCGCTATCGGTTGTGCCAATATGCTACTGTTAAATTGTTGGAGGGATGGATGGCGAGGTGTTCTAAAAATGCTCGACGACCGTTAAAATTAGTGTCTGTAATGTGTTAAAACCGTAAGGTTCTCTGATTATAAAGTATTGTGACCAGTTGCTGTTCTTTTACTACCATAAACCCTTCTGAGTTGTTGCAACTATTACATAAGGTAGCAATTTGTAAAATATCTATTAAATAAATATAAATAAAAGACAACACCATGTTTGCAAAACCAGTACTGGATGCGGGACGAGATCCCGTATCACTACATTCTGTGTAAAGACATAAAAAAGCTAAACTTTATAGTCTGCGTAAGGCGCCATAAACATTATTGCTCTGCGATGTCCTATAATTATGTTCGCGTTTAGATGGAATCTTGAAACTTCATAATGTTGGTAGGTAGGTATGTTAGATTAGCACAAGCCTAGTCGTGTCGTTTATTTAAAAATTGGTTTGAGTTTAAAAAAATCCGTTGAATACTTAATTAAAGGTCGTTATCAATATTTCATTAAGTAAACGCAAGATTTATAAATTTGTTTATGATATTTATTGACTTGTTTACATTATGCCTAGCGAGTAAGTGGGGACAATAATTGGCAGGTAGAATATGCGAACACATGAATTGCTAACATGGCATACTCGCGCTATCCACTTCCCACATTACTTTCCTGCTTACTACCGTAAAAGTGGACATAGTGTAAACAACGGGTTGTACATAGGACTGTCCGCGAGGCTTTTGGTTTGAAGTTTCCAAATTTTTGTTCTTCTTTATCTGTATAACTAAGATGTATCTATAGTTACTCAAGATGTATCTATGTCACTCAAGATGTACATATCTATGTTATCCAAGATGTATCTGTCACGCTCAAGATCTATTAGCCGCTGTGATTTTAGTAAGACTTGAATAGTTACGACCCTAAATGTTGGATAGGAATATTATACATTCTAGGTAGGTGGTACACGGCTACTTTTTAATCTGAAATATGATTTAATCGTGGGGTCGAATCGAGTGAAATCCACGGGAACTAAGTCACCGGTAAAACTAATACTCAATATAACATAAAATTAACTCTTTACACCGTTTAGGGACAACTTAAAAATGACACTGTAAATCGATTTACACAATATTTTTGAATGACATTCTCGACGAGAAAAACTGTACCTTACCTTTTATTCACTGGTGATATAGTACCTAACTATACGCGGACAAAACAGCAGGAAAAATTATAATAAACATATGTATTCATTAAATACAAAATAGTGTTTTAGCATATCAGATGTTTCTAAAAAATGCGGGCTTACAAACTGGTTCGAAAAACTTAAATGAAATAAATCAACATTTTACGTCCACCGAGAGTGGTGGTGCCTGGTACACGAGTGGACCGTGTTTATTCCATTAGTAGTACATTATAACTTGTTGTTTCTTTAGGCTTCGTTTTCTATTATAGGTACATTGAATCAGATAGGATATTTGTAAGAGAACCAATACAATAGGGAAAATGACAGTCAAATAATCGCCATCGACGGTATGTTCATCCCGATTTCCTTGAGCTCTCACGCTCAACTACGCAATCGTTCTCTAGGAACGTTTGTTCCGCGTACTACAATGATTTGGAGGGAGCTTCCCGTCGAGGTTTTCACTTTGTGTTATGAAATGAGGTTTTAAAGGGCGTTATAAAATTACTAAGCTTTGGCAACGCCTCAGGTGTAGCAAACGTTCATAGGTGACGGTAAGCGTAACCACCTTCTATCTAATGGGCCGTCTGCTTGGCAAAAAAATAATGGTACACCTCCAGGGCCGTTTTTGCCCGGGTTTTTTAAAATTTTATTTTTGAAACACAGCGCACAGGCTTATGGGCCAACTCTGACGAAAAGTGGTTACGGTCGCCTATGGACATTATTTTTATTTTTATTTTTTTATTGCAGGAGTTCAGCAGACAGGCAGACGGCCCACTTGATGGAAAGCGGTTACCATCGCCTATGGACATTTGCAACACCAAAGGTGCTACAAATGCGCTGCTGCTCTGTTAAAGGAGACTGGAACCTGGTCACTAATGCCGGAACACAACACAAGGTTATTATGGCGACATACTTTAGGCCAGGGATGGTAGCCATCCAGTCGGGCAAATGCCCTACCACCTGGCTGTGGGTTGTTTTGTCGCCTCTTACGACAGGCCGCCCGGCCGCAGGAAATTGTATTCTTTCTCCGTTCCTGCACGGATAAAATATAGCAATACCAGAGGTCCTGCCAATGTGCTGCCGGGCCTGAACGAGAAACTGGCACCTGGCCACTGATGCCACAACACAACTCAAACTTATGGCAGCATACTCTAGACTAGGGGCGCAAGTGACGCGCGGCAAGCCGATCACCTTATATTTCTACCTACACGCCCCCATTAATAAACTGCTAGTTTTAAAAATTGCATAACACTATTGTAACTCTATCTCTGAGAACACAATAACTCGCCTATTGAAAACTGACGTTAACGTTTTACTAAATTTATTTTTTGTTACTAGAAGGAAGGGCGCAGGCTGATTTTCGCAGTCCGGTGCTCAATATGAGTAAGATACCTTGACACCTTATATCATCTTACAAAACACAATCTCATAGACTGTAAGGGCCTTACTTATAATCGTTTCTTAAGTTTAAAGAAACTGCTCAGCAACTGATTAGTGAAAATCTTACCCATAAACTCCTCTTTAGTCGAATATTTTGGGTACAACCTACGTTAATCATTCAAATGTCGTTTATGCGCTCCTCTTAGGTAAACGACAGGTAATACACGTTTATAAGTGAAAAAAAAAGATATTCATTGATTAGGGTCTGATTCTGATTCTCTTACTTAAGAGATGGCTAATCGTTTCTTAGCGAGATTTTATAAGTAAGGCCGTATGTGTCCAAAATTGTCATAATTTTGTACAAGTAAAAGGAGTGAAATAAATAGTGCATTTGTCTCAACAGTAATAATTAATTACTGTTTAGAGAATTGCCCTATTTGACCACTATTTCAAATACACTAAGTATTTGACACTATTTCTTTCATGGTATAACTTAGATGATATTTGAAAACCTTTATCCGTTATCCTTTTATCCGTGCAGGAACGGAGAAAGAATACAATTTCCTGCGGCCGGGCGGCCTGTCGTAAGAGGCGACTTAATAACCCACAGCCAGGTGGTAGGGCATTTGCCCGACTGGATGGCTACCACCCCTGGTCTAAAGTATGTCGCCATAACAACCTTGAGTTGTGTTCCGGAATTAGTGACCAGGTTCCAGTTTCCTTTAAGAGAGCAGCAGCGCATTTGTAGCGACTTTGGTGTTGCAAATGTCCATAGGCGACGGTAACCGCTTTCCATCAAGTGGGCCGTCTGCCTGTCTGCTGATCTCCTGCAATAAAAAAAAAAAAAACCTGTTTTATACGTAAATAATGTTCGAATTCAATTAAACGTCATTAGTAGCTGAAGTGTCAGTGGGGCTGGTCACTTCTGTAACAGAATCGGTGCGCGAAGATGCAGACGAATGTAGAACAACCATCAGTCCTCAGATCGACAACCATCGTACCCAAAGCGCAGGATCGAGAACGTAATGCAAACTTGTTCCTCAAAAACGCCTTATTTCTACCACCGCGTGCCATCCGCTTGACATTTATTCTTCCTTGAGCTACATCGCTTATGTACGCCACGGTTCTCTAGAACTTTTCTTTTGGACACTAGGGCTTGAAATGTACTCCCAGTCGAGGTTTTCCGTCAGTAAAATATGCGGTTTTGTTTTTCAATGCTGACAGCACGTTGGCAAGACTTCTAATATTGCAAATAATTCTAAACAACAATAAGCACTTTCCATGAGGTGGGCTATTAGCATATCTTTTATACCCACTTCAGATATATAAAAACTTGGAGAATGCTACGTAATGTTGTCAATTTAGCGATATTTTTACCAAAAATTTCACAGGACTAAGATTTAATTTGGATTCAGGAGAGTAATTATTTAATATAAATAAGCACATATATATTATCTTGTAAAATGTTAAAATATCAGCAACGGGCTTACGTCCAATGTTGGCCGTGGATTGACTAAAAACAATAATTGATTAAAATTAGGATATGCATGATTGCATAATTATGCATGGCGACACGTCCCTGTTAGAATTGTTGCACAATTTTTCAAAGAATCAAATCTGGTAACCTACTAGAGAAGGAGTGTATAAAATAAAAAATATACCAATTAAACTTTATTAAGACTTTCAATGAAACACAAACCGGTGATATAAGCTAATATCAAATTAGAATCGTGACTAGGCAAATATAACTTAATAAGTACAAAAAGTACAAACCTAATAACATTGCAAAATTATTATAAATAATAATACATACATAATTTCGAAATTTTGAATAATGATACGTTACTTGTAAAAGTAAGTGGCACAAAAGTAATTTGATTACAATTCAACGATAATAAACAAAATTTTTAGATACTATTTTCATGACAATTGGAATAAACATTTTTCAAAAATCAATAATGAACTAAAAGTATACTCAGAATAATGAAAATTTACGTGTACTAAGATAATGAAAGTTCATGTAGTTACAAAAAAATTTGATTACTTATTTAATAAAATTGGATACTGGTATATTTGCAAGCACGCAAAATATAATTTTTCTTAGAAAATTATATTTAAATATTTTTTAGAAAATATAATATAGGGGAAACTATACCATTGTTGTACTTTATTGACGTGTACTATTGTTCTATTCAGGAAACACTACCTCTCGTTAAACTACTGTACCAGGATTTTTTTAGCGAGGTGGAATCCGTTTGAGGACCATCAGCCGCGCGTGGGGGAAAATCGGACCGGTGTATGAGATTTGCCAGGTCCGGGTGGCATTAGCAACTCTAGCCAGAACTAGAAGTGCTATTGCCACACTACAGTCAGGGATACCCAGTAAAACCCCTCGTTGTTCCTTCATTTACCTTATGTCAGGCGGGGTATGGGTTAGGTTAGCCCCTTCGCTGGCTTTGGCAGACAAACAACTAAACTTAAATTAACTATATGGAATCAATTATGTTATATGTTATACTATTTATCGATTAAAGATATATTTCTTATGTATATATTAAATTATTAAAAAAACTGAATTTATGCATCTACATCGCCAGATAAACTAAGAATACCCTACATATTAGGTTGCCTGGAAGAGATCGCTCTAAGCGACAAGGCCTAAAAATACTGTAACTGAAGTTTTGTGTCTGTTATTTTGGGGAGCAATAAAGTGTTATCTATTTATCTATTGTTGGCACCTTATTAATTTGTTCAAAGCATTAAGAAATATTAATATGCTATTTTATTTACAGCCATGCAATGATAATAATAATATTATTGTATGGATACCAAATAAAAGATAGATAAATAAATAGATAACAAAAAAAGATGGATGGATTGTGTGAAGGATGATATGATGATATGCGGTGTAACAGAAGAGGTATGTCAGAATAGAAGAGTGTGGAAGGAAAAGACATATTGTGCTGACCCCAAGTAATTGGGATATGGTGAAGGAAAAGAGAGAGAGAGATAGATAGATAACACTTTATTATACACCATTACAGAAAACACAGAAAAATTGATAGCCTAAAAATATTCTAAATGCACAATCTCTTATCGCTAAGAAGCTATCTCTTCCAGACAACTCGTGGCAGGAAAAAAACATTATATTGGTCAAAGGTGGTATACATAAATAATAGATTAGAGGATATGCAGTTACTTACGTATATTTATGCATATATATATATATATATATATATATATATATATATATGCATAAATATATATATATATATATATATATATATATATGCATAAATATACGTCAAAATATCAAGATATTAAGATTACGAAACCTTAATCTCATACCTTATCAGAAATATCTTGCATAAATTGACCGAGTACCAATAACTGGGTAGGGTGCCAGCAATGGTATAGTTCACCCTGTAATCCAAACTGGCCAGTTAAACTTACTTAAAACTATACAAGCACAAATTCGCTAAATAAATGTTTTCAAATTTAGCAAATTCACGACAGCGACCTACCTTATGTACTAACTCAATAATTTAGACTCTGAAATGATGTTATAAAATTTCATGAAGAAATCCTTAGTAACAGCTAAAATCTCTATATCAAGTTCTATTTATTTATCTTCTATAATATTCAACATCAACGCTATTTAACTTTATTTTATACACATCACACTATTCGTGTACAGATCGACTTTAATTACAATAAGTTCATGTTACTATTTAAATATTTTTAATTAATTTATTTTGGTTTAATAACATTCCAGAATATTCGAGGGGTAGCATCGTTTCACCGCGGAAATTAATTTTATTTAGACGTATTTGATTTGATCCCAGCCATCATTTTAAGTAGAAGGCAATCAACGTAATTAATATGGTAAAGAATACTAGGAATTATAATATTTTAGCAGTAAAATACGTAAAAGAAAGCTAAATCCTTTATTACTTGAGGGCATCACAAGTGATAATGAAAATATTTTATTCAAAATTGAATTGATTGATTGAAATAAAATTGAAACGTACTGCTGGGAGTTTCTTGCTGCTTCTTCTCCTTAACACGTTGCTAAGCGGTGTACATAGAATAAGAAGTAAATTTAAAATTTAACTTATATCTATGACCTTCATAAAGTGACCAGTGTGCGTCTCCAGTGGAACTTTTTTGAATAAAAACTTTTGATTTTGAACCTCAAGCCGATATTCAGCGATTCATTCCTGTCTTTCAATTCGGAAGAATCATACAAGTGATCCATATAAACATAAACTTGAATCATACAATGTCACTGAATACGATGGTGTCCTCTCAGTTCATTATCTTTACCGTTCAATTTGGTTGATCCGTCTAACATCAGAATTACCAATTAGTTATTGAAAGTCATGAGTCTACCACTTCCAAAACCATTTCAATTACGCTACGTTCACACGGAGACTTAAATTTCTAAGCTGGATATGATTTTTGCAGGATACGGTTTGATCCGTGCAGGGACGGAGAAAGAACACAATTTCCTGCGGCCGGACGGCCTGTCGTAAGAGGCGACAAAACAACCCACAGCCAGGTTTACTCGTGTGGATGGCTACCACTCCTGGTTCAGTGTATGCCGCTATAACAACTTGAGTTGTGTTACGGTATTAGTGGCCAATGTCCATAGGCGAATCCGCTTTCCATTACGTCGGCCGGCTGTCTGTTTGCTGAACTCATGCAATAAAAATAAATAAAAAAAGTGACAATTGAAATGTATGAGTTTATACGTGCATTTGGTTTTGATATCCGGCAAATAACTGAAACGGGCAAAATTTAACATTCCATTTTACAACTGAAATCTGATTCGGTCACACGGCAAAATACGGAATACGTTTCAGTAGCAATAGCATTGTAATGCATGCGTTCAGACGAACATAGATCCGGTTTTATACCGAATGCCACAAAAAAACAAGGTACAAACAAAAAAAAGTCGGGTGGTGGGCGTGCATGTGGTGGAATTCTACCAAATGGTAATAAGAGACTGAGCGTTTTCCTGCAAAAAACCGTATTGCATATTCACAGGGTGACAATATTAACGGTGAATAGTGTGCCAACACTAGGCTTTTTGCAAAAAAGCAAAACCGAATGCCGTGTGAACAGAGCATTCGGTCTGCCGTATACGATACTAATCCGATCCGGCAAAACTTGACTCCGTGTGAATATAGCCTTACTATTAAAAAAATATTCTTCAAACGGTTTCGCCATATAAAATGCTCTAACAACATTTTATTACTTTACAAGTTTCTATTCAACTTCATACGGTATATAAATACAGTACAAGAACGAAATCAATATAGATCTATAGCTGTATGTAATGATGAATTTATACTAGTAAAGTAAACCCATTAAGGCAACACATTACTGGACTTACCATTCCTAGAATTCTTGTTCCATGACTAACATTGTTAACACAATACTTGTTCTAGATTTATGTCAAAATCTGTACGACGTCAATACTTACAAAAAAAGAGTAGTAACTCTAAATCTTAAAGAATAATATACAACACTATCGTGTAATAGTACATTATGGTACTAGTGTGTAACATTGGTGAAAGAATAATATACAACACTATCGTGTAAAATTAATTTATTAAGCATCCTAAAGTAATATAACTTATCTACATATAATTTTATTTGTTCTATAGAACACCATCTTTTTTTTTTTGAATAAAAACTTTTTTAAGAACAAAGCAACTTAACCACTAAGGTTAATGTCTAACGCTCATCATGGTATTAATTAGGCAGTAAAAAAAATATAGAATCACTACTCTATTTATTTTATAGCGCCATTAAATTATGTAATAAAAAGATTCTTTATTTTTTGAGTGTCAATATGTGAATCTTTTGCAATTGACCAAAACATAACCAATACCTATAAGAATATAGAATTCTAAAAAAATGAATCATTTGTAAATTGACCTCTCCATATTTTATATATGCATATTTTGAATTGTTTATTTTAGTGAGCAACAAACTGTTAATTATTATTTATTTATCTATTTAGTTGAAACCTCATCGAACAAAACGTGCGATCCTATTGCGCTTACCTTCACGCTGATAATGATTTTCGCGAACAACGAACACGAGTACCCGTTAACAGCTTTTTTGTGTGTTCGCAATAATGTGGAGGACTCTTTAATATGACTACCATACGCATTAATTGTGTATTAAATATTAATAAGTTAATTCTTTGACAATTATTAGTTATTTTTTACATCAAAATTGTTTAATTTACATACATACATACATAACTTCACGCCAGTTCCCTTGCGAGTTAGGCACGAACAACAGAGCGCCATTCAAGCTTATTCTTATACACCTCGCTTGTTTAATTTAATAAAGTCTATATGCCCTATCAGAGCAAAACGTGTACATCATAACAACTTTATAACCATATTTTAAACAAATAGATATTCCGATTTGATTTGAAATCAACGTGTTAAACATTATCTTATTATTTCGACAGACGCAAAATAATAAAAAAACTATCTACAAAATAGCAACAACTTCTCCAAAGAAAATAGCCAATGTTCATTATATACATATATATTATTACATAGAAAATTAACTATAATAGAGGTATAGATAGTTAATAGATAGTCGGAAAACAAACACACATATTGGAGAGTAAACTATACAATTCGCGGCAGCCAAGTAATTGACACCCTGTTAATTCAATCATAACATAAGAAACTTTAATACATATATTTTCTTAAATTTTTAGCGACTTGTATACATAATAAAACTACGTTTTAACGGTTTTAAGTGCGGTAATTTATTTGATTTTTATTATTCCGACATTTCGGCCACCTTTCAGTGGCAGTGATCACGGAGGACAAAGATGTCAAGTGTCAATGAGTATTGTTAAAGTTTTATTTAGCCTACCGCCAACTTGTTCATTTTAATTATTTAGTTTTAATTTTGTATAAAGTTATTATTTACTCTATGGGAGCCTAATCTAATTTACCACTGCTTTGCAACATGTTGTTGCTTGAAGAGGAGAAGCGACGCAAGAAACTTTTCAGCAAACATATATTTTGTTTTGTAGTCATATAATGGTGTTATTATTATCATCATTGTATGTCTACAAAATAAAGAAGTATAAAGATTTCTTAATATCTTCTATGAATTGACAGGGTGTAAACATTGTGCCCGTTACTGAATGGTTGCTATTATGCAGAGAACTTTTTTTACTTTGCCCTTTTAAATATTGACTTTAGACTATCCATAAAACTTAACACAAATCAAGTATCTCTAACTAGAATTAGACTTTTCGCTGATTTCGTACCAACTAAACGAGCATACGTAATAATATTATCCTCCGAACTGTCTTTACGTTTCCCAGTCTTTTTCTTGATTATTTTGTACAACATAACATTACCCTTCACCCATATGGGGATATAATTAACATCACTATCGTTAGGGTAATTTTCATCCACACTATCAATATCTGGATCTAGCCTTGAATATGGCGTTACCTCCAATTTTTGTATGCAATCCTTTAATGGGAACCATTTATACGTCTCCGGGCATAGAAGATCCGATGGGTAAAAGTTCCCTTTGTACCTCATTTTACGACACGAATGTATATAGTAGCCCATATAATAGTATTTGATGCCTGGACATATACTGTTTAGGTGTCTCGTGTATTGTATTTCTCTGAAAAAAAAAGAACTATTAAAAAATATGTAGAATAGAATAGAATATTCTTTATTGCACACAAGAAAATAATACACATGAGTTAACGATCATATAACTAGTACAATCGGCGGTCTTATCGCCAACAGCGATTTCTTCCAGACAACCTTCTGGGAGATAATTTTACATTTCTAATAATGAGTTGGTATTCAATGTGCATAGTTTAAAATATATACAATCATATATACATATATTAACAGTAAATAAAAATACACATACATAAATTACTGTTTACAAATTTAGATAAAAGATGTAGGTAAGTGACTTTGTACTTCTGATGCTCATTGGTAATACATTCCACAACTTTACAGCCTGCACAGTAAAAGAAAAATAAAAAGATCTACACACAACAACACAAATTGGTTTCGGTTCCTATATCCACATATATACAGAGTGAATTTTTCAAGTGGGCCTTCACGGCCCAATCCTAAATTATACAAAATAGCGAAAAATACTTAAAGGAGTCTCGAGGCCGATTTTGACGAAAACTGAAGTGGTTTCAATAGGTTTTTGAAAAGTCAATTACCTTCAGGAATCGCACGATTGATTTTGAAAAAAAAAAAAATCATGTACCCTAAAACCCCACCAGTGACTTATTGCATATCAGTGATCATCAGGCGGGAAAGCATCCTATATTTGTTGTTACCGATGTTGTTTATTTACTAAGACAGGCTACCCCAGGGCCCCAAGTCTGCTATAACAATCGTAACAGAACACTGACTCACATTGCACCATCATTTCTGATCATTAATGTTCATATAATGGCCTCTGTGATTGAGTGGGCTAAGCCTTTACTAGCCTACCTCGCTGGAACGCAGAGGTAAATTTCGGAAACGAATTTTCTCCGTTATTTACTACTACGGCCTGGGTGTCTGGGATCAGCCCCAGAGTAGTTTGTTGTATAAGTTATGATAATAGGCTCACTAAATTTAAGTTACAAAAACACTGTGCACCCGTAGACATAAACAAACATATGTCGTAGAATTTAGAGTACTGTACGGTATACTATTATTTACGTAACGCTATTTAAATTTTCTTTATTCACATTCACATAGGAATACGTTTTAGATTCTAAAATTGTGTTAAAAATATTTAGATGTATTTATGGTTGTATTCTGTTGTGTGAAATAAATAAATATACAAGTGTAACTTGCTTAATTTGGGGATGTACAATATGTGTGTTTGTCTGCCGATTATAATATTATTATTATTATATATAAAGAAAATATCTTGATAATTTATGTGTAAAATTTGCCAATCCGCCTTAGACGCAGCATGCTGGGTATACCATTAGCTTTCCAAAAAAATTGGGGAGGTCTAATCCCAGCAGTAATACGTTCATGGACTGTTAATTTTCTTAGAGACAACATATATTTATTTAGTTACCTTAAAGCTCCATAAGTTCCCATAGTTAAATTCATATATTGTGGGTCATAGAAAAAGTAAACAGAAGATACACACTTTGGCAGTATATCAATAACGCCAACAGCTATTAATTTCCCGTCTAACCAGTATTGTTGGTGAAATGAGCCATAACCACATGTAGGACCCGTTTCAGTGTATTCCTCCTGAAAATATATTTTGTAAAACGACTTAAAATTTATTAATGATATGGTTCGAATTAAACTTTATTTTTAACAATTAGCTTAGTTTTCAAGAGAATGCTCAAAGGATGATTAATTTGAATTGATATTTTCATGCCTTAACATTATTGTTTCAATTACGAAAATATGGTCTTATGTATGACCATATTTCCGCAACACCAGGCCAGATCGTGGCCAGAGAGAACGTGTACCGCTACAAAAAACCGAGAGTAGTAGTTTGCAATAATTTCAACAAATTATTAGATCTTTTCCAAGAGGAATTCGTGCTTTATAATTTTTATATCTAAAAATTATTCTAGACTTTCTGATAGTTTAAACTATATTATATAACTCTAGAATATTATTACTATCATAACTATACTATTGTATAGGAACAAACACTTAAACAATTTTAAAAATAATTAAAGAATTGTAAGACAATGACACATAAAATGTGATGTGTTTAAAACTTCAACAATGATCACTTTACATGCCTACAATTATTGATAATGTTAAATCAATGAAATTCTTACCAACAGTGGACTCTTAACTAAGAAATCTATAAACTTTGGTTCTGTACACTTGTCTAACTCATCATTGTGTATGGTTGTTTGGTATTTCACATACACTTCATGTGTTTCTTTTGCTGTAGCCAACCATTGTGGGGTAGGAGGTGCTGTTCTTACCAATTTAATCTGGAAATGACACAAGTTATAGAAAATTATTTTCATAAAACATTAAACCTACCACTTTAGTTTAAAATAGTTGCACAATATTAATGAATAGAAGTTCATACTATGTGGATTAAGTGTGCATAAACGTACAGAATACAGGACTCGAATATTTCAGAACAAAAAGTCACATTTAAATTTTGTTGCAAGCCGACACTAATCCTTTGCAGGTGTCTTATTACCTCTTTGAATTTAAGTGATCTATTGTTCGCGCTAATCTCTTTGTTCATGCCGCCATAAGACGTCCTAAAACCTTCTTTCCTCTGTTGGTATTTCATGCGAATTCTTGGAAGCCATTAAGCAGACCATTTAACGATTTCAAGAACCAGTGGGCGGCATGTTACTGGGAGGCCATATCTAATTTACAAATGGATGAGGGTCAGTCAGTCGGGAGATGCGCCACTCGTGTTCTGACTGCAAACGAGGCGTTACCTAGTGCAATTTCGGAACGAGTATCTTATAACAACGAACTTTGTGCGATTTATGTGATAACTATTTTCTGCCCTACGGTTTGGTTTTGTTGCATTCGGCTATACTTATAAGAACTGAATTACATGTGTTTACTTCTAATAAACTTTGTGATCATTCCAACTGAATTTTCGAATTTAAATGCTATAAATCCCTTACAAATTCGTAACATTGTGATCTTAGGATCTAAAAATGTCATGTTCATCTCGTCTGACAACCGTTTCCTATATCTTACCGACCGTTCATTACATACCTTATTATCGGTTATAATTTGATATAAACTACACACAAATAATTTTAAAATTCAACCGATGAAAGGGCAAAAGTGAACGAATAGTAAGATGCCGGAACCGGCGATCAGTGAGAAGACGGCCTATTGTTTTCTGTACATGTGATCAATGAAAGAATTAATAAATTAATGAAAACACTTTATTGATCTCGAAAAATTAAAACTATGTTCCTAAAAACTAGGTACAATAATTGTGAAACAAAGGGCGACTTTATCGCGTAAAGCGATCCAGCAACCCCCTAAACTAAGGTAAATATTAGAACATGACAGTGGTGGTGAAAACAATATATAATAATATGTTACGAAACATTCAAAACATAAAAAAATAATAACAATACATTTTATATAATATACAGACATAAAACATATCATAATACATACATAATATACAACACTATTAGACTTGAGAGGACCAATAAATAATTAGCAACCATGAGTTTGAAAGACAATACAATATTATTGATATAATATTATGTAATAAAGTATATTCTGTTCTCTCTTGTAATGGCTATTTACAATACTGCTATGGAAACATAATGCCACATTAGAAATAATTATGTAAGTTCGGACCTTGACGGTGTAACAAGTTTCAATGGTTTCATTGTTAGAATATGCATATTGTTTTAATTACTTGTTAACGGTAAAACCAATATAATGTAAAACAGCACTTTGAGACACCTAGTGTGTTAAATCTACCAGTTCACCTTAGGGAATAAAACCATACTACTCCCTCCCCTTGGTGACCACCCGTAGTATATGCCAAGACAGCCCCCCTGCCCCTCTAGTTTTCACGTAGTAATTCATAAATATGATTATAAATCATGTTTTTCACACAGAAAATTATAAAAACTTATGACACCTGCACACACTTCATCCTATTATGATAATTCTTTTACAGTGCAGGCTGTCAAACTTTGGAATATGCTGTTCCTTAATGTCAGAGAGGTCAAAACCTTACCAAAATTTAGAAATTTACTCAGAAAACACTATTTGTCCATAAATAGCTGATTAACACAATATAATCATGCTAATACATGTATTATAATAACTTATGTATATATGTTTGTATTTGTATATTTATTTCTTAAATTAGTTTGAGTATTTATGTATCTATTGTTTTCCCTGCACCGCTTACATCGCCTGATACAATTTTTTTTTTATTTAAGTTGCCTCGAAGAGATCGCTTTAAGCGATAAGGCCGCCTATTGTATTGACTGGAATGTATTGTAAATATGGTCAGTGTTTGTGTAATTGTATATTTTGGTGTGCAATAGTGTTATCTCTCTCTCTCTCTCTCTCTTTTAAAAAAAATCGGCTCATTATCCGTTTAAAAAGCGCTAAACCCTACGCGCCATATTTAAACTTTAAATATACCTCGAAGCGCCCTAGAGGATAAATGACGAAAACCTAAACCTCCCTGTGAACAAGCGTGGTAGTTTGAAGACCTTCCCCCTGAATGGATAACAATCCCTTAAGTTGCACTAAAGCTAGCTAAATTCAAGTTTCATTTTTAGTTCAAAAAATATGTTACAATCCACAACTACACAAGCCTCTTTCAATAAAATCATTATAAATCACCTGAAATTACTCACGGAAGTTAGGCAGTTCCTTATGTTTAATTAAGACCATTTACTTTAAAAAAATAATTAAAAACTACTTACAACCATTAGTACTCATGGGAATCATATTTTGAAAGGCAAAAAAACCTTAATTATACCACAAAGATAAAAAAAACCATACCTCTAATTTATGCTTTACGTCATCTGGTAATTCATTAATAAAGTGCTCAAGTTGTTTTTCCTTGTTTTTGCTGTCAGTGTTCAATATTGTTATGTCAATTCCCATATTCTTAAGTTTCTCTAGTTTTCTTTCTTTTCTCATTTGTTTCGCTTTTCTGCATGGCGCTTTGGAGGGATCTGGTCCAGCATCTATAACACCGGACAAAAAACGACAAACATCTAGTGAAACTTTTGGTAAGTCCCTAACTCCTACATTTCTACTGTTCATTATGGGACACTAGAAGTCAATTTTCTCTCTCTTTTACCGGGATCGGCGGTTCGCGGCGGCCTACGCTATCTTACTGCCGTTTCGTAACGTGTTATGGCTGGGAGAGAAGAAACGGCGAAAGAAACTTCCCAGCAACACGCCTAGTCTATCCTGTGGGGGGGCTATGTCTCCTAACGTCCCTCGCAGGGACGTGGAGAGATCTTGATTGGCGGCGCCTGAGACGCCGCCGTCTGTGTCTGTCTGTCCGTGCCTGCCAGCCTGCCGTCCTAACCGCGGGCGGGCTGATCCGGGCCAGCCGTTTTGTGATAACGTCGACCCTGTCCGTGAGGACGTTACGCGGTCGTCGTACGAGAGCCTTTCGCCGAGGCTTATAATCGGACGCGGACACGACGAGCGGATTTCGATGATGCGGCGCGAGATCGAAATACTTACGCGAGAGCGACGTAATGTAGTTTTTGATGGAGGGAAGCTCCAGATCGCGGTGGAGGTCGACGTTACGCATATAGAGGGGAGCACCGACGGCTCTGCGCATGAATTTATTCTGCACGATTTGCAGTTTATCTAATAGGGCAGGCTTGGCATGGCCGAATACTTTATTTACTCTCACACTAACAATAATTAAATTAGTAACAATTTTTTTCTTATAAACTGAAATGGTGAGAGCCTGGTGTCAGTTAAAGGAATAATCCTGTGTTACTGATCACCAGCCTCTTTCTCCCCGGAAAAACCAGCTAAAGAATTTGTGATAAATATTGTGTAATTAAGTGTAGTTATGTGTGCCTGTGTCAGTATGTTAATAGTAATAGATGTTTATAAAATAAGAATTACATAAATGTAATAAATAAATGACAAATAAGTAGTAGTATTAGGAAACTATATTTAGATAACTAAGACCAACAATGCTTCAGTGGAATCATAATCAAGTTTTAAAAGCCACTCAGTCAGTATTTTCTTACATTTAGATTTAGTTAAGGGGTATATATCAATTTGCTTATTGATTTTGTTGTATAAATAACTGCCTAAAAAGTAAAAGAATCTACAACAAAAAGCTGTCGTAACAGTGTTTTGTTTGCAAGGGATGTGAATTCTTTTAGTAAGTAAACTAGAAGATATAAATGGAGTAATGAGATGTTGTTTTAAAACTATTTGTTGAATAAAAAGTTGCCGAACTGTTAGCACTTTCCAGCGGTCATAAAGGTCTTTGGTGGAGTAGTAAAAAGGGAGAGAAAAACTCACTTTAAGTATCGCCCGTTGCGCACGTTCTAATTTTAACATTGCAGTTTTAACAGCTCCCCCCCACGACGTAATACAATAGCTCACAATGGATTGACATAAAGCGTAGTATAATAATTTGATGACATTAGAATCGGCAACTTTACCAAGGCTTTTAAATATGTAAATTAATTTGCGTAACTTAAGTGTAAGTGAGTTAATATGTGGCAGAAAACTAAGCTTTTGATCAATAATTATACCTAAATATTTAATATCTTGAGTTCTTTGCAAGGTAGGACAAGAGTTACATGTAATATATGAAAAACAAGAGTGGGCTATGAGTTTCATAGTTTCTGGTTGTGGTTGATCTTGACTTCTGAGAGCAAAAGTGACATACTTGGTTTTATCTGTATTTAGTGTTAATATATTCGAATGTAGCCAACTCATAACTTTATTAAGACCGTTCTGAGCGCTTTGGAATGCTTCTACCCACGTATCAGCAGAAAAAAGGAGTGCTGTATCGTCAGCATACGTAATTATATTTCCGTTTACTAGTTGCATATCACAGAGAGTGTTTATATAAGTAAGAAAGAGAGTAGGGCCAAGTATACTGCCCTGAGGGACACCAAAAGTAATAACATCCTCTTTACTTATATAATCACCAACTCGTACGCATTGTGTTCTGTTCTGGAGGTAATCAGTGAAAAGTTGTAATTGTAGATCTCTTATTCCTAATGCTTCAAGTTTCTGAATTAGTAGCGAAGTCGAAACAGTATCAAACGCCTTAGCTAGATCGAGGAATATGGCTATAACTTTCTGTTTCTTGTCAAGTTTAGTTGTTATATAATTTGTCAAAGTTTCAACCGCCGCATCTGTAGATTTACCAGATCGGAAACCAAATTGATGGGTTGATATTAAATTATTTGACTCTAGATATTTAGTTAATCTATTGTTAAGTAAACGTTCTAAGATCTTTGATAATGCCGGTAAAATTGATATAGGCCTGTAATTGCCGACGTGGCTTTTATCGCCAGATTTATAGACTGGTATGATTACAGACTTTTTGAATAAGTCAGGAAAGATACCACTAGAGAAAGATAAATTGCAGATATGAGTGATTGATGGAAGTAAAATATCTTTATACGTTTTCAAAAAGTTGTTTGAAATACCGTCAAGACCAACAGAGCAGATCAACTTAGAATTTACAATTATGGTATCAATTTCTGATTCAGTTGTGGGTAACAGAACAAAAGATTTAAGAACAGATGAGGTGGGAGGCTGACAAGGGGAGAGAATATTTTTAGAAATAATTATCTGTGCTAAATCAGAGCCAATCTTAGAAAAGTAGGAGTTAATTTTGTTTATCGAATCGTTAGGGTTTGCAGATGATAAGAGTTGTGTAGATGATTCATGTGGTTTTTTCATATGTGTAATATTTTTTATTGTATCCCATAGAAGTTTGCTGTTATTTTTAGCCTTAAGAAGTGCTGTTTTATCGTAATCATTTTTTAGTTTCTTTAAAAGGTTGTTACAAAAATTTCTGTACCGCTTATATGTAATTTTCAAAGCTTCATCAGTTGGATACTTTTTTGTCTTTTTAAAAAGTGAATCACGGTGTCGCATACATCTTAAGATACCAACTGTAATCCAAGGCTTAGTGATTTTCTTTCTATTAGGGATCTTTTTCACTGTACTGTTGGAGTTGATAGCCTCCGTCAATGTATCAACTAAGATTTTTGTGGCTATATTAACATCTGAAGTTGATAGAATAGGTGTTAGATCAATGTGTTTCATATGCTGGTCTAGTGCTGTATAATTAATACAGGTTTTAGATTGTAGTATTTGAACAGAAGGAGTAGATTGTTCCAGAATTAGTATGGTAGCATTATGATCGGTCACAGAGGAGTCAAGTACATGAGAGTGTGTTTTGTACTTAGTTCTTATTATATTATGGTCAAGACAAGAATCGAAACGGGTAGGGATAGAATGGGCAGAGAGCAAACCATGAGAAGCAAGAAGATTCAGATAGGAACTAGATCTGGCATCCAAGGAACTATCAGAGATGTCAATATTTATGTCACCGGTAATAATAATAGTTTTGTTAGAGGAAAGGTTCTTGAGACAGCCATCTAAAGATTTAAGAAATGAATCAACGTTATGAATTGATGGAGATCGATAAAGGGCTAAAATTGTTATATTGTCATTTATGGTTAAGTGTAAACAGGAGGCATCCATAATCTGAGTCTTTTCACATATAGAAATTTTTAAGCCGTTCCTATAGTATACTACTATGCCATCATTCTGATTAAGATATATACTGGTAGATACATATTTGTAACCCCCCAACGAAGGAATCACAGCAGATTGTTTAAGCCAGCATTCTGTTAGAACTATCACATCCCATGCGATTTGACTTCGATTTATTAATGTTATAAAGTCATCAAAGTTACAGCAAATACTTCTTATATTTTGACTTAAAATTGAAAAGGGATATTTGAACTGTGCCAAAGATGAAGCACAATCCTCAACATTGATGAGAGACGAGGCAGCTATAGAAAAATTATCAAGTTCTTCCATTATGATATTATCGAATTTTGATAAATAAAATCTATCTTCGGTAATATTAGATTGATAATTGGTTTAAACATTAATTCACATACAAAGAAAACAATAGTCAAAATATTCCACTGAATCATTAAAATCAGACAACTAATTAAATAAAAGATTATGATAAAATTTGTAAAAGATATGAAAGGACAATTACTTTTAAAAACTGGGTTGGTTATCCACATGTACTGTGCCTTGGACTCTGCTAATCTATAGTAATCTAAAAATAGTATATTTATAAAACAATTAATTCTTTTTTTTACGTTTATTTTATGATCTAATGTAATATATTCTATATTATTAAAAAGAGACAAGGTATCTTGATAAATAGGATAAGCGGGTAAAATAATATTCAATATAATATTCGCGGTATATGGGTGGTTAATAAATAATAATAATAGAGTACACATATAAAAATAATATGTATAAAAAGAAAGTTTGTGTGAAAGATAAGGAGAGAATATGAATATGTTGTTTATTCTTATCAACGGGTTATAATGTTTAAATTTTGTATAAATGAGAAGCAATTTGTATGTGAAAATTAACAATGAGTTTATATATATATATTGTATACAAAGCATAACATTAAACCTAAATATTAAAACGTTAATAGTTTGCATCTTATAATTGCAATTTATACATCCATACGCACATAAAAAGTGCGTCATTGAGAGGTAGTCAGAAACTTTTAACCGTGTACTTACGTATCTGACTTTTGTTGAGTCGTGAATGTGTTTTACCTGTTTATATGTATGTATATAACAAAAAGACATGGAGTGTAGTAATTTTAAATAATGTGTGATGGGAAAGAAAGAATACATAACTTTAAAATCTATAGATAACAATACAATGAAATATAATAATATAGTAACTAGTCACTTTGTTGGGTTTACATTCTTCAGTTCCTCGAGTCGAGCTTCGTTTTTAATAAGGATGTACTGCGACCCTGTTTCTTTACGTAAATATATTTTACCTCCCGATGTCCAACAGAAAGCATAATTATATTTTTTAGCAAACTCCCGGGTAACGTAGAAGAGTCTTTTAGATTTTGACGTCAGGCATTCGGATATATAAATTGGCCCATTTAGATTTCCAGTTCCTGAAATTCCCAAGTGTGTGGAGTTCAGACGTTCAGCATTCTCCTTATTATATTTTTTGACACTGTTCATCAAAGAGGATAGCTGTAGTGTATTGTGAAACTCCACAATAAGCGACGAAACCTTGTTTTCCTTGCTGTTGTGTGTACGCTGGACGTCACGAATTTCACTTTTATTATAATTTACATTAAGGGTTAACATTAAATTCTGTAACATATTGTATAGGATTTCCTTATTTTCTTGAAAACTTTTTGGTACGTTTCTAATTTCAATAGATGTTTTTAGAGAGAGACGCTCAATAGTGTCTATTTTTTCCTCTAATGAAATTATGTTTTTTGCAATGGCTTTTTTGTCTAATTCAAGGGAATCAATTTTAGATTCCAGGTTTTTTAGTTGTTCCGACATATTGTTCAATCCCAGTTCTATTTCTTGGCCCGTTGAGTTCATAGCAGTGGTTCCGGCTTTTACCTCTTTAATGTGCTCTTCCAGAAGATCTAGTCTTTTATTTTGGGTAGACATAAGAGTATTGATCATTTGCTTTAGTTCCGAAAACTCTGACGACTGTTTGCCTGCTGCACGTTGACGTTTCGGGACACTTGTGCGGATATCTGTCATGTCTTCCTGCGGTTTCGATGATTGTGGTATATTTGAGTCCGATACAGAGAGCTGTCCCGTCCTTCGCGTTGGTGAATTTAACAAACCGTCAAGCATTATGTTAGTGTAACAATGCAGTGAGCGTAATATATATTTATTGATTTGGCGTAGGCCTAAATATTAGGATTGCCGTCGGCTATTGTGTGTACACTGTAGAAGTAGTATGAAGTAGAGGAGGGATTGTAAACTCCACCTACTTCGCTGTGCCGTCCTTAGAAGAAGCGTAGATGCGTATGCGCAATGTAAAGTGGGGTCATAGGACCCGCCCACAGCGCTTCGCTGTCCTTGGAGTAGGCGTACTTGTAAATGCACAAACACGATTAGCAATATAATGCTAACGCACTTACTTGGATTTCGCCGGTAACTTCAATCTCCTGCTTAATGCATCGCCCTAGTACTTTACACTGTTAAAATATTATTTTATTATTTGAGTATTCAAAATATAATTTAATCGCAACTTTTGCTATAAGACGTCCGTACAGTCCGACGGCTGAGGAGACGCAAGATGAGCACGAGTCTGTCTGGCACACCGAACTGGTACAGCTTGTAAATCAAGCCGTTGTGCCAGACCTTGTCGAAGGCTTTTACTACGTCTAGGAACAGGACGGTAGCTGGACGGTTTATTAGCCGGTTTTCCCGGCTTGTGAATACCGATGACATCTGCCTCCTTCCAGATCGCGGGAAAGGAGCAGTTTGTTATGGCGGCATAGAAGATGCTCACCAGGATTATAATTAGATGGGCGGGTAGAAGTTTTAAAACGCGATTGTTGATGCCATCGGTCCCTGGGGCCTTTCGCGGTTTGAGAAACTTGATCAGATCTTGCACTTCTTCGACCGTGACCGTGTCGAGTGTGGTTTCCGCTGGTAAGGAGGATCTACGTTCGACCTCGGAGTCTACTTCCGTCAGGTGTGACTGGTCGACGTTTTGCGTAGTGGGGGAGCATTGAAGCTCTAGACTCTAAGCAAGGCACTCGGCCTTCTCCTCGTCATCGAACGCCTCGGTGTTGTCGGCTCTTTCTACCGCGGGTATGACAGTAAGGGTGTCTGATCTGAGAGCTCTAGCCAGCTTCCAGTTCGCCTGGTGAGTTGGTTCGATATCCCTCAACGTTCTGTCCCAACGTTGTTCCCTGACTTCCCGGATACGTAGTTCAACCTCGCGCTCTAGTTCGCGGAGTCGGACTCTGTTATCCTCGATGGGATATCTGACGTGAGCTCTGGAGGCGGCTCTCTTTTCCCTCAGCAGTACCCTCACCTCGTCCGGCAGGCATAAGTGGCGGTCATCCTCCACTGGCACCTGCCTGGATGAGTTCCGCACTGCGGATTGAAGGTGGCTGGTGAGAGCCTCGATTGCCGTCTCCGTGTCTTTGCGGGACTCGATGTGGTCCGGGATGCGGTCCAGGTCTTCTGAGCTGGCTGCCTTGAGGAGGGTCTCAAGTCTCAACCAGACGTACCTCACAGTAAAACAGTCTCCAGCTTCAACTACTCACATGGTAAGTTTAAATGAACTTTCCGTTAGTTACTTCGATCTAGGATCCGCCCCAAAATGGTATGTTGTACTAGAATTTGCTCGCGACATCGTCGACGCCTGACAGGTAACGTAGATTAGTTATTTTCCCAGTATTTAAATTCAAAGGGTATTTTTCAGTAGAGCAATGGATGGACAAATAATGAATTCTGAAGATTCCTGTAAAAACCTATAAGTAATGCTACTTAAGGCATACATAACTACATGTTCTACTAGAGATGTCTAACAAATATAGAAACGGTCATATTAAGTAAGTCTTAATATTACTTTTTTGGTTTTTTCAACTTAGGAAATCCGGGGAAGTATAAAAGTCCCGTATTATATTGTTTTAGTATCAATTTGATCCGAATCATCTAAATTTTATGCATACTACGCACTTTAAAACACTCCCGGGAAACTTCCCGCGAGATTCCCGGAATCCGAAAAGTATTGATTCACTTGAAAAGGGACTTTAGCTATCTTTCAAGTGAAATCGTATCCAAATCAGCTAATATTTAGGCAATCTAAATAATTTATACAATTCCCGGGACACAAAGTATTTAAAATTTAAAACAGTGCAAGCTGTCATTTCAGTAAAACTATGTCTGAATAAGCTAATGTTTATGCACCCAAAGAAATAAAAAATGCTCCCGCGAAAATACCCGTCGGATTCTCAGGATAAATAATAATATCACACATTTTCTTCATTTATATAGACTATTGCAGTTGGTGTTGTATGTACAATAGGATATATAGAATACTATATATACCACTATATAATGATGTAGTAAAGTCCAAAAATGTCTAAAAACTGTGTATGTGAATCCTTCAAAGTTGTGAACAGAGTCTATGAAGATGTACGGACATGGATAGAGAGAAGTATGGACATCATGTCAATGAATAAGTTTGTCAAACTCACAATAAGCCAGTTCAAATGTAGTTGTTCAAATGTGACCCTTCATACCTTTTATTTTCTCCTGTAAGCATTTCACATCAACTTTAATCTGTTTACATCCTGTTGCTATTGTTGCAGCTGCATCACCTAGGAAAATTAAATAACCTTAAAATATTCTCAATATCTCCAAATTGAGAATAAACAAAAACACACATTGTATATAACCATGGCCCATAAAAGTCCCACTGCTACAGTCAGACCTCACCATATATGGAGGAATAAACAATAGACCCCACCATTGTTGTCTAAAGTAGTGTGTCAACAACACATTGGGTACGCTTTTGTACAGGTTTCATCACAATTTTGTCAAGCCAAAATTTAAACTCTCATAATTTGAGATGTGATTATTGAACACAAGTGTGTTAACTAGTTGCTTATGATACCATAGGAATGAGGTATAAAAATAAAATGACAGACACTTTCCGGAGTGACCACAATGACATTCAGACTAGAAGTAAATAAAATCTTGTTTTTGGGGATTTGATGAACCAAGAATAACAACATCGAGAACACAAGACCATGAACATAACCCAAGCCAGTAATATAATTAAAAAGTAAGCATAGATATTATATAGGGGAACCTGTTGTAGTTGGACAGTGTTGTACCTAAGTCAATCATAATTTTTTGAAACTCCTCAGTTTTAGAATAATATTCCTTATAGTAGTCGAAGGACCTTTATCAACTCTAATGTGAAGTTAGTTGACTGGCGCTGGTGGACTGGCAGTGCCTATAAAAAGGTTAGTCATTATTTCTTGCTCAATAAGTAAGCTTTTTGCTCTCTACTTATTGTTTATTTATTTAACATGATATATATTTATTACAAACTTTTTATTGACTATCAAATGTCAGTATATGCAGGTAACAGATGGTATAGGTGTTTGAAGCTAAACTCAATTGTAGTATGTTAATGCCAATTAGTAAATGAAATTGTTGTGATTTTGTACCTTGGCCCCATAACGAATTATGTACCTTGGACTCTGGCCAAAGTACAATAATTGATACATAGTGGTAGATTCCCAGGACATAGAAAGGAAAAAGATAAAGCCTATTAACTTTAATTTTTTGAAAAAATGTTTAAATAAGTAAAAATGTATTAGATTTAAGGCTTACAAAGTAATCTGATTTTGTATTGATAAAAAAAATCTATAGACAAGAGGCGGGCTATAAGGATAATGTTCTTTTGTGAAATAGTGCTATTTATGTTAGTGTTCAATGTTCATTGTTGATTACAGGTGTAGATATGATTAGTCACTTATTGTAGTGATTAGTATGAATAAATACCAAACTCACTACAGCAACCATATTTATCTTTATTTGATCCTAGAATGTCCACTGTATAACTTGGTTGTCCAAGGTACATCAGGTCTATTGTACCTTGAACAGTTTTCCCCTTTGTTTTCTAGTAGCTCTAATTCCCAGCTTTATAGAAAATTTACAATTTTTATCAATGCATTATATAGTTGAATAACTAATCTTTCCATATATGCATATTTGATATCTCTTATGCTTATCATTAATTTCTTCTTAATGAAAATGTGAAAAACTGTCTAAGTAGAACAATTTCCCCTACAGTCAACAAGGTACTACAAAGATAATATCACATTGAAATAACAGTTAGTGTTACATATGTCAATAGCCTCTCTACTGCACTACCATAATAAAAATACTCACTCTATTGTCTTATATTTCTAGTTACAGTATTTTACCTTTTGCACAATCTCCTACATCACCTTCCTGACTGTCAACAAACTTGATATCATTAAAATCAATATCTTGGTGTTCTTTTATGTTCCCAAAAAACTGTTCATTTGCTTCTTCATATCCTTCACCCAACATGTCTGAACCACTACTACAAGTGGACATTTTCCTTGGTAGACGTTCTGAACTTTCTTTCTCTTCTCCAATTAAAAATTTATTAAATTTCTTTAATACTTTCTTTTGAGATTTGGTAGCTTTGAACTCCAGAGCTCGGCATCTATAAAATATTAAAGAGAAATACAATTATACATAGTAGTAAACGTTTTAACATAGTGATTTAATATAATAGGGACGCGACATATTGTTCTATACGTACAATTGCTTATACAAATAGCATCCATTTTGAAGGCACACACATAAACATATATCTATCTCGTTCTTACTCAGCACTGTAACTCGCAGGAAAACAATATAACAGTATTTCAGTGCGTACATAAAGTGGAACATGAATATACGTAAATACCTAATGAGGCCGAAAATCCGCCATGTTTAGTGCACCAAATGTCATTATCAGTCAGTGCACCCGGTACTTGTCCTGTCAAAAAGTCGTGGTATAAATGAAAATAACTAATTATCTTTCAATATTTTGCTTGTGATTTAAAATAATTGAAGCCAAATATAAATAATTACGTCGCAGATATGTCCGTGTGCAGTGTAATAGGGTGCGGCATAAGAAAAACACCAAATCAGTCATCTTTAACCATACACAGGTACGCTGTAAATAACATTAAAAATATTGCTTATTGTTAATGTTTCCGGGAAAATAAAGGAAGATTTTCATTATAATTAGCAAGGTTCTTATGTGCAGTTATAGGTCATGAATGGATTTAACTTATTTAACTATATTTTTACGCTTAAATAATGTTAATTTATTAGCTGGGGTTGTACATTATTTATCGACTTTGATATCGATATAATATGATTGCTTATATAAAATTTCTTATTTTATCATGCTACCCCGCTTAAAACATACAAAAATAATAATTAAAACATATTTTATAGGATCCCAAGAAATGAGCGTATAAAGAAAAAGTGGCTGGAAGCCATTGGAATGGAAAATATAAAGCCAAATGCAAAATATATTTATATTTGCTCGCTACATTTTGATGATAAATGTTTCAACAAAACTCTGGATGTGACTCGACTACGAGATGATGCCGTGCCCTTCAAATTTGTAAGAGTAAGTTAATACTGTATATACTTTTATAGTTAGTATTGATATACTTTTTTTAAATTATATACATATTTTAATACATACATATTATTTTATAACAAAACGTGCTATAAAAGGATCAAAATTAATATACAAGTTTTGTATGGTGGGACGATGATCAGCAGGATAGTCGTTGGACTGTCGGCTTATTATATAATTCCTGCTCCGTCTTCGCAGTCGAAGGCCTTAATATGTCTTCTCGTGCCTCTCACACTCATGGAGACTGCTCGTATAATTGAAATTTGTACTTTCACTTTTAGCCTTTGATATACTTGTTGCTGCTACCTTATTACTGATATGCTAGTTACTAGTTGTAGTCTATGTCATTCTCATTCTATATAACCATTTTAGAAAAACTTATGGGTTTTGTGGCTGTGATTCCATCCAAGAAATGTATTTGCCCAATTTGAATAATAATGTCATAATTTAAGCAAATTTTATGAAAAAAATACTGTGGACACAATTATTCTAAACTAATATTTCAATATTTTGCAGCGACATGCCAGCCAACATAAAACTGGCATATTAAAAGAAAATCAGTTGGAAACAATTCCTGTTTTGGCCGGTCCTGACACCTCTACCTTGGTAAATGCTGCACATTTAAGGATTCTGCTGTTCTTTAGCTTCAAGAGAAGATGTTAGATTTTGTATATACAGACTCTTTATAGTGAAGCTATTGAACCTACTTAGATAAAAGTAATATGCTTTGACATCTTTAGAGGAATAAACCAAAACTGATGGTGTCACTTCTTTGAATTTTGTATTCCATGTAAAACATCTAAGGTACAAATAAAACTCATATTATAAACTTATGCCTTTATTAGTTTTACTTTAATAAAAACTATTGTAAATTCGTTAAATTTTTAATAATTAAGTGATTTTAGAGCGTAAGTCATAAGGAATGACGTTTTTTATTAAATAAATGTTCTGAAGGTGTTTTGTTTTTTTTTTATCACGCGGCCCTTAATAAGTTTAAAATTTGAATCACTCTCACTTATGGTGCAGCGCACCTATCTTGAGGTGCGTTGCGGTAATGTGTTACGGACTTTAGAGTCAGCAACACAATTAAAATAGATTGTAATAGAGAGGTAAGTAGTTTAGACTACTTACCTCTCTATTACAATCTAATTAATCTGTTTTGGATATCAAAATAAGAGTACGTGTTTTTCATAGGAAAAACACGTACTCTTATTTTGATATCCAAAACAGCATAGCTAGCTAGCATGCTAACGTTTTATCGCCGACATAAAGCTTCCATCCCTTTCCGGCATATACGCAAGTGCGAGCGAGACGGCAACATATGAAACGACGATAAAATTTAGCATGCTAGAGATGGGCAGATGGCACTGTACTACGCCATATGTTTATGTTTTGTGGTCACTGTGTTGTCAAACAAACTTTATCAAATCAGTGTAGCAACTTTTAAAAATCGTCATATCGTTTACTTGATAAATTTGAAACACGAACTTGTCTTAGATTTCACACATCTAAATCAAAGTATCTTTGCACATAACAATATACTTACTTCCTATTAAAGTATAAATTCTACAAATAATTAATACTCAATAATATTGAAAATAAAATGAGCCAAGGACGTTTATCGATAAAACCTAATAACATTAAAATCTTCTGGACAGCACTAAAACCGCCATGTTTAGTGGCCAAATGACGTCACAGTGGCACGCATTTTTTATTGACGTTTCATTTCCATAGGTTTCCTACCCAACGCCGGGTTGGCGATTGTCGTAGATCGAATAGCTAAGCTGGGCTTGAGGGTCTCCCCCGCGAAAACGGAGGCCATCATGTTCCATAGGAAATTTCGCAATCCCCCCGCGGACTTGACCGTTTCGGTCCAAGGGGTGGCCATTAGAGTAGGGCCCCAGATGAAATATCTGGGGCTAGTTCTCGATGGGAAATGGCTGTTCAAAGCGCACTTTGAGCAGCTAGTTCCCAAACTCGTCAAATCCGCGGGCGCACTCTCGAGGGTGCTTCCCAACGTAGGGGGCCCGGGAGGTGCGACGCGGAAACTTTACTCTGGCATCCTGAGGAGTATGGCACTGCACGGTGCACCCGTCTGGTCCATTGCACTTCACCGCCACAACAGAACCCTGCTGCATCGGGCGCAGCAGGTTCTGGCCGTGAGGACCATACGGGGGTATCGCACAGTGTCGCTGACGGCGGCCACCCTCCTGGCAGGCGATCCGCCCTGGCATCTCCAGGCGGACGTCCTGACATTGGTGCGCCGCACCCGGCAGGATGCCCTAGCTAGAGGCCTGACCTTCTGTCAGGTCGAAATCGAGGCGATCAGGAAGCGGGAAACCGCCTCCATGATCGCCGTCTGGTCTCAAGAGCTCGACAACCCTGCGGCCTATGGCGGCTACATGGTGGATGCAATCAGGCCACAGCTGACGGAATGGGTCAACCGCACCAGCGGCACCCTGACCTTCAGGACGACACAGATACTTATCGGACACGGATGTTTCGATAAGTACCTGTGTCGCATTATGGGCTGCTTGCCTTCCCAGGACTGCCGCCAGTGCGGCGCGCCCGACACGGCGTTACACACGCTTGTCGAGTGCGCCGCATGGGCGCCGCAGCGTTTCGAATTTGAGACGCACGTAGGTCCAGTCGACTCGCTCTGCGACTTGGTCAAGGCCATGCTGCAGAGCGGCGACAATTGGGGGGCTGCGGTTACTTTTTGCGAGACAGTAATGTCACTCAAAGAGGCCGCAGAACGAGACAGGGAGAGAAGTCCTGCAGCGCGTGCCAATGCGTCTTCTCGAGGTCGCCGGCCTTCAGCTGGCACCCGGAGAGGCAGGTACGCGCATTACTTCCCTCCCTGAGTTAGGTTCCGTTTACCGCGGGGGGCCTTTCGCTTGCTAGGAGAGCAAAGGACCTTCTACCCCCGCACAACGAAGTGGGGTGTGTTCTCCCAGGGCACACTCCAGGCACTTTATTGCGCTGGATCGGCTGGGCGTAACTATGTTCTAAATCTCAGCCTTTCCAACAGATACAAAGCGCAGGGTCGTCAGGGAGGAGGGTGGTTTTAGTGGGTATTGGGGTTGCTCGCTCGTGTAGCAACGCTCGGAGTCTTCCACACTATTCTGTGACGTCGATCGCGGACGGAGCGCTGCCAAGAGCATACTATTGCTGCAGTGTTATCGCCCCCGACCGACACGTGTCGTTCCCCTAGCAACGACCCAGTTTGTGCGTAAATCGGTTAAGCATTTTCCCTCGCCTCAAAACAAAAAAAAAACAAAAAAAAGCTTGCTAACAGCCTTCGGGGGGCCTTTAGCTATCAAGGGAGCAAAGGATTCATCACCCACGCTGACCAAGTGGATGTGTTCTGATTCCCGGGGCACATTCAGGCACTTTTTGCGATGGATCGGACTGGGCGTAACTCCGTTCTAAGTCTCAGCCTTTCCTACATAAAAAGCGTGGGGCACATGGGAGGAGGGTGGTTTTAGTGGGTAGTGGTTGTTGCCCGTGCAACTTCTCTGAGTCTCCACACAAGCTGGTTGATTACTGTTTGGATTGCCCCTTATTAAAGGGTAAAGCCTCCATGATCAACTATGGTCTAATCCCTTGCAAAGGACCCATTATTCTGCGTAAGTAACATTTCCCCCGCCTTAAAAAAAAAAAGCTTGCCAACAATGAAAGAATTTTTCAAATCGGTTCAGTAGTTTCGGTGCCTCTTCAATGCAAACAAACATTCTAATCTTTTTAGCCTACCACCAACTTGTTAATTTTAATTTTGTTCATGGTTATTATTTACTCTATGGGAGCCTAATCTAATTTACTACCGCTTCGCAACATGTTATGGCTTGAAGAGAAGAAGCGGCGCAAGAAACTCTTCAGCAAACATGCCTAGCTCTAATAATTTTATATAATATTAAAATGGGTGGAAGGAAAAATAAAAGTAATTATCAGTCAAGTTGGTTAGTGTTCCGTTGTACGCAGAAAGAGCTCACAGTGTCTTGAGGTCTGGCAGCTGGTTTTTGCTGGGTTTGGGTTTTAATAGTTTTGATGATTGGATCCAAAACAGGTGGTACTTGCCAACCATCTTCTCTATTGAAATTTGGGTGTTTTTTGATTTCAATAGCCTCACGCATCATTCTAGGTATGAAACGATTCTCTTTCGCGAGGATTTGTGGGTTATCGAATCTGATGTAGTGGTTGGGTTTATCCAGCGTGTGTTCACTGATCGCAGACTTCGTAGACCTTGTGTGTTTCATGTCAGCAATGTGTTCTTTTACTCGTGTTTTTATGCTCCTCTGTGTTTGCCCATAGTATGACAATCCACACTCACAATCAAGCTTGTAGACCCCTGCATCCTGGAGTGGGATATTGCATTTCACAGGTCTCAGAAATTGGGTAATCTTTTTCTGCGGCTTGAAATATGTTTTGATTGAAGCTCGCCTGAGGATGTGGCCAATTCTGTCTGTGACCCCCTTGATGTAGGGTAGGGTAGCAGGGCACCACTCAACTGAAGGTGGTTTGGGGCCTTTGTCACGTTGTTGTGGAGTCTTCAGCTGATTGCGTTGTAGAACTCACTTGACATGTTGAAGCTCTCCAGCTATGTGGTTCTCGTCACAGATTTTCTGTGCTCTCTGAAACAAAGATTTGCCCACGGTAGCTAACATCTCGCGAAGACACTCAACAATCTCCGTGGAAACACACCCTACCATGTCAAGGATTCCTTCGACTTCATCAGCGCAATTGAAAATTTGACATTGGCTGAGGATGAAGTACTAGTCAGTTTTGATGTCCAGTCCTTACTTACCAGCGAAGCGGTAGTAAATTAGATTAGGCTCCCATAGAGTAAATAATAACCATAAACAAAATTAAAATTAAATAATTAAAATTAGCAAGTTGGCGGTAGGCTAAATAAAACTTTAACAATATTCGTTGACACTTGACATCTTTGTCTTCCGTGATCACGGCCACTGAAAAGTGGCCGAAACGTCGGAAAAACCAAAATCAAATAAAATTACCGCGCTTAAAACCGTTAAAACGTAGTTTTATTATGTATACAAGTCGCGAAAACTTAAGAAAATATTATTCTAATCTTTCCTCTTTATAATATTAGTATAGATAAGAGCGTAAGATTTTGCGCTGGAAGTTTTTTAATAAAACTGGGAGCTGGGTTGCCCTAAAAATCGCTATATCTAGCTCCGCAAGCGCTAAATTGGCAGCCCTGGTGAGCGTAAGTCCCGTAAACGAGAAAGCGAGCGAGGATATATATATATATATATATATATATATATATCTCTCTCTCTCTCTCTCTGTGTGTGTGTGTGTGTGTGTGTGGGTGTGTGTGTATATATATATATATATATATATATATATATATATATATATATATATATATATATATATTGATCGCAACGCACAAGTGGAAATACTTCAACTGACAAGGGACAAAATGAATCGCAACAAAATTTTAACTTGATGTTTTACGGGCAGGTTTTCAAATTGGACAAGTACATTAACAATCTGCCCGTAAAACTTCAAGTTAAAATTTTGTTGCGATTCATTTTGTCACTTGTCAGTTGAAGTATTTCCACTTGTCCGTTGCGATTCATTTTTCCACTTATCCGTAGCTATTCGTTTTTCCAATTGTCCGTTGCGATTCGTTCTTCCACTTATCCGTTGCCATTCGTTTTCCGCTTGTCCATTGAAGTTTCACTTCTAATATGTGTCCCAGCACACATTTCGATTTTTTTTAAACTTGCATATTTATTGAACAACACTGACTAAATATATTAATTTTGTAACACCACGTCTAAATAGGTGAAGTTTTTTTTGGTGCGAAATTGACGACTGATTAATAAAATGAAAAATTATTACGGGGATATTAGTTTTATTCAAAAATTCTGTATGTATAGTAAATATAGTAATCCTATTCAGACTACTAATAATAATTAAATATTACATAATAACAATGTGTAAATGATAACTAAACATTTGACCTTCACAACCTGCAATTTGATGAGATGAATTTTTAGGACTTATTTTCTTAATTTTGTATAAGTTGAAAAAATTAAACAATTTCTTGAGATTGTATATACTATGTATATATTGTATATGTGTTATGTGTATATTATGTACTTTAGAAGTTTAAACTACCTTTAAGTAGATTTTTTATTCCTTGTTACTATATTTTACATAGTCAATACCTAATTATAATATCATTTATTCAAAGCATAGATTCGTCTATTATAAGAATATTTATAAATTATAATAAAACTTATTAAATTTTATTTAGGACAGAATTTATTTTTGTAATTTTTTTGGTAAAGATGTTCTAGTGGAACTATTATCTTCATCGACCTCAATTATATTGGACATCGTAGAAGGTTGCGGTCCGATAATATTCTTTCTTTGAATTCTGAGGAGGAAAATTAATAATATAATGCCAATTTCGATCAACGATTAAAGTTAAGACCACATTTTGCTCTGTAGAGTAGGTTTATGTTGCATATTTGATTCCTGAATTTAATTAGCTCTGATTGTCTTATTACTGAACTTTTATAGAGAAATGTAATAAACGCGACAATTTATGACTTGCCAAATATACTAGGTGTCATATATTGTATTACAATTATTTGCATTTTCCTTTTAAAATCTAAGAGTAGTGGATATTCCGAAGTCCGAAATAATTTTATAAGTATTCGTAACTGAAATTGGTTTAACAGTATCCGTATATTCGTATCTATTTATATCCAGATCCGAAATACCTATCGTATCCGTAATATACCTGATTTATTATTATAATTTATTACCTATGACAACCGCCTTTTCGAGTTTCTTAAAATTTAGAGGTATAGTGATATTTCAGTATTTTGGCTCAGCTTTATCATTCATCACATAGTTTTGGATATAATATACCTATTTTTGACTGTTTGTAAGCTCATGTCGAACAAGAAATGCGTAGCAGCTAGAAAAAAAAAAATAGAATAACTCGCTACCAGTAACAAACCTTATGGTGGTAAAAAGATGACGAAAACCAAGTTCACGTTGCATCCCTTTTTAAGTTGTTGGTATTCAGTATACTTACGTACGTCTTTGATAGTTCCACGACTGCACTTCTGTTTCACCCCAGCAAAGGAAAATAACACCGCTGCAAAATAGCACTGCAGCGTGGAAACACCAAATATGCTTCCAAGTGTATGGAGTATTCTAAGAATTAATATAGGTACTATTTAATACTTCAGAAATAATTTCAATTCTTGTCAGCCCACGCATTGTGAAGGGTTCCGTAGATGCGACAAAGATCATAAGGATTTCTAATCAGTCTAGGAATCTTGTTCAAATCAATTTTTTTTTTAATCTTTATATACAAAAGTCGAATGTTAGTGTGTATGTCACTGTGAACTCCTCCTAAACCCCTAGATCGATCTTGATGAAATTTTTTGTGTGTGTTCGAGTGGCTTTCCCGGTGGGATGCACTGCAATCAGGTTCTAAATTTTATTTTTTAAGGCAGGGCAAAGTCTCCCGGCCCGCTAGTATCATATAATCTTACTATCTTGATCTATGTATTTAGAATCTATAGCCCACAGTTCAAAAATTAAGGAGCGTTATACACTTTTCACCTCATTGACAGTGAATATCTCTCCACCTAATGACTTACATAAATAAGGGTTAAATTACAAATTTTGTATCCCTCAGCTACATGTAACAGGTACATATAACGGCCATCACAATTATTTTATAATTTTCGCAATTTCTATACATTATTGTACCTATCATCTATAGAATTTCCGACATTGCCAAATTTTATCTACCTATCTAATTTCTATGTCGGACAGCCGAACACGGCGTATAAGGTTCCGTTATTAGCAAAATGCCTACGGAACCATAAAAATAACATCGTCTGCAAACTTGTTTATAAACTGTGCATTAAATACATTATAAAAGCAATTTCTAGGATTCTTGGAAGTGTTGCTTAACGCTAAAAAGACTGGTAGCTACAAAAACTTACTATTACAATCAGAGATGGTTGGTCCATTACCCTTTCATAACGGAGATTTAATTTCTTTTTAATAGATCCTCTAGATTCTGACAAAACGGTAGAAAAGGACACCAATCCATGTTCTTGTATTGTTGTGGTGATTTCACAAGGTCTTCGTGAGAATGTAAAAGACCCTTTACTCCTTTATTTTATATTTGACACTTTACGTCACTTGGGAGTGAAATCTTTACTTACTATAATATATTGTACCATATTTAAAACCATAAGTATTAAAATTTTGTTTCATGAATAATTCAAAAATTACGTCCAACCAGTAAGTAATTTTTGAGATATGGAGTATTTTCAAACACATGTTTTTTTGGGGTTGCAGGATTAAATGAAAAAATAGTGCACGATTATCTCGTCTACGGAACTCCTCAGTCTGAATGGTTTGATATGCAATCGGGCGATGAATTTCCGAGTATTTTTTAACTGACTTCAAAAAGGAGGAGGTTATCAATTCGTCTTAATTTTTTTTTGTATGTTCGTTATTCGATTTCACCGTCAACCGACTACATTAAAAACCAAAAATAAAAAAATTTAACAGACTTCTTTCTGCAACATATTAAAGTCGGTGTCACGTAAAATATAAAAATTACTATTTTTTGTAAATTTGTTGTTGTCCTTTTAGTTTTATATATAAAACTAAAAGGACAACAACAAATTATATATACAATAATAATAGTGACAATTAGAAAAATAATACCATAAATAATGCTTAATTAATGATAAAATTTTACGAAAAGGTTTAAAAGAAAATGTTATCGATAGGTACCTTATGACTTTGTGTAACTTGTCCTACTACGAGTGAAACGATAATGCCAGACGTATTTCCAATTATTTTAATAACTGTTGTTAAAGAGTTGACGAAATTAGGTGTTATCTCCTAAAAACAAATGTAGAGTTGTACAACAAATGACATAATAATGGGTACAATTATTATTATACATATAATATACGAAATTCTAAGTTCCACTCAGATTTGAATATGAAAAGTTCTTGTATAAAATATAATACGGACAGAAGTCTTGTTTGGTCCTTTCAACATGATTTAAATTTAATACATTTATATAACGCTTACAAGTCGGTTTTTAAATTCGCGGGCTTTATCACTGCAAGAGCGCACACGGCACGGGCGTGACCGTATTGTACAAACTTTAGTGAGGCTCGAAACAGGGGATATTCACTTGAACACAAACTACCGCAGGGAAAGCGTGATGGAGCGTACATGGGTGGTGTGATTCGCCACGTCGGGGTGGCACTGGCACCTCCCCAATAGTGATATTGTCAGGCCACGATCGGGGATGCCTACTAAAACCCCTGGCCGTTCTTTGTTACGTCCCATGTCAGAGCTGTGGGCTCGTTTTCGTATTCACCTCCAGCCCAGACGAAAAACGCTTTACCTCTACATTTTTTATTTCAAAATTAAATGTTAATAATATTCCGTAAATGGTGATATTTATTTAGAACCTTATCAAATATGACGACCTTATAAAACATGAATATTAATTTCCAACGGCGTAATTTCAACGGGTGATCTTTTTCGTGCGTAAATGTATTACAATATACAGGTTCTGGCAGAATCGTGGCCATCAATCTAAGTATGATGTAATATATCAAGGATGTTTTAACATAATCTCTTTTTATTCTTCTTGTTACCTAATTGAAACAGATGTCCTTTGGATACTCAAATTATGACATTCACTTTTAAGAGGCCCATTCACTATCCTTCATGATAGTCCTACAGTGGCCGGAGCTTCCAGGACTCAAAACGCCTCCTGCTTGGTTTTGCCGGACACAATACAGGCTGCAACAACATTCACAATCCTGCATTATGTAGCGGATTGTTAGGTGGACTGCCATGTAGGATATCAAACAGGCCCTTTTAATCACTCTCTCATGCTAATTCTGGGATTGAGTTATTAATAGGTTATTATTATACCACATATTAGCTGTGCCCGCGACGTCGTTCGCGTGGAATTTGTTTTCAAGACCCCCGATTTTGAAACATTCTTCATTGGTGCTCCGCTCCTATTGGTCTTAACGTGATGATATATAGCCTATAGCCTTCCTCAATAAATGGGCTGTTTAAAACTGAAAGAATTTTTCAAATCAGACCAGTAGTTCCAGAGATTAGCGCGTTCAAACAAACAAACTCTTCAGCTTTATATATTAGTAAAAGATTTAATTAGTATTAATACGCTGTTAGATGAAGACAAGTATTATGATTGAAATTTTACCTAATATATTGTTATTGAATTCTTACATACATAACATAGGTCCAACGTTAGGTCCATTCCCGCAGCAGTCAGTCCCACGGCAATTGACAGTAATATAGGTCCAGGTATGACCGGAAAGAACCATGAAACAACCACGATAAAACCCGGAAGTACATGAGCTGTAGGTATATTTCGATTTGAAAATAGACATTATTGCGAAGCATGCGAAAGGATACAACGTTAACAACATGTCTACTTTTAGAATTAGTCGCAAACTGGTATCCTGAATACGAATTTGACTAGTTATATATAATATAGTTCATATTCAGGGTACGAGTTATACGGGGTAGTACGAGTTACAACAAATTGAACAGACTCAACACTGAGAGTGTCCAAGACTGGACCGAGCAAACTGTCGTCTAAAATACAATTAGCATTTTTTACATTCAGGAAATTTTATTCATCAAATTAAAATTAAGGAACCTAAAAAGGTTCACATTAAAATAAAATCTTAAAATATACAATAATCTTACAGCTTAAAAAATTACAAATCATAAATAAGTCCCAAATCACTGTCAGTTGGGAACGTTCCCGAAACGCTGGCCGCGTTACCGCGTTGGATGGCAACGCTGTAATACACTTACGTGTATTAATGTTAAATCTAGATTATAAGTTGAGTTAAGTGAGTTAAAGATTACTTACAAAAAAATATGAAATACTTCCGAATATGCTTCACTCTTTTCAGTTTTGAAGTATGTTTGTACCAATGAAATGTTTGGATTACAATTGTCCCCAGCACCAATCGGATGAAGAATGGCAACGCTGTCAGTGCGGATGCCTGGTTTAATATTTTAAAATCAACTAGAGAGCTTTACACGCTATTTCATTCGCATACACTTTGGATCTGTGCTCTGAAGAATTTATCTAATTTTCCAGAATAAAAGTATTTCATAATATTCATCGTATACATAGATTCACCCAAACAAACTATAACAGTTATCTCTTAATATTTTTGACTCTAGCCTTTATATTAATGTGTTGATAATAATGGAACCCTTAAAGAAATACGAAAAATATTTTCTTCTTGTTTAATACATAGAGATACAATAATGATAATTTTCGTTGTCGAATGACACATGACTCCATACATAAAGTTTTAGGACAATCGAATTCTTCGGTCATATAATTTGGAATCCTTATCTCGCAGAACCTATATTATTATACCTAGTATTTTCTGAAATAAAACTCATTTGATTTTATACCCTGTTGTCAAAGTTATTACTCAAAAATCGGTGAATTATCCAAGACTGTATGAAAAGTGAAAAATCATCGAGTAACTTCCACACTTATGTGTATATTTACTTGGGTAGATTTCCAGATGAAATAATAAACAAACTGTATGCATAAAGATTTCTAGTCTGTAATACTTTAATACCCCTCTGACAAAATATAGAACGATCTAGATTCACCGCTCTGTGTGAAACTATGTATATTAATGTTTGTTTTATTACTAACATTTGCTAAATAATCTGTTCAGTTTATTTAGTGAATAATATAGTATATGATTATATATTTAATAGTCCATATGCTATTGATCCCTTATACATCCGTGTCTTGGCCCAAAAACCTAAATTCGCGAAATTATTCGAATGGTTTTCGAGAAAGCTCGTTGATGCTTATCTATAACATTCCAATGAGATAACTTAGGGCTTTATTGGAATACGTTATTCTCAATTTAACATTGAATGACAAAAATACTACATCAGATTTTCGATACAAGTACCGCATTATTCAAATCCTTCCCAGAAAAAAACCCGCGGGATTCTCTTGATAAAAAGTAGTGCAGATTATAAATTTAAGAATTTGCTATCGATCAGCGAAAACCGCATCGAAATCGGCCCAGTAACTTTTATGTGAATCCCGAACAAACCGAAAAAGAGACAAGAAATCTAAAAAAAATCCATCGTGTTCTCCATCTTTTGTATAATCTATTTTAGTTGTTTTTTTTTAAACTTCAATGTATAGACACGGTATGTTTATAATTTTATAATATTGTTACGAGTTACAGGATTCAAATTAAAATGCCGTTGGAATGATTATAGAGTTTATTAGAAATATAAAAACACGAGAGGAGCCTTAAGAACAGACGAGCGTGCATGACAAGAGTTATGAATGTCAAAGAAGCAAGTGAGGTGTGTAAGAATAAGCCTAAATGGCGCTCTGTTGTTTGTGCCTACCCCGCAAGGGAACTGGCGTGAAGTTATGTATGTATGTATAAAAACACGTATAACACAGGTACAAATATAACTGAACACAACCAGTGCAAACGTAATGCACGATTCAATAACAAGCTCAAAGTCCGTCACTAAATAGATCACCGAATGTACACAAGTCTCGCCTTGATCGAGGTTCTCGCTCGACTGCCGATCTCTCCATTGGGCCATTGCTTTATACTGCACCGATACAATATGGCTGCCCGACCGAATTTCTTAGAATCAGTTCGACACACCTGGCTAATGACTACCATAAAAGATTACAATACGCAATGGGCTGTTTTTCTAATTACAAATTTTAAACACAAAGTAAACAAAAGAAAACAGTCATAAATAGTTTCAATGTTATTAGCTCAAACGCCGGCGGGTAATAAATGTGCTTTTGTGGTATGCAGGTATGAATCCACTTTTGTCGGTAATAACAATATTATAGATATAGAAGATTTATAATACATTTGGGTTTTATCTTACGCTAAGTTAGCCAGGAAACGCAACCTTTTTACCGATTAAACTGCCCGGTATCCGCTGCATGTATAATGTTACATGTTTATTTTTATTGTTTTTGAAGTTATAATGTATGTACAATAAAAGGTTATCTATGTTATTGATTGAATACGCACATGCGATGATGAAATCATGGTGTCATAAATACAAATCGATATATTTAAATAACTAGGCCGTATTACCATCAATTATCAAAATGCCTATTAATCTGCAAAAAACAGTATTTGTAACGAATACACAACCGGTTTACTTAAGGAAATAAATGTGCTAATACTTACACTATAAATATTATATTTAATCACTCTAGAGTAGTAAAGTGGTCCGTGAGTACATAGGGATATGATCATCCATGCGTAACCAAAATTTAATATGCACAGGGACCAAAATGGTACTGATTTTAAAATAAGATTCCAAGGTGCTTGGGAATTTGTCAACTATGAACATAAAACAACGACATTGAAATACTTAGCTACGTATTTTTAAATTGGTAAACAAACACCTCTGAGTTTTGGGTTCTGGATTCTGGGTCCAACAAAGAGAGATGATGGTATTTGGAGGGTCCGAACAAACGTCGAAATTGAGAATTTCGGGGCCGAGCGCAACATAATAGGAGAAATGAGAGCTCACCGCCTCCGCTGGCTCGGTTACGTAGAACGGATGGGAGAGGACGCAACGTGAGGAAAGCATAATTAGGATTGTTGATAGGTTATCCGGCCGGCCGTCCCAAAATCCCTGGAAAAACAGAGTGGGGGCTAACCTGTCTCAGCTTCGAGCCGATAATTGGAAAGAAACTGCGCAGGACTGGGAAAAATCGCATTTTCTCGTATCGGAGGCCAAGGTCCACTTTGGGTAGCTGAGCCAACGGAGTAAGTATCGTAAACAAACACAGATTGTATATATTCAAGCTAAGAAAGTCTTTTTTTTAATGGAATCATAAATATCCATTGAGGTCTTCAGCAGGTTGGTAGCACATCGTCCAATGCAAATTTTCATAGGTGACGGTAACTACTTCCCATCAGGTAGGCCGTCAGCCAACCTGCTATACTTTAACAATAAAAAACTTGTTTTGATGTGATATACAACGGAGAACTTTGGGGCCGATTCTAGATAGTCAGAGAAAAGCAAATAACAGAAAATTCACTTATGAATTACAATGAATTAACAAAATCTGTATTTTAAAAGAACCAGGCCAACACTAGACCCCAATGGAAGTGAATGTACCAAACTAGTGTATTTCCTTAACCAATCCATCAAAGTTAAGAAAGCATCGGTACTATTTACCAGCAGGGTTTTTCCATCAACCGGCAAAAGTGGAGCAAAGTTATATCCAGGACATCGACCGACAATTGTGCCACAAATTAATCTTTGAACGGTGCATAATAAAACTGTTTTAAATACTGACTACAGCACAAATTGAACATGTCCAAATATTGACAACAATAATTTTATTTTAGTTAAACATATTATGAATTCATAGTGTGAATTTCTATAAATGTGGAAGTGCCTTTATTTAGATGTTTGTTTCAAAACATTTCGAATACTTACTTATATTTTATATAACTGGGAAGACCACTGGAGAATTTTAATCCTGCCATCATATAAGCTAGTTTTTATGTTAGAAAGAACCGAAGTTTACACAAGTGAAAGAAACAACAAAAGTTCCAAGCTAAAGATAAGATACACTGGCGTACATAGTCTTTGTCGCTTACGAGCGTTGAGGCATCTGATTCCAATAACTTACATGTAGATGTAAATCCTGACAGAAGACATAGATTTCTTACTCAGGTTTTCTACCCCTGTCTAAGTATATAGTTAAAATTGCTACTTGGTGATAGTGATGAAAAATTTACGATTTTGGAAAGTAGTCAATCAATATTGTTTGGATAAATATTTAAGGCATAATTATCTTTAATTTTTGATACCTTTATAGTGAAAATGGTTCCGATAGTATTTATCAGATAATCTAATTCCTCTTTCGGTATAAATGAATGTGCTCTGGGATGGTCGGTAACAACCAGTGTCCAAAGTGCTGCCCAAACAATTTGTGCTGCGCCCGATATATAGAATCCAATAGGCCATCGTGCATAAAATTGTACTGCCGCACATAATAAGAACGTGGAACAGGTTCCTGTTGTGATACCTTTTGACAAACACGGTTAAATGTGTTATGTATATTTTAATTATTGCGTAATAATTCCCTCTTAGTTACTCTTATAGAATTATATTCTCATAATTGTTTATTAAGTAATAGTATTAAATATTTTTTGTTATTACTTGTGCACGTATTAGGGCATGATATCGCACTGAAACTTATGTATTTTTCAACGTATGATGTGTTCACACTACTATCCGACATTTGAAGTAGAATTACTTTTATCAGATCCGAAGTTTACGTGATCGCAACATACCTCAAGTCATCAAAGGTTTCTGATTACCTAAACTATCGAATGTAAGTATGAAAATGATTACCACAGTATGCCCACATAAAATGGTTTCTTTCAATTGGCGGTACCCAGTGTCTTAATACTTGTACCATACTGGGTTGCATAGCGCCCTGCAAAATGAACTCCAATTTCAATTAAATACCTTTAAAGTCTGTTGCACATTTGTAAAGGTGTTAGTTAAATTTCAAATCTGCCGAGATAAGTCATTATCATCGTTTGGACAGAAAATTATCAATTAAAAATAAGTTATCGTTCGACGGCCGGTTCCTATATCTCACCGACCGTTAATTTGATAAAATTTTAACTAAGCTCTATACAAGTTATGACAAAATTCAACCAATGGTAGGGCAAGAAATTGATATTAAGGCAAATGAACGGTTGGTAAGATATTTATGAACGGGCCATTAATTTTATCGACGGGAAAAGTAATATGTGAGTCGACGTGTAGTAAAAGAAGAAGTATCGAAAGTTTACTCTTTTGTCATTTGACTACAGAACTAAAACAAAGATTGTTTGTGCGGTTGAATGGCATAGGTTTTGGCCGCCGTAGCTTACTGCAATGCACAGGTCCTAAGTACAATTCCAAATTTTCGTAAACATTGTCACATTTAGGTCGTCAGCTAGCTCTGTTTGTTCGGCAGTGTTGGTTGGGACCTCGAGCATGTGCGACGTGAGCGCGGAGAGCCTCCACCCTCCAGTGACAAAGTTCGGGAACCGCGGTAGTTTGGTAGCTCACGTCAGCCAGTCTTCGGAGTCTCATGGCCATTGGAGGCTTTCAAAACAAATTTCAACCTTATTGATTTAATTGTTTTCGAACTTTAAGATATTATCATACTCACTGCACAGAATCCTTCGACAATTCGAACTATGAATAACACCCAGAAATCGTAATAAGCTGCTGCAGGCGTGAGGCAGCACAGGATACCGGATATCATTCCAGTTATGCCAACCACCCAAGTAGGACCAATCCTGGATACCGAATAAATATTTATTGAAAAGGTACCTACTTATTAAGAATCGTAGTTTATCTAGTGATCATTTTTGAAAGGTCCTCCTCATACTATCGTTAAATACCGGTTGCGTCTTCTTTTCCGCTATAATACCTGTCACCTCACACTTCTTGCTCTAAGCTGCTGATGTCTATGCGTGCGTAAACGATAAAATATCCTCAAACTCCTCCGTTTGCTCAAATAGGCGAACCTTTGTAGAATATTATCTAGCAAAAAGACTTTATTTACTTCTATCGACCGCAGCTAACAAATATAACAACCTGGTAAAAGAAAAAACTTAACTACTTGCTGGTTTTAATATAAGTATTATTTCTAAGGTGCTAACTATAAAACATATCAAATTCTCGTCTTCAGAATTAGACTGACTAATTATCATGAAATTTGATAAGTATTTACGGAAACAACCAAGTAAGATCCAGCCTATAATAATCCAAGCTATGGGACAAGAGCCTTAGCCAAATTGTCAGTCTTTGACTGACGGGAATTTCTTTATTTCATTAATATCAGAACAGTAAAAGGATAAAAAGTTACCTGTCACCAACATTATGAAATAATGGAAAGCAAACGCAGTATCCAATGTGATACGCTGAAAATAATTTTCCCATTTTCATATCATCCCAACTTATTAGATCGACCATCTGCAATTACAATTTAAATATTTTATAGACGGTTGTTCCCGATTCAAACCACGGAAACTTAAAACACATAAAAAAATCCCAAATCAACCCATTTGTATTTCCAACTCAACCAACGACTTATTTTTAATAAATTTTCCTATCTCAACATAAATGTTATTCCCAATACAACCCAAAGCAAAAGCAATCAAGTATGAATAGCATAAAAATGAAACTCTGTCTTTAATATTTTATAAATTTAATTAGCATTTGCACGCGACTTCATCCATGTTGAACAGGTAACAAAGATTACAGTACTTTTGCCAATATTTAAAATCAAAGGTTATTTCCAGCAGAGTAATGGATTCTTTGGAGCACGAAAATACATGAATCCCGGAAATTCCTGTAAAAATCCGACATAAGTAATAATACTAAAGTTATATACCAGGTACAAGTGTTCTACTAAAGATTCTAATAAAAAAATATAGAACCTGTCGTAGCAAGTAAATCCTAAAATAATGTGGTTTAGAAGTTAAGAAATCGCGGGAAATATAAAAAGAGGATTTGGTATATAGTCAGACATGCAAAATGTTATGTAGGGTCAATTTTCATGCTATTTATAGCCGTGTGATCGATTTTCAAAAAAATGTCTAGGATTCCCAGGATATAATGTACTACAGCAATAAATAGCAATCAGACCCGAATCAGATCATTTTTATGCATAATAATCACTACAAATCACTCCCGCAAAAATCCCACGGCGTTTCTGGGATATTAAGTACCGCATTATTTGAACAAAAAAAAACTTAAAGTATCGTTCTAATGAAATCGTATTGAAATCGGCAAATTTTGATGCAACTTAACTAATTTGTACGACTCCCGATAAAAATGCCGTGCGATTCCCGGGACACAAAGTACCGCAGCATTTAAAAAAGAACATAAATTACTATTTTAGTATAAGTCGAATCCAACTAAAGTAAGTTTTATGCTTACTTACCACTTTAAACCGATTCTGATAAAATTCCTACGGGATTCCCAAGACACAAAATGTCGCAACATTTTCAAAAAAGAAGTAGAAGTAATAAGCTATCGATTTAGTGTAAATTGTGTCGGAACAAGCAAATTTTTATGCTCCCTAAGAACTTTAAACTACTCCCGGGAGAATTCCTGCGAGATTCCCGGGATAAAAAATAGCATAGAATTTATTTCAGAAAATTTGCTAACTATAAATTTTACTATTTTAATTACCATATAAAAATGTTATAGTTAATAATAAACTGTTGAATCATTTATTTGTGTAAAATCACAGACTTGTAACACATATCCGTGGATGTCTGAGGTAAGAACTGTTATATGTAAATAGAAATATGCAAATATTAAACTTGAATTCATAACATACCGATCTTGCTGAATTATGTTTCATCCAATTATAAAGTGAAAATTTTCTTTTTTCATTATTCGTAATTGGCATATTTTCATCTCTTTTTGGAAGCTGAGCCATGTCTACTATGTGGACGCTCAAATTATACCTGACAATGTAGATCAAAAAGTAACCTAAAAATATCATGATTCCCACCTGAGGACAATCACAAAATATACTTTACTTTGAACGCATAAAAGTTAGCTTAAATTTGTATTTAATACTTACTATAGCTCTAACCCGTATCTTAAACATGAACAAATAAGATTTAAATAAAATCAATTTTACGGAAAAAGCCTACGTAACGTATGCACCGTAAATTCATAACCATATTGAATTTATAACAACTTTAAAGCTTACCTGATAACATAGTCTATTTATTTTATATTAATAATTTCAAATGGCAATATTTATAATCTATTTACAGTCAAGTCAAAATTAGCAAGTTGAAATGGCAGTAGGCCGGCCACGTCTGCCGCAGGACCGATGGCCGATGGAGCAGACGAGTCCTGGAGTGGAGACCGTGTCTCGGTAAACGTAGTGTCGGACGCCCTCCAGCCCGATGGACCGACGCCCTGTGCAAGGTCGCCGGTAGGCGCTGGATGAGGAAATCAGAGGACAGGGATGAGTGGTGCCGTCTTAGAGAGACCTACGTCCAGCAGTGGACTGCGAATGGCTGACGACGAGAGTCAAGTCCACAAGTCCATCACTAAAACCTATTAAATGGCAATGAAGCATCACTTATTGTATGCTTGAGCGACACAAGCAAGAGCTGTGTCACGAACATGAAAATGCTGTTATGTGTAGAATTACACAGAATTCTCGCGATGACGGCAACTTGTATGATCGTGATATAACAGATAAACTGCTGGTGCCTGGTGCCCACGTTTTATAGACACCAACTAGTTTTGTGGCGAACATACTCATCAATGTCACCTTCGTTAGATACTAGTAAAAGCAGTAGGTTGAAAACATGCTGAATTGGCATCATAAAAGATGATAAGCGCTAATAATGATCTCACAATGTCCAAAGCCGTTAGACAAAAGGATGCTGATATTTAAAATGGTAATGACTAGTTGTAACAAAATATATAAAAACTAATGACATGACAGTGTATTGAAACTAAAATAATTTTTAAATTTTAAAAAGATTTGCTTTGGTCGCATTATCTAAGAAAACAGAAGTCTAATGGGTTGTAAAGGAAAATCGTATTGTTTTAAATGTTGTTTATTTCATTTGTCATAATCATAATACATTCGGAGTCAATAGCATAAATCACATCATATTAGCATAAGTACAGATATATAATTCATTCAACGTAAATATGTTGTGAATGGTTGGAAATATTTTAAATTCCGTTAGTTCTGTATCTAATAACATCAAAATTCTTTACGGTCACGTGCATCACTTATATTTTGTTTGTATATCCTAAAAATAAAATAATAATATGTAAATATTTAATCTTATATCAAAAGATTTTGTTATATGTATTTGTTTACAAGTAATAAAAAATTGCAAACTTTTTAGACTTTGAAAGAGCTTTCAGCACTAGATTGTTTAACAGAGATATTTATTGAATAGTGGTGTAAGTATAAACATTTAGATTATTATTGTTGCTCCAGAAATCTTCCGAATAAAAGGGCCATATACTAGAATAAATTCATAGATAATACGCTAATGTTTGTAATGATATCCGTCCAATTAATGACAGAGTATTTTTAATTAACGCCTCATAGGATTGCGCGAACATTTATTTTCATCGTGAGCGAGAGTTTGATGCTGAGTATTATTTTAAAATATTATGTATTTAAAATATAGAACTGAAATGAGTGACTTGGAGAAAAGAACTAAGATACCGGTAGCAGGAACTCAACGAAAACAAGTCACCTACGTACTAAATGCAGAAAAAACAATACTGATCAACTTTTTTCTATAGGCTTGCATTAAAACATCACTAAACTCGAGAAAACCTACATTAAACATAATTATTAAAATATTTAAATCACAGAAGTTGTTAGGCACATTTGTATCGAATTAATTGATAAGAATTTTTCAAAGTTACATAATCATTAATATTTCATAAGATTATTAAACATAATTAATTTAGATACGCTTACCACTAGGAACAATCAAATAATAGCTTTAATAGCATTTACATTATAAAACTTTAAACATATCGTGGGAATGTAGACATAATCAACATTATTAACATTATTATTTTCAATTTATCAAATGCACGTCACATTTAAAATAAAATATGTTATAGTCAAAGGTACATATTCAAGTTCTCCTTGTCCAAAGACCAGCTTGAGACATTTATATCACACGCCATTAAAATCCTCAGCCGAAAGGATGTAGCACCGGTGTGTATGTATTATTATCTAAATAATCAGTCGAGTATCATCAAGTAATTTTTAGGTAATAACATTTAACGAGGTCTCCTTTTCATCTCTTGTATCAGTATTTTTCTTGGCCCCATTAACTTCTTTAAGATCACCATTAATGTTTTTATCATCCGTGCTTCCTTTTTCAGTTTCAATGAAATTCCAAGATTGAGTGTTACTCGTTCCGAAGAAAATGAAGAATATTGCTGAAACAACGTACACTGAAGCACCCACGAAGAAAACTGGTCTCCAGTTATCGAAGCTATTCTGTAAAAGAATTATACCCTTTAATAAATACATTATACCGCATATACATAAATATATTTCATGCTTTTAAACACTTTACATGTAACTGGTTTTTTTCTAAATATTTATGGGTATATCTACTATATGAAATTATATAAAAAAGGAACTACACAATAAGCTCTTCACTTTTTGTATTATAGTCTATACAAAGATATAAATAGTCATAGTGAGTTTATACATATCTATGTTTATATATTTTTTGTTCAGTCTTCCGTACACTACTCTAGACCGTGCCTTCTTAGCCTTGAACAGATTTTTAAAAAACTTGTTACAGTATATGTAGGTATGCAGGTACTTTGTAGAAGACAAAAGTCCCAGTAGAATAGCGAATGAAAGTTTACGCAATTCAAGTATCTTACATAGATGAAAAAAAATTGACATATTTCATCTCAGGAATCAATCGACCGTTATATTCCTGAACTCTATGTCAAGAAGTCATTGACCTAATTTGAGTATAATTACGAAACTAAAAGTATACGTACCCCTGATTTAGTAAAATATGCAGTGATCATTGGCGTGAAGAATCCGGCTGTACTACCTATACAATTTGCTATTCCATATAACGTGCCGGCATAATTAGGAGCTAAATCTTGATGATTTTGTAAATTTGTTAATGTGGCAGCTCCATTGAAGCCCATCGACATTGTTATAAGTGTCACAGATAAGGCTGTAGAACATCCTGCATACACTAATAGGACTAATAGCACTCCTGGTATAATATGGGAGAAGAGGCAGAAGAATTTCCTTATCACAGTAGTTGACATTAATTTCCTCGCTAAAATAAAGTCTCCAATAACTCCAAATATCGTGGCTAAGAATAATCTGGCAAGATATGGTAAAGCTGACACAACTCCGGCTGCTGATAGTTCAAATCCCAAAACGCTCGACATAAACTTTGGTCCTGCTGTCATTATGAAGTATAATCCCCACAAGTTTCCATAATGTAATATAATCATAGCCAAGAATGGGAACGACGTCATAATACTTTTGAATGGTGGAAGACCCTGAAAAAAATTAACCTTCAACAAATACTGCGATATAATTTTACTAATTATTCATTATTTAAAGAAATATTTATGGCCCTTTCTATTCTAAAACTGCTAAAAGGTTATTTTGTTATATTGGTAAATGTAATTACAAATCGTATGATGACATAAGTAATGTACACATATGGGCCATATAAAGCTCTATCATTGTATAAAGAATAAATACTTTGTACCAGAATGGTAGTGCGAAGTTTACACGAGATGATTTATTTTTGACGATTAGCAACTTATAAGCAAAGTCTATTGGTGAGGTCAAATAATCAACAATTCCTAAAACTGACACTTCTATGCAAAAGTACATAATGGACAAGATAGTGGTAATATAAATATTGACTTACACTTGATTTCTTGACCTTGTCTCCTAGTGCATCTTGGATATATTTATTTTCGGCTTCTGATATTCTTGGATGTTCTGAAGGCGTATCAGCTACGAGATACCACCAAAAAACACACCAAATTATTGTAAGAGCTGCAGGAACGTAAAAAGCTGACTCCCAACCGCACTTTTCTATAAGTGGTCCAGTCAGTGACCAAGTTATCACAGTGCCCAGAGTTCCACCCATCATGGCACTAACAAACTTTCCTTTCTCGGCTGGCGGAGCCCATCGTGCTACAAGTACATGGAGCGCTGGGTATACAAATCCCTGAAATAAAAAAACATATTTGTACTTAAGAAACACGAGAAAAGATTTCCTGTTACATTTAGACCAAAAATTTTACAATATTGTTTTCCATATTTCACGACTAATAGTAAAAAACATTTTTAGGTATACATCATAGAAACAAGCAAGAAACAAGTGAGGTGTGTAAGAATAAGCCTAAATGGCGCTCTGTTGTCCGTGCCTACCCCGCAAGGGAAGTGGCGTGAAGTTATGTATGTATGTATGTATCATAGAAACGCGTTCTATGATCTGTAGTTTTATGATTCATATTTTCGAAATAACCATATTCCAGTTAAAAGTTTATGGGTCTATTAAAATTCTCCATTCGTTCTTTCAAGCCATTTTAAAATATTTAAAATTTATTTTATATCATACAACTGGACTAACATTTCCATAAATTAATGGTTTGATGCATAGGTCGCCACAAGAAATGTAGTATAATCAGTCATTAAATTAGAGATTTCATTTCGTAGAGATTCCCCCGCGGCTACACCGGAAGTCACATCCTAAGAGGTAACTCTATTTTAGTCGCATATAAACTTAATTACGTTTATATATACATAGTTTTAGTGAAAACTTCAGAATTTCAATAAATATGACTGATGGTGAAAATTGTTCAAAAATCCGTTGCGTGGTGTAGGTGGATTTGGCAGATATACAAACAGACGAGGAACGCAACTTTGTTTCATACTATGTAAATATTAAAATTATGCTTAAGAGTGTATTTTTTGAAAAATTATATCCATAAACAAATAATTAAGAATAATTTCCGCATAGAAAAATTTATAAGTATTTTAAACAAATTGTGTGAATTATCAAAATTCCAAGTAGGAAGTACTTTATATGTATTCCGAAAGATGGAGGCTACATCTAACGAGTGTTGAACGTAGTTTTTGTGTTCGTATTCTTCAAATTCGTATTGTTCAAAGAAAATTAATTGATAATATTCATAAGAAATCGAACTTTCTTGTCAGACATAGTTTAAACGCTAATGGTTCTTAGGGTAGACGCTGATAATATAATTATGTAAACTTAATATTATAATTCGACTTAAAACCATAACCATTGTTACGTTGATTTTTATTAAAAATATCAAAAGTATTTGACTTTTTACCACCTACATTGGGTATACTTGAGGCCTATCAAAATTACTCTTAAATGTTAAACAAAATCTATATTATCGGATATTATCCGGAAAATTGCGAACAAAATATAGCAAACCTACTCTGTCAGTTAAAAGAAAAAAAAACATGCCTTGAATGATTAGGTAGGCACGTTTGTGAGGCTAGCCTTATTGGGAAGAAGAACTTCATTAAATATCAACTAAAGTAACCGGATAAAATATCGACGACCATTTATAAATTTACGGCTTAATTAAGAAAGAATTCTTACCCCAGCAAATCCAAGGAAAAATCTAATGACAACCAGAGCTATGTAACTCCAAGTCGCTGCTACAGGACTTAAGGCTGTCAATATTGCACCTGCTATGGAAGTAAAGAGAACAACATATCTTGGACCCCATCTCTCAGAAGCCATGCCGCCGACCAATGACGTCACAGGGTAACACCAAAAATATGATCCTAATATAAGTGCTTGCTGATCCGCTGACCAATCAAACGACGCGCCACCTAGTACCTGAAACCGAACGAACACAGATTATTTATATCAGAGTAGACGTAAATCAGTTTGGATATGTTTTTGCGTTTATAATACTCTAGTTGTGTACGGTCAGTAGTTTATTCTGGTTTTAGTCACTGTGTGTACAGCTACTACAAATCCTATACTATACCATCTTCCGTAACCCATTCCTCCTTCCACTCATACTATGCCACCTGCTTCATCCCCTCTCTATTCCATCCTAAAGGCCGGCAACGCGTTAGCTTGACCTCTGGTGTTGCAAACGTCTTTAGGCAACAGTAACCACTTTCCATAAGTTGGGCCGTCTGCCTGTTTGCTAGCTTTTTTTATGAACCGAGTTCAGCCGACAGGCAAACGGCCCGCCTGATGTAAAGCGGTTACCATCGCCTATAGACATTTGTAAAACAAGAGGTGCTACCAATGTGCTGCCGCTCTCTAAAACCGGACTGGAACCTGGCCATTAATACCATAACACAATTCAAGGTTGTTATAGCGGCATACTCTAGACCAGGGGTGGTAGCTACCCAAACGGGCAAATACCCTATCACCTGGCTGTGGGTTGTTTTGTCGCCTTGTACGACAGGCCATCCGGCCGCAGGAAATTGTATTCTTTCTCCGTTACTGCACGAATATGCTTCGCAATAACGTCTCCAAGCTGATTTATGTCTTATACTATGACTTCTTATAAAATGTAGTTCGGGGTATGTTTTTTTGCTCTTCTCTACCATCTCACACAATCTTACTGGAAACATGAAAGAGACTTTGGGCTCCTTTTATTTTGAATCTAATCCGACAGATGATGGCATTTTACTACTTCTATATATTATTAAAGTAGGTACTATAACGACTAACCTCGTTAGTCGTTATAATATATTAAAAAACATAAGTTATTTAAATTTGAAATCGAAGCATGTCTCCCAAAACAATAGGATGCAGTATTGTATCGGCCCGCGAGCAGAATACATCTCTTGTAAAAGTGTCTTGAAAGAGAATATAAAGTTATAAGTTAAACCAGTTTCTCATTTGAAGATCCCGGTCGGCACTAGACCGGCTGGCCGTTAGAGTACCTACAATTTATTCTTTAAATAGGATCACTTAGAACTAGAATCGATAAAATAAAATACTGTCTCCACAGTATCTGCTATTTTATCGTGTACTCTTTTCATACGAGTGTTGTGGCAATTCACAACCCACATAACATCTTTTACGCATCTATATAGTTACTATAAATCCCGCGTAATAAATTTTAAATAAGGTGTTTTAATATTCTCCATGTAAAATTTCTACCATTTTTCGTTTAGGGCCAGTAGTACCTACTACACATCAAATCTGTAGTAATCTACAGAATTTAAAACTGGTGTGAAATTAATTCTGTGGAGCGCGCGCTTCTATGAAGTTACACAGATTACAAAAAAAACCATGCGGAAATATCACAGACCGAATTTAAGTCGGTGCGGAATTAATTCCGTGGGATGCGAGTTACTATGGAGTTCCGTAAGTTAGAGTTTGCGAAAAAAATCGTACCGAAATTCGTGGTACGCACACGGCTTTAATTTGCCACTTGTCTGACAACTAATTTTGCCTACCGAGACTATTTTACATAATGGAGACATTAAAATAGATTCACTAGTCATCTATTATTCAATCACGAACAAATAATTTAAGTTATGAATATTTAACAGGCATGAAATCTTGAATTTTCTGTATTGGTTATTTTGTTTTTTATTTAATTGATATATAGGTATAATACGCTATGCCTTGAACATAGTCATGTTTCTATTATGCCCGTGCATAATTTAAATATTTTTTGCTATAGTTATTTTAAACATCAAATTATGATTATTATTGAATTTCACTAAAGTTTAAGGTCGTTCAAAAGCGAATAGAACTTGTTTCTATCTTGATAAACGGCTTTTTCGGAAATCTCACCTGTGGGATATCTATTTTATAGTTTGCATTGTAAACAGTTTATCCATGCCTACTTATATTTCATAGTATTCGGAGAGAAATACACAGGAAAAAATTGAGAAGCTTATTCGCGTCTAGTAAGTCTTTAAGTTAAAACTATTAAGGAAATTCAGTACATACAGCAAACGTCTTTACGAATGATGCAGTCAGTTGAACCCACGAACTCGTTTACATAGGTATATCGATTATTACCTCAATTACAGCTGTTAGCGCCGGCTCGATCGGTGTAATACGACGCTCTCACAGAATATCGGCGTGAAACGATTAGCCTTGAGCTAATCTTGTTTCGTGGGATGAGTGAGAATTCCGATGGCCTATGATCCCTTTATCTCATCCCCTATCCTGTCGTCTTTATCCCATCCTAAAGGCTGGCAACGCGTCTATAGGCGACGGTAACCACTTTCCATGAGCTGGGCCATCTGGCAGCTTACCCGCTGCGCAGTAAAAAAAAATATCAGCTGTACACACACGCCGAGATACATAAGACAGGCATTTTATAAAGAAAGTACAAGTGTACATGTAGATGGCGTTTTCATTCCATTCCCCTTTGCCTTGGCCCTGCTCACCACTGAGGAACACGAGGAAAAGGAGAACAAGTATACACTTCTTTATTTAATTGTAATCGCGTCCGCTATTTTCCCAAAGCTCTGCAATGATATTATGTAGATATTTACAATCTCAAGGAGGTAGGCAAAGCATCGGCTCCCTTAGTGTTGTAGATATCCACGGGCGACGGTAATCACTTGTCATCAAATGAACCCGTTTGCCAGTTTGTGTATGTACAAGCAAATATAAAAAATTATTAGTTGCCAGTAATTTCTAGGTCCATCGTTGCTGGTATGCTGAACGGCGCCCATAGTATAAATACAACTACAGCGAGTATGTTCACGGTATGCTCCACCCTCCGTCGCTTGAAACTGTCGCATGTCGACGAGACGACGACGAGTGTGTAGGTACAGCTGGTACTAAATATGCTATTTTCCTCTGCGTTAGTGCGTGATAATTAAATATATATGCATGTGAGATTAAAATGAATGTCCAATCAATGTAGCCACGCTCTATCAGAATTTAATCGCATAATTTATCATAGACGACGGTACCCTTACCAACTAATAGTTCAGTGATTGACTAAACCATTATAAAGTGCAATTAAAGTGTTCAGTCCCGTAAAATAAACACGTAATTAGAGATAATAATGTAATCACCTGTCTTGGCGCTTCTCTGACATCGGCAATGTCCACATGACGTAGGCTCTCATTTCTTACCACGTCATCATGTTTAGATTCACACTGAGAACGGAACCTAATAAGAAAAAATAATATACAGGACCGCACATTATTATTAATTGCGCTAAGTAATAGCGTGGCTGATCTTTGTTAAATAAAATATATGTGATATAAAAGTGATTCCGCAATGTAACAATCTATTATTGTGTTCATGTCTGAAGGAATAATTAATTTTTTATTTTAAATTAAAATTTTCGCAAGACAATGATCGAGCAAAAATTGAGTTGTAATCTATGTTTTTTTCTGTTTTAATTTGTATTTATTATAACTATCGCTTCCTTATTTCTAATTAAAAATAATAATGCATTTACGTTCTAAAATAAAACTTATAGATTTATTTAATTCCAGATAGTAACATTATATGTCTCCTCGTCCCATCCTCCCTCGTTAAAAATTTATTCACCGCGCTGGGAAACAAACAAATTGTACTATATGTATCTGTTCTGTTAAAGTTGAATAAACCAAAATTATTAATATTCATATGAAATAAGACGCTACATTCTAAAATAAATAAACTTCATTGGACTTGTATTACTTCTTCTTCTTTCAAATTGTCAGCCGTTTTTATATAGAACCAGGCCAAATCTCTACCAGTTAATTTATTTGACTATGGATCCCTTCAGATCAGCAGTCCAGTAAAGCAAGGTATGAGAGAGAACATGTGCCCCACTGTCATATTTTAACACTGATTATCTTTAGTTTAAAATCCCTTTTAGCACTTTGTCTTTGTAATTAATGGACAGCTCTTTTATATGTATATAGTTTCAGACCACACAGACAACATTATCAATTAATTGTTACGGCTATGCACCCCTTGATTATATTGGTAAGTCGGTGTATTATAGCCGGTTCCTATATCTTACCGAACGTTCAGTTACCTTATCGGTTAAAATTTGACATAAGTTCCATAATAATAAGTATTGTCAAAATTCAACCTATGCTAGGGCAAATGAATGAATAGTAAGATATAGGAACCGGCTATTATCCTACAGAGGGCGGTGGTCATTATATTTTGGGACTAGATTCTTGATTAAAAATCAGTTTCAACTATACGAGTATATGTAGAAAAGATAAAAAGTTACACTGACGTCGAATTTTGTGGAGCTTGTGGAACCATTGCAATTATGTTAAGACTCATATTGACTCGCAGCATGTAGACCACCCAACAACTTGTAAACAGCATGATCCATAGATTAAACCGCACTGGGACCGCATCTGAAAGAGAAAGAACACTTCTTACTTCTTAAAGCTCATAATTAATTACGCTAAATAAAATATGTACACCGTAGTTCAAAACTTTATTTTAAAGAGCTCTTAAAACTAGGTACTTCACTAACATAACTGTGCATTATCTGATTATCTTAGCGTCTCAGCGTTGTGTCGGATATAATTCCGGCACAGCAATATGCCGAGTGCGAACCTTGTTTGCTGAAAATGCGGCGTATAAATTCTCAAAATATGCTCTGTGTATAAAATATATAAGGAATGTAATCACGTTGCTATTTCTGCAAATAAAATCTTTCTTTCTTTCTTTCTCTCTCGAAAGTCGGGGAAAAGCTAAAATAAAAAAAAAATAACCGTGCCGTCGAACGCGATGACGTCACTGCTGCGTATTTATTTGCATACTGTACAATCTTTCTGCAACGCGTCAATACGCGTTGCAGAAAGAGCAATTGGTCTAACATTCATAGTCACTCGAGTGTATAGTAAGCTGACATTAGACGGATCACCCAAATTTAATCAGTCTGGTTGAAATGCACAGAACTGAGGACATGACTGTATTCAAAGACTATCTACTTTGAGTGAATCACTTAAATTGAATGATAGAAATGAACCGTCTCATATCGGTTTTATGTTTGTGAAAGAGTATTTTTGTTTATGTAATGTATGTATGCAATAAAGATGTATTTTTTTATATTTTCGTCGCAAAACTGGTGCTGTATCGCACGTTAACGTCCGGAGCTATAGTTTCAAAAAAGTTTTATTTTATCAATTAAATAATTAATTTTAGTTTTGACATAAAATATACATAAATAGGTTCATATCGACGGCTGCAAAAATAATTAAACTTATTTTGTCGTATAATATTATACAAATAGTAAATGAGGAACAAAAATACTTAATGTTACTGCTTCGTGAAATATATTCGTGTAATGACTAACCCCGAGAATTTATCGGTTTTGGCTTAGTGTATATCATTATTTTCTTCATAATGACTTATTAGCACAAAAACTACATAGTCACATTTATACATTAGGTAAAAATAATGTTACATAAAAGTTTAAGATTAACAAATTCACGTAAAATAAATTTTAAAAAAATGTTTATTTTCTCACTGACATTGTAATTACAAATTATGTCAGTATTTATTTAAGTAGTATTTATGATGTCATCTCCATACATTGGAAATAAGTTAGAAATGAAGTGAACCTATTTAGTTATACCTATTTTTAGAAATAGTTGAGATGATAGTTTCAAAAGTTGTAGTTGATCCATTGTTTAAGCTTTCGAGTCATATAGTAATGACGTGGGTTCGAATCTTTCTAGATAACCTATACTGGATAGTACAAATTGAAGATTTTAAAAAATCATCATGAGGAAACTTGCATATCTTGGTTACCGATAGGTGATGCGCGAGATCTTCCTTATTTGAATTGTGCGCCACACAGTAACTGTTAGCTCCCTAAAGGTGGGGTTAGTATTAAAGATTTAGGCCGTTTCACGCAGATATGGTGATGGGTTTAATGCGTTACTTGAGATGCGACATTGTAAACGACGTTACAGATAACGTATGTCTAAACACTAATATGGCTATGCGTTAACGATTTTATTTTTAAAGCTTTAAATAAGATGCATTCGGCCACAGTCTCGTTTTTAACACTAACGCAGATAAAACCGCAGCATAAGAGTGGGGATAGGCGCATTTAAAAGAACCCAGCCAAACGTTTTTTTGAACTGTTAGTTCAGTAATAATTATGCAGTGGTGCAATTTTTTTTGAAGAGAACAATACGTTATAGTCACTTCGGAGCGTAATCTCAACATGGTGAAATTTAACTACGTTTTAACGGTTTGAAGCGCGGTAATTTATTTGATTTTGGTTATTCCGACGTTTAAATAAATTACGCGCGCTGCTGCGCTTAAAACCGTTAAAACGTAGTTTTATTTATGTATACAAGTCGCGAAAGAAAATATCATGGTGAATTTTATTTTTTTCCTGAACTCGAAGGAATGTGATTTCAACAAGATGGCGCCACAGCTCATACGGCACGAATTTCCATGTCTCTCTTGTGTGTACACTTCCCCGAACGTCTTATCTCTTTTTGGGGCGATTAAGAGTGGTTGGCGCGCTCGCCAAAATTATTGTTTTATGGGGATGTCTTAAATCCTTGATGTATACCAATCGTCCGAAAACTTTCGATGGGCTGAGAACAATATTTGTGATGCTATCGACAAGATCGACACGGAAATGCTAGACAAAATGGACCAAAACTTCAGATTTCGACTCTCCCAATGTGTTGAGCAGAACGGTGGCCACTACTTTTTGTTATATCATTATTTGAAATAAAGTAAGTTCCCGTTCCATATTTTACTCGCTGTTCCGCTTTGGCATAGTGAGTGAACCATCCGTCTCCTTGAAATGGGGAGGCCAGATTTCAAGTGGAACGTTTAGAAGCATTTGTTATATATCGTAAAGAATTAAATAATAGCATGGTAGAATATTATTTCCTCTAAATTGTATTCGTCTAGTAAAAACGGTTGAAAAGCCCCTAAAGACCATATTTAAGTTCTAAATGATGCCACATATCATATTACACTCGGTTCTGATGTTTTATTATTTAAAACATTCATAAACCGAATCAGTCTTCATAAGCAGTGACGTGCCTTTTATGCCGCCCTATGCGAGCTTCTAGAACTGCGCCCTGGTTTTTTTTTAAAGATATTATAGGTAATATGTATAGGCCTACTTTATTTCATTCAGGGTGATAAAATAACGCACAAGGACCTTGCTGTTGGTGGACCAGTTATCTTTTAGTTATCGTCCTTTTATCAGTTATATTTTGGAAGAAAAATTTATCTTTTTAAAGAACTAGAACACAAATACGCTCGTGCGCTGCCAAAAAAAATGAGCGCGATGTTTTGTCTAATTGAACAGACCTTTTTGATGATACTGGCATGTAGGTACGTATGTATTGGAATCGAGCACTAGGGACGCAGCGGGAACTTATCGGGAGCAAACCGAAAAAATAATGGTCTTGCCTGGTCTGGCCATTCTTGCGCCCTCCAGTATCTACGCCCTATGCCTGAGCACCGGTGGCACCGCCCTATTTACGGCACTATTCATAAGGCTTTTTTTTATTAATTTTTGACAGATTTTTACATCAAAAATTATTTCTTCCATGGTTCCTTCCATAGTAGGAGTGCAGGAACGGAGAAAGAATACAATTTCCTGCGGCCGGGCGGCCTGTCGTAAGAGGCGACTTAACAACCCACAGCTAGGTGGTAGGGCATTTGCCCGACTGGATGGCTACCACCCCTGATCTAAAGTATGTCGCCATTACAATCTTGAGTTGTGTACCGGCATTAGTGACCAGGTTCCAGTCTTAAGAGAGCAGCAGCGCATTTGTAGCACTTTTGGTGTTGCAAATGTCTATAGGCGATGGTAACCGCTTTCTATCAAGTGGGCCGTCTGCCTGTCTGCTGATCTCCTGCAATAAAAAAAAAAAAAAGTAGTTTTAGATCACAATAAAGCATAGATGTTAAGACGCACTCAAACTAAGGAAAAAGGATACGAGGAAACAGATAAGTAAACGTAATTGATGACTTAAGTGCAAAGTAATTTTTCCGAGTAATTTTTCCCTAGGTATTTCAATTTGTCAATTTAGGGCCTAGTACTATGAAAACTTGCATTTTCCGGTATACAAAAGTACTGTATGTTCATTCTCCCTATCGAAAATATCAATTTATACTTAGCAAGTTTTATAATCATTATCAAACATTACTATTATAACTTTACAATACAATATACATCTTTATTCACAAAATAATTATAAAATTTCATATAATCGAATACAATAAAAGAAAACTTAACTTATTTGTATTGTATTCTACCCATAGTCTGTCAAGACGTATAAGTAGAATACTAAGCACAGATCACCGTCTTCTAAGGGTAAGGTGCCCAGAAGGCTGACTACGTTTCCTCGCCATACTGGATCGCCATACTGATCCGCCATACATAGATATTATTATTAGTCACTTGATATAACAACCGTTCGAAATTAGAGCGTACTTTCGAATATGGCTATAAAGTGACTTGGGCCCAATTCTGCTATTACTATCTCCTCAAGATTGCCGGACACTATCGACTCAATCGTAGGTTTGCCTAATTTCAGTATTCTGTTCATTTCAATGGCGTACCCCTTGCACGCCAGTCTATAAATATTTATAAGCGAAAGATCGCGAAATAAATGTTTTCCATATTCACTTCGGCTAATGCCATTTTTGCTAATGGCAATACCAATTTTTCTACTATTGTTCTGCTGCGACGATATCAAGAAGATCTTGTAGATTTAGTAGAATACGAGTTTGTGACACTCTCGCAATGAAATCGTACTTTGAATATCTTTGTAATGCTAAGATATTGAAATGGCAGAATTGGGCCCCTGTTATCGTCTATCAGTAGTCTGTCATTTTGTATGGCAGTGAAATGTAGTAAACTTAAGTATCCAAGAGCTGTACGTCACGGAAGAGAATATGCTAATGTGGATGTGTAGAGTAACGTGGAAGAACTGCATTAATAACTCCCGCATCTTAATATCCGAGACATAGGAACTGCAAGAGCGCCGCCTACGCTGCTGGTACGCCCGTGTTTTATGGAAAACATGTACTTATTTGGGGAACAAACTAGTTATATTGCTTCCGCGAGCTCCAGGTAAAAGAAAAAGAGGAAGAGAAACACTGGCTTAACGTTGTAATGACATGCGTACCACTGATCTCACAACAAGGGATGCTGAGGACCTCATGATTTGGAGAACAAAAAGTAAGAAAGGGAAACCTGGACTTCGAAGCAGACGCTTTAAACGAAACCGAGATTTACCGCTCGAAGGATGGCGAAAGCATCTCGGCACAACAATTTAATCTAAGCGATTTTATCATCTTTAACGCATATAAAATACTTAAAATGGTGAATTTAGGTACTTATTTGAGCTCAAAATAAATATTATTATAAATTAATCAAAACTACTAATGACTATTGTCTTTGGAGACGTTTGTTTCGGTTTTTTGCGGTTCAAAGTAATTGACCAAAAAATGTGACTTGGCATTATTATTGAAACCTTGAAATTTAAATGTTTAATGGAGGAATATTGTGTTTTAACTGTGTAAATATCGTTACTTACGTACAATTCAAAATATTGGAATGATGGTTTAACCATATTATTATAATATTCGCCCAACCGTATCACCTAGCAAGAAGCAAATACAAAGAGAACAGATACGTAATTGTGTCGTCACATAACTTGTTTCATAACAAAAGATATAATTTTAATTTTTAACATAATTTTTGCACACTACCTACTTTAAACTATTTTTGTTTTAAAGAGATAAATCGCTCTAGTTATCTAAGAGTGCATTATGCAATCAAACACTTATGAAATACGACTATATAATTAAAGTTATATATTAAAATTTTGATCATACGGCCAGTAAGTATCATGGAGTCATTCCAATCTTCGTTGCAACTTGCATTGCAATAACGCGGTGGTTTTCAAAATTTACCGCATCATTTGCAACGACAACAGATGTATAGACAATACATAAATAATTAAATAAATACCAGCTTGTAAAGGCCCTATGATGGTACAAAACGGACTGGCGGTTTCAGACATACATTAAAAAAATGTGTCAAGTTCACCCGTAGTAGAAGTGAAATCTCAGAGAATACACTCACAGATAATAATTCTCTAACTTTTATTAATATAGGTAAATATAATTCCTTTAGGCTTCGCCTTTAGACATTCGTCAACATTTTATAATTCAAAATAAACTTCTTAAGTATTAATTTCAATTTCTAACTGTCTAAAAAATATTATTATCAGTTTTATTTCGGTTCAAATTGGACATATGTTTAATCATCGGTCTTATGGATTCTCTAATCTGTGCTAAAAAATGTAAAACTCGTATCTCATTCTCTCGTAGGCTTAATCATATAGATAGATTAATGTATTTATCTCTTTTAGTGTTGCTTTTTCGTTTCATCGAGTTTCAAATCACAACAATTCTACAGAAGTTTCACTTCAAAAATAAAGTAAAATAATCGGCAGACAAACACACATATTATATATCCCCAAGCTAAGCACGTTACGCTTATGTTATGGGTAAAAGACAACGGACCACTCTGAGACCGATCCCAGACATCCAGACCATAGAAATAACAAAAAGTTTTTTACGAAATTTACCATGCCGGGAATCGAGCCTGGAACCTCTGTGTCCCAGCGAGCTCGGCTGGCTAAGACTTAGCCTGCTCAACCACAGAGGCCGTCGGCATTACCTCGATGTGAAGGTTTCATCAGGATGTTTTATACATATTACTTCAGAAAACTGCAGAAGTGGTGGCGATTTCAAACCCCTATCCAAATGATAGGGATTTGAAATTGAACGCAAGTACATTAGCTACTAAGTTACCAAGGGGTAGCAAGGTATTTTGCAACGTTACACATATCATATACACAAAATAATAAATATATAAACGCTTCAATATATTAAGGCGAAAAACTGCATTAATTTGATTTTTATGTAAGAAAAAGTTCCCACGAAAAAGTAGTAAACAGAAATTTAATGTGGTCGTGTTTGTTTTGTATAATACAAATTGACAACAACCGTTAATAGTGACATTTAAAAACCGCATAATTAATTTATAGCAGCAGTATATTTTAATCATTTTATTGCGGTTTTTATTTTTTAGATTAGAATTTAAAGTTATCAGTTACATAGCTAGACTCATAACCGAATTAGAATTAAGACTTTTTTATTATGTATACATTTTTTAGCAAAAAACCGATTTAAGAGTAACTAAAGCACAATATATAAATATTATCTACTACATGTTGAAGTCGATATGCTTGAAGATTAGGTATTCTAAAACTAAATAATTGACTTTGGGTAAACCTTGCTGTCATATTTATTATAATAAAATAAAATAAAGAAATTAAATCACACGATTAATCATCTGCTAGTACACGATCAAATTGATCGTGTACTAGCAGAAGGTGATGTCAGGAGCCTTAAGAACAGACGAGCTTGCATGACAAGAGTTATGAATGTCAAAGAGGCAAGTGAGGTGTGTAAGAATAAGCCTAAATGGCACTCTGTTGTTCGTGCCTACCCCGCAAGGGAACTGGCGTGAAGTTATGTATGTATGTAAAGAAATTAGCTATTGTTATATTTGTTAATATTTACTACATATATAGTAGATAATCGTAAGTCGTAAGTGTTTACTTGTATCAGCAGTAATTAAATAATGGTGTGGTTAAAGATTGGAAAACCATACTTACATTGTTGAGAATTTTGTATAACATACACATGAAGAATTCCTTTAAGTGATTAACTCATGAATTACGAGAAGATAAATCACGTACTTACATACAATACGTCGTAAAACGTGCAATACGTCAACAATTTAATATTTGAATTGTGTTTTATTTCTTATCAACTTTGATTTACCAACTGGTATGATTTTTTCTATGCCTAATTCCCTTGTAATATATATAATTCTGTCGTTGGAAGAAGAATATTACAATTGGCATTAGATTTCTTATTTGTATTTAAAGATATGCTCATTATTCTCTCTAAAATATCATATGGAGCCTGTTACGGAAAAACATCATAAGCGGCATTATGTAATAATAAACAGGTAAAATAATTTAGACCCTAATACAAAGATCCTTAGGGCTCATATCTGCGTGAATGGTTAAATTATGAATAATAATAATCGGCAGACAAACACACACATTGTATATCCCTAAGCTAAGCAAGTTACGTTTGTGTTATGGGTGATATACAATAGACCACTCTGGGGCCGATCCCAAACACCCAGACCACAGTAAATAACAGAAAGTTCCTTTCCAAAATGTACCATGTCAGGAATCGAACCCGGAGCCTCTGCGTTCCAGCGAGTTCGGCTGGCTAAGACTTAACTCGCTCAACCACGGAGGCCGAATATATTAAAATCGGAAATTTATACGTAATACTTACTTAGATCAGCGATTTGTTACGCAGTTTATAATTGCTTGTACTTTATAACTTAGTCTATTTTAGTTTTTAGAAGTCGCTTAGATCATATTATTATAGTAATCTATTAAAAAATAATTTGTAAAGTGGCTTTCCTGTAAAATGTTATATACGATTTACTTTCATAATAAGCTTGATAAAGTCCTAATTAGGATTTAATACTCGGTCGGACAAAGAAGGTGTAGGTATTTTTAAGAAAACTAAAGTGGTCATTAGATTTTATAAAAATCAATTAGCCTTGTCAGAAATCGCATCAGCTGATTTTGAAAAAATAAACATACCCAAATTATAGTGTAGCTTGTAACGATCAATTTCTGTGAAGGAAAGTCAAACGTCAAACTATGGGAAAGGCCATCTGACCGTCTGTCTATTTGTAAAATATTGTTACGAGTGCGGGACTCGAATTAAAAATGCCGTTGGAATTACTATAGAATTTATTAGAACTATACAAACATGTATAACAAATATACCTGGACACAACCAGTACAAACTGCACGATTCAATAACACGGGCAAAGTCCGTCTCTATACAGCTTATCGAATGTACGCACGTTTTACTTGTATCGTAATCGTCGCTTGACTGCGGTTCTCGTTAGACTGCCCCCCCCCCCCCCTCCCCATCCTGCCATCGTTTTATACAAACTTCACAAATATAAGTGTGCCCGCCCGTATCGTCGACTTAATTTCCTAGAAATACGTAATCCGCACACCTGCTTAATTATTCCTGCGAACGGCCATAAACTAGTACAATACACAATACTGTTTTTCTAAGTAAACAAAAAAGAAGTCCAAATGCGAGAAGGTAATAAACTGTGCTTTATAGCAGGAAGGTGTGCATTCAATTTTGTCGGCATGTAACAATATGTTACAGTCATTTTTCTAAGCAACTATTGGGACTTTATGGATGTTGGACAGAAATATGTAATCTCTACAGCGTTCATGTAGTTAAGTTGCTAAAAAAATGTAGATTACGGGCTGGCGGCCATTTAATGTAAATAAGGGTTCGGATTTTTCCACGTCCATAGTCATAGTAGCCTAAAGCCGTGAAACTTATTACTTTTAAATAAAAAAATGCGTGGATTGGAAAAAAGAAACAAATATATAATTAGAACCACACGGGCAAAACACAATACTGGTAATGCAGAAACTCAGAACTATTTTTCTTGAGATCAACATATAGGACACGCGAAACTTAAATGCGCTTTTAAGTGAAGTTAGTTTGCGCAGGTCCTTTAACGTTCGTAAGCGGGCGGCGCGGGTGGGGACTCTTAGGGTATAGACGTTCTCACTCATCTGCACATGCCGTCGAGATGGGGGCACGGCGTGTTCCGCGTGCGCTCACCTCTACTCCCGTGGGGCGAGTTACAGACCACCCCACGCCTAGTGAGCTCAAAGATGCCGGGGGACAAGAGTAGTCCAGTAGTGGAAGTGGCCTCGCGAGGCCCACGCCTCGCGGGCTGGGCTGCGGAGAGGCTAGGTCATATACCCGCAGCCCTGGCATAAGGCGAAGGACGAAACAGCCAGGGGTTTTAGTGGGTATCCCTAACTGGGGAGTGGCAATAGCATGGCACCAGTTTTGACTGGGCATGCAGGTGATCAGATCTGGCGAATCCCACACTAGATTGCGAATTATCCCCCCAAGGTTCTGCCCTTGTCGCGGCTTAGTCCTCAAACGGATTTCCGCTGGTAAAAAAAGGTTCTTTAACGTTAACGTTTATTACACCTTACGGTGTGTTGTGCAAAAGAGATGACACGCGAATCCGTATAGCGGCTGAGTGAGAGCGCACTCTCCCCTCCCAACTCTGTCTGTGAACTTTATACTATAACCATATAATTGCGTTCTGCGTAATAACGTGTACGAACTAAAAAGACGCATTTTTTTTATATGGACAAAAAATAAATATTGTACATAATTTAGTATTATGAATCTTATACATAAGTAATTTCACTTAAAACAACACCAACACCATTGGCCACATATTGAGTAATTGAAATTATACTAGCTACCGTAAGTAAAAACAAAAAGGAGAAAAAAAAAACAAAGTTTACTACACAATATCTAAAAAGAAAAGAAAAAGAAAGGGAGACCTCTCCAGAACGCAGAGCCGGAGCCAAGATCACACCGAATACCTGCGACCAGCCGCAAGAAAGACGCTAATTGCCAGAAATAGTTGATATAATAGTTAACTTGTTGTTCAAACATTCAAGGATCATTTGTTTATAAGTGCTGCCTAGTTGCCGCTATATCTATTAAGTAGAAATTGTGATTATCTGAATGCACTAACTGGTAAAGCGGAGATCGTTTGAAATTTAGCTCGTACTGTTTGAGCATACGTGCACAAATCAAAAATCTATTTATAATTTTATTTCAACTTACGAGCCGGAAGTAAACATGTTAAAATAAATTAAAATTGTCCTTATAAGGTTAAATAAAAATAAATAAACCGATGTACGGTTCAATGTTAGTTCGTTCTATTCAATGTCATGGTGTTCCATGGAATGACCTCGATTACAGTCACAATTTGCCATACAAGCTGTACCGAGTCCATTATCTGCCATTTAAATTTAAGCCATTGTTATCTGTTTTATACCTGACAAAAAAAGAACCAATCTAAATCTACTTTGGAAAGTAATCTCACTACCTACTAATTCAAAAGAGTCATTGTGATTTTAAGATGAGATCTGATTAGATGAGATCAAAATCTGACTAGCGATGCTGACACGACTATTCATACTGAAAAAAAATTTTTAAGCCTCACACAGTTACGACGGCAACCCCTAACCTTTATATTTTTCATGATTGCACTAAAATATCGTATATATAACGGTAAATAAATTACATATTATTAGTAGATTTCAGACATTTACACCCAATAATTTTCGCATATAAAAATTATAATGACACTCAAAGATAGACATAATGCTGACTATGTAACCCTAAAAAGAACCATCAGTCACTGGTATGAACGTCAGAAATGAAAACTTCGTATCTGAGCGTGACGGTAACTCAGGTTCAGACGGTTCAGTGCTTTTCTCCCCATTCCAAAAGAGCTATATTATTATATATCCTTAACCCTAACTCAAAGTATCTAATACGGACCGAAACCTTAACTAAAATTATTAATATGTGAGTTGCGGATAATTTAGGGCATGAGCGAGCTCTATTTATTTAATAATTTATTAAGGAAAATATGACATTTTTTCACTCGCCGAGGCGACACACTAGCCGTTACTATATTACCGGCCATGTTTACGGCAACTGGCTCGTTATGTGAGGATCAAATGTATCGCCGTACTGCCTAGGTATGTTATGTTAGCGATAGGCCCAAGAAAAGCTGGTTTAATTCCGTGAAGTAGGCCCCGGACTGCGAACGCAACCATTAAAACTAGTTTATGATGATGATAAAATTCGATTTTGCGTAATTGAATTTCTTGAAAAGTGTAATAAGGGAACGTTGTGGACTAATAGTGAATGTAACGACAAGAGTTGAAAAGGAATATTAAGGGGCATGTAAAGCAAATGAATGAAAGCAGAATCATAAAACAAGTATGGGACAGCAATGTGACTGGTAGAGTCGGTGCCGGTAGACCGAGGCGTACTCACCATGATCCAATTGACGATATTCTGAAGAAAGGTCAGGTAAAAAGCACTTTAAATAAGCGTGTATGTATGAAGAACATGTTATATCTCAATGGAATATATTAATTAAAATTGGTGAAGCGAAAAGTGTTTGTCAGGCTCGTAGCAGGCAGATCCATCGTCTCTGCGTACCCCAATGGGAAATAGGCGTAACCTATAATATTATAAAATTCTAAAAATGCCGTGTCTGTATATTTAGCCATTTCAAAAAACAACTGGAGTCGGTATAGTTATAGGGCGCATTTAATTATCTATACCTATTATAATTCTATCTATTACAAAGAGGAAAATTTTGTATTTTTGTATGTTTGTAACGAATAAACTGAAGAACTACTGGATCGATTTCAAAAATTTGTTCACCATTAGAATGCTACATTATGCCTGATTAATATAGCCTATATTTACTACTAGAAAAAAATTAAGGATTCCTACTAAAACTTCAATTATGGAACCCAAGGCGTAAAAAATTTTGTTTCAGTGGGTCCGGGGATGGTTTAGATTCACAATTAGACCCGGTAGGTGGCGCTGGAATCGGGTTCTAGACTTTTATTTTTTCAGGGTAGGACAACGTAGGCCGATAAAGCTAGTTATTTATAAAGTGTAATTTGGACGGTTATAAAAAATAACCATGAAGGCTTAGCCGTCTAATTTATATTAAAAATGTTAGTATCTGTTCATAATAGTTCATAAGAAATAAAGGCGCCCTTTAACCATACCCCACCCAAAAACAGTAATACACTACATAAACGATGGAGAACAAACACGATGCGATTTTTTTTTAGATTAAATGTCTGTTTGTTCAGGATTCACGTAAAAACTACACCGCCGATTTCGATGCGGTTTTCGGTGATTAACAGCAAATTCTTAGACTTAAAATCTGAGCTACTTTTGATCCTGGGAATCCTGTGGGAATTTTTCTGAGTATTATTTAAAATGACCAGATTAAAAAAAAATCCAATGTGAGTTTTTAATAATCGATAGCAAATTTTATGTAATAAAATGTGTGATATTTTTATCCCGGGAATCCCACGGAAATTTTCCCGGTAGCGGTTTGTAGTTGCGTGGATGTATAAAAATTAGCTTATTCGACACAGTTTTCACTAAAACGATAGCTTATATTCTTTTTTAAATGCTGCGGTACTTTGTGTTCCGGGGATATCGCGGGAATTTCAAGTCAAGGGTAGACGAGCTCGCCTAGTTTTGAAAATATGGACTATAAATTATAAGTCACCACTTGGCTTTATTGTCATTTTTATAACATCATTGTTATATAATTGCATCAAAAACATATCAATAATATGTGTTTTACTATAATTATACTATACATGCATAAATACATAATACAAACATTTCTAACATGTTAAAGTTATGACATATTTACTATTTATTTGTTTTCTGTTCAACATTGTACTCAATTTTATTTATTTGTTATTTTCATATAATGTAATTTATCTACAGTCTCTGTAATACGGTTAATAACAAATTTTACTGCTTGAAATTTTATTGTGGGGAACGTTGGAACTTCTTGTTCTCGAAAGAACAAAAAATATCCAGGCGCAAGCGCCTCAGTAAACAGCAATGTAAACTATGCGTGGTTGTTTCTATTCAGAATAAAAACAATTTAATTGGTTTTTACTTAGACTGTGATAAAAATCCTATAAAATCACGTATAAGGCTCGACTGGTGAACCTTATTCAGTCACACAGTAGTTTGGCTGCATGTTTTATCGCCTGCGTCCTTTCTTTAGTATCAACAATGGCGATTATTTGATAACACCAGCCGACACTCCATGCCATACATTTAACTGTTGACATAACTAGCATATCCGTTGAAATGTATCAATCGATTTCATTTCAAAACAGTGTGCAACTATTCGTTCCCACACATATATACGTCAAAAATATTTTCAACACATTTGTTAAAAAAATGCATTTATGAAGCCTATATAAATTTGTTCGAAAGTAAACTAGGTACTCTCACGTATTACAGCACGCCATGCGGTAAAATAGGTATATAATATACGGGGAAAAATAAGAATATATATTAAGTGGAATTTCACATTACGAAAATAAATAAACTGAATAAGATAACCTCCTTGAAAGCGCTTTTGAGCTATACATTTGTGTCACTTTAATACAACAGAGAAACGAGACGAAACATGTAGATCTAATTTTCTCCACGCACACGTGGCGCCGTGTGTCAATGCGCGCCAGTTTCATGATATATTAGAAACATCAAAGATTGTTGCGACCTCTCGACAAATACTTATGTTTGTTTCATTACCTATTGTACTGTTTTCTCGCAAACATGTTAAAAAACGTTGCATGACACACGTGCGGTTATTGGTTTTTACAAACTAGTGACTAATGGTAAGCCCTTGACTTCGACTCACATTCATTTACTCGTTTGTAAAAACCAACTTGCCGCACTTTCTCATAAATAATTATTTTATCCCCCAGTGACATAATAATAATTTTACCTAATTTAAGTTTTAATTCCAAGGGTTGCCGGAAAGAGATCGCTTTTTAGCGATTAGGCCGCAACTTGTACTATCTTTTGTATTTTTCTACTTCTGTTTGTCAATGCTCTGGTGTATAGTAAAGAGTTACCTAACCTTACCTTAATTTATATTTTTTTCACAATTTCTCTACATAATTTTCAGCATCATATAAAATACGTTTTCATTTCTCATATTCTGAAAGTACGCTTGGAGTTGCCTAATCACAAGGATGAAAACAGCACTTTTGGATCCTGAGAAACGATTCTCCCTGGTGTTAAAAAATTTAGAAAACTATACGAGTCATAGATATACATGTAACTCATGTCCCAACTTTTTTACAGCCACTGTTAAATCGCGGCATAAATTGTTATAAAAAATATCAACAATTTTGTAACATCACTGTATACTTACAAATTACGTTTCATTAAATTATTATTTTACATTTTAAGCTTTTAATTTACTATCATCAGTAACAAAAAATACTGGCTGGTAAAATGCCACAAAAAAAACAACTTGACGTTTCATATGTAACGTACTTGATGACGTTTCATCCTATTTAGATAAGACATGTATTATAACAATGATCTGCAGGGAACTCCCCGACGAGGTTTTCACTCTGCGCTTCGAAATAGGGGTGTTTAAGAAGGGTGTTATAAAATTTCTTAGAGGCCGGCAACTCGTTGGCAACGTCTCTGGTGTTGCACACGTCCATAGGCGACGGAAACCACCTTCCTTCAAGTGGGCCGTCCGCCTGTTCGTCTGTTTCAGGCAATAAAAAAGAATTTAAAATAACGATTATAATCAACAACTTAATAATTATATTACACCTCGATAATTATCGACAAATCATTCATAAAACTACGTTTTATCGGTTTTAAGTGCGGTAATTTATTTGATTTTTATTATTCCGTTAAAGCGTAGTTTTATTATGTATACAAGTTGCGAAAACTTAAGAAAATATTATAGACAAATTATTACTTTACTAGCGATTTAACTTTAAATTAAAACTTTAAAATTTAACTGGCTTCTTAACTAGAGCAAATATATATAAGCTTTATATCACTGCGTAAAGTATATAATAATTAAATGCCGATTGCAATGACTGCAAATATATGTCAGAGCACATTAACACTATCCTAGACCCACGCAAGCAAACTACAAAAGCGGTTATACATACAGCTCTTATTGGATAGTTTCTTGAACCTGACTCTAGAGAATTCTAGATGTACCGCCTAGTTTGGCATGAAAGCAAGTTTTTACGTAACGCAAATATCCAAGAAAATCATAATAATATACCTACCTACACTCAACAAGTACGTAGTTGCGAACTTATATTATTGAAATGTATTCGATAAATGTAACGTATTAAGGGGTTCTATAGTAACTTTGTTTCAAACGAAATCCTTAAAAAATCATCATGTCCGCCAGGCTGCACGTCTGTTTAAGAATGTCAAAGTGATTTTCCGCGCAAACTACTTTTGGAAGGACTGGAAGATGTATATACTAAGGGAGCTTGGGAGAATGGGAGCTTATAATATTCACCAATACATCACTATACACAATGTACAATCACGAAGGAACTAAATCAAAGATAATATACTATGTATGTATATAAAATACTAAATATTAATGGTGGCGGTGATACATTCATGAGGGATGACATTTATTTTTCAGTGGCCAATAGACAATACAATAAAAAGAGTATTGTACATCAACATAATAAAAAGAAAACAGTTAAAAAATAAAACACTCTTAGGCAAAAAAAAAGGGCGGCCATCTTGCTTAAAGGAATCTCCAGGCAACCTTTAGATGGATAAGAGCTTATTTAATAGGCAGAGAGATTGCGTGCAGTTAGTTAAGTATTACATAAAACTATATAAATACAAACTATAACGTTTTTTTACATATTTGAATGTAGCAAATCAATAAAAGAATAATATTTCGCTTCTACAGCTTTCAATAATACATATATTGTTGATTTATTCTTACAGTATTTTGCTTACAAGTGACATGCAAAATAATATCAAAAATAAAAATTATCTATTCTAATATTATACAGAGAAAAGATTTTGTATGTTTCTAACGAATAAACTAAACACTACTGGACCGATTTCAAAATTCTTTCTCCATTAGAATGCATTTTTTTTTTATAAGGCGGGGGAAATGCATTTCGCACATACCGGGTCCTTTGCTAGGGATTAGACCATAGTCGATTATGGAGGCATTCCACTGGGGTCAATCCAAACACTAATCGACCGGCTTGTGTGGAGACTCGAGATTCCAACCTACCGACCACACTCAATACTCAACTAAAACCACCCTCCTCCCACGTGCCCCGCGCTTATGGCAGGAAGAGCGTGAGACTTAGAACGTAGTTACGCCTACGCTGATCCTAGCGTATCAGTGCTTGAGAATGCTCCGGGAGAGGCAAACTCACTTCGTCAACAGGGGTGAAAACTCCTCTGCTCCCTAGATGCTAGAGGGCCCCTGCAGCAGTATTTTCAAGGAGGGAAGTCATATCTGCGCCTCCGGGACCCCGACTGAAGTCGGTACCCGCGAGACGTATGCGCACTTGTAGGTACAAGTAGTAGTAGTACTCTCCCTATCTCGTTCTGCGGCCTCCTTTTGAGACATTACAGCCTCGCAGAAATTGGACGCACCCACCCAATGATCATCGCTCTGCAGCATGGCTCGCACCAGACTGCCTAACGAATCAATCGGACCTACTATTGTCTCGAGTTCAAACCTCTGTGGTGCCCATGCTGCGCACTCGACTAGCGTATGAAACGCCGTGTCTTGTGCGTCACACTGGCGACATTGGGGTGAAGGCAGGCAGCCCACGATATGATTCAGATACTTATCGAAGCACCCATGCCCGGTAAGTATCTGCGTCATCCTGAAGGTCAGGGTCCCGCGTTTCCGCAAGAGCCATCGCAACATGTCGGGGCGCACCACTTCCACTATCCCAATGCCGGCCACAGGGTTTTCCAACTCTACTGACCAAGTTTGGATTATGGCCGCGATTTCCCACGTCCTGATCGCCTGAATCTCGGCCTGGCAGTAGACCAGGCCACGTGTGAGGGTATCCTGTCGGGAGCGCCGTCGATTAGAATGCTACGTTATCCCTGAGTAACATAGGCTGTATTCATACGTTTGTACCAAAATGTTTAAAAAATAAATGTCCACTCGTACGAAGCCGGTGCGGGCCACTAGTATAATATATGTCCTAAAAAGATCCAATACATGCTACATAAAATAAACACGTTATACAGTTAGATAGTGCTCGTTCACAGGTATCACCAGGTCACCAAGGTCACTAACACCTCAAGGTCTGTTTGTAATAGATACTCGTAGATTTAGCAGATCGCAGTTCGCACATATGCAGTAGGTACATGCTAACGATACACGGCCTGGACAGAGAATGATCTTCTGTAAATCTCCATAGTATATAATGGTGAACAAAATTTTGTAGAATGGGATATCGTTAGACAATACTTGAAAATTCGCTACCAAAGTTGTAAAAATTGTTCCCCAAATTGTGTAAAATTTCTGTAAATTTTAAACCTAGAGATTAAATATTCTGAATAAATTCAAATTTTACGAATACCGCCAACGAAAATTGCTTTATACAAGAAAGGTACTTTTTAAGATATGGAATATTTTTTTATCAAATGTATTTTTACTGTTATAATAGCCACATGGCGAAAACATTCATAACCTCTACGAAATCCTTTATTATGCGAAAACTGACAGGTAATCGACCGATTTCATAAAAATTTGCAATATTAAACATTCCTAGATTCACTTCTTTCACAGGTGACCTTGTAGGCTCACGGTCGTAAAGTTGTTAATATCCTTTAAAAATTAATTAAAGAACTAAAACTTAAACAATTAAAATTATATCACGTTGTAATTGATTTAATTAAAGTACCATGTGTTCTAAATACGTGCAAAGATTGATGCAAGCAATGTTTATTATCTTTTCATAGACTAGTTTGAAATAATTATTAAATTGTTATGAAGCTAAATAACCAATGTTATTTCACATCATGGTTGTCAGCCAACCGTTGTTTAATGATGGATGTAGATCTCCCCAAGTTTGTGCCACCTATCCCGGTGCTCTGCTGACTTCGTCTAGACTCCACCAACGACCTTGCGCAGATCGTCGTTCCATTGGGCTGGAGGATTTCCTACACTACGTTTGCCAAAACGCGATCTCCGCTTCAAATCCCAAATTCTGCTATTACAATATCATCAAAGTGGTCGACCTCCGACGTCGTAATGGTTACTTTTGTATGAAAAAAATAATTAACACCTCAATGGTCGACCATTTTGTCGATATTGTAAAGCAGAGTTGGGGCTCATGACTCTTCTGCTCCATCGGCCACCGGTCCTGCGCCAAATGTGGGATTGCCTTTGGCCTGTGAATTTTATATCACCGTCACCTAATTTGGGGCCTTTTCAAAAATGGTGCCCGAAAAATCCTTTTAATTTCCAAATCAAGTATGATTATGTCAGCAATGTGATGGATAGAGTCATTGCCGGCCTACTCACCATGTCTCAAATTAAATATATTACGTGTTTTGAAGAAAGGTCAGATAAAAAGTAAAAATAACTTAGAATAAACGTGTAGATATGCATGAAGAGGTCAATGAAAGTTAATGAAGCGAAAGGTATATGTCAGGATCGTTGCAGGTGGAGATCCATCGTCATTGCCTACCCTAATGAGAAACAGGCAATATTTATGAATGGGGAAAATCCATTACCATTCTTCAAAATTAAGAATCAACATAATCCGTTTCTTGTTTGGACCGAAATTTTAAGTGCTTCTTATGCAAACTACGAACACGTTACGCGTTGGTGTTATAGAAGCTACTTGTTTTCTGAACGCTCTAAATAACCTGTCGTTCACAGTAAGACAAAAAGAATGGAAAAATAACGCTCGATAATGAGTCAATGGCGAATCCTTAAATCGCTTTTGTACGATTTTTTGTGACCAAAGTAAAAACTGTATTGTAATTGCTTGTTTAAACAAAAAGCACTTATAAAATATACGTAAGTCAAACTAATGTCAGAGTACAGTGATTATATCCGTTTAGCCAAATACGCATAATTTTTTAGTTAGTGTCTGGTCGTCATTTTGGCAAAAATGGGACTCTTACAGTGTCGTCACGTCTATCTATGTAAGTCACTATAATTGTTCTTAGGCCTCATTTGCGGAGACGCGTGGTATCGCGCGTTACATGTGGTGTGGCATCTCGCGGCGTGTCGGCCTTTGTTCGGTTTATAGTGCGGCGGTGCATTCTACGGCCCCCGTCATAGCACGCAAAAACACAAACATAATGTACGGTGTTGTTTATAAAAATACGAGGCTTGAAAAGTGGCGGTGCCCGGCGCTTCGTCCACATTGGATCCTCTACCGTCTAGCGTAGCACGCGATAAGCATCACTGCTGTGTACGTGGCTGGCATAGCTGTGGCGCACGTCTGCATGGGTACCTCAGGGGTTCGAGCTCGAGGTTGTAATAGGGCCAGACTCGCTGGGTAGCTTGATTGTTATCTACAAGGCAGTAATGTCTTGCAAGGAAGCCGCCGAACGATTCGGTATTGTACGAAATGTATTCCACCTGCGTCGTCAAAAAAAAGCTGTGGCGCATGTGGGGAGTCACGCAGCGGGATGCTCAATTGTTTCGGGTGCACTGGCAAGACGTACGACGCCACAAAAGTCGCTGCGGGTGTCACTACAACGCAAAATTGACGCTGCGTGTGCCGCCGTGATAAACGCCGCGTGCACAACGTCCCGCGTAAATGAGACCTTAGAAGTTTCCGAGTTTATAGGGATAGAATCATAAAGAAAGATGTAAATCATGTTTGTGATAAATAGGTTCGCATTTGACCGCGATCACGACTAATGTCGCATGATGATGCGGCCGAAGATGGAAGACGCTTACCTAGATAATACCTATACACACGAGACTTGGAGACACCCGGATTGTACTCTATGGAAAACACGCTGGTAGTGCGTTATGCAATGTCGCTATGCAATGACATATACTAACTACATTGTTTTTCCTTAGAAGATCAATTACGTACGACACGCATGATTTTTTGTAATCAATTACATGGATTAAGGATGTTTAAATGTCTTATGCTCTTTTCACACCTTATTAAGCGTTTAGTTGCCTTACGAGCGGTTAAAATTTAACATAAGCTCCATAAAAGTAATGTGAAATTTCTAGTGATAGGCAGGCAAGTGAATGAATAATAAGATATAGGAACCTTTTTTTTTACTAAGGAATACAGACTGACGGTGGAACCCTTCGGTGTTCCGTCTTTCGACCTAGTGCCAGGGCCACGTACATGGAAGATATAGGAACTGGCCACAAGTCTGCAGAATTCTTAATTGTGCGTAGACCATCACGCACATTTGTAGTTATAAAAGTGATTATTTTCAAGCAATTCAATGTTTTCATAGCGCCGAAGTTTTTTGTAATTGTTAAAAGGCAGTCGTAAAAATGTCGTTGACCAACATAATATTATTCAAATGAGTAACTGACAGCATTTATATTATTATTAAAATCTTTTTTCAAAGCGGATGTTTTCATGCATCTAGGTAATTAATATATGTTGTCATTAACGTAAAAATGTTGTAATAAAAATATTAAATTAAATATAATTATAATCATTTCATATAAGTAATATTTTTTGGGTCCGAGTGTTATTTGTAAACTCCCTAATTTATTTATTTTATATTATTTCAAGACAACCAAGTGCCTGCGCAAGGCCACCCTGCATCTCGTAGATATCACAAATATGAATAGCAATCTAAATATTGTAGCCGGGATATAATTATTGTAATAAAATTATTCATTAATAGTAATTACATATTATAATAGATAACCGGAATGAAGGTTTTCTTGTGAATAAATAATTCTTTCCTGAAATATTTTAGCTACTTCATTTTTAAATAGTAACTTCACTATTATGCCTGCAATTGTCTATTGGATCTGGGTTCTAACTTTTAAAATATTTTAATAATGGAAATAGTTCCATCTATATCCCGTTAAAGATAACTTGACGCGTAGGGTTAATAAATTCTAAAAATTAACATCCCTTAATATCAAGTTATGAAATAGGTTAGAGATTATTACAAAACGTCAATTATTCTTAAAGTTGTAATTTTCTAGTGATTTTCTCTATTTTAGGAGTTTTTGACTTTAGTTTTAGATGTTAATAATTTTAATTGTTGGTAACCCTTCGCGTCAAGTTACAGTGAACGGGGAATAACAAGCAAAGAGTACATAGTATACCACGTGACTCCGGCTGAATGTATAGATCGGGCCAATCCAAAATTGAACAAAGAAGAAGAACCGTAGAATAGACAGGAAATTTCTAAGACTTTTTAACAGGAACTTCGAAGTTGATGTTATGTTTTGTTGATAAAAAAAATGTGTAACATTTCTTAAAAGTGAACAACAATTGTAGGATATTGACTTTTTTAACAAGAACTTGTGTATTTATTTTGAAAATTTCAAATGTATAGTAGGACATGCCCAGACCACTGAACTATTATTATCCTACGTAAGGCCTACGTAACAGTGTCTGAGTAACGGAGCCAGAGTCTTAGGTCTTACTACTTTTTGGCAGCTCTTCCAACACCATCGTTATTGGCTAATAACGTTCTGAAAAACGTGTTCTTGTTGACGTACCAAGGAAATGACGACTTTCACATATTCAAAGTCGCGGGCAAGAATCTATTGCAAATAAGTACATGGCACAATTATTCCGAATCGAATTCAATACACGTATCGTTCACGCACCTGTGACCTAACTTCATATATTCAAAATACACTCTCGTAATAATATTAGTCACCTGTACAGTTGTTTATTAAATTTAATATTATTTAACAATAGACGGATAGAATTTTTATCTTCATACAAAACGTCCCGACCTTCTTGATTTTGTTCAAGAGAATTTACGACGTCATAATTAAAACACGTCAAATGTCTTATTAATTATATTATAATTATTATTCCAACGGTAATTAAGTTATATTTCTTTATTTAAGAACACTACAGTCATTACTCATTTTTACATACGTAGGTACAGCAGTTGTAAATTGGTGACAAAATCATATTTTTCGTAGATTGAAGGTGACAATAGATATTATCGAAAGATGGAAGGTTACTTGGTTTAAGCAACATTTTATGAGAGACTAGGATATGTCCGCGACTTCATCCAAGCTTGATTTGAAATTCTCATGGGATTCCCAGGACACAAAGATAAAAAATAATGTAAGCTATTATTTTACTGGAAACTGTGTCGGAATAAGCTAATTTTTATGCACTCGAACAACTTTAAACTATTCCTAGGTAAATTCCCGCGGTATTCCCGGAATAAAAAGCAGCGCAGAATTTAAGTCTAAGAATTAGCTGTCGATCAGCGAAAACCGCATAGAAATCGGCCCTGCAGTTTTTACGTGAATCCCAAACAAACAGATAAATAGACTAGAAATGTATAAAAAATGTATCGTGTTCTCCATCGTTTATATAGTCTATTCCAATTGGGTATTTTTATAATTTCAATGTACAGACACGGCATGTTTAGAATTTTATAATAATATCTATATATATATAAAAGAAAGTCGTGTTAGTTACACTATTTATAACTCGAGAACGGCTGTACCGTTTTGGCTGAAAATTGGTGAGGAGGTAGCTTAGAACCAGGAAACGGACATAGGATACTTTTTATCCCGTTGGAATTGGTAGGTGGCGTTGAGATCGGTTTCTAGAATCCTCCTAATCACCTGGAGCGATTTTGGTGATTTTGTTTTTGTGTGTTTAAGTGGATCCCCGGATGGTTCAAATCCACACTTGCAACCGGTAGGTGGCGCTGGAATCTGATCCTAGATTTTTAATTTTTCAGAGCAGGACAACGTTTGCCGGGGCCGCTAGTTTTAGATATAGGATAATGTTACTTTTTTAATCGTTCTGATTAGAATCTATAGACTTTCTTACATGACTATTTTACATTTATATATATAAAAATCAATTTCTGTTCGTTAGTCTCGCTAAAGCTCGAGAACGGCTGGACTGATTTGGCTAATTTTGGTTTTGAATAATTTGTGGAAGTCCAGGGAAGGTTTAAAAGATGAGTAAATATGAAAAAAATGCTTGGAATATAGTAACAACAACAATTTCGCTTTCCCTTAGAAACTATTCTTACCTGTCAAACATTTGATGTTCGTCCCATCGTTTAGAAATCAATTAAATTTAAAAGTCGTTCAGAAATCGCATTAAATTTAAAAGTGAAGTTTATTTTATATTTTATTTTGCTTTTGAATGTCAAACGTTTGATGTTCGTCCCGTCGTTCAGAAATCAACGTTTTTTATTTATTGATTTTGAGGCGGTACGAAGTTTGCCGGTTCAGCTAGTAGTTTATTAATTATGTTTCTTCTTCAGATATACGAAGTTTTTAAAATGTCAGTTAAACGAAATAGCCCTTCACACCTCATTATTATCACAAGCATAGTATATTATGATATTAGTAGTACGTCTAAACAGTAGTAAAGAACTAGTTGCTCAATATTTTAATTGAAAGAGCTACTATTGTCAGTCCCAGGAATATCAAAACGATGTAAGCGTTAGCCAGCAACCCTAAACATTTGCTTCCGAAGTTCGGCTTTCAATATTTTTTTGGTAGGTAAACAAATTTTTAATTGAAAATTTTATATTATTAGTTTGAATCTGTCAAATATTTAAGTTTTTACTTGTATCGTTATATTTTGTAAGTACAGTGAAATTAAAACATTTAAATGTTAATTTAATTCTTTTATAATACACTTAAATGATTTTATTGTTGTTAAATGAGTCATAGTACGAAAATTTATTTAGAATTGTATAACATTCTAAGAATATATAAATATAAACTAAGCCTGCTTATCAAGAGGTAATAAATTAAGTGTAGTCTATTTAAAGGTTCACCTGGGAATTAATGACTAGTCCTTGTTTTGTTGTATTGTATACCCGCTATTCCCGTGAGAGCTTGACATTTATTTTTGCCATACAAAGTACCTGGTCAACGTATTTTAGAACCACATTTATACCGGGTTTTAATATCTAACTAGCCAAGTATCTACATTTTCTACCTACCATTTTTTTAACTTAAGGGTCCTATTGCCGCTGAAGGTTGAAAGTGCAGTGCAAACGAAACAATTTTTCGTTGGTATTTATTGGTCAATAATTTACCGAAAAAATCATCATAAATCTTTGCGATATGAGACGTAACGAGGATTTTTCGTAATTTTTCTATAGTTATTTTAAGTTAACAAAAAATATCTACAAATTATTGACATGAAACCATTTGACAAAATTGGCTTTATTTTTTAAAATACTATTTTATTTTATTCATAATAAAATAATAATGCATCTGAAAAACGATCGCGTCTTTGGAATTTCCGCCATCACCCGAAAAATCGTTAAAGACGTTGTTGGCAGCCTTAAGCCAAAATTAGACAGTTCATTGCGGACATTCAATTTGGGTCGAAAAAGAGCATTAAAATCTAAAAAAATAAACTCGTGTCAATTTTTTTTCATAGTTATCGTAACATACATAACTACAACAACCATAAATGCTTAAATTTACAACATCGGCTTTTTTTATCTGTAAATAAGTACCTACTTAAAACGTTATTTTTAAAAATATTGTAAGGATTAAATACATTAATGTTTTTAAACGTTTTTTCTTTATATATATAAAGAAATGGAAAGACAGAAGTGAACTAGTGTAATTTCAGCTTTACTATCGATAACTGAAATTACTATTTACTTGTATGGAGAATCAGTAAGTCAAATTTTTACCTGTAGTAAGGCAAAGAACACGTTGTTAGTCTTGATGCACAGTTAACGATAGGCTCTTAGGAGAAACTTAAAGAGACTTAAAGATATATTGCAGTGCAGTATCATTTTCAAAGAAGTGGCCGCGTACGAGTTGAACTCGCACGTGGATAGTTCCTCAATAAATACAATGCCGATGATTACCCACTACAACACTCACAGGACTAGTCATGTTAACACAACACTCAAGCCCATATGGTGCTTGCCGCTATATTTTCAATTTCATAACTTTTTATCTAATTCCCATTATTAAGTACGTATATTCATTCAAAAGCTTTTAATATATTGTTTCGCAACCGTCCAAATTTGGGTTTTAAAAAAAGAAAAGAAACACAAATTATATTTTATAAGAGTGCATAATTTTATACTTCTAGTTTTATATAGTTCCTCAGATAAACAGTCACTGGAGTGAGGTCATAAGGCTTCTCTGTTTCCATTTAAATATCGGAACCCTAAAACGATCTCACGACACACAAAACAATTTAACATTGTTTTACACTACGTGTTCTTTTATGTAACTAAAATGTCTAATATATTTTATGATAGATCGCCAAAAGTCGTGTTAGGTAATGAATGACGGAAGAGGAAATAGAATTAATATGTGATGGCATTGCACTTAAACACGAAAAAATCCAATGCCCCCGGTCCTCTTGCGTTAAAAATAGTGGCTGTGACCAATTGCGAATTACATGTAGCGGTAAAAAAAGGACACGTTAACGACTAGGTACATTAGTTATCTGTTTATGTTTAACGCCATTAATGCCCGGTTTCTGAGGAACTTTTAACTGTAGTTTATCTGTTGGTTAGCGCTATCGGTACAATAACTTATAAAATTGCGTTTTTGGACACACCATCGTAGTCGATAGTTAAAATAAGTTCAACTTAACTGACCCATATTAGACGTTTATTTATTCCATATCTTTTGTTTGATGTAAATAAATATTAGATATTCCTTCTTAAATAGATCCATCTAGTGGCGAGTTTTGGTACTAGTTGTAGGTTAACAGTTAACTTAACTTTATGGAATCAATTGTTATTGAACTCATAACTGGTAATCTCAGAAACCGGGCATAAGAGTGTCGCACCTCAAATAACACATTAAATTACCGCTGGCCATATCTGCATGACACAGTGAATAACACTAACATTATCCCATTAGCATGATTAACTAATCATTTACAATTGCAATTTGATCAAATTCAGACCCCGGAAAATTAATGAAATTTATATTTCAGAATGATTTTCATGAAATTTATAGCAAGATTTTGAAGCGTAATATTTGTGTGTGCAAGTCTGCATATTTAAAAAAGTTTAATATTGTATACAAACACAACAGTTGTAAGATAGATTTATCTTTTGTAGGTCCTGATATCTACGATCAGAAACTACTTATTTTATATTGAAGATGAATAGGTAATGATTGTAGTCATAGATAATACGCTATGTATAAAGATTGTAGTCGTGCAAAAAGCAACATTTTTTTCAGAACTAGTTCTAGATTCAATTAGTTAGTTTATATCCTAGGATATACGCCCGTTTTAAGCGTCTGTGTGGGACGTTGTGAAGATAAAACTAAGTATCAACTTATTAAACAAAAATTACATATATGTTTATGTGAAAAATCTTAACTGTTTATTGAAATCTTAGTATCAAGAACTCCTTGGTACATTTTGGATGAAGCATGTGATACACAAGTCCCGCTTTCGCCTGGTGTTTATTTTCTTGAAGAATAATACTTGAATAATCACGAGTAAGTGATGTGCCACTAACTGTACCTATAGACAAATCGTGCAATCGTGTTATATTTAAAAAAAGATGTCGCACTATCGTCCAGTCGTTTCGTGCATCTGAGATCACTTTATAATGTGGCCTGATAATGTGGCTGCCCCATTCCAAAACTTAGTAACTAACAATTTTAGCATATTTCTGAATTCGTCTGATAGAAAGAAAATTTGCACACGAATCATAAAAACTTCAATTTGTAAATAGAAGATAAAAACATGAAGTCCCGCTTCCGTGGTATATAGCGTCATGTTATATAGCCCATGACACTCTTTGTTAACGTAGCTTTCTAACAGTAAAAAAAAAAATTAAAAACGATTTAGTAGATCTAGACATTAACCTCTACGACGTCACAAACTCACAAACTTTGCCTCTTTATAATATTAGTATAGATTAATATAGTGCAAGAATATCGAAAAAATGGGTGTGAAATTGATCAGTTGCTAGGTGTTGAACTTGACATGCGAATATCTTAAACACTGGGTACTGATACACGTCAGTGAATGGCCCAAGCGATCTAATTCTAAGTATATTCTGGTCAATAGGTTGCAACAGTTCTAGATACTAAAGCTGGTCAAGCAATCTCAATTAAGAATCATAACGAGGAGGAAAAAGTAATATAAAATCATAACCGAAATACGGGCAGATACATTGCGCAATTTTCTTAATGATTAAATAAAGATAAAAGATAGTTTACACAATAAGGTAAAAATATGGACTTATATCCTTTTGTACTGTAAATCCGAAGGGATTTCTACTGTGCTGTGTACTTCGTTCGCACGTGATTTGGTCTTTACATTAATATCGTCTGAACCTTGTAAGGTATCGTAAACGTGCGTGTATGAAGAGATTAACCAAAGTAGACGAAACGAAAGTTCTTTGTCAGAATTATCACAAGTGGAGACCCATCGACTCTGTCTAGCCCCATGGGAAACAGGCGTGATAATATGAATGTATATATGTGGTAAAGAAATAAAATAGAATTACGATAAAATTACAATCTTATTCCCCATGAAAACCTATAAATAGCAATAAAATTAAAGAAAAGAGTAACTCTGCCATGTCCTAAGGCGGAGACACCCGGGTCTACAATTATAAAAAAAGAAAGAAAAAATCTTATTCCCTAAAATGTCGACTGAAATCCGTTTAGCTGTTTCATATCATATTCGTCACAAACTTTCAAATAGCCAATAAATTCTAAAAATGATATTTTATGACTAGGCATCCTATAAATAAATAGTTATTTTCACTTGTATGATATTTTAATTTGAAATCGATAAACAGACATTTTAACTTTATTTATATAGATGATAGATTACCACAAATCATATCAAAGTTATATTCGATTTTTAAAGAATTTTTCGAGCCTTAGTAATTAATGGCCGGTTCCTATATGTTATTATTCATTCACGTGCCTTACCATTGGTTGAATTTTGACATTACTTGTGTGGAGTTTCATCTCAAATTTTAACCAATAGTACGGCAAATGAACGTTTGGTAAAATACAGGAGCGGTCCATAATAGGCTATTATAACAATGACCCGTATGGATTACGATTTAAATTAGAAATGGTAAATGAAAGAAAATGAATTACGTTATATTATTGCAATTATCGCATGCTATGAAGATAAATATAAACACCACCTTATTAGACTAAAAAGACAGGTTTGGTCCTTTTTCTTAATAGACAAGCCCGAGCCCAGCAGTGAGACGTTAAGTGGCTCTATAAGAAAATTAATTACAGTCTAGCGAACTTTATGTCACATGTTAATATCTAGGCTTTTCTCAATTTCTTAATGAAATGAAGAAAAACCATTAATTATCAAGCACCATATACATTTCTGTATTTTGTCTTGTTGTCAAATTTCATAAGTGGTACGTAAGTAATTCATATAGCAATAAGCTTCATTAAGGATAATGACTATAACATAAGCAGACAAACAGAAGAACTAACGAACGTGATGCTTTCATGAGCTTCTGTTTCTGTTAAAATAGCGACGGAACCCTAAAAGCTAAGTAATGATAACCTTAAATCCCATTCATTTTCAAACGCCGCAATGTCAAGTTCAAGATACGATCAAGAAACACGCCATGTTATAGAATTTAAATTAAATGCAATTTATTGTATATCTTTAAATAATTGAGTAGACATCTCAATGTGTGTTAACGTTATTTAAATGTAAACAGTTGTTTAACATTATACGAACAAAACGTGAAAAGTCCATTCAGATAATTGGAACTTTCCACGCTTGGTTCTGTGTTGGAGTCTGGCACTGTCGGCAATAACAACTTCAAATTAAACTAAGAACAAAATGTTTTTTTTATTTGTTATTGCCTTAATCCAGTATTCGACACGATAAGCAACGCAAAATACAAATCATTGCAACCAGGAGTACATTCCGTGTATATTTGTACACGTATAGAGTGTTCATTCTCTATAAAATACACATTGTATTTTATAGAGAATGAAAATCGTATTCAAACTTTAAAAATTGAAGGTCTTTAAATTTTAAATATTGATGATCGCGTAACTGTCAACATGTCACAAAAAATTTATATCGAAATATCCCATAGGTCAATAATAACAAACTTTGGACAGATACTTTATAAGAGCTCCGTTTTTACCAAAATGGCTACAGAAGTATAAAAACTAATATAGACATTATATAATAATCAAAATATACCTACAGTTTTAATTGACTTAATATGTATTCTGGTGATAAATTATATTATACTATAATAGATAGTAAAATATTACAATTTAAAACTTATTTGAAAACAAACTCGATTAATGATTATACATCCCTACAAATAATAGAAAGCTCTAATCAATAATGCTACCTACATTTTTTTTCACAAAATACGAAAAAACTTACCAAAAATTTTCAAAGGTATCACAGCCATTGTTATTTTACTAGTTCAATTTTATGTACACTTAAACGTTTGTTTTCACAGCTCGATTGTGTTCATAGCGCACCTATAGTTAGAATTCGTACACGCATGCGCAAATGAATAAAACTCTCGGACGGACTGCGACCGAATGCGGCTTGCGGAATAGTGTGCTCACTGCAAACCGACTGTGGACGTTTCATCAACGACTCGCCATGGAGGCTTTGAATCGCTATCACACGCGTAGTGTTTCCGGTACAAGACAAACAATATTTTACCGTTTGCTATTGAGACGTTCTTTTGTTGTAGATCTTGGGTTTCCGAAGTCATGAGCCTCTATAAAGTGGGGTCTCATTTGGGATAATGTTATAGGTATTGACTGTGGCCGAATGCCTCTTATTAGACGGCTTCTTTTGTTCTCTTCTTCTCAATTCTCGAGTTGAGTGAGCTAAGCCTTTGCGGGCCTACCTTATTACAACGCAGAGGCTCCGAGTTCGATTCCTGGCACAGTAAATTTTGGAAACGAACTTTCAGTTACTTGCTATGGTCTGGGTATCTGGGAACGGTCCTCGACTTGTCCGTTGTATAATATATTACTCATAACACAAACGTAACTTGATTAGGTGGTTGATATACAATGTGTGTGTGTTTATCTGACGATTGTTTTTATTATTATTGACGGATTTTAGAGGCTATGAATACAATGTAATAATATCACTCCTTAAACGTTCCAGAGCTGGGCTCGGGTTTCGATGTGCAAGTTCCACTTCGATGTATTTCTTCACTATCAATTAACACATGGTAACAGCAATTATATAACTAACAATAATGTTTAGATATGATAATGTTTCTTAACTCTATTAAATATAACAACTTGCAAGTAGAAAATATTTTAATTACTATCCTCGTCATCAGTGTCTTCGAAACATCCACGTATCATGCCAATTATATAATATGCGCCGTTTAGGGAGTTTTCTAATCTACTGTGCATGCATAATGTTACGAATTGTAACGTCACATGCTAACGGCAAAGGATAGCATCGTGAAGAAATCGTTGAGTAAAACCCACTAATCCAGCTTGGACAAACGTAGCAAATATTCTGTGCGTTCCCATAAAATTTTGAGTTTTAAATCTACGAGTTAAGACTCGGTTGCGTCCAGAACTTTAGGTTCGGAGCCCGGTGGCACTTTCTTATCTTTTCCGGAATGGTAAGTGACTAGCCATAAGGTCACATTCAACCTAGGGTTATCCAACACCAGGATATACTCTATCTCCTGTTTTTTATTAACATTCAGTAAGATGTTCTTAATGAAAATATTGTAATCAGATTACTTTCACAGTTATTATTATAATTATACATATTTACATGTATGTCTCTCAAAATCACGGACCATAAAATGGTCCGGACTTTTGGAGAGCTTAAATTTAATGTAAATGTGGTGTGACACTGACCGATGATTATCCCTGTCTATACCATATAAAATGCACCCAAGGATAAGCCCGGGTCAGTGTAGGACAATTGTAGGAAATGAGAACAAAAGGTACCGAGCTATTGGGATGAAGGGCTAGTGGAACTTGGGATCTGGGCTATGGGAACTATGGCGCCTACCCGACGCGATGTTCGGGGAATGTGGAAAAAACGTGCAAACGGTGACTCGACACTCACTGCATGGGCCCCAAATAATGAGGCAACATGGATATTTAAAGGCAATAATTATACATATATTATTATTAGAATAGATTATTATGAACCTAACCTACCTGATACACCTATGCCGCAAATCTCACATCGTCTCGTTCTTTGTTCTCCAATATAAAAGAGTATATAAAGTTTCTCTTTCTCTCTAGTAACAAAAAATGTGGTTAGGATATATTATAGGGAAAAATGTATGAATGAACTATTTTACCTCACTACCAAATCGCTGATATTCTTTACAAATGTCGAGTAAAATGTTTTTAAAACCTTCGTGTATCTGTGACGCGGGCATCATCATAATCATGAGTTCAAAATAGACAAAATTAAACGGATATACTCTAATCGAATTAAGTGACGATCCTTAGACTCTGCTTACTACTACAGAATACAGGCATGATAGTACATATTAAATTATTTAAAGTAAACCGTGAAAACCAAAATAACATTGAAAACCAAAATTAACAACTTTCATAATTTTTGTTTTTCGGATTTTGGTTGGTTACATTTGCGAAGCGTAACTAGGATAGATCTTTTTACACTTTCCAAATGTAATCAATAACCGAAAAGATAGATAATGAAACAGATATCAAAAAGAAGACTGCAGGATTAATCAAGTCATAGGTGTTGCATCACTCATAATATATTTAAACTGTGCCAAACTTTATGGACGCTACTAAAATTAGCAACAGATGACTAAGCAACAAACTCTGTTATTTCAAATAAAAAAAAGCGTTGTAGCTAATCTTCAAGGAGCTTCCTACTCAACCTACTCCACATTTCACAATTGTCAACATCCGAACTGCTCTATCTACACTCATTGGCATTACAGATGCCTATGGGTGACGGTAACCACTTGCTTTCAGGTAGACCATTTCTTCGCCTACAACTGCCTACAAGTCACAGATCACCTACCAAACAAGTAAACATTTAAAAAAACATGATTCTTGATTACACCCGGGAGATCACAGACCTTAGCTATGTCAAGGTTCTTTTAAATATCGTCGTAGTACACACGCCAGCCATATTGGACAAACCACTTATGACAACGGTGTTTTAGTGTATAACGCGTGGATGTCAGCTTAGCAACTGATCATAAAATTTGCATAAAATTTATACATTGTTCTTTATATGTTTAGTGACTAAGCAACGATGTCAAATCAACCAATCAAATGATCGTATAGCTATTCGTCAGTTAAATATCAATGGGAAAATCCATAGCTATGTATTGGACAGATAAACAGTCCGATAACTTTATTCCTTAGGCAGTAATAAAAAAAATTTGTTTGTGTTTTTGATTTTCACATTTTTTTCTTTACTCTTAAATCGATACTCCCGAGGTGGTACCATGGTCATTAAGTCAGGACCTGGTGAGTGGATTTCAAGGAAATCCAGAGTAACCATTACCTATTAATGAACGCCGTTCGCCTTATTATGGATCCTAATATTTTTAATGAAGAATCACGGGCCAACAGAATTGCCATAATATTTATGCAGGCGTTAGTCTACAGTGTATTAATAGTGAACATCGTTTAAAATGAATCTATCGTAATTCACTCCATTACATGTGGCTTTTAAAGTCAATATACAGAAAGATTAACCATGTATCTCGAATTTCATTTTTCTTCCCTAAGTTCTCACCATTTAGCCATCCGGAGACGGATTAATGTATTTTAAATGTATATATTCAGGATTGACTATGTATTATAAAGATTAAATCAATTTGGAACTTCGTAAAAATGAAGAATGTGTCGGTGGTACTAGAACAAAGTAATTGACCACAAATTAATTTCCCTGTTATTATCGTTAACCCAAACTCGTTAAGTTTGTATTTAGCCCAGACTCGGAACAGTAAAGCCGCGGCTCTTATATATTATAGTGTACTATCAACGAACACGGCTTTCTTACGCCTGATGGCGTAAAAGTCATCAGTACGTGCATTCGCGAACATAGTGGATGTACTGTAGATTCGAGGCAGCCCCAACAGCATCCTGAAAATATTATTATATTGAACACGGATGGCACTGACTGTTCTTGGGGTATAGTTTAACCCAGAGGCTGCTGGCATAAAAAGATTGGCGATAACATATGACGTCATGAGCGCGTACAAGTAAATGTGTCCAGTAGCGCATTAATTGATAAAGCCAATGGCTTAATTCGTTATTTGAGATGCGACATTGTTAATGACGTTACGTTAAATACTAACAAATAACGTATGTATATACACCAGCACCGGATGTAGGGGGCAAGCCGTTGCCTGTGCCCTGGGCGGCCAATTCAGAGGGCGGCAAATTCAAACTTCGCAGACAAACACACAACTCCTCATTAACCCAACTTTGACCACTGAGACGTCGAGTACTTTAAGCACATAAATTACTTAATTATCGCGGTGCGCGTATGCATAGGTTAAAAACCATAGACACACGCGTGATCACCAGTGGGCGCTGATGGCTGAAATGATGATGATGATGATTAAGGTAAAAATATAGGCGAGCAGCATTTTAAAGGGTCCCCCCCCCCCCCGTCCCTCGGAAAAAATTAAAGGAAAAAATTCCGGGGGCTGATATACACTAATGTAGCTAATCGTTAACGCCTTATTTTTTAACGCTATAAGTAAATCGCATTTGGTGACAGTCAGTAATACTAAACCAGGTGTAACAGGGCATTAGACGAACGTTACATCGGCCGAACAACTCGGGCTTTTGACATGAATAAATTATAACATGGTCCCTGGAGTAAAGAAACTGCGCGTGAATCCATACGAGTACAGCAAAGGAAAACTTCGTGATAATTGATATATGATTGCGACTCTTACGCAAAAACTACTGAACAAATTCTGATATAACTTAAATTAAACTAAATAAAATTGTACATACAAATTAAATTTAAACAATAAAATCTAGTGCCAGTTGGAAAACCTGTCAGTTGGAAAAGTGCCCAAAAGACTGGCCACATTACCGCGCTGAATGGCAACGCTAATGCGTTGTGCGAGGTATAGACCAGTCTTTTGGTCACGTGAGACGTCCACCAGGTGCTTCCCTATATCTCGATAAAGTTTATGCCCCTCGGGCTCCCACGGTCCTCGACTATGTAAATAATATGTAGCCATTTCCGATGGCGGAATATTTGCGGCATTTTAGGGCCGCCTGTTGTGCAGCAGCTGTGCCGGCAGTAATTTAAAAAGATATTCTATACATTGACCAAAGTCTATACTAATGTCATAAACTAGGATATGCCCGCGCCTTCATCCATGCATGACTTAAAATTCCCGCGGGATTCCCGGGGCACAAAGTACCGCAGGATTTAAAAAAGAATGTAAGCTATCGTTTTAGTGAAAATTGTGTCGGAATAAGCTAATTCTTATGCACCCATACAACTTCAAACCGCTCCCGGGATTTTTTTTTTTATTTTTTTTTTTTTTTATTGCTGGAGTTCAGCAGACAGGCAGACGGCCCACTCGATGGAAAGCGGTTACCATCGCCTATGGACATTTGCAACACCAAAGGTGCTACCAATGCGCTGCTGCTCTCTTAAGGGAAACTGGAACCTGGTCACTAATGCCGGAACACAACTCAAGGTTGTTATGGCGACATACTTTAGACCAGGGGTGGTAGCCATCCAGTCGGGCAAATGCCCTACCACCTGGCTGTGGGTTGTTTTGTCGCCTCTTACGACAGGCCGCCCGGCCGCAGGAAATTGTATTCTTTCTCCGTTCCTGCACGGATTTCTGCGGGATTCCCGGGATAAAAAGTATCACACATTTTATTGTATAAAATTTGATATCGCTCAGCGAAAAATTCGCATTTTAATTTGATTTTTTTTCAATCTGGCCAGTTTAAATAATTCCCAGAATAATTCTCGCGGGATTCCCAGATTAAAATTAAAATTAAAATTTTTAGTCTAGGAATTTGCTGTCGACCAGCGTAAATCAGTCAGTTTTTACGTGAATCCCCAACCGACAAGAAAACTAAAAAATTGCTATGTGTTCTCCCTCGCTTATATAGTGTTATCCAGTTGGTTTTTTAATAGCTTCGATGTACAGATATGGCATTTTTAGAATTTTATATTACTAGCTGACCCGGCAAATGTTGTTTCTCGGGCCTCTTCTCATACCTACCAAATATACCAAAAGAATCATTTAAATCGATTAAGCCGTTTCGGAGGAGTTCAACCACAAACATCGAGGCACAAAATTTTTATATATTACTAGCTGACCCGGCAAACTTCGTACCGCGTCAGAATTAATAAATAAAAAATCTTGATTTCTAAACCACGGGACGAACATCAAACGTTTGACATTCCAAACCAAAAAAATGAAAAAAAAAACTTCATTTTTAAATTAAGTTTAATTTCTGAACAACTTTTAAATTTAATTGATTTCTAAAAGACGGGACAAACATCAAATGTTTGACAGGAGCAATAGTTTCTAAGGGAAAGCGAAATTATTGTTTTTACTATATTCCAAGCATTTTTTTCATATTTACTCACCTTTTAAACCTTCCCTGGACTTTCACAAATAATTAAAAACCAAAATTAACCAAATCAGTCCAGCCGTTCTCGAGTTTTAGCGAGACTAACGAACAGCAATTGATTTTTATATATATAGATAGATAAATGCGAAAGTTTGGATGGACGTTTGTTACTCCAACACGCCAAAACGGCTGAATAGGTCTGGATTAAATTTCGCACAGAGATATTATACTACCTACAACCTGAAATAGTACATAGGCTACATTTTATCCTGGAAAAATTTACGGTTCTGGGACTATAATGATAACATGAACAAGAAGAAGAGTTATGAATGTCAAAGAGGCAATTGAGGTGTGTAAGAATAAGCCTAAATGGCACTCTGTTGTTCGTGCCTACCCCGCAAGGGAACTGGCGTGAAGTTATGTATGTATGTATGTAAGAACAAAGCCGCGGGCAAATGCTGATACAACTGAACAAAGTATGTTTACTGTTTTTTAAACAATAAAATCTATAGTTATATTCATATAAAAGAGCGGAACTAATTTTGATAACTGTTTAAACAATAATTTTTTTCAGTAATTTATTCATAAAAATCAATTTGTTAAAATTGCCTTACGACATTATTGCAGACTTTATGCAACCTAGACGTGGATTTTTTAATTTCTTTTTGTTCCTAGTATTTTTATATTACAATGTATATATCCTAATCTGGAAAAATCCGAGATATTTTTCTTATGGCCGGTTCCTATTTGTTACTATTCATTCACTTGCACCATCATCGGTTAAATTTTAACATTTACCTATATCAAATTTTAACAGATAGTAAGGCAAATGAACAGTTGATAAGTTATAGGAACTGGGTTATTATACTTTGCAGGAATTCTGTTCTCCCATGTTGCCTGTTGCAAACTGAGCGGATAGAATGCTTCTCCAAAACATGTCAGCTGCATTAAATTTACATAGAATATCATATGGCATAATGCTGAGAATATTACTTACTATTTTTTGTATGAAATCTATATATATAAATCTATAATACATTTTAGAATTATAAAACTGCACAGTAAAATATTCAAGTTACTGCTAAAAACTTTAAAATATCACACTATTTTTATTTATCAATTATTACGACTAGGCTACATGGACTTAGTACCTTTGCCTGCCTACGTGTAACCTAAAAAATAAATAAAACTATTTTATGAATAATCTAATTTTTGACTTTGACACATTTTAATCAGTATTGTCAGATTAACCACCCTATGTTCAGATCTAGCGATATTTTAAAAGATACTTTTTCGATGACTCATAAAAGTAGCAGACAGTGGAGGATTTATCAGCAGGCTAAATAAATTGAAACCTAGAGTGGCAGATTTTAATGCCAGCAAGATTGGGAATAGAGCTTTTTTTAAATGTTTTACAGATATTAAAATATTGATATATATGTATATGTTATAGTCAAACATCGAAGCCTTGGCGCTCCTAAGTTTGACCAGTCAAACCTCTGGTCTGACTTAAAGTCTTATTCAAAGTCCAAATGAATAACGATTTTTTGCTTTTGGCTAACGATTTTTTGTTTAACCTAGGAGAGATCAATTTATACAGTCATTTAACATGTAACAAGTGCAGTACGAGTCAAAGTTTGATCGAGTCTGCCTTAGTTGCTTCTAGGGTCGACTACACAAAGCCCGAAACAGATTATTTTACGTTCAACATTTGACTACAAAGATAGGTACTTCTAGGTTTGATTAAAAATACTTTAATCAAAGGCTGAAATTGAGATTTATTTCAGGTTTTGTCCAAAGGCTTTGGTCAAACCTAGGATAAACCAGTCATTCCGGGTACAGACTGCATATCGACCTTTGATTATAACATATATATCATCATTTTATTAAGTCGATACGAACAAGGTTTCAAATCTATAATATATTTTCTATAAAATTAGAATTACGCAAATTCGTAGTCGCAACAAATTAACAATGATACTGACTACGGGATATCATAAAATTACAAAAAAAAAAAATTTATATGATTATTAACTAAGGTATGAAAATTGTAAGAGTACGCCAGGGGCAGATCAAGTGGTATTTAAGGAGAAATAATTGGATTTTATTTTTAACTTATATTTAATGATGAATTTAGTTTAAATCAAAAAAATCCAATTGGAATCCATACACACACGACCTTTTTGTGTGTGTATGCTTACGCCTTTTTCTTTATGAACCAATTTGAAAGATTTGTTTAGTTTACTTAAATGTTCTGTATAGCTTCTAAAAGGCCACATCTTAATTTCAGCATTAGACCTTGAATTTCCAAAATGATTTGGAAAAAACGAAACTGACTATATTCTACAGTTTTAATATAAATTAACTAAAAAGTAGAAAATAAATATGACTTAGAACATGTTGAAGTTGATAACATGTAAAGTAATAAAAATTACTATATACATTACTGCAATAAAAAATATGTTAATTTTTAAATTTTACTTGGCACCCATTTTAAAATGTTATAAAATATTTACGTCTTACTGTTTGGTTACTTTTGAAGTCAGATCCATTTTATATTTTTTTTTTTACACTTTTAATTTATGAATACGAGTAGACCTAAAGAGGCAGTTTCGAATGCAGAAATAATTGCTAGATAAAACTAATAAATCAATTGGGTATTGGACAGTCAAATCAATTGAGACACTTTTTATAACATCCTTGATTTTGCATGAGAATACTGCTTATTGGTGTCACAATTTTAACGAGTGAAATAGCTTATTAATTATTGGATAAACTAAAATTGAAATTATTTCTATAATGAATTGCTGAAAGTAAGATCACAACAAGATATTTTGACGCCTACTCTCTAATGCGGATACTATTTTATAATTTATTGTAATATGTGTCAAATATATAAAATGATTTTCTTTCTTTATGTCTTTCAAATACCCAATTCACTCATTCGTGTTGCTTATCGTCAAGAAATTCCGTTATATCTCTTTTTAATTCAAGTCGGACTGGACGTTTTTCACCACACTTACATGTATTGGAATAGTTATAAATCTAACAATAACTCAATCATTACAATTGTTCTATTTATTTTTGAGTAGTTCCAGACCACTACCATCCCTACCACTGTGAATTATATTGTTAACAACTATAACAACACAGAAAAGTCGATTAACAAACAAATAAATTATTACTGATCATATTTATAAAACACGTATTTACCGTTGAATTCATTTTAAAGATTTATTTTACACTTAAAATATAAATACAAGAACTATAAAAGTCTCCAATCATTGTTTTAGAAATGTCGAAAACTAGCGACTCTCAAAGCTATTGTTTAGCGAATTTCACCTATTTTATTGGCAGCATCATAAACTAGCATCTGGCTTTGAAGTTTGTAGTCAGTGTTGCCGATTTGGCATTTTTAATGCTAAATTTGGAATATTTTTAAACCTGTTGGCATGAAAAAATGAGCTTTAGCATATTGCATATTTTAGCATTTTCTGAAATTTTTGTATCTTTCGAATTTCAAGTACTATTGATAGCAATTTCTTTATTTGATTGACTTATTGTTCACACCCCTGTAAGATTACAGACGATATTTTTAAAATATTTAGTGGTATGGTAACTCTGTTATGAATTAGGGACTTTCCCGAATACACAATAGTAAAAGATTTTGTTTACATTCGGATTCGGATCTTACAACACTTTCAAGTGCACGTTGGTACCGACACTTGTATTGTGATAGCTTTAAAATAAACGTTTGTTCCTATGTCCTGTGTGTGTGCTTAAAAAGTAGTTTTCGATTGACTCTGGAGAGATAATATGGCTCCAAAATATGAACAACATTATCGAGAAGAGTGAAAGGAGATGAGCGAGTTTAAACACTGGCTAAGACGAGCTAAAGAAGATTCGACCAAAGCTTACTGCAAATACTGTAAGTGCAACATTATAGCCAAAGTATAGAATCGATTGTGATGCCAATGACTATTGATTTTGAAGTTGGCCCTTCACATCACAAGCACAAGCTCACGACGATGATGATATTGATGATCTACAAATATTATTTGATTTATCTTCATGATTAAATATACTTAAAAATTGCACTGCGTTTTTAATTACACTACCTAATTGCAATTATTTTCGTTTTTAATTCATTTAAACAAGATTTGGCATTTTTATTAGCATATTAAAGTTTGATCTAGCACATTTTTAGCATTATCACCGCCAAATTCTAGCATTTTTTCCATTTACAAAACGGCAACACTGTTTGTAGTCTCTACAAACTGACTTTGACATTATTAAAAATAAGCATTGTATTTCTATTTTCTAATCTTTAAAAAATTGACACAAATTTCAAATATATCGCTTTTAATTTATTGTAAATTGTGATAGTAGATAACATTGGACTTTAATTGATAAGCGTCGTAGTTGTTATGCAGACACCTTTACTTTCTCAAGAAATTTAATCACTCTTAGCTAAATAGCAATAAACATACCGCTGATAAATTTCACAGTAAGTTACGACCTTTGATTTCTCAAGTCTCATTTTAATATTAGTCAGTCATGGTATTCGATACGTGCATCTATGTTTAATAATTCATCATCGTAGAATTCGTAAATTCATTGTAATTGCAAATAATAAACATAAATACCTAATCAAAAATGTTACTAGGGTGCCTAAACCAACTAATTTTTAGAAGGACTATTCACGCATCGCAGAAATTAAGCCAAAGAATGAAAACTGACGGAAACACTATTCTTGCTGAGAGTTTAAAGAAGCAGGTGAGTGCTGATCACTTTTATAATCTTTATAGATATATGTATTTTTTTTTCATGAGAAATGTACAAAACATATTTTGTAATTTTTTGCTTGTAAATAATACCCACGATGTTAATTCATACAGTATACCAATGTTTAAATAAATAAATATCTTGTAATATATTTTCTTAATGGAAGTGTAATTTTTTTGTTACATTGCCTAAAAGAAATCACTGTGAGCTATAAAGCCACCTATAAAATTATTACTGAGGCAAAAACAGTAAATCTATAGTTGTGTATCTTTGATACACAAATTTTTAGTAGCAGGGTGGTGGAGGGTGGAGGGTGAGGCATATTTATCCCTACTACAACCCCTATGCTCTGGAGATCTTGAAACATTTTTTTTTTAATAAACATAACCTAAGTTATCTTTTTAACTAAAATTGCAATTAATATCATAAGTTCCTTCGAACAACAATAACATAATCCTTTCGAAGTCCAAAAGAAAGCCACATTTTCACAAACTTCTCTAATCCATCCTATGGTGGTCTAGAAGAAATTGCTTTTAGTGATAAGACTGCCTATTGTTTTCTGTACTTATATTTCTTGAACTGTATCTTAATGTTATACTATAAAGTGTATTATATTCTATTAATTGTTCAATTGGTTTTTGTGGACCAATGAAATAACTAAATTATTATTAAAATGTTTTAAGTTTAATATATTATATGAATTTTGCATGATTCAATTGAGTCTTCTATAGACACTCAATCTTATTTATTAGTATAGTATAGGATAGAGATGCCACGAAGAGTGGTTTGGCTGAGTACCAAATATTTGCCAACCCTCTCAGCCAAAGCACGGAATATGTTTGGTGTAACATATTATGTGCAATTCATGCATAGCAGGTTAAGTACAAACAATAATTTGTGAAGTATTTTCTTACGTTCTCTTGAATGATAGGTACACATAACTAAAACTATATTTTAACATGATTTAAGCCAGTAATTTATTTGATTTTTATTATTCAGACATTTCAGCCACTATTCAGTAGCCATTATCATGGAAGACGAAGATGTTAAGTGTCAATGAGTATTGTTAAATTTTTTATTTAGCCTACTGCCAAATGTTTGTTTTAATTATTTAGTTTTATTTATGGTTATTATTTACTCTATGGTAGCCTAATCTAGGTCTGGCAGTTGGTTTCTTGAGAGTTCCTCAAAACACTTTGAGCTCTTTCTGCATGCACCGGAACACAAACCCACTTCATTAATAATTTCTTTTTATTTTATGTCCCACCCATTTTACTATTATATAAAATTATTAGAGCTAGGCATGTTTGCTGAAGAGTTTCTTGCGCTGCTTCTTTTCTTCAAGCCACAATATGTTGCGAAGTGGGGGTAAATTAGATTAGGCTTCGATAGAGTAAATAATAACCATAAACAAAATTAAAACTAAATAATTAAAATTAACAAGTTGGCGGTAGGCTAAATAAAAGCTTTAACAATACTCATTGACACTTGACATCTTTTTCTACTGTGATCACGGCTACTGAATAGTGACTGAAACATCAGAATCATAAAAATCAAATAAATTACCATTTTTAAAACCGTTAAGACATAGTTTTATTAAACTACATACAATGTTGACCAATATGTGCGTTTTTTTTCACAATTTGGCCAGGCCAGGCCTAGCAAAGGTGCCATAGCTGTACACCTGCTCTCCACATTACTATCTGGTTTCCATAAAATGTGACCATACCAACAAGCATTACAAGTATTGCAATTATCTGCTGTAACACAGTTGTGAAGGCAGTCACAGATACTGGAAGACCTGACAAGCTCCTTTGGCCTAACTTTATACATTCATCTCTGCGTAATCATCTGCGCAAATGTCAATGTCAGTCCTGATAGTTAGTTATTAAATTAGCAATATTGTCATTTTTCTGAGTTCCTTGATACATCTGCATTAATGTTAATGTTTGGCCCAATGCATCTGGTTTAAAGAGTAAAAAATAACACCAAAAATTATTAGATACATTATACCATAAGTTTAATATAATTTATGATATAATATTATGTCAACGGTTAACGTAACTAACAATATTGGATCTCAAATAATGCATGAAACCCTTGAATATATCTATGTGACACAGTCACTAATATTAACAATTTCCCAGGTGTAAGCAGGGACAAGAGAAATACTATTAAGGATTTCTATTATGAATATGATAGTAAACTGTATAAAATGAATGAAACTTAAAAGTTTAGTTCTTTGAAATTAAAGTTTTTTGTTACAGGGTGTAGAGTATGTATTTGGCATTGTTGGCATACCAGTCATAGAGACTGCCATGATCTTCCAAAGTGTGGGCCTTAAGTACATTGGAATGAGGAATGAACAAGCTGCATGTTATGCTGCACAAGCTGTTGGATATCTGACTGGTAAGTGTGAGAATGTGTTCTGGAAGATGTTCAACATCAAATCTATTTTAAAGTAGTAGTAAAATATTTCAAATTGGTTATAATTAGAATATTCATAAGCTAAGTAAAAATTCAGTTTTTGCGTATTTTCTTTACATGAGGTGTCTACCAGACTAAGTTTGAATAGAATTATTAAGAGCCTGATACATATTTTTAGATTTGTTTTACGAATATATACAATTTTTTACAACAAATATTAAATAGATTACAGATGTATAAACCAATATTCTAGTGAACACAGCAAACGAAGTACTTAATACGCCTTATAAAGTACCTTATAAAACATTAAAAAAAAAGTTTAAGGTGCTAAATTCTAGCTGAATCAATGTTGAAATAAGTTTTGGTCTGTCTGTCGTCAATCAGTCTTATGTTCTAGATCTAGAACAAAACCAATATTTGTATTTGACGTGAAGCGACGTTACATCAATTATGTTATTGAGAATTTTATACACTTTGGTGTTGAGGAGTTAGCTCCTAGTGACCTAATTCCTAAAGTTGTTCTTAATCGGGAACAAAAAAGAATACAGGTTCTAGTGTTAATATCGAAAGCGCGCTTGCTTAAAAAAAATTGTTACTGATAAAGGATTCTAAGCTGCTTTGCTCGCGAAAACTACAGCCATACGTTCCATTGTAAAAATTACAAGTTCCAAAAAGTGAAGAGTAAAAAATACGAACAAAAATACTCGTAAATTATCGAATAGTAATTATAATTACATTCATATAGCTATTGATAATTTGCAAGAATAAAGTTTTATCGGCTGATAAAATAAAAATATTGATAAATATGGATTAAAAGTAAGTAGTATCTATCATATGCAATATTGAATATGTTGAACTACCAACAAGGCCGGCCGCACACCGATGTCACAATCACGAAATTAATACATAAGGTTCAACTCTCGCATTTATGCATTTATTATATATCTGGTGCTAAGGTTGAAAGCATAGAACAAATTACATTGAGTTTGGCTGACCCACAAATATGTTCCTGGTGTCCGTCCACACATATAATAAGGCTTGTTGAAATATAAGTGATATTTTCCACCAATGTGGGTACCAAAAAATGAATAATATATAGTACTCCTATTGTTTTAATCCGTTTAGTGAAACACTATATCGAATCTTCGATTCGAATGTTCGTTTTCGTCGCGTACGCACGAAAAATACGACGAAAGGAACGACGGGTTCGAGAATAAGCTTTTTATTTCGTAAATCAAGCAAAAGGATACCGTCTACTCTACCTCAACGATATTATCCGGCTATTTTGGGTTTCTTTTTAGCCATGGAAATGCAAATAACAACCCTACAGTATACTGCTCGGTATAATATTATTACGTTACCTACGGCAGTACTATACCTAGTCTTGCCATAAATATTGTAACAAAGAAATATTTTCTTTCTATTGCAAATATCATTTATAAGTTTTACAGTGTGTTAGTTTAATACATAAATATAAAACGATTTAAAATATAAAAAGCTTATTCGAAGTGGTCTCCATTGGCTGCAATACAGCCCTTAAAACGTTGAGGTCAGTTATCAATAGAAGCATGCACTCTTTCCATGGGAAAATTCTTCACTGCCAATCGTATGGATTGTTTTAGGGACTGCAAATTATCATGACGTTTAGAGCAAGCCGTACTCTCTAAAACTGACCATAAATCATAATCCAGCGGATTAAGATCGGGACTAGACGACGGCCAGTCTTCAGCTCTGATGAAGTCCGAAACGTTCGTTTCCAACCAAGACTGCATGGACCGAGCTTTATGACCCGGCGCCGAGTCATGCTGGAAGGACCATTCTTGGTTATTAAACATGGTGTAGTTAAGGGGCTTAACTACCTTCTCAAGAATGGTATCTTGATACACTTATGCCGATGTTTTGATTCCTTTTTTCACAAAAATATGGCTTAATCACTCCTTCATAGCTAACACCCTACCAAACTATCACTGAAGACGGATAATGCCCACGTTACACTCTGTCGACTAATTGAGAAGCTTCCTTAGAGCTTTGAGCATAAATACGGTCATTTTGTTTGTTAAAATCTTGCTCAATTGTAAAAAATTTCTCATCCGTAAACAAAAATTTTCAAATGTTGTACAATGTATTGGCGCCAAAATGAGAAAACACTTGTACAATGAACAATCATATAAAAATGACAGATTCCAAATTCAAGTGTAATATTTTGTTTCTTTTTAATTGTAACAGTATTTATGGCCAGACTAAGTATATTGTTTATATCCAAACTAGCTCTACGATCCTACAGAAGAAAAAGTTGAGGGAAAACAAAGAAAAAGAAATAGAAAAAACAATTTGGTTTGTGAGGGATAACAGGGAGTAATACCTAAAATAAAGGTATTATTAGAAATTCTGTCTTAAGAGGAGCAAAGATCTGTAACTTTGTCTTGTTCTTTATAAAAAGAATTGTAGAGATACATTAGTACAACCAATAGCAAACAAGTATTCTTTGCTTACTACTGTTCAAGATATTGTTTAACCTACGTTTACTACTACTACTATTTACTAAATACTCTTATTAATAACTATAAGGACTATTTACAAGTTACTGGACATTTTACATTTCGTACATACCGCCAGACGTTACATTCTTCAATGAGTAAGTGATCAATATATATGTATTTAAAACCAACAGTGGTGTAAGTACTCTTTACATATTATGCTATTGTTGTTTGTTATGTTGTGTATATTTGAGATAATATAAGGACCTCTTAAATAGTAATTCAGTAACTGCGAGGCATGGAATGTCTAAAGGGGCGATTGGAGACCATCTGGCCAAGTGGGGCTCAATTTTCATGTCTACTCGAAAATATATGTCAAATTATCGAATATTACTCATTGAATGAATGAGAATATCGCAAAATATATCCACCCATAAATGCTTATAAGCATTTATGCATATATTTTGCGACGTCTTCGCTAACAGTACTAAGTCTACTTTAAATTAGGGGAATAATTTTCAATTTTATTTGTCTTATGTTCTCGGAGTGTCACACTTGTGTCAATTTACTATAATAAGTTACATAATAACTCATTTATTCACCGTTCTGAATGACACCGATATACAATAGTATCTGTTACAACAATAGGATTATATTATTTCTCATAGCATTCATTACGAGAAACTAAAATATCTACTATTACTGATCAACAGAGATTTTGGCGCTTGATATTAAAATGTTTTTGAATAATTTTATGCCAATAATTTATGAAACTATGAACGCGTATAAAACCTATCCTATACTTCAGAGAGACACCTTTTATTAGGTTTTTTATCATTTTGGCAAAATTGTCTTTAAAACACCGAGAATACATAAATTATGGCCTGATCCTCTGGTTGTCCGTAAAAACATTATGCGTTTCTCTGAAGATTACGTCCATAAAAATCGATATAATACAACTGACCTAGGTGAAACTTAAGCGTCAAAATAAGGTATAATTGGATGTCGTGAAGCAAGAGATGAGAGCCAATTGAGGAGTAATGTTAACGCACTCGCGTTTCATACTTAAATTTTGCGGTTCGAGGATGCGGTTTAGGTATGAGACACTTTTACTTATTACTAACTATACCCGGCAGACGTTGTCCTGCCCTAAAAAAATAAAAATCCAGAATACGATTGGAGCGCCATATACCGGATTCAGTTGTAAATCTAAACTATCCCGGGACACGCTGAAACACACTAAAATAATTTCACCTAAATCCTAATAATATATATTTTAACCCATTCGGGCGTTCTTAGAACACGCTACCAAAGTTTGATCACAATCTGATCATTCTGGGTTAGGAGCGCATCGAGGACAAACATACAAAAATTGATTTTTATTTGTAAGATTTGAGATATAAAATGAATTTTGGGTGGTTATAAAAAAAAACCCGTTAAAGTACTAGTCAAGATACATTCGACTATGACTATGGTCAAATATCCGTAGTCTATATTTCATATTAAATCGGTCTCGGTGAAAACAAGATTGTTTCAATATTGTGCTGAGATGGTTTAGACTTTATCAAAACCGTCAAAAGTTACGCTTCCAATTCGATTCGATTGTCAATTTGGGATACAGCCTCGGGGTCCAGAAAAGCATAGATCTTTAAGCTGTTTTTCTGAACCTATGTTCATATTACAATAAGTACAACGTATTTACAATGAAGGAAAATATCGTGATGAAACCTGCACATCGAGATAACCGATGTGCTAAACGCCAAGCCAGCACGAACAAGCGTGGCGCGGATACTGCTGAGCTGTTTCGGAGTTTATTTGGTACAAACATTCAAAAACCGTTAATTTATAACTAGGCTTCAAATAAATAATAATTTTACAGACAGACGCTACAATTTTATTGCTATTTTGAGATATTTTAATTATTTTCAGGTAAGCCTGGAGTATGCCTTGCAGTGTCTGGGCCAGGTCTCCTCCACTGTATAGGCGGAATGGCGAATGCCCAGGTTAACGCTTGGCCACTCCTCGTCATTGCTGGATCTTGCCCTGAAGACCATGAAGGCATTGGGGGCTTCCAGGAATGGCCACAGGTAAAAAATTTCCTTGTTCCTTATTAATGTCCTTCTTCATAAAACTTGGCGGTTCTCATCTATCTTAAATATTCTGAAACTCAGTATATATATATTTTCTATGCCGAGGATGAATATAGGATACTTTTATACCGAAAAATAAGATCGTTTCTGCGATAAAAATATATTTCTCTCACTATTCGACCTATTTGGCTGATGTTCGATATATATATATATATATATATATATATATATATATATATATATATATATATATATATATATATATATAAGTTCAATATCTAGGATGGATATAGGATACTTTTCATCCCGGAAGAAGGGATAGGGTTTGAGATTTTTTTTGACTATTTTGTCCATTTCGTCCTTTTCGTCCATTTATTCCATTTTGTCCAATTTGTCTTTTTTGTTTTGTTGTAGTTTACAGATAGGCGGGGGGGATTGTATAGTTTGCGATATAAAATTAAAGTGAATCTTCCGGGGGCAAATACATACAAATTTAATATAATGTAACCTGTATTAATGCCTGCTCTTAAAACAAGTGGAACGCACTAGAGGTTGACTCTAGTAGACTATATAAACGATGGAGAACACGATGCAGTTTTTTTAGATTTCTTGTCTGTTTGTTCGAGATTCACGTAAAAATTACTGGCCCGATTTCGATGCGGTTTTCACTGATTGACAGCTAATTCTTAGACTAAACTCTGCGCTACTTTTATCCTGGGAATCTCGCGGGAAATTTTCTGGGAATGATTTAAAACGACCAGATTTTAAAAAAATCGAATTCCAATGTGATTTTTTTACTGATGGATATTGTTACGAGTTGCAGGACTCGAATTAAAATGCCGTTGGAATTATTATAGAGTTTATTAGAACTATACAAACGCGTATAACACAGGTACAAATATAACCGAACGCAATAAGTCCAAACGTAATGCAGAAGATCGTAATTCAAATACACGTGCAAAGTCCGTTACTAAATAGATTACTGAATGTACACAAGTCTTGCTTCGCTTGTGGTTATCGCTCGACTGCCTCCTCTTTCCATTGGGGCCTTGTTTTATACTGCACAGATGAAATATGCCTACCCGGCCGCGTACACCGAATTTCTTAGAATCAGTTTGTACTTTTAAATCAGAGATACCTGGCAGTGATCCCAATACACCAATAGGCCGTAAAAGGTTACAATACACAATTGGCTGTTTTTTAAAATCACAAAGTAAACAAAAGAAGTCCAAATGCCGAAAAGGTAATAAAATGTGTTTCTACAGGGCTGCAGGTGTGAATTTGTCTTTGTCGGCACCTAGGTCGTGACAATATTAAATTTAATGTAATAAAATGTGGGTTATTTTTAATCCCGAGAACGGCTTGTAGTTGTTCGAGTGCATGAAAATTAGCTTATTTTGTCACAGTTTTTACTAAAACGATAGCTTACATTCTTTTTTAAACGCTGCGGTACTTTTGTCCTGGGAGTACTGCGGGAATTTCAAGTTAAGCATGGACGAAGTCGCGGGCATATCCTAATTTATTGTAAGTTTATCTCTGTTATGGAAAGTACAGGCACACCAAATCACATTACAATTTGATAATTCTCAAGACGAAGTACAGGATAACAATCATCAAAAAAATAGAAGGAAAAACACCCTTGATGTTTCAGATGTCCATGGGCGACGGTGCCATTTACCATCACGTGGACTCGTTTTCCAGTTTGCCTAAAAGCAAACATAGAAACGCAATATGTAATTTCAGAGATGTTCAATAGTCACACAGAAAGTGAAACATTTAGATATTGTTACCTCAAAAATACTATTTTCATTGTACGAAAAATAACAATTACATTATACCTATATAATGTTTATTGTGTTCCATGATAAGATATTACAAATCCCTTCTATTCTATTGAAATACTTGGACTTTGGATTTTAGATTATATTCATAGTAGACTTCAGTGCTAAAGTGTACTTTGGAACTAAACTAAAATACCAACCACGACGTTTTATCTCGCAAGTGATATTATGTCTTAACATGCAAAAAAATAATAAAACATAAATTATAATAATGTGAAAAATAGATAACCTTGAAAGATAATATCGCGTATGATGGCTAGTAGCTAAATAATAAATAATATAGGTAGGTATATTGGATTATGAATACCAACATGATTTTAATTGGGTATATCCGATACTGATGTAGGGTAAACTATACCATTGTTGGCCTCAATAATTGGCTGTATTTATTCAAAACATTAGGAAATGTTAATATATTTTTATTTATTTTGTAGTCATACAATGATAATATATATAATAATATTATTGAATGGCTACGAAATGGGCAAAAAACAACTTATTTACACTAATATTATAACGAGCTAAATTTGTAAGTTTGTTTGTAAGAAGTAATCTCTTGTACTATTGAACCTATTTTGAAAATTCTTTTCCCAGTAAAAAGCTACATTATTCCTGAGTGACATCCCTATTAATATTATAAATGCGAAAGTAACTCTGTCTGTCTGTCTGTTCCGTTTTCACGGAAAAACTACTGGACCGATTTGGCTGAAAATCGGTATATATGTAATTTTCATACCGAGGGTGGACAAGGGATATTTTTCATCCCGGATAATGGGATAGATTTATGTAAAGGTTATCCCAAAAGTGGGACAGGCTTTGGTTGGTTTTGTGATTTTCCATTTTCATCATTTTGGTTATTTTGTCCCTTTTGCTCTTTTAGTCCTTTTTAATCTTTTTGTCCATTTGGCTCTTTTTGCTCTTTTTCTCCTTTGCTCTTTTTGAACTTTTTGTCCTACTTTGTCCATTTTGCTCTTTTTATTATTTTGCTCTTTTTTGTTCTTTTTGCTCTTTTTATTATTTTGCTCTTTTGCTTTTTTGCGCTTTTTCCTTTTTTGCTCTTTATTGTCGTTTTTGACAATTTCGCTCTTTTTGCTCTTTTTGTCCTTTTAGCATTTTTTGTCCTTTTTGATTTTTGGTCCTTTTTGTCATTTTTGTAATTTTCATTGACGGGGGATAAATAAATAAAACTAGGACTGTTTGTAATAGAGGATGAAATTTTGGATGAAACCAATTATTTCTCAAGTTCATAGATATAAAAATTCATCGTCTATAAAAATGCGATAGTAACTCGATATGTCTTTCTGCTAAGTTTTTGGAAAACACTGGGAATGCTGGATCGTTTTTATTGTAATTTTGTATAAATGTAGTCTTAATGCCGAAAATGGACACATATACTAATGCCAGGAGATTGGATAGTTTGCGATATAAAATTAAGTGAATTTTTCGGGTGCAAATGGCACTAACATAAAAATGTTGTACAATGTAACCTGTATTGACATCTGCTCTTTAAACAAGAAGCAGGAACTAGAGGTTAACCCGCGGCGCAGCCGCGGGGTAAACTCTTATATATATATATATATATATATATATATATATATATATATATATATATATATATATATATATATTTAGGAATCAGAAGTGGAAAATGATAATAAAAAGTAGAAAAAGTGGGATCGTAAATAATTGTTTAAGTTTTAGAACAAAACTAATAGTTTGATTATAAAAAAAAACAATGGAAAATGCGTACCAATATCATGGGGCGCTCCGTTTTATACTCCAAGCCTAGTGAAAACTGGGAGGGGCGATGACGCTGCCGCCGTACTTCAAAAAAAGTCAACTACCGCCATTATGGCTTTTATATATATATATATATATATATATATATATATATATATATGTACTAGAGTTTACCCCGCGGCTGCGCCGCGGGTCAACCTCTAGTGCGTGTCTCCTGTTTAAAGAGCAAGTAGTACAGGTTACATTGTATAAAATTTTTATCGATTTGCCCCCGAAAGATTCACTTCATTTTATATCGCAAACTATACCACCCTCGTCTATATGTAAACTACATAAATGACAAAATTTTTCAAAAATGACAAAATAGATAACATGGACCAAGTGGACTCAGTGGAACCAGTGGACCAACTGGACCCAGTGGATCCAGTGGACAAAGTGGACCCAACGGACCTAGTGGACCAAGTGGACCCAGTGGGTCCAGTGGACCAAGTAGACTCAGTGGACCCAGTAGACTCAGTAGGCTGTATTCCAAATGGACCCAGTAAACTCAGTGGACCAAGTGGACCCAGTGGACCAAGTGGACTCAGTGGACCCAGTGGACCAACTGGGCCCAGTGGATCCAGTGAACAAAGTGGACCCAGTGGACCCAACGGACCAAGTGGATCCAGTGAGTCCGGTGGACCAAGAAGACCCAGTGGACCTAGTGGACCCAGTTGACCCAATAGGCTAAGTGTTCCAAATAGACCCAGTGGACCCAGTGGACCAACTGGACCCAGTGGATCCAGTGGACCCAGTGGACCCAACGGACCAAGTGGACCCAGTGGGTCCAGTTGACCCAGTGAGTCCAGTGGACCAAGTAGACCCAGTGGACCCAGTAGTCTAAGTGGACCCAGTAGACCTAGTGTTTCAAATGGACCCAGTGGACCCAGTAAACTCAGTGGACCAAGCGGACCCAGTGGACCAAGTGGACACAGTGGACCAAGTGGACCCAGTTGACCAAAGGGACCAAGTGGACATAGTGGTCCAAGTGGACCCAGTGGACCAAGTGGACCCAGTAGACCCAGTAGACCCAGTAGACCCAGTGGACGAAATAGACAAAATCACAAAACCAATCCTAGTTTCCAGGATAAACTTTACATAAATCTATCTCAAAATATATCCCAGTATCCGGGATAAAAAGTATCCCTTGGCCACTCTCGGTATTCAAATTATATATATACCGAGTTTCAGCCAAATCGGTCCAATAGTCTTTCCATAAAACGATAACAAATAAAAAGACAAATATATTTTTATCCCGGAAACTATCCCATTTTTCGGGATAAAAAAATCCTATGTTCATTCTCGGCATCGGAAATATATATATATATATATATACTGAGTTTCAGCCAAATCGGTCCAGTAGTTTTTACGTGAAAACGGAACAGACAGACAGAGTTACTTTCGCACTTATAATCTTAATAGGGATATATATATATATATATATATCTATCATGTATCTATCTATCTATGTATGTGTGTAAGTACATATTTATTTTCACTTACGTATATTTATTGCAATTTTAAACTTTAGTTCGCTCGTTAGCACACAAAAGAATTCAGAAAAACCTGTTATTAGCCCTACATTATAAGTAATTTTTGTTGTTGTTTGTATTATTGATATGCGCTGTTGGTTTTTTTCCATAAATAAATAAATATTTACATCGCCCGGCGCTCTAAGAAGTCACTCAGTCGCATCTAATAGTGTACTGAAAAGTGCAGTAGTGTAATATTCCTAAATAGGAATTTAGAGAAATGTTTTAATAAATTCTAAGATTATTCACATATAAAAGATGATGATATTATCTTAATGCCTGTTGGCATTAAGATAATATCATCATCATTATACTTTTAAAATATCACTGGGTTTATTTCGGCGGCTTCGCCGCATATCAAACCCTGGTCCTTGACCCTTGGTCAAGGGTCCTTGGATCCTTGTTTATTTAGCCAGCAAGTTATCTTTCACGCAGGTTACATTGACAACTATTATTTAACTTATACTAATAAATACGTTTTCATAAGCAACAAGTCCTTCATGCATGCAATTGCAGCGCCATCTGTTTATCTAATCTGTCTATTTTATGGACACGACATTTGTCGGGATAAAATGTATCCTAATTGTTAACTCGGGTTAACAGTTAGGATACATAAGCCAGCACTATGTCGAGTTTCATTCATATTCATATTCGTTCAGTATTTCCAAAAGATGCAATCGCAGCGTCATTTTTTTCGCCATTCTCGTCTAAACGACGGAAACCACGTGATATCGTACAAACTCGAACTATTTACAGATTTATTATTATAGTATAGATTAAATAATAATAGTATAACTAATGCGTTATTTGGCTCCTGTTACTTGTACAAACTTATAACGTCAGAAGTATGTGCACTTGTACAAAATCTATGAGACCACGGTTTTGTAAGATGAAGATAAGTATCTCAGTTGTTCATTGCCCGATCACCTATTATTACTCATTGCTTTTAAGCAATAAAAGTGCGCTCCTTGAGATGGTGATCATAAAAGGTATTATAATGAAAATAAATAGATACCGGCTTAAATATATTACTCTCAGTGAGACCTATTAATTTGTGCAGTTTGTTGTTGAAACACTTGAAGCCATGAGCCTCTACAAAGAGCTATCAAAACAAAACTTCAGGTGATCAGGGGACTGGTGTCTACCTCTCACAACGGATCAGTAGCAAACCAGCGAGGAAACGTAGCCAGCGTACTGGGCACCTTACTCATAGAAGATGGTGACCTAGGCTCAGTATTCTACTTATATTTTTGAGGGATTATAGGTAGAATACAATAAAATTAAGTTTTTTTATTTATTTTTGTTACGAGTCGCGAGACTCGAATTAAAATACCGTTAGAATTACTATAGAGTTTATCAGAATTCTGCAAACACCTATAACACAGGTACAAATATAACCGAACGCAACAAGTCCAAACGTAATGCAGAAGGTCGTAATTCAATATAACACGCAAAGTCCGTCACTTATTAGGTTCCCAATTATAGTACACACCTCTCGCTTCGCTCGTGGTTCTCGCTCGACTAACTGCTCCCTCAATCGGGCCATTGCTTTATACTGCACACATGCAATATGGCCGCGTCGGCCGAATTTCCTATAATCAACTTGTACTTTAAATCCGTAACACCTGGCTAATGATCACAATACAACAATAGGCCATACGGCCTATTGTTGGCATACGCAAATAAGCAAACAAAAGAAGACGACCATAAAAGAATTTAAATGTTATTATTTCAAATGCCGAGGGGTAATAAATGTGCTTTGTTTCAGATATGCAGGTAGGTTTTGTGTTTGTCGAGATCTGAATTGTAACATTATTAGCTTATAATGTTTTAGCTTAGTATTACTATAATTATGTAATCACTAGAGTTTACCCCGCGGCTGCGCCGCGGGTCAACCTCTAGTGCGTATCTCTTGTTTAAAAAGCAAGTGGTACAGGTTACATTACATTAAATTTGTATGTATTTGCCCCCGAAAGATTGACTTCATTTTATATCACAAACTATACCACACCCGTCTATATGTAAACTACATAAATGACAAAACTTGACAAAAATGACAAAATAGATAACATGGTCCAAGTCGACCAACTGGACCCAGTGGATCCAGTGGACAAAGTGGACCCAGTGGTCAAAGTGGACCCAGTGGGCCCAGTGGACCCAGTTGACCTAGTAGGCTAAGTGTTCCAAATGGACCCAGTGGACCCAGTGGACCCAGTTGACCTAGTAGGCTAAGTGTTCCAAATGGACCCAGTGGACCCAGTGGACCCAGTGGACCCAGTGGACCCAGTGGACCCAGTGGACCCAGTGGACCCAGTGGACCCAGTGGACCCAGTGGACCCAGTGGACCCAGTGGACCCAGTGGACCCAGTGGACCCAGTGGACCCAGTGGCCCCAGTGGACCCAGTGGACCCAGTGGCCCCAGTGGCCCCAGTGGACCCAGTGGACCCAGTGGACCCAGTGGCCCCAGTGGGCCCCAGTGGACCCAGTGGACCCAGTGGACGAAATGGACAAAATCACAAAACCTGTCCTAGTTTCCGGGATAAACTTTACATAAATCTATCCCAAAATGTATCCCATTATCCGGGATAAAAAGTATCCCTTGGGCACTCTCGGTATTCAAATTATATATGTACCGAGTTTCAGCCAAATCGGTCCAATAGTCTTTCCATAAAAGGATAACAAACAAAAAGACAAATATACTTTTATCCCGGAAACTATCCCATTTTCCGGGATAAAAAGTATCCTATGTTCATTCTCGGCATCGAAAATATATATATACTGAGTTTCAGCCAAATCGGTCCAGTAGTTTTTACGTGAAAACGGAACAGACAGACAGACAGACAGACAGAGTTACTTTCGCATTTATAATATTAATAGGGATTTTGATTTTGTATGTTTTATGTTGATATTTCACAGGTTGACTCGAGTCGTATGTACTGCAAGTACGCAGCGCGGCCGCCTAACCCGCGTTTGATACCTCAACACGTGGAGAAGGCGGTCCGTTACGCCTCTGCTGGCAGGCCGGGAGTCTCGTATCTCGACATGCCTGGAAGCATTCTCATGGTAATATATTCATTTTCATTTATTTAAATTAATTGTCCAAATATACTCTTCTGTGTGTGCAAAACTTTTAAAACGTACAAACACAATAGTTGTAAAATTCCAGAGACCCTAGAGATATCCTTTGATGCAGTTATATAATAAATTCATATAATTGTTTTTTTTGTGAACAAACTTTTCATACTTATTTTCATCAAATTTTATTTTCTTATTTTTTAATCTTGAAACCAACTAACAATAGATCTAATACGATGGTGAATCAAAAAGTTCTTGGATTCATTATTAAAAAATGCAAAAATTTAAAGAAACATATTTTATTTTTCTACATAATCTCCCTCCATGCAATGCATTTAGAATAACACGTTTCTAAGTTTCTTATTCCTTGCGAAATGATTTTCTTGAGTCTCGAAAAACTCCTCTACGGCAGCCATAACCACGTCATTGTCGTGAAATTTAGTTCCACGAATTTTCTCTTTTAATTTTGGGAATAAGTGAAAATTACTTTGGGTCTAAGTCCGGAAAATATGGTGGGTGGTCAAGGAGATTGAAGCCAGCACAGCAGATTGAGCCGAGTGCATCTTCCGACCGATGAGCGTTTCTGTGAAGAAACAACACGCCCAGCGACAGTTTTCTACGACTGTTTATCTGTGCAGGAACGGAGAAAGAATATAATTTTCTCCCGCCGGGCGGCCTGCCGTAAGAGGCGACAAAACAACCCACAGCCAGGTGGTAGGGGATTTTCCCGTCTGTATGGCTACCACCCCTGGTCTAGAGTATGCCGCCATAACCTTAAGTTGTGTTCCGGCATTAGTGGCCAGATTCCAGTCTGCCTGTAGAGTGTGGCAGCCCGTTGGTAGCACCTTTGATGTTACGAATTACGAATATTCATATTCAAGGGTAACCACTTTCCATCAGGTGGATCGTCTGCCTGTCTGCTGAACTCATACAATAAACACAATAAAAATAATCCTTTAATGTAAACTCTCGCTTACGTTATGCTCACTTTCACTGCAGCAAGCAGGAAAAGGATGAAAATGACAGCGCGAGTATCAAGTTTCCTATGTTACGTTTACATACTCGCGCTGGCTATTATCCTGATTGCTGCCGTGGTAATGGGCATAATAACTTAAAAACATAAGCGAAGACGTTATGAAATTTTTAAAATTCCAGGCAGAAGTGGAAGAAGAAAAAGTACAAATGGATTATTACAATGCGCAAATAGTAAAACTTGCTCACCCCGACCCGGATCTGGTGAGCAAAGCAGCGGATCTGTTGGCAAACGCGAAAAGGCCGCTCATAGTGGTTGGCAAGGGCGCTGCGTATGCGCACGCTGAGGACGCCATCAGGAAACTCGTTGATAACACCAAAGTGCCGTTCTTACCTACGCCAATGGGCAAGTATTTATACTAGCTTAATACAAGTTATCCCGGAATTTGCAATAGTATGCCTGAAACCATGATTTAGCAAGCATGGCTTGAGCTAGCCGCTTGTTAAATTCAAAAGAAACACATTGTGCCATACAAACTACTTTTTACTTTATAACACTAGATTCTGATCTAGTGTTATAAAGTAAAAAGTAGTTTGTATGGCACATGTGTCGCTGGACATTAATGATAATTTAATTTAAATACCATGTACAGATAGTAATGAACATGTTAAAATTTAAAGATATAAATAATGGAATATTAAAATTTTATCGGAACTCTGATTATAGTTGTGTGTGTAGTATGTGGTACAAGGGACTTCTAGAAATTTTTAAAAATTTGCAGCATTACTATTTTTGAAATTTTTGCTGTTTTAGTCTGACGAGGGAGTGTTGGAAGTGATAAGTTGTGTTTAGTGTTATTATTAGTGTCTTTCCTTGCTGTCGTAATCGTGGCCACTACCTTAACTATGAGTATTACGATATGATTTTGTGTGTTGGAATAACAATAAAATCATCGCAACTCGGTGGATATATCAATACCGGTATTAAAACAGAAAGAATTGATACGAATACTATGAATAATTATGCCAAGGAGCTTCAGGTTACGAAAATAAATAAGCTGAACAATCGAACCTCCTTGGAAGCGCATTTGATCAATACATATTTTGTCTCGAAAATGAGACCAAAGATGTAGTTCTAATTTTCACCACGCGGACGTGGCGCCATATGCAAATGCGCGCCATTTTCGAATAAGGAACGTCAGAGATTGTCACGCCTCTCCGTCTTTTATTTATGTTTGCTTCATTACCTATTGTACTGGTTTCTCGCAAATATGTTGAAAAACGTTGTATGACACAGGCGCGGTTGTTGGTTTTTACAAACTTGTGACTATGGTAAGTAAATTCGTCTATTCGTTGGTAAGAACCAATTTACCGCAATAATATCGTAAATAAGTCGTTTGTTTGTCTGTAAATAGGCAAAGGTGTTGTGCCTGACGGGTCCGCGTACTGCGTGTCGACCGCGCGCACTCAAGCGTTGCTCAAGGCCGACGTAGTTCTGCTTCTGGGCGCTAGACTCAACTGGATGCTGCACTTTGGCCAACCACCCAGATATGCACCCGATGTTAAATTTATTCAGGTTAATATACTTTTTTATTGCGAAGCTTGCCAACAGGCAGACGGCCCAGCTAATGATAAGTGGTCGCCGTCGCCTATAGATCACAACACCAAGGACAAGACGAACGCGTTGCCAGATTTTAAGATGAGATAGAGGGGATAGAATATTGGATTGAAATAAGTAGATAGGATAGGGATTGGTATAGTTCGATGCAAATTTTATAGGGGCTCGGAACATCGCACTTTCCGATGCGCAGAACGCGATGTTAGTTGTTAGAGGGACGAGTTCGTCGGAGGACGAGGTATGCCCACGCTCGCTCTCTCACTTGCTTTCTCGTTTACGGGAGTTCCCCAGCGCTCGGCTCATCAGGGCTGCTACTTTAGCGCTTTCGGTGCTAGATGTAGCGCTTTTTAGGGCAACCCAACTCCCATTTTTATTAAACAACTTCCAACGCGAAATCTTGCGCTTTTTATGATATGCAAATATCTAATGAATTTTTACGTTATTTAATGTAAATTAAATTTTAATAACCCAAAGGTAGTATTTATCATGTCATAGCAGTTGATTAAAATCTCATTAGCACCACTACAATATAAATTCCTTTTCTGAGGATTATCCAACACTATATACTAGATTTTTAGGGTTTCGTTGTCAAACGACAAAAAAAGTGGTTGATCTTTGCTTCTACGAAATCCTTCAGTTTACGTGGTACGACACACACTTGCTGGATATTTTTTTTGTAATTTTGATCATGTGACAGAATCAAGCGTTTTTTTGCAACTTATCTAGCAAGCGCACGCGGGCAGCAATGCGGCCAATACGACGTAGCTATAGTAGTATTGAGCTACGTCCGTACATAGCACACACACGTGCGTCTAAATCTAACTACAATAGAGCGCAAAAATTTGTTAATTGTTTTGTTATTATTACACTAAAAAATTTTCATTTCTATATTTAATTAAATTTATAGTTGTTATGGTCTGAATTTTGGAATTAAATTGCATAAAAAATTATGTAAATAAAAAAAAATCGTCCAAAAACAGCAAGCTTTCCTACACACGGTAAAAAAACGAACGGAAAGTAATGACTAGGCAGGTTTGTGAAAGTAAGAAGGATAGAGGAGTACAAAACGATGGTGTTATTATTATTATCGACACACTGACAGACTAATGTATCATTCATGTCTGAATCTTTCACTGAGAAGGAATTCTGCTCAAGTGAAGACGAATAAAGCAACAGTTCTGTAGAAAATGGCTCCTCTGCAAGTAAAACAGTTTTATGTGACGCCGACGACTGATATTTATGGTTGATTAATTACCTATTGTACTGTTTTCTCGTAAATGTGTTGAAAAACGTGTGATACTCGTGCGGTTGTTGGTTGTTACAAACTGGTTTGTAAAAGTCAACTTATCGCACTACTATCATAAATAACAATTATTTTTCCTTAAACCCTCCCGTAATTATTAAGTACTAAACAGCCGTCAGCACTTTCAACATTACCTACTTTTCCACGAACTAAACTTATAGACTTTTGGTAATATACCTTCGAAATAATAATGGGGATTGTTCACTTTTTTTCAATTTAGCTTTTTGAAAAACCATTTCGAGGAATAGTGTTCCTAATCATTTCTGTCTAGTTAAAATTCCAAAAAACGTACAATCCCCTTGTATTTTGAAAGAAATGCGTTTGACCTTTATTTGACCTTACTAAATCCTATGACGTCATTTACGTGTGGTGAAATGCATATGAATACCGTAGCCATTCAGTTTCAAAATACAAAAGGACCGACATTTTCCTTTTTATGTCATTGTTATGTCATACAACATCAACATAAACAAACATTTTATTCGACGTACTCCAGAATTAAATTATGTATATATTATCTCTTCAGACCAATATTTCTTAAATATCTGTAAAGAGAATACTTACATATGGTCTCTAACTAAAAGTCAAAGAAAAGTGCATTATATAAACGAGCGTCTTCGTAAATGGTGATTGGAGCGATATCGAAATCTTTTCAAGAGATACGATCCAAAAAATAACCTGTTTACTGATGAGAAGATCATCAAGGTGGAAGAAAATTTAACTGGCAAAACAATACACCTTGCGCCAGAAGTTAGAAGGACGTCCAAAATCACATATTGGAAACAATGATTTAAGCATTAAGTGATACTTTATTCGCTGGATAGCAGTGGATTTTCCAACAGGGCTCTGTACCCTCCCATGAAGCTAATTCAATCCAACATTGGTTGCAAGCCAATTTGTCAGACTTTGTTCAGAGCATAGGTTGGCCTTCGTCGAGTTCTGACTTGAATTCTTTGGAGTATTCTTTATGAACTGCATTGGAGCTAATGGCATACAAAAAGTTCACCAGAACCTGAATTTATCTCAAGCGAGCCCAAATCAATAAATGGAAACTGATTGAAAAGATTAGTACCACCATAGAAGAATGGCCTATATCTTTAAAGCTTAATTAATTGAAAACAAGGATGGCTATTTTAAATAACTTATTTTTATATATACATAAATCTAGATGTTATTAGTTATAATTCATGTAAACAATATATGAATATTTAACATTCCTCCAAAAATATTTTAGCTTTACTTTGACTGATGTCTTAAGAGTTCACATTACGAGTTATAAGAATAAGATGGTTTCTATACTGAAAGCAAACTATTGTGAGTTATAAATTTGTATATGCCATATATTTATATGAATTGATTAATAAAATATATCTTTTGACTTATTATTTTGCAAGATGAAATAATAAATAACTTTTAGCAGTTAAACTTGTTTATTTACTTAAACACTTATTAATAATAATTTAGGACATATTATATAAGCTTTTCAGAAATGTTCAGTTTTATCTTTTTCTTTTTTCTGCAGGCTAGCATTTGGTTTTTTCTATACATAAAGTTTTCATGTAAACTGCAGTGGATAAGTCATAAAATTCTATGATCAAGCATAACTCTTGCTTATGCAGAAAAGTTGTTGCAAATTTTTTCTGAACCTGAAAAAAAGATATAAAGTGTCTATTTAATTACTTGCATAGTCCTTATTTAAGTCATAATTTTTCATATTAGTAACTATATTACACATCAAAATCATATTATTAAGAGATTTACAATCATTAAGGTATTTGTCACAAATCTTCATATTCCATGAAATCCTTCAAGCCATAGATGTGCTTAATTAATCACTTTTAAGCCGGCAAGTGAATATATTTAAAACTACTGGAGAGTTTCATATTTTCCGGTAATTTGTTGTATAAGATCAGATCCATAACATACATTAGTAATCAAACACACTATCTAACCGCCAGGGCAGTGGTGCAATGTCTGTTCCTTTATTTGTATGTATTTATATGAGATACTTTACTTGTATTATAGATCATTAAGAAAGTAATATAGGTTGCTGATTTATTGATTGTACCAAATTATCAAATAAGTAATTAATATTATTTTAATCAGTTTCTAATGAATGAGTGAGACATGTAGCTATTTTTCTATAAATAGGTGCACATTTTAGATGAATTTTGACTTCAACACAAAGTATACTTACATCAATCATATATTAACTAATAATTAACATTACTGGTTTCTTATATGGATGAAATTTACAGACAGGAATAGTAATATACTACACAGGTTATAAAAGGAAAGAAGGAAGGAAGATCTATGGACGAACATGTTGAATTTAGAAACCTTCACAAAACTACTTACATCAGGATTTTAGCTCCTCTTATTTCTCCAATATGTACTACGAGTATAGCTATGTACTCTAATAACATTACATGTTAGGTAGGTTTAGCGTATCAGCCTTTACAAAATTAACACTCCTATTTGAAGATCCGGCCATGTTTAGAAAGAGAAAATATTTAATACATTTTCATTAATAAAACAGTTCACTTTTTTGTCGGATGACTTTAGAAGATTTTTCTAAGGACGAAATTAATTGTAATGAATAATATTAGAAGTTAGAAATGCTGCATTAACCGCCGATCTAAAGCCTAAATACCCAATGTTGCCAGGTTGATAATAGTGAAATTACTAAAGTTTGTAATTCTTGTAGGTACACACGTGTGTGTAGCAAAGTAACTCCCAACATACTGACTTAAAAAAGACCTTATCGAACATCGCCATGATTTTTAAATTGAAAACTTCGGTAGATACTTTTAGGATGGGGAAAATGCACTGAATTCGCACGACCGTCACGCTCAGATACCAAGTTTTTATCTCTGAAGTGCAGTCCTAACGACTGATATTTTTTTAAAGGTCCGACTAATAATACTCTCCCCCCCCCCCTCAATTGAAACTTACAATACAACCTTTTTATTTTAACTGGATTGACAACATCATTGGATAATGAGACTATGTCTAAGTATCAGACATTATAAAATGATAACCCAAATGTGATACCAAATCAAAGTATTTTAGTGGTCGAATGAGCTTTATCTGTTGCAATCGCCGAAAGAATACTTTATTACAAATTAAAAAAAGTAATAATATCGCAATGGTGTCTAATAGGTAATTTATGCCTGATTATCAATTAATGGTATTCAGTCTAACTGTACATTATTCAGTTTAAGTTATATTCATATTGATTTTTCACTAAGTTATATTATATTGATTTTTCACTAAACGTCACTTTAAATAACTTAACGGTAACTTTAGAAAATAATAAATGTTGAACACCAAAATATATAAAATAAATCTACCGATAAAATTGCTAAGCTGGCCACACTAAAATGATTACGATGTGTCATAATGAATAATGACAGTAACATTTAAATAGTAGCACAGATTAATATGATTATTTTCTTTTTATAGGCAAAGGAATTAATGTAAAGTTGTCCCCAATGACGTCATCGGATAATTTGTTTAAAAATCGAATTAAAAAAAAACTACCTCTTAAAACACAAAAATATTCAAATTAGTATCTTAAAATACCCTATTTTACATAATAAAAATATAAAATCAGAGGGTAATTTTTTTTGAACAATCCCCATTCTTAATTTTATAATTACTCTAAAAGATATAATATAACAATTCTAGATAAAAAAAGACACCGACTTCCAGAGTAATTAAAAAGCAAGAAATAACTATTTTCTACAACATCTTAAAGTCGGTGTTAAGTATAACATAAAAGTTAGTATAATTTGCAAATTTTGTTGTTATCTTTTACTATGCACCTACTTCAAGAGCTGTAGAAAATAATTATTTTTGCTTTTTAGATACTCTTGAAGTCGGTTTATTTTTTTGCTACAAAATATTAAGTTTTACACTTTTAAGTTACGTATATAATGCCCAATAAAAAATAATATTTTATATAAACTATCCTGATGCTACTGAATCTAAAGCAAAAAGAATCGTGAAAATTGGTTTAGAAACAAAACAGTTTGGTTGAAAATACATAAAAAAATATTTACATGAATTGAACCTCCTCCTTTTTCAAAGTCAGTAAAAATACTAGAAACATAATTAGCTCTAATTAATCTCAACTTAACTGTACCTGCGCACGCCTTTGCTCGCAGCTAATATCGTAGCCGCCTTAAAGTTTGCATCGAACTATAGTTGGCCATCTGAACTCTCACTCGTGGCACGAAACACGATTATTACGTTCTTTTATATGCTGTTATATTATGTCTTGTTTTGATTGTCTTGTTCTTATAAAGCTTACTAGCTTCCGCCCGCAACTTCGTCTTCGTGAAATAGTTAAAAAAAAACCGATTTTAACACATTCTTCATTAGTGCGCGGCTCCTATTGATCTTAGGGTGATGATATATAGCATATAGCCTTCCTCGATAAATGGGCTATTTAACAATGAAATAATTTTTCAAATCAGACCAGTAGTTCCTGAGATTCGTTCGCGCATTCTTTTTATTAGTGGACCAGAATAGTCAGTGTCAATATCTTATACTAATTATAGTATAATTAGTATAAGATATTCACACTGACTATTTCGAGACTTTTTAAATTTCCCTAATTTCCGAACTTCAAAACCACGTTGTTTTAGGACTTGCTTAATGCGACAGTTTCTATATTTATTAGACATCTTCAGTGAAATAGTTGTAGTTGTATATGCCTTTAGTAAAATTCTTTATATTTTTATGAGAATTTCCTGGATACATGTATTTTCACACTTACACATCCACTATCCTTCTGGAAATAGCCTTTGTTTTTAAATATTGGCAAGGGTAATCTTTGTTACTGGCCTAATGTGGATGAAGTCGCTGACAAATGCTAGTATAAAATATGATTTGATATTTTTAGGTGGACATATCACCGGAAGAATTCCACAACAGTGTAAAATCTGAAGTGGCAGTGCATTCGGACATCAAGCCATTCGCAGAGGCACTTGTCAAACAGTTGGAGAAAAGGAAATTCTCCCTCCAACCGTCCAACAATGAGTGGTGGCAAGCTTTGAGTCAAAAGCAGAAGGCCAATACGGAGTTTGTTGCTGTGAGTTACTTATTTAAAATTGAGTAGATGAGATAATTGAACTAAGTCACTTTTTATCATTATACAAAGCGTCGCGATCCTCGTAGCTTTTGTACGACTGCAAAATTAGGATGTCATAGTTCTGTACAAGTAAAGCTCCATCTGCGATAATTTTACAGAGAGTTTCACGCAGCTATGGCGATGGGTTTAATGCGACGTTGTTAATGTCGTTAAAATTGACAGATAACGTAACCTTTTAAGACGGAACCACCACAAATTTGTTCTCTAATGTCACACCACGGCTAATTGGGAAGCACCACAAGGTGGTCAAATACAGATAATTCGTTGAACTGATGCTTTCTCTCTCTAACTACATAGAAGTTGTATTAAAATAAAAGAGACAATATAATTTTCTTGGTTTTGGCGCGGCAATTTTGATGGCAGCTGGCAGGTTAGGACATAAATAATATTAACTTTGTACCCTCAAAGGGGTTAAAGGTTTTAAATAAGACGCATTCGGCCACTGTTTAAATCTTTAACGGAGATGAAGCCGCACCTAAAATGAATAACGCGTTAAGGGGCTAAACGGACTTCGCTATCTCGCACGCGCGTTACCTTTTTTGAAGATATAAATTTACAGAATTTACTAACGACAAATCTGTTTATTATGAAGGTATAACAAAAAAAAAAATGATTCAAACAAGGTTTTATTACATGATTTGTTTTCACAAGAATCATTTTTTAAATATAGAAATGTGTTTAAAATCAAAATTTTGTTTTAAGCCTACAATTTTAAGCATAATCGGCACGCATGAATTTGGCAAATAAAACTTAAAAATATCCTTTACACGACGTAACTAGTAGGTGAGAACAATATCACACGCTCTTATGTTGAGGCGTAAAGTCCTTTTTGCGTTTTATTTGCTGAATCTCTACCGACTAATATGGAATCTTCCTAACTTGACAATAATTCTCTAAGGTCCATAAGTTCTGACACAGTTTAAAATCTGTATTCCGTTAAACTACTGGAAAGGTTGATCCATGGTTTAAACATGTATCATAAGATCAATTCGAAAATATGGAGATTAACTAAACTTCGATTAGTGCTTTTTACATTTATCTATTTCATTCGTTCTTTCGAAACATTTTAATATTATGGCAACTATTATATTGTTAGTGACACTGAAAAAAGGGTCAGTCATATAATTTATTTGTGTCCCGCGCTGCTGTTGTAGTTTGTTTGGTTGTTTGAAAGAATGACACAAAAAGTTTTAAATTTATTGACAATAACAAATACGTCGTTTAAACCACGTAGGACAATTTAACCGACCCTCTGGGCAAGTTATAACTATTGAACGGTTTAATCTGTTGTCGATCGGTTAACTGCAATTGATATTACAAAACAATACGATACAAAGGATTAAACTTGGTTGCAAAGTTTAAGCTACTGTTGATCTTATGGGCCAAAGTCAGCTTGTTTTGGTGAAGAATAAAGTTTTATTCAAATCTTTCGTAATTTAAGGTTTAAAATCACATTTTTATTTTGTAGGCACAAGCCAATAACACGTCTGTACCATTGAACTACTACGCAGTGTTTAAAGCAGTGCAAGAGAGCATTCCAAAGGACTCGATTATAGTGAGCGAAGGCGCCAACACTATGGACATTGGCAGAGGGCTGCTCCTTAACAACCTGCCAAGGCATAGACTAGACGCTGGGACTTTTGGCACTATGGGGGTAAATATAAAGCGGTTATTACATTACACTAATTTTCGAAATCTTTAGATGTCCCGTTCTTATATCTTCCCCATACATTCTGAGCAAAAATATCCCAGATGTATTAACCTTCTAACACAGAACCACCACAAATTTGTTGCTGAACTATCACACACGGTTAATTGGGAAGCACCACAACTTTATGGTCAAATACAAATAATTGAAACGAACGTTGAACTGATGCTTTCTCCCTCTAAGTACATAGAATTTGTATTAGAATAAAAGACACGATATAATTCTCTCGGTTTTGGCGCGGCAATTTTGATGCCAGCTTTTGGAAAAAAATATATTTTTGTTCCCCATTTGAGGGTTAAGTATGTTTAATTCAGGCTTTTTCGTTATATGCCTTTTTTTATAATTAATTTGGATGATTCAAACAAAGTGATCCATATCAGTATGAAATTGAGTTATTCAATGTCAATGAATACCGTCGTGTCTTTCAGTTCTGTGCCTTTCGACCAAATTGATTTAATTTGTTTGACCTGTCTAATATTATTAGCATTACTAATCTGTTTCAAATAGCACGATATGGGTGAAATTATGTAAATATAGACATAAACATCGTGATTTTAAGCATATGATTATCATTAAATAGTAACGGAATTAATAATTTTTATATTATTAAAATTAATATTTATTGTGCGGGAAAGTTTACAAAATAATATAAATTTGGTTTAAGTCATATTTAAATTAGATTGTATTCATGTGCCTTACTACTGGGTAAATTTTCACATACTCCATACAAGTAATGTACGTGTTTGACTTCCCAGAAGAAGGAGTGGTGGAATGTTTGAATGGGTTGAGCCTTTGCCGGCCCATCTCGCTGGAACGCAGAAGCTCCGGTTTCGATTCCATTATTTACTATGGTCTAAGTGTCTGGGATCGGCCGTACAATGGTCAATTCTATATTATCAAAACGCAAGCGTAACTTACTTAGCTTGGGGATATACAATGTGGGTGTTTATCTGTCGAATAATTACTTTTTTGTTATTAGGTCGGTCCGGGATTCGCAATCGCGGCGGCGATGTGGTGCCGCGACCACGCGCCCGCCAAGCGAGTCGTCTGCGTCGAGGGGGATTCGGCATTTGGATTCTCAGGCATGTATTCGTCAACATCATCCAAATCAGGCTCTCCACATCGGAGGATTTTAACAATATCACACAAGTCAGAGTCTCTACATTGTAGTTTTTTAACAAATCATCCATATTGGAGGATTCTCACAACATCATCCACAGTCGCCACATTAGAGGAGTTTAACATCATTCAAATCAGCGTCACCGTTAGGGGAATTTAACAACATCATCCAAATCAGGCTCTCCACATTGGTGATTTTAACAAAATATCACCCAAGTTGGAGTCCCTACATGGTAGTTTTTTTAACAAATTGTCCATATTGGGGGATTCTCACAACGTCATCCACATCAGGGTCAGCACATTAAGGGATTTTAACATCATCAAAATTAGTGTCACCACAATAGGGCATTTTAATAACACCATCTAAATCAAGCTCCACATTGGGGATTTCAACATCATCCAAATCCGGGTCACCAAATTGAGATATTTTAACGACATCATCCAAATCATAGTCTCTAGATACAGGGATTTTTTTATCAATAATGCGGGATAAAGTTTGATTATATTAGGAAAGTTGTGGGGACACAAGACGCTTTGGGAAATTTTTAGAAAATTTTCTGACTGAAACGTTAATAATAAAATAAATATGAAAGGATTGTTGTGTGTTTTATCCTCTCATTTTAGGAAACAGATAGCATACATGCGACAGTTATCCAAAGCAGAGTCTTAGGTTTCACACATCATTTATCTCAATTTTCAGGTTTACTCGCGATGTAATCTTTTAACGTTAAGCATGTGTTAACAGTTATAAAGTCTACATTATTCCCTAATGGTGCACGCTTATCAGTCATATACAGGCCAAAAAAATGTTATCCATACAGGAACGGAGAAAATACAATTGCCTGTGGCTAGGTGGCCTGTCCTAAGAGGCGACGGAACAACCCACAGCCAGGTGGTAGGGTATTTGCCCGACTAGATGGCTACAACCCCTGGTCTAGAGTATGCCGCCATGACAACCTTACCTTATGGTGCGGAAGGTTTCGGGAGACTGGAACCTTCCAGTCTCTCTTAAGAGAATCACAGCGCATTTGTAGCACCTTTGGTGTTACAAATGTCCATAGGCGATGGTAACCGCTTTCTATCAGGTGGGCCGTCTGCCTGTCTGCTGAACTCTGCAATAAAAAAAAATTGCCATGAAATGCTCATTTAGTGAGTATACTATCTTATGGACCCATTTATTTTTATTTTTTTTCGTAGAAGCTACCATTAGCCTCCAAAACATATCCATAATTCAAATCAATCGGTTCTCAAATTTCTGAATAAAATTTATTTATCCGATTCTCAGCTTTTTTCGATTTTTGAAAAAAAACTATAACACACATACATGCAGAGATCTAAAACTTGCAGGATCAATGTATCTTATAGTACTAACATACTCTGAAATTATAAACCTGAAATGATCCTTCTGGGGCCGATTCACTATACCTAGCGGCCTATGGCCTTTCTCAGGTTCCGTTACTAAAGATAAGAACAGTAGCCGTTTATAGCTTCTATGGAACTCTCAACTGTGTGTGGATCCACTTGCTGTGTCCAATTGTCATTATTACAATATTTTTGTGTTAATGTTTAGGCATGGAAATAGAGACAATGTTCCGGTATAAACTGCCAGTGATAATAGTGATTGTCAACAACAGCGGCATTTACAGTGGCTTCGACAAGGAGACTATGAAAGAAATACAATCAGCTGGCGATATCACGCAATGGTAATTTATATGAAACTAAACACCTTATTGCGTCTACTTCAATAATGTGCTATCGTGTAAATTGAAACTTTAGACAGTTTAAAAAAAAATGTATTAAAAGGTGTCTTTTAAAATATGTTGTAAATTGACATATGAAAAGTCATTCATATCTGTACAATTATTTCTTGAAGGTTAAAAATCTCTTTTCTAAAATTTCAATTTTCTAGATAACACAATAAAGCAAAGTAGCGAATCATATCTTTTTACAATTAATAAGTTAAATTTGGATGTTTTACATATTGAATTATTAATTATACTAATGATCCCGGCAGACGTTGTCGTGCCTTGAAAAAAATGTAGAACCCGATTATTTTAATAAATATAAATATAGCCTACTAGAGTTTACCCCGAGGCTTAAACAGCAGGCGTTAAAACAGTATATGTATAAAAAAATTATATTAGTGCTATTTGCCCCTGGAAAATTTACTTAATTTTATATCACAAATTATATCATCTCCCAGGATAAAAAGTATTTATGTCCATTTTCGTTATTAAAACTACATTTAAGCAAAATTACACCAAGATCGATCAAGCACTCCTAGTAGTTTTTCCGTGAAGGCTTAACAGACAGACAAATCGAGTTACTATTGCATTTTTTTATAGATGGTAAATTTTTATATCTATAAGCTTGAGAAATGATTGGTCACCCATACAAACATTCATCCTCTATTTCGAGTATTAGTTATCTATCCCCCGGCTATCCATCTGTAAACTACATATATTGACCAAAATGACTGTAGCTCGAACAAATAAAAAAGGAGAATATTTTAACCGAAAAAAAAGCGGCACGTAGACGTACGTAGGCAAATAAAAAACACATATATCACAGCGCGACGCGGAACGCAGACTACTATAAGATGCGCGGGCGACAATCGACGCCACTCACCCCCGCATCCTGCCCAACCCCCTCTGGTGTCCTACGCACGCCCTCTGCCGCCCGTCTTCGCCATTTATTTGCCATAAAAATTAAATATTATATAAATGTTACAATGCGTCGCTAACAATGACTAAAATGACTCAAATGACCAAATTGACCAAAATTACCAAAATAACTAAAATTACCAAAACAAGTAAAATAACCAAAATTACCAAAACGAGTAAAATGATCAAATTGACCAAAATTACCAAATAGACCAAAATAACTAAAATGCAAATCACAAAAACCTATCCTACTTTCTGGGATAACCTTTACATAAATCTATCGCATTATCCGGGATAAAAAGTATTCCTTGCCCACCCTCGACATTAAAATTACATATCGAGGGCTTCATAACATATAGGCGTATACGCAAAAATGGCTTTTTTTTTTTGTTGTTTACTAAAAACTATGCATGTTTCAATTTAGAAAGTGTCACCAGTGTGAAAGTGTACCTAAAAAGAAGGCTATTCCTAATTTCAGCCTTATACAATCAACTGGTTTTGTTTTATTCACAATTTTGTCCCTTGTGTAAAACTGAACTTTTGTCTGTACCCACGCCCATTTATTATGAAGCCCTCGATATATATCAATTTTCTGTCAACTCGGTCCAGTAGTTTTTTCGTAAAAGCAAATGTAATAACCACGCTATACTCGTATTTAGGCCCATTGTGCCAAAAGTTTATAGATCATACATGCTCTTGTCAAATCGCAACCCTATTTCGAATGTTACTGGGTATTTTAAAGAAAATTGATAGTTAAATCATTCTCCTAAATATAGTTCGCTAGCTATTTGTATGAACGTATTCATATATTCAACATACGACATTATTGTGTATTCAGTTTAAAAATCAACATTTCAGATACCAAGGTAAACAACTACGTCATTGAATTCATTTTAAAGCAGCTTGCAACTAGTAACAACAGACAAAAACACATTTTATATTCCCAATTTAAGCAAATTACGCTTGTGTCATAGTGGGTTATATACAACGTACGATTCTGGGGCCAATATGAAACAATCAAAGTAAACAATGAAATATTCGTTTATGAAATTGACCCTATGTAAATGCAACATACAAAATGTGTATTTTGTTGGTTTTAACTCGTAATAGAAGAAACTATTATAAAATTATCTTTGCACTTATGTTACTTATTTCAAAACTAAAGTGTAATGTAATGCTATTAAGAAAGCTAATAATAAACAACACATGAACAAAATGTCTTCGCCTTAATAGAGACAATAAGAAAAGTGCTAATAGACACTTTCTTAGCGTGAATAATAATAATAATACTTTATTCCTATTAACATAAATTTGCATTTTTTTAACTATTTCATAAACACTATACTGTAATACATGCAACTACTCGGAAGGGATTATGGTAGTAAAAAACAGCAACTGGTCACAATACTTTATAATCAGAGAACCTTACGGTTTTAACACATTACAGACACTGACTTTAACACTCGAGCACTTTTAGAACACCTCGCCATACCTCCAACAATTTTATAGCATATGAAACTTAGCATATTGGCACAACCGATAGCGGATTGAAGTCATTGATAAACCATTTTAATTAAAGGGTTATGCATGACAAGAATTTAATGCATTATCGTTTGGATATTTCAGATAATATGTTATATAAGATATTGTATAAAATATTATACTTAAAGTTTCATATGCAATAAAATAAGCCGAACACAGTATAAATCTATCGAGTCTGCCAACATGAAAATAAAATGTACTGAATAACGTCTATATACAATTGAGAGGTTTGAATTATAATCTGAATACAATTATCACACATTACAAAGGATAAATATTGTAACAAAATTATTGTAAATTATAGACAACTACTGTATACAAAACAGGCGTTAATCATAGAATAAATAAAAATATAACATTACTATTCAATTAAGGAAATGGCCAATTGTATCATTTAGAAATAAGAGGGTACACAACAAAATTCATTATTATCTTTAAACGGAAACATGACAAGTACAACTATGCTACTAAATAACTGTAACATTACATATAACTGTTTCTTTTATTTTAATTTTCCCTCTTCACTCTCTATCTGTTAACAACTGATTATAAATAGGCTTCTTTCAATTTTCTCGCGACTTGTTCTCAAGGTCTGTTTCTTGCTGTTTGCGTCCTGTTTCCCTGCAATTTTCCTAATATTGTTTTCCCATGCTTAGACATGTCTCCCTTTTCTTTCTTTATCTCTCCTACTAGATCCTATCTTCTCTTGAGTACCACTCTGTGATGCTTTTGTTTAGGTATCTTTTCTCTAATCATGTGTCCCGTCCATCGCCATTTCAATTTTTTATAGTTTTTCTGCTTTATTTAACTTGCTTTTGTATTTCTTTTTTTAAATTTTGATCTGTATCTTAGTCTTACCCCAATCGCTTATTATCGCAATACGCTTCGTTCTCTTGAGAAAGAAAAACTTACATGGGCACTTTTAGTTATATTTAAAACTTATTAGTCTTTTCAACTTTGTTTTGCCTTTTATTGTTTGTAATTTATATGTCGCTTAGTTTTACCCCAATTGCGCTTCATTCTATTGAATTGTGACAAACTTGCGTGAATTTCGTAGCGTGAATACTTTTAGTTAATTTAGGTTATATTTAAAACTTTTATTAGTCTTTTTATATTAGATGGTAATATTAATGTGGTATTTTTTAAATACATAATTTATTTAAAAAAAATTTTTGCTTACAGTACCCCGCCTACATCTCTTAGCGGTGAAGTGCGCTATGAAAAAATGATGGAAATGTTCGGAGAAACGGGACACTTATGTCGTACTGTAGACGATATTAAAATAGTCGTCAAAAAAGCAATCGAGGTCACAGACAAACCTAGTATTATCAACATTCTCATTGATCCACAATCAAATAGGAAACCACAGACATTTAACTGGCTAACAGAATCCAAACTGTGATTTGATGTTTTTTTGGATTTTTTATTAAATGAGGGCTTGTCATCTGCTCGTATTTCAATGTCGTCTATTTTTACTTTAGCCACTGAATGATGAAACCGTCGTCTTTGAAAATTTCAATTTTATAAACAGCGAATTTAAAACTGTATGAATAATTTAATGCCGCCTGCCATTTCGTCTGTTTGTTTTGATAGAATAGAAGTACAGTTAACAAAAAAAATACCTCACTGCGAATTTCGGCAACCTCGGTACTTTGTAATCTGGTGTAAATATTATAAGAAAACCTTATTAAATAACTCTGTATGTTGAAACCGGTATAGAAGAAGGCAGGCGGAAACTAGCTGTACATTCCAGCGGACTTTATCTTATTACTCCACTCTGTTAGGGTCCCTGCGGTATACGCATAGTGCAATAAGTGCATTGGCAGAGAGATAGTCTATCTGTCAGTAGCAAATAAATACGAGTATATATGGCCTTTTAAGAACTCAATGGTTTTGGTACAAAGGGATAAAGGTAATTGAAATAGATTTTATATAAGTGAAGGATATCTAAACAAAATCATCTTATAGTAACGTAAGTACTACTCAAGCAATTTTCATAGTTACCCAATAAATAGCTAAATTATTTGAGGATAATTGTGTTAATGACGGAGAAAATATTTGATAAAGCTGTATAGCTGTATCAAATATTTTTATCACCAGTCCCAGTTTAACCACTGCAGGCTTTTGGCTAACATCTATCAATGAATTTTCTACAGAAACTCTGAATTATTGCTTATAATTATAATAATTAAGGTGCATTTTAAATAGCAATTGTGTTGTTAAAAATTAAACTTGGCTATCTCCCTCATAAACTATTTTTCAACACACTTGCTCATAAAGTGGCTCTATGGTCACCGCAATTAGGCACAGAATGACACCCATTATCAAACTGTGAGTAAAAGACATTATAACTCACTAGTGAGTTATAGATTTTTTTTTTTAATTTTATTGGTTGAGTTGCTTTGTTCTTAAAAAAGTTTTTATTCAAAAAAAAAAAGATCGTGTTCTATAGAACAAATAAATTAATGTTCCTATTGCTTGCTCATTTTATGCAACTTCTTATTTAAATAGATAATTTTAACTCGTACGTGTTTAACAAATAAAACTTTCACTCATATATAACTTTTTTTATCTACTAAATAAAATGAGTTTTTGTTGTTATTTTATTCACAAGTGTGTTGAAAAACGTCGTATGATACACGTGTGTATTGATGATTACCGTCCTCGGCTCTCTTAAGACCCTCGCCTACGGCTCGAGTCTCAATGGCGCCTCGGCGGTAATCACCAATGTTACACACTAGTACCATAATGTACTATTTCAGTACAGAAGAATTTCCATAATATGGTAATAATATATTATAGCCATCGTATGTAGAAGTTTACATTTATTCTTAAATACAAAATTACGATATGAAATCGTTATTAATATAAAAATATAGGTAACTCTTGATTTGTCGCTTAGTTTTCAGTTTTCTTTCCGTTTGATCACTTCTTTCATTCAAAAAATATTTTTAGCAAGCTCTTGGGCATTTTTTTTATACAATTAGCACTATAATTCATATTAATTTAATTTCAATCACAGATACACTTTGAAATGTATGGCGGACATTACGCTACCTAATTGGCGTTTAACGTAAATTACTTTACGACTCGCGCTAAAGGAGTTGACCAAAGATTTAACATATTGTAACGTCAAGTTTGCAAAAAGGTCTCATAACTAAAGGTTTATATACGTTTAATGCACAGATGGCGATTTGTGACTTATTAACGAATACAGAATTAAGTTTCTTTTTAAACCAAACCTCGAAAAAAATGTTATGGACGGAAATAGCCAAATTTATTTGCGGTTTTTTTGAAATGTTAAATGATTTAAATTTCGTATAATTATCAAATATTATAGTTCTTGCAATCCATGAAAGCAAGCTGACTTTACTCGAGAGTTGAATGTGTACATTGCATATATTAGGTTGGGGAAAAAGTTTCTTCGCATTTTATATAAAAATTCAAAAGGTTTTTTTATAAAGTTTTTTTACATTTGACTAAAGTATGTAGTTGCCATTTTCTTGGATAACTTTTTGCCATATTGTATGTAGGGACGTGATCCCATTGCTATAAAAATTTTGGGGGCTTCTGATCAACAAACTGCGACAAGTGGTTTTGGCAGTCCTCTCGTGATGTTAACCTGACACTGCCTAAGGAATTCTGCAGAGACCGAAACAAGTGAAAATCTGAAGGTGCAAGGTCAGGACTATACGGCGGATGTATTAACACCTCCCAGCCAAACTCATAATTTTTGCTGAGTGGCTAAAGATGTGTGAGGTCTAGCGTTATCATAGTGAAAAACCACATCCCTTCTGTTGATTAATTCCGGCCGCTTTCTTTCAACTTTTTGCTTTAATCTCATCAGTTGTTCGCAGTACAGTTCAGAATCGATGGTCCTGCCTGACGGTAACAGCTCATAATAAATAATGCCCTTCCAATCCCACCATACACACAGCATCACCTTGTTGCGAGTTAACCCGGGTTTCGCCAGTCTGTGAAGCGTGACCGGCCTTTGACCACAATCTTTTTCGCACATTCTTGTCGTACGTGATCCACTTTGCATCACCAGTTATCAGCTTCTTCAAAAATGGTTCGGTTTCATTACGTCGTAATAAAGAATCACAAATGAGTACACGGTTCTTTAGGTTTCTTTCAGTGAGCTCATGAGGCACCCAAATATCAAGCTTTTTTGTGTACCCAGCTTTTTTCAAATGCGCCAAAACCATTTTGTGGTCAACTCCCAGTTCTCCAGCTACATCGTAACTACTATGTAGATCTTGCTCCACTTTTTCAAAAATGTCATCAATTTTGTCTGTAACAGGGCGACCAGAGCGACGTGCATCTTTGATATCAAAATTTCCGAGTTGAAAACGCTTAAACCAAATTTGCGCTACTCTCGCAGATACTGCATTAGGTCCATAAACATCACAAATTTTTTTCGCGGCTTGTGTTGCATTTTTACCTTTTTTGTAATAAAATTTTAAAATGGTTCTAATTTCTTCATTAGATTCACTCATTTTAACAATAAGAAAAACAAATGAAAATCGCACATTTTCCTAATTTGAATTTGGAATTGTCTTCTTTAAAATTAAAACTTTTTAATGATACCAAAACCAGCCAGATACAAATGGTATAGCCAAAGAGATCTTATTACAAGTTCATACATACTATATGCGAAAAGATTTTTTCCCCAACCTATTAAATCCGCTCGCTTTCATAAATAGCAAGACCTATAATTATGGTATTTTATTTCAAAATTTATTATCTTATAAAGACTGTCTAGTAAAAAGACTATTTTATATATTAAGGTTTATGGTATTTTTGAATGTTGTGTTTATTAATGGTTAAATAGTACCTGCCGTCAAGTATAAGTAAGTCTAAATGACGCTTCTTTGTAGCCAAAATGTAATATATCTCTATCAATGCCCTACTAAAGTGGTTGACTCGAAACTATATAGGTTATAAATTTTTCAGTGGATTTAATAAATAAAATATCGAAGTACTGAGAACTATTACAATTAATCCGTCTTCTTGCCAAAAGCCAACTTATACTTGATGAGCTAAGGTGGTGTTAGGGATAAATTGAGGTATTTGAGTACAAAATGTATATTGTTATAACATTTGAAATAGACTTTATAATAGAGAAAAAGTTTATATAATATACAATTAATATTATTTAAGAAAAGCTGGTGCTGTCTGAAATATGTTTATTTTTAATTAGGATAGAAAATAAAAAACCAAACATCACATCAATATTGTCTGTATTTCTGTAACACTTAAGTTATGGTCACATCATTTTGTAATTTGTATAAATGGTGAACTTAAAAATATATAATTTGTATTTAATACATTAACATTAAAAATTAAATCCCTGTATTTCATTTAACTCTTGGAGGCAAATGAATCTGTTGTGTTGGTCGTATAAGCAATAAAACCTGTGCACGGTGCAGTCCCCTTCCTCTTCATCTTTCACATTTTGCTAAGACATCCAACCAAAAAATTCTCTATTGCAGTTTGTGCTGGAACAAAATAAGTACATTTATCACTCGTACTGTGTATGATTTTTAGAGTACACTATACGTAACCACGTTTATGTACGTAGTATACTATTCAAATATTGTCCCCCTTACAGGCCTCTACATTTTTTTTTATTGCAGAAGTTCAGCAGACAGGCAGACGGCCCACTTGATGGAAAGCGGTTACCATCGCCTATGGACATTTGCAATACCAAAGGTGCTACAAATGCGCTGCTGCTCTCTTAAGGGAGACTGGAACCTGGTAACTAATGCCGGAACACAACACAAGGTTGTTATGGCGGCATACTCTAGACTAGGGGTGGTCGCCATCCAGTCGAGCAAATACCCTACCACCTGGCTGTGAGTTGTTTTGTCGCCTCTTACGACAGGCCGCCTGGCCGCAAGACAATTGTATTCTTTCTCCGTTTGTGCACGGATGATGACATTCCGATTGTCTATCTCAAATACGATGGTATTGCTGACACATCCCACAAAACTTATGGCAATTTTTCATACTTGACCTATGTATTAGATATAAATTTAAATTATCTATAATATTATACAATTCTAAACGTGCCGTGTCATCAGTTAAAATGGATTTGTAACTATATATATATATATATATATATATATATATATATATATATATATATATATATATATATATATATATATAAATGGTAGTATTATGCTATAAATGTAATTAGTAGTGATGTAGATCATTAATATTCCCTTTTTTAACACATGAAAGGGGTTATGAGTGCTGAAATCAATAAAATAAAAAAACATGCCGTGTCTGTACATTGAAACTATAAAAAACAACTAGAATACACTATATAAATGACGGAGAACACGATGCATTTTTTTTAGATTTCTTGTCTATTTGTTCGGGATTCATGTAGAAACTACTGATCGACAGCAAATTGTTAGACTTAAAATCTGCGCTACGTTTTATCGCGGGAATTTTCTGGGAATGATTTAAAATGACCAGATTGAAAAAAAAAAAGAATTTCAATACGACTTTTTCACTAATTGATAGCAAATTTACGTAATAAAGTTTGTGATATTTTTTATCTCGGCAATTTTCCCGGGAGTGGTTCGAAGTTGTTTGGGTTCACAAAAATTAGCTTATTCCGACACACTCCACTAAAACGAAAGCTTACATTCTTTTTTTAAATGCTACGGTGCCCCGGGATTTTCAAGTCAAGCGTGGACGAAGTCGTGGCCATATCTTAATATAGAAAAAAAATACTTCACGACGATCACAAATAATAAACTCACGAAGTTTTTTTTTTATTATTTACGTGTAACATTTTATTATTTACCTGACATTTTAAAGTTACGTACTACAGGCACACTTTTCACTACTCTCAATGCCCTTAGTACGTAACTTTAAATGTCCGTTCTATGGAATGTATCAGCCATGCCGTTGTATTGGAGATTGATTGTAATTCACAATCGTATTAATTACAATTTTTTTGTCAATGAAATTGTAACTATATAACTAGTGAACTATCATCCTAAATACACTTTTTCCTGTGAAACATATTTCATGTTGAATTATTTGTTTGAACCCAATAACATTTAGGTATGTATATGAACATTTTAATTTCTATATGGCTTAAAAAAGTTTGGCCTCAAATTTACCACCCTCAGCCTATTCAGCCTGCTAGTAAACCTACCACTGGTTACGTAGCCGTTTTAGCAAAAAAAGGGTGGCACCTTACATTGTCAGCATGTCTGTTTATCCCTGTCTGTCAGTCATTATACTCAATAGTGGGTGTAATGATGGAATACGTAGATGAAATTGTATAGGAACATGAAATACGTATTCCGCTGCACAATGCTTTAATAAGAATTTAAAAGATATTAATAGGGGTACCCGCCATACATGTAAAAAATGTTTAAACTTTTCAGTGTAGGTACATAGCTGTGTTGTGTATCGTTGGTCAGACCATAAAACAGCATGAATAATTTAATAATTCATAAGTCAATCGGAATCATGAATAAGTCAATAGGTGGAGAAGACGTAAATATGGTTCTAACTTTTAAAAAACGATACAATGGAAAATCAGTTTCGTTGAAAACAATATCGTTGATTACTGAAATATGGGGTAAGTTTTCATTAAATGCTTTTCTTATGGTTTTGTAGCTAGATGACAAAACTAGTGGAAATTTGTCACCTCCATAGTACCCTTGCTAGTTCATGGGACTGGCATGTGCTTGACTGTTTTTTTGTTTAGTTAGTGTTCAATTCACCACATTGATTCGTTTACATCGCGTCCTACCACTGAAGTGCATATAAAGAAATTTAGTACAACTATCTTCTTATATAAAAATTTTTTCGCGTCACAATGTTCGTTCCCATACTCCTCCGAAACGGCTTGACCGATTGTTATGAAATTTTTTATGCATATTCAGTAAGTCTGAGAATCGGCTACTATCTATTTTTCAAACCCCTAAGTGATAAGGGGTGTCCACCCCAAAAAAAATATTTTATTTTTTTGGATATTTTTTTATTTTTTTAGGATACAGCATTAAAAAATACATACAACCCTAAATATTCACCCCCTACGACCAACCCCTATTTTTTATTTGTTAATTATAAAATTTAATTTTTTGGCAAGGTTTTTAATCTTATTTTGTCATGACTTAGAATAAAAAAAATTATATTACTCTTTTAGATTCGCAATTTGAACCGGTACGTGGCTCTGGGATCCGGTTCTAGAAATTTATTTTTAAAGGCAGGACAACGTCTGCTGGGGCCGATAGTAATATATATATATATATATATATATATATATATATATATATATATATATATATATATATATATATATATATATATATATATATATATATATATACATACATACATACATACATACATACATAACTTCACGCCAGTTCCCTTGCGGGGTAGGCACATATATATATATATATATATATATATATATATATATATATATATATATATATATATATATATTATAATCTATTCTATCTATATAAAAATGAATGTTTGTCTGTGTCCTTTATAGAATCGTAAACTATACATTTGATCATGTGATAATCTTTAGCAAAGTTGTTGTGCATGAGCCAAAGGTTTCTGAGTTGGTTCACAATTGGACCCGGTAGGTGGCGCTGCTGTCGGCATATCGATTGAAGCTTTTCCGGGCAGGACGACGGCTGCCGGGACAGCTAGTATAATATATAATTATACATATTGTTGAGAGAGTATAAGGGCTATTACACATAAACACTATACGACGCGGCGGCATCGTTTCACGGTGCGACGTTGTATCGTAAACATCTACGACGAGCAACGTAAAATTCACTACACAACATCGCAACGTGCCACGACGCACGGTACGACGTCGTCGATATGCGTCGCGTCGTACTACGACACGACATCTTATCATGTTTATGTGTAAGAGCCCTAACTCTGATGAAAATCAATAAATAAAGAGCCAAAAATAAATAAAGAAATATAGGCCACTTTTACGATATCAAACTTATGCCTGCACTATATCTAAATTTGTAAAAAAAAACGCTTACTGCTATACTTAGGGGCCTTAGAACGAATATTTTTGGGGCATCGCATTGTGAGCTCGATGCGTGTTCATAAACTGGTAGATAGGTATGTATGAGCGATGGCATTAATGGAAAAAATTAATAGTAAAAATACATTTTTAAAAACAAGGTTTTATTTAAAGCTCTTAAAAGATTTAAAATAAACTTTAAATTAAATAAAACCCATCAATTTATCACATTACACAATTTATATGATTTAAAAGCTTGTTGCGAGATTTACAGTGAAGGCATTTTTTTCTTTATATTATTTTCAGCAAACCCCTTTAATTCGATACCCATATCATAGGAGTGCACAAAAAATACATAACTAGTCCGCAATCTTGGGCCGTCCGCCAGCCATATTGAATTTAGAATGACGTTAGCTAACATGTGTTATGTAAAGTGTATGCAAAACTTCATCTCAATCTGTTGAGGATAACTAATTTAAAATTCAATTGCAAGATTTGACCCAAACATACATAATTATGTACATACATACAATCATTGCAAGTTAAATAAAAGCTTTTAAAAAATAGGATATAACATTATTTACCTATTATCTGAGTGAATGTCTATGTAAGTCGCGATAACTGACTAGACAAAAAAACCGACTTCAAAAACTAAAAATTATAAAATAACTTAATAAAGATTTTTGACTAAGAATTTATTTAGTTTATTAAGAGACAAAATAACATAAAATTTTCTACATCTTGAAGTCGGTACCAAGTAAACCATAAAAATTACAATATTTTGCAACATTTTGTTATTATTATATATACACTGTATATGGAATTTTTTATGGTTTGCTCGGCACCGACTTTTAAGATGTAGAAATTTTTATATACTTTTTAGTTTTTGAAGTCGGTTTTTTTAAACGAAGTTTTTTTTTATTTGTTACTTTTTAGTGTCTAGCTATGGATAGGCCTACGAAAGGTGCCGCGCGCCTTAAAAAATATAAGTCCCAAGAAACGGAACGGAAAATTTTCATAAAAAAATGTTCATAAAATGAGAACTATTGAGCCAAACTATGTTAAATTTTTAGGGGCCAAATGGCAACTATTCCGCATCAAACTAAAGAAGAATCACGTAAATCGGATCATAAATCTCAGCGCAATCGGTGTACATACATAAAAATAAAAAAAATACCAATCAAGTTGAGAACCTCCTCCTTTTTGAACTCGGTTAAAAAGAAAGCTGCACGCCACCGCGCTTCCATTTTACAGGTGCTATGTATTACCGAAAGGACTTTTAGGTTCATTATGAAACTTGGCGTGGTGTGTAATTGCAATATCTGACTTTGTTAAATTAAATTAAAGAATATTTAAAAATTACTAACTTGCCTATAGTAGGTATAAATAAAGTAACTGTCAATGAAGAAAGATGTGTATGTCTGTAGTAAAGAAGATAATATTACTAGAACGCAGATCATGGGATTATTTCTTTAGTCTTGGTGTTAGGACCATTTTTGCCATTGAATGTTACCAACAATTGTTCTATGCCAGAGAATAAAACTAAATAAATAATAATAAATAGGTAGAGGTAGACAACCACACATAATTAATATACAAAGGTGGTCATATAATTAAGAACGCTGATTTAAAGTTAAATTTTATTTCAAACTAAGACGCAAAACTAATTGCATGCAATTTTTTTATTTCTCTCGATATCGTAATACTACCGCTGTATTCATTGATACAGATATTCATTGATATGATTAACTAAAAATAAATAGACAAACTTTTTACACTACTTCTAAACATAGTATTCCTATTTACTGGCTGGTCACGTAATTAAGAACGCTAAATATATTAGTTTATACCTTTATTCAAATTTAAATAGAGAAAACTCAGTCGATTTGTTACTGTTTGTATAATTTTGCCGCCATTTAGTGCTGTAAAAGATTAACAGTGATTGCTTCTTATGAAAAAACAATGGGAAAAAATAAAAGTTGTGATAAATCTACAAGGGAAGTAATAATAAAACTTCGCCGGAAGAATTGGTCTTTTAAAAAGATAGCCGACCATCTGCAATGTTAAAAACGTTGGTTTTCTACGCTGTAAAGCATTTTGCTACGTATCAAACTACTTCGAATGTTCGACGTGTACCTAAACAGAGAGAAACAACACCTCGAGATGACCGAAACATCGTTCGTATGGCAAAACAAAATCCTTTTAAAGGGTCCAATGAGCTGAGAAAAGAATATTTTGGTGAAAACAACCCTTCAGCAATCTCAGCACGCACTATTCGAAGACGTTTGGTAGAAGAAAAATTGCACGGTAGGATAGCAAGAAAGGTACCCATGTTGAAACTTTGCCACAGGCAAGCCCGGCTTGCATTTGCGAGAAAGTATGAAACTGGACTGTGCGACAGTGGAAAAACGTACTTTTTTCTGACGAGGCGAAAATATACAGAGTATGTTCTGATGGAAAACGATATGTACGACGTCCCCCGAATACAGCACTCGACCCTGAGTACACGAAAGTTACATTAAAGCACGGTGGTGGAAATATGAAAAAATGGGGGTGCTTTTCTGGACAGGGTGTTGGACCTGTAAAGTTGATAGAAAGTAACATGGATCAGTTCCAATACAAAAATATACTGGAAGAAACAATGTTACCATATTCTGAAGACGTTCTACCGGTTATTTAGACATTCCAGCAGGACAATGATCAAAAGCACACTGCACGCACCGTAAAGGAATGTCTTACAGCGCAAACAATTTCTGTCTTAAAGTGGCCAGCTAACAGCCCAGAACTAAACCCAATAGAGAATCTGTGGTTCGAAGTAAAGAAAAAGGTTTCAAATACACAGTGTGGGAATTTAAGAGAGCTGTACAACGTTTTTTTAGAAGAATGGATTTCTATTTCTCTTGCGAAATGTCAAAAATTAATAAAGTCAATGCCTCGCCGGTCAATGCCTTTCCGGCGCTACATATAATTGTGATTTTTTAAATGTGAGTGTCATACAAAACGATTCCCGATCAGTTGAATAAATCGTTCTTAATTATTTGTCCAGCTTCAGTACTATTTGAATGTGTTACTTTGGTAAAATAAATAAAATGTGAAAAAAAATAGTTAGCGATTTTATTCTTTATTCCTAAGCCACGTTGCTTTATTAATGTGGCTATTTTATAACATAACTAGTTGCTTCTCAGAAGGTACACATCTCTGTGTATGACACGATTTAAATAAAAAAACTTCTAGAACTTCAAATCGTTCTTAATTATATGACCACAACTATATATTCTCAATCTAACCAAGTTGCAGTTATGTTATGGGTAGTAGACATCACTAGGGCTGATCCTGGACACCCAGTGCAAAATTATTATCTAACTGTCATTAGTTCTAAAGAAAACAAATGTATTCTCTTACCTAATTTGCAATTATTGGTTGTAGTCAAAGTGTAAGCATCTTGATCATAATCATTAGTCAGTGTAAGATCTGCTCCTCTTATAAGAAGCTCATTGCAGGTGTATGGGAAATCTGCTGCTGCTGCATACATTAATGCTGTGCTGCCAGACTGTAAGTCAAAATCAAATAAAGTAAGAAAGCCAGAGAAAGTTTCTAAAAAGTTTAAAATATATTTTTTAATTTCCCTAAACGAGAATATACATAATTTATAATCTACATCTAATAAAACCTGAAGAGGCCTTGGGTTCTAAGAAGATTATACAAAAAATAATCATTCACTATGAGGTAATTAAAAAAAATTAAACAACCAAGACCTTTCAGTAATCACAATGTATAGTGCAAGATAAAAATGAGTATATTCATAATTAGCTGACTAATGCGCACTTCGTTGGGGGTGATTTAAAAATATTGTTAATCACAATCAAATAGCCTTTGTCCCTAAGAAATAACGTCGCTTTCTACTGGTGAAAGAATTTTAATCAGTTCAGTAGTTGATATTGAGATTAGCTACTTCTTACAAAGAAAGTCATAAACTTAACCTCTATAATATTTGTGTAGATCAGATATCCTTAATAAGGGCACAGGAACATGTGAATGTGTAACAGGTAGTAACTAAGTGCCAATAAATTCTTAGTTATAATTTATCTTACAAGATTAGGTTAAAATTGAATTTTTGCTTTTTATGTACTTTAAGTACATGCTACATTGTATTATTAACAAAAAAAAATCAGAAATATAAGTACTATGAGTCTTGTGCACCTGTTACTTGCGGTAGGTAGTGACTAAGGCTAGTAGGAAGCATCTGCATCGGCATCGAGTAGACCATGAAATACCTAGAATTGGTCCTCGATAGCCGGTAATTGTGCAAATAAAGATTGATTGGTGAGATTTTTCGGCACATTTTCTGCAGTTCCGCCCGTATGGGCGAATCGTCCGACGACTCGAAACGTTGCGCGGCTCCACCAGGCGCAGCGAATATTAACAGTCAAGGTAATAAGGGAATACCGCACAGTAAGTACCCTTTGACGTAGCCTCAATACTCGCCAGATTCGCCCCATGGGACCTGTAAGCCAAGGTCATCGCGTCGCTGTACCAGTGGCGCTAAGGCCTTAGCGAGTAGCACCAGGCCCGCGTCTCGCGAAATCGAGGCATGCCGGTTGGTACTTCACCAGGTACCACCACCGAGGCGGTGATGCCCGTCCTGTGCGAATGACTTGAGAGACGACACAGGTACTCTCGGGGCACGGCTGCTTCGGGAGGTACCTGTGTCACCCAGGCCGTGAGCCAACGTTAGAGAGCCGTTATTGTGACACAGGCGACGAGGATATGGCGCTGCACACACTCCAGGAGTGTCCTGATTGGACAGAGCAACGCCGAAACCTCATCAGCTTTATTTGACACTTCGCTCCCGGCCGTGGTTTGCACCATGGTCGGAAGGAAACGCCGTCTCCCTGTTCAAGCGAGTTATGCTTGCAAAGAGGAGGCGGAGCGGGAGGACGGTATTCGACCTTCACCCGCCGTTAGCGGACGGCGAGTGTGGCTGTCTTGGGGATAGGGTGCTCACCCGCCGTTATATCGTCGAGATGGGGGCGTGCCGTGTTCCGCGCGCACTCAGCTCTCCTTGATTATAAACCTCCCCATGCAGGGTAAAGATCCGGAAGATTCCGGGGGATAAAAAATCGTCCTTCGGCAGTGGATGTCGCCTCCGAGACCTCCGCCTGCCAGGGCGAGCTTCCGCTTTCCCGTAGCCCCGGCATAAGGCGCAGGAAGAAACACCCAGGGGTTTTTGGTAAGTATCCCTAACTGTAGTGTGACAATAGCACTTCTCGTTCTGACTAGATGTGCTAGTGTCACCCCGACCTGGCGAATCCCAAACACGGGTCGCGGCTTATCCCCCCTGGGGGGCCTATGATCCTCAATCGGATTTCCCCTGGCTAAGAAAAAGGACACTTATATGGATTTAAATCTTGGTTGGCCACTATGCACTGCTTCAACAGTTTTTCAGACCTATTTACTAAATATATTGTTACACTTAAAAGTATAATATAATAGTAAATTAAGCGTAGCGTGGGCACTAGTAGTTCGAGTGCCTAAATAAGCCTTTCGCCCGAGGTTAGCACTCTGCTTTTCATTACGAATATGAGGAAAGTAAGTAAAAACTGATTAGTTAAACAAACAACTACTTCTCTAATGAAGTCAGACGTTAAACCCATAGATAATACTATATGGTTAAACCCATATCTAAATCTGATGAATTCATTTAATATGTCACATATGAAACATCAAGCAAGTTTATTTTTCTGTGGAATTCTACCAGCCCGTATTTTTTTGTCACTGATAATAGTAAATATTTAGCTCAAATTTATGTAAATTAAATAATATTTTAGTGAAAAGTAATTAATACTTATAAAATGATGTTACAATTCATGCCGCGATTTAACCGTGGCTGTAAAAAAGTTGGGACATGGGTCGTATGTACTGTATTATCTATGGTTCACAGTTTTTTAAACTTTTTGACAGCAGGGAAAATCGTTTCCCAGGGACGATAAGTACTGTTTTCATGCCTGGGATCAGGCAACTCTAAGCGAACTTTCAGAATATGAGAAATGAAAAGGAAGTTTATAGAAAACTTTATTTGACTTAGCACCCATCACTAAGTTGCCTGTAACACATTGGGGAAACTTGTGCAATGAGATTATTTTTGTGTAAAAAGCCACTATTCTAAAATGGATGGTAAACCGCCACAGTTTCATCAAAAACTGTGGCGGTTTACCATCCATTTTCCTAAAAATAGGGATAGTGAAGGTAATCGGAGAATGCTTATGGGCTAATATTATTTTATAATTAACATTCTACACCATAATTTTTTTAACAAAAACAAAAACGACTTCACGCTAAAAACAAAAATAAAAATTTAACCGACTTCTTTCTACAACATCTTAAAATCAGTGCCAAATAAAACACAAAAGAGCAACAACAAATTTACAAAATATAGTAATTTTATGTATTACTTGACACCGACTTCAAGATATTGTAGAAAAAAAACATTTGAAAATCGGTCCATAATTGAGGGAGTAATCGCGTAACAAAAAAATTAAGCGCCTGTAGAATGTGTCATACTAGCACGTATACAAGGTTTTTTCTTTAATGTAGGCTCTCGGCGTTTTTTAATAAGGGTTACTTTCGATTTCTCTGGGATCCAGTCATCAGATCCTGACTTGGTGACGATGGAACCGCCTCGGAAGTACACATACAAATAAAGAAAAAAAAATCAAAATTGATCTACATGCGTACACAAGCTTTTTTCCAAGAATTTAGGCGCACGGCGTTCTTTAATAAAAGGGTTATTCTCGATATCCCTGGTATCCGATCCACTCATCAGATCCTGACTTGGTGATCATGGGACTACCTCGGGAGTTTACACTTACGAGTAAAGAAAACAATTTGAAAATCAGTTTAAAATATCGTGTTGCGAAGAAGTTGGTTAACAATTTTCGTGAGTTTCTCTAATTCGTTGGAATCCACCTATCAGATCCTGACATGGTGACAATTGGACCAATTCGTAAGTATAAACTTTCCATTAAAAGAAAACTGAAAATCGGTTCACAATTGACGGAGAAATCGAGTAACGAAAATACAAAAAAACATAGACGAATTCAGAATCTCCTCCTTTTTGAAGTCGGGTAAAAAGGCATTAATAATGTTTCATCATCATTATCATTCAGGTTTTAAATCCTGGTTACATCCAAAATATCCTAATGCTCTCCTGTTCTTAACCTTCAAGCAGTCGCAGCGCGGCGTCGAATCGATCGCACTTGATACGTTTTTGTTTATAATTTCTAATATTTCCATCACATTATTTCTCATCTTGAGTAGCCTCTTTTAATGTCAAGAAATCGAAAAGAACTATTTTCCCCCCTTCTACGAGGCATCCCATGTTGCACAAATAACTTTTGTTTTTGCAGTAGGCGTCGAAAAGATCCATTGTTTCGAAAAGGTTACGCGCGACCCTCTTTATGCATCGTCGTCAATAAGGTTAAGCTCGACTCTGTTTGCTATATTTTTTGTTACATTTTTTAACTATGTGTTTATATGTATGTTTATACAAAATGGTTCCAAGACCTATTAGGGATACCCAAATAATCACGCAACTACAAGAGAAAGATATAGGGAGTGAATTATTAACGGTTCAAAATTTTCTGATCACCTCTCTGAAGTGGGAAATAATAGAGAAATATAATTAAGGTGAAGAAAATGTACCCTTCCTTATCAGAAGATATAAATATTTTTTACTGTAAGTGACTAAATGGTAAAAATGTAATAACAGGATGAGATTTCAGGATCAAAATTTTCTCAAAGAAGATTGTGGTGTTCGTAGAAACGGCTTAGGCGTCAAAACATTTCAAAAAGCTTGGAGCATAGTTTCCCGACATTATTTTTAAAAAATATATACACATATACATACATACATAACTTCACGCCAGTTCCCTTGCGGGGTAGGAACGAACAACATAGTGCCATTTAGGCTTATTCTTACACACCTCACTTGCCACCTAAAAAATATATAATATAGTAATAACCATAAACTAAGACATCTCATCCGTGCAGGAACGGAGAAAAAATACAAATTCCTGCGGCCGGGCGGCCTGTCGTAAGAGGCGACAAAACAACCCTCAGCCAGGTGGTAGGGTATTTGCTCGACTGGATGGCGACCACCCCTGGTCCAGAGTATGCCGCCATAACAACCTTGCGTTGTGTTCCGGTATTAGAGACCAGGTTCCAGTGATTCTTAAGAGAGCAGCAGCGCCTTTGGCGCCTTTGGTGTCGCAAATGTCCATAGGCGATGGTAACCGCTTTCCATCAAGTGGGCCGTCTGCCTGTCTGCTGAGCTCCTGCCATAAAAAAAAGACATCGAAACTAAAATACGTTATGTAGGAGATCACTGCCAACGGGGAGCGTGCCCAAAAGGCTGGCTGCAGTGCCGCGCTGTATGGCAATACTTATTTGTTGTGCGAAATATGAGCCAGCCTTCTGATCATGGGTAGTGTCAAAGAGTTTCCTACATACGTCTTTAAAGAAACTCTTTGCCGACGAACCCCACGGGCCTAATGTTTAAAAGACCATGCGCACGTCTGAAGGTTAAATCCTGTTATTTTTTCACCGACTTCAAAAACGAGGAGGTTCTCAATTCGTTTGTTTTTTTTGTATGTTCATTACTCGATTTCTTCATCAATTGTGAAGCGATTTTCAAAATCTTTTGTTTTAATCGAAAAGTTATACTCCCAAATTGGTCCCATTGTCGCCATGTTAGGATCTAACGAGTGGATATCAAGTAATTAGAGAAACTCACAAATAATGTTAACCAACTTTTTCGAAATACGATATCTTCGTCAACTGTAAACCGATTTTCAAATATATTTTTTCTCGTAAGTGTATACTTTCAAGGTAGTCCCATGGACACCAAGTCAGAGTCTGATGAGTCAGTATCGGATCCCGGGGAACTCGAAAATAAACCTTACTAAAGAACGCCGTGCGCCTAAATTCTTGGAAAAAAAGCTTGTATACACGTGTAGCTGTTACATTTTCCACAGGCGCTTAATTTTTTATATGCATGTTACGTGATTTCTCCGTCAATTATAGATCGATTTAGATTTTTATTCTTATTTCGTATACACCCGAGGTGGTTCTATGGTCAACAAATCAGGTTCTGATAAGTGGACCCCAGAGAAATTGAGAGTAACCTTTATTAAAAAACGCCGCCTACATTTATCCAAAAAAAGTTTGTATATGCATACTAGTATTACACATTCTACAGGTGCACAATTTTTTTCAATTGTGGACCGATTTTCTAACCGTTTTTTTAACTCCTGAGAGGGTCCCATAGTCGCCAAGTCAGGATCTGATTTGTGGATCGCAAGGAAATCAAGAACAACCCTTGTTAAAGGGCATATAAACCAAAGAGTGAGAAGGCAAATTTTTATATGCGTGCCAGTTGTACAATCTCTGCAGGTGTTTAATATATTAGTTCTAAAAGTATTTGTGTAGAAGCAAAGTAAGAAAGCAAAATTTTTTTTAACAAAAACAAATCTGACTTTACACTAAAAACCAAAAAATAATAATTTAACAGTATTCTGATAGATATACAAACTTTTTGTATATGTTAAATTTGAATTTAATACTTTGGAATGCGTGGCTGTGTTAATTCGTTGCTGCCACCGATGAAGTTACACTTGAAAATATATCACGTAACAATGTAGACCTCTCATATATATTTAATAATCACGTTTTCTTAGCCCCCAACATATTATTTGTACAACATCTTGAAATTGCTGTCAAATAAAATAAAAAATTACTATATTTTGCAAATTTGGTGTTATCCTTTTATGTTTTACTTGGCAACAACTTCAAGATGTTGTATGCTGTAGAAAGAAGTCGGCCAAATATAATTTTTGGTTTTTAGTGTAGCGAGTTTTGTTTTTGTTAAAAAAAAAATTTCTTTTGAACCCATGCAACATAGTCAGCTCACACAATTTACACTTACTTGGTAAATTACTCTACCATATCACCAAAACCAAGATAAAATGAGATAATAAAACTATGTTTTAACGGTTTTAAGCTCGGTAATTTGATTTGATTTTGGTTTTTCCGACGTTTCGGCCACTTTTCAGTGGCTGTGATCACGGAAGAATGAAAAATGAATAAAATGAGATGTTAGAAATTTTGTTGGGTGCAATATAGATATAAGGCACCTTTATTTCAAGTGATGGGAGGGGCGGAGGGGGAGGGTAGGGAGAAATACTTACCCCTTCTACATAGGGGTCTATGTCAAGAAAATGTATAGTTCTTAAGATATTAATGTTTTTGTAAATTAACCTCAGGTCAGCAAGTGTCACAACTGATTTTTAGCCATCATTTAAAATTTAAATAGTTATTAATGATGAAATGGTGACCAGTCTGATCTGGCACAAGTCGCAACAAGTGACTAGAATGGTGAGTTCGGTTAGGTTAGACTTCAGACCAAAGTGCACGAGCCGAGCGAGTGAAGTGAGCACGCTGTCGCAGCGGCCAGCAGGTGCCAAAACAGACTGGTCACCATTTATTAATCAATAGCTATATAAATCATGGTTACAAATTGGCTGTGACACTCGCTGACCACTACACAAAAACATTAATATCTCAAGAACTATACATTTCCTTTCCCCTCCACCCCCCTACACACCTTCCAATACTGAAAATAAAGGTGCCCTATATCTATACCACACCCATTTTGTTTATATGACAGAAAACAACAATGACAAAGTTTATTTGTCATATATAAGATTAAGAGCTTACATCATCTTGTATGTCAGCATCAGCACCTTCATTTAAAAGAAATTTAACAACTTCGTGGTGCCCTCCCGCTGCAGCAAGGTGTAATGCTGTTTCTCCTTCAGGGCCTCTCATATTGACATTGGCACCACACCTTAAATAGAGGTTAGCTGATTATGAAACCCAGCAATATCACAAAACAAAGAACAAAGACAAACACTACTCACCAGACAAGATCTTGACAGCTGTTTAGTTGGCCATAGCTAGCAGCCCAGTGAAGTGCTGTGAGGCCATGCTCATCAGTAATGTCGACATACTGCTCCAGTTTCACGTCGTCTCGAGTTATTTCTCCACGACCAGCCTTCGCGTGTAGGCTGCAATCTGGCTGGGGCAGTTCGGAGATGCGCGCCTGCGTGTTTCCTGCGAACGCGACCTTGAGTGCTTTACCTACTTAAACTGGTACCTAATAATCGATACAGCGTCAAACTAAGTTTATTTAAAGAACAAAAGATTCAATGAAACGAACATCTAATACCTCTTTGCAAATTCGTCAGTGCCGTACATTGCATGGATTTATACGGCGTAAATGCACTTTTTCGAACGCCGTTTAAATTAGGCGCCCAGCGTTGGTATCCTCCGCTGCCACTTTTGCTACTATCTTGACTTCCAGAATCAAATTCATATTTGAAACTATCCACATTTTCTTGTTTTTCCTGTTTGATATCTATATTCTTGCCTTCGTGTTTAACACAAACAGCTGCTTCTTCCATTTCAAGCAAAGTAAATAAACATTTTCACTTCACACACAATAGTATATATCATAGATAAACAGGGTCTCCAGATTGAATTTACGAAAACCCCACACACGCCAAAAAAACCCAAAATGATTTTATTTCAGAAAGTAATACATACATATAATTGGATGAAAAAATTGAACAAATGCGTATCGGACCAAGCACATTGAAGGATTTCTTAGAGTAGATAATTTTTTGTTATTTTTTATCCTACTTTAAAAAAAAAGCAGCGGTTTCGTCATATGAATATTATTTTATAAACCGATTATAAAACCCTAAGCTTCCAAATTAAATAAATGTGACATACTCTTCAAAGAAAGACCATGATCTCATAAGGCTACTGTTTTGCTAAAATTACTATAGAACACTAAAAGAACCTGCTCAAGTGGTGCTACTTTTTCTATTTTTATACTTTTTGTCAATATTCTGTTTTTTTTTTTGGCAGGATTTAGATATGGTTATTTTATGTGAAGATGATGGTGTAGAAAATGTCTTCTATGATACGATGAAATTTGCAAATCAAGATAACCCATGTGTCATCTCTAAACTGGTCGTTCCTCTATAATAGAATAAGGGTGGCCCAAACGCAGCAGTGAGACGGTTTTAGGCCGTTATTATTATTATGTGATAAATAAAATGCTCGATTAGGCGATAATATAGTGACTAAAAAATAAATAAGAAATCTATTATTAACTAGCTATTTATTCAGCAAAAAAAGTACAATTACAGCGGCATGACTTAATTTTTTAATTTCTTAGGAATATTGCTATACTATATTTAACATCAACATCAAATAAATACTAAATGTATCCTTACCTTTTACATGTAACTAAAAATAATTTCAATATGGCCTTTTATTATAAATATTTTATATTCCATACAGTTAATAAGTTTGGTGACAATATATAACATATACATTATGTTACTAAAACTAATCCCGTTTATTATCATATATAGTGAGATAAATAAACCCAGTACGACTACATTTATAACATCATAAGTGATATGTAATCAATGTCGTCACAATAATTGTAAACAGACATGTTTGGATTTTATTTTTACTATCCATTTCATACCGTGTCAAATATTTTATGGCATTTAATAAAGCTAGAGGGAAAAAATACTGCCCCAATCTCCAAAGGAATTCTGGTCCCCAAAAACTCCCTAAGTGCAATATACCCCAAAATGGGATCACAAGCCCCAAACTGGAAACCCTGTAGATAAGTAGGGATGTAACGGGAGTTTTTGGCGGGAACTGAAAGAAGATGTGTTGAAAAGAGAATGAGAGTGGTATCCGATGGATTACTGTGGGATGCACAAGGTGGCTTCAGAAATGGAAGGGGATGTATGGATCAAGTTTTCTCTCTCCGCAATATCGTAGAGAAGCAGCTAGCTATGGGCCGGAAGGTTTTCTGCGGTTTTGTGGATCTAGAGAAAGCATTTGACAGGGTTGTGCGGAAGGAGCTCTGGGACATATTGCCTGGATATGGGATTAATGGCCAATTGATGCGTGCTGTGCAGTCCACTTACAAGGACTGTACGGCATGCGTGCGAGTAGATGGCAGCCTGTCGCCCTAGTTTGACGTCAATATTGGCGTCAGGCAGGGCTGCGTGCTGTCGGCTTTGCTGTTCATCCTATACCTGGAGGATTGTCTCCAGAGAATAAGATTGATGGATGTTGGGGTGCGAATGAGTGATCTAGTTGTAAGCACCTTGCTTTATGCGGATGATGCCGTGCTTTTAGCCGAATCACCATCAGAACTGCAAACACTAGTCACAATGATGAAAGATGACTGTCAGGCGAGAGGCTTACATTTGAATGCGAAGAAAACAAAGGTTATGGTGTTCGAAAGAGAAGAAACCAGAATGAATGCAAGGATAATGGTCGATGATGTTATGCTGGAGTAAGTGAATGAGTTTGTAGATCTTGGATGGGCTTTTAGCAGTGATGGAAGGTACACCACTGATATAGAAAGAAGAGTGAATTTGGGGAATAGTTTGAATGGAGCGTTAGGTAAACTTCTAGGCGCTAAGAACCTCAGCCAGAAGGCCCAGCTCGTCATACACAACGCGGTGCTGGTACCTACGCTCACGTATGGAAGCGAGAATTGGGTATGGAAGAGAGAGCATGAAAGTAGAGTAAACGCGGATGAGATGCGAGCACTGCGCAAAATCTGCGGAGTGACGCTCGCGGACCGCGTTCGTAATACCGAAGTAAGAAAGAGAGTTGGTCTGAAAGAGAGTGTCGGGGTGAAGGTAAGGAAAGGAATGCTCCGGTGGTTCGGGCATGTGGAAAGAATGCATGATGAAAGAATGACTAAACAGATATACAATGCAAAAGTGGATGGATGCAGAAGTCGTGGAAGGCCACGACACACCTTCCATGATCAAATTGATCGTGTACTAGCGGAGGGTGATGTCAGGAGCCTTAAGAACAGACGAGTGTGCATGACAAGAGTTATGAATGTCAAAGAAGCAAGTGAGGTGTGTAAGAATGGGCCTAAATGGCGCTCTGTTATTCGTGCCTACCCCGCAAGGGAACTGGCGTGAAGTTATGTATGTATGTATGTATGTATGTATGTATGAAAGAAGATGTTGCGTTGTGCAGATTTATTTACTAAAAATGTGTAAAATTACTCAAAATGAACAATAGTTATCCTACAACTGATAGTTTTTGAGTAGTAATTATGTGTTTTATGAGAAATGTGAACTGTATAGTCAAATGTGGCCTTTTGAGTTGGCACAAGAACTCCGTTGATAGTTGTAGCTGTGCTACACATAGACGAAAATGAAGAAACTATATCGTAAACTAAGATCTGGCTTAAAGGCCTAGCTGCCAAGCCATAAATCTAAATAAATAAAATAATTAGTATAATGGCATTGGCAGCCCGATCAAAATTTACAAAAATAAAGAAGCTTGGCTTGGCTTCCCTAATCGCTATTTGCTAATCACTTCAAACTTCAAAGTTCATAATTTCATTTTCATACAACAACCGAACCAAATCAAACAACGAAAGTATCAAATAATCTGAAAAAATCTTAATTTAATGTAACCTCAGTTTTATATATTTACAATATCAACAGAAGCAAAATGTCACCTGAAGATCAATTAACTGTAGAACAATTAGAAGATAAGATCGAAACTGAATATTTAACGGCCATTCAACTTATCCATACTATGTAAGTATTAAAAAACCACAATTATATACTTTTATTTAATATCTTTTTTAGCATACTATTTATTACAACTCTTCCAGATCAACTGAGTTTCAGCTATTAAAACATGCTACAAGCCCTGGTGGTGAGTTTGAAGCTAACGTTTTGGAGGTATGTGATTCCATCTCCCCCTGCGTAATTAGTTTCTGTGATGAAAGCAGATTTTTATTAAGTTCCTACATAGTCTCCAATTAATAAATAAGCAATAAGTTTAAAAATCATAAATACAGCTATAATTTATGCTGGGTTAAAGAGTGGTATTATGGTATATACAACTAAAAATAAATTGTCTTTAATTTTAGAGAGTTCTATCTGTAATCTTTGTAACACAGAGAAAGACAACAAAAGTAAACAAAAATATAATGTGCTTTTGCTTGTATAAACTTCTGAATACTGTATTTATTTGGGTAACACCATATTTTAGGAAACATTTTAAAACTAGTTTTCTGTCATGGTTTAGGACTTTAGTTGTTGTATAGCATTAGTATGTTACCGAAATATATAGTTACTTCCTATCCTACTTTGACAGAATTTAGTATCCTTGTGTTACATTATCTAGGACTTTCAACACAATTCTCTGCTATATCATTTGGATCCTTCAGAAATTATCCTGTTTTTGACTATTATCAGTTTCTTATGTTTATTTTAGTTATCAAAAATATGTATTCACTTATGTGTATTTCATTATAATTTATAAATTTCCCAAGAATATGGAAATGGAAAAAACATCTATTAAACATACATGTGTAGGTATGTATAGATGGACGTAGTGCGATGACATAATAATTATATAGCTATATATTTATTTTAATTTTAAAGTAACAAAATATTTTATTGCTGGATTTATTTAAATGTATTTACTTGGTTTACTAATTAAATAATTGATAAGTAAAATTAGTTTAACAAAAAATTGGGTCATATCAAAGTTGGTCTCTCACGAAAAAGAAAGTTTCCACTAAAAATCATGTGTTGTGTTAGATATAATTCTGGCACAGTAATATGCTGAGTGTAAATATAAGTAATATAATTATGTTGATATTTCTTCAAATAAAGTCTTTCTTTTCTTTCATAAAATATGTATGAGCTGTGACATTTTGTAAAATGATAGTGTCTCAGTTGATTTGACTGCTGTTGCTCTATTGCTATTGTCTATGATTATAATATGTACTCAAGTGTAACAGCAAGGAGAGATTTGGGTAAGAAAGTACTAGGTATTAACCAAAATAAGCAAATATTTGGGTAGGGTTTCCTCTTTATTGTTCAGCCTTTGATGTGACTATTCACACTGCACATTCAGCAATGAACACCGTCTGCACGCCACTACACATTTTATACGAAAATGCTACCCTACAAAATAATAACATTGCATCATTGCTAAAAATTGCAATTACACCATAGTGTTTCCAGGATCACAAAAACAATTATAATAATTAGTTCCTGATGCACTAAATTATCTAGGCGGTAATTTAGTGGGCTTATAAAATTAACTAACCAATAGAAAATGGTAATTTAATTATAAATTGAATCATCTGTTAAATCAACTAAAAATACTATTATCTATGATGACTGTCTATGTGATATTAATGTACACTATGGTTCTTATGACCCTATGGTGGATATCTTGCAATACAAGGCATGATTTGAATTCTTCACTCACCAAAACTTATTTACAAGTACTTTGCAGGTTGCAAGTTTGTAAGTTATCTCTGGTAGCCAACCTAAGCCCCTGCCTATGAGACTGACTTTGTATATGTAATTCCCAATATTATCTACAGTTAACATTATTGTGTGAAGATGAAATAAGACAATAACAAATATATGTACTTTTTTTTAATGTATCATTGTAGAATGCGGAGCTGATGTCAAAATTAATTGAAATGGGACAGTTGAACTTATCTGATTTGAAACCTCGGACCACTGGGATAAATTTAAACACAAACAGGCAAGGGTCATCTGCTGAACAAGAGTTGGGTGATTCTCAGAACATTCCAAACTAAACAAATGCAAAATGGTTTATCATCTGTGCTCAGTTTTATGGCCCCTAGTTTTCATACAAATCAACAAACACAGACTTTTACAGCTGCTCTGGATAGGCCATAAGATTGGACAGATACCATTGTTATTTGATTTTTCTAGGACTTCAAAATAAGTGGAGATAAGTGCATATTTTACTTTGCCAAGTAACAGCTGCTCTTTCTTTTCCTTTGAAGCCTGTAATCTTATAGGTAAAGTTTTTTCTAATCTTTTCTTTTAGGGTCTAACTGTTTTTAATAAATTATTAATGGAACATCTTTAATTTATGTATGCGAGTTGGAAAGTTGTATCACAGAAAGCAATTGCTAAAATAACAATAATAACAAAAAACTTCACACATCTTCATGCCTTAAAATATCAAGCAAACATTTCTTGAGCCGACACCTTTTATAGTTCGATGCAAACTTTATGGCGGCTACGATATTAGCTGTGAGCAAAGGCGTGCGCAGGTACAGTCAAGTTGAGAATAATTAGGGCTAATTAAGTTTCTACTATATTTACCGATTTAAAAAAGGAGAAATTCGTCTTGTAATTTTTTTTATGTATGTTCAACCATAACTTTTTTGTTTCTGAATTGTTTTTCATGATTCTTTAAATTCAGTAACTTCAGAATAGTTACATATATGTCATTTATTGTTGTTGGTCACTATATACGTAACTTAAAACGTTATTAATAATTTGCAAAATGCAAAAAAGAAACCGACTTTAAGAGTAACTAAAAATCAGAAATAATTCTTTTCTACAGCTTTTGAAGTTGGTAGTAAAACATAAAAAACCAACAAAATTGCAAAATACAATAACTTTTATATTTTAGTTCGCACCGATTTCAAGATGTAATAGAAAACAGTTATTTCTTCTTTTTACTTACTCTTGAAGTCGATGTAGTTTTTCTAGAATTGTTTTATTATATTTTAAAGTATTTATAAAATTAACAATAATTATTTGCAAAGGTATGTACTACCTATAGCCTATAGTTAGGTTCGTGGCAAATAATGTTGAAAGTAACTGACGGCTGTTTGGTGCTTATTAAATACGGGAAACTTCAAGGAAAAATATTTTTTATCTAAGTTTTCAACACATTTGCGAGAAAACAGTACAAAAGTACAAGGTACTGAAACACATAAATATCAGTCGAAAAGTCACAAAAAATTTATCATTTTTAACATAAAAATGACGCGCATTTACAATGGCGCCAGAAGTACGTGATGAAAATTAAAATTCTTCATCTCATTTTCTGTTTATGTAGTATTAAAGTGACAAATGTTTAATCAGAAACGTTTCTAAGGAAGTTCGATTATTCAGCTTATTTATTCTCGTAATATGAAACCACTTGGTGAATTCTTATATACTTTTGTTTCATCTAAGTATCTATTTCACCACACGGTGCACGGAAAATTAGGTACTTAGGTGAGTGTACCTATTTCACCGCCGTCCGTTGTATAGTGTGCAATTTTTAACTTTCGATCAATTTATACAAGCTTCGTAAATGCATTTTTTGAGCAAAAGACATTTATGAAATAGAAATTATAATCTTGTTACGATTTAATGATTATTGTTCATCCCGTCTAATGGAAAACAGTTACCGTTACTCATAGATGTTTGCAAAACCAGTGCCGGAGCCAACGCAATGCTTAAAGTGGATGTAATAGGAGGGATGGGATAGGAGAATGGATTGGGAGGATTGGATTGAGAATATAGGATAGAGGGAGTGGCAAGTAGGCCATCGGAAATCTCACTCATCATTTGTAACACAATTAGCTTAAGGTTGACCATTTCAAGCCGATATTTTGGGAGAGCGTGGTATCTTGCCAGTCAAGCTGGCCTTAAGAGCTGTAATTAAGACAATGAATAACAGATTGCTCTAAAAAGCGAAAGATGTAGCTCCGAAAGCGCTTAAGTGGCAGCCCTGATCGCCGGGGAAGTCCCGTAAGCGAGACAGCGAGTGATAAGCGAGCAAGAACATACCTCGCCCTACGGCGACATCGTCTCTCTAACATCTAAAATCGCGTTTGCGCATCGAAAAGTGCGATGTTACGAGCCGCCATAAAGTTTGCATCGAACTATACCAAAGTTTGGTGGAGGCGACATGGATAGTAATTGTTCTCTGTATAAGGTATAATATCCACAAAATTGATAGTTTTAATATAGGCGACTCTTTTGTGATATATCTATTATCACGTCACAGACATAAAGGTTGTCATGGACAATATATTTTGTAATTTGATACTTCCCTCTGACCCCACACGTCCACTAAATGATATAAATTTTAGTTGACCTATAGCTCCTATGCTTGTGATGCTACAGGCATTAATAATGTAATTATGATAACTTTTTCTTAAAACCTAAAAACCTCATACAACTAGTATAGATAGTGGAGTCTTCATGGCTGCATTTGCAACATGCCTTTCTTATTAATTGTCCACTGCAAGAGTACCTCTGCTTATGTTTTTTGCAGCTGCTATTTGGCGAATGTAAAAATTACCTTTAAAGTACAAAAAATTATGCAACGACAAGTGACCATATTGGCAACTAATATTTTCATTGATTCTTACTTAGTAGTGTATTGCATGTATGCAACAAATGACAAAAAATAATGAATTGCTATTAAAAAACAATGGTCTTTATTAATTACCATCATTATCATGATTTTTTTTATTTCTTTAACCAACAAAAAAGACACCTAATAATAATAATAATAATACAATGTAGGTATACTAGTAGTACTAGTAACCTTTATGACTTCCCTTAGGGCCGGTGGTTGAATTTTGACATTACTTGTATGGAGTTTATGTTAAATTTTACCCAATAGTAACGAACGGTCGGTAAGATATGAGGACCGGACATTTGAGATGACATAATACATTTGACTGGTTTTTTCACGTCGCTACGCCGCGTGAATAATCCTAGTTACTAGTTCTATGTTACTTCATAACAACTTAATTTACCGTTTCTTGTTGAGTTCACTATAATAACAAAGAAACTAAATCCATATAGTCTATATAACTGCCCAGCAAATCATAACGGTGAGTCTGAAGCCAACCTGATTTGAAGTAATATAATTAAAAAAATGTTTATGACAACGTAGGTATTTTGTTAATGAATTGAAAAAACGCGATTGCAACGCCATCTATTTTACTAATCCGTTTATTTTAACGAAACCACGTCCTTTATCGGTATAAAATGTATCCAATTGTTAACTCGGGTAGCTCTATGTCGAGATTCATTTAAATCTGTTCAGTAGTTTTCACGTAATGCTCTAACAGACAGACAAAAATTCTAAAAATTGCCTTTTTGGAATTTCCCGGTCCGAATTAACCCTCCTGATTTTTTTCCAAATTTTTAAACGGTACATCCTCGAACCATTTACAGATTTATTTTAGTATAGATAGATAGAATATTTACTATTATATTGTATAAAATGGAGTTTTTAAAAAAGTTTTAAATTTTGAGATAGTTAGATAATGGTTTTTGTGTATTGTGTACACTTTTATTTTAATTGATAAAGTGTAATTATGTAATCGATATCATTAAAGTAAATATAGTCTATGATGAATTGGATGAATTCACGTCAGTTGCAGAATACTTATAGAATATTTAATTAACTCGGAAATGTGTTCAGCACTAGCGGTCCCGACATTGTCCTGACTTGAAGAAAATTTAGAACCCGATTATTTAAATTAAATATAGCATATGTTACTCAGGGATAATGTATCATTCTAATGGTGAAAGAATTTTTGAAATTGATCCAGTGGTTTTTTAGTTTATTCGTTACAAAAATACAGATCTTTCCTCTTTTTAATATTAGTATAAATTTGGAACACCTTAGAGATAGGAGTGTTTAATATTAAATATTATTTAGGAATAAGGTGTCTGATGGCTGGTTCCTATATTTATAATGTTTTCTTAAGTTTTCGCGACTTGTATACATAATAAAACTACGTTTTAACGGTTTTAAGCGCTGTAATTTATTTGATTTTTGGTTATTCCGACGTTTTAGCCACTTTTCAGTGGCCGTGATCACGGAAGACAAAGATGTCAAGTGTCAACGAGTATTGTTAAACACTCGACATCTTTGTCTTCCGTGATCACGGCCACTGAAAAGTGGCCAAAACGTCGGAACAACCAAAAATCAAATAAATTATCGCGCTTAAAATCGTTAAAACGTAGTTTTATCCTATATTTATGTTGATATTAGATGGGTCAACCAAATTGAATTGATTGGTTGAAAGAACGCGACGGTATTCAATGACATTGAATGATTCAGGCTTACGTTTATATGGATCACTTTAATTGATTCATCCAAACTGAAAGACGAACATAAACCGTCTATTATGAGCTTTGCTAACTGTTCATTTTCCTTACTACTTACTAGTCAAAAATTTGGCATAAGCTCCATACAAATAATGCCAAATTTTTGCTAATGGTAAGACGAATAAACGAATCTAAGGTAAGGTATGGGAATCAGCCAAGTTTTTTTAATTTTTTTGTTTTAAAGTAATGCAAATGCGATATGATGAAATGTTATTTACGGTAAATAATTTTTTGTAGGAGCAAATAAGTTTGAATATGTAATTTTATTTCATGTCTATACAATGTGTTTTGTCATGGAAGAATATAAGGAATGTCAATTGTCCAGTATAAAATCTACCTCTTATAAAACTCCTAAATCCTATATGATTAGAGGATACTAAAGGTCATTCTTTTCTCGCTTTTTGATGTGTTTAAAATATTTTTATATGAAACCCATCATAAATAAAGTCTTACGGTCTTATTCATATTGAGTTACAGTAAGCCTGACTCATATTTGCATTAGTTAAGTAGTTAGTCAACTTGCGAATATGTCCTTATCGCTAGGACAGACATCTTCATATGGCCAGTTTCTTATATTTTTTTATTTATTGCAGGAGTTCAGCAGACAGGCAGACAGCCCAGTTGATGGAAAGCGGTTACCATCGCTTATGGACATTTGCAACACTAAAGGTGCTACAAATGCGCTGCTGCTCTCGTAAAGGAGACTGGAACCTGGTCACTAATGCCGGAACACAACTCAAGGTTGTTATGGCGACATACTTTAGACCAGGGGTGGTAGCCATCCAGTCGGACAAATGCTCTACCATAGTTATATCTTACTACGCGTTCATTTACCCTTCTGCCGATGGTGTAAGGCAAGCGAATGCATAGTTTCGGCTATTAGTCGACTTATTACTGTAGTGGAAAATTACTGTTTAAATGATGTTAAAGAATTAACCTGCCAGTTTCGTAAGTTACTAAACTAACTACATATAACTACTTTTTTTAAATTTCGTAAAATGTTTGAAATAATAAAACATCAAAAAGCCAGAATAGAATGTTACGTACATATGTGGGTATATAGAGTAAGTAACAACCATAAACAAAAATTGAGTTATTAAAGTGGACAATTTGGGGGTAGGCTGAATAATGACTTTAATATTACTCATTGACACTTTACATCTTTGTCTTCCGTGATCACGGCTACTGAAAAGTGGCCGAAATAAAAAAAATAAAAAAGTTCGACGGTTTAAACCGCCGAGCTTTTGTGAATGGCCCTCCTGGCATACTACATACTCGTATAGTATATTATTTTATTGACCAATAGCTCCTATGCTTGTGGTGCTATAGCTATATTGATTATATATGTTATATATAATCACATTATTAATATAGCACCACAAGCACAAAAACTTGTTTTTGATAACTTTGTTCTTAGAATGGTGTCATCGTAGCTGAATTTAAAAAATGTATCCTATTATAATATGTAGTATAGCTACATTAGTTACAGCTCTGGTGTTGCAAAAGTCCAAGGACTATGGTAACCACTTTCCATCGGGTGGATCGCAAGTCTGTTTGTACTCTATCGACAAAACACCTAAATAAATCAATGTTGCGCTCTGCGTCACCTTATCTGATGTCTATGTGGCCATTATAAAAAAAGATTCAGTACGTATGACTGATTTAGAAGTTTTTGAGGGGTATATTTTTCTGGCGGATTGTATTTCTTAGTATTCTTCTACTATGTTGTGAGTAGGTAATTGGCAAATAAATGACAAATATTAGTATTTGCTGTATTAATGTAACACTTCACTTTTTATCATTGTTTGTGCTCTGTCTGATATGTTTTACTTTAGGTTTTCCACTACAAAATGAATTATAAACATTAATAATAATTTAGTTATTAATTACTTATTATTACTGCCGAGGCTGTGATGTAACTTTGTGATAAGTATAGAATAATTGTATAAACTACAAAGGCAAATTGGTTAATTAAAATAAAATAAAAACAAGCTTTTATTTAATTGCCCTAAAAAAGAAAAAATATTCTTGGAGTAGGTACATCAAACTTTAAAACATTTTAAAATTTCGTATACTAAATTCACACAATCTACAATAGCGCGGCGCGACAAGTTCTTATGTTATATAAATTGTATAATGTTACAACATGTACTTCAAGTTTATTTTTTCGTATTTAGAACATTTAAATAAAAGCTTGTAATAAGAAGGTTTGACTTTGTACACATTGTTTTATTTATTATTCCCTTAAAATTAACAATAGATTTACATCACATTAATATATTTTTTTAAATTGGGTAATAAGAAACTATAACTAGGAAAGTAAATGTCCAATAGTTTTCAAGTATGTAGAAAACAAAGTCGGGATGGCTTAATCGTGAGTGCATGTGTCCCAAAACCAAAGGGTGGGGGTTCAAATCTTGGCCGGAAAGCATTCACCACTTTGCCGTTTTCTGACCTAATGTGCATATTGTTACACTTGCCACGAGCCAACGGTGAAGAAAAAATCATGATGAAACTTGGACATCGTGATAACCGATGTGCCAAACCTGCCAAGCCGCTTTGGACAAGCGTGGTGTACTTGTCCGACTGTCCGTTCCCCTATAATGGGCGACCCGAGTTCAGCAGTGTTTAGTTTAGTATAGTATCAATGAATTTGATTTAGAAAAACTGTCACACTTTTAGATAATTTCAACAAACATTTTAAAAACTTCAAGATTTTGTAAAAATCTGAATTTAATTTAATGTGTATTGGTGTGGAAAAACCTGTCATTGATAAGTATAATACTTGTAATTGTTAAAATTAAATTACGAATATTTAGATTACTACTATTTAAATGTTTTAAAATGCACAAGACAAAAAAAAATCGGCCCACCTGGTGTTGTCCATACAATCATATTTTTTTCAACTTTATCAAAAGATAAGTGTTGCTCATTGAGATATACGTTAATATGATCTAAGGTGTTACTGTATAATATTTTTATCTTCATTATGTATGTCGGCGCGAGTGTGTGAATTAATAGACGACGTAAGAAAAAGTATTAGTTATTATTTTGGATGAATACGGCTTCTAAATTCATCATATAATTTATAAACAATAATTAGTTCATGTTTTCAATGTTTGAATACGCGGATTTTAAGCGTAATTTTAAAAGCCGCCGGAGGGTAGTTTTTATAATTGTAAGTACGTGTTGAGTCTTCGTGACAGTACTAAAAAAGCGAAGTGCTGGTCGTGATGGAGGACAGTGTGTCTCAAGTCTTGGAGCAGAGATGACAAAACCTCTAAAATGTTGTGAGTATCGTTTAACCTATTTACCGTGTCTACCAAGCCACTCGGAAAGTATTGCGAAAAAAGTTTTTATGTATGAGAAACTGGCCTGTTTAATCTATTTTGAAAATATGATTATTTATAAGTAAATATAGGTACGTTACAATTTAAAAATTTCCCTCCACATTGTTTGCGAGCTAATTTAAATTATTGTGTGTTTACGATATCATTACAGGTGATGAGTCCTGGATTTATCAATACGATCCAGAAACGAAGCGCCAGTCGACGGTCTGGGTGTATCAAAACGAATCGACGCCTACCAAAGTGAAGCGATCTAGAAGCGGGGAGAAGATTTTGATTGCAAGTATTTTCAATTTGACTGGCTACTTGGTGGCTACAGTTCCATTACGGAACCAAAGAAGCATCGACGCCGAATGGTATACTACCAAATGCTTGGCAGAAGTTTTCTCTGTTGTGAGCAACAAGCGACTAAACATAAGGCTCTGCGTGCTACTGCTCCACCACGACAACGCGCCTACCCATACCGCGCTCAAAACGAGGGACTTCCTGGACAGTACGCCGGTCAAATTCCTGGGTCACCCTCCTTACAGCGTTGTCCTAGCACCGTGTGACTTCTTTTTATTCCCAAAAATAAAAAAATCAGCTCAAAGGGATACAATTTTCGTCGCTGGAAGATGCGCTGTCAGTGTTCGAGCAAGCTGTAGAGGAGGTGTCTGCGGTGGACTGGAAAAAGTGTTTCGAAAAGTGGTTCAGACGCATGAAACTGTAGAGCGGCTGGTGGAGAGTCCTTTAAAAAGATTTAATAAAAGAATACCTATAGAACATTTTTTTTTATTTTCGCAAAACTTTCTTATTGTCCCACGTATCTTTAATTATTTAATAGTTAATCTGTTGTAAATTTAATAGTCTGCCCTGAATCCTCATCAGTATTCACTTATGCAGTTACTATGTCTGCTTATGATTATTGTTGACCATTATCTTGTAACAATTGTAATTTTAATAGATTGTGTTGGAAGAGTGTTTTTGTAGTTTATTATTTGCAATGAGTAAACCTAGATAAGATACCCGTGACGTTGGCTCTAGAAGCTGAAGGCACCTATTTTTAAAATCCCGACTCCGCCCGAACCTCCGAGATCAGAAGTGGTGCTCGACCATTAATTAAATTTTAACCGGGAAGTTGGTCAAATTTAACTTGCAAGTTTTCACCCGAACATACATGCATACATAGGTACATCCATTGCAAGTTAAATAAAAGCTTGTAAAAATAGATAATTTGAAGGCTGACTCGAATAGCATTGATTGGTCTCCTGTCATCAACGCTGATGTTGTTGATGTCAAGGTTACTTTTAATTAAATCTTAACTGCCCTCTATGATACGAACGGCCCTTTAAAATTAGTTAAGGTCCTGCACCTTAGCTAATTTTTTGGGGAATTTTATTAATTTCAAATACAAAAACACTAGACTTACATCTATGACCTCGTTTGTTCGTTTGTGTGTCTTATTTAAGGGAAGAAGATGATATCTGACACTTGATTACTTATGACAATTGTTTTCATCTGCTTATTAAAAAATCAGCCACATTAGATAGTGTATTTTCCTCAGTCCAGATTAGGTCCTATATAATTAGAATAAGTAATTAATTGTTCAATTGTTTTTATGGATCTATGTGTCTGAAAATAAATACATTATTATTATAAAATAAAGCTTGAAATAAAAAGATTTGACTTTGTAAATATTGTTTTATTTAATATCCCCTTAAAATTAAGATGAATGAACAATAGATTTACATCACATTAATATATTAAAAATTTTGAGAAACAGGCATATATTAGGCCAAAACTATAACTATGTAGGAAAGTAAATATCCAAAATGTTTTCCATGTGTAAATGATTTTTTTTAGAATATCTTTTTGTCACGCTCACCAGGTATTTTATGGAATCTGAGGTACATCTGGTAGATGGCGTTGGCATCAGAATACTTTTACATAATTTGAGCAAACATTTTATACATATTATAAGTTGATAAAAAAATCTAAATTAAATTTTAATATAAGTTCGTATGGAAAGTCAGTATAGGTTCTGGGAAAAACGTGATATCGATGACTATATGTACTAATTTAAAAAAATTATGTTACAAATATCTTATCCTCTATAATCTGATCTGCGTTCGTTCCGCGGTCGAGCTTCTGTAAATGGTCAGTCTTGCATACTACACAGTTGTATAATACAATGGATTGAAATTAACCCCCAAAACCTCTGGCTACGCCCCTTTTTTTTGATAATGCAGGGGGAATGCCTTAGGACACCATCCTCGGGCCCTTCGGGGGAAGGGCCGGAATGTAGGCATAAAGCCTGCATGGAGGTTGTGTGGGACTCTCAGGGATTGCTTCTCCACGCTCGCTTCTAAAACGAAGCTGTCACGAGAAACGGCCGCCGGACTACCCACTAAACCTAAACCTGCGCCCCATTTATCGCGCCTTTATGAGGCGTCACGAGATCTAGCACAGATTTGCTGCACCATGACGCGCATAAACTCTATAACTGTGCCACCCTGGGGAGTAGAGTGAACCACTTCGAACAGCAGGGGGAAGAAGTCCGCTGTCGCCCCTCTGACCGCCGGCACGCCTCCTGCGGACGGTGTCCGCGTACGTGTCCTCCTCCCTCGCTCTTTCAGCGGCCTCCTTCTGCGACATGACGGATTCGAAGAAGGAAGAAACCCCAATCCAGGAATGTTGACCTTGGAGCATCACTTCGACCATGCTACGAAGCGAGCCCACAGGATCAACGACGTTCTCTAGGAGGGCCCTCTGAGGCCCCCAGAGGCGGCGCACTCCACGAGCGTGTGAAACAACGTGTCTTGGAGTGCGTCGCACTCGTGGCAAGCCGAGGAAGGTTCCCGCCCCGCGGTTTGATGCAGATACTTACACAAGTAGCCTAGGCTCTGGCTACGCCCCTGACCTAATCACTTACAAACCCTTCTTTTATAGTAGTTATATTAGTAGTTTACTTTTATGGGAACCAATTTTATTTTTAACTCTATTTTAATAATAAACTTGCGGCTAATAATGTGAAAAAAAGGGGTTACGGCATTTATGCATGTTCTAATGGAGTTTATTTTATATTTTGCATCATCAAACTTTTATTGTTAATCATAGAAGGTTACGCAGTAGACACTCTTTGAAATTAGGTACTGTAAACCCACACTTTTGCGGTTAATCAGTAATGTCAATATTTATACAGTAGTATAGTATACAGTAATATCTGTAACAATAAAGGCAAGAAAATATCTTCTTCCTCTTCAGCCAGTCTCTGTCCACTGCTAGACGTAGGCAACTCCAAGTCTCTCGTCTTCGTCATCTAGCCCCTGTCGGCGACCTTGCGCAGGTCGTCAGTCCACCGGGCTGGAGGGCGTCCTACACTACGTTTGCCGAGACACGGTCTCTACTCGAGGACTCGTTTGTTCCATCGGCCGTCGGTCCCACGACAGATGTGACCGGTCCACTGCCACTTCAATTTGCTTATCTTGTGAGCTAGACATAGCTAAGGTAACCGACCCATTGAGCGACTTTGAATTTGTGGACCAGTCCCACTGTCAGTGTCCATGTCTCGGCATCGTATGGCATAACGGGTAAGATGAACTGCTCGAAGACTTTCGTCTTCAAGCATTGCGGAATGGTTGACGACAAGACTTACCGAAGCTTACCGAATACCGACCAGCCTAACAAGAAAATATATGAATTAATCCTTATTTATGCCATTCATGTGTTTCCTATTGGAAGCACACATGGGCATTATAATAATCACAAAATAAGAAGCCCGTTCTCAAGTACTCATTACAACATATTTAGAGTTTGAATCGTCCAAATCGTTAACCAAGTTAACCGATTACAACGATAAATCGATTAAAAATAATACGACTTTGTGATCGATTGGTTTATTTTAAGTTAATTACTTTTTGTGTCACGCATATACCTCACAAAATCGATATGGAGCGCGAGTTTTATCTCGAATCGGGTCGGCATGCATTTATCCACGCATCACAATAAATATATTGAAATTTTTATTATTTTACCCATATAATATATATTTATTCAATCATTTTGTTTTCAATACATATATACAATATATGTACAATTATGTAGCGTTTGTTTAGTATAAACAAGTAAATAATTTGAGACTATGGAATAAATATGTTTTTCCCGAATCGAATTGAGTTAATGAAATGCCACAACCTTTTGGTAGCAACACTAAAAATAAAAATAGGATGCCTTAGAAATTATTAAAAATTTAATGTCATTTCGTTAATTCTTGGAAAATAATATTTGAAATAAGTTTTATAACATTATATAATGCGCCAGTATTATCGACTATATAAATTAATTCTTATTGTATTACAGTTTTGTCGATTTCATGTAAAGTTACGTTCTTTTGACTTTCTTAACTGTCAAATCGGGCTTCTAATTTTGTGATTATTATAGGTACTTAAGCTTGTTAACCTGATCTTAATATAGTACAATAAGAATTACAAATAATTAGGAATAATGTTATTACAATTAGATGTCATAATTTTCATTCTCATGTGAAATCACGATTTGTTCTGAATAAAAATCCATTCACACTTATAAAAATTCTTTGCAAACATTACTTTTTATATGGCCTTAAACTCAAACGTTCTTATTCATATTCATATAAGACAGTAAATAAATATAATTTGAAACAAGTGAAATATTTACATTAAAAATTATTCCCTGCATTTTGTCAAATTTCACGCAACATTTGAAGAAATTGATGTTAGCCTGTGTGGAGATTATTCATAATTCATACCATTGAGTTATATACATCATTGATTCATACTTATTGTGTTATTTGTGTAACAATTTATGAGAAACAGTTTTAAAACTCCTTAATCAGTAAACAGACCATTTATGCGTAGATAGCCTATTTATTGCTATTTTAAGATAACTTATATACCTGAGTGACCTTCGGAAAATTTTAGCCCATCAAAAGGTATTTCATAGAGAAGTGGGGAAGGGGCTAAGAGGGTCTGCGCCTTACTACCTGTTATTTCTTTGCATTTTCTAAGAACCATAGTAATGTATATTTTTTTACACCATCAAAAAGAAAAAAAATTAAAAGAAAATAAAAATAAATTATAAAAATACTCCCAAAAAAGATAAATAAGGCCGATTTATTTCAATAAGTCCATACATGTAAGTTGCCGGGGCTTCCCAGAAAGTAATCAGATGATACTTGTGTTGGGAAACCTCGCTCTTCCTATGTTTCATCAATTTTAAGACTATCAATTCGCTGAATTACAGAGAGTACTTTTACAAATATTTAAAGAAAATAAAAAAGAGATAAATAGATGGGTTTCGAGTGGTTGTGTCACGCAAGGGCAAGTAGCAAGCAAGTGTAAGCTGCGTGTGTATGTGTGTGCGTGTGTATGTGTGTGTGTGTGTGTGTGTGTGTGTGTGTGTGTGTGTGTGTGTGTGTGTGTGTGTGTGTGTGTGTGTGTGTGTGTGTGTGTGCGTGCGTGTGTGTGCGCGCGGGTGGGAGTTTGAATGGAACACAAATCCCTACTAATTTGTTTTGAGTCATATTGAAAACAATAAGCATGTTTCAGATTCAAGCTGATGTAACCAAGATGTCTTCCACTTCATCATAATTAAGGGTTAAGAGCCATTCAGTCAGATTTTTCTTACACTCATATAGTTGAATGGGGTAAATGTTAAGAATGCGATTAATTTTATTGTAAACGCGGGGGGCTTGAGCTACATTTTGCCGACTAGCAAAGACTGAACGTGCGGAATATGCAGGGGCAACTATGTCATACCGTCTTTTTCTTAGTTTGGCACGGTCGAAAGGTAACCCTTTGTGGTATTTCAGTGTCATGTGTAAGATATAAAGTTTCCTGACGGAGAGAAGCTTAGAAATTGCATACAGGGATTCAGTAGAAAATCTATATGGCTTACAGTGCATAACTTTTATCAAGGATCTTTGCGCCCGTTCTAGGTCCATAAAATATGACTTAGCTGCACCCCCCCACACCGATATACAATATATAATTACAGATTGGGCTAGTGCAATGTATATTTTATTCAGTAGCTCGGTACTCATAACGTGTCTCAGACATTTGAAAACCCATGTGAGCTTTCTTACCCTCCCTATGGTTAGTTCAAGGTGTGGGTACCAGCTTAACTTTTGGTCCACAATAATTCCAAGGTACTTAACAGAACTAACTTTCTGAATTGTCGGGCAACTGTAAGTACAAGTGAGAGGAGTACGACAAGAATGGATTTTAATTTCAAAGTCAGGCAAGGGCTGTGAATTTAAGTATGGCGCAAAGCATACATAATTAGTTTTTTGGGTGTTTAACGTGAGAAGATTCTCACTAAGCCAGTGACCAACTCTAGCTAGACCCCTCTCAGCACCCAACTTAACTTTATCCCAGGTCTTGGCCGTAAAAATGATAGCGGTGTCATCCGCATAGGACAGAATCCTCCCCCCGATGCTGCTTAGGTTGCAAAGATCATTGATATATATCAAAAAGAGCGTCGGGCCGAGAACACTGCCCTGCGGGACACCAAATGTGACGTTTTCTTCATCACTTAGAAAATTGTCAATTTTCGTCCCCTGTTTTCTGTTTTGAAGGTAACTACTGAGAAGAGAGAGAGCAGAGCCACGGAATCCTATCCTCTCTAGCCTACGTATAAGTATTGGAATAGAAACGGTGTCAAATGCTTTCTTAAGGTCAAGAAAGGCTACGAGACATTTGTTACCCTTATCAATTTCTTCTGTTATTGTGGATGTAAGATCCAGGATAGCGTCCTGGGTAGACATTCCCTTCCTAAAGCCATATTGAGAGGTAGATAAGATGTTGTACTTAGCTAAGTAGTTTGCTATTCTAGAGTTCAAGAGCTTCTCGATGATTTTAGAAATACAGGGCAGCACAGAGATACGCCGAAAGTTGTTAACGTCGTCGCTATCTCCCCCCTTATACACAGGGGTAACAACGGAGCGCTTAAGAAGAAAGGGGAAGACTCCAGTGTTAAAACATAGGTTGGCAAGGTTACTGATCAGAGGGACTAGGATCTCTCTAGTTTGTTTTAAGAAGAGGGTAGGGATTCCATCCCAACCTGGTGCACTCCCAGAGTCTAGGGACATCAAAGTATTTTCTACTTCCTTCTGGGAGGTGTCTAGTAAAACAAAAGAGGACAGATTATAGTTGTCTGTGTTACTAAATTCCGGAGGCACACTGCTATTTGAGATGTTCTGAGCTAGAGTTTGTCCAATTTTAATAAAGTAATTATTCACGTGGTTAATTGAGGCTTGAGGACATGATTTTATCTTAAGTAGGTCACCATTTGAGCTCTTGGGTGGCTTATAATGTGTGATGTCGTTAATGGTAGACCAGAGCGCCCGAGGGTTTCTTACAGATGCTATGATTGAATTTCGCCAATTACTGGATACTTTACGCTTCACATTGTTTTTGTACAAAAGCAAGACCGCTGTAAAGAGTTCATGACAAGCTCTGATATAAATGTAATTTATTTATTAATATAATGCCTGCTAAAGTGGCCCTATATAGTATATATAATATATTAATAACTAAAAAATATTAAAATACAAATATTCATATTATATATATTTATAATATTTATTATGCACAAATACATATAATACTTACATAGATAAAATTTATAGAGGCGTTTCAAAGATATTTACGGTGCCTAATAAACGATTAAAATGTCATCCTAATTTCTCTAATATCTAATTTAAAAATAAGTTTTATGTGATAGAAAATATCTACTTCATTAAAAAAAATATTATAAGTCGCAGTAAGACGAGCAAGTACTTCAATTAAGTCATAATTAGTTCTGCTACAGGGCACGTGAAACAATTTGTTATGGCTAGGGCGTGTTTTGAGATTTGGCACTGCCAGGGACACAGACAATTATTTTCAGAATATTTACCCGTGCATTCTATGATGACTCAAAGAACGTGGTTTTAACTGGTTAGCTTTAGCGTTGTGATTAGGAAAAGTAGAAAAATAATAAATATTTTTAACAAATTATAACCCGAGCGAGTTTAAAAGTGAAACCCTTCAACTGTTACATTCGTGCAAATGACGTTTTTAATTTATCTACGTATACTTTATTCTATGAATAACTTTTATCTGGTAATTGAAAAATCGGCCCTTAAGCATATAAAAAAAGTTAAAGGTTAAACTAATTACAGCGCCATCTAGTTAAAAACTGTGTCGTTTAGATCTTGAAAAATCGGTTTGTTACCCTTAATCGCTTAGTAAATGAGCTGGTTTTCAAGATAAATTGGTATATAGCCAAGGTGGGGGAACTCCGTACATCTCTCAACAAATCGGCCAGTAAAACTAAGACAGCATTTAACTCTGCGTTCGAATTGTAGTTGGTGTTAAATTCTGTTTAAAAAAGGTAAAAATGAGAGGTATACGAACATACCCCACTGACGGACTTGCCCACCTTGACTAGAAATCCTTTTGTTCTGAAGATAGACAAGAATTCTATTTCAGTTTTTTATGCACATTACGACATGAAGTTTATCAGTCTTATACACAGAGAGTTAGAGGAAGTATGTGACATCGCAGGAAGTTTGTGAGCAGTAACTGTATTTAAGACATGGTAACAACTTACAGACTAGATTTAACAAATAAAACTAAATCATATTAGTGTTGAAACAAGGCGGCTTTTTCTTTGAATTGTTGTCTCCTAAGGGCTTTCTCTTCGGCCTCCCGCCGTTTCTCCTCTTGCTCTTGTACAATCTCGCTGTGGAATTTGCTACTTTTCGCGAGTTCTTCGATTTTCGCTTCAAAAAAGTTCTTGGCTCCGTTCACGCCGACTTGGTCGACGTTTATTTCTGTCAACCTCGCCAAGGCGTTTAATCCGGAATCGCTTTCGAGTTCACCGGCTCGAGCTTTCCTGTAATATACAACATAATGCTCAATCAACAATAGAACAAAGACAAAACATATTTTGTTTTGTCTTTACCAAAACCCCAATAACATTATAAAGTATTCAAAAATGACTCATCGTCGGAAATTATTCTACTACAACAACGAAATAAATATGCATGAAATGATTAAGGTTGGACAAATGACTCAGTGCTAAGTTAATCACAAAATAATGATTACAATAATAAAGAAACCCATTTATAAATGCTAATATTTTTTAGGGTTCCGTAGCTATTTTGGGATACATTAAATAAAATCAAAACGTCCATCAAACTAGAAACATATATTAATACTAGGAATTGCCCGCGACGGCGTCTACGCTTGACTTGAAACTCCCGCAGTATTCCTGGGATAAAAAATATCACACATTTTATTACATTAAATTTGCTATTGATCAGTAAAAAAAATCACAAAAGAATTCATTTTTTTTTAATCTGGCCATTTTAAATAATTACCAGAAAAATTCCCGCGGGATTCCCGGGACAAAAAGTAGCGCAGAATTTAATTCTAAGAATTATCTGTCGATCAGCGAAAACCGCATCGAAATCGGCCCAGTAGTTTTTACGTGAATCCCGAACAAACAGACAAGAATTCTAAAAAAAAATGCATATTTTCTATAGTCGATTCCAGATGTTTTTTTAAATAGCTTCAGTGGTAAAACATCTTAAACTCGGTGCATTTTGCAATTTTGTTGTTGTCTTTTATATGTTACTTGGCAGCGACTTCAAGATGTAGAAAATATTTATTATTTGCTTTTTTGTTTCAAGTCAGTTTTGTTTTTATTAAAAATGTAAATATTTTCTACCTGTTAGTTGCTTGAATAGGTTTAGAAATAATATTTTAAGCGCCTGTAGAAATTATACTACTGGCATGCGTATAGTTTGCCTTATGGAGAGTGTAGGCGGTCGCCGCTCTTCAATAAGTGATGCTCCCGATTTCCTAGGATTAATCAGATCCAGACTTGGTGACAATAGGCACCTTAAGAGTATACACTTTTGAATAAAGAAAAATATTTGATAATCGGTTCGCAATTGACGCAGAAATCGCGTAACAAACATACAAAGAAAAACATAGCATAATTGAGAACCTCTTTCTTTTTTGGGTAAAGATGTAATTTGACAGCAGCGTGTATTTTATATGACCTAACATAAGACTAAGGCGAATATTTAGTAGCTTATGAAAAATTATAACAATGTTTCTTAATGACTTTTTTATTGATGAAATGAGATTTACAATTTCAACATCCAAATCAAAGTTGGCAATGTGGTACGCCCTCCAGCCCGGTGGACCACTCGTTTGAGGAAAACAGAGGAAATAATTTTAGGAGAAATCGACGCGACCTTCAGCAGTGGTCTGCGATTATTATTGATTCATTATTAATAGATATTGCGAAGTACAGGAAATGTTAGAAAATCAAATAGTAGAACTTATAAAAAGCCTTTACAGTGCAGGCTGTCAAACTTTGAAATATGCTGCCTCTTACTGTCAGAGAGGCCAAATCCTTACCAACATTTAGAAATTTACTCAGAAAACACTATTTGTCCATAAATAGCTATTCTGATTAACACATTATAATCATGCTAATACATTTATTATAATAACTTATGTATTTTGAAATATATTATTGTATACTTGTATATTTATGATTATGTATATATATATGTGTGTGTGTGTGTGTGTATATATATATATATATATGTGTGTGTGTGTGTGTGTGTGTGTGTGTGTGTGTGTATATATATATATATATATATATATATATATATATGTGTGTGTGTGTGTGTGTGTGTGTGTGTGTATTTATTATTAATTAAATATTATATATTTATTTTTAAATTAGTTTGAGTACTTATGTATCTATTGCTTTTTTCCTGCACCACCTACATCGACTGATTCAAATTTGTTTTTGATTTAGGTTGCCTGGAAGAGATCGCTTTGAGCGATAAGTCCGCCTATTGTATTGCCGAGAAATATTGTAAATATTATCTGTTTTTGTAATTGTATATTTTCGTGTGCAATATAGTGTTATCTCCCTCCCTCCCTCTCTCTCTCTCTCTCTCTCCCTCTTAAAAAACGGGTTTCAATGAAAAGTGTTTTAAACGAGATCCGTGTAGTTTATTTTATAAAGTTCTTCTTAGCCCCAACGACAAAAACCCTGGACGTTCGTCACGTCTACAGAACCTTTTAGCGTGCGTGGACACGCACATGACCTGTTTAATATCTACGTAGGTATATTATGATTAAACAGATCGCAGTTCCATAAGTGTATAGTTCATATTCCTGGCTTGTTTTACAGTTTGTAGGGCGATTGCATTTTAAAATTCCCCTGTTATTTTTCATATAGAGAAGGTACGCCCTATGGTACATAGCTAGGGAATATTATATCTAAATTTTATCTATAAGTAAGTTTCTATAGACACATATTATTTGAAATTATTTTAACTAACTGTTCAAACCACGAATGTTACTCTTCATGTTCTGGATTTTCCTATTACGCATTTACGCCCTATGCAATAATACCGAAGGACATTTTAAATGGATTATTAATGTAATGTAATGTCCCTTTTTGTTCTGTATCATCTATCCACTGTGAAGTACATGAGAAGTGTGAAGATTAACGTAGTGTAGGTCGCATTTCATGTGTGTGAAGTTATAGTGGTAGAATCTTTCTATCTGGCATGCGTATGATTTTTTTACTAAACTAAGAAAACCGTTTTTCGAAGGTAATAAATATAAAATTAAATCTATTTCGTATTCTATACACACTGTTTAGCAACGTGTTGTTACCGTTTTACGAACAGGCGACAAGAAACGCGCCTAGCTAAGATATTTTGAGTTCATCATCATCATCCTATCTTTAAATACCAGTTTCATTTGGAGAGTTCGCTTGGATACCTGGGGTCTGTTTTCTTACTTATTCTCTCCAATTGCTTGATGCTGACTCCGTTGCACACAATTATCATCTTTCTCGACGTCAAGCTATCATTTCTTGGGGTTAACTTATCTAACGTGACAAGGCTAAGGCAGCATAGATAGGCATCCTTTATCGCTTCATTTTTAAGCCAACGCATACCCAGACCATACCATATCAGGCAATAATTTTGGATTATATCCACCTCATACTGATCTCCTTATGTATGAGGCTTTATAAGAGTTATAAAAGTTCTTCGACACAGAAAGCAACGGTAGCCACTTCTCGGATGGGGGGGGGGGGGGGGTGTTGCAGTAACCTGGCTATTGTACTTTAGCAATAAAAATCAAACCTTGTACGAATGTACTGTGATCAGCTGTGATACATTCGATACGATAATACCTGTTATAAGCAAGTTGGTATGGTGTGTAAAAATAGGAAGTTACCTGTAGATCAGTAAAAATTCCCTGAAGCTAATTTTATTATCACCATCTTCGTCTACTTCAGTTATCATTGCCTTTAGTCCAAGATGAGTCTGCGGTGCGCCGAGTCGCTCCATCATGCGTTTTACTTCTGTTAAATCAAGAAAACCGTCGCGCCCTTCATCGAATCTGAAATTGTAATAATAAGAAGATATTGAATTTTGTGTCCATAATGATTTAACTGCGATAATAATACATGTGTTGAGCAAGCGTTCTTAAACTACTAAGTGTAAAAGTAGTTTACAGAATGCCAAAATCATTGTACCTACAAATTAAATATTAGACTGCTGCCAAATGGTTCCTACTAAAGCTACAGCCAAAATCATAAGGCACTCATTTACTCATTTGACTCTTAATACACAGAAGGAAAACCCTGTTTTAGCGTATAGTTAAATTATTGTTTTAACCGCGTACGCATCCAACTCACACGTCGATCACTCCTTCACTGAATAAAAATTTTTTATAACCATCAAACAGCAAGCTAATATAATAAATTTACTTGTATCTATACCCTGTTTTGACTATAAAAATATATAATACACTTTTTGAGTTCCACATTTAAGCGGAAACTTTATTTTTTGAATCTTTTTTTCAATAAAACAATTCAAAATTTCATTTCGATAGTTTATAGTATACATAATTGGCTGTAACATATACAGAAAAACAGATAATAAATAGGGTTCTCGTTTGGATATTATAATTCTAAAAATTTTATGCCCGTTAATATCCAAACATTCAGTAAATTGAGTGAATTTATGTCTATTTTTGGGAGGTTCTAATAAGTCTCGTTCGTCGTATCTATTCGCAAAACTAATTTTCAATATAACTTTTTTATAGCTTTTCTCATTGTAAAGATAACGTATCTCGAATAAAATATTATATGTTTTCTAATAAAGCGAATCCACAAACATAAAAAGGATCACGGGCTGTGATTTCGCAACCGTCCCTAATCTAACAATGTTTTCTTTTTCCAAAAGTAAAAAAGAGATAGCTATTTACGTAACTTTAACTGTATGCTTAGTAAATCATATTCAAGTAACAACCGTTACGTTACCTATAATACAATGTGACAGTGACTGGTAGGGAATGCTAATTTACTTTATATTATGTGTAAGCATTAAAATACCCAACACTTTCACTTTGTTTAGTTACCAAACGATGACACCCTTTTTGCTTACTTGCCCATCGGATTCAATTAATCAGATAATCTTATATCGTTAATATGTTATCAATTTTTATCTAATCTTTAAATACTGAGCTGACTGCTGTGTGAAGTGTTATATAATTGTATTTAAGTAACTTACATTTCCCATACGTAATTTTTTATATTCTCTATCCATCTATATAGATATATTATGTTGCTACACAATAGTGTAATGTAATCGCGAAAAAAAACCAGATGGATCGATCGTGTGAGGTATAAATCGTTAGTCAGATCTTGAAACATAATTAGGGTATTTATTGAAGTCAATAGATGTCAACCAGTGTGTAGCAAAAATTTACAAATAAAAGCCTGTAAAGTAAGATCTATTATTGGCTTATGTGTACTTTAAGTTGTGGGTGGGCGTAGTGAATAGGGGGGAGGTATACTTACCCCTACGACAACCCCTAAGGCCCGGAGGTTTTAAATTTTTTTTAGTTTATAAACATAACCTCACTTATTTTTGTTGTAAAATTGTGCCACTTTTGATAATAACAAACCGTGATTTGAGTTTATGAATGTACTCACGAATTGTTTATGAATGTACTCATGAATTACATATAACCACTAGAACTTTTTGTAACACTAAAACTGTTTTTTTAATGTAGAAATAAAGTTTCAAATTTAATTGACGCATAAATACACATTCATGCTAGACATATATAATCGATTGATTAAAAAATGACAGTTTTTAGTGTCACTTTTGTTTTTAATGGCTTGGCTAACAAGGTGTGATTATAAAAATAAATTAATCGATATGTCATTAATACTTATCGATTTGTAATTAAGAAATTCGAAAACTTGTAGCTCAAGATTTAGAATTAATTAATATATTGTTTTTATAATTTTCGGAATCGATATATTTCTATGTAAAAAAAATATTTTTGTTTGCCGCCTTTATTGCCCCTTTTATTGCCGCCATTTTATTCCTTTTCTCTAGTAGTTGAGTGAATGTGCTTTCTTCTGTTAATTTTTGATTTTACGACGACTTGTGCTGTGTTTTATAATAATTTCGATTTACTATTTATTTTATACATAAACTGTCGGTTATGTTAGGTGATATTCATTGTAACCATTTACTATTTATTTTATACACAAACAGTCGGATATGTTAGGTGATATTCAGACCAAAGCGCACGAGCCGAGCGAGCGAAGCGAGCGTGCCGCGGTAGCGGCCGGCGAGTGCCAGAACCGACTGTAACTATTTACTATTTTTTTTGTACACTCAGACAGGTAGGACGCCTTGAAGGTGTCATATGAAACATTTCTTTTATTTATCAATTTAGTGGACGACTAGCAATTGTTTTAATATGACAATGAATCAATATATTAATGATATCAACTTTATTATTAAATACAGTTGATTTTTTTTTAAATATTGGTTAAATATAAATTAATGCGATTACGTAAAAAAAAATATCGTCTTTATTGGTGGCCATTTTGAATGATTACTCTTGTAGTGTATATAAATGTGCTCTATTGTGTTTTTTCTTCATTTTTATCCAATTAAGTTGGTTTTTGGGTTATTTTGGCTCTTTTTATGTTGATTACTGGCTTTATTTTTAACTTTGAAAGGATTTTTCAATTTCGGACCTATAATAGAAGTGCAACATTAGCGAAAAAATCAGTGAAAATAAGTGAGGTTATGTTTATTAAAAAAAATAATTTCAAGATCTCCGGACCTTAGGGGTTGTAGTAAAGGTAAGTATGCCTCCCCCCCTCCCCACTTCACCACCCCACTACTTAAAATTCCTGTATAAAGAAGCTATAGATTTACCACTATATTGGTTTAATAACAAATAAATTGGTCAATTAAACAAAAAAAACTCGTCGTTATTTTATGATGCTTGTTACTTGGTGTATATTATCTACAATAAACCTAGTAGAGATTAAGAGCCTGATTGAGCCAGAGATAAATTATATCATGGAAGAAGTATTCTTCCTTGATGACTATTATAATAGTAGAAGTATAAGAAGAAAATTTTTTTGTACGCATGCATCTTACAACAGGTAGATACTATTAGCTACTGGAAATCTTAACTCGTGGCTTTGGTAAATAACGAAAGCGACGAACGAAAGAAATAAAATTTAATTATTAAACTTTGAAGTAGCAATTAGCAAATTGAAAAATGCAAGTAGTTTCTAAAAGTAGTACTTTAAATAAAAATCTGTTTAAAAAAGTGCTTTTGAAGATTTTTTTTAGGAATTTGTAGCAAAATGACGAAAACTAAATAGTTGATGTTCTTGATCTGTACAGAACACTTCACTGTGGAGAAGTGGACGGACATGCACTTGTCCGTTTTTATAAGTGCACTAGCGGGCCCGACAGACGATGTCCTGCTTTGAAAAAAAAATCTATAACCCGATTGCAGCGCCACCTACCGGATCCAATCCCGGGATCTACTCACACACATAAAAATAATTTTATCTAAATCCTACAACCCTACTCTAGCGCCCCCCACCGGGACCAGTAATCAGGATCGGTTCAGGGGTTTAGGATTTCGGTGACAATATGTTGACATTAGAATTTATATATTTATATACCTTGGTTATGAATGCGACTTCGTCCACAGTTGACTTGAAAGTCTCGCGGGTTTCCCGGGACACAAAGTACCGAAGCCTTTAAAAGATTCCCGTGGGATTCCGGGATAAAAATATCACAAATTTTATTACGTAAAATTTTCTATCGATCAGGGGGAAAATCGCATTCTAATCTGGCCATTTTAAATAATTCCCAGAAAAATTCTTGCGGGATTCCTGAGATAAAAAGTAGCGCAGATTTTAAGTATAAGAATTTGCTGTCGAACAGCGAAAACTGCATCGAAATCGGCGCATTAGGTTTTACATCAATCCCGAACACACAGACAAGATATCTAAAAAAATTGAATCGTGTTCTCCATCGTCTCTTTCTTGTATTCCAGTTTGTTTTACATTGATTTAATGCACAGAGAATGTTTGTATGTGGCATGTTTAGAATTTTATAATATTATAGACTAGCTTCAGCCCGCGACTTTGTCCGCGTGGAATAGTAAAAGAAAAGTGAATTAAAAAAACCCCCTAATTTTGAAACATTCTTAATTTGTGCTCCGCTCCTATTGGTCTTAGCGTGATGATATATAACCTATAGCCTTCCACGATAAATGTCCTATCTGACACTGAAAGAATTTTTTAAATCAGACCAGTAGTTCCTGAGATTAGCGCGTTCAAACAAACAAACTCTTCAGCTTTATAATATATTAGTATAAGATTGCCGCAGCGCTTGCACTTGAGTCGACATCTGTGTGCAGCACTACCACAAAGAAGGCTTTCATAAAGATGAGGAATGTAAATTGTTTCATATTTCCTTGAGTTTTTCAAAATTTTCCACTTTACAGTCCAAAAATAATGTAAGTATGGTCCGATCAAGTTTCATTTCTATAAGGAAAATTAATGAAATTACTATTTCTGCGTTAAAGGGGGTTTCCTTCTCCTGTATTTTCCTGTAACTTTATATACTTGTGATATAATAATTATGAAACATGTACAAATGATACTTAATTAATTACTAAACTAGGTATTTCTACAATAATACCCCGGTTGATATAAAACCGACATATTTATCACATTTTTTTTTTATTGCAGGAGATCAGCAGACAGGCAGACGGTCCACTTGATGGAAAGCGGTCACCATCGCCTATGGACATTTGCAACACCGAAGGTGCTACAAATACGCTGCTGCTCTCTTAAGGGAAACTGGAACCTGGTCACTAATGCCGGAACACAACTCAAGGTTGTTATGGCGACATGCTTTAGACTAGGGGTGGTAGCCATCCAGTCGGGCAAATGCCCTACCACCTGGCAAAAATATTATAAAAATTCCTTATTGTGTATGTAAGTCCACATAAACATTTTCTTGTTTATTAAATAGTAGAGAAAACGAGAAAATTTTCAATTTTAAAGTTAAAGTAGCCTGTATATTCGGGGTCTTTAAAATACTTTATTATATTGTTTATTGCTGGAGTAGGTACAGCCGACAGGCCACTCACCCGATGGACAATACTTACCATCGTCTATGGATAATTGGATCACTAAATGTGCTACCAATGTGTACTGTGTAATGTGTGTGTGTGTGTGTATATATGTGTGTACCAGTCTCCAAGGGTAGGACTGGGACGTGTTCACTCTTAGCCAATCACTGTTGAAGCTCATGTAAAATGACAACAAAAATCCAATCTCACATTCACATAAATTATGGATTTTTCTTATTACAATACTTTACTGGGTCCAAATTATAAGAAAATGTACTCTATTCTTATGTAACATTATTGCTAAAAGCAATTTCGTCTAGGAAACCTTTGGACGGATAATATCTTCGCGTTCAGTAAGACGAAGTGATTATAATATAGTAAATACTAGCAGTGTTCTCCTTTCTTTTATGATAACTTTACAGACATATTAAGTACGTTGTGAATAAAGTGTGGTCAAAATATCGAAATACACACACGAAAATTTAAAATAAAATTGTTTTATTTTATTCCTTAATATTTCAATGAAATGTTAAAGGTTTTGAACAATTTCGAAGCGTATTTAAGAGAGCAAAACTGTAAAAACGGTATTTTATAATGAGGCACCGCATAAATAGCAATTCTTTTACCACCTTATTCATAATAGTCATACAAGGTTTATCGGCTTGTTACAATGGAATTAAACTTGTTATTCATAATTGCATTCATAATAATTGATTGTTTTTAAAGAAGAATTATGTGCTTGTATTGAAAATTTAAACTGTTTAATAAAATATATCTTTTAAGACAGGCACGATACCTATCCCTTCCTCTAAACATGGCTAGGCTGGAACTCAGCAATGGAACGTTTATGGGCTAATACTGTTCTTTATTTACATGGATATTAGTAAATTATATGTATGTACAATGTAGCGTAGACAGATGTATATATACAATTATACGTCTGTATATGCCTTTAGTTTTGGTTACATTGTTTTGCAATGGCAGGTCATTTGGGGCATGCATCATATTTGGTCTAAGTACCGTAATAGCTCGTCGGTTTCTCGAACGAGACACGTAAGTATCAGTCTAAGGGTTAATTTGTATGCACAGCATGAACCAGTTTTAGTCATAGTGTGTTTTTAGCCCAGTTTAATAAAACTGTAAGTATCTATTCAGTGTTTGCCGTAGACCATTTGAGTGGAGAAGAAAAGTAGGAACACGGACCTCAGGATCCAAACAGGGTTTACTCCAGAAACAACCAGGAGTTAACGCTAAGGTGATGGTGTTGTACCTATCCAGTACAGTTCGAAATCATCAACTAGTTTTGATCTCTGATGCTTCGTAATAATCTAATTTGAAGCTTGGAGTCCTTTTACTTGTTTGTTTTTCTGTCTGTGATAAAGTTAAACCATAAACCTGCTGGGCACCAAGCTCCCCATTATAGGGGAACAAATGGTATATTATATATATTCGCTGTTTTCTCCGATCTGCCTCATGACATTTTCCCTCCACCTTCAAATGGTATATATAACTATGCAATAAGTTCAAAAAAATACCTAAGCCTTGCTAGGATTTGAAATATTGAATCTACATTATATAGGTATTTGAAATTTATGTAGGTAAGGCAGCTACGCCTCACTGAATTGTGAGTTATATAATTACAAAAAGAAAACCAAAATTCCTAAACATTTTAAATTTTTCAATATTACATAAAATATTCTAATCGATAGATTAATACAAATGTTTGTTTAATTCAATACATAAATGATAAAATGTATAATATCGCATACAATTTCTAGTTACATCACGATTGACACAGTTTTAAAAGCCTACTCCACGTTCTTCATATGTTTATTATTCAGTGCGAAGTTCATTGTACCGACACTCGTCTTACTATGTGCGTAATATTATGATTACGTGATAATGTTTGATAACATGATAACGAAAGATATTGTCTATATCATTTTCTTTACACAGGTATATCAAATTACATTGATTTAACTAAGAACTAGACGACCGTGGGTCACGGCTGTGGAAGGCGGGAAGGGTTGTCATAGGCAAAACTTCTACGCACGACTTATAGTGTCGATATTAAAGGACGTTGTAATAATTCAGCTCGCAATCTTAACTAGCTTGAGAAATAATTACGGAATTTTCACTTGGATACTATTTTCATAAGAGAACAATAAATATTTTTTGTATAACATTTTCTCCAAGACAGCGCGTAAGTCGCCTTCGGAACCAGTCAGACGACCTTTGCAAGGTCGCCACTTGCGACAGGTGAAATGTTAAGAAATCAATTGGCATAGAAACAAATAAAATATAAAAGGCCTTTGCTCAGCTTTACACTAAAGGTGTTTTATATTAAGTTATGCGAAGTTTGTAGGCTTTATTAAAATAAATCGTGAGAAATCTTATTCATAAACATATATTGTGGTTAAAACGCTCTGTAATTTTCCGATAAGGTGTTTAAAATTTATAGTAAAAAAATGTTATTGATAATCGTATATTAGCGGTAAAACGCTTTAAAACTCTTTGCTAATTTAAAACAGCTAAGACTCATGTTTAATGTCATTAATTTGTACGTCTTTATGAACTGTGTTGTGTTATTAACTAGGTACCGAAAATACAGATGTATTTATTCACGTGTCCCTTTGACGAAAAATAATTTACTTAAAAAAAATAATGTAAACGGACGAAATAAGAAAGTCATTTACGAAGACTGCGTCTATATAAAAGTATGTATCTATAATGATATGAAGCGAAGTTGCGATCGCCTGTGAAGGCCACACAACCTCAACATACATTAAACATTTGACTGTGATATATGTATCTCAGACTAATACAAGAAGCGTTGTGAATAACTATTTTATTAATAAACTAGAGTTTATCCCGCGGCTACGCCGCGGGTCAACCTCTGTGAGTGCTTCTTGTTTAAAGAGCAGGAGTTGTTCATACAGGTTACAATGTACTTAATTTTTATGTTAGTGCTATTTGCACTCGGAAGATTAATTTCATTTTATATAGCAAACTATCCCATTTCCGGGCATGAAAAGTATTTATGTCCATTTTCGGTATTAAAACTACATTTAAACAAAATTACTTACAGCAAAACCGATCCAGTATTCCTAGTCGTTTTCCGTGAAACGGAAAGACATATCGAGTTACTATCGCATTTTTTATAGATGATGAATGTTTATATCCATAAACTTGAGAAATGATTGGTCTTCTTATCCAAACTTTCAACCTTTATTTCAAACTTTCCTAGCTATATTTATCTATCCCCCCCCCCCCCCGTCTATGGCAACTAAATAAATGACAAAAAGAACAAATCGGACAAAATGGACAAAACGGACAAATCGAACAAATCTAACAAATCAAACAAATCGGACAACTCGGGCAAATCGGACAACTCGGACAAATCGAACAAAAAGGACAATACGGACAACTTGGACAACTTGGACAACTTGGACAACTCGGACAACTTGGACAAATCGGACAACTCGGTCAAATTGGACAAATCCGATAACTCAGACAAATCGGGCAAAAAGAACAAATCGGACAAAAAGGACAAATTGGACAAAAATGACCAAAATGACGAAAATGGAAAATCACAAAAAACCTATCGCACTTTTTGGGATAACCTTTACATAAATATATCCCATTATCCGGGATAAAAGGTATACCTTGTCCACCCTCGGTATTAAAATTACATGTATACCGAGTTTCAGCCAAATCGGTCCAGTAGGTTTTACTTAAAAACGGAACAAACAGACAGAGTTACTTTGCATTTACTTGCATTTATAATATTAATAGGGATGTGAGCCTGTTCAACTAGTTGTTGAAAAATCAACTCAATGTTAAGTTATTGTTTTGACTTTGTGTATAACCATTGTGTGCGGTTCAACGTACGGCAACACGGCTTACGTCGCGGCCTACTTAGGCTATTTTATTACAAACCAGCTGATGCCCGCGACTTCGTCCGCGTGGTGCGGTTTTTTAACTATCCCACGGGAACTCTTTAATTTTTCAGGATCAAAAGTATCGTATATGTTGACCAGGGATATAAGCTACCACCATACAAAATTTCATTTAAATCGGTCCAGTCGTTTCGAAGATTAGCCGGTACAAATAGACAGAGAAACAAAAATTTTGAAAAAAATCTAAATTCTATTTCATATCTTACATCCCCCTGACTCGGTTTTTAGCAAATTTTTTCTTATATAGAAAGTCGACCTCTACAATTTTATTATATGTATAGATAATGCTTACAATTATTATGAGTTTCTCAACAAGTAACTACTGCTAACGACTATGATTAGATGAAAACTATTCCAATTTGATCGTTAGATGTCACTAGTTTGTAACATGTAACTATTCATCGTCATTTCACATCTGTCGCAACGTTCTAATAGATAGATAGTAAATTTATTATAAACTTTCAATTTTTAGTCGATTTAGTAATAAAAATATATTTTATTTATGAAAACGTCAGTTATTGAAAATCTAGAAAATGATGATCTTTGACGCCTTTAGGTCAATAGTAGGTATAGGAATTTAAAAGCCTTTTCAAGCTGTAGTAGCGTAGTGGGTAATGCTTACGAGTGCCAAACTTGCATATCGAAAGGGCCGTGGGTTCAAATCTAGCCGGAAAGCATGCAGCACTTAGCCAGTTTTCTGACCTAATATGCTGTATAATAGTTACATTTATCACGAGCTGACGGTGAGGGAAAACATCGCGATGAAACCTGTAGGTACATCGAGATAACCGGTATATTAAAAACGCCAATCCTGTCATTCCCCCAAAAATCCTACAATAAAAAATGCCATGCCATGAAAAAATACTAATAAGGTGCATAAACAAGATACATTTACTGCTCTTTGAATTTCTTTCATGTTCTCAAAGGCATGACGTCATGGGCTCTAATATGTGTTGTATAATGTACGCAAGATAAATTTTTGGATAAAACTTAGTTAAATTGATCTTTAAATGATTATTATAAAACATTTTCTACTGTAATGTCTAACTTTATGCGTATGCGTATAACTTTATATATATGTGGCTTAAATTGTCTAAGGGCCGATTTTCAATCAAGAAATAAAAGTTATTCGCAGGATAAAATATAACACTTTTGAATTCAGTCAGGTTATAATTAATTCGACTGATAACTTTTATCTTAAGATTGAAAAATCTGCCTTAAAACATTTAAACATCATCAAATAGTATAATTCATTGCAAAAATTCTGTTTGTAATGTATGTCTGAAAATGATCTTCTAAAGAAAAACAGTCTATATGTGCGGTTTGCGTATTTTAATGTTTTTAGAATTACAATGCATGGAGTAGAATATCGTCGCTTAGGTAACAATACCGTACAAGTCAAAAATTGGACACTATCAGCGCATTCCATTAGTAGCTCACAACGCCCAAAATGCTCCGTTAGCCGTTCCACAAGGCGACCGCGGTCGTTGTGGTCGTCGCGAAAACGTCACTTATGACGTTAACATTTTCGATCACACATCGCTCACAACGGCCGTTCCACTTGGGTCTACAATTGTAACGCCGGCAAGCAAGTGGAACGGGATAAATCGTGGTCGTGAACGTGGTGAGGCTCTAATGGAACGTAGCCATTATGTTTGTACCATCATTGGATGCACGCGGAAAGTGGCTATCTAATGACATATAAAACATTAAATCTCTATAGAGTTAGAATAAGTTCGAACGCGTCTTTAAGAACCACAAAAAGCGTTCAAACTTACTCTAGGTCTCTATGAATAAGTGCGAATATCTCCAATTTTTGATTTGTGCGGTATCATTAGCTCAGCGACGATACTAAATATGGATTTTACGTAACTGCGCATTGCCAGCGGGCGGATTATGATCATTGTCTTGGCTTAGTTGTTTTTCAAGGTAAGAGAAGGCAACCTGTTAACCTACACAGGTAGCACGATCTATAAACTATTAGTAGAATTCAGGTTTGAAATGTATTTATGTGTCGATGGATCTTATTTTGTATCTTGTGTTTGATATAAATCCCGTTCACGATAACCTTATACCAACTATCAAAAGTACTCATATTTTGACAAAAATACTCATATCATGTTTATTTTAATTATTATTTTAATGTTTTTTTTATATTATTATTTTTAATTTCTCCGTAATAAATATAGTTAGTTGCTAGTAAGCAGTAGGATGGCTGATAAACATTATTTTAAATAAATAATGTTAATATTTTGTGATATTTCTAAAATTTTCTCCCTCTGGTAAATTGGTTTATGTTTATGGTTTTTATATAGTTAGGTGATTACTTCATATATAATTTAAAAAGTTTCAATATGGACAGTATAGGTGTGTTTAGTGGCCAGTACTATGGTAAATAAACATTTCAAAAGTGGGATGTCAAAATTTTTGATTATAAGAATTTATGGCGGGAACTGCAGACCTGTGTTATTATGTGCACTTTTATTTTTCTAAAAATAATTGAACGATTGTTGTAGGATATTGATAGTTTTTGAATAGTAATTACGTGTTTTTGGGAGGAACGTGAACTGTGTAATAAATGTGGCCTTTCGAGTTATGACAAGAACTTCGTTGATTGGCGTCAGTAAAAGTTATCCGTGCAGGAACGGAGAAAGAATACAATTTCCTGCGGCTCGGCGACCTGTCGTTAGAGGCGACAAAACAATCCACAGCCAGGTGGTAGGGCATTTGCCCGACTGGATGGCTACCACCCCTGGTCTAAATTATGTCGCCATAACAACCTTGAGTTGCGTTCCGGCATTAGTGACCAGGTTCCAGTCTCCCTTAAGAGAGCAGCAGCGCATTTGTAGCACCTTTGGTGTTGCAAATGTCCAGAGGCGATGGTAACCGCTTTCCATCAACTGGGCCGTCTGCCTGTCTACTGAACTCCTGCAATAAAAAATAAAAAAAGAACCTACAATTTGACTGAGCTACATATATCAGACGTGACGAGACGTTGGACTTTGAAGCGCCTTCGCCTACTTTTGTAGCGTACTACTAATTTTTGTTTTAAAAAGTTTTTGGCTGGAACTGAGTAGTTGTTATCCTGTGCAATTTTATTTTCTAAAACTGTAAGTACTTATCACATTAATTAAATAATAAGCAATTACTTTAATATATTCATTGTTTTTAGATAGTAATTACGTATCTATGTAATAATACGAATTCATTGGTGAAATTTGCCCTTTTGAGTTTGCCACAAACAATCGGTTGCTTAGCATCAGTTAAAGACCTATTTAATTTGTGCGAGCTGATGTTGATAATAGATAAACATAATTTATATTGTGTAGTATATATTTTGATTATTATACATGTACGGTAAACGAAAATAGTAATAATACCTACTACTCTTGAGGGCCTAAAGCGGCCGCTTTGCAGACTCGTGATACGAATAATATGTCAAATATCAAAATAAAATGGAAATTAAGCGTTGTCTTTCACCTACCTGCATAAACCTAGACACGTGTCAATTTCACCAAGCGATTCTCCAAAAGCGAAGTGTAGTGTTTTTGAATTGTTTAATCACAGTTCATTTAACAAAAAAAAAACCTAATATATGTAAGTATAACATCAAAAGATATATACTAGACAGTAATTGTTTCGCTCTAAGTGGCAAATTAAGATCATAAATTCATAATTAAAGTTGAAAACTTCCTTAATGACAGTAACATAATTGTTTAATATTATAAATGATTGAAGCACTTATATATTTTATACAGAATTTTTTTCATATGCTTTCATCACCTACATGTTTATCCATTAAAGTCTGAATTAAATCTACGTTCAATGTAAACAGTTACATAAGACTATCCAAAAAGTGGAACATGCTAACATTTTATAGTGAGTGATATGTTACAGCAATCAAAGCGGAACTCTTTATTGAACTGTCAGCATTAGTTTAAACTATTTTTCTTTATAAAGGCTAAACTTATTTGTATTTGATAAATCATTATCGTCTAAGGACCGGTTCCTATAACTAATCATTCGCTTGCTTTGCCATCGGTTGAATGTTGACATTACTTGTATGTAGCTTATGTTAAATTTTAACCGATAGTAAGGCAAATGAACGGTCGTTTAGATATAGGAATAGGGGGTCTAAGAAAGTTGATACTCCGTATCAACACAGTTCAAATTCAAACGTTTTATTCAATATAGAGTATATTTTTTGAAGGTCCCACATATAATAATTAACTCTACTCTAATGTCCACTGCTTAGCAAAGTTTTATGGCTGTTCAAGGAGAAGAAGCGGCAACCAACTCCCAAGCAACACGTCTAACTCAAAGCTTTTTATTTAATTTTTATCTGTCTCACTTTTTTTCAGTATAGAAGTAAGTTACACAATTCTTCGTGAAAGTATTAATAGAATTGCAGCAAACAGAACATAAGAAGAAATAAAAGAAAATATAATATCTCCATAAATTCATAACAACTCGATATAAATGTATAATAAAACGTAACACAGATAGGTAGTAGAATAAAAAAAGTTGGAGCGAGCTGCTATGGAAATACAGCTTTGCCATTAATATATTCTTTAACGGTGTAGTAACCTTTTTAAGCAAAGTATTTTAATTTATTGCCATAGGCTTGACGCTCTTTTTGGGTCTATTTTCCGTGACGACTATAGCGGGAATTTCCTATCATCCTTATTCATAATGCGATTATGAAAAACGCTTTTTCCGGCCTATATATCTCGTATAATTATTATGAAGAAGGGAGTTAAAGGCTAAGAGCCGTCTGCAGACAAACTTAGGTGTAATTTTTGAAATTTTTTAATGTCACACTAACCAGTATACATTTCTTGTGTAAAAAAAAACAAGCAAATGACTGGCAGTTCGTGCAAAATGAAGATTTCTGTTGAGATGATGAACGTCAACGGAAACCTAACAAACCTTAATAGCATTAAATAGAAAATTCTCCATATCTCAAAAATTACTCAATGGATCTCGGTCAAAACAATTTTCACTGAAAATATTCTTAAGTAATTTGATGAGACCCACACTTCTAACAAGTTTGAAAGCGAATTTTGCTACTTGACCTAAATAAAACAGTCATTAAGGAAAATCATTACAATTTGTAAAACCTGACTAATGATATACCACATCGCTGTATATAGGAGAACATACACAAATCATAACTTCATTAAAAAACTATAAAGCACCCTAATAAATTAAAGAATTAATCTGTTTATTTTAATGTTCAGATTAAACACATTTCCTTAAACATGGCCGATGTTTACAGCAACTCAGCGGGAGTCACTTGTTTTGGCATAACAAGCACGCGCCGTGCGTCAACCGTGCCGGTTTAAAAATATTTAAGTGTATAACATGGGTGACTAATGACGATTAATGTATTGTTGGTCATATTAAAGTTAAGGAGTAACAATATCGGTACCTAACAAATGAACTGTTATTAACATTATGTATTGTCTTGACGTCAGTAATTAATTCCAAACGTTTCAATGGGTTATTTCTTACTTAATACCTCTTTAAGTATAAAATTAATTGAAACGTTATTTTCTATAAACTGAGTCATGAATCATGATGGATATAATGCTTCTATACAAATGTACAAGGTGTATTAGATATACCTATTATAAAATACCTACATATTAATTTTCGACATAAAATTAATATTTTTCCTTACATACACATTTACTGAACTACACAGGAATATATAAATAATGCATTATTCAAAATAATACAAAACAATCACTATATTTTAGCTCCATACTGTTTCAGCTACACCTGGGATAATGTTAGTGTTAGTGACTATGTCACGCAGATGTAGCTAAAGGTTTTTAATGCGTTATTTGCGATGCGATTTTATTATTACAGTTAATGGCGTTAAACATTGACAGATAAGATCTGTATACACAAATGTCATTGAGAGCGTTATTTTTTACGCTATAAACAATACCCATTTGGCCACATTCACTAACATTATCCCAAATTCAGTAGGGACATGATAAAAACAGCTATCCCTCATTACAAGCGTAATAGTATATGGATGCCTCGATAAAACGAATGTTGGATTATTTCACATAAAAATAAGGCCACAATGATAAAAATGTTGTGTGCCAATAACCTAGACTCGCTGACAATAATTGTTAACCTTTGGGGGCCGCACCTAATAATTATTTAGTACGCAGGTCATCTATCTAAAAATAAACAACAACTTTACTTACTAACTAACTTATGTAGGTAAGTTATGTTCGACACCAAATTGTCCGTACTACTAACTCAATCTTATTTCGAGAAAGGGAATAGAGCGAAGAAATGTGAGGTCTTAACAGATTATATGCATGTTAATGGTTCCAGAATATAGAGAGACGGTAAGTCGCGCGAAGTGGAAATAAAATATCGGCCACTTTACGATACTTTACGAAAAAATATCAACTCACAGCTAATAAATAGTGATTGTTCAAAAAAATATTCTCTATGGAATCGCGCTAATGTATATTATATTTATCGCAAATTCCTGAGACCCAATTCTGCTATTAGTATCTCGTAAAAATCGCTAAACACTATCGTCTCAATGGTAGGTTTTGCTAATTGTACTAATTTTCATCCTTATACACAGTACAGTAGTTTCTGAGAAACAGGACTGACAACCACAGACAGAACAGACGACTGTTTTCTAATAGTTCCGTCTTTGTTAATAATGGCTACAGAACCTAAAAAAAATAGGAAAACAGATCTCAAGCTCTGAAGTGAAATTTTAATACACAACTAGTGGATATTATTAAATAACAATATACATTAAATACTTACTTCTTGAGTAATCGAGAAGTAAATACTTCCAATTTTTTCACGGCTGGTTCCAAAATTTGATTTACGATGTATCAAATTTTAATTGCATACAAATAAATAATGTAAAATTTTCTACTAATTGTAAGGTAATAAAAAAACGGACAGTGAATAAATATAAGCAACGAATGGGGTTGATACACAATTGTGCAATGATAATTTGCAATAAAAAAGGTCGTGGAATTTAGTCCAACTGTCGTCTCCCGCCGTCCGTCAATAAAATGATGTTAATAGACTTTTTTATATCTCCAACGTTGCTATCCAGACGTCCAATAAATTTTGCAATGTTATTCCGTCCACATATCGCTCTTGGAAGCAATTAAATGCGACACACTTTATCAGGTCCATTAGAAACGTCATTTATGGGCAAAGACCTCGCGCAAATAAATAGGTAAGCGAATAATTTGTGTACTCTATCGATATCATATTTTATATCAAAACACTGAATATTTTCGATGTTTGGCACGATTCCAAAAGATTGCACTTAACAGAAAATCTTTGCTCGACCCTTGAAGCACGATCAAATATACATATTTGTGAGAAAAAGTAAAAAAGTCTCCAATTATTTGGGTTTGAAAACTTTAACGAGTTCCGTGGTCATTTTGGGAAAAAGGGAACCTTTATGTTTTCGTAATGTGACGTCCATCCGTCCATCTGTCTTTACGTCACAGTCATTTTTATGCACAGCTACTGGGTACTGAATCTATATAGATTATGGATTAGGATTATGTAATCGATATACCGCTATACAATGCTAAAGTGTAAAGAAAATTAAGGGTGGCACCCAGGGAGAACTCATAAATCCCTATTATCCCTATTAACATTAAAAATACGAAAGTAACTCTGTCTGTCTGTCTGTTCCGTTTTCACGGAAAAACTACTGGACCGATTTGGCTGAAACTGAGTATATATATTTTCGATGCCGAGAATGAATATAGGATACTTTTTATCCCAAAAAATGGGATAGTTTCCGGAATAAAAATATATTTATCTCTTTGTTTGTTATGCTTTTACGAAAAGACTATTAGACCGATTTAGCTGATATTCGGTATATATGTAATTTTAATACCGAGAGTGGACAAGGGATATTTTTTATCCCGGATAATGGAATAGAATTTGGGACAGATTTATGTAAACGCTATCCCAGAAAGTAAGATAGGTTTTTTTCGTGATTTGCCATTTTGGTTATTTTGACCATTTTGGTAATTTTGGTCAATTTGTTCATTTTGGACATCTTGGTCAATTTGGTCATTTTGGTCATTTTGATCAATTTGGTCATTTTGGTATTTTAGTAATTTTGGTCATTTAGTCATATCGGTGATTTTGATCAATTTGGTAATTTTGATCAATTTAGTCGATTTAATCATTTTGTCAATTTGGTCATTTTGGTCATTTATGTTATTTACATTGACGGGGATATATAAATAAAACTACAACGAATTGAAATAGAGGATGAAAGTTTGTATAAAACTAATCATTTCTCAAGTTTTAGATATAAAAATTCATCATCTATAAAAAAAATATGTGATAGTAATTCGATATGTCTATCTGATAAGCTTTCACGGAAAAACTACTAGGAAAACTGGATCGGTTTTGCTGTAATTTTATTTAAATGTAGTTTTAATACTGGAAATGAATGGGATAGTTTGCGATATAAAATGAAGTGAATTTTCTGAGTGCAAATAACACTAACATAAAAATTTAGTACAATGTAACCTGTATTAGGTATTTAACTGCTCTTTAAACAAGAGGCACGCACTAGAGGTTGACTCGCGCCACGGCTTTGGAGTAAACTCTAGTTATATCTAAATAAAGGTTGATATTTTTTTGGGTGTACATATTATGTAGTTGTGGTATTCAGAATTCAAAAAGTACAAAGATGATTCATATTGAATTTGTTAGTTAATTTAATAGACGGTGACACGAAGTTTTGATATATGACGCAGAAAATGTTGAGAAATATTTTCAACAAAAATTACTTTAATCGAGATTTGTATTTAAAATATTGTATATTTTAGATTACTTTTTTTTTTATTCCGTCCTAGTTGACACGGCAAACTTCGTACCGCCTCAAAATCAATAAATGAAAAAGCTGAATGATAATTGCATAATGTTTCAACTTTAGTACAAAATGTTGTCAAAACTTAACCAGAACGAACATCAAAAGTTTGACATTCAAAACCAAAAAATTGAAAAAAGAAACTTCACTTTTAAATTTAATTTGATTTATTTATGTTATTGTTTTCACGTTCTTTATAATGAACCGATTCTTATGAAACTTGGTAATTTTTTTGTTTCGTTTTGATTTCTGAACGACTTTTAAATTTAATTGATTTCTAAACGACGGGACGAACATCAAATTTTTTGACAAGTAGAAATAGTTTCTAAGAGAAAGCGAAATTATTGTTTTTACATATTCCAAGTATTTTTTTCATATTTACTCACCTTTTAAACCTTCCCTGGACTTCTACAAATAATTCAAAATCAAAATTAGCCAAATCAGTCCAGCCGTTCTCGAGTTTTAGCGAGACTCACGAGCAATTGATTTATATATATATATATATATATATATACGTTGTAACGGTTTTAACAAAATTCAAACAAATTACTGCACTTAAAACCGTTAAAACGTAGTTTTATTATGACACCAATGACGTCATGATTTTGCCGTGTCTGTACATTGAAGGTATTTGAAAAAAAAACCAACTTGAATGCACTACATAAACGATTGAGAACACTGCATTTTTTTTAGATTTCTTGTCCGTTTGTTCGGGATTCACGTAAAAACTGATTCCGATGCGGTTTTCGCTGATCGACAGGTAATTTTTAGACAAACTCTGCGCTACTTTTTATCCTGGGAATCCCGTGAGAATTTAATTTCATTCAAAAAATTAGCTTATTCCAACACAGTTTTCACTAGAACGATAGCTTACAATTTTTTTTAGATGCTGTGGTACTTTGTGTTCAGGGAATCTCGCGGGAATTTCAAGTCAAGCGTGGACGATTATAGTAAGGAAGTCACAGGCATATCCTAGTATATATATATATATATATATATATATATATATATATATATATATATATATATATATATATATATATATATATATATATATATATATATATATATGGATTCAAATGACGCTGTAGACGTTTGCCTCTACAGAACCCTTTATAACTCATGGGCTTCCACGCACTTCTTAGATTTTTAAAACATATATTAAACAAATTGTTCCAGCAGTGAAAGGTATTTCGTTACCAGTTACCAATTGGTAAATGTCATGGATTTACTAATTTAGAGGTCTTTCTAAACCTGTAAATGTCCGTATACGTATTACCAGACTATCGAAAACTTTGTGTTGAATAATAGATGAGTGTGACTGAATTTGCTGTGTTATATTGTTAATAAAAATAGTCGCTCTTCCTTATTGCAAGTGAAGTGCAATATGCACGTGTTGAACAGATATCGCAACACACACTACCGTGGTTGCGAAACAATTACAATGCAAATTGTCTGTGAAACTGTTTCTTAACTTTTCTGTGTTCCACGTTTTTATTTCGAATCAAATAGCATTTCCCCTGACAAAAAGGTCGTCGCCTTTCTGTTTCAATTTGAATTATGCTTTTGATTAGCGTTCATATATATTGCTACAAGCCGATACTAATCCTTATTAGGTGTCTTATTATCCATTTGAATTTAAGTGGTCTATTGTTCGCGTTAATCTCTTTGTTCACGCCACTGTGAGACGTCATTAAACCTTCTTTCCTCTGTTGGTATTTCATGCGAATTTTTGGAAGCTATTAAACTGATCAATTAACGATTTCAAGAACCAGTCGGCGGCATTTTGCTAGGAGGCCATGTATAATTTACAAATGGATGAGGGTCGGTCAGCCGGGAAATGCGCCAGTCGTGTTCTGACCGCGAACGAGGCGTTACCTAGTGCACTTTCGGAGCGAATATCTTATAACGACGAACTTTGCGCGATTTATGTGATAACGATATCTGCCCTACGGTATGGTTTTGTTGTATTCGGCTATACTTGTAAGAGCTGTAAATTACGTGTGTGTACTTCTAATAAACTTTGTGATAATTCCAACGGCATTTTCGATTTTACATCCTGCAAATCCACTACAAATTCGTAAAAACATTCTTGCTTGAGTTTTGTTGAATCATGTATCTGTCATCAGATAAAGATAAAGCTTAGTAGAAACATCTACTAGTCTGTAATGTAATTAGTTGATTCATATATCGCTGTATACGTATAAAATATTTTTTATATAGTTTTTATGACTAATCCATGACCTGTGTTTTCACCTGCGTTAATTTTCCTGCTCTGATTCTTTCTGCCACAAAGTTGAATGCTATTTTACTAACATCTAACAACGAATGTACTTATATTTCTTTTTCTCTTTTATTTAAATCGATAAAATATATAATTTTTATGTCACATAGAAATATGCAGTTTTTAGTTGATATTGAAGATGATCGGAATTAAAACTAAAACAAAAACAGTCCACGTTCTAGTATTCTAGGACATGGATTGCAATAACGGGAATATCTAATTTTTATTTTCAAAATTAACAAGTGGTTTTTGTAATAGCATGTTCAAACGTATAAACAAATCTTATACTAATATATAAAACTGACGAGTTTGTGTGTTTGAACGCGCTAATCTCAGAAACTACTGGTCTGATTTGAAAAATTATTTCAGTGTTAAATAGCCCATTTATCGAAAAAGGCTATAGGCTATATATCATCACCCTAACACTAATAGAAGCGGAGCACCAATGAAGAATGTTTCAAAATTGGGGGGTTTTGAAAACAAATTCCACGCGGACGACTTCGCGGGCACAGCTAGTTTTAGATATATAAGTAAGTGTATAAATGCAATTACATACAAATTTCTTGTTTTGTAAAATCTGAATCATCGAAAAAAAATTGAGATCTTATGAAATGAAACAATTTTAAACGGTGTTGTTAATAAATAACTGTGTATAAATTGTGTATAAATTGCAACTACACCTTGTTTAGCTGCAATAACTAATGGATTAATTGCATGAATTGTTACCGTTTTCAACAACCATAATAAAACTTCAATAGGCAATATCCAGTTCCTAGTATGTACCAATAACAGCAATTACCACACCTATTGCGATTTTGTCAGTTAAGCAAGAGACAATATTTTAACATATTTAGTAACACATAAGAGTCCTCTACTCTGGTAAGGCCATGTTTTACGGAAAGTTGCGTAAAGATCAATAACATATATACTAGTGGGCCCGGCAGACGTTGTCCTGCTCTGAAAAATAAAAATAAAGGTCCCGATTGCAGCGCTACCTCCTGGGGTCCAATTGTTTTTCTAAACAATTCTCAAATCCACTTGAACACACACAAAAAATTTCATCAAAAATGATCCAACCGTTTAAGAGGTGTTCTACTGAACACCATGTGTAGGTATGTTACTACATACCTACACATGGACAAAAGAATTTTGTATTATATAAAGATGAACAAAGTGTCTGCTGCACTCGAGCAATAAATAAAATAAAAACTTTAAGCAAAGAAAGTTAAATAAAGTGTTATTTTTATTAATCTAACAACAATTCCGAGTAAATACATGTTTAGTAATATGACACAATGTTCCTATTACGTGACACAGTCACTATACGGCCCCTGGACACCGGATACGTTTATTCATATTCACTTTAAAAGGTGATATGTTAATAAAGTTGAATCACTATATAAACACCTTAACGACTCAATGTCATACTTCTTCCGCCGTATATAAAGTAAACCGTAAAATAATGAGTCAATACAATATGGAATCTTTACCCTTTCTCAAAATTAAGATAACGATTATTCAAACCTTACGCCGTGCGTTCTGAGAAAATATTTTTATTAAAATTTTACGACTAAGTAATTAATTTCTTCATGGGTACTAAAACTGTAATCGCTTTCTACCCATATTCAAATGATTTTTTCGAAATATAAGCTCAAAAAGTAAAGAAATATCCTATTTATTAAACATTCCTTTGAGTTTGTTTCTCTTTAGTACCTACTGTAATAGTAGATTGATAGACAAGAGGTGAAAGTGACCTATTTAAGCATGAGATAATTTGGCGCACCAGCGTAGCGAGAGCGCTAATAGTTTGAGTGCCTAAATAGGCCTTTCACCCAAAGTTAACACTCTGCTTTTCATTTCAGATATGAGGAAAGTAAATAAAAACTAATTCGTTAAACAAACAACTACTTCTGTAATGAAACCAGGAATTAAATCCATATCTAAATCTGATGAACTCATTCAATACGTCACATATCAAACGTCAAATATTTTTTTTCTGTGGCAGTCTATCAGTCAGTTTTTTTGTCATTGATGATAGTAAATATTTAGCTCAAATTTATATAATTACTAGCTGTCCCGGCAGACGTTGTTCTACCCTGAAGAAATAAAATTTAGAACCCAATGCCAGCGCCACCTACCGGGTCTAAATGTAAGTTATCCTATCTTTCAAGTCGGATCAAGCTGCACACGGTGTGCAAATTTGATTAAAATCGGTCAAGTAGTTTAGGAATCCATCGCGGACAAACAACGTGACACGTAATTTATATATATTAAGATGTACCTTCGATATGAATAATTGTATTCAGTATATACGTGGCCATACTATTGGCCATTCAGTTCATGTGAGAAATAGAAACGACCAAAATGAAAACACAACTACAAATAAGACCCCTTCACTAAAGCGTTGACATACCAGCCATTTTAGAATCTAATTGTTTGGTGCGCACCGATGGCAAGAGACCGGACGGAATATTACTCGTCACTTGGAAGATGGGGCGGCCGCTAGTGTGTGATGCACGTTGTGCTGAGACACTGGCCCCGTCACATCTTCCAACGACCAAGTCAGGGGCTGGCAACGCCGCCCCTTTAGCTGAAGACGTCGAACGGCGCAAATATGGAGCCTTAGGAAAAATATGTAAATATTTGTGCCGTGAGACATTAGTCCCCTGGAGTTCATGGGCAGAGTTTCTTTAAAGACATATTCATATTTTACCCAGAGAATTAGTATTGCTGAACAGAGTGGCAATGCAGCCAGCCTTCTGAGCACGTTTCCCGCTGACAGCGATCAGGTACATCATTTATAAGTCTAGATTGAATTTATTTAAGTTACGTTTATATTTCCGTTCACTTTATATATGTTTTATAATAATTTTAATTCCTCTAAGTGGTGTTTTTTGTATCTACGTTTAATGTATGTGTTCTTTGGATGTGTTGAATGTACTTGCGTGCCCACATTAATTTGCATCTAAAATTATCGTGGTTAACTGTAGGCGTAGATACCTTTTAAAGAGTAGGCGTTTCACCTTTAAACATTTTTGTCTCATAATCGTACTATGTGTGTACTTGAGCAATATGCAATTGTTGTTGAAAATAATTTTAGAATGTAATAAACAAAACATCATTGTCATTTCAAACTTCTTACTGATAGTAATTTATACTTGGCTTTAGCAAGAAAAAGGTAAATAACTCACACTGGAATCTGTAGAATCTTCAGTTTAGCATGCAGAGACTCTTTAAGATTAATGATTTACTATGCAACTCTTTAACAAATGATGAACAGATATCTTCACGTGCTTGATTTGCATAAGTCAAATGCAAATTTTAAAAAAATGACGTTGTTATTGGACAGTCTAACTGTGATTTTTTTTAAAGACTATTTAAAGCGCTCTTTGATTACTGTTCAAAAGGTCTTTTCACTAAGTATCTTGATACAAATTTAAGTTAAAGCTATAACGCTCTTATTAAGCTCTTTAAGAAACATAAAGAAGCGCTCAAACTTACTCTATTTATAACTAGCTCTCGCTAGCTCGGCTTGGGTTTTAGTAGTAAAAACTTCTAGCAAGGGGCCATCCACAAATTACGTCACATGAATTTCATGATTTTTGACCCCTCCCTCGCCCTTGTCACGGCTAGTCACATTCGTGAGACTTCTCCCTCCCTAGTGTGACATCACATATTTTGCAATTTTACACCAAGAAATGATAAAATTAAAACAGCAGTTCCGTACTTATTTTTATATCAATTTAAATTATTTTTAATAATGTAAACATGCTCATATAGATAGAGTCGGAAATATTTGGAAGTTTTTCATTAATAGTTCAAATTTCGTGTTTTAAAGCTTAAATATTTAAAAATGTGACGTCGCGAAATTTAGCCCCCTTCCACCTCTTGTGACACAATGCCAAACTTAGTCGGGGAACTAACGTGTGACATAGTTATGATCATAATTAAATAAATTGATTTGATGTTGGTAGGTAGTAATTGGTACGGAGCTGATTTCACGTAAATACAGCACGGTGACCCTAATAGAACTTTATAATTTCAATATTTCGACACCATTATAATTTTTAAGTTCTAAATAGTAAACAGTAGGTACATATGAGTGCCTCAATCGAGATTAATAAAATTGAGAATTAGTAAGTACCACGTATAATGCATAAATACAAGCGAATAAATAAACATATTATTCCGAGGAATTCATAAAGACTAATTTTTATAAGTATCTCGGAATGATTTATTACTGTTATTACAGTTACTGAACTGATTCCCAATAACATGAACACTATTTTGAGGTTTTTCTAAAAATTCTCAAATTAATATACTTTTTTCTGAGAACAATAAAACAGTTATCGCATTTATGAGTCAGGCTGCTCGTTGTACCCTGCATTGATTTTGTCGTGTCGTCTCATCTCCGGCATGAGTATACAATGCACTCACTTCCTTTGACATTAATCAGTTCATTGATGAAGTGTGGGGAAGTTTACATTGTTACATAATATCCTTTATCTTTAACATTTTACATGAAGTTTTATGTATGTATATCTCTAAGGCTTTGTACACATCTTTATCATTTTGATCGTTGCGATAATTGCAGCGTTAATTATATTTTACTATTCATTCACTTACCTTACAATCGCCACAAATTTGATGTTACTCATGTAAACTAAGCTTATTTTAACTTTTAACCGTTCGTAAGGAAAACGTTTAATAAGATATAACCACCATAGATTAATCGCATTAATTTGAACAAAAAATACCTAGTCTATTGTAAAGATATAAAGTGGATAATAGACGTGCAAGTAAGTACAAATATGTACTTACCTGTTTGGCGACCTTTTTAGTCGACCTATCACCGTAAGTAAGCGAATTTTCAGAAGCGAATAAACTCGTTGAACCATACGTGCTGTTTTGTCCATACTCCATTTATGCTACTACGCTATCATGGTAGAAAAATATGAGGAATGACAATCCCCTACTAAAAATGTAATTCTGGTAAGCTTCAAAGTCCTAAATATTATTTTAGTTCTAATCGATAGAAATTGAAAAAATACATATTGAAATTTTCAATTTAGGTAAATTAAAAGGTCATTGATTGCTAACATATTTCAGATTCTGTGTAAACACACACCACCCGCCTGGCTACAGTTAGACATTTTTCATCCCTAGATAGTATGGTCGCCACCCTTAAATTTTCGAGATTTCATGTAGCAGCATGCATTATTCATAGCTGGGCATTAACTCGTTAATCTGTTAATCGTTAATTAACGAAGTTAACATTACGAGTAACGGATTAACTTTTAAGTTGACTTAAAAATATGTTAACGGACTCGTTAACTTCCGTTAAATTTTCCAAAGTCCGTTAATCGTTAATCCAGCACGATCGCAATCACAATCTGTTTATTACATATAATACTCCTATACCCTCAAGCGCGACAGTTGAACGTCTTTTCTCCACGGGAAACGATATACTACAGCCGAAACGAGCCTCGCTTTCAGACGAGAACTTCAACATATTAATGTTCATGAAGGGGAATATTCATGTTATACCAGATGGCTAAATTGACAAATAAATTGGACTGGTTAGTATCGTTTCGTATAAGATGTAAGCGGTCTATGTAGCAATTCGTCTAAATAGCAATTGGTCATTATATTACTATCAAATCATCTTAAAATTCGTTAGTCTAATTAGTCCAGAACGCAATTAGTCTATCTTAATAAAATAAATTCTAAACCTTAATCCAAATGACTGAAAAAACATTGTTTGTCAACATTGATTTTGATTTGATTAAAAATGTCTATATTAAACACTCTAATAATTATACCCGTCTTTTTTTTGTTTCTAACCTATTAACTTCCAGAACAATAGTTTTTATAAGATGCATTTTTTATAACGTGTTAACGGATTGACGATTAAAGTTAACTTGCGTTAAATTTTCTGAAATGTAAGGCTTTAACTTTTAACTTTTTAATTGTTTCACATTTTTCAGTGACGGATTAGCGATTAACGAAGTTTTTGATTAACGGTGCAAAGCTATGATTATTATATACATTATACATCTTTCTTTGAAATTTAAGTGTACATAGACACGTGACGATTTTAAAAGCTTCGTTATTTTTATAAAATAATTACTGAACACTAAAAATGATACATATAATATACAAATCAATTTTTTCTAATACACATGACTAATCTCCGTGAAATTATGAAGAATCTTTTAGCAGAACGGATGAACCGGCTATAATGGGACAGTTGCAAAAGTGGTGTGACTATAATTATTATTATCGTTTTGAAGCGATGATAACAGAATAAATTATTATACCTTGTTTTTGTTTTTAACTGAATAAAGAACAATAAACAATTACGCGTGAAAAATAATAACTGGCAAACATGTTTATTTATAAACAACTGCAGTTGTTCTGATTGTGTGCATTGTCGCGAACTGTACCAGTTAAATTAACACACTATATTTTGTAAGAACACTGTTTTAATTATTGTTTATAAAACACAACCACACCCATAAAAATTACATATGTGTCTCCTTTTATATGAATGTACTCTGTACATATTAGACACTAGGATATGCCCGCGACTTCGTCCACGCTGGACTTAAAATCCCCGCGGGATTCCCGGGATATTAAATATCACACATTTTATTACATAAAATTTACTCTCGACCAGTGAAAAAATCACATTTAAAATCGATTTTTGTAATCTGGCCATTTTAAATCATTCCTAGAAATGTTCCCGCCGGATCTCCAGGATAAAAATTAGCGCTGATTTTAAGTCTAAGAACTTGCTGATGATCAGCGAAAACCGCATCGAAATTGGCTGAGTAGTTTTTACGTGAATCCAAGAAATCTAAAAAATTGCATCGTGTTCTCCCTCGTTTATATATAGTGTAACCCAGTTGTTTTTTTTTTAAATAGCTTCAATGTACAAACACGGAATATTTAGAATTTTATAATATTATAGATAACTGCAACTGTTTATTTGATAGAATCATCTTTGCTCTGACGTTTTAGAAATATATAAGTGGTATTCTCAAAACTATGTTTACAACATGAGGCCGTACAAATAATACATACATACGCATTACAGAGGTAACGTTCTAATCAATGTTACTACATATTAGTGTTGTTTCAAAGTTAGTTAACAGATAGGGGTTTCGTAGACCGAATATGTAGTGATGTATTCAAAATAAATATTTACTTCCGGTATCCTTTATCGCATTTGGTTCTGGTACCCACGCTCTGATATCGGTTTGAAAATGATAACATGTCCATTATCCTATTCTAATAATTGGTGTATATAACGTACCTACTGGTGGAAGCAGGATTTTTATATTATACTATGCGTTCTATTACTTTTACTATTGGTAGAAAATTGACACAAGTTGTATGAAGCCAGGGCCCGATTCTGCTATTACAATATGGTCAAAATAATCAACTATTGGCGTCATAATGTCTGTTTTTTATACAAAACCAACCATTATGACGCCAGTGATCGGTCATTGTGACGATGATAAAATGTAGAATTGTGGCCCAGTACTAAGGCAAACGACAGGATAATAAGATATAAGAAGTGGCTGGAATCACTGGCGATTTGTTAAGTCCCTGGTATTAAAAGGAATCTGCGTGGATACGTTAGCAGCATCCCATTTACCACATAAATATCTACTGATAAATCACCTTGCTCCGCGGCAGAAGTTACTAAACCATCGTTCACATGCAAACCTCAGTGAAAGTTACTTCTTTATGCCGTTAGTTTGTGAGACGTTCAGGCCTTGGGGTCTTCAAACCATCTACAAACACATCTTAAAATGCCTAACCTAATCGTCATGTGATTAGACGGCTGGTACTCACTTCGGATAAGAGATTGGTATGGCAATCTAAGGAGGTAATGTAGCCAGTCGTATGGTTACCCTACCCATAGAAGACAGTGATCTAGGCTCAATATTCTACTTATAATATGAAGGTAATAGAATGTAAGTAGAATACACATATATGATATATATTAAGTTACTATTACTACTTTGCCAGGTGGTAGGGTATTTGCCTGACTGGATGGCTACCACCCCTGGTCTAGAGTATGCCGCCATAACAAACCTTGTTCTGTGTTCCGGCATTAGTGACCAGGTTCCAGTCTCCCTTAAGAGAGCAGCAGTGCATTTATAGCACCTTTGGTGTTGTAAATGTCCATAGGCGATGGTAACCGCTTTCCATCAAGTAGGCCGTCTGCCTGTCTGCTGAACTCATGCAATAAAAAAATTTAAGTTATTAGTTTTAGTTATTATTTAAGTTAATTTTTATTATATAGTAATAAACATAAGTTACATAGAAAAAGTACTACACCATATTTAATGAACATCACCTGAAACGTGGCCTTCCCACTTAGGATTCTACTTATAGTCTTGTGGGACTATGGGTAGAATACAATATGATGAAGTTTTCTTTTATAGTAATATTTTATAAAGTCAGTGTAATAATATTAGTTCAGTAAAATTAAATTCAATATACCATTACACTTTGTTTTGGTACGTAACTGTGAAACACTACTTATACACTTACCCTAAATAAAATACACCTAAAAACGATATTATCATCTTGAAATTAACATAAACGTTATCGAATCTCATTACGATTTGCATCCAAGTATTGTAAAGTAAGACATTTTGTAATTTTATATTTTAAGCATTTAATGTGGATTGCATTAAACATATTTGGGTTTTAACAGCGAAAATCATTGGCTAAGGACAACAAACAGTACTTCTAATTTTAATTTCTTTATTAATATCTATTTTTATAGGATGATTTTAAGGTGGCTTTTAGAAGGTGAAGTTTGAGTTGACATTTTTGTAAAGTAAATTATGATATATTACTGTAAAAAAACTACAATCGGATTCAGATTGTTGAAGTATAAGAAGAAGAATACACTTATCAGGAGACAAAAAAATTTGGCTGAGATGTTAATGGGTATATAAGAATACGTCCGATCTTCGTCTGGTACTAATTTGCTTGAATATTATTCAATAATTATATCTATACTAATATTATAAAGCTGAAGAGTTTGTTTGTTTGTTTAAACGCGCTAATCTTAGGAACCACTGGTGCGATTTGAAAAATTCTTTCAGTATTGAATAGTAAATTTATCGAGGAAGGCTATATTATATTTTCAAAAAAACTAGGGATCCTTACTAAAAGTCCAATAATGTAACCCAAGGTGTAAAAAAATGTACCCGAAAAAATCCTTACACGGCGTGCGCTGCGAAAACTATTAATTATAGAATAAAACAATGTACTACCACTTTGCAGAACATATAATTTTCTACAAAAAATATCGCGTAACCATATGTCTAACTATTGTAGTTATCTCGCAATAAATGTTTTCTTTTATTTTTTTAAATAATTAAAATGCCGTCACTTCAAAAACTCTTTATTTTGTACCTTGGTATTAATCCTTATCAAAATAAATTACTCGACGAATGGACTAAGACGAATTCAATACCTTTCTAGAACTATTTGAATTATTCAATTCGGACGATTTATTCAAAAGATATCGCGATATTTAAAATGTAAGTATTAGTGTGGTAGCCAAATATACTAATATTGTTTGATTGAACACGCTAATCTCAGGAACTACTGGTCTGATTTGAAAAATTATTTCAGTGTTAAATAGCCCATTTATCGAAAAAGGCTATAGGCTATATATCATCACGCTAAGACTAATAGGAGCGGAGCACCAATGAAGAATGTTTCAAAATCGGAGAGTTTTGAAAGCAAATTCCACGCGGACGACGTCGCAGGCACAGCTAGTGATTTATATTAACACTAGATTATCTAAATCGACAAATTATGTAACGGACTATATTTCTTATACGGTTTCAAAGTAATATGTATAGACTAAGAAAGAGGTAGGCACTGAATATCAGTGCTGTGTCGAATTAACTTTCGGCACAGCAATATACTGAGTGTCAGCCTCATTTGTCCAATTGCGGCATACAACATTTAAAATGTTGTGATTCTTTATTAACCTTATATTTTTTGAATGTGTGTCGCCTTTGACAAATAAACGTTTCTTTTTTTATGTGAAGCCATATTTAAAATGATGCGAAGCGTGCCTTATTATATTTCGAGTAAGTAACTTCCAAGTTAATGAAAGTTGCGATGATGTAAAAATATTGTTGTGTAAATATGGCGTGTCTCCTATTCATTTTTGTCTCCCACGACGATGTGCTGTCATTTTGAATAATAAATTACTGTATTATGATAATCTCCACTGTATTTAGTTAAAACTCAATTATTTTCATATTGTTTTACCTTGGCTATACGTAAAAAAATAATATAGGTTTCATTTTAAATTTAAATTCAAGTTTTATTTAAACTATAAGTAAATTTTGAGTCATCGAGATCTAAATTCTTATTTACTCTATGAACACTTCTTTGAAACATATTATAGCAATAATATTTTTTTCATTGCTACAAACATATTATAGCAATAATATGTTTTGAAAAAGTATTCATAGAATTAAAGAAAAATGGCGTGAATCTACCCAGGAATATGCCTAATTTAGATTTTGAATTTAATTTCTTCTATGTAACGGATAAGTTGGAATCCCAGTACATCTGAGCATACATTATGCCTGTGTATTTCTACTACTTCAATAACTCAAATATAAAACTTTAATAGGTAGTTTTTGTATCATGTTTATAATAGTGTAAACTAATAATTGGAAGTAAAAATAATAATATTTATTTATGAGTTTCATTTCGTAACTATGATACTTCATTTTATGTAGCTGGCGTAAATGACAATTGGTTTTTCCCATAGCCGTGAAGAGGGAACAAATAAACATACAAACAATCTCGGAGTTACGTAATTATTTGCATGAATGGATGGATCAGTATGATTAAAAATATAATATGATTTGCTCATATATATATAACAGTAAATGTTAAATGCTTATGATTTAAGATACAATAGGTTTCTAGTTTTATAAATCGAAACTATTAGCGACGACTATGGTTTGTCATCATGATAAGTTTTTAGAATATTTCTGTTTAACCTTATCAATTTTAGGGATTTTTCGGGTAGAAAATAAGGTTAAGCTTTGTGGCCGCTATTAGTTAGTGAAAGATGCTTGTGCCATAGAGGCTTATTCATGGAAAAGCAGGTACTGCGTATACGCAATATACTGCAGTACACTGCAGCTAGGCTGGAGATGAGATAGAAGTGGGATGTATTTCCTTCGGCTCACGCGAAATACGCCCATATTATGCAAATGAGTCCCTAATTCCTCGATCTTATTACTGCTCAGATATAAACAAACACGATATAAATTCACAATTTAAAAGTACAGACATATTTAAATTTGTAACAGGGCCACTTATTCTATATGGGTCTTACTACTAAAAAGATAGACCAAGAAATTTCTCCTCAGTTGGGGTGAGAATGTTGATATGGACGAGCGGTATTACGAAATTTGACGAACGTCAGAAATTAATAAGTAGATAAGTTACATTAAGAGAATTTTAAAAGTTGCATCCATGACCGAAAAATTGGGGTGAATATATATAGGCATAATGAGGAGGGATGAAACTTGTGAAAATAATATAAACTGAAAGATTTAAGAAATTTATTTATGCGGAGGTTGGTATGACTATTTGTGCTCTGACAGTGTAGAATGTGCCAAATTAGCGGACTGTGGAAGGAAAATACATAAGTAGTATGACAGACCCAAAATGACTGGGAAAAGGTAAAAAGAAATAGAGATAGAAAGAGAGAATGGAAAGTACAGCTTGAAATAAATAAACACAGAAAATCAGAACAAAGTGAGAATTAAGTTTTCTTTTTACCTTCACGGTTAAGAAGGCTGATCACATAACATAATTATGAAAATAAGTACCCATGTAATTTTTTTTTGTCAAAATCGATTCAAAACTTATTTTTGACAATTTAAATACGTAGTATAAAATATATGTAAATAACAATTATTTCCTCATTCAAGTACTGCAATAAAAAGGTTTAAAGATAAGTATATTAATGAATGACGGAAAACTTAATCTCTATACTATAAATATTTTTTTATAGATTACCGTCATATGTAAATAGTTTCCAAACATGGAAGGTAATGTTTAAGAAGTAGTACCTAATTGTCACGTTATATTATGTTGCGAAAGGTATATATAGTAAATGGCAAATGTTTAAATATAATATTGTAATAGTGAGACTCACTTGGTAAAGGTCTGTTCGTATTGTTTTATTTCCTTCCTGGAGAATTCATGAAACTCTGTGTAAACATTGACGAATTTATATTTGGGTTTAATCTCGAGTCCTTCTTCCAATTTGTCGTTAATCTCCTGTCTCCTTGAAAGGATGCCACTTAATTCTTCCGTCGCTGCCATAGCTGTTATTTAGGCGCCAAAGTAACGATTTCAAATGTCGTTTTTTTCGTAAATCACCGAGCGTTCGACGGCACGAGAGGCTATTCACGGCTGCGACCTTACAAACACTGGTGAGGTGTAATACGGCCGGTTTGCCGGCACAAGTCAGAGCTCAGTGCTTCGCACTCGCTCACCCGACGATTCGTAGTCGAGTAGCGAGAGGATAAATCGGCGCGCGTGTGTGCCGCGCACGCCGTCTGTATCTTGCAGAGCAGCCATCCCAGGACACACAATAACCTCGAGCTAATCTGTGCCCAGGACTTCAGACACCCGGGCAACCCGTAGCGTGTTTTATTACGCACGTAACAGGTACACAGACAATTAATGTAGAATAACCTTTTAGGACAATGATTACGCCTAAAGTTTATAACAAAACAATTATTTCTTTATATATAGTCAAGGTGGCGAAGTCCGTCTGTGGAGGAACTCCATACACCTTTCATTATTTCCGTGTTTGAATATTTACGATGACAACAAATCACTCAGTGAAGCTAAGACACCATTGAATTCTGTCTTTGAATTGTAGTTCGCGTTAAATTCCGTTTAAAAAAGTTAAAAAACGAGCGGTGTATGCGCTCGTTTTTTAATTCAATGGTAATACTAATTGTGAATCTAACCCATTCCCGAACCCAGTTTAAGACGCACATAAAAATCATCAAAATCGTTGCAACCGTTTAGGAGTTCAGTGACAAACATCACATTACACATACAGAAGGATTTTATATATAAAGAAATAAATAATTTAATGAGCAAAATTTCCACTAGAACATAAAAATTGGCGAAAAATAAAAAAAATATCTCAAAAATAAACTGCAAGCAAATAACATTACTTTAACTGGTGCCACAAGTTATTCACAGTTCCACTTGCGTAAGTTTTGAAAGTATGCTATTCCCAATTATTATTTTTTTCTTTTTCATTATAATTGGTCCATTCTCAAAGTCTTTCGCACTTTGTATGAGGCGCAATCCAGCTTTGGTCGGCGGTTTCGAATAATATCATATAATGCCATCTTACAAAATTCTGAGGTACCAGTTATTATCCATTGGAAACATAAATAACATTCCAAATTGACAACAATGCAGTACCACAAAAACTTACGAGATGGCGCTAGCAGATAGAAGGCTAATAACTATTAAGATTGTGAAGATTTTTTTTAAAATTTATTATAAATGTTTTTCTTTGTAAAATCGCGTTTATGCAGGGAAGATAACCTTAAAACACAAAACCTTAGCAACAAACTAATCTAATATATAATTTGATACAAATCGCCATAGCCGTTTTAGAGATACACAAAGGAAATATCTCTGTGTGTTTGTATGTATGTTATGTCGTGACTTATTTTTTTTTATAATTCCGAATATATGTGTAGTAAGTATATATAATAGTGTGTACATATTATGTCATATGTGCTGGACCACGCATATTAAAAGGCTTCGATACAGCCGACTATCATTATTTTTACCATTTGCCTATTAAATCCTTAAATGCATTCAAGCGACAACATTGCAGAACGTCAGAATAGATCTTGTCCAAACTTTTTTTTTGTTAAATATTTTTTGACTTTTAACGCCTTGGTTTTTTCAGATTTTACTAGTTTATAATTCTAAAGTTAGACAGATTCTAAAGTTAGTTAGAGAGGGACAACTTTTATGACTTAAGCAACTATCTCTCTTTAATAGGTATTTTCTTTTTTAAGCTAATTTTGATGCTACACCTAGGTAAATATGTATATAGATAACGTGTATAAGTACATAAATATCGGACTAATACACTGCCATATATATAGTACTAGAGTTTACCTCGCGGCTGCGCCGCGGGTCAACCTCTAGTGCGTGTCTCTTGTTTAAAGAGCAAGTAGTACAGGTTACATTGTATTATTTTTTTATGTATTTGCCCCCGAAAGATTCACTTAATTTTATATCGCAAACTATACCACCCCCGTCTATATGTAAACTACATAAATGACAAAACTTGACAAAAATGACAAAATAGATAACATGGACCCAGTGGACCCAGTTGACCCAGTAGGCTAAGTGTTCCAAATGGGCCCAGCGGACCCAGTAAACTCAGTGGACCAAGTGGACCCAGTGGACCAAATGGACCAAGTTGACCCAGTGGACCAAGTGGATCCAGTGTACCAAGTGGACCCAATGGACCAAGTGGACCTATTAGACCAAGTGGACCCAGTAGTCTAAGTGGCCCCAGTGGGCCCAGTGGACCCAGTGGACCTAGTAAACTCAGTAGACCAAGTGGACCCAGTGGACCAAGTGGACCAAGTGGACCAAGTGGATCCAGTGGACCAAGGGGACTAAGGGGACCAAGTGGACACAGTGGTCCAAGTGGACCCAGTGGACCAAGTGGACCCAGTGGACCCAGTAGACCCAGTGGACGAAATGGACGAAATCACAAAACCAGTCCTAGTTTCCGGGATAAACTTTACATAAATCTATCCCAAAATGTATCCGATTATCCAGGATAAAAAGTATCCCTTGGCCACTCTCGGTATTCAAATTATATTGTACTGAGTTTCAGCCAAATCGGTCCAATAGTCTTTCCATAAAAGGATAACAAACAAAAAGACAAATATATTTTTATCCTGGATACTATCCCATTTTTCGGGATAAAAAATATCCTATGTTCATTCTCGGCATCGAAAAAATATATATATACTGAGTTTCAGCCAAATCGGTCCAGTAGTTTTTCCGTGAAAACGGAACAGACAGACAGTTACTTTCGCATTTATAATATTAATAGGGATTAATAGGGACATTAAATATTAATAGGGATAGGGGTTAATTTTTATTATACCTATAAACTTGAGAAATGATTAGTTTCTCACTAACACTTTCATTTTAGTTTTATTTTTGCGATAAAAAGTATGGTCAAGTGACCAAAATGGCCTAAATGGCCCAAAATTACCGAATTGACTGAAATGGCAAAATGACCAAAAAGGCCAAAATGACCGACATGGCCAAAATGATCAAAAAGGCCAAAATGACCAAAAAGGCCAAAATGACCGACATGGCCAAAATGATCAAAAAGGCTAAAATGACCAAAAAGGCCAAAATGGCCAAAATGACCGAAATGGCCAAAATGACCGAAATGGCCAAAATTACCAAAATGGCCGAAATGACTAAAATTACCAAAATGACCAACATGGCGAAAATGACCAAAAAGGCCAAAATGACTGAAATGACCAAAAAGGCCAAAATGACCAAAATGACCAACATGACGAAAATGACCAAAATGACTAAAATCACCAAAATGACCAAGAAGGCCAAAATGAACAAAAAGGCCAAAATGACTGAAATGACCAAAAAGGCCAAATGACCGAAATAGCCAAAATGACCAAAATAACCGAAATGGCTAAAATGACCAAAATGACTAAAATGGCCAAAATGACCAAAATTGCCAAATTAACCAAAATAAATAAAATGGCCTAAATGGCCAAAATGACCGAAAAGGCCAAAATGAAAAGTATCCCATGTCCACCCTCGGTATTTAATTCACATACGTACCGAATTTCAGCCAAATCGGCCCATTAGTTTTTCCGTAAAAGCATAACAAACAAACAGACAAATATATTTTTATCCCGGAAACTATCCCATTTTCCGGGATAAAAAGTATCCTATATTCATTCTCGGCATCGAAAATATATATATACTGAGTTTCAGCCAAATCAGTCCAGTAGTTTTTACGTGAAAACGGAACAGACAGACAGACAGACACAGTTACTTTCGCATTTATAATATTAATAGGGATGTACTATTCCCAGTACCAAATGAACTTTAGTGTATTCTTATTTTTGTATATTTGTTTACACAATGCATAAAACCGCAAAATAAATGGTCAATATAAAGGATACCTATACTGTGATGTTTATTTTCTAAGTAATTTATGATAGTTTCAAAAGTGACTAATGCGTATTGCAAGGCATGATATTTTGGCAACTAGGCCTTTAAGCCAGGCGCCGTTGTATTGTAGGCTACAATCGACGTCATTCAACAGAGTTCTTGTGAAAACTCGAAAGGCCACATTTGGCTATATAGTTCACATTTCTCGCAAAAACACATAATTACTACTCAAAAACTATCAATATCCTACCACTATTGTTCATTATAAAGTAATGTTACACATTTTTAGAAAATAAAACTGCAAGGCACGACGTCCGATTTCAGTTCCCGCCAAAAAATCTCCAAGGCATGATATTCAATTTACGAGACAAACATAAAAATTTGATTTACTTAAGAGTCCTCTACATTCTCTCGAAGTTCTCGTGTTCTTTTCTTGTGTTCTCATGATGTTCTCGGGAGAATCTGGAGCGCCTATTACATTAGAAGATGTAGTCTGTTACATTTTTAGTGGAGACTTCGGTGATATTACGATTTTTTATATTGTGAGCATGGCCGCCGCCAGAATTACCTGCTTTAAGGGAGGTGCAGCTACACATTATACTATTAACCTTAATATAAAATACAGAATTATTACATATATTTTATGTAGTAGGTACTAGGATACGCCCGTGACTTCGTCCACGCTTGACTTGAAATTCCTGCGGGATTCCCGGAGCACAAAGTATCGCAGTATTTTAAAAATGTAAGCTATCGTTTTAGTGAAAACTGTATCAGAATAAGCCAATTTTTATGCACCCGTACAACATCAAATCACTCCCGGGAGAATACCCGGAATAAAAAAATATCACACATTTTATTACATTAAATTTGCTATATATCAGTGAAAAAATCGCGTTGAAATTTGATTTTTTTTCAACCTGGCCATTTTAAATCATTTCCAGTGTAGTGGTACACTTACAAGCCGATAGATGGAGCTGTGCAATAATTGAGGTAGAAAACGATTCCCGAAACGTACAAAGAATATATACAAAATTTCCAAGAACAATAAAAGTTTTATATATATAGTATTATTTATATTATCTATGAATAGAAGAGCCTAGGCCTGTGAGGAGCAACAATAGTCTCGCTGGACGATCTTTCTTTGAGACGGAAGAGCATTCCATCCCGCTCCTCCACTTAATCGGGACATCCCTAAACCAGAAAAATTATCGCAGGATTCCCGGGACAAAAAGCAGCGCAAAGTTCAAGTCTAAGAATTACCCGTCGATCAGCGAAACGAAAGCCGCATCGAAATCGGCCCCGTAGTTTTTGCGTGAATCCCGAATAAACAGAGGGACCGACAAACAGACAAGAAATCTAAAAAAATGCATTGTTTTCTCCATCGTTTATAATTATAATCTATTCCAATTGTTTTTTTTTAAGATGTTTAGAATTTTATAATATTATAGATAGATACTACATAGATAAATGTAATGTCAAATTCTAATGGGACGGGAGACGCTAGGCTAAGCATCTTGTCCATCCCTGTGAGCTCGCTTCGTAGCATGGTCGAAGCGATGCTCCAAGGTCAATATTGCTGGCTTGCGGTTTTCTCCTGCGAATCCGTCATATCGCAGAAGGAGGCCGCTAAAAGAGCGAGGGAGGAGGACGCGTACGCGGACCTCGTCCGCAGGAGGCGGACTGGCGGTCGCAGGCGCCGCTACGCGCATCTCCTCCTCCCATAGTTACCGTCACAGGGGGCCGTTGTCACGGGGGTGACAGCGGACTCCCCCCCCCCCCCTGCTGTACGAAGTGGGTCACTCTGCTCCCCGGGGTGGCCCAGTTACAGAGCGTAGGGGCGTCATGGTGCAGTTACTCTGTACGAGATCCCGTGACGCCCCGTAAAAGCGCTATAAACGGCGCGCAGGCTTAGGTGTAATAGGTAGATTGGCGGCCGTTTCTCGCGACAGCTTCGTTTTAGAACAGAGACAACCGGTCCCTGAGAGTCCCACACACCCTCGATGCAGGCCTTATGCTTGCATTTTGGCCATTCCCCCGAATGACCCGAAGATGGTGTCCAAAGACATTCCCCCTGCTTTATCAAAAAAAAAAGCAACTTGTCCGTGCAACATGCTGAATAGAGAAGAATACTGAATTTATTGACATGGCGATGAATAGGTTTGGACAGCAACTTTCAGATTTTATTCAAACAGTAACCTTACAAAGAAAAATTAAGTGAGTCAAAGATTTTTCATTCATGACAACGTGCAAGCGCACCCCCTTGAACCCTGCTTCCGGTGCCCATGATTGTAATAATGATAATTATTACATGCTTTCCAAATAAATTCAAACATGATTTTTTTTAAACAAGCTTTTATGTAAATGCTCAAAAAACAAAAATTTTAACTCGAAGTATACCTACATCAGACCAATCATTTATTATAGTCAGATCAAAAAATTGTACATTAAAATAAAAGCAACATCAATAACTTTTACTGGGCTAACCGCTAATACATCATTCCATGTAACTACCTACTACCCACCTACCTACCCTACTCACTCCATTAATTTAAATAATGAAACATGATATAATTAAACTGAATCTCTAGGGTAATACATTTTTATATAATAATATAAGGACACCAAATGTAAACGTTAATAATAATTAGTGTAATTTAATAATTTTTACTTAACATCATCAAGGGGAAATGGAAATTCAAATTCGACAAACCTAACCTATACCAATAAATAAAATTAAAGTGAAAGCACACACACAGACACGATACCTACCTAATAATCGTAAATTACTGTTTACTGATATTTTATTTTTGAATCGGTCTGAAAATTTGTTTAAAATAGCCTCCATTATCGGCTTACAAATCAATGTAATTTTAAGTATTAAAACAGAGTTTTATTTGAATTTTACTTGTATGTTTCATTTTGGTACTTTGCAGGGGTCAGAAGATGAATAGTAATACTTTATAGCATAACATTAAAATATAGTTTAAGAGACATAAGTACAGAAAACAATAGGCGGTATTATCACTAAAGGCAATTTCTTCCAGACAACCTTAGGATGGACTAGAAATGTTTGTGAGACATGTGGGTTTTGTAATATGACTAAGATGTAGAAATAAAACAGAATGTAGGTATATTTTTAAATGGGAATAAACATAATAATAAGACAAAAATATATTTTACATAGATATTGGAGAGATAAAAATTAACTAGCTAGTTTTAGATTGCGAGGTAATAATCCTTTACGAGCCCATTGAACATGTACAGAGACTGCGCATGCCTAATTTTCACAGGTAGCGTATACCACAGCCGCACTGCATGGACAGTGAAAGATTTACTAGAGAATAGCGAGTGATTTACAGGTGTTTCCAGATGCAAGTTTTCCCATGATCTATGGTGATGGGTATGACTGAGATGTAGATATTTGACACGTTCTTTGAGATAAGGAGGAGTTTTGATATCAAATAGTACATTATACAGTATGTGAGCATTCCGGCGAAGACGGACAGGAAGCTACTTGAGTTTAAAACGAAATTCTGAGACACGATCATATTTACGCAAACCAAATATGAATCGGATACAAAAGTTTTAGAGTCGCTCAAGCTTATTAAGTTAGCTTTCGATGAGGTCAAAATAGCTGACATCGGCGTAATCTAAGATTGGAAGTAGGAGGGATTGTGCAAGGTCAATTTTAGTGTTATAGAGTAAGAAGTTTCTCAATCTCCTTAGGGAAGCTGCTAACGCAAATAACTTTCGGGTAACCTCCTGTATTTTGGGACCCCAGGATAGAATACTGTCAATGTAAATTCCCAGGTCCTTGACTTTTTCGCAGAAAGGAATAATAACTCCGTCAAATCGAACCTCAGGTAAAGTGGAGAACGCAATTTTAGAAGTCATCTTGTACCTACCCACATCCATGACCTGACAGTCAAAGTTTCATCAGTTCAAATGTTTTACTCCAATCTAATAATGTCATAAGTCTTAGTTAGTAAGATCAAGCGCATCACCTACATTGTCGATCTTAGCATGAGTGTAAATTTGGCGGTCATCTACATAAAGGTGGTAGGAGCTTTGAAGTTTACGAGAGATAGAATTTATAAAAAACGCGAAGAGCAATGGAGATAAGACGCTAGCCTGTAATACACCAGCATAAGTATTGCACCAAGTAGAGAATGTATCCTCAACGCTTATAAGTTGCTGGCGACCAAACAGGTAACTGCGAAACCACTAAACCGTCTAATATTTTCTTAAGTTTTCGCGACTTGTATACATAATAAAACTACGTTTTAACGGTTTTAAGCGCGGTAATTTTATTTGATATACATAAACAAAATTAAAATTAAATAATTAAAATTAACAAGTTGGCGGTAGGCTAAATAAAACTTTAACAATACTCGTTGACACTTGACATCTTTGTCTTCCGTGATCACGGCTACTAAAAAGTGGCCGAAACGTCGGAAAAACCAAAATCAAATAAAATTACCGCGCTTAAAACCGTTAAAACGTAGTTTTATTACACTCAACCGTCGTTGGAGATATGTTAAGAGAGCTTAATATTGCTAGTAGAACATCAAAGTCCACGGTGTTGCATGCATTACTAAAATCTAGTAAAATCATAACTGTAACCTTGCCTAACTCCATAGTTTCTCTGATATCATCAGTGACTTTCACTAAAACAGTAGTAGTATTGCGCCCTGGGCGAAAACCAGATTAAAGTAGGTTAAAAAGAGAATGAGTGTTAAGGAAAATAGCGAGCTGGCCATTAATTAGGCGTTCAAGGACCTTTGAGAGGAAGGATAGGATGGATATAGAACGGTACTCAGAAAACGTAGCAGAATTCCTTTTTTTTTGGGACTGGTATTATTTTCTGATTCTTTCCAAGTACTTGGAAAGCAGACGCAGGACCAGGAGTAATTGAAAATAGTGTTAGTAGTTAGAATAGGGAGAATGATATCAAGGATGGGAAAGATCATATTACGGCTTATGCTGTCACTACCTACTGCTTTAGATGTGATGATGAAAAAGAGCGTTCTAGGTACGCTCTTTTTAACACCACAATCGACAAATTGAGTAAAAACAAATTGGGGATAGTCAGAGGCGGGGAGCGTTGAGAGGTAAACTAATGTAATTAATTTTGTGGCTATATCAAAACTAGCTGACGATAAGAAATGTTGTTTAAGAGAATCTAAATTTAATAGTGTGTCAAGAGAATAATTTTTTGTTTTCCCGACCCCTAAAGACTTAACAAACTTCCACACTTTGTGCGGTTCATTGTTATTAACAGATTCATGAATATGGCGTTGTTGAGCATCTCTACACGACTTGTTACAATCATTCCGAAGCAGGATATATTTTTCCCGATTAAATGAATCTGGACGACGAGCGTACTTGGTTTTATCTACAGCCAGGGCTGGGCAAAATACATGGTTTCCTTTAATTGAAATACAAATTACAAAATACTGTCTCGCATGTATTTAAAATACGAAATACAAAATACTTTTAAGTCGGGTATTTGAAATATAAAATACAAAATACAGCGTTTCAAGTATATGTATTTAAAATACAAATACAAAATACAAATTACAAAATACCGTCAGGTGTTAGTTTATGTAAATAAAATACTCACAAAAAATCAAATAATAATTAGTATTAGGTCCTTGCCTATGTAACTGCCGTTTTTTTCTGAAATAAGTTAACCTAATTTTATTATATTTTTTTATTCTAATCTCCACGGCCTTGAAGATAGGGATATTTCCATCTTGTTCTTCTTGTTCTCCGTCGTCACACTCTTGGCAGAGTGGTCGTGGTCCTCATGGTATAGGGGTAGTGGCAAGCTTCATAATTCGTCACCATTTCCATCTTGTAGGTACGCGTAGATTTTGGTGGTTCCACCCGGATCTATGCGTGCTTATATCGGTCCCATGGCAGGGAATGCACAAGGACTGAAACAGCTTGCTTTTTTGAACTCGTTCATGAGGTGACCGACAAAGTTGTTGGGCAGTATCCTTTTGCAGAGGTAGTCATACTCGAGAATGTTAATGCTCATTACGCTGAGTGGTTGGGTTCCCCGAGAACTGATCTGTCAGGGACTACTGCCTACGAATTTGCTCTCGCCAATGGATTCACTCAGGTGATTACGGAGTTTACCCGAATACCGGATAGAGTGGATCATGAGTCTTCTTTGCTGGATCTTCTGCTGACCATACACCCGGAGAACTACCAGATCTCCATTAGTGCTCCACTGGGAACCTCTGATCATTGTCTGGTATCTTTGGTGGTGCCCCTTCCTATTCCCGATCGGACTCGTCCCGCTGGACGACGGAAGGTGTGGTGATACAGGTCAGCAGACTGGGATGGACTCCGTGAATTCTATGCATCCTACCCATGGAGGCAGTTATGTTTCTCGTCGGAAGCTTCTGATCCGAGCACAGACTGGATCGCCGATATAGTACTGCAGCGAATAACATGTTTAATTCCAAACTCAACTGTACCTATCGGTAGTACGAGTAAACCATTGTTCAATAAGCACAGCAGTGAAGCTGTAAAGCTAAAGAAACAGGCTTATCCAGCCTGGACTGCAGCGCGGGCTCGTCAGGCTCCAAGTTCCTCTGACCTGAAAAAGTGATACAATGCCGCCCCCAGGTCCCTCAAAAAACAACTCGCAAGAGCAAAATTCGATCACATCGACTGAATTGGTGAGCGCCTCTCTAGCTACTCTTCTGGGACTAGAGCTTTTTGGGCCCTCACCAAAGCTGTCCAAGGAAACTTTTGTCGGACGTCTCTTCCACCTCTGCGCACAGTGGACGACCGTCTGGTATACGCCGCCAAAGATAAAGTCAATCTTCTGGATGAAATGTTTGCGGCCAATTCAACTCTTGAGACAGGAGAAACTCCACCTACAATCGCTGAGTGTGAGTCTAGAATGTCGGAGGTGCGCTTTACTCAAAAAGCAGTCCGATGTGCTCTCCTCTCCCTCGACGTCAAAAAGTCTTCTGGCCTTAATGGCAATTCTGCCATTGTGCTGCAGACGTGTTTAGCTGAGCTGTCCCCAGCCAGTCGTTGCCCGACTTTTCACTCTCTCTTACTACAAGGGTTGTGTCCTCGCTTCGTGTAAGATTGCCCATGTACACTTTGCCCCCAAAAACGGGGACGTAACAGACACGTCGAATAGGCATATAACAATAACTTTTTTGCTCTCAATGATGATGGAGCTTATTATCAACACGCAGCTCTTGTGTTACCTCGAAGCTTCCCAGCTGCTAAACGATCGGCAATACGGCTTCCGCCACGGTCGCTCAGTTCGGGATCTCTTGGTTTACCTAACCCACCGTTGGGCTGAAGCCATTGAGAGCAAAGGGGAAGAAGTGGCAGTTAGTCTAGAATTCTCGATATTGCTAAGGCCTTCGACTGGGTCTGGCACAAGGCTCTTCTATCGGAGCGGCCATCGTTTGGGATACCCGAAGGGCCTTGCACCTGGATATCCAGCTTTTTTGATGAGCGCAGCATTCAAGTCGTTGTCGATGGTTGTTGCTCAAGTTTCAAGCCCATCAACGCTGGTGTGCCCCAGGGTTGTGTGCTATCGCCAACGTTGTTCTTCTTACATATCAATGATATGTTGTCTATTCGCAACATTCATTCCAATGCGGATGATAGCACAGGCGATGCGCAGTACTCTGGTCGTGCAAACTTCCCTCGATCATTTATGGAGGAAAGTTAGGTTAGATTTGTATCTGAAGTAGAGCCTTAGAGTGAGTTTCTGAATGGGGGAGACGAAACCTTGTCCATTTCAACCCCAAGAAGATATAGGTCTACGTATTCTCTGCCAAAAAAATTCCATTCGAGCAATCGCTTCAGTTCCAAGGAACTCCCCTTACCACCACCAAGAGTATTGGGATCCTCAGTGTTGACATCGCGAACGATGTTCAGGGGCCATCTTGAAGGCAAGACAAAACTCGCCTCTAAGAAGCTAGGAATGTTAAACGGGTCCAAGCAGTATTTCACACCGCGGCAACGCTTTGTGCTTTGTAAAACCCAGGTGAGCCCGCATATGGAGTACTGCTCACACTTTTGGGCTGGAGCACCTGGCTACCAACTCGATCCCCTAGACTGTATTCAACGTCGAACCGTTTGCGATGTTGATGATCCCATACACACAGACGGTCTAGATACGCTTGGCCTTATGAGAGACTTCGGTTCTCACTGCGTATTCTACTGACTGTATAACAGGGAGTATTCGGAAGAACTATATAGAATGGTGTACTCGTCCTCTTTCTACCATCGAACCGCTCGCCATGTGTTGAGGTTTCACCCCCACTTCCTTAAGCTGCTTCGCTCATGTACGCAACGGTTCTGTAGAACCTTTTTCAAAAAGGGTGTCATAAAATTTCTTGGAGGCTGGCAGCGGGTTGATGAAATCTCTGGTGTTGCAAATGTCCATAAGCGACAGTAAATGCTTTCCATCAGGTGTTCCGCCAGCCTGTCTGCTGTACTCCAGCTATAAAAAAAGGTCGAAATTTCCAGAATGGAAGCGGGCAAACCAATAACAAGTAGTGCGTTCATTGTAGTGTTCGCTCATAAAGGTCGTTGATGTTGCTTGTCGCTCTTGCCGCGTTGCTGCTACGACGGTACTCTTATTCCATAATTACTTGAATTTTTAACTATCCATGATAACGAAAAAGATTCACATGCGAAGAAAACCTAACACTTATCAATAAATAAATGACTAATTTTTAAAAAAGAATTCCTTGTTTTCAAAAGTAAAATTTATTTGAAATTATATATCTTAGCCAAACAAAAATATTTATTTTAAATGGCCAGTACTGCAGAATGTACCTAATATTTAGCGGTCACCATTTTGCTTATGAAAGCTATCGAGCGCTATTTTCTGAAGAACACACCCATTAATAAGGTAGCTAAATGTATTTTGTGAAATGTATTTTGCAACCATAAGTATTTGAAATACTAATTACAAAATACCTCAGCGTCAGGTATTTGAAATACTAATTACAAATTACATTTTTAAGAAGTAATTGAAATACAAATACAAAATACGTATTTGTATTTCAATTACAAGTATTTCAAATACTGCCCAACCCTGTCTACAGCTTTCTTAATTAGTAAAAGTTTAATTTCTTTAGTCAGCCATGGGGCGGGTAAATGCTTAATCTTGACAGATCTGACAGGTGCATGTGTAACATATAAGGAAATCATCAGCAGAACACTATCCATGCTTAGCTACATGATTAGGAGAGGAAATAAGGATAAGGTCGAGTAATGAAGGCGTGCAATTGGGGAAATGATGCGTAGCATTAAGAGGAAGTATGGAGAGGTTACATGATTCAGCAATTGATTTGAGGGATAAGGAACGTGTATCGTGTTTTAACAAGCAATTGTTAAAATCGCCCATAACGATGGAGTGGCTATGGGAATGTAAAATATTTTCAAGAAAAGTCTCAAAAGACGAAAAAAAGTCAATATGTAGGGAAGGACTATAATAAACACCCAGCAAGACTTAAGTGCCTGATATTGACTTCAAGAAATTTATATATATTCACCGGAATTTGGAGGAGGTGGTTGCGGCGACGTATGTACTGTTTTAAAAGGAATGTTTTACGTAGGTACGAATATGAAAAAAACATATGTTAAAATCCACCTGCCAGTTGGGAATCAGTACTAAACACTAACGAAGTTGAAGATTTATAATAAAATAGTTAATATTTAATATAATAATAATTATATTATTAGCCGGCCCACCCCAATATAATAATATAATTGTTTAAGTTAATATTTAATATCGTAGAAAAGATAAGCGACAATATTGAAAAATAAAAACAATATAATGGGTTATACACTTTCATATTATATAAAACACATAGGTAGCTGGTAGAGAGATACATCAATAAGCAACAGCATGCAACGTAGTCTACACTCAGTGAGCTTAGGGAAAGATAAATTGACGAATCATTTAAAACGTATTTATTCTAAGTATTATATATTAGGTTGGGGAAAAAGTTTCTTCGCATTTTATATAAAAATTCAAAAGGTTTTTTTTTATAAAGTTTATTTACATTTGACTAAAGAATGTAGGTGCCATTTTGTTGGATAACTTTTTACCATCTTGTAGGTAGGGACGTGATCCCATTGCTGTAAAAATTTTGCTGCTTCTGATCAAAAAACTGCGACAAGTGGTTTTGGCAGTCCTGTCGTGATGTTAACCTAACACAGCCTAAGGATTTCTTCAGAGACCGAAACAGGTAAAATCTGAAGGTGCAAGGTCAGGACTATACGGCGGATGCATTAACACCTCCCAGCCAAACTCTCGTATTTTTTACTGAGTGGCTAAAGATGTTTGAGGTCTAGCGTTATCGTGGTGAAAAACCACACCCCTTCTGTTGATTAATTCTGGCCGCTTTCTCTCAACTTTTTGCTTTAATCTCATCAGTTGTTCGCAGTACAGTTCAGAATCGATGGTCCTGCCTGGCGGTAACAGCTCATAATGAATAATGCCCTTCCAATCCCACCATACACACAGCATCACCTTGTTGCGAGTTAACCCGGGTATCGCCACAGTCTGTGAAGCCTGACCGGCCTTTGACCACGATCTTTTTCGCACGTTCTTGTCGTATGTGATCCACTTTCATCACCAGTTATCAGCTTCTTCAAAAATGGTTCGATTTCATTACGTCATTACGTAAAGAATCACAAATGAGTACACGGTTCATTAGGTTTCTTTCAGTGAGCTCATGAGGCACCCAAATGTCGAGCTTTTTTGTGTACCCAGCTTTTTTCAAATGCGCCAAAACCGTTTTGTGGTCAATTCCCAGTTCTCCAGCTACATCGTAACTACTAATATGCCGATCTTGCTCCATTTTTTCAAAAATGGCATCAATTTTGTCCGTAACAGGGCGACCAGAACGACGTGCATCTTTGATATCAAAATTTCCGGATTGAAAACGCTTAAATTAAATTTGCGCTACTCTCACAGATACTGCATTAGGTCCATAAACATCACAAATTTTTTTTCGCGGCTTGTGTTACATTTTTACCTTTTTTGTAGTAAAATTTTAAAATGTATCGATTTTCTTCATTAGATTCACTCATTTTAACAATAAGAAAACAAATGAAAATCACACATTTTCGTAATTTGAATTTGGAATTGTCTTCTTTAAAATTAAAACTTTTTAATGATACCAAAACCAGACAGATACAAATGGTATGGCCAAAGAGATCTTATTACAAGTTCATACATACTATATGCGAAAAGACTTTTTCCCCAACCTATTATTTGTATGATCTTTACCGGCCGATTTCGGCAAAGGTAACATTTAAACTCATTTTCATTAGTCTGATTGAAGTGAATTATTTTTTGTGTGTTCAAGTAGGTCCCGGGATGGTTTAGATTCAAATTTGAATCAGGTAGATGGCATTGCAATCGGGTTCCAGGATTTAGGTGAAATTATTTTTGTGTTTTTTCAAGTAGATTCCAGAATGGTTTAGATTAACAATTGTTTCCGGTTGAAGGCGCTTCGGTTTCTAGATTTTTATATTATAAGGCCAAGATAACGTCTGCCGGCTACAACTAATTTTATATAATTACTAGAACTCTTGTTTAAAGAAGTTACAACACAGGTTACATTGGATGAAATTTTTATGTTACTGCTATTTGCCCCGGAAGATTCACTTCATTTTATATCGCAAACTATTCCATCTTCCGGATGAAAAGTGTCTGTGCCAATTTTCGGTATTAAAATTACAAATATACACCAAAATGACCAAATCGACCAAATCAACCACATCGATCACATCGACCAAATTGACCACATCGACCACATGAACCAAATCGACCACATCGACCACATCGACCACACCGACCACATCGACCAAATCGGCCAAATAGAACAAATCGACCAAATCGACCGCATCGACCACATCGACCAAACCGACCAAATCGTCCAAATTAATCAAAAACAAAAATGGCAAATCACAAAATGAAAACCTATCCTACTTTCTGGAATAATCTTTACATAAATATATCCCCAAACTTATCCCATTATCCGGGATTAAAAGTATTCCTTGTCCACTCTAGCTATTAAAATTACATATATACCGAACTAGAGTTTACCCCGCGGCTCCGCCGCGCGTCAAACTCAAGTGCGTACCTCTTGTTTTAAGAGCAGGTGTTAATACAGGATACATTGTATTGCATTTTTATGTTGGTGCTATTTGCCCTCGGAAGATTTACTTCATTTTATATCGCAAACTATCCCATCTACCGGGATGAATAGTATCTATGTCCATTTTCGGTATTCAGACAGACAGATCGAGTGAAAGTCGCATTTTTTTAAAGATTATGAATTTTTATATCTATAAACTTGATAAATGATTGGTCCCCCATACAAACTTTAATACCCTATTTCAACCCGTTCTAGTTTTATTTATATAACTAAATATTGTGTAAACTACACAAACGATCAAAACTACCAAACGTACTAAAACTGCCGAAACTACCAAATCTACCAACCAAAACTACCAAATCCACCAACCAAAACTACCACAACTACCTAAACTACCACAATTACCAAATCTACCAATCAAAACTACCACAACTACCAAAACCACCACAACTAACAAAACTACTACAATTACCAAATCTATCCATCAAAACTACCACAACTACCAAAACTACCACAACTACCAAAACTACAACAACTATCAAAACTACCACAACTACCAAAATAACCGAATCTACCAACCAAAACTACCAATACTACCGAAACTACCAAATATACAAACCAAAACTACCACAACTAACAAAACTACCGCAACTACCAAAACAACCGAATATACCAAATCGACCAACCAAAACTCCAAATCTATAAACCAAAACTACCACAACTATCAAAACTACCACAACTACCAAAATAACCGAATCTATCAAATCTACCAACAAAAACTACCATAACTACCAAATCTACAAACCAAAACTACCACAACTACCAATACTACCACTACTACCAAAACTACCACAACTGCCGAAACTACCAAATCTACAAACCAAAACTACCAAAACTACCAGCATAAACTACCGAAAATAGCAAAACTACCAACCAAAACTACCACAACTACCAAAACTGCCAAACAAAACTACCTAAACGACCAAAATAAACAAAATGACAAACCACAATTATGATACCTATTCTAGTTTCCGGGATAAACTTTACATAAATCTATCCCAGTATCCGGGATGAAAAGTATCCCTTGGCCACCCTCGGTATACAAATTACATATGTACCGAGTATCAAATTGGTCCAATAGTCTTTCCATAAAAGGATAACAAACAGAGAGACAAATATACTTTTATCCCGGAAACTATCCCATTTTCCGGGATAAAAGTATCCTATGTTCATTCTCGGCATCGAAAATATATATATACTGAGTTTCAGCAAATCGGTCCAGTAGTTTTTACGTGAAATCGGAACAGACAGACAGACAGACAGACAGTAACTTTCGCATTTATAATATTAATAGGGATTTCAGCCAAATCGATCCAGTAGTTTTTCCGTAAAAGCATAACAAACAGAGAAACAAATATATTTTTATCCCGGAAACTTTCCCATTTTTCGGGATAAAAAGATCCTATGTTCATCTTCGGCATCGGAAATATATATATACTGAGTTTCAGCCAAATCTTTCCCGTAGTTTTTCCGTGAAAACGGAACAGACAGACAGAGTTGCGTTCGCATTTGTAATATTAATAGGGATAATAGGAATGAAACTGGTGCGACGTAAAAGGAGGTTTACATTTTACTTGGCACCGGCTTTAAAGTTTTATTAAAACCACAAAGCGTCGACGCCAATGCAGGACGTTTTATCCATTTTTGGTGACATAACTTTTCTTCATAAAAATTATGATATAAGTAGGTACATGTAATATGTAACAATTTTTACGAAAATATGACGTCATCAAAAATGTACAAGATACAAGGTACTGCACTGACACCGACGAAATAAGAAAATCAATATTTCAGTTATACCCCACTCGGCTTTATCCAATAAATATTAAACCATGGATAACCCTTTAGAGAGCAGCAGCACTATGGTAGCACCTTTGGTGTTACAAATGTCCATAAGCGATGGTAACCGCTGTCCATCAGGTGGCCCGTCCGCCTATCTGCTGAACTCGTGCATAAAAAAAATGTGTATGGTGGCCACGCCTGATTTTTTTTTCGATATTTTACTGCAACATTGTATAATGTATAGCAGCATAGTAATTACATATTCTTACAAAATGTCACCTATATAAACTCAATTCTATATAGATGAAGTATACAGAATGAATTTTTCAAGTGGTCCTTCAGGGCCAAATCCTAAATTATACGAAATAGTGAAAAAGACTCAAAGGAGTCTCGAGGCCGATTTTGACTAAAACAAAAGTGGTATCGTTAGATTTTTACAAAATCTATTCCTGTGAAGGAATGTCAAACGGTAAATCAAGGAAAAGGGTTCATTTGGAGCTAAATGTCAATGTTTTTTTGTCATCGGCTTATAGCACAAGTGATTTGGTATTAAATATTTTAGAAAAAAGTAATTTACATTTTGAAATTCCATATTTGACGGATGCCAAAAGAGCCTGGACAATGGCTTGCCCTAACTCTAACCTGCCCACTGTTCCGACTTCCCAACAAGCTTGGGACGAGCCGCTCTGCGAACTGACACAGGAAAATCTCTTACAAACGTGTTCCAGGTCGACAGAGCGCGCTCGCCTTTTGGCCGTTGCTACTTGGGAGTCTGGACAATGGCCGCAGGCATACCCATCCTTCAATACAGGCACAATCCTAAACCATTCTACTTTTCGATTAGCTGCGAGCCTTCGCTTGGGGGCTCCATGTTGTGTACCCCATCGTTGCCAGTGTGGGAGTATGGTCGACCCGTATGGACACCACGGATTAGCATGTTTACATAGTGTTGGTCGAAGATCTCGCCATGCCAACCTCAATGACATCATCCGCCGGGCTCTTGTCAGCATCGGCGTACCGGCCGTATTAGAACCGAATGGGTTGGTACGCGACGCTGGCAAGAGGCCGGATGGTATGTCACTTATTCTTTGGAAGATGGGACGGCCGCTTGTTTGGGACGCGACATGTGTAGACGCTCTAGCCCCGTCACATCTTCCAATGACTGAGTTAGAGGCTGGCAACGCTGCTTCAAAAGCTGAAGCTCTCAGGCGCAACGGCGCAAATATGGAACCTTAGGAAGGGGTTGCATATTTGTGCCGTTTGGTGCTGAAACATTAGGTCCGTGGGGTCCGTCGGCAAAGAGTTTCTTCAAAGAGATTTGCAAGAAACTCTTTGATGCCACCCGTGATCAGAAGGCTGGCTCATATTTCGCCCAACAAATAAGCATCGCCATACAACGCAGCAATGCAGCCAGCCTTCTGGGCACGCTCCCATCTGGCAGCGATTTGTTACACAGTCTATAATCGCTATCCGTACAGGAACAGAGAAAGAATACAATTTCCTGCGGCCGGGCTGCCTAACGTAAGAGGCGACTAAACAACCCACAGCCAGGTGGTAGGGCATTTGCCCGACTGGATGGCTACCACCCCTGATCTAGAGCATGCCGCCATAACAACTTTGAGTTGTGTTCCGGCATTAGTGTCCAGGTTCCAGACTCACTTAAGAGAGCAGCAGCGCATTTGTAGCACCTGTGGTGTTGCAAATGTCCATAGGTGATGGTAACCGCTTTCCATCCAGTGGGCCATCTGCCTGTCTGCTGAAGTACTGCAATAAAAAAAAATCGCTTGTACTTTATAACTTAGTTTATTTTAGTTTTTAGAAGTCGGTTAAATGTAAATAAAATATGATAGTAAAAAAACCAATGTTCCATAACATGTATTCATTCAAGCTGTGCAAAACAAGCTACATTTGATTTAAAAAAAAAACAAAATATAAAGATAAAGGCTAAATACCCAGTTTCCGTTTGCGCAACGATCAAATCTGGCTTGTATAATGATAGCGACGTTAAAACATTTGAATGTATAGAAAATTGTTTAGAACAAGAATTGTAGACTATATTATTATCTACTAGGATATGCCCGCGACTTCGTCCGCGTTTGACTTGAAATTCCCGAGCCACACAGTACCGCAGCATTTTAAAAAATAATGTAAGCTATCGTTTTAGTGGAAACTGTGCAGAAATAAACTCATTTTTATGCACCCGAACAACTTCAAACGGCTCCCGGGAAAACTTCCACATGATTCCCGGGATAAAAAATATCACACATTAAACTTGCTATCGATCAGTAAAAATATCACTTTGGAATTCGATTTTTTTAATTCTGGCCATTTTAAACAATTCCCAGAAATATTCCCGCGGGAATCCTACGATAAAAAGTAAATTTACTGTCGATCAGCGAAAATTGTATCGAAATCGGCCCAGTAATTTTTACATAGATCCTGAACAAACAGACAAGCAAACTAAAAAAATTGCATCGTGTTCTCCATTGTTTATATAGTTTATACCAGTTGTTTTTTTTTTTAATAGCTACAATGTACAGACACGGCATGTTTAGAATGTTATAATATTATAGATAAATACAATATATGCGAATATCCTTAAATGCATAGAAAACGAGATATTTACATAAAGCCTTAAACTTAAATATCTTAAGACAGACACGTGATTGCATGAGACTATTGAGTCCACTTTTGGGATAGCAATAAGTTTATGGCTTATTAGTATTCATTCTCTAATTTGACTAAACTAATACAATGGCAGTGTTGTGGCGGGCGTGTCTGCCTTGCCGTAATTATTGTTAAACAATACACGGATCAAGGCTATGACATAATCTTTTTTGGGCCATTATTTGTTTAGTGCCCCTTCAGAGCGATCCAGCTCCACTTATGTATTAAATAATAGACTTAATCGTTTGTGAAAAAGAGAGAGAGAGAATATAAAAACTTAAATAACATTACAAAATAAAACAGACATCAAGAAACACACAAAAGTAAGTAAAGAAAAAACACAAAAGATTTTTTATAAGTTTTTTCTACTTATAACAATTTCATAATTATTTGGTTATATTATACATAATTTTGAAGTCGGTGCCTAGTACGATATAAAATCGTATTTCTTGAAATTGGATTTTTTTTTTTCAACTTATTTATTAAAATGTGAACTTTGATTTCATTTTAGCCAGATCTTATTCATTTCCTTCCAGGGCATTAGGCGTATTAGAAATTATGACAATATTTAAATGGTCTTAAAAAATAACATTCTCCTTGCCGTGTAAAAATCGTTTAATAATGTGGTGTCTACACACTTTTCAGTTCTACTAATTTTAATTTCATAATTGGCACATTTGCGTCTCTTGGGAAGTTAGACGTATTACGCCTTTTTACTCGCCAAGCCCAAACATACTAAACTGTCCAAACAGTCATTCGATTTAGTTATTTGTGAACAGCATGCAGCGACACTCGAGGTACGTGAAATATCATGTTTTATAAAAAAAATAACAATAAAAATACAATAATTAATTACTCGTTACTCTAATGTTTGTTTCTAGGATTTTTGTGATCCAAACCTCTTGTACTTACGCCACCTTCGATCAACAATAGTTATGTTGATCGAAGTATGCCACATATCAATTGCATCTGAGAATAATAATATGTACATGGATATTGAAGAGTACATTGTATACATACAGTTGTGGTCATATAGTTAAGAACGATTTGAAGTTCTAGAAGGTTTTTTATTTAAATCGTGTCATACACAGAGATGTGCACCTTCTGAGAAGCAACTAGTTATGTTATAAAATAGCCACATTAATAGAGCAACGTGGCTTAGGAATAAAGAATAAAATCGCTAACTATTTTTTTTACATTTTATTTATTTTACCAAAGTAACACATTCAAATAGTACTGAAGCTGGACAAATAATTAAGAACGATTTATTCAACTGCTCGGGAATCGTTTTGTATGACACTCACATTTAAAAAATCACAATTATATGTAGCGCCGGAAAGGCATTGACCGGCGAGGCATTGACTCTATTAATTTTTGACATTTCGCAAGAGAAATAGAATTCCATTCTTCTAAAAAAACGTTGTACAGCTCTCTTAAATTCCCACACTGTGTATTTGAAAGCTTTTCCTTTACTTCGAACCACAGATTCTCTATTGAGTTTAGATCTGGGCTGTTAGCTGGCCAGTTTAAGACAGAAACTGATTGCGCTGTAAGAAATTCCTTTACGGTGCGTGCAGTGTGCTTTGTCATGCTGGAATGTCCAAATAACCGGTAGAACGTCTTCAGCATATGGTAACATTGTTTCTTCCAGTATATTTTTGTATTGCAACTGATCCATGTTACTTTCTATCAACTTTATAGGTCCAACACCCTGTCCAGAAAAGCACCCCTATTTTTTCATATTTCCACCACCGTGCTTTAATGTAACTTTCGTGTACTTAGGGTCGAATGCTGTATTCAGGGGACGTCGTACATATAGTTTTCCATCAGAACATACTCTGTATATTTTCGCCTCGTCAGAAAAAATACATTTTTCCACTGTCGCACAGTCCAGTTTTCATACTTTCTCGCAAATGCAAGCCGAGCTTGCCTGTGGCAAAGTTTCAACATGGGTACCTTTCTTGCTATCCTACCGTGCAATTTTTCTTCTACCAAACGTCTTCGAATAGTGCGTGCTGAGATTGCTGAAGGGTTGTTTTCACCAAAATATTCTTTTCTCAGCTCATTGGACCCTTTAAAAGGATTTTGTTTTGCCATACGAACGCTGTTTCGGTCATCTCGAGGAGTTGTTTTTCTCTGTTTAGGTACATGTGGAACATTCGAAGTAGTTTGATACGTAGCAAAATGCTTTACAGCGTGGAAAACCATCGTTTTTGAACATTGCAGATGGTCGGCTATATTTTTAACAGACCAATTCTTCCGGCGAAGTTTTATTATTACTTCCCTTGTAGATTTATCACAACTTATATTTTTTCCCATTGTTCCTTCATAAGAAGCAATCACTTTTAATCTTTTACAGCACTAAATGGCGCCAAAATTATACAAACAGTAAGGAGTTTTTGGCGGGAACTGAAAGGAAATGTTGTGCTGTGCAGTTTCATTTTCTAAACATGTGTAAAATTACTCTAAAATGAACAATAGTTGTAGGATATTGATAGTTTTTGAGTAGCAATTATTTGTTTTTGTGAGAAATGTGAACTGTATAGTCAAATGTGGCCTTTTGAGTTTTCACAAGAACTCCGTTGAGTGGTGTGGATTGTAGCCTACAATACAACTGCGCCTGGCTTAAAGGCCTAGTTGCCAAGCCATAAAATTAAAAAAAAACAAACAGTAACAAATCGACTGAGTGTTCTCTATTTAAATTTCAATAAAGGTATAAACTATTTAGCGTTCTTAATTACGTGACCAGCCCGTAAATAGGAATACTATGTTTAGAAGTAGCGTAAAAAGTTTGTCTATTTATTTTTAGTTAATCATATCAATGAATATCTGTATCAATGAATACAGCGGTATTATGGAAAAGTTTTACGATATCGAGAGAAATAAAAAAATTGCACGCAATTAGTTTTGCGTCTTAGTTTGAAAAAAATCTTCACTTTAAATCAGCGTTCTTAATTATATGACCACCACTGTATATAATGGATATTAAACTGTATTGTCTATAGCGGACATAGAAAACCAAAATGGTGTTTACGAAATAACTAGCTAAAACTTCAAAGAGCTAAAGAAATAATACCTTGATTGCTTTTTAAATATTTTTTTATTAATAAGTACGAAAACATAATTTCGTAATTTTTCTAGGAGTGAGAGCCTCGGGAGGTACCCCGATAAGGACGTTGAGAAGTTTCATTTGAACGATGGAAATAACTATTCAGAACAACGAAAAAAAACCAGGCGAATCTTTGCTGTCGATTATCTTGTAGATTACACCGCTAATTCTAATCTTCATGGCCTAAAGTATATAGGTGAAAAGGAGCGAACCCTTGTAGAGAAGTAAATTAATTAATATCTATAATAATGTTATTATAAAAATGTCCCATGTCTGTATATTGTAGATATTTCAAAAAATAACTGCTACGGACTGAAATATGAATAACTAGAGTTTTTCCCCGCGGCTGGGTCGCGGGTCAAACTCTAGTACCCTCCGGATTAAAGAGCAGGGTAATACAGGTTACATTATATCAAAATTTTATGTTGGTACTATTTGCCGCCGGAAGATTTATTTCATTTTATATCACCAACTATCCCATTTCTCGGGATGAAAAGTATTTATGTCCAGTTTCGATATTCAGATAGAAATGTCCATTTATTATCGCATTTTTTATAGATTATTAATTTTTATATCTATAAACTTGAGAAATTATTGTTCTCCCATACAAACTGTCATCCACTATTTCAACCCTAGTTTTATTTATCTATCCCCCGTCTGTCTACCTGTAAAGTACATAAACAACTGAGACTACAAAAACTACCACAACTAACAAAACTACCTCAACTACTACAACGAATTACGAAAATGGCAAATTACAAAATAAAACAAAACCTATCTGTTCTGGGATAACCTTTACATAAATCTATCCCATTATCCGAGATGAAAAGTATCCCTTGTCCACCCATGGTATTAAAATTACATATATACTGAATTTTAGCCCAATTGTCCAATAGTTTTTTAGTAAAAGCATAACAAACAAAGAGACAAATATATTTTTATCCCGGAAACTATCCCATTTTTCTTAATAAAAAGTACCTTATGTTCATCCTCGGCATCGAAAAAAATTATATATATATATATATATACTGAGTTTCAATCAAATCGTCCAGTAATTTTTCCGTGAAAGCGTAACAGACAGACAGACAGACAGAGTTACTTTCGCATTTATAATATTAATATGGATGGGGATTCTTTATATTACAGTCCATCCCAGTTATTAATCTCAATTGGGAGCGCGATATAATTATTTCAGAGTTTTTGTCCGTTTTTCTGGGATTCACGTAAAAATCGGAGGTTTCGATTCGATTTTCGTTACTACTTAATATATCCGAAATCTTGTAGGATTTTTCCCAGGAACGGTTTACAGTAGAAAGGATAACAAACATTCTGATTCCTATGCGATTTTTTCGATGATCGATATCAAACTGTTGGCCTTAGTAATATTGTTACAACTTAGGCCCCGACAAAGACAAATTCCACCTACAGATCTGTAAAAGCACATTTTATTACCTGTCGGCATTTGAACTACTGGTAATCCTTTTATGATCGTCTTCTTTTGTTCACTTATTTATTGGCATATGTTTCTAATTATTGTGAAGAACAGCCTATTATCCTATTGTACTCGTTCAGGAGCATCATTAGCCATGTGTTGCGTATTATAAGTACAAGCTAATTCTAGGAAATTATGTCGACGTTGCCGGACATTCATTTGTGAAGTATAAAACGACGGCCTGATTGAGAGAGGGGGGCAGTTGAGCTACAACTACGATACAGGCGTGACGTGTGTACATTCGGGAATCTAATAGTGACGGACTTTGCACGTTTTATTCAATTACAGCCTTCTGCATTAAATTTGGATTTGTCGCGTTCGGTTATATTAATACCTGTGTTATACGTGTTTGTATAGTTCTAATAAACAGTATAATAATTCTAACGGCATTAGAATTCGAGTCCCGCAAACTCGTAGCAATATCTATTAGACATTATAATATATTCGGCGTCAGTGTAAGACCTTGTAACTACTAAATTGTAATTACAAGGTCCTGCACTGACGCCGGCGATATGCCGAGAGCTATTTTAAGAATTTAAAATGATTTCTTACCTTATTTTTAGACGCTGCGTTACTTTATGTTCCGGGAATCCTTCGAGACTCTTTCCAGAAGTATTTTAGAATAATTAGGGTAAATTAAAATTATCTTGTTCAGATACAATTCTTAGTAGAAGAATAGTTTACGTTATTTTTCAAATAATACGCCACTTTATGTCCTGGAAATCCCCGGGATATTCCCAAGAATGATATTAAGTTTTTAAGGCGCATAAAAATTAGCTGGTTCCGATACGAATTCGCTAAAATTATAGCTTAATTTATTTTTCAGTTGCGGTACTTTATAGTCCGGGACACCTAAAGGATTTTTCTATAAACTATTTTCCTATTCTAGAGTCTTCTGGTTTGTCGCCATCATAATCAGCATAGGATTTTGTGCGCATCTTATAAAAAATCTATGGAATAAGTGGGATCAAACCCCGGTAATTGTGAGTTTTGCAGAAACCACCACTCCGGTTTGGCAGGTAACAAGTTCTATTATTTCTTGACTCTTAGCCAGCCAGACCCAGCCTTACACCTATAATTATCTGTAATTGTCTGTAAATTTTATTCGCATAAGCCTCTAAGGCAAAACGTGCCCTACAGTTTATCAATACCGTTGTTTATTATTTAATGTTGAACTATATTTTCAAGCCATGGTACCGCCATCTCTAGTTCAAACCACAATACACATTCTTGATACTTTTCTTGATTCTCTTTTTGTACAATACTATGTATGTATATCAATCTTTGTCCCCCAAATTTGCCTTGGGACTTGGCAGACGTCGCATTTTGTCGTCGGATTCGTTTGCGGTGTTAAAAAGACAGACATGTAAGAAATAATAAGATTTTTGGCAAATGTAGTAAGTTGTTGAAACAAACTAAAATGCGGCCGCCCTAAAAATTGATTGCTATTGTTTGAATGATTGGTTAAGGGGGTTTTTTATTTCCGTGCATGTACGATTACTTCTGAAGTCAAGACGGATTCGTAGTCGACGAGGGTTTGAGTGAGTCTATCTAATTAATGTATTTATTTATTATTATTCGACAAACATTTACACAACAACTGAAGGCAACAAAATTATACTATTATATTTAGCGGCTTCGTGTGTACGGCATATTCGGGTTTTTTTTTTTACTTTCGGATTCCGCACACACACCGGATTCCGGACTCACCCTATCACAGCTAAGTCTGGTGTTGATAAATCATGGTGAGCGTTTAGCCTTAGAGGTTTACACTCGCCAAACTTATAGGAGTTAGACTTATAAATACCATTAAAATGAACATTTTAATGGTAAATAAAATGCAGATTAACCAATCAAAATTGCATCTATGTTTATGTTTTAATATTTTTAGTTAATATCCATAATTCTAAAATAACACACTGATGCTTTTCCCATAATATCGGTTAAATTAATCAATCGGCAAATATAGACTATTCTGGAGAAGGTTTGTGTCTTAAATTATGATACCTACTATATTGTTGATATTTTTAATATTAAACCCATAATTCCTTAAGTTAAGAATAAGTACATGCATATTTACGCTTTTTAAATAAATATAGAAATATCTACCTGTTTCAGCATTTTTGTACAATCACCTAACAAGAAGGTAAAATAGTGATAGGGAATTAAAAGAGGGGGGGATTAGGTGGGTTGTCTGGAAGAGATCGCTTTTTAATGAAAAGACCATCCTTTATACACAATTACAGTAGTATTACTAATATCTAAGTTTTTATGTAAACGGTGGACAATATAGGGTTATCTGTCTATCTAAAATTATGGATGTTCTTTAAATGCACTGCTAACGGAGAGTGTAAAAAAATAAACGTGGACGAACCCACGGGTAATTTGCTTTATAATTTAACCAAATTTGTTGAATTCGTCCAGCAATAGAACAAGAATACAAATAACTTCGGCCGGGCGCCCTGTCGTAGGTATGAGGCGACAAAACAACCCTCATCTAGATGGTAGAGCATCTGCCCATTTGGATGGCTAGCACCCCTGGTGTAGACCATACCGCTATAATAACCTTGAGTTGTTTTTCGGCATCAGTGGTCGGTTACAATCCTCCCTTCGAGGCCGGCAGCATATTAGTGACACTTCTGATATTGCCAATGTCCATAAACGTCGGTAATCATGTTCCACCCAGGTAGGCTGTCAATCTGCTTACTCTACTCCAACAATAAAAAAATTTCAGATTCCGTACCCAGCTGTAACAGTGTGTTTAGAAACCAAAGCAAGGGCCAGCATATATAATTTCACCGAAAAATTCCATGCATACAACGACGGAAATTTAACTGAAGAGGAGTAAGTTTCGTGTTATATTATTGTATCAAATTACACCCAATGTTTTTCTGAACTTAAGAAACGTGTAATAATTCTCTATGCATTCATCGGATTTTGATCGATCCTTAGTTCTTGGAACGTAGAGGTCCTGCACTGGATTCCACCAGGCTAAATATCCTAAACGAACTTTCTGTTATTTACACTTGTCTGGGTGTTTTGAATTGGCCCGATAGTTATCACATGTACATGTCGTAGGCATAAAGCTCTTTCTGGCCCGTACTAGTCGATTCCGTTTTGATAACTGTGGGGCCTCCCTTGGCCTCTCAAACTGATACCACTTCTTTAATAGAGAAACACGCCCCGTGATTTCATAAACGAAAATTTTCTCTGACTACGTTTTATTGCGGTTGGACTGCTCGAAGGCGTAGTAGGTACCTATCGGTTCGTAAACAGAATGAACCCGTCGAAGTAGCTTGTGTTATCTGTTATATTACTTCCGAAAACCATGAAAAAAAACGCCCATGAACCGCCTAGTCCTAGAGCATACAGACAATTCAACAGCCGCGGTTGAAATTTTCTCAAAAATACTAATGGTCTAGTGCGGAACTATACACTTAAACACCACAAAATTTCAACAATAGACGATTTATGGGCGGTTTAGTTCTAGAAACCTAGGTGCGAATCCAATTCTGCTTGTTATAGAATGCATCAGCATGAAGATATAGCGATGGTGTGCGATCCTCATCTCCCTCCAGCTACTGGTCGAAAATATGCTCCCGGACCAGAAATCTTAGAACATCTGAAAGAGGTAATTACACAAACTTTTCGTGGCTTCATTTCAAACAATTTATGAAAATCTGGTAGCCTAAGCAAAGTGAAGGTCATTTGGCTGTGAAGCCCTAGCAAAATATTTAATCTAAAAAAATCCACAATAATCTCAAAATCTACTAAACTTATCTTGTTCAAACCAATTTTCATTTTTTTGTTGAATTTACCATTTCATAATTCAAAAATGTGAAGGGCAGGGTACATTTTTTACGACTGGATCATCATCTATAGACATAAATAAAAAGTCGTTAAGGAAGATCGTTATGATTTGTCAAAATCTGACTAACAATCAGGGGCGGATTTAGACATTTGCCGCCTGCAGGCTATTCAAATTTTGCCGCCCCTACCGACCTCTACAAATTGATTAATTCACAATCATACCATATTAATTACATTTTTTTTTTACAATTAAATTGTAACTATAATTTATGCACTATCGTCTTAATTACACCATCTTTTTCGGGTAATTAGTAAGATTGTAAACTAAGGGATCGATGTGTTTGTTTTTGCTGTAGCCAAATGCTAGTACTTGAAATGTAGAAAATTTACCTAATTGGTGAAACATATGTTGGCACCTACCGGGTCTAATTGCGTATCTAAATCATCCCCGGACCTACACCAACACTATTTTTTTTACATCTTGGTTTACATTTTAGCAGGGATTCCTAATTTTTTTATAGTAATAAATTATAGCCTATATTAATCTGGGATAATGTAACATTCTAATGGTACTAGAATTTTTTAAATAGTCCGGTATATTTTGAGTTTATTCGTTACAAACATACAAAATGCATTATAATATTAGTATAGATATTATGAAGCTACAGTTGTAGTTGTTAGTTATATAATAATGTCATAATTTACTAAACTATATTAGGTATCATGGAACAATAGCTATTTTAAGATTTTTATTGATATGTTACAGTGAATAAATGATTAGGTAGTAAATACGATACCGTCATATTGACTAAATGTATTGGTGGCATTGGTAAGAGGTATTAACAAATTGCTGGACATTTTAGAATGCGAACATTTAATTAGACGGCCTCTGTGGTTGAGCGGGCTAAGACTTTACCGGCCTACCTTACTGCAATGCAGAGGCTCCGGGTTCGATTCCTGGTATAGTAAATTTCGGAAACGCATTTTCTCCGTTATTTACTATGGTCTGGGTGTCTGGTATCGGCCCCAGAGTAGTCCGTTGTATATTACCCATAACACAAGCGTAACTTGCTTAATTTGGGGATATACACTGTGTGTGTTTGTCTGCCGATTATTATTATTATTATTTCATTGACGGTACTTTCAAGTAATTTATTGTATTTAAGTGGTGCGTGAGGCCAGGCGCTGCGCTCTTCGGTAAACTGAGTAAGTTATATTTATGGAAATGTGTTCAAATGTGTAGAATTAGAATTGATAAGATATAAAGACTAATTGCGAGGCTTTGTTGACTTGGAGCGGAGGTTGGAGGTCACCGGGCCATCTTGGGCCCATTCTTAATGTCATCTTGGTTATATATCAAATTATTGAGTAGTTATTTAACCAAAATGAGTAAATTGACCAAGTTGACCAAAATGACCAAGTTGACCAAATTGACCAAAATTACCAAGTTGTCCAAAATGACCCATTGACCAAAATGACCAAGTTGATCAAAATGACCAAGTTGATCAAAATGACCAAATTGACCAAAATGACAAGTTCACCAAAATGACCAAGTTGACCAAAATGCTAAACGTATTTCTATCAAATTATTGAGTAGTTATTCTTTCTATTGTTTCTTTCTGTGGTTACGATATACTCATTTATTGATTTATTACGCGAAGTTTCGATGACGCTTTCACATATTGTTGAATAATTGTTTATGTAGAGTCTACGGATCAACTCTTATTAGTTCCACACTGTAGGTGAATCTAATAAGATTTTAAAATTATTACTATACGTTGAATACATAATACCAAAGGAATAATTTAAGTTTTTTTTATGTGTTGTTATTTTATGTGATTAATCAGGAAAATTTAGAAAGACAAAAAAAATTTGGCCCCAAATTTGCCGCCCCTCCAAAATCTGCCGCCCTAGAGTCCAGCCTACTCAGCCTATTGGTAAATCCGCCACTGCACTAACAATATTCCACACGACTAAGTCTACTAAAAGAACATGTTTTCTATCCTTAGTTAATCGATATCTCATTCATAAATTCATTGCAGGAACGTTGTGTAGCGGCATACGGGATTTATTTTTTGACTCAAAACGGGACATTGGTTTTTTTAAGTTAACTAAGAGGTAGTCAATAAAAATAAACACTTAAAATTATTTATTCAGAAAAGTCAGTTAGCTTAAAAGTTACGAATTAAAAATATATATACCCGAAACGTTTAGTTATATTTATATTTATCAGAGGAACAAATTTGCTTTAATATAGCTGGTGATGATTTTAAGTAAGAATGAAACTCTTGGCACTTTTTTTTTATATTCACCTTAATTATCATAATTTCAGAAAACGGGACATTTTGCGTCCCAGAGTTCATTTCGAGGACACCGGGACTCGTAACTCTAAAAAGGGACAGTCCCGTTCAAAACGGGACGTCTGGTCACGTTAGTCATACTCCGAAATTTCAAATTTATAACCAGTTTTGTAACAACTGACAATCTCTGCAACGAATCTGATATCGTAAAGCATGGAACACATTGAACTACACATTATACGTTATTGGTTAAATCTAAATAAAAGGTTACGTTTACTAAGGAACTTTATTAATTTGTTTAATTGTTCTTACTTCAGTAATAATCGTAAATTATATTTTAATGACACTTTTAATGCATCTTGACAAAGTTTTAATTCTTTTCTTAACATTTTCCAGCGTATTGTATTCTTCTTAAAAATTCTTCTGCTGTATTTAGTTTACCAATAGATTTATTTTTATTATTGTTATAGTATCAGTTAGATTTTTTTTTTTACAAGGGGAAATTGATTTGCGGACCCCCCGCCGGGGAGATTTCGGCGGGGGAGTGTGGGACTCGCCGGCTAGAGAAGCCGGAATACCCAGTAAAACCCCTTGGTGCCACCTGACGCCATGAGCCGGGCTCACGGGATATGCGTGAGCTTTTCTTCCGCGACCCCGGCTGGCGTGGGCCCACCCCAGCACTGGGACAGGCCTCTCCGTACTCATAATTGAGAGGGGCGCGCGCGGGCACTGACGCGCCCCCTACTCGGCGGCTATAGATGCGGGTGACGGCCTTATAGCCTCCCCTGACCGTCACCCGCGCCGCGCGTTCATGGCGGCCGGAGGTCCGTATTCCTCCGGCGCCGAGACCGGTTATTGCGGCGGGAGAGGAGCGCGGCTGCTCGCTCTCTCTCCCGCTCCGCCGCCTCCTTTGCGGACATGACGGCCTCGCGAAAGGAGGCGATGGCGTCCCATTCAGGTTGGCCCCCGACCATGGCCTTCACCACGGCCGGGAGCGACAGGTCTGGTCCGATGTTTGCGCCGAGGACACGGCGCTCCCCATCCCAGGATGGACTCTCCTGCAGAGTGTGCAACGCTGTGTCCTCGACGCTGGCACTGCAGTGCTGGCACCCTGACGACGACTCACGCCCTACCTGACACAGGTTCCGTCCGAAGCAGCCGTGCCTGGTCAGTACCTGCGTCTGGCGGAACGTCAGGGTGCCGTGCCTCCGGTCAATCCACTGTGGCAGGACGGGCCTTACTGCCTCTACGGTCCTATGACCGGCGCTGGGGTGCGCAAGTCGGTTCTGCCATTCCACCATGAGATCCTGCCGGAACTCCGCCCTTTTAGCCTCGATTTCCCGAGGCGCAGGACGGAAGTCCCGACTGAGAGCGTCCTTGCGCCAATCGTACACGGCCGCAAGAACGCGCGCCTCTAGGTCCCATGGTGGGGATCCGGCTAGGAGGGAGGCCGGCTCAAAGGAGATCGTACGATACCCCCTTATAGCCCTGACGGCCAGCGCGTGCTGCGGACGTCGCAGCAACGCGGCGTTCTTGGCCGTCAGGGACTCTGGCCATATCGGGGCCCCGTATAGGGCCACGGATCGTACGACCCCCTCGTAGAGTTTTCGGCACGCGCGCCGGGCCCCCCCACATATCAGTTAGAATACTCTCTCTACTTCTGTCTTATGTTTTCCTTTTGGATTTAGTAGTTTTTTAATTTATTTATATGAACCTTCTCTAAGTTTTTTTTCGCATTTCCTCATATTTAATCCGGCGGGCGCCGGAGCTGGGAAGTGCGTGCGTCTTGCAGGGATGGTGATCTGAGATCGATTAATCGAAGAATCGATATTTCGGGTCGAAAAAAATCGATTTTACAAATCGATATGTAGCACTGAATTGATTCAGTGAACTGATATTTTACCCTAAAAAATCGACATTCGATTAATCATAAGATGAACTCAAATGAGACCCTAGCCTTTACATACCTCTATGGAGCTCATCACGACGAGTTAATACCAAGTATCCCGTTGCTGTCGTTTGTTATTATGCAGTTACTCTATTCTTCATAATTTTATCAGCTGATATTGATGACAGAAAATAGTGATCAAATGACTGTTATAAATTTTGACAGTTGACGACTGCCTACAGCTAAACAGCGGGTTTTTTTTAAAGGCGCTACAGTTTTGTGCATTTGCCAATTCCCAATTTCAAATTAATTAACTAATAAATAAAATTGAAAAGTCCGTTTGAGTAAGTTTAAGAAAATAAGAGTGATCAAATCTTTGTGACTGCCAGTACTTATTGTCTTAATACCTCGAAATATTAATTAAAATAAAATTAAATCTGTTATGTTACATGAAAGGCGGGAGTTTCATTGTATCGTAGTTATTCACTAGCTTTTCGCTCTTTGCTCGCTTCTTCGCTCGCTTACAACAACAGTACATTTTTTCCGGGATGAAAGGTGATGAGCGGAACCGGTTGGATGGATCCCAGTATACTTGAGAGACTGTTGTTTTTAAAAAGCTTATATATTAGGCATTGGGAACTATAAGCTATTTTATCTGTTTTCTATGTGACTGTGGTTTTTTGTATGTGTGTTACCTGATTACTCGAAAAGGCCCGGACCGATTTGGAAATATCTTTTTTTGTTTGAAAGTTGGTGCATGTTGTCTCCTTTAAATTTCATCATAATCTGTTCAGTAGTTTTAGAGTTACAAATTGAAATCGGTTTTGTTTGTTAAAATTATTAATGTAACAAATGCATTTAGAAATAAATATCTTATTTTATACCTTATACTTTGATATGGTTTTAACTAAATTGTAATTATCAAATTCCCTGAACTAAAAAAATCCCTGGTGTTACTAATAAGAGATCGTTTATTACGGTATCTTTGTTGTTTTTTAAAGAATGGATTTATATTTGTATTGTAAATGCAGACTTGAAGAAAAAAAAACGATTTTTTAGAAATCGATGTTTTAGACCTTGATTTTTATGTGAATCGATTCATCAGGTTACGATTGGAATCGATTTAAAAATCTTTGGAAAAAATCGCCATCGCTATGCCTTGCATTGTCTCATGAGCGCGCACCCCTGCGCTCTAGGCGGGAACGGCAAGAGACGCGGCGGAGGCGAGGCAAGCGACGATTCCTGCACATGCTGATGCTTGTCGAAATATTGCTATGAAAGTACGCTTAAGTGTAAAAAGCTTTATAATGTCTTGGTTTCGTAACGTAAAATATTATAACGAACCTGGCAATTAAATCTGAGAAATTTTAAATCTAAATATTTACTCTGTAGTTACGTGTCATACATACAAAAACTAGGTAAGTGTATTAATTGAGATACGATAAAAAATAATGAAAGGGCTCGTTTGGTTTACCAAAATAGTGTATACAGTATACTAACCAAAATCCTAATCTCCTAAAACGGGCAAAAAAAATAATAATTTATAATTAAAATTAAATTGTGACGGAAGCAATAGTGTTGCCAACTAAAGAAAAAATAATAAATAAATACTATTTCAAACAAGTGCGTTCAGAATTTATTATGCTTATTTATGTAATATAATAATATTAACCCTGAGTAACGAAAGTGTATAAATTTTGGGACAAAATACTTTAATTAAAATAAATTTAATTTATTTTAATTTAAGTACTATACTAATATTATAAAGAGGAAAGATTTGCATTTTTTATGTTTGTAACGAATAAACTCCAAAACTACTGGAACGATTTAAAAAATTCTTCCTCCATTAGAGTGCTACATTATCCCTGAATAACATAGGCTATTTTTATTACTAGAAAAAATTAGGGATCCCTACTAAAACTTCAATAATGTAACCATTAACCAACCATAAAATGAAAAAAATACTACTTATGTCCTGCATAAAGATATATTTACTCTACTTTTATCCCAAAATGTTTAAAAAATAAATGTCCACCCGTGTGAAGCCAAGTTATTAATAAATAAATTTGTTCTTATTTAAATATAGTTAGTTATACGGTTGTACTCAAAGTTAAAAAGCGCGATAAACAATCGTAACAACTAATGTTTAAAAACTAAAACCAGCAATGAGATACGAAAAAAATGTAGGCGACAAGTTTATATCAATTTTTTAATTTTGAAAAATAAATATTTTAGTAAATATCAAATTAAAACAAATGTTAAAATCGTCGTATTTATTAACCGACTTTCAAAAGGAGGAGGTTCGCAACTTGATTGGTATTTTTTTATTTTTATGTATGTACACTGATAACTCTGAGATTTATAATCCTATTTACGTGATTCTTTTTTAGTTCGATGCGGAATAGGTGCCATTTGGTCCCCTAAAAATTTAACATAGTTTGGCCCAATAGTTTTCATTTTATGAACATTTTTCATGATTTTTTTCCATTTCGTTCCGTCCTTAGCACCTATATTTTTAAGGCACGCGGTAACTTTCGTTGGCCTACCCATAGGCCATAGCCATGGGCATAGCCTTACACTAAAAAGTAACAAATAAAAAAAAACTTTCTGGTTTTTGAAGTCGGTTTTTTAAACGAAGTTTTTTTTTATATCTAAACTTCACCATAACGGATGAAAAAAATAATATTTCTATAATTGGACTTTTATATAATACTACCTTTGCCCGGACTTCGCCCGCATGGATTTTTTTTTCGCGGAATCCTAAAAATAAAGTAGCCTAAGTTACTCCTTATAACATTAGCTATCCGCCAGTAAAAGTCCCGTCAAAATCGGTCCAGCCGTTTCAGAGATAAGCTGGAACATCCAGACAGATAGACAGACAGACAAACATTTTTAAAATTATATTTTTGGAATCTCCATATCCGAATTATTCCCATGCCTTTTTCACATTTTTATTTTGACATTACAAACAGACACTTCAATTTTATTTAACTGTACAGATTGAAGTAGTGAAAGAAGAAAATATAGTAAATTACACTTTTTTGAGTGTGACCCATACACATATTACATATATTTCTACTAAATTGTATCCATACTAGGTTTTGAGAAGAACTATAACATACTGTTACGAGTTGCGATACTCGAATTAAAATGCCGTTGAAATTATTATAGAGTTTATTAGAACTTATACAAACACGTATAACACAGGTACAAATATAACCGAACATAACAAATCCAAACGTAATGCAGAAGGTCGTAATTCATTAAAACGCGCAACGTCCGTCACTACTAAATTCCCGATTGTCCACACGTCACGCCTTGATATTGGTTCTCACTTGACTGCCACCTTTCCCCATCAGGGCGTCGTTTTATACCTCATAACTACAAATGTGCCCGTATCGTAATTATTCGGCCGCAAGCGGCCATAAACGAGTACCAAAAAAATGGGCTGTTCTCTAGAAACATATGCCAATAAATAAGTAAACAAAAGAAGACGAGCATAAAAGAATTACAATTAGTTCAAATGCCGACAAGTAATAAAATATGTTTTTACAGATATGCAGGTGGATCTTTTTTTTCGGAAGCTGAGTTGTAACAATACAAAGGCAGATGGGCAAACAAGACGATTATGTTTAGGTTGTCTTTGCTAACATGGCTGCGGAATCTTAAAAAGTGAACCCCCGGTGTAACTTATGAATTATAGGGAGGAAAATTCTGAAAAAAACTCAAGCTAACGAAGCTTAAAAATAAAAAAGTTTTTTGCCAATGTCGGTTAAATACCTTTCGAGATTTTGGCTATTTTTAAGGTTTTATTATAGATTTCCGGAGCAAGTAAAAAAACATTTTGTATGTACTAAATATTGCAGGTCGCACCAAATCTAACACAAGCAATTTTTGGATGCAAATGGCAAGGCACACCTACTCAGAACTGCTCGAATTTGTTTTATCCAGTATTGACCGAAGAAGGAATTTGCTACACTTTCAACACAATGGGATCCCAAGAATTATTAAGAACAGAAAAGTATTATATTTCATAGTAGAACTTTCTGTATTTCACAAATTATGTATTTTATATGAAAAAAAAAACTTAAGTTTAAATGCATTGTAATACTTATTATGTATCATTGTTTGTTGATGGTTATGGTGTTTGAAAGAGAAGAAACCAGAACGAATGCAAGGATAATGGTCGATGATGTTATGCTGGAGCAAGTGAATGAGTTTGTATATCTTGGATGTGCTTTTAGCAGGGATGGAAGGTACACCGCTGATATAGAAAGAAGAGTAAATTTGGGGAATAGTTTGAATGGAGCGTTAGGTAAACTTCTAGGCGCTAAGAACCTCAGCCAGAAGGCCCAGCTCGCCATACACAACGCGGTGCTGGTACCTACGCTCACGTATGGAAGCGAGAGTTGGGTATGGAAGAGAGAGCATGAAAGTAGAGTAAACGCGGTTGAGATGCGAGCACTGCGCAAAATCTGCGGAGTGACGCTCGCGGACCGCGTTCGTAATACCGAAGTAAGAAAGAGAGTTGGTCTGAAAGAGAGTGTCGGGGTGAAGGTAAGGAAAGGAATGCTCCGGTGGTTCGGGCATGTGGAAAGAATGCATGATGAAAGAATGACTAAACAGATATACAATGCAAAAGTGGATGGATGCAGAAGTCGTGGAAGGCCACGACACACCTTCCATGATCAAATTGATCGTGTACTAGCGGAGGGTGATGTCAGGAGCCTTAAGAACAGACGAGTGTGCATGACAAGAGTTATGAATGTCAAAAAAGCAAGTGAGGTGTGTAAGAATGGGCCTAAATGGCGCTCTGTTGTTCGTGCCTACCCCGCAAGGGAACTGGCGTGAAGTTATGTATGTATGTATGTATTGTTTGTTGATAAGCCATTCATTCCCAAAATCACGAAGAACGAACATCCACCCGGATGCCCGCATCCTTTATTCATATCTGTTACCAAACGTGGACATATGCCTCAATTCATGGTAATCAGTTCATTCCCAAGGTAGTGAAGTACAATCAAACAATAATATAAACAAAGACATTTTTAACGGACTTCAAATAAAAAATTTCTAACAAATAAGAAACCTATTTCCAGAGATGTAACTTATCTAAGATACAAGTATCTGAAATACAGGTACAAGATGCAAAATACGTATTTTTATCTTGTATTTAGATACTTTTTAAAAACGTATTTTGTATCTCGTATTTAGATACCATTCGTTAAGTATCTTAGTATTTTGTAAATACTTTTTCTGCTAAAATACTTTTAGTCATAATTACCCATGCGTTTTTTTACATTTCCAAGCCACCTTATAGTGTAAGTAGATAAAACTGAACGCAACTTTTAAATTTAAATCACTATCAAAAGGCATCTTTATATGGAATCCGATGGATCTGTTATTATAATTCCATACAAGATCTTTTAGCAATGCATCAACTTCTTAGTGAAATCATGAAAATGTAGAAATTACCACCGTTGAAGGAAAATGAAATACACTTTCTAAGTGAATATGTGGACTGTTCAAAATCAATAGCAAAAGATATTCAAAGCCTGCAAGGAGATAAAGACATTTCTTATGGTTATTAGTAGCCAATTGCTGGATCAGCGCAGGGTCCATGGGTGAAGTTTGCTCCGCACCATGTGGTACGGGCGTCACCAGGGATCTTAATTTAGGCTGACCAGTAGTTCCTCCCTTGCCGCTGATTTGGCTGCCCTAATGACTTTTTGAAGCGCCATCTTAGTGCCTGTGTACCCCTCGTATAACCTCGTGTCCATGATCACTACGACGTCGGCGCGGCGGTGCCTTTTTCTAAATCTGGTGTATTGACGGTGCGCTAAGAGTTTCTGCGTAATTGTGCTTTTTCGTCACTCCACCAGTACACCGGCATTGCTCGCAAGTTGCCGACATCAGCAACCGTAACTATTGCTGCTGGACAATCACGGCCTCTTGGAACGCCTCTCGATCTAGACGTTTCAAAGCACAACGTGGGAAAAGCTTAGTTGAGGGAGGTTCTAGGGCCTGAGAGCCTAAGCACCAGGTGGAGACGCTTAATCGTATGTACCAGTGCGCGGATAGCACCACCTCTTCCGCCAGTACCCACCAGTCTTAGATACGGCTTGCTACTGCGAGGCTAGCGAACGTGAATGCCCACGTTGCACTTTGTCAACTAATTGAGAAGCTTCCTTAGAGCTTTGAGCATAAATACGGTCATTTTGTTTGTTAAAATGTTGCTCAATTGTAAAAAAAATTCTCATCCGTAAACAAAGTTTTTCTGTGACCTCCCTTTGCGTACCACTTCAGTAGTTGTTTCGATTTTACCACCCTATTCTTTTTTAAATTATGAGTTAAGAAATGACCAGTGCGTCTCTTATAGGCTGCAAGTCCTAAGTCATCTTTTAAAATACGCGACATGGTTCTAGATGATATCTTCATCTCCCGAGATAAAATCTTTTACTTTCGGACAGGATTTCTTCGAATTCTTTCCCTTACTGCTTTAACCACCTTTTTTGTACGAACACTACGTGGACGGCCAGATCTTTTTCTGTCACAAACAGAGGAGGTTTCATTGTACCTATTAATAGCCCGGTACACAAACATTTGACTAATACCAAGCGTATGGAGAATTTTAAAAATTGCATTTGGCTCCATACCTACTTTGTGTAACGCAATTCGACAAAACAACGATTCGGTTCTCTTTATCGCCCCGCTCCATTTTAATATCGCAAAATGTTGTACAATGTATTGGCGCCAAAATGAGAAAACACAATGGCTACGTTCCATTAGGGACTCACAACGACCATGTTCATGACCGCGATTTATCCCGTTCCACTTGCTTGCTGGCGTTACAATCGTAAACCCAAGTGGAACGGCTATTCGACCCACCTCTTGACATGGGTCGTTGTGAGCGTTGTGTGATCCTAAATGATGACGTCATTAGTGACGTTTTCGCCACGACCACATCGACCGCGGTCGCCTTGTGGAATGGCTAACTGAGCATTTTGGGCGTTGTGAGTAACTAGTAGAACGCCCTGAATGGACAATCATATAAAAATGACAGATTCCAAATTCAGATTTAATATTTTGTTTCTTTTTACTTGTAACGGTATTTATGGCTAGACTAAGTATACATTGTCATAACAACAAAATATTGCAAAATATAGTTATTTTTATGCTTTGCATACATACAGTTTTGCTTTTTAGTTACTCTTGAAGCCGGTTTCTTTTTTGTTAGAAAATTATTCAGAGTTCTTGAATCCGTTTCCAATGGGAACAATACGTTTTCTTCGGATGAGCTATCTTTTTTTCATAACCGTCATCATGTGTACATATTAACCTCAACTCGTGATAATCGGTTCATTCTCAAGGCAGTGAAGGGTAATTAAACAAATATATAAACAAAGACATCTTCACAAACTGTTTCCACCTGTAACTAGTGGGAACAATCCCTTTTCCGGTTGAGATGTTCTGTTTTCATAACTGTCATCATGTGTACATATTAACCTCAACTCGTGATAATCGGTTCATTCTCAAGACAATGAAGGGTAACTAAACAATTATATAAACAAAGACATCTTAACAAACTATTTCAACCTGTAACCAGTGGGAACAATCCCTTTTCCGGTTGAGATGTTTTTTTTTCATAACCGTTATCATGTGTACATATATCTCATCTCATGATAATCGGGTACATTCCCAAGGCAGTGAAGGGTAATTAAACTATAGTATAAACAAGGACGTTTTCAAAAACTTTTTGGATCATTATTTATTTCCAAGGTCGTGTAGAAAAATAATCATGCAACCAACTATATATAACCTTAACAAATGTTATATTTTAAGAATTTTGTATAAGTAATAATACACATTTATTTATAAAAAGTTTATGACAGTCTTCAGACAGACTACCCTTATTTGGAGTTTGAGAGGGAAACAGAATCATGGAGTCTCGATAAAGGGTATGCATCAAATGCTTCAGTGGAAACATATCCTCATAGAGGTTCAGTAAGTATCAGCATAGATGTAGAATATTGGGATTCACCATTGCGCAGTAAAAACATAATTTCTCTTTCAGTTGTTTCAACCAATCAGTAAAATACCTGTATAGCGTCCACCCCGAATCCTTATTTAATCAAGATTTCACCAGAATGCGCTATATACACACCTTCCCAAATTTCATCAATGTATACGCAATACTTCCCAGAAAGAATGACTATACATAGAAAGAAAAACGGACAGACGAACGAACATACATGGCGACTTTATAAGAGTTCTGTTTTTGCCAAAACTGTTACATTATTAATATGACATCATAACTTTGTTACAAGAAAAAATATTCAAAAGGGCATTAAATAATGTTTGAACAGAGTCTTATTTAAATTATTTCTATCATAATACTTTTAAACTAAGATTATAAAATGTTATTTATTCATCTGTTCTTTATAATTATGTAGTTCACAGCACAGATCATGAGCGTTCGGCGTGATGCTGGGGACTGTGTTGCGCATTGAACGTAGTCGATGTGATGATCAACATAACGATCATATTAGGTTTTTCTCCCTTTGCTAGAATGCGATAATACCTCCTAATTCGAAAAAGAAACAAAAATGGTAAAAAATCGGTGGTAAGGCCAACAATTGTGCCGGGGACTATAAGTATCGCTAGAATTTATCGTAATCCCTATTGCAGGGATACGGCGCACAATCTGGATTGATATTTTTATTGTCAGCTTTCGAATACGACCTAGATTATTTATGCAAGGGACCAGTACAAGGTTTTAAGGTAAATATAAACTTTTAAGATGTTTATAAAAAATTAAGTAGTACATATAATATGATTTAAGTAATAGGAATGTAGTTAGAAACTATTCAAAAAAGTGTGTCCGGCACGGGGAGGTACCTCGGGTTCAAAAATAATTTTAATTTGATATAACTTTTTAATTATAGCGAAAAATAAATAAAAATAGTTTGATATAAAATTTACTTCCGGCGACGAAAATTGTGTCCCTTTGAGCTGATTTTTTATTTTCGTGAATAAAAAGAAGTCACACGGTGTTAGGTCAGGTCTGTAAGGAGGGTGACCCAGGTGTTTCATCGACGTGCTGTCGAGGAACTCCCTCGTTTTCAACGCGGTATGGGCGGGTGCGTTGTCGTGGTGGCGCAGTAGCCCACGGAGCCCAGTGTTTGGTCGCTTGTTGCTCACAACAGAGAAAACTTCTACAAATCATTTGGTAGTATACCATTCGGCGTTGATGTTTCGTAGCCAGTGAAATGAAAAAACTCGCGATCAAAATCTTCCCCCCGCTTCTAGATCGCTTCACTTTGGTAGGCGTTGATTCGTTTGAAACTCCTAAACCGTCGACTGGCGCTACGTTTCTGTATCGTATTGATACATCCAGGATTCATCACCTGTAATTATATCGTAAACACGCCGAGACGAGCCTGCTTCAAATTCGTTTATCATATCACGGCACCATTCCACCCGGGCCTGCTTCTGAGCATCGGTAAGGTTGTGCGGCACCCAGCTTGAAATCATCCTCCTCACGCGAAGATGCACGTGTAGAATCTCGTGAAGGCTTCCTGCTCCAATCTGCAGTACACGCTGAATCTCGTGATGCGTAACTCACCTATTGTCTTGGATTACATTTTTCACTGCTAGCATATATTATTTCCTGCCGTCACAACTGTCAAAGGGCGACCACTTCTTTCTTCATCTCCCAAAGTTAGTCAAGCGCGCTTGAATTCGTTGTACCAACGATACACGGTTGCCTTAGAAAGGCCTTCCATCCATGAATGCCATTTGAAGTCTATCGTACGATTCGTCCGGTTTCAGGCGCCACTTGAAATCGCAAAAAATCATAGCGCGAAAATGTTCCCGGCGCAGATCCATTTTTCAATGAGACACGATATTTAAATTAGCTCACAATGTGAAGGAAAATTTTGAAATTGGAACGATCCTATTTTTAGTTATAAATAATCATATTTTCAAAATATGTAGATTATAATTGGCCAATCTCTTATAGGTACATAAAAACTTTTTTCGCATTACTTTCTGAGTGGCCTGGTACCTATCATTTTTCAATTTATTACAAAAAAAATCAGCAAGCGAATTAGCGCATTTTGCGATTAATCTTTCCGAATATTTTTAACACGTCTTATTAATTAAAAGTTATATTGAACAAAAATGCAATCAAATAAAAATGTATCGTTACAAGTGTGATTCTAATTTAATGAAGATTTCGAATAATATTACATTTATTTTTCTGTAGGTTCACGTTTACCCCTGTCTCATCTGTGCTAGAATTACATCATAGTCCCTATTATCGTGGTTTCAGGTGTTGTTACACAATCCAGCGGAACTTCCGCGTCTTTCACAGCAATATTTCAGGGTGCCCATTGATCACGAAGCAGTTGTGGCCGTAAAACCGAATATGATGACCACGTCAGAAGCACTCCGTCCTTATAAAGCAGAGAGGTGAGTGATATGACAGTTATACCGTTCTTTTTAGGTTACCGTAGACATTTTGGCAAAAGCGGAACCTTTATGAAATCTTAATGGCCGTCCGTCTGTCTGCGTATGTCACAGCCATTTTGCCGAAAATACTGGGTCTATATGAGTGAAATTTGAAGAGTAAATATGAAAAGTGGCAGTCGTACATATAATAAATATTATGAAAAATACTTTTTTTAACTAGCCCATAGGCCTCGTATAACTGTTATGAATAAGAGGTGATGTGTACATTTAAGAATCTCTTTATTGGAACAAAGTTCCTTTTTCGCACGTTACTCGGCGGGTGGGAGCTAGTGCTAACCGCAATGAGAAATGCTGGCCGTTGTTTAAAGTATGCCTCTTTATACCATCTGTGGATTCTGTGTTCATTCTGCTTTAATGTTGAATACTTTGATACTAATCCCTACTACTAGTATAAATGCGAAAGTCACTCTGTTTGGCTGCTACGTTTCCACGGAAAACTACTGGGCCGATTTGGACGTAACTAGATATATTCTACACGGAGGATGACTTTTTAGATCTTTTGATACTTTTTGATGGTCTTCGAGAAATTCGTTCCAACCAAGTGTCCCAAAGATACCTCATTAGTTTTCTTCTACTGTCACGCGAAAATGAAATACTAACTAACCGAAACCATTCCCCAGGCGGCAATGCTATTTTCAAGACGAGCGGTATTTAAAATACTTCAAGGTGTACACTCAAGCAAACTGCGAGATGGAATGTCTGTCCAATTTCACGTACACTCGATGTGGATGTGTTCATTTCGGAGTGCCATGTGAGTTTATACAAAAGCGATGTTAGCCACATAAAACTATCTGTTGCATCGGGTGCTTTTTTAAGCTTAAAGCAGGTAAACAGGCAAGCGGCCCACCTATTGAAAAGTGGGTACCGTTAGTCATCAATATTTGCAACACTAGGGGCGTTACGGGTTACCGGCCACTAAGGAGATTGGATGCTGGTCACTGATGCCGGAACACAAAGTAAGGTTATCATGATGGCATGCTTGTATTAGGTTGGGGAAAAAGTTTCTTCGCATTTTATATAAAAATTCAAAAGGTTTTTTTATAAAGTTTATTTACATTTGACTAAAGTATGTAGGTGCCATTTTGTTGGATAACTTTTTGCCATCTTGCAGGTAGGGGACGTGATCCCATTGCTATAAAAATTTTGGGGCTTCTGATCAAAAAACTGCGACAAGTGGTTTTGGCAGTCCTCTCGTGATGTTAACCTGACACTGCCTAAGGAATTCTGCAGAGATCGAAACAGGTGAAAATCTGAAGGTGCAAGGTCAGGACTATACGGCGGATGCATTAACACCTCCCAGCCAAACTCTCGTAATTTTTGCTGAATGGCTAAAGATGTGTGAATTCTAACGTTATCATGGTGAAAAACCACACCCCTTCTGTTGATTAATTCAGGCCGCTTTCTCTCAACTTTTTGCTTTAATCTCATCAGTTGTTCGCAGTACAGTTCAGAATCGATGGTCCTGCTTGGCGGTAACAGCTCATAATGAATAATGCCCTTCCAATCCCACCATACACACAGCGTCACCTTGTTGCGAGTTAACCCGGGTTTCGCCACAGTCTGTGAAACCTGACCAGCCTTTGACCACGATCTTTTTTGCACGTTCTTGTCGTACGTGATCCACTTTTCATCACCAGTTATCAGCTTCTTCAAAAATGGTTCGGTTTTATTACGTCGTAATAAAGAATCACAAATGCGTACACGGTTCATTAGGTTTCTTTAAGTAAGCTCATGAGGCACCCAAATATCGAGCTTTTTTGTGTACCCAGCTTTTTTCAAATGCGCCAAAACCGTTTTGTGGTCAATTCCCAGTTCTCCAGTTATATCGTAACTACTAATATGCCGATCTTGCTCCACTTTTTCAAAAATGCCATAAATTTTGTCCGTACCATGGCGACCAGAGCGACGTGCATCGTTGATATCAAAATTTCCGGATTGAAAACGCTTAAACCAAATTTGCGCTACTTTCACAGTTACTGCATTAGGTCCATAAACATCACAATTTTTTTTCGCGGCTTATGTTGCATTTTGCATGTTGCATTTTTATCCGTGCAGGAACGGAGAAAGAATACAATTTCCTGCGGCCAGGCGGCCTGTCGTAAGAGGCGACAAAACAACCCACAGCCAGGTGGTAGGGCATTTGCCCGAATGGATGGCTACCACCCCTGGTTTAGAGTATGTCGCCATAACAACCTTGAGTTGAGTTCCGGCATTAATGACCAGGTTCTAGTCTCCCTTAAGAGAGCAGCAGCGCATTTGTAGCACCCTTGGTGTTGCAAATGTCCATAGGCGATGGTAACCGCTTTCCATTAAGTGGACCGTCTGCCTGTCTTTTGAACTCCTGCAATAAAAAAAAAAATATTTTTTTTACCTTTTTTGTAGTAAAATTTTAAAATGTATCGAATTTCTTCATTAGATTCACTCATTTTAACAATAAGAAAAACAAATGAAAATCACACATTTTCCTAATTTGAATTTGGAATTGTCTTCTTTAAAATTCAAACTTTTTAATGATACCAAAACCAGCTAGATACAAATGGTATAGCCAAAGAAATCTTATTACAAGTTCATACATACTATATGCGAAAAGACTTTTTCCCCAACCTATTATAATCTCTTTGCTGTTGTAGTACTATTGATTGTTATTGAAAAATTAGAAACTATTCCGTAATTCACAAGGTGGATAAAAAATAGCCAAATGTTACACAAGCTCGCATAGTTTGTCGTGGTTAGATAGAGTATTTTTGAAGGGATAACTTCTTATGGAAGGATAAACCGCTTCGTTATGTAACGCGTTACGGCGCCAGTCTGTCTGGCTTCCCTTTCTCTCATGCATGGCTCCTCAAATTAAACAATTTCAATATTAAATATTTCAACTTAGATTAGTTTCAGTTATCACTTCTGTCGGGCGTCCCGAGACGCACACGTTTTTTTTTATTTTATTATGCAATGACATTAGTAAAACAATATACAAGCACAGCTTATAATTTAATACCTAAAGTGACGTTGTACCTAATAGCCTTACCTTCTATAGACAACCATAGGATGTACAAAAATAAATATTGCAGGCAGGGCAGTGTGTTTGTTTAACTAATTACTCAAAATAGTGAAATACAGATACTACATAGGTATATTGTACATTCGTATATATATGATTCCAATTGTGAAGCCTTACTCTCAAACGTCTTTCATCGTTCGTTTCGTTCGATCAGCCGAAAAAGTCAATGAAATTTTTGAAAGAACAAATATTTCTTTAAAACTACAATAAGAAACTCTACAAAATACAAAAATATATGGAATATACCTGCAATGGAAAATTCACTTAAATATAAAAAAACAACCAAAAGAATTCTTAAACGAACGACGAAAGACCTTTGAGAGTAAGCCCTCTGATGACCGGATTCTATATCTTACCTTACTATTCATTCATTCATTCGCTTGCCTTACCATCGGTTGAATTTTGAGATTACTTGTCTGGCACTTACTTTAAATGACAAATAACTTATAATAAAGAAAATGAACGGTCGATAAGATAATATAGAAACCGAGTATGAATTAACTTGAAAATACCATCTGTAATTGTGATTTGCAAATTAGTCATGATATGATTGTATTGCACTACTGACATTTCTGTATATAATATACCTAATATAGGAAGACTAATAGCAGCATTTCAGTACGTTATTGTGTCTTTGGATACTTTTTGATTTATACTTGAACTATATTTTTGTTCCACAGATTCGCAAAATATGACTGTCTGCTCAGCTGCGAACATGGTTTGCTTAAACAAGGCACAAAGTAAGATTTCAAAATATTTCTAGTTACATTTTTCATAAACCGCTCTCAAACACGTACGCAGTGGGAGAGTCGATGGAGAGTTTCCGTCATTGGTTTCCATATAAAATACAATAGCTTCGGTAATCTACTCATGGCACCAAAGCCTGGACAGACACGTCCTCGAGATTTATTTCCTTGTCTACATACTCTAGGCACATCTCGCTTTAATGGGTTTTAATTTTTAGTAATATAAAAAATAATTAAAAAGATCTTATTTGCCTATAAAGGGCAGTACAAATAAATAAAGTTAAAACTTTTTTAATTTTACCTAGCTTGAGAGACTGTACGGCGCGTATTCAACAAATGAGGTTGGCATTTCAGTTATTGCGGTACCAGTATCGCACACGATAATAATTTTAATGCTGCCTTCGCCTTAGTGTATAGACTATTAATATATTGCAGTATGGGTCGAAATGGATAATTCTCTACCCATACTGCAATACGTTAATGATCTATACACAGAAATTTTAATATTAAAAAATATAGGTATGCATATATTAGGTCCTTACATATGAAGTTGGCGTTTTGTCGTACTGGCCACTTTGATCTCAAATATCTCCTCTTTGGTTAGGAATTCCAATTTAAAATTTATACAGCTATTTACTTATGCTTTTGTGTTTTGAAAACCGTAATTCATTTGTTTTTTCCTCTTTTGGTTTTTTCTTAGCGTCACTCAGTTTACAAAATGGAAAATTTGAAATATCGCATTATTTACGAGTACGAGTTCCATCGTGGCACCAGTGCTGCCGAAACGGCTCGAAGGATTCATGATGTGTATGGCGGCGGTGTCGCAAAAGAAAACACAGTGCGTTTTTGGTTCCAACGTTTTCGTTCTGGAAATTTCGACCTGCAGAACAAGCCCCATGGACGGCCGGAGACCAACGTTGATAATGCAGAATTGAAGGCTATTGTGGAAACGGATCCATCGCAAACCACGTCCGAGAGAGCTGCACGCTGCGGGTTAGTGATAAAACAGTTTTAATCCACTTGAAGCAAATTGGGAAGGTGAAAAAGCTTGAAAAGTGGGTACCTCATGAATTGAATGCAGCAAACCGAGAAACGCGCGTCGACTGCTGCGTTACCTTACTCAACCGGCACAATAATGAAGGGAATTTAAATCGAATCATTACGTGTGACGAAAATTGGATCCTGTACGATAATCGGAAACGCTCAGCGCAATGGCTGAACCCTGGCGAAACAGCCAAATCCTGCCCCAAGCGAAAATTGACAAAAAAAAATACTTGTGAGTGTTTGGTGGACTAGTGCCGGTGTCGTTCTCTACAGTTTTCTTAAATCTGGCCAGACGATTACGGCGGATGTCTATTATCAGCAACTGCAAACCATGATGGAAAAGCTAGCTACTAAACAACCGAGGCTGGTCAATCGCTCTAGGCCACTGCTGCTTCAGGACAACGCTAGACCAGACACTGCACAACAGACGGCTACCCAATCAGAGGATCTTCAATTAGAATGTCTAAGACATTCACCGTACTCCCCAGACCTTGCTCTAACAGATTACCATTTTTTTCAAAATTTGGATATCTTATTGCAAGGGAAAAAAATCAACTCCGATGGGGCAGTCCAAAGCGCCTTCAAAGATTTTATTGATTCCCGCCCGAATGGTTTTTTTAGTAAAGGGATCAATGAACTACCTATGAGATGACAGAAGTGCTTAGATAGCAATGGTACATACTTTGATTAAATCAATATATTATATTTTAAAAAAATCGACTTTATGTTCCTCCCTTACAAAACGCCAATTTCATATGTAAAGATCTAATACATAGATTAGATGATGCAATACACTTTCGGATTGTGGAAATACACAAGGATGTGACAATATATTTATTAGACAACCACATTTATTAATTATATACCTAGGTGAATCAAAAAGTTCTTAGAAGTGCATATATATAAAACCTTTTTGGGAGAAGTTCGATATTCAAATTAAAGAGTGACAATCACACAATATTTATGCCAACTGTCTCTTGTTTTTGTCAGTTCGTTCGCACGTAATAAATTATTTGGGCAACGAGTTGCTAAAACGCAAAATTATGCTTAAAAGTGAGTTACGTGTGGTGATAAAATATCTCAGCTTGAAAAAAATGTCCACGAAAGAATTTTTTTCGGACAAGAAGACATTAGGGAATAATGCTGTACTATTTTCTACAGTTGCGCACTGGGTGATTGAATTTGAAAGTGGTAGATCAAGCTGTAAAGATGATCCACCCGGGTTCTGGGCGGCCTTCAACCTCCGTTACGGAAGAAAACGTCAAAAAGGTTGAGAATCTGGTTTTGGAAGACAGACGAATAAGTATAAAACATATAGCTGAGACCCTAATAATATCTTTTGGTAGCGTTCAATCCATTTTAATTGATTCACTGGAGTTCTATAGCTTCTTTATACAGGAATTTTAAGTAGTGGGATGGTGAAGTGGGGAGGGGGGGAGGCATACTTACCTTTACTACAACCCCTAAGGTCCGGCGATCTCGAAATTTTTTTTTTTTATAAACTTAACCTCACTTATTTTCACTGATTTTTTCGCTAATGTTGCACTTCTATTATAGGTCCGAAATTGAAAAATCCTTTCAAAGTTCAGAAAAAAGCCAGTAATCAACATAAAAAGAGCCAAAATAAACCAGCTTAATTGGATAAAAATGAAGAAAAAACATAATAGAGCACATTTATATACACTACAAGAGTAACTATTCAAAATGGCGACCAATAAAAACGATATTTTTTTTACGTAATCGCATTAATTTATATTTAACCAATATTCTAAAAAAATTCAACAGTGTATTTAATAATAAAATTGATATCATTAATATATTGATTCATTGTCATATTAAAAGCCAACTTGCTAGTCGTCCACTAAATTGATCAATAAAACAAATGTTTCATATGAGACTTTCAAGGCGTCCTAACTGTCTATGTGTACAAAAAAAATAGTAAATGGTTACAGTCGGTTCTGGCACTCGCCGGCCGCTGCCGCGGCACGCTCGCTTCGCTCGCTCGGCTCGTGCGCTATGGTCTGAATATCACCTAACATAACCGACTGTTTGTGTATAAAATAAATAGTAAATGGTTACCAGTCGGTTCTGGCACTCGCCGGCCGCTGCCGCGGCACGCTCGCTATCGCTCGGCTCGTGCGCTTTGGTCTGAATATCACCTAACATAACCGACAGTTTGTGTATAAAATAAATAGTAAATCGAAATTATTATAAAACACAGCACAAGTCGTCGTAAAATCAAAAATTAACAAGAAAGCACATTCACTCAACTACTAGAGAAAAGGAATAAAATGGCGGCAATAAAAGGGGCAATAAAGGCGGCAAACAAAAATATTTATAATTTTTTTTTTCATAGAAATATATCGATTTCCGAAAATTATATAAAACAATATATTAATTAATTCTAAATCTTGAGCTACAAGATTTCGAATTTCTTAATTACAAATCGATAAGTATTAATGACATATCGATTAATTTATTTTTATAATCACACCTTGTTAGCCAAGCCATTAAAAACAAAAGTGAAACAAAAAACTGTCACTTTTTAATCAATCGATTATATATGTCTAGCATGAATTTGTATTTATGCGTCAATTAAATTTGAAACTTTATTTCTACATTAAAAAACAGTTTTAGTGTTACAAAAAGTTCTAGTGGTTATATGTAATTCATGAGTACATTCATAAACAATTCGTGAGTACATTCATAAACTCAAATCACGGTTTGTTATTATCAAAAGTGGCACAATTTTACAACAAAAATAAGTCAGGTTATGTTTATAAACTAAAAAAAAATTAAAACTTCCGGACCTTAAGGGTTGTCGTAGGGGTAAGTATACCTCCCCCCTATTCACTACGCCCACCCACAACTTAACATTTGTGTATTAGATTCTTAAGTAGCAGCTATATTCTCCGGCCTTAGCCCCGAATGATTTTCACTTATACCCAAATTTAAAGAGGAAATTCGTGGAACTCAATTTCCCGATAATTATGCGGTTATGGCTGTCATAGACGAATTTTCCGAGACTCGAGAAAAAAAATGTATTCGCAAGGAATAAGGCAGTTAGAAACGCGTTATTCTAAACGCATTGCATCGAAGGGAGATTATGTACAAAAATAAAATATTTTTGTTTAAATTTTTGCTTTTTTTAATATTGATTCCAAGAAGGTTTTTGATTCATCCTTATAGTTTATAAATTTAATTGGGTCGTTTTTGGTAACACAACAAACAAACGAAAGGTTTGCACTGAAAACTAGCGTTGTGTCAGATAACAACCTGAGTGCGAACCTTGCTTGCTGAAAATGCGGCGTACAAATTTACGAAACTTGGTATTTTTATTACTACTTATTTACATTGACATCATAAATTTTAATGGAAATTAAGTTGGTTTATTCTTTCTTTCTTTCTATATACCTACGTACATATTGGTATATAAAGTAGGAGATAACATACAATTAATTATATTTCAGTGGAATTAGTGACAATAGAGATAGAGACTGGACTCGATCAATATAAAGATGACAACGAAACTGAAAATCTGATTAAATCACGTGAAGTATCTAGACATTGCAAGTGCTTGCCAGCTTGCAACTCCATAGAATATGAGCCAGAAATATCGCAAGCCTATTATGATTGGAAATCTCTTTTTAAGGCGTGGAAAATGAACTTCAGTGACCCCGAGTACCAAGGGTTCGTCTTATTTGTAGTACACGCCAAAGCTTATAGATCTCTCCAAATTACACTTTGTCCAGCGATTTATTTTCTTTTCGACAGGTCGATGATTGATTAATTCGTGATGTCCTAAAGCATTACCAAAATACTATGTTACTTAAATAAGCCATATAACCCATATCTTTATAGTAACAGTGTTCCACTGACCGTCTGTTTGTTACGTTCACTGCTCTCCTAATCAACAAACTGACCGGACTGGTACACGAAATGGACTCGTTTGCAAATAGTTTAATTGATGCTATTATCTTCGTAAACGTTTAAGGAACAGAAGACGTAGTTATCACATTCACCTAATCGTCGCCCAAGGAGCATTTCAAGGGGAATTCACTACTTTTGTTCATTATTGCGCCTTCGCGCATGAAGATTTTTTTTTAATTACTTCAGAATGTCGATCATAAGTTTTGATGAATTATCAGCAAAATTGCAAGAAAACGTAAAACATTAGAACTTATTACAACATTTTAACTTCAGTATGAAATAGCTTTTTTATGATAATACACAAATCCGTGCGATCAGTCCACCGATCAGTGCAGGAGCGGCACTGAACGCGTTCATTTGTTTCCACGGCGCGTAGGTCAACCGACGGCAGTGACGGCACGCATGAGGACGCAATCGACCGACGGTCCTCGTACGCAGTTCGTAGCGATATACGCGTGCATACGGTCAGTCCAGCACTGTAAGGATTTATAATTTTTTATAAAAATGACAAGCGCGACTGACGGTCGGTGGAGCACTGTAACTGGCCTTAATAAATGCTGTATTTTTTTGCTTTTAATTAAAACATTTTCATTTCAAAACGATTAATTACTATTAAATTTAGGTAATATGATAACGATAGCACAACTTGATGGGCGTGCAAGCCACAGAGTTACGTTGTATATGTAAAGAGTGTAAATGTTAAAATAAAAAAATAAATCGTTGGACACGGTATAGCAGAAAAAGACGTACAGCTGATATTTTATTTTATGGGAAGGGTCAATGAGGATACGGACACATGTTAAATAACTCCAATGTTTACACATATAAACGAACAGGTATTCTATCATATAACGACATATAAGGTGTGTTATCATATAACTTTTAAAATATCACGATATAAATAATTTTAACTAGATACTATTCAAACAATTGTAACTATAATAATTAATGCTTAATTTTTCTTCTTTTACTTACTACTTATGACGCTATAAGTAGGTAAACTCATACGAAATCTATTAGGCTGCAGTATTTTGTACATTTATAAAAATGTAGGTTAGTTGATTTGACTATCCTACCCCCCTTATAGTCTGATTTTTAATTATTTGGACTAAAATGACAGCTGCGATCGACCTCTTATATTACAAGCTTGAGGCATAGTGTTGTAATATGTATGACACATCCGTAAGTGAGTTGTTGATTCAACTCACCATTGTGAGTTGAATCCTATAGAATTTACCCAAATTTTTAATTAGCTGGACAAAATGATAGCTGCAATCGACCTTTTTTATATGTTTTATATTTGGAGCATGTTTTTGAATTTAAATTCTATAGGATTCAACTTACAGTGGTGAGTTGGATCAACAACTCGCACGACACACTTATGAATAAGGCGTACCATAACACTATGCTCCAAGCTTGCAACATATAAGAAGTCGAACGCAGGTGTCATTTTAATCCAGGTAATTAAAAATCATACTATAGACAAGTGGCATTAGCGCTGAACGAATAGAATGGAAAATGTACAGGAATGACAAATCGGTGCGCTAAATATAATGTCATTACTACTATTCGTTTAGTGCTAATGCCCTAGGCCAGTGGTCGGTAAACTTATTAGCCAAAGAGCCAAATATGAACACTACAACAATAAAAAAAAAATTGGGAGCCATATCTGCTTGTTGAGCAAACTTTTATTACACTAAATAAGTAGTACACTAAATACAACTAAATTTCATACTTAATAAATATTTATTAATGCGAACAATGTGCTTGCATCTCCTTGAAAAGTTTGAGTAAGTCAGGTTTGTATGTTGTTGTTTTTAGTTTTAGGCATGATTCCAAGTTCTCATCAATAAGATTTATTATTGCGCCTTCCGTGGATATTTATACCAGAGCCGCACTTAAGGAGCCAAAGAGCCACATGCGGCTCTGGAGCCGCTCTTTGCCGACCACTGCCCTAGGCCCTAAGGGTCTGAGGCCTTACTCTGAAACGGCTTTCGTTGTTCGTTTTTGTCCAATCAGCCCAAAAGAGTCGATAAATTTTTAGGTAGAAGACCGCAAATATTTCTTTAAAACTACAATCTACTAAAATCAAAAAAAGTTCTAAAACGAACGACGATAGCCGTTTGAGAGTAAGACCCCTGAACCGTAGCCTTTCCGCTCCCCTGTTACGCCATTTGCTTTAGAAACGTGCCTAAAGTTTGACGGGGATTATACTTCTATTTTTATCGTTTCGAAATAACAAAACAATCTAACATATTTTTATAGATACAGTTGTTGTACTTGGGAGCGTAGAATTTTTTACTCTACTTACTACTGTTTCGTCTATGATGGTTTATAAATAAGACTGTACCCTAAATATGACGACCTACTAATAAAAATATAGCATTTATTTAAAAAAATTTATTACAGGATGAAAATAGCACGTGTTATGATATTTTTCAAAGAGGGTCAGTTTATAACTTCGAAAAGGTCCGAGCTATATGGAGAAACCGACTTTATGGCGAATTGTGGTGGTTTACTTGGTCTCTTTATGGGCTTCTCTATATTAAGTCTTGTGGAGATATTCTACTTTATTACCTTAAGGTAACAATTCCTGGAGTTGTCTGGAAAATATCGCTTTTAGTGATAAGACCGACCTTTGTGCATAATTAGGTATAGTTTTGGTGTGTAAGTTTATTTTTGTATTGGTGTACATTAAACAACCTAGCGATATAATGGAATTTCTTACAAACATGGTAACACTTTTTGATTAAGTTTAATGCTTTATCTAATCCTTATATATAAGGGAAAGGGGTGAATTAAGACAGGGGTAGTTTAGGATACCGTCGAAATTAATAATAATATAATAATGAAACTCACTTTAATTTTTAACACTAAAAAAGGATACTATCTTCTTCCATGACCATACTATTCTACGACATCGTTTATAAATAAACCTTATCCATAATCAAGTAGATCGTTCATTTTTGTTAATATTTTAGCTCGTAAACGTTAATCTCGCGCAAAAGGTTTTTTACTTTTATAAATATAAAAGTAATAAGTATATCGCTTCTTCTATCGCCACCTTTTGATATACTAATGTGGCTATTAATTTTTATTTAGCTCGTTTATAATTATTAAATTGACATAAAATATATATAAGCAGTTAAGGTTAATAATAGTAAGTAAAAATAAGACACCTTTATTTAAAAAAATGTCCCACGGGGTCCCTCTCTTTTTTTATTGCTAAAGCACAGCAGACAGGCTAACGGCCCAACTGTGATGGAAAGTGGTTACCGTCGCCTATGGACATTAGCAATACCAGAGGTGTTGCCAATGTGCTGCCGGCCTTGAAGGAGAACCTGGAACCTGGCCACTGATGCCGGAACACAACTCAGTTGTTATGGCGGCATACTCTAGACCAGGGGTGGTAGCCATCCAGTCGAGCAAATGCCCTACCACCTGGTTATGGGTTGTTTTGTCGCCTCTTACGACAGGCCGCCCGGCCGCAGGAATTAGTATTCTTTTTCCGTTCCTGCACAGAGATAATAGGGTTCTTTTCCTTACGGTACTGTAATGTCTGCCAGTACGATAATGTTTATCCATAGTATATCTTTATTAATACTTACTAGTGGTCGCCTTAGGGTGGAAATGTTAAATTGTTTACATTTCAGATTTGATATGGTACAAAATTCGAAAAGAGTGAAGATTATCTATTATATTACAAAGCTTATAATTTTTTACTTTTCATTGATTTTCGATTTATATGAAAAAAACAATTAGGGGTAGCTTGGCTAAACCAAATTGATATAAAAAGTAACACGAGTATAATAGTAGTATTTTTATTCTTCTTTATTTGAAAAACAGGCAAAGATCCTGGACCATACAGTCTCGACATTTGTGTAATGTTTCTCTTGTAGATTTCATGTTGGTACATGAAATATAATTTCATAAGGCTTAGCCGAATCATGTTTTATTCACTATGAAGTACTCAATATATTATTTTATTCTCATTTCCGTCCGTATATTGTATATTCCATTTTGTAGTACGTATGAATCTCAAAAGGCTTTGGTTATTATTCTGAGCTCATTTTATTTTTGAGACTCGCGTTATTTTTCAATTTTTCGCCGAACTCCGCTTGGATAGTTTCTTATATATTAACGCTTGAAAACATTTAATTTCAGATTTGGCTGTATATTTTGGCGTAAAAAAAACAAAAAATACAATGTGAACCCAATAGAAGACGACGGTAACACTACCCTCAAACTTAACAAACATGCCTTTGATTAAAACCATAAATGTAATGTTAGATTCCCTTATAACTAATCATAATTATTGTAAGATTTTATTGATGAACATTTCTTTTGATGTCTTTGTAATTTAAATATTATTAAAATGCACCATTTAATATTGTAATAATTAAAATGGACATTTGAAATAAAATATACATATAAAAATTATCTTATTTAATATTTCTTTTATTTTACCCTTTTATACTGTACTTGGGCCACTGGGTTTCTTTTTTGGAGCGTAACCGATCCTGTTATGTATCTCTTCAGTAGTCTTTGGACCTCCAATTAATGGTTTAGGAGTAGCGTCTTGCATTTCTGTTCCTAAGTGTGTACAATGAATCTGTTCTTGGCGAAACGTTTCATACTCTTGCAAATCGTCTAATTTTAAGGTAATTTCTGTAAGTGGTCTTCGAATCATTTTCAAATAGTTGAACCCTTAAAATGAATGAAATGTAAAATTAATAAACAATTAGTTTGAACGCATTCTTTATTCTGCTATTGGCAGCAATGTCAGCGGGTACCGCGTAATAGTGATGTTCAATTATAACAAAATTATCGAAATTAAGTTGAAAGACACTGGCAAGTGTTTCGAAATAAGCAAGACACAATTTAACACACTACGTTAAATTTTCCAGACAATTTGCTAATTTAAAATACAAAAACTAGGGTAAAATTTAAGACCTCGTTAAAAATTTTCAGATAGACAACGAGCTGTGGGAAACCACTAAGCCAGCGTGAGCGCGCAGGCGACGTCGGTGAGGTGAGCCGCGGGACGAGTGGTTCTATCTAATTTAATAATAATAATAACAGCAGTCCTTAAATATCCTACTGCTGGGTCCGTGTGTTCTATTTTAGAGGAAAGGATGACATCGGATATATCTGACACTTGATTACTTTTACTTTGGCTGGGTTTTTCGATCTTACGATTAGCTCACGGTATCTTCTCTTGCCGTTAGCATATAGTAATTATAACGTATAAAATAGGTTTTAAAGAACTGCCACAGTAGTGCAGGCTCCCCAGACAAGATTACGGCTTATGTCATTGGCATAGGTCGCAAATGATGCGTTAGATAGACCCTACCAAGAATTTAACTTGAACCCAAACTCAAAAGATTCGGATTCGAATCCTGGCCGGAAAGCATTCACCGCTTAGGCAGTTTTCTGACCTAATTTGTATATTATTACAATTACCACATACTATCGGCGAAGGAAAACATCATGATGAAACCTGCACATCGAAATAACCGATGTATCAAGCGTGCGAAGCCGCCTTAGACAAGTGTGGCGGATATACTGTCCGTTCTCTTATAGTGGGAGGCCCTAGCTCAGCAGTGGGACGTTTATGGGCTGTAATTATTTACTTACAATAAATTTTAAAATGTGCACCGGCACAATATTTTAAAAGTGATTATAATAGGTTAGAGAAAAAGTCTTTTCGCATATAGTATGTATGAACTTGTAAAGAAGATCTCTTTGGCTATACCATTTGTATCTGGCTGGTTTTGGTATCATTAAAAAGTTTTAACTTTAAAGAAGACAATTCCAAATTCAAATTAGGAAAATGTGTGATTTTCATTTGTTTTGCTTATTGTTAAAATGAGTGAATCTAATGAAGAAATTCGATACATTTTAAAATTTTACTACAAAAAAGGTAAAAATGCAACACAAGCCGCGAAAAAAAATTGTGATGTTTATGGACCTAATGCAGTATCTGTGAGAGTAGCGCAAATTTGGTTTAAGCGTTTTCAATCCGGAAATTTTGATATCGAAGATGCACGTCGCTCTGGTCGCCCTGTTGCGGACAAAATTGATGCCATTTTTGAAAAAGTGGAGCAAGATCGGCATATTAGTAGTTACGATGTAGCTGGAGAACTGGGAATCGACCACAAAACGGTTTTGGCGCATTTGAAAAAAGCTGGGTACACATAAAAGCTCAATATTTGGGTGCCTCACAAGCTCACTGAAAGGAACCTAATGAACCGTGTACTCATTTGTAATTCTTTATTACGACGTAATGAGACCGAAGCATTTTTGAAGAAGCTGATAACTGGTGATGAAAAGTGGATCACATACGACAAGAACATGCGAAAAAGATCGTGGTCAAAGGCCGGTCAAGCTTCACAGACTGTGGCGAAACCCGGGTTAACTCGCAACAAGGTGATACTGTGTGTATGGTGGGATTGGAAGGGCATTATTCATTATGAGCTGTTACCGCCAGGCAAGACCATCGATTCTGAACTGTACTGCGAACAACTGATGAGATTAAAGCAAAAAGTTGAAAGAAAGCGGCCGGAATTAATCAACAGAAGGGGTGTGGCTTTTCACCATGATAACGCTAGACCTCACACATCTTTAGCCACTCAGAAAAAATTACGAGAGTTTGGCTTGGAGGTGTTAATGCATCTGCTGTATAGTCCTGACCTTGCACCTTCAGATTTTCACCTGTTTCGGTCTCTGCAGAATTCCTTAGGCAGTGTCAGGTTAACATCACGAGAGGACTACCAAAACCACTTGTCGCAGTTTTTTGATCAGAAGCCCCAAAATTTTTATAACAATGGGATTACGTCCCTACCTACAAGATGGCAAAAAGTTATCCAACAAAATGGCACCTACATACTTTAGTCAAATGTAAATAAACTTTATAAAAAAACCTTTTGAATTTTTATATAAAATGCGAAGAAACTTTTTCCCCAACTTAATATTATATAGTATGTAACACTGTATGTATATAAATTACCTCCACTCGTTAAAAACAAGTGTTTAATTTATTGATTGTTCTCTCTTCAAGAGTTATTTAACATAAGTATCTAAATAGATTTTTAAGACATTTAGTATGAATCTTAATAGTACTGAGATTAGCACAGTGCCATCTTACTCTAATAATAATAAAACAGTCTTAAATCCTATTATGTAATCCTAGCTCGAAACGTAAATCGAATTTACGAAAGGAAAACTTGAGATTACAACAGCAGTTATCAAAAGTAAAAACGGTTGATATGATAGCATCGCGAATTCAAGTACAAAATGTAGGAGGACAAGTTATCAAGTAATAAGCAAATTAAAATCGAAGAAATATCGATATGTTAATGGAACTCGAAATAACACAACACTATTTAGTAGTTGGCATTGGCACACTTGCTGATGGCATTTGTCGTTTTGTGACGTGGTGAAAAAATAAATCAATATTGTCTATATTGTTGGCGTTAGACTAACTTTAGTATTCTTAATAAACTAGTCAGCGGAGTTTTCAGAAGACGATAAAGAAAATACAATTATATTCTAAAAAAACTTACCAATATGTTATATCTCGAAGATTATTTGGAAAGTAAGTCTCCTACTTTGATTTTTTTCCGATGACGTAATACATTTTTAGTTGGTAGTATTGTAGCATTGTTCATGAATTTGTAAAGGCGCGTAATTTAAATTGTTTACTGTTCACACTTTACCGGCACCCGGCAAGAGTAGAAACGAATATATTTTTTTTAGTACTGAACTAAACATACGAAAGATTATAAATAATTACTGTGAATGAAAGTATTAATAATTTATTATTCCATGTGCAATAGGTCAATGTTATTAAATTCTTTTAACATGATTACTTTTCAAAATTAGCTATAAATTACTGTATATGATAAATGATTTTGTATAAAACTCCTCTTTGTTTCTTTAATGTCAATCATATCTATAGTCATGTTTAGTTTTTTAGACAATGGGACATAACAGGTAGTTCCTTACGGAAGACTTGAGCTGGTTGTTACCAACTAGTATTTGGTGAGTGAGGACTATTAGAATGAATTAGTTTATTAAACCTCACAACCTTGTTTATTTTTTAAATGACTAAATAAATGTTGTTTTCATGTTTCAAAAAGTCATCCATTACTCTGCCATCTGTTGCTATCTAACTAAGAGCGACTATAAAGTTCCAGCACCAGAGCTGTCACCTGTGTTGAATGTTAAAACTTTACAATTATAATAATCTTCAAAAAATAATTTATTTTATACTCTAGTGTTGCTATAATAATGAAACAGTTGTGACATTACATACTGTCTATAGGCAATTTACACTTGATTGTTTATTTGCCTACCTTAAAAAGTTTGAGGTATGACAATGGAATTTGCTTAATTAAAATGGGACCTAAATTATACTAATAGGGTTAGCTAGACTTAGCTATGAAAGCTCTAAAATGACAGCCCTATTTAGTATAAAAATACATTGCAGCATTTGACCTCAAAGAATTGAAATGTTATGCATTAAATTTTTCAGTGATTGAGCATCTTCCTCAGGAGTTGCGGGATAGATTTACTGAAATGCGAGAAATGGATTTGTCAGTCCAAAGTAAGTATTTTATAATTCAATTAGTTATTTATATGTTAAATATTAGAAACTTCATCCTTATTAAGATCTTCCAATTTTGATAGGTATAATAAAAATTAGTATAAATAGATAAAGTTATAAACTAGAAATGCTTACATCCTATAGAGTTTAAATATTATGTTAGATTAAAATGACAACAAAAGAATCTGGCAAAATATCTAGTCAGAGGAAAAATACAAAGAAAGTATCTTATCTGAAAACCAGTGTTCTGTCAGATATAATTAGGCACAGCAATATGCTGAGTGCAAACCTTGTTTGCTAAAAATGTGATGTACGAATTTAAAAATATGCTCTGTGTATAATAATTTATAAGGAATGTAATTAGAACACAATTTCTTCAAGTAAAGATTTTCTTTCTTTCTTAGTCAAAACATGTAAGTCATCCTTAATAAAAGTAAAAAAATTGTCTTTGTTTACTTTAAATGCATTTGCAGAATTTATTTTTTCAACATGAGAAAGCACATAATATTTTACTAAACCTTAAATTAAATATTGATAGAAATAAAACTGAAAATTCAAGACCATTATTCTTTGGTCAATTGACATAAATGGTTGTGGTCACAAATGAAAGTGGTTCTTAGCATTAGGATAAAATTTATTATTATTATTGTACCTTGCTTCATGAATTAATACATAAAAATTGGGGAGTATATTATATAGCTAGTATATTATTGTCAATTAAAAACTATATTCTTTTCTTATTGGCTTGGAATTCAATTGTCTATATTTTGTTTTGTGATATTTATAATATTATAAAATTCTAAACATGCCGTGCCTGTACATTGAAACTTTAAAAAAAAGCAGCTGGAGTACTCTATATCAATGATAAACAACATGAAGCAATTTTTTTTATATTTCTTGTCTGTTTGTGTTTTTGATTGGGATTCTCGTAAAAACTACTGGGCGGATTTCAATGCTGTTTTTGCTGATTGATTGCAAATTCTTATTCTTAAAATGTGCGCTACTTTTTATCCTGGAAATTTTGGTTTATAATTGTTGGGGTGCATAAAAATTGCCTTATTCCAAAACAGTTTTCACTAAAACGATAGCTCCGGTACGTTATGTCCCAGGAATACCGCAGGTATTTCAAGTCAAGCATGGATGAAGTCGCGGACATATTCTAATAGATTTATAATTGACCACAATATTAGCTGATATTAACCAAAGACAGTCTACGTAAGGACCACATACCTGGTTACAAGTAATTCATACATGTAAGACATCTGTATATAGATGACCAAAATCCCTTTAATAATATATTTATATTTTAACTTGTAGATAGGCTGTGGGCTGCATTATTACTTAATATTTTAAGTTGTAATTTTGTATTTAATTTTAATAATGTAGCTGTTTGTTGTTCTAATAAAATAAAATAAAATATTGTTGGTATTGAAAAATATAGACTCAAAACCAATGGTCTCCCAATCTTCTACATCTTTATAAAGCCATTATTGTCCCTGATTAGCTCATCATTGACGGTAAATACCTGCTATACTTATGTATCATATGCTGATCAGATAAATTGTGTTGCTTGGTTTCAACCTTAGCTTGTCAATAATAATAATTGGCCGCTGCTAGTTTTCTTGTCAAATTATTACATAAGATTTTTTGTGAGGTTAATACAATGTTATTTGTACACAGCAAATTATTATAAAATATAAGGGCTTACATGCTGTCTCCTTCTAGTCCCAGTAAAAGGGGTAAACCAAAGAATTGTTGGAAATTAAGTTATAGAGCTTAGCATGCACTGCGATTAAATACAGCGGGTTGAAACCACAGAAAAACGTAACATAAACATCAGTTTTTGATTCAAACGCAGCCAGTAGCGATTTTTTGCAGTGGTTGATTTTAAAAACGTAATTTGTTACATCTGGAGAACGGTTTGAAAACGCGCGATTTTTTTTGTCTCATGTATTAGTATGGTGGGGTACGGACAGCGCCGCGTTTGGGTTTCATATTCACTATCAGAACAGTTCAGAACAACAATGATGAGCAAAATATTTTTATTGATTAATTTCATACAAGTTATATTATTTTGTAGATAACATGGACACCTTAGAAAAAAGGGTCCGTACATTATTTGGTGGTTGTAGACGGGGTGAGATCAACACAGAACAAGCTAATACAGAATTCGCCGACATCAAGAGAGGTTACAACAAGACCTTGGAGGAAGCTGATGAGAAAACTACTCTGGCCAACCAGATGTATGATCTGGTTGACCGTTACCTACGAAGACTTGGTAAAAAGTGTTTTCATGTTTTATACACGTGGTGTAGGGGTAGGCAGAGACAATGGATTTCCACCTGCTATCCAAAAAACACCGCTTCATCAACTTTCATTAATTTCTTCATAAATACACGCTTATTTAAGTGCTTCTTCTGCCATACCCAACCAGCCAAGCGTGCCCATACAGATATCTTTCGGCTGTTCATAAAAGAGTTAAACACATTATTCACCTCATTACCTGCTATTACTCTCCTTTCAATATCACTCTCATGCTTTCCCGTAAACATGTACCCTAGGTATATAAACTCTTTAACTTGCCCTAGTTTTTGTTCCCTATTTGTATGTTACATTTTGTCATCCTTTCATCTCTTTCAAACACCATAACTTTCGTCTTGTTCACATTAATTTGTATACCCTTGTTCTTAAAAGATTTGTTCATATTTGTTACCACCTCCTATAACTCTTTTTCCGATTATGCAAGTATAACCTGATTATCGGCGTAGAGTACACATTTGATGAGTAACTCATTCATTCTTGAACAATTTTCGCTTTCTTTCAAATCATCCAAGCAACTGTTCATAAAAAGGTTGAACAGCCATGGCGATGCTACGCATCCTGTCTAACACCTTTTTCGGTGCTAAACCATTCAGAGTAGGTGCCGTTGATACAAGCACTGGAATGGTCATAGAGAGACTTTAGGGATTGTATCAGGTTATCTGTTACCCCATACCGGGCCAGAGCTGACCACAGTTCACTTCTTATAACCTTATCATAAGCTTTCTCCAAATCCATAAATTCACAACAGACATTTTGCCCTTTGGCCAAAAACTTTTCGGTTATGTATCTAAAGGTAAAGACTTGGTACGTACATCTCATTCCCTTACAAAAACCCGCTTGCACACTCCATACGTTCTCTTCTGTCATTCCCAAAACCCGTTCAATCAATACTTTAGTATATAACTTTCCGACAACGCTGAGAAGGTCAATGCCCCATAATTTTTGCAGTGTTCTTGTGACTCTTTTGCCTTAGAGAGTGGAACAATTACGGCTTTACAACAGTCTTTTGACACAGAGCTATTCATCCAGCACATATTGAAAAGGCGGTACAATTGGCTTGCGACCAGGCCTTGTCCGACCGTCATCAGCATTTCGACGGTAATCCTATCATATTCCGCAGCCTTTCCTAATTTCATACTATTTAATACTGTCACAATTTCATTCATATTTATATTATCGCTCTTGTCCTCTCTTTCCTCCCTTACATGAAAATATTCTTTCCATCGATTTGGTATACTTTCTTCTATTTTAGTAATGCATTCATTCTTGTTTCTAATTACATAGAGCTCGGAATGTAGTGTCTTTCATCTGGCTCTTTTTATAGACCTCCAAAAGTATTATTCTTTAGATTTAAATGTGATATTATATACTTTTCATATGTACCTTTTAACATAGCAAGTATTTTAATACCAAACCACAACATTTTCATATACCGTATTGAACGAAGATTTATTGATATGATAATAACTATTATCATATCAATAAATCTTTTTGCAAAATTAAATGCTTGCAAGTAGAAATGTATATGACAGAAAAACTTTAGTTGTTGACAATATTTTATTATGTTCACAACAGATACGGAACTACATAAGTTCAAGTGTGAGTTGGAGGCAGACAACAAGGGAATCACCGAGTTATTAGAGAAGAGATCTTTGGAATTAGATGTCAATACTAACCACACAAGCACATCTAACAATAACCATTATAAGGAGAATAGGTAAAGTAGTATCTTTGAAGTTTTACTTGAATATAACAATTCCAAGTATGTCAATATGTACTTGATACAACTCAAGACCAACTGTTATGCAAAGAATAACAACTGTTTTCTTCAGTTCATTTTGGTTTTTTATACATAATAAACCGGCAGCCAAAGAGTTTGTATAATGTATATGCCTAAGTTAATTAAGTCATCTTTATTTTGTGGTACACAGTAACTAATGGAAAGTTCATTTGTAAAAGTACACCCAGAAGAACATAGGACGTCTGTGTTTTCAGTCACTGTAATGTATAAATTAGAATTTTGGAGCCAGCACTTTTGATATAAAAGTACATACATACATACATACATAACTTCACCCCAGTTCCCTTGCGAGGTAGGCACGAACATGTCGCGAGATATAAAAGTATCTTACTTATAACGAGATACTATACTATTGAAGAATATTTAAATGACAAAACTGCATTTACATAGCTGCTCGCTCCAACCTTTTATATCATCTTCTGTATAATGTTTAAATTTTGCACAACAGGTAAGGAATCTATGGGGATTTGTCGCAGTATGAATTCTTAGTGTGTCATTATTGCGACGGTAACAATATTTTTTTGTTTCTTACAATTCCATTTATTCTTTGAAAAGTAATTGTAGTATAACTTCTACATGTATTAAAAAAAAAGAGCCTGAGATAATACTTCTAATATTTTAATTTTTAGCTAGACGTGTTGCTGTGGGGGTTCTTGCCGCTTCTTCTCCTTTAAACAGCGATAAAACGTTGCGAAGCGATGTAGGACATAGAATAGGAAGTAGATTTAAATTTTCCCTTACATGTATGACCTTCAAAAAGTGTTCTCCAGTGGAACTTATTTTGAATAAAAACATTTGAATTTGAATTTTAAAGTGTGGTTTTCGACGTAATGTATTTTTAAGTATATATTATGGATCATCAACATACAAATACATCCATCTGATTTTCAAAAAATATTCTTGGTAACATTTTTTTTATTGCGAAGTTGTCAAACAGACCGAGGGCCCAGTTAATGGAAAGTGGTTACCGCCGCCTATAGACATTTGCAAGACCAGAGGCGAACCCAACGCGTTGCCTACCTTTAGGTTGGAATTAAGAGAAGCGATAGGGGAATGAGATACAAGGATCAGACAGGAGGAACAGGATGTAGGAGATGGGATTGGGATAAGGAAGATGGTCGAGGGAAGCCGCTAATCACAACTCTCACACATCGCACAAAACACGATTAGCGCAAGGCGATTTCCGACTATATTCTGTGATAATGTAGTGCTTAATATATAAATAAATTTTATAACAGGGATGCGGACACATCGCACGCTTAATAAAACAAGTAATAACTCAAAAGTCACAAGTTTGGAGATTATATTATATGAAATGTAAGAACTTATCATAAAGAATAAATTCGCTCCAACTCCGATGCAATTTGACCGTTGGTTGGCGAAATAAATTGTCCCCCTGCGGATTGTCTCTCTTTTTGTACTAACTATGGCGACGAGTGAAGCAAACATATTGTTTTAAAGAGAGAAATAAACCCCAGTCAATAATCACTTTATTAATAACCTGGTCAGATTTATTTCTCATATTGTTAAAGTGAACTTATTCACTACTTATTTCACTTTTTCACAAAAAAGAATCCTTGGGTTGCTGTTGTATTTCAACTTAGTGCAATTTAATTTGAAATGTCTTAAGAATTTGTTCATTTTTTAATCATAAATTGAAATAAGTACGAATAAATACGACTCTTTTGAAATTATTTTTTTTACTCATTATCACCAAATAAACTTAATTTACTTGTATATAAATACTTCACATTCAGCTAAAGTTAAAGACCAATCAACAACTTGAAATAATTTTGTTTTATAATTTAATAACAAACAAAGAACAACTCTCAATAGGTCAAAACTTTAAACGCTCATTTCCAAAAAATGCAAACTAAGTTATTTCTTTGTTTTATTAGGCGTGCGACATGTTACAGTAAATTATAATATTTTTACATATAAAAAAACAGGCATCAAAATATGAATCTTCCTAACTATTAAAATATCCCGATAGAAATAATTTTTATTCCATTTCAGACAATAAATAATTAATGCGCTATTTGCCTCCTTTTACTTGGAAGTACGTACGCTACTTATGACGTCATAAGTAAATACGCTCATTACAAATCTATGAGGTTGTGAAGTTTTGTGAAAAGATTTAAAGTATTTCAGTTGATTTGACTATCCGCTCCCCTATTGCAGGTACCGCATCCGCGCGGAGAAGCGCCGCGACAGTTGGGGCAGTCGTGAATCGCGCGCCCACTCCTCGGCCAATCTCTCCAGAACCGATTCCGCTATACAGGTAATAGTGCTGTCCTTAGGCCGTGTCCCCATTAGACGAGCAATGAACGGCTAACTGTTTGCTTTCAGTTTGCCTCCCTATAATTTTTAAATAGAGTGGCCATACAGCGCATAACGTACGCAGTTTGCGGCGTTTTATTTGCGTCGACAAGCATTCATGCAGTTATGCAGTCGTTATTCAATGACCGGCCGATTAGCAGCGAACGATGCGCGCGATCAGTTGGAATGGGACTACCGAAACGCATAGTTCTGCTTAATTGGATGGATCCAGTGTGTTTTTTTTTTTAAATATTTGTTTTCATTCAATGCCTCCAAGAGTCGTGGTAGCGTAATAGCAGCGCACACGTCCCAAACTCAAAGGGTGCGAGTTCGAATCTTGGCCGGAACGCATGCGCTACTTAGGCAGTTTTCTGACCTAATGTGCATTTTGTTACAATTACCACGTGCTTACAACGGTGAAGAAAAACATCGTGATGAAACCTGCGCATCGAGATAACCGTTGTGTCAAACCCGTCAAGCCGCCTTGGACAAGAGTGGCGGGTGTACTGTCCGTTCACCTATAGTGGGAGGTCCGAGCCCAGCAGTGGGACGTTTATGGGCTGTTATTTATTTATTATTTATTAATACCTCGAAACAAGCTATCACTTAGAGAATATCCATGCCATTAAACACAACCACTCCTCTCAGAACACTGATATATATTAACCGTTTACCTTCCCTCCCAAGTGTTCGCAAGGGCTTCGCGGCTAATACGCTACTAATAACTAGCTGGTAAGCTAGTTAGTGACCGATACGCCGCTCAGAGTCCGGCCAACGAACAGTCAGCCGCTCACTGTTCGTCCAATGGGGACACGCCCTTATTCGGCCATCTAAGCGAGCACTCGTTCTAATACATTTCGGTTCTGACGCCCTAGACATGCGGCATGAGCGCTAAACGAATACAATGAAAATGTATGGGAATGACATATCACTTTTTTACTGCTTGAGTTCAGCAGACAGGCAGACGGCCCACCTGGTGGAAATCGATTAGTATCTATCGCCTAGGGACATTTGTAATACCAAACGTGCTACAAATGCACTGCCGCACAAGGGGGACTGGAATCTGGCCACTGATGCCGGAACACAACTCAAGGTTGTTATGGCAGCATACTCTAGACCAGCGATGGTAGCCATCCAGACGGGCGAATACCATACCACTTAGCTGTGGGTTGTTTTGTCGCCTCTTACGATTAAATAACTTAATGTAACGATATGTTATTCCCGTACATTTTCTATTCTATTCGTTTAGCAGTAATGCTACTTGTCTCGGGTGGCTGAACTAATATAATGAAGAAATTGTTATGATATTTATGTTAAATTTAGTTGACTTTAATTTCATAATGTTTTAAGACACATAATCTACATGCTTTATTAGTATTATATAATTTAAAATGTAAGGAGTTACATATAATTAACACAAAAAATATTTTACGATCATAGGTCAGATACGCTGATATAGATAAATTAGCTTCGAGATGTTATGCTTTTGTAGTAGTATTTGAATATTTACAAGACTTCTAAACTTGAAATTAAAATTTTTGAAAGTTAGTACTACAAAATAATGATTAATATTAAAATCGTTTAATATTATTGGGGCCGCTTGCATAACGATCGCCTTTAAATAAAAATTAGTTACTCATATTAAACTGCCTAAATACGTTTTACATAAAACGTATTTAAGATGTCTTGCATAAGGCGGTCTGCCATGTTATTTAACTAATTGTATTTATGCCGTCGGTAAAATAGCCAGATGTGTCCCGTTTCACGCTGCGATCCATTTTTCCGAACTATCACACGAAATTTAGCTTTAATATTAGTTACTTCTTGCATAAAAAGGAATATTAGTTGGCCAATGTCAACTTGTCATTTAAAATTTCGTTCGTTTTGTTAAGTTTGCTTCGGAATTTCACACACACATCAACACATCTTGCAGTTCTGAACAGAATGGATTTCCATTTTTTTGTCCTTAATTGCGTTTAGGGCAGTTAAATACCCATTTTTGGGTAATTAACTTTGACAATTCTTTAAACATTTATCCGCAAATTTTGCGTTGTGCAAGACACTAATTGTATTTAAGGGTGTTAAATGCGTTTTGTGTTTCTTAAATAAATTTATGCAACGTTATGCAAGCGGTCCTTAGTTTCATATTGTTACATGCCGACAAAAAGTGAATGCACATCTGCCTGCCGTAAAACCTGGTTTATTACCTTTCTCGCATTTGGACTTCTTTTGTTTACGTTGTGTTTAAAATTTGTAATTAAGAAAAACATTCTGTTTTTTTTTTATTTTTTATTGCGGGAGTTCAGCAGACAGGCAGACGGCCCACTTGATGGAAAGGGGTTACCATCGCCTATGGACATTTACAACACCAAAGGTGCTACAAATGCGCTGCTGCTCTCTTAAGGGAGACATTCTATTGTTATTGTACTTGTTTTATGGCAGTAATTAGGCAGGTGTGTCGAACTAATTCTTGTTGTTATTGTTTTGCGTCGAGGCATATTGTATTTGTACAGAATAAAAGGAATGCCCGAACGGAGGGGTGGGGCAGTCAAACGAGGATTACGATACGAACAACACGTACATTCGATAAGCTATATAGTGACGGACTTTGCGCGTGTTATTAAATTTTACAGCTTATTCTGGTTGAGTCCAGTTATATTTGTACCTGTGTTATACGTGTTTGTATAGTTCTAATAAATTCTATAGTAATTCCAACGGCATTTTAATTCGAGTCCCGCACTCGTAACAATATTAAGAACCTGCCTATAAAAATATATAAAAAGTATTAGTTTATTTATTTATGTGCTGACAGTGCACTACTACAAACGCAAAAACATCTCGAACCTAGTTTACTTGTACTAGGTCACATTGTTTACCAACTATTGTCGACATTCCGCTACCTGTATCACTTGTAAATAAAAATACGTTCATTCATATTCGGTCACTAGACATACAGTTACAGATTCATATTTGGTTTGCGTAAATATGATCATGTTTTATAATTCCGCGCCAAGCTCGAGTGGCTTTCGATACGTCTTCTCCGGAATGCCCATATACTGTCTCTTCTGTATATTGCATTATTTAACCCTCAGACCTCTACATACTTCAAGGAACAATTTCATTACTTTTATTCCGGTAACTTAGTCTCAGATCCTCGGAAAAATTGTTACTTATAAGTTCTTTGCATACAACTAGCTTTTATGGCGAATCCTTTACAGTCCAAACAGTTCGTCTTTGGAACGCGCTGCCTGTTAATATCAAGCTAGCCAAGTCACTGACTATTTTTAATAGACTTGTGAAGGAATTATAGCTCAATTGAAGGATGCAGCAGCAGTTATTGTCAGCTTTTCTAGTTTTATATTTATTTATGTAAGTGTATTTTCTAATATTTTATTTACATATATCTTATTAGGATAATTTTTATATTTTACTAGCTTCTGCCCGCGACTTCGTCCGCGTGGAATAGTTAAAAAAAAGTAAGTTTAAACAGACCCCCCCCCCAGATTTTGAAACATTCTTCATTGGTGCTCCACTCCTATTGGTCTTAGCGTGATGATAATATAGCCTATAGCCTTCCTCGATAAATGGGCTATCTAACACTGAAAGAAAATTTTCAAATCCGACCAGTAGTTCCTGAGATTAGCGCGTTCAAGCAAACAAACTCTTCAGCTTTATATATTAGTATAAGATTAATGTATGTATATTATATCATGTATGTATATATTTATAAGATACTGATTGGGTAGTGAGCATAACGCAACATGCCTCTGTTCTTATCAAATTTTTTCCCCATCCAAAGGTTGTCTGGATGAAATCGCTAATAGCGATAAGACCGCCTATTGTATTGTAAAATTCTATTTCTGTTAGCTGTATCTTTTAAAACCCAATAAAGCATATTCATTCATTCATTCATTCAAGCTAATAAAAGCATGTTAAAAATCACTGGATTTACGGGTTAATCATTTCGGAAATTGAAATTTTTACTAGTTTTTGGTATGAACTTATAGGATTATGTTGTATTCGGTTAAATATGTTGTTGTCAGGCAGCCCTCGGTCGGGACTCGTATTCCTTGGGCCACGCTGGCAGCGCCATCGCCGCGGCAGCAAGTCAAGCTATCGCTGCCACACAGCAGGTATTAACTACAACTTAACCGTTTTCATTAACACATAAGATAATGGTTTCTACATAATTTACCTTTATCATCAAATAATATTTGTGTATTAAAAAAATCAGTTAAACGATTTTATTGAAAAAAAAATATAATAATTGTGTAGATTATGTACTAAATGTTAAAAAATAATTAGGTAGGTCCTAGATACCAGTCACTACACCACTATCGTTAACAATCTAGAGCTTTGATCGGACCAAAAATAAAATCATAATAATTGAAACACTAATTTGATAACGGTTTGTTTTTAAAGTGTACGAAACAATTCTTGATTCTACTAATGGTCGGTTCCTATACCTTACGGACTCTTCATTTGCGTTATTATCTGTTAAATTTTAACATGAGCTTCATACAAGTGATGTTAAAATTCAATCGATAGTGGGGCAAGCGAATGAATAGTAAATTAATATAGGAACCGGCCATAAATTCGATCGTATTGATATTGGTCATGTAAAATCACTACGTGTCAAAGACGCTTAGTGTGGTTGTTTGATGTAGATGCAGCATGGGAGACGCACTGCATCGTTGAAGGCTTCCTACGAAGCGGTTGCCGGCGGGGACCTCGCACACCATGCATTGCAAACTCATCACACCACTCATCATGACCATGGTAAGAATTTTTCATTTCTCATATTCTGAAAGTATGCTTGGAATTGCCTAATCACAAGGAAGAAAATAGACATATTGTATAGTTCTTTTTTTTGTGGGTCGTGTATTATTTAATTGCTTTTTTAAAATCTAATTTTCCAATATTGTATCAAATATATTATAATTTTCTTATAGTATGAGCCAAATGCCAATTTAGTTACTTACTCCACATGCCCGAACCACCGGAGTATTCCTTTCCTTACCTTCACCCCGACACTCTCTTTCAGACCAACTCTCTTTCTTACTTCGGTATTACGAACGCGGTCCGCGAGCGTCACTCCGCAGATTTTGCGCAGTGCTCGCATCTCGACCGCGTTTACTCTACTTTCATGCTCTCTCTTCCATACGTGAGGGTAGGTACCAGCACCGCGTTGTGTATGGCAAGCTGGGCCTTCTGACTGAGGTTCTTAGCGCCTAGAAGTTTACCTAACGCTCCATTCACACTATTTCCCAAATTCACTCTTCTTTCTATATCAGCGGTGTACCTTCCATCCCTGCTAAAAGCACATCCAAGATATACAAACTCATTCACTTGCTCCAGCATAACATCATCGACCATTATCTGGAGACAATCGTCCAGGTATAGGATGAACAGCAAAGCCGACAGCACGCAGCCCTGCCGAACGCCAATATTGTATTCATAGTGTATAATAAAATAGCTTATCGCGTCTATCTATCTGTGTGTATATCCGCTAACTGCTCCTAAACCACGCAACGGGTTTTTAAGCGGTTTTGATCATTAGTTAGATAACTTCACTGACGGTTTATAAGTAAAAAACAATACTTTGCAACCGAGTTGCCAAAGTGCGGCTAGATAAAAAAATTTATGCAATGTAAACTGTGTTACAGAAAGCTTGCTCTCTAAATAAACACGGGTTAAAACTTTTATATACTGTACGTCCACAATAACTTGACGCGCAAGCTTACCAACTCCTAAAAAGTAATATTACTTATATGAAATAATAAAACAGCTTATGAATAAAGAATATTATAATACAGAAATGGATCTTTATTAGGGGGTTTTCAAGTAATTGTGCCAGTTTTAGGGGTTTTTGACTAAATATTTTTTGGAGTTGTGTTATTATGTGGCCCTTGACCAGAATAGTGTAAATACTCCTGCTCGTTAAGTTACAGCTAAATATCCGATATAATTGTGTTCAGGACACGGGTTACCATCAGGAATGAGTCAGAGCAGTAGCGTACATGGACATCATACAACTGCTCATGGCCACTCCAGCACAACTTCAACGAATAAACGTAATAAACAAAAGTAAGTGATAATTAATTTGTTTAATTCCTTTTTACATTATTTTTACTTCTTCTTTTTTAATTTAATTCACGTATGTAAAATTTTATTCTTTTATACTCAAACTAGCTGGACCCGGCAAACGTTGTTTTGCCTTTTAAATTATTTTTAGTAATTTTAAGTAAGTTAAATTATTACAGTACTAATATCGCTATTAAAAATAGGGGTTGGTGGTATAAGGGTGAAAATTAGAAGTTGTATGTATTTTTCAATGCTAAATCATAATAAAATATAAATAAGATATTTTGTCAAAAAAAATATATATAGGGGTGGGTCACCCTTATCATTTAAGGGTATGAAAAATAGATGTTGGCCGATTCTCAGACCTACCTGATATGCACACAGAATTTCATACAAAACTAATAACTTTTCCCGATGTACCTGCGCAGTGTACCAATTTTAGTAAACAGTGTACGAATCGTATAAGCGAGACAGAGCTAAGGACTAAAGCAAACAACACTCTGCCTTTTGCGCTTGCGAGTAAAGTTCAATATATGTCGATTATTTACATGTCGGTAATCGACGAATCTGCCTTGCCTGCGCAAACAAAAATTGCCGATCGGAATTATAATTTGTGTAAAGCTGTAACGTCTAGAAATTTAAGAACGTTATCAGCGTTAGTGTATACCCGCCGAAGGTACGGCGCCAACTCTTCGGCGGCTGAATGATCAGTCTTAGCATTCAGTTGACATGACCAGTGCCGTAAATAGCCTCTTATGCACCCTATGTGAGCTTCTATAACTGCGCCCTTGCTTTTTTAGATATTATAGGTACCCTAGCTAGAGCAATGCTATGTATAGGCCTACTTTATTTCATTCAGGGTGATGCAATAACGCACAAGGTGTTGGTGGTGGTTGCTGTTGGCGGACCAATTATTTAATATTTTGGAAGAAAAATCTATTTTTTATAGAACTGGAACAAAAAAATGATCGCGATGTTTTGTCTAATTTAACAGACATTTTTGACGATACTGGCATGTAGGTACGTATGCGTCGGAATCGAGCACTAGGGGCACAACGGGAATTATCAGGGCCATTCTTACGCTCCCCAGAGTCTAGGCCCTGTGCCTGGGCACCGGTGGCACTGTCCTATTTACGGCACTAGGCATGACACGCCAAAGGCGCCGGACATTTTCAGCGCTTTACCGCTTTGCGCAATGAAAATAGTACGAAACTTTTCCCAAAACATCTATCTTAACAATATTATAAAATTCTAAACATGCCGTATCTATACATTGAAGCTATTTAAAAAAAACACTGGAATACATTTTTTTTAATTTCTTGTTTGTTTATTCGGGATCCACGTAAAAACTACTGGGCCGATTTCGATGCGGTTTTCGCTAATCGACGGCTAATTTAATATAATAAAATGTGCGATATCTTTTGTCCCGGGAATTTTCCCGCGACTGGTTTGTAGTTGTTCGGGTGCATAAAAATTAGCTTATTCCGAAACAGTTTTCACTAAAACGATAGCTTACATTGTTTTTTAAATGCTGGGTAAATTTGTGTCCCGGGAATCCCGCGGATATTTCAAGTCGAGCGTGGACGAAGTCGCGGGAATACCCTAGTTGTATTATATAAAACTTACCTATTATTTTTAAGTATTAATTTTATCAATTTTATATGATGAGGTGAGATTATGTACTTATAGATCTATAAAATTATCGGTGACATAAAGATCTGGTGGTTTAATGGTTATTGCACGCGTCCCAGACTCAAAGGTTGCGGCTTCGAATCGAATAATGTGATATTATTACAATTATCACATGCTAACGGTGAAGGAAAACATCGTGATGACACCTTCACATCGAGACAGCCCATGTGTCAAACCTGTCAAGCCGCCTTGGAGTAGCGTGCCGGATATACTGTCTATTACCAATTATAGGAGGCTTGAGCCAAACAGTGGGACATTTATGGACTGTTATTATTGTATTATTGTTATTAACAGCAAAACTTTCGGTCGTGTAACGCGTCGCATGTTGTATTGATTACTATTCAATATACATCAAATGCATTTTCACGAAAACAGCCGCTAGACGCAAGGTTCAGCATTACGCCGAAAGCTATGTAATTTCAGCTGATGTGTCATAGGTTACTTAAGAAATACTACGAGCGTGTCAACACCGTAATTTCGGCAGGTGTGGTGCTGGCTTTATATTATTTTACAAGGCAATTGGCATTCCTTCTTTCATGGTATAATAGCTAAAAAATAAAATATAAATGCTTAATATAATACTTTTATTAAATATATAGTCTACAGTAGTTTTGGTTATTATTTTCCCAGCAGTGGGATGTTTATGGGTTGCAATTGTAATTTTTTCAGGAAGAGTAGTTACGGTGGTTCGTCGGCTTCGTCGGTTTCACACACGCAATCAGTCGCCGCAGCGGCCAGCCGATCGTCATCACCTACAGTCGTGTATGTTCATTGTCTTATAGAGGCTGAATTTTTCAATTCAAAGCCAAATCCTAAACTGTACAAAATCAGTAGATACAAATATTGTAGAAATGTTAGTCGTAAAAGAGTTACCTAGAAAAGATGTAAATAAAAGAATAACAAAATATAAAAAAGTATAAATTACAAAAAGTAGTGCAAAAAAATAAAAAGTACAAACTATTAAAAAAAAACAGCTGGAATAGACTATATAAATGACGGAGAATACGATAAAAAAAATTATTTTCTGTTCGAGATGCACGTAAAAACTACTGGGCTGATTTCGATGCGGTTTTCGCTGATCGACAGCTAAGACTTGAACTCTGCGCTACTTTTTATCCTGGGAATATCTCGGGAATTTTTCTGGGAATGATTTAAAATGGCCAAATTTAAAAAATCGTTTTCCAGTGTGATTTTTTACTGATCGATAACAAATTTAATGTAATAAAATGTGCGATATTTTTTAGGAATTTTCCCGAGAGCGGTTTAAAGTGGTTCGGATGCATAGAAATTAACTTATGCCGACACAGTTTCCACTAAAACGATAGCTTACATTCTTATTTTTAATGCTGAGATACTTTGTGTCCCGGAAATCCCGCGGGAATTACGAGTCAAGTGTGGACGAAGTCGCATGCAAATCCTAGTATATCTTATAATCTTATAATGTTTGTATGTATTTCATTTATAAAGTAATTTAAGAATGTGTATTTAATTTTAAAAATATGTGATTTAAGTATGTTTGTTTAAGCTATATCTAATAATATGAACCACCTACATCGCCAGATTAAGTTAAATTATTCCTTAAGTTAGGTTGTTTGGAAGTAATTGCTTTAAGCGATAAGGCCACCCATTGTTTCTACCATGACAATATTGTAATCGCTGATATTTTTAATTGTATACAGTTGAACCTCTTTAAGCCGAAATCTCCCAAACTCGAAAAAAAATCCTGTTCTCTTCCCCTCAAGGCCCAAAACCTCGGTTGCTCGAAATCTGAACCCTCTATCAGTTGAAATAATTAGTGAGTCCCTATAGGCAAATTCAGTACTTATTTTCATTCTATAACCCGAAAAAATAAACTGGACCTCTGTATCTCGATTATAGTAATATTTAAAAATATTTTTAGCTCTATAATAAGTAGGATTTTTATTTATTTCACCTCTCTATCTGTTAGAATAAATGTTATAATCTTTACTAGTCGAATGTTTTTTTACAAAATTCGCTAAGCCGAAATCTTCGTCTCTCTCTTTTCTTTCACCATATCCCAATTACTTGGGGTCGGCACAATATGTCTTTTCCTTCCACACTCCTCTACTCTGACATACATCTTCTGTCACTCCACATATCATCATATCATCCTTCACACAATGCATCCATCTTTTTTTTGGTCTACCTTTACATTTGTTGGGTACAAATGTAAATATCTTAAAGTTTAACATTCTTTTTGCCACGTGACTTTCATCCCTCATCATATGCTCATACCAACTTAATTTTCTTCCTCTCAATTTTTCAGTCACGGGTGCAACTTTCAAAGATCCCCTTATGTACTTATTTCTCACCTTATCCACTCTTGTAACACCACACATCCATCTCAACATTCTCATCGCAGCTGAGTGGAGACGTTTGTGGTTTATCACTTTAGTGGCCCAACATTCCGACCCATATACGATGACTGGTCGTATGACAGATTTATATATTTGACGTTTTAGTTTCAGTGGCATTAGTGAAGCCGAAATCTTCCATAAGTCGAAAATTCTATTACCCGAATTTTTTGGCGTCTCCCTTCAAGTTTGACTTACAGAGGTTTTACTGTATTTGGTGAGCAATAAAATTTTATCTGTTCTATTCTAATATTGTTTCAGCATGAACAATGTAGTGAATAACGTAACAATAGAGGAACCTATGGAGGAAGAGTGGACCTATGATCCCAACGAACCGAGATATTGCATTTGTAACCAAGTGTCCTACGGGGACATGGTCGCTTGCGACAACCAAGACGTGAGTCATAAATACCTTCAACAAAGAGTAACATCCTGTCATATTATTATTATTATGTTTTTTAAATATAGGTCTGCATGATTTGTGCATTTGGACAGATTCGAATAACCATGAATTTTCAATTTTTGGAAGCTTCAAGCAAAGCGCGTTGGCCGAATTGTATATATTTGACTGAAGCCAAGTACGGGATGTTTTAGGAAAATTAAAGAATTCTTAGTTAAAAACTATTAATATCCTACAACTAATGTTTCATTTTTAACTATTATTGTATATTTTCTGCAAATATTTTTTTTAGTAAGCGTTATCCCTATAGGAACTTAAAAAGTATTCACGTGACCGGGAGGCTTGTAGTAGGAGGCGACAAAAACACTCAAAGCCGCGTGGCAGGGTAATTGCCCATCTGAATAACTACCAGCCCTGGTGTAGAGTATGCCGCCGTAACAAGCATTAGTTGTGTACCGGCTTTATTGGCCAAGTTCCAGTCCCTTCTTTTGAGGCCGGCAGTACATTCCATCAATGTCCATAAGTGTAGGTAGCCAATTTCCATTAGGTGGGTTGTCAGCCTGTCTTCGCTGCTCCGTCGATACAAAACTGTACAGAAAAAGTTCATGCTTCGAATCCTCATCAAAAACTCAACTGAAAATCTATTTGTAGCTTTAAATGAATTAAAGTCTATTTCAAATATGACAATACGGCTGACACATCCATAAAACGTAATGTGTAACGTTATCCGTAAACTTTCCTATGAAATAAATATTACTTTTATGTCTATTTAGGGGCCATCCATAATTTAGGTCACACTTTAGGGAGGGGGGGGGGGGGTTGTGGTCGACGAAGTGTGATAAGAGGTGGGAGGGGGCCCCTAAACTTCGTGACGTCACATTTTAATGTCCAATATTTGGTTAGATTTTAAAATATGATAATAAAGATAATAAGAAAATAATTTAAATCGAAATAAAAGTAATTGCGAAATTTCTGTTTTAATTTAATAACTTCTTCATGTAAAATTGCAAAATATGTGAGGTCACACTAGGGAGGGGAGTCCCACGAATGTGACCAACTGTGACAAGGAGGAGGTAGTAGTCGGAAAATCATGAAATTCGTATGATTAGTGGATGGCCGCTTATGTAATTTCTCCCATACCGTCGTTATTTGAAACAGATTAACATGTGATATTTTTTTTTATAGTGCCCATACGAATGGTTCCATTATCCGTGTGTTGGCATCACCGCGCCGCCGAAGGGCAAGTGGTACTGCCCACAATGCCAGACCAACATGCGTCGCAATCGAGCTCACCGGAAGAACTGAGACGACGTGACGCCTGAAAGTCCTAAAATTGTCATACACATTATGGTTTTACTGGTCTATGGTCTAAAGATTTTTTTTTCATGTGGCTTCGCACGGTTTGCGAATCTTGTCAGTGTCAGTTATTCATAACTATAAAAATGATAATAAATAATCATTTACCAAATCGCTGCCTAAATAGTGGCATAAATCATACTTTCGATGTTTTCATTACCTACTTTGTTTTAAATATTAAAAAATACAGTAGGTACAGGAAGAAAACAAATCTTAATAAAATATTCGTTAAAGAGCAAGTGATGAGAAACATGTACACACGCATGAAAACTTTAATGTGTCTCTTCACAAAATGAAAACAGTGAAAAATTGTAAGGTTTAATGAATTTTTTTTCGATTTCATGTTTAAATAATCACAGAAGATTAATAATAATAATACGTTTCCGCAATTGCTACGTAAGACTGATGTATATATGCTTATTACATCTAGTGAACAAAATATGTAGAATTTATCATCAAGACACTACATTAAGTTACTAGAATATTATTTACACGGTTTTATACAGGATTAATAATTACAGTAGCAGACAATACTGCGAGATAGTGGAAGAAAGTTGTCAATATTCCAGCAAGAAACGTAACTCTAAAGAAGCCCATAAATCGTACTTTTGTAGAGGGGTAGTACACGTTATTCTTCTTTTGCTATTTAATGTAGAAAAACATCGGTAAACTTTCAATCAAATAGTATTCATTATTTTTTAAATCAACATGGCACATTTCTGTAACATTAACGCAGAAGCCCCACCATTGCAGTTAAAACATTAAATTAAAAAAAAAATAGAATCTTTTTTTTTCACTACAACTGATTTTTGTATACATAAATGTATATGCACCAAGAGCAAATTATTATGACACATTCGTATTATTATTTTTGAGATTCGAATACAGATATTGTGTCATAAGGGTGGGGCTTCATCTGCGATAATGTTAAGATATAATTGTGCAGGGCGTTTCACGCAGATATGGCGTTTGGTTTAATGTGTTATGAGATGCGATATTGTTAGGACGTTAAATATTGAAAGATAACGTATATATACACTCGTGTGGCTATTCATTAACAGCGTAATTTTTAATGCCTTAAATGAGACGCATTCGGCCGCAGTATAAATCTTTAACATTATCGCACATGAAGCCGTCCCATAAGTAAACACAGTCAATTTATATATTCAAAAATATGATAATTTGGGAGCGAGGTAGCGACTTCCATATAGGTAATCCCTTAGGGGCAAAAATTTTTACAGAGATCGTCTAAATATATGCTTTAAATAACAGAAAACAGAAGTATGAGAATTTTAGTTATATGTGTAGAGGTGTTTTGCTATATCGAAAAGCAAGGAAAGAAATATGCTTTGACATGTGAAAATGTAGGATGTAGGTGCATTTCAGAGTTACTGAGCATCATTTTTAATTCTAATTCTTATCTTCCACGTGCTTCCATGACAGTATCAAATTTTGCCTTTTTTTTAAATCAGAGTCTAATATATCGAAAGGCCAGCATAAGTCTCTTTTCATAATTAATGTACTGTGAAGTTTTGAAATTGTTAGATAACTCATTTTTTAAACTGAATTAAGATACTGGCATGTATATTGTATAGGGCTGAATGTTTTCCTATGTGTGTTAATAAGAATAATAATGCATCTTTTAATCTGAAAGTAATAAAATACCAAATTGTAATAATTGTTTTCTTTTCCTTTTTGTATTGAGATTAGGTGCTGAAGGCTGCGTGCATATAGTGATTACTTTATTATTACTACTGACGGTAGTTGACAGTTAAATAAATTGAGATACTTTTTATCGTCTTACAAAACACCGAAGCTACATAGATTTTGTACGAGCATTACTAATTGTGACGTCATATCAATATAGTTTAAATAATAATTAAAATTATTTATATCATGATATTCAAAGTGGTGGTTGATATGGTTTCACAATTTATTATGATATATTATGTCAATTTCCCCATTTATAACATACTAGAGGTTGCCCCGCGGCTGTGCCGCGGGTTAGAGAGCAGACGTTAATACAGGTTACATTGTACAACATTTTTATGTTAGTGTCATTTGCACCCGAAAAATTCACTTAATTTTATATCGCAAACTACGATCTCCTGGCATGAGTATATATGTCCATATTCGACATTAAAACTAAATTTATACAAAATTACAATAAAAACAATCCAGTATTCCCAGTGTTTTCCGAAAACTTAACAGAAAGAGATATCGAGTTACTATCGCATTTTTTATAGACGATGAATTTTTATATCTATGAACTTGAGAAATGAAGGTCTCATTCAAACTTTCATCCTCTATTTCAAACCGTCCTAGTTTTATTTATCTATCCCCCGTCGATGAAAACTACAAAAAGGACAAAAACAGCAAAAAGGACAAAAAAAGCAAAAGGAGCAAAGGAGAAAAAAGATCAAAATGGACAAAAAGAGAAAAAAGCAAAAGAGCAAAATGGACAATTAGGACAAAAAGAGCAAAAACAGTAAATGAGCAAAATGGACAATAAGGTCAAAAAAGAGCAAAACAGCAAAATGGACAAAAAGAGCAAAGGAGCCAAATGGACAAAAAGATCAAAAAGGACAAAAAGAGCAAAAAGGATAAAATAACCAAAATGACGAAAATCAACCAAAACCTATCCCACTTTTGGGATAACCTTTAAATAAATCTATCCCATTATCCGGGATGACAAATATCCCTTGTCCACCCTCGGTATGAAAATTCCATATATACCGATTTTCAGCCAAATCGGTCCAGTAGTTTTTCCGTAAAAGCATAACAAACAAACAGACAAATATATTTTTATCCCGGAAACTATCCCATTTTTCAGGATAAAAAGTACCCTAAGTTTATCCTCGGCATCGAATATATATACTGAGTTTCAGCCAAATCGGTGCAGTAGTTTTTCCGTGAAAGCGGAACAGACAGACAAACAGAGTTACTTTCGCATTTATAATATTAATAGGGACTAGCAAAAAGTGGTGCTGTGGAGGGCTCGCGAAGTTTTCTACCTACTAATAATTAATTAAATATTTGTGTTTAACCCAAAAAATCCGATGTGATGTTGGCGATGTTGACGAGATAACCGACAACGTGGAGAAGACGTTGCATGATTTGGGTCTCAAACATTTTCCGCCTGTACGACGAAACAGACGGTCTGAACTTTTTACCGACTATATGGATCTCATGAAGATGAGACGTGAAATGCCACCCGCTTTATTTGCCTCACCAGAGCACCAGGCCCACTCCAAGCAAATAAGAAAAATTTTAAGGCGGGGGGACCTCCGATGCTCTAATATGCGTGCCATTGAGGCGGCCATAGAGCAGAACAGGGTGTCCAAAGCTTTCTCAAGAAGCTTTGGGAAGGGCCACATTGCAAAGCTGAGGACAGCGGATGGCAAAGAACTTCATCTCGCTTTGAGATCCTGCCGGAGATAGAACAGTTCTACGGGTTATACTGTATTCTTCGCGGGGGAAGAAGCCTGCCACGCAAAGCAACGAAGATCCACGTGCGCCACTCACGCACCATTAAATGGTGGACATCCCGGAGGTCGATGTGGTCGAGATTAGTGCTGCTCTCGGGCTACATAGAAATGGCAAGGCTCCGGGTGATGACAGAATTACAACTGAGCTCCTTAAGGCAGGGGAAATGCCAAACCTCAAAGCCTGGCTGAGCTCTTCAATTCCGTTATCCACCGGGACACTGTGCTGAAGACGTGGAGCAGGAGTTTGGTGGTCTTGTTCTTTAAAAAGGGTGATATGACTTTTGAAGAATTTCAGGCTAATCTCACTCTTAAGCCACGTCTATGTTGTTTTCGAGCCTTCGACTCGAGAAAACTTAGCCTATACTGGAGTCTGCAAAGATATTAATTGGAGACAGTGAGGTGTTGAGATGTCTGTACGACGCCGCAACGATCGAGTATCAACATCAACAGCGAGCGCATCTCTCACCTCCGTTTCGCCGACGATCTCGTTATCTTTGCAGAGACCTTGGAGGAAGTTACCGAGATGCTGGGCAGCTTAAATGAATCATCCCAACGAGTCGGTCTTTGCATGAATTTCATGAATCATGCCGAGACCGGTAAACGTCGATGGCGTCCCTCTTGAATTTGTGCAGGAATTTGTCTACTTTGGACAGACAATACAGATAGGCAGGCACAACTTCGAAGGGGAAGCCAATAGGAGGATTCAGTTGGGCTGGGCAGCATTCGGTAAGCTTCGTCAAGTCTTTTCGTCGACCATCCTGCAATGCCTGAAGACGAAAGTCTCCGAGCAGTGCGTCTTCCCCGTCCTGACTTATGGGACCAAGACGTAGACACTGACGATCGGACTGGTCCACGAATTCCATGTCGCTAACCGACTATGGAGCCAGCTATGTTAGGTGTTTCTCATATGGATAAAATCAGAAATGAGGACATCCGTAAGAAAACGAAGGTAACCGACATAACTCGCAAAATTAGCAAGTTGAAGTGGCAGTGAGTCGGTCACGTCTGTCACAGGGCCGATGGACCAAACTAGTCCTGGAGTGGAGACCGTGTCTCGGTAAACGTATTGTCAGACGCCCTCCAGCCCGATGGACTGACGAGCGCGCAAGGTAGCTGGCAGGCGATGGATGAGGAAGGCGGAGGACCGGGATGAGCGGCGCCGACTTGAGGAGGCCTAGGACCATCAGTGGACTGTAATAAACTGACGACGACGAATAAAATCCAGCGTATTTTTTACTAAACAACATTTTGTCTACAAGTTTACATCGCTATTAATTATATAGTTTTCGAACTGATGGCGTTAGTGTTACAGTCCACTTGATATTATACATGTCATCGGTTTTATAATTTTCGACAGTTGGCGTTAGGAAAACAATAAAATTCTAATTAATACAAATTATTATATCTTCATTTTTTTAATGTGCATAAAATAATATTTTCATGATAAATAACACATTAAAAATAAATTAAAATTCCTATGTCAAAGCCCAAGTCTAAAAGTGTGATAATTTATTCGTAAAGTGTACCAAAAAAATGTAACTGTTTTGCATTCCAACAAAACAGGTATTATGTGTTGACTGAGACACACAGTGTTGTTAGAAGAAAGCATAGTAAATATTTGCCTCTTTACACTATCTATGGTCTAAGACTTACCCATTTGTCCTTGGTTTTATACCTTTCTCTTTCACTCACCAGCATGACATCTCTTTCCTTGATATGATAGATGTCAGATAGCTGTCAATTCATATAGTCTTCCACACACCAGCAAGAAACTTGCTGCAACACTGTGTGTCTCAGTCAACACATAATACCTGTTTTGTTGGAATGCAAAACAGTTATATTATGTGTCTCTGTCGACACACAGTGTTGCTAGAAGACCTGTTTGTTATCTGCTGGTGAAAACACAAGTAATACAATGCATATGATGATTAGAGATTTAAAATATTTCTCAAAGTATATCCGATTTACTTTAAGAATTTTAATTTGTCTGTGAAGAAAAATAAAAAAAATTAATACTAATAACCTCACAATTTATCAATTTCCAACAATATTGATTTATATTATTATATGGATAATAGTCTCTCCCTGTCTCCCTAGGTTTGCTGGAAGAAAACTCTCTTTGGAGTTGTTAATCTTGTTTTGGTACATCACCACTCTCTGTAGTTTTATATGTAACTACTTTGTGTACAATAAAGAAAGAAAAAATAATAATCCTCCTATCTGAAATCAATTATTATTTTAAAGAAAATGTTGATTAGATGATAAGATCTCAAGGTTCCTTGGTAAAGAACTTATCTTATGAATCTTCCATTAAAAATGGAAAACCTAAAGGTAAACATAACTAAAGAGCCTTAATAATAACTAAAATTAGTTTATAGCTAATCTTGACTAGGTCTGATATCATTAATAGAAACATCTGTATGTTTCAATACTTATAAGATTCCTCTAATATCTCTTGTACTGGTCATTTTATAACTAACATCTTGTATCAACATCTAGCTAATAGATATATATGTAGAGTAGTATTAATCTCTCCCCCCCCCCCCTTTTTTTTATAGAGTACTATATTGTATATTTACAAAAAATATTATATACAATGTCTCTGAAAACAGTAATTATGGTTCTTTAAGCAATTTTTATCTTTCAAGATAATGATAGAAATGTATAAACTTGTACTCATTCTCTATCTAGGCTTTTTGACCTCTCAGATACTGTTATAAAATGTTTAATGTGTGTTACAGGACAAAACAATAATTTCGGTGTTTCCGTAACATCCAGCTAGACTGCTTATTATTTTATTTATAATCTTGTTATTACACAAAGTTGTGGCTACCAGCCGATTGTTTTGATTGTCTGGGGATGCCCTGGTGTCAACAGATCATAGATTCTACAGCCTGAGGCAAGTAATAGTAGTGACTATCCAGCTACTAATATGAAATTATATATACTTATATATATATAATTTTATTTATTTATTTTAATTTTGTCAAATAGAAATGCTAATATTCTAGACAAATAGCATTTTAAATTTCTGGTTTGACAAGTGAAATGGTCTTAAGTATTTGATGATCATCTTACATCTCTGATAATGTTATTATATGATAGATAGAAAACACTTTAATTTACACCATTTCAAAAAACTTAAGAACTAGTAATATATGATAGCCTTTTAAAATTTATTTTTGGCAATGTCTATTGTAGATATATAGTAATTGTAGTTGTAAGTATTATTAAGTAGGTGTCTGCCAACTACTTTGATAAGTCTTGCCATTTGTGATTCAGTAAGAGACTTGATCATTCAAACTCTAACTTTTTAAGCAAAAAGGGGCAATCTGTCTGTCTGTCCATCTACTGAGATCTTCCTCCTGTCTTAAATGAGAATTGTTAATAATCTTTGCTTTCAAGTTTGGCCTCCGAAAGCCCTTGGTCTATTCTGGTATTAATAAAAGGAAATTTCCTTTAACCTGGTTCAAGTAAGACAGTATTCTATTAGGCTGGGTGGGGAAAATTGCCAAGCCCAGCCGAAAGTCTCATTTCTACCGAATACATTGTAGAAAAATGAGCACACCTGTCTGGGGCCATTCATCACATACTTTGATGAAAATAAGTTCATGCCTTGGACGCTCCAAATTTTGAACATAGCCTTCATGGCCTGGAGCAGAAGAAGCCACTTCAGAACTTTAGGACCATTTGGCATCTGGCTTCTCGTTCAGTTTAGCTTCCCCGAGAGCTAAGTGGCAGAGAAAGAGAGTTATGCTCCATTGTTCTGTGAGATTCAACAATATGGTAAGCATCTTTATTTATTTACTTTTTTAGGTAAAGGGATTACGTCCTTTTCTCACCATGTATGTACAATATGCACCTCTTTGAGTCATACACTGACTATTTATTCTTACAAACATAGTATACATCTCGTTCCTCTTTGAACTCCAAGAAATTGGTTACAGGCCCACTTTCCAATCAGTGAGCAAATCCTGTTTAGCTGAGCACCTCAACCTGAATTTGAGGTCAAAAGACTGAATAATACAGCTATTTGAGTACTGGTTCTGAGCCCTGCTCTCCTTTGATCAACTTTATTTCAGGTCTTGCTAAACAGTAGGGTTAGATATTCCCTCTTGGCCTGCTCTGTTTGAATAATTTTAGGAACATTTGCATAGTGATTGTGAAGCCAATTCTTTAAAATTGCATAGTATGCAAAATCTCAATTTAGTCATAACCCCTTTAGGAGTAGTAATATATCTATTCCACATGTTTGAAATCAGAAATGTTATTTTTAGTTATGGTTTTTAGGACAATTTCACTCTGCCTCGCCTGGTGTCCCAGACAGTTATAACAATAGGAAAACAGACCTTAGACATTGGAGCAAATAATTTGATCACACCTGAGATTTAATGCTCACATGATGGCAATTGTAAGATAGACTTTTTGATAACTTATATGCCATCCTCGTATCGAACATTCTCAGAGTTTCTGCAACTTGAGAATCAAGGACCTTCCGTCCTGACTGATTCTAGAGTAACTGGATATGGTGTCTATAGGATTTCTGCAATCCAATTTGCTATAATAGCAAATATTTTTGTGCCAAATGTTAAGCCACAAAGCAAGAGCAATAAAGAGGGGAGTTTCCAGTCTTTAAACATCAATTGAGATACTTCTTATCATCTTACAGAATGTCACAGTCTCATAGCATAGACACTTATGATATTATAAGTTTGTATAAATAAGGTTTAAAATTAGTATACAAATAGACCACTACTTTGCTGTCTTAAGATTAATCAAACTATCTCTTATGTTATTATAATAGTAAGATGATAAGCTGTTGTTTTAACCCCTGCTCTCTTATATGTAATTAATACAATTACTTATTGTAATGTGTAACTAAATGTTTGCTGAAAATCTTGCTATAAACCACTCGGAGGAATGTCCGGATGAGGTTTAGCTATTGGTAAGTGAAAATATGCCTGTTGAATGTTTGTTGTCACTAACCAATGTGTCTTAACTTTAATTAATCTCTTTATTTGTAATATAAAATGTTTTACAATATATTACATATGAATTGAGACCTCTGAGGTCCAAGAGGGCAGAAATCAACATCTGACTTCTTTATCAAAAACCATCTGAATGCAGCTCTTTGGATGGAGTCTGTTATATTCACTACTTTTAATAGGTGAACTATCTCTTTTCTCATTATGTGTATTGTGTAGTCTAAACAATTTACACTAAGATTTATAGGCTTGGCTGTATAATTAGTAAGGCTTAGATCACTTGTCATATAAGACATTAGATGTGTTACTTTTTAACTTAAAGTACGTACTTGTCTTTAAATTTTAATCACCCTTGTAAGCCACTCAATGATGCTTTAATAAGTTGTACAACATCAGGACAAAAATATAGTCTTGACTACAAATAATTTGCAATGTAGTCTCTAATATTTAATTATGGGACATTGGTCCCACTGACTTTATTAATCCTGTCAATAAGTAATGTAAAAATTACTAGGCTTTGGTGAAAATCAGTTGTGGTGCCTCCTGTGAGGACTTAATTTACAAGCCCTCGTTTACAAGACCAATGTTCAGGTGGGTTATAGTCACATGGCACATCTATGTACCATGAACAGATCCAAACTTTCTTTAATATAGGTTAGAAGGCTATAACCACCCAAAGTTATCTTTATATCTCAAATAATAAATAAATGGGCCGACTATCTATACACACCCCAGTGTTTTATCACTGAATTAAAGAAGCTGTTCAACTTCAGCCAGCAGCAGCTGGATGTTTATCCAGCTATAGCCTTTGTTCAGAAATTGTCATTGTTCTAGAATATTATAAAAAACAAATTTGTCCACAATGGTTCTGCACCGATAAGTGGTCTTCTTTTACAGTGAAATGACAAATGTTATGTCTTAGTACAACACTATTAGCAAGACAAGTTTGTGATAAATGTCCTTTCAATCATATTAATTAAAAATCAATTTAATTTTTGACACTAACTCTTGGTTAGCTTAAGTAAACAACCGGTTTACTAACCTCGGTGTTTTATTTCCCCTACTGAGATTTTCAGTTAGGTGTTAAAACAAGTTCAATCCTGTTTGAAAACTCGTAATTGTACTTACATCTCATGTTCAGTAGAATAAAGCAAAATACTTCCCCCTTCGTCCGAACTTGAGAAACGAAGATAATTTATCGTAATTGGTTTCACTCGATGTGCTCGTAATAACAGAAATCACCAAAGGCTTAAAGATTTCGAATGTTGCACATTCCACTTGGAACACTTACTTGTCGTAGTTTGTACTTATTATAACACAATTAAAAGACGAATGGTAAGTGTTATAATGAAGTACTATATTATTTTCTTGGCACTGTGTTGTCAACACTTCAAAATTCTATTAATATTGAATAGTTTTAACACTTTGAAATAATTTACAAATTTTGCAATGTTTTACCGGCAAAATTTTACAATGCATATGAATTGACAGCTATCTGACATCTATCATATCAAGGAAAGAGATGTCATGCTGGTGAGTGAAAGAGAAAGGTATAAAACCAAGGACAAATGGGTAAGTCTTAGACCATAGATAGTGTAAAGAGGCAAATATTTGCTACTACTCTGGGGCTGATTCTAGACACCCAGACCTTCTTGATACATAAAAATGAATGTTTGTGTGTATGTCCTTTATAGACTCGTAAACTATACATCCGATTTTGATGAAATTTTGTCTGTGTATTTGAGTGGGTCCCGGAATGGTTTACAGCCACAATTGGTACCGTAGGTCACGCTGAGATCGGGTTCTAGATTCCTCCTAATCACCTGGACCGATTTTGGTGAATTTGTTTTTGTGTGTTTGAGTTGGTTCCCGGATGGTTTAGATTCGCAATTAGAACCGGTAAGTGGCGCTTAGATCGGGTTCTAGAATCCTCCTGATCACCTAGACAGATTATAGTGATTTTGTTTTTGTGTCATGGAACAGTCTTTTAGGAATTCAGAAAATAGGCGGTACGAAATTGGCTGGGTCAGCTAGTAGTAAATAACGAAGGAAACTCGTTTCCGAGCGTTGCGCTGAGGCAGGCCGGCAAAGATTTCAATATCTTCACTGTGGTTATATATTAATTCATATTTTATTTTATGAATAAACTTGTTTTTATTTTTACAAATTTGATTACTCGAACGCATTGGGATTTTTTTAGTTTAAGGCTCGGCAACTAGCCCTTTAAGCTGGACACCGTTGTATTCGTTGCTACAATCGACGTCATTCAACGGAGTTCTTGTGAAAACTCGAAAGGCCACATTTGGCTATATAGTTCACATTTCTCGCAAAAACACATAATTACTACTCAAAAGCTGTCAATATCCTACAACTATTGGTCATTTTAGAGTAATTTTACACATTTTTAGAAAATAAAACTGCACAGCACAACGTCCCCTTTCAGTTCCCGCCAAAAACTCCGAACGCACTGGGTATATTCTAGAAACCATAGATCATTTTTGACTGTTAGTTGTTACTGTCATAAGTGTCATATGCTATATTCAGCCATATACCAAACGAAGAACTTTCCGTGAATTTCTTTTCAAGATTATATTAGGTTTTGTGGAATACATATTTTACATATATAAGTTTAGTTTATAATAACAGGAAAATGTCTGAAACAAAGATTAAGGAGGTACGTATGAAAATATTTTGTGATAATTATATTGTTTGAAGCACATAGAATCAATAGTACTTTTTAGTATTTACCTAACTTTTTATTTCATTTTCTGATTTTTACGGATTCTGCCTAAAATTCAAATGTGTATTTCTATAAATATGTCAACTGTAGTTGTAAATTTTATAATACACATATTTAATGCAGATATTACAGCCATTTTATTCAACATGTGATTTACTTACAATAAGGCCTAGTCCGCACTGCGAATCCTCACCGCGCGAGTTTTATTTGCGCAAGATAAATAGGCTGCTTAGATATCCGATATATGAATTGTAAGTAGCGGATCGTCGGAGTGGGAAGGGGGGAAGTATACTTACCCCGGTATATATGGGTAAAACTTTACAAAATGGTCACAGAATTTTAAGAATTGGGGGTGGAGGGGGTAGGGGGGGAAGAGTACTTCTCCCTTCTGCAACCCCCATGTCTAGGAGACATGTAGTTTTTGAGATATGATTTTTTTTGTAAACAACTATTTTTTTTTTCAAAATGGTGTACTTATTTCTTATGTCTAAAGACGAGAAATGCAGAAGAAAGGTAGTGGTCAGTGTAAAAAACATTCAAAACAGTCTAAGAATGCAGACCAGTCGGTTCTGGCACTCGCCGGCCGCTACGGCGGCACGCTCGCTATGCTTGCTCGGCTCGTGCGCTTTGGTCTAAAGACTAACCCAACCTAACCAACTCTCTGTTTTAGTCACTGGTCGCGACTTTCGATCACCCCTCACAACCTTACTGGCTATAAATAAACTGTAAGGATATCCCTAACACAAATTACCATTAATTTACCTCCCGTTTATCTATATCACACCCAAAAAGTCAGATAGAAGACTTCGCCAAAATCCAAAAATAAGCAATGCAATTGAAGTCCAATGAGAAAGCGAGTCAACATAAAAATAACCAATATAACCAAAACAGCACAAGTCATCGAAAAATCCATAACAAAACACAAAGTACATTCATACAATTAAAAGAGAAATGGAATAAAAAGGCGGCAAATAGAGTATAGTAAATTATACATCAATTTTTTTAATAAAAATAAATAATTTAAAAACATACTACTAATTCAAACTCGCAATATATAAGCAAAAATAAAACAATTTTCGTATTTAAAAATAGATATTATTGACATATCTAATAATTTTCGTATTTAAAAATCGATATTATTGACATATTGAATTATTAACTTTTTTTTTCTTTCCTATGCCTATTGTCCTGAAGTAAAAAAAACTGACAGTACTGTGATTTATTATTATGAACTTTAAAATTATAATAACTAATTCACAACTCATTTACTAAATTGAAAAACAGTTTTAGTGTTTATATATCAGGTGTAAGTGTATACCTAAACACAAATCAAACTTTTTTTCAACAAAAGTGACATAACCTTGTTTATGAAACATATTTTTATTTTTCCCATTATTCTTTCAAAACTTGTTGATGGACCCTAAAACATGTTTCCTAGCTCAAATAATATGTCTAGTGTCTATATATAAGGCATATGTATACCCTTAAACTTAATTTCCGTTAATCTGATGACACTGCAAACATTTAGCCTAACAACAATATTAAAATCATTGAAAAGTTTTCATTTAGATAAATAATAAACAATACAATTAATTAGAATATACACACCGTGCCTACTATGTTAATATTATTAACTAACTGCTGTAGACCCAAAATCAGTCCTGGCCTCCGAAATAAGAATACTTTACTCCTTTCTGTTCAGTGCTGTCTCCTGTCAGTAATAGGCTTGGAGATTGCGCAGATCAGGTTCCACTATGTCACTCCACCAATATCTGGGCTATAGGCTCTTTTCACAGTACAATCCTTCCCCATACTATATAGGTGGCCAAGCTAGCGTAAGCTATGTGCCTTGTTTTCTTCTATTATGTTGGGCTCATTACTCACATTATCAATAAATAGTGGTTTTGAGCATAAACACATAAGTCAACTTAAAAGCAGGCAATGTCTTACAACTTAAGTAAATTTTAAAGCAATATTATTTTAAATAAAAAATTGGCAGACAAACACACATATTGTATCCCCAAATTAAGCAAGTTACTCTTGTGTTATGGTTGACATAATAGGTTGGGGAAAAAGTATTTTTGCATATAGTATGTATGAACTTGTAATAAGATCTCTTTGGATCCATTTGTATCTGGCTGGTTTTGGTATCATTAGTTTTAATTTTAAAGAAGACAATTCCAAATTCAAATTAGGAAAATGTGTAATTTTCATTTGTTTTTCTTATTGTTAAAATGAGTGAATCTAATGAAGAAATTCGATACATTTTAAAATTTTACTACAAAAAAGGTAAAAATGCAACACAAGCCGCGAAAAAAATTTGTGATGTTTATGGACCTAATGCAGTATCTGTGAGAGCAGCGCAAATTTGGTTTAAGCATTTTCAATCTGGAAATTTTGATATCAACGATGCACGTTGCTTTGGTTGCCCTGTTACGGACAAGATTTATGCCATTTTTGAAAGAGTGGAGCAAGATCGGCATATTAGTAGTGATGATGTAGCTGGAGAACTGGGAATTGACCACAAAACGGTTTTGGCGCATTTGAAAAAAGCTGGGTACACAAAAAAGCTCGATATTTGGGTGCCTCAATGGCTCACTGAAAGAAAACTAATGAACCGTGTACTCATTTGTGAGTCTTTATTGAGACATAATGAAACCGAACCATTTTTGAAGAAGCTGATAACTGGTGATGAAAAGTGTATCATGTACGACAAGAACATGCGAAAAAGATCGTGGTCAAAGGCCGGTTAGGTTTCACAGACTGGCGAAACCCGGGTTAACTCGCAACGAAGTGATGCTGTGTGTATGGTGGGATTGGAAGGGCATTATTCATTATGAGCTGTTACCGCCAGGCAAGACCATCGATTCTGAACTGTACTGCGAACAACTGATAAGATTAAAGTTGAGAGAAAGCGGCCGGAATTAATCAACAGAAGGGGTGTGGTATTTCACCATGATAACGCTAGACCTCACACATCTTTAGCCACTTAGCAAAAATTACGAGAGTTTGGCTGGGAGGTGTTAATGCATCCGCCATATAGTCCTGACCTTGCACCTTCAGATTTTCACCTGTTTCGGTCTCTGCAGAATTCCTTGGGCAGTGTCAAGTTAACATCACGAGAGGACTGCCAAAACCACTTGTCGCAGTTTTTTGATCAGAAGCCCCAAAATTTTTATAGCAATGGGATCACGTCCCCTACCTGCAAGATGGCAAAAAGTTATCCAACAAAATGGCACCTACATACTTTAGTCAAATGTAAATAAACTTTATAAAAAAACCTTTTAAATTTTTATATAAAATGCGAAGAAGCTTTTTCCCCAACCTAATACAACAGACTATTCTGGGGCCGATCCCAGACACCTAGACCATAGTAAATAACAGAGAAAATTTGTTTCCACAATTTACCATACCATATTTTATTAAATATAAAACTACAGAACATTATCTTCCCAGTTCCCATACAAAATTGCATAGCCCATATCCTGAACTAGGTACTAAAAACAAATCTTTTTGTTGTTATTTAGTTCATCAGAATGGCAGGCAAAGGAACTAAATCCATACAGCATGAATATCAATATTATTGACATCAAAATATGGAAATTTAGATTGTTTACATTAGTGTGAATAAGATAACTATTATATTTTTGTAGTTTGTATGCAAGTCCAATGTTAGCAAAACAAAGTATAGGTATGAGGGGCAGTCGAATGTCGTGACAAGTGACAAGGATAGTGGGTTAGGTTAGGTTAGCTTCAGACCAAAGCTAAAACCGACTGGTCACCATTTATTTATTAATAACCATTTAAACAATGGTTAAAGTCGGTTCTGCCACTTGAGCTAACTTTAGGGCTAGAGGGTAAATCATTATTCTGGGGGCTAAACAGACAGATAAACGGCTAGATCTAGTCCTGAAGGGACAAAGGAAAATTGGCTTCATTGCCCTCTTCTTCCTGTGAGATGTTTTTCGTAGTGCGGACTACTTTCAACATGCAACTCCACAGACTACTCGCGCCAATCAAATGCGCGTCACGCCACGTTTAATTCTGTTGCAGAATGGCTGCAGAAAAATTCGCGCGATTTTTGTTCGCAGTGCGGATTAGATCTAAGTACTTGTCACAGTCACAGTTTTTGCAACCATCCTTATACTTCATCATTGGGGAGATAAAGTTTTTTTTTGTTTTTGCTTACAATTAAGAGTTCAGGATCGGGAATTCCCGGATTTTTTGACTTCATATTAGCACTGGACTATGGGTACTTAATTCAAAATTGATTTCCGATACATTCAATAATGGACATCAACAAAATAATAAAAATAGGTTTTAATTGCGCCTTAAGGTTTATTTGATGCTTTTTTGTGGTAGTTTAAAAACAAATGACTGATGGATGGGATAGAGGGCAATTTTTTCGCATAAGTACTAAGTTACATAATTATGTTTACCTTAGAGAGAATAGCTCATTTGTTTTTAAAACTGAAAAAGAACTATAGTAATTCTGCATTTCCGCATAATTGTTCATTTTTTCAGTCAGTCTTACAATATTACTGTTTATTGATATTAAAATGCGAATTTCAATCAGAAATTACAAATAAATTTCATTGGAATGATACATAATTAGTTAGTTCTCCCATGATATTTAGTATTTTCATTACTAATTAATTAGTAACATTGTTCAGTTTAGTGCTAGTTACTTCATTGAATGTTTAGTTAGTTCCGAAAGTATTGAAAAAACTAGGAAAGCCTGGATCTGTCTAGGACAAAAACTGAAATCCCGGGTCTCAAGTTTGATACCAATTTCAGCTACTCTACTGACAATGTATTATTTACTTGTCTTAAGTCACTGCTGTTATTTACTATTTATCTGCATTAAAATAAACAGTAAGTGACTAAAACCTAAAAAATTATGCACTACCTACTGAGTATATGTCTAAATAATAAGCATGCTCTGGATCTAGAAAGGGGATGTGTGACACATAACTTGAATTGGTTATGGGACTTATAGAAACATGCACTAAATACACTATTTATTGTAATTTACGATAATTTATTGTTATTTCACTGATACCTTATTTTATTTTCCACCATGGATTTGTATGTTTATTTTTATAGTTAAAAGGTGATATTGATGAACTAAATATGTTACTGAAACAAGCAACTAGAAAAAAGGTTCAGGATTTATTGGCATTAGAGATTCGGAAACTAGAGACTGAATTTATCAGCTTAAAGGAAATTGAAGACACAAAGGTAACTCCAATGGAAGCTGCTCCTGTACCCACAACTTCAGCCTCTGTCTCTGTAAAACGATATCAAGTCAAATTAAATGGCTATGGTAAGTGTTGTAGGTTTATGTGACTCGTTATCTCCTCCTACCTTGATTTTTTCTGGATTCTCCATTTCATAGTTCAAAAGTTAAAAAAAAAAGTAATAAATAAAAAATTCGCGGAAATAAATATCTCGCCACCTATTGATACAGTTTAAAAAGTTATCAAGTAAAAGTAATAATGTTCTTGTATTAATAAAATGTATAAAATTAAAATTTGGTTTTTCAGATTGTTTTTTATTACATAAGTTCAGAAGGAGGTTGATGGCCCACCTGATTAAAAGCAGTTACCATCGCCTATGGACATTTGTTGCAACACCAAAGGTGCAGCCAATGTGCTGCCGCTCTCAAAAACCGGACTGGCACCTGGCCACTAATACCGTAACACAACTTAAGGTTATTACGATGGCATACTCTAGAACAGGGGTGGTAGCCATCCAGATGGGCAAATACCCTACCACCTGGTTGTGGGTTGTTTTGTCATCTCTTAAGACAGGCCTCCTGACTGCAGGAAATTGGATTCTTTCTCTGTTCCTGCGCATCTGTGCAGTGCATCTTGCAATTAATTAATGCAATCCGTTCTTCTATCTAGAAGACCAAAAGATTTGACTAATGCATATAACCCACATGACTATGTACACTGAAAAAATTTATTTCAGACCTCAATTAGATGTATGGCAGTCACTTCTTGTTTTTTCACCTTCATATTTTCGGAATTTCACTATAACATTGTAGCATATTGGTAAAATATAAGCTGAATAACAGGTGAAATTACTGTCTTACATAGGGTGACAGATAGACAAGGCAATTTCATAACAGTTCTTTTGGCAACAATCAATATGTAACCCTGAAAATGTAACAGTAAACTTTACTAATGCACTACAGGCCACTGTATGCAGAAGTTGTCAATAGACCATACACTTTTTTATGTCTAATAAATTAACTTTCCATTATATACCATAGTCTGGATGTCTGGGATTGGTCCCAAAGTGGTCCATATTATTATAGCTTGGTTGGGAATAAAATGTGTTTTGGTTTGCTTATTATTTTTTTAATATACAGGTTGGGATCAATCAGACAAATACATAAAGGTGTTTGTTACATTGAAAAATGTCCAAAACTTACCCAAAGATCAAGTGTATTGCAAACTGACTGATAGGTCCATGGAGCTTCATGTTGAAAATTTGGATAATAAGGATTATCTGCTTGTAATCAATAAACTTCTTGAACCAATCAGTGTTGAAGATAGCCATTGGAAACAAAAAACAGGTGAAGTTTTTAAACAGATGTAATAAAATTTTCTAGCAAAGAAGGAAAACCCACTTCAGAAGTACACTTCTACAACATCTACATAATAAATCTTGAAGTTGGATTTATAACTTTTTTGTTCAAAATTAATTGAAACTAGGTTAAAACAGTTTTTTAGATATAGAACAATATAGATTGTATTAAAGGGACATTTATTTATCCTTTTTATTATTCCTATTATATTTGTTAAAGTCTTAGTTTTTTTTTTGCAAATAACAAAAGGAACATAAACTGGTGTCATTCAATCATGTAGTATTTTGGTTTTTTTCAATTAGATTTTTTTCTAATCTTCCATGTTATTACCATCCTATAAATAGACATATTAATAATAATTGTTACAATTTTTATTGTAGATATGGTAGTAATTTTCTTGGCCAAGTCTCGTCCGAATACAAAATGGTCCCACATGACAGAAATAGAGAAAAAGTCTGAAGATCAGCGCAATAGCAGGTTCAAGCCCGATGAAATGGACAAAAAGGACCCTCAAGAGTCTATTATGAGTCTTATGAAGAACATGTAAGTATTATATATTAAGTTTCTGGTACTTTGTTTGTACAGGACTCAAACAAATAACACTTTTTATTTATTTAGGCCAAATAAACTTCAGCAGTTGGTGCCTAAGAATTATTTTCTACTAATGCTAGGTGAATGATCATGATACGCACTAGATGGCAGTAATTGTTATAAATATGTATATTATCTTCGGAATCCTGCTAGATATGGAAATATAATATTTAAGACAAAATGCTTATTTTTTTTATTTTTAAAATTTATATTGAAATTCATTGAGCTGTTTTGAAGCCTATTCCAAACAAATTTTTAGCCAGATAAAGACAAAAATCCTAAAAACCATAATTTATGTAATAGGTATCATATAAATACCAGTTTTCACTCAAATTTTAGTGTTATTTTCTAATCATAGATAAACACTTCGATTATGAAATGTGTTTATAAAAAAACTGCCAATATTTTTTTTCCATGGCTAATGTGTTTGACTCAAGTTGAATATACCACAAGAATACACACGTGTGTTGAGTTTCTTTTAATCTACTAAATTAATTTAAACATATATTGATAATTGATACAGATTTATCAATTTATCATGCTGTATGGACTTGAATCCTTTGACTGCCATTGTGGCAAACTCAGTAACAACATTTAATATGGAATCTTTGTTTTCTAGGTATGAAACTGGCGATGATGAAATGAAGAGAATGATCTCAAAGGCCTGGTATGAAGGACAACAAAAAAAGAAAACCGATACACTAGATTTGTAAGGTCTTCTAATCCAACTTAGCATATAAATGTAAGTGGTTAAAGTAACAATAAAATCATAATTTTTCAATTGCCTTTCATTTCAAACTATATATGTATTAAAGAAAAATATTTTTAAAAGAGAAAGAATTGTTTTTGTAACATCAAATAATTTAATTTATGATTACATTTTCTATAAATATTTTAAACACACAACTACAGGTCTAATATTAAAAATGTATCTAAATAATGTATCATAATTCTGTTTCCTAGTCCAATTTGATGAGGCGCTGGGAAGCCAGGGTCCACCAATAATGGATTCTGAAAAGAAAGAATTACATAATTTTTATGTGTATTCTTAAATTAAAGATTTATATCAGGATTTTTGAAATCATTAATCAATTTCATAGCTAAATGATTGTTCGCTAAAGATGCCTTAAAGCAAAAATCTTAGCTACAGCCATTAATTTTATTCTAAGAAACTAATACATAGATACAATAGACTGGTCTATTATTATGTGACTTAAGCATGTTTTTTAACTTACTTAGTCTTAGGTTTTGTAGATCCATTTTCCTTGAATGCCTGCGCAATAATACTCCACATGTAGATTCCCTGCAAAATGTAGAAGACCATTTGCCAGTTACCAGTTATTTGTTCTTCATAATTGATTTTGCTTAATTCTTTATTAATGTATCGGTTTCTAACAGTTTCAGGACTATGGAGGCGAGAATCTGTTGATCTACGATCACGATTGTCATTCTTTGCATTAGAGACTAGCTGCCTTGCATTAAATCTTTCAGAAAATTCAATCGATCGGGAAAATCTCTCTATGCGGTTAGAATCATGGAATTTAATTCGATCAAGTGATCGAGCTTTATGATTAGATTCGCGATTGTTTATGTCTCTCCTATTTTTTCTCATTTCTACTCTAAGCGTAATTTCTGTGTGTCGTCTTGCATCTCCTGTGCGCATTTTGTCTTCTGTTCTTTCCCTTACAGTCATATCGTGAGTTGTATCTTTCCTGGTGATGTGTAGAATAGTATGACGCATATCTTTCGATAGTCGTGTTGAAGAATCTTGTACATATTGTTGACGAGTTCTATCTACATGCCTAGTATCTCTACGTATTGAAGCCCGACTAACAACTCTGGTGTTATGAGTTGCATACTCAACTCGGCGCGTGTCTCGTGACTGTGTTTGTGCAGGTTTCCTTCTTTCTTCATCCCTTGTGTTTCTTATGTTCAACTGCTGAATAACAGAATCTCGTGTGTTTTGTCCCCTTTCAGATCTGCGCATTTGGTCTGTTCTTATATTATGCGTAGTATCCTTACGAGCAGACTCATGATCGACGCTATTTCTTCGAGTTAATTGTGATACAACTCGACGTGCTGATTGGCGCTTTTCAATTTCAAACTTAGTTTGGCGATTACGATCCTCAGTACTGATATGTCTTTGAGAGAATTCGCGACGTACATTGTCTCCTCTAACCCCGTCGGATTCTACATCACGTATATCAGATGATGGTTCCCATTCAACAACATTAGTTTGCCTGCGGGTCATTTCACGTCCGGCAGTGTCTTTTGTAACTGAAAAGGATTTATATTTGTCATCTCTCGCGTTGCTATTTCGAATTCGGTCCTTATTCACGACATACCTGTAGTTATTGCTGGGATTAGAAATTTCTTTTCTAACTGGTGTAGTTTCAACTCTTTGACTATTCGATATATCTCGTGCTGTATACATCGAGCCGCGATCTTGGTTATTGACAATTACTCTCCGAGACATTTCATAGTTTGGAATATCTCTCCTGTTTTCCCTGTAATCTATGTGAAAGTTTCTTACAACCCTACGTGTTGCTTCAATGTCAGAAACACGTTTTCTGTTTTCATCATGTTTAAAACGGGGACTCACATCAAACTCATGTTGCTGCACTCTTGCGGTTATTGCTTTTCTTCGAATTTCATTAAGTCTTGCACCCCGATCACTAGAACCATCAGCAAATCTTTCGAAGCTTTTTTCAGGGGTCCAATTTCTGCCATTAAGTCGATTATTGAGGACATTTATCCTCTTATACTCTACCCGATGGTCTACTGTAATAGGATTCAGCCTATTTTGTCGGTGTTCTCGACGGTTACCTGCAGCTTCAATAGTTGGAGAGACTATTGACCTAAATCCAGTGGTGGCAATTTCCCTAGAACGACTTTTTCTATTATTGTCATTCATTCTATTCGTTGACCTTCTCTCTTGAGAAATACGCCCATTATTTCTATTATGGAATCTCTCTTGTTCTACCCCATATTTGGATGTTTGGAATTCTTGTTCAATCGCAGTATTTGTGCGAAATTTAGACGCGTAGCTTCGTTCCCGTAAGAAGTTAATCCTCGTATCTGAGGCGGTTCTACGAATATTTTTACCATCGTCAAGTGTTGACCGTTTACTTCGAGAGGAGCGTAGTGAAGACTCAACGTCATTGCGACTCAGAACAGAATTTATTGGGTCTCTTTGTCCAGTTGTTCTTTGATTTAAATTCTCTTTATCAAAGTGCCGTACGATTCGACGATTGGTAGCTGCTGTTGTAAGTCTATAGTCAGTACGTGATAAACTAATGTCTTCGTGTTTATCCTTATGGGGATTAGTTCTATCCCTTATTAATAGAGTCAAGTGTTTTGTATCAAGACGACGCCCAGCGTAAATACCATATCTTCGTTCAAGTCGTCCGTCCCTGGTGATGCGGCGTGATGCCTCTAAAGAGAGCCGAGTGTCCCGAAATAGAAAATCTTGTTGCCGATCGCAACACTGTTGCCTTCCATCAACGATACTGCGTTCAGTAAAAGACGCAATAGGCTGTAGAATCGCGATGAGAGCAAGTAGCTGTAAACGCCAATTATGCATAGTAACTGTGCTCTTTAGTTGTATGTCTTTCCTCTTCCGAATGTGTGTTAGAAGTGGACCTTTGAAGGCTGCTTCCGAACTGAAGTCTGGTCTGTCTTGTTTCAGCTTATATACTAAATCGAAGCGGCTAAAATCGATCGTGTATTAAGCGCTAGAATGCATTCAATTTTCACCATCCTACGCAATCACTTTTCTCCTTACTAGAATTTAATAGTTTTGATACTTACTACTACAATATATTTTGGAACTTCTGTTACCTTGACATAATTATGGTCCTCGGTTCCATTAATCAAAGTATTTAATTGTCTCTGTTTGCAGCAGTCTTCTTTTATGTTAATAATAACGATACGAACGAACGATAAAATAAAATTCATTGTCATTGAATACCGTAGTATCCTTTCAGGTTTTTTTTAACCAAATTGATTATATTTAGTTGACCCATCTAATATCTAATACTTATATTAGATGGGTCAACTCAAGTTTTATCTCAACATTAAACCAAAAAGTAGATTAAGGTTATGATTTTCAAAAAATGTATTTTTATGAGATTTGCTTAGGAAAATTCCATTTCTATTTTGTAGAAGAGTGAAAATCTGGATAGTCTACGGCCTTAAAATTCGCCGCTTTCAGGATTGTGTCTGTTTGTTTTGCTATGTTTGTTTAAGCCGTAGATTATCTCTTCAAGGTGGTTACTATAAGCTACCGAAATAAATCCTACAGGTAAATCTCAGTGTTTCGCAAAAATAGGACCTACAACTGACTTTATTTAGAGTAGTGCAAATTCCAAGTATCAAATACTTTTGCATTAATCCTTTAGAAGACCGAAAGTATTATCGCGGACCACAGCTGCACAAGGCTATTTGTCCCCACGCTTATTTATTACTTATCCGATCGAATTCAGTGAGCTACGAAATGAGCCCCTTAAACTGATTTCCTATCACGTAAAACGGGCTTATAAAGGAAATTTATCTTTCAGAATTTTAAAACAGCCTTTGGTAATGTTGCAATGTTGTTTGATGTCTAAAAACATATTTCAGAAATATACAGTTAGAAAAACAACGTTATTATTTTATTTTATCCGTGCAGGAACGGAGAAAGAATACAATTTCCTGCGGCCTGGCGGCCTTTCGTAAGAGGCGACTAAACAACCCACAGCCAGGTGGTAGGGTATTTACTCGAGTGGATGGCGACCACCCCTGGTCTAGAGTATGCCGCCATAACAACCTTGTGTTGTGTCCCGGCATTAGTGACCAGGTTCCAGTCTCCTTTAAAGAGCAGCAGCGCATTTGTAGCACCTTTGGTGTTGTAAATGTCCTTAGGCGATGGTAACCGCTTTCCATCAAGTGGGCCGTCTGCCTGTCTACTGAACTGCTGCAATAAAAAAAAATTATCCACTATCTCCTTGATTTATACAACGAAATATCATACAAATAAACCGAATAGATTTCAGTTTTATTGCCTTAACATAACCAACCAACAGAGGTCTGTTTTCGCTGTACGAATACGCGTTTTCGACGTATAAACTTGAAGTCTTTTATTTCTAGTGTATTATCTATGTTGAAGAGGCTTACATACGACTGACTGACTTATAGTGCGGCTCTTATATATAGTGTATCTATCATCTATGAGTGCAGCCAAGAAGCTTACAAAGCTTCTTGAGTGCAGCGGTCAGTTGTACAGAGAACAGTAATATCTTATTTGGCCCTGTGGTAATATTTATCCTTCATTTAGAGGCGATCCCCGGTTGATTGCATAACTATTCTTTGTTAATTAAACATGAGTGGTTAAAGAGTGGGACTAAATAAATACACAATTTCTGTATGAAACTTTAATCAGATATTTTCTTGATAATAGGCAACCTGCAAATAACGTAACACGGTTTTAAACACTTGTCCATTTTTATAAGCTATGGCATATAAATGCTAACCTTAGATCATATCGGCGCTCCCCACAGGATGCCCTCGCCTGTGACCTGGTTTATTGCCAGGCCGAACTTCAGGCGATCAGGACGCGGGAAACCGCGTCCATAATCCAAACTTGATCGAGAGAGTTGGAAACTCCTGTGGCAGCCATTGAGACAGTGGAGGCGGTGCGCCCGCACCTGATGCGATGACTCTCGCGGAAACGCGGGACCCTGACCATCAGGATGACGCAGATACTTACCGGACATGGGTGCTTTGATAAGTATCTGAATCAGATTATGGGCAGCCTTCCCCTCAATGTCGCAAGTGTGGCGCACGAGACACTGCGTTTCATACGCTGGTCGAGTGCGCAGCATGGGCATCGCAGAGATTCAAATCTCTGTGATGCCCATGCTGCGCACTCGAGTCCAAACTCGAGACCCTCGTAGGTCCGATCGATTCGCTGGGCAGTTTTTTTTGGGTGGGTGCGGCCAATTCCTGCGAGACTGTCATGTCTCAAAAGGAGACCGCGGAACGAGAAAGGGACAGAAGTGCGCATGCGTCTCGCGAGTACCGATGACGGTCGAGGTCCCGGATGCCCAGATATGCGCAAGATCTCCCGTAATAGCGCTGCAGGGGCCCTCTAGCATCTAGGGAGTGGAGGAGTCTTTACCCCAAGTGAGTTTGCACTGCTTCCCGGGGCATTCTCAAGCATTGATGCGCTAGGATCAGCGTGGGCGTAAATACGTTCTAAGTCTCACCCTCTTCCTGGCATAAGCGCGGGGCACATGGGAGGAGGGTGGTTTTAGTGGAGTATTAAGTATTCGAGTCTCCACACAAGCCGGCGATTTGACTCTGGTGCCCATTCGTGGTCTCACCTCTCGTCGGTTTGGTCTAATCCCTAGTAAAGGACCCGGTAGTAGTGTGCGAAATGCATTTCCCCGCCTTAAAAAAAACGTTATGATACTTACAGTTCAGGCACGATGAGCCTCAGTTGCCAATCCCACTCTTTTTCCGTTCAGATTATATACACAATTATGCTTTCTATGACTATCTATTAATGGCCGGTTCCTAATCATTATATTGTTCTTCTATTCATTCCATCTTTATCATCGATTGAATTTTGACATTACATGTATAGAGCTTATAAATATCAAATTTTAACCGATATTAAGGCAAATGAATATGATGAAGACATATATTCTGTTCACCTTCGGCATTAAAGGCTAGACACCCCCCCCCCCTTTTTTTTTAAGGAACAGACAGACTATCCACTAAGCTTGTCAAAGTGGTTTTGACACATCTCTTATCTCAACGTGGCTGGTTTCATCAAAATGTTTCCCTTCCCCGTCAGCACGTAGTAATCGTAATATACACATTAGGTCAGAAACACTCTTAAGTGGTGCCTGCTTTCAGGTCACGATTCGAAGCCCGTCATATGGGACGCGAATGGGTTTCACTAACATAATTTAACCACCCTGAGAGATTTCTCATTATGTAATCGTTTTGTTATATCATAGAAAAAAAATTATATAAAGCGATTTTCACCAACACTTGCTACATAATTTGTCAAGTTTATATAAATATACTAAGTAGCTTTCGCCCGTGGTATATGATTACCTAAATATTTCATATTAGTAACACAAGTTACTCGGCAAGGTTTGACACGGCGTGGCGTAGTAGCGTGGAAACCTCTAGCATTATACAAAACAAGAGCTGGTATAATGGTTCCTCATTCCATATTAATTTTTGTTTTAAAATTGAGTTATTTTTAACCAAATCAGTGAAAGTTGTTTAGTTTTAATTATATAGGATTAAGAATTTTTTCAGTTACATTATTTTTCTAGAGAAGCGGTCAAGTTGGCTATGCTTGATAAAGAGTAGAGTAGGGTTACGGCAATCAAAACGAAAGTATGGTTAACCAAAGGTTTATTGTTTATTAAATCTTAGTCCTAATTGTATCCATAGGATTGCATGATCGCGGTGAACGGCGCCGTCGCCTTCGCAACCTTCTTGTCGGACTCCTTTGTGATTTTCTGAAATTACAGAACATTATTGTAATCACAATATAATAAAACATTTACTATACTATTATAATATGTAGTCAGTTGTATTTCCTTTTCATAAACATCAAATAATGTAGGTAAGTTAGTGACAATCATCATGAAGGATAAGTATCCCATAAGCTTATATTGCATATAGATCTTCAGGTTTGTCTCTATCTCATCCCCTCTGTTCCAATGTAGGTTGGCAACGCATTGGTCACCCCCCAGGTGTTGCGAATGTCTATAAGCAAGGCAAACTTTCTTTTAGGTGAGCCATCTGCTAATTTGCCTACTACACAATAAAAAAAAATGTATATATGCTGTTTCAGTGTTAATTTTACTTTTAACGTTTGCACGACGCAAATAGTTACAGATTTCTTGACAATAAAGCCCACATGAAACAAAGGACATAATAATAATTGTCGTATTTTATTGTTATGGGTGACGTATAGTGATGCTGTTTTGTGTTTATGGCTTGGCAACTAGGCCTTTAAGCCAGGCGCAATTGTATTGTAGGCTACAATCGACGCCGTATAACGGAGTTCTTGTGAAAACTCGAAAGGCCACATTTGACTATACAGTTCATATTTCTCACAAAAACATAATTACTACGCAAAAACTATCAATATCCTACAACTATTGTTCATTTTAGAGAGATTTTACACATTTTTAGAAAATAAAACTGCACAGCACAACGACCACTTTCAGTTCCCGCCAAAAACTCCCTAGTGATGCCGAGTCGTATAACGCACAGACTATTAAACCATCGACACTAAAAAAACAATAAATATTTCGAAAGTAATCGATAAGAGAAAATATGTTCTACTTTAAAAAACAATAATACCGCAAATATTATAAGTGCCCTTTAAATGGCTTATTATGTAAAATATGTTCGTTAAAATGTGGGTATATTTATTACACGATATAGTATTATTAGAAAGAATATACAGATAATTTAAATTGATTAAAATATATCCTTATTAATATTGTAAATACGAAAGTAACTCTTGTCCACCTGTTCCGTTTTCACGGAAAAACTACTGGACGTTTGACTGAAACTCAGTATATACATATATATTTTTTCGATGCCGAGAATGAACATAGGATACTCTTATCCCGAAAAATGGGACAGTTTCTGGGATAAAACATATTTGTCTTTCTGTTTGTTATGCTTTTACGGAAAAACTACTGGACCGATTTGGATGAAATTCGGTATATATGTAATTTTAATACCGAGGGTGGACAGTGGATACTTTGCATCCCAGATAATGGGATAAGGTTGGAGATAGATTTATGTAAAGATTATCCCAGAAAATAGGCTAGGTTTTTATTTTGTGATTCGCCATTTTTGTTAATTTGGTCATTTTGGTCAATGCGATCGATGTGGTCGATTTGATCTATGTGGTTGATGTGTTCCCTGTGGTTCATTTGGTCATTTTGATGTACATATGTAGTTTTAACACCGAAAATTGGCATAGATACTTTTCATCCGGGAGATGGGATAGTTTGCGATATAAAATAATATGAATCTTACAGGGCAAATAGCAGTAACATAAAAATTTAATACAATGTAAAGTCCTGTGTCGCAACCTCTTCAAACAAGAGGCACGCACCAGAGGTTGAACCGCGACGCATCCGCGGGGTACACTCTAGTTTATAAATAAAGTAGATTTTTATAAGAAAAATCAAGTCAATAATGCATTAGGACATTACTAATATTGATCCATCATCGAACTATCAAAAGTAAAATAAATGCTTGGAAAGAGTAGTGTTTAAATTCCTAAAGGTAAGAGGGATCCCTACTAGAACATTAATGTGCATCACATATGATTTTATTAGCCACTACTAAAGCTAGATATATGAAATTAGGCACACTGTTAAAGTCTCGTTTAGTAAGTTGTGTAATATTTGTTTGAATATTGAACATAGGCAACTCCTATGTTCAATAATAAAATGGAAAGAAAGAGACTCCACATTCTTACTGAATAATCTTCCTTATACAGTAAATAAAGATTTTTACCTTAAGTTTCTTTTCATATGCCACCCTCTTGATGGACTTGATCTTTCTCTTGTCTTCAAGTTTGCGGACAACTTCACGGTACTTCCAGCCAACTTCATGTGAAAGACGGCCCACATGACAGTACTAAAACAATTATACAATAAACATCAATGTTACTAAGGGATAATCATTTAGAAATCCAACATAATATTTAAAAGAATTCTCAGTAATTATAATATTACAACATTTATGCTTTCAGTCGCAAATTACCCAAAAATAACATCATTGAAAATAATTATATCAGTGCAACATATATCAACCATTTTATTATTCAACAAATGTGTAAATATATCACAACATTTTTTCAGCAGCTTTGATAAAATGGAATCTGATATAAATAATTTATATTATTTTTATTTTTTCTTTATGATCCTGGATTCTGTCAAAATTGCTTTGTAAGCCTAAAATTGTCTAAATGTCCAAACTGCTATGATTTGAAGGAACATTATCATTGAAGAGTGATGCAGGTGTATTCAATTATAAAAATATAGAAAATGGCTCCTAGAGGAGCTGAGCTAGAGGAAGTGGTCATTGACTCCCCTCGCATGTAAAAGTGCTATTATGTCGAGTTGCAGAAACCTCCTGTAAGTAATATTTACCTTACGACCAGGTTTTAGACAGAAGACCCTGAGAGCAGCAGGCACAACCACGCGACGGCGGTTATCGTAGGGGGGAGGGCACCCGTCATATGCACGGAGCCTCCTCAAGGCGCTCTTGCCACGCTCGGTCTTGTGGGGGATCATACCTATAATATACACATCAACAGGACTTCATTACAAATTATTCCAACAGCTCTCATTCAACAACTGAGTAATAGTAATAACTTCATAAACTGTGACTTATCATAGGTATCAAATAATGTAGGTAAAAAAATTGAATAATCATTAGTTCTCAATAGGATAAATCAGGTCTATCACAGTCTGTGCCAAACATAATATAAGTCCCGCCACATAAAAAGAATGCTGAGTGGTAGTGGAGGGGATGTGTCTGCGCAGGTGTACAGTCGTATCACCCCGTCTTGCCCCCTTCACACCACCAATTTGATTGATAAACACTCACTGCGCAGGTTCGGAGCCAGCATTCTTTTTACGTGGCGCGAACTATACCTTATCTAGTATAGCTATTCAAGGGTGCTACTAACTTTATTTATATTTATTATGGTATACTATACTCTGATTTTTAATTACTCAAACTAAAATTACAGCTTTGAGTGACTTTTTATGTTGCAACCTTGAAGCAGTGTTGTATGTATGGCTGACTTATAAGTGAGTTTTTGGTGGGATCTGAAAAAGGATGTTGTTTTGTGCAATTTTGTTTTCTAAAAATGTGTAAATTTACTCTAAAATGAACAATAGTAGGGTATTGATAGTTTTTGAGTAGTAATTATGTGTTTTTGTAAGAAATGTGAACTGTATAGTCAAATGTGGGCTTTGATTTTTCACATGAACTCCATTGAATGGTGTCAATTGAAGACCTACAATTCAGCTGAGCAATATACTTAAGACTTATACATCAGAATTAGTTGTATGGACTAAGATTCCCTTGCCTGCCTTGTTTGTGGCATATACTACTACTTGTGAGTTGTGCAAGTCATTGATTCAACTCACTTATGAATGATCCATACTACAACATAAAAAACTAGTCAATTGCAGCATATAATTTTAGTACAGGTAATTAAAACTCAGAGTATAGGTTAAGTTCCAGAGTGGTCTATGACTTAAAAAAAAAACTTTATTAAATTATGTTTTTGTTAGCATGTCAAATTTTATTTAACCAAATGTGACCATCACATGTGTATGTATTAGGTGTAAAGGCATATTTTTGTAAGTAATTCTACCAAATTAAGCAGTATTTAATTTTGTAATTCTGCCAAATTATGTGACAAAACAGTTTCAAAATACATAATAAAAATTTGGCCCTACAATAATATTACTATATATTACATATCTATAGCTGTTGTGTATTTGTTGAAAAATAGTAAGTTTGTGTTTAGTAAAGTAGCAGTAATCATATGTCCCACACTATTTGGTTACTAAATAGTAAATACTATCACTAGCTTTACATTTGATTTTGAATATTAATGACAATATATTGTGCTTTGTATATGAACTTTCATAAATATATTGCAGGCAAAGCCATGGGCGAAAGCTAGTATTACATAAACCTTGAAAAATTATCTAATCTATGGTGAAACATCTAAAAATTTCATTGTATGGTTTACAAGTTAGCTGATATATAGACAGACACAGAAAGTGGCTTTGTTTTATACTACGTAAAGATAAGCAAGAGACATGTTGGTACAAGAAGAATGCATACTAAGCAATAGTGACTTTAATATGATTTTTTCTTAAATTATGATCAGTTGATTTACCTCTGACAGTTTTCCACAGGATTTTAGAAGGTGCTCTGAAGTGGAATGGACCACGAGCTGGGTTCACATTACACCTCTTGCGCAGGAATGACATGAATTTTAATTTGTTCCTAAAATGTGCACAAAAAATTAAATATAACAATACATTTATTTATAAAATAAATTTAACTGTGAAAAACTTGAATTGCTTAATGAATACAATTTAAAAAATGATTATACTTGGTAATTATACAAGTGACTGAGTTAAGAAGTATCCTAAAGAGCAATTCATACTGTTCCGGCATCTATTTTTTAGCTATTTATTGTTTTATACTAGGTACCTATCTACCTACTATGCTAATCATTGTACATTCATGTTTTAGTGTAAAAAAATTACAATATTTTTGTTATTTGGCTATGAAACTCTAAGAAAACAAAAACTGCACCATAATTAAAAAAATTTACGCTTAGTTTACGTTAATAAAGTTGTTGGCACTCTCACCTGAAGAAGTTGCCCGATATGTTTAACTGTTCACAACGTACAACGACAACTTTGTTTCCTTCCAAGAGGACTTTAGCGATGACAGCGGCCAGACGACCGAGCAAGTGGCCTCGGCCATCTATTACTATGGCCTGCAATTGAACACAACGCTTAGGTTAGACCACTAAAGGTGACGTACCGCTTAACCTAAAAATACAGTGCAACATAAAAATGAATAAAATATTTGGCGAATAGTAACTATTTTAAGTGTAGAACTGTTAAAATAATAATGAAAAGTAATAAAATTACACTAATCAATCCAGCATGGAACTCTAACAACTAAGCATGCACGTGTAATATCTCCTTTTGCAGATTGTCACTATAATTACAGACCAAACATTTATTACAATACGATTCCTAAAGGTGTTTTAGGCCCAAAAATGCATTTTCTTGTATATTTATACGCAGATTTTTATTTTTAACTCTCACCTTATTACTAAAGCCCGTCATTTTTAGTACCACAAAACGGAAAAGGCTGCCTTTTTAAAATAATATGGCTACCGGATATTCAAATAATATTACCACAGGAGAAAAACTTGTACAGTAGAAAGTTTTTTTTATTTTTATTGCAGGAGTTCAGCAGACAGGCAGACGGCCCACTTGATGGAAAGCGGTTACCATCGCCTATGGACATTACGGTATTTTACTGTCTTAGAATAAATCTATGAATGCATAAAATACATAGTTATGTCCATATGAAATCGAAATACGCTAATTAGAAATCATAAAAATGAGTTGCATTTATTAAATTTCGTTTTAAAGTCGCGTAGCCGCGAAGGCGCCAATGCCGCCATAGTCTGATGTCACTGTCTAATAAACATTAACAAACTACGAGAATTATTCTCGGAGAATACTATGTACATAATATCTAAATAATCAGTAAACGTCTCTTGATTTTTTGACTTCGATTCTGTTATTCGGATTCTCCAACATTTACTTATATTTGTCTTATATCTTATATTGGAGTATATAATTTAACACAGTGTTATTTATGCTGATAGTATGAAATGCCAAGAATAAGTTCCGACTTCTGTTCTGCCGAACTAAGAAGTTTTTAAACTGTGATATAAGTATTTCTAGTGGCCTAATTCCCTTTACAAATCTAACAAACGCGGATCTGTAAATGTTTACAAACTAAATATACTGATTGTTACAGGTCTGGAGGAGTCCTTCTGTGACGACACAATAGGTTCTGTTCAACTCAAACGGGACCAAAGTATTTAAGTGTAGTTTGTCCAGAGCATAAAGTACGATCTACTTCATATGCAGCTATACTTTCAAGCAAAGCTATACTTTCAATTCGTTCAAGCAAATGAACCTTCTTTGAGATATAAACAATTCAAGATGCTTAAACTTCCTATCAGCTAGAATACATGCATAGGTATAATGTTTGCCTCCAAACATTTTATTACACTTGCTATATTCCCACGAGTTCACATCGCTTTCCTGCCTGCATATCCAACAGACACAAACGTAACAGACCATCAAGTGCACATGCTTCCTTGTACTTTCTTCGGATATTTTTAAGGTGAAATGGCAGTACAAAGAGTTGATTTGAAAGGTGTCTTCTGTAATTATCTGGTTTTGTGTACTTCTAAATTTTGCTTTCAAATGAATTGCGTAATAATCTTGGCGTGGAAAACTTGAATAGTTTTATTTACCTTATTTTTTGGGCGAAATAGTCTCTTCTGTGAGTAAATGCCTCGACCAAGGAACATATTACTCTCTTATGAGATCCTCGACGTTTTCGTTAACAAGAAACAACATGTTTCTTGTTATTGTTCCAATAACCGTATAAAATACTAGAAGACTATTTTTTGTCTGTATCACAGCTCTGCATAAATAAAACTTATTGTACTGCAGACTACTGCATTGTTGTTTACATACAGTTGACAGTAAAAAAATCCTTGTTTTTGTTTATAGGACAGTGACATCATCAAAATGGTGGACCGTGGACAGCATTATTGCGCGGGCTTGTCAGATTTAAAATTTACATGCCTATTTAAGGCACTCAAAGATTTCATAAAATAAAAATAAAAATTCCAGTAGCTTATTATTACCAAAGGATCTTTAAGCTACATTCCAAAAAATGGTGTAATACCGTTTTGCAACACCAAAGGTGCTGTAAATGCGCTGCTGCTCTCTTAAGGGAGACTGGAACCTGATCACTAATGCCGGATCACAAATCAAGGTATTTATGGCGATATACTTTAGACCAGGGGCGGTAGCCATCCAGTCGGGCAAATGCCCTGCCACCTGGCTGTTGGTTGTTTTGTCGCCTCTTACGACAGGGCGCCTGGCCGCAGGAAATTGTATTCTTTCTCCGTTCCTACACGGATAAAAATGTTATAATTCAAGATTAATTTAGTTTAGTCGTAATGGTTTTTTCAATTCAGTCGCAACTCTAATTAACAATCACTCACTATTGTATTTACTATCCTGCATGGCAGTCAGCCGCTTAATCTAGACTTGTGAACATTGTTGTAGCCTGCATTGCGTCTGGCAACACAGAACAGGATGCGTCTTGAGATCTGCAAGCTCAGCCCACTGTAAGACTGCCATGCAGGATAGAGAATGGGCCTCTTAAATGTTTAATTGCCAAAATGCCAAGCCGTAAATTAAAAAAAACTCTTGTTGTTATTTTGGCTGTCATCCAAAACCTAACCAAAAAACATTATTTAATTATTTATTATACTACAATTACGTGTACTAGAAGTACTGGTGACTAGGATCGTTTATAAAATGACTGTAAATTTACTAAAACTGCTCAGGTGAAATCAAGATGGATATCCCATATCGCAAGATTTTTATTTACCTTCTGACTTTTGCTGCTTATGCATATACAGGGATAGGGTCAAGTATGCTAAGAAATTTAAAAGATGCAGTTCTTTCAGCGGAATCCGTTTTCGGGGATATGCTTCGTAATGTTATAACAGTTGCCGAAAGATTCAAATCTTTGCATGACGTCTTCGATGCAGCTGTAGAAGAGGATTGTATTTTCACTTGCCCAGAAGGTAAACTTTGTAATTTCTATGCTACATAGCCGTAAATGTAATAAAAATCTTTACATGTACAATGCATTAGATTTAGAAACACGATGGGTTGAATTTAACGGTGAATGTGTTTATTACTTATAAATAGCCCTGGAATATATATACCACAGGGAACACTATTTCTCCATCCAAAGAATTGTTATATCTTCATTCATTGTTAAATAAGAATGCATCTGAACAGAAAGAGCTGGAGTTGAATTATAATCCAACCAATATTCAAACCCAATAGAAATCATGTTATTCTCAAACCTGTAATTTTTTTGGGTGCGGTATAGATATACGGCACATTTATTCACTATTTGAGATATAAAATTAACTTTATTTTTTATTGTCGGAGTTCAACAGACAGGCAGACGGCCCACTTTAATTGCCAAAATGCCAAGTCGTACCATCGCCTATGGACATTTGCAACACCAAAGGTGCTGCGAATGCGCTGCTGCTTTCTTAAAGGGGACTGGAACCTGGTCATTAATGCCGGAACACAACACAAGGTTATTATAGTGGCATACTCTAGACCAGGGGTGGTCGCCATCCAGTCGAGCAAATACCCTACCACCAGACTGTGGGTTGTTTAGTCACCTCTTATGACAGGCCGCCAGGCTGCAGGAAATTGTATTCTTTCTCCGTTTCTGCATGGATAAAACTTTGCATGGTTATAAAAAAAATAACCACAAAAGCTAGCACCCGCCTTAGGCTTCTAACCTATATTAAAAAAGTTCGGATCTGTCCATAATATATAAATGTGCCGTATAACTATACCCCACCCTTCTTTAAAATTGATTTTAGGACATAAACCAGTGAGGAACAGAAATCATTTGCCAAAGTCTGATGGATGTGGTTCTTTAGGATTTGATATATCTTCAGAATATTTGCCACTGGAACAAATGACAAAATGCTGTGACACACATGACATATGCTATGACACATGCAACAGTGGGAAGGAAGTATGTGATTTGGAATTTAAAAGATGTCTTTACAATTATTGTGAAACATATAAAAGTTTGAACATGGGAGGGGAGACTATTACTAAAGGTCTGTTAAACTTGGTATCATGTTAATATTAGTGTATCAGTAGTGTGTGTAGTTGTACAGTTTATGCTTTCACTATTGTAAAAGTACACCTTAAGGCTGGGCACAAACAGCTCACTGACATTATCTAGTGACCATTAGACTCATCTTTAAACTAACTAAAGCAATGTTATTTATTTTTCTACAGGTTGTAAAGCTGCTGCTAAACTACTGTTCACTGGAACTTTAACACTTGGATGCAAATCATACTTAGATGCACAGAAAAAAGCATGTTATTGTCCACCATCCAAAAATGGAAAGTATAAGAAATATCCAGGCAGTGGTGACTTGTAGCTATTCTTTACCAGTATTCTAATGTGCTATACAGATATTTAATTTTATATACCCATTGTTTTCAATGTTTATAATTATATTTTATAACAGGTGGCCGCAAGCACTAGAGGGTGTTGGATTAAAAATAAGCAGAACCAAAACCGAATACCTGTTTTGTGATTTCAGCGGGACCTCTAGTGCTGTGCCTCTCAAACTACAATCAGCTACACTACCATATAACCCCGAATTGAGATACCTTGTTTCACTACTGAGGGATGTAAGGAGAAGAATAAATGTAGCATGGCTAAAGTGGAGACAGGTAACCGGTGTGACATGCGACAAACTAATGCCACTGAAACTAAAAGGTCAAATATATAAGTTTGTCATACGACCAGTTATGCTATATGGGTCCGAATGTTGGGCCACTAAAGTGATAAACCACAAACGTCTCCACTCAGCTGAGATGAGAATGTTGAGATGGATGTGTGGTGTTACAAGAATGGATAAGGTGAGAAATGAGTACATAAGTACATCTTTGAAAGTTGCACCCGTGACTGAAAAATTGAGAGGAAGACGACTAAGTTGGTATATATTATGAGGAGGGATGAAAGTCACGTGACAAAAAGAATGTTAAACTACAAGATGGATGGGTACAGATGTAAAGGTAGACCATAAAAAAGATGGATGGGTTGTGTGAAGGATGATAAGATGATTTGTTGTGTGACAGAAGATGTATGTCAGAATAGAGGAGTTTGGAAGGAAAAGACATATTGTGCCGACCCCAATTAATTGGGATATGGTGAAAGAATAGAGAGAGAATTATATTTTATAAAGTAAGCCAAATAATGTATTACCATGCAATAAGAGTTTTCTGTGCAGAATTTAACATTTTTCCTTTAGTACAGTTTTCATTATTTAAAGTACTTGCCAATGTTGCCATATACTTAAATAAAAATGATTTGTCTTAGTCTGTAAATAAAAATGGTTCTAAGAGCATTGTTAAGCTAAAGGGAGGTTAACCAAATCACTGACAACTTTTCTGGAAACACGGGCAAACAGTTTTTGTTGAGGTGGAAATATTTTAACTCTTTTTTTTTACAGTATTCCTTTCACATTCGGTTGGCATTTTTAGTCCAAACTAAATTAACTCAGGGGTTTGAATATCCTAAAGCTTTATTTAGTTGTCACCATTGTTGGGGTTAAAAAGAAATTATTTGTGAAGAATTTCTTCTGAAAATTTTACAATTATTACTATCTTTATTAATGATTATGATCTTGGTGAACTATGAAAACTAATAATTTTGGCATATCTTTAAATTTTGTTGAAATGTATAATCTTAACATTTGGAATAATTCTTTTGAGTTTCTTTTACTTCTTGATTTCTACCAATTTCCGACACTTTTTATTTTTTTATTGCAGGAGATCAGCAGACAGGCAGACGGCCCACTTGATGGAAAGCGGTTACCATCGCCTATGGACATTTGCAACACCAAAGTTGCTACAAATGTGCTGCTGCTCTCTTAAGGGAGACTGGAACCTGGCCACTAATGCCGGACCACAACTTAAGGTTGTTATAGTGGCATACTCTAGACCAGGGGTGGTCGCCATCCAGTCGAGCAAATACCCTACCACCAGACTGTGGGTTGTTTAGTCGCCTCTTATGACAGGCCGCCAGGCTGCAGGAAATTGTATTCTTTCTCCGTTCCTGCAGGATAAAGTTAAGTTAAGGATAAACTTTCACTACATCTTCGAATTCTACTACATCTACTATAATTAGAAGTCTCTGTATTCCACAGTCATATTTTCCAAATACTAATCTATGCCTTACTATTTTCTCAGACTTAAACTTGCTGTCTTTTCACAGGATTTTTGTCTCTCAGGAAATTGTCAAAAGGATTATACGGGGCTTGTTTTGATTGTAGAATAGAAACTTAGCATGTAGAATATTTTTTTGACTCCCCAATATTCTCTAAAACGGTCAATGACATCTTTAGTTTCTTTGCCCAGTAAAAATAAATTAGTATAACCAATCTATCCCTTACTGCTTGTTCCTCAGACTTAACAAGCAATTTTTCTTCGTTACATTTATATCCCAGTTGTGCTTGCCCTGATCTGTATTTATCCTGTGACACTCTCGACTAGGGCCCTAGATTCTTAGTACAGTCGCAACCTATTATTGGTGTTTCCTCTGTAACCTTCTGGTGTGTAAAAGGAATACCTTTTTGTACTGGATTGCAGTAGGTGGATATGTATTACATGTTTATATGAACATTGTCTAGTTGTCAGTGTGGTTAGTCAACATTTTAATAATGTTGAGCAACTCGCTAGATTTGCAAGTTTATTTAGAGGTTTAAACTATTTGCTTATTAGACTTCACACTAGTATTTTTTTTATAACGAATTTACATTTTTACCAATCTGGAAATCTGTTACTTTTCATTTGTTTTTTTTCAGACCATTATAATTTGAGTTTAAGAGTTGTGGGACTCTCGGAGGCGATAGATCTGATGTTCCTCTAATTTAAATTCATTATTTGTCAAGAGGAGTAGATGTCGCGACACATTTGCAGACTTATTTTATTAATCGAGTCTATAGTATTAAATTATATGAAAGAGATGTGACAGGGTAGAAAAAATTAAATATACTGTTTTATGTTTTCTATTTTATTTATTAGAAAACCACCCATGTATTATTTTGTTGTCTCCTTACTTACAGCCTTAGAATACTATTACTGACATTTGATTTACTACTACTGGTTAAAATTTGATGTAAACTCCATAAAGGTAACATTAATTTTCTACCAAGCAATAGTATGGTAAGACTGGACAGTTATTTTGTTATTGTTTCGTTGTGTAATGCAATAAAAATTGTTTTGTAATTTTTATCAGTTTATTATTTTAGCAATAATAATTACATTCACTTGTTGGAATTATATCTTATAAGTAAATAGTTTATGTGCTAAATTTATAGTATGCCGTTTGTTATAAGTCTTATGCAAGCATGAAGTTAGAAAATTACATTGAAGTATATCATGCAATAACAGGGTTACCAGAAAGGTCCTAGGCCTTTATTGCATACATACATTTGTTTCTAGTTTAACGCACAATCAAAATACATTTTTTGTATAATTCAACATCTTGAGCATATAAAAATAATTCAATATAATGTAAATAAATGCATGTAAAAATATTTTATGGAGGATAATTTTATCTTAGCGTTTTTAAAATTAATGAGCGAATCCATGACTATAAAGATTCTGGATAACTTAATATTATTCTATGTGAGAAGTTCTTTGATTTCGTCTTTTTCGGCAGCTTGAAGGTAAGGCGTGCCGTCAGGGGCTTTACCAGTTTTGGACGCACCCTGTAAATAAGAAAAACTTAATTTATCATAATAACTACATCACAACATTCCACTGCTGGACAAATGCTTTGCTGTCAATCTTTAATAATTCCATCTGACTAAGGTCAGCATGTCTTGACTAATTTCAGGTTAGCGATAGAGCGCAATAAATGGCACTCTGGAGGCCGCCTACGCTGTCAATGTGTTGAAAAAACAAGTCAGTAGAAATAAAAGCTATTTTTTTAATGTCTGACTAAAATTGGGGAATTAAAAACATTAATTAATATTTTAATTAATGTTTTTAATTCCCCAATTTTATAATTTTTAAGGCCGAGTACCCGTATTTGCAATGTGTGCATCACAACAGGTAATTGGAGGATCCCGGGTATGAGGCTTCCCTGTCTGTAGATTTTGGTACACTATCGGCACTTTTTCATGAAATGATATAGAGATGGCCGATAGATACATAATAATATAGTAAGAGTTTTCTTTATCAAAGAATTTCCAAATGGTAGCAAAATATTTCTTTCAGGTATTTACAAAATCAAAGAGGCACTTCATCCACAGAGGTGCTGACCATGGTTGGCGTGGCATTGACATATATAATAATATGACAGAAGGGATTAAGTCTTTTACATAAGGCCTTCTATTACAGTTTATATATATAAGCTATAATGATATGCCCTCTTTTGTTTATACGCCTTCAGTATAAACACAACAGTAGTTGGTGTAGGGGAGAATAGAATCGTGGCCTGGTCTTCTGCCAGGTCGAAATCGAGGCGATCAGGAAGCGGGAAACCGCCTCCATGCTCGCCATCTGGTCTCAAGAGTTGGAAAACCCTGCGGCCGGCGGCTACACGGTGGAGGCAATCAGGCCGCAGCTGATGGAATGGGTCACCCGCGAAAGCGGAACCCTGACCTTTAGGATGACACAGATACCGGACACAGATACTTATCATAACACCCGTGGTGTTTTGATAAGTATCTGTGTCACATTATGGGCTGCTTGCCTTCCCCGGAATGCCGCCAGTGCGGCGCACCCGACACGGCGTATCACACGCTATTCGAGTGCGCGGCATGGGCGCCGCAGCGTCTCGAACTCGAGACAAGTAGGAGCGATCGACTCGCTTTGCAGTCTGGTGAAAGCTATGCTGCATAGCAGCGATACCTGGGGGGCTGCGGTTACTTTTTGTGAGACGGTAATGTCTCTCAAAGAGGCCGCCGAACGAGATAGGGAGAGGAGTATTATTGCGCTTACTAATGTGACTCCACGCGGACGCCGGCGGTTGGCTGGCATCCAGAAACGCAGGTATGCGCACGACTTCCCACCCTGAATAATACCGCTTCGGGGGGCCTTTAGCTATCAAGGGAGCAAAGGATTCATCACCCCCGCTGACGAAGTGGATGTGTTCTGATTCCCGGGGCACATTCAGGCACTTTTTGCGCTGGATCGGACTGGGCTTCCCTACATAAAAAGCGCGGGGCACATGGGAGAAGGGTGGTTTTAGTGGGTAGTGGTTGTTGCCCGTGCAACTTCTCTGAGGCTCCACACAAGCTGGTTGATTACTGTTTGGATTGCCCCTTATTAAAGGGTAAAGTCTCCATGATCAACTATGGTCTAATCCCTTGCAAAGGACCCAGTATTGTGCGTAAATAGCATTTCCCCCACCTTAGAAAAAAAAAGGGGGAGAATAGAAACATCTATTAAAGGTAAAAACTTGGATGAATTTCATGAGCTTGACTCATGAGGGTGTTACTGTCTATCAACACACTAACAGCACATAGTTTCAAGTAGAATCAATAACCTACATTTTTCAGTAAAGTCTTCACGCAGTCTGTATGTCCCTCCCATATAGCAGCCAAGAGTACTGATATGCCATGTTTATCAATCATCTGAAAACAAAATTAGTGAAAAGCCCTTAGTCATTGACTGTTGTTGTTTGTGAATAAGGATAAAGAATATATTAACCCTGATGATGGGTCATTCTCCTGCATCCAAATGGGTGCATCATTTGCCTCATCCATTTTTTAAAAATATTATAGCTTTTTAAGAATCTTTCTGTTTTAAGGGCTTTGTTTATAACAATAATGAACGCTAATCAGTTAATTATAGTCAAACATATAATGATCTAGCACTAGTTTTAGAAAATATGGTTATAGCCAATGATGTGCATTGGACAATGCTTGCAAACAAAGATAATTGCCTAGATGCAATATTTATACTCTATGTAAACAACTCTATTATGTGGTCCTTTACAGTTCAGGTTTGAAATTAGATTTTATTTGTAATATCTTCTAAATTTTATACTTCACAATATACACTAAGAAAATTTTGTGTATAGTATTATATTTATATGACTTATAGATGTTTGTGTAATGTCAAATTTCTACTGATGGTAAGGCAAGTGAATGAATATTAAGATATAGGTACCAGCTGTTAGTTTATATAGTGCTGTGATAAAGTAAACACTAGTGATGGCAGATTTCATTGGTCACCAGTAAAATAATGGTGATAAAAAATAAATCACTTTTTACTCCTCTTACAAGAATAGGAAATATCTGTTAAATTTTACAAGGGCATTGTTTCACATAAGACAAACCATTAAAGTGCCATGAACAACACAATTACACACACATTCTTACACACCACACACAAGTGAGGTGTGTAAGAATAAGCCTAAATGGCACTCTGTTGTTCGTGCCTACCCCGCAAGGGAACTGGCGTGAAGTTATGTATGTATGTATGTATGTAACAACACAATACCTAAAGTAGATAGTCAAAATGATAAAGGAGTGGATTTATTTGAGTAAAAATGAAACTTATTTGCTTGAGTTAATTATTATCCCTGAAGTAACATTGAGAGTGCACCATATTATATCATTTCACAGTTCCAATAATCACTTGCAGTTCTAGTCCTCACTGTGACACTTAATTTTACTGTCACTTCTAAAATAGGTGTGATTTTTTACCAGTAAAATAGCAGTGATAAAAGGAAGTAACTTATCAATATATTAAAGCAGTTGTAATTTCCATCACTTGTAAAGACTTACAATAACTGGATTTATTGTTGGAGTACAGCAAACAAGCTGATGGTCCACCTGTAGGCAAGTAGTTATCATTGCCTATGGACATTTTAACACCAATGGTGCTGCTGGTCTCTAAGGGGAGACTGAAACTTGGCCACTTGTGTCAAAATAAAAGTTAAGGGTGTTATAGTGACATACTCTAGATCAGGGGCAGTGGCCATCCTGACAGCCAGTGCCCTTCCACCTGGTACAATGTCATTTATGGGCTTATTCATATTTACTAATATATTGGGCTCTCTGGTCATGTTGTATAAGATGATGCCCACCTGGACCTTTCCATTTTTATTTACTATGTCATATAATTATATAATTTAAATAATTTACCCATAACATAATATTATAAGCATAAATTGTTTAGTTTAGGGATACACAATATGTGTTATTGTCGATTATATTATATTAATCAGCTTAACTTTTCTTAGCAGACTTACATTTGGATCAGCTCCTTTATCCAACAAATAATTCAATACAGCAGTCTGACCATAATCGGCTGCATAATGAAGTGGTACTCGGCCATCAATTAAGGCATTGACATCAATTTTCTGGAAGTGATATTTATTAATTAGTTGTAATAATTACAATAACCGGAATAACTATTGCTTTTCTATGTTCTAATGTAAAAAAAAACATACATTAACATTATTTAAATATCACTTTCTCCTGCCAGCTACTGTAAAATTTCCATATTTACTTTGTCAATATATTTTTTCTACCAAATAAACAACGCACCTTGTTTTCTATAATGTCTTTCACTTGATCTATATCGCCGTTTTTAATACCCCAAACCAATTCACTCATCTTAAGTTACTTCTTTAGTTCTTTCAAAATAATTTTTTTACCGACACGGGACAAAAAAACACAAAGGGAATGACAATGATGACAATGAAATACGCAATCAATGGCGATTCTTGGCGATAGCAAAGCAAATTTTGATTTTAGCGACTGTCAAGTGTCAAGAGCGTCTGCTGTCAAGGACCAAAGGCTTTTTCCTTAGACATTTGACAGCTATAGCAGCTATATGTCGATTTTTTTCATAGATATAGTCCTCAAAGGACGCATTCCTTTAGTATCTCATAACGCCTAAAATGCTCCGTCTGCCATTCCACATGGCGACCACGGTCGTTATGGTCGTGGCGAAAATGTCTCTAATGACGTTATTATTTTCAATCACACAGCGCTCATAACGACCCATGTCAAGAGCTGGGTCGATTTTTTTATGTCTAAGGCTTGGCAACTAGGCCTTTAAGCCAGGTGCAGTTGTATTGTAGGCTACAATCACCATTCAACGGAGTTCTTGTGAAAACTTGAAAGGCCACATTTGACGAAACAGTTCGCATTTCTCAGAAAAATTACTCAAAAACTATGATATCCTACAACTATTGTTCCTTTTAGAGTAATTATACACATTTTTAGAAAATAAAACAGCACAGCACAACGTCCCCTTTCAGTTCCCGCCAAAAACTTCGAGCTGGGTCGAAGTGGGTGTTGGCCACAGAGCATTAACTTAACTTATCGATTGACATTGAAAACGGCGCGTCTTTCAAATTAACCAATGACATTTATGAATTTATTCGTTAACGACATCAAACCTCCATAATCCGTTCTACTAGAGTTTATGATTGTAATGCCCGCAAGCAAGTGGAACAGGAAAAATCGCAGTCGTGAACATGGTTCTTGTGAGTTGCTTGTGGAACGTAGCCTAGATAATCTAATATTATTAAAATAAAATGCGAAAGTATTTAACCCTGTCTGTCTGTTACCCTTTTATGGAAAAAGTACAGCACAATAGTGGCAATAAAAATAAGTTTGATGATATTGTTATCAATAGACAAGGCAGTATGAATTTAGATTTTTTGCCTGCATTTGTAGTAAACAAAATAATAACCATTTTTTTTGGAGTTTATGTCTTGGCAGCTAAGCCTTTAAGCTAGACCTTAGATTCAATGTAGTTTCTTCATTTTCTTAAATCTATGTGTAGCACAGCTGAACTGTAGGTTATCAGCTAGTGCCATTCAACAGAGTTCTTGTGACAACTCAAAAGGCTACATTTGACTTTACAGTTCATATTTCTCACAAAATACATAATTACTACTCAAAAACTATCAATATTCCACAACTATTGTTCATTTTAGAGTAATTTTATACATTTTTAGAAAATAAACTGCACAGCACGACATCTCCTTTTAATTCCCGCCGAAAACTCCAATAATAACCAATCAATCAAGTACTAGAGGCCCATTCACTATCTTGCATAGCAGTCCGCGGCATAATGCAGGACTGTGAATGTTCTTGCAGCTTGCATTGCGTTATGCAACACCGAGCAGAATGCCTCTTGAGTTCAGTAAGATCCGCCCACTGCAGGATAGTGAATAGGCTTCATTAATCAATTTTGAAAAATTGTATAACGGTTTCTTTTTCAATATAAGTTTTTGCGATTTTTAGTTTTTGTCATTTTTGTTTTCCTCAATGGTATTATCTTATTAGAAATTACTACAAATGGAATTGGATAGTTTACCAAATGATACTCGAAAAGCGATAGAAAAGATAACGGTATATATACTTATTGTAATTTAGTTAATATGCATTTTTTTGTGCAGTGTTATAAATGAAAAGCAAAAGACCTCAATGCCAAAAGGTTACAAAATATGTTTCAGGAATTGCTACTGCAAATAATTTATCCACAAATAATTCAGATAAGAAATGAACTAGCCTTATTAGATACTGATGGATCTGAAATTACCAAACTTCGAGATATATTCACATTGTGTTGTAATCAAGTCAAAAAATGTTTTATAAATTTATTAGACGTATTGCGTCTAGAGTACAGTCAACGTATTTGCTTGCAGGTATTTAATATAATCATACTTACATATTTATTTTCAAATCTTTTAAAAATTTCTTATATTATATATATATATATATATATATAGCTATTAGTCCATTCACTGAAAACACTATCGGTACCATGATTGTAGAGTCCAAGTTCTACTAAATGACAGTAACATTGTGAGCAAGATCAATATACTATGCTTTCACAAAACCATCATGGGGAATTGCGATATCTACAGTTATAGCATGTCTCACAGACCAATCAACTAACACAATATCAGGCTTATTGGCGACAATAATCCTGTCTGTGATAATTGATCGGTCCCGGTAGAGCAGATATTAATAAAAGTAATATATATATATATATATATATATATATATATATATATATATATATATATACACACACACACACACACACACACACACACACACACACACACACACACACACACACACACACACACACACACACACACACACACACACACACACACACACACACACACACACACACACACACACACACACACACACACACACACACACACACACACACACACACACACACACACACACACACACACACACACACACACACACACACACACACACACACACACACACACACACACACACACACACACACACACACACACACACACACACACACACACACACACACACACACACACACACACACACACACACACACACACACACACACACACACACACACACACACACACACACACACACACACACACACACACACACACACACACACACACACACACACACACACACACACACACACACACACACACACACACACACACACACACACACACACACACACACACACACACACACACACACACACACACACACACACACACACACACACACACACACACACACACACACACACACACACACACACACACACACACACACACACACACACACACACACACACACACACACACACACACACACACACACACACACACACACACACACACACACACACACACACACACACACACACACACACACACACACACACACACACACACACACACACACACACACACACACACACACACACACACACACACACACACACACACACACACACACACACACACACACACACACACACACACACACACACACACACACACACACACACACACACACACACACACACACACACACACACACACACACACACACACACACACACACACACACACACACACACACACACACACACACACACACACACACACACACACACACACACACACACACACACACACACACACACACACACACACACACACACACACACACACACACACACACACACACACACACACACACACACACACACACACACACACACACACACACACACACACACACACACACACACACACACACACACACACACACACACACACACACAACTTCACGCCAGTTCCCTTGCGGGGTAGGCACGAACAACAGAGCGCCATTTAGGCCCATTCTTACACACCTCACCTATATATATATATATATATATATATATATATATATATATATATATATATATATATATATATATATATATATATATATATACATATATATATATATATATATATACATATATATATATATATCATTCATAACTCTTGTCATGCACACTCGTCTGTTCTTGAGGCTCCTGACATCACCCTCCGCTAGTACACGATCAATTTGATCATGGAAGGTGTGTCGTGGCCTTCCACGACTTCTGCATCCATCCAATTTTGCATTGTATATCTGTTTAGTCATTCTTTCATCATGCATTCTTTCTACATGCCCGAACCACCGGAGCATTCCTTTCCTTACCTTCACCCCGACACTCTCTATATATATATATATAATACTTTTATTAGCCTAGCATTGTTTGTTTTGGTTATATAGTTTTATGCTACCAAGGTAGGCAATTGACTAAATAATCCCTATGTCAAGTGACTATGGTTGCTTATTATTACCTGCAATTGAGGAGATCAACTGCCATAATACAATAGTCTGCAACCTTGGCCAAAACATGGAGCATCCCTATAATATTTATAATAATTTGTTTTCATATGTATAAAAGAAAAAATAGGTAAGAATTATTAGTATATTACTTTAAATTGATGTATATTGTAATAAAATTAATATATCATAGGATCATCTTTAGCTTTTATCATGGCAGTAATTATTAATGTTATTATTTATTATTATTTAAAAATAAGTGGCACATGAGTATGAACATATAGAGAGGGCTTCATAACAAATGGGTGTATATGCAAAAATGCATTTTTTTTTGTTGTTTACTAAAATCTATGCATGTTACAATTTAGAAAGTCTTACCAGTATGCAAGTGTACCTAAATAGATGGGTATTCCAAATTTAAGTCTTATACAATCAACTAGGTTTGTTTTATTCACAATTTGGTCCCTTGTGTAAAACTGGACTTTTGTCTGTACACCCATTTGTTATGAAGCCCTCGATATGTTCTTTAGTAAAACTAGTTACTCTCACATTATGAATGATGCAAGGGATTATTTTAATAAACAGCAAGTAACGAAAAAATAATCAAAAACGATTGGGATAGTTCTTAAATTTAAAACGAAAGGAGTGACAAACCATCATTATGACAGCTTAGTACACATGTTTTAAAGTCAAAAAGAATGATAATTTCATGAAAATCCATGTTTCATACTTGGCTCTCCAGCTCTGAATAATTGCAATAACTAACTGCATTTTATTTGCGCAGAATGTCACATTGCAATGGCACATAGGCTTTGGTACAGGCAACCAATCTTACCAGCTTATGAATACACACAGTGTTATCAAAGTATAAAAAATACAATATGAAAAGTTGTTTCCTAAAAATTCTTGCTTGATATTCCTTTCATAAGTTTTTCTGTAATGGTGTACAATAAAGTGTTATCTATCTATCTATCTATCTATCTATCCTTCAGGAAAGCCGTCAATGTAATTTGGAAAGATTACAATGGTGTATGAAGAGGTTGTCATCGATTACTAATTATTTGTCAACACAAAACAGATCTGACAAGGATGATTCTTTTGATGACTCGATCAATGTCACCATCATGTATTTTGTAAATTGGATTGACCATATGACATTGGATGTGCTCCCAAAATTGGCTAATGTTACACAAAGAATGGATTATAAAGAAAATGATGAGCTATATGAAACATGGAAAAATGATGTTAGTGATAATTTCTTAGACTATTTTACTGTTTCTTTACAAAGCGTTATGCTGTGGTAGCTTAGTGGTTAATGCAGACATCCTGAACTCAAAGAGCAAAAGTTTGTATTCTGGCTGGAAAGTATGTACCACTTAGGTAGTTTTCTGACCAAATGTGCCCATAGTTATAATTACCACCTGTTAATGGTGAAGGACAATATTGTGATGAAACCTGCACATTGACATAACCAATGTGTCAAACCTGCCAATCTGCCTTGGACAAGTGTGGCAGGTGTACTGTCCATGCGCCTTATAAACATGGGAAGCCCAAGCCCACCAATGGGATATTTATGGCTGTTGTTATTATTATAGAAATACATATATATCAATAAAGTTTGTAGAAAATTAGCTAAGCACAGTAAACAGTGATGATCATCACTTTAAACACAGCTTTTTGTTGAAAGTTTTTTTAAGATTGGGTAATCTTGCCTTGATTATTTCAAAATTTTACATTTTGCAGTTTAAAAGTTAACAGGCAGTGGCAGTTTATGCATTTTAAAATAAAATTAATATTACACTAGTTCACATAAAGAAAAACGACATGATTTTTTAAGATCTGATTAAGGAGACACCCCACATAACATTGTATGTGAATTTTTTAATGACACTACTACTATAAAAATAATACAGCAGTATTTTAATAGGCAAATCTGGATTGAGTAAGATTTAATACCACTATTACATTGTCAGTCCCCAGAAAACGTGTATGAAATCGCTGACAAAAGCTATTATATACACAAACAGATGGACATGCAAGTGTGTATGGATTCCAATTTGTGAATAAGTAATAAATATAGTACATTAATATCTAATGACTAATGGCAAATATTTTCCAGATGTTAGAATGTGTGACAGAACTTCATATCTCAATAGATGAGTTGTTACTATCAGCTATGACACTGTGCAAGTATAGTCTACCCAGCGACCAGCACATTGTCAAAGCTAGATGCCAAGTTGTAAGTTTATATAAGACGTTATTACATATTTTTATAATTATTAAACAACCCATGTCAGCGCAGAGGGAAATCATTGGCGTGAAGTTACCTCTAGATCATTGTTGTACATGGTAAAACCATTATGTTATAGACTTTATATTAATGAATAAGAGTTATTAATTTCAATTTCAGGTTTTAAGAGAAACAAAAGCATTACTAGGAGAATTAGTACAAGGCGACCTAAGTTCAACAATCAAGGCTTCAGTAGAGTCCTTGAAACTGCCAATAATGCCTTCCAATGCAAATGTTTTAATTGATGTATTAAAAGATGTTTTATATGTTCTTGAGACTAATACAAATACAGCGCTACTAGCTTTGCTTATACATTGTTTTAGTCCTGGTACATCACCAGTTGATGTACTGAAAAAACATTTCAGTAAAGGCAGTAAGGGCATTTGTAAATGTCTTGAGCAAATTGGTTCAGATGATGCAGAGGACTGTTCTTTTGTTAAAGAGTTTGATTTGTATAATGAAAGGTTGTTGCAAATTGGTTCATTCGCTCTTTCATGTTCTTCGGAGAAAAATAGTAAGTTTGATTTTGGTTATATTTTTATTTGTGTTTTTCAGTCTAGTGTTCAGATTTCAAGGTAATAAGCACTTGGTGAAGTGTACAGACACTTCACGAAATTTTATTATGCTATTATCATTACATTCACACACGCACACGCACACAGACACTTCTGTGTGTGTGAGTACGGGTGCATTTGTGCGTGCGTGTGTGTGCGCGCGCGCGCGTTTGTGTGCGTGTGTGTTTGGTGTGTGAGAACACTCTTTTACTTATTTACTATGGAGACTTTAAAAGTATATAATTGAAAAACATACATATTACATTTTTTACAATGCATATTGTTTAAACTGATTTCAATTGAAAGTGTTTTTGTACATTTTATCACCTTCAGTTTTTCACCATTATAAATCAAAAGTGAAATTGGTGAAAGGGATTATGATAATTCTTATGCCTGTAATAAAACTAGATGAATCAGATTGGTTATCTGATTCATCTAGTTTTATTATTTTAAGAATGAAAATATTTTGGAAGTATTTAATTTCTGTCCTGAGTCTTGTTTAAAACAAGGTAAGAGAGTGGATACTACAGGGTGAAAAAGAAAATGATGAGGACAGTATAAAAGATGGCATGAAGATATTAAGGAAGTTGCATCTCCTTTATGAAGAGGCTGATCAATCAAAAAGATATGCTAATCTTTAATATTAGAAACTTAGTACTTACTAAACTTAATTGCATTTTTTTTATTAGCAACAAAGGCTATTCTGTCTTTTTTTTGTGTATTGTTATCAAAGTTCAGAACTCTTAGGAGGAAAACTTAGTCTTCGTAGTGGGCTAGCAAGCTTAGAGGCGTTGGACCCTCACTTGGTACCAGCTCTGATGATGTCTCCAGATAGCCATCATTCAATGCTTTTGATTAATTCATGGCGACAGGAAGTACAAGAAATTCGGGATAATGTTTTTCTGATTGTGGATCCGCCAGCATTTTCTGAGGTAATAATTCTTATTTAAAGTTTTTATTTTATATGTACTATTTTTTCCATTTTAGTTACATAATTTAAATAATAAAAAGTGTTAAAAAAGCTATCTTATCTGAAGTCATGATAAAAATTATGTCATCTCCAGATCAGCTGCAGGAAGCTGCGCCATAACTGATTTTGTATGAAAAACTCCTAACCAAGGATTGCTATAAAGTTTAGCAACCATTGTAAGTGGTTTCTTTTTCAGAGAACAAAACAAATGATGCATTTGAAATTATTAGAATTATTGAAGAGCAACACCTATAATAATAGTGATGTTTGTACGGTGATAAACATTGGCGGTGTTGTGTATGATTTCTTTAGTGTTTATAATAAATATGAACCTGATGCTTTGAGTGAACAAGAGAAGTTGGCACCATTGCTAGTAGATTTAGGGAAAGGTAAATATACAACAAATAAGGTAAATCACTACTAGTAGTTGACACTGCGCTAGAAGATAGTGTCAACTACTACAGTTTCTCGTTTTGGCTAGTTATTGAGTGATGGATAATAGAGATTCAAAATAAATATAATAATATTTCCTTTTTAAATTTGGTTTGGTATACTTGAGCTAAGTGAATAAATGCATAAAAATACCTTAAGGTTTCAACTAGTGCTACTTCTACCTTACGCTGTTTACAACTAAGTAAGGAGTACTAGGAATAAAAATCTTAGTACTCTAAACCATTGTTTTGATAATTAATTTCACCTAGTTTGCTAGGTGTCGCTATTTTTTTTTTTACGTATTTATTATTTAATGTTACGTGTGGTTGCGTGCAGTATTTGTGTGGAAACTTATTAAATTAGTTCTGATGTTTTAACTTTTAATGTACAAAAACGTGAGAAGAACGGACTGTTAATGCTTTCTGGATAAGAGTAGAAATGTGGCATTAGAGTTTGATTTATATTTTCAATCATTATTAAGGCCTTATTCGCCACATAAGTACAAAGTTGTCGATAAAGTAAATGTCTGTCTAAAGGACAATAAGGAGTTACTGGGACAAATTAACTACTTATGCAAATATACACCAGGATTATGTTTTTCGAAGTTGTTTAGTGGATGGTTATTAATTTGTCATTTGTTCCATGTGTTTTCGCGTTGCACGCTTTCTTCAAAATGTCCACGTTTTTTCAGTACAAGGAGAGTGCAAGATTGTATCCAACCTCCTCAGTTCAGACGGTGATTTTATCTACGACATAAAAACACCATTAAAGAAAACAGTATCAAACGACCAATTACTAAAAAGACTTAAACTTTTATATACAATAATTACAAGAATAAACACATTATTACAACCAAAAGACAATGAAGAGAATCTTTTCTTTTGCGAAGAAGAACCTGCAATTAACAATGCAACTCATACTGTAGACAATTTCAATACGTATATCAATTCTCCAAGGAAAGTTAATATGTCTAAAAGTGGCTTTGTAAGGACGCGTAATGTGCGATCCTCTACAAGAAATTTTCCTCTTGCAAAATTAACTAAACATTTACATAATAAAGAGCTAAGTTTTTCTGTTCAGTTGGATAAGTTATTTAATGGTTCAGAAACAAATACTTCAGATATTAAAGATGGGACATTTTGTCTCAATAAACATTTGGAAAGAACCCGTGAGAGTTCGCTCCTTTATAAATTCTCGCCAATTAAAAAGAGGTCGTCTTTACGCAGAGCAGTTTTAGATAGACATTCGAAGTTGAATAGTCAAGTGTTGTTGGAGGATGATTTGGATACTATTAGTTCGGAGAAGGAAAGTCTTTTGGATGATGCAACAAGTCTGCAAATTACAGGTATTCTCATATTAGTTTGTTAATATGTGGCCATTGGACGCGAAAATGAAATTATTTTTGAAATATAAACCTTATTTGCAACAGCTTATAGATCAAGTGGGTACTTCATAATTTGTTAGATTTTCAAACGGCAAATTTCGGAGATAATGGGGAAAGTGGTGTTTTCTTTTTTTGTTTAAAAACAATACTACTGACACATGATACTACTTTTGCTAAATTTCATATCTTTAACCTCAGCTATTTCTGAAACAATCAGCATCTGTGATTTGATATACACAGATATAAGTAGATACCGTAATTACGACGGTTTTTTTTAAATATTTAAACTAGCTTCTGCCCGCGATTTCGTCCGCATGGAATAGTTAATAAAAAGTAAGTTTTTTAACTTACTTTTTTACCCCTCGATTTTGAAACATTCCTCATTGGTGCTCCGCTCCTATTGGTCTTAGCGTGATGATATATAGCCTATAGCCTTCCTCGATAAATGGGCTATCTTAACACTAAAAGAATTTTTCAAATCAGACCAGTAGTTCCTGAGATTAGCGTATTCAAGCAAGCAAACAAAGAAACTCTTCAGCTTTATGTATTAGTATAAGATTGGAACCCAAAAAATTAATGCGTTCACGATTCGATTTCGTCGCATAATAAACCTTCTCGTCCAAGAGTTATATCTAATTTAATTTTTAAATCTAGGAGTTTTCAAGTCACGAGTGAATAGGTATCATCTAGGTAAGCATGCTCCATCTTAGACCGCGTCGTCACTCAACATCAGGTGAGACAGCTGTCTAACGCGAACTTAAACGAAAATAAAAGAATAAAATAAAATTATCAACAATTATAATTACATTAACGCATATTTTTTTTTTCTAATGTAATCTATAATAATATAAAAATCTCTAATATGTCGTGTCTGTACATTCAAGCTATTAAAAAAAAAAAATACAACTGTAATAGACTATATAAACGATGGAGAATACGATGCATTTTTTTTTAGATTTCTTGTCTGTTTGTTCAGGGCTCACTTAAAAACTATTGGGCAGATTTTGTTGCGGTTTTCGCTGATTGATAGCAAATTCTTAGACTTAAAACCAGCGTTACTTTTTACTGTAGCCTGGGAATCCCACGTTAATTTTTCGGGGAATGATTTAAAATGGCCAGATTTAAAAAATCTAATTTCAATGTGATTTTTTCTTTGATAGCAAATTTTATGTAATATTTTTTATCCCGGTAATCCCGCGGGAATATTTCTGGTAGCGGTTTCCAGTTGTTTGGGTGGATAAAAATTAGCTTATTCCGACACAGTTTTCAATAAAACGATAACTTACTTACTTAACTTTATTTTTTTATTTATTAAAAAGTACATTACTAAAGTAAAGTACATACAATTTTTCTTTATTTAAATACTCCGGTACTTTCTATCCCGGGAATCCCGCGTGTATTTCAAGTCAAGCGTGGATGAAGTAGCGGGCATATCCTAGTTGAAAGGGTAAATTTTTAATGACTTCAGAATTAATCAGCATTAAGTCTCTGAATCCGAATGTGTATATTTTTAACAAGCAATGAATTCTGTTATAATGTATGTGTATATTGTACTCGTTTTGCATTTACTTTACAGATGTATTGAACGAAATGAATGATATAACAATGACATTTTCAATAAAGAAACCTAGACAAAATTACAGTCAACCATTTAAAAGTGTCTTGATGGATACTAAACATAATAAAAAAACAAATAAAACACTAATTAGTAACATTCACAATCGAAATGCAACAACATCAAAGCATATCTGGAATATTCCCGGTAATGCTAGTACAGTGGAAATGGCTTTAGAGGAAACTGTGGCTAGTTGCAGCGCCTTGAACATTACTCAACCCTCTCATGTGACTACTTTGGAGAGAATAAGTGACCTCGATTTGGTCGAAAGTAAATTAAACAGTTTGAAATCACAATTAGAGACGAGCCTATGATCTAAGTGATAGCTTAAGGGTTTTTTTAAATTTCTTATGTTGTTTATGGTGTATTTCTTACATTAAGGGGATCTAATTGATACACATGTTTCAACTGAATGGCATTAGACTCAATAAATCAATATTTCGTATTGCTAGTCTGTGATAAATCGTTTTCATTTAACACAAAAGTATAATACAATGCTAGTTTTTCTCAAACAAATGTCAGTCAGGTGGTGGTAGAAATTGTAGAATCAGTATAATTTTCGGTATGTAACTTTATTATGGATTGTAAACTAATTAATCAGGTTCGACTGGAAGGAAGGAGGTTAGTGTACACATGGAATAACTATAGCTATAGTAGTTCTTTGTCCAACTTATATCCTCATAATTATAATGTGATTCATCCGTCCTTTATGTGTGATTTTTTTATGTAGGTAATAAGAAAAATAAATAAATTTGGGTACTTTGAAATGGTGTTTTTATTATATTCCTAAGTCTCCACGGCGCGCCGGGGGAGTTTCGGAGTTTTGTTTGAATATTATCTTTCCAAATAGCACATAAAACTAGGATGTTCGTAATAAGGCAAAATAGAAGACTATGTGGCTGAGCTGAGGGAATAAAGCACCTGCTTTTAGACAATAGTTAAATTAACACATGACTAGGTATACTGATAGACATAGTGAGGGTTATGTTGGTGTGTTGTTTGTGTTACCGTTGAGCGGTGTATGTCCCTCTTCAGCATGGATGGGAATGAAACAGTACTTCAGTCTTATACACTTTTAATCACACACTATGTATACGCTATTTACAATGGTCAATCAGCAGGATATTGTGAGGGCATGCAGCAGACGCGTGACCGAGTTTTGAGTCTCCCACGAATTTCGTTTATTCGGGTTGAATGCGTGGGATGAACTGTCCCGAACTGTGTGTTTGGTTGTTTTCGCGCCAATAGAATACGGCGGGAACGTGCGACTGCGCGCGCGCGCGCGTGCTGTCATGTATATAACTGCGCACTATTTTGAAGACAGATTAAAATCGGTTTCGCGCTTGCGTGCTTGATGTTAGCATTAACGTCGCCACAATAGCATGAAGTTCTTTTTGAAGTGAAACTTCTATACAGACGGGGTCTTACGATTTTTCGCTCACGAAAAAGCGTCACGGCCGCGTGTTTTAATACTTACATTTTTAAACTCGTGATAACTTTCGAATGGAATGTCCGAATTGAATAATTAAAAAACTTATATAAATGTATTGAAGCAGTCTTGAATATGAAGTAATTTATTTTGATAAGGATGAATATGAAGATACAAATAAAGAGCATTTTCTAGCGGCGGTATTCTAATTAAACTTTTAAAATAAAAGATCACTTATTGTGGCATAACTATAATAGCTAGACATATGCTGTCGCACGCTTTTTGTAAATAATTATGTGTTCTGCAAAGTCGTACTACATTATTTTATTCTATCATCAATAGTTTTCCCAGCGAATGCGATTTTAGGTATTTTTTTTACACCTTGGGTTACGTTATTGGAGTTTTAGTAAGGATCCCTATTTTTTTTGTAAATATAATATAGCCTATGTCACCCGGGGATAGTGTAGCTTGCCAACAATGATGTTCCCCGGACTGCCGCCAGTGCGGCGCGCCCGACACGGCGTTACACACGCTTGTCGAGTGCGCCGCATGGGCGCCGCAGCGTTTCGAACTTGGAGACGCACGTAGGTCCAGTCGACTCGCTCTGCGACTTGGTCAAGGCCATGCTGCAGAGCAGCGACAATTGGGGGGCTGCGGTTACTTTTTGCGAGACAGTAATGTCACTCAAGGAGGCCGCAGAACGAGACAGGGAGAGAAGTCCTGCAGCGCGTGCCAATGCGTCTTCTCGAGGTCGCCGGCCTTCAGCTGGTACCCGGAGAGGCAGGTACGCGCATTACTTCCCTCCCTGAGTTAGGTTCCGTTTACCGCGGGGGGCCTTTAGCTTGCTAGGAGAGCAAAGGACCTTCTACCCCCGCACAACGAAGTGGGGTGTGTTCTCCCAGGGCACACTCCAGGCACTTTATTGCGCTGGATCGGCTGGGCGTAACTATGTTCTAAATCTCAGCCTTTCCAACACATTCAAAGCGCAGGGTCGTCAGGGAGGAGGGGGTTTTTAGTGGGTATTGGGGTTGCTCGCCCGTGCAGCAACGCTCGGAGTCTTCCACACTATTCTGTGACGTCGATCGCGGACGGAGCGCTGCCAAGAGCATACTATTGCTGCAGTGTTATCGCCCCCGACCGACGCGTGTCGTTCCCCTAGCAACGACCCAGTTTGTGCGTAAATCGGTTAAGCATTTTCCCTCGCCTCAAAACCAAAAAAAAAAGCTTGCCAACAATGAAAGAATTTTTCAAATCGGTTCAGTAGTTTCGGACCCTCTTCAATGCAAACAACAATCTAAGCTTTCCTCTTTATGATATTAGTATAGATATTCATATAATAGGTTGGGGAAAAAGTCTTTTCGCATATAAGTAGTATGTATAAACTTGTAATAAGATCTCTTTGGCTATACCATTTGTATCTGGCTGGTTGTGGTATCATTAAAAAGTTTTAATTTTAAAGAAGACAATTCCAAATTCAAATTAGGAAAATGTGTGATTTTCATTTGTTTTTCTTATTGTTAAAATGAGTGAATCTAATGAAGAAATTCGATACATGTTAAAATTTTTCTACAAAAAAGATAAAAATGCAACACAAGCCGCGAAAAAAATTTGTGATGTTTATGGACCTAATGCAGTATCTGTGAGAGTAGCGCAAATTTATTTTAAGCACGTCGTGCAAACATGCACGTCGCTCTGGTCGCCCCGTTACGGACAAAATTAATGCAATTTTTGAAAAAGTGGAGCAAGATCGGCATATTAGTAGTTACGATGTAGCTGGAGACCTGGGAATTGACCACAAAACGGTTTTGGCGCATTTGAAAAAAGCTGGGTACACAAAAAAGCTCGTATTTGGGTGTCTCATGAGCTCACTGAAAGAAACCTAATGAACTGTGTACTCATTTGTGATTCTTTATTACGACATAATGAAACCGAACCATTTTTGAAGAAGTTTCTTGCGCCGCTTCTTCTCTTCAAGCCATAACATGTTGCGAAGCGGTAGTAAATTAGATTAGGCTCCCATAGAGTAAATAATAACCATAAACAAAATGAAAATTAAATAATTAAAATTAACAAGTTGGCGGTAGGCTAAATAAAACTAACAATACTCGTTGACACTTGACATCCTTGTCTTCCGTGATCACGGCCACTGAAAAGTGGCCGAAACGTCGGAAAAACCAAAATCAAATAAAATTACCGCGCTTAAAACCGTTAAAACGTAGTTTTATTATGTACACAAGTCGCGAAAACTTAAGAAAATATTAGATATTTGCATATTATAAAAAGCGCAAGATTTTGCGCTGGAAGTTGTTTAATAAAATTGGGAGCTGGATTGCCCTAAAAAGCGCTATATGTAGCTCCGAAAGCGCTAAATTGGCAGCCATGGTGAGCCGAGCGCCGGGGAAGTCCCGTAAACGAGAAAGCAAGCGAGAGAGCGAGCGAGGATATACCTCGTTCTCCGGTGATCTCGTCCCCCTAATACCTTTAATCGCGTTCTGCGCATCGGTAAGTGTGATGTTCCGAGCCGCCATTAATGGAGGCAAACTTAAGTTTGTATCGAACTATACCTCTGCTCTCCACGTGGCTAGGCATCACTGCCTCTATTTGTGGTCTGTGTAAAAAAATATTAATAAATAATATTAGAGTAGACTATGAATGTTTTTTGGTTCCAGATCGAATTCAGTTTTTTGTTTGATAAAATAAATTATGTTTAAATAAAAAATGCATTCATTAAAATGTACCTAACCTAACCAAATCATAATTTGCAGTAAACCTGCGAAAAATCGAAATGTGTGCTGGGACACATATTAGAAGTGAAATTTCAACGGACAAGTGGAAAAATGAGTGGCAACGAATGAGTGGAAAAAAGAATCGCAACGGACAAGTGGAAAAGCGAATGGAAATGGATAAGTGGAAAAATGAATCGCAACGGACAAGTGGAAAAACAAATCCTAACGGACAAGTGGAAAAACTTCAACTGACAAGTGACAAAATGAATTGCAACAAAATTTTAACTTGAAGTTTTATGGGCAGGTTTTCAAATTAGACAAGTACATTAACAATCTGCTCGTAAAACTTCAAGTTAACATTTTGTTGCGATTTATTGTCACTTGTCAGTTGAAGTTTTTCCACTTGTCGGTTGGCATTTATTTTTCCACTTATCCGTTTCCATTCGTTTTTCCACTTGTCCGTTGCGATTCGTTTTTCCAGTCATTCGTTGCCATTCGTTTTTCCACTTGTCCGTTAATGTTTTACTTCTATTATGTGTCCCAGCACACATTTCGATTTTTTATTTAGACTCTTGTATTCATAATAGGAAACTGTGGATCGGCGGCCGCATTAGGCCTTCTAATATCTAAAGGTTAAAAGTCTTTGGACGTGGTTTTTTTAAATATTAGAAAGTTACACTGAATAAGCTTAAAATTTATATTAAAGAAATTTTGAATAATTTTATAGATACTGACTTAACTGAAAAGTAAAGCTCCAGATGACCTTATGTATTACAGCGTTGCAGATGCATTTATACAAAAATAAAGAAATACAAAGACATCGTAAAATTAGCTGCAAAAGCAATAGGTAGTTTTGATTTAATATTTAAGTCTAATCAGAAACGTGAACGCGTAAATTAAATTTAACAATCCTTATACCCACCGTAAACTATTCCCATCGAGTATCGAGTGAAAATTCTCAACTACGAAGTTCGTGTATAATTTTAAATGCCACGTGTGTGTGATGACTATGTAAATTCAAGCATACACTGTCAACGACATTGCTATAAAAATGAATTATGACTAAGTAGTTGACAAGCAGCAAAAATTGTAAATTTTAACATAATTATGTATACACTTCTACATACCCGGCTCTTTATTTCCCGCTGTTTAAACAATGATATGTAATGCATATTGCACTCTAAGCTAACTCTAGCGACATACCTGCGGAACGTTCAGCGCCGCAAAGTTCGGCTAAATACGCTCGCAATGTTTGTTTAAATAATTGACATACAATAAAATTTCGGTGATATTTCTATAATAAATAGATCGGCAGACAATACACACGCATTGCATATCCCTAAACTAAAAAACTTATGCTTGTGTTATGCTGGGGCCGATCCTAGACACCCAGACCATAGTAAATAAGACAAAGTTCGTTTTTTACGAAATTTACCGTGTTTGGAATCGAATCCGGAGCCTCTGTGCTGCAGTGAGGTAAACCAAAGTCGTAGCCCTCTCAACCACAGAAGCCGTCAAATATAATAATGCGTTCCACTAGTAGCTTAAAACGTTCAAAATGCCCCTTCAGCCGTTGCACATAACGACCGGTCGTTACGGTCGTGGCGAAAACGGCACTAACGACGTAATTTTCGCTCACACAATATTCACAACGACACATATGAAGAGGTGGGTCGAAGTGGACGTTGACCTAGAACTCTCGATTGAAACGTTGACAAAAACACGATTTTCAAATCCATACATCAACCAATGGCATTTGTGTATTTCATTAACGCTCCATAATCCATTCTTCGTTGTTCTGATTGCCCATGCCGGTTCCTATATCTTACTAGTTATTCACTTGGCTCACTTACCATCGGTTGAGTTATGACATTACTTGTCGGCTGGGCGTAACTATGTTCTAAATCTCAGCCTTTCCAACACAAACAAAGCGCAGGGTCGTCAGGGAGGAGGGGGTTTTTAGTGGGTATTGGGGTTGCTCGCTCGTGTAGCAACGCTCGGAGTCTTCCACACTATTCTGTGACGTCGATCGCGGACGGAGCACTGCCAAGAGCATACTATTGCTGCAGTGTTATCGCCCCCGACCGACGCGTGTCGTTCCCCTAGCAACGACCCAGTTTGTGCGTAAATCGGTTAAGCATTTTCCCTCGCCTCAAAACAAAAAAAAAATGACATTACTTGTGTGGAGCTTATGTCAAATTTTAACCGATATTAATTCAAATGAATGGTTAGTAATATATAAGAACAGGCCATAAGTGGAACGTACCCTTAATGCACAACTACTCTGATTTTTAATTACCTGGACTAAAATGGCAGTTGCGATAGACCTTTTTTGGATTAATAAGTGAGTTGAATCAACAACTCGCCATTGTGAGTTGCTCCTAGCTTGCAACATAAAAAAGGTCAATCGCAGTTATTTACTCCAGGTAATTATAAATCAGATTATAGGTACCAGAGCCTATGTGCAATTTCCTATTAAAACTACATCGTATGCTGTAGTATCAAATACTGTAGTAAAAATGCAATAACAATACAGACTGAAAGCAAAGTATCGACAAATAAAACAACCGTACCCACACTTCGTTTTTAACGACAAGCACTAAACATCCCTTAAGGTTATTGGAGTCACATGATAATTTGAATTTTATATCCTTGTACTTACATTCAATGTTATTTGTAAGAGTAAACATTTAATAAAACGTATCGGTCGTTTTATTCGTCGCAATATCCCCAATTGGACTTAATATTGCACATTGCTCCACATTTTCCGGGAGATCACTGTACATGTAGTAATAGAGATGTACTTTGATTTTTTTTCAATAGCTACTGCGAAAGTATTTGCGGAGATATGAAAATCGTAGTGGGAGTACTGTGTAACATATTTATCCGAGACAGTCTGGGTATCTGGAACGTGGTGAATAAACTTCAATAGCATTTTGTTTGAGTTTGTTTCAGGACAAGTATAATAAAGTTTGTGGGCGTTCTGAATCGATAAATGAATAACGTAAAAGCAGGATATACGAGCCAATGAACTGATAATAAAGGACGGTGAAAATCTTGTAAATCAAACTGAGAAGCCAGACTCCAGCATTATTCGGTATTAATAGTCGGGACTAATTTTTCAATGACTGAAAAATTGAAAGGAAGAAGACAAGGTGGCATGGGTATTTAACGAGGAGGGATTAAAGTCACGTTTTTTTATTGCATGAGTTCAGCAGACTTGCAGAGGGCCCACTTGATGGAAAGCGGTTACCATCGCTTATGGACATTTGTAAAACCAAAGGTGCTATCAATGTGTTGCCGCTCTCTAAAGAGAGATTGGAACCTGACCACTAATGCCGGAACACAACTCGAGGTTGTTATGGCGATATATTCTAGACCAGCGGTGGTAGCTATCCAGACGGGCAAATGCTCTACCACCTGGCTGTGGGTGGTTTTGTTGCCTCTACGACAGGCCGCCCAGCCGCACGAATTAGTATTCTTTTTCTGTTCCTGTACGGAGAAAATTAATATATCAATTGATTTGTCTGTCAAGTACCCCCATATCTTATGTCCTTCAAAATTTGTTTTGAATTAGGTTTAGGTACACTTCCTGCCAGGGTCTAAGAAAATGGCAAGGCCAAATACTTGTGACCCTGGTATAAGACGAAGGACAGAGCACCGAGCCATTTAGTAATAGCCTTTCTTGCTTGCGGTGGTAGTGCCACATTAACGTGGCGAATCCCACATTTCCCACCGCGTTTCTCTTGCGGTGGATAGTTCCTAAACAGATTTCCCCTCGTTTAAAAAAAGGTTTAAGTTAGGTTAGTATCGTATTAAGTGAGGAAGAGGGGTGCGCATGCGATTCACGGGTACCGACGTCAGTCCGGTGTCCGGAGGCGCAGGTATGCGCAATATCTCCTCCCATGATTCCGTCACAGGGGTCCACTTGCATCTGTGGATTCGGTGGAACTAAACCTCTGTTGGTGAAGTGAGTTACTCTGCTTCCCGGGGTAATCTCAACCCTTGATGCGCGGATGAACATGGGTGTAACTTCGTTCTAAGTTTCATATTCTTCCAACCACAAGCTCGGGCACATGGGAGGCAGATTCAGGTATAAAGGCGTTCTCAAATACACCATTAAGTGTATTTGAGAACGCCTTTATATAACGCCCACACAAACCGTGCGGCGCTTAATCTCGCCGCGTAAGGTGTAACCCCCACAAAATTGTACGAAATGTATTCCCTTTGCTTCAACAAAAAAAGTATCTTATTAAGTATACAGTATTTAAACTGCGATATTTCAATACGGCTAGACCATGCTTTAAGTAAAAAGGCGTCTTACAGATTTATGCTACGGACCAGTTCAAGTCTGTAACGCGAGCTGGAATCGGTCCCTATGCGACCAATCTACATTGATTAGTGCTATCATATCACTCGTCAAGGGATTCGATATGTACAGGATATGTATAGGAATAAAACTATAATAAATGTGCGTCGTTAAATACTAGAAATATCTTACGTTTTTTTGGGAATTACGATTCTGACATACACTTTTTAATACCTTATCAACTTTCATTAGACTCTTCATTTTTTTATTGCAGGAGTTCAGCAGACAGGCAGACGGCCCACTTGACGGAAAGCGGTTACCATCGCCTATGGACATTTGCAACACCAAAGGTGCTACAAATGCGCTGCTGCTCTCTTAAGGGACACTGGAACCTGGTCACTAATGCCGTATGACATACATATAGATATGATTATTTAAAGTACTTTTTATTGAACTTATTTTCAAAATAGTATCTTTAATTTGATGTTTTTGAGAGATATAACTATATCATACAGAAATTGTCAATGAAAAATTTCAATCAACCTATTGTTAATGTAAACGTATTATTAACACTTAAATCAGTCATAAATTGTAAGTCCTAAATAATTTTCTATATGGAAGGGAGACAGGGAACTTTAGGCCAAAGGTGTAATGAGTTGAGAAATGACTTTAAAAATTCGTTGCTTTTATCACAAAAATGGAAAACAACAGCCCTAAATTCTATATGGAAGACGAGAATCTTAAAATAAGGCCACGAATAATTTATCGATTACCATAATCGATTTAAGTGAATGAATTTCAATAATTAATAATATGAAAACACCACACGATTAATTCATTCAAAGTATCTAAACACATTTAATTAAAATAAATAAATAAATCTTAAAATCACTCATCCTTCTACAATCTTAGTCCAAGAATGCATGAAAGCGTATCCGTCTCCTTTCATAGATTTCATGACAAAACCTAGTAAAAGATATTAAATGACTAATCAATTATCCAGTTCCCTCTCGGCTCTATCTTTTTTAAAGCCCTTTGACCTTAAGCGTTTCAATTAAAGTGCATATGAACAGTGATTAGGCTCCTCCCTCACTTTTACTGCGCATGTGCGTTTCGGTTGAACCCGTATATAAACTGAAACACAGTTTCAGAACAGCATTCCCGCCAGAACCCAAAGTAGTAACAGAACGAGCTTTTGCTCCATTTAAAGTTGGAGCAAAGTTTTAAAGTTCACTGTGGCCCATTTTGAAGCCGCTCATCGTGAGTATTAGAAAGTAATTTATGGTTCATTTTTATAACAATTCTCAGTCATTAATTGACCGCTAAGATACTAACCGACAGAAATAAAGACCTTTCGTGAATATCTGAGTCACCACGGGTAACGAATTTATAATTTTACCGGTCCTACGACGTGATGATATCAGTAATGATATTCATACAAAATCGCATTGATTTAAATCAATATTTTAATATTTAAATATTAAAATCCAGAAAGATCTCTTTAAAAATATTCTTTTATTAAATCTATTATATAACTAAAGCTTCAAAGTATGCGCAGCGCATTTTCTGATGATATGTACTTGAATAATACCTATATATTTTTAAATAAGTACATTTTCATACACCGCTTGGATTATAATATTTACATATCAACTAAAATATTGTTCTGTGAATTACTTATTACTTTACATAATTTCATTAGTATAAAAATAACGTTCTATATAATACGTGCCGCTTACACTTGGAAAATTATTTTTAATTATTATGTCATCTTTTGATTATTATTGGTAACTTTAAAAGAAATACAATGAAATACAAAAAAATAATTAAAAGTTAAATTTAAATAAAAACAGTTTTTTTTTGTTTAAGCTATTGTTTTAAAATTAACTTAATAATAAATTAATATTAGCCGTTTAGAGAGCGGCAGCATATTGGTAGCACCTTTGGTGTTACAAATGTCCATAGGCGATGGAAACCTTTCCATCGGGTGGGCCGTCTGCCTGCCTATTGATGTCACCCAATAAAAAAAAGGTATGTAACAAATCGCTGCCAGAGGGAAGCGTGCCTAGAAGGCTGGTTGCATTCCTACGCTGTATGGCAAAGCTGATTCGTTGGACGAAACAGCCTTTTGATTATTGTTACAATTTAGTAACAGTGTAAAATATTTTTATTAGTAATAGAACTGAAAGATTTTTTCTTGAAATAAAATTAAAATAAAATAAAAATATCTGGCATTTAATGTAAAAAATATTTTGAAATTATCCTTATTTAATTAGAGCTTTTATAATCAAAACAAATATTTTTGTATAACAAATGGTTTTCATAAATTAAAAATTATCTGGAAAGTTATTGAAAAAGCTGCTTACAAGTCAGATTTGGTGCCGCTAGACTGCAACGTACACAGCATGATCAAATAGTAAAAGTGTGAACCTATGAAGAGTTTAATGAAAGTAGATGAAGCGAAAGTTGTTTGTCCTCGCAAATAGAGATCCATAGTTTGTGCCTACCTCCATGGGAAACAGGCGTGATAATATGTATGTATGTAAGACAGACTTATTTCAAGGAACTCTGCCAGCATAATTATATATTGTAAATAAGGCATTGCTTTGTATTATTCGTTTTGATGTCCTCTATGGTAGAGTGGGCTAAGTCTATGCAAGCCTACCTCACCACAGCGCAGAGGCTCCGGGTTTCATTCCTGGCACAGTAAATTTTACAAATGAACTTTTCGTTATTTGCTAAGATCTAGGTATCTGGAATTGGCCCTTTTTTATTGCAGGAGTTCAGCAGACAGGCAGACGGCCCACTTGATGGAAAGCGGTTACCATCGCCTATGGACATTTGCAACACCAAAGGTTCTACAAATGCGCTGCTGCTTTCTTAAGGGAGAGTGAAACCTGATCACTAATGCCGGAACACAACATAAGGTTGTTATGGCAGCATACTCTAGACCAGGGGTGGTCGCTATCCAGTCGAGCAAATACTCTACCACCTGGCTGTGGGTTGTTTAGTCGCCTCTTACGACAGGCCGCCAGGCCGCAGGAAATTGTATTCTTTCTCCGTTCCTACACGGTTGAAAGTGCTAAGTGGTCCGTTGTATATTATCAATAACACAAGAGTAGCTTGCTTACTTTGAGGATATAGAATCTGTGTGTATGTCTGTCGATTATTAATTTATTATAAAATAGCAAAGGATTTCGAGCGTTCAGTTACGCAATCCTCTAATTTTATTATGGTTTTTATTAGTGTAGATACATAACATAACATATATAACAGCAGTTTAGGAATAAATGTCAAGTCATGTTACCTCCGCCAGTTCCGGCAGTTGGTTGAAGAAACGCTGGCTTGACTTTATAAAGAGTGACGCGCTAATGTTATAAGAATTAGCCAAATGCGAATGAGTCGACGCAAAATGAAGGTTTCCGTGGAGGTGATGATCTTCAACTGTTAGGTTATTGATATTTATTTAACAGACGCTGTTCAAACCAATTTACGTCGAAACAATTTTTTAAGCTTGATTAATCAATCACCTTGAATTTTTCCAACTTATAATTCAAATGAAAGGGAAGCCCGGGCGGTGTATACTTTTTTCGTATTTGAACATGAATTTCTCCCCATCTACTGATTTTAATAAAAGAGAAATATTTATTATAATCTATCATTTTCTTAATTTTTTTTTGACGGGTCCTTAAAACGAATTAATCTATATTTTTAACTTTCCTTCCGACATGATTGCCATTTATTTAAAACTAAATTTTACGGGCTTTAAGTGGAATTTAATTCGATCTAAATTGTTAAAATATGATCAGAAAATAAGAAATCATATGGTAAAATGGTCACAAATTAAACTCAAATGAAAACATGTTTAAAAAAAAATTTCAAACGCACTTTTAATAATTATTTATCTATTAGATAATGATTAAAAGTATCATTCGATTAAAAATAACTATAAAAGTGGCAAACACAGGAAAATATTAATTTCCGTTAAAATAATATTTTTTTCAAGGTAGGGCCTCATCTGGGGTAATTTTATGGTTATAGGCCGTTTCACGCAGATGTAGCGATGAATTTAATACGTTTATTGTCGTGCGATATAGCTATTATTGTTAATGACGTTAAATATTGACAGATAACGTATGTACATACACTAATGTGGCTATTCGTTAAGGGCGTTATTTTAAGTAACTTTATAAGAGGCATTTGGCCACCGTCAATATCTGTAACATCATCGAAGGTGAAGCCCGAGAATCAAAATTAAAATTACAATTATTTCATACATTTTTAAAAGTATTCTAAAATATCACTCTTTTGACATTTGTTTTGTGAAACAGTTTAATACAGCAAAGTGACAGCCCCCCCCCCCCTCTCATTAGGTGTAAAAGCTTCATGGGGTTTTGACTTTCGTATACAAAGCATCTACGCGATAGTTCGCCGGAACAAGCTCTTTGATGTCAACTGCTCTACTTTGTGATGAATGAGGTCTCACCTTTGGACTTAATATTTTTTTAAATAATGAACACTTTAACTGTATATTACATTTATTAGGTTAAACAATGTGCATGAAATTTTCATCTTTCTTAAGACGGGGGTCTTCTTTATTAAAGTTCTTGCCTGTAGCCAAATGTGTCTTATGCTGCGTTAATGTTAAAGATATTAACTGTGCATGAATGCGTCTTATTTAAAGCGTTAAAATAACTCCGTTATTTATTACTATTATAAACGATATATATACAATTAAAAACAATATCGCATCACAAATAACGCATTACACCCATCATCACATCTGCGTGAAACAGCCTATAACAGTAACGTTATCCCAGATGAGGCCCTACCATTATTTATGAAGTCTAAAATAACGTCTTTAACGAATAGCCACATTGGTGTATTTGCAGACATTATCTGTCATTATGTAACGTCATTAACAATTAAAAACAGTATCGTATCTCAAATAACGTATTAGACCCATTGCTACACCTGCGGGAAAGCTATAACTGAAACATTACAGCAGATGTAGCCTCAGCATCAGAAAGTATAATAAAAATTACTACAATCTTAAGATGATTATTTATCGAAAATAATACACACTTCCAGAAAAGACCGGACAAAAGTTTGAATTCTTTTCAATTTTTTTTTTACTTCGTAGTAAAAAAGCATATTTCAACAACTTTTGTCTTAAGTAAAAATCGTCGTGTGCGTGTTACACTTACACAAAATATTCCATACAAAAAACATTATGTTATCATTTGGTTGCAGAACTTTACAGACAAGGCTTATTTTGTAGGGCGTGGTTTGTTTCCAAGGTATCTTAACGACAAGAGAAGAAAAAATAAAGCTATTTTCGAATTTCGAATCTTCTAAAGTGGTTATTTTAATCTCACTGTTCTTCGTTCGCTTTATACATTTTAGGCATTCATTTTAAATAATAAAATCATTTCATTGGAACATTTGTTTTCTACGTTATTATACGTTTAAAATGGGATACGAATGGAGCTCAGGTGTATCTCGACCCAACCCGCCTTTGTGATTGAACCTGCCATCTTCAAATCCCATTTAACGACATCCTATATAATTAAGACAATAGTATTGTCAATCTAACATATCATTGTGTGTAAATGTAATGGTAGGCGTAAGATACAGCATGTGAGGATTGAGTTCTATTTTACTTTGAGACAGCATATTCATGATACTGTTACCAGTGTGGGACTCAAATTAAAATGCCGTTGGAATTACTATAGAATTTATTAGATTAACAACCCACAGCTAGGTGGTAGGCTAGCATTTGCCCGACTGGATGGCTACCACCCCTGGTCTAAAGTATGTCGCCAAAACAACCTTGAGTTGTGTTCCGGCATTAGTGACCAGGTTCCAGTTTCCCTTAAGAGGGCAGCAGCGCATTTGTAGCAACTTTGGTGTTGCAAATGTCCATAGGCGATGGTAACCGCTTTCCATCAAGTGGGCCGTCTGCCTGTCTGCTGATCTCCTACAATAAAAAAAAAATAGAACTATACAAACACGTATAACATAGGTACAAATATAGCTAGACACTACTAGTACAACTGCACGATTCAATAACACGCGCAAAGTCCGTCACTATATCGCTTGTCGAATGTCCGTCTTACTCGTATCGTAATCTTTGCTCGACTGCCCCACCCCTCCGTTCGGGCATTGTTTTATAGTAAATTGCACAATACACAATCGATTGTGTGGGTTGGTTTCTTCGAAGAAAATGTAATTTGCACACCTGCGAACGGCCAACAAAGTCGAAAACAATAATAATAAGGATTATTAGTTCGGCACTAACGACAGCCATAAAACAAGTGCGATAACAATAGGATGTTTTTCTTAATTGCAAATTTTAAACACGAAGTAAACAAAAGAACTCCGAATGCAGGAAAGGTAATAACTGCGTTTTACGACAGCCAGGTGTGCACATTTCTTTGTCGGTATGTAACAATACGAACCTGCTGGTGGCAATTTTAACTCCACTGTTCTTCGTTCGCTTTATTCATTTTAGGCATTCATTTTAAATAATAAAATAATTTCATTGAAAAATTTCTTTTCTACCTTATTATACATCTAAACTGGAACATGAATGAAGCTCAGGTGTATCTCCATCCAAGGCGCCTTCGTAATTGAACCTGCCATCTTCATATCCAATTTAACGACATCCTATTAAAATTGAAGCGATGCCGTAGCGACCTTTTATTTATTCATGCACTGTTTACCTCAACGACAAAGATTATCGATTGCCTGTATTATGGATTGGTGAACAATCAATTTAAATTATTTTGCATAATCTTCTGGAAAATATGGACCTATTTTTAAGTTTAGTGTTTTATGTATGTAGTATGTAGTTGTAGAAAAGAATAGAACTTTTAAATAGTATAAAATACAATATTTATTAAACAAATATTCTTTAAGGTTTTTACAACATTTATAGGTAATATGGAGTCCTCTAACTGTCAAACTGAAGTTGACTAAAGGAAGCCGATAGGCCGTAATGCATAAGTAATCGTATTAATACGGATAAAGGAGAAATAGTTTCCAGTGGATACATTACCTTTAACTTTATTACCTTTAACAAATGTAAATAAATCATGTGTATACTAAGTTAAAAAAAAATCGTCGTTTCATTTGACGCTTTTCCGTTTATACTTTTATTCGTTTGCCTGAAGACCATTTAACATTTTATATAATTCAAACGATATTCGAGGTTTTTGAAATCATTTCATACAGTATCTGCAATTGTTTGTAACGCAATTATGTAATAGAATTTCGAATCGATTAATCTACTCGGTGTCGTGGTAAGACATTGATCATCGATATTTTAAACATGGGATAACTATGTTTTATGTTGCAAACGTGTTGCAGATACATTGACAATACTATTTAATATATTGACTAGCTCATAGTAGGTAAAATTATAGATACTACTAGCCCATTCATATTTTCGTTGCTGGACCGGGCTTCCCTTTGGTCAGAGGAATGCACAGTATATTCGTCACATTTCTTCAAGATAGATTGGCAGGTTTCTTATATTGGTAATTTTAATGTACAGATTTCCTTCACATTGCTTGAGATAGATACATGTTTTCTAGTTGCATTCGAACCTACGTCATTTTAATCACCAAGTCAACCAAGCGACTCCTTTTTTGATCAATCGGAACAAAAGTTTAGAAAAAAGTTTGGAAAGGCATGTGGGACTAATGGGGTATTATAATATTAATTGATATTCAAGTACGTCTTCTATTCCATTAGGTACATATACAGATGCATATTATGTTTACAAAACGCGTATTATTTATTGTTATTAGATGCGGGACACCACACGACTACGTGTTGCACATCGTCATGGCTATTTATTATTGATCGCTTTCCTAACATTGACCGTATCAACTTATATTGAACAGGTAAGAAAAGGTTATATTTTTCATTAGCACGAACATGGACATGGAGGAATTTCCTATTGCTCGCTCGCACCTAGTAATTAGTTTCAAGAACGACGTTCGGGCAAACAAAATGAAATTTCTAGAATACCACTCCACTGTGTAACTGTTAATGAACGTTGGAAACCGTATGTCTGAAACGTAAAAGTATGTGAAGAGCGTTGAAGGAATTTATTAGTCTCGACTACGTGTGTTATTCATGTCTTTTGAAGTTTTAATTTGTGTCTTAGGTGACGAGTATGCCTGCTGATACTGATAATCAATGGCCCACATTTCCTCGTCGTAATATAGCTGCTTTGGCTAGAGGTGGATATCTGAAAAATGGTGCATCAAGTTACAAAAGAAGCGTTTCGGTGCTTGCCAAAAATGGTTTACTGCCGACGTATCGTTCGCCTTATGTTGACGCTGATAAACATGACCAAGATGAAGAAGAAATACAGGAAAAAAGGAACATAGCATCTATAGCCCGCCTTCGTAGTTATTCAGCCATGAAAAGAAACATTCAGGCTTTAGCGCGGGATGGTTATCGTGTGGGTAGGGGTCAATACAATCAGCCGAACGACAAACGAAACATCGCCGCTTTAGCGCGTAATGGCTTGATCCACAAAAAGGACGATAACAACGGAGAGGAATATTATTATCCATTTTACCAGAATTCCATCCCACCGTTATCTGAGATCGACGGACCGTTCGATATTAATGAAATGTACGATTTCCAACAGTCCGTAAATCCGGATATGTTCCCACCCTTATCTCAAGTATACAAGCGTAGCGCATTTGGGCCTTTGCAAAATGAATACGATTACCAAAGGGGCAATGTGGATAATAACTGGTATTTTAAAAGGGGTGCGATGGGAATGCCTGTTCATGGATTATACAGACCTATGTATGCAAACCCTACTAGTAGGACTAAAAGATACATATTGTCGCTTCCTGATGTACTAGAAACAAATGACGTACATGAAAACGAAAATAACGAGAATGAAGATAAACGATCAGTAGGTAAGTCAATAAAGACGTGTAAAAATATTTGTAATTGTATTAATCGTGTTCATAGATATGACATCACGATGTTAATGCAATGACGGAATATAAAGATACAGCACAGGTAATCAAAAGAAATTGCTTTGTTGCAGATGAAGAAACACGCGATAATTTTGAGAAACGACACATTGGTTCTTTAGCGCGTTTAGGCTTACTACCATCGTTTAGGTTCACAGGTGGACGTTATAGTCGGTCGGGCCGAGCTAGGCTATTGCTTCCTAGCCAGGAAATGTACAGGTCTCGTAGAGAACGATTGTTAGACGTCAATGTTTAGAAGAATAAATGTGTTGTGCTTTAGTGCTTATGATATAGATATTGGGAGCAAACGATAGACGCATGATCAGTGTTAGTGCAATCTTTTGTGGAGATCTTTGGCCTAAGAATAGAAATTAAAATTTATACGTGTTGTAAGGATTATTGGATGTTAGATGCGATGGTTTTTATCGCATGAATATTTCATTGTTTCGTAGGTTACCTACTATGAAGGCAGATTTAACTTTTATAGAATTCTTCCTTGGATGTTTAGATAGCATGTTTAGCGTGCAACGACCAATAATAGGTTTTTATGTGTTATTTGATGGAAATCGTATGATTATGGTTGAGTTTGATGCTATATGGTTTGTGGTGTTAACCTACGTATGTGTCAAAAATACAGTGGCTGTTAGATGTGCAACCAAGTATGTGTTCTTATGACTATACTGTATTATATACGGGCCATAAGTATGGGTATTTGCTTACACGTTTATCATCCGCTTAATACGTAAATATTTTTTAGAAAAACCTTTTTAAATATAATGTACAATCAGCATTCGAGGCGGCAGGCAAATCAAGAAGTCACATTTTATTAAATAGTATAGACGTTTCCGATAGATCACAGAAAATAAATATAGGCGATGTTAATGTAAAAAAAACAGCAACTGTAAAATTTACTAATACAAATATTTATAATTGCAGGAAGCATTCCACTGACGAGAATTTCGGAATTAGGTGAGTGAATTTAATTGTAATAGGTATCATGAATTCTATTCATCATTCACTGTTTGCTTCACGTTCACTAGAACTAATTAAGGTACAGCCTTGTTCCTCCATTCACAATTCTATTAAGTCTTAATAATGTTACCTCGGTGCATTCATTATGAAATGTGTAGTCTATACCCGGCAAGGTTACTTAAGTTCTCCGGATGTTGGGAAGCGTCGCGTCGTGTTCCAGGAAACTGCATTACACGTAGTGTAGAGCGACATGTTTTCTATATTTTCTTAACATACGTATGTAAGTAATGAGATTTTAAAGAGTATGCTTTAAGAAATGAATATGTAGTAGGTACTTAAGTTTTTAACAGGATTTCGGGACCATTATGGCAAAAACAAATGACTTTCGAAAAAATTGAAATAAAATCGTTATGTTGTCGTCTGTCTATGTATGTCACTGTCATTTTTCTCAGAAACTATTGGATCTAAATGTATGAAAGATAGGAAGGTGCATTCTGTATGCTGATAGACAATGGTATAGTGAAATCGTAAAAATAAGTAAACATTATCGATGATTCTCATAATGGGGGAAATGATTTTTTTCACTGTACGTAATCTTGTATCTTTAGAAAGAGTTTTCAAGTATAATTGATTGAGTTAAACCAATCAAAATGATATCGGTGTGCCTCCAGTTATTTTACGCTAAGGTTGCGACCCAATATTGTGTGAGCTTGCCGGGATCTGAAGGCTTAGGTACTCTCAAACGTCTTTCATCGTTTGTTTTCATTAAAGTAACACCAATTCAGAACTGCTTTTGCTTATTTCTCTTATATTTAAATACATTATCCATTTATTTTTAAGTTATACAATTTTTTGTTGTAGTTTTACTTAAATATATACCGATTTTTTATTCCTTCTAAAATTTCATTTAATTTTTCGAGCGGATTCGATAAACACCAACGATGAAAGACGTTTGACAGTAAGCCCTCAGAGAGTTCTACTAAGAGGCATCTGATGTCTTTTAGTAGGCCTCTCCAAGAAACTATTGGTTTTATTGCTATACTAGCTGACCCTCCAAACTTCGTACCGCCTCAGTATCAATAAATAAAAAACGTTGATTTCTGAACGACGGGACGAACATCAAACGTTTGACATTCAAAACCAAAAAAATAAAAAATAAACTTCACTTTTAAATTTAATTTGATTTCTGAACGACTTTTTAATTTAATTGATTTCTAAACGACGGGACGAACATCAAATGTTTGACAGGTAGGAATAGTTTTTAAGGGAAAGCGAAATTGTTGTTTTTACTATATTCCAAGCATTTTTTCGTATTTACTCACCTTTTAAACCTTCCCTGGACTTCAACAAATAATTCAAAACCAAAATTAGCCAAATCAGTCCAGCCGTTCTCGAGTTTTAGCGAGACTAACGAACAGCAATTAATTTATATAGATACAATAGGTACAGTATATTATGTCAGCTAAAAATATTTACTTAAATAACTTTTTATCTTACGCTTTGATTATAGACATTATTAACAAGTGCGTTTGTTTTAGGGAATATATCTCTACTCCCGAAACTGACACAACAATCGATTCAGACGACTCCGACATACCGCCGCCGGCAGTACCTCCTCACTCGCACCCGACCGGCCGCATCCTCAACAGACCGCTAAGCAACGACATACCAAGTATCTCCGGACCACCTTTGGCATCTCCACCTTTACCGCTGCCACACTTCATTGACTCATTAAACAAAAATCGCTGGCAATCAAACACTAAAGATGCCCAAAAGTTCTATTACTTCCGATCGTTGAAGGTTCCATACCACACATCTGGTAAACGTTATTTGTTGTTGCCGGCTGTGGATAATATTCTCTTGAGGAAGGCTTACCGCAACAGCAGTTTACCCAGTCGTCGTAAGAATCAGTAGCTATGCGGTTGCCCACTGGGCAAAGCAACACTGACCAGCACAGGATATTCTAGCCTTAACGACCTTAGAAATTAAATGGGCACAAGCATCTATTAATTTCGATAGTTATCCCATGAAGACATTTAAGATCTTAGTAATGCTTATGAATATCAAGTTATAAAGCATAACCAGCAGCTTTCTATTGAACTTATCATTTTGATCTACCATTGTTAAGACTTCTAAACGCATGGCCCACGGATTCTGAATAAAAATAGACAATAATCTTTATAGATAGTCATAAATAAGTACTTATTAAATTAATTTCTTAAATTGAATTGATGTTGCATGTTGTGATTATCATAATCGTACTATCTACACTTTGAAATAATTGTTAAATTCGTATTATATAAGCGATTTCACTTTTATAATAACGACTTGGCAAGCTTGACAAAAATAATTTAAACTATTAGATGTTAAATGTTGAGGTTTAGATTTTAAGATGTCAATCGCAAATATTAGTATATCTTTAGATATATTTTTACCGATTTCAAATTATTGTTTGGAAAAGGGGTATTTACAAATCGAATGTAACGGTGGGTTTACGGATATAATGCTGTGATTAAATTTTTAATTATTTTAATTCTTGCCTTATCATTATCATTTTATTCACCACCCATATATTCAGTTTCGTGTATTCTAATTTTGAAATGTTCATTCATAAATACAACAAAACATATAAATTTTTAAATTGAATTAGCTGTGTTTGACAAATAACTTTGTGTATATTTTAATATTGCATAGAAAATGTTTCAGAATTTTAGACCAAATTAATGTTTAAGACATTTAACACATTTCAGACAATAAATTAATGAAATTGTGGCCATAAAATGATAATAATTGAAATATATTATAGATAATATAGTAGTAGAGTTTAGGTACATTCATAATAATCGATTTATTGGATAAAATGTTATACTTACTCAATCTCTTAATAACATATTTTTAAAAGGAATATTATTGTGGATTGTTCGATTTTAGTATACCCATATGTTTATTGTCAACTGTAAATAAATAAAACCAACACATGTCATTGTTTTATTTTATCTATTTCAATGGTTAGAGTGAAGAAGGATAGAAAATTTAATAAAAAAAATAGCGACGTATACCTACTTACATTGCTTACATAATTCTCAGTTACAAAAAAGTAGGTACGCCAGACGCGCTTCAGTTCGTAATACTTATAACACTAGTGCAACATGCGTCCTCTTACAGTATATGTTTTGGTTTTTATTGTGAACTTTTATATGTTGAGAACAATTAGTAAAACTTTAGAATTATTACCCAACCCTGTCTTTTGTTTCTCTAGTGCTAAAGATTCTGGCTGTTGCCGAATGCGTCTTATTTAAAGCATACATACGTTATCTGTCAATATTTAATGTCATCATTAACAATGTCGCATCTCAAATACGGCATTACACCATATCTGCGTGAAACGGCTTATATTTGAACACTATTGCAGATGAAGTCGCATCCGGAATCTTTTACAGTAAGTTTGGCTTTGAAAACTCTTTTGTATATTAAAAAAAAAGCGATTCCAGATATAATATTTTGTGATAAATAAATACCATCCAATGCAGGGAATTCGGCATTTACAAAAAAATATTTTGATTAATCAAGTATCGAATCATAAATATACATTTTTATTGATTTATGATTGATATACATTATGCTAATACTTTAATTGCATCAAAGTAGATTAATTTGGAAAATTGTTCATAATAAAACTTTGATTAAATTATGTTATTTATAAATAATCCTATAATGCATTACAGCAATACGTTCAAAATTAATCAAAGATTAGCAATTATCAATCTATAATATTTGTTTAATAGTTGTTAATACTTACATTAAAGTTAATATTGTTTATAATTATGACTATCGAGCTATTTTTATCGTCGTTGAGTCTCTGAGTGGTAATATGCCTTTCCATATGATTGTAATAATAATATTTTATCTCAAATTCTACAATTACGTATTATAAGAAAGAACATAATATATTAATTTTCAAAAGTTATTTTAATAAAGTTGTAATAATGATTCTGAAATAAAATTGTGAATAGAAAACAGATTGTTTTGTTGACAGTTTATTAGGTGGCTATATAGTACGACATGTAGTAAGTTCTCGGAAGATTCATATAAAGCGATTATAGTCATGAATTCTCATGAAAGGGAGTATATTCAAGAAGAATTTGTAATATCTTCTACATATTATTTTTTGTACTTTTAACGATATGGATTCTGTCCTAATCCTGATATTAGATGCATCAACTAAATTGAATCAATTTGCTTGAAAGTCATTGATATGAAAGGATACAAGAGCAGTCAATAGTACTGAATGTTTCAAGTTTATATTTAGATGGAGTACTTTAGTTGCTTTATCTCATTGAAAGACAGATACGAAGTGTACAAAATCGGCTTAAACTATAAGTAAATTATTCAGACAGAAAAGGGACTTTAGTCAAATTACCAGTCGTTGAGATAGTTAAAAAGTTGGGTCAATCAGTACTTATTCAAGGTTAAGCTGTAGTCGTTGTTGATGTTGAAGAAGTGGAGGCAGAAGTAGAGCTCGAACTGGTTGACGAGCTCGATGAAGTGGATGACGTAGATGTATCATCGCAAATAGGGGTTTTCCTCGCAGTACACCGCCCGTTGTTACACCAAGGTAGTACTGTGCACTGTTCAACAGATTCCACATTTCGCGAAGAGTAACATTTTACGAGTGTACGGCAGTCTGCACATGCGGGGTATCTCTGAAATTGAGTAAATGACACATGTTAGTATGAATTTTAATATCATTTCTCATGTTTTGAAAGTACGGTTGGAGTTGCCTGATCATAGGGATGAACACCGTGGTTTACGTCCCTGGGAAACAATTTTCCCTGCTGTCAATATATTTTTTTTTAAGTTTAAGGCTTGGCAACTAGGCCTTTAAGCCAGACGCCGTTGTATTGTAGGCTACAATCGACGTCATTCAACGGAGTTCTTGTGAAAACTTGAAAGGCCACATTTGGCTATATAGTTCACATTTCTCGCAAAAACACATAATTACTACTCAAAAACTATCAATATCCTACAACTATTGATCATTTTAGAGTAATTTTACACATTTTTAGAAAATAAAACTGCACAGCACAACGTCCCCTTACAGTTCCCGCCAAAAACTCCTCAATAAATTTAAAAACTATGCGAACCAGAGATGCAACTCAAGCCCCAACTTTTTTTACAGACACTTAAATCGCGGCGTAAATGGTAATAAATGTTTTATTTATCTACAATTCTGTAACACCATTTTATACAAATTACTTCTTACTAAATTATATTTCAATTACTAAAATCTAAGTTAAATATTTATTATTATCAGTGACAAAAAATATTGACTGGTAGAATGCCACAGAAAAAGAAATTTACTTGACATTTCATATGTGACGTATTAATTAAATTCATCAGATTTAGATAATGGGTTTTACGCCTGATTTCATTAGAGAACTATTTGTTTGTTTAACTAATCAGTTTTCATATACTTTCCTCATATTCGAAATGAAAAGCAGAGTGTTAACCTCGGGCGAAAGGCCTATTTAGGCACTCGAACTAAATAGGTCACTTTCACCTCTCTTATAGCAATCTACTATTACATATAAGCGGACGAATATAAAAAATAACGTGTGCGTCTCGGAACGCCCGACAGAAGTGATAACTTAAACTAATCTAAGTTGAACTATTTAATACTGAAATTTTTAACTTGAGAAAAGCTTAGGTTATTACTTAAATTTTATGTTTATTAATAAAATCTTTTATTGGTTATAAAATATATTTTGTTGTTAGTTACAATTCTTGAATATGTATATTAGAATTCTGTGTATGTACATTAATAGTATCATTATTTAATCTAATTACCGAAATACGGCTAGCGCTTTGGGTTAGAGTGAGAGAGGAGGAGCCTGCCTATCGCTGCCGTATGCGTGAAAGAAAGGGAAGCCAGACCGACTGGCGCCGTAACGCGTTATGTAACGAAGCGGTTTACCCTCCCATAAGAAGTTATCTTATCACTTCAAAAACCATAGTATCGTCTTACTTTTATATATAACGGTAGAAATAATTTCAATTAATCTTTTATAAATAGTGAATACGCTAATTGTCTCGTATTTTTATTGCGAAGCTGGCAAACCGGCAGAAGACCCAGCTCATGGAAAGTGGTTACCGTCGGCTATAGATGTTTGCAACACCAGAAGCGAAGCTAACGCGTTACCAGCCTTTAGGATGGGATAGAGGGGTTCATTAGGTGGATTGGGATGGAAGGATAGGATAAAAGATAAGGGGCCATCGGAACTCTCGCTGAGCGCAGAATACACCATTAGCTCAATTATTTGCCGTGCCACGCTGATAATTTTGGGAGTGTGGTATCACAACAATGGAGCCGGCCCAACGAGCTGACGTCATAAAATTGTACGCTCCTACGAAATCTGGGAGTCCGTATATAGTAACTTTAGTTGATCAGACTATCGTTGACACATCTTCCTCAATAATTTATTGCAGTAACAATATTACTTATTAGCACACATTATTCAAAATTTCCGTTTCTGTCAAAATTGGCACGGAACTATAAAATAGAAAATAGAAATATTTTTATTTTATAAATTACGTCACACCTTATTGGAGGATGGTGTCGACGAAATTCAAAAAAATATATATTTGAGCTTTAAAACACGAAATTTGAACTATTAACGAAAAACTTCAAAATATTTCCAACCCAAACTCTATGAGCATAGTGTTTAATTATTAAAGAAATAAACCTCATTACGGAACTGCTGTTTTAATTTAATAATTTCTTGATGTCAAATTGCAAAATATTTGAGGGAAGAGTCACACGAATGTGACCAACTGTGACAGGGACGAGGGAGGGGTCAAAGAACATGAAATTCATGTGACGTAATTAGTGAATGACCCCAAAGCTACCTGGCACTAGGTCCTTAGCGACCTTTTATGTAACAGACTATGAAATTAATTAATATACAATGTATAAATCTTTATGACAGGACTTACATGAGCCGTGTGATTACAAGATTGCCAAGTAACTGCTCGTTTGTTAAGAGATCCTATAAAGCTGTCAGGTAATCCAAAATGTTCAAAACCTGGAAGGCCAAAGAATCCAAACCTAAATTTGGAGTCATGAGAGCCGTGATGATGCGGTATAAGTGGCAAAAGTGAAGGTTCACTATTTGCGTTTGCTATTATAGTGGCTCCATTAATACCAGAAGTTGACTCTTGTGCAAATGTTAGTTTTAAAGAAAGCTGGAACAATAATAACGAAGGTAATAATGAAGATCTTAATTGAATTTGGCAAGGAGGTAAATATTGTTTTAAAAATCAATCTTGAGGGAAATTAAATCTTGATAGTCTCTTCAAACGAACGTTTAGGGCTACGGAAACAAACATCTCTTTTTAGCGTTTTTAGAAAATTATTCCTGAAGGAGATAAAGTAAGGTAGACTAAAATTATGAGATGTTCTTTTAATGCACTCCTCATATAGTTAAAAAAAATATACCCGGATATATTCATGCAAGACGGAGAAAGAATACAATTTACTGCGGCCGGGCGGCCTGTCGTAAGAGGCGACAAAACAACCCACAGCCAGGTGGTAGGGCATTTGCCCGACTGGATAGCTACCACCCATCGTCTAAAGTATGTCGCCATAAGAACCTTGAGTTGTGTTCCGGCATTAGTGACCAGGTTCCAGTCTCCCTTGAGAGCAGCAGCGCCTTTATAGCACCTTTGGTGTTACAAATGTCCATAGGCGATGGCAACAGCTTTCCATCAAGTGGGCTGTCTGCCTGTCTGCTGAACTCCTGCAATAAAAAATAAACTTGCTGGTAACAACTAGTAGAGCTATTTATTAATTCAAGATTTGTAACACTTACCGATATTGCATATAAACAGAGAAAATATTTTTTTAACATTTTGTGTATGTATCACTGTAGAAGGAAAAATAATGCAAAACTAGATGTCCACCGCTTCAGTATGCTATATATACTGTACCTTTATACTGAATAAATGTAATTATTATGTAAATATGCCTATTACTAAAGGTAAAACTGTCTGTATGTAAAACAGTTATTATATTGTTTACAAAGAACTAGTTTCTGCTGTGACTTTGCTGCATTGGCTCTATATTCATACAATATCTTATACTAATATATAAAACTGAAGAGTTTGTTTGTTTGAACGCGCTAATCTCAGGAACTACTGGTCTGATTTGAAACTTTCTTAAAGTTTTAAATAGGCCATTTATTGACGAAGGCTATAGGCTACATATCATCACGCTAGGACCAATAGGAGCGGAGCACCAATGAAGAATGTTTCAAAACGGGTAGTTTTGAAAACAAATTCCACGCGGACCACGTCGCATGCACAGCTAGTACTATTATAATAATAAGATATGATAAAAAATGAAAAACTGCTTGGCAATACGACCATTAAAATAATTGAACTTATCGAATCTCAAGTAGATTAAGTAAGCAATCAGTATTTTCCACTTTCTCACGATTACAACGTTGAAAGTATTGTTAAACGGATATTGCTAATATTAGATTTTATAAAGAGTGTGAAAATAAAGATGCAGAATGATGTCATAACTATTTACAAATATGTTAATTGAACATGTGAGAAATACACCAGAAATAATTTCTAAATACGATTAAATTAACGCATTATGCGTGCGGAAAAATTGACTAAATGCACTTAACGTACTTACTTACGTAAGCTTAACGTGCAATGAAGGGTGCCGTAGAGGTGTCCACACTCAACTGTATTTGTTATTTGAACTATAATATTTTTTTCGAAAATATAATCTTAAAAATTACTAAGCAGATCTCCACACCAAGTTTATTAAAAGCCATTAAAAGTATATTTTAAACTTTAAAGCTTTTCAAAGCCGACTAATGATAACCTACACGATTATTACTAATACTTAGTGACAACAAATGTGCTTCTGTAAATATGTATGACAGCCATCTCTAATTTACGGTACCACGTTGTTTCACTACATCTTTATTACATATAATAACACCTACATCTTCTTGTCAAATATCATCCATACAGATTTAGTGATTTCTGAGAAAAGTAGCTGTTATACCAAAATAGAGGATGGACGAATATGCATAACAATTTTAGTAGGGTTCCGTTTATGTCAAAATAAGTACGGAATCGTAACAATCGTCTAGGTCGAGTCATTACACCTGCTGCGAACCCATCGCTTGCGGAGAAGACTTCAGCAGCTCCAAACCCAGTTACCGGTGGGTAGTTGCCGACTGAGTTGCAGCCGGGGTAAAGAGGTAAAACCTCGAGTCCCCAACCTCCTCATTACATAACTAATGATATGAGGTAATAATGATAACGAGGAAGAAGATCCTGGACGACGAGTCATTACACGTGTAGTGAAGAGTTTGGTAGAGACCGTTGCATAGCATCAGAACATTCGTTGCTGATAAATTTACTTTAAATAGCCCTGCTAGTTGTTCAGATAAATAGTTGTGCCATACACAGACAAACTGACTTTATATAATTATGTCCTTTAATTTCACCTGCATACATATATAAAGATGTTTTATAGAATATCTTATTGAAACATCTTAGTGATTAAAACTTGTATTACATGGTTCAGTTATGTCTTTCAATTTCGATAAATCAACCAAAGTGATTCCATAGCATAGACGTTTAGATACGCTTTGTCTTCGGAAAGACTTCTGTATTCTACCGATTGAACAATGGGGAGTGTTCCGAATAACTGTTCAGAATTGTGCGTTCGTCTGATTTCTACCACCGCACCGCTTGCCACGGCATAAGACTACTGAAAAAAAATGTTTAAAATATGTATACATATGTAGTAACTAGCTGATCCTTGCCCACTTCGTGGGTGACATTAAAAAAAATCATCAATAACAATCAAATATAACCTATGTTACTCAGGAATAATGTAGCTTTCTAATGGCGAATTTTTTTTTAAACCTTTGAAATTTACCTCTTTATAATATTAGTATAGATTTAAAAGAATGTTGGGTTTTATTCATAAATATAAAGTTGAATCTTACAATGTCATTGACTGATATTGTTCCCTTTCATTTTTGCACCTTTCAACCAAGTCGATTCAATTTGGCTGAATCGTGTATGTCAGCTATAGGACAAAGTGAACAATTATTTACTTTATTGTATTCATATTTCTTTTGTGTCTTTCTACCATAGTAAACACAGCTTTTAGCATTCTTGAAGTAATAGAGAATGAAAATCGTGTCTTGTCTCTATAAGCATGGCACTTCGTATCACGTTTCTTTTAGTAAAATAATCGTAGTGCTGGAAATGATCTTAATAGTGCAATTTTCACGCAGTAAGCATAATTTAATTTAAAATATTGAAAGAAATTATATTATTTTTTTATATCTTATGATGATTTTTGTAAATATTCATTCTGGTTAATAGCGCCATGATTGAATAATACTATGAATAACAGTCGGTCAGTAAAGAATATAATTTTGAAAAGCTCAAAAATTCTAGAAAATTGTACTTATGTCGCCACAGGTCCTTTTACTTTCGGTACTTGATGTTTTAATATTTTATAATACATGTTTTTTAGACCATTTGGTCTTGGAAATCGTTGTTTCACATCTTTTTCTTTTTGGTTGTTTAAAAGTATACAGACCCTGTTATCAAATTTCATCCAGGTAAACCCAATAAATAGTTCCTGAGAACATGATAATTCCGATAGACAGACAAGCGGGCAGATGGACGGACAAGACCATTTCATAAATGGGAAATATGAAAAGTGAAAATAAATAACTAAGAATTTGGCACGTAGATATATTATACTAGCAGCCCGGCGCGGTTTCACCCGCGTTCTGTCCCACTCCCGTGGTATATAGCGTCATGTTATATAACCTATGACACTCCCTGTTATTGTAGCTTTCTATCAGTAAAAGAATTTTTAAAATCGGTTTAGTAGATCCAGAGCATACCTTCTACAACGTCACAAACTATACCTCTTTATAATATTATAGTATAGATTGATAGACGATTTTTAGAAATTCGATTATTAATTCACATGATTGGTTTATTTAAAGGTGTCCGGTATGTCTAAAATGTATGTCTAAAAAACGTACATAATGGTAATGGCAGCGAGTTATTGATTGATCGGTTCGGACGGACTTTTTATTTTTCATAAAGTATTGGTTACTTATAAATTAAAAATTATTCAAATTGCCAAAGCCATCCATTTCTACACAATTATTGGTTTTTGAGATGTTGTTGATCAAAGATAAAATTATTCATATCAGCGAAAAAAAGTTTAGTAAAAAACATCCCTAGCACGTGGGCTCAAAACAAATATCTAAAATTTCCATTTTTTATAGTCTTTATTAGGATTGCGTGGAAGCTGATCGTTTAAAAATTTGTCTTAAGACTAGGAACTTGAAGCTTAAGATTATTGCTTTTATATTATACTTTGACCCGACCATGTCACTGAGAGAAATCATTAAAAAATATCATTACACTTTTTTGATTCTTTAATTTTTTCAGTAGTTTATATTTAACAAGTAAGACCATTTTAAGTAGAAAAATGTAGCCATATTTTATGTTACACGTAGCTCAATGTGGAAGAAAGGACTATTAAATGAAATTAAATCCTTGTCGTCACAACGTACCATAGAATTTGTAAATAAATAAACAACGTTAATAAATTCTCAAGGAAGCATGTCCTTTCCTGCTCCAGCTATAATTTAATGCGCGAACTCCCTTGTGTAAAAAGACAATATTACTTTTATGGTGGTTTCCTTTTCATTTCACAAAGAATAAATTCTACGAGGCCGCCATAAATATCGTATGTCGACAAACTTAAGACCTTTGACTGCGCCAGAAATATAAGAAGCCAGAAATATACTAGAAAATAATTATGAAATATAGAAGCTTGATTTTTATCCTTACTTTAAGTAAGTGTAATATTATAAGATGTGTAATTTTCGGTTAAAATAGAAATTCAAGTAATTAAAGATATTCTTTCAGTACTAACACATTAAGTATAAAATTTATAGCGATTCACATATTAATTTCACAAAGAGATTTATGATTTATTTTTTTCGAAGTCAAAATGCTTATTTGATTGAATACACACAAACGTCAGCATAAAATAGGTTAATTAAAGAAATACTTATTCGTAACTTTATGTTCATTTGTGTGAAGAGAGAGAGAGAGAGAGAGAGAGAGAGAGAGAGAGAGAGAGAGAGAGAGAGAATCACTCATATATCTTCACAATAATCTTTGACATGACTTGTTTCATATATAATTGTAGGTTTAAGGTTTGGTTAATGTTAAAACATTAATAAGTCAAACGTAAAAATTTTATTTATAACTATTTGTCACTACATTTTTATAGGATTTATGTTTATGCATTCCTGCAATAATCGGTGGGTGTGTCAGAGTACAGCCCATTGTTACAGCAACGTCCGCAGTATTTCAGTTTTCCACCTAATGGCTTACAAATTACTCTAGTGAACTCTAGTATGATAATCGTAGCAGGAAAGTCTTGGTGTTCTTAGCCTGTCAGAATTTACTCAGTAGTAGTGGCTGCGATCTGCCTCGCACAGAAACTTTAATTCGAAATAAATTTTGCAAAACTATAGGACTTATAGATTTTCTCATAATTATAAATTTACTTTTGAAAGTAATAGTTAATATTAGAAGGTAATGCTAGACTTTACTTTTTAAAGTAACAATCGGCAGACAGACTCACAAATTGTACAACCCTAAGCTAAGCAAGTTACGTTTGTGTTGAGGATGATATACAACGGACCATTTTAGGGCCGCTCTCAGACCCCTATACCATAGCAAATAAGAGAAAGTTCGTTTCTGAATTTTACCATGCCAGGAATCTACCCCGGAGGCTCTGTGATCCAGCGAGTTCGGCCGGCTAAGACTTAGCCTGCTCAACCACAGAGGCCGTCATAAAACCTATTTATTTTAAAAATACCAGCTGACGTGTGTAGGATTCTGTTCTTTAATGTACAGCTATATATAATATTATATTATGTGATTGTATTGTACCAAATTTAGTACTTTAACAAGTTGTATAAAAAGTCTATTATAACTTGTTTTGCAATTACATGTTTTCTATTTAATATATTTGCTAGTCAATATATTTTTTGAAGATCTCCATAGTATATATTTTTATTATTACGTTGAGGCCAATAGGTCTCAAGGCCAGTTGCAAGTCCCAGTTGCATAAATTTCGCAAGCTTTTCGGATGATTTACTCTAGTCTTGTTTATTATTGGGATCAGTTCCAGACTTATCCGTTGTATGTTACACATTTCACAGGAATAATTATTAACTTGGGAAGATGATATTTGCATATTGATTATGATATTAAAGACCAAATATAGCATTGGACTCTTAAAAATTTGGTTTTATTATTTACCTAAATAAATCTAACAAACTATCACATTCCTTTCTTTTACCACAGGTCTACTGGTGAAACTCCGATTTGATGAAATTGAGTTGTAGCCAAGTTTGTAAATACTGGAATTACACAAATTCGTTGGACAAGGTATAAACATGTAATTAAATTTGAACTTGGACAAAGAGGTGTTGTTATACCTGAGGTTTGACTAGGCAAACCTAGGATTCCGAGAAGTAGACGGCGATTACCAGTGACCCGGGCATAAGGCTAAGCTAAAGAAGGCATCAAGGGGTCTTAGAAGGTATACGCGACTCGGGTGCTCATATTAGCTATTTCTTTGTGGGTACTATTACCATCCCAACGCGGCGAATCCCACACGCCCCTATCATACTTTCTACGCGGTGGATATTGCTCAATCGGAATTCCCTTCGTTAAAAAACACAAATCTAGGAATTCCGGAGTATAGATATTTGACAATAATGAAAGATATTTTAGTAAAATCCCAATGATGAAAATGATGATAAATGTTTATCTTGATTGATTTGGAAAGTCCAAATTTAAATAGCTATTTTAGCTGATAAAGAATACTAACAATGATAAAACTGAATTTAGTTCAATACCGTTAACGTAAAATTCTCGTCTTGATATATAAAAATGAATGTCTGTCTGTATGTCCTTTATAGAATCGTAAACTATACATCCAATTTTGATGAAATTTTGTGTGTGTGTTTGAGTGGGTCCCGGGATGGTTTACAGCTACAATTGGAACCGGTTGGTGGCGCTGAGATCGGGTTCTAGAATCCTCCTAATCACCTGGATCGATTTTGGTGATTTTGTTTTTGTGTGTTAGAGTGGGTTCCCGGATGGTTTAGATTCACAGTTAGAACGGGTAGGTGGCGCTGAGATCGGGTTCTAGAATCCTCCTTATCACCGGGAGTGATTTTGTTTTTGTGTGTTTGAGGGGGTTCCTGGATGGTTTAGATTGGCAATTAAAGCCCGTAGGTGGCGCTGAGATCGGGTTCTAGAATCCTCCTGATCACCTAGACAGATTATGGTGAATTTGTTTTTGTGTCATAGAACAAAGTCTTTTAGGAATTCAGAAAATAGGCGGTACGAAGTTCGCCGGGTCAGCTAGTTTTGTTATAAAACTAATTCTATTGAGTAAAATAGTTGTCTCTATACTTTTATACATATTGTTAAGTATTGCGGGATTCGAATTAAATACCGTTTGGAAGATCTCAAACTTTATTAATAGCACACATGATTTATTTAGTTTTTACAAATACAACTAAATATAAAAGTCGCAATTGCAATCGCATAATGAAGCGCGCAACGTTGGTCGATATGAGATTTCCCATCTGAATATACATGCGCCTCAATCGCAGCTGAAAATCAACTATAAAGGGAACAACACAAACTATAAAGGGTTCTACAGAGGCGAATATTATCCACTGTTTCCATATTTGGCTGCAGAACCTTATAAAAGTACATCGTCGTAAATATCGCGTATTATAGAAACTAATTTAACGGATACTGTTCTGATCAATCCATAAAAGCATTTGTTTTAGTCTCTATAATCACGGTTCCCTTCTGTTTCTTTACTCAATATTCCTGCGAAATTTTATCAATAGAACTGTAGCCGTTTCTGAAAAAACTCATTGTGATATACCAAGACCGACCGGTTACAAGGACTCATATCCTAAAGGTTCTATTTTTCCCAAAATGATCACGGAATCACTATATATACATACTTGACTTGACTTTACTGAATGTAATTATGTATCCATTATATAACTTTATTTAATAACTGACAAATAAGTACAGATAATCAGTTATGTATAATAAGGGTTTTTATAATAATAAGTAGTGAAAAACTGCTTCTTATTTTTGTATTTTGGCAGAGGAGTTCAAAAGAAGGCCGTAAATGTTATCTCTTTGTACTACTTACTAAAAAGAATTTATATATTATACGTTATTTATTATTATACGTCACGGTAGTGAGTCAAAAAAATATCTTTTTGTATATTTTAAAAATACTTTTTATTTATTTCTATTAGATTACAATATAACTTCAAAGGTAATGTGTTATCAGATTGATAAAAAGGTTGTAAGAACGAGTGAGAAAAACATGTAAATATGGTCAACCTCTTACTCTTCGAGCAAGCCGGTTTTTTTTTATTGCAAGAGATCAGCAGACAGGCAGACGGCCCACTTGATGGAAAGCGGTTAGCATCGCCTATGGACATTTGCAACACCAAAGGTGTTACAAATGCGCTGCTGCTCTCTTAAAGGAGACTGGAACCTGGTCACTAATGCCGGAACACAACTTAAGGTTGTTATGGCGACATACTTTAGACCAGGGGTGGTAGCCATCCAGTTGGGCAAATGCCCTACCACCTGGCAAACCACCCGGTTTGGCATAGTTACATATATCCCTATTCTAGAATGTTTTACATGCTTTTGTATTAATGTCAACATGAAGTGCGTGTCGGATGACGCACATTGAAGCGTTCCGTAGAGGTGCCGAACGTCCACTGTTTCTGTCATTTGGCTACGAATCCCTAACAAAACATTTAATCAAAAATTCCACATAGTTATCTAAAAATCTACTGAACGGATTATGTTCAAAATTAATTTTCGTTGAATATAATTTGAATAGCTCGGATTTTTCCGAAATTGGCATTTTACCAAGTAAGAAGGGATGAATGGATAATAACTGCGACTTTGGAAGCAAATATCTCACTCATCACGGTATTTAATAGACAATCCAGCGGCAAAAGGTATCCCTGCTGATTTAACTGTCAATTATCCAATTCTATTTCATTGTTTCTCTATGGTCCACACAAAGTCCATAGAGTAATTATTGTATACTTACTCTACTAAATAATGATTAAATTTCCGCTGCGAACCAAGTGATAGCTTTTTTATCCTCTTCTAAGTTTTATTACCTTTTACAATTCATCACCCTTTAGTTACCTTTTTTGTTTTCAGCCATAATTCGTTCCAAGAGGGTTCAAATTCGAGATTTCATTTACATTTGGGAGGCATGGTTGGAAATATTAGCTTGGGTCGAGTAAATAAATGCGAAACTCATGAAAAATATGATAATTTTCATCCTTACAGTGTTTGGGTCGGCATAGATTTCGGATTTTGTACCCATGTCAGTCCCTTCTATTGTATTATCTGAATCATAATATATTTTATAATTTTGTAATATGCCATTGCATATTCATAGCTCCGGATATTAACTTACTTACACTTTCTAATCTTACTGAAAGCCATCTAAACTTGAGCGACTTCAAAAACGCCGTCTTCGCCGAAATCATCATATACTCTCTCTTCTGTATAGTACATTATTTAATCCTCAGACTCCTTCATATCTTAAGGAACAATTTCATTACCTATATTCCGATAAATTAGTTCCTCAGGTTCGCGGGAAACTTGTTACTAAAAACTCCCCTATATATAACTAGCTTTTATGACAAATCTATTGAGATATAACATGTCTAGAGAGAGCATTGCTAACAGTAACAAACAACACCGCCAAAAACGGCATCAAAAACGCGAAGCGTTGTTATATTCACTCTTGTAAAACTATCAATGTGTGCGTGTATTCGGGATATCAGGTAAAAAATATTATCCCATTTTTTAAAATAAATATTTTTTTATGTAAGTGAAACGTTTAAACGATCGCTGATTTAATTGCTTTATGTGTTATAATTTAATATTATTCAGAGGTTTTAGTTTTTTTTAATAAAATATTAGCAACAAAAGTTGTGTGTCTTGGAACGAACCATAAGAAAATACATGCACAAATGAATTCATAACACATTTTAGTACATGTAGTAATTTTAATTCGCAATAAAATTCCTGTACAGATATTAGTACATATTTATAAGTCTGTTAATTAATTACCAATACTAATGTAATAATTCTAAAAAGAAACTATTCATAATGGCAAGTCATTTTTGTGTTACACATCATGTTCATGAAGGTTATTAGACGTCCATTTATGCCCCAAAGATTATCCTGCGCTAAAAGTCAGTGAAATCATTTCTAATAGTGGACTTGGAACGATTCGATGGGTTCATATTGGGTAGTGGGCTTTATGTGTAATCCAAAGTTTATATCAGTAATAGGAACTACGGTGTAGGTACACGGGATAATTTAATGCAGGGACTTAAGAGCAAGTAAAACCACTTGAAAAGGGCTATTATAAAAATAAAAATATTCATATAAAAGTTTTTATTCAAACTAGTTCGGTTTGATTATTTTAAAAACTAAAATTTGTTTTTTATCTTATTAATATATTAAATTATTTCTTTATTAGGAATTAATGGAGATGCAGCTAACAGAATACAGACAAAATTAATATATTACTTATGACAATAAAGAGTTATCTACAATATTATGTAATACAACATAACAAAAAAAAAAATGTAACTAACTTGTAACTAACAAAAGCATAACAGAGATTAAGGTAAATTATACACTAAATTACTATTGAATCTATTACAAAACTGTGACACTTCTGAGATAAAACGAAAAATATAAGATTAAGGAAATTTTATATACAAATATTTTTTTCCTTTGGAAACATTTTAATAATGATGTTCGAATTCATTTATTTGTTTAAAACATGGTACATAGGGTGGTACACAAGATAACAAGGCTCACATGTTTTGCCCGTGAGGTCGTTCAAATTTTACTTATTATATTTGAACTATAACTACACATCTTATCGGTCACGATCATACATAACTATTTTAGGTATTTTATTTCAATACAACAGTGCCGTTGATATGAAAATATAAAGAACATAGTGTAAAAATCTCCGAAAATGATTTCAAAATATTTTCTTTCAAAATCCATCTCTTTGTCCAACAATTTGCTACAATTGCATGCGTAGGAAATCTAAAACTTAATATAAACTGGTTTAAGAAAACCGGACACACAAACATTAAATGTGTGTCTGTTTTCTATATTTTTTTTTTAAATTATTCATATTTCATAAAAAAAAATCGTAACATAGCTCCCCAAATTTTGGTAACTAATTCACACTTCTCACCTGACATAATTAATCAACTCTATAAGCTTTGAAATATCGAAATTCGATTACATGTTTTTATAAAGAAATCATGAGAAAAGTGTTAAACTTCCCAATGAAATGAGATATTATCCTTATCTTTTCCTCTTTTAAAAATAATTGCGACACATTTTAATGACACAGGACGGCATAGTGTTTTTTATTTGCGAGAGCTCCAACCAGTATAGAAGTGAAAACGACACTAATACCTGGGGAAGCCAGTGCACCAATTATGGTGCACTTTTTTTGGGCCGTTTTTGTGCAATTGATGCGTGATCTAGACGTTTTTCTAATCTAACGATAAATCATTCACAGTTCAAGCAGTTCGTTTCTGGAACGCGCTGCCTGTTACTACCGACTAGCCAAGTTACTGCCTACTTGTAATGGACTTATGAAGGTGTATTACCTGTCGTTATATAACACAGATTAGGAAGCACCTGCAGTTGTTGTTTTCATTGCCTTTTTTTCTCTTAATTAAAATAATTTAAGTAAGTGTATTGTATTTTATTTATATAAAGTCTAGTTTTCATATTTTATTAATGTATGTTATATCATGTATGTAAACAGGTAATTTTTTTAAGTGGGACTTCATGGCCAAATTCTAAACTATAGTATTAACACTTAAAACCGTCTCGAGGGCGATTTTGACGAAAAGTGATGTGGTGTCATTAGATTTTCGAAAAATCAATTATTCTTGTCAGGAATCGAATCGGCTTTTGATAAAATATATAACACCTGTATTATTATACCAAATCAAAGTGTAGCTTATAAGCATCAATTTCTATTAAGGAATATCAAATGGAAAACCAAGGCAGAGAGTTGTTTTTTAACAAAATATTTTATTTTATTTAAAAATCAAATGGCGGTGAACATTTGACCACTCCTCAATTGAACCCAATCAATGTTTACCCATTAACTGATTTAAGTAATTGGGGTAAAATAACGTGCAATTCGAATATTAATTTATAGATGCCTATTAAAAATAGAATAATTTTCATCATTTCCATATTGAATAAAATGAGGTGAGGTTTAATTAATGTATGGAAAGTAGAATATTTTATTAAAAATAAGAGAAGTCCACGAGCTGATTAATAGCGCATAATTATTTATCCCCAAAAAAAATGGAGAAAGGGTATAAAAGAAATGTCATAAGTCTTTACGATATGAGACGTAACGTGGTTTTTGGTAATTTTTTATAGTTATTTTAAGTTAAGAAATTTTTTTACCAAAGTACTACCGAACATGAAATAATTTTCCTACTTCAATTTGTACCAAAACAAGATATTTTTTTATGTTTTCTTGTGTACTACTTTATTTTATTCACAATAAAATAATAATCCATCTGAAAAACGATTCCCTCTATCGCCCGAAAAATCTGTAACGAACAGTCGTCAAGGACGTTGGCGTTGCTACAAGCCTTAAGGAATGACAATAATCCTGTAAAAATGTAACTTATCACGCATTTTTAAATCACAGGTGGTTTCACTAGTCCGGTCTTCTTTATAGAAAATTTTAATTAAAAGTTTCAATCTAGACGGACTGGACTGGATATATTTATATATATTTCTTTCAAGCTACTGATGACGTAGGTGACGATCCTAGCTTTTTTTTAATGCCTCATGCATCTAAACAGGCAGGCGGCCCACTTGATGGAAGGTGATTACAGTTGCATATGGACGTTTGCAACACCGAGGGCATGGCCAACGCGTTACTGACCTCTAAGAAATTTTATAATGCCCTTCTTAAACAACCTTATGTCGTAGCGCAAAGGGAAAACGTTGGCAGGAAGTTCCCTCCAAATCATTGTTGTACGCGGAACAAACGTTCTAGAGAACTGTTGCGTAGTTGAGCGTGGGAGCTCCAAGAAATGGGGATGAACATCCCATCGATGGCGGCGGTGGGGTTGTAAAAATGTGGCGTTGGCACTAGATCAAAAAAATCCTTGGAACACACCCTGTTATACGGCGGTAGAATACGCAGAGATACGCAAAGTCTCTCCGAAGGCTAGGCGATTCTAAACCGCCTATGGGATCGGCGACAATACAAACGTCGCGACGCTGGATGGAGTCGAGCTTTTCACTAACTTGCTTTTAAGATACGATACCCCAACAGAACAGGGTATTTGTATGATCTATAAGTAATTTATTTTCAGTCTGGGGTGTATTTTTTTTCATCGTTCATATTTGTAATAAGCTATTAACCCGGGCTGGTCCAAAAAACATTTGTTAGAATTTTGGAGCATTTTATTTCAATATGGTTGTTTAAAAATAATCACAAATTATGTCAAAATCATTTGTTTATTTCGTAAATTTACAAAACCTTATGGAATAAGTGATTCGAAATCACTTAAAATAGTAGAAAATAAGAAAATATATCACAATGACTCATAGTTTTTCGGATTCAGTAGTTGTAGGGATTGTAGAGCATTCTGCTGTTGGAAAATGGGTACAGAATCCATAGTAGCAGAAAGGTTTGAAAGGTGCGCATGGCCTTATCCGACCTCCTTGGGGAAGACAAACAACACGATTATGACAATCATAACAGGAAAGGAGTGGATCCGTAGTCATATTGCAGGACGTCCATCCAGCGTTGTCATCTAAGGATGTGAGAAGTTCCTCATCTTCGGAATCTTCAGTTACTACATCAAAAGTTTCTACTTGTCTTAAAACGATTGGAGTTTCTGCAACGTTACGGATGTGCTTGTTATCTTTAGTGTCTTCAGCTATCGCCGAAGATATGACAGCGATCTGTAATAACAATTTCCGTGAATACTTGAGTTCTAGTGTTTATATAGTTTATAGGTTTTGAAATTATGAATTGGAAAGAAAAGGTGATAATTATATTATATAGTTTATAAGTTATTTTGATAATAATTTCCTGCTTTATCTAATAGAATCTCGTAAAAACATTCACGCATCGCGCGCGCATTTGAGATATCCACCCAATTGCAATACTAACCGGGTTCCAAGAGCTTGGTGATAAGTGGCAAGTGAATCTAGTTGTGAAGCGGGAGATATATAACAAGAGAACACGCACTGCTGCTCCTGTATCGCAGACGCTCCGGTTACTCAGCTCATATTATTACGGGTGAGTCCATTTATCTCCATTCCCTCTTACCCTTGCACCCTTGAAATCTGGCAATCGGCCAGATCATATGGTCTTTCGAACCGAATATTCCAACTGGCGACCTATTTATACAGTCTGCAACAACCGTATTTTGCCATTTTATGGTTAATTCAAACCAAATTGTAAATTTTCGCATACCTAAAAAGTTAAATAAACAATCATTATCAATCTGCCCATTTACCCGTTTTCTGCCCTTGTTTTTTCTTTTTTGTTTTCTTATAAACATATTACTTCTGCCCTTATATATTTGAATACCCATTCCACATTCCTCAGATAATTACGCAAATTGCTACACGATAACTATTTTTTGGTACGTAGGTAGGTTAATATAACCTCGAGTACGTATTCTGTACTTTATTCAGCACACCTATTCTCGAATACTTGCACTAAACGTGATATCGGATCGATATAATAATATTGAATATTATATTCGTTTCACTCGGTGTGGTTAGCTTGCCGTGCAACTTTTATAGCTTATATATAGCTTCGTGTTTATTAAGACTCAGCGCACACGACAGTTTGATATATATTTTTTTTCCTAATCATTTTTATTTATTTCGTATTTCTTACGTTTCTCTGGCTGCTTTCTTGCGTGTTCTTTATTAGCATTAGTAAAAAAAAAAAAAAAAAAAAAAAAAAAAAAAAAAAAAAAAAAAAAAAAATTTTTTTTTTTTTTTTTCGTTTGCTTTTCCTTTTCTTATTGTGCACTTCTCATCGTCATGCCTACCAAATCGCAATCTGCCATCTTTATGCAAACCCATAAGTACATAACTTTCCTATTAGAGATAGCTAACCTTATATTAAAAGGAGACAAAAAGTATAGTGTAAACGATTTCATAGGGCGCTTTACAAAATTGGACGATATAAAGGGCAAGTTGGATACAGTATATTATGAGATCTTGGACTCTAAAGACCTTGACGACAAAGTGGAAAAATGGTACTTTGACTACTACACCTCGGCTATAGAAGCATATGAAAAAATTTTGGTGGCAAACATCACCATCAGCTCAAGCATCAAACCAAGCTCGCCCACATTCTCCACGTCTACTGTTCTGCCCAAAATAGATCTACCCAAATTTTCTTCCAAGCTTGAGGATTGGCCATCTTTCATAACAATTTTCAAAAGCCTTACCCCACCCCCCCCTCCCCTCAGCCCGACATACAGACAAACTGAACGTGCTTCTCCCTCAGCACGGTACCAACCACGCGCTTCTGCACCCAGACCAGAAATTCGGCACGTTCGTTTTCAGCCCACTACTTCCGTCCGCCCACCTTTAACGCGCCCTGCATATCCTCTACAAAGTCAAGCGTACCCTGTACAGTACGCTCAAGGATACCCACAGTCTACACAATATTTCGAGCCCATAGCACAAGATTCCGCCCACCCACCAGCACCGACCAATAATTATTACTGCCCTTGGTGTCACGTTAGAGGACACAGGTTGCTGAACTGCGGTGAATACCTAAGACAGCCTACGCAAGGGCGCTGGGATTTTATCCAAGCTCATGAACGGTGCCGTAAGTGTCTAGGACCCCATTACTCTGACGAGTGCAGATCCACAGGACGGTGTAGAGAATGTGATAGCGAGAAACACCATACCACCTTACATCGCAGTGGCTTTGAATCACCCACATATGACAATTCTCACCTCTTGCCCCCACAACTAAGAGGACAAGAACACACCCGCCCAACCACGGAATCAAGAAACTCTTCTCGTCGTAATTCACCTATTAATTCACAACAATGACTACCTGCTACTCACTTACACAATACTACACTACACCCACCCATACCATCGCTACAATATACACCATCCACTACATCACGTAAACAAAATAAATCCCAGTTTCATACTCAGCACTATGATAATAAAGTTTATCATAATAATCACTTGCCCGGCAGCCCTGTTACTTCCTCTGATAAAGCTAACCAAAATGACAGTCATATTTCAGCACATACTCAGCACATTACAGTACACGATCCACCAGTTTTATTACCCACTGTGTCCCTAGAACTAGCAGACAACGCTGGAGAATTTCATAAGGCAAGAGCATTATTAGACAGCGGTTCCATGCTAACCTTGTTAACTAAAACTATGACACAAAAATTACGTTTGCCTGTCGAGCACACAGAACTAAAAATTACAGGAGTCGGTAATCAGCAGACTCAAAACTCTAGTTCTTCAACTACCATCACATTCCGCCCTATTCACACCGAAGTCCCAGTAATTAGCGCAAAGGCATACATTCTACCAGATTTGACAGGTCTTTTACCATTAACAATGTTACCTGACGTTGTTCCACTCCTCGACTCGACACAGCTTCCCCTAGCAGACTCGTCTTATCGTTTTCCAGCCGCTATTGACTTAATTTTAGGTTCTGATGTCTTGGGCCAAATTTTGGATGGTAACAAAATTTTTTTGGGCCCCGGCAGACCAATAGCCTTCGGCACGATCTTCAATTTCGCTCTTTTAGGTCCTATCAATCCAAACTACACAAAGCCTGAGCCTCAAGTTAATTCAGCACTAGTAAATATTGACTGTTTACAACCCCAACACTCAAATAAAGAAATACACTCCGCTCTGGAGAGATTCTGGGAAGTCGAAGAAGTGCAATCAAAGGACAACTCAACCTCTGACGAGTGTGAGGAGAACTTTCGTTCTACCACCACACGTGATCCCACAGGGCGATACATAGTATCCCTTCCCTTTCTTACAAAGGCACCTAAGCTCGGTGCAACCCACGCTATTGCACTACGACGATTCCTTAATTTGGAGCGCAAACTCCAAAGAGATCCTACCCTCCGCTCAAAATATATCGACTTCATGAAGGAATACATTGACATGGGCCACATGGCTCTTTGTCACCCCAGCACATTCAAAGGAAAAGACCATTTTTACGTCCCGCATCATGGCATCTTCAAAGCCAACTCTGAAAAACTTCGCACGGTTTTTGATGGCAGCTGTAAGAGCTCTAATGGTGTCAGTCTTAATGACTGTCTGCACACTGGCCCACCGCTCCAACGTGATATTACTGACATCATTCTAAATTTTCGTACTCACAAAGTGGTCTTTAGTACAGACATCCAGATGATGTTTAGAAATATACTAGTTCACCCAGACCACAGACGGTTCCAACTCATTCTATGGCGCTCTTCTCCAGATCAACCTCTGCTCACTTACGCCCTGTCCACTGTCACGTATGGCCTACGACCCAGCCCCTTCCTCGCCAATCGATCTATTATACAGCTGGTCACTGATGAAGGTCACCGTTTTCCCCAGGCTGCACAGGTTCTTACGCACTCCATATTCGTGGATGACATTCTGACTGGGCATGATTCAGTTGACAAGGCAATAGCTCTGCAGACTGAACTCATTGAGTTACTAGCCCTAGGGGGATTTCATTTGCGAAAGTGGACCTCAAACTCTCGTCAGCTGTTAGAACGCTTCCCGGATGATCAATGTGACATACCCAAGGATTTTGATGTTGTACCCGACTCCAATGCAATCAAGGTACTTGGTATGCAATGGATACCCCAAACGGACGAATTTACATATCACATTTCGGTACCTACACTGGAAAAATTTACCAAAAGGTCAATACTCAGTACCATCGCTCGTTTATACGATCCTAGTGGATGGATCAGCCCAGTTATTTTCCGCGCAAAACTGCTCATTCAGCACCTATGGACTCTAAAGTTAGACTGGGATGAATCGGCTCCCAATGATGTCACATTTCAATTTCAGCACATTTTTGAAGACTTACCTCTACTCTCTGCTCTTCGACTCCCCAGAACAATTTGCACCAGCAAAGATTCCACCTACACCCTACACGGTTTTGCCGATGCATCCGAATCCGGATATGCAGCCGCAGTCTATCTTCATGAAACGAATATCACGGGTCAGGTACACGTCAGACTACTTGTTTCTAAATCCAAGGTAGCCCCCATTAAAACCCGACAGACTATACCAAAGCTGGAACTTTCAGCTGCACACCTCACTTCGCTGCTCATTTCTCGCGTCTCTGTTCAACTTTCTGCCCACATTACCATTCAGCAACACTTTTGTTGGTCAGACAGTACTATCGTACTCGCCTGGCTTAAAACTCCTTCTCAATCCCTACAGGTCTTTGAGGCCAATCGAGTCTCTGCCATTGCAGCCAATCCATGTAACCCTACTTGGAGACATGTACCCTCAGCTCTTAACCCTGCCGACTGTGCTAGCAGGGGAATATCAGCACAGGAACTCTTAGCCTATGACCTATGGTGGTCGCCTACTTGGCTCAAGGCCCCACCTGATACCTGGCCCACGATGCCCCCTGCTTTGGGTCATCACGTACTGCCTGGTCTAAAACCCAGAAAAATGGTAGCTCACATCGCGGTTCCTGATCTAGACACGGATTTACTCACGAGATTCAGCTCCTTAGACACACTTGTAGGCGTAACCGCATGTATTAAACGTTTTGCACACAATTGCTTGGTATCTTCTCACTCTCGCATCGTTGGTCCCATTACCGTAGACGAACGTAAGAAAGCGCTCTTACACTGGGTACGCTCAGTCCAACAAAATATGTCCGGTGAAGACATCCACCGACTGCAAACTAACAAATTATGTACAGTGCGAATACAACGCCTCTCGCCCTTTCTCAAGGATGGTCTTCTTAGAGTAGGAGGGCGCTTGTCCAACTCAGCCCTTAGATATGACACACAACATCCCCTCATCTTACCCAGTTCAAGCCCCCTTGTGGACCTAATTATAGATCATTTCCACACTATACACTGCCACCCGGGCGCAGATACACTACACGCACTACTCCGTCAACAATACTGGATTTTATCTGGAAGGCGAGTCATTCGTCACCGTGTCTTTAAATGTGTACGCTGTTTTAGGCATCGAGCTCAGCCGAATCCCCCTTTTATGGCCGACCTACCGGCTGATCGAGTCAGCCCACAACCGGTGTTTAGTCAAGTGTCCACGGATTTTGCCGGACCATTCCTAATTAAATCAAGTACTCTACGCAATGCCAAACTTCTCAAAGGCTACTTTTGTGTTTTCGTTTGTCTCGCCACCAAGGCAGTGCACTTAGAGGCTGTCTCGGAACTTTCTACGGACGCCTTTTTTGCGGCATTGCAAAGGTTCGTTAGTCGGCGCGGAATCCCTACCCTAATTCGCTCTGATTGCGGTACAAACTATGTCGGCGCAAGAAATCAGCTCATAGAAGTACAAAACTTCTTAAAGGCCAATGATGATAGAATTACGCACAAGCTAGCCACACAGCAGATCACATGGTTGCTCAATCCGCCCTCAGCTCCTTCTTTTGGCGGTCTGCACGAGGCAGCCGTGAAATCTACTAAGCAATTACTCTATCGCGTATTAGGTGAGCAGCATCTGACCTTTGAAGAATTTTCTACACTCTTAGCCCGTATTGAGGCCGTTCTCAACTCTCGACCACTCTGCCCTCTGTCTTCAGACCCTACAGACTTCGAAGTCCTAACCGCTGGTCATTTCCTTATAGGTCGCCCACTTACCGCATTACCCGAACATTCCCATGAATCCTCTCCTCCATCAACCCTACGACGTTTTCGCTTATTGCAAGCGTTGGCTCAGCGATTTTGGACCTTGTGGTCGAAATCCTACCTGCACACTCTCCAATCCCGATCTAAATGGACTACGGAAACCAGTCGACCCAAGATTGGTGAGCTGGTACTCATAAAGGAGGATAATCTTCCCAGACTCCAGTGGAAGATGGGAAGAATAAAGAAGATTCTGCCCGGAAAGGATGACGTCGTCCGAGTCGTAGAACTCAGCACCAAGGATGGCAGCTTAACGAGACCAGTCACAAAGATTGCTCGTCTTCCCCTCGACGACAACAGCACTTAGTCAGCACTATAAATGGGAGCCGTCACCTTTTCCCCGGGCCCCAGGATGTTCACGCCACCGCGTAACGAACGATGATTCCCCGAAAAAGTAATTTACCCCGCACTTCCGCGTCTCAACGATCAGTCTGAATCGATCCGTCGTAAAAACATTCACGCATCGCGCGCGCATTTGAGATATCCACCCAATTGCAATACTAACCGGGTTCCAAGAGCTTGGTGATAAGTGGCAAGTTGTGAAGCGGGAGATATATAACAAGAGAACACGCACTGCTGCTCCTGTATCGCAGACGCTCCGGTTACTCAGCTCATATTATTACGGGTGAGTCCATTTATCTCCATTCCCTCTTACCCTTGCACCCTTGAAATCTGGCAATCGGCCAGATCAAATAATAAATAAATTATTATCATAAAAAGCCATTAAAGCTGCGTCTTTGGCTAAAACTAGGGTTGCCAACCGTACTATAATATATAGTATTGTACTATATTTCGGGTCGGCGTACTACATACTGTTGAAGAAATATATAGCACGCAAAAATACTATATTTTCAACACCGAAAGAAATCTAACAAACAAATATTTGTTTAAAAAAATAATTAACGCGCTTTATCATTAAAATTTTGAGTGAGGCGAGTTCGTGTAACCGAATTCCGGACTCCGAACGCATCTACAATCTTTTGTCTTTGGCTCCCACTGATCTCTATTATCTATACTAACTGGAGGCGCTGGCAGCACGTCATAGTTGTGAATATCAAATTGACAACATCGAAATAATTCTTTAGTCTGTTGACAAACAATATTAAACTATTTCCTTTAGTTGTACAATATTTTGATATTGAGAATGGGATACAAAACAAGTTATTAGACTTTTATATGAAAATTGTGATGAATCTGCAAATGGAATGTTTGTTGCTATTAACAGTTCACTATCCCACCACAACCTTTCTTTTGATAGAGTGTCTGGTGAAGTCTGGTCTGAGTGCAGACAATACCAATGCAAATTTTGGTATTCACCATTCTCTTTATAGAAATATTGAACAAGTAGTTTCTAATTTTATTTACATTGTTAAAAAATGCAAGAAGTGCAAAGAAATATAGTTTTTATGAAAATAAATAAGTAACAAATATATCTCTGTCTATTTTTATATTTTTTTCATAAAATACTAAATTTTTAGAAGTGTACTATATTTTTTTATAACTTATTTTGAAAAATACTGTATTTTGCTGAGAAAATGTTGGCAATCCTAGCTAAAACTCCTATTATTCGCATCCATATTATTTCTGTTAGGTACTAAAATTATGCTGCGTTTTCGATAGCACATATTATTAATTATTATTAATGTTCGTAGACGTTTTATAATTTAAAAAAATTTGCAGCCTCTTAGAGTTTATAAGATTATAGTAACTGATCATCAAGTAAATGTTTAAGCAGCTAATTATTACCTATAGATAATTAAATTATTTTTAACAAGATATAAAAGAAAGATGTGTATTTTAGTGTTTATACGAAAAAGTTTGAGAATTTATTGTAAATTTTTTAAAATTAAATTTTTCCCAAATTATATCCTGCAGAAAAAGGACGTTTATATTAATAAATAAGTACGAAATTAAGTTTATTTGTTCCATTTTTATAATTTTGAATATGGAACGTTGGATAATGGAGTTTGGGTTGAATACAAAACCGAAAGTATGAGCGAAGGCGCACGGAAAATAAAGTATACGAATCATGAGAAACAACGAGTCGATTAATTCAATTGTTTTAGAATACGCTATAATAATGGAAAAGGCTTACCTAGTAAACAATATAAAGATATTATTATGGGCACAATGGATCTGATACACTTCAGGTAAATTCCATTACTAAATGGAATCATATTTACAAAGACAAGAAAGCTTTGTGAGACCTCATTGTTAATTTCATTAACTAAACTTCAAATAAAGTCTTACCGTATATTGTATTCAATATTTTAAAAATTATTTGCAGAGTGACAGTGTTTACGTGTGCTTCTTTGATACTAATTTTAATAAATATTTTCAAAGTCAAAAAGCACAATTTTTAATTTGTTACACAAACACAATAATAGTCGTTGGTACAAACCGAGTGAGCAGGAGATTATTTTGGTTATTCGGAGTTTTTGTTTTTTCTTGTATCTATTTATTATACGCAGATGTTGCTTTTTACACATTTTTAAACCATATCGTTGAAATGAACAAACAAAATTTCGTGTGATTTTATTTAACAAATTCAGCATGCATGCGAGGCAAAGTGGGAGCGGTGCCATTATCCAACATAATGCTGCTGTTGCTCGCACTGCGGAAATTATTTTTAATAGTTGTAGCTTCAGGGCTTTGGTGACGAGTAACCATGAGCAGTATGTAAACACGTTATAGTGCTTGCGTTTCCCATCCCTTAACTTCATAAAAAACTGATGCAGTGTGAATCTCCCGAGCATAATCAGGTTTTTTAAAGTAATATATGTTCTTAAGAATTTTTCTATTTAAAGTGTAAGTTGAGTGAGAATGGACTGATAATTGTTATTATAGAAGAACGTCCTAAGGGATTAAAGGGACATAAAATATAGAACGTTTTAGAGGAGAGCTAGTTTATAATTTATTTTTTAACATATTACTTATAGATCTCCGATATTTAGTAGTATATTCATAATTTTGCTATTATAGCGTGTACAGACCTAAGGATCTTTGTTTTAGGATCTAAATAATTTTGCTGTATCAGTACAGATAAATAAAATTGAAGTGTCTGTTAGTCATGTTCTTTTTCTTTGTTATATTATTCCTTTGACGTATACGTTCACTATAATTTTAATTTTGCTTGTTTTTACCGTGGGTTGCATGACTTTTTTGATTAAGGAGGTAGGCACAGAAAATCAGTGCTGTGTTGGACTATGTCCCGGTACCTCAAAATACTGAGGGCCAATTCGCAAATTGCAGCACATATTTTCATTATTATTGTTATCATCATGTATGTCTCAGCAGACTATGGGCCATAAAATTGGCCCGGATTTTTGGAGGGCTTGCGTGGAGCCACGGAAAGTCTAACATGTAGAGGCCCCTTGACATATTTCATCTAAATGTGGTGTGACAATGACCGGCGATTCTCCTTGCCTACACTATATAAAATGCACTCAAGGACATGTCCCGGTCATGTCGCAAGACAGGGGCAACATGAGTGTGAGAGGTTAAGGGGTGTAGAGAGGTGGGCTGCAGGTTCACCGAGGCTACTTCTGACGTTATGCCATTTATCACTTCCACCCCTGGAGCTTGAGTCTTAGCTCTAGTGATGTCCATTCCGTGCCGGCTGGTTGAGACAAGCACGGAGGCGGACCTTGCCTTGGCCCCCGCAGTCAGGTCTGAGGTGTCGTTACTCACGTAAGGCTTCGCCACAAAGCCCCCATGCGGGTTTTATTGTTATTATTATTAATTATTGTTAAGTGTCGCATTTTTAGAAATAAATATTTTCTTTCTTTCATGTCAAAATAAAAATGTGAAAAGAATTAGGGGGATAATTCGGACCAGGAGATTCTGAAAATGCAATTTTTGTCTGTCTGTCTGGATGTTCCGGCTAATCTCTAAAACGGTTAGACTGATTTTGACAGGACTTTCATTGTTAGATACCTGATGTTATACTTAAGGAGTAACTTAGGATATTTATTTAGCGTTTCGCAAAAAAAAAAAAACTACGCGGACGAAGTCGCGGCTACAGCTAATTTTATAATAAAAAAGTGAAATACCTAAATTCTATTGCTTACAATGTTTTTCCATAACAGGCTCGATATTACATAGAAAATAATACACAAATACGCCGAAACTGTTACTAAAACAAATTTTCTTACCAGCACAATGAATTTGAAAAACATTTTCATCTGGGCCATTGTTACTTTACTGTTGATCTATGTACAACTTCAAACTGATTCACCTGTTTTTATACGACTTATCAGTTTGTTATCAGAGCTCTCAAGCCATAGAAGTGCAGCAAGGAAATAGTACACTCGATAGGGTTTTCCTGTGGTGGAAAATAGATAAATTGTTTGTTTGCCGAAGTGGAAACTGTATGTGGGTACAACAAGAAAACTTTTATAGATAAGAGCTTCTGTGTTCGTTTTTCAGTTTTGTAGCGATAGCGTTGCAAAATGTTTATTATTTTGTGTAATAATTCATGCTTGATGACCGAATTAAAAATTAATATAATACCTGTAGTTAAGGCTGTATTGGATCAGATTATAAAAACAGCGCTGGTTACGCGTTTTCAATGTTGATTCCATTTTTCGTATGAACACCTGTATTATCTATACATATAAATAAAGTTAGAGTGTCTGTTTCTAATGTTAAAATAAAAATGTGGAAAAATTATAGGGGATAATTCGGACCAGGAGATCCGAAAACGCAAGTTTAAGAAATTTTTGTCTGTCTGTATTTTCCGGTAAGTAACAGTAAGTAAGTTAAGCTATGTTTACAATTAGGGTTTTGCGAAAAAAAAATCACGCGGACGAAGTCGCGGGCACAGCTAGTTCGGTATAAAAATTCAGTAGCCCTTTTTCCTTTTGTTTAAGAAAAACAAAAATGTAATGAAAAACCTTTCTCATTTAGATATTAGTACAGAATTTCTGTTGACTCATATGATGCAACCCAATTGATTGATAAGATGCAATGAGTTATGACAAATAAGAGAAGAATTTCATTAGAATATAATTTTCTTTTTTCCCACAAGCTAAACAAACGGAACGCAACAGACAAGCGTTATTTAAACGTTCAGGCGTTTATTCAAAACTAGTCATCATAAAGTACAATTTCAATTTTAATAGGATTTTTATTTTTTATAGCATGAGTTCAACAGACAGGCAGACTGCTCACTGGTGGAAAGCAGTCACCATCGCTTATGGTCGTTCGCAACATCAAAGGTGCTATAAATGCGCTGCTGCTCTCTAAAAGGAGACTGGAAACCTGGCCACTAATGCCGGAACACAACTCTAGGTTGTTGTGGCGGCATACTCTAGACCAGAGGTGGTAGCCATCCAGACCGGCAAATATCCTACATACAATTTCCTGCGGCTCGGTCTGTCGTAAAAGGTGACAAAACATACCACAGCCAGGCGGTAGGGCAACTAATAGGCGATAGTAACCGTTTTCCATCGGGGGGGCCGTCTGACTGTCTGCTGAACTCATGCAATAAAAAAAAAGTTCGTCTGTGTAGTAGGATGTCTTATCTTAATAGTTTGAAGTACAGATACAAACTCACCAGGTTTTACCCGCGACTTTGTATATCCTCATTCTAAAATTTTATTTATGATTGATGAAAAAGGATTAGAATATATTATATCTTCATTTTAGTTTACAAACTTCAGTTACGTTTATTAAAAAGAATATTAAATCGAAACATAAAGATAATTATAAAGAATTATTCAAATATTGTAAAGTTATGAGTGTATTGGACAAGGTTAAATTTTCAATACTAACTGAATGTAATAAACCAGAACTATTAGTTAAGAAGACTAGAGCTAATTACATGCGACCGAGATCTGACTCATGTAAATATATTATTCCTAAATATAATAATCTGTATGGGACAAGGCGCGAGGAATGTGATACCAATCATTATAAATGATCTCCCAGAGGACCTGCAAACCAAGAACAAAAAAAAAACACAAATCAATCAAATATAATCTGAAGATTCTATACTGATTCCCAAAGCGGACCATCATGCTCACATGTGCAGACCTGGGACTAAAATGAGAACCATACTAAAATGATGATAACCCGCTTTATTATCAAATCAGAACTAAACAATAGAGTGATGTAAACCATTACTCGCCTCTGCTCCTATTTTTGATATAACAATATTGTGTACACGACTCCCTGCGGTACGAATAAACCCATGAGGCTTCTGTGCCACTGTTCAAATGAATGTAAGCATATTGGATAATAAATTTAAAATAAATAATAGTTTAAAAAAACTAAAAAATAGAAAATAAAGTGCATGGTATCAATATTTTGAAAAGCACCCCACGCTTTTTTTACAATAAAATAATTTTTTCTTACACTATTTTTAATTCAAATTTACTAAAATTTATTTTCTATTTTTTAGTTGGATTTTCTAAAAAGCGTATTTTTTAGTTTTTTTAAACTATTATTGAATGAATGAATAAATCATTTATTTATATATTTATTTTTCATTTTTTAGTAATTATTTAGTGATTTAATTCCCTTCTCCATGGAAACTTTGAAAAAAGAATTAAATACACTCTTATGATAAAATGGAACGTTATGTAAAAATAAGCTTTTTTAAAAATGTTTTTAAATACAAGCTTTTAGATCCTGCATATCATGTAGCAGCAGAGTGCTAGCCAAGACAAGTAAAACGAGCCCAAACACGACGGGTCTATCTTGTTTAGTACAGGAGTTCCTATTGCCATCTTCCGACTCCATCATCAGATCAGCTCCATGGTACCATATTATTGTATTGTCACGCGATATACACATACGTACAAAATTTCAGCTCAATCGGAAACCGGGAAGTCGATTAAATTGAACTTGAAAGATTCCGTTACATACTAACATACATACATACTAACATACGTATGAAGCTAATAAAAGTGTATTAAAAAATAAGTTATTTTTATGTAATAAAAAGCGCTAAATTTGTCAAAACTTTAAAAAGATATTTAATTTTTTTTTTTTAAATTGTTTAAAATTATACTTCCCCAGATCTTTGTGATTACTGTCTCTAAGCTGATGACATCATCAAATATTTCCTAAGCTTGTATGTAATAAAATTTTATTTTAATTGTGTATGTTTAAATGCCGTACAAGTAAAATAAATGTAACTATACAAGAGCTCTTTATTCTTTAGTTATTGAATGATTCTTAACAATAATCATGAAACATAAGTAGGTACTTCTGTGTACATTGATAAACCAAAGGAAATTTATAAGTTTCTTGATAATCAGAAAATGTAAGGTGGTGTAGGTAAAATGATTCATATACTTCACTTTAAACGTCTCAAACGAAGATTAAGTTCTTGCACATATGGGTACAAATATAAAGTTATCTTCGTCATTTGCACTAAATAAACTTCCATTGCTTTGTTGTTATAAGGAAAATGAATTATATAAAAAACAAACAGTTTTTGGTCATTTTTGTATTACAGTATAATTGGTCTAAAAAGGCCTAATAAAAAAAATGGAAAATATTATAAAATGTAAGTATACTCGTGACATGGACACAAAACAAGATTTTTCAATAAATTCAGTTCGCAAATATCATCACATCGATTCTGTTAAAAAAAGGTTTTATATTTTACTAAGTACTCAAATACATACAGACGTGTGTATGTATGTTAGTTTATGACATTGTTGATCGCAATAAAGATTTCAGTTACGCTTAAGCAGCAATATCTTCAGGTGCTGCAGGTGGCGCGCATTCGTCAGTGGGGGTAGCCGAGCATTCGCCAAGGTTGCAGTAAGGCTTGGTGGGGTCCGCACAAGCACGTTGTATGCCTCCAACTTTAGTACAGACGAGTTTAGTATTGCAGTCGACACACGTGGCGCCGATGGTGGTACATGCGGTCCATTGTGGGTACCAGGGAGCTGACGCGACCCATGGGGGTATCCATGGATTGGCTCCACCTGTACCCCAGCCACCTGCGGCAGGCCAGGCACCGCCTCCTGGCTGTGGGATCGCTGTTGCTGCTGCCAGCTACAAGAGTTGTCTTTATTACATTACACTGTATATACATGTTTTTTTAAATTTATTTATCAAAACAACAAAGAAACAATATACAATTGATCGATTTATACATAATATTGGAGATCTCTAGGGATTATATTAATATTATGGTTAACAGAGTGTTGCACGTAACAATTTGAAATTACGATGATAAAAAGTACAGTTTTAGTTTAAGTTAATTGTTTTTAGGCGTAGTAGGTATGTACTTTTATATATTTTTATTTTTCAGTTAGCATCGATTTGAAAATTAGCCAAAATAGATCAGAATGGTCATAATAAGAAAATCCGATTTACACGGCATAATTATTATTACTAGGGATGAAAGTAAGATACTCTTTGTCCTACAAAATGGAACACTTTTGACGTCATAAATATTTGTTTTTTTTGCGAATAAAATATAATAAGCAGATCTTCATGCAATTTGGTAGATATAATATTGCATTATGTATGCCAAGATAGATAGATAAATATTTAGAATGATGTTAAGGTGAGCCAAGCCATATGGAAAGCTATACTTAGCGTAAATCATAAAACAAGGTGACCTCTAATAAGTATTAAAACAACTTACCACGAACAAAAGTGTTAAAGTAACTTTCGAGACCATATTTCGTTTGTCTATGTACTTCGTTGGAAATCAAATTTTATTTATCACAAATTACGACTGTGCTTGTTTTTCCAGTACTTCGGCATTATATAGGAGCTACTGTTTATTATAAGGATTATATTATATGACTCTGATTGTTCCGAACAATAGGTTTTCCCCTTAACTAATATACATACATGTCAGCAGCAGATAATGTACTGTCTACAAAGTACAAATTTATGCGGTGGATAATTTAATATTATATACCTTGATTGATTGTACCTATGTGAGGTTTTAGTAGGATTGTTTTTCGGGTTAATAGAGACTTCTTTCAATATTCATTGTTTGCATCATGGCAATTTTGTTTTTTTTTTTATTTTATCTAGTTTTAGGTTCCGTGGACATTTTGGCAAAGTCGGAACTTATTATCCGCTTATCCGTGTGAGTAGATGTAGATAAATAACTATGTTACACCATTTATTTAGTCAAAAATTAATGGGTCATTCTGAATGTAAGACAGCAAGGAAGAAAATTTAGAAAACGCATACCTCTATTTTACACAATAGTATAATGTACGTATATGCGACGCTATACCGTAACAAAATAACGACAAAAATAAAAATCAAGGGACTATTTGAATAAAGACTATGAAAGTGTCTCAGTCTCTTACTTTTTAATAATTTTTTGGGCAGCCCTAGAGAAATTCAATATAGTAGAACTAAAAATAGTTTCAATGAAAAATTGTCTAAATTAGATTCGCTTAGAAGTTTTTGAGATATTTTTAATTTTATATTTTTTGGTGGTTCTAGAGCTAATGACAAAATATCCATAAAATGTTTATACAAATTTTGTCTATTTAAGCTAAAAACTATTGTTAAGTTCACCACTCGCGGACACTTTCAGTGGTACTAGTCCACGAAGTCTGTCAGCAGGCCATGAAAAGTAGTAGTCAGGTGCTTTTATGTTCATACATTACAAACTCGGTATTCATGAGAGAACCTCACTGACGTCGCACAATACATTTATCTATCGCAGGACTGATGGAGCAGGTGAGTCTTGGAATTTAGCCCGCGTCTCGGCAATAGGGTATCGGTGTAGTGATCGGCCTTCAGTCCGGTGGACGGAAGATCTGCACCACATTGCTCGAAGGAGCTGGATGATGAAAACGTAGGTCAAGGAGTTGTGGCGCGAACCAAGGTAGGCCTACTTCCAGTAGTGGACACCAATTGACTGACAACAACAACGAATGTTATCACACAAACCACTTCGTCTAGAAATTTGTTGGTAATCTTATTTTTTGCCAAATTCAACAATGTTGCTTTTCCTAAATTCCAACGTTAGTAATATATTTATACCTTGTTTTTCTTACAAGACATTATTTTGGATACTAATTTCGTTAAATCGCGTCTTTAGATAAAACATTTTTCTGTAATATCTAACTTTAGATGTGTCTTAATTTGTCTAAAATATTTAAAGATAATCAAATAGTGTAATTCATTGCAAAAATCCTATTTGTAATGTAGTAAAATTATCTTTTAACCAAAAACAATGTATCGTTGATTAAAAATTATTTGTGGGTTAAAAATCTGGGAAGGCCTCTTACCTTTTAGTACTAAGTCATGTTTACAAAACTAAGAACATTTTAAATATAGCATCAATTATAATATTATATGTATTTACTTTTTGCTGATTGTACTTACATTTTGTTTGTATATAAATGTTTTCCCATTTGTGTAATCTTAGGAAAATTTTGATATACAATTCCTTGTGTGACCATGTTGTGTTTACTTATATCATGGGGGGCAAGACGTAATATGACGAAATTTACATAACACTTGTTAAGGTAGTTCTATTTCAGGATTCGTAGGAATTATAGCAAGAACGGAATTTTTAAGTTCTCATTATGTTCGTCTTCCTGTCTTTCTCTGTCATGTTAGACTCACTTCACTTCTAAAACCAGGGAATAACATTAATGAAACACCTGCCCAATATGCAATAGAGGAATGTCTGACGCGAACGAAGTGGGAAATGTAAACTAATATTATAAAGAGGAAAGCTTTGTATTTTTATGTTTGTTATGAATAATCTGAAAAATTACTGGACCGATTTCAAAAATTCTTTCACCATTCGAAGGCTACGTAATCTCTGATAATTATAGACTATAAAATTAGGGATCCCTACTAAAACTTTAATAATGTAACCCATCTATCTAAACAAAACACTTGGCGCTGGAATTGGGTTCTACGATTTTGATAAAATTTATATGTGTTTGAGGGGGTCCCGGGGTAATTTAGATTTACTATTAGACCGAGTAAGTATTCTAGAATCGGGTTTTAGATTTTTTCAGGGCGGGACAACGTCTGCCGAGAGATAAAGACATTAAATCCTTAAAGAATCTGTGAAAACCATTGACTTTCTAGTATAAAGAAATAAAATTGAGGAAATCAACTTTATAATTGAGGATGATTCTCAATTTAGGGATTCAGATAATGATTATATGTATGGTATTTTTATACTAATAGACATTATACAATCAAAGGTTGAAATTTCCTCTTGCCCTGACAACTTTTGAGTAAGAAGTACTTAGATATATAAAAATATTTCTATTAAAATTAAACGATATACAAAATTATTTTAAGTCTACACATCAACTGCTATGCGAGTTTTACTGATGGAAACGTTCCATACGTTTCCATCAGTAATCTGAATGTATAAAAATAAAGTGGAAAATTATTTAATATCGATTCGTTGAGTACTTCACAATTTTTATCGAGAAAATTACAAGGTATCGCGGTATATGTTGGTATTGAACTTTTAATATTACTGAAGAGTACAGGAATGAAGTTTTTTTCATATTGACACCTGCCCCGCGTGTCAATGATTGGGGACCTAGTCATCACCAGCGTCACAAGCCAGATTGTCATAGATTATTGTCGGGGAGTGGCAAATTGAAACTCTACCACCCTTTGATTTCAAGCCGTCCTAAGAATGTAGATGCGAAGCGATGTAAATCTGGGCACGATTTCTAATAAAATAAATAAATAGTGTGCAACAAGTCACGTTTGTGTTATGGGTATTATAAAACGGACCACTACATGGTTGTTCTCAAACACTTCGATCATAGCCAATAACAGAAAATTTGTCTACGAAATCTCCCATGCCAGAAATCGAACCTGGGCCCGAGTATAGATAAATAGAATATTTTAAGAGAGCGCCTTATGCTATTTTAAAGCCAGAAATATTCATAATGATAAGACTGACTGCGTTTTTGATAAGCATACATACATACATACTATTTTTTCTATTTTTTTATTTGGCACTTTGCTACATTGGCATGTCAGCCCCATCATCTAACCATATACACTATATTATATGTTTTAAATTTATGAATGACCTGGCTAACAAACTAGCCTTTTCGAGGCTAGCTTTGTTAAAATCCATATAAAAATAACTACGTCAGAAGGATTCAGTTTCAACTCCCTAATCAGATGTTCTTTGTCATCTTTATTTCTGATACATTCCATCAAAAGATGTTGGACAATGTCACGAATTCCACACATTAAGCAGTTGGAAGAATCAAGTTTGTCCCTGAGATGGCCAAAAGTTCTTGTAGCGAAAATCAAAATCCAAAGTCCAAAATGTCATAGTAGGTACAGGGAGAAAACCTCGGGCCGGTGTTATTAATATGTCGATCTTAACGTTTAATTCAAAGTACTACTAATCATGAATACCCGTACCGCCATCTAATGAAGGCGCAACTAACTATCCATGAGAGCAACATATTAAAATTGTTGTTGCCATAGCGATGTATTTGTTAGTGAATTGTAACGGTGATGCCAATCAAATGCAATGGGAGCGCCGTCTTTTCGGCCTTTATTTGTCTATTTTTTAGGAAGAGTATTTTTTTGGATGAAATGTACCCTGTCCCCTATTTTATAGCCCTGACAACGTGTATACAAAATTTTGTGACAATCTGTGGCGCAATATAGCGTCACAATCAAACTCATATTTGCAATTATAATATTAACTATAGGTCCCGGCAGACATTGTCTTGCCTTGAAAAAATGAAAATCTAATACCCGATCCCAGCGCCACCTACTGGTTCCAATTGTGAATCTAAATCACCCGGGGACCTACTCAAACACACAAAAAAATCATCAAAATCGGTTCAAGAGATTAGGAGAACCCTAGAGCCAGCTCCCAGCACCACGTACCGGTTTCAATTGTGGATCTAAATAATCCGGGGACACATAAAAATTTCTTCATACATTTCTACGATTTATTTTTATTTATATAAGAAGAAGATTAGGACGTACTCATTTCTCACGTCACTTTTAATATATTTAAAAGGATAAACGTTAAGCAAGTACTAGAAGATATCAATAGTCGAACAGGGTTACTTAGAAATAACTTCTCAAAAACATAGTTATCGATGTATTCCAAAAATTTCAATCGCAATTTCCTCTAACAGTTGCAAACAATAGACAAGGAATGTAAACATTATAATCTCTGAGATAAGTTTGAATACATCGCTAAAATATGCGCGTGATCCTAATTGCGTAATTTTGGCTTAACCCCGGCCATTAGGATACGTAGTGAAATTCTCTTAAAATTATTAGAGCTACTTCAACCTACCACGTGCCGGGTGGGTCATTTATTGCTTAATGACTTAACTAGATGGATATTAGTTAGTGTTAATTTTTTCAAACTATTCTGTTATCATGGTTATAAAATCAAAGTGCGTATGTTATGAAGATGATAAGGACTGTGATTTGAAGCTTGTTTGTGGAATACAGCATGACATGTAGGCAAATATACGTCGGAATGAATCTAAAATACTGCAACTGTTTTCAAATGTGGTGGTACTATCAGATCGTAATCAGATTTGAATCAAAATTGAAATCCAGAATCGTTAAAATGAATATCTTCTGCGACTTTGTAAGCGACTGATGTATTCGAAAAGACTTGTGTTTTTGCTTGAAGGTTGAAAGTTTGAAGGGAATTAATTGTTGGAAACATTTATGGGCCGCCTTTTGTTCAACATTTATTGTACTTAGTTTTTAAGAACGTATTTTTAATTTTTGGTGAACAATAAAGTCAAAGTTTGGTGAACAGTAAAGTCATTCATTATTATTCATATTAAAGTCATTCATATTATTATACCATCGGTTGAATTTTAACATTAGTTCTATGGAGCTTATGTCAAATTATTATATAAAAATTTATAAAAACATAACCAATTGTAAGGTAAATGAACGGTCGGTAAGGTATAGGGACCCGGCCTTAGTTAATAATAAAGAACATTTAGTGGTAGGTTAATGATTGTTTCTAAGTAGGAATTGTCTCTTTGTGTTAAAAATCTCAACTGAGTGCTACTCATAAAAATTCCCTCTTTTGTCTTCAGTTAAAGACCTACAAATTGGCTGAGACTTCTGTTACGTGAGTGTAGCTGTCGCCTGGTGCATGTTTACTTATAGATTATTTTATAGAATACTGATGAGTACTTGAGACTAGCGAAATATTCAAATCGTGCAAAACCATATTTAAAAAAGAAAAAGGAGCCCGAATTACGAGCACCCTAGTAGTACGTACTTTTTTCTTTTTTTTGGCCAGGGGAAATCCGTTTGAGTACTAAGCCGCGACAGGCACAGAAGCCTGGGGGGATGTTCGCGATCCGTGTGAGTGTGTGGGGTTCGCCAGATCGGGGGTGGCACTAGCGTGCCCGGTCAGAACCGTTGCCACGTTATTGCCACGCCCCAGTTGGGGATACCCACTAAAACCCCTGGGTGTTCCGTCCTGCGCCTTATGTCAGGGCTACATGAATGCGGGCTTCCCAACTCCGCGTGCCCTGGCAGGCGTGGGCCCCCGTCACTGAGCCTCTTCCTATGCCAGGGGACGTGTCCCCCGGCTACTTCTAGGTCTAATCCGTGCGTGGGGCGGTCTGTAACGCGCCCCACGGAAAGAGAGATGAGCGCGCGCGGAACACTCGCGCTCTCATCTCGACGGCATGTGCGGGTGAGTGAGAACCCCTATACATACTTCTCACCGATCTGTAATAATATTACAAATATGTAGTAGCAATTTCAAGTCATATTTTTTGATGAAAATAAACTAAGACTGCAATAAGAAAGCGTATGATGGGCGGTTCCTATATCCTAACGACCGTTAATTTGCTTTACTATTGGTTAAAATTTAATGAAGTTCCATATAACTAATGTCAAAATCCAAGCGACGATAAGGCAATTAAATGAATAGTAGAGACGTAGGAACTGGCCATAAGTGAAGTAAAAAAAAAACATACAGACGAATTATGAACCTCCTCCTTTTTGAAATCGGTTAATTAATGATTCATCAAAACTGAAACGTAATCAGTTTGATGAATACTAGGAAAATAGATATTTTCTTAAATTAGTTCAGTTGTCATTTAACATTAACGGATCCTTATCTTGCTCTGAGCATGATGTGGTATTTGATGTAATTAAATACAATACACGCCGAGGTTGTCAAGTAATAAAATGGAGTGACGAGACGAAAAGTTATTGAATTATCTCAAACATCTATCTCCCAGAAAGTTACGTTTTACGCAAAATACTTTGGGTCACAGTGGCTTTGAAACTTGTTAATGAAAATTCGTATTTTGATTTTGGCTTTTCGTAAATTTAATTGATGAGATGAGTGTCAGGCGTCCCTCGGCTATTATATAGATTTACTTACTAGCTCGAAAAACCAAAAGAAGTGTAGATATTTAAATATTTTTTTATTGGGAAGTAGCAAACAGACAGACGGCCCGGTTGATGAAAAGTGGTTAAAATACCTTCACCTATAAACTTTTGCAACACCGGGGGAAATGGTAATGGAATAGGAGGATGAGATAGGGAAGATGGGTTAGGGAAGATGGGATAGGGAAGATGGGATAGGGAAGATGGGATGGGGAAGATGGGATAGGGGAGGGGAAGTGGGCCTTCGCAACTCAACCAAATATGATTAGCTAGTGACGGTTCAAAGTTCTCTTACTTATGCCAGAGAAAAATCAAAATTACTGGAAATGTCCAGAAATTTCGACGGAAGGCAGCCCCTGTCTAGAATCTATAAATCATATTATACTTATAGTAATTTGTGTTCACATAAAAGATAATTATTTATTTTCGTATCACTGACAGCTTGTATAGATAAATAAATACGTATGCAGATTGTCTATGAAAACTGTTTCGCAATACACAATTATGTTCTATATTGACGTACGGACTGTAGTTTTGTGAGTAGTTTGTAAGTTATTGTTGTTTAATGTCTGGTCCATGTATTAATACTTATATACATGGATCAGACATTGAACAACATTGTTCCTTTGTTTTAGCATGATGGAACCTTTATGAAATCGTCATGTTTGTCTATTCGTCTGTCTGTTTGTCAAGGCAGGGTTATTTTTATTGGAACATATACGGTCTCTATAATGAAATTTTGTAGAAATAAGTATAACAATATATATTAATTATATATGCCACTACATAATGGTGTAGTGAAATTATGCTTATACTGTAGATTGAAGGTGGCTGCTATATCATGTAACTGAGTCTTGAAAAATCATTTTTCGACACATAATCATATGGGCTATTGGCAATCAGATTTTAAAAAAGCAAGATGACGTTCGTTATTGATTGTTTTATTTAAGTTAATGCCGAAAGCCGTGTTTAAAGTAGTAAAAATCGCGTCCACTTCTAACTTTTGAACTATAAAGTAGAAAATTCGGATAAAATTGAAGTCTAGCGCTCCAAAAATACTGTCATCGAAAATTGTTTTGAATGATAATTCCTTAAATATTTTTGAGATATGGGTATATTGGACTAAATACTTTTGATTAGGTCCGTAGAGGAATAACAAAACAGTGGACGCTACTCATATCTCATGTCTGTGGAACTCTTCATTGTTCGTAATTGATGTTATATTTTAGCCAATTTAAACAATGTCTTTATAAATTATGCCCTATGTATTTATTATTCTGATGTATTACGTATTAGCTGTATTACGTAAAGTTCATCAAAACCTGTCCAGTAATTTTTGTGTTAAAGAGTAACAAACATCTATCTATCCCCACAAACTTTCTCATTTATAACAGGATAGGATGGTACATGTTTTTACTGTTAGAGTATACCAGACAGACTGACGATCTACTTGATGCATGGCTACCGTCGTCTATGAACATTTGAAACACCAATGTGCTGCCAGCCTCGAAAGGGGGGTCTGGAACCTGGCCCCTTCTGCCAGAATACAACTCAAGGTTGATATGGGGGTATACTCTAGATCTCTAGACCAAGGGTGGTAGCTATCCAGACGGGGTGATGCGTTACCACCTGGTTATGGGTTGCTTTGTCGCTTCTTAGGACAGGCCATCGGGCCGTAGATTAGTTTTAGTACTCTAACTCCGTTCTTGCATGGATAACGAAATAAAGGAAGAAAGAAAAATATTTATTGTCGCGAATGAATGCACATAAAAAACTAAAAAATATTTAATAAATAAAAATAGTATATAAATTTATCTATGTGCAAAACATCATAAATCTTTTATCGTATTTAATGTGTTGCATTATTTGCCATACAACTACGAAACACTTTAGTAGGTATAATACTTTATGGTTGTTAAAGAAGCGTTCAAACTCTCTATGAATAAGAAGACCGTTAGTATTTAGTAAAAAAGAAAACTCAGAGATGCATACAGTGTTATCAAGTAGTAAATAATGTAAGCAAAGGGACTAATATTGTCAAACACATCTTTTCCATGTCGCACTCTCAGGACAGGATCCCCTGGCATGCGCCTTGCGAATACGCGGCCGCGCTTTGTCCAAATGAAATTGCCCTTTCTGACGGCCCACCTAACGCGCCTAGTGAAACAACTACATACGTCATCATAGAATAATTAAAATAGGATATAAAGTATTGTGAAACAAAACCCATTTCCTGTGATACTGACGTTGTTCAAATATCCGGTTGTTTATTAGATTTAATTAGGACTTTCCAGAGATACTGCGGTGATTTTTGCCTTCATAAAATTATAAACTATGTTTGCTTTGAGTCAGACATCGCGAAAACATCTTGTTTAACGTAGACTTACCTCTGCCGGTTATCACAGCAGGAGCTAATTATCTAATGTTATCTCAGTAATTGCTGTAACGACTATATAAGGACGTGTTCGAAGATTCTTAGACGAATTACTAACGAAACGAGTATACGAAACACAAGTGTTCATTTAATTTTGATGTGTTGTTACGAACGAATTTCGCTATCAGTTAAACATACAAAATGAGGGTTATATATTTGCTTCTGGTTGTGAGTACGATTTTAACAATAATTAAATTTAATTAATGAAACAGAATACCTAGAATGACAAAGCCATTAATGTGATTTGGTGATTACTATCCTTAAGATTTCGCCTAGTGTTGATGCTTCACTATTTTATGCATTACTATATAAGATTGAGTTTTGAAAATTTCCCTAATTTTATGAATTTATTTTACTAAAAGTAATATGACATCTAGATCTTCTTCATTATTAGGTACATTTTAGTGCTTGGTTCAATTTTTTACATCTTAAAGCCAAACTTATACCAATCCCTGAAAAAAATTTTTGGCAATAAAATTTACCAATCTAGAGAACCTACTCGTACCTGTAAGAACTATGCTGTTCAAGTATGAAATTGGTAATAACTAATGAACTTTCAATTTTTAACTGATTTGATCCTGACATATCTTTTAAATATTTACTATATAAAAGAATAATATGTGGCGACATCTAGTCATGTAGGATTTAGGAGTCTTTCTGAGTTACTTTTTTACTGGGGATTGTCATTCTTAGTAATCTACTGCTAAGTAACCAAGTATATTAAAGAAGTGGTAACCTACTCCCTTATTAATTATTGTTATACGTGGTTTATAAATTCCTTAAATTTTTAATCATAAAGTGTCATTCAGGATGCGATTATGAAAAACTCTTTTTAATTTTTTGAAGTGAAACTTCTATATAGACGGGGTCTTAGGATTTTTCTGTCACGAAAAAGCGTTACGGGCGCGTGGAAGAGCGGCATAAATTTAGACTAGACGTGGTGAGAGGCGGCATAATGTTAGAGTAGACTATCGATGTTTTTATTGGTTCCGGATCGAATTCAGTGTTTTTGTTTGATAAAATAAAATATGTTTAAATAAAAAATGCATTCATTAAAATGTACCTAACCTAACCAAATCATAATTTGCAGTAAACCTGCGAAAAATCGAAATGTGTGCTGGGACACATAGTAGAAGTGAAACTTCAACGGACAAGTGGAAAAACGAATCGCAACAAAGTTTTAACTTGAAGTTTTACGGGCAGATTGTTAATGTACTTGTCCATTTTGAAAACCTGCCCGTAAAACTTCAAGTTAACATTTTGTTGCGATTTGTTTTTTTTTAACGGGTCTATAAACTTCATACAATTATTATTAATAAGGGGGTTAGTGGTTATCGCACCCACGTCTCATTCTAATTACGTACATTTGAGTCTCGGCTAGGAAGTAGTAACTTCTAGGCACTTTCCCTAACTTATGTCTACTGTTATAGTATATCTATATATGTGCATGTTGTTACATTTGACACGTGCTGATGACAGTGAAGAAAGTATCGTGTTGATATCTGCATATAAAGATAACCATACGGGAAGCCTGCGAATCCACAAGCGATGCAGATATACTGTCTATTCTAATACCAGTGGGACTTTTAACAGCTCATATATTACAAACTTATTATATTAGAGCTACTGCAAAATGGTAGAAACGTCAGTCTAATACCAAAAAAACTTAAGTAAACAAAGTGTTAAGTAAAAGTAAATTAAGTAAAGTAAAAGTTGCCTGGAAGAGATTGCATTAAGCAATAAGGACGCCCATTGTACTACTACCTTCTAATCTTAACATATGTAAATGTGTTACTGTTTTGAGTTGGTGTATAATAAAGAGTATTGTTGTTGTTGTTGTTGTTAAACAAATGTGTATACATTTAAACGTAATTTTCATTTTATGTACATCACAGTCGCAGAAACTTAAATAGAAACTTGGTTTCTTTTTTTCAAATATAGATTTAATAAAAAACCACATATTTAATGAAAAAAAATGTATGTGAAATAAATATAATTTAACATATTGTAAAAGAATATACTCAAATTTAATTCTTTCACTTTTTTACATTTAATTATTAACAAGTCTAATAAGCTAATTAATGGATTTCAGGGTCTTAAAAATTGGGGAAAATTTAAATTTATTGAATTAGGCAAATTATGACCAAGGTTAGAAAAGAGTATACTGTCAAAGGTAACATAATAAAATAACGTAATTATTAATTCTTATTAGAATTACGAATTTTCGAATCAATATCTAGACTATACATGGATTCTGCTAAGTATTTTGTTCCAATAAGCTGCCTTTAGCTTTATAAACTTACGTACTTATTCATATTGAGTTTGAGTAAGTGTGTAGGCTTCTTTAAGGTTCACTCAATATGAATACGACCAATAGAATATTTCTAAATGGAAATAAGTATAATGATCTCAGAACATTATATGAATTTAACTTATATGACCTTCGAAATATGTCCTTCAGTGAAACTCGGTTTAAATAGAAACGTTTGAAATTTGATTATTTATTAACTTATTGTTTTCGATTATTTCCAGGTGTGCATGTGTTTAGTGAGTGCGAAATATTTACCCTACGAAAGTGAATCGAGGGACTTATATCGGCGCCATCAAAGGCAAATACGTGACCTATCAGATGTGTCTAATGAAAGTAACAGCAATGAAAATGATAGTGATAACGATGATGACCGTGATAATAACAACAGTGGGGACAGTAGCTCTGTGGAAAGAAAACGCCTTGAAAAGTTAGAGCATGAACGTAGGAAACAAGAAGAACATGAACGTAAAATTGAAGAGAAACGGCTTAAAGAGGAACGAAAACACCAGGAAAAACTTGAAAAGGAAGAACGCAAACGATTGGAGCGCTCGGAAAAGCAAAGGAGAAAACAGGAAGAGGAAGAACGTAAACACCAGGAAAAAATAGAAAAAGAGGAGAGAAAACGCGAAGAGAAAATTAAAAAGGAACTACAGAAATTAGAAAAAGAGAACAATGATGTGTCAAAGGAGTCTAATGAGTCACCTGCTGCATTGGATCTGGAAGATATTTGGGAGAATTTCGTATATGAAAAATATGGATTAACTGATGCAAGCACAGATTTGGCTAAAGATGCAGCAATTAACACATACCTTCATGAGAAGTATGGATTAAACGCTAAGAGTACGAAATCTGAATTCCGCCAGGCTGTTATAAATACAATTCGAGAAAGTGTCCAGAATAATGTTTCGACACAAGGTGAATTCCAGGCTTATTTATTGAAACACGTTGAAGTGCCTGCTATAGAAGAGTTACAAGTTAAGCTTGAGAGGAAAATTGCTAAATTAGATAATGAAACTGCCTTATTAAATAATATCACCCTGCCCTGGGTAGAAGTAGAAAAACAAGATATTGAAGAGAAAAGAACATTGATTCAATCAGTATTACAGTTTTTAACACATTTACTGCCTAGTTGGATAAATGGTAATCAGTCTAATTTGTCCGGACAAGAAGGTACAAGTTCACCATCTGGAGCCACCAACAGTGACAGTGGAACATCTTCAACTGCAGCGAAACCATCCGGCACTGATGAAGGAGGGTTGCAAAATATTAACTCCAATGATGAAACTTTAATTTCTGATAATCCAATAAACAGAGCTACATCATCTGGATCATCTGGCATTGATACCAAGACTGGAGGATCACAAAGGACTGCGTCTAATGATGCATTTTCAACTTCTGGTATCGATAGTTCAAGATCTGGAACGCCTGTAGATAGTGTTTTATCATCTGGATCATCTGGGGTTGATGCTACTTCTAAAGGATCACAAAGCACTGGGTCTAATGATGTATCTTCAATCTCTGGTACCGATGGTTTAGATTCTGGAAAGCCTGTAGATAGTGTTTCATTACCTGGATCACCTGGGTCTGATACTACCACTGGCGTATCACAAATCACAAATTCCAATGATGGTTCTTTAACCTCGAGCGCTATAAATTCTGGGTCGGAGAGTCCAATGAACAGTGATTCAACTACTGGATCATCCAGTGTACATATCATTACTGGAGAATCACAAAGCACTGGATCTAGTGATGCATCTTCAACTTCTGGTACCGATACTTCAGGTTCTCGAAAGCCTGCAGATAGTGTTTCATCACCTGGATTACCTGGGTCTGATACTATTACTGGCGGATCACAAATCACAAATTCCAATGATGGTTCTTTAACCTCAAGCGCTATAAATTCTGGGTCGGAGAGTGCAGTGAACAGTGATTCAACTACTGGATCATCCAGTGTAGATATCATTACTGGAGAATCACAAAGCACTGGGTCTAGTGATGCATCTTCAACTTCTGGTACCAATATTTCAGGTTCTGGAAAGCCTGCCGATAATGCTTCATCACCTGGATTACCTGTGTCTGATACTATTACTGGCGGATCACAAATCACAAATTCCAATGATGGTTCTATAACGTCGAGCTTTATAAATTCTGGGTCGGAGAGTCCAGTGAACAGTGATTCGACTACTGGATCATCCAGTGTAGATATCATTACTGGAGAATCACAAAGCACTGGATCTAGTGATGCATCTTCAACTTCAGGTACCGATACTTCAGGTTCTGGAAAGCCTGCCGATAGTGCTTCATCACCTGGATTACCTGTGTCTGATACTATTACTGGCGGATCACAAATCACAAATTCCAATGATGGTTCTATAACGTCGAGCGTTATAAATTCTGGGTCGGAGAGTCCAGTGAACAGTGATTCGACTACTGGATCATCCAGTGTAGATATCATTACTGGAGAATCACAAAGCACTGGATCTAGTGATGCATCTTCAACTTCAGGTACCGATACTTCAGGTTCTGGAAAGCCTGCCGATAGTGCTTCATCACCTGGATTACCTGGGTCTGATACTATTACTGGCGGATCACAAATCACAAATTCCAATGATGGTTCTTTAACCTCAAGCGCTATAAATTCTGGGTCTGAGAGTCCAATGAATAGTGATTCACCTACTGCATCATCCATTGTCGATATCACTACTGGAGGATCACCAAGTACTGGATCTAAAGATGTATTTTTAACTTCTGATACCGATGGTTTGGCATCTAGAAAGCCCGTTGACAGTATTTCATCCTCTGGATCACCTGGGTCTGATTCTACTACTAGCGGATCACAAACGATTAGTTCTAATGATGGTTCATTGAATGGTGGTTTGACATCTAGTTCTGACGCTGCTACTGGAGGATCGCAAAATACTAGATTTAATGATGTATCCTTAACTTCTGGTACCAATGATTTGGCATCTGAAAAACCAATAGATATTGTAGTATCGGCTGGATCAGCTGGCTCTAATATTGCTACTGATGGATCACAAAACACCAATCCTAACGATAGCTCTTCAACTATTAGTACTGTTGACTCTGAATCCCAGAAACCGCTGGATAATCCTGTGCCATCTGGACCTGTTGGTGGTAATCTGAATGCTAATTCTGGCGCAGGAACAACTGAATCTACATTGCAGTCCACTTCTGGGACTGAAGGCTCTGATAATTATTTAATACCAGATGGATCACCAAATAATGGCGAAAATACAGTAATCGGTGTATCAGGTTCAGGATCTACAAGTACTACTGAATCTGGTTTATCATCCGTGGTCAATGCGGCTGGTTCTGGTGACAATACCACCAACATAGTAGAAACCGCAAACAGTGCCTCTACTCTAGTATCTGTAGATAATGCTGAATCAACAGCTGACTATACGGTTGTTACAACAGATAGTGTCATTACAACAACAACAGGCTCATCTGCAGATATCGTAGACAAAACTGTTACATACAATAATGCAGTTACACCTTCAGATAAGCCAGTGTCCGTAGATGGTTCAATTATACCTGTAGACAATGTCGTTGCTGTCGTAAATAGTACAGAAGCACCACAAAATAGTATAGTGATTTCTATTGATAATACAGCCACATCATCAGATAATACAGTTAATTCAGTCGGTGCGGATGCAGGCGCTCTTGTAGATAGTACAGGTACACCTGAAGAAGTTGAAGTCACATCCGTAAATAATGCAGCAATACCGACTGACATCAGTACTGCATCTGCGGGTAACTCACTCCCAAATTCAGCAACCCCCGTAGACGTTATTACAGTAAATAGTACGAATCTACAAATAACAACAGTTGCTGGTCAAGATCCTTCCGTTCCCACTGATGTTCCTACTACTGTAGCTCTTGGTGAAGCTATAACAATTTCTAGTACAAATGTTGAACCAGTTGTTTCAAGCTCTTCGCCACCATCGGATTTAACAACTCTAGAAACCCGCATATCAGACAGTAACGTTGCCACTCAGGGCCCCTTAGTTAATCCTGACGCACCGGTTAGTATATCTGCGGTAGAAAATAATATTGCTACAGACATTTTTGTTGTAACTGACTTACCTTTGGTGAATACTGTTGTTTCTGGAGTCAGTGAAGAACCTCAAGAAGTGGTGACAGAAAATAATGCTTCACCAGATACTCAGACAGAGGTTGTTGAGGTATCTCAACAAGAGCAGTCTACTGCTGCTCCCAGTGAAACAAACGCAACAATTGCAATACCTCCTGAGTATGGTGCAGCAGTACTTGAAATAATACCACAATAGGTTAAAAACAGTTTAGAGTTTAAAAATAATTTGTAAATTTATAAATGTTTTTATTATTTTTAGAGAATTAGAAGAATATGCAGCAATACAATATTTTGTTTTATTTAAAAAATCTAGGGCTTTCCACAAACCTATCTGAACTTTAAATCCGATTTTCGAACTCAGTACTTAATCTTTTAGGATAAAATTATTTTATACTTTGTAATGAAAAAGTATACATATACCAAAGATGATTATCCATTCACGTCTAAGGTCGTGACAAAAAACTTAGAAACAGCAAACTTATATAAAACAAAACCACTTTATTTGGATGGTAAATAAACAAAAACAAACAATTCAACCTATTAGACCAGTGCCTTATACCAAATACATTTTGATGGGCTAAAATTTTCCGTAGGTCACTCAGGTATATAAGTTATCTTAAAATAGCAATAAATAGACTATCTACGAATAAATCATTATTTAATTATTCACCAAATTTCGTGTTTTTATTTTTATTTTTGTAAAAGATAAAAATAAAAAACCAGACGTGGTTATTTGAATTTTTCACATAGTTGTAGATCTTTTTATTACCTACAACTTTGCTATTTAACTTTTTTCCATAGGACTTGTGGTTTTGCCGGAAATCGAAATAAACCGTTTTTTACCCTTAAAAACTCACCCCCTACCACTTCCCGACCTCAGATCGCCCGTAAATTATTTTTCCTTTCATTTTTGTTATATTCTCTTCCTTTTTTACCAATGGGTTTCATCCTACTATTATTTTTTTTTGTTTCAAAAATGATCTACCCTGGTCTATATTGCGTAATTATCGAAAAAAATACCTACTATATTGATATTTAAATTTTAGAAATGAGGAATTTATATTGAGGAAGAATATATAATTAACAAAACAACATTTAAATCTAAATATATTTACTAATGACTTTCTGATTAACTTTATACAAACGTTTGGTTTATTATACTTTATAATATATTGAAGGAATGTTAAATAGAGGTATTTAAATTCTCACTGTCCATTCAAATATACGAAAACATACTTAAAATCTTCCTAATTTAATAATTTAGAATGATAATATTAACTTAACATAGATTTACTAAAATATATTAATAAAATTGCCACCAGGATATGTCAAATCCAATACTTATTATTTCCATTAGGAGGGTTCGGATAATTATGTTGAACAAGCGGATCTGTTACATTAGGGAATGCATATGGATCGTTCATGTACTTATATTCATTTGACAACCCAGCTAAACTCATGTTTAACGAATTATGCGACGGACTCCAATTAGCAGCAGGGTCAACGGATACTTTGGAATAATCAGCAGGAACTTTTGGATATTCAGCAGTCGGTAAAGCTTTGCTATAATCATCACCATTTGGTTTTACAAAAGTCTCATCCCTCGGTTCTATAACTTCTTCACTAGGTACTTTATCTTCAGCCTCCGATTCTTTGTGTAAGTAACTTATAGGTTTGTTATAGACATCATTAGTAGGATAACGAGCATAATCATTTCTGGGTACACTGCTATCCAATATTTGGCTATGGGTACTACTTGCACCGGTAACTAAGTGGCTAAATGTCGATCCTGATGTGCTAGGGAATGCGGCGTTTTGGAAAGCTTGATTTAAGTGCTGCGACTGTGCCATTAGTTGGTTATAGTTGGCGTATTTTTGGTGATGCCAAGCATCTGGATGCTGAGGGTGATGTTGAGATAGAGACGGTATCTCTCCTCCTGGGTAAGGACATGGTATTTGGGGCATCGGTAGTGGTGAATATCCGGCGATACCCGGAGTTGCATTAGAACCCGTATGCTTGCGAAGCCGTGCTCTTCGGTTTGAAAACCACACCTGCAATTTTAAAGATATATATTAGGGTAGCGCGAAAAAACCGACTATTTATTTTTTAATTTCGAGTGAAGAAAATGTTAGTTTTTGATGTTTTAAGAACTTCCTCCAAAGGACAGCTGAAAATTTTTTTTAAGAGGTCGCTCCAAATTTTTTAAGATTTCAAAAATCGCTAAAAACTGAATTCATTTTTTTTCTCGTTACGGTATAATTTTAGTTAAATAAAATTCGGCTTTTGGCGATTTTCGAAATCTTAAAAAAATTGAAGTAACCTCTTAAAATATCAAAAGTAACATTTTTTCACTCGAGACTAAAAAAATAGTGGTTTTTTTTTGCGCTACCCTAATATATATATATATATATATATATATATATATATATAATAGGTTGGGGAAAAAGTCTTTTCGCATATAGTATGTATGAACTTGTAATAAGATCTCTTTGGCCATACCATTTGCATCTGGCTGGTTTTGGTATCACTAAAAAGTTTTAATTTTAAAGAAGACAAATTCAAATTAGAAAAATGTGTGATTTTCATTTGTTTTTCTTATTGTTAAAATGAGTGAATCTAATGAAGAAATTCGATACATTTTAAAATTTTACTACAAAAAAGGTAAAAATGCAACACAAGCCGCGAAAAAAAATTGTGATGTTTATGGACCTAATGCAGTATCTGTGAGAGTAGCGCAAATTTGGTTTAAGCGTTTTCAATCCGGAAATTTTGATATCAAAGATACACGTCACTCTGGTCGCCCTGTTATGGACAAAAATGACGCCATTTTCGAAAAAGTTTAGCAAGATCAGCATATTAGTAGTTACGATGTAGCTGGAGAACTGGGAATTGACCACAAAACGGTTTTGGCGCATTTAAAAAAAGCTGGGTACACAAAAAAGCTCGATATTTGGGTGTCTCATGAGCTCACTGAAAGAAACCTAATGAACCGTGTACTCATTTGTGATTCTTTATTACGACGTAATGAAACCGAACCATTTTTGAAGAAGCTGATAACTGGTGATGAAAAGTGGATCACGTACGACAAGAACGTGCGAAAAAGATCGTGGTCAAAGGCCGGTCAGGCTTCGCAGACTGTGGCAAAACCCGGGTTAACTCGCAACAAGGTGATGCTGTGTGTATGGCGGGATTGGAAGGGCATTATTCATTATGAGCTGTTACCGCCAGGCAGGACCATCGATTCTGAACTGTACTGCGAACAACTGATGAGATTAAAGCAAAAAGTTGAGAGAAAGCGGCCGGAATTAATCAACAGAAGGGGTGTGATTTTTCACCATGATAACGCTAGACCCCACACATCTTGAGCCACTCAGCAAAAAGTACGAGAGTTTGTCTGGGAGGTGTTAATGCATCCGCCGTATAGTCCTGACCTTGCACCTTCAGATTTTCACCTGTTTCGGTCTCTGCAGAATTCCTTAGGCAGTGTCAGGTTAACATCACGAGAGGACTGCCAAAACCACTTGTCGCAGTTTTTTGATCAGAAGCCCCAAAATTTTTGTAGCAATGGGATGACGTCCCTACCTACAAGATGGCAAAAAGTTATCCAACAAAATGGCACCTACATACTTTAGTCAAATGTAAATAAACTTTATAAAAAAACCTTTTGAATTTTTATATAAAATGTGAAGAAACTTTTTCCCCAACCTAATATATATATATATATATATATATATAAATGCTAGTAGCACATTGTAGTCGTAAACAAAACGAAACAACCATTACAATAAAGAAAATTGAGCGTAAATAAGTATTTAATTTAATTTCATAGTTCGACTACAATTTACGTCTTGAGCGCTTTTTATTGTACTAGTTTTTTGTTTCCTACAAACAGGGAGAAGTGGTGGTCGAAACCCCAAAGTGATAATGAGAAACCACATTAAACACGCAATCAATTATTGCACTTTTTGCACTTCGTAGTACATTTAATATATCTCATTGCCGTGAAAATAGTTACTAGTTGTAAAGTTAGAGTTACAATTGAAAAATTATTATAAAAATCGCAGTTATATTTAGAATCAATTAATTTACCATTCAAAGCACTAGAGGGTAAAAATGGAAAAGTAAATCTACTTATTTTGCAATCTATCTAGGTACTTGTTTGCGAAATGAGTACGCATATCTTTTATATTGACTTTTATGTAAATAACATAGTCCTTTCCCGTCGGCGTAGTCATTTCATATCACTGTTCTTTTGACAGTCTCTTTGTTTTATATAACAAAGGTATAACCGTTATCAAATCTTTGTTTTATTTGTTTAAACAAGAGAATCCGTATTGTATATTACTCCTACGTAATAAAAACTGATATATTATGTTAAATATTGATCTGTAACTTCATAATTATGAAGACAAAGAAGAACATATTTATTAACTATGCTTTAAGATAACACTTTATTTGATTTATATTTCCGTTTTTCCCTAAATGCCACTAGACGCGATTCACATAATTTAACCTGACATATCGTCTGCGTCAATACAGGATCTTGTAACTTCATTTTTTCGTGACATTGTTTTTTGCATCAAAATTGTCACATATACAGGTGGCAAAAAAGAGTAAAAATAATAGGAGTGTCACTTTCGCAAATTTGTCTAAACTCTAGCAATTTTAATATTAGGTCAAGAGTAATTTTTATACTTAGCTACTAGTGATTATTAGTACGACATCAAACATCGTGCAAGTATCAAGCTGCTTTAGTTACGACGTACGCATTTTATAAACAGCCAAAGATGATGTTTACTTTAATAAGAGCTTTAAAACCTTGTGATAGTAAACAGAACAAGTATTATTTGATTAAAAGAAGCTAAACTAACCATTACAAACCTATCATGTCGGCTGTTCTTTGGTAATTATCGTCGAATTATCGAAAATATTTTTACTTCACATTCCACTAGACATCCTTGATAAACTTTAAAAATCACTGTTCACTTGAAACTTGGTGTTATTACATGCGTATTTAGTTATTTTTTTCAGCGGATTTTAGACTCGGATCAACGTTAAAATTAAAATAACATGGATAAATTCGCTTTGTTTATGATTCGATGACCTTGGCTACAAATAAAATAGAATACTACCAAAAGGCAAAAAAAAATAGTTCTCGTTCTAGAATTTATGGTTAGGTTATATGTAACAATTTTGACGAAAAAAATAATGTCACTAAAAATTACAGGGTCTTGCACTGATGCCGATGATATGTGGAAACTTACTGATTTAATTTTAAGACCTTGGTTAAACAACGATTATTGTATAACGGAGTGTTCTGAAGATTGTTTTCATCTGCTCAGTCTGAATCGACCCGTCGTAAAGACATTCACGCATCGCGCGCGCATTTGAGATATCCACCCAATTGCAATACTAATCGGGTTCCAAGAGCTTGGTGATAAGTGGCAAGTGAATCTAGTTGTGAAGCGGGAGATATATAACAAGAGAACACGCACTGCTGCTCCTGTATCGCAGACGCTCCGGTTACTCAGCTCATATTATTACGGGTGAGTCCATTTATCTCCATTCCCTCTTACCCTTGCACCCTTGAAATCTGGCAATCGGCCAGATCATATGGTCTTTCGAACCGAATATTCCAACTGGCGACCTATTTATACAGTCTGCAACAACCGTATTTTGCCATTTTATGGTTAATTCAACCCAAATTGCAAATTTTCGCATACCTAAATGAATATTATATTCGTTTCACTCGGTGTGGTTAGCTTGCCGTGCAACTTTTATAGCTTATATATAGCTTCGTGTTTATTAAGACTCAGCGCACACGACAGTTTGATATATATTTTTTTTCCTAATCATTTTTATTTATTTCGTATTTCTTACGTTTCTCTGGCTGCTTTCTTGCGTGTTCTTTATTAGCATTAGTAAAAAAAAAAAAAAAAAAAAAAAAAAAAAAAAAAAAAAGAAAAAAAAAAAAAAAAAAAAAAAAAAATAATTTTTTTTTTTCGTTTGCTTTTCCTTTTCTTATTGTGCACTTCTCATCGTCATGCCTACCAAATCGCAATCTGCCATCTTTATGCAAACCCATAAGTACATAACTTTCCTATTAGAGATAGCTAACCTTATATTAAAAGGAGACAAAAAGTATAGTGTGTAAAAAAGTGGAAAAATGGTACTTTGACTACTACACCTCGGCTATAGAAGCATATGAAAAAATTTTGGTGGCAAACATCACCATCAGCTCAAGCATCAAACCAAGCTCGCCCACATTCTCCACGTCTACTGTTCTGCCCAAAATAGATCTACCCAAATTTTCTTCCAAGCTTGAGGATTGGCCATCTTTCATAACTATTTTCAAAAGCCTTACGGACACTGCCGGTAATTTGTCAGGTGCAGTTAAATTACACTATTTATTTTCTTGCCTCTCCGGAGAAGCTCTCAGTATGGTATCACACCTCAAGGTTACCGATGAGAACTACGATGTAGCGATGACAACACTTGCCAATCGCTACGAAAATCGCCGAGTTCTCATTGATAGGTTTATAGATATGATACTACAGTTACCCCACATCACCACCCGCTCACAAATCAGACAGTTATTTTTAGCCCCTCTTATTTCAACCCAATCGGCGCTTAAAAACCTAAACTTACCACTACATGACTCAGACTACGTCCTAGTGTCAATAGTAGTGCGGAAGTTAAAGGGCGAGCTTCGCACATTATTTGAACGAACGCATGGGTCTTCAGACACTCTGCCCACCTTAAAGGATGTAATCACATTCTTAGAAGACCATGCACGTTGCACAGAAACTGAGACATATAACCCACCCCCCCCTCCCCTCAGCCCGACATACAGACAAACTGAACGTGCTTCTCCCTCAGCACGGTACCAACCACGCGCTTCTGCACCCAGACCAGAAATTCGGCACGTTCGTTTTCAGCCCACTACTTCCGTCCGCCCACCTTTAACGCGCCCTGCATATCCTCTACAAAGTCAAGCGTACCCTGTACAGTACGCTCAAGGATACCCACAGTCTACACAATATTTCGAGCCCATAGCACAAGATTCCGCCCACCCACCAGCACCGACCAATAATTATTACTGCCCTTGGTGTCACGTTAGAGGACACAGGTTGCTGAACTGCGGTGAATACCTAAGACAGCCTACGCAAGGGCGCTGGGATTTTATCCAAGCTCATGAACGGTGCCGTAAGTGTCTAGGACAACTCAACCTCTGACGAGTGTGAGGAGAACTTTCGTTCTACCACCACACGTGATCCCACAGGGCGATACATAGTATCCCTTCCCTTTCTTACAAAGGCACCTAAGCTCGGTGCAACCCACGCTATTGCACTACGACGATTCCTTAATTTGGAGCGCAAACTCCAAAGAGATCCTACCCTCCGCTCAAAATATATCGACTTCATGAAGGAATACATTGACATGGGCCACATGGCTCTTTGTCACCCCAGCACATTCAAAGGAAAAGACCATTTTTACGTCCCGCATCATGGCATCTTCAAAGCCAACTCTGAAAAACTTCGCACGGTTTTTGATGGCAGCTGTAAGAGCTCTAATGGTGTCAGTCTTAATGACTGTCTGCACACTGGCCCACCGCTCCAACGTGATATTACTGACATCATTCTAAATTTTCGTACTCACAAAGTGGTCTTTAGTACAGACATCCAGATGATGTTTAGAAATATACTAGTTCACCCAGACCACAGACGGTTCCAACTCATTCTATGGCGCTCTTCTCCAGATCAACCTCTGCTCACTTACGCCCTGTCCACTGTCACGTATGGCCTACGACCCAGCCCCTTCCTCGCCAATCGATCTATTATACAGCTGGTCACTGATGAAGGTCACCGTTTTCCCCAGGCTGCACAGGTTCTTACGCACTCCATATTCGTGGATGACATTCTGACTGGGCATGATTCAGTTGACAAGGCAATAGCTCTGCAGACTGAACTCATTGAGTTACTAGCCCTAGGGGGATTTCATTTGCGAAAGTGGACCTCAAACTCTCGTCAGCTTTTAGAACGCTTCCCGGATGATCAATGTGACATACCCAAGGATTTTGATGTTGTACCCGACTCCAATGCAATCAAGGTACTTGGTATGCAATGGATACCCCAAACGGACGAATTTACATATCACATTTCGGTACCTACACTGGAAAAATTTACCAAAAGGTCAATACTCAGTACCATCGCTCGTTTATACGATCCTAGTGGATGGATCAGCCCAGTTATTTTCCGCGCAAAACTGCTCATTCAGCACCTATGGACTCTAAAGTTAGACTGGGATGAATCGGCTCCCAATGATGTCACATTTCAATTTCAGCACATTTTTGAAGACTTACCTCTACTCTCTGCTCTTCGACTCCCCAGAACAATTTGCACCAGCAAAGATTCCACCTACACCCTACACGGTTTTGCCGATGCATCCGAATCCGGATATGCAGCCGCAGTCTATCTTCATGAAACGAATATCACGGGTCAGGTACACGTCAGACTACTTGTTTCTAAATCCAAGGTAGCCCCCATTAAAACCCGACAGACTATACCAAAGCTGGAACTTTCAGCTGCACACCTCACTTCGCTGCTCATTTCTCGCGTCTCTGTTCAACTTTCTGCCCACATTACCATTCAGCAACACTTTTGTTGGTCAGACAGTACTATCGTACTCGCCTGGCTTAAAACTCCTTCTCAATCCCTACAGGTCTTTGAGGCCAATCGAGTCTCTGCCATTGCAGCCAATCCATGTAACCCTACTTGGAGACATGTACCCTCAGCTCTTAACCCTGCCGACTGTGCTAGCAGGGGAATATCAGCACAGGAACTCTTAGCCTATGACCTATGGTGGTCGCCTACTTGGCTCAAGGCCCCACCTGATACCTGGCCCACGATGCCCCCTGCTTTGGGTCATCACGTACTGCCTGGTCTAAAACCCAGAAAAATGGTAGCTCACATCGCGGTTCCTGATCTAGACACGGATTTACTCACGAGATTCAGCTCCTTAGACACACTTGTAGGCGTAACCGCATGTATTAAACGTTTTGCACACAATTGCTTGGTATCTTCTCACTCTCGCATCGTTGGTCCCATTACCGTAGACGAACGTAAGAAAGCGCTCTTACACTGGGTACGCTCAGTCCAACAAAATATGTTCGCTGAAGACATCCACCGACTGCAAACTAACAAATTATGTACAGTGCGAATACAACGCCTCTCGCCCTTTCTCAAGGATGGTCTTCTTAGAGTAGGAGGGCGCTTGTCCAACTCAGCCCTTAGATATGACACACAACATCCCCTCATCTTACCCAGTTCAAGCCCCCTTGTGGACCTAATTATAGATCATTTCCACACTATACACTGCCACCCGGGCGCAGATACACTACACGCACTACTCCGTCAACAATACTGAAACACGCGTGGCGTGAACAGAGTTGCAGAAGGATTTTGGCATTAGACAGAAAAACTCTTTGAAATAATCCCGTTATACAGAAAATATAATACACAGAGAGACGCAATTTCTCCCAAAAGAGCAGTTTCTTCGAAATTTAATAAAATAACAAACATATGTATCTTACCTGTATTCTAGCTTCAGTAAGCCCAGTTTGTAAAGCAAGCTCCTCTCTCGTATAGACATCAGGGTATTGCGTACGGTGGAATGCTCTCTCCAGGGCATCTAATTGTTCACCAGTGAACGTAGTGCGGGAACGGCGTTGTTTCCTTTTAAGGGTTAGTCCCGGTTCTGACTCGATGTCTGATGAATCTGATCCACGACCTGAAAAAATTAAATTGTCGTTTTTATAACTGGAATACAGCAGACAGATTGAGGGCCTACCAGATGGAAAGTGGTTACTGTCGCCTATGCTTGAAACACCTTTTTTGAAAACAAAAAATCAGGTGGGAACTTATTACAAATTGCCACATTGCGCAAAAGAGACGTTAAAAACCGTTGCGTACGGCTTAAGGAATTACGGATGAACACTCAGCCATTGGCAAATAGTGCGGTGGTAGAAAGACAACGAGGGCGTCATTCTGAATACTTCCGCAGAACACTCCACATTCAACTTCACACCAGTTCCCTTGCGGGGTACGCACGAACAACAGAGCGCCATTTAGGCCCATTCTTACACACCTCACTTGCTTCTTTGACATTCATAACTCTTGTCATGCACGCTCGTCTGTTCTTAAGGCTCCTGACATCACCCTCCGCTAGTACACGATCAATTTGATCATGGAAGGTGTGTCGTGGCCTTCCACGACTTCTGCATCTATCCACTTTTGCATTGTATATCTGTTTAGTCATTCTTTCATCATGCATTCTTTCCACATGCCCGAACCACCGGAGCATTCCTTTAATTACCTTCACTTTTACCTTCACCCCGACACTTTCTTTCAGACCTACTCTCTCTCTCTCTCTCTTTTAAAACTACTTAATTTAATAAACTACATTTTAGTATTATTATGATCATATAATTAGTATGATGATGAATAATGTTTTGACCTGTTCGAAGAGTGATCATAAACTCGGATATTGGGCAGGAATTAGGAAGAGTGCTACTTTTGTTGAGCCATTTTCTAAAAGAAGAAATTGTATGTTGGTGTTAAAAATCTTAACTGTTTGGTAAAATATGACTTGCGGAGTTGCTGCAACCACGCCTTTACTTGACACCAGACTAGGTCCTACACTTAACTGATGATGAAGTGAGGTAGGGGTTATTGACATGCAACATGACACTAATTAGATACACAGACATTATAGACATATTTAAAAAAGAAGATTACAAATTCTTAGGAGGGAACACAAAAACGAAGCTATTATTTGTGTTTGTGTGCACACGAGAGGCTCGGTAATACGGGTTCCGATAGTCGTACATAAGGGTTGTTGTATTCTAAATCAATGTTTAAAGGAAGATGCTAAAACCATATTCTGTTTTGATCAAATCAATATTAAATGGATAGAAAATATGTATTAATTATAGGTCCTAAATCAAAATTGAATGATTAGATCTATGATTTGTGATTAATATTACTAGATGAGCGAAATTAGACGCCAGAAACAAAAAATCCTAGCATTAATACCGATCTCGAAGCTGTTTATAATTTATTTGACGTTATATCCCAGCAATTTGTCTTCATCTCTTTCTTTTTTCAAACACGAGTTATTTATTAACAATGTGTTTTTTGTGAAAACCCACATCATGTTTTAATTCAGCTAAATCAAGAGCCGTCGGGCTCACGACTGGCCGATCTCATTTATAAATCGGTAGCGGTATCCTACGGAAACATTAAAAAACGGCCACAACAATGCACGGCTTTGGCCTTAAAACTGATTTTAAAAAATTCGGCTTATATTAATAGCCTTTTGAAAGAAGTCAAAATTGAATGAAATGAAAAAATAGAGGCTCAGCGTGGCGTGCTGTAAGAACACCCAGCGAGGCGGTGCCTTTGTCGGCTTCTTTGGCACTGCGGTGACATTTTGGCACCATTCAATATTTTGCTGCCCTGATCTCGATTTATGACATGTATAAAACGAAAGTGTCGCCTAATGCAAATTGTACAATGTTTAGAATTAATTTATTTCGCTTTAACGAAATTTAATCGAAGACAAGGTTAATAGAAGGTAGGAGAGAGAAGAGAAATTCTAGATGGCCGTTCATTTACTAAGAAAGTGAAAAGATTAAGGTGTCGTACAAAGAAGTGAAACAGCTGACATATCATATAGAAGATTAGAAGGAGTTTTACCGTCAAGAGCTCATTAAATGTTATGAATGAAAGTTATAAAATGAGTATTTTTTTTCAGTATTTACAAATTTATGTATACATTTATTTTAATAGGATATAATTGTCCAACTTCTCGTGATATATTTTTTAAACAAAAACAGTGCTCTAGATTTTAATTATATTTTAATTTGTAGTGTAAATAGTGACGATGATGTTAAGAGGAAAAGATAGCGTATAATAAATATCTAAATTTTAACATTGTAGGTATTAAGTTACTTTGTAGTTTGTATAGAAAGAACTTGAAAAATGATGATCAATTTTATTTAATGTAATATTTTATCAAAGATCGACATAATCGCATGTTATTCCAGACGGGCAAAGTACGACATGAAAGAAAAATCGGCTATGTGCGTTCAGACGACGTAGAGTAAAGGATCAGTATCCTTAATAAAGGATTTATTCGCAAACTAAAAAAAAAATGAGATAGGGTCACATAGTTGATATAATTCAATAATTATGGTTGATACTGTTTTGTGAGCTCTAGAAAGTCTACTATCATAAATTATATCTTATATTTTATACAAATTTGAAAGTGAAATTTGAATTTACTAATTATTTATTTATTAATTATTATAAATTAGTTACTAAGAAATATTATCATCATAATTTTTCATTAGATGTCTAACGATACCTTACACGTCTAAGTACAGTCACGGTATGAAAAGGTTAGTCTTAACGGTGATTTTTGTTTGCACGAGCACAAGAAACAGTACTGCCAACATTTTAATAAACGTTACGTTTTGCTAGGGGTGGTGCTAAATCGCTATGCGATCGCCCTTATTTTTGAATAGTCGAAAAATCGTTGAGATCACCGTCGAAATTATCCGTTGCGGGCCTTGAATGTTATGCTGGAGCAATTTCAATCCAGGTGGCCTCGCCTGAAGATGGAGTCAAAGCTGAGGGTACACCGTTGAAGCCGTTCCAAATATCCTCGCCTGAGGATTGTTCGCCTTCCAAACTCCGTCCCAAATGGTAATAGTGTTGGGCCACGACGGATGTACAAATCCAAATTTTATATGTTGAAAATTTTGTGCTCAAATTCTGGAGGTCAGCATAAAATATAGAAACGTGAAAAAAGAAAATTACAATGTTGACCATGACAGACACTGAGCCAGCAATAGTTTTAAACATCAGAAATAAAGAGGATATAATCACTACGCTTATCATAACTATAAAAACCAATAAAAAGGTTTTACATATCCAAACAATCTTTTTAGACAAGATAGAAAATCAAACAACTTTGATCTAAGTAGTTTTAAACTTTATTGACATACAATTAAACATAATTTTTTGTGGAACAGTCTGTTCTGTGACTTAGTTTGAAAAGGTAACATGTGCTCGCGGAACGTTAAATGAATCAATTTGAAAACTGGCCAACCTTTTCATACCACGTCTGTATATAATACAATGAAAATATTCTAATTATTCACATATTTCCTACAGCGACATGTAGCGCCATATAAAATACACCTTGCCAAATTTCATTTATACGTACTCAATAGTTACTGAGCAAAATAGCAGTAACCTAGTGTATAGATAGGCGAATGGACATATTGATTTTATAAGGGTTTAGTTAATGCGAAATACTTACGGAACCCTAAAGACAAAGTAATGTAATAAAATGATTTACATTGCTCAAATTCTCCGACTGACTTGCGAGGCAACGACATATTTGTTTGCCTTTTTTTGTTCTCGAACCCTGATCGTAACGTATGAGACAAAATACAAATCAAAAAGACAAAGTTCAACCGCGATTCAAAACCTTAAGGCAGAGTTATAAAGTTTATTTTCTTCGATCTTATTTTGGCCCAGTACTAAACAAAACTATCAAGGGTTTAATGTTCGATGGAAGGAGAGGTTTATTACCATCTGGTACGTGGGAGAGGGCGAGCGAAACTTTGGTGATTGCCGAAATGTGACCCCGTGAAGAGGTGTTGGCCCGTTTTGCGGCACCGTTCAAAAGTCATAATTTGGAAGTTGAAAGAACGAAGGCGGCGGTTTAACACCTTCATAATCTGGGTTCATTAAAATGGTCGGCTCGCCTTTGTTTCAGCAGATTGTTTCGATATTAACAGATGGCCGGATTAGCACGTCTGCGTTTTGTGGGCGTAAGTCGTTAGCTTGCCACGCTTCCACACAGTTTCTTAAACGAATGATCAAAAGTTATTTCTCTTAACATCTTATACTCTCGCTAATTAACACATATAACACACACTATACCATATTTTCAATGTATAGTGATAGTATACTTAAGTATTATTGATACAAAAATCCTTATTTGTTTTACATATTCGAGAACAGATATTTACTTTTAACAACAATACTTTATAAAAAACACCATAAAGTCTTTTTTCCAAATTATCAAATAACATAACAACATAACAATATATTTTTTAACATTATACTGAAATAACATAGGGCTTTTATAAAATTATAACGTGTTTGATATACATTTTTATTTGTAAATGAATCAACCACAAAAATAGTATTTACTTTTGCTACTTATTGTATCAGCTATCAAAGGCTTTTCTATTTTGATAGTCTAGAAATAAACTAAAAACCTCTTTTACTTTATAATACTATAATTTTTAAGTGAATCATATTATTATATTATACCTATGTATACTCGTACCTACTTACCAGCGGTACAAACTCATTGGTCGGTTCGTCTGATTCTGGTGGTAGAAATGAAAAGGTGAATTTAATTGCGTAATTCCAAGGAACATTCTCAGAATTGAATTCAACAGAATGCCTACTGACAAATGGACGATCCTATTTTGTACGTCAAAGTTATGTATTAAAGTAAAGTATACGAGTAAAGTTAGACATATCACACACATCTTTAATCAATAAGGTTCACTATAAATATTACAAACTCTGCTAAGAATACAACATTATAATTGAATATAAAGTCAAAGTGTATGAAAGAATTTAACAAGCCATATACTTGTATGCTTGTTAAGGCCTATTGAAGCGAGTGCCTTTGTCGGCTCTCCGAATACTTCCGGAGGTCGTCATGTGTCTTTCTGGGAGGGCTCTCATTGAATTATGTGATGACACAAAAATTGTCTTCTATAAGACGCTGGGTAATAAATGCTCACTAAATAGCTGCGGTGTTAGAATTAGGCCGGGTTTACATGAAGATGAAATGTTTAAAAAAAGAAATAAGGAATATATACATTTGCAAGTTAAATTAATTTTTAAGTCAAAAGATGATTGAATCCTTTTATGACAATGATATATTTATTTACAGTGGTACAAGTTCGCGTTTGACCATGATCTCACTCGATGTAGAGCAGAGATTGGTCTAAGGTGGAGCAAGTTTATTTATTCACGCGGGATTTGAAGCCACTTAAATATTGTAGAAGAAAAACGTAGGTAGTCGTGATAGGACAGAAATAACTGTAATAAAACTACGTTTTAACGGTTTTAAGCGCGGTAATTTTATTTGATTTTGGTTTTCCGACCTTTCGGCCACTTTTCAGTGGCCGTGATCAAGGAAGACAAGGAAGTTAAGTGTCCACGAGTATTGTTAAAGTTTTATTAAGCCTACCGCCAACTTGTTAATTTTAATTATTTAATTGTAATTTTGTTTATGGTTATTATTTACTCTATGGGAGCCTAATCTAATTTACTACCGCTTCGCAACATGTTATGGCTTGAAAAGAAGAAGCGACGCAAGAAACTCTTCAGCAAACATGCCTAGCTCTAATAATTTTATATAATATTAAAATGGGTGAAAGGAAAAATAAAATTAATTATCAGTCAAGTTGGTTTGTGTTCCGTTGTACGCAGAAAGAGCTCACAGTGTCTTGAGGTCTGGCAGCTGGTTTTTGCTGGGTTTGGGTCTTAATAGTTTTGATAATTGGATCCCAAACTGGTGGTACTTGCCAACCATCTTCTCTATTGAAATTTTGGGTGTTTTTTGATTTCAATAGCCTCACGCATCATTCTAGGTATGAAACGATTCTCTTTCGCGAGGATTTGTGGGTTATCGAATCTGATGTAGTGGTTGGGTTTATCCAGCGTGTGTTCACTGCTCGCACTTCGTAGACTTTGTGTGTTTCATGTCAGCAATGTGTTCTTTTACTCGTGTTTTTATGCTTCTCTTTGTTTACCCAATGTATGACAATCCACACTCACAATCGAGCTTGTAGACACCTGCATCCTGGAGTGGGATATTGTATTTCACAGGTCTCAGAAACGTCGGAAAAACCAAAATCAAATAAAATTACCGCGCTTAAAACCATTACAACCTAGTTTTATTATGTATACAAGTCGCAAAAACTTAAGAAATGAAATAACTGTTAATAATTTTAACATAATCACTTTGCTATATTGCATAAGTTTAAAACTCGTCTACGTCTCGGATTTTTCTTCATAGCCATGCACCATTGCAAAGAAAAATAGCGGAAACTTTCAATTGGAATGAAATATAAGTTAAATCGCGCTTAATACCGTTAAAACGTAATTTAAATTATTCCTTACAATCAAATTTTTAAGCTCGTAAAGATATATGTTACCGATATTTCAATACGCTGCTTCATTTTATTTAAAGACAGCAAATTCTAATTGACGCAAATTGATTCACTTTAACAAGAATAAGTAATTTCATAAGACATTTCCAGCGGCATGTAAGCTAAATACAAACGCATCCAATGTGTGACATGACTTTTTCTTCGTGGTGGCACGTCGATTACCACTAGGTGGCCACCGCGACATTAGTACCTAACGACCGATGTTATTAAACAAATGCCCGTGATTTTATCGCTATTGTTTTCCTGGGAAGGCCACGCAATGAAAGTAGATTGCTCGCTTAAGTTTGCGACCATTAACATTTATATCTACGCTAGCAACGATTACTATAAGCACTTCGCCTGATGAAGGCAAGTCATTTGCCTAGATTTCGTTCAATGAAGAGAGTAGGTAGTCTGAACGTGTTCTTTGCAAATAAAACATTCTGTATGTCTAAGCCAATATTAGATGGTTCATTTCTGTCTTTCAATTTGGTTGAATCAAACAAAGTGATCCATATAAACACAATCTTAAATTATTCAATGACATTGAAGATCGTCCGTGTTTTTTCTATTCTTTATATTGTGTGTGTAATATCAGAATTATAAGTAAGCAAATGGATGGTAAGTAGATATTGTCGGAGTTACAGATGAGTTGTTAATCTCTGAAAAATTGAAAAGAAATTGACTAGGGATGTGGAATATATTACCGGTTTGCAATTTCATTAACTGATCGACCTATACTAGTCAAATTGACAATCTGTCTGTGAGTTTAAAATAATTGACATAGCTTAAATGAAAGCTAGTACTGGTATACAACAACTATCACAAAGGATCGTTTTTATAGGTTTTGTTTGTCAGTCTGTTTTTAAATTTTGTCTTGAATAGATTTTACAACGAATATTAATTATATCTTAATTTTTCTTATGTTTCATATTGATATCTTGCTGAGTTCTGAAGTTAATCAAAAATTGCAAGTCCCACGAAAATAGAATAGCGGGCATATATAGTTTGTAAATGAATTAGCTTTTACATTACACTTCAAAATTTTATAGAGACAATATCATAAAGTCCTCATATGAGAATTCTCATGATAGATTAAACTGAAGAAAGTCAAAGAAACTACTACAATGAAATTCGCCGTATGACAGATGAAAATCACAAAAAAAAACTACAGTAGTCATTTTTTGTACAAAATTTTATATTTATATTACAAAAATGAGATTAAAAACAAACAAAGTAGACTCTTATTAGTATTATAAAAGTTTATGTTATGTTTATTCCGTCCTATTTACTATTTGTCAATAAAACCTCTCTCTCGAATAATCTAATAAAGTCTCTTGATATAATAAAAAAGCTGGCTGACTTAAAATGATAATATCCATTATCCATTTGCATAAAAGATGAAAGACCATAACTGAATTAATCCCTCAAAGAGCTTAATATATTTGTAGGCTGTTCTAGACTTAGTATGGGATTAATATCATCAATATAATATTCAATTAGATTGGAAAGAAATCAAAATATACTTTTCTTCTTATTATTATTTATTACAAATAAACTGACCAAGTGCGTGTCTGTTTATTCATACGAAGGATTTAGTTGAGGTGACGAAAGTCTAGTATTTCATTATTGTCAATAGGCTACAAAACCTAAAAATTCTTTAATTGAAAATATCCCATATGTAATAATGTCCCATATTAAAAATGTGAAAAACTGCTAACGGATCTTGTTCAAGGAAGTTTTTGTTAAAAATATTTCTTAACTTAATTATTTCGAACTTATTCGGTACATTTGCGGTTGAAAAGTTAGAGAAGACAATACATTTTTTAACACTGACAAGGAATACCTTCCTTGTAAGTGGATCCTACCTAATATATAAATTAAAGAAAATATCAAAAAACGGCGTTATGATTTTAAAATCAAACTAATTATACCCCCTATACACAAAAATATTTACATCCGTTAATTTGTCACCCATATCTAGATAAACGGACAAACAGATAGACATGATGAGTTGCACAGCCTTAAGTTTCTAACTAAAACATCCATAATGCTTCACTACTATTTTGGCTATCTAAATTATATACATATATAGTTGAACTAGAGTTATGAATGTCAAAGAGGCAAGTGAGGTGTGTAAGAATAAGCCTAAATGGCACTCTGTTGTTCGTGCCTACCCCGCAAGGGAACTGGCGTGAAGTTATGTATGTATGTATGTATAGTTGAACTAACATAGAGCTATCTGAAATTTGAAGGTGAAATTATCAATATTACGAATATAATTACTTAAGTAAGGTTCTATTAAAATCAAAAGCATGGCCTAAATGAAATAATTGGATCTATTCAAGTCGTGGCTAATGCATCGGCGTCTCATTTGCAAATGCAAATAGGCAATTTTTCGGACCTGAAGTGCATACTGTTATAATTTTGAAGTAACAAAGTATTTTATCGTTGGTTTTATTAAAACTTATTTATTTCATTTACTAATGAAATATTATATAAGTAGAATTAGTTCTATTAATTATTATTGTAATTTACTATTTAACAAAATTGGGTCGTTTTGGTTTTACGCCAAAAAAAAGGTTTGCACTGGAAATCAGCGCTGTGTCGGATATAATTCCGGCACAGCAATATGCTGACTGCTAACCTTGTTTGCTGAAAACACGGCGTACAAATTCTCTAAATATGCTCTGTGTATAATAATGTATAAGGAATGTAATTACGTCGCTATTTCTTCAAATAAAGTTTTTCTTTCTTTCTTTCTATACTCGCTTGTACAGACTATATATTGAATGTCGTAAAAATTTTAGGAATCAAGTAAGTGTAAGTAAATGATATTTGTATTCAAATGTGGATAGTAACAAAAACAAGTATCTGAAGTGAAAAATACAACAACACGGGCAGTCCCCCGGGCAACAGGTACAATCACCGGCAAAATTCAAAGCACAATTAACGGCGCGAATAAATAGAGCACGAGTATAATGCAACAATGATACAACGCCCAAACATGTTATGTCGTTTGTTGTCGTTTCAGCACCGTTGAGAGGCACTGCAGGCGTTCCCGGTGTACTTTGTCGGTCACTTTGCTCACTCCGCAAAACGTATGCCGCCCTTTGGCGCGTCAAGAACAACCTCCAATATTTCAAACGTCGACAATGACTATGCAAGATTTGTGTGCGGAAATTGATTTCTCGACTGCACCTCTCGTGAGAAAGCTTTGACAGGTTGCGGCTATTAACATTGCGAAACATTCAGGATGTATGGGAAGTTAGCAAAGAAGTTCTGACGGCGCCGACCACGTAAGGCAAATAAAAAATTATCAGAAGTAATTAACTTGTTTTTTTTAATTTACAAAGATTTTATACGAAGTATTAATTAATGTCATTACTTTTTAATTTAATCCATTTCATCACGGTAACTAATTAATTAGACTGAAGAAATTTTGATTAATTAAATTATTATTGTTCTATGAAGATCACAAGATCTTGTTATCGTTCGTCGTAAAAATTCAAGTGTTTTAAATAAATGATATGATATTTTTGTTCATTTATTCCATAATTATACAATACTAGGATATGCCCGCGACTTCGTCCACACTTGACTTGAAATACACGCGAAATTCCTGGGACATAAAGCATCGCAGCCGCAGCACTTAAAAAGAACCTATGATTTTAGTGAAAACTGTATCGAAATAGGTTACTTTTATGTACCAAAAAAAATACAAAGCGCTCCCGGGGTAAAAAATATTACACACTTTATTACATCAAATTTGCTATCGCAATAGAATTTGTTTTTTTTTTAAATCTAGGCATTTTATATCTTTCCCAGAAAAATTCCCGCAGGATTCCTAAGATAAAAAGTAGCGCAGATTTATAAATCTAAGAATTTTCTGACGATCAGTGAAAACCGCATCGAAATCGGTCCAGTACTTATTACATGAATCCCAAACAAACAGACAAGAAATATAAAAAAAATTGCATCGTGTTGTCCATCGTTTATGTAGTCTATTTGTTTTTTTTAAATAGCTTCAATGTACAGACACGGCATGTTTAGAATTTTATAATATTATAGATAAGACGTGTGTCTCGGAAAAGTTTCTAATTATTGTAGATAACATGTACTTCTTACCCTATTTGGATTTTCAATATATGTGCAATATACAAGCCAAAATTTATAAAAATGGTATCTATTTGAAGCTGTGAATTCAGAATAAAATAACTCACACACTTATTCTTTTATTGTAATTCTGATTTTAGTAGAAGGTTAGAAATGTTTTTAGGCGATGTGGACTATTTTGGTAGGTTGTCTGTTTAACTTAATGTATTTTTGCTTGGAACTGTACTCACCTCCAAGTATGCCGTCGATACTATAATCTTTCTTGCCATCGGGGTCTCGAGCCCCGCCGCGCAGCAGTCGAGATATGGACGAAATGCTGGGCGGGTCCGACACGCCTTCCTGTAACCGAGAGCCATTGTGTTTCATCAGCTCATTAGCAAACTTTAATAAATATTTTGCGTTTAAATTGTTCTATACTTTTATTTTGACATTTCAGATCAACCTTAAGCACATACTTTTATGTCATGATAACTATGTTGATGCAAATTTCTTTGCAATCATTCACCATATAAAAATTTACGTTTGCCTATTCGTTTCTTTTGTATTGCCACATCGTTTATTCGATTAAAAGGCGGTTCTTATTTCATAATATACATTACTGACTTTACTACAATTTAAAATTAAACATAAAGTCCAGAAGTGATATCAATTTTCCAGCAACAGTAAAGTAAAATGGAGAATAAGATATGGAAACTTAGTGTAATTTTTTTTTACAGTTATTATTGACACTTACGTGAAGTTTTTGGCTTTAATATACTACCATATTAGAATTAAGGCAAAATAGGTGGCGTTTGAGTTGTAACTATGAAAAATAAATAGTAACAGGAATTTGTTAGTATCCAATATCTGTTGGAATCAACCTCTTTAAATAATTTTACTTTTTATGTTTTGACATTTCTCGTACTTCTTTTGTTTTTACGCACTCTATATTTATCCTTGCATTGTACCGTATCATTATGTAATAAATACTAATATTATAAGAAATTTTTTGTGTTACTTCATGCCCAGTTATAGTACATACAGTCTAAGTGCTCTCTTCAACATCTAATCGTGAGAGTGCCTGTGTTTGGTTACATAGAAAGAAGGAGTATATCACGATTTAATAAAGATTCAATGGTTGACACTACAGCTATGAAGGTTATTATATCCTAAAAACTAGTGTTACCTGTATGCTCAATACCAATTAACCTAACAGGATGTAGTACAATATGTACCAAAAAAATAGTCAACCTTCGAACCATTCCGCAAAACCAAAACTTTCAAATTAAAATAGTATAGTCAGTGATTAGGTTATTATAATTGTCGGTATTGTTGTAAAATTTCGTGTTTCTTTTGTAAATGAAAATATTATCATTTTGCATGTTTGACTAGATAAGTAATGCAATATTACGCACCCCGCTGGGCAATCAGCGTTGCAATACCTAGTGTCTAGAGGTCACGGCTGGTTTCACTTTCCTGCTTATGACCTAGGTCTAATACAACTAAAATATGATTGAAAGAGTTTTGCTAATTTAAATATCCAATGCAAACTCCAACAATCCCCTGGTCTACTTCAAATTATTTTTACTATGAGTAGCTTTAATTCTACAATTATAAAGTTTACATGTAGAATTATTTAGCAATAATATAATAACGTTATGCGGTTTTTTTTTGTGTTAGCTAGGCTTTGGTTTGGGAAAAAAATGGGAAAATACATCTGTTTTGTTGTATAAGGAAATAAATTTGTGTATTATTGTACAAAGTAATATGGTTAAATTACAAAACTTGGGCCTTAATATCCTCAGATAATTGTTCTTTTTAAAGGATTGAAATTCACTCAGAAGGGTAAAATTATAAATTATATTTTTATAGAAATGTAAAATGAAGAAAACGAAAGAAATATTTGAATATGAAATGTAACAAAAGATTTTTTTAAGAAAAATTGAAGCTCGCTAGGCAAATTTAAGCTACCTAATTTTTAAACCGAAAATTGAGATTGTAACTGCAATAGAATTTTAACACACAAAAGTATTTCAAGGGTTTCACTTGCCACAAAGCCGCACAATTTATAATTATGTGAAAATACCTTAATAAGCTTTTCTCTTATTTCCCATGAGAATATTCCAGGGTTTTGCCGCTTCAATTCTTCTATTCTTGCTTCGACCTCAGGTGTGGCCACTCTCGGTTTTGATCCACCAATCACGCCTGGTCTAATTGACCCCGTCTCCTAGACATAAAGCAGGTTTTATAAGTTTTTATGTATTTGTCTTATTAATTAGTATTTCTATATAATTTGCGCGCAGTTATCTTGTAAATGTACCATGTCTGCATATGTGATTTAATTAATGTGACGCTACTGTAGCTTAAATACTCTCTGATGAGCGGACACATGGTACAGTAAATTATAATATTTTTACACATAAAAGAACAGGCGTTAAAATAACATCTTATAATCTAACTTTTAATATATAGTGCTAGAAGTAATTTTAATTACTTTTCAAACAATAATTAATGCGCCACTTGACTCGTTTTTCTTGTACCTACATACTTCCATACCATCAGGCTCACATGTGCAGACCTGGGACTAAAAGAGAACCATATACTAGAATGATTATAACCCCGCTTTTATTATCAAATCTGAACTAAACACTGGAATGATGATAACAGTTACTCGTCTCTGCTCCTATTTTTGATATAACAACAATATTGTGTACACGACTCCCTGCGGCACTAATAAACCCATGAGGTTTCTGTACCACAGTCAAATGTGTTTCTAATGTATATATGAATGTAAGCATATTGGACAATAAGTAAATAAAAAAACTTATAACGTCATAAGTAGATACGCTCTTACAAAATCTATGAGACAGGGACGTTCTGTAATTTTATAAAAAAGTATATCAGTTGATTTGACAGCCCGCTCCCATCTTGTATTGTTGTTTACTGTTTTCAGCTGGACACTTTCAGTTTGATCATCATATACCTAAGATAGTTTTGTTAACTCTACCCTACATAAATAAGAAGTGAGGCGCATTTTGATATATATTAAAACTATAAAAGGTTTTTAATAATATACTGATACAGCAATTTCTTTACAGAAATTGAAGAATGACATTTTGCGATGCATTCCCCCTTTCAAAAATGGCAAATTTTGATCAAGAATAGGTTTAGTGTCGACTGTTTTTATGATATTTTGTTATGTGTACAAGATTTTAACAGTTTAGTATAAAGTGATATTTCAAACTGCGACAGAACTCCGCTGTATGTCGTCAATCGAAGGAGACTTATAATATGATGACCTGATACCTACTGATATAATTAATTAATACATCTGGGTTATTTATATATATATTTTCTTAAGCTTGCGCGACTAGTATACATCTTGACATTTTTGTTAAGTTATCGCGCTTGGAACCGCTGAAACGTGTAAATTCGTGTAAAGAAGCGTTTCATATAAATTTCATAAAATATGTATATTGGATCAGAGTGGTATTTAATAAAGACCGCAATTTGTTTACCTCACTCTGTTGACTTATTGGAGATTGAAAAATTGTACTCGTATCGTAATTATTTTTCCAATGAAAATATAATTAATATTACTTTAAGGATGGCAATGAAATTAAATGTCTGAAATATTATGTGTATGAAATTTATTTTTATATAATAACTAGAAAAAGTGGAAATATGACAAATATATTATCTGTGCAGGAACGGAGAAAGAATACTAATTCCTGCGGTCAGCCGGCCTGTAGTAAGAGGCGACAAAAACCCATAGCACCTCTGGTCTAGAGTATGCCGCCATAACAACCTTGAGATGTGTTCCGGCATTAGTAGCCAGGTCCCATCTACGAGTCCGGCAGCACATTTTGTGTTACAAATGCTCATAGGCGACGGTAACTACTTTCCATGACAGTTGGGCCATCAGCCTGTCTGCTGTACCCCAGCAAAAAAAAGAATCTTGCGAATACATTTTTTAACAAATATGATTTTTGACGATATTATCATGGAAGAATAAGAAAGAATGACAATCTCCTAGTAAAAAAGTATTACAATAATAATTTGATTTTAAAACTCTTTTCATGAATGAATGTAAACTCTGAAAGCAGCAGTGGATTACAATGGTGCCCATAGGTAAACAGGTCGTAAAGGTCATTCCCTTCGAGCTAAGCGTGGTGAAACATTTCCTGGGTTGAACAATTGCCATTATTGTAAAGCAGCGCCACCTATAGGATTGAAGTGAAAAACAACCTTCAGGGTTCGCTGCTCACCGGATCAATGGCGATTGTTTCTCTATTGATTCGAATATATATAAATATATATGTACTATACGATTATATTGAATAAATATCATAAAACAACAGCTCCACTTTGCAGCAGAATTTTTAAAATTATACCATGCAGTTAATAAATATGTTGTACGAAGTTAAAAAAAATTAAGATAATCGAAGTCCAGGAAATACAACATGAAAGTATCATCTTGTAGATTTTTTTTTTTCAAACTGTCATGTGTAATGGATATGTTTGACTGTTTTGGCTAGTTTCTGTGCTTGATCATAAAGCTTAATCCCTGATGAAGATTTTTGATATTCACTTTTTAATATGAATAAATATAAAATCGGTATAAAATCGGTCTTTCTTTTAAATTTACACAAAAAAACAAATGTTTTGCTGTGAAACAAAGATAAAACAACTTTTTTAAACTAAACTCTCTCTTCTTTGATTAAATTAATTCGACTATTATTCGCTTTAAATCGAAATCATAATTAAAAAAATAATTAAAACTGGACATAAAACATTATCCTTCAGGTTTCCGTCAAAAACTCTAAGATACTATTTTATAACGTACTTTTCACTGAATATACGAGTAGTGTTTACAAACAGATAATAGGTCGGGGAAAAAGTCTTTTCGCATATAGTATGTATGAACTTGTAATAAGATCTCTTTGGTTATACCATTTGTATCTGGCTGGTTTTGGTATCATTAAAAAGTTTTAATTTTAAAGAAGACAATTCCAAATTCAAATTAGGAAAATGTGTGATTTTCATTTGTTTTTCTTATTGTTAAAATGAGTGAATCCAATGAAGAAATTCGATACATTTTAAAATTTTACTACAAAAAAGGTAAAAATGCAACATAAGCCGCGAAAAAAATTTGTGATGTTTATGGACCTAATGCAGTATCTGTGAGAGTAACGCAAATTTGGTTTAAGCGTTTTCAATCCGGAAATTTTGATATCAAAGATGCACGTCGCTCTGGTCGCTCTGTTACGGACAAAATTGATGCCATTTTTGAAAAAGTGGAGCAAGATCGGCATATTAGTAGTTAAGATGTAGTTGGAGAACTGGGAATTGACCACAAAATGGTTTTGGCACATTTGAAAAAAAGCTGAGTACACAAAAAAGCTCGATATTTGGGTGCCTCATGAGCTCACTGAAAGAAACCTAATGAACCGTGTACTCATTTGTGATTCTTTATTATGACGTAATGAAACCGAAACATTTTTGAAGAAGCTGATAACTGGTGATGAAAAGTGGATCACGTACGACAGGAACGTGCGAAAAAAATCGTCGTCAAAGGCCGGTCAGGCTTCACAGACTGTGGCGAAACCCGGGTTAACTCGCAACAAGGTGATGCTGTGTGTATGGCGGGATTGGAAGGGCATTATTCATTATGAGCTGTTACCGCCAGGCAGGATCATCGATTCTGAACTGTACTGCAAACAACTGATGAGATTAAAGCAAAAAGTTGAGAGAAAGCGGCCGGAATTAATCAACAGAAGGGGTGTGGATTTTCACCATGATAACGCTAGACCTCACACATCTTTAGTCACTCAGCAAAAATTACGAGAGTTTGGCTGGGAGGTGTTATGCATCCGCCGTATAGTCCTGACCTTGCACCTTCAGATTTTCACCTGTTTCGGTCTCTGCAGAATTCCTTAGGCAGTGTCAGGTTAACATCACGAGAGGACTGCCAAAACCACTTGTTGCAGTTTTTTGATCAGAAGCCCCAAAATTTTTATAGCAATAGGATGACGTCCCTACCTACAAGAAGGCAAAAAGTTACCCAACAAAATGGCACCCACATACTTTAGTCAAATGTAAATAAACTTTATAAAAAAAAACCTTTTGAATTTTTATATAAAATGCGAAGAAACTTTTTCCCCAACCTAATATGTAATATGTCAAAAGTTATACTCGATAACATAGTTAGTGAGCAGTAAATAAAACGATTAGTTTTACATACTGAAGTCTTTATGACACAGGCACTTGTATCCTCAATCCAGGGAAATTATGATTGTGCTATGGGCGATATACAGCAGGCTACACTGGGGCCGATCCCAGACACCCACGGTCTTATTCATATTGAGTTAGAGTAGGGTTGTAGGCTTAAGACCTGGAAGACGCGGGACAGAAGTAGTCCCCCGGCAGTGAATGTGGACCTCCAGGCCTCCGCTGCCAGTGCACCCGGAGTTGGGATAGTTTCCGCACTCCCATAGTCCTGGCGTAAGGCGCAGGAGAAAACACCCAGGGATTTTAGTAGGTATCTCTAGTTCTGTCTAGGGGTGCTAGTGCCCCCCCGATCTAGGGAATCCCACACACGGGTCGTGAATTATCCCCCAAGGATTCTGCCCTTTTGCGGCCTATGGTCCTCAATCGAATTTCCCCTAACTAAATAAGGGGTTGTAGGCTTCCTTAAGAACCTTAAAGAATTCATCATATCCGTAAATGAACCTGGGACTTTGCATTCCAGAGAGCTAGGCCCAGAAAGACTTAGGACTCAACTCTGAAGGCCGTCACTTAATAATTATTTTTGTAGAAAAGGGTCATATCCTCACCTGATACCTGTTGAGTATCTTCGAAACGCAGCCATGGGAGACTCGAAGCTGTCTCGAAATAACGCAGGGCCGGACTCCAGCGGCTGCCATCTCAACAATCTTCAGCCTGATGTGGTTCGGGAGAGGTCGTCCATTTATGAACAAACCACCTAGTTGATTAACGCGACCCTGTCCTGGCGGAGAAGAACATTCTATTCATGAGTGTATTGAAATTTCGTATGACCATTGGTTGTGGTAGAAAAGACTACGGATTGTGGAAGGTCAGGAGTGTATTGAAATTTCGTGGTTGGTAGAAATTAGGGATGGTTTATGAAAGCATGGCAACAAGGTCGTGAACAGATATTTCGTTTCAAAGACTAGGTCGTAGCTAACCTATTGGCTCCCTTAGTATCTATTGCGGTCGTTTATGGGGGAGGTAGCCATACTAAAAAGTGGACCATTTGCCCGTTTGCCTGCAAGGAGTCCTAAAAAAGGAGAGTAAAGGAATCGGTTAATGGACCGAAATTAAAAAAGAATCGTATAAATAGGCCTCAATATCACTGAGACTCCCTCATTATTTGGTTGGTTTTATTATTATTTAGCAACTAGCTGTGCCTGCTATCACGTTAGCGCTAGCCTTAAAATTTATATTCATATATTTTGAACCCTGAAAGATGTCGAAAAGATTTAATATAAAATCTCCCTAAAAATTTCAATGAAATGCGTTGATCTCTTTCGCAGCCTATTTAAGACAAAACGGATAGACTGATAAGCAATTTATTTATTTATGATTATACAAGTTTTATTCAAATGTAAACATAAACAGGTTTTATTCAAATATTTTATTTTATTTTAAAATGGCAGGCAGACTTAAGCTTACAAATTTTGATGGAATTAATAGATGTCTTAAAGGAAGTATTTGGACATTTAAGGTTCAAATCACATTCTAGTTTAGGAGTTTTATTATACCGATATGCACTGCACGAGACCAGGTTAAATAAAAAATTTAGTATTCTCTTTTTTGTTTCACCTTCTCCGATTTATTTTTGATCAGCACAATATGTCTTTTCCTTCAACATTCCTCTATTCTGACATACCTCCTCTGTCACACTACTAATCATCACATCATCCTTCACATAATCCATCTATCGCATCAATCATCCATCCATCTCTACATTTGTAAACCTTGAAAAATTTAGTATTATTCTATTAATAATGATGTAAACACACTGGTAGTTTTCTCTCTCGAGCATCGGTACTTATGATTGATATACGTTTCCACTCTTCATATACAAAATTCGTTATGTATACATACTGTGCCTAATAATAAAAATTATCAGTCTATAACGGAACAGGCGGTATAATCGCCATGCTTGTAATTAGCGAGTTTCACATATCGATAATTTAACTGAACAGGATCCAGGATATATTTCTTTACAGTCAACATGTGGTTATTGTAGAATATGCACATTAGATCAGAAATGATTTTTAACTATTAATAATACTCTATTAATTAATATGATCGCACATGGATCTATACTAAAGAAGAAATAATTTAGGCTATGTATCACTATTGTAATTATTTTCGTTCACGAACCGAGTTTTGTGTACTCAGCTATTTAAAGAGAACAACTTCTTATAAGTCTATTTTTATTTTACAACATACTTATTTAGTATCTAGACTACTTTTACATAGTATATAGTTCTAATAAGAACCTCAAATAATATTACTAGGAATAATTTTATTAAAAAGCTTTTTATTTTGTAACATTTTAATTAATTCTTATTACGGGTACTTAGTTTAACAATAATAAGTTGCCCGAAGTATATTTTTCAAAGTGGACTGTGTAAGAAAGGACGAATCCTTATAAGTATAGATTTATAATTATTTTAATCGATTTCAGAGAATGTTTGGTATTAAAATATATCCTTTGGGTGTCTGTATATGCAATTCATTAAAATTCAAAGAATCTTTTAGAATTATTACCTATATAATATTAACCATGGTCAGACCAGTGAATGAATAGTAAGATACAGGAATAAGCAATAAGTTGGAACGGAATGTATGATGAATTTTACAATAAGTTCTAAGACAGTCCACATACATAAAACGCTGGTATCATCTTACTATTTACACATTAATTAACATGTTATTTGACTCGTTAGAATTATGACGTCTTTACTCACTACATTCATACAAAATCAAGGAAGGCACGGTTTTTGGTGGGAACTCGAAGAGGAATGTTTTGTGCAGTTATATCTTCAAAAATATTTTTATTCAAATGGACAATAGTTGTAGGGTATTAACATTTTTTAAATTAATAATTTCAATTGTTTAGCAACTTTTATATATTTTTTTATAGAAAACGTTGGCGCTGCGGTCGATTTATTTTTTGACGCTACCGCAGCAAATCACTAATAAAGTAGTTGTCGTAGCAACGCGAAATAAGTGAAGCTGGTAGTGTCATTTCATTAATATAAAGAAATATTGTTAAGTAAAACAAAAACTTATATACCCTTACCTACCCACACATCCATACCATTTTGGTGTCGTTCCATAATGGTATGAGGTTTTTACGTTTCCATCAGAAATTATACTATCACAAACAGTCAATCCCACACTGGTCGTAGTTCAAACATTTTACTGCGGCACTACAATCAACTAGCTTCCAACAAAAGGCATTGCATAAAGCTTTATGTCATCGGAGCGTTAAATGTTGAACACCGTAAAAACGTCACGGACGCCGATTTATATCTGTTTACATTAGATTAAGCGATCGAAACACATAATTTGAATTGATTATCACCCATTCATATTTACATAATTAAAATGACATGTTTAATTAATTACGGTGCCATAAATACTGTGATCGGAATAAATGTACGGTTTGGGGCGACGCGTTCGTTTGTAGACGTTAGTTGTCCAACTATAGTCATGAAGCCTATCGGACGGTGTTTTTTGGATTTGAAGTAAGATCGATAGATCGCTTTATCTTTTTTTAGTGCGCGTGAGTGCAGTAGAGGAGGTTGTTTCGTGAACTGAGAGTGCCGCTGTGTTGTCTTCGTGCGGATAGGGCGATGTTTGTTGGTGTGAGTGTTCAAGCCGCAGAGGCTGTGTTGAGGGCTCCTACCCATGTGTGAGTGAGTGCATGGTTTACTCCCACTGTACAAGTGTGAAACCCCTACTGTGACCATACTACTGAAATGTTAAGGATTGTTAATTCATTGATATTTCTTAACATTTCTATAGATTTCAGTTCATGGTTCAGAGGTTATGGAATAAGATTTTTACTATCTTGAAGCGGCAGTGGGCTGGTGATAGCTGTCGCAAGGCCGATGGAACAGACGAGTTCTGGAGTGAAGGCTATTATTCGGTAAGCATTGTTTATGACAGCCTGAACCGTGGAAAACCGAGGATTTGCATAGCGCTCTTTGGGGATAGACGAAATAAGCCGAGGCCATGTAATACAAATATGACGAGGCTTATGTTAAGCATTGGACAGTGACTGGATGACGACGATGATTATTTCATTAATAATTTGATATTCACAATTTAATAGCCCAGGGGTACTGAACACAACATGATATTCAAATTAACCTTTAGAAACGATAATGAATGACAGAAACGACTTTTTCAATTCGAACCGCGGCTGGAGTGTTCTTATTAGGATTGGCCTGAAAATTGACCGTTTTGTAGTACACAGCTATAGCATGAAATAATTTTAACTTGGGGATATTCTGTGAGCGTCTTTTTATTAAATTAAATAGGTATAGAAAAGTTTGTTTTAAAATTTTAAGTGATTGAAACGTTAATTAATATTTTCCGTAATGTATACGTCAGAAATATAAATTTCAAAAGTTTTAAATATCAAAAAGATATTAAGTTCCGGATATTTGGTGCAATGCGATGATGTGTGTTTTTATCCGTGCAGGAACGGAGAAAGAATACAATTTCCTGCGGCCGGACGGCTTGGCGTAAGAAGCGACTTAACAACCCACAGCCAGGTGGTAGGGCATTTGCCCGACTGGATGGCTACCACCCTGGTCTAAAGTATGTCGCCATAACAACCTTGAGTTGTGTTCCGGCATTAGTAACCAGGTTCCAGTCTCCCTTAAGAGAGCAGCAGCGTATTTGTAGCAACTTTGGTGTTGCAAATGTCCATAGGCGATGGTAACCGCTTTCCATCAAGTGGGCCGTCTGCCTGTCTGCTGATCTCCTGCAATAAAAAAAATGTGACAAAAGAGTTGTTAAATATTTTTATATTATATTCGTAAATATCCATAGAATTTGTCGACTTGAAAAATATAAACGAAATCCGTATAGTAATAGTACAGTAATATGAAATATTTTTGTTCTAGGTTCAAACATTTTCATAAGACATTTGAAAGCTTTGGTTTAAAATAAAATAAAGAAATATATGATTATTTTTGCTTTTAATCTCTATTAATGTTTTAATCGGTTATTTTATTATAATTTTGCACAACAAATAAAAGTACCGAAAGTTCTTAAATTGTTTGTCACCCGCGTATCGTACCAAAACAGGCGCTTGCGCAGCTGGAGGGGTTGAGTTCTGCCCACTCACTCCGAACGAACTGAGGGAAATATACCCGTCCCTTTCTAATGAAATATGCGTGGTATTCCACCGGCTTAATTTTAACATTAATCGTATTTTCTTCTTATATTTAAAAACATTGCGTTTATGTTAAATTAACTTTAATTATTGTTTATTTGTAATGAATGAAATTAGGTCCTAATACAATTTGAAGAAAGGGGATAGAATTTTTTATAACACATAATTATGATGCACACAACAATGTTTGTTTACGTCAAGATAATTTCAAATATCAATTGCTTACATATCGACGGTTAAAAGGAAATAGGGTATAAGCGACAAAAAAAAAAGAAATATTCAGGAGAGCCGTTCAAAGTTTTGAATTTTAGAAAAACTGATGTATTTTTTTTATTAAAACATCGTGAAAACTAAAACAGTTATAAAACCATAAAAACATGGAGCAGTTACCAGTATTTTTAGTTTAAATGATTTGACGCTATTTAAAGTGATCTTTGTCGCGTATAACAATAGCTTCTAATTTTCTAATCCGGAAATATGACAAAATAAAATATTAAAGGATAAGAAGCCTAAGCGACATATCGATTTTTCACATCGCAAGGTAAAAGGGTATAAGAGACCAGACAGTTGAATAAGTGTTATAGTAAAAGAAGGATAAGGTACTTTTCACAGAGGTTGTATAATAGATAATAGACTACAAGAAACAGTCGGCTATCAAAATAATACCAGTCCAAAATGTCGCTTATACCCTATTTCCTTGTAACCGTCGATATATTATATTTATTTATAAACGGTAACCTATCAATAACATTTATATTCATTTATTTGCAGGAAACGTGGAGGTACAGGATGTTGTAAATTAGATACAAAGTATATGTTTCGCCTGGTGAAGGCATAAGTACAAATTACATTTCTTTTTTAATTCTGATAAAATGTTACACTATGCGTATATTAGTTATTACGTATGCAAATACATACATCAGATACTTAACGTGTTAGACATAATTCATATAGTATGGAATAGAATATCCTTTACTGCACGCAAGAAAATAATACACATGAGTTAACAATCATTTGACTAGTACAATTGGCGGCCTTAACGCTAACAGCGATTTCTTCCAGACAACCCTCTTGAGATAATTTCACATTTCTAATAGTGGGTCGGTTTTCAGTGAGCGTAGTTTAAAATATATACAATCATATATACATATATTAATATCAAATAAAAATAGACAAAGATATTTATATACAAACATATATACATAGAGTTACATTACGTTTCTTCAAATAGAGGGCGTTCTTGTTCATGTATTCATTTATTAAAAATATTTTATTTATTGTTAATATATTATTACCCGCAGGGTGGCTTTATGGCGAAGCCTTAAGTGAGCAGCGACACGTCGGACCTGACTCAGGGGACCAAGGCAAGTTCCCCGCCTCCGTGCTTGCCTTAACCAGCCGGCACCGGAGTGGAGATCGCTAGAGCTAAGACTCGAGTTCCAGGGGTGGAAGTGATAAATGGCGTAACGTCGGAAGTAGCTTCGGTGAATCTGCAGTTCATCTCTCCACACCCCTTAGCCACTCATACCCATATTGCCCCTTCGCCAATCTTAGCATTTTTAGGGGCGAGTGAGTGGCGAGTCACCATCTGCCCATTTTTTCCATGTTCCTTGAATATTGCGACGGGCAGACGCCATAGTCCCCATAATCCCTGATCTGTAACTCCACTAGCAGTCATGACACATTTGGAATAAATTTGTTAAGGGACCTCTACGTGTTGGCCTTCCCATGGCCCCACGAAAGCTCTCCAAAAGTCCGGGCCATCTTTGTGGTCCATGGTCTGCAGAGACATACATATATTTATATGTCATAAAAGAATAATAATAAAGAATTTAATTAGATTTTTGTGAAGTGAAATACGGAAAATTATTTAGTTTATTTGTGTAAAATAAAAGATCTGCGTTTACTAATTCTTTTTACAACTTATATCTCTCTCACGTGCAACCAGTTTTATTGATTTAATATAAAACACAAACAAACTGGAAAGTTATGAGCATTTCATTTCCTGGCAAACGGGAAGCACTCCAAGTTAAATAATAATATAAATTTAGTTTTAAATTGCAATAATATAGAGTTATTTGAAATCAAATATTTACTGTAAACTGAACAATAACGAGACGGTACAGTACAAAATTGTAATTTAAACGGTGTCGGCTGCAACTGACGATGGAAAATCGACTTAAATTGCCATAATTAATTTATTCCAAACAGAATCCGCCTCACAAATAGCTTTCAAAGCATTCAATTTTGCATTGAATTTGTAATTTCCACGGCACAATAATTTGTAACTGTATCATTGCGGTTTACTGTTTTTTCTTGTTCAAGCAGGTGAAGAGCAGGCAAACCTTCTGCTGAAATGATTTTCTCACGGTTTTGGAAAGTCAATAGTTAATCTAACTTTCTTTTTACCAATCAACAATATGGATAATCGCATTATTACAGTTTGTTATTTTTGACAATTTCCACTTGAGTAAATTTGCAAAAAAGAAATTCTGTATTCTATTTAACTTTGCTAATTTTGTGAAAACTGTGGGAGCGCAAGTTTCGTTCCATTACTATGGGAACATTTTGTTATGTTTTTATGCTAATACTTGTTTGGAAACATGATTTCTACCACATCAATATAGATTGAATTGCGAAGAATAATATATACAATTTATGAGGTGCTTTTAATATATAATACTATAATTTTTTTTACTGTAAAAATTTATCATGAGCTCTATTATATAGATAATGCTAAATACTTCATATACTTGCATTAAGTTAACTACTTCATGCAGTTAGCTGCCATACAGAATCTTGAAAAGATTGTTTTGTGTAGACAAGCTAGGCCTCCTTGCGTGACCAAAGCATGTCGAACAATGCCATTTTACACTAAAGTAATTTGGAACTTTATACTGATCGTATAATGCAGCTTTCATTCGTAGATTGTATCTTTTTATATAAAATAAAGTTTTGATTATTAAATTTTTACTTTAAGAAAACGTTACTTTGTTATCTCACAAAAATTCTATAAAATCATTTTGCAAAGTCGTACGTTTTTTACTCGAATTTTGCTAATAACTCAAATTTCAATCTCAAACAAGATATAAAAATTTATTCAAGTCAACCTAATGGACCCAAAACATCTCTGTGAGGCAATAATACTTGACTTAATTCTTGAAGAAGAAGTCTTGCAGAGTTACATCGATCGGTCACAATAATGATACGTTTTCTGAGCATCATCAATCTGAGCATCTGACGAGTTAATCAGGTGCTTTAGAAGCTCTTTATAAAGCTTCAAGGCTTCAAGATCTCGTTATCTAGAAATCTAATCAATGTCCATAGTTCAACAGCATACAAGCCACAGATTCATAAACACTTACAAAAAAATATATGAAATGGAAAAGGATGTTTCTCAACAGTAAGAAAGTATTATTTATTTAAACTTATAACTCGGCTAAAGGAAATTAATGTCTAACTTTTATAACGCTGTAGTATTTTTACGTCAAGTCGTTGGTATTCGGAAATTCAATCTTGTTTTCACTTTTCAGTATTGCCTTCGGAATTTCTGTCAACCGCTCGTGAGATCAACTTCTTGTAACACTGGTAGCATCTGACTTATCAATGGATTCCACGGAATGAAATGCTATTGTGGACGATCTTTCATACCAAAACGAAACAGTGAATATTTCTTTTGACCTAAACTGTCAAAGTCGCTCTTATGTGTCTGTAATAAGAATTATGTTCGGCTGGCTCGGGACGAACGTTTTTATGCACTCCAACCTACGTCAGAGGCTATCAATGAAGTCCACTATGGTGTTTATGTTAAGTCATCGCATTTTAATGAACCGTCGATGACATGCTATACGAGTAATAGACTCACGGTGTTATTCTTCTTAGCGCCGAATTTTTTATTGTCACTTTTTTATATGCGATTAAAAAATAAGTTTTAACTTTTTTATTTCTGTCGGCATTCCTGAGTAGGTATCCTGTGTCGTTTTATTAGCTCCCTAGTGATTCGTTCAATTTGTAACTGAACGATACGCTATGGCACAGAGAGATTAATTTGCTAAGTCAATTTTAGTGCAAAAAAATAGATGTATTAAACTCTATTGTGTATGCGAACATCTATTGTGTTGTCGTCGCTTAATGCAATCTAGAATTAGCTCAATATATTTGTATATATTGGTTTAGGTTTTCTCAATAGGTTTGCGGGAATGGGTATTGGAATTGGAAAATTATTAGATTATTAATAGTCAATATTTTGAATTGATTCCTTTGTCAACATATCTACAGCACACTGACAGTAAAGCTGCGACAATGTTGATAATAACGATCACATTTATCGATTCTTCTAATTTAACACAGATATTAATTAATTGAAGAGCATTAATTGATTTTTTATAATTTTTAAAGTTTCATTTATAACTGCATTGTTTTCAATATTAAACAATAAATTCTTTCTTTTCGCTTATGATGACCCGAATAATGGCACTATAAATGTTGATATACAAGTATTGTAGTATTTGCTACGGTTTACTTTTACAAATTAAGATACTGTATGGACGTGATTTCTATAACAGATGTCGCAGGAATCTAATAAAAAAATGTTAAATATACCAACACAACAGGTGCGAAATTAGGTATATACTCTAATTACAAAATAGTAGGTACAATGTCTGTTCGCCGGAAGCCCCACTATGGTCAGTGGAGCGCTACGAGCTCGTTACCGACCCTCATTTGATGAATCCTGACTCATTTCCTCACAATTTTTTCCTTCTAAACTTAAAATCTCATTTGCTATAAATAATTTATCTCAGGTATGTTACAAAACATTGTAAAAAGCTTTACCGATTTTTGAGAATAGCATTCTTGACGAAATATTATTAAATAACGTACTTTTGTTTTGGAGGAGAATAATACCGTAGGGTACCCTACAATTCTCCTTTTGCTAAAAAAATATTGCTGGTTGTTGGCTGGTTTATATTCAAAATTATGAAATCGTATGTGAAACACCAGTTAAAAGCACTGGACTAAGCATAGTTCGTTACAAATTGCAGTTTATGTATGAAATTGTATTTTTTTGTGTAAAAAATATCAACTGTTTTAGTGAAATGTGATTTCTCAAGTTGCCACAATAATGCCGTTGTTAGTCAAGCAACAGTCTTTTTATTGAAGACTAGCTGCTCCCCGCGGTTTCACCCGCGTGGTGAAGGAAAATCGTTATATTTTGGATAATTCACACTATATCTTTATAAATTATAGTCTGTGTTATTTGATGTGTAAGCTGTATTATGTTTCATCAAAATCCATTCAGTAGTTTTTGCGTGAAAGAGTAACAAACTTACATCCATACTTCGATACATTCTTACAAACTTTCCTGTTTATATATTTATAATATTAGTAGGAAGTAGGGATAGTAGGATTAAAACTCGGTTATGACCTTTTGACACTGGCTAGAACTATAGAACGTGCGAAGCCTTATTTGACAAGAACAATACATTTCTTAGCAATACAAAATCAAATTCTGTAAGAAAGTAATATAAGAGTCATTACGCCGACAATGCACTAGTAAATTATATTTGAGTTACAACCGTGTTTTTTGTGACATTATTTAGGTGTCGCCGTAAAAAGCGAGACGTTTTTATCCTCTCTTGAGTCCATATTAGGAATTTTTAATTTCCGGTCAGTATTAATTGTGAGTTTCTTGGAATTAGTGCGGTCACGATCCTAATTACATAAAGGGACTAAGGTTCATGGTTAAAAATATTATGTATTAGAAAATTTCGGCCGCGGTTCGACATTGATGCTGAAAGACGCGTCTGTGGACATCATTTTCAGCGTCGGATGGACGTTGTAACAATGGTCACTTAGGATACATTTAAACACGCGTCAATTTTTCACGTGCCTTCTTTAGTATTGGACAAATTTGTTAAATATCGTCAAAAACGTGACGTATTTACATGAGTATTCCATTATCTATTTACGAGTACGTTGAGTATGCCAGTGCTCAAGAATGACTGCGGACGGGGCCTACGACTTACAGACAGAGATACCACTCTAGTGCATTTACATAATAAGCATTCGTGGGTTGCATACAACGTCACTACTGCCTAATTTTATTACAGAGGCTATTCTACGATCGAGATTTTGGATAGGGGATAGAATCGTAATCGAGATTTTAGATAGGTCATAGTATATCTATAGGTAATATCGATGGGTGGGTTTAGATCACACTAAAAGACAAATGAATTAAATATCTGATATAGGTAATATCATTCAATATTTATGAACATGAACTAGTTAAAATAATAATTGATACTTGATACATTATGCACATGATAATACTTGATTCATTATTATATATATAATAAAGTTCGGAATAAGATAAATAATAGAAATTCAAGTAAGAAATAAAGATATACCCTCAATATGAGGAAAATTAAGACATTAGTTTTAACTAAATAAATGGTTAAGAAAAATTAAGTACATGAAAACTTGTAGTTATCGTAATTTAACACTCGCTTAACGTGTAAAGAGTTTATATTATTTTTATATTATGAATGTAGTTTTGTAATTTTTTTCATAGTAATTGGTAGTCTGGAAGAAGCGATAAGATCACTCATTCTTCTTGTGTTGAATAATTATTGTATAAGTTTTCCTAATGAACAGTGAGGAGTTTTATATAAGGAAGAAAGTTAATAATTTTTATCAAAATCTACTTGCGGTTATGTCGGTATACACATATAGAAAGGCAGGTGAACGTAATAATATGTTTGTATACGCATAAAAAGTGCTCTATCTTTCGGTCCGTCCTTTGTTAAATAAATTAGTTTCGGTGTCTACCAAATTACGCCTTCAACCTATCTACATGTACAGCGCTTTGGATCTTGGCAGGAAAATATGCTCTACCTATTATTTCTTAGTGAATAAATTAACATACTTGGTTCGCTTAACAAAACGGCAGTTGAAACAATAGCAGATCATACATCATTGAAAAAAGCTTTTAGGAACACTAGTAGCCGAATACTATTTGTTTTCATTGATATATTCATGGTCGCACTGAAGATACAAGGCGCCGACAAACACGGTCCTTTTGAAATAACATCTTTTTAGAATTTCTAATGAGAGTGTATGGAAAATGTTACAAAATAACAAAGTTACAAGTCACGTACTGGCCACATAAAGTGAAACTGAATAATTGTTTAAAGGGATTTTGAATTTGGAAAACAAATAGCCATGTCATTTACGTATTAAATACATATATATAGATACCTTCACTTTGAATAATATCAAGCTAAGCAAATTATTCTTGTATTATGAACTATACAATGAACAATTCTGGTAAAGATTTCAGACTCCTAGGCCCTTTGCGTATTAGTATATCCATGTCGATACTTGGGAAAGTAGATGTTCACAAATGGCATCATATTACCCTTTTAGGGCTCCGTAAGCATTTTGTTTTTTTAGTTTATTTTTCCAATATTCTTATATTCATGTACATAAAAATATATTCGACTGTAGCACAGAAACCTCATGGTCTTATACGTGCCACAGAGAAGCGTGGCAAATACATAAAAGTTATTATACATAGTGACACATGGTGACACTTTGAAAATGAATTTACCCAATGTTATCTATCTATCTACAATATTATACAATTATAAACATGCCGTGTTTGTATATTGAATCTATTAAAAAAAACTGGAACTGGAATAGACTGTATAAACGATGGAGAACACGATGCAATTTTTTTTTATGTTTTGTCTTTTTGTTCGGGATTCACGTAAAAACTACTGTGCCTATTTCGATGCGGTTTTTGCTAATCGACAGCAAATTCTTAGACTATCTGCGCTACATGTTATCTTGGAATCCCGCGGCAATTTATCTGGGAATGATTTAAATGGCCAAATTAAAAAAATCGTATTTTTCACTGATCAATAGCAAATTTTATGTAACATAATGTGTGGATATTTTGTATCCCGGGAATTCCGCGAGAATTTCAAGTCAAACGTAGACAAAGTCGTGGGCATATCCTAGTTGTTATATAAACATAGGAGCAGGGGCAAGGAATTGTTATCATCTTTCAAGTGTTTATTTCTGATTTGATAATAATAAGCGGAATTATCAGGTTTTGTATGTTTGCCTGTTTATATATTATATCATAGTATTTTTTTTATATAAACTACTTCCTGGGTTTGTTTGGAAGCAAACCCAGACCCACCTGACAGTAAGTGTTTACCGTCACCATGGAAATCTGCAACACAAAGAGTGTCGATACGTTGCATAACCAATTCAGTCATTAAATATCTGTTTACACTTTTATTTACGCGTCCTATATTGTAACGCTTTGCCAAGACCGGAGACCGGAAGACCTTAGGAAGGTCATTCTACAGCTAGTAAACTTATGGCATAAAAGAGCTAGCTAGCGCTACGTACAGACGATGACAAGTGTCGAGGAAATGTGCATATACCCCCAATTATCTGGAAGTGATGCGGTAATAGAAAGGTGATATAGTATCAAATCAACTGATTTTTCATGAACGTAGAGAGCCGAGACTGTAAAGAGCAGAGACCGTAGAGAGCCGAGAACGTAGAGAGCCGAGATCGGAAAGAAAAGGGTTCTAGACCGTCTGTAAGTTCGGGATTGTCGACAATACTCGGCACTCAGCATTGTAAATGACCCTTAACAAATAAACTCTAGTAAACAAATTTAATCTTATTGTTGATTTAAGTTTCTTCTTATATGAAAATTATCAGTACATTTTGTGATAAAGGCGTATGTGATAAATTGCCTGTTTCATATGGCGTTCATTAGAAGCGTGCAAAATGCGCTCCGTCGCGCAGCGATAACTTTTCCGATAAGGGTTTTATTGCTTCAAATATTACTTATTTGTGTAGCCAATGTTTCTTTTTGTTTAAAAAATATATTACTTTGCGGGAAAACCTTATTCAGCCATACTTATATATAAATGTAATTCTTTTGACAGGATATTTCGTTATTTATTTTTAAATGCTTTAGAAATTAATCGATTATTATGAAATTTCGTATGATATTTATTGTCCCGAAAAATGGTATAGTCTCCACTTGATATGGATCAAAATTTAAATGAGTAAAGCCACGAGAAATGCTCTAGTAAGAAAATTATGATTATGTCATGCTATTACTTTGGTATATGAATAAATTTAGAAAGTATGTGGAGCAAATTTCTAATCATTCTACTTACAAAACTACAGATTCATCTTAGCACTGAACTGGACTATACCATCGTCGCAGAAAATAATTATATAACAAGAGCGATTGAAACATACGAGACAATATACTCATAAACAAAAGTAGTTATAATAGTAAATTATTGTACAGAGAGGTATCTGATTTAATTGTTTTGCATCGAGGTTAGTTTGGAGCTGCCAACGTCAGCAAGTTCGTCAGTAAAACTTCTAAAGCCGTATCATAGAATTTAGAACTACGCTAATCTGCAAACCGCCGCTAGAGAACTTGCATCCAGTGTAGACAGATTAAATCCAACTGCGTTTGTCAGATTATAAACTAGTATAAGTTTTTTATTATTCTTACAATTGAATAATTTACTTTAGTTGTTTCTAGTTCCTTACTTGTGTATTACTATAATTCCTTTTATTATATACATATGCCAGCGAGACTTCGGCTGTGTTGCCACAACGAGTGTTTGTTAGTGAATGGTAACAGAGAAAAAACCGTGACTGGAGTATCATCTATTTGCCTATGTTAGTCTATCTCATAGAAACGACGTCTTTCAACAGAATAAAAAGTACCCTAAGTCAGCACTATCTCGGGTCAACACCCGAGATATAGGCTAGCTTCGTGTCAAATATAATTTAAATCTGTTCAGTAGTTTTCACGTGATCTAACGGACAGCCAGACCGACAAAAATTCTAATATTGTCAGAATCTGTTGGTTCGAATTAAGTACCCCTGACTGTTCTCTTTTTTTTTTAATTCATTATATAAACTCAATCACTCTACAGATATAGATTTTATTATTATTGTATGGAATAAAATATTAAGGCCGAGTAGATATATAAATAATTTATATGAATAAAATTTATCACATATTTTTATAATTATGAGCTCATTTATGAATGTCAAAGAAGGAAGTGAGGTGTATAAGAATAAGCCTGAATGGCGCTCTATTGTCTGTGCCTACCCCGCAAGGGAACTGGCTTGAAGTTATGTATGTATGTATGTATGTACATGTTTTTATGTCTAATGGTAATTTATTATATACTTGACAGAAGCAATCTTTTTCAAGTATTTCATAAATATAACGGGTTTTATCTGCTCTTTTACTATCCGATACATTGTCGAAGATTGCAGCTGACTTGCATTGCCGCATGTTATTCACTTCTTTAATTAACTATCAAACCGGAGGCACTCTCGATTATAAGATGCGGCTACCCGGCTTTGTGTACCCTGCCTACCTGCCATTGAACTTGACATAACGAATTTTGATTAAACAAGCGAAAAACAACCTTATTACTCAGTAATACGCTTAATAGAAGGTTTGCCGACAAATTCTGGCGACTGCATGTCTCGAGTCTTGATACTGTTTTTATACGTGAACATTAAGCTCACACTATACTCTCGGACAATATTCGACAAGCACGCTGAAGCTAGTATTAATTTTATCAACATCAATAAAATTAAAATATATGTCTGTGATTACAAAATAAACCACAAAATTGAAGTGTAAACTTTTTACGATGACATATCGGTAATCACAAGTCAACCAGTTTTAGAATTTTTGTCTGTCTGTCTGACAGTTGGTCTCGAATAACCTCCGAAGAGGCTCAACGAATTTTAATAAAATTTTTAGAGATTCAAATAAAATAAATCTTAAATTTACGTGTTTTGTTTTGTTATTTTGTGGTTTACGGAAGATATTATTATAAATATTTGTAATATGCCGCGAACAAAATCGCAGGTAAAGCTAGGTTTTATGAATATGAATGAAAATCAACCGTCATAATTTACTTTTTAAAATCGACTCATTTTAAGAAACATAAGTATAAAGTTGATTTGTAGCGCGGCTTAAATTCCGCCGATTTTTGAAAATAATGTTACAACTTACCCATTGTTTTATTGTACACGTTTATGGCTGCTTACGGCCGAATCGTTAGCCAGGTGTTGCGGATTACGTCGACTACGATACGGGCACATTTGTATGTGTGAGGTATAAAACGACGGCCTGATGGGGAGAGGGGGCAGTCGAGCGAGAACCACGATCAAGGCGAGACGTGTCTACATTCGGAAATCTATTACTGACGGACTTTGCGCGTTGTTGAATTACGACCTTACGCATTACGTTTGGATTTGTTGTGTTCGGTTATACTTGTACCTGTGTTATATGTGTTTGTATAGTTCTAATAAACTCTATAATAATTCTTACGGCATTTTAGTTCGAGTCACGCAACTCGTAAAAATAACATAAAAATGTATTTACCATGACATATAAAATTCCTGCAAAAAAAATATATATTTAATATTTCAAAGCTTTTCAATTGGAGGAATGACGAAATGGACTTTTTCATTTCTCATTTTCTGAAAGTACGTTTGGAGTTCCCTGATCACAGAGTTGAAAACAGCACGTCCGTGGGAAATGATTCACCCTGCTGTCAAAAAATTTCAAAAACTATACGAATCATAGATAATAGATGCGACTCATGTCCCAACTTTTTTTATAGCCACTGTTAAATGTCGGCATAAATTGTAATAAAAAAATATCAAAAATGTTGTAACATCATTTTATACTTATAAATTACTTTTCACTAAATTATTATTTAATTTACATACGTTTGATCTAAATATTTACTATCATAAGTGATAAAAAAGTACTGGCTGGTAGATTACCACAGAAAAAGAAATTTACTAGACGTTTCATATGGCACATATGAAACGTTTAGTAGTGATGACGTAGTTCATCAAATTTATATATGAATTTAACGCCTGATTTTATTAGAGAAGTAGTTGTTTGTTTTAGTAATCAGTTTTATATTTACTTTTCTCATTTTCGTAATGAAAAGCAGAGTGTTAACTTCGGGTGAAAGGACTATTTAGGTACGCGAACTATTAGCACCCTCGTTACGCTCGTGAGCCAAACTATGTCTAGCCTAAATAAATCACTTTCACCTCTCATGTAACAATTTACTATTAAGTATTGGTTAAATGAAACATGATTATTAGTTTAGATACGGACGTGTAAAACGATAAATTACTGCTCTCATGCTAAGTAGACTTTTCCTCTATTATGTTTAATAGCTTGTCAGTGTTTATATTAGAACCTGTATTAAGTTCACTATTTAAATTATTGTATTTTATAACATCTAATAGAAGTTTCTCAACAACAAATTAATCTGTTTAAGATTTATTACAAGTAAATCAATTTTAAGTTTCGTTTGAATTTGAAAATTTCTTATTGTATTAAGAAGTTTGTTATTGTCTATTACTAGTTATTTCCATATAGCCGTGTCAGCTCAGTATTTAAAGTACACCTGGCTTATTCAGAATATGTGTGTTTGAATCCTGGTCGGGAACCGTGCACCAGTAAAGCAATTTTTCTGACCTATTATATATGTTCTTACAAAGAAGACGGTGAAGAAAAAAATCATCAGTAAACCTACATATCGAGATGAAGTATGAAGTTTCATACATTACCATTCCATACATACATACCTAGTTAGGAAATCGTCTTACACACTTGGAAGGTTACTGCTGTCCGTTCCCCTGCAAGGCGGAAGTCTGAGGGTTCCAACGGGACATTTATGGGCTGATAAATAATTATTAGCTATTATGGTATTTTAACCATGTCAATGTACGCTCTGCGTTATATTGAGCAACAGTAGTATAGAATAGAATAGAATAAAATAGAATATTCTTTATTGCACACAAGAAAATAATACACATGAGTTAACAATCGTATAACTAGTACAATCATAATAATAGATAATAGATTTCTTCCAGACAACCTTCTGGAGATAATTTCACATTTGTAAAATGGGACGGTATTCAGTGCGCATAGTTTAAAATGTATACAATCATATATACATATATTAATAGTAAATAAAAATACACATACATATTTATATGCAAATATATGTACACAGAGTTACATACACATACATAAATGACTGTTTACAAATTTAGATACTGATCTTTGAGGAGTTTATTAAAAGGTGTAAATGACTTTAATTATAAACAGAATATATATATTGTTACGAGTTGCAGGACTCGAATTAAAATGCCGTTGGAATGATTGTAGAGTTTATTAGAACTATACAAACACGTATAATACAGGTACCAATATAACCGAACGCAATAAGTCCAAACGTAATGCAGAAGATCGTAATTCAAATACACGCGAAAAGTCCGTCACTAAATAGATTACCGAATGTACACAAGTCTTGCTTCGTTTGTGGTTATCGCTTGACTGACTCATCTCTCAATTGGAACATTGCTGTATACTGCACAGATGCAATATGTCTGCCCGGCCGCGTGGACCGAATTTCCTAGAAACAGTCCGATACACCTGGCTAATGACTTTTTAACTTGTTGAATTTTTAAACACAAAGTAAACAAAAGAAGTCCAAATGCCGAAGGTAATAAAATGTGTTTTTACGGTATGCAGGTGTGAATCCACTTTTGTCGGCGTCTAGGTCGTAACAATATCATATAGTGATTATAAACAGAAAAAATATTCACTATCTCTTTGAGCTTCTAGGGTTTGCAATGGAATGAATTGATAAGTACTACATTACTGGAGAATTTCTAATTTATTGGTGTATAACAAAGAGATCGTATTCGCGAAATCACCCCACCCGGCATGAAGACTGCAGTTCAGGATGACTATGGAAGAGGCAGATGTTGTTGTATGATCGAATTATGTTGCTCATTTTGATTTTAGTTTCAGCGCATGTGGTGACTGAGTCGTATTAAACAATTATAAACAATTTGTCCGAAATAGAGTTGATGCAATCCAAGAGAGCACTAGAGGACATACGCATATGACGCGTCATCAAAATCGAACATAACAAGTCAAAATAAACAAGACAAACATTCCAATAGACAACAAACCAGATCAAAATACAAGAAATAAACTTTAATTTACATCAAATATGAATAATCAATACGTACCATAATGAAAAACAGTGCAAAAACTAAATAAAATTGTCATTATAGCTTATAACTCAATCAGAGGCAAACGAAGGCGAGTAAGGTTTTAGGAATTTTATAATTTTTCAACCATTACTGCGTTCCATAGGACGACAGGCGTCAGACGTTGACAAGTTAACGCTTCAAGAACATCGGATGGTACGAGATGAGAAAAATTCCTAAGATGCCTACAGGTCTATAACCACCCATACTAAGATACAAATGCGAAAGTAACTCTGTCAATTTGTTGGTTTTTTGCGATTAAAAGGCTGACGGGGTCTTAATATTTGGTAAAGAGATAGACTGCATCCTAAAGAAAGCAATAAGTCAGTTTTTTTTTCAATAATTCAAACTTGTAGAAGGTAAAATATGGATAAGGAATAAAAATGAACCTTTTTATGGAAAACTCAAATTAGGAATATGAAAATTTAAAAAGTTCTTGATAAGAAATAAACAAATACTTATTATATAAATACGTATATAGTTGGGCCGTTCTATAAAGTCACATTTGGCATTTGTCAAACTGATTTTAGCTGTTATGTGAACTATTAATGATGATACGATGAATAAATTGGAATCTATTTAAGAAGTCACACATTACCAAATCGATTTATATAAAACGATTTTTTATTTAATAAAAACATATTTACGTTTCGTTGCCTTTTTATCTTTAAAATGTAGTATACATCACTTAATTACGATTTATGATTAAACTTTTTAATTATACATTAATCTCCAGGTCACGTCACCAATATTTAAGAAAAAAAAATGTATTGACAAGCATAATGTTGTCATGTGTTTCGTTTGTAAAGAAATAAGATAGTTATGGTGTTTTAATTTAATATACATTATTTTGATATTGTTACAAAGTTAGTTCGTCAACTTCAAATATAGCTTCTTAGAACGTCAACTATATTTACGTCTCTAATTCACCAGTATAAAGGCGATTTTGTTCTGTTTATATGTTTTTTGTTCTATTTTTCTCCATTTGGAAATGAACTACTCTTCACGAGATTTGGCTTACTTATGTATATTTTTGAAAAACAGAGACGAATATAGGATAAGTAATTTTTATTCAAATGAATAGTCTTCTTGAGATACAAATGGGATGTTTACGAGAACTAAGTCGTGTGAAACGTTCTAGTACTGATACAAGTAATAATTTGAAGACTAGTTATTTTGTGTGTTTTTTATACTCCCTTTACGCTTTTGGGAAATAAACAAATTATCATGAAATTTGGTGTTTATGCATTTGTCCTATCGAGGTCAAAGACCTGCGGATAAATATGAGCGTTCTATTGCTATTTATTGTATTAATTATTCTTATATAAATCACTTGGGTCGAGATAGCATTATAAATGAAACACCAGATTACCACTGAAAATTAATAAGATAAGTTTCTCTTACAGAAGTAAACAGAGTTACAAACTTCATTTGTTGTAATTGCGGCCTATACCTAACCATTCAAACCAATTAAAATCAATGCACATACGAAAATTGTTTGTAGTACCACTTTCCAGACAAATAAAGTTATTGCTCTCAATTGCAACATTGAATGTTAGTATTGATTTGTAGTAGAAAACTTATCATCAATTATACATATTATAGTAGAAATTAAATTGAGATTGACAACACCATCTGTTCTGTTTAACTGATTCACACGAAATACGATCTCAATTGTAGTAGACTAAAAAAGCAAGAAATTCGAAATGAACTATTTAAGGTTAATAATTCATTACATAACTCTGAGTAAGGCAGGACTATTGTCTACCGAACGTATTCTACCGAAGCGCCGCGAACTATAATCAGACAAATGAAACACCTGACACTGACTTCGGGGCATGCACGAGTATAATTAATCATACAAGCTTCTGCATTTCTCCTTTTGATTACCATTGTATGTTTCTCAATGGGCCAAACCGTAGTGATGACTCAAACTCCAGATTTAATTTCAAATCACAATCAGCTTGACTCATTTTGTTTTATTTTGTTCTTAGTACAGGCGGCTTAATAAATATTTTAGTATAATGCACTCGTATGATCACTAATGCAATTGACTGTTGCTGTTGAGACTATCCAATTAGCTATTAAAATTAAAGATGTACATTTTGCACGTTTACCCGCTACTTAAGAATACAACAATTTTATACACTGGTTAATTGATCTTCAATTATCATCAATCGACACCTTGTGTTTTGTATATTATGTAGAAATGTTGGATTTAGAGATTAGACATTCTCATGTCAATATTTAGTCTTCTACTATGCTATAACCTTAGATCATATAAACGTCTATATCTCAATGGCTATAACGTTAAGATTGAAAGTTACACATTAGCGATTTGTATCATTTTCGAATAGGAATTATAATATAATGTGAAATTAATTAATTATATTAAGCTGTCTTTGTAAAGGTTTGATTTAAATATAATAAATACTAAAGCTGGAAAATATTACATATTATATAGAAGTTCCATAAAATAATTTATTTATATTATTGATATCATGCCACATGAGCCGTATAATAAGAGGGCTGACCTATGATCATGCGCATGACGGTCTTATCGTCAACAACAACTGAACTATTTTGTATTTATAATTGAATTTCTCTACAATAGGAACTGTTGGTATAATACAGATTCCATCAGTTAATCTACGAATAAAACGTCAGATTCGTCCAATTCCAGATCGGTCGCCCGGCTTTGCTGCATCATTGGTGAACTAATCATGTATCAGTCGAGATTAAAACAGGCCGGCCGGATCGCATCAAAGGCGGTATCATACTGTTATTTTGACTGATTGATCTCCTCTTACACAAAAAAGGCTGCATCGCTACCGAGATCGACAGTAGCTGAGAAAAAACAAATTAGTTGGCTAAACCTTTTCATAAAGCATTGTTATTATCACCACCTACCCCGTCTTATATGTATCGACAAACTACGTTTCGTACATCATTACAGGCGTTTTTGTTCCTCGCTTCCAACTGAAGGTCGAGAATCGTGCTTCGATCAACGCCGGAACAAAGTCGGGGTGGTCGGTCGGTAATCGCGGTTGTCGAAAGGCGAAAATCACGCTGCGCTTGCGACCTTGCGTTCGATACAAAAAACGCGATTTATTTTTTGGAGAAATGTTTTTCGGTGTCAGATGTAGCGGCTCGAGCTTTGATTGTCGAAATTCTCATATTTAGTTTTAATTGGTGGCTTTATCGAGTTTACATTTTACGGTCGGATTCGATGAGAGGTTAATAAGCGGCACTTTGAAAGGTATCTACGTTTTTTAGAGTTCCGCGTTAATAGGTAATAAGAATATGACTATGTCTGCGTTGTGGTGATTTTTATTAGGGTTGCGTATAGTTTACTGAGTAAAATTTATCCTTTAGGGGTTATAAATATGATGAATGTTCTGATTAAAATTTATAATTGGGCTTGATGATAAACCGTTTAAAGATTACATTTAGACAGTTGTGAGTCACCAATCCTATGAGATTTAGCAGTCGCCATTTGCAATAGTAGCTTAGAGACATTTGCCTCTGAAATAGGATCGTTCTGTGATCGGAATGTCATAACAATTCTTTACGGAACCGTTCATGGGGAATAAACGTAATGCGCTGTGCCCAATTTTTTATTGTTTAGGCAATAGCCGATATTGATTTCGGGTCTTTGATTCCAACGTATTATTGCTTGTTTTATTGGTACCTGGGAACATTGTAATTAACCATATCGGGCCTTTTTTCTCATCTTTCTGGATCCTTTCGTGTCTATTGACTATTATGGTTCGAGACTCACCTTGAAAGGCGTACGCGCCGAAAATTGGTCTCATATTGTTCATAGAAGACGTAGTTCCTGTGTAATCCATTTTTATGTTTTTAATTACAATCCGATAATCTTTCACTGCACTAATCTTCACAGCGTTCTTACAAAATTCCACGTTATTTTTCAAATCACTTAGTTTTTTTCTCCCACGCTCACATGAGTAGTAATCCACACTTATTTTACAGAAAAGTTATTATGTACAAGCTCAGTAAGCATTCCATTTTCACTGGTAACAAGTTTTAACGATACATATTAAATTTAACACAAATGCCGTACTGAGAAAGTGATATGTTCTCGTGCAGGGTGTAAGTGAATCAATTACAAAGTCGATGTAGGGATTGTGTATTATTTTTGGACCCTACTCATGGCGTTATTACAATAGCATTTCGCTCCACCTCTAACTCCCCCTACCACTTTTTATTTACCAGTAATAATAGTAAATCACCGGCAACAGTCACGTATGTGTACAACGTCAAAGGTCTCGCGTATAAGAAGGGTGTAGATTTATGTACTAACGTTTTACTACTACGCTGAATGTTTCCGGCGACTGTCTGCATAAAATAATCGTTACATGAAATGATTTTTGTTTACTATGCTCGTTTGATGTGTCGAAATACATTGGACGGAGATCGATGCTTTATTATCAATCTACGACTAGGTGTTGCAAATATCGTCATTACGCTAGGTACCGTGTACAATACGGTTACAAGTAAGAGGTTAATGTGTATGTTGTTTATGATCAAGGTATGTAGTTTTTTTCAGTGGTGTTATTGTGATATCGTGAGAAACTCGTAATATATCTTTCGAAGACTGTCCCGTTGCTGAAATAAATTTTATACAAATGTAGTGTTTCATTTTCATCATGCATATCACATATCAGTGGAATTTAGATGTCTTTAAGTCAGTGTGCATAAGTATTTTTAGGTAAGCGAGCACCATTCACACTTTGACACACCATAGACCACAAGGATAAATATTAGGCGAGATCGTACCTAAATGTGAGCCTATAGAGTAGTAAATAATATTTTTAAATAAGCTTTTCTTTAAGTGCGCTAAAAAGGAATAATTAAACTTTGAAGTATATCAAATCTATATTTTTTTATATTACTCTAGTTGTGCCCGCGACTAAGTCCGCGTGGATTTGTTTTTTCATAACCTTAATTTTAATAGTCGCCTAAGTTACTCTTTATAATATCAGCTATCTGCCAGTGAAAGTCCCGTCAAAACCGGTACAGCCGTTTTAGAGATTAGCTGGAACATCCAGACATACAGACAGACAGATTTAAAAAAATGCATTTTCGTATCTCCTGGTCCGAATTATCGCCCCTGATTTTTTTTACATTTTTGTACATTACAAACAGACAATACAATTTTATTTATCTGTATAGATGTAATACAATTTTATATATTTATTACATATCCACAGAAGCTTAACCTTCTCTCTCATCTTTTTTTATTGAAGATAACTGTCTAAATCCCTTTATATACTTACTTTCCTTTTTCATTCTCCTAACATCACAAAACAAATTTAACTTTCTTATTTTGTCGAGTGGTGATTTTAGTCACCCAACATTCGGATCTAGATGTAGATGGTCTAGATGTTTTAAAATATATACATTTCTTCATGTCATCAATACGTCACAATAGATCTTAGAAGGAATCTTTCCCATTTTTAATAAATTTACTTACTAATATTACTGTATGTACTTTTAATAACAAGCGCATACTGAAGCCACAAACCTGTTATTGTTTCTAATAAACTAGAGCATCGAGTCATAGTTTGCCCTGCAGCTGCTAGTTGCACCCTCACAATAGTATCGATAAAAAATCGTCATGCAAATTATCGACTTTTGTATCGATGTTATTGTTCGCAACGTGAGTTTGTACGCATGCGACTGTCCTGCGGATGCGATGTCTCGCGCGATTCGTTGCACGTTGCGTTCTTTGCCAAAATTCAAATAAAGAATCCGAACACAGCTGTCTATGACAGTATTTCCTTCTGTACAACGTGAAAATATTTATATTGTGTTTTTCTTAATTATAATATCCCTGTTGCATTTGGTATCCCAATGTCAGTATTAGTGACTGTTTCATGCAGATGTAGCGATGGGTTTAATGCGTTATTCGCGATGCGATGTTGTTATTAATTGTCAATGACCTTAAATATTGATACATACATCGTATGTATACAGTAATGAAGCTATTCATTAACGGCGTTATTTTTTGCTTGGCCATAGTCGATAACTATAACTTAATTAACTGTTTGACTATTTTTAACCTGTTAGACGCGACTTTCTTTCTGTGCTGATTTATAATTAATCTTAATGTCGTAGTGAATAAGGTTTTATATTCCCATTTTAGAGAAACCGACAATATAACTACCCACAACGCTTTTCTCAGGCTGATTCACGAGTTACACACTTCGTTAATATTGTTATGCTGGTTTCATTACAATGTTTCCTTTCAGTAACTTAGAGTTTCTACTACACTTGTTTTTAAGGGTATCAAAAGAAGCAGTAGTTAACATTAAAAACTATCTACCCATTTTACACTGTGTTAACCGATTTCGGTTAAAGTAAACGCTATGTATATACATGGTAAACAAATTACATATATTAAGTAGAATGTGAATTACACTTCGGTCAAAACGCTACCATAATAATGGTAGGAAGTGGGTTTTTCCGTCGTGTCGTATGTCGCTTCTCTTGCAAGCTCTGGATATTTTGTTTCTACTACAACCTACTGGTGCCTGGTGATTCCCATTTCTGTGGGCCTAGGTCTCTGTGATGTTTGTACTTTAAGGTTTATTGTATTTATATAATGAGTCCTTTGAAATGTCACGTCATGTCATTCGGTTATTAAATGGTGAAATTATCAATATGTATTTTATTCCGAATATTACAATGGCGACGAATCAAAATTTTATGGTTGGTATTGTGGACATTATTACACTTAAAAGAAGCATTTTGAGTAAATATGGCAGATGTCGGTTCGATTAAAGAGTTCTCAGTAAAAACGGGAAAATGGTCAATGTATGTGGAGAGACTGGAGACGTATTTTCTGGTAAATAAGACTCAAGATGATTTACGTTTACCGACTTTAATTACCGTTATCGGGGAGGAATGCTACGATATATTATCGCATTTAGCCAGCCCAAGGAAGCCGTCTCATTTAAAATATGATGAGGCAATTGCCATTTTAGGTAAGCATCTGCAACCAACTCCTTCTATACTGGCCGAAAGGTATACGTTTAGGCTACGAAGACAAAATGAAGGAGAAAGCTTGCTAGATTACGTAGCAGATTTAAAAAAACTTACACTAAAGTGCAAGTTTGACGCAAACCTATTTGAAAACCTTCGGGATCAGTTTTTTTGTGGCTTACGAAGTAACGTTTTAAGGCAACGCCTATTTGCGGAGGAAGACTGTTTAAGCTTTACTGATGCAGTAAAGATTGCAATTAGTTTCGAAGCTGCAGAACGGAATGCGGCGACTGTGACTTCAATCTCGAAGATATATGGGGAAAATGCAATAGATAATGACTTGCATGCCATCAGACAAAACGATATTCGCGGTTATAAGGAAACGGGTCATGTTCAAAGAGTATGTTCAAGGAAAGTCTACAAGGACCGAGACCAACTTAATAAGCCCAATTGTTATTACGGGCAAGTCCACTTGGAAGAAATAAAGGGTAACAACGAGGATCTTCATCAACTTCGTCCAAACAAATACCGAGCGGTACGACTACCTGTTATCATTGATGACCGAGTGATTATGATGGAGGTGGATAGGGGCACAGCGGTCTCTTGCATAAATACTGTAATATATGAAAGATATTTCCGAAGTGATAATCCATTGGAAAAAAATGAAATAATCCTGATCTTTTATGGTGGATCGAAGATCAGGCCGGTTGGAGTGATAAAGCCATTGGTAACTTATCGAGGCCTGACCAAGCGTTTAGAATTATTTGTAATAAAAGGTGGTACTACTTCTCTACTTGGCAGACATTGGCTGGCCGAGTTGGGAATGAAAATACCAAGTTTTAGTAATTTCCATAATGTGAAAGAGCCACAGATTCCTTATGATATAAATAATTTATTGTGTAGGTATAAGGAGCTGTTCAGTGGCGGGCTTGGTCGCTTCACAGGCGGCAAGGCAACATCACGCATCTGCGAGGGAGCGCAACCGGTGTTCCAACATGCTCGTCCCTTGCCTTTTGCGTTACGAGGTCGGGTTGAGGTCTAGCGCTAGGACATAACACTCCCCTAGTGGTATTACTAAACGGTGAAGGACTACGGCTTGGCCGGTTTCTTAGTTGACCGATATGTCTACATATCGAATTAAGTACCATCGCGGGTTAATACATTGTAGTCCCTACCTCCCAAACGATCAGAAACCCTACCTGGGGCCCATTTATCCCTACTCTGGAATTGTCTGTACCAGACTTTACCTCCCTTAGGTACCTGTCTAGCTACCCCACCTGCACCGTCAAATTAGCGTTGTTGCGCCTTAAAGACTCTGACTTCTCTATCAGGCCTGATAATATCCAAGCGTGTTCGGATTCTTCTACCTAATAATAATTGTGCTGGGCATTCACCGGTTGTTGAGTGCTCAACATTTCTATAATTTAACTGGAATGTACATAAGGATGTACCAACTTCTTGTTTGGACTGAATGGCCTCCTTTGAAAACGCAGTACGTACCTTGAAAAACGTAGTTAAGTTATAAATTGACAGATGCGCTAATAGAGGTAAATGTAAATTAAATGTAACTAGTTATTTCTTTGTAAGTGAATTGTAAACTCTTTTGAGAAATAAATGTCTTAAACCAAGTTTCGGATTTTACCTTTAGTTCATTCCCTTGTTCATTATTATTAGTTTCGTATTGTAACATTAGTTCATTCCCTTGTTCATTGATATTAATTTCGTATTTTACCTTTAGTTCATTCCTTTGTTCGTTAATATTAGTTTCGTATTCTTCTTTTAGTTTATTCCCTTGTTCATTGATATTAGTTACTTCATCTATCCTTTTAAGACTAAAAATAGAATAATGAATTTAATTGATTGGTATCTTTGGGTAAGATGCAAAAAGGCTAAATAAGTTACTTGGTTGGCTTTTAATATTAATCCGTTACAAGCAACATCCGTTGACCAATTTAGGTAGTAGATTGAATTATATGAGCTGAACTGTTAACTAAGCGTCTTAAGAGCTCTTCAAAGAATCTCATGTCCGCAGAGCTCCACGGTCAAAGCGCCTTAACAGCAAACAGAACAAACAAATATCCTCACTGAGGGTTAAGCAGGTTATTTGAGCAATATTTGCGCAGGTTGTTTATGAAGCACACTCTCAATAACAGATTAGTATGCTTCATGCTGTAATGTATATAATTTAAAAACATTAAATAATAAATAGAGCCGTCAACAGAATATCGTAACTTATGTAATTTATACTGTATCAAATTCAGAACAGCAGATATTGATAATAAGAAAAAGTCAATAAAATCATGGAAAAATAATACTGTAGAATATTAAATAATAATAATATTGCTCTGAATATTTCTGCAGATTTCTAGATTTCACGTACACGACTTGTTAATATATTCATGAAAGTACTGAATTAGCTCTGGTTTTTAGGATATTCACAGTGAATATGACCACAAAGTTGCACTTTCTCTATAGGTACCTGGTTTAGATTTCCTATTAATGTTGGAAATTTTATTGTGGAATGGGGAGAACACTTCCACCAGCCTAAAAGTGATGGAGTTAAGGTATTAGGGTAGATTTGTCGCTTTTTAGTGATAAGGCCGCCCGTTGTACTATCTTCTGTATTTTTCTACTTCTGTTTGTCTATGATTTGGTGCACAATAGAGTTACCTACCTATCTACCTAGGTAGGTAGGTAAGTAACTATATTGTACACCAAACCCATCTAGGTAGGTACCTAGATGGGACGATACATGATGGCAGTTTAAAGCTACTGGTTGGTACAAAAATAATTTCCATCAAAAAGAGAGGAAAAGCTTATAAAATCTGTTTTAGTTTTTCTCATGAAATTTTCTTTCTTCGTCAACAAGTGAAATCTGTAATAATATACACATTTATTCAGAAAAAAGTGCTTAAACAGTGTATACTCTTCGGCCAGGATTCAAATCTACGCCCTTCGAATGAAGTGAGAATTCTAAGTAACTACGACTTCTAAAATACATTAATTAAAGCAATAAAAAATAACTTAAAATATTCAAGACATATACGCTTTCTGCAGAACATCGAAATTATTCACAGTTCAATAAGTTTTCGAATAAAAACTTGAGTGGATATATTCATTGTGACACTCAGTCGGTGCCTTCGCGACTGCCACTCCAAGGGTCCCCAGACACCACTCGATTTTGTTGTGACACAAAACAAATGTGACAAAATGATACACGCCATTGGAACGTCAAGTTGATATATCCAATACATCTTCTAACAAAATCAAAAATGCTCATCCATTTTTTTCATAACACTTGTGTGAATGAAAGTAGTAAGAAAAAGCAGTGACTCGGCGTTTTTATATTTCAAGAAATTTACAAGTTTATTTAGGTGTGTTTTAAAATTAAAAAATAATAACAATTTAACTGCTGACTTCAGAGGCGAGTCTCTTAGAAACTCCTTGTCTTAAGATTATTTTTATAATATTACAGAACGTCGCAGCCTCATAAGAGCGTACCTACTTATGATGTTATAAGTACGTACAAGAAAATTGAGTTAAATAGCGCATTAGTTATTATTGTTTGAAAATTAATAATAATTGTTTCTATCATGATACTGTAAAAGTTACATGATATGTTATTTTAACGCCCGTTCTTTTATATATAAAAATAGTAGATTTTATTGTAATATCTGTCCGCTCTCCTATTGTTTACTATTTTCTATATTTAATTTCATTCGTTTCACAATTCATTCGCTATAGAAAGCTGTTTTTTTTAATTTTGTTATTCTTAGTTGTATGCTTGCTTGTGTTGTTTTTATTTACTTTGTGTTGCATCATTACGTATATTTGACAGTAGTGTTTTTAAATTTCAATTGTATTACAGCTTGTGCGAGAATTTATTAGCGTTCTTATTATAATAGAAGATGTTTGTATAGTAGATGGTTTTTTAAGTAAAAATACGGATTACCCTATATTTTATAACCTGCATATATTTTAAACATTGGCGTAGTTTACACCAGCACAAAATTGTGATAAGTCAGTAGTCTTATCGGTGCAGGAATGGAGAAAGAATACAATTTCCTGCGGCCGGGCGGCCTGTCGTAAGAGGCGACAAAACAACCCACAGCCAGGTGGTAGGGTATTTGCCCGACTGGATGACTACCACCCCTGGTCTAGAGCATGCCGCCATAACAACTGAGTTGTGTTCCGGCATTAGTGACCAGGTTCCAGTCTCCCTTAAGAGAGCAGCAGCACATTTGTAGCACCTTTGGTGTTGCAAATGTCCATAGGCAATGGTAACCTTTTTCCATCAAGTTGGCCGTCTGCCTGTCTGCTGAACTCTTGCGATAGAGAACAGGTAAGGTAAATTTGGCTGGGGAGTATCCACCTCTTAGACAGTTTATGTAATAACGTAAGAAATTACCGCGTTCTACTGGTGAAGGAAAACATTAAAAGAAAACGTGCACACCTCAGACGAATGAAATAGGCAGACTGAGTCTCGAGCTCTTAGATTGAAGCCGGCTAAAGGAAGCTGATTTTGAAACAGGAAGCCGATCGCGGCGCAGTGCGTTACGAGAACTTAGTATTAAATCACTGAATTAATACAGATAAAAGTGGAATAGTTTCTTGTTACTTTACTTAATAGTAATGTATTTATACTTAATAGTATACACGTGTTTTGCGTCTGTTTGGTATTTAACAAACACGTGTATACTACAAAGAAATTATTTTACGCACACAAGTAAATAAAATGCTCCAGCCTCCATTTCTATTGACGCTTTTATTCACGTAAGCTCCGTCTATATGTACTTTTATTCTTTCGTCTGAGGCCGCACACCAAAATTATCGATCTATGAAATTTATTATAGGATCTATACTCGTATTGACTGTTACATACAAATAGCGTGCATTAGTAAATAAAAATAGTGTTAAAGCAGCATTTAAAAAATAATGTTAACCATCGTTTTAGTGAAAACTGTGTCGAAATAAGCTAATTTTTATGCAACCGAAAAGCGGTTTGTACCGCGCCCGGATTAAAAAACGCACATTTTATTACATAAAATTTGCTATCGATCAGTGAAAAAATCAGATTAGAATTCGTTTTTCTTAACCTGGCCGGCTTAAATAATTCTTAGAAAAATTCCCTCCGGTTTCCCAGGATAGAAAGCAGCGCAGATTTTAAGTAAAAATTTGCAGTGGATCAGTGAAAACTGCATCGAAATCCGCCCCGTAGTTATTACGTGAATTCTGGACAAATAGACAAACAGAGATGAAATTTAAAAAAAGTGCGTCGTGTTCTCTATCGTTTATATAGTGTACACCAGTTGATTTTTTAAATAGATGTCGGTCAAACTAAGCTTTACATTATACTATGTATGTTCATTCGTTCTTATCGTGACATTCAATATAGAAAGTCTATTATTTTGTTTGACTATGTAGGCATAGCAAGCTGAACAATCGACCACTGCCTATTGTTCTTTTAAACTGTGTGCTCGTCAGGGCACTTGAAAGCTGGGCTGGGACCACTTTCACCCGTTCGCATGCAAATCTGGACTTGCCACGATTGCATTATGACCATTAGTGCACAACGCACACGTCAGACTATAATTCTTATCAAGACAGAAACACTTATAAATACTTAATCAATATAATCATATCTTTTCACACCAAAGAACTTTTAATGAACTTGTGAAGGAGTATTATAGAATAGAATAGAATATACTTTATTGCATAACATTAAGATACAATTCAAGAAGTTTAAGTACAGAAGACAATAGGCGGTCTTATCACTAAAAGCAATTTCTTCCAGACAACCTTAGGATGAATCAAAGAAAAATTGTGTAACATGTGGGTATTGCAATATAACTATAATAAAAAAAATATTATATATATAAAATTTTGTAATGGCAAGTATAAGACATAGAAATAAGACAAAAATATACATATCTATATATACTTATAAAAGAAAGTCGTGTTAGTTACACTATTTATAACTCAAGAACGGCTGTACCGACTTGGCTGAAAATGGGTGGGGAGGTAGCTTAGAACCAGAAGACGGACATAGAATACTTTTTATCCCGTTGGAACAGGTAGATGGCACTGAGATCGGATTCTAGAATCCTCCTAATCACCTGGAGCGATTTTGTTTTTGTATGTCTGAATGGGTCCCCGGATGGCTTAAATCCACAATTGGAACCGGTAGGTGGCGTTGGGATCGGGTCCCAGATTTTTATTTTTTCAGAGCAGGACAACGTCTGGCGGGGCCGCCAGTATTGATATATATATATATATATATATATATATATATATATATATATATATATATATATATATATATATATATATATATATATACACAATAATCATAGTAATAATGTATAGAATAACGTAAATATGGGATAGATGAAAATATTATGATTGACTTTAGAGCCCGAGGTAATAATCCTTCACGAGTCCGTATTATCTGTCATTAAATAACACAGGTTAGGGATGCACTTATAGTTATTGTTTTTATTTGTTTTTCTCTCTCTTTAATATACGTAAGTAAGTGTATTGCATTTTATTTATATCTTTTTAGTCTAATTTTTATATTTTGTTGTTGTATGTTATATTATGTATATATTTATTATAAGATACTAAATTTAGTAAAGTGATAATTATGTAACATATTATCTATTCAATGGTTATGTGAAAGAAATCGCTAATAGCGAGAAGACCATCTATTTATTGTATTGTACATATTTATTTCCGGTAAATTTATCTTTTAACACACAACAAAGCATACATTCACTCAATCAACAAAATTATTTGCTTCGTAACTAAACTAATTATTTTGAAGTGATAACTTCTTATGGGAGGGCAAACCGCTTCGTTACGTAACGCGTTACGGTGCCAGTCTGTCTGGCTTCCCTCTCTCACGCATACGGCAGCGGTAGGCAGGTATTTCGGTAATTAGATTAAAGAATTATACTAATAATGTACATACACAAAACTATATTCAAGAATTGTAACTAAGAATAACATATGTTTTATAATTAATATTTTTTTTATTAATAAATAACTTTTCCTTACATTATCATATTAATACACATAAAATTTAAGTAATAACCTAAGCTTGCTTTTCTCAAGTTAAACAATTTCAATATTAAATAGTTCAATATAGATTAGTTTAAGTTATCACTTCCTTCGGGCGTCCCGAGACGCAGACGTTTTTTATTTTAAGAGGGGCATATTTATTTTTTCTATATTTGAGCAGACAGGCTCATGATCTAGCTGATTAAAATTAGTAACCTTTGCCTATGGAAATTTGCACGGTACCACCGTACCTATGTACTGCCGGCCTCGAAGGAGTGAATGGAACCTGGCTAATAATTCTGGAACAGAACTTAAGTTTATTATAGCGCCATACTCTAAACCAGAGACAGGTAAATGCCGTACCACCTAGCTGTGAGTTCTTTGGAAGCCTTTTACAACAAACCATCCGACCGCAGGAATTCTTTATCCGTTCCTGTACTGGTAACACTAATTTCAGATTAATTCTATTATTTTGAGTTGAAATGTAAACCTCAGGGTAGGATACCTGTATCTACATATTTCTTCTTTCGTAGTAAAATTTATTTTCCAAGATAATTGCTTGACAGCATCATTTACTTTCTAGACCTTGTCATTATTTTAGTGTTATTAATTTATTCTTAACGCAGGAGACCATCACCTCATATCAAATTAAAACTCTATATTGATATATGTTCATAGAAATATGAAAGAAACTCAGTCGGTTTATTATTTCACAAATAAATGACTGAATATAAATGAAATTTGGTAGAGGGATACATTGTATCCCAAGATATGTAGGCTACATAGGCTGTATATGCTATATTGTTACTCAAAAAATAAAAAAATCTTGAAGGGATGAAATGGAGATGAAAATTTATATGAGTAATTCATAATTGCTCAAGACAATGCAAGGATATAAAATTTTATATTTAGATTTATGGTAAGAAATAAAGAAGTATCAGTAAGTATAAACAGAAATTGTTTGTTAGAAGACAAAAAATCAGCCGTGTGCGTTGCATATTACCAGCGCTGTATTTAAGCATACGTGTACTGTGTACATATGGTTATTTAAGTGGAAGGAAATAAAGGTAATGTTACATACGATTTCTAGGTTTGTAGAACTTTCACTTGTAGGCTGCACTGTAACTTTTTCAATAGGCAACCGCATATACAACTTAACAGTGGGACTGAGTTTTAGCATGGAAGGAGAATAAACACTTACTAGGTGTGACAATCACAGTACTTTAGCCTATTGCTTTCACGGTTAACTGTTTGTTAGTTAATATCGGTAATATCGATCCACTGTAATTAGAGTTGGAACAACATCTTTATTTACTGATCCTGCAAGCATTTGGTTAATTAAATCTGTCATGTCCTTCAGAAGAGTCTAACTAGATGTGCTGGGAGCTCCTCCCAACAAATATTTTAAGTGTTATGGGGTCAAGCCGTCTAGCCCACCGATTGAACCACTTCCGAAAGACGTAACACACGTAAAAAATAATTTTAGGGCTGAGATTATGCTCTCTTTTGTACCTACATAGTGAACTGGATCTAAGAGTTGGGTAACATACATATATTGTAATGCATACGTGTGCATATACGTGTAATAAGCAGACACTAATTGATTTAGATGTACATACATACATACATACATAACTTCACGCCAGTTCCCTTGCGGGGTAGGCACGAACAACAGAGCGCCATTTAGGCCCATTCTTACACACCTCACTTGCTTCTTTGACATTCATAACTCTTGTCATGCACACTCGTCTGTTCTTAAGGCTCCTGACATCACCCTCCGCTAGTACACGATCAATTTGATCATGGAAGGTGTGTCGTGGCCTTCCACGACTTCTGCATCCATCCACTTTTGCATTGTATATCTGTTTAGTCATTCTTTCATCATGCATTCTTTCCACATGCCCGAACCACCGGAGCATTCCTTTCCTTACCTTCACCCCGACACTCTCTTTCAGATCAACTCTCTTTCTTACTTCGGTGTTACGAACGCGGTCCGCGAGCGTCACTCCGCAGATTTTGCGCAGTGCTCGCATCTCAACCGCGTTTACTCTACTTTCATGCTCTCTCTTCCATACCCATACATGATTTAGATGTGCTTATAATATAATGTTTTAATGTAAAATTACACAATACACAAAAATACTTACTAATACACTCTTTCAATATTTTTTTACTGATTTGACCTAAAAATACGGCATAAATAAAATAAAACGTCATTCAAAAGCATTATTGATGTTTTTCTCTTTATCTATCTATATATTAATACGTGAAGCAAAAACACAGAAAAGACTTTGTATCCCTTTTTACGAATATTGCGCGGACGGAGGAGTATGAAATTTCGCACACTTATAGTTTATATAGAGAAGAAGCGACGAATGCTAATATTTTTAAACAATTATGCATAAAAAACACTACACATACTACCATGTATTTGACACACACACGCATATATACTCTCTTGTTTATTGTTAAAGTAAAATTAACAGTGTAGCCTTGGCGAAATCTGTGATTATAGAAGTATATATAGTCTTTGACAACAGAACCTTAATAATGTTCAAACTTATAATTTAAATTAATTATAATGGTCGAATTTCGACCACGGGTGAGCACTATAAATAATGCAAATTTGGTCAAAAGTAAAAATGTAGGATTTTAGAGTTACATTTTTCAATGGTGATTATGACCATTTATTTGATTATTTCTAGTAAAATCAAAATTGAAGAAATATGTGTATAATAAAAGCATCTTTAAAATTGACGCGAACATAGTTGTCAAAACAGTTTGAATAGTGGTCGTACAACCACGACCTTTCTCAACATAGTTAAATGTCATCTGCACAGATAATAAAATATGAGCATGTTAATTTCCGTCATTAACTCAGACTAAAGCTCAGAGGAGGCCGACACGAAAAAAGTGGAAAAAAATGTGTGATCGCTGCCGCAGCCACTATGTTTGTGGAAACAAGTCAAATGTGTTAAATATGGAACGCTGAACGGAACTGACTTAGCTCCAAATACTAGATATGACAAATAAATCGGAGGTCCTTATTATGATCATTTTTAAAGTATTGTTTTCAGTGAGTAGAAAAATAATGATTACGAATTCAATCATTTTTATTAATATGTTTACTTACTACTTACGTAACAACTATATTTTATGACAATTTTAAAGTTATTCGAAACGACGGAATAAAATTCAAATAAAATGCCGTGCTTAAAGCCGTTAACACGTAGTTTTAATTATATGACAATTTTTTTATTCAATATATTGAAATAAATGAAGTATATTTATTATATATAACATGTACAGGTAATAGTAAAATGCAACATAACTATATATATGTCATTTTCTTTAATTATTAAAACACTAGAACGCTGTGGCTTTGCTCGCGTAAATTCTAAAACCAGCGTCCCACAGAAACAAATTTTATTTTCCAAGAAAAACGTATCTTTTATTCAAGCCTATTACCGAAAGTACATATATAATAATACACATAATATAAGAATGTACCAACAAACATCCAAACTTATAATAAATACATATACACATTAATATGGATTACCGTACCTCTTAGTTATTCAAATAATAATTGTATTAATAGCTAATAGTGGGTATTATACTAAAAACAACTTTAGCTTGAAAAAATGACGATAGATGCTTTGATCGATCAATTAAGATCTGAATTATTTTAGAAGATAATAACAATTAAAACATCGGCATCTGAATAATAATTATTATGTAAAACATATTTTAACGACTGCACAGTTTGCGAATTATAAATTGGTTTTGGCAGATTTTAGTCAATTATCTGAGGTGGCGGACACCGCGCGCGTGAATCGAATTTGTGTCGCTTCCACGAATGTTATTTCCATGTACACACATTAACTCATTTAATTCACCCTAAAGTAGATTGGCCTTTCCTTGCCATAATGTGCTCTAAGGGCCCCCGCGCACTAGGCAGCCTGTCTGATGCAGCTAGTTTACGGCAGCCATTCCGATGTACAATATAATAGTTTATCGGATGTCACGCACTAGACTGCCAGAATATTTGGCTGAAGCAGTCATTAGAATACTCATGATTACAAGGCAGCTAATAGGGATGCGAATGGTCATATCATAAATTTTTGTAACAGCATGCTAATTTATGACGTCATAAGTTTACCCGTATGTAAAATACATCAAGTAACTCGTTAACTATTATTTAAACAGCAATCAAAATTATTTCTATCGTGTTATTATAAAGGTAAGATGATGTTATTTTAACGTCTGTTCCTTTATATGTAAACTAGCTTGCCTAACAGACGTTAGAATAACCTAAATAAAATAAAAAATAGAATCCGAATGCAGCGCTTCCTACTAGTACAATTGTGAATGTAAGCTATTCCGGGATCCAATTAAACACACAAAAGATTTCATCGAAATCGGGCCAACCATTTAGGATCTATTCAGTGACATACACAGGAGTACATTTTTTAAAAATAATTATATAAAGATAATAATGTTAGAATTCATTGTAACATATATCCACATACCTATTGACTGTGTTAAAACTGGCTGCTTAATATTTCGGCTGCCGCCACCTAGCTGCCTCAGCTAGGCTGGCTAGTGTGTGAGGGCCTTAATACGTGGCCACATGTCTTCAAGGGCGGTCTAATGCCGCTGTTGCATGAAACGTCATTACTACTTTTCGTAACGGTTCATTACAATATCTCATAGTGACGTAGAAAAATTTTACATGTCATTTGGACATTATTTTTATGAGTGTTTGTTTTTCACACAGGGCGGGCCCTTTTCACACGCCGCGTTAAATTACCGTGTTTTCTATATAAGACCGATTTTAATCTATATTTTAGAGATTTGCAATAAAGAATATATGCGTAGTTATAGTCATGGAAGAACTGTATCAGAAATTATAATCTAAAACATCAACTCTGAAAAGCTGCTATCTTTTATGGCTTAAGAACGTCATAAGTGATTCTTCTCTCGCTTTGACATATTGTTTTGTGAAACATACTTTGGAGACTAAATGAATCTAGTATTGAAATTCGGTCAAAAATAAGTTTATTTTTATTTTTTATGATGATATAATAAAACGTATTAATAGCAACCGTACTTACTTAATAATAATTTTATTATAAAATTGCGGCAAGGGATTAAAAGAAGGAAACAAAAAAAATATACCCACTCGATTTCATATAAAACTGAAATATGAATAAACCAAGTAAAACGAGTTAAAAAAATACTAAATGACCTTATATATTGTAATAAGACAATAAAGTATATCTACAAATATTTTGAGAATTTTAACATTCGCAAAACAATATAAAGACAATCTAAAAAAAAAACTGGTTGGAATTTTCTTTGAAGTTTTTCTGGGTAAATATAACGCTACAGTATGTACGAAATGCCACAAATATTAGTGTGCAGTGTAATATGTATAAATGATGTGTGCCTATAAATTATATCCCCGGAACAGAATGTGGCGTCTCGAATTGAACTAATTACCGGACGGGCCCACAGACCTGCTGTGACATGTGGCCTGTATTACTACAAACGACGTTTGACTTTATTTTAATGGAAAACAACACACCTCATTTTTTTTATAAATCACGCGAGCCACGTGATGTTTCTTGGGCGGTGCAGTTGTACAAAATAGCCGACTTATGTTTTGAATGTTTTGCGGGAGTTTATGCTTTAGAAAATTGGTCAGTCTTATTCTAAATGCCTTAAAAGTTTCACATACGCTCACTGGTTTCCTTATTTGGTTAAGTGGCTACGGAACCATAGGAAGGATTTCATGGGAAATATCTTATATCTCAAAAAGGATAATATTATTAACAGTCTTACTGCAATCGGTAGTTAAATAGGAATTGCAGATGAGATGTATGCACAGGGTTAATTGTATTAAAACTTGTTACATAACTTTACAGTACTGTTTATATATAAGCGAAATTGAACATTTTGTAGCAAGGTTTATATTTTACATACTATAGAAAAGAAATAGAAAAATACAGAAGATATTTTCCCGTATACTACAACCTTCTGCTATTTCTGCAGCGGGCAGGTACCGCAACTCGAAAACGTAGCACCTTTTTTACTAGAACAAGTCTACGCCATCTAGTCTAGCTCCTGTAGGAAGTATCTAACTAACTTCTTGACGTTACCGAAGATCTAATGGATACATGCATAATAGAGTATATTTAGGAAACGTTAAACTGCAAAATTGTATACAAATTACAAATTTAATCCAATCCGTGTACAATCACATTCTAAAACCTTTTTTGTCTTTCAACAGCAATTAGCGAAGTCGCGTGTCGGCGTCAACGCATCCGCGTTAATAATTTATCGTCGCCGCAGACCACCAACCGCCCCTCATTAGTGGCCTGTGGCCTCAGCAAAAACTAAACATTTTATTTTCGCACTATGACTCACTCGTCTCCAATCAAATCTTACGAGCTGCGATTTAAAACAATATCTCACTGAAGCATGTACAATGTTCGCATAGTTAAAGCAAGAATTAATTGTTAGATCATAAACTTGATATTGCTTTGCAATACCGAATCGTCCGTCATACAAACCTGTTTCTTGTATTTTCATATCTACTTTCAAGAGGTTCCAGGAATACCGTTTTTATGATTCGATAAGTGTGGCTTGTATTTGAGCGACACAAGCAAGATCTGCATGTCACGGAGATGAATATGTTGTGATGGACTTATGGAGTCACGCGGAAGTCTTCATGGCTGTAAGATAGCAGACAAACTGCAAGAGAATCGCTTATACTAGTGCGGCCATGTTTTACGGAGATCAGCTAATTATGTATGTATAGTCAATGTGGGAAAGTCCGTCAGTGGGGGAACTCCGTCCATCTGTCGTTATTTCCGTGTTTCAATTGCTATGACGACAACAAATCGATTAGTAAAGCTATGATACCATTTAACTCTGTTCGAATTGTAGTTGGCGTTAATTTGCGTTTAAAAAAGGTATAAAATGAGAGATGTAGGAACTTACCCCGTTGACGGACTGGCCTACCTTGACAATATATAAGAAAAATCTAGCCATGCTGCTTTTGCCAGATCCCGGTCGAAGTGGTAGTACTAAGAGATGTTAGCTTGACGTGAAAGATAACATGCGTACCGAGGTCTCAAAATGGGGGATGTAGAAGATCGTGCAAAGTGGAGAAGAAAAGGAAGGAAAGTGGACCCTGGGCCTAACGCAACCGGGATTTAACGCTCTTTTGATGATAATGAGTCAGTTTTGTATGTCAAAGTTGTTTATACGCGGAGGCTATTACAATTAGAAGTATATTATTGAAATGTAATAGAATAATATTTTCTTAAGTTGTCGCGACTTGTATACATAATAAAACTACGTTTTAAGCGCGGTAATTTTATTTGATTTTGGTTCTTCCGACGTTTCGGCCACTTTTCAGAGGCCGTGATCACGGAAGATAAAGATGTCAAGTGTCAACGAGTATTGTTAAAGTTTTATTTAGCCTACCGCCAACTTGTTTATTTATTTATTACACACACACATATATATATATATATATATATATATATATATATATATATATATATATATATATATAAAACAGAAGCGACTCTCAGAAGGGTCTCTTTTGTTTTTTTATAGTTCGAGTACAGCAGATGGGCTAATGGCCATCTAATGGAAAGCGGTTACCGTCGCCTATGAACGTTTGTGGCATCAAAGATGTTACCAATGCGCTGCCCACCATAAAGAAGCTTTACGACACCCTTTTTGAAATACTCTTCCTATCATTGTGTGCAGATGATTCTAAAACTTAAATATTTATAAATACTTTATACTGCCTACACACACAAATCTTGCAAAGCCATAATTTAACTTATCACCGGCGAGTAAATGTCATTGTGCAAAAGCTGTGACTTTGTACACAGATAAAGCGAATTGATATTTTTTGTCCTAATAAATAAAATGGGTTACTGAAAAAAGTATTAAATGAGTAAATACAGACGTGGCGTCGTGTGCGGCCCATCAACGCATAGTTTCAGCGGCGTCTTTGGTGAGCAATGGGCCCTGAAGCGTGCGCGCACCGATTTCAGCGCGCGTTTCACGCCTTTTTTGTGCGGCCTGCGCCTGCGCATCGTTCGTATGAAGATTTTAAATGGCGCATAAAGTGTCAACTCTTAGCCTAATTGCAATAGTAATGTAAACACTCATTGGCAATTTAAGTAATTTTACGGAAGTTTTAATTGTCTGGAGAAGATTTTATTAATTTGAATGGAGTATAATTACCTAAGATAAGTACAAGATCAATTAATTATCTAAACCGTTGCCAGTCTTGTAGGTATGTTATCTATATAAGTGAACTAGTTTCAGTATCCCATATGACATAATGGGCTATAAGTAGATTATGGAGGAAATTTGACAATACATATTATATTAATTATAGAAAATTAACATAATAAAGACATTAAATACTAATCTAAACTGTTTTAAAAAGTAAATATTACCTACTGACAATAAAGCTATACCTAAATAAAAAAAAATTGACTCCAAGCTACTGTCATTTGTTGGTAATGTTCCCAGCGTTATCACGTTGGATAGCTATGCGAATTATTTGGCCAAAATTATTTTAAGCTATTTTATGTTATAAATTTTTTGATTTGTATAATAGAGATACAAACTGTGTAATGAGGATTTCTTTAAAGAGCTGTTTAAGCTGATGCCTGCCTACGTTATCGTTCTACCACCGTACATGATGGCCACTCTTTTATGTTATACGTTTGCAAAGAATTTTCCAGACCGCTATGTCTAATATGGAGTTCTTTAAACAGGACGTAAACAGGTTCTTAATCCAAACAGCATGGCAGTTCCTTTAGCTACGGTGACCACTTGCCAACAGATGGACAGTCTGTCTGGCCCATGGGGAAGGGAGGTTTATTAACTCTATCGAGACTTTTCAAGGCGATTGAAAGAACTCTTTATGACTGGCCTGTAATTAGCGTTGCAATACAACATGAAAAAGCGGCTAGCATTTTGGCAATGCCCCCTACATATTTTTTTACATGTACTTAGATGTGTTTGCTGCTGGTATTTGAATTTTAAGTTTTCTTATTGCACAATAAAATACAATAATATTTATTGTACACCAACATGACAGAAAAAGTACACGATAAACTTAAATACTATAAGATAATTCAATAGGCAGTCTTATTACTTAAAGTAATCCCTTTAGATGGACTAGGTCTAATTGCAAAGATAACGTTAGCGTGTAGATGAACTAAATAGTTATAAAAATATATACTTACACACCCACACACACGCGCGCGCGCGCACACACACACACACGCACACACACACACGCGCACGCACACACACACACACACACACACACACATATATATATACACACACACACATATATATATATATGTATATATATATACATACATACAAGACAAGCCATAAACACGTTATTAGAATTATAATTATATATTGTAGTTTAAATCAAAACTATAGTCGAATGAAAAGCTTTTGTAGAAACATCGTTTGTAGGAACTAAGCGAAATTAATTATCAATTTACTCTTTGACAAAGACTGCTATAGAACTGTTGATTAACAAGTAAATTCTAAACTTAGAGTTGTTTAGTTCTTGTTATACGATATTTAAGTACAGGTAAGCGGGTTGGTAACAAAATTAATAAGGGTTTCTTAAACCGCAAGACCGATGAAGCGTTGGTTGGTTTTTAATTAAAACGTTGGTAAACACTCAAGGCTGTCGTGTTAATGAGTCGACGATTTCTGCCTGTTTCATTATTGTATTTGTTTTATATTTAACTTGTTAAGGGTTGTGTACATTGGTGGTTTTTTAATTACTTTACAGGTATAAAGATGAGTATACTTTCAGCAAGCGCTTTAATTAATGGAAAGGAAATTCGGTGATTTTTGTTGCTTTTTATTTTATGCGAGCCATTATCTATTTAAAGATGGAATCCTACAACTAATAGGTACACATTTAGAATTGTTATTAAATAGCGAATTATAATCGAATAATATTGTTACGAGTTGCAGGACTCGAATTAAAATGCCGTTGGAATTATTATAGAATTTATTAGAACCAAACAAACACGTATAACACAAGTACAAATATAACTGAACACAACCAGTCCAAACGTAATACACGATTCAATAACACGCGCAAAGTCCGTCACTAACGTCTTGCGTCGCTTGTGGCTATTGCTAGACTGCCGATCTTTCCATTGGGCTATTACTTTATACTGCACCGACACAATATGGTTGCCCGACCGTGTAGACCGAATTTACTTAGAATCAGTTCGACACACCTGGCTAATGACTGCCATAAAAGATTACAATGCACAATGGGCTGTTTTCTAATTACAAATTTTAAACAAAAGAAGTTTAAATGGGGAAAAGTAATAAAGTGTGCTTTTGTGGTGTGGAGGTGAGAATCTACTTTTGTCGGCGTGTAAGTCGTAACAATATGTTAATTACGTAACACGCAGATATATAGTATACTATATATAATACTAGTCTTTAGAAAAGCTATGGCTTAGACATTGCTAGGCTCCCGAAGTACTGATCCGCAATAGTCAACATTACGCTGCTTCCCTATATTATTTAAATAGTTATTTGTTTGTAGCGTGTAGATAAGTATATAATAATATTTAGCAACTAAGCACACTTGATTTATAAGGAAAATTGTATTAAATTAACGAGACAGACTAAATCTAGCCGTTTTGAAATAACACGGTCTTATTCTTTCCAAGACAGTATCCCAATATTAGAGCTCGCACTAGGTATTATGGCTGGTATACGACAAATGGCGATATTTTTACAATATATGTATTCTGAAACCACAGTATAATATAACTTTGGACAGCAATTTATAAACAATTACATACTTATCAAGGATGTTAATGGTTAAGTCAAGTGGATAAAATATACCGATTTTAAATTTTGTATTTTACACCTCATTGCAAGAGTTTATTAATTAAGAGAATGCAGTTGTTTTACTATAAATAAGTATATCAGTTTTATTGCTAGTAAGAACTGGATGAGGAATTGAAAGACCAGGATACGTGCCGCCAACTTGAAAATGACGAAGTAAAAATCATAAAAGTCTTAAGTCTTAAAAATATTGGTGATCTTTTGGCTGGACCACAGTCTCAGTTTCGATTCCAGGCCATAATAAATATCGTAAAAAAACTTCAGTTCGTAAAAAATTTCGTAAGCAATTAAATGACCACAATGATCATCTAAATTGACTACACTTTTAAGGGCTGTATACATTATTGTAAGTTAAAGCAATTATAGTACCCCTGCAGCACCTTCGTTAATGTCAGTATTAGCGACTATGTCCCAATATGTCTTATTCATAGCGTTAAAAAATAATGCATTAACGATTAGCTGTTTGTGAAGTTTACCGCTATCACGTGGTTCATCAGGTCATGTTTACGTCTTTAAGAATATCGCATCCCATCTAACACATTAAAACCTTGGTTACATAATGATAGTGTAATTATTGGTGCGTTAGTTAAAGTATTACGGCGCAGATTTAGGAAAGACATAATGGACTAAATCAGTCTCAAGTGCAATGCCCCTTATTAACTGACTATGCAAAAACCCTGAAATGTGGCAGAAGGTTTACTCTAAGCCGTTTAGGAAACCGCGGCCTTGTCCTGTACCAAATGTCAAATGACACGTTCACTTAATTAAAAATATTAATTAAAGTTTTTTAATTAGGCTCTATGCTTTTGTGTTACTGTAAATTGCGACATGATTAATTACAATATTTCATTGGTTCTTATTAACATAGACAAATTGATTGAATGTTAAAGAGCCGTGTAATTCGCATTGTGTACTCATTTTTGGATTTCGTCTAATTAATCATTTTTAATTTTGTTCGAATACATATAAAGGAAATAAGCATTAACTCTTTCAAGAGTCTGTCGTCAGCCAATCGCTGCTGGACGTAGAATTCCCTAAGTCACCGCCACTCATCCCTGTCCTCCGGCTTCCTCATGCAGCGCCTACCGGCGACCTTACGCTAGGCGTCCGGCTGGAGGGTGTCCGACACTGTTTATCGCGTGGGGGTCCCCACTCCAGGACTCGTCTGCTCCATCGGCCATCGGTCTTTTTTTTACTGCAGGAGTTCAGCAGACAGGTAGACGGCCCACTTGATGGAAAGCGGTTACCATCGCCTATGGACATTTGCAACACCAAAGGTGCTACAAATGCGCTGCTGCTCTCTTAAGGGAGACTGGAACCTGGTCGCTAATGCCGCAACACAACTCAAGGTTGTTATGGCGGCATACTAGACCTGGAGTGGTAGCCATCCAGTCGGGCAAATATCCTACCATCTGGTTGTGGGTTGTTTTGTCGCCTCTTACGAGAGGCCCCCTGACCGCAGGAAATTGTATTCTTTCTCCGTTCCTGCACGGATTACGATCTTGCGGCTGACGTGACCGGATCTTTGCCACTTCAACTTGCTAATTTTGCGAACTATGTCGGTTACCTTGGTTCTTTCAAGATACGACTTAGAAAATTATTATTGACCAAATGTTATAGTATTCAAAATTTTTTAAATGACAAAAGAGCCGAATACGCTTTCATAAATTCTTGGGCCCAGAATGTTAAAAGATGGAGTGATTTTAAGATTCCTTTTTATTTTGTTGATATTTTTTGTAGTGGGGTTAGTTATTTTGAATGAATTAATCGTTTGGTATAAGTATTTTCATATTATTAATTTTTGAAATTCATTCACATATATCAATTATGGTAATCGATACCTTTTTTTATTTGTAACCTTCTTTTTAAAGTTTTTCGTGTCCCAGATAGAATGTAGAGCTGATGTTTTCCATTTTGTATTAGAAATACGCTTTTTGAAAGCTATATATCAACTCATTTACATTTTTGTGGCCCAAAAGCCCCACCTCCTTTTAAATTTTGACTGTTTTAAAACAATTTTATTTTATTTATACAATTTCTATCTGCTTGTAATCTATACTAATATTATAAAGAGGTAAAGTTCGTGACGTTGTAGGGGGTAATCTCTGGATCTACTAAACCGATTTTAAAAATTCTTTTACTTTTCGAAAGCTACGTTAACAAGGAGTATTATAGGCTATATAACATGACGCTATATACCACGGGAGCGGGACAGAGGGAGGTGAAACCGCGCCGGGCCGCTGGTACGAGTATAAATCTATGTATGTTATCTACATAGATGTATTACATATAGCGTACTATCTGTTCTTGTAAGTTTTCTACGTCAAAAATGGCAAGGCATTGTTACTGCACTAAAATTTGTTAACTGTAAGATCTTATAAATTATATCATATCTTGGTTGATTGGGACCTCTCATCGATAACTGTCTATGTTTGGGATCGAATGTTAACTTAGGGTGAAACCTTTGCTTTATCAACAGGAAGACGGATGGTGGCAACCGAATCAACTGAGTTACTTTTTAGGAGATCGTAGACAATTGGGTAATTGACCCATATTAGAATGATTTTATCCCTGCAGAAACGGAGAACGAATACAACTTTCTGCGGCCGAGCGGCTTGTCGTAATAGGCGACAAAAAAACCCACAGCCAGGTGGTAGCATATTTGTCCGTCTGGATGGCTATCACCCCTACTCTAAAGTATGCCGCCATAACAACATTAGTGGCCAGATTCCAGTCCCCCTTTACACAGTGGCAGCACATTGGTAGCTTCTTTAGTGTTACAAATGTCCATAAGTGATGATAACCACTTTCCATGAGGTGGCCATCTGCTTGCCCGATGTACTCATGTAATAAAAAAATGAACTAAAATAGTATTCACATAAAAGAGCATGCGTCAAAACATCTTGTTATCATCTTAATTTCAATAGTTTATTATAGAAATAATTTTAATTATAGTTTAAACAATAATACGCTATTTGACTCGTTAAAATTGTTTTGTGCGATGATAAAAAGCATCTCAGTTGATTTGACTGTCAAAATATCCAATTGAGCTATAACGGAAGCCTCCTGAAATTATCATCGTCTATCTGTAGTTCATCGGGAATTCTGCTTAATTATTCATTTATTTATATACATTTGCCACAGTATTTTTTTAAAATCACAAACCACTGGGTCTGTATGAATGAAACTTGGTAAGCATGTATATCACTGTGATTATAAAATTGACGCTAAATTGCCATTTAAGATCTGTTAGCGGAAATTATATTAATTTTCAAATAAGAGCTTATCTAACCTACTTATTTAAAATCCTAAATTCAAAATACAGAGAAGAAACGTACACTTAGATAAACTTGCAATTTTAATTCCTAAAATGTTGTTGAAATCCATTGAGGTTGTTAGAACTAAACTTTCAGACAAGCTGACAGATAAAAATTCTTAACACGATTGTTTATAATTAAGCATCTTATAACAGTTTTCATTTTAATTTGGTAATTTATTCTCGAATCATAGATAAATACTTCAATTTTATTTATTGATATAGATAAAAGAAGTAATTTAGTTACATTGAATAAATCTTAAATAGGCATTTGTAGAAGCCGTGTTAGCAACGCGTCCCAAACTTCAAAGAGCGCGGTTTCAACTCTTGGCATCCTGCGTAATTTTGTGCATAGGGATTGTTATGAATACCAAGTGCTAACGGTGAAGGAACACATCGTGATGAAGCACATCAAGATAATGATGACTTGTGTATTTGTCTACGAAGTTTGAATTTGCCACCCCCTGAATTGACCACCCACCCGGGGCATTAGCCCCGGCTTGCCCCCTCCCCCAGATCCGACCCTGCATCCGATGTGTCAAACCCGATAACCCGCCTTGGACAAGCGTGACGGGTATACTATCTGTTCCCCTATGCCCTATGAAAATGGGCGTCCCGAGCCCAGCAGTAGTATGTTTATGGGCTGTTATTATTAAGACATTATTACTACGGAGTTTTAGGCCGCTTATTCTGTTCAAAACAGCGATGATACTTTGCTAAACGATAAAGTGCATTAATTAGATTATGAAGCAAATTAAATTTTAAACATCTTGGAGTCCTTCATCAGAAGTTGTTTGAATAAAACTTTTGAAATTGAATTTTAGTTCATTCGACACAGCAGGTTCAGCGGATAGAAATCAGAACTTTTGTTATTCAATTAGCGGACCTGATTCATATTTCATCTAGTTTACAACTTAGACTGCTACAGGCGGTGATTACAAATAAAGTAGGTTAGTTTAAAAAAAATATTGTAATGATTTAAGACACTGTGTAAAGTTCGTAATAAACTTATTTCGTGTTATTTATTCATCAGTTCTGTATGAAAATCTGAACATTTTATATTATAAAGTGTTAGTGCGGGATTTATATGACAAAACACATAGAACAGGAAAAAGTATTTAATCGAATTCCGGACAAATAATGTTGATCTAAAATACACTAAATTATTAACTATAAGTTATAATTCTCGCACAATAATTAGCGACTAAAGCTGAAGTAAAAATAATCGTTCGTTTTTTTTGTGCAGGATCCAGCCGAATAGTCGCAGATGGCTGTTTCAGCGATACCGGGCTTGGTGGGCTTTCCGACTCCGTGAGAACGGAGGAGTTCAGCCCGGAAGCAGCGGAACCTCCTGTGAGGTTCGAGCTCGGCTCGACCGCTGCAGAAGAATGACTCAATCGGATTAAGCCGTAAAAGGCTGAATGAGCTAAACCATCCGACTGAAGTGATAAAATGGGGACGCGTTGTCGACTCCGCCGGCGGAGCCGACTCTCGTTTATCTTTACTACCTCTTCGCAACGTGTTACAAGCCGATAGAGGAGTGGCGAAAGAAACTCTCCAGCAACACGTCTAAGCTAGTCTTGTGTGGCTATTTTGTGTCTGTAATGACTGGGTGTGATTGGTGGGTTTAATGTTGTGGGGGGAGGGGGGAGGGGGGGGGCTCTCCGGTGTCTGTTCACTCTCTGATCGTTCGTCGCTAGGGCCGCTTGCTTTTATATATGTGAGCAATGACGAAACGAGCAAAGTATGACAACTACCCGCAAATATTATCTTACCAGTAATTCAACTTAATATAATAATCTAATAACAGATGGAGCTACTACTACTGCACTAAGTAAACGACATTACTAGGAAAAAATGTTATCAATAGTAGTTACATTGTACCTCATATTTATTACCTATTTTTTTATACAAGTTCTACCCGTCACATTGTTCACGTGGGTTATAGATTTTACATGCATATCTCCTTAGGATGCCCTGTAAGATATCAAAATGAAGATTTTTAAAATTTTTGTCTTTTTTTAGATATTTGTAGGTAAATCTTGTTCAAATTTTCATTCAAAATCGGTGAGCCGTTTCGGAGCTTATTCGAAGCAAACTTTCAGATAGACAGACGGACAATTCTAAAAACGGTCATTTATGATTCGGCATGTGTATAAATAACAGTTTTCATTTAAATTTCGGGATTTGTATAAAAATTATTATATATCAAATATATTTTTAAACTTAATCAAGCTTTACTTCGATTATAGCGAGTTATATTCGAATTAATTAATTAAAATAATTAAATTTAGATAGGTATGTATAATAGCGGCAGTATCACGAATACAATAATAGGTTATTGGACGGCCACCGAGTACAAGGACGTATCTGCGTCATAAAATGTTTAATAGACTTCATTTAATCCTTTTTATGCTACGACTATAAAAACTGCAATTATATTTTTATAATAATGGCTTCAGATGTGCGATACAAAAAATAAATAATAACATATTATTATTATTTAAAGGATATTCGAATATAAAATGTATTGCAATCATATTTATGAAAAATCACACTACATTTCAAACAAAATGTGTATTGTACACGACACAGGTCGGTATTGCAATTAACACACACACAAATATTTTCCCAGTGTGCTTATGAACGGTAACAGAACAGCTCCGCCCTATTCAAATTTTGACCAATGGGCGGTCGGTGCAGGCACAGATCGCTGTGGCAGCACGCCTCATGCTTTTCGTCACGGAACAGCGACTCAGGCGCGACTCACACATTGTTAATGTAAACGTGCCTCGCTTTGAAGATACCGGATCCGAAGCTTCATGCTGTCTCACTTCCACACCGGCTCATTTTGAATCACTTCTCAAATCTAATGCTGATAATTCTCCTAAAACAATTAACATCAGCAAAATATCAAAGAATTTCAGTTATATTTAATCCAAAAAATATTGGATATCTATGATATTTTCAATGAAACGATTGTTTATAATAAGTATTTCGGGACCGGCTTATGGAATAGTCGTAAGAATAAAGCAGCTGCAGAAAGAGACAAAGAATCAGGTGATGCCGTTTCGAAGCCTGCGGAGGCGGCCAGTTTGACCATTTTTTGTTGGACCGCTGATTGTGAAAGATTACACTTGAGAGTCGAAATACATCTTTACATCACACGTCAGTGGGCACTGAGCTGTCTTCAAAGTAGCACGGATTAGACACACGTAGTTTTCATTTACGTAATTATGTCTGCGTTCATGCTGTGATAGTGAAAGACTGATATTGTGATCTCCTGGGACATTTGTATGTGTTTGAACTGGTCCAGTGGCTGGAGCGTTTTACTCTAGGTATTTAAAACTTGAATCATCAGCGCCCATGGCGGTATCAACACTAAACATGACGCCGTACTTTACAGGATACTCTTTCCAAGGTAAATTTTTTTGATCAATTTTCTGATTTTCGTTAATATTGTTTATGATATGCTTGTTTAACTTTAGTTCGACTAGATATAAATACTTAACTTAAATATCTTTGTCATTATTTTAACTAGTGACGTTTTTTGGTAAAAAGATCAAACATTGTCGTAGTGACAAGACGGGCAAGGTACATATTACCCTTTAGTTTGAACTTAGCACACATTAAGAAGTTGATTTGAATTGTAATTAATGTTATTATTATAGTATGACTATTAAATACATGAAGGATCCAAAAAAGTTCGTTTTGATGTCTTAATTTCAATATTTCATGAATCAGGTAATTTCTTAATTTGTTATTTAATATGAAATGTAGTGATATGTACATCAAATTATGGACATTTCCTTAGCGGCAAAGCATCAAAGACATCACTAACGCGGCCAATAAATTATTAAGTGTTATATTACGATAAAAAACTTAGCAGCTGATTATTAGTGATCAATTATGAGAAGTAGAATCTCGATAAATATGGACATAATGAAGTTAAATCACCGCTCATCTCAGTCTGAAGGGTCTCAAGGATCATAAAGCTATAAAATCACGCGGGAATTACAAAACCTTTTACAACTACCAATATAACAATATTTCATCCTCACGCGTCGGGGCTCGGGTTTGAGTAAGAAATATCATTGTGCCTATTTTTTAAATATCAGAACCTTGTTTAGGCTACACTTTCTGGAATGGTCAAGGACCTTAACTCTTGGAAAGCGTCTTGACTTTGTCTCTTTAAACAATTTCTGTCACGACTGCTCTATTGTCATTACGAGTCGGTATCTAAACGATCTTGATCTTAATTGTTGAAGAATAGACTTGATGATTGATCATATTTAGAAAATCAGCTTTATAAGTTTTGTCAATTGCATTTATCTTTTACTATAAATTAATTATGGACTGTGACAATAATATTAGAAATGTTATAATTTGAATCAGTCTCATATTTTGAAAATAACTTGCTTATTTTATAATATATGTAAATTCCGTATGTACGTATCCGTTTAAATTTTTATTAGACATTTAGTTTTTACAAACTCTCTGAACTTGTTAAAACATAAACTTTGAGAAAATCACTATCCCTCGTAAAATATCTGAGCCACTGTTGTCTCAAATATTATCCTTCTTATTGACAATTTTATTGGGGGTGACAGCTTTTTGTTAAACTTTTACAGTTTCAAGAATCGTAATACTGTGTTTGTTCTTGACGGTAGTTTTTGTTTCAAACCATAAATCATTTTTATAGGATCTTTTATTTGAACAACTGTAATTTGATTTCGTTTGTAATAAGTACTTCTACACGTTTCCTGTGAAGACGGAGTGAATTGACTTAGAGACTTGGCTTAATTACAAAAAAGTATTTATTATTAGAACCGTAGTTTATAATTATATTATCTTTGGTTATCTTTGTAAGTTATAAGCATTTTGTATTCATTTTTATATCAATATAATTTGTGTATCATGTACTTTTTTAAAAAGACAACCTCGTGTGATGTAGTTAGAGATTCTTAGTTAATATTATTTGCACTCTTCTATATAGTTTAAACAATGAAAATAGTGAAAGTAAATTAATTTTACAATCTTACTTTGTTAATAGATTTAAGAACAAAATGCAATGCACAGAGTTCTTTGAACCATGTCCATGTATTATAAATTTATAAGCAAGCTAGTATACCTGCCTGCATACTCCATTGTTTCCCCTCAGGCTTAACTTTAAGATCCCGTCAAAGGCTTAAACGTTTATAAAATATAAATAACAACGAATACTGCTCCAAAAAGCTCTGACGTTTTTAACACATAAATCATTACCATACGAAAACATTTCGACTGCATTGTTAAAAATGTCACTTCGACTTATGACCTGTTTCGTCTAAGCTAAATTAAAAAGAGAGACGGTTGTATGCGGAAGAGTTAGGTGGGAACGAGAACGTTGCAACATTAAAGAATGCCGACGACATTGGTATGATGTAGTCGGATTTTTTCACCTTGGAATTTGGATTGCTTCCCTTCTGAAAGTGTAAGAAGATATTAATATAAGTAAAATAAATTTATAATAACAAACTTGTGCGTGTTAGTTATAATTGTAGGTAATGCTATCAGTACGTACACATCACCATGGTCAGTTAAAAACCACTACTTGATTTCAGGGGAATTTTGTTATACCTGTCATGTATATCTAAGATAGATTGTAGGGTTACACACATCAGTAATACCTACACATGTACAGATTTTCTTATCATGTTTTATGTTCTTTCAGTAGATGGGAATTATTAAAATTTAGCATCATCGTGGTTAGAAAATCTGTCAAGCAGTAGTACATGCGCTCTTTTAGGAATTGATCTAAATTCATTATTCAAATTTATTTATTGCAAAAAACATGGTTTAAAAGGTGTTACAATAATTTTTAAAAGGTGTTACAATATTTTTTATTTTTATTTAATTATTAAAACAAATATTGCTGCACTTCAGCAGACAAGCTGATTACCCACCTGATGGAACGTGATTATCGTTTCTATGAACCTTTGCAACACTAAAGGTAATACTAATGTGCTGCCAGTCTCGAAGGGCAAATACCCTAACACCCGATTGTGGGTTGTCTCGTCAACTCTTACGACAGGACGCTTGGTCGCACGAATTACTAATCTGTCTCCATTCCTGCACATATAAAATTAGTGTATTTTTTTTTTATTGCCGGAGTTCAGCAGACAGGCAAACGGCCCACTTAATGGAAAGCGGTTACCATCGCCTATGGACATTTGCAACACCAAAGGTGCTACAAATGCGCTGCTGCTCTCTTAAGGGAGACTGGGACCTGGTCACTAATGCTGGAACACAACACAAGGTTATTATGGCGGCATACTTTAGACCAGGGGTGGTCGCCATCCAGTCGAGCAAATACCCTACCACCTGGCTATGGGTTGTTTTGTCACCTCTTACGACAGGCCGCCCGGCCGCAGGAAATTGTATTCTTTCTCCGTTCCTGCACGGATAAAATTACACATGCGTATAAAATAATAATTTAAAAATTTAACAAACGCGTAAAACATGTTCTTATGAGTTTAAAGTGTAAAAATGACTGAAATCCAATTGACATCAATCGAAAATAAATCCAGTATAACTTCTGACTCATTTACACATAAAAAATGATAAAATATAGATTATAGTCTATTTGGAAATACAAAGTAATTCAGAAAAACATAGTTACGCACTTTTTCGTTACGGTTATGAGTTATGAGTCATTCTGGCTATTGATTCGATCATCGGTGGCTTTGCTCATTGCTGCTACGTGCTAGTTTGGATGAAAATTGTAGCCGATTATTTCATGATTATTCTTGCGTTAAATTCGCAGTTACCTTTGGAGCAGTTGCTTAGGACTAGAACTTAAGGATCTACTTTCCTACTTTTTCAAGTCCCTTGGTGTCACACAGAACGATGGCGTGCATATGAATATTTCTATTCGGGCTTAGTGGAGACCTCATAACTAAACCATTACTGTTTAGCTCCGTCATTTATGGTTGGTTTTTACATATGTATTTTACTAACTAATGGTTAGTCCATTCATTTGCTTAACTATAGGTTAAAATTATTTTTAACCAATAGTTTTTAAAACCGGTCATTAGACGATCACTTGAAACGTCATAAAGTCTCGAACCGTTTCGTTGATACAATAAATTACGGTATCTAGCAACATAACCACGGATAGGTAGACATAATAATATTTTAACATGAACGCGGAGTTAGTGTCCATTGTCATTAGTCATTAAAGCCTGTCTGTGGGGAATTTTCTGTTCACTCATGCCATAGAGCCCGTACGCAGAGAAGGTTTTAGTGGTCGTTAGGAGCCGCATGCGGTATGTGAAAGATTTCTGTTTACCATGCTCTAGGGCTCATAGATGGGTTGCGTTTCTATTACGTGATGAGACCCGCATGCTAGATGCTGGAGATCTGCACCGCAAATTTGGCAGTTAAATCCAAAAGTGACATTAATTAGACATGCGAGAGTCTTACCGTGTATGCTTTAATACTGATGGACATATTACATTGGTCGTTACATCGCTCCAGCCCGATGGACTGACGACCAGCGCAAGATCGCCGGTAGGCGTTAGACGAGGAAGCCAGAGGACAGCGATGAGTGGCGCCGATTTGTGGAGGCCTATGTCCAGCAGTGGTCTGCGATTGGCTGACGACATTACACCGCTTGCGGGGATATCAGCAAGCGACATATCTACTACATTATTGACATATTATTACTTACGCCAGCCGAATTAGACGTGTCTATTTCTGTCTTTTAATTTGTATATGTATCGTTCAAAAAGCTTTCAAAAGTGACCGTTTCACTGCTTTTTCTTATTCGTTATTTTCTAGTTCTTTTCTTTTATTGTCAAAGTTTAAAATTTTGTTATTTGTATTTCTATTAGTTATTTATACACAACAATATTTTATACGTAAAACACAAATTTGTTCTTGAAAATACTTCATAATCTAAGAAACAATTAAATAACGAATAAGCAGACAATCAGTTAAAAAAGTTTTACACCATACCTTTTTTGACAATTAAGTTTGTTTATTTTTTTTAGGTAGATATTGCCTCAGTCTATCAAAATTGTAAAAACAGTAATGGTTCGTTTATTTTCGGCATATGTAGATGTATGTGTTTGCAGGGAGTTCTCCCAAGCCGCATATCGACCAATGAATATGAACCTTTACTTTCCACCGCGATCTGGAGCTTCCCTCCATCAAAAACTACATTACGTCGCTCTCGCGTAAGTATTTCGATCTCGCGCCGGACCATCGAAATCCGCTCGTCGTGTCCGCGTCCGATTATAAGCCTCGTCGAAAGGCTCTTGTGCGACGACCGCGTAACGTCCTGACGGACAGAGTCGACGTTATTACGAAACGGCTGGCCCGGATCAGTCCGCCCACGGTTAGAACAGTAGGCTGGCAGGCACCGACAGACAGACACAGACGGCGGCGTCTCAGACGCCGCCAATCAAGATCTCTCCACGTCCCCGCGAGGGACGCTAGGAGACATAGCTCACCCCACAGGATAGACTAGGCGTGTTGCTGGGAAGTTTCTTTCGCCGTTTCTTCTCTCCCAGCCATAACACGTTGCGAAACGGCAGTAAGATAGCGTAGGCCACCGCAAACCACCGATCCCGGCCCGCCGTGATCCTTCCCTTCGGGCTTTATATTACCCGTCGCCCGTTCTCAATTAGTATTTTGTGTCGCCCTATGGTGGGCATCATTAAATTCATTCCCCATTGATGGCAACAGTCCAGCCGAGGTAAAACTCCTTAGGGAGCTCCCTCGAGCAAGTTGCCCCCCCGGGCTCGAGCGCCTTCGCTTCGCGAAGGCACTCGCCCCAAAGACCCCGGTAAAGTTGTAAGGTCTTCGGACCAACAACATAAAGTCAAGTCCAATAAAAAAAAAAAATGAACCTTTACCGATTAAGGCTTGTAGCAACGCCAACGTCCTTGAGGATTTTTCGGTACTAATTTTTCGGGCGATAGCGGGGATTCCATTGACGCGGTTGTCTCTCAAATACAATATTATTTTATTGAGAATAAAATAAAGCAATATTTAAAAAATCATAAAAACAGATTATTTATATCTCTTTTATAAACATGTAAATATCCCTTCATCCTGTTTTGATAAAAATTAAAAGAGTAAAATGGTTTCATATCAATTTGGAGCTGATTTTATGATTTTTTTCTTAACTTAAAATGACTATTGTGTAATTACGAAAAAACCACGTTACGTGTCCTATCGTAAACATTTATGATATTTTTTTTTCGGTAAATTATTGATAAGTGAATACCAACGAAAAGTGGTTTCGTTTGCACCCTACTTTCGACATTTTGCGGCAACAGGCGCCTTAACGCCGCACTCTTCGAAGGTCTTTATCAAGTTATTAAAAGACTTTAAAATTTAAATTCGCATCGAAATTATACGACTTTTAGGATTATAAAAGGGATTAATGTCATAAGCAATTTCGTTGCGAAAAGTAACATCAGAAAACATTTGTTTAATACTTTAAGATGATGAGAGATTATTTATTAAAATCGCAGCTTAGTTCTAGGTATTAAACCTTCGTTATTAATACCGATTTAAATTGCATTTAAAAACATCAAAGACGTTACACTAGGTTCTGTTAATTGGTCTGTTATTATTCGTCATAATATAAATTTTATTTTGATTATATATTACACTCTTAACATATGAGACTGTGGCTTTCCATGCGACTTCGAGGGTGTAAACTTCCTTGACAGTACAAATAACCAGGTGCCCAATCAATAGTAGGTAATGTGCGTTAAGCTTTAAATGATACATAGGTATTTTATAAATGACCCCTGAATCTTTTACAGGAACTTGAAGGGTTTCACTCTGAAGTTTATTTTTTTAAACATTTTTTATTATTATAATGATCAATGAAAAATAGTTGCAGGATATCGATTATTTATTTTAATGCAAGAAATGTGCTTTGGTACAAAATTCCAATAGTTAGTTAAATCAGCCTTTTGAGTTCCTACAGGAATTTTGTAGTTTAAAGTGAGTTAAAGGCCTTTAATTTGGTTGAGACTGAAGTGGGTATTATAAGGGTTACACGAGTCCGGCTTTCGCTTGGAGTTTATTAGCTGCAAGTTGTATAAAACTTAATGCTGGATAAATCCATAAACAGTCAGTTTTAGTCCAATAAAGACCATACGTGTTGACGTTTTGCTTAAACCCCTCAATACAAGCATTAAATTAGACAAAGTGTGGAAATAAATGTCGATATTAGTTCGCATAATGTGTTCGATGAGTGCGATCCGATGCGCCTCGGGCGATGTGACGGACGCGATGAGCAGCGATACAGATCGTACTCGAGCATGCCTTGTAATTTACTGTCAGATCGATAAGCAATTTTTCAAACATTATACTATTCTGTACTCTATGAACACTAGGACCGAAGTTTTTAAATTTGGAACGATATTATTCTGTAGTCTATGTAAACTAGGATCGTATTTTTCAAATTTAGAACAATACTATTCTGTAGACTATGAACACTAGGATGGAATTTGTCAAATTTATATAAGAATACTTTTCGGAGTCAATGAACACTAAGCCCGAATTATTCAAATATGGATCAATGCTATTCTGAGCGCGTTCCTTTAGTATCTCAAAACGCCCAAAATGCTCCTTCTGCCGTTCCACATGGCGACTACGGTTGTTATGGTCGTAGCGAAAACGTCTCTAATGACGTCATTAGTTTCAATCAGACAGCGCTCATAACGACCTATGTCAAGAGCTGGGTCGAAGTGGGCGTTGGCCACAGAGCATTAACTCTCTCTATCGATTGACATTGAAAAATGCGCAATTTTCAAATCAATTAATGACATTTGTGTATTTCGTCGTTAACGACATCAAATTTATTATTATTTATATATTATTCTGATTTTAAACCGATATTTGACGGTTCATTTGTGTCTTTCAATTTGGATAAATATCTAAGCCAAAGTGATCCATATAAACACAAACTTGAATTATTCAATGTTATTGAATACAGTCGTGTCCTTTAATTTCTTTATTTTTCAATCAAATTGATTCAATTTGGTTGTTATGTCTAATATCAGCATTATGAACACTGGGAGCGAATGTTTCAAATCTGGCTAAATTGTGCCAATCTGCAACAGCATTAATTTATTGTTAATCTATTTAAAAAAAAACCCCATATTAAAACATACATAAATAAGCCTCAGTTATTACAAGGCACGTATAAAATAATTAAAATTTTATTAATTTCTGCACACATTTTTTTAAACTACAATATTCTGGGGTCCAAAGTAAGGACTTAAAACTTAATCAAATCTGACGTTAACTTTCAAAACCTTATATTGGAATCCAGACTAATTAATATATGAATTTCTTTTTTTAATAAAGGTTTTATGTAGGTAGGAATCCTAATTATTTCAAACGTAGTTTGAAACAAAAATGATGATTGTTTTCAATGATCTGGATGCATCATAAATTCCCCCCTCGATTAGGTTTAATAAGAATTTTGGACAGGGCCAATTATAAAATTATACTACCTACATCACGATACATTGGATATCTGACCTTTATAAGGAGTTCACTACCATAATCAAGGTTTAGTCACATTCATATCACGGGCCGACAAGCGGTGCACATCGCACACGCACACAGCGCGGCGGCGCGCCCGCGCAGATCAAAGGCACCGACAGGCTCTTTTAGCCGCATAATATGACGCGCCCCCCGCCCCTCTCCGGCCGCCGGCGAAATGCCTCGCCCGATCAACCTCCAGGGCGCTTACTTGCCATTACTTATGCCGATCTATTAATAAACAAATTGATATAACGGATGTATAAAGCGGGAACTTTGATCTCCGGTAACGTTCATGTAATAAAAATTGGCCTATTAGTCAGGTGGGTTTTCTGTTTTGACTCGTAGAAACGTTTAGCGAAGCTGGTTGTTAAAGATACGCATGGATTAGATTTTCACAATGCAAGAATATTGTCGTAGTAAGACGGCTCTTCACCTATGACTAATTTGTGATTATAATGAAACAAAAGCCACGTACGTGTCGGTTTACAAACAATTAAGGGTTCTGTAGTAATAATAAAAGATTTTTATTGTCACTAACATTACGTACTCGCTTAGGATTGAGATTGTTTTACGTTTTGTTAACACATAAACTAGGCGAAGTATGTCTCATAGCTGTTAGATCCTTCCAGTAACTTAATAACTAAATTTGTATAATAATTTAAATATTAAAGAATAAAGAACGTAAACTTTACAAACAATAATTATTTACAGGTAGTTCTAAATTATCAGTGCAGCAGCTTATTGAACATCCATGTAACCTATAATCGTCTACAGAATGTATAATATTAAGAAATGTTGACTGTTTATGATTTTGACTTCAGAACACCGAGAATCGTATTGTGTCCAAAATAACTTATATTATTAACTTACAAATTACTCTACCTACGTATCTTGTTCAAACAAATTTTCTATGAAAGTGTTTTTCGACTTTTACTTTTTTATTTTTCGAATCTTAAATCTGTTTTACTCTACAGTTAAAAAGTTAAAGGGGGCACACTTTGCATGACTAAAGAAAATAAAATCATCCCCATCTATAGACTTAAACATAAAAGCCATCAGGTAACATCGATATGATAATAATAATGTATCGAAATACCTCTCCAATGCTACCCCATACGCCTATGAACACTAAAAATTTTCATAACTTAGTTACTTCGTCATTTAAATGTTGTTACATACGTAGACAGTAAAATTAGTAAGTATATGAGTTACTGTTTTGCCATTTCGTTTTAGAACCCTAAACAATTTTTTTTTATGATTTTTCAATATGCTTACCTTCATATACATACTCTGACTGTGGCACAGAAATTTCATGGGATTATTCGTACCTCAGAGTCGTATAAAACACATAAAGTTATGACACAGTGACATTTTGAAAATTAATTGACACAATATTTATGGTATCTCAAAAAATAGGAGCAGAAGTAAGGAATTGTTATCGTCATTCAAGTGTATACTTATAATTTCATAGTAATAATAAGCGGAATAAGTCGTGGTAGCGTAATGGCCAGCGCACGCGTCCCAGACCCAAAGGGCGCGGGTTCGATCCTGGCCGGAACGCATGCACCGCTTAGGCAGTTTTCTGACCTAATGTGCATATTGTTACGATTACCACGTGCTAATAACGGTGAAGGAAAACATCGTGATGCAACCTGCACATCGAGATAACCGATGTGTCAAACCTGCCAAGCCGCCTTGGACAAGCGTGGCGGGTATACTGTCCGTTCCCCTATAGTGGGAGGCCCGAGCCCAGCAGTGGGAGATTTATGGACTGCTATTATTATATAATAAGCGGAATAATCATCATTTTAGTATATGGTTCTGATTTAGTCCCAGGTGTGCACATGTGAGCCCGATGGTCCGCTTTAGGAATTAATATAGAATATTTTCTATTAGAAACAACTAGATTTCTCTAAACAAATAGATTGGTGTTGTACATTCTGCGAGCCTTGTCCCATATATAGGTACGTTATTTATTATACATACATATTATCATACCTGTTTCCAATGGAGGTAGGCAGAGATTATGGATCTCCACTTGTGACGACCCTGACGAACAACTTTCGCTTGATCTACTTTCATTATCATTTTTATACATGCACGTTTGTTTATTTCAGAGGCTTTTTACCTAACATTTAACACTTCTGCGTTATTGTATTTAGGCATATATATATTTGCATGCGTCAGATCTCGGTTCAGTTGAAGAATACAATATTAATTTTGTAATTATTGTGAAGAGAGTCAAACAAAAGAAAATCAATAAATGTTGAAACCTGTAAAGGGAATATTATCAGACCTTAAAAGCGTACAAACGATCGAAATCTAAATAGCTGCGGGGGACGTCTTTTGCGAAATCTTTGGAATATTTGCTTTTAAGACTTCTTTATCTGTTAAGTTAATAATCTCTTAATCCCCGATGAAAAGGGGTGATTAAATACGATATTACAAACAAAAGCAAGACCTGAGTCTAATAAATCATTTCTACACGATCTATCGTGAAAGTCTGATTTTCTAAGTGCCCTTTTGCATCTGTATGACCTCATGTTCAGAGACTTTCATGCACGAACCGATCCTTGACTAAGGTATCATTGTTCCATTAAATTACGTACGTAAATTCACTACTATTACCCTACTATCTTATAAGTCTTGAATACTATATTATATACTCAGATAAACAAAATAGATAGATAGAGCTCCGAACTCTCACGGTGAAACCGGCTAAAGGAAGCCGATAGTGCCGCACTGTGTTACGAGAGCTTAGCATTAAGTAATTAAATTTGACGGATAATAATAGACATAAGTAAGTAATTATGAAACATTGTAGAAGTGCTTGCCAGGTGGTAGGGTATTTGTCCGTCTGGATGGCTACCACCCCTGGTCTAGAGCATGCCGCCATAACAACCTTGAGTTGTGTTCCAGCATTAGTGGCCAGGTTCCAGTCTCCCTTTAGAGAGCAGCAGCACATCGGTAATACCTCTGGTGTTACAAATATCCATAGGCGATGGTAACAGCTTTCCATAAGGTGGGCAGTCTGTCTGTCTGCTGAACTCACTAAAAAATTAAAAAGTTAAAAAACAAAACCGACTTCAAACAAAAAGCAAAAAAGAAATATTAGAAAAAAAACAAGAAATGAAAACAAGAGAAATGTAATTTTTATGTTTTACTTCGCACCGACTTCATGATGTTATAGAAAATATTTATATTTCGCTTTTTAATTTGAAGTTAATTTTATTTTTGTTAAAAAATGCATATATTTTCTACTTTTTAGTTGTGCAAATACTTGAATAGCTTTAGAAATAATATATTAAGAAAACAAATTAAACGCCTGTAGAAATTGTACTAATGGCACGCGTATACAAGTTTGCCTTTCGGTGAGCGTAGGCGCTCTTCAACAAGGTTGCTCTCGATTTCCCTCACTCATGAGATCCACTCACCAGATCTTTACTTGGTGATAATGACCACGTCAGGAGTACGCTGTGTTTTTTCTTTTTGTATGTGACGTACCTATTATTATTATTCAAAATCATTATTTTCACATCTCAATAATCATTTCATATCATATTATGTACTTATATTAAATTGTTCAATTCTTTGTTTGATGTTGTTCTAATTATAAATAATATGAAATGTTCATTAGTTATTTTTTCTTCTGTGAAGGTGAAGTTACTGTCTGGCACTCACGGAAGACCAGCGTTGGTTGTTATCAACCAGCATTTGCTGAGTTAGGACCTGTTTAGACTTAATTAATCTTTGGCTTTTGTTAAACTACTTATGTATGATTTCTATTTTAAATTACTCTAAATGAATATTATTTTCTTTCTTCTTTCTGTATTGAATAAAAAAAAAAAAATCGGTTGAATTGATAACCCCCTTTTTGATGTTGGTTAAAAATACCTACTATACCGGCTCCAAATAATTAAGAAAAGGTAAGCATATAAAAATTGCAATGAACTGAAGTAATGATGAATGAACAACCAAGTGAAACTATCCAACTGAAACGAGATTTGTAGCAATTAACAAAACAGACTTGCAATATGCCGCGAAGAGCCGTCTGAATAATTCAAATTCAAATTCAAATTCAAATTCATTTATTTTATAAACTTATTTCTAGGCCTTATATAATTACATCTAAAACTTATATAGTAGTTAAAATTAAGGCTACAAATTATTTTTGGCGGCGGTTGCTGCACTAGACTCTAGGTCTGTATCGCGGCACCCAACACAATTTTATTATAGAAACTTAAATATAATTGATTTATTAATTAATTAACCTAAAACTATGAGTGCGTGTGGTATTGTGTGTGTGTGTGTGTGTGCGCGTGTGTGTGTGTGTGCGTGTGTGTGTATGTATGTGTGTGTGTGTGTGTGTGTGTGTGTGTGTGTGTGTGTGTGTGTGTGTGTGTGTGTGTGTGTGTGTGTGTGTGTGTGTGTGTGTGTGTGTGTGTGTGTGTGTGTGTGTGTGTCGGCGTGTGTGTGTGTGCCCTAGTGTTGTGGTCAGTTTAGTATTGATATATAATGAAACACTATTTTCATTTCATCACGTTTCCACTTCGGTAAACATTGTGTATTTATAAATAAGCTTCTCTCCAATACTAAAAGTATTTGTAATACGATAAATGTTACCTGTTTTATTGTTATTTGTAGTTTGGACGATATTTCAACATTAATTTAATCAAGTGTTTAGAATTAAAATAAATTAAGTTCTTTATTTCATCACGCTATTTATATTAGAGTTTTCAAAAGTGGACAATGTTCGGAGCGGCTTATATTATTTTATTCGAAAATTATCTCAAACTTCGATTTACAATTAAGTTTTATTTTAGAACTGAGAATATATTTAGGCATAATAATGGTACGCTTAAGTTTATGACATCTTATGGCCCGGTCACGACTTCGCGCTCAGCAACGGGTGACTCGTAGAGCGACGCTACGGACGCTCGTCGAGACCGAAGACTTGTGGCGTGCTTCGTACATCTTAATATTTTTGTGTTTCGCGGCGTGCTTAGCTGTCGCTCACAGCGACGAGGTCGTGGCCGGACGGTTATTTTACAAGAGATTTTATTCCACGTATATTATTCCATTTTAATTTTATTTTTAATCAATTTTTTTCATTACTATTTCTGAAAATAAAACAACAGTAAAATACAATATCTTAACTTCCCGTTAAAAACTCGTCTAATTTCTTATTATGTCTTCTCTTCACATGGTCTTACTCAAGAAGATGACCCAAAGTAAATAGGTTTAAGTTAACTTTTTATAGTAAGATGTAACGGCAGCCAGATACAGCGGCAGCCAGATATAGTGACAGCCAGATATAGCGGCAGCTAGTAACTGCACTGATTTTATAAAACAATTATTTACTGTTTTATATTATTTATGTTTTATTTGTTTATGTTTCAGGTCCGATTAGTCTTATATATAGTTTATCTTTTATTTGTTTGTAAACAATATCAAAGAAATGTTTGAAATTGACTTATATTGCAATACAATACTACATCTAAACGTATGGTCACTGACCATTATTGGTCTATTAAATAAAAATTGTTGCATTAAATGAATGTATCTATTGTTCCAATGTATATATATTTATAACAATCTAATTATATATATGTATGTATATCTGTATATGTCAGTATATAGTACTTTATTTATATTTTATTTTTTATAATACACCACCAAAACCTTATATTGAAATTTCGTTTAAAATCTCCTAGGACACTAGGTTGCCTGGAAGAGATCGCTATAAGCGATAAGGCCGCCCATTGTTCTAATGCAAATGTATCCATATCAACTGTCTACATTTAAGTTTATGGTGAACAATAGTTTTCATTCATTCATTCATACAATATTTTATGTAAGAACATGAAACTTTTATCACTATTTTATCTATATGTAAATTAATAGTTGTCTGTCTTATACGACTTCTCGCACTTGTTTACTTTAATTTATACGCTAGTAATAAATCTTGCATATTTTAGAATCACTTACCTGGGCATTTATTTTTAATTGTACACTAAGCGCTCGCATTCTAAAATACTTTATAATTCAGAATGTTAGCTATAGCCAATATAAACATGATTTATGTAACCTTCATTAAATTTACTGACATTAAATATAATATGTATGTAATATTTATGTAATGTAATTCTTTATTAGTCCGGTTATAAAATGTAAATATGTGCTGTATTGTAAGAATGGCAAATTGAGATGATTGTTTTGGTTGATTTATATTTTGATCCTCAGATACTTAAGATGTTTATGTATATATACATATTAACACGCCCGTTTCCTATAGTTGTAGGTACTTGCTAGGATCTTAACATATATCTTGTGCTTCATCTACATTCATTAATCTCTTCATACATACACGTTTATTATAGATGCGTTTTACCTGGCCATTCTTTAAGACACCTGCGTATTGATCGTGGTAAGTACGTCGCGGTCTACTAGCATAACTCTACCACCCACACCGTTGTTGTTGATTAGAGAAATGTTTATAAAAATTGAATTATCAAAACAATCACTTCTTTAGCTCATCTGTAAGAAATACAGTCGACTTTTGATAATTTGACACTCGTTAATTTGAATCTCTCGATAAATTTTTTTCGGTCGCATGAAAAATACTCGATAAATTGAATAAAATCACAGTTGATTGGTCCCCTCCGTAATTTGAAGTTGAAGGAATAGAATCTTGCTCGCCAACATGCAATAATTTAAAGGTCGGGGCTTCCTACTGTCTATAATTTGAAGCGGTACCCTACGGTTCTACGCCGTCAGAACCGACACAATGACGACGTCTTCTCAGCTCTTACCACTACTGAAAATTCATTGGACAATGATAGACTGAAGTCGCTTATTCAACAGAAAATTACGGACTTTTTTTCAAAATGAACCTAAGTGAATATTTGTACAAATTTTTAAAATAATAAATCACGAATTGTGCTTAAACTCTTGTTTACTTGATGGTTTCCCCCCTTCTAACTTTTGGTATTTTTAAGCTTTTCTTGAGTATTAAATTATCGAGAGTTGACTGTACCAGTAAAATTATCATTTCTTTTAGTTTACCCGTAGAAGAAATAACAGAATATACTCAGCCTATTTGACAGATCTTATCTACTCAAGGCTCACTTAATAACAACGTGATTTAAAGTGAATGTATTAGTTTCGTAATTTCTATTGCCTTTGTCAGCCTTGTAGCGGCAAGTGGCCACGTAAAAGAGTCCATTTCGTATAAGAAAAGAAAAGAATCCGTCAAATTAGTACATAACGCGTTATGAATACGGAATGAGGTCAAACAGGGCACTCTCAAACACAGCTTATTATATTGAAATAAAATATTCTGCTCCATTCATTACTAACGTTGGTACGTATATTATATTCGGCGGTGACAAACAGAAAGGCGTTGCCTGAGTTTGAACAGTTGGCAACGCGTTAAAAGTGGGGAGCGGACTTGTATTTTCAAACAAATAATTCGAAGGTATTTTTGGTCTTTTCATTTGCCGCTTTCTAAAAACTGCTTCAGTTTAATGCTATTCTTAAGACGACACATGTACTTTAACTGACTGCAGTACATTGAATCAAAACTAATTCCCCTAAATAGAATTTATAGGCGCACCCGTGAAGCGTAAGTAAGTAGTTTGAATATAAATTGTGCTATAAACAATGTAAATAAAATAACATATTCTTAGCCGTGTAAGTATAAGATACAGTTTTGTGTGGTGTTATATCGTTTGAAAGTATAATAGAATTGATTTGATATTCGATTGCGCTACATCTCGTGGCGGCGGCTGCGCCACGCGACTTCGGGCCACACAGAGTAGTTTGAAGACTTGAAGAAGGCTTAATGGAATGACACAGCCTTTGTGAACGCCGCCCAGCTCTAATGCCTATTCAGATGGCATTTCACCTCTCTTTGTTGCTTCATTTTGGATAGTAATAGGTTATTTTATTACCGTATAGATAAATTTTTAACAGGAAAAGAAATCTTGCACCGATAGAATTCGATAGTCTATTGTTGTGTTTGATCAAGTACTTAAGTGATAGCCGTTTAAATGGATTTTGTATTAGTTTAGATTTTTATTTTGTTAAAAATAGCATTAGCGCCGGAATTGAACCGGATTTTTCAATTGGTAACCTGGTGAAACTAAATTTGATTTATCTTTCCTAGAATAGATTAAAGCACTTATTTTGTGTCCTAGGTAAAAAAATAGATTAAGATATCTATTGTTAGATCCAAAACGTAGTTTTCTTTAGTTCTTAAATAATTTCATGGGTTACTTTCTAGGTTTTCTTTTTACCAAAGTATACGTGTTTAACTGTCGTCTTTCATAAGTCAAAAGTAAATACTGTGTCTGTAGGAAAGGCATCAAATATCGGATACATTCTATTACTTAAAAAATGCTAATCGTTACCATGTGGTCAATGAGTAAGTCTAAGTAGTGCTAATTGATACATTATTATTTGTTTTAGAATGCTGCTTAGTTGTGGTAGCGTAATGGCTAGCGCAGGCGTCTCAAACTCAAAGGGCGCGGGTTCGATCCTGGTCGGAACGCATGCACCACTTAAGCAGTTTTCTGACTTAATGTGCATATTGTTACACCATATGCTAACAACGGTAAAGGAAAGCACCTGATGCAACCTGTACATCGGAATAACCGACGTGTCAATGACAAGCCGCTTTAGACAAGCGTGTCGGGGTATACTGTCCGTTCCCCCTGTAATGGGAGATCCGAGCCCAGGAGTGTGACATTTATGAGCTGTTATTATTATTATTACTTAGGTTAAAATTAAACTACTTATTAGTGCCTATAGGCTAAATCGTAATGTTTAGTAAAGTAATTATTGATAAAGAATTACTTTTACACATTAAGAAAAATTATATTGTGGTCACCTGTTTGCCAATAGATAGAGATCCCAGTCACCCCATTCTTACGTGATTTTAGGAAAGATGAATTTTTAGGATCGGTAGTTTAATATAAACTTAGAAAGGAATGGATACTCGCTAAGCTGAAAGCGGGGCCGTTTTTCAGGTAGTAGCTATCAAAGGTGGAAAATAACCATGGGAAGATGTTTGGCTCGTCAGATTTGTCTGGCTCATTGGAAAATATTTTAAAATATTAATACTTGATAATATATATAAAATTCAGCCTTTCTAAAATGACGTAACTTCCCATTTTTTTAAAGTGTCTGTCAAAAGTTATGGCCCACAGGAAGTGTCTGGCAACTGTATATCTTCGTTTATAACAATATCATATATGACATATGTAAAAACTAGCCTTGCTACTTTGACGTAAGTTAGCATGGTTATTTTCCACCATTGATACCTGCTACCTGAAAAACGACCCCGCTTTCAGCTTAGCGAGTATCCATTCCTTTGTAAGTTTATATTAAACTACCGATACTGAAAGTTTTATCTTTCCTAAAATCACGTAAGTCTGGGGTGACTGGGATCTTAATCTATAATGATTAAAACTTCATAATATAGTTCAATAGAATAAGTACTGGTAAAGCTTGACATACTCATTATTTACTTTAAGAGTTAGGAAGGAAATCCATAGGTAATCCGATCAATTCTAAAATGTATTTTCTAAAGTACGAAGCAAAACTTAGTTGCGACGTTTTTAATATTAAGGATTATACTTATATGTTTTAATTTAAGTCTGATTATCGTTGTTGCCTACGAACCTCCTCATATATGTACCTGTAAGTGGAAATCAGTTTACAATAATATTAAGATAATGATTTATAAATAATTTGGGTTATCTACGCGGATTTGTCTAATATTCTTGTATTGTATCCCATGTTCCTTACCTACCGTTATTATATACATACATACAAACTTTAATTACTCGTATAATCAGTTTATTGCCATGGTTGTGATGAACAAATATAACACTTTCAAACGAACTCGCTATTGTATTTATCTATAAAAGTGAATTTGCACCTTTTATGTAGGTAACTATGAATTGAATTATTAACTAGAATATGTCCGCGACTTCGTCCATGCTTGAAATTCCTGTGGGATTACTGGGATATAAAGTACCGCAGTATCTAAAAAAGAATGTAAGCTATGGTTTTAATGAAAATTGTGTCGAAATAAGCTAATTTTTATGCACCCGGAGAACTTCAAACCGCTCCCGGGAAAATTCCCGCGGGATTCCCGGGATAAAAAATAGCACACATTTTATTACATAAATTTGCTTCCGAGCGGTCAAAAAATCACATTGCAATTCGTTATTGTTTAATTTGGCCATTTTAAATAATTTCCAGAAAAAAAATTACGGGATTCCTGGGATAAAAAGTAGCACAGATTTTAAGTCTAAAAATTTGTAGTTTTTACGTGATTCCCAAACAAACAGACAAGAAATATAAAAAAATTGCATCGTATTCTCCATCGTTAATATAGACTATTCCAGTTGTTTTTTTAATAGCTTTAATGTACAGACACGACATGTTTGGAATTTTATAATATTATAAATACATTACCTGTTTATGCCTACCCCGCAAGGGAACTGGCGTGAAGTTATGTATGTATGTATGTATGTATAGATACATTAAATTAATTGAACTAAGAACAAGCATTGTAGAATAGGAGGCACTAAGAGCAGTTATCGTTGGGATCCAAGTCATGTGGAAGGAAAGCGGCGTGGCGTATGACGTAAAGCTCATATAAATTTTACTATAGGCACATTAATGTCGCTACGTGAAATTGATTTGCAAGCAGAAACATATTATGATTGTGAAAACGGGGTTTACGATTTATTTACACAATACGATATCGACTCTAACATTATAAACTATCACTGTACCACTGTTACTGAATACTAGTGGAAAATTCGCTAACATTTTACTTATAAGTTACAGTAGTTTAGAAAATATAGTTAACATGTCAAGAATATTTATTTAACCAATACGATTGTGTTTGATTGGTGTAAAATTGTTGAAATTTTAAACCTCTATCAAACGCGAAAAAGTAGTTATGTGTCGACGGGTGGTTATTTTAATTTGTTTTCGCCTATATTAATTTGTCTTTTGTATATATATTTATTGATAATAGTAACTTTCCAATTATCAATATTTTTATCAGAACTGGACACATATCTAATCTCAAGATAATCGGTTCACTTTAAAGGTTGTAAAGAATAAACAACCATGTCATACAAAAAGCAATTTTTGATTTTTTTTATTGCTGGAGTACAGCAGACAGTCTGACGCCCCAACCATGTTGGAAGGTGGTTACCGTCGCCTATAAACATTAGCAACAGTGTTGCAAATTACTTAATACGTAGTCATAACTCTTATATTTAGGTCAAAGAAAGTATACATAACGATACGATATTTGATAAAAACATTTGGGAGGTTCGATTTCAAAATCATTTTCATATAATATCGTAATTGATTAAATTACATTAACATATTACTTATAGCTGAGGCCGATACTTAGTGCGCACGGGACTTAGAATTTATATTCATATCTTATTAACCCTTCAATATATCTGAAAGAAACACACGGAAAATTAACAGGAAAATGCTGTTTTAATTCTTAATCAAAATTTATTTGAGATGAAATTTTTTAATTTATGACTAGGACTCCTAAATAAAAACGGACCTATAATTAGCAGTTTTTATAGTTTTTATTTTATTTTGAAACCACATTTGATTTGATTGTCGTTAAGGCCGTGGTCCATTACAGCTGCTGAGAGTGGCATCTAGCATCAATCAATGTTGGACGCCGCTTCCGGCATTGGATGGACATTATACCGATGGTCACCGTGGAAAGGTTTGACGCGTGTCAGTTTTCCCCGTGCACTTTCTATAATAATAATAATTTATTTCCATTTCAAATATTAATCGATTTGTTAGTGACAAACATTATATCTATGTTAATAGGACGGACACAACAGAACACAATAGCATAAAGAATTGCCCCATCTCTCCCTTGACACTGCACAGCCTCACCCAGCATCGCACGAAGGGGGAAAGACAGCAGGCGCGGCGAATGTACTCTGCTTTAGGCGTGTGAGAGAACTCTGTAGTGCCTTTTCATAATAAGCAGTCGTCGGTCGCGTACAGCATTATGCTGGACGCAGCTTGTGGCGGTTGTAACAGACCACAGTCTTAGAGATTTTGATAACTGTCTATGAGTATGGTATATAATAATAATAATAAACAGGCTGTAACGTCCTACTTATGAATAAAGACCTCGTCATTTATAGAGGGAGTCTAGGTCATAACACGGTCTTAACATCTTACATGAATGTCAATGATTAAAACCATAATGGCCCGATTTAATTATATAGAACGCTATAGTTTCAGTTCTTATTACAATCGTAACTTTTATTAGCCACAGCTCTGTCGCACGGCTGCCAGTGCGAAACCAATAACCTATGACATTAAACGTCGAGCCAACGAAGTGAAATAACAATGTGGAAATAAACCGTACCGTTATTACCAAACCGATGCAGATTAGAGAAAAAACAAACGACACCGGCACTTATTCGATATAACGAAACTAAGTCCAAGACGAAAACGAGATCTCAACAATGGATTGTTAAATTGAATCAGCGCGCGACAATGGTGGTGATAACCAGATGTTGGAATTAGGTAGGGTGATTTTTGTAATTGGAACGAAATGTTGATATCAACATGGACATCGGCAATATCATATCAACATTTTATCAACAATCAATTCCGGAACCCGTATCCATTGCCCATACCTATTATTTACTATCTTAAATATCGTTTTTTGTATTTGGGACGAAATGATCATATAACCTGCATGTCAGCAATGTCCATGTTTATAGTAAAATTTTCACAACTATCAATCCTGGGACCCGTAGTCATAGGCCATACTTATACTATAGTTGTTCAATTTGTTTCACTTATTACCAATACTTTATTTATTTACAATCTTATGTCGTGATAGTTTCTAGCTTTATATCGATTTTTTTTATTTTTTTTTTATTGCATGAGTTCAGCAGACAGGCAGACGGCCCACTTGATGGAAAGCGGTTACCATCGCCTATGGACATTTGCAACACTAAAGGTGCTACAAATGCGCTGCTGCTCTCTTAAGGGAGACTGGATCCTAGTCACTAATGCCGGAACACAACTCAAGGTTGTTATGGCGACATACTTTAGACCAGGGGTGGTAGCCATCCAGTCGGGCAAATGCCCTACCACCTGGCTGTGGGTTGTTTAGTCGCCTCTTACGACAGGCCGTCCGGCCGCAGGAAATTGTATTCTTTCTCCGTTCCTGCACGGATAAAAATATATATAGACACGATATATAGACAAAAAAACAAAATTATTTAACATATCAATAAACTAGTGTTTTCCTTGCGGCTGCGCCACGTGGAATCCCCTGGGTAGTCTGTAGCTGTATGTTACTTACATAAACAGTTAATTAGGTGTTTTATATATGTATATAAACCTTAAATGAAAATTTATCTAAGTGATGGTGAAAATAGCTTAAAAATCATAGCTACATTATTCTATACACGTACGTTATCTGTTAATATTTAACCTCATTAACAATTAGTAACAATACCACATCACAAATAACGCATTAAACTGATGGCTACATCTGTGGGAAAATGTCAGTAACTATAAAACTACCCCAGACGAAAAATTAACATAAGCAAAAATCACATATAATAAAATAACATTTTTATTTTTTAAAGAATGTATGTGTAATAAACAACAGGTAAAGAAACTATACCTATGGATGGTAAATAAAATGAAGTTATATTCTGTAATTTTTTAGACCTAAAACTTTATTGTTTCTTGTTAAATTGGTAACAATAACAAAGAAACTAAGTCCATATAGTCTAGGCAACTGCCCAGCAAAACGAAGAGGTGAGTCGAAGCTAACCTTATTTTTAATAATAATAATCGGCAGACAAACACACATATTGTATATACCCAAATTAAGCAAGTTACGCTCGTGTTATGGGTAATATACAACGGTCTACTCTGGGGTCAATCCCAGACACTCAGACCATAGTAAATAATGGAGAAAATTCGATTCCGAAATTTACCATGCCAGAAATCGAACCCGGAACCTCTGCGATGCAGCGAGGTAGGCTAGTAAAAGCTTAGCCCGCTCAACCACAGAGGCCATATTTGAAGTAATATAATACAATTGAAAAATAAGATGTTGTTTATGACAACGCAGGTATTTGTTAGTGAATTGAAAAACGTGATTGCGCGACGCGCGAATCCGTCCATTTTAAGGAAACGATGTCATTTTTCGGGATAAAATCTATCCTAAGTCGGGCTATAACTATATAACTTGGGATACAAGGAAGCACTATGTAGAGTTTCATTCATAGATATACGTTCAGTAGTTTCCAAAAACAAATGCGATTGCAGCGCCTGCTTTTTCGCTATTTTCGTCTATCTCACGGAAACGACATTATTTATCGACATAAAAAGTATCCTAAGTTACGCTGCGGGATATAAACTAGCTCTATATCGAGTTTCATTTAAATCCGATTAGTAGTTTTCACGTGATGCTCTAACAGACGGACAGATATACAAAAATTCTAGAAAATATATTTTCGGAATCTGCTGGTCCGAATTAGTCCCCTGATTTTTTTCACATTTCACAAACGCATTGTACTAACTCGAACCATTTACATATTTATTATGGCATAGATAGACAGATAATCATTAAATAATTGTGTAATAAATGTATATTAGATATTTTTGATAGACCAAAAATGTAATATTTTATTACTTTGCAAAACATCCGGTGATACTTCGAAATAGTAAACTAAAATCCCGGAATATGAAGAATATCCATATTACCATTTTGTTTGATGAAATCGTTGCAAGTACATAAATCGCACTACCTAATTCCGACTGCTAGTGATAACTTCCCATAAAACTCTAAACTTTGATGAAAATGTGATTGTTAATTAAAACTGACACACAAATGCGATTGGTGAATTTAAAAATCTTCATCTTTGCGGTCACGGTTTGCCTCTTACATTTAGCATTAAATGATTGACTCTGTTTCAATTTAGTATAACATGAACGTAGCGGTTGAACGAATTGCAACACCTTTATGTGATTGTGAGAAATTGTATGCGTTACCAGAGATGGTGTCTTTGTTTAATGGCCAGTGTGTGATTATGGGCTGCCTAGAAAACACCAACTTGTACTATGAATAAAATACGTAAGTTTATAACAGATCTGTTCTAATCAAATATCTAATTTATTAAGGCAATTTGCCACTTTGTTTCAATAATGTGATAAATCCGACAAATCTTTTTTTTATTTGTTAGTTACAATCGCCCTTTCTTATTTTATTATTCTAAAAAATGTGATATCCCTTTATAATACATTGTAGATTGACAGTTAAAAAGTTATTCGTTTCGATACAATTATTTTTTGAAAGTTAAATTTCTTTCCTCTAAAATTTCAATTTTCAAGATAACACATTATTGAAGCAAAGAGGCAAAATGTACATTTATGTAGGTAAAAATATTTTTATGGCGCGATTTATAACATGGAATTTTTTCCCTGTTTATTATTAACGTTTCTAAGAAATCTTGTTTGCGTTAACTTCAAATATATTTTACTGATACCTTTTTCCGGGCATGGAAACATCATATTATTAAAAAGAAATAAATGCTTTATCGACGGTTGGTTGATTCATAAGGCTGCGAAGAAAGAATAGACAGTCATCTTTATCAAGTTTTTTACATCTATTAATAGATGATAGGATGGAAGGTACACCGCTGATATTGAAAGAAGAGTGAATTTGGGGAATAGTTTGAATGGAGCGTTAGGTAAACTTCTAGGCGCTAAGAACCTCAGCCAGAAGGCCCAGCTCGCCATACACAACGCGGTGCTGGTACCTACGCTCACGTATGGAAGCGAGAGTTGGGTATGGAAGAGAGAGCATGAAAGTAGAGTAAACGCGGTCGAGATGCGAGCACTGCGCAAAATCTGCGGAGTGACGCTCGCGGACCGCGTTCGTAATACCGAAGTAAGAAAGAGAGTTGGTCTGAAAGAGAGTGTCGGGGTGAAGGTAAGGAAAGGAATGCTCCGGTGGTTCGGGCATGAGGAAAGAATGCATGATGAAAGAATGACTAAACAGATATACAATGCAAAAGTGGATGGATGCAGAAGTCGTGGAAGGCCACGACACACCTTCCATGATCAAATTGATCGTGTACTAGCAGAAGGTGATGTCAGGAGCCTTAAGAACAGACGAGCTTGCATGACAAGAGTTATGAATGTCAAAGAAGCAAGTGAGGTGTGTAAGATTAAGCCTAAATGGCGCTCTGTTGTTCGTGCCTACCCCACAAGGGAACTGGCGTGAAGTTATGTATGTATGTGTTAATAGATAAGCATGTATGTTTAAAATATGTCAGCTAATTCATTTCTTGGACTAAAACATTATGAGACCTTGCTCCGGATTTTTACATATCCAACGAAGATATAATTCAATTAATTCAAATCAATAGTCCAAAGAAGATATAATTGGGTATCTAACAGATTCTTCAGTTTTTTTTTGTGGCGAAGCCTTAGGTGAGTAACGACATCTCAGACCTGACTCCGGGACGCCAAAGCAAGGCCTCCCCCGCCTCCGTGCTTGCCTTAACCAGCCGGCACGGAGTGGAGATCGCTAGAGCTACGACTCAAGCTCCAGGGGTAGCAATGATAAATGGCACAATGTAGGAAGTAGCTTTGGTGGACACATGCACACAGCATACCTATGTTGTCGCTCGCCAATCTTGTACGGCATTTTTAGGGGCTCATGCAGTGAGTGGCGAGTCACCGTCTGCCTATTTTTTCATACAGAATGGGGTATGTGCAGATGCCATAGTCTTTATAGTCCCCGATGCGTAGTTCCACTAGAAGTTCATCCCGATAGCACCACCCATGTTGGCCTTCCCATGGCCCCACGTAAACCCTCCAAAAGTCCGGGCCATTTTTATGGCCCGTGGTCTGTAGAGACATAATTAAACTGCTATTTGATTTGTTTAAATTTTGACATCATATCTTGCAACACTCGTATAAAATTAAGCAGGCTACAACATTTTGTAAAATGTTAAAGCGTCTTACTTAATTTCAGTATAAGTTGCAAAATTACAATGATAAAGTAATATAGGTATAATCTCATCTCAATATATTCTCAGACCATTTTAAACGTATTATAATATCTTTGTACCCATATTAATATGCCACCCTGGTAGTCTGTATTGTCGAAAGCAATCGGGGCATGGCCCAGAAAGCTTCCGGACGATTAGCTATCAATGTATGTTTAAATTTGTTGTTAACTTCACCTCCTTTTGCGTTAATTTTGATACAATGTTTGCCAATTCTTTAACGCATTGTGTAGTTGAGCTTTTCATGCAATTGTTGCATTTGCGCATTGTGTGCTCAATTGATTTGTGAATGAGTTATTTCCAATAGGTTTTATAACTGTATTGATAGCATTATATTGGAGTTATATTAAGAGAGGGGAATCAATATGTAATTTTAGTAAAGGAGATCAAATAAATACTCATTGTAGCGAAAATCCTCTATGAACGTAGGACGTCGTACCACGTGTATTGAGAACTAGCGGTGCCCGCCACTTCACTAGCGGAGTATTTAGATTTAATTAATGTTCATATCTGAGCCCTGTAAAATATAGGAATGAAACATATACGTAAACTTCGGATATATCTGTTTTAATATCTAAAATTGTCATTGAAATCCGTGAGTATTTCGGAGACTATTCGAAACAAACTTTCAGAGAGATTGACAGAGAGAAACTCTAAAGTCCTTCATTTATGATCAGGTGTCGTATAATCAGTAGACTAACTTATTTGAGTATTTGCTTTGAAACCATATTATGTCTGTATAGATGGATGTTTTTTCTTATGTGAAGTAACCTTGATTACATCACCATGCATTGTTGACAATCTAGTCCCTAGAATAACGGAGTATTGATAAATTACATTTTAACCTAATATTCTAATAATTATATCTACGTGTCCATTAGCACGTTGATAAGTTGTAGTCGGTGAGGGCCTATTTACATTAATCTAATGGTCCTTACTTAACGCCATAACTGTTTTTATTACTTATTCATTGTCTACACATTGCACACTAGCTTGTGCTGACAAAACTCTGTTGGCGTTGCCATAACGTCCACGTATTTGTTTGTGAATTTCCATGGAAGCACCGGACAAATGCGTTACCGCGACGCCATCACTTTCGCTGTATTCGTCTATCTCTCTACCTAGCTCTGTCTTTTAAATCCGTTCATTAAATTTCACGTGATGCTTTAACAGACAGACAGATAAAATTCTAAAAATTGCATTTATGGAATTTCTTTGTACGAATTAGCCCCTTTGATTTTTTTTTTCATTTTTAAACTCATTGTACAAACTCAATTCCTCTACAGACTTATATAAAGATATATATTACGGATAGAATATGAACGGGAAAACGCTATTTGCGCACATGAAAAATATAATGAAGTGATACAAAAATACAAAGCCACCCACATTTGTATAGCTGGGTTATTATGGACACGTTATGCGTCATAAATATTTCGGGAACATAAAATTAACACTCAAAAACATGGCCTTTCGAGGCACCGCAACGTCTACGGGTTCCGACAAAAAAATAAGAGGATCGCATGCAGAACCACGAACTGGGTCCGGCTTTACCATAAAAGATTAAAGATCCATCAAACGATTTCGATTCTTAGTACAAAAGAAACTAAGACCAATTCAGTTTATCAAACGTTCTTGCTGTGGTTATCAAACTTTGTTTTTGTTTACCGCAATTAGTTACTGTATGTTGTTTGTGTTATGGTGCATTCTCGAGTGGTTTATTTAAAAGGACTAGGCCTTTCGCCTTATCAAAGGACATACTTGTTGACATGTTGTCTAATTGATTAGTGGTTCCCAGCGGGGGTTTTCGGCCCTACATGTGGCGGAACGTTTGAGAAATTATTTGAAATTCATAATCTATAAATGCCTTTACAAGTGGAACATGCCACTGTTAAACTTTTTTCTTTCAAAATTATGTCAGTTATTAGGCCGCATTGATGTATGATATATTGCCGCATATGAATTAGTGCTATACGTAATTGCATTAGTACATTATTTTTCTAAACAGACACTATACTAGTTTCTCGCGTTTTCCAAACAGCTTCGCTTGCATAAACCATGGAATCGTGTTACTCTAAATCTATCAGATTTCAGATATAAAATCTATCATAATATGCTCATCCTATTACAAAAAGTTATATAACTTTTATAAAAGTTTGATATTTCTAAGATCATACAAAAGGAAGAAACAAATATCAAAGCTAAGTCATAATTGGTTGAAAGGATAGGTTCAATAAAGTCTGGTTTGACTTCGTGAAGTATGAAGCCTGCAAATTATCTATTAATAAAGCATTCTGAAGGTCGTGTGAATTGAAGTAGTATTTGGTAGTAGGACACATCGAATGCGTTTGGGATTACTTTTTAGTAGGTTAGAAAGGGATTTTATTTAGTAAGATAATTCCTACTAACGGTAAATCCCAGGTACATGTTTTAAATAACCTCATCAACATTATTAGATGACGATGAGGTATCATCTTTAGACGATGATGAAGCATCATCATTAGATAAGGTAATTTAAAATATGCGTTCATTAATACCTAAATATACCAAAATTTTAATTTGTGTCACTATTGAACCCAGCTGGCGATATAACAAAAGCGTTGCAAAAATCTCTAGCAGTCGGCTTCCCTTTGTCGCTAGGTGGTCTCTTACTAGCAGCCACCCGCCCCAATGATGTGATTATAATAGCTAACATGCATTAATAAAACTCGCAACAAATGCAAAATGTTATACATGATGAGATTTTACAATTATCGCCGAACGTACAGATTTAATTATTGTTGCGGATAATCATCGCGATAAAACTTTAATTAAAATTTTTTGATGACTTTCTTTCGCCACGGAAAGTAATGGACTGGCCGGTTCGTATACCCCGTGGAGTTACAGGAGAATTAATATAGGAATTACAAGTTTAAGGGTTCCGCATCAATTTTGGCAATAACAGAATCCTTTAAAATTGTCATATTCGTCTGTTTCTTTATGTAAATCAAAGTGATTTTTCTTAAAAACTGCTCTGACTATATTGTATGTAGATGAAAATAGGTATGACAGTATAAGATGGTGTAAATAATAATAATAATAATAATTGAATTGAATAATTGAGCGAAGAGCCTTGACCGCTACCTTGAAAGGCTCTCGCTTGGTATCTGGTTGAAGAGTCGGATGCAGAAGGCAGCTCTGTTGGACATGGCCGGTATTCTGAGGAGATTCCTATGCCTGAGCCTTAACCACCGGTAGCCTGGACCTTAGGCAGGCATCAGTTTTTTTTAAATAAATAAATGTACATATTTTATAAGATTTATAAGAAAAATGTAAAAAAATTGGAAAATAAAACATATATGTCAATATAATAACTGTAATAAAAGTTAAACATAGCTATGTAGACTTGTTTTCAAAAATCATATTGATATCTCTTAGTGACCTTTTTATTACGGTTGATAGCTAATGATGTATTAATTTCCAATAAATAATAGTTTTTTAAACTTTTATTTATTTTTCATTTTTTAGTGATTTAATTCCCTTCTCCGTGGAAACTTTGAAAAAAGAATTAAATACACTCTTATGATAAAATGGAACGTTATGTAAAAATAAGCTTTTTTAAAAAGGTTTTTAAATACAAACTTTTGAGATCCTGCATATCATATAGCAGCAGAGTGGTAGCCAAGACAAGTAAAACGAGCACAAACACGACTGGTCTATCTTGTTTAGTACAGGAGTTCCTATGGCCACCTTCCGACTCCATCATCAGATCAGCTCCATGGTACCATATTATTGCATTGTCACGCGATATACACATACGTGCAAAATTTCAGCTCAATCGGAAAACGGGAAGTCGATCAAATTTAACTTGGAAAGATCCCGTTACATACTAACATACGTATGAAACTAATAAAAGCGTATTAAAAAAAAAACATAAAATTTGTGCCCCTTCCCCTCTAACTTTTGAACTATATAAGTGTGAAAAAAATTCGAGGCGGCAGAGATTAAAAAATAATATTCGATTAAGTATGGTATATACTTTTATGGATTTTGTATACAATTTGCGGAACCTTTACAGAACCGTTCACAAAGCGTAGAAAACCACGCACTTGGCCATTTTTTTTGCTACAAATGAGAGTTACAAATACTCGTAAAATGTTACAAGTGGAACCAACAAAAGCCAGAAATAGTTTAAGTGTTATCGTTTCGGCTCGACCGCACTCGTGTTAAAAGAAATTGGATATTCTTACTTGAGAACACTGGCAATGAAACGTAAAATTACGAGGTGATCGAGAGCTACTGATGACGTATGTACATATTATGTAGAGCACATGGATCGCTGGGCTAAGGCTGTGTACACACAGGCTAAACGAAGCCCAACACATGAGTTTCGTTGGCTTTCGTTGGCTCTATGTAGAAGTTTCGTTAAAAACAAAAAGAGAGAGAGATATATATATATATATATATATATATATAATTTCTTAAACATAGTTTTCAGATAAATACTGAGTAACTAAGTCACGCAATATACTGAGTGCCAAACTCATTTGTCCAATTGCCGCATTCAACTCTAAAATTGTTTTGATTAATTAATTTTATATATTTTGTGTGTCGCTTTTGGTACATAAATGTTTTCTTTGATATATCAGAGTATACTTGATCGTACGTAAATTTAGATTTATCATTTTGACCAATTAGGCATAGAAAAATTAAAATCACCAATTACTACAGTTAAATGTCCTAAAAATAATGTCATATTAATAATCCAAACACAATGTAATAAAATATGAAAACAATTACTAGATTAATTATTTACAATGATTATTTTATTAATATATTAATTAATATTAGATATACTCTATAAAACTAAAAATGGTCAAAATATATTCTTTGAAAAGTACAGTAATTCACAATAGCATTTATTTTCCTTCATTTTTGTTTATATATGGCATATTTTAAATCTCCCTAGTCTTTAGGTAACTTATTGTAATGTATTGGAGCCATACAAAATATGTTTTCATCGTTCGGTCGAATGCTTCTAACGATGTTAGGGACAGCCAACGAGCGCCAACGATCGATATTTGACCTTCTTTGGATCTGTGTATACGCGCCTTAAGGCGCGCTAAGCCCGCAATCTTGCTTTGTTAAGTTACAATGAAATGTACTATTGATACTTACGCATTATTTGGTTATAATACCGCTACTGGTATTGGCCTATTTAAACAAGTTATTTTTTATACAAACGAATACTTAGTTGCTACTATTTTTTGATAGACGAAGCACGTTGTATCAGCTAATATTATCTTTGAGGCCGATCTTAATAAAACTCAGACAAAAATAGTCTTCCATATGATTTTGGTCTCGTACTTAATGGAAATTATTGTATTTTTTAAAAATTACTTATTGACCGGAGAATAATTTAGTGATAAACAGGGCCGTCTTTACCCGGGCGTACAAGGGGTGCATGACACTCGGCGCGGTGGGACCTATTGAGCACAAGCCGATTGCGTTATCATATATAGGTACCATGCGACAGATAAACAGACGGATCGACATGATTTTATAAAGTTTAATTTTTTTACAAAATAGTTACGGAACTGTTGAATTTAAAAATTAAACGTTATTTTTAATTTGTTGCCAAATAGGGCGTAGGCTGATTTTTATATCCCGGTGCAAAATATGGTTAATAAGGCCCTGGTGATAAAAATAGTAATGTTTTTACAGGTCAAGGTCGCATGAATCAATTGGGAGGTGTCTTTATAAATGGGCGACCCCTTCCAAACCACATAAGGCTGAAGATTGTGGAAATGGCTGCTGCTGGAGTTCGTCCCTGCGTCATTTCTAGGCAACTTCGAGTCTCTCATGGATGCGTTTCCAAGATACTCAATAGATATCAGGTAAGAGAAACGGGATGTGTTTTGTGAAGAATTATCATTGTTAGTCTAATATACTAACATGGAAATAAAGTAGGTACTAGTAATTACAATTGCCCGGAAAGCAGTACTTAATATAATAATACTATCATTTTAACTAGGTACTGTTTTCTGGTCAGGTAATGACTTTCGACCAGTAAAGCAGTAGTAATGAATTTCGTCCAGTAAATTAACTCTGAAAATACCCTGAACTCTACAAGACTGAATAGCATTACATAATTATCATTCTACTCTCTTTTTTAACGGTCGATTATTTTAAATATATTTTCTAGACAAATTAGACAAGAGTTAAAAAATTAACTTATTCAAACTTTTAACTTCATATAGAGTCAGATTTAGGCTAGAATTTTTATGTTACGCTAAAAGAGTAGCGTTTACAGGTATATATTATTTTGCTACAGGTTATAGCAAATTGAGGTATAAGATTTACAAATTGTGAAATTCTAAACAGTTAATAGTGAATTTTGATTAGTCTTTGTTAATCATTCCTTTAAACTCTGAGCGAAGCCTCTTGATATAACCATAATGCTGAGTAAGATTTTATTTATGTGTAACAAGCAAACGGTTTACATGATGGACAGTATTTGTCTTCGTCAAGCAAGTAACACGTAATATCAACTCTAATGCGTTGCCCGCATTGAAGAAATTTGATTAGGTATTCATAAATTCTTAAACAACCTCCATGTCTTACCCCTTATCCATAATACTTATATGAGGTTTATAGGCTGGTTAAAATAGAGTTTAAAAAACGTATTACTCATAATCGCATCTGAATCCGATTATGAATACATAATATTTCTTTAAAATGTTTAGAGGGAGAGTATAAACCTCTTTTAACTATTATGAATAGGGATGTTAGTGTAAATGGAAATTCTCGGCGGATATTTCCTTCCAGATAGAGATTTACTATAGGTAGAATGAAACTAGTTATAATTAACTTTATTTTGTCAACAGGAGACTGGTTCCATCCGCCCAGGAGTGATCGGTGGCTCCAAACCCAGAGTGGCCACTCCAGAAGTTGAGAACAGGATTGAAGAACTCAAGAGACAAAACCCAGGTATATTTTCCTGGGAAATTAGAGATAAACTTATTAAAGAAGGCATATGTGATAAAAACACAGCACCATCAGTCAGCTCAATTTCGAGATTAATAAGAGGAGGCAAAAGGGACGAATCCGATCCTAGAAGAAATCACAGCATTGATGGTATTCTAGGTAAGTTTAACTTACCTTAGACTGTAAATGTTTATACAATTGTGATTTGTCTCTGTCTCAATACCAAATTTATTGTTTAACGAGCTGAAAACTTACACGACGCATAAACTCGAAAGCTTTATCAAGAACTAGCTGGTACCCGCCCGCTTCGCGTGCCGTAAAATCCGTTCTGAGCTGACCTCTACTTGGCGAAAGGAAGGTCCATGCCAAATTTCAAGTCTATAGGTATTATAGTTATAGTTCCTGACATATCGTGATGAGTGACTATATACGTGGATTTCAATTTTGTATTAGTACATTAACTCATTTTATTTATTTATTTGAAACAGCTATTATTTGTAAGTGGTTAACTACTTATAACCTTTAAATAAACAAAGTTATCTGTTAATCGAAGAAAAGTTTTAAACAATGCTGATAAGGCTCGACCTCTGTATATAAAATGAAGTAAAATTATTTAGACTACAAAATTGCTATTACAACAATAATATTTTTAAAATGATTAAATATCACCATAAAAATCACATGGCTTTAATTTTTTTTCATATTATGGTCGACACAAAATCTTTCTTTATGTACCGATTTTCTTGTAACACTGAATGTTATTCTGCATCAATTTATTGCTTGTGAATCTTGAAGGAATAAACAAATTATTTAACTAGTATAAAAAGTAAACAAAGTTGATAATCAATATCGTTCTAGTACTTCGTAATTCAATAGTTTTCTATATTCGGCCTAAAACAAATAACAAGTTTTTCTTCTGGCGACTGCTGTCTTATTGAATCAAGAAATATTTTATGTCCGATAAAAGGTTGTTTTTAAAAGTAATAACTAAATCCACTTGTGGCACAGTTTGTTCGAGCGTTTAACCTCTCTCAGAGAAACACAGCGTTCTATTTGCATAAAACTTTATATTGCTCTAGTTTGCTGTTCAGCTCATTTTATAAAGCATTAAGTATACATTGTGGTCTATTCTCAACACAATGATTTCTTCACACAAGGTCGCCGCCCCAGGCGTTCGGATTTACGCGTTAAACAACAATTGTTAAATCCTTCAAAAGTAATATTTAAACTTTTCGAACAGACCTTCCGCCTAATGACGCATAAATAACGCGGCATGTCATCATAGTACTTAACGTTAATTCGCGACCATAATCACTTAATAAACTCAAGCCCGACTATTATTGTAAATTTATTCTTAATCAGAAATCCTAAACGTTTGCAAACTTCGCAAAATGATGTATAAAGTTCCAATAATAATCCACGTTTTAGCGGTGCGAGAGAGTTGCGAGCGCACGCCACAGCAGCGCCCCCTGTGTCGGCTTCGAAATTGTAGGTTATAAAAATGAAATTAGTATCCAAAGGTGTTATTATCCCATCGCGTTTGGCCCCGGGGCTTGCATTACGACAATCTGTCCGTACTGCACGTCCTGTGCCGTATAGCTATCCAATATAAAATGGCGCTCCTAATATCCCGGTTCAGTGACGGAGTGCGGTTTGCCGGCGAGATTCTGAGCATCGATAAGATTATGCATATTAAGTTGTGCGCGGCCAAAGTAATATCCACAGTGGAAATACCCCTTTACCACGTCCTAGCTGCATCGTATATAGTGGATGCTCAATCTCGCCGCCCGTGCTTATCCTGTGCCCACGGATAACGGTAAAAATCGATCAGTGTTTCGATGGAAACATTTGCATACGGCCTTTAGTAAAATATGTTTTCAGATTTATGGCCACAGTAAATTTCAATTAATACCCATATTTAAGCCAACGTTGTAATTAATATTTGTGATATAAATTTACTCATGTAAAAATAAGTTTTTAAGAGATATATGTATGGGACAATAAAATCGGATATTAAAGTATTATCACAATCGTTCTAATATAATTATGTTCCATTTTCAACAAGCGTAAAGTAATATTTATTGAAGCTCAAAAGAATTCATTAGAGGCTACTATATACGTAATATAGTGTGGTTACGTTTAATATAATCGAGGCCGCGTGTGGTCTGAGCGGTAGTCCCATTTTAATGGACATAAAACAAAACAAATTGAATGGCTAGAAAGTTATAATATTTTATTACGATGACAAAAATATTCTATATAACAAATTGTAGCATGACCAAGTGATGTTTGTCATAAAATTTCATCTCATTTTGTTATGATTATTGCAACGGATGTGGATGTTGTGCTATTTGAATAATTTATACTAGGTCGTAGGTATATAATATAATCTGAAAGTAACTTTGCTGTTTGTTTGTTCTTTATTGGGAATGAAATAATGGAGAAGACTGTTTTTTTTTTCAATATTTTGATATTGATACCTAAATTAGTGTATTTTTCTTCCATTTGCGTCTGTTGTCGTATACGTTCTCTTCCACAAATCCTGTCATCCTGTATACTACATATGTATCTAATAATGGAGGTAATCTTAGCTTAGGATACTTTTTAGTACCAAAAATGGGCAGTTTTTCAAGATTTGGGTACAAATTATGCAAAAAAGAAGCAATATCAATCAATTATAATGAAAAATCTTGCACTTATAGATATACTTTCGATAAAAGGAATGAATATACGACAACTTTAATCACGGAAAATACTATCATTTTCATGGTATATGGAGTTTACGGTATAAAAGCTGTGTAGGAACACCTAGTCATAACTTAGATATATTCGTAGTGGACACGTCATCAAATTTACTTTATCTTAAAAGGTCCATCATCTTGTGAAGACTCAGATACCGAGTCAGAGCCAGGAATAACCTTGAAGAGGAAGCAACGAAGATCCAGAACGACCTTCTCTGGGGACCAGTTAGAAGCCTTAGAACGTGCCTTCACTAGAACTCAATATCCTGATGTTTACACAAGAGAAGAACTAGCACAAAAGACTAAACTAACTGAAGCGAGAGTTCAGGTATGTTAATATTGACTCCTATTGATGGAAAGCCAGTGAGGTGTATCAGTAAAATTAATGGTAGCAATCAAACAAATACATTGTTATGTCATGTCCACTTCCCGCCCCTTAAAAGCAAGGCGTAAAAAAACGAATTACATTTATAATTAATTATTATAATAGTAACTGAGCTTACCATATGTTACACAAAGCTACCGTTGTTCTACCCACTTTTTGTTAAGTTAATAACATTGTAGATCTTTGTAATTATAGGTCTCAAACCATAATCGATACCGCCTTGTAATTCGATTAAGAATAAACAAACTTTTTGTGGTTAAACCGGATAACGATCTCGAAATAAATTAATTATTTAGACACCGTTCAAAACAGTTATTAGATTGTCGTTCGAGGATTATCTTGAAAGCTCCTGAAAATTATTAGTTGGTGGCATTCTAAGTAAGGTATTGATTGGCACGATGTCCTGATTTAATACTTTTTAGAACCAATCACTTGCAATTTCATCATGTCTACCCGACCCTCTCTTTACATCTCCAACAGCCTATTTGCTTGTACACTGTTGGCACTATATAGATAGGATTTAGAAAGATGATGTCTTCTATATACCGCTACAGTGACTCTATCAATTAAAAAAAAACCACGAAATTATAGGTCTATTATATATGTAACTCAAAGTTGGAAAACATGTAAGTACATACATACATACATACATAACTTCACGCCAGTTCCCTTGCGGGGTAGCCACGAACAACAGAGCGCCATTTAGGCTTATTCTTACACACCTCACTGGCTTCTTTGACATTCATAACTCTTGTCATGCACGCTCGTCTGTTCTTAAGGCTCCTGACATCACATTCATAGAAGGTGTGTCGTGGCCTTCCACGACTTCTGCATATAAATGTGCATAACTATTCGTGTTTCGACGTTAGATGTCAGGGGGTTGGTTACATATTATGCGCTTCTAAATCTTTAAAGGTTTGGTGAATTCATTTCTCATTTTATAACATAGCGTAAAAATTGTTAAACGTTTAAGTTCATGAAATTTAGAAAATGATATACACCACAATTGGTTTTAACAAAATTTACATAGTGGATGTGATTTAGCGCTATTTTAAGGTGTTTTAGCTAAATGGCTAGAACAATGAACGTTCTACTATAACTACAGAACCATTCTCTATATATATTATATGACTCATTTTACCTATTTTATTATAATTTATTATTCTATGGGTATAAAATTGATGTTATGTTTTTATTTTTTAGGTTTGGTTTTCCAACCGAAGAGCTCGGCTACGCAAGCAACTTAATTCGCAACAACTGAGTGCCTTTAACACAATGTCATTACAGTCTGCCTTCCCTTCCGTCCATCAGCAATACGAACCTCCCTCTACTTTTAATCCACAGTGCGCATCTTGGCAGCAGTCTTATTCGTCTGCTTTGGGCACCAGTTCAGTTTTGAACTCGGCTTTAGCACCATCACTACATCAGTCAGCGTTGTCAGCCCCTTCAGTTTGTCAGTCAGCTCTTGCTGCTTCGTCGTTGCATCCACCTACATCAAGTTCCTTCTCATCCGGGAATTTGACGCCTTTATCTCATTCGTCAGATCTCGCTACTCCATTACAACCCACGACTGACGCTACACCTCCTAGTACAAGTCCTTCATCCACTAGTCCTGCCGCTAACCAACCTAGTGCAATCACGTATCAGCATTCAAGTTACGCCACTGGAAATGAAACTATGCCACATCCTTATGCATACGGAGATTATTCGAAACAAGAGCACGCGATGTCAGCACACAACCATTGGACGTCCAGACAGCTGACTGGACATCCCCAAAACAAACTGGCTGAAGTCAGTGCATGGCCTGAAAATTATAGGTACGTAAACAAACCTTTAAAAATGAGAAATTATGACATTTAAAAATAATCCAATGTCTCATGATTTATTGATTGCTATGCTACTTATTTTGAGTCAGATTGTTCAAGTGAATATGCATACAATTACAATAAACTGACCTTTATTGTGGGTGATTAAATAAGTATTTATTAAGACATGACTGTTGCACTAATAGTACGTTTAGGGTGTTCATTTGCGATGAGATCATTCTATGGTACTGAGTATTTGTCATTAGCAAAGTTTATTGTGTGTGGGATTTAATAGGCGATGATGTAAAGACCAAAGTTATATTGTACAACGTCCGGTGGCTATAGACGGCAAGGCTTAAACACAAATCGGGGTGCGTACTTTTATTTCTTTTCACCTTCCTTTATCATTAGCTCAACCGACCGCTAATCAATTAAGAGAGTAAGAAGTCGGCCATTATACGCTGCGCGGGTGGTTATTACAGCGTGCGCATCGTAATACGCCGATATGATCGTGAATGCATAGGGCTGCGATTTTTTATTAATCATTTGCTTACTATTAATTTTAATTTAGTAGTATTATATTCCATTCCACTATTCATATTACTCTGGATAAATATTTGTGTTTGCTTCTTGATTGCTTTAAGAATAAACCGATTATCATGAAATCAAGTACATATCGAAGCCTAAAAAGCTATCTGGTTTAGTCGACATTTCAATATTTAATTATTACTAATAATAGGTAAACGTGCTCCATCTTAGACCACGTCATCACTTAACCTACCTTACACTTGATCTACTTGACACACCTGAATCTATACAAATGTAAAATAAGCAATAGTTTAAAGTTCAAGTTATTTAAAATCAACACTGTTTTCTTTCATCTTCTCCCAATCATTTGGGAGAAGGTACAATAGTCTAGGTAGGTATAAAAGTCTTTTTCTTCTTTTCATACGACAAATCATAATGTCATCCTTCATACAATCCATTAATATCTGAAAAACAACTGCGTCATTTATTAGAATGTAGAAAAACGTCTATGAATTTCATGAATAACTCAGGTTCTTTATATGTTGGTAGCTTTGTAACATTCGGCAATAAAATGCAATACCATAATGTTATGTCAATATTTCACCCTTCGTGATGTGATTTCGATAACGGATATAAATATAAGATACTTGTTACCTCGGAAAATTGGGACTCTTTTGGCAGGGTACGCATCGATTCAGTACCTCGCAATATTAAGAGGACGTCATTGACAGGACATAGGATGATAAATCTACACAGAAATTGAGTTGTGGTCGAGTCGATAGTGAATTGTAACTACTAAACTGAATGTGACAAATACATTGTCGCATTGTACTCTATACGGCAACGACATTTATCTATGTTATCTAGACAAAAGACGCCTATAAACCTCTCATTGGACCACACACAATATCCCTGCTTGCACAATGACAAAGTAATAATATATGGGTTAGCCACGTTTATGTATGTCGGCCTGTCTTATCTAGGCCTGAACGCGTGTTTGATTGACGCAAAGTTTCGTTTTAGGTTCGTATTAATAATACGTTGGCCAGAATCATAAATGAAAAAGAATCAAATTCGTTATTTTGTATCGCATCCATAATAATGTAGCAGCAGGGCTCAGACACTTGTTGCGTTTCCATTGCTGAATTTACGAGCGTTTTCAATGATTCTGTACATTTATGGGGAGTTATTTGGACCAGAAAATTTACGATAAATGACTCATGGTATTCGTAACTTGTCTATTAATAGTTATGCGTAGGCTGTTTACCTGCAATGTAATTAAATCTAAACAAGTATCTTATCTAAGTAGAGATGGTCGCTTACTTATATGAGTAGTAATATTTTCTTAAGTTTTCGCGACTTGTATACATAATAAAACTACGTTTTAACGGTTTTAAGCGCGGTAATTTATATGATTTTGGTTTTTCCGACGTTTCGGCCATTTTTCAGTGGCTATGATCACGGAACGGCGAAAAAACCAAAATCAAATAAATTACCGCGTTTAAAACCGTTAAAACGTAGTTTTATTATATGAGTAGCTTAAAAACTAAATTTTGCAGGCTATTATATCTTAGTTATTTTGACACGGCACATTCAACAATTATTATTACAGTCACGTGTAACTAAAATCACTATTTATTTTCACCCATCTACAATTCGATATCAGGTGACTGACGTAAAAATACAATTCAGTCTATTCTGACCTACTATATATTTAGAACTGATTTAATGATTGACACGGCACGGACAGTGTTAGTCACTCACTACTACTTGGTTTTTCTCTTATGTTTAGCTGTTAATCATATAGGAAATAAATGTCTAGCTGCTTTCAAGTGTTAGGTGTAAGAGATGTTGGCTTGACGTTAAAATTTTGACATACCTATGGTCTAATAATTACTCCATATTCATGCGAGAGTCTAGCGAAAACGTGAGAAATGAAGTGAGAAGTGTGAATCGATTTCACATTTTTGTTTACCGCGCTTATTTTGCGAGCTCTTGGAGCGTTTATAACAATTCAAGATACCGGAAACAACGCGAAACAGACAAGGATAAATAGGAAAGCGGATTCCGGAATCCTAAATGAACATTCCGAAACGAACGAATAACTCGGATTCAACGCTAGGATGACCATAAGAGCTCTTCCGCTCGCTTACCTTTCTGTATACCTTAAAACAATCCTTTTAAGAGTCAAGCAAATTGCAGGCACGATACATATAAACACTAGTTTCATTGTAGCGGCGTACGGCAATTAATAAGAGGCCGAACGTGACATTAGTGCAGTGAACCCAAACATTAAACTAACTCGAACCGAGTATTAAAACTTATCTACAGCTATTTGCATTTAACTTCCTAAACTGCACTAAGGCTCGCGTGCGCCTGGTCTCTTTCGAACGGTCAGTTGTTTCGCAGACGTATTATTACTCACTCCTTACTTGTTATTCATTTATTAATTGTATCAGCTGGTGAAAGTAGGAATATCTAATTAAAGTACTTTTGTATATTTTCTTATAAGATTAAATGTACACAGAATTTTACTTCTTGAAAGGCATTCTAGTGTCATAGATGTCATGCGCATACGCATTTTTTTGTTAGATTATTATTTATTAATATTATAAAATTCCTAACTATTGTGTTAAGTGTTTGTACATTGAAGACGTTTAAAAATAAACAACTGAAAAACACTACATAAACAACGGTGAACACGATGTAATTTTTTTTTAATATTTCTTGTTTGTTTGTTCGGGATTCACGTAAAAACTACGGGGCCGATTTCGATTGCGGTGTTTGTTGATCGACAGCAAATTCTTAGACTTAAAATCTGCGCTACTTTTTAACCCGGGAATCCTGCGGTGATTTTCCCAGGAGCGGTTTGAAATTGTTAGGATGCATAAAAATTAGCTTATTCCGACAATTTCCACAAAACTGATAGCTTACATTCTTTTTTTAAATGCTGCGATACTTTGTGTCCCGGGAATCCTACGGAAATTTCAAGTGAAGCGTGGACGAAGTGGCGGGCATATCCTAGTTATTATGATAATTTAATTCTAAAGTTTTAAAAATAAGACTATATTTTGCTGCCTTCAATCTTACATGTAAATTGTTTTAGAATCTATTATTAAATATGTCACATACGCAATTATATTTATCACCTATTTGCTATTAGATATTACAAGTTGTTCTAAACTTGATAGATAATGAACTGAAGCTTTGGTGTGATGTGCGAGACGTCAATTAAGTTATGAATGACCATTTATAATGCAAATCTCATAAACCATTAAATAACATTAACGCAATCGGTACGGTTATCTATTATACGTCAAAATACCACTAAAATAATGAATAAACATAAAGTTAATAATAATAATGTTGTTTTTTGGACAATTCAAATTCGACCTTGCTAGCTTATGACTGGTCCACGACATTAATGTTTTTTGTATATAAATTAGGCACTATATTTAATGTAAATCCACATTTTATAGCTGCCAAAGTCACGACTTGATACAAAAATAGCGCATCCACATAACGCGGTATTTCAATGTTCAGAAATTACAACTCCGGTAGGCCAAAATACATATCAATTGTACCGTGCCTTATTACAGGTTACAGTATGTAATTATTTAAAATTCTAGCTGTAATAGATATTTGATGTTTCGAAGCTGATCGATCAATTAGATTTCATCTTTTGCCAGCTATCCCACGGTTAGTTTTTATTATTTTTAAACTGAATTTTTGGTCTATAATACATTATTGAATTTGATTCCGGAATCGTTTCAGTATCCAAAAAAATGGTATTCATACCAATTATAGTCATAATTTGGATGCATAATCGATATTTTGTTATTAAAAATGATTGCGGATTTTTCATTTATTGCTTTTTGATGTATCGTCAAAGTTTTGAGCGGTTTTATTTTATACGATGTTTCATTATCATCGTATTATTCAACAGTTTCTTATTTTGTTTTACCCTTATTAGTTTTATTGTATAGCGGTTTATGAATATATCATGTTTATAGTCTTTTGTTTAAGGTTATTTTAATAGTCAGATAGTATAGTTGTATATTTATATACAGAGCATAGTAAAGTATTGTGCCGTAAAAACATAATCGTAGTATAAAACGCATTATTGTCAATATGCAGGACTTTATTTCTAAGTTATTATTTTTAAGTTAATTGTTGGTTAAGCGCTCTAAGAGTGAGTGCTAATTTCTGTATTCGGAAAAAATTAACCAATTTTCTTTTTTTGCAGTTCATTTTTTGGTACAACTCCCTCACATTATGCATCACACGCTCATTCACCGACTGAAGCCAAGTCTGGATATCCTTACTTAGGTCAACTTGGCGGCATGGACATGGGAAGAGTACATTAAGTGAAGAAATTTATCTCATTTTGTACGAATAAAATAATTGTAATTACGAATCGAAATTGTATCATTTATGTATGTATTACCTAAATTAGAAACATATCTTGAAGTGCCTTGAAAATTATATTTAAATTAATAAAGCATTTTTTATAAATCGACTGCAAAATATAAAAAATCAATTTCAATATAATCGTCATATGACTTGAATAGAACAAAACTATTATTTTAAAACTTTATCCAAATGTGTCTTGAATTTTTAAATGGTATTTAAGACTTTTAAAACGATATGGCATTTTATTAGTCAGTTTATTATTAGCCTTAAAAAATAGAACTGCATAAATGTAAAGTTACCCGCGATTTTCTTATCTTACTTAATTTTATATAAAGTTTTATAGAAGTTACGAAAGATAAACGTACATGAGGATAGTAATAGAAAATACATCTAGCCCTAAGTGTGAGGACCAACTGAGACTTGGTAGAAGTAACTCAATTAACGTAGTGCTACAGTAACTAGATTCGCAACCGTGGCCTCATGAGATTTCAAGAACTAATACAGAGTAGTAAAACACCTTTTCAGAATATTCTATGTAGTCTTTAAAGGCCCTTACGTAAAGTATAATTCTTTAAAATTAACTTTATTAGCAAATACAAAACTCTTCAATTTATCACAAATTGAAGTCACTTCATCTGTGAAATGTTTCGCAAATCTAAATTAGTTTTTACCTTCACTTGTATTATAGAGCTTTATTAATGTTATGGTTCATAGATTTAATGTTAATTACATCTCATTGTATTATTTACGGTTCCTGAACTTATTTTAATTACCTAATCCTAATTATTAAAGTGTTTAGGCATTAAATTACTTAGTTTAAGGGCGTTGCTACATTTTGTAAGTTGTTGATTGTAGTTTTGTAACTATCCGCAAATTAATATGAATTTGATTGTATACCTTCAATTGCAAAAAAAATAGTTTTTGATTTTTATTACTATCAATAATAAATTTTATTTTTATAATTGTAAACCTGCATCCACACTTGTACGATCGGGAGCTGATTGTTGTCAATTGATGTAATGTATACGCAAATTCTTGTAAGCAGTGGCTGGGAAATAAATGGTTTTTCATAACAAAATCATTTATTGCTTAGTTGTTTGCCGTTAATTTACGGAGACTATTATGTTTGTCGCAGACTATACTTGGAAGGCATTGTATAAAATCCGGTAAATTTTGAAGACTTGCGATCATGTATGCTATGATGTATCGGGACGATGATACAAATGTGGCTGCAGGTTAAAACGTATAAACAACCCAGTCCTACAAAGATGCCTTGAATGAAGTTGTGATTTTATACTATAAAAATATTGTACATTATTTATTATACAAATCATTGTTTTATTATAATTTAGATTAAAGAAATAAGACGAGTAAAATAAGCGCTTTGTATATTGAATATTTTACTCAAAATAAATTAATGCTAATTTATGATTATATTTTTTATTTTTTCATCTTCGAAATTCCTCTTAACCTCACAAAAAACTAAACTAACTATATAAAGACTGGGTAAAGACTTCTTGCTATATTACATATTCATCAAGCACATTTACTGTTTAACACAAGATAATATTAGTAAGTTGTCATGAAATTATTTTTCTAGATATCATAGAACACTTTATTTTTAACGGTTATAAGTAACGATATACTTATGCATAAATAAATAGAAAATTTATAAAAGTATTTCAAAAGGGAATTTTAACAAAATATATTGTTTTTCCAGAAATCCAAGTAGTTTATCTTCATCTCTGTATAACATGTTTTTATAGCAGATTCTACTACTTTTACTTTAACAATAACAAAAATTGCTTTGGAGGCAGTAGTAGATTCATGACGTTCAATAAGTAGGTAATTAATCTACATACATACATACATACATAACTTCACGCCAGTTCCCTTGCGGGGTAGGCACGAACAACAGAGTGCCATTTAGGCTTATTCTTACACACCTCACTTGCCTCTTTGACATTCATAACTCTTTTCATGCAAGCTCGTCTGTTCTTAAGGCTCCTGACATCACCCTCCGCTAGTACACGATCAATTTGATCATGGAAGGTGTGTCGTGGCCTTCCACGACTTCTGCATCTATCCACTTTTGCATTGTATATCTGTTTAGTCATTCTTTCATCATGCATTCTTTCCACATGCCCGAACTCTCTGTCAGACCAACTCTCTTTCTTACTTCGGTATTACGAACGCGGTCCGCGAGCGTCACTCCGCAGATTTTACGCAGTGCTCGCATCTCGACCGCGTTTACTCTACTTTCATGCTCTCTCTTCCATACCCAACTCTCGCATCCATACGTGAGCGTAATTAATCTGTAAGATTGAATTTTAAAATACATAGATTTATTCATTCATTGCCGAAGATGGATTTAGGTAAATGGAACATGGCTAGCATGTACACTGTAGGCATTGTATTAGTGTGTGATATACATAATTATTCGATTCTCTCGTCACCATAATATTTTGTACGTTCAACTAAAATAACCTAATATTTAAGTTATTAGTATGCAAATGAAGGCAGACAAATCACTGGCCAACTCAGGTGCACTACATCTGAGAATGATATACGGGAACATTCTAAATGCATCTCTTACATTTCGCTTATCCACTACACTTACATGTCGTCACCAGATTTGTTCATGTTATCAACATATTTCAAGTTATCACTTGTCTATGCATTGTTTATAGTAACATAAAGCCGTATAATGTTAAATACATTATACGTCTTTATACTGTTGCTACTATAATAATGTAGCATTTTGTATTTCATCACAATATAAAATTTACCTAACTATGCTACATCCCACAAATAAAGGTAATCGAAAAGATCTTCGATTCTCAAGACTCTTGCATTGTGATGACAAGAGAGAGAGAGAGAGGTAACATTTTATTGTACACCATTACAGAAAACAGAAAAACTTATAGCCTAAAAATATTCTAAATGTGCACAATGGGCTGTCTTATCGCTGAGAATTAATCTCTCCCAGACACCCCGTGGTAGGAATAAAATAGATTCAATTTGTCAAAGGTGGTATACATACACTTACAAGATACTGGGATGATTCAATTGGTAGGTCTGAGAATGCAATTGGGAGTCGAGTACTACCGTACTACAAACTCTGGATGGTAGGACATTCATGAAAGATAAAAAAAAATATTCAGCGTTGACTTCATACATAAATAGAACAAATGTATTGTACAGTAAAAAATATGAAACGATAAACAAAACAGCTTATCGCTAGCAGCGATCTCTTCCAGACAAGCTTGGGATGAGAGAGATAAATGGCACTAAATGTAGGCAGAGTTTTGTTACACAAAATTAAAAAAATAAAAATAAGTAAAAATACATATTAATTATATACAAATTCATAGAAAAAATATAAAAGACAAAATAAAGTAACAAGTAATAATGAAAGAGATCACTTCGCTGTTGTTAAACTAAATAAAATCTGAGTTAGCTTCTAAATATTGGTGACTAGCTGACCCGGCAAACTTTGTACCGCCTCAGAATCAATGATTTAAAAAATCTGAATGATCTAGCCAAATCAGTCCAGCCGTTCTCAAGTTTTAGCCAGACTAATGAACAGCAATTGTTTTTTATATATAAATAGATTCATTTTCCGGTAAAGAATGCTATAGATCAACACAAATTTAGAGTCAGTCTTCTCGGTATCAAATTTTGGTTTCTTACACCTAACTAATAAAACAAATAACCTTACTATACTAAAGGTTGCTATTGTAGAAAACAAGAGGATATCACAGAAAAAAGACAAAAGGAAACTTTAAAAGTATCATAAATTAATATTTTAATTCTTACTCGATGTTGAGCATCAAAGAATAACACTTTTTTTATCGTCGTAATCTACTCATATATATTGTATTTTAAACACGAGTCTCATTAAAAAGAAAATAACATACATATAACATTTCTCTTCTTGAAAAGCTACCTACGTACGTCGCCTTTCCAAAAGGGATATCGTCTAAATTCCTTTGAAGTCTCAACAATAGTAGGAATTGTCTTTAAAAGCGACGTAACGTTATTTGACTGTCAAATACAAAGCGACTCACATGTTTGGGTTCACAATACTTATGTAAAATTAGCGCAGACGAGCGTACTTACATCAGCAATTTTGTTTTTCAACCTTTTTCAAACAAAAACCCGGCTACGTTATTTGTACGGCATCGGTTTCTTTTAACCTATATTAACTTTTTGTTTTGTCATGCCTTATGTTATCGATTGCTGTATTACTGCGAAACAATTTAAACATGTCGTTGAAAGTCATGAAATATATTTTCAAGTAAGAAAATTATTTCCATCACGCACACGCGGATTAGACGTCTTACGTATGGAGAGCAGAGCAAAGAGAAAGACAGTGTAGTCTAATTTTTTGTATTTATTGTACAGCTGGCTATTGTGTTCTCTTTCCTTCTTCTTCTTCAGCTAATCGAAGTCTACTGCTGAATGTAGGCTTCCTCAAATCTGTGCCATATACCCCGGTCTCCAGTCTCTTCCTTATCCAATCAACTAGTGTCCGCCTTCCTATGGAGTCTTTATGGTAATAGAGCAAATATCTTTATTTTATACATCTTACTTTAGATGAGTGAAAAAGACTCAAAGGAGTTTCGAGGCCGATTTTGATGAAAAATAAAGTGGTATCATTAGATTCTTGAAAAATCAATTACCCATGTAGGGAATCGAATCAGCTGATTTTGAAAAAAATGACAATTTATATCAATTATGGTGTAGCTTGTAAGGATCAATTTTCGTATTTTCGTGAAAGAATTTCAAACGGCAAACCAAGGTAAAAGGTTGTTTTTGAAATGTTCTATTTTCCATTCATAAATAAGATTTATACGATATTTGAAAAGATCACATTTCTTAGATGTAATTGTGAGATATGAAGTACTAAATAGGTAAGTAGTATCTTACAAACGCAAGTTTGTGAAGGGGTTGAAATAAGTACGCTTTAAATCGACGTAGGCGGATACAAAAGGAAAATTCTACGGCTTACATGGAATTCTATTTTATGGTGTCCATGTGTTTCACATGGTTAATAAAAAAAAGATATATAAAAAAATATAAAATATATAGATATACGTAGCTGGATATTACTTGCCATTAGTTGTGTCGGCGACTTGTCCTTGAGCTTTATTGTTGTTATTGACGGCCTTTTGGTGTAGTACTGGATACATTCTGAATGTAACTATCGATATATCTCATGTATTCTTCCTCATCACTCTAATCAGGATCAAAAGTTATCCTATGTCTATCCTTGTTACCGTAAGACATTACGTACATTCGATCCATTTTTTTTATTAAATCGTCAAACAAACGTGAATATAATATAATATATAAGCAAATTACGCTTGTGTATATGTAAATAGTATACAAGGACCACTCTGGCGCCAATTCCAGACAGCCAGACCATAGTAAATGACGGAAGGTTCATTTACGAAATTTACAATACCAGGAATCGAGTTTGGAGCCTCTGTGTTCCTGGGAGCTCGGCCGGTAAAGGCTAAGCCAGCTAAATGACAGAGTCCGTCATTAGCAAGGGCATGTAGAGGGAACAAACATGATATTATATGTAGACACCCAAATATGCAAATTAAGTAACTTCATATAGGTACATTTATATTTTAGTATGATTTGATTGTATTACTGATTTCGTAGCTTAGTGGCTGATGCAATTGTGTACCATTTAAAGGACGTGGATTTAAAACCTGGTGTAGAACTTTTTTTTTTCATAATATGCATATTGATACAAATTCCACATGTAGACCATGGAGGAAAATATTGTGAGTAAATTTACACAGCAAGCTGTTGTGAAATTTGTCTATCTAACTTGGACAATGATTCTGGATATGCTGTTCGTTCTTCTAAAATGGCTTAAATTGGCTTAAGCTCAGTTGTGGGGCGCTTATACTGACTCTACGCCAGTAAGAGTTACAGAGAATTACAAGAAAGAATATCTTACATAAATAACTTATAATACGACTCACCTTTATGCGTAGAAAAACCTCTCATGAGTTTAAAAATAAAAACCGGAATACAAAATGTCATAACAATAACCAATTAATTTGATTAAAATATCGTTATACCATGGTTATAGCCATTCAAGTAGTAAACGTCTGTTAAAGTGTTTAAAAGTTATTTTCTCACGATTAAATGTGAAGTTTGTTTACGTACTTATTGTAATACTAGGATATGCTCGCGACTTCGTCCACGCTTGACTAGAAATTCCCACGAGATTCCCGGAACACAAAGTGTCGCAGCATTAAAAAAAGGACTGTAAGCTATCGTTTTAGTGGGAACTGTGTCGATCCGAACAACTTCAAATCGCTCCCAGCAAAATTCCCGCGGGGTTCCCGGGATAAAAATACTACACATTTTATTACATTAAATTTGCTATCGATCAGTAAAAACAAAATCACATTAGAATTCGTTTTTTTTACCTGGTCATTTTAATCACGCCCAGAAAAATTTCCGCGTGATTCTCGGGATAAAAAGTAGCGCAGATTATAAGTCTAAGAATTTGCTGTCGATCAGCGAAAACCGCATCGAAGTCGGCTTAGTAGTTTTTGCGGGAATCCCGAACAAACAGACAAAACGACAAACAGACAAGAAATCTAAAAAAATCCATCATGTTGTCCATCGTTTATATAGTCTATTCCAGTTGTTTTTTAAATAGCTTTGTTGTGGTCCTTGAAGAAAGAAATAATTATCTTAAATATAAACATCCTGCTTTTTGTGTTATTTCCAATAAATAAGCTCAATAAACATAACAATGGATATTTATACGTGTATTCCTCTCAATAATTTTCACTCGACAAAAAACAGTTTGACATAAAAAGTAAAATCACATTCAAAATTATATTCTATGAGAAAAATAGGTTTTAAACTAATGAGTCTGCAACAAGCTTTAATGTACAGATAATATATTGAGGATTGGTGAGTTTATAATATTTTATAGTTTGTCAAAAATTGTTAAGGGGCGTAGTCACGCGGACGGACCGCGTCATAATATTCAGAAACATCCGTGCACGAACGGTGAAAGAATACAATTTCCTGTGTCCGGGTGGCCTGTCATAAGCGGTGACAAAATGACCCACATCCAAGTGGTAGGGTATTTACCCGTCTGGTTGGCCACCACCCCTAGTCTGGAGTATGCCGTCATAACAACCTTGGCTTGTGTTCCGGCATTATTGGCCCGGTTCCAACCTCTCTTTTGAGAGCGACAGCACATTGGTAGCACCTGTGGTGTTACTAATATCCATAGGCGTTGGTAACCGCTATCCATCAGCTGGGCCGTCTGCCTGTCTGCTGAACTCATGCAATAAAACATAAAAAATAAAATTAGGAACTAATGGGCAAATCTCCTTGTAGGCGCGCGTTTTTCCAACGCGCATTATTGGCCGCAACCAAGTTTTCTTATAACTAGTGCTAGATCATTTATGTTTGAATACAATTAACTGATTAGCGCCCATTATTGTTATCAACAAAGCAGTTGATGCAAAAAGATTCTTAAAAGCTATAATATTTGTAAAGAAAACCTGGTTGCCACCAATAACGCGCGTGGTTTGACGTGGGAGAATCACCCTATTAATTCATACGTAGAAGCCACTGATTATGTACTTGTCTACATAATCAAAGAGTAGAAGCCTTACCTCCTTATTCACAATTATTATAAGCGGTTTATCGGCTTGTTAAAATGATATAAAAAAATATTTTTGACATTTGCATAAATAATGTGATAGTGAGAAATATTTTCTTTTTCTAAGTATGGCTTTGTAGTTTGTATAATATTTAATGTTTCCACTAAATTATATCTTCATGCACAAATATTGTATTATATTATATACCCTATATATTGTATTCATTTATCTCCAGGTTTGCAGAAAACATGTATAAATTACTGGCCAAATTTTTAGATTTATTATTATATATTTTTCATTTTCACCTGCCTCTTCAGACTTTGACATTGGCAAAATCAGTGCTATTTGCATTGCAGCCATGAAATTAAAAAAAAAACTCTTTAATGAGTTGATAAACCTCGTATATCGATTATGAATAAAAAGGTTAATGTTTGTGACATAGCAAATAAAGTGCAATAGATTGGCTTACTCTACTGTTATGTGGCAAGTTACATGGGAGAGGGGAGCCCCAAAAAGCTTTGTTCAGGGGCCCAATTCTATTTCAATATGGCTTTGCGACGTTATTCAAAGCACGATTCCATTGCGATAGCGTTAAAAATACGTTTTCTACTAAATGCACGATATATTCAATATCGTTGCGGTGAAATAATACTAGAAAAAAATGGTATCACCATCAGCAGAAACAGCGTTAGCTGAAATGAACATTGAAAAACTAACAAAATTTTATAAAGATAAGAGTGATATAAAGATAAAACTACGATTGAAACGATAGTATTTGGCGATTTTGACGAGATAATAACAGCAGAATTAGGCCTCAGGTCCAAAGTCAGGTTTCTAAATGTCATTGTCTGCTTTGTATTTGATACAGGACCTATCTATGAGTGACTACATCAAGTATACCTAAAATAATCATAAAATACAAAATAGTACCTTAAGCTTCTTCGAAAAAATATATACTTATGTTAGAATAGAAAGCATCTCATGTTTACTTTTGTTATCAAAATTATGTATATATGTATGTATACGAAATTTTCAGTACATTTACTGTGAAAGCGGAACAAATAAAATTATTTTTGGAAATATAATACTATATACTTAGACCACAATAGTCTAATACTGTATAGATAACAAACGTTTTATATGCTGTTTGTATATTTAAACCGGTTATATAATTGTTGAGTTGGTTGCCATCTTCTGCCGTCCAATCAGTGAAGAAGGCGTAAGTGCCTGCATTGTACATAGTTTGAATAGAAAACGTGATTCGAGCCCGGTTTTTTTTCACAAAAACTGATAGTTAAACGCAAAAAGTATTCGGTAAGGCACACGCGTGGGAACCGATACTGATGAACGATGGCGCGCTGTCGATCGTTTAGGCTTCATTCATACTGGCGCAAAAAGCGACTTCAATTTCCCAGCGAGGCGACTATTTAAAGAACTATATATCAGTCGTCAAAGATTGGTTAACCACAGTTATAGTTGACTGTTTGCTAGGCACTAGATTATTCGCAGGCATAGTACTGTACCAACGCTACTGTAAATCCTACGAAAGTAACTGTAACACTATTTGTAGTTGCTACTACCTACAACTACAGTCATTTACAAAGAAGTGTGTTTTGCGTATCACTCTGATTTGAAAATTTGCTTTAATTTAGAGAAAATTTTTCTTGGAAGGCTATAATAATAATCTTTATTGTCAAAAAAGTCAAATTTACATTATTTATATTACCTACTGGTCCAAAACCAGGGGAAGCCTTTATTTTGAAGACCAATGTTGATGTTTTAAGCCACTATTAATTACTAATTACACAAATTATAATATGACTCTTTTCAAAATGATTGTGTAATGTGCGTGTACTATACCTACAACATCATCCTAAGATCTTGTAAATATACTAAAACGATTAGGTTATATTTTTGTGGAACGTAATATTAATAATTACATAGTAAAATTAATGAGACTAATAACTGGTCTTTTCATATACTAACTGTTCATTTGCTATTAGTTAGCTCTATACATGTAATGTCAAATTTCTACCAATGTTAAGGCAAAAGAATGAATAGTAAGCTATACGAACCGGCCATAAAACCACTACCTTTGCATAATTATATTGCAGAATTGGTGGCCGAGAAGTGATTGCTTTTAAGCGATAAGGTCACCTACTGTTTTTAACAAGTCAATATTGTAATAGTGCATTTTTGTAATTGTTTATTTGGTGAGCAATAAACTGTTATCTATCTATATCGTAAATAAACCAAGTGGTAACAGCTAGACTCGTGTTCAGTGTGCCAGTATAAATTAATTTTATTACAGACACGCTGCAAGTTCAATTACGCGAAAACGACAAAGTCGCAACGACTTTCAGCGCACATATGTGAAATAAGCTTTATACCGCTAACGATTGTCATCTATCGACTATCTATCTACACAATTACCACCGCTTCGTTGTTGGAACGTAGGAGTAATAATAAAATGTTTATGAATTATGTATATATATTTTTGATACTTGCTATTTAGAATAATTATGGCATTCTGAAGTGTTTATTTTTTTATATAGATAAATGAAATAATAATAAACTAGATACTTTAGTTATGAAAGTTACGGTATCTCAATTAATATAATTTTATAGTAATTTCAACATGGTTTAAGTATACTGGATACATAATAATGTCATTAAATTTGAATGACAATATTAGTTGTGTGTTCATTTATGTATTATAAATAAAACATATTGGGCGGATTATAGATTAAAGTAAAATCTTAAGACTCCATTTATGACCTATTAATACATAATTAATGTATCAAATGTTTTATTTCAATAGTTACAACAAAGCAGCTCAACCTAGCCTAGAGTTAGCGGTGGCAACAGTCGTGCCTCTGTTTAAATTGAACATGATGAATCAAGTTTATCTGAAAAACTAGGCGGTCACTGTTTAAAGGTGGATGCTACCCAGAGCCACCATCATGTCTGATTCAACCAAACACCACCGTCACCCTAGTGTGATACATTTAACTTCTTTTATTTAAGAGCCCACCCTATACAATAGTGTTTTAGTGTATGTTTTGTTTTATGTAGAAATTGTATCAATCTAGATTTTTGTATGTATAAAAGTTTTAAGTGTAACATAATTTATGTTTATTTATTCATAATTAAAGGGTTTTGTCGTTTAAGCGACCAGCTGCCCTGGTCAATAAAATTAAAGATTGTGATTTTAAACAAAAAGACAACAATTTACTCTTTTCCTTTATATACTACTTTATATAGAATCCTGCCGCATTCGAAGATGGGTCTGTCATATCAATACACATATGACTGTATAACATAAATTTCTCGGATGTAAATACATACATACATACGTACATAACTTCACGCCAGTTCCCTTGCGGGGTAGGCACGAACAACAGAGTGCCATTTAGGCTTATTCTTACACACCTCACTTGCCTCTTTGACATTCATAACTCTTGTCATGCACACTCGTCTGTTCTTAAGGCTCCTGACATCACCTTCTGCTAGTACACGATCAATTTGATCATGGAAGGTGTGTCGTGGCCTTCCACGACTTCTGCATCCATCCACTTTTGCATTGTATATCTGTTTAGTCATTCTTTCATCATGCATTCTTTCCACATGCCCGAACCACCGGAGCATTCCTTTCCTGGATGTAAATACAATTTATGTTTTTTTTTATAAGATAGATAATGGTGTATTTTCAATCATTTGTTACATTTTTTTTTTAAAGATAAACTATTTCTATTATAATTATTATAAATAAATAGGTTTGATTCTACGCTTAAGATATTTGGCTGTTGAGGCGTGTGTACTATCTAGGTCCCCTTTTGTAGTACGTGGAGGTTAATAACGCTGTCACAATACATTTTTGAACCAAAGTGTATAAATGTACAGTGCGTAGGATGGACTCTTAAACATGAAGAAAAGTCAACCAATTATAATAAAAGTATTACCAACATAACCAACTTTACACGAGCAATTGTTAATTGTTGTATTGATTTTTTCTATGTCAATTACAGGGGCGATTTGTTCCCGACTTGTCGGTGTATTATCAATGCTTACCGATTCTTTAATTATAATATTCGCGTATCGGACAATGTTAATCGCGTCTAACGACTACCAGAAACATGTAAAACTCTCTATTCGACGGTTCTCACACTACAATGCGTGAGAAACGAAAATACAGAAAATTGAATTACAGGCTAACTGTTGGGCAATTAAACATTTAAAAATGGCAGCGACAGTTATATCGGGTTAGATGTGATCGCAGGTGGATCGTGGTTTTCGGATTTGGGGGCGTCGTAAATTGTTAGTAATCGGACGTTGGCTCAAGTTTTTCGGGAAAATATGATCGATTTCCACAGCGGATAATGCACGCACGTGTCGCGTCGTTGTTGACGCCTATTCGACACACTGTCGCTGTGACTGTCGATTAAGTTGCGACCGCTTCACTAGTTTCCACTACTGGTGACAGCTTGTTTGGATTTATAATTGAATTTTTTGGCATTTATTTTTCTCATTTCTTTAATAATGTAACAGTAATGTACGTCAATATTGTATACGCAGCTACGTGTCATCAAAAGGTTTCGAATCGACTAGATTCTTAGATATAATGCGATTATTACACAAAGCTGATTTTGGGAGTGGTAAAACAGATAAAAGAGAGCCAAGATGTCTAGCAATCTTTCTACCGGAGGTTATCTCCCTAATTTAGTGTACCTAATAAAGGTTTATCTACTAATATTATGACAGAAAGTATATTTAGATCTCTCACTTCAAAGTCGACTAGACTCATTATTTTTTTATATCACTAGGAATTACAAATGAATACTCATTTCTAATAATAATGCTACATTTTTTATATGTGTTAATCCAACTTAGATTAACAAATAGTTCTTAAATAAAAAAAAAGATATTTGATGATTAGTTCTTTAATAACTGAATTTGTCCTAGGTATAATGAAATTAACAAGTTTATAAAGAAGGCTAAAACAATGACCCGTTGTAAATATTCGAGACGGTAGATGACGAAATTTAAATGTTTTTTATTGAGCAATAATGCATTATCGACCTTGAAGTATTCTATTTGATACACATGAAATAGAAGCTTCGTTCATTCATGGTTCTCAAGAACATTATTTGACACGACATAACATTTTAAATACCAGAAGACATTGTAATTGCTAAAAATCGCTTCACAAGAAAGCTATAGTGGCGTAGCGAAACCATTTGCTTAGCGAAATTTACAATCACCCAGCAATATTTGACGACGGCACTTGTCTCTGGCTTGACTATTACTAGTTCTCACGAGAAATTGACAGACGGCATTCCGATAGTGTCCACTGAATTCTCTTACAAATGCGAAAGTCGTGCATATCCATTGGTCACTCGACCAAAAAAGACAACAGCCATCGTTTCCTATTTTTTAGAATCTTACCTAGAATCTCAAATTTTGTTCTATACGAATTGATGATTGTTATTACTCTTCTTGGTAAACTTCGAGTAAGCATCAATTTTGATATGACATTAATAATTGCTAGCTTAGATTCTGTAGACAATTGGTATAAAATTCTATGTGTTTCATCGATATTTGTTAGATTTGAAAGTGATTTGAAATTGCTACGCCTTAATATTTTAAGAATAGATTGCTGAGACGAATATTCTACAATAATTTTATCCTAATAAATAAAGTCTTTTCAGTGTGAGCGACGTAAGTAGCACTTTTTATTGGAAACTACTGAACGTAAATAAATAAAACTCGACATAGTGCTGGCTTATAACCGGAGTTAATACTTAGGATACATTTTTATCCCGATAAATGAAGTCGTTTTCTTAGAATAGACGCATTAGCAAAATATATGGCGCTGCAATCGCGTTTCTTCAATTCACTAACAAATGCTATGAAGTTTAACAATAGCTATGAATGTCAAAGAAGCGAATTAGGTGTGTAAGAACAAGCCTGAATGGCGTTCTGTTGTCCGTGTTGCCGTCAATATACAGTTGCCTGTCTGCTGTCTGTTGTCCGTGCCTACCCCGCAAGGGAACTGGCGTGAAGCTATGTATGTATGTATGTACTAACAAATGCCTACTTTGTCATAAACAACATGTCATTCATTGTACTACTTCAAATCAGGTTGGCTTCGACTCGCCTCTATGTTTTGCTGGGCAGTTGTGTAGACTATAATATATGGACTTAGGTTATTTGTTATTATTATATACTAGAGGCCCGGCGCGGTTTCACCCGCACTCTGTCCCGCTCCCATGGTATATAAAGTCATGTTATATAACCTATGACTCTATGACATTCCCTGTTAACGTAGCTTTCTAACAGTAAAAGAATTTTTAAAATCAGTTCAGTAGATCCAGAGATTACCCGCTACAATGTCACAAACTTTATCTCTTTATAATATTAGTATAGATTAAAGTATTAAGTATAAGTATTAGTATAGACAAAATACCGAAGTAAGTTATTGTAAAGGTCAAATAAAGCGAGTGCCTCGGGTTTGACAAGCGGCGCAGCCGCGCGGTAAACTCTAGCATCTAATAACGCGCAAAACCATGTTTCAATATCTATACCTCCATTTCAATAAATATGAAAATTATAATGCACGTGGCATCATAGTGTTTTAATATTGAAGTTAGAATTTATATAAAGTTAGTTAGTCGCGTTGACTACACTTTTAATATAAAAATAAATAGACAACAATGTTGCAAAATAAAGATTTAAAATCTTGAAATTAATTATGTAAATCATGAAAACATAGTGGCCTTAAAGGCGAATGTGTATCTACACTACTCTACTATTTTAATTCAAATAACCGTTATTGGTGATTTTTGGCAAGTTTACTATTTAATTATTAGTAAAAGAAATGAACGATTATTTGAAATAAAAATTGAAGAGGTTTTTGTCCCTTCAGGTCGAGTCAAGAAAGTAGCGCGACATTATAATTATCAATTAACATATAAAGCTCCAGATTTGTTACATGTAGGTATTGTTCTACAATTGTCTTGCTGTAAACCTTAATAACCTACATCTTTCCATCAAAGACACTCTTGTTTGTGAATTCAATTTAGAAGACGGTTTTTGTAATAAAATATAATAACACATAAATAACGTTCTTCATTATCGCACAAAATAAACATTACAAAAGAGCACACATTCGTTCCACGTTTTTGTTTCACATTTTGACAGTGTGCGAAGAATTGTAATTTTGTGCTGAATAAAGGGAACGAGGGTGTCGACACGGCTGTTTTGTTTTCTAATCAACAAAGATAACTTTCATAGCTTTGCTGGCGTCATACTGTGACCCTTTAAACGAAAGTGTATCGTGCGTTGTTTTGGACAAATTATTAGTCTGGTTTGAGATAGAGGAGGGAACAATTGCTCGCTGATTCCTGTAAGCACCGTCATAGTCCTTTGATGGGAACAATGATTTATTTATAAGCTATTCTGAGTCATCGGTAGCCATTAGTCGTGCATATTGTCTTAACTCGCGTTCGCAGCGAGTCTTGGAGCAAGGATCCGCGCAGCTGGACGGCTTTGCGTGTTTACAAACATTTTATTGAGGTGTTGTATTTAATGGCTTCTTTAGAAGGTGTACTACTATATTGTTCTCATGACAATGATTGAGTGCTTCTATGATTGGAAGGGAATAAATAAAAGCCTTTTATAGCTTTGCAACATTAATTAATATTGCTAATTGAGTTGACTTACTCGTTCAATATACTGTATATGTGATTATGATGATGATAAATATGAAGCTAATAATGATAATATAGCTTCCATGAAAATTTCAATATAACATCAAAAATGCTCTGAAAATTGAGTTTTTAAGTTATAATCATAAAGATAAAACTATCTTTATGATTATATCTTGGTCTAGATAAACATCTAGTCCAAGTTTATTTAATAAAATCACTTTGACGTAGGTTGTATTAACTATTATCAATTTAATTAAATACTCATATTATAATTACTAGATCGTCATAATAGCGTAAGTAACTGCATCTGTGTTAATAGTACTCGAAAATTACTGAATCAACTTTAATGAAATTTAGTACACGTTATTTCCATAACTGGGGTAACCCTTATTAAAAAACGCCGAGAGCCTACGTTTTTCCAAAAAAGCTTTGTATACGCGACCACTTTCTACAGGCGCTTAATTTTTTGTAGACATGTTACGCGATTTCTCCGTCAATTGTCGACTAATTTTCGAATTATTTACTTTATTCATAAGTATATACTCCTGAGGTGGTCCCATGGTCACCAAGTCAGGATCTGATTAGTGGATCGGAAGGAAATCGAGAGCAACCCTTGTAAAGAGCATACAAAACCGAAGAGCGAGATGGCAAATTTATATACCAGTTGTATAATTTCTACAGGTGCTTAATATATTATTTCTAAAGCTATTGAACTATTTGCGTAACTAAAAAGTAAAAAATATTTTTTAACAGTTCAATAGCTTTAGAAATAGTATATTAAGCACTTATACAACTAGTATATAGATTTGTTAATTAATAAAATTTATTAAACCCTACTTTTACAATTTTACAATTACTACTTTTACAATTTTGTTAATTAATAAGAGATATTAGATATATAAATAACACTTTATTATACACCAATACAATAATTTACTTAAAAATTAAAATTATATCTAGTTATCTATAAAGGGCGGTCTTATCGCTAAAAAGCGATGTCTTCCAGGTAACCCCAGATGTTATATCATCTCATAAGCATTCCCCTGCTGGACTCGGGCTTTTCCATTCTTTGAGAAAATGACGTTACACCCGCTACGCTTAGGTAGATTACCAGGTTTTATATACCGGTAGTGACGATAATTTTTTTCATCGTCAGCACGTGGCAATTCTAACCATTTAAAAGGTACACGCTTTAAGCAATTTCGGTTAAAATAAATATAGCTGAACTATTTCTACAACACAACCCTGAGAATTTGATATTTGGACTCTGAAACATTCTTGCTAACATAGTTGCTAAGTATCAACCCTGTACAATTTCAAAGTTGTTCAACGTCTTCATTTGTTAGTGAGAAACAATGGCCAAAGCATTTACGGCCAATGTCAACCGATTGTACTGCGAAACAATAGAACTAACAGTAAAATAGGACGTTTTTATTATTTTACTACCGGGCTTCTGAAGCCGCAGGAGGCAGCATCCCAAAATATTGTGTAAAAACGTTCAAAATTCGAAAATACGGGCAATTAAATAGATTTACAACCGTCACCAACTTTCCAAGAACGAGGAGACGTGCTTTGGAAACTGCTATTGTTTATAATTATTGTTGAATTTGTAATGATTACTGCTCAACAGTTCTCTATTATGGTGATATATTCATTGTAATAGCTAGAAATTTTTCGTGTAACTAAAAAGTAATAATGTTTAATAAATATACAATACATTATTCGCCTATTTTTTCTATAATAATAATAACAGCCCATAACCGTCCCACTGCTGGGCTCGGGACTCCCATTATAGGATAACGCTGCTAGCAAACCCGCCACGCTTGTTCAAGGCGGCTTTGGCTGGTTTAACACATCGATTATGTCGATGTGCAGGTTTCATCACGATGTTTTCCTTCACCGTTGTTAGCACGTGGTAATTGTAACAATATGCACATTAGGTGAGGAAACTGCCTAAGTGGTGCATGCGTTCCGCCCAGGATTCGAGTATCCGCGCCCTTTGTGTTTGGAACGCTTGAGACGTTTTGGGAGTTTTTTAAATTACAAAGCTGGCAAATTAGCAGACAGCCTAGCTCATGGAAAGTGGTTAAACCGCCTATAGATAATTGCAACACCATAGGCGAAGCCAACGCTTTGCCAACCTTTACGATGGGATAAAGATGATGAGATTGGGCGATGAGATAGAGAAATCTGACAGGAGGAGTGGGATGGATAGAAGGGATGGGATATGGGATTGGAATAGGGGAATAGGCTAGGGGAATTGAGATAGAGAAACTCTCACTCATCGTACGAACCACGATTAGCACAAGGTTAAGTGTATGCTCTATTCGAGCGTGCAGCGTTCGTGTCAAACAAATGGAAACGCTAGCGGGTCCCCTAGTGGCGGCCGGCTGGCGCGGCGGCTCCGGCGGGCATGTTTGCGTTGAGCAACGCGTCGTGTATAGGAACGCTACACGCAGATAAACTAGTTTAAGTATATCTAAACGCTAACGAGTGACCCTAGTGTCAGCCGATATGTGCGTCGAGCGGGACGTTGCGTACAGGTTTAAACCTATTTGTGAACGATGAACGCCGAGTGTGCATTCAGGCTACTTAGTTAGGCGCTCTATTGCCCGCAGCTCGCCCCGCCGGACCCTTTTCCACGCAGGCCGTACACTAACCATTTCACGCCGATATTCTGTAAGAGCGTGGTATTAGACCGATCGAGCCGGCCCAAAGAGCTGTATGTAATTAAGATAATGATTCCAGCATGACTCTACCACGTAATGTCTATAATTTTTTTTGTAATGTCTCTACTACACCTGGGATAATTTTAGTAGGTGAGTCGTGCAGATGTAGCCAAGAGTTTGATGCGTTATTTGAGATGCGACATTATTAATGACGTTAAAAATTGACAGATAACTCATGTGTCAAACTATAAACTAACTATACACTAATGTAGTTTATCGTTAACGCGCTATTTTTAACGCTATAAGTAAGTCTTATTTGATCACAGTCACTAACATTAACGCAGGTGGAGCAGGAATATATAAATAAATATGGGAAATGAAAAATTATTCTAAGTTCCATTTTTTATATCGTATCGCTATAATAGTTTCAGCAAAATAAATATTAGGTTCTCGATGAAGTAGACATACATACACACATGATAAATTTTCGTATCGGTTACTTATAACTTTTTTAGGCTTTAAAATCAATATAAGCTTTGTACATAAAAATCCGCTAACCCTAAAATAAACACTTTTGATATAGAATCTATTATTTCATCAATTATGTTTATCTTATGTTTTATATTCGTGTCGCACAAAAACATCCTATGGTCCTTGCCTGTTACCGAAAAAGAAAAACATAAAAACTCACTCTCACATTTTTATATCAGCGTAGATTGAATGACTCTCGCTTTTCCTGATATCACGTTCCTACTTTCATGGCATCGTTAAAATAATAAAAATTACTCTAGGAAAGTAATTCTCGTTTAAAAGTCTATCGAGTTTTATTTGCCGCTTTTACGACTGATCTGGAATTTTCGATTCGTAAGACGACTGCAGACAAGACAGAAACTTTAATATCTTTATACCTATATGTATATGTACAATTATTTAATAACCCCAGAACAGCTTTTGATGAGAATCTGTAGTGAAATGAAATATATAGTTACGATAGTCGCTACGAAGTAAAATATAAAAATTGCTATTTTTTTTATGTCTAAGGCTTGGCAACTAGGCCTTTAAGCCAGGCGCAGTTGTATTGTAGGCTACAATCCACACCATTCAATGGAGTTTTTGTTAAAACTCGAAAGGCCACATTTGACTATACAGTTCACATTTCTCACAAAAACACATAATTACTACTCAAAAACTATCAATATCCTAGAACTATTGTTAATTTTAGAGTAATTTTACACATTTTTCGAAAATAAAACTGCACAGCACAACGTCCCCTTTCAGTTCCCGCCAAAAACTCCTATAAAAATTGCTATATTGTGCAAAGTTTATGTTTTACTTTTTTATTTTAAATAAAACTATATTATAAATAAATCCCTAACAAATATATACACCAAAAAGAAAAGTAAACACTATAAACTACAATCGGTCCAGCCAGACCAGACCGCTTTGGCTTGAACTAACAGAAATGACCAAAATTGGCATAAATAAGATCCGTTGTGTCGTTTGACTTATGAGGTATGTAAATACTGTTTAGGGTTCCGTGGCAAAATGACAAAGGAATTCAGAGATCAGTTACTTCTACGGAAACTTCTAGCGTGCGTTACGCACAATAAGGTACTTTACAGTCGGATCACCTGAGATCATTTTTATACATACATACATAACTTCACGCCAGTTCCCTTGCAGGGTAGGCACGAACAACAGAGCGCCATTTAGGCTTATTCTTACACACCTCACTTACTTCTTTGACATTCATAACTCTTGTCATGCACGCTCGTCTGTTCTTAAGGCTCCTGACATCACCTTCTGCTTGTACACGATCAATATGTCTATCGATCGATCATAATTATTTTTATCATATGTCGAAACCGCTTAGATTTTGCACGACATCAAATCACATACATACATACATACATAACTTCACGCCAGTTCCCTTGCGGGGTAGGCACGAACAACAGAGTGCCATTTAGGCTTATTCTTACACACCTCACTTGCCTCTTTGACATTCATAACTCTTGTCATGCACACTCGTCTGTTCTTAAGGCTCCTGACATCACCTTCTGCTAGTACACGATCAATTTGATCATGGAAGGTGTGTCGTGGCCTTCCACGACTTCTGCATCCATCCACTTTTGCATTGTATATCTGTTTAGTCATTCTTTCATCATGCATTCTTTCCACATGCCCGAACCACCGGAGCATTCCTTTCCTTACCTTCACCCCGACACTCTCTTTCAGACCAACTCTCTTTCTTACTTCGGTATTACGAACGCGGTCCGCGAGCGTCACTCCGCAGATTTTGCGCAGTGCTCGCATCTCGACCGCGTTTACTCTACTTTCATGCTCTCTCTTCCATACCCAACTCTCGCATCCATACGTGAGCGTAGGTACCAGCACCGCGTTGTGTACGGCGAGCTGGGCCTTCTGGCTGAGGTTCTTAGCGCCTAGAAGTTTACCTAACGTTCCATTCACACTATTCCCCAAATTCACTCTTCTTTCTATATCAGCGGTGTACCTTCCATCCCTGCTAAAAGCACATCCAAGATATACAAACTCATTCACTTGCTCTAGCATAATATCATCGACCATTATCCTTGCATTCGTTCTGGTTTCTTCTCTTTCAAACACCATAACCTTTGTTTTCTTCGCATCAAATCACATCATATCTGTAATCCAAATAAAGCACTGAAATTATTATTGTTTAAATATTAATTTAAATTATTTTTACTTATGATATTTTTAAAGTATATTCATAACAAATTTTTATATTAAACATTGTTTTAGAATTTATTGTGAAATTTGTTAATTACCAAATTGGGAAATTTTGTGAATGGAGTATGAGAAGTTTCGAACACTATTAATTCTCTGTATCGTAAAGTCCGACATATTGAAAATTATTTAACTTGCCAGTATATATTAAGCTTTGATCGTCAACGCTATTGTTTGGTTTCTATACAAACTTCAAAACTTTAGGTTGAAATGGCAAATACGAATTATTTAGACCCTTACTGAAACACAGTTCAGCAATATCGCTTTGTTTCGAATCAAATTACGAGGTGAGTGGAATAAGTTACCACGGTTTCAACTGATTGTTTGGCTTCCACGAAAAAATCCTTTTGGAAAGGTTTGAAGCTCTGTTTTGTACGCGTGGAAAATCACTCAATAATGTATGGGTAACCACTAAATACATAATTTGGACCTCATGTTGAGGGAAGAACAAAGGAATGGTCCACTACTGTTCAGTAGCCGGCCCCCGAGGTTGCGGCGTTCAATTTGAAACCACAAACAAGCTTATACCGTCAAACTTGAATATTAATACCCACTCCTTTTAAATACATTTTTTTTACAACTCACAACTTTAGGTGTAAGAAAACGGTTCATGTATTTGCATGCAATATCTTTTGAGTAGCAGTTAAAACCATTTTTATTGCATCGTCGTAATAGTTACAAAGTAAGTTTTTTATATATATTTGAGATGGAGTAAGTTTGTAAAAACTGCTTTTAACTTACATAAATATATTTTTGAAGCAAGTTGCTAGAGAACAATGACAATAAAAGTTACAAATAAATTAATAAATTAAATTAGTAATTTATAGTTAGAATGAATGATAGTAGTTTGCACACCATATGGGACAAGGTACATGATCTTATGGAATGTTCTTATCATCTTTTTTATGTATCATGGTTTATGCAATAAATGATTATTTGGTTTGGAATATATTCACTGATGATTACGTAAGTATTTTGTGTTCATTCGAGATTTAAAATTCTCGATAGATGTAAAATTTATGGTAAACTATATATAAATGCTTAGTAGTACTTTAAAAATGATTAGACGCATTATATATTCAAAATATATCACACACCTAAGGCGATTAAAAATTAACACCATGATTCTAAGTTCGACTGTACTTCAAAATATATCACTGGATGCTTTATTCTTTGTCTTTGCTTTTAAGTAAAGTTTATTGTTGTAAACCAAACTATAATGCTACCGGTGGGTGGCTGTCATTGTCAAATTGTGTACTCAGTTACCTGATGACAGATTTCGAATATCTACGTTATTGATAACTTCCTTTATAATAAATGTTTAGTCTAGCGAGACACCTGCGGAACATTCAGCGCGGAAAGTTCGGTAACGGAAGGATCGGCGCTAATCTGAACTGGGCGGAATTTCCGCTGATATGTCATAGGTAACTTAAAAAAACGTTCCGAGCGTATTTAACGGAACGTTCCGCAAGTGTGTCACGAGAATTACAGAGCACAAACTGTTAGTTAAATAAAATTTAGTATAAAAACATATTTCAAACTAAGTACACGGTAATATTTAGAAATTTATAATAGCGCTTTTAAAAGGTTAGTTGCTAGTTTTTTATGTACTAACAGAGACACATTTTTAAAATTAGTATATAAAAAGTGTAACCTATTTTTTTCCGTAGTTAGAATATTAATGAAAGTACTTTTTTTAATATTAAATGACTAATGTAACGGGTCGTTGTATTTAACAACAACAATTTCGTGTAATGTAGTAATTAAAATTAAGTTCGAAATTCTGTCATCAATCAATACAGTTTCTGATTTTCTGTCCCGAAATACAACTAAAGTTAAACAAGGGCTGATGCTGTAACTAAGATTAACGACCCATTATGTGACCTTGAGTGCAGTGATTATTTATCAATAGGGACACGGACATATATTATTATTATAGTAGTATTATAGTAAGTTCTAACATGATATACATTTATACATATAATAAAACTGTAGATGTTGAATTTATGTACAATGAAAAAAACGCTAAAAACCGAGTCAGGGGGATGTAAGTAGTAAAATAGAACTAATTTAGATTTTTTCAAATTTTTTGTTTGTCTGTTTGTCTGTCTGTATATACGGGTTAATCTCCGAAACGACTGGATCTATTTAAATGAAATTTTGTATGGTGGTAGGTTATATTCCTGGTCACAACATGTAGGATACTTTTGATTCCGAAAAATTAAAGTTCCCGTGGCATAGTTAAAAAAACTTTAATTTACTTTCCCGCATTAATTACCGCACGCAATTTTAATTGAAGGAATAATAATCTATACTAATTAAAAATATTTTCAGCTTCTACGTAAACAAACTAGCGGGTTAAAGTTAGCGTTAGCCCAAAGTAACTATTCCACGCGGACGAAGTCGCGGGCAGAAGCTAATATAAAATATAGTATAGGTATTAAAATAAGATCTAATCGTCTTACTTTTAAAATATTATGATAGAAATAAATTTAATTACTCCTCAAACAATAAAATGAATGCGTTATTTGACTCCTTTTATATGTACTTACCTACTTATGACGTCATAAGTCAGTACGCTCGTACAAAATTATAAAAATAATAAAAAGTATTTTAGTTGGTTTGACTGTCCGCTTCCCAATTATAAACAGAAAGAGAAGAAAAGAGATGAAACATGAATTTAACATACAATCTTAGCTAAGTATGTTCTGTTGAGTTTTTTGATGCTTCTTAAAACAACAATAACACGTTTCGAAGCAATACACATACAAGGGAAAGTATAGTACTTAACTTATAAATATGTAAGATTATCAGAGAAAAAAAAAGAACTTTCCGAAAAAAGTGCTCATTTTGATTAAAAAGTTTAGAACTTGAATTGAGCAGGATGGTACTGCATACTTCGATCTTCTTTCGGTCAGGAAACCACCCAAGCTTTGCCACACACAGCAATGGGCGTAACTACTTTGTCAATCTATGAATGAGTTCAGATAGTATCGAGACAATATATATGGTGCAAGAAAGAGCTAGCCGACTAATTCGTCGCTCATACATCATATGGTGGCAAAGGAGAGAATGAAGACAGTACGGTTTTGTAAAAATCGGCACAAAGTTGACATTTATGTCTGGTGCATTGTGTCAGCCGTCTGGTGTGAATGGGAGATGGGTGTATCTTTAATAGGTGTGAAGTGTTTTGCCATTGTTGTCTACTTTTAAATACACGTATTGAAGTAAGAGGAGGTATGCGAATAACATTCAGATATTTATGGACCACCTTTGAAATATATACTCATGTTACTGTTTATTTGTATGTAAACCGATTAAAAATAACAGTACCTTGACAACATTAGCTATGTATATGTGATTACATAGTTACCAGGAGTATACACTCCTGGTAACATTCTACACTTCTGTTTTTATATAGTAGTCGTAGAAATTTCCCTGGTGCTTTCTGTATATGTGAGCTAACTCTATGGAGTGTCTCTCTATTTTACCTACATAACAACTTATTTAAGCGTTTTATATAGGTATAAGAATAAAGACCGCTTAAAATCCGTTGCGTGGTTTAGGAGGAGTTAGCGGATGTACAGACAGACGCGGAAAGCGACTTTTTTATAATATGTAAAGATAAGTTCGCGTTTGATGCGTTTCACTCGATGAAGAGCGGAGATATGGTCTAAGATGGAGTACGCTTACCTGGAAGGTACCTATTTACATGGAACTTGAAGACACCCAACTTGTAAGTTTCAGGAAAGACACAGACAGAGTGGTTGCCTGAAATGAGTTCCACTCTTTTGCGGTGTGCATGATTAAGGTGGACATGAAGCGCTTCGTTCGTATATGTGGAATATTTACCATATATCGGTACCACATGCGGATGCATCTGGTTGTCCGATTATGGAAGGAATTTGGCTGGATCAGATCAAAGAGCTCCGTAGCGAACGAAACCAAAACCTTCTTCTACCTTGATAACAAGATTGATATCCTTTTCTAGGATTCTACAGCCAAATGATAAAAAGGGTGGATGTTTGTCATTCACCGTGATTAACACATATTTAGCCAATTTTCCTTCAACATTATCATGAACCAATTGAAATCGTCGAACAGCTGCTTACTGTATATCAACACCCTATCTCGCCGCTCAACCTAATCCTAACGTATTATTACTAGCAACTTGTTGATACGCGAAGCTACATCAGAGATTTTATTTATTTGACAATTTTTCTGCGTCCTATGTGAGTTTCGCCAGCATTTAAATACAATTTAAAGTCAGTAGAAATGTAGAATTACAATATTTACTGCTACCCGTAAACTTTTGTAAACACTTATCCTTGTGTATTTATTTATACTATTACTACCTAGAACACGTGTTCTGTGGTAAACTAAATCTAGCTATTGTATACAGTGAATCGTACTCAGCCCGGTTTAATAGAAGTATTACTTCCTACAATACCATACAAAGCGCCTTACAGTCTTAGGATTCAAAGAATACTAGATTATATAGGAAAAATATTATTTAGGTCTACAATGAAAATAGGTTAAATTCTAAATTAATATTAGATTATCTTTCATTATAACGGATTATACATCCAGGTATATATTTACAAGTTTTAATCCGAATTTGTATTTTGAAATAAAACTGCAAAGGAAGCAGGCTTGAAGTTTCATCCAAAAAATGCAGACCTTTTCTTTAGTGTTTTCCGATTATTCATGAGTCTTTTTTTACTTTAATACAATAAGAATTGTCTATGAAGATTTCCATTTAATTGTAATAGTGTACCCTTATCAAAAAGAAAACGAAATCCTTGAAACAGACGGTATGGAATCTGTTGTAAGTACGCCCGGGTCGGAATGTTTCCAAGGCATTACGTGCCCGCTACATCTAAGAAGTCCTTCACATAGCTGAATATCCAATTTGTTTCAGTTAGTGGCGTGTGAAAAATATTTTTTCTTTGTTTGTTTCATGATTCATTTGATATGATGTTGTTAGGATTGTAGTCATTTTATGAAGCTTAAGTTTTGAGTAGTTATTGTTTTATATTAAAAACACGCAAATCACACAGAAAGATTCCGTAGCAGTGAAGAATATCCACTATTTTTGTCATTTGGCTACGAAATTCTAAAAATCATTTAATCAAAAATAGCCCATAACTTACTTATTATCAAAAATAGGTTTAAAACTGGCAACCAGATTATTCCGGAGTTCATAGGCTGTTGCTCGAATATTTAGTAATTACGGGGAAAATTCTTATTTTAATCGTCTATCATTTAACTATAATCTTTTAGCTATTTCACACGATGTAGACTTATTTAATACTAATCCAAAAAATGTTAAGACAGCCTTGAAAGGTTTGAATATTAGCGGGTTACAGTTAACAGGTCAATCTTAAACAATTTTTAAATTTCTCTGTTTAATTAATAAATAGTAAAGAAATTACTATCAAGCTTTATGGATAACAATATGTAGAAACAATTATGTTTATAGATATTTGAATAGTATGTAGGTTGCTGCAAATTGTTTGTTTTCCGAATAATATAAAATAAAATAACAAATCTTGTTCACACAGTCTTTTTGATTCCCTTCAAGTTTGCGCTCAGGTATCCCCATCTAACTGCTACCGGCAAACATGAGTCCACGACGCCTGACAGTGTCTTGAACTACGTTTACCAAGTCACAGTCTCTACTTTGAGATTCTTCTGCTCCATCGGCCTGGTGGTCCTGCGATACTCGCAACCGGCCCACGGACACTAGCTTGAAAATTATTTTACTAATCAAACTTACAAAGTTTAAGTAGTCGTGGTAGCTTAGTGGATAATGTATTTGCGTCCCAAACTCAACGGGCATGGATTTGAATCCTGATCGGCAAAAAGTCATGCACCAACTTAGCAATTTTTTGACTTAATGTGAATATTGTTACAATACCACGTAATAACGGTGAAGGAAAATATTGTGATGTAACCTGTACATCGAGTTAACCGATGTGTGAAACTCTCCAATCCGCTTTGCACAAGTATGGCGGGTATACTGTCTGTACCCCTATAAATGGGAGGCCTGAGTCCAGCAGTGGGATGTTCATGGGCTGTTATTATAAACACAGTTTGCAAAATGAGAAACATACCACAAATATACTTTACATGAAAAGGATCAAAGAAAGTGTATTGAAGTGTATAACTAACACAATAGGCAAAGGATAAGCTGCTTACATTGTCGCTTTAGTTGTAAGACATTGTAATTAAAAGAAATAAACAAATAAGTACATCAATAAATTGTGTGTGTGCAGATCACGTAGTAGAAGTAAAACAAAGTGACAAGGGGTGGGAGACATTCTTAATTTCGTGGCGTCACATTTCATATATTATATCGTTATATTCTATTTAAGCTTTAAAATACGAAGTATTAACGATTCAATATATTTTCAACTCTATTTGTATGACTATAGTGTATAAATGATTAAATATAACTATCTATTACTACTATTTCACTCTCTCGCAGGCTTAGTCCTATAGACTTATGTTTTTATCTACTTTCATACAAAAGGTCAAGGAGACCAAAATTTTCACTTCTGATAAACCATAATTGTTTTGACGCGCGAACTTGCTGTTGACTTAACACATACAATCTGGTAGACGGGTTATTAATTAAATTGTTTGAGCTGTACAAAGGACAATTAAATTAGGGAAATGTCAGATTTACCCTCTCAGTTTTCCTACAGTCTTAATATTGCCCTTGTAACGAGGGCATGGGGTAATGAAAATCGATATTTCCCCCTACACCATGAAGGTACAATAATATACTTGTTATCCGCTTGACATCTGCAATAACAAACAGTAAGCACGATTGTAGAGTAATAATTCTTTGAAAACTACTTTATATTTGCCGTGTAAAAATTAATTTATTACATTCCTAGTACCTAACGTACCGGCATTTCATTCAAAGGACGAATCCTGGCCTTGTTTTTCTGGTCCCATGTACAAACATATTTTTCCAATTACCATGTGCTGATAGAGTAGGGAAATACTGTTAGGAAACCTGTACACAGATAACTGATACGTGAAACGCGTTAATCCGCCTTAGACATATTAGTCTATGCCGTCCGCTCCCTTTAATTGGAAGGCGCGCGAGCTCGGCACTGGGATGTTTGTGTTGACATTAGGTACTAGCTGTTGCTTGCGGCTTCGCCCGTAAAGATGATACATGTTTTCATCCCTATCACGGGTTGAATTTTCAGAAACAGAGATATACGTGTACATTTACGTCTAACCAGAAGCTGGTATATAATATATATATATATATATATATATATATATATATATATATATAATATATATAATACATATATTTTATTGCAGGAGTTCAGCAGACAGGCAGACGGCCCACTTCATGGAAAGCGGTTACCATCGCCTATGGATATTTGCAAAACCAAAGGTGCTACAAATGCGCTGCTGCTCTCTTAAGGGAGCCTGGAACCTGGCCACTAATGCCGGAACACAACTCAAGGTTGTTATGGCGACATACTTTAGACCAGGGGTGGTAGCCATCCAGTCGGGCAAATGCCCTTCCACCTGGCTGTGGGTTGTCTTGTCGCCTCTTACGACAGGCCGCCGGGCCGCAGGAAATTGTATTCTTTCTCCGTTCCTGCACGGATAATAATATATAGCTGCTGATGCTGTATAAAGCACAAATACGAGCATATATGGAGTACTATTCTCACCTTTGGGATGGCTCAACCAAATGTCAACTCAAGGAACTAGAATCTATTGAGCGGAAAGCCAGGAAGTTGATAGGCAACGACCAGTTGTTCGGGTATTATACGACGGCCTCTGTGGTTGGTTGCTAAGCCTTTGACGGCTTACCTCACTGCAACGTAGAGGCTCCGGGTTCGTTTCCTGGTGTGGTAAATTAAGAAAATGAATTTTCTCCGTTCGTTACTATGGTCTGGGTATCTGCAATCAGCCCCAGAGTAGTCCGTTGTATATTACCCTTAACACACGCGTAATTTGCTTAATTTGGGAATATACTATATGTGTGTTTATTTGTCTGTCGATTCTTGATTTATTTTTTATTTATTCAATGATAAAATTCAAAGTCTCGAACATCGACGCAGGGTTGCCAACTTATCGGTTTTTTATCGGATACATTTTGAAGAGTGTGCATTGGAGCTTATCAATCATATCCCACCGTCTCCCTTCCATCACCGGACAACCAGTCGCACTGACATGCGGCACCTCTACATAGTGGATATACCATCTATACGAACAAAGCGCTTTGATTCCACCTTCATTATGCGCACCGCAAGGAGTGGAACTCACTGCCGGAGTCTGTTTTTCTCGAAACCTACAACCTGGGTGTCTTCAAGTTCCGTGTGTATAGGTATCTTCTAGGTAAGCGTGCTCGATCTTAGACCATATCTCCATTTGAAATAATGGTCAAACACCAACATATATATGTATCAAATTAATTCAAATAATTTATTGCAATAAAACATGGTGGTTATATAAATAGGTGTTAATATTTAATCATGATCACATGTTTTTACCGGTTCGGCGTATAATTTTCTGAAACTTATATAGGTACATACTTATTGCAACATTTATGTAGTATTATATATATATACTAGCAGTCCCGGCAGACGTTGTTCTGCCCTGAAGAAATAAAATTTAGAACCCGATTCCAGCGCCACATACCGGATCCAAATGTAAGCTATCCTATCTTACAAGTCGGATCAAACTGCACACGGTGTGCAATTTTGATTAAAATCGGTCAAGTAGTTTAGGAGTCCATCGCGGACAAACAACGTGACACGTAATTTATATATATTAAGATCTGTGTGTATATGTATGTATGTATGTATATATAATTTTCTGCGAGTTATATTGAAAATTTCGGATTTTCATAAAAACTTTCATCCCCTTATAATTTGCAAAAATCGGCTTTTAATGCGCGCTTGTATAGAAATTACTGTACTGTATAGAAAGAACCAGCAATCAGTCAGTCATTGAGGTCAAGTAATTACTTATTATCATATTAACTTATTTTGTATCTTGGTTAAATAACCTATATTTTAAGATAAAAGGTGTTCTAAAATTGCAGGAAATAACCTCTTTTTGGTCGCAACACTTTGCTACTTTCTCGAGACCTTTTTTAAATAATATTTTTTGTTCAGGGTTAAAAGTACTCAGACAGGAAATTAAAGTCGAGTGACAAACGAAGGTTTGAAATGGAAAGGCATGAAAAGGAGTTCTAATAAAAAATACTGTTCAAGTTAAACGCTGGAGACAGCCTGTATTGGCCTGTGGCTGGTTCATTTAGTGCGAAATTTAGAATTTGCCTACACTATGTACCTACGTAATAAAATCGAGCATTTATCTAAAAACTATAATATTATAAAATTCTAAACATGTTGTGTCTGTACATTGAAGCTGTTTAAAAAAAACTGGAATAGATTATATAAACGATGGAGAACACGATGCATTTTTTTTTAGATTTCTTGTTTAAGCGTGAAGGAAGTCGCAGGCATATTCTAGTGTTTACATATAATATAATGTATTTAGAAAAGGCCTAAATTTATTTTTAGTAAATCGGCAGACAAACATATACATTGTATAATTCCAAGATAAGAAAGTTACAATGGAAATCTTTGGGGCCGATCCCAAAACACCCAGAGCAGACCAAATTACTGGATTAAATTTACTTTGGCGGAAACTGAACTTAGAACCTCTTTGATTCAGTGAATTAGGCGGGCTAATGTCTATACAATTTGATCACAGAGTTCTAATATGTAATACATCTATTAATACATACTAATAAAATTAATTAATCTAAATATCGGTGATGATTCAAAGTTTTAAAATCGTGTTTTAAAATTTTTCAAATGTACATATATTATCGGAGCGTAACAAAATGGGCAATAAAAATACAAAATGGCCGCTTTAGTAGTTTAGGGGTGAAATATTTGGGGTAGTAATGGTGACCGTTTATTTACTTTTTGAGATTTATACTTTAGGGGTGTAGGACTTATTCAGAAGGGTATGTTACGTTCCGTTATGCCTCGTTGAATAGGGGACGCTATTTAAAAGTGAATACACAAGCGTAGCCCATTTAGCCCTTCTACTATAATCCTAAAATTTACGGACGTGGTTATTAAAACGGTTACCAATCTACGTTTGGCAATATTGAGCTAAGTATACAGAACGGTCCTAAATCGCGTTTTTATATTGCATGAGTTCAGCAGACAGGCAGTCGGCCCACCTGACGGAAAGCGGTTACCATCGCCTATGGACATATGTAACACCAAAAGTGCTACTAATGTGCTGCCGGTCTCTAAAGGGGACTGGAACTTGGCCACTAATGCCGGAACACAACTTAAGTTTGTTATGGTGGTATACTCTAGACTAGGAGTGGTAGCCTTCCAGGCGGGCAAATACCCTACCACGTGCCTAAAATGGCGTGTTCGTAATTATAACAGCCCATAAACGTGTCCCACTGCTGAGCTCGGACGTCTCGCTCTAAGGAAGCAGACAGTACATCGGCCACGCTTGTCCAAGATTTCTTCGCAGGTTTGACACATCGGTTATCTGGATGTGCAAGTTTCATCACGGTATTTTCTTTCACCGTTGTTAGCACGTGGTAATTGTAACAATATGCACATTACGTCAGAAAACTCCCTAAGTGGTGCATGCGTTCCGGCCAGGATTCAAACTTGCGTCCTTTGAGTTTGGGACGCGTGCCTAGCCATTTACACTACCACGACTTATAATCGTCGTATTAATATTACAGTAGAATTCGTTTATTATGACTCCGCCTATGTTGACCAACCGGTTAATATGAAGTAATTACATAGCTTACTTTAGTTTTCATATAAAATTCTTTTTTTTTATTGCAGTAGTTCAGCAGACAGGCAGACGGCCCACTTGATGGAAAGCGGTTACCATCGCCTATGGACATTTGCAACACCAAAGGTGCTATAAACGCGCTGCTACTCTCTTAACGGAGATTGGAACCTGGTCACTAATGCTGGAACACAACTCAAGGTTGTTATGGCGACATACTTTAGACCAGGGGTGGTAACCATCCGGTCGGGCAAATGCCCTACCACCTGGCTGTGGGTTATTTTGTCGTCTTTTACGACAGGCCGCCCGGCCGCAGGAAATTGTATTCTTTCTCCGTTCCTGCACGGATAAAACTTTATAACAAAGTTGGATATAATGACCTCGCTTTTATTGACATATAGTTCATTATGACGTATTTTTATAAATTATGTCCGGTTGTAGTGATAATGATAGCAATTTTAGAAAGAATCTTGTGATTAAAATGATCATTTTCCTTGATTCAAAAGAACTCTTCTACATAAACAACAGTGCTAGATACAATTATTATGATGGTTATGTTAATGATACCTGGAACAAAGTGTATTAATTATATAATAATAATTTTCTAAGTATGTATATGCTTTTTGCTTTGTATGATGTCCGCTTAGTAGGGTGTCTGTCACTTCCCTTCGATGTCATTATAAACAGATCTTTTTATTGCGATGCTGGCGAAGAGGCACACGGCCCAGCTCATCGAAAGTAGTAACCGTCGCCTATAGACGTTTGCAACGCCAGGGCGAAACAAACGCGTTGCCAGCCTTTAGAGCATGATAAATAGGATGAGATGGGGGATGAGATGGAGGAATCAGATAGGAGAAATAGATAAGGGGAGAGGGAAGTTGGCCACGGAACCTTACCCATCGCATGAAACACGATTAGCTCAAGGCTAATCGTTTCACGCGGATATTCTGCGAGAGTGTGGTATCATACCGATCGAGCCGGCCCAAAAAGTGTAATCAATATAACGATTCCAGCATAGCGCTAGCACGTACAAAATGTAAGTGCTAAAAGTATTCCAATTAAAAATTATTTGCACTCAACATAATTATGATTCATGTACCACTATAGTGTATTTTGCCTCTTTGGAGCGATCAAATGTATGTATTGAGGTAGTAGAGTGACCTCTTTGTTTCAACTACTACTAATTATATAATACTAATCAAAGTCCGCATATTAATATAAATTTAAAGTACCTATGTGAAGAAACACAAAATAAAAATATAATTAAAATAAAACAATGAAACTACGTTTTAACGGTTTTAAGCGCGGTAATTTTATTTGATTTTGGTTTTATTATGTATACAAGTCGCGAAAACTTAAGAAAATATTAAAACAATGAAGTTCAAAGGAAAAATCAATTTAATTCAAACAGTCAATTCAAAAATAATATAATATTTTCTTAAGTAATCAGGACTAATACTCGTAATTAAAATTACGTTTTAGTGTTTGTACTTGAGATCTGACTTCTGACCTCATAGCTACTGAAAAGTGGCCAAAACGTCGAAATAAAAATAAAATAAAATACCCCGTTTAAAACCGTAAAAATAGTGCTTATTTAATTAGAATGAAGAAAATATGTGAAGAAATAAAAAAATCTCTTAAAATCCAAACTTATGTTTAACGTTTATTATAGAATTTATTTTTAAAACGTAATTTCTCAGTCGAATTGGTTTATAAAAATCTTAATTATCTCAAAATTGATATCTAGTTTTGCATATCAACGCCCAAATGTATTTTATTGTTTTAAGAAGGAACATTCGTTTTAGTCATGGTAGCGTAATGGCTAGCGCACGCGTCCCAAACTCAAAGGGCGCGGGTTCGATCCTGGCCGGAACGCATGCACCACTTAGTCAGTTTTCTGATCTAATATGCATATTGTTACAATTAAGTACCACGTACTAACAACGGTGAAGGAAAACATCGTGATACAACTTGCACATCGAGATAATCGATGTGTCAAACCTGCCAATTCGCCTTAGACAAGCGTGGCGGGTATACTGTCCCTTCCCCCTATAATGGGAGGCCCGAGCCCAGCAGTGGGATATTTATGGGCTGATATTATATTAGCTTTAGAACCATCGCTCGTTCATATGTATATAAATAGTCATCTTCCTATAGGTAAGTGAAAGACTTTATTAAACTACCTTCATTTAAAACTTGAACAGAATAGTAATTATTCATACAATGTCTTTAGTTTTGCTTATTTAATGTCTATTTACCATATTGCATATGGGAAGCTAAGAGCAGCATACATTAGTGCTAACTTCGGCGTTAGAATAGCATTAGCGTTCCGGGATTAAATTAATCCTTCCATCAGCTAGAAGCTTTTAACAGATTTGTTTTAGGTAGGGTAGACTGTTGGTATCGAGTAATAGTGGATTATGTTTTATACCTTCCATTATAACTTCGATATTGTTTATTACAAAAGTAATATTGTACAGACTTTTCTTACTTATATTATACCTACATATTTATCAATTAAACTTAGGTAATTAAACGGTGCATTTCTGTTTTTGGATTAAGATAAATCAACCAAAAGGATCAATCCATAGAAACTTGAAACAGCTAAAATCATTGAATATCGTCGCGTTATGCGACTTTCAAACAAATTGATTCAAAATGGTTGATCCGTCTAATATCAGGATTAAATACGTATTTAAGTTGGACAGAATAAATTGTCAATTGCAAATTCCAGATTTTGTATTAAAATTTATGTATCTTTTTTTTTTGCCATTTGCAAACTGTCAGTTTGGTTTCTGCAATTAAAAACAATGTATAATAGGTAAATTAATATAATTGTTAACCAATTGATTCGACATACAAAACTGGGAAAATTTAAAGATTGTTTTAGCTTTTTATAACGCTAAATGACTAAATATTAAGAGTTCTGTAGCCATTTTGATAAAAAAGATAGCTATGACATACACAGAATGACAGATGTCAATCTGTATATATCATAACCATAGTTTTTCGCATACTACTGGGACTATATGGATGAAACTTGGTAAAAGTATTTATTTAGACTACATACTGGTACTGTTGTTAAATTGCTTAAAAATTAGGAGTGGCACGTAACTAAAATTACATTACATGTACATGTACTCGTAACTAAGGACGTATGCTAGAATAGAGGAGAATGGAACGAAAGGACATTGTAATGACCCCAAATGATTGGAAGAAAGTAAAAGGATAAAAAATAATAAAAAAAGCTTTATATTTATTAAAAAATAGCTAGGTAACATAACACACATTTTAGATTTAGTACAGAGTAAAACAGAAACTAAGAAAAATCTTGTATCTTTGATCTCAGCATCTTCCTGTTAAATTTGACCACACTGTAATACGTCAATGAACAGATGCTTAAATAGTTTTATACTAAGTTAAAGAGAAAGAAAGTTATCTAAATTAAAAAATAAATAATTACAAACAAAACAAAAAATCTAACCTAAATTCAAACGATGTGTCTTGTTGTCTTTGTTTTTGAAGTCAATAGGTGGCGAGATTTTAGTTTCCTATACTACGAAGCGTGCCACTTTTGAACTAAGAGGTGGACAATTTTGAAAAATTCAAGTTGGTAGAGCTTACAACATAAATCCATTAAAAATTGTTTTATACCAAGACTCAATGAGTAGTTTTGAGGTTTTTGTTGAACCTTTAGCCCAATGATAAAAATAATGAAGGTACTCACCGTAGGAAACGTACCCATACTACCCCATTATTTACATTTTTTTAAGTCTTTCCCCCTTGGTGACCATCTGTAGTATAACTACATATATGCCAAGACCGCCCCTAGTTTTCACGTAGTAATTCATAAATATGGTATTACATCGTTTTTGCATGTAGAAATTTAAAACAAAAAATATACTAAAAAAAATAATAGCCGTTTAAAAAACGCTAAGCACTGCTCGCCATATTTGAATACAGCTCAACCTAAGCCCTCCCAACCCTGTGACTAAGCGTGGTATTTTGAAGACCTCCTTCCCCCTGTACGGGGTCACATTGCATGGTTACGTTCCATCATGGAACCCTTAGCTGTTTTTTTATGGAAGTATGGGTTTGCGTTTGACCACTGTCTCACCTGATGTTGAGTGATGACGTAGTCTAAGATGGAGCATACTTACCTAGAAGACCTTCTCACTCGTGACTTGAAGACTTCAAAATTGTATTTGTCAGGAAAAACAGATTCCGGCAAATTATTCCACTCGTCGGCAGTGCGCACCAGAAAAGATGAAGCAAGCAAAGCAGATTTTATTGACTCTTAAGAATGGAATAGTTTCCGTAACATCTATTATATTTAATTTATCATATTCTAACTTTGTTAATTAACAAGGCTCCGCTCTAAAGTTGTGATCTACAGACCTTTTTGGAATTTACCATTAAAATGTTTGTATTTATAATAAATAACAGTTTCGAACTCTTTCAATATAACCTTTGCTTATATTGCTTGTCTAATAATTAATGTTTATGTAAAATAATTAAGTACAGAACTTCGAGATTTTAATTAAACTAGATAAAATTGGGCAATATCATTTTCATGACTTTGGAAGTTATATTATTAATTGCTTTTATTCTTAACTAGTGTATTCCACGCGGTTTAACTTCCATAAACATAGTTTACGTGAATACCGAATAAACAGACAAAGCGACAAACAGAAATCTAAAAAAATGCATCGTGTTCTCCAGCGTTTGTATAGTGTATTTCAGTTTTTTTTTAATAGCTTCAATGTACAGACACGGCATGTTCAGAATTTTATAATATTATATATTTTCATGTTAAGAATGTTTAGGTGTTTTAAATAACTTGAATTTCTTAGAACAAATAAATTAGTTTCTTATAACTCTGTTTTAATTAAAATAAAAATTGCATCTACTAAAAGCAAAAACAACACAATCATCAGAAACAGGGATTTTCCCCGATTCAATAAAATTCAATTTTTTATCTCACGAGAACTATTTTGTTTTCCTGAACAAAAAGCGTTAAAGGTGAACCATTAATTTGTAAAAGAAATATTCCAGACTAAGAAAATCACTTCATAAACAAGACCATGAAAATATATAAACAGATTCATTCTCGAAATATAGGAGTTAGATAAGCTTGCCGTTCAATTAATAAAATGAATAACATCTAACATTATTTTCAAGACGAATGCATTATACAAAATTAGTTATACTCTCGATCACTACTACCGTGTTACCCTAAGAGACAGCACTACATATCGACCGCGTAAAATTAACTGTATAATGCTGAGATACGTGTAAAATTAAGTGTTAAAAATGAGTGTAGAAATGCTGATTAGATGCAGGTATTTAGTGGCGCGGGCGCACGATTGAGCGGTCACATCTCTGGCATAGAGCACGGCCGATACGGATCTGACACGCCGTCATATCACAATTCTATGCTTCGTTTGTTCCATTGTGATTCTCGTACAAATCGAGTCATGTGCCTAATTATATCACACTAATTTCAACTGTGCTCAATCGATGGTCTCGCCTTAACAGGATTCGCATTAAATAGTTTAAACACCTTTATTTATGTCGTAGTTGTAAAAAGCGATCAAATGGATTACTCGATTAATGTTAAGATTCAGAAAATAATTGTTTTTATTGCGAAGCTGGTAAAAAGGCAGACAGTTCACCTAGTGGAAAGTGGTTACTGTCGCCTAAAGATGTTTGCAACACCGGGGATGATATAGAGGGATCAGACTGTAGAAATTAGATAGGGGAAAGGGGAAGTCATCAGATCTCTCAGTCATCGTACGAAAGACGAGCTCAAGGCTAACCGTTTCACACCGATGTTCTGTAAGAGCGTGGACTCGGCCAGTGTTAGTAGGACCACGCTCTCACACAATATCGACGGCAAATTTGCTCAATAATAATTACTAGTGGTCGCCCGTGGTCGAAATTCAACCATAATAATTAGTGTCAAAGACTATGCTTCCATAATCACAGATTTCGCCAAGCTGACACTGTTAATTTGACTGGAACAATATACAAAATAGTATTATGTATATATGCGTGTGTGTGTCAAATACATGGTAGTGTGTGTCATTACACACAATAACATAAAAAAAACATTTTTTTAAATTGATTTAATCTGTTTTTTATGCATAATTTAAGAAAAAATATTAGCATTTGTCGCTTCTTCTCTATATAAATTATAAGTGTGCGAAATTTCACACTCCTCCGTCCGCGTAATTTTCGTAAAAAGGGGTACAAAATGTTTGCTTCACGTAAGATCGCCGGCAGGGGCTGAATGAGGAAGACGAGAGACCGGGATATGTGGCGCGTACTTGGGGAGGCCTACGTCCAGCAGTGGACAGAAATTGGCTGAAGAAGAAGAAGAAGTATTAATATATAGATATTGAGCTAACCATTGTTTCGGATGTTAAGTAAGTCGGTCCCATATAAATTTTATTGTTGTCAAACAAAGTCTGATAACAATAAAATTTATACGGGACCATTTTGAAGCTTTGCTGAATCGAACGCAAGAAGAATAATCAAAATCGGATCAGAAACAATAAAGTTATTGCTGAACATACATAAAAAATATATGTATTTATACGACGAGTTCAGACCTCTTACTTTTTTGAAGGCAGTTAAAAACGTCGTCTCTGTATAGATATTAACCGGATTCAAATAAAACAGTTTATACCTGTGTCTATTTACGTAGCCTATTCTTTTTTGGTGGAATAGAAATCCGTCAAGTGATTCTTTGTTGGGTCATTGTTTCGCTGACGACCTTGCGCGGACAATGATGGATTTCCGAGTGCTAGTCGTGTTTCATCACTACGAATAATTATTGTCTCTTTGAATGTGTTCCCTTAGCTATTGTTGTCATGAGACTACTAGTATTACACATGGGAATCACCAATCAAAGTTTGACGTTTCTGAGATGCCCGCAGTGGTTGTAATCAGTTTTTGTTGGTGTTACCAGATGTAACGGATATCTCAACTCAAATGCATCAATATCCATATTGGATGGATGAATATTGTGAAATCGTGGTCTAATAACTGAGCATAGTTTAATATTGTCATTTTAAATATTAGATATCTTTATTTCAAATATTTGGTTATCTAACTGAACAGGACAAGACAGAACCTAAATAGATTTAGCAAAAACCTAAATCATTTAGTCTTAATCTTAATATTTCCTGTTTTTAAAGAATGAAATAAATTCTAGGGCACCCCTGATAGCATAAATTTAAAGGCATTGGCAATTTAATGTATTTACTTTAAAATTTCAATGATATAATACTTCAATTTAATAACATAACAATTAAGTATCATTATTAATATATAATGATACAATATATATATGTCAGGAGCCTTAAGAACAGAAGAGCGTGCATGACAAGAGTTATGAATGTCAAAGAAGCAAGTGAGGTGTCTAACAATAAGCCTAAATGGCGCTCTGTTGTTCGTGCCTACCCCGCAAGGGAACTGGCGTGAAGTTATGTATGTATGTATGTATTAATATATAATATAATTACATACGCATTTATCATAGGTGATATTTACATGATCATTCTTGCTGTAAAGAATAGGCAGGTAAAAAGCACCTATAATTGACGTATGTGTATCAAGAGATTAATGAATGTAGATGAAGCAAAAGATCTATGTAAAGATCGTAGCAAGTGGCAACCATCATCTCTGCCTACTCCTATGGAATACAGGCGTGATAATATAAATGTATGTGTATAAAATAATTATTAAGTAAATCTGTTTAATATGAAACTCAATTGTAAGTTTTAACTATACGCAAAGAACCTATGTGACCTAATAGTCTGATATTGCCATCTTTTAGACTACAAAAAGTATTGTCCTCTTTCTTGGGGGTTGGTATACGTTTCTTCAATAAGATTCCGAATGAAATCTTAGATATACCTTTCACTAAATTAAAAACCAAATTAAAAATATCTTGCTACTAAAGGGATACTACACTATTGAAGAATACCTAAATGACAAAACTTCATTTACATAGCAGCTCGCTCCAACCGCTTATATATTTTGTATAACGTTTTTATCTTGCTAAGCTTGTAAGGAATTTATGGAGATTTGTTGTAGCAAAAAAAAAATAGAATGTCATGTCTTTATTATAACTATAATAATATTTTTATTTACTTTTATTGTGTCTCTGTCTTATTGAATATGCACTATTTGCTACAACTCCAATCATTCTTCAAAAGTCATTCTGTAACATACTTCTGTATAAAACTTATAAAAAAAGAACTTCAGATATAAATAGAATAAGAGAAATATAAAGAAAAACAATTTTTAGCTAGACGTGTTGCTGGGGAGTTTCTTGCCGCTTCTTCTCCTTAACAGCAATAACACGTTGCGAAGCGGTGTACATAGATTAGGAAGTAAAATTAAATTTTAACCTATATGTATGACCTTCAAAAAGTGTTCTCGAGTGGAGCTTATTTTGAATAAAAACTTTTGAATTTGAATTATGAAAAGCACTGGTCGTGCTACATATCATTGCAACACAATACCATGCTACATGTGTGGACGGTGGTTTATATGCTACGGATGCTGGCAACACTAAACTTTGTGAATAAAGAAGGCGCGATATATTATGCTCGTCAATCATCTCACAGTGAGGCCCCAGATATTTGAGATATTGTTTTCCCGTTTGAATATTGAAACTCAATAAAAATTCTCGAATACAAAGTTAAGATTGATTATAAAAGTTTGTGGCACAAGGCAAGGCACAAAATAAAATCTGATAAGCTACAAAAATGTTTAATAGCTTTGTAATTTTAATTTGAATCTCAAAGTTTTACTTAAACTAAGTTCTAGTGATAAACATTTTTTGTAATTTAGTAATAACTTTATAATAAACTCTATTAAGAAAGAATAACACTTAAATGTTACAATAACTATGTTAAGCTAAGTAATCGTTAATATTTACTTTATTAACCAAAACTAAGAATGAGTCTTGTTTCTTCGGCTTGCAGCGTGTCCCCTAATTATTTCCAAATACAGATTTAAATATACTTCCTACTCCTTCTAAATACATTGCTTGGCAACATGTTAGTCAAAGGAATAAGAAATTCCCCACCGACAAATAACTATTTTTTTAAATTTTGTAGATATTTAGCGACGATAATCAAGATAAATATCTAACACTATTGCAGATCAGAACATATGGAAAAGCGAGCTAGAACCAAAATTAGTTACGTATATGTTAATGAAAACAAGCTTTATAAGTTAGGGTTGGTTATATTATACAGGGTAGCGCGAGTGGGTCCCTGGGGAAGGTTTCCCACCAGCCGTTAAGCCGTCGAGACGGTCACCGTCTCGCTTTGGTGTTCCGCACGCGCTCACCTTTCCTCACATGGGGCGTGTTACAGACCGCTCCACGCAATGAGAGTATAGTAGAGCAGCAGCACATTGGTAGCACCTCTGGTGTTACATGGTGTTACAATGTACATAGGCGATGGTAACCACTTTCCAACAGGTGGGCCGTCTGCCTACTGCTGTCTGTCTGATTAACTCACGCAATAAAAAAAACCTAGTTCCTGGTTTGTTATTGTTAGTAATAGTAGTCCATTGGTCGTTACTAGAAATTAAACTTTAACCAAATTTCAACTTTATAACTATACAAATGGAGAATAAGTCTCTCATACGTTTTTAAGTATGACAAGAGAGGCTTTATTCAATTTATCGTAAATCACAATTTGCTCCATGGTCTGAGCCATTAATTTAAGCAGATATGGGAAAAAACCAATATTGTATCGCAATTATATTAAATAATATCATTTTGTATAAGTAAATACGATTTTATTAAGCACTCATTCATACACTTACATAATTATATGGAAGTTCAAAATAAAAAAATATTGAATCTGTATCCTTCGAAGATATTGAAAAATTATCGATATATCCTAAAAGTTAATACATCGCTCATGAGTAAGAACGATATATTGATATTTCTGTTCAATGTTCAAAATAAGAAATCATTAAAGCAAAACTCTTTGATACATATGTGTCACTAAACCTACTATTTTAATGACAAATATAATTTATAACAGGTATTTATAATACTAATATCAATATATCAGCATCATCAACTTCGTGACACAACAATAAAGAGAGAAACGTAAAAATTAATTATTCGCCATTGGCACGCTATTCTAATGTTCATAAATTACAGCGGCAATCGGATCAAACGCGGTGGGTCCAATAACAATGTGCGAAACATTAAAAATATCAACAAAGGAGCTTTTCGACTCTTATAGTACATAAGTTAAAAACAAACCATTAAATACACAGACAGAAAAATATTCATGGAATATACGACTTAATTACATCGTAATAAAACACATTCGTGTTATCAGTTGACTGCAAAGTGTTTGCGGTTCATAGTTGTCGCGGGCGACAGCTGGCGTACCGTGGAAAATCGATTTTCACGTGGGACCGACGGATGTCGCATCTGCGCGACTGTACTGCCGCTTGTCTGCATCCAAAATACGCTATGATATGTGAAAGGAAGTCATATTATGCTACAAATATAATGTTTGATATAAATTTTAGTAGATTTAACTGAAAAATTGCATTGTATTGAAACAATTGACAGAGAAATAGTTTAAAAATGGTCATTTATAATAAATCGGAGTAGTAATTTGTTACATAAATTGTAGCATATTTTAAAATCAGGCACTAAAAATGATGAATATTTTATTAAAGTTATAAATAGATGGTCCTAATTAGATCCAATCCATTGAGTACATTTCATGAAATTGTAAAGGAACTAATTAAGACTTCAATTTATGGCGGATTTAAGTTTATTAAAAAGTATTTTATTAACTATGTCATAGTTATTAAAATACTTTTTTATAGTTCTATGATATGCCCGCAACTTCGTCCACGCTTGACTTGAATTCCCGCGGGGCTCCCGGGGCACAAAGTACCGCAGCATGTATTTTTTTTTATTGAAAACATTTTAGTGTAAATTTTGTTGGAATAAGATAATTTTTATCTACCCGAACAACTTCAAACTGCTCCCGGGAAAATTCCTGCCAGATTCCCGGGATGAAAAATATACATACATACATAACTTCACGCCAGTTCCCTTGCGGGGTAGGCACGAACAACAGAGCGCCATTTAGGCCCATTCTTACACACCTCACTGAAAAATATCATACAATTTATTACGTAAAATTTTCTGTCGATCAGCGAAAACCGCATTGAAATCAGCCCGGTAGTTTTTATGTAAGTACCGAACGAACAGAAAAGCAATTTAAAAAAAATGCATCGTGTTCGCCATAGTTTATATAGTCTATTCCAGTTGTTTTTTTTTAATAATTGTAATGTACAGACACGGCATTTTTAGAATTTTAGAATATTATAAATAAGACTCGAATGAAAGTTTTGCTATTTTCTACAAAAAATCTCAATTTTTTTAAACCCTCAATATGGTACCAATTGTGATTACAGTGTGTCACAAGTTACGTTTAGGATTCCGTAGCCAAATTAAAAAACAGGATTTTCGTTGCCTATATTGTGCGTAAACTAATATGAAATTGACCGATTGTATATTTATCTTACAGCGGCTGTTAATAAAAAGAAACCATCACGTGTGACTGACTAGTCACATTATTTACCAAATAAACCAATAACAAGAAGCAAACAAGTAATTTCCTTAAACGTTTCAGCGTCAGGACCACACAGGGGCAAAAATACGGGCGAAATTTAACGAAAGCTATCACCGTTACAAATCGTTTTAACGCAAACGTATAATCGGTCGTGAGCCGTTCTATTTGTTTTAAGTTGGCCGTATGAATAAAAACATCAAAGGGGGGCGTAAGAGTAAACCCGAAGGAGTAATTATAATTGGTTTCGGTTAAGCGGAAATAGTTTCTGTCGCAATTAATCCCGGTTTATTTTCTGGGAAGAGAGCGTGTGCGCCCGCCGGCGAGCCTGCGACGGTAGACTGTGCGGCTCGCGCAATGCACAACTCTTGCACCGATTACCGCGGTGCACTATTACTGAGCATTATAAGCTAGTGCTACGACTAAATGTGTAATAATGGACCATGTTCGCTCTTATTAGTCTTTTACCGAGGCATCGTTTGAACTAAACTACCCTTTGATGTTATATTCAGAACATACACATTAATCTTATCATACTGAGTTAGAGTGAGTTTGGAGGCTTCTTTAGGTGCTTAAATATTACTTCAAAGTTACTTTAACTCAATATGAATAAGACCGTAATTGACTCTCTTTTTCTTTCACCTCCCAATAACTTGGGGTTGGCATAATATGTCTCTTTTTCCATACTCCTCTATTCTGACATACATCCTCTGTCACACCACAAGTGACTGTATAAAAAAAATGTGTGTGTGCAGTTCACACGCAGTAGAAGTGAAACTTCAGAGAATATACTCACTGATAATTCTTCTCTAACTTTTATTAATATAAATATAATTCCTTTAGCCTACATCCGTCAACACATTATAATTCAAAATAAACTTCTTAAGTATCACTTTCAATTTTTCACTCTTTTAGTCTAAAAAATTTATTATCAGTTTTATTTAGGTCCAAATTGGACCTGTGTAAACACAGGTTAATTAAATTAAAATAATTAAAATCATCGGTCTTATTGGCTCTGTAATCTGTACTGCAGAATGTAAAACTCATATGTCATTCTCTCGCAAGCGTAGTCCTATAGATTTATGTGTTCCTCTCTTTTTAGTGTCGCTTTTTCGTTTCATCAAGTTTAAAATCACAACGATTCTAAAGAAGTTTCACTTTAATTATACGACTCATTTCCAATCTGCTTTATTTCTGCCATGGGTTGCTCCATCTGGAAGAAATAGCTGTTTAGCAATAAGACTGCTCTTTGTTCAGATTAGTATATTAGTCTGTATTAGTACCCATTAACCTCCAAGTTTTATGTAATGGTGTATAATAAAAAGTTGTCTGTCTGTATATTTTTTAACATAGTATAAAACAAAGTCTAAGTCTAAGTTTCTAAGTCATACAACGAATTTTTGAGCGGATTTCACTATCAATTAGATTTTTTTCATAGATTTTTTATGTAGTATATATATATTTTATATATAGTCAAAAGCCAGATATGCAGCCTCTTCCCGGAATGACTGGTTTATCGTAGGTTTGACAAAGGCCTTTCGACAAAACCCGAAATAAATTCCAATTTTGGCATTTGACTAAAGTATTTTTAGTCAAAACTAGAAGTACCTAACTTTTTAATCAAACGACGAACGTAAAATAATGTTTCGGATTTTGCCTAGTCGATTCTAGAAGCGACTAAGGCAGACTCGGTTCGTACTGCATGTTTAATGACTGTATACATTAATACCTCCTAGGTTAGACAAAAATTCGTTAGTCAAAGGCAGAAAAACGTCATTTATTTGGACTTTGACTAAGACTTTATGTCAGACCTGAGGTTTGACTAGTCAAACCTAGGAGCGCCAGAGATTCGATGTTATAACATATATACAAAAACTAATATTTTTTTATGTAAGTATAATAGAGCTAGTTAATAATGCTCGTCGCGACTACGCGTGTCAAAACACGCATAGTCGCGAGAAAAATCCCATCTAAATTATAAGTTATATACATGCCATTAGTGATTTTTATTATTAGCTTTAAAGTAATATGTCCATAGACAGAGATAACGTTAGACAAACTTGTATATTAAACTCTTTGTTGGCTTTTTATCTTAAATTGTTGTTTTTAGGTTTTAACCATTTTCATATGACAAAACGGAACCGTCCAGTTGCTGTCACTGTATTCACGCGACCAGCGCTTAGATAGCAAAGTATTTACTTACTTCTTTTAGGTATAATATTATTCTGTGTAAGTTCCATAAGTAACTATAAATATTTGATTGTCTCTCAATGGTATATAATATTAAAATATAAAATTTATCATTTGACAACCTATAAACTATAAAAAATATTTTCACGAATTTGACTTAACATATTTATAGTAATTCAATTTTAAGTATGTCAGACCTCATATTATATTTTATTTCTAGCTACAACTTCTCTCAAAATAATTAGTTATATCACAAAGACCGATACCGAGGTGAGACCATAAGAGTTAATTTACCTTTACGTATTGAAATCCTAAGAATAAATATTTAAATAAAAAATGAAAGTACAAATCACAAAATTCTTCTAAAGGTCGACGTAGATAGGAGTATATTAGGAAAGTCACACAAAGTATTTGTAAGGCCTTGTACATTCAATCGTTAGGCCTCACACTGTCGGCAACCGTACAGTGTATTCTCATACACCCGGTCCGGTGCGTGTGGATCACCGTGTCGTATCGCGATTTCCACGCATCCATCCCCGCCGCGTCCGGGCCTTTGTCACAAAGGAAATTAACTAGTTGTGCGCGTCATACGTGTAGCTATAAGCTTGGCTTGTGTGAGTGTAGCGTCGGCAAAAAATCTATTGCATTAAATGAATACAATAAGTTTTAATAAAATATCGTAAACAATTTTTCATTGAGAAAAAATACAGATATGGACTGATAGATTTGATTTCAAATAAGATTCATAATTAGTATGGAACAATAAATAAAAACGTATATTAAATATTGTTTAAAATCAAAATTTTCAATGTTCTTTTTTGAAAGGAGACGGGGATTTTTGGGCCCAAGAAATGCAATGGGTTGAGATATGGTTTAAGAAAGCGTTATATTTCTTATATGAAAACAATGAATTTCAACATTTACAATATGAAAACACCCCACACAGTTAATTCATTAAAAAAATTATACCCACTACAATTATAAAAAATATCAACATATTGTAAAACAATCTTAAAATCACTCTAATCTTTTTGTAATCTGTGCCCAAAAATGTACATATGAAGACGTATCCGTTTTCTTGTAACGTACCTTGTGATGGTATGCGTAGCGCCATCTGTTGAGAATAAATCCACACATGCTTAACTATTATTTTACTATAATGGAAGCGTCATCTCTTAAACGTAGCACTAACGTTCACTTTTATAGATATTACACATGGTGGACATCATAAGACATAAAAAAAGAAAAAATAAGAGAATAAGCTCGGAAAAAGTAAATAGCGGAAGGGAATGGAGGATAAAAAAATATATTAAAATGTTGTATTTTTCTATCCGTACTGAGGTTCAGTAATCAACCGTCAGTGTGCCAATGAAGTAAGGGCTATTGTCGTAATGTTGAATGAAAACTCCTATTTAAAGTTAACGCTGGGTGCCTTTTTTGTGACTTTTTAATATTATTTTCAGCAGATGTTTCCCTTTGATCGATCAGGTCGTCAAAAAGTAGATATTATTTTTCGGAAGCCGTGAAATTAAGTTCCTTTTTACATCGACTCTTCTATTTAGTTCTAACTTGACTAGTAATATTTATATTAATCCTTCTTCCCAGTAGTTCCTTCACTGTTGAGGATCATGACTTTGATGACAATTAATAATCGCTTTCCCCCTTGACTGGTTTTATGTATGGCAGAGAGGCAAGGCACCTTTTTCAAAATCTACCTCTAGGTTTCCCGTTTAAGTTTCCCGGTGACTACAAGTATCTATAAAATCTAGGTTACAGCTATGTGGCCAAAGTATTCTCCTGAGCTCCAATCTCGAGCTCTTCTAAGATAGAGCATAATTGCACTGAATTTTGAGCATTACATGCCAATACCACATTTCAAAAGGGTCAATTTTGTCGATCTACTTGGCTTAATTTGTAGTTATTCGCAATTTTATTTTACACTTGTATAGCGGTGTGTACAATTGGAATATAAGTATATTCCTACCAAATCTCATAATTATGTATCAAACGGGAAGTTTTTGAGAAAAGTTACTGAGGTACGAACACATTAACAGACGGACAAACGAATCGACCAACGTGCCTTGTCACGCTTGTATAAGAGTTACGTTTTAAAGAAAATGTCTACGGAATCCTAATGTTAGCATGGATTTGTTAATATCAGCAATGATACTTGTTTTGGAGAATAGCTCGTTGTTTTTATATCGGAGACGGCAATTCTTTGTTAATATCTATCAATCGGTTTCTTATTGCCCAAAAATGATTGTTAAACACTATTTTCGAGTGATTCATCCGCCACCAGAGCCGTGGGAAAGTAACGATGTTTATTTTTGTGTGTTTCTGTAAATTCACTAGCGATTTTTTTGGGAACAGCGGCCGCGGCTGGTAGAGCAATCGGTTCTGCGATTCACGATCGAAGCTCAGCAAAAAATGAACACTGAAAATAATTATACTAGCTTCGGATTTCGTACTTCGAGTAAATAGTGCATATCATTTGGCAAAGCGTTCTGTATGCAAAGATGAATCGTGTCTTCACAAGCGACCCATAACATTTTGAAACTTTTATTTTACGGTTATTTGTTATAAACGAAATTTTAGAATTAAATATTGAGGCAACAGTGGCATGATGGCACATTTTTTTTGGTTCGGTCATTGCTTAGTCTCTTTGCAGCTTTAATATTGCTGTTAACAACCTGCAAATTATGTCAAATTGAGTCTGATATTAAATTAAATTCACAATGTTTCTGTGAAATTTTACTTTAGAAAAACATAATGTCTGTTGAAACCTCAACATAAATGAAATTTTATAAAAGTACAAATTAATATTTTTGATTATCTGAAAGTAGGCAAACCATCAGACGACTCATTTGATGGGAGGGATCACAGCCGCCTATATTTGAAGAAATTTTTTGACGCTCTTCTGAAATAACCCCTTGTCGTAGAGTACAAGGAAAATCATGACGGGAAATTAACTTCAGATTATTATTATACGCGGAATAAACGATCTAGAGAACCGTTACGTAGCTGAATAAGGCAGCTCAAGAGAATGAATGCACTAATTGAATCGTGACGTCAAAACACACGTTCAGAATGTCAACAAAGGCGCATTCACTAGGTGTTTTTACATTTTACAAATACTAATGGGATTGTACGACGTCAGAGGGATATTTGGGCGCCTCCAGAATTGCAGCTCCGATTCTGACCGCTGTTTTAAAATATTCTTTTGATTATTTTTAATATTTTTATGTAGTCATATTTTCACGGCTACTGATGTAAATAATTATTTAATAATACAATAATCATTCATACATTTTAGGCATAGTACAGAAACGCACATTACGTGAAAAAAGCCGTCCGTGTAGTGCTTGCTCTCTGTTAGGATTCAAATTAAGTTTATTTGTATAAGACGGGGATGCCTTAGCAACTGAGTTACAATTAATTAATCGACACCTTATTGTTTGATGAATGATAAAAGACCCCTAAATATAAAACTGTTTTAGTTTATGATTACTTGAGCTCATCATGTTCCTAACATTAATCTCAGTTACATTAAGAGCGACTGTTTCGAAGACCAGGTTTTACTTTCTTAATTTTTCTTCTGCATTTTGTGCAATATGCACTAGTGCTTACTCTAAGACCATTGGAAACCATAATATTATCTCTCACGATGTCGAGCCAGCATTTCTTGGACCTACGATATCCAATAGTACCTGGCGGAGGCAGCATAACTCTGAATTACTTGAATTATATATTAGTAATTCAAAAATGTAATATGTATTGGACGTACGTTAATGTAGCTATGTTTTAATAGTAAGATTGCATTAACAGAATGTACTTATTAGTATTCACTACGATCTGATTACTCAAGTTCTAATTAAGGTTGGGATAATTTAATTTTGCATTTTACAATGTATGAGATTGTAATATTCCAGAATATAGGTAATGACTTCTTGTATAAGGCTTACTGATCTAAATAATGCGCGATTCTTTGGGATATGACGTTTAACATAAAGTTTTGACTTTATTGTTTACAAATGTTGCCAGAACATTTTTTTCAAAATATAGAATTACTTCTTAAATAATTAAAAATTCTTCGAGTATTATATTATACTAGCTGTGCCCGCGACGTCGGCCGCGTGGAATTTGCTTTCAAATCCCCAACTTTGAAACATTCTTCATTGGTGCTCCGCTCCTATTAGTCTTAGCTTGATGATATATATATAGCCTATATATATCATCACGCCTATATATAGCCTTCCTCGATAAATGGGCTATCCAACAATGAAACAATTTTTCAAATCAGACCAGTAGTTCCTGAGATTAGCGCGTTCGATCAAACATACAAACAAAAACTCTTCAGCTTTATATATTAGTATAAGATGATGTATTGTTCATAATGGACACGAATGTATTTATTATACACTTTATTCTGGATATTTTTAATTGAGTAGTTCTTGGGAGTGTGAATATAAAATGTATGTAAGGAAAATTGAATAAACGCTTACTATGAATTATTCAATGAGTAAGTAGATAGATAAGTCTTTATTGTATACCAACAATACAATAATAAAATTACAGACTAAAACTAATCTAATTATGCACAAAGAGCAGTGTTATCGCTAAAACGCGATCTCTCCCAGACAATCCTAGGTACATATAGTTTTCCCGGAAAGAAGGGACGCGCGCCGATCCGCGCGGCTCCTCTCACCTCGAGGTGAGACCCAGGCAGCCGGAGAATCCTAAATCTCCGGCTAGCAAATGGTGGGGCCAGCTCGTAAAGGAGCCGACTGTCGTTCGTCCGCGCTTGAGGTGAATGCCCGAGCAAACCCACAGCTCGGAAAAGAACGCTCGAGGAGCAGACCGGGGTCTTAGTGGGCATCCCTAACTACGACGTAGCGATGACACTTTATATGTGAAGTGCTATTGCCACTCCGACCTGGTGAACTCCACACTTAGCCCGCGACCTTTCTCCCTCGCGCGGCCTTTTGGTCCTCCAACACATTTCCCCTGTATAAAAAAAGGTATATATATTTTTCATGACGGGGATAAATATATGACATGTACTTTTATCCCATAAAATGCAATAGACTACATATTTAATCGTCAATAGTACAGATCAAAAGTTATCATAATTTTGTAAAAACGAAGATTCTTGACTTAGTTACCTGGTAACACTGCATCTTGTTCAGGAGGTCTGACTTCAACACTTCAATGTACTCTGCAATCCAAAACTGTGTGAATAGGTGAAGCAAATTTTAAAAGGGTTCCGTCGACTTTATTGAGCACTGTTCCCTTTCGACTAAGGACTATGGACTTCGACGATTTCAAACAATACCGCTATAAAAGTGATCGCTTGCTCTTTGTAATGTTGTTTGGTGTTAAAAGTAAGAACCGTGTTGGAAAAATGTATATTTCATACTTACTCGTGCCTAATACTGAGGACACGAGTTCTCGTGTCAGACATTTGATTTTTATTTCGTCACCGTTAGTGCAGGAACGTGTAACTACATTTTTTTGTCAAATGATTTTTTCCGTCGAAATTGTATACCTAGTAATACTTGTTAATAGTTTGAAGAAAAATATAGATGTCATCAAATGTCAACAAAAAATGTAGTTAGATACAAGGTCCTGTACTAATACCGACGATATGACTTTTATTTATAAAAATTTAACAACAACAGTCACCGTTGTTGTTAAATTTTTATTAGACCGTAACATAACACTTGGCTAACGAAGGTAGAACCTTAGTTTCCAAATTTGAAATACAGCAATGCCTATACAAATATCAATGCCAACTTTTTTGCTGAGATTTTAAAAGGTTGTCGGTTAGGGTATGAATTATTAATTTTCAAGAAATTATAATATTGTTTACATACATACATAACTTCACGCCAGTTCCCTTGTGGGGTAGGCACGAACAACAGATCGCCCTATGGTGGGCATCATTAAATTCATTCCCCATTCATGGCAACAGTCCAGCCGAGGTAAAACTCCTTAGGGAGCTCCCTCGAGCAAGTTGCCCCCCCGGGCTCGAGCGCCTTCGCTTCGCGAAGGCACTCGCCCCAAAGACCCCGGTAAAGTTGTAAGGTCTTCGGACCAACAACATAAAGTCAAGTCCAATAATAAAAATATAACGAACAACAGAGCGCCATTCAGGCTTATTCTTACACACCTCACTTGCTTCTTTGACATTCATAACTCTTGTCATGCACGCTCGTCTGTTCTTAAGGCTCCTGACATCACCTTCTGCTAGTACACGATCAATTTGATCATGGAAGGTGTGTCGTGGCCTTCCACGACTTCTGCATTCATCCACTTTTGCATTGTATATCTGTTTAGTCATTCTTTCATCATGCATTCTTTCCACATGCCCGAACCACCGGAGCATTCCTTTCCTTACCTTCACCCCGACACTCTCTTTCAGAACAACTCTCTACCAACCAACTATAATATTGTTTAATAGATAATAATCTCAAGTCTAAGTTTGTGCATGAATATTGTTTAAAATATAGCTCTAAAATTTTGTTTCGCAAAGGCTTTACGATTTAGATCAGAATATTCACTTTAAACGTTGGATCGTGTCATCATGCCGTGACAAAGATTTGATGACTATAATAATGTAATCGAGTGTAATACACCGTTGTTATATCCTGACTTAAACGTGATATTCCTATGTAAATGAGAAATTGGTAAACTGAGGTCAACGATTTGATTCCTAATAAATAGAGAACAGAATACTTTAATAAATAATCGGTTTTAGTACCATCATAAAGAAAAATCATTTATTTATGATGCTGGGGTTTCATCTGCGTTATTGTTAAAGATTTCGACTGTGGCTGAGTGCGTCTTAATAAAATAACGCCGTTAACACGTTAACCCACATTAGTGTATATACATACGCTACCTGTCAATATTTAACGTCATTAAAAATGTCGCATCTCAAATAACGCATTAAACTCATCCTTATATCTGCGTGAAACAGCCAAACTCTTTAACACTAACGCAGATGAAACCATCAACATGACATGTTCATTGTTCATAATATAAGAAATATTTATCGCGAAATATGTTGCAATTTTTGTGACATAAAAATTTGAATTTTTGACGGAAACAGCGAAAATTCTTATAGGTTTATCAGGTAGCTCTATTTTACTTATATAAAAACTTGATCAGGATTTTTATTTACGTAAAACTTCAGTGAAAAATTATTTAACCGACGGCGAAAGAGCTTTAAAATCCGTTGCGTAGTTTAGGAGGAAGTCGAGGATATACATACAAACAGATGCACAAAGTGACTTTCTATTATACTATGTTAATATACTCGTAAAAAAATATTAAGAGTTTTTTATATAATTAGAAAAAAAATAAGGTATTTGACGTTGCTCTTTAATCGCCAACTAATATTTATTAAATATAAAAAAAAATCCATAGAAAATATTCTATAATTAAATTCAAGTTTGAAAATAGTCACTAACAATGTGTATAAAAAAGTTGTACAATTGGTGGAATAAAAGGGTATAAAAAAGACATCATAAGCGCCGACGCCTGCATCATATCTCATAATCAGGAAAGATCACCATAATACAAGATCACGATATAAAAGGTTGTAAGTATCAGCAACTTTATGAGCAGTTACGCCTTTCTTCACTATTCTGAGAGGAATAAAGTGGGGATTGTGACAAAACGCCCGGTCGAATGACTTGCAATATTCGCAATTTAAATTACTAAGACTAGGGTTAATGCAGTTAATGACAGTCGTCTATTACATGTTGTTAGTCAAACGAATCGTAACGAACCAAAGCCGAATGTATTGGACACGCTGCGTTTACGGGACCTCTTTCTATAATTGTATGACGTCAAACCGATCCGTTTAATGATTCGAGTGTGTGAGAAACGCGTCGATTCCATTATTAAAACTGTTACTTTAACAATTAAAAGATAGAACGTATTATATCTTTTATTTCTTGAGATTAAGTTTTTATTACTTAGATTCAAATAACATACATACATATTATCATACCTGTTTCCCATAGGGGTAGACAGAGACGATGAATTTTCACTTACTACGATCTTGACATATATCTTTTGCTTCATCTACATTCATTAATCTCTTCATGCAAATACGTTTATTATAATAGGTGCTTTTCACCTGGCCATTCTTTAATATATTTGCGATTTGATCGTGGTAAGTACGTCGCAGTTTACCTGTACCAACTTTACCACTAACACTGTTTCCATACACTTGTTTTTTTTATTACCTTTCATCCATTGTTATGTCAAAGTCACCTTATCTTTCTACCTTCTTTCAATCCACAACGCTCCCTAATCACTCTGTTCTTTATTATAATATCTATCTATTTAACTTTCTACATATACTTCTCAAAGCTTTATTTCTACTGCATTTGCCCTCCTCCCTTTATTCGTTATTATACAAAAATAGTTACATATAATTTTTCATTTCATGCTTCTTTTTTCTGAAATGCGTCGATTCTGTTATTAAAACTGTTACTTTAACAATTAAAAGATAGAACGTGTTATCTCTTTTATTTCTTAAGATTAAATTTTTATTACTTAGATTCAAATAAATTTGTTATTGAACTATTTATTCTTAATTAAAAATTATGTTTCTTCAACCATAAATATTATTTTAAAATTTGTTTCTTCATTCATCTCTTTAGTTGGCCAAAGGTATTAAGAGTTCTTATGCTTCTTAAATTGGTCCACGCTCTTGTGTTTGAAATTATTTTAATGTGATGAGTGCCTACAAACACTTCTTGGAGATTGAAGATAAATCTATTTCTATTTATGCCAGAAATTGTATGAAAATTGCGTGATACAGAGTTAAAATAAGTTAATATAAAATATCTACTTGGATCGAAATTCTGTCCTGGATTTTTAAACCCTTGATTTCTTTATGATGACGTACTTGGACTTTAATATAAAACATATTGCAAGAAATCAAAACAATACTTATTTAAGATAATATTGTTTGGAATGAGTGCTTCCTATTTTCCATACAGAACCTGAAACTTTGATAGTTAAAATCAAGAGTTCTGTAAAGTATTCCAAAACTTTTATCAGGATCCATAACTTTGATGAAGGGAAATTCTCCAACAAAGTCCTCCAGAATAAACTTCATGTCGTCTTCAGTTAGCCGTTTACGAGGTTTCCGTGGGCTTGCCTGACGCGGCGGTATGTCAGCGGTTTTAACTTTGACCCAATTTCACCAAGATTTGCTGATGTTTAACTTTGTCTTACATTTCAGGGTGATTTAAGCAGCTTTGTCTTTTTAGTTTATTCGATCAGTTACTATTATGAAAAACGACTTTTAGGGTTCCCTAGAGATTTTGACTTAAACTGGATCAGAGATGTTATGGAGCTTAACTGAAACCATCGGATATCCCTAATAATAATATATCTGATGACGATATAAATTACGGCCTATGTGGTTGAGCGGGCTAAGTCTTTGCCGGCCTACTTTACTGCAACGCAGAGGCTCCAGGTTCGATTCCTGGGGAGGTAAATTTCAGATTTTTTTTCCCTTATTTATTATGGTCTGGGTATCTGGGATCAGCACCAGCCCAGTCCGTTGTGTATTTTTTAAATTAGTTTATTTATACATATAAATAAATAATCGGCAGACAATCACACGTATTGTATATCCCCAAATTAAGCAAATTACGCTTGTGTTATGGGTAATAATATACAACAGACTACTCTAACCTATTACCTATAACACAAGAATAACTAGTTTAATTTGGGGATATGCATAAGTGTGTTTGTCTGCCGATTATTGGATAAAAACAAAATAAAAAAAATTATCCGGAAATACCACATCAAATATATCTATAAAAGTTACTCATCTGTAACCGAATTGGATTTTTTTTATAGATGGAGTAAAGCAGACAGGCTGACGGCCCACTTGATGAAAGCGGTTACCGTCGCATATGGTCGTTTGCAACACCAGAGATGGTACCAACGCGCTGCCGGCATTGAAGAAATTCAATGACACCCTTATATAAAAGTTTCGGATAATTTCGGATAGTACTTATTAGCGGATCTATATATTATTGTAATTAAAGAAGTTTAAACGTTAAATAGTACATGTTAGGATAAGTCTTCACTTGCCGAGCCGATAACACTAGCCGTGAAATGGATACCTTGTGATAATTTGTATTTAATTTTTACAATAGGGTAGCGGACAGTCGAATCAACTGAGATACTCTTTATAAACTTACAGAACGTCGCAGCCTCATATATGTTGTACAGCAAGTTAAAGGAGTCAAATAGCGTATTAATTATTGTATAAAAAGTAATTAAAATTATTTCTATAATATACTTTAAAAATTAAAATGTTATTTTAACGCCTATTCTTTTATATGTAAAAATAGTAGAATTTATTGTAACGTGTGTCCGCATCCCTATTGTAAGATATTGTAGGGACAAAAAAAAACATTCGAACGAAATACTTTTCATGTCTTTTATATACAAGTTGTACAGTTGAATATACTTATATGTATTGTTAAAACCTGGAATGTAGGCGAAGCGAATTTTTTAGTTACCCTCATTTTGCGTACCCACTGTTGGACAATGGTGAAATCCGAATTTTGCCACTGGTTACGTTTCCTGTGAAATATAATCATAAATTTAAGTCAATTTTTTTAATAATAAATATTTTTATTGTGTAGGAAACCTAAATTTATGGCACCTAATATATAGACATTATTATAGACTCGTGTATAATAATGTCTATATTAATAGATTTTGTTAGGTATCACAAAACAATAGCTGTTTAAAGGCATATGTTTATTGAGCTGTTGCAGTGGATAACAAGGCTAATTAGCGAATACGACACTGTTATATTTACTATATTTTTCTGGTGGCATTTGTAGCAGGTATTAACAAGTTTCTGGATATTTTAGATTGCGTACATTTAATTGACGGTACTTTCAAGAAATTTATAGTATTTAAGCTTTACGTGAAACCAGGCAGATTGTTCTACCATTCGCCAGGTGCTGCGCTCTTCGGTGAACTGAGTAAGTTAAATGTTTACTTATGGAAATGTCCTTGTATGATTTTATGAATGTGCAGAATTGAGATGATATAAAGAATCTAATTGCGAGGCTTGGGGTGACTTGAAGGGGAGGTTAGTGGAGGTCACCGGACCCATTCTTTATGTCATTTTAGTAATATATCTGTATGTGTGGCTATCTAATAATTGAATAGAGTGGTTCTTTCTCATGTTTCTGTGGTTACAATATGTGTTGTGTGGAATGTGTTTATTGATTTATTATGCGAAGTTTCAATGACGCTTACAATTGTTTACCTCATTTTACGAAAAATCAGTCCTTTACGCTTTTAGGTAAAAAATTATTCAAAGAAGCACTGAAGAATATATTATTGTATTATTTTCCTTTAAATATTTTCAGTGTCCCATTTTTATATTAAGACGCGATATCACGGACGTGATCTTCGTATTGGATAAGTACTCAGTCGTCTGTTCCATTATTCTTTTGACGTTACAATATTACTCGAGAAATTTCATTTCAAAGATAGCTCTCAATATAAATATTGTTAATAATCGAAAATGAGGTTCAGACGCTTACTTGAAAGCGTCCTTCTGGCTCAATCTTTTTATTGAATAATGTAAAAGTGTACGCTTTTTATAAAGTAAACATTTTATCTTTGTAAACAATGTCTTTTTAAGGTTCCGTGGCCATTTTGACAAAACCAAAAACAATATACTTATACAAACATACTTTAATATACTGTAGCTGTAACGACTAATCTCTTTAGTCGTCATATATGTTAAGAAATAAAATGTTTTTAAATAAAATCGTAGAACGCCTCCCAAAACAAGAGAAGACAGAATTGTAACTGCCAGCAGTTTCTGAGCCGAACGGGATCTTGAATAAGAGACTGGTTCAGAGCATAAATTTATATTAGCAACGAAGAGATACTATTACATACTTTTACATAGATGTGTTCTGCTCGCGGTCCAGTGGTAAACACGCTCTGGTTTCCAACTAAATTATTTGCTTATACATTTCTGAGATTTCATTTCATTTCTATTAGAAACTTTCGTAATAAAGAAAACTTGTATTTAAATCTAATTCTCATAAACAAAAGTAGGTCAAGATCAAGGTCAAACTTTTGGCATTTGGCTTTTGACGTTTGACAAGTGCTAGCTTATGAAAAACATAGCAACAACATTCTTTTGATCTACGCTATGTTTACCATCCATGTATAATCATAATTTCTAATCATAAAATAAATTATATATAAATACTACTTTTGTTATTGTTAATCATTGCCTATATGCCTATGTTAGCCAGGACGTAAGGATACGACTAACCAATGAGAGATTTGTATAAAACTCGCTCTCATTGGTGGAATTCAAAAATGTAAAAAGGACACGGGTTTTGAATTCAGTTAAAAAAGAGAGACCCCATTTTGTACGACTGAAACTATTAAAGTAAAAAATAAAAGTCAATTTTTTAAGATCGCAGTTATATTTATTCAAGAGCCTTTCATCACGTTTAATATCATAGCACACTCTTCAATGTGAATACCATGCAATATAATTATAGTTTTTAAATTATAGGGTTTTTGATATGTTTTTTTTATTGTTTCATAGCCAAATGTCAAAAATAGTTCATTATTTTAGATTTTGCGGCACTATTAATTACTGTGCGTGGTCCGATACGCACTTGGCTAATATTGGAAATTGTTAAGTATGAAAAAAGTAATTTATTATAACTTTTGTATTTATCTCTTCTTTATCTGTTTTATACCAATAAAACTAAAAATGTCTCAGTAAAAAAAAAACATATCAATTATACGATGCTTAATCAGACATGACGGTTTTCAGAATTTTTGTCTGTCAAGACTGTCTGAAAATTCTATGTCTAAAACTGCTCAAGAATTTTTTAACTTTCGTCTGTTACATTTGAATATCTTGCATAGCTCAGAAGAGAAGTATAAAGTCCAAGTCACGCACAAACGAGTTGGTATATCTAGTAGAAGATAAACTTAATTGTTTCCAATGACATTTTAAAAATATGTGAGGAATAAAATTTTTCATAAAACAGTAGGAAATACTAGATATATGTTGTATATATCAATCTAGTATTCATCCATCCATATCAGCGACTAGGTAGAGCCATGCTGGAATCATTATCTTGCTTACAGTACTTAGGGCCGGCTCGATCATTGCGGTACCTCCCTCTCCCAGAATACCGGCGTGAAACTATTATCCTTGTGCTAATGGTGTTTCGTGCGATAAGCGAGGGTGCCGATGGCCCACTTCCCGCTTCTCCTATACCAATGCCATATTCCATTCCTCCGGTCTGATCCCGCTATCTCATACCCCTACCACATTCCAAAGGTTAGCAACGTGTTGGCTTCGCTCCTGGTATTGCAGATGTCTATAGGCGGCGGTAACCGCTTTCCGTTAGTTGGGCCTCTGCCTGGTTGCCGACTACACAATGAAAAAAGGTATATCAAAAATTAGAAAAGGCTTCAGTTTAGTGGTAATCGGCATTTGCCTACTTATAAGTCCTATTTAATAAATTAATTATCGCTGATTACTTGTCACTTTCATAAGGTATAAAGCAGGGCTTAAGTTTTCTACAGGCGATATAGCTTGAACGTACTAAGAATAGCCTTAAGGCTTCTAACACTTCCTTCTTAAAACTCATTAGTGTCACTTCATTAGTATACATACGTATATTCTAGCTAATTAATTAGCCTGGCTTCACTCAGGACGTGGATATATATCACGATGCTGACAAATGCGGTCGCTCCATCACATCGGATAAAATATTATTAAAACAAACAAACGAACAAAAAATATAACTTTTCGAAAGAGCCGAAATCAATGTGCGAGCTCTGGTACATTGCCGGCATTGATCTATCCAGATTTCAAAGGACCTAAATCCTCTGATAGATACCATTCATTTGCAACTTTAGGTATATTATTTCTAGGGTATGTTTTTGAGTGCTGACGTTTAGGATAATAAGTACGAAAGGTCGATCAGTTTCGTGGCCGTAATTTAATGTAACAGTTAATATGACAGCGGGCATGAGCGTGCCAGCGGGTTGTCTGTGTGTATATTTATGCACTCACACCTGGAGGTCTACCGAAGCCGATGGTATTTTATTTCGAGTGGTTGTCTCGATATGATAGAGGACGCTTCGAAGGCATTTGTACCATCTCGCCCCATCAATATGGACTATTAATTACTAATTGTGATACAGTTGTTAATTTATAATGATTAATTAATGTTTTCATGTTTTTTTACATATACACAAAAAATGTTCTTACAATATTTGGGCTGTCACTTTTATTGTATAGACCTGTGGTATTTTTCTTTTATTGCAGGCGTTCAGCAGACAGGCAGACGGCCCACTTGATGGAAAGCGGTTACCATCGCCTATGGACATTTGCAACACCAAAGGTTCTACAAATGCGCTGCTGTTCTCTTAAGGGAGACTGGAACCTGGTCACTAATGCCGGAACACAACTCAAGGTTATTATGGCGGCATACTCTAGACCAGGGGTGGTAGGCATCCAGTCGGGCAAATGCCCTACCACCTGGCTGTGGGTTGTTTTGTCGCCTCTTACGACAGGCTGCCCGGCCGCAGGAAATTGTATTCTTTCTCCGTTACTACATGGATAAAACGGTAATTTAAACAGATTAACAGTATTATTATCTAAACGTACCTACATATTTTTAAACTATCTATACATTAAATTATAAACTATGTGCAATTAAGGTAACATTCTACCTATAGCTATTAAGACTATAAATAGAATATTGAGTCTAGGTCATCGAAGTTAATTGACGGCCTCTGTGATTGAGCGGGCTAAGCCTTTGCCGGCCTACCTCACTGCAACGCAGAGACTCCGGGTTCGATTCCTGGTATAGTAAATTTTGGAAACGTTTTTTCTCCGTTATTTACTATGGTGTGAGTGTCTGGGATCGGCTCCAGGGGTAGTCCGTTGTACATTACCCATAACACAAGCGTAGCTTGCTTAATTTGGGAATATACAATATGTGTGTTTGTCTGCAAAAAATAAATTAAAAAAAATAATGGGTAAGGTTCCCAGAAGGCTGACTATGTTACGTCGCTAGAACGCCGTATTGTTCTGTTGTCCGAGGTAGGAACTAGCCCTCTGATCACCCCATGATTCAATGAGGCATTTTGAGAGAATTTTGTACATGTCTAAAATTTAAATACGAAGTTATATAAAGAAATCATAGAAATGAGGCTATAATATATAACACAATCGAATGTAGGAAGGTTTCGATGGTAACTTGAAATGAAGTTTCGTTGCGCGGATTTAATACATACACATACATATATAACTTCACGCCAGTTCCCTTGCGGGGTAGGCACGAACAACAGAGTGCCATTTAGGCGGATTTAATAGGTTGGGGAAAAAGTCTTTTCGCATATAGTATGTATGAACTTGTAATAAGATCTCTTTGGCTATACCATTTGTATCTGGCTGGTTTTGGTATAATTAAAAAGTTTTAATTTTAAAGAAGACAATTCCAAATTCAAATTAGGAAAATGTGTGATTTTCGTTTGCTTTTCTTATTGTTAAAATGAGTGAATCTAATGAAGAAATTCGATCATTTTAAAATTTTACTACAAAAAAGGTAAAAATACAACATAAGCCGCGAAAAAAATTTGTGATGTTTATGGACTTAATGAAATATCTGTGAGAGTAGCGCAAATTTGGTTTAAGCGTGAAAACGCTTAAACCGGAAATTTTGATATCAAAGATGCACGTCGTTCTGATCGCCCTGTTACGGACAAAATTGAGGCCATTTTTGAAAAAGTGGAGCAAGATCGGCATATTAGTAGTTACGATGTAGCTGGAGAACTGGGAATTGACCACAAAATGGTTTTGGCGCATTTGAAAAAAGCTGGGTACACAAAAAAGCTCGATATTTGGGTGCCTCATGAGCTCACTGAAAGAAACCTAATAAACCGTGTACTCATTTGTGATTCTTTATTATGACGTAATGAAACCGAACCATTTTTGAAGAAGCTGATAACTTGTGATGAAAAGTGGATCACGTACGACAAGAACGTGCGAAAAAGATCATGGTCAAAGGCCGGTCAGGCTTCACAGAGTGTGGCGAAACCCGGGTTAACACGCAATAAGGTGATGCTGTTACCGCCAGGTAAGACCATCGATTCTGAACTGTACTGCGAACAACTGATGAGATTAAAGCAAAAAGTTGAGAGAAAGCGACCGGAATTAATCAACAGAAGGGGTGTGGTTTTTCACCATGATAACGCTAGACCTCACACAACTTTAGCCACTCAGCAAAAATTTTGAGAGTTTGGCTGGGAGGTGTTAATGCATCCGCCGTATAGTCCTGACCTTGCACCTTCAGATTTTCACTTGTTTCGGTCTCTGCAGAATTCCTTAGGCAGTTTTAGGTTAACATCACAAGAGGACTGCCAAAACCACTTGTCGCAGTTTTTTGATCAGAAGCCTCAAAATTTTTATAGCAATGGGATCACGTCCCTACCTGCAAGATGGTAAAAAGTTTTCTAACAAAATGGCACCTACATACTTTAGTCAAATGTAAATAAACATTATAAAAAACCCTTTTGAATTTTTATATAAAATGCGAAGAAACTTTTTCCCCAACCTAATATTTTGATAAACCTAATAGCTTTTGTAAAGTGAATAAACTTTTTTACAGAATTCAATTATTAACGAAATGTGGCTTTATTAAGTTGCCTCAAGTACCCGTACTTCAATGTTTGGTGTCAGTCTAAAACCTGTAATCTGGCTGAAGCTGCGTTTTATGAATCTGGTATCGATTGTTCTAAAACTTGAAAATTTTTAATTAATTTTCATTGCCTAGATGCATAACTTCTGTAGAGGCCATTCATTATTTAGATGTAAAAATATATTACTATACTGGAGTTTACCACGCGGCTACGCCGCGTGATATCTATACGATAGTTAGAGTAGCTCTATGTAACTTACATAAAAACTTAATTTACTATTTCTTGTTAAATTCACTATATTAACAAAGAAACGAAATCCATATACCGCCACAACTGCCCAGCAAAACATAGAGGTGAGTCGAAGCCAACCTGATTTGAAGTAATGTAATGTAATGACATGTTGTTTATGACAAAGTAGGTATTTGTTAGTGATTGAAAAAAAACACGATTGCAGCGCCATCTATTTTAATAATCGGTTTATTTTAAGGAAAAGACGTCCTTTATCGGGACAAAATGTATCCTAAGTGTTAACTCCGGTTATAATCCAGCACCATGTCAAATTTCATTCATATACGTTCAGTAGTTTCCAAAAAAGATGTGATCGCAGAGCCATCTTTTTTGTTATTTTCGTCTATCTCATGGAAACGACGTCATTTATCGGGATAAAAAGTATCCTAAGTTACAACCCAGGATATAAGCTAGCTCTATATCGAGTTTCATTTAAGTCCATTCAGTGGTTTTCAAGTGATGCTCTAATGCATACATACAGTAAGACAGACAGAGAAAAATTATAAAAATTATATTTTCGGGATGTGGTGCTCCGAATTAGCCTCCCTGATTTTTTTCACATTTTTAAACGCTTTGTACAAACTCGAACCATTTACAGAATTATTACAGATTTTTTTTCTATTTGAGAATTTAAATTACATTCCAAAGAAAGAATAGCTACTATTGGAACACGACTTTAATCTGTTTGAAATGGATTTTATTTTAATCTTTTTTGTAGTGAGCTATAAGTGAAAGAGGGTTACAGGGAATTGGATGCAGCTGATAAGACACTACAGACAAATATCAATACTTTCAAACAGTGAGAAACTCCATTAATAAACAATACAAATGCAATTACTCTTGACAAATCAATATTCTGGTGTAAAGAACGGCGGAAGCAAAAAGCTATCGCAATAGGCGGAAGGCGAAAGTTTAAACCATTCAACTTGATAGAAAGAGTTCTCCAGATATACTTTAGAGCTAATTCAATAATAGATGTTATAAGATTAGGTGCATTGATATTAATTTGATTTTAAATTGAATAAATAATTGCTATAGAAAATTGATTCCTTTTAACAGAAGCCTAATAAAAGATTTTGCCAATTTTGATGTAATAGTTTTATTCGTGTCACCTACATCTAAAGATTCTTGTCGTGTAATCTGGTGTATGCAGCAAGAAGATAAATGAAACCGATTTTAGAGAATGGTAGTAGGTATATAATGTATTTGAATAACGACAAAACAAGTATCAGTAGAAATAACAGACACTTTTCCAACATTTAGGGCCGCTTGCATAACGATCGCCTTTAAATAAAATTAGTTAATTATATTAAACTGCGTAAATACGTTTCACACAAAACGTATTGACAGTTCTTTAAACATATTTAGCGGCAAATTTTGCGTTGTGCAAGACGCTAATTGTATTTAAGGGATTAAGAATTAAGAACACATTAAGGTATTAAGAAACACAAAAACGTTTTGTGTTTCTTAAATAAATTTAAGCCAACTTATGCAAGCGGCGCTTAATACAGAAGTTTAATAAACTATGTAGCCCAGCAGTTAATTAAAAATAAACGAAGATTAGTATAATAAATGAGAATTTAATTTACAAGAAAATAATCAAAGTAGTTTTTTCGAGAACATAGATAAAAACGCGAATATTAACTACAAAGCAACTGTCATAATGTAGTTGCGAAATTCGATTCGACTGTTCGTGTTTGTACAATAAGCCTAATAATCGTCTGATTCGTTCGGAAGACAAGTGAGAAATGTGAAATCAAAGACTGAAAGTAAGTAACAAAGAATACATTGTGGTAAGTAAAACTTTGTTCCTAAAACCTGTATGACTAGACGGCACCACAGGTCATTCTTCTCTCGGTTGTGACAAGAAAATTAGGAAGAGTGTTATGGAGACAGAGTTTTTGACTGATTTCGTCTAAAATATATTTCAAATAGTCACGTCAAAAAGCTAAAGAAGAATGACCTGTCGTTATCTATTCATGTAGGATTTGAGACTCTTAAGAGTTATGTTTCTATAAAATTACTAAACAATTTTATTGTTAGGTAGAAACGGGTTGAGGTTCTAAAATAGTTTGTTATTTTTATAGTTCAAAGTGTCACTTTATTTAGCGCTTCATAAACTAGATAAGAAATTCCTGGGTAGTGGCAACTTTTATGTGTAACATAGTTGACATATTATAAGAAAATCTTATGTTGGTAAGGAGTGGTTTTATGGAAACCATCTAGTTAAGTGGCAAAAAAGGTCTAACGATGCGGTCTCCGCCAGGCCCTAGTAAAAAGCGCAACACTTGGGTTGCTGGGGTGACGTCGTGATACACCTGCCAGTGGAGTATCAATAAGGCGCATCGAAGACCGCGTCAGTGGAGGAAAAGTAGAATAGTAGAACCTATGTTCTGTACCTTACTATCTATTGCTTTATTTAACTATTGGTAGAGAACTGATAATATTTAGGTATATAGTTTATATTACATTTGAACCAGTAATAAGGCAAAGAATGGATAGTAAGATACAGCTTAATCTATCAGTCGCTAATATTTGATATTAAATTGATCAAAGCGGAAAAATGTCAGAATTGTGACTAGATGAGTGCCTACGTAATTAGTGACGGTGCTGAAGAAATCTCTAGTATTCGTTGGAAAACGGTAAACCAGCAACCTGTCACTTGACCTTAGCAAAATGCTTAAATAATTGGTTATTTACGGACGGACAGCAGTGATTTTTGGCAGTGGCTACAACAGGGATCAGATGTCAATACCCGTGGGGTACTGTGATGTGATAAACTGAATATCTTCTACTTTTTTTATGCAGCGTGCTTAAATTTATTAATTTAATCTTATATTATGTTCATGTTCTTATAAACAATTTAGACAAGCCGATAACATGGTGTTCAGTGTTGGAGGTTGAATATGTTAATTACGCACGTATCATGAAGTCTATTTTTCATAGGGGTAGGCAGAAACGATGGATCTCCACTAGGCACGGTTCAAGAAAGTGAAGATCTCGAAAATGGTCATATCACGCTCTACTGGGATCGATCTATTATCACAGACAGGACTATTGTTGCCAATAAGCCTGACATTGTGATAATAGATCGATCTGCGAGACGTACGATGCTTGTTGATATAAGTATCCCACATGACTGTAATCTCGTAAAAGCTGAAACTGACAAATTAACGAAATACCTTGACCTCGCGCACGAGATTACGGCCATGTGGCATATGGACTCAACGATCATCGTACCGATAGTGGTGTCTGTTAACGGTCTAATAGCGAAGAGCCTCGACCGACACCTAGAGAGGCTCTCGCTCGGTAAATGGGTGAAGGGCCAGATGCAGAAGGCGGTTCTCCTGAGCACGGCACGCATTGTGAGGAAGTTCCTGTCTCTGGAGCCTTAACCACCGGTAGCTTGGACCCTAGGCCCCGCTGCCGACGGACGTCATCTTTTTATATTTTTTTAATATGTGTTTATTTTTTATATATATATGTATTAAAAAAACATAAAAAAGAAAATTTGACCGATAAATTTTTTGTTGTATATGACTTAATACTGGTAAAATTTATTTTAGGATTATTGGTGGGTTGAATTACAAAGTAAGTAATATTAATGTTTTTGTTTATTTTTGAATCATACTATACTATATTAGTTTGCAATGTGAATACACTTTTTTATGATTCTGAAGTCAAATGATAGAAACGGAAGAGGTATGTCGCCATTAGAGAACTCATTATTGTTCAAAGACAACGTGCTTGGCCTGTATTTTTTAAAATACTATAAAAAGTTCTAAAATTGGAACTAAACTTATCATAATTTTTGTAAACTAAGACTGGCGCTGTTATCCCTCTGGAAGTAGGGGATGAATTTACAAAGGACAATATAATCATTACATCTAAAATAACTTCTCTAAAGTTTTCTAAAATATACTTGAAATTTCTCTGCTATTACATACATACAAAACTTCACGCCAGTTCCCTTGCGGGGTAGGCACGAACGACAGAGCGCCATTTAGGCTTATTCTTACACACCTCACTTGCTTCTTTGACATTCATAATTCTTGTCATGCACGCTCGTCTGTTCTTAAGGCTCCTAACATCACCTTCTGCCAGTACACGATCAATTTTATCATGGATGAATTTGATCTGCTATTACAATTTTAATAATTAATTGCAAAACGTGATTAATAGCATGTAAGGATAATAACTACCATGTGCAAATTAAATTACTTTTTAAGCAGCAAATCAGATTTGTTTGAGATAGTTTACGCTGATTACTGGTTCTTCTGTGATATTCATAATAATGAACTCATGAGACTTATCATTAGGCATCTCATGCACGACATAATGCACATTAGCTTGCTAACTCTACTCAGCAACTTAGTTGCCAAACTTAATGGCGTTGAAATTCATGACATGCCGACAAACTGCTTTGTAGTTTGGCAAAGTACTTACTTTTTAGATCTAACAATCACTTGTCTGTTAAATCTCATAACCTTTCGATAATAAATAAATTAAAAAAAAAACCATAAGTATAACAGATTTGTGGATGATAGACTTGGTGTAAAGCGCAGTGCTTTTATATTTACCAAAAAGCAAACATTTGAACAAAGGTGATGTATGAAGAGATTAATCAAAGTAAATAAAGCGACAACAGTGTGCAAAGTTCGTAGCTAATAGAGATTCATTATTTCTGTTTACTCTGATGGGAAACAAGCGTGATGACGTTTATTCAAATTTAATTTTAAAGTTTTATTGCGATTATAGGTAAGATATGAAAGTATTACAAAATATCGTGTAGTACATCTATATTCTGCTAGTAGCGGTGTATAATATTTTGTACTTAAATTTAATGTAGGCAATGTAACCTAGTCTACAACGGTTCAAATTAAGTACAAAGTCAAACAAAATAAAATTATATCATTAGTAATATGAAATTGCCAGGTGGTAGGGCATTTGCCTGACTGGATGGCTACCACCCCTGGTCTAGAGTATGTCGCCATAACAATTTTAAGATGTGTTTCGGCATTAGTGGCCAGGTTCCAGTTTCTCCTTTAAGGCCGGCAGCACATTTGCAGGACCTTTGGTATTGCTAATGTACATAAGCGACGATAATCACTTTCCATCACAGTTGGGCCGTCAGCCTGTCTGCTGTACTCTAGCAATAAAAAAAAGAAATCAAGTAGTGAAACTCAATCATAATAATAAGTAGTTTATGTAGGTACTGTAGCTGAGTAAACCCTGGGGGATCTCCCAATTTAATTATTTTAATGTTCCCCAAAATATTTTAAAGTTTTATAGCGACTGGAGCAAGTGTATAAAATCGTTGAGCTCGTGTCTTATAATAGTAAAGCGAGATTAGGATAAATCCAGACGATATTTAATCCTTAGCCAACATACCGACGTGTAAATCGTACTCAAGCTTCAGGGTGATTTTCGTACAATTTTAGAGGATTAGTGAAAATTTTCAGGGCTTGCTAATATTTTGATAGTAGGATGTACAATCAATGGTTACTAAAAGCGTGTATATATAGGTGCATTATTGGTTACGAAAGTGTAATATGAGATGAGTCTGAGTATGAGATGAGAAGCTACGTAGATACAACAAAACTTATAGATACATAGTAAAACAGTTAGAAAAATAGACAAATAAGTTTCGTGTTGTATAGAAACTATAAATAAATAGGTAACCTCCAAAGATGTAAATTTAAAGTAGCAAATAATATGTATAAACATAAGATAGAATTTTTTATTGATTAAGTTTACTATTAAAAAAAAACGTAACCTTCCGGGGGTGCTTCAGATTTGAATCTTGGATGTAAAATAACTTTATTTGGTTCTTCCATATACGAGCTTGCCTGCTTTAGGAGCATTTGCTGCAACTTGCATGTTTTTAAATTTCGGCAACATTTTTGTGTACATTACGTGTTCGTTTGAAAATATATTATGCTTATTAGCTACTGATTTTTGCGACCATTTTGAAATTTGTGTTATGTGTCGTCTTCTGGCATTATGAACTTTCTCATATTGGCAATATAATTGTCACCAGCGATGCCAACAACTTCGATCATCACTTTTTTGTTTTCAAATCCTCTCTTTTCTATGACATCTCCAATGAACTTTAATTGCTTTTCAGTAATGACATCGGTGAGACCCTTATACTCCAATTCATAGTCATATTTGATATTCTTATAAATACGTTAAGAAGACGACTAGTAAATTTAATTTTATGACTCAGATTAACTACATAATTTTATATTATGGATGGACAAACACATCAAAATGAATACTATGTGTTACTACCCTCTTAGCAAAATTATATAACAATAATCGTCCAGCAAAAAACATATCCCTGAAAAGCATCTAATCCTATCTAACTAGATGGTGCAACATTTTAATTGATGCTTTTTTATATTATTTTTTGCTTTGCTGGTTGATTGTATTAGATTAGGACACTCTATTTTCTTCTCACAGCAATGGCTTAGGAAGATCCATAGATTGCGAATCCGTTTTAAATTTCATGCCGGTTGCTAAATCTGTTTCAAAAAGTAAATCAGGGGATTAATACTTATACTACCTCGTTCTAAACGGCACGTGTGGCCAGTCACATTTGACTATACATCATCCATCACGTCGCCAATTTTCTAATCATGTTTTATACACGTATCCTAAATATTTTGATATAGAATAAAATAAAAATTGTTTGTGTGTACTGTTCACACACAGTAGAAGTGAAAAGAAGTGTGACCAGGAATGGGAGGGATTTTAAATTTTGTGACGTCAAATTTGGTATATTATATCGGTATAATATATTTAAGCTTTAAAAAACGAAATTCGAAGTATTAACGAAAAATTTCCAACTCTTTCTGTATGAGCATAGTGTTTAAATTATGAAATACTAGAGTTTACCCCGCGGCTCCGCCGCGCGTCAAACTCTAGTGCGTACCTCTTGTTTTAAGAGCAGGCGTTAATACAGGATATATTGTATTGTATGTTTATGTTGGTGCTATTTGCCCTCGGAAGATTTACTTCATTTTATATCGCAAACTATCCCATCTACCGGGATGAATAGTATCTATGTCCATTTTCGGTATTCAGACAGACAGATCGAGTGAGTCGCATTTTTTTAAAGATTATGAATTTTTATATCTATAAATTTGATAAATGATTGGTCCCCCATACAAACTTTAATACCTTATTTCAACCTGTTCTAGTTTTATTTATGTAACTAAATATTGTGTAAACTACACAAACGACCAAAACTACCAAACGTACTAAAACTACCGAAACTACCAAATTACCAACCAAAACTACCAAATCCACCAACTAAAACTACCACAACTACCTAAACTGCCACAACTATCAAAACTACCAAAACTACCACAACTATCAAAACTACCAAAACTACCACAACTACCAAAACTACCACAACTATCAAAACTACCAAAACTACCACAACTATCAAAACTACCAAAACTATCACAACTACCAAAACTACCACAACTACCAAAACGACCACAACTCTCAAAATTACCAAAACTACCACAACTATCAAAACTACCAAAACTACCACAACTATCAAAACTACCAAAACTACCACAACTACCAAAACTACCACAACTATCAAAACTACCACAACTATAAAAACTACCAAAACTACCACAACTATCAAAACTACCAAAACTATCAAAACTACCAAAACTATCACAACTATCAAAACTACCAAAACTACCACAACTACCAAAACTACCACAACTATCAAAACTACCACAACTATCAAAACTGCCACAACTATCAAAACTACCACAACTATCAAAACTACCAAAACTACCACAACTATCAAAACTACCAAAACTACCACAACTACCAAAACTACCACAACTATCAAAACTACCGCAACTACCAAAACAACCGAATATACCAAATCGGCCAACCAAAACTACAAACCAAAACTACCACAACTATCAAAACTACCACAATTACTAAATCTACCAATCAAAACTACCACAACTACCGAAACTCCCAAATCTACAAAACAAAACTACCACAACTACCAAGACTACTACAGCTACCAAAACTACCAAAACTATCACGACTACCAAAACAACCGAAACTACCAAAACTACCAGCATAAACTACCGAAAATAGCAAAACTACCAACCAAAACTACCACAACTACCAAAACAACTAAACTAAACAAAACTACCTAAACGACCAAATTGACCAAAATAAACAAAATGACGAAAATGGCCAACCACAAATAAAAAACCTATCCTAGTTTTCGGGATAAACTTTACATAAATCTATCCCAAAATCTATCCCAGTATCCGGGATGAAAAGTATCCCTTGGCCACCCTCGGTATTCAAATTACATATGTACCGAGTATCAGCCAAATCGGTCCAATAGTCTTTCCATAAAAGGATAACAAACAGAAAGACAAATACTTTTATCCCGGAAACTATCCCCTTTTCCGGGATAAAAAGTATCCTATGTTCATTCTCGGCATCGAAAATATATATATACTGAGTTTCAGCCAAATCGGTCCCGTAGTTTTTACGTGAAAACGGAACAGACAGACAGACAGACAGACAGACAGACAGACAGACAGACAGACAGACAGAGTTACTTTCGCATTTATAATATTAATAGGGATACATACATACATACATACGTAACTTCACGCTAGTTCCCTTGCGGGGTAGGCACGAATAACAGAGTGCCATTTAGGCTTATTCTTACACACCTCACTTGCCTCTTTGACATTCATAACTCTTGTCATGCAAGCTCGTCTGTTCTTAAGGCTCCTGACATCACCTTCTGCTAGTACACGATCAATTTGATCATGGAAGGTGTGTCGTGGCCTTCCACGACTTCTGCATCCATCCACTTTTGCATTGTATATCTGTTTAGTCATTCTTTCATCATGCATTCTTTCCACATGCCCGAACCACCGGAGCATTCCTATGAAATGAAATATAATATATTCTATTTCATTCTCTCGCAGGATTAGTCGTATAGATTTATGTTTTTATCTGTTTTTAGTGTCGCTTTTTCGTTTCGTCCCGTTTCAAATCACAATAATTCTAAAGAAGTTTCACTTCAAAAATTCTATCAAAAAAGAAACCGACTTCAAGAATGACTAAAAAGCAAAATACAAATATTTTTACAACATCAAGGCAATGCGGAGTAAAACATAAAAATTGCTTTATTTTGCTGTTTTAGTAATTATTATAATTGTTTTACTTGGCACCGAATATAAGACATGTAGAAAATATATATTTTTCACTTTTAAGTTGCGTATGCCAGGTGGTAGGGTATTTGCTCGACTGGATGGCGACCACCCCTGGTCTAGAGTATGCCGCCATAACAACCTTGTGTTGTGTTCCGGCATTAGTGACCAGGTTCCAGTCTCCTTTAAGAGAACAGCAGCGCATTTGTAGCACCTTTGGTGTTGCAAATGTCCATAGGCGATGGTAACCGCTTTCCATCAAGTGGGCCGTCTGCCTGTCTGCTGAACTCCTGCAATAAAAAAAAAAAAAAAAAAGTATATATCTAATATCCTTAGCAAGGTAGCTTCTCGAATTCAGAAACGATGACTGGATGAAACAGAATTCATAACTCAATTAGCGACCGCTTCCTATATCTTGCAGACCGTTCATTTGCCTCATATCGTTTTATTTATATATTGAGAAAACCAACAGCGAATACACAAATATAATATAAAATAGTTTACAATAAAAAGTAAGGCCAATAACAGGTTTTCCTTATTAACTACCACTTTAGTAACAATTTTACAAAGCAAATGTTGAAATGAAACAAATGAAGTCGGGTTGTGTTATATAAAATTCAGCAAGTCATTAATTATGTTACTTTTAAATTTGTATTTGGAGGATGCAAAGCGATCAAGTTTACAAAATTTAGTAATAAGTAGGTACGAGTCATTTTGAGCGTAGTTGGTAGAATTACAAGGAACATTCAGCAAAGATGTATGACGGGTACGGTATCTAGGTACATTATATGCCAATTTCGAGATGAGCTCAGGACAGTCAACACGGCTATGAGCTATATCAAAAAGCAATGACATATCTAAAACTGTACGTCTTTCATCAACGGATAGAACTCCATTGTGAACTACAGCTGCAAATTTGACTTAAGCTCCATACATCTAACGTCAAAATACAACCAATGGTAGGGCAAGTGAATGAACAATAAGATATAGGAACGGGCCGTTACAGGTTCGTGTTGTTTGTCGTTAAGAAGTTCCGTTGTACATCTACCTAGTTCAGTATACGTTCTTGATTATAATTTGATACGTATTCGTTTTTGGTTTGTTATAATGTTGGCATGTAAATAATAAATAAACCACCTGGCATATAAATGGTATGTTATATGTCAGGTGGTAGAGTATTTGCTCGACTGGATGGCGACCACCCCTGGTCTAGAGTATGCCGCCATAACAATCTTGTATTGTGTTCCGGCATTAGTGACCAGGTTCCAGTCTCCCTTAAGAGAGCAGCAGCGCATTTGTAGCACCTTTGGTGGTGCAAATGTCCATAGGCGATGGTAACCGCTTTCCATCAAGTGGCCCGTCTGCCTGTCTGCTGAACTCCTGCAATAAAAAATATAAAAAAAAATAATAATATATAAATCTAACAGTATTTCAACTACTACACTTATCTATTTGATTTCGCTGCTGTGTTTTTTGAATCTGCATATCAATAACAATGAAATCTATAAGGAACTATAACGAGACTATACTGAATCGAACTCAAAAAAAATCATCAAAATCGGTTTAGAAACAAAAAAGTTATGGTTCAACAATTTAGGGTGATTTAGAAAAAAAATCTTTTTTATCGGAACCATTCTCAAAAGTTTCTGTTAGGTGCCAAACTAGGCCATGTAAAATATGAGTCCTTAATTCTAATATTAAGAATATCCGATTTGCACTTGTCGATTTCCCATAACAATAACACGGAAATATTGTTTTTTTTTCTTCTGATTTTTATATCTAACGAGCGGTACGTTGTACTGTTAAGATTAAAGTATTTTTATTGAGAATTGAACGCGCTACAAAAAAGGCATGAGGTAATTTTTTGATAAGTCAACTCGGTCAAAAGTTTGTTAAAGTAAAATTCAATTAAGCTGTTTTCTCAAAAGAAAATCCTAGACTTTTTAGTTTAAAGAGATGAATAAGAAGTGAAATTTCAAAATTAAAAAAAAATCTCTTTTTGTATTGCATGAGTTCAGCGGACAGGCAGACGGCCCACCTGATGGAAAACGGTTACCATCGCCTATGGACATTTGTAACAACAAAGGTGCAACTAATATGCTGCCGCTCTCTAAGGGGGGCTGAAACCTGGCCACTAATACCGGGACACAACTCAAGGTTGTTATGGCGGCATACTCTAGACCAGGGGTGGTAGCCATCCAGACGGGCATATACCCTATCACCTGGCTGTGGGTTGTTTTGTCGCCTCTTACGACAGGCCACCCGGCCACAGGAAATTGTATTCTGTTTCCCTTCCTGCAAAGATAATTTTTTGAAGATGGTTAAAAATACATAGATATAAAATGTTAGATTATTACTTCAAGAAATTACGATAAGAAAATACCATCTTCGGTAAATCAAACGATATTAAATAAATAAATATGTACAGAAATGTAATTGATTATAACTATAAAATAATACATTAAGTCTATGAGAGCGTTTATGTATGTTCTATTCTCACGAAGTTAAAGACACATAGCAACAATGTATATATTCCCACAGGACGTAATTAGGTGCCAAAACGAGGGCCTGACACGCGTGAAAACCATCAATTAACTGGCAATTATCGGCTAGACAAGCATCAATACGATCAACATAATATAACGACGAAGCATCGGTCGGCAATAAAGAAATCAATCAGCGGATTAGGTATTTCAAATCAATAAAAATCAGAAAGACCCATAATATTGGTTGGATCTTCATAGTGATGTAGAGAGTAACTAGAAGGGGTATGGCTTAAATTGTAATATATTATAGTAGTTGTTTTCATGAAGTTCTTTTATTTTTATTCTTTCCATTATTCAAAATATTTTTTCTCATTTTAATATATTTATACATATTTATTTCGTATCAAGTTAATTACATAAAAAGCATAATATATTTTATTATTACAGCCAGTTTATACTGTACATATATTTCACACATGCGTGCTCTAAGATAGTTATTATAATTACATAATAAGTTACATTTTGTTTTAATACAATTAATAATCAATACAAGCCGTTGCTCTAAAGCTTAGCAACTAACGCAGTCGGGTCTCACTTTAATAATAGGTTCGAATCTTGGTCGTTAAGTATTTTCAGCTTAGGTTAGCGTACAATTCACATGATGATGTGAAGGACAAATTCGTGAAATAACCTACATATTCTGATTACTGATGTGTGGAATTCAATAATCCATCTTATTTAAGTGTAGTGGGCACACTATCTGTTTTATGAAAATGGGGTTTTAGCTGATTATATTTGTTTTTTTGTCTAATTGCTTCTGTGGTAAACTGGCTTCAGCAATGGTTCGGTTTGTTCATAAATAAAATTTCATATCTTACTCTGGTCTAAGTATTGCTGGGATCACATTGAAAATAGTTAGTAATATCATAATTTGCTAATTAATGTTTTTAACATTTACACGCTTTTTTAACATGTATGTGTTTTTGTTTTGTTTTCACTTTTGTAGCAATATCAATAGTAAATTTCAGTCACAGTTTTTGAGCACTGAATTGGCCATACCTAAAATTACACTTTTCATCATATTTTTTATTTTTATACAACATTTTACGGAAAGTTTATAAAAAAAAATACCTACTTTACATCCTCGATGTACGCTCAAGCCACTTCCATTTAAACAGGGAAATGATCAGGTGTTTTTTTTAGTTCTCATGGATGTTTATATGCGAGGCGGCTCGTGTGATACTGTGATAGATGGTAGGGGGGGGGGGGAGGGATGGTAGGTGGTGCGGGGGCGGTGCGTTTGATGCACAGGTGTGTGATGCCTCTTCCTCTGATAGTCCATTGAGCGCTCAAATATACCACAAAGAATATCAAATGAAATATGCGACTATTTAAGCGTTTTTTTTAAACAATGATTTTTATATTGTTTCTTTAAGGATAACAAACTGTTCCAGTTCTACAAATTATATCATGCACACGTACAAAACCTACAGTGTAAGGCATCCACGGAATGGTTTTGAAGTTTCAATTTCATCGATAGTCCAATTTTGTAAAGGTAACGCATACTGATTTCAGAAGTTATGCCAAAAAGAACGAATGCAATATAATTGGAAACACTTTTTTTTTAAATTCTGCATTGATATTGATAATAAGGTATAAGTTCATACTAAATAGAGTATAGAGTAAACTATAAATCAACTTGATATTTCTTGCAGTTGAAGTCTACTTATATTCATAGTGATATACGGAAACGTGTAAGAAATATAGATATTTGCAGCTTATATAAAAAATAAACTTGTAATAGACACAAATGTGAACGAACAAAGGTGACAATTTATTAATACTTGAGTTTCATATGACAAAAATCGATGACAGTCTAAGAACTATGATGTGTTCCAACAAGTCACAAAGGTCCCACTGTTCTCATTGTTTTGGCTACTGAATCATAAGAAAGCATTTAATCTAAAATTCCTGAAATCTCAAAAGTACTCAACCGATATTATTTAAACAAATGGTTGTTGAAAGCCTTTTTGAATCGTCTACGTACTATTTTTTTAAAAATTTTACTTTATAGTTCTAAAGCTAGAGGTAAGGTGAAGATCAATCATCAAGATTTTGAAAGCAAGTGTCTTGCAACTAATAAAGAAAATAATTAAAGAACATCGCTTTTAATTATATCATTAATTATTTTATAATTATTTTAGAGTCGGTACCAACTGCAATATATACTTTGTTATAGTTTCCAGCACCATTTCCAGTCTAACATATTCCTATTACGGTTTGTAAGGAAGAGATCGCATTTTAGCGATAAGACCACATTTTCTTCAAAATTATACATAATGACAATAAAGGGTTATCTATCTTACTACTATAACAACGAGATTACATTTCATTTGGTAAATACCTAAGTATCTGTTAACAGACCTCAAAATACAAAGCTTCCGAAAGTTACAAACTACATATAAAGAGGGCTTATAAAAAATCAAATTATAAAAGATAACTATAAACTTTTTCGATCGGAAAAACTCACAAAGATTTTTTTATATGGCGATGATGTGCAATTCTTTCCTTTATAATGGTTAATTTGAGTAATAAACGAGTTCAGATTGTTATGGTCATATAGCACGAAAGTCGATCTTTGGTATTTAGTTGTTCCCGTTAATTTAATGGGATACCTTAATGTCCGGCCGACACGATTGGATTCTTGTAAGAAATCTGTTTGGTAATAAAAAATTAAGATCCCAACGTGCGAATGGTTTAGTATCGGAAAATTTGATGCTCAAACGCTTAAGACATTAAACAGATGTATCATTCGATTGCGCAGGAGTTGGACTTTATATTCAAATCATCTGATTCCTATACCACATTATAAATTCAACAGAACTGTAAAATTCAGGTAAACTTTCTGTTTTAATCTCCAAAAATGTCATTATATCCGTTGTGCAATTGTTTTATTTTTTTATTGCTGATTAAAATAATAACTTTTTAAACGATACTAAAATAATATTGATAAGAAATTTGTTAACTGATTTGTTCTAAAAATATTAAAAGGTCAAAAGTTAGAGAAGGAAATGAGACGCCTCCTGTAGGCTTTACAAATTTTTAAGTTATATCATTTATTGGGTGATTGTCAGTCCTGCTATTATCATTCCGTGTAACAAGTACATCATTCAGCACAGCAGTACAGACAGCCTTCTAGAGATACTTTCCACGTACAATGAATGATCTGGTACTTGATGTTTAATCGTATCAATATTCATTTTTAAGATTCCAGAGCTAAATGACATCAATGATCACATGGGGTAGTTTAAGAAAAGAGTCATAAATTATTTTAGAGGCCGGCAACACTTTGGCAACGCCCCTGGTGTGGCAGCATTTGTAGGCGACGGTAACCATTAAGTGAGCCATCAGCTTGTTAGCCTGCCACAGGCAAAAAAAATAGTATACCTTTAAAATTTCTTCATGTTTTTCCGAAGGAAGACATGGACTACATGTAATCCTCTGTGCAGGAACGGACAAAGAATACAATTTCCGCGGCCGGGCGGCCTGTCGTAAGAGGCGACAAAACAACCCATAGCCAGGTGGTAGGGCATTTGCCCGACTGGATGGCTACCATCCCTGGTTTAAAGTATGTCGCCATAACAACCTTGAGTTGTGTTCCGGCGTTAGTGACCAGGTTCCAGTCTCCCTTAAGAGAGCAGCAGCGCATTTGTAACACCTTTGGTGTTGCAAATGTCTATAGGCGATGGTAACCACTTTCCATCGAGTGGCCCGTCTGCCTGTCTGCTGAACTCCTGCAATAAAAAAAAAAAAAAAAAAAAAATGATATAGGCAATAGTCAAAAACTTAATAGGTCGCTATAGATGTAATAGAAAGAAGAGAACGTAATAAATTATTATTAGTTATATTGTACTCTACATATAATGCTATAAGACTCAGTAGAATACGGAACCTAAGTCACCGTCCTTCTTATATTAGTTTGTTAGAATGCTGGCTAAGTTACCTCGGTATGCCATAATGGCCATACTAATCCGTATTCAGTGATGAGAATATGATTTCTGAGCATCTAAAAACTATTCAGAGCACTTTACAGAGGTTCATGGTATGAGGACCCTGAGGTCCAACAGCAAACGGCACAACCAAATAATTCTCATTGGGAGTTACAAATTTACCCTTCAATAGTTCAGGTGTATCCATCACCAAACCAGCTAATGTAATCATATTTGGTAAATGAGATGAACTACGTTTTCATGCAATATATACTGGAGACATGCGACATTTCCAGGAAGCCATTTCATCAGAAGGCTTACCATCATTACGTGCAATACCGTTTGGCTCCAGTAGAGCCGGTTACTTTGGCCGTGACAAGCACTGCCTGTAAGATATCATTCTGCCAACACTACAACCGCACGAAAAACTACCGACTATCGACCGACTACTACTGTCCCGCAGACACATCTCTGTGGTGCTCATATTGGAGACCCTAGGCGCAAATTTGTAGCTAAAATACAAGGTTATATATGTATATAGCACGAATGCTCATAATAAATAAAATACATCATAAGCATTTTAATAAACTATAAGAACTTTGGATAAATATAACAAAGCAATGATTTCAAAAATCCTAATATCTTGCTAAAGAAACTGATCTCTTTGAACGCTTCATCTAACGACTGAACAAAAGCCAACGTAATCTCTTCTGAGTAGGGATTACTTGAAAATAAACAAGTGGATTTGCAAAATATTTTGTCAATTTTATGTCACAACTGGTGGTCTTATCTTCGAATTAATATTCATCCCTTTTGTCAGAATAGAAACACTTTCTTTTTCAATCATGTTTGAGGGTAAGTAAAGCCAAAATGTCAACATGACGTATTTAAGCGTTCTATCCTATTAGTGATAACAATACATTTTTTCCAAGAGTTGCTTTCACTTTAGTGTGTTTGATTTGAATGAATCGTCATTTAAAATTAAATTAATAATGAAGTGTAATTTATACTTATAAATTCTTTAACGGTTTCATTTTCATTAAAATCGTTAATTGTTAAAATGCACTAATTTAACATCTATAGCAACTTCTTTATATTATTTGCTATAGATATTAATGTTGTATCGTCTGCAAACAATATACAATCACTATTTAAAGCATCTGGAAAATCGTTAATGTATAAAAGAAACAATAACGGACCTAAAATGGTTCCTTGAGGCACTCCGGTTATAGTTATTAGTTACAGTATTAGTTTCTTATCCTACAGTAACATTTCTGCCACGGGTTTTCTGGAACAGATCTCTTTGTACATAATTAGAATAGTACTACTATACTAATACTATACGAATACTAGCTGGTAAGTTTTCTTTAATGCTGTACAATAAACAGTTCTCTATGTATCTATCTAATTATAATAATATTGTAAAAAATATATTTTCATTAATAGAGCGTTTGTTACTTGTAAGAATAGAACTTCTTCCATGCTTGCTAACTATGGACAAATATAAATAAATATAAGCTATATTTGCATAAGAGTAACAAATCTCCCGCCGTTATTAAGATAATAATTACAAGAGGGTCAACATTACATTTAACTGCATTAAAACAAAATAAAAATGTACAAACAAGATTCTTGTTGTTTATTCAAAAAATAATATAACCGGGCACTTATTCAATATGCACGCTCACGCATGGGAAAGTCGTTGTGACAAAATGGTCTCTAAAGCAAATATATGAATATAAATCGTCGTACTTTTTATGATTCATGCTTTAATACCACAATCGATTTTCGGGCTAAAAGACAACTTAAATACTAAGGGCCGATTTTTCAATCATCAGATTTTTTTATTATTTTTATTGCTTGAGTTCAGTAGACAGGTAGACGAAAACCATCCTTTATGAACTGTAAAACATGTTACGCGGGAAATAATATTCAACGTGCTTTTATTAAACAAGTTTTACTGTACCAATGTTTTATACACCTGTGCTAAATTCCTAGCCATTACGCACAGCGTGTTTCAAATTGTACGACCTGGCATTTCTCGTCGCTCGACGAAAAGCCAGAACAAGTATTTGGCTTTCAGCAACCACATAATTTAGCAACGTCATGTATTTTCCTAAAACACAGAGTAGTACTACGATTAGTACACAGGTGGGTTTATATAGAGAGGAGAAAATAATAAAAGCATAAAACAATACGTTAATGATTACACCGTTTGACATTAAAATAATGAAAGTTACTGAAGTCGACGGCCTTTGTGGTTCAGAGGGTTAAGCCTTTGCCGGCCTACCTCACGCAACGCAGAAGCTGCAGGTTCAATTCCTTGCATGATAAATTTCGGAAACCAATTTTCCGTTATGAACTATGGTCTGCGTGTCTGAGATCGACCCCAGATTAGTCCGTTGTAGATTGTACCAATAACACAAGCGTAACTTGCTTAATTTGGAAATATACAATGCGTGTGTTTGTCTGCCGATTGTTATTAAAATAGGTAGGTTTAGAAAAGAAATACTAAAAATACAAAAGTTTTTGAGCATGAAGGATATTTAAGTAGTTTATTTTTATAACTGTATTTAATTAAAGTGAACAATACAAACATACTTACATATTGTCATATTTCTCAAAGGGTTGGGCAGAAACAATGGATCTTCACAAACAACCTTCGCTTCACCTACATATTTATTAAAAGTGCTTTTCACTTGACAATTAAAATGAACGATATTTGTTATGCGAATTTAAAGTAAGCATAATTATGTTATGAAAGAGAGTGTCGGGGTGAAGGTAAGGAAAGGAATGCTCCGGTGGTTCGGGCATGTGGAAAGAATGCGTGATGAAAGAATGACTAAACAGATATACAATGCAAAAGTGGATGGATGCAGAAGTCGTGGAAGGCCACGACACACCTTGCATGATCAAATTGATCGTGTACTAGCGGAGGGTGATGTCAGGAGCCTTAAGAACAGACGAGTGTGCATGACAAGAGTTATGAATGTCAAAGAAGCAAGTGAGGTGTGTAAGAATGGGCCTAAATGGCGCTCTGTTGTTCGTGCCTACCCCGCAAGGGAACTGGCGTGAAGTTATGTATGTATGTATGTATGTATAATTATGTTTATAAAAAAATAAATTATTTCGCGAAATGTGACACTTCTGGCCGTTGTTTGGAAGTCATTCAAAGCCCCATTTGGAAAAGATTAGTTAGTTTATATTATTCACTTTAATTACAGGTAAAGGAACTAATTACACACAGTCTAGATAGATACAGAATTTCTAAAATTAGTTTCAGCCAATACATTAGTCTCAGGGAAATAAAATAGTTTAGGCTGAGTAGCTTGAAAATTACACGGTAAGATTTATTTAAAACATAAAATTTTAAGTCTTGATTGTATATTACATGCTGATTAAAATATATTACATAAGACCCATAAACATTTTACAACTGCATCTCTTTAAGCGGTTTACAGATTGTAAAATATCAGGGTGATTAAAAGAGGTTTTGTTAAACGCCGTGACTTTATGGGGTTGGGTTAGAAAATTTGGAGAGCTGTAAGTTTACAAGGGTGAGCTTTAACTAGTCTTATAATTGATTTGTGTATTTTTCTAACGTTAAGTATTTATGAATATCTATTCAATTTTGAGTACAATCTTCAAGCCAAAGTCTTAACCAAATTCTGTCTGTTACTAAGGTCAAAAGAAGAGGTTCTTGTGAAGGCTGGGAAACACATATTTCTATAAACATTTAAGATATTTAACACAAACACACATTTTTTTCTTAATATGAATGAATAGTCTACTATTCTTGTCCGTATTTATCCAATATAACTTATACACTCTTTAAAACAACTGTATTATTATTATAATACTTTAAACGACTATATATAACAAGATAACTATAATATACACACACACACACACACACACACGCACACACACACACACACACACACACACACACACACACACACACACACACACACACACACACACACACACACACACACACACACACACACACACACACACACACATATATATATATATATATATATATATATATATAACAAACGGTATATATAACAAATTGTCACAACTGAATACTTTCACTGTGCAAACACCACCAATGCGAAGGAAACGTTTTGCCTCCACGTTCCTTCTGCGTAGGACACAGCTGTGGAATGGAGTGTTTCCCGAAAAGTACAATCCGGGAGTCTTCAAATTTCGTGTGACTAGATATTTTGTAGGTAAGCGGGCTCCATCTTCGGTCGCATCATCGTCTTATATTAGACCTGATCGTGGTCAAACGCAAACCTATATATCATAAAAAAAAACCTGAAGATTCGATGAAGAACTCGTGGAAATGTCAGTCATTCTGTAAATTACCAAAATCCTTATTCTTTATTATCCATTTTAATTGTTATATTTTCAAACGTCTAGCAATGATGCTTTTTCGGTTGAAATGATTAATTTAAACTTGCATTGTTTGTGAACATGTATAACAATTTTTTTTATTGTATCAATTCGGCAGTCGTCCCACCTGATGAAAAGCGGTTACCATCGCTTATGAATATTTCCATAACCAGAAGTGCTACCATTGTGCTGACGCTCTTTAAAGGGAGATTAGGACCTGGGCACTAATGCCGAAACACAACTCAATGTTGTTATGGCGGCATACTCTAGACCAGGGATGGCGGCAAATACGCTACCACCTGGCTGTGGGTTGTTTTGTCGTCTCTTACGACAGGTCGCCTGGCCGTAGGAAATTGTATTCTTTCTCCGTTTCTGCACGGATATACACATAACATATATAATATAATTTTCCAAAATGGTCTTTTTTATTTTTGCCTAAGCAACCGTATAATCTAATAATAATATAAAGAAAACAAATACAAATTTTATTACTTTACTATATCCATAGAAAAAGTCTGTGACTGTAATCTTTCTAACTATTGTTTAGTTCATAAAGGTATTGACAGGTATGTCATCTTAGGTTTAGACATGGAAAGCTCAACTCACAAGTTATTGATTAATAATTTCAGGATAAAGGTATGAAAAGGAAAAGACAAATCGTTGTCTAGTCTCAGTTATTGAGTTATATGATTTTTCAATCACCAGATAAAAGTTATTCATAGAATACAGTATAACATAGAAAAATTAAAAATGTTAATTGCATGAATAAAACAGTTGAAAGATTTCACTTTTGAATTCACTCAGGCTATAATTTATTCGACTCATGAATTTTACCTGACAATTGAAAAATCGGCCCAAAGTGAAAGAGTTTTAAGAATAACCCGATTATATACGAGGTTTACAGCCTCGTTAAGATATTACTATTCATAATTGCATTCTGAATTAATAAGGAGGTAAGTATTTAGGCAGATTAAAATCTGGATGTGAATTTTATTGGATTTTTCGAGTCATATGTCATTCATTATTTACAGTAAAATAACCTTTTATTATCACCATTGTTTAAAAAAATATATTTAGATTACACAATTTATTACAACCAACACCAAGAGAATACTTGCAAGAAAGTATTTTAACCAAACCAAGTAAGTTATTATGGTCTGTAGATGTGTTCATTTTTTGCGCTTGCACACCCGAATCAACCACCTTGAGCACAACAAATGTGTGGCAATCCGGTAATTTATTTTTTTATCCAATAAATTACTCATATGTCAAAAAATTGGACGTGGCCGGGCGGGCGTGCGTTCAAGAGGCACTGTGATATATAGGCGCTTGTCACAACGATGTGCCTTTCCCTAACAATTTTAATATGAAACCTGATTAATAAATTGCTTATTTCGAACGAACCGTTTTACTAATGAGCTGGCGGTGTTAGACGACGTATCTTTAATTTTATTATTAATTACTCGCAACTGGTTTAGTCCATAACGATACTCTTCTGTTTATACCCTCAATTCTTTTGTAGACCGTAGGCCACGCGAGGGGGAAAGGTCGCGGCCCGTGAGTGGGATTCGCCAGGTCGGGGTGGCACTAGCACCCCACGTTGAGATGTGAGATGCTATTGCCACGCCGCGGTTAGGGATACCCACTAAAACCCCTGTCCGATCCCAAGCGTCCTTTGTCCGGGCTGTGGGCTCGCTCGCGCATTCACCACCAGCCCGGACGGACGGCGGCCGGCCCCTTTGCGGGCTGGCCTCACCATTTGGTAGCCGGAGATCTGAATCTCTCCGGCTCTTCGACCTCACCGCGAGGTGAGAGGCGCGTCCCTCCTCTCCGGCCTTTATGGGCAGGCGGGTCCGGTTTCCCCGCCGGTTGCCCGCACGGTCGTAGCCTACGGCGACTGGAGGTCGCCGTGGACGACCCTCCGTCGCCGCCGCCGCCTCCTTCGCGGACATGACGATCTCGCAGCAGGAGGCGGCTGCGTCCCACGCGTCGGCACTCCCGACCATGGCCTTCACCACGGCCGGGAGGGAAAAATCCGCGACGAGATCGCGGCGCTGCTCGTCCCAAGCAGGACACACCTGGAGGATGTGCAGCGCCGTGTCTTCGTTGCCGCCGACGCAGTGGTGGCACCCTGACGTCTGTTCACGTCTTATTCGACACAGGTACCTCCCGAAGCATCCGTGCCCCGAGAGGACCTGCGTCAGGCGGAACGTCAGGGTGCCGTAACGTCTTTGCAGCCATTCTGGCATGATCGGCCTCACCGCTTGGATGGTGGCGAGGCCGGCGCTGGGGTGGTAAAACTCGTCTCTGCGCCCCTCGGTCTCACGGGGCGCAGGTCGGCCAACACTGGCCTCCTTCTCCTTACGGTTAGCGGATTTCGAAGTAATTGCCGCCATAAACTCAGAAGGGTTTATGGAAGTAAAAGAACAGCATTTTACTAGCTTAAACAATGTTATGAATGAAAAGAATTTAACATATTACTGCTTGGAAATTCCAGATAATATTTTATACAAGATATCATATAAAACATTAAAGTTTTACATGCAATAAAATAAACTGAACAAAATGTAGTGAATACCGTCTACATACAATTGAGACATTTTGAATTATAATCTACACAATTATTACATTATACAAAGGATAAATATTGTAACAAAATTATTGTAAATTATAGACAACTACTCTATACAAACCAGGCGCTAATCACAAAATAAATACAAATATAACATTATAATTCAATGAAGGAAATGGCCGATTGTATCGTTTAGAAATAAGAGGGTACATAACAAAATTAACTTTTAAAAAAACATGACAAGAACAACTATACTAAAAAACCACGGTACTTCTCATATCGTGATGAAGATTTATGATATTTTTTTTTGGTAAATTATTGATTAGTAATTGCCAACGAAAAGTTGATTCGTTTTTCCATTTTCGACCTTTTCTGCCAACAGAAACCTTAACTAATACAAATGTAAATTAGAATTTATACGCATACTCAACTTATGCTCGGCTTCTATATCTCAATAACCGATGATTTATCTTAGTATCGGTTGAAAATTAACGTAAGCTCCATAGAGGTAGCGTCAAATTTTTACCAATGGTAAGGCAAGTGAATGAATAGTAAAATATAGTAACGAGCCACAAGGTAACTAACTAATAAGTAATTTATTGGATATTACTTTGGTAGTTAGTAGTAGCAGGTACACAGATTGTTAATTATGTGTGGAGGTAGGTACAAACACGATGCTTTTTGAAGTGGAACTTCTTTTGAATCGTTGTGATTTGAAAATCAATGAAATGAAAAAGTGACACTAAAAAGGGATAAACACATAAAATTCAACCTTACTTAATTCGTATAAAATACATTCTTCTTGACCTTGAGAATTAATTTTCAATTTAAATAAAACTTAAAAGATTTCAAATGAATTTTAGCTCTATATGTATATAATTTTATGTAATAATATGTGTAGATTACATATAATCGAATACAATGCAAGAAAACTTAACTTATTTGTATTGTATTCTACTCATAGTACCTCAAGACTATAAGTAGAATACTGAGCCTAGATCACCGTCTTCTATGGGTAAGGTGCCCAGAAGGCTGGCTACGTTTCCTCGCTGGATCGCCATACTGATCCGTCTGTATATAATTAAGACAGATATTCTTTTATAAGTAGATCAAAGGTAATTATGCCTAAGAGTGCATTGAATTTTGTAATTTTGGATTGAATTTTTTTAATTATAATATGTTGACGGATGTAGGCTAAAGGAATGAATTATATTTATATTAATAAAAGTTAGAAAATAATTTTCTGTGAGTATATTCTCTGAAGTTTGACTTCTACTGCGTGTGAACTGCATACATACACAACTTTTTTTAAATTATATAATATTGAACACGGAATTTATATTTAATTAATTCTCAATTAGTATGTACATTCACCTTTGATTACATGAAGGATGTTTTTAATGGACTCTTCATTCTATCACAGAGTTTGATAAGGTTGACCAGTGCATTGTTGACTGACCCTACCTGATAATAAAGTACTAGAAGATCGTGTAATAATTATGTATTTTTTTATCAGAATTCTGCACTATAAATATAGGTTGTGTTTGTTTTGTTCAACACCAGACATGGGTCGGCTAGTGCTGTGTGCGGTAGCCCTTCTTGTGGCGGGAGGGCTCGGAAGCCCTCCTGTTGAGAAGACTACTGAAGGTACGTTTTCTATCCATCATACTTAAAGGCAATTAGTGAGAATCATGGAATACATTTTTTTATTGCTGCAGTACAGACAGGTTCATAACCGATCTGATGGAAAGTGTTACGATACCTCTCTTCGCCTCCTAGGTTCACCAGTTAAGGATGAATCGATTCCGTCGTTTGTAAACGATAAAATTCAAAATTTTAATTCTTGTTCGGACCGCTTACTTCAAATTAACAGCCATATGGCATTTTGGATAATTAAGTTTTGTTTATTTGTTCCAAAATTCACACATTTCTTACGATGTTGTCAATTCTGGAAGCATCCAATAATTTTACAGACACTTGACGACATCGTGAAAAATACTCTCATCAACGTTTTGAACATTGACCTACAAGAACGCATCTGGGCCCAAGCCTCGCTACCAGTGAGGTTTGGTGGTCTGGGTGTACGCAAAATTTCGAGTGTGGCCCTTCCAGCATTCCTGTCTTCAGTACATAGCACCAAAAAAATCGTTCGAGACATACTTCGTGCAGATTTGGAGCCATCACTATCAACTGAAGCCAGGAATGCTTGGCTGGTGGCTTGTCCGGGTAGCAGTCTGCCCACTGTCCCCTCTATACAGGGGTCCTGGGACGGACCGATCTGCGAACTGTCACGTAAAAAGTTATTGGAAACGTCAACTAGTTCTGCAGATCGAGCCCGTCTTTTAGCTACCTCTGTATGGGAATCAGGACTTTGGTTGCAGGCCCTACCATCACCATCTATAGGGACGTTAATGGATGCAGCCACATTCAGGTCAGCAATCTGCCTTCGTCTTGGGGCAAATTGCTGCGAGCCACACAACTGTCGCTGCGGCCGGGCCGTCGACCGGCTTGGCCACCATGGCCTATCGTGTGGCAGAAGCGCAGGCAGAATTCCGCGACATGCCGGCCTCAACGATATAATACGTCGGGCTCTTGTCAGCGCCGACGTGCCAGCCGTTCTCGAACCGAACGGCCTGGTCCGCGACGATGGCAAGAGACCCGACGGTATGACTTTAATACCCTGGACCTTGGGAAGGCCGCTTGTGTGGGACGTTACCTGTGTCGACACACTGGCGCCTTCTCATCTCCAGGAGTCCAAAGTTGGGGCTGGTCGCACTGCCACTTCTGCCGAAAATCTCAAACGGCTAAAATATGCAAACCTTGGAACAGGTTACATATTTGAGCCGTTTGGGGTGGAGACTTTGGGCCCATGGGGGCCAAGTGCCCACAAATTATTTAAAAATATTAAAAAACGTCTGGTCGATACAACAAGAGACCGGAAGGCTGGAGCTTACCTCGCTCAAAGGATTAGCCTCTGTATCCAGCGAGGCAATGCTGCCAGCCTTCTAGGTACAATGCCCAGCGACAGTGGTCTGGTGGGGCTGGACGGGCCTTGACACAGGTTTTTTTTTTTTTTTTTTTAAGCTAGGTTTATTTATATTATGAATTATGCCCTCCATTTTTATTTAGTTCTAGTTTTTAATTTTAGGTTTATTTTTCAGAGATTCGCAAGTATATAAATATCACACAATGCATATATACCTAAAATAAGTAGACAATAAACAATAACACATATTAATAATATGTATATATAATACTATATACATGATTAATTTGACGTAATATGTTTTCAGCGGACAAAACCTTCGGAGAGCGCCAGGTTCAGTTAATGACATTGTTTTTCCACATAAATGAACCAGTTATAGTCGGTGTCGACATAGGTGGATGGAAACTGGAAGACCATGTTGATCAATTCAAAGTAAGTACATCAAGTATAATCCTATTATTTTAGAAACAAGAAGATTAGTTAATAGTCAATGTTTGTTTTTCACGCAATAAATACTGGCAGGATTTAAATAATACTACAGTAATATAGTTTGTATATCAGCGTAATATATAGCTTATAAATATATTGTTTCAATTGACCAAAATATTACGATAAGTGTGAATCCGGTGCGAAGTCGCGGACAAAACTAGTGCTAATATGCACGTATACTAGGGTTGCTAGGTTTATTTTAAAGAAAATATGGTATTTTTGTATTAAAATTGTAAAAATATAGTAGTTTTTTTAAATTTAGGGGAAAAAAGAATACACTTTTATTTTTTTTACATATTTATTTCTTTATTGAATTTTAAATGCGTATTACTGTATAAAACTACTAATATACTATAACATATTTTTCTGTATAAAACTTATTTAAAAAGGAACTTGAGATATAAATAGAATAAAAAATATAAAAAGAAATTGCCTAGACGTGTTGCTGAATTTCTCCTCCTTAACAGCAATAACACGTTGCGAAGCGATGTATATATATAGAGTATGACCTTCAAAAAGCATTCTCCAGCGCAACTTATTTTGAATAAAACTTTAGCATTTGAATTTGATCTTAGAGAAATAAAACACTGTTACTGTTTATTTTTCAGAACGAGTCAGTAGTGAATAAATATTCAAACATGTTGCAAAAAGGATGGGTTTTACCCCGCGGTGTACCATTCTCTGTTTTAAACTATTATCATGAACATGAAGCTGTTACATTATTCAACGTATTGTTTTCTGCTAAGAACTACGATACTCTTTACCATGCCGCTTTATACCTTCGAGACAAGGTCAACGAGAGCTTATTCGTATATGTCTTAAGCATAGTCTTACTTCATCACCCTGAAACCAAAGATTTTGTTTTACCACCTATCTATGAAATATTGCCAACTTATTTCAACAATGCTGAGATAGTAACCACTGCGCAGAGACTAAATGTGCACTCTAGCCAGTATATCGAGCGTTACCCAACATGCTATAAATGGGATGAAAATATAGTTATCAGGTGGAATGAAACAATCTGGCCTTACTACAGTCACAGTACACCTGTTTGGTATTACACTCATGATTTTGGTTTAAATACCGTGTACTATTTCAACCAATTAGCTTACCCAAAATGGCTTGGTAATGAAGTTGTAACGTTATGGAAAGATAGACGTGGTGAATGGACATGGTTTCTTCATAAACAGCTACTGGCTCGCTACTATATGGAGCTACTATCCAATGGTCTTGAAGAAATTCCGGACCTAGGTCATCATGTAGTAGAAGAAGGGTTCAATTCTGGTCTATTGCACCCTAATGGAATCCCCTTCCCTGTTAGAAACGATCACTATCATCTAGACCAGCATGTATGGGTTGAAATACTTGAACAAATTACTGCGTTAGAATTACGTATACGTGATGTTTTGGACAAAGGATATTATATTGACGTAAGTACTGATTTTATTGAAAGTAAATTGTGATGTACATAAATATATTTTGAAAGTGTTCGGTGTTTATTATCAGGTAAATCTACAAAACTCCCAAATATTTACAACTGTTTTAAGGAAAGGGAGTGGCAAGAAAATCTTCGATTAAACTTCTAATTAGATTTATTCTGTTTGTTTTGATTTTTTAAATGTCTTCTAAATAAATTATTTATCATAAACACTTTTATGTATAAATAAAAATGTAACGTATTCCTAATTATTCCTTCAATATTTCCAGGTGAATGGACAGAATGTCCCAGTTAATACTCCCGAATCTATTGATGTTATTTGGCGTTTGATTGAAGCCAACGTAGATTCTCCGAACGTACATTATTATAAAGATTTCATCAGTCTTTGGAAGAAGGTTTTAGGAAACTCTATTGTCCACGAACACTATCACAATAAGTAATTATTATTTTTTCTTTATAAACAATCGTTATGGCATTTAAAATGTAAAATATATTACTTCATATATATAGATAAATATTTTCAACACAATTATATTATCCTACCGGTTGTCTACGATTTCGTCTGCATTAGTTTTGAAAGTTCATAATATATGCGCAAGCACCAACGACGTCTGTCCATCTTCAGGTTTTATCAAAATCCTTTCAGTAGTTTTTGCGTGAAAGGATAACAAACATAATGATATTATTAATATATTAGTAACATAATTTACAGTATTGTGCCATTGGAAGTACCATCTGTTTTGGAAGTTCATCAGACCACTCTCCGTGACCCTGCATTTTACATGATCTGGAAACACGTTTTGGATATGTTCTGGACCTGGCAGAAGAAACTACCTCACTACACGAAAGTTGAAATTCGATGTCCTTCTCTTGTAATTAACCAAGTAAAAGTAGATAAACTGGTTACTTACTTCGAAATTGATCACATGAATGTCACCTCTCTTCTACATATGAACGAACATGAAAGTAAGCTTTTTCATAGTTTTTATTACTAAGACTTATCATATATTTATTTATATAGGCAGGTCCTTAGCTATAACGTGAATATGCTGTTGGATGCCTAACAAACAACCCTAATTGTAATAAAAGAGTAATGTCTATGTAAAAAGTATATATGGCTGTAAAATAAAATAAATGTAAATACACGAGGCAAAGTTTATCTTCTCTACCGGGAATTATACACAGAACCTCTGTTTCAACTAACTCATTTTTGATGTCGCTGGGGCAATGTATTTAAGCATCCCCTTGGACTTCAAGGGAGATCTATCTGGGACATGTGGGTTACACACCTTTATTGAGAAAGGTGTTATGAGACGCCGGCCGCCAGGGTACCTACTAAACCTATCAAATTCCCTCCGCGTTATTTAGAAGTGCCACGAGGTATGCCAAGCACAGTTCGATACGACGCTTTAACACAAACAGTCATAATGAGATGACCCCAGGATCAGAGCTTCACTCGTCCCAGGGTGTGGCTCACTAAGAGGGTCTCGCGACCACCGGTTCCCCTACGTCAATGGAAGGATATAAGCGTAACGGCGTCTTCGATCCCCTGATCACCATCTGCGACGGGGATCCGGTAGCTCGTCTTCCACCCTAGAAACCTCTCGGCCGTCTTCTTCTGTAGCATAATATCCTCGTAGAAGGAGTCGATCTGTGTTTCAATGAATTAGGCCAGCATTACATTTGCTAGCACAAAAATTGAATGCTGACAGGTCAAATCTGTCAGCCAGGACTTTCATAACGTAGTTAGAGCTGGCTCGAATCCTGAGTAACGAGGCAGCTCTTTTTTTATTAGTTTTATATTGTATACTCTAAAATACAATTTTTTATAGGACAGCATGGACATGATGAGGTGAGCGTCCTAGTTGAATACCCTCGCTTGAATCACAAAATGTTCACCACACAGGTTCATGTAGATACCCCAGTATCTAGGAAGGTTGTTGTTAAATTCTTCTTGGCACCTAAATACGATAGCCACGGCCAAGAGATACCACTACACGAGAATACAAAGAATTTCTTCCTGTTAGATTACTTTGTCCACAAATGTAAGTATTCGTAGTTATTTATACCTATTTTATAACATCCTATGAATTGTTTTTTTTGTTTAAACAATTGTTTGTAGAATTAAATTTTATTAAGAGTTAACTTGCGAACTTAGTGAATTAAGACCCTATCATCGTTTGGACAAATACATATTTGACGACTTTATTAAAGTAGAAAGTTTCTGTCCAGACAATATTTTTTTCGAGATAGGGGGTAATTTTTATTAAATGCTCTTTTGTGGTTCTGTAGCTATATAACGAAAAAAGGGACGTTTACCACGTTTACGGACCCTTTTATTGTCCGCGGACAGCCAAGCACTTACCCAGTTTTATTATTTCTGATTTCAGTACCAAAAGGCGAGTCTGTTATTGTTCGAGAATCTACAGCCAACCAATTCCTAAGCGATGATTGGGAGATGGGACACGTTATTTACGACAAGGCTAATGACGCTGCCCATGAAAAAGCACCATTCGTTCATAAGGTTACGCAGCATATCAATAAGTACCCAAGGCGACTATTGCTTCCTAAAGGTAAATTATGTCACTAACCACAGCACCCGAGGATTACCAGCAGTTGGACTTCTGACACATTTGACAACTAATTCAAATACTAAATAACAAATATTCAGACTAACACACAGATTGTATATTCCCAACGCTTATTCTTTATCCCAGATAATCTGACGAAAATAATTAAGTCTTTTGTCAAATCTATTTTGCCGATATTCAAACCCGATATCTCTGTATTCCCATGCACTATCAAGACCAATGCTAAAATCACTGGATCATATAGATCGTAAAATTCTCAACACTGTCAAATTCAAGTGTTTTTATTGAAACTAAGTTCCACTAGAGAAAATTTTTGAAGGTCATACACAGAAGTTGAATATAAGTCTACTTTCTATTCTCTTTATACAGCTTCCTAACGTGTTATCGTTGTTTAAGGAGACGTAGCGGTAACGAACTCCCCAGCAACATGTCTATCTAAAAATTCTTTTACTTCATATTCATCTTTCTCAGGCTCTTTATTATTTTCAAAAAGTACAGAAGTAGGTTATACTTTTACAATTACTTGTCGTAGAGTCAATGGAGTCATATTATTATTATTATTGTCAACCAAAATAACCATATATTTCCTTTACAGGTCATGTGACTGGCTTACCAGTTGTCTTCCTGGTGTACATTAACGATTACCGCGAACCGAAAGTTGAGTTCAATCAAGGCTTCAATCCAGACACCTCGTATGGCTACGGTTTAGGAGCTCATCGGCTTACTGACGACTCACTAGGCTTCCCTCTCGACAGGCCTCTGTTCCCGTGGTTACTTAAACGAGTCGATAATATTCGTCTAGAAGATCTTTTGATCTACCATAAGCATACACCCGAAATACATGTTCCTCATCAAGAATAGATCAGAAATTGAATTTAAAACACATTTTACACAGACTATAACTTGGATAGATTTAACTTCTGTGGCATTTGAGAATTATGCCGTATCATACCATCGTTCATCAAGGTTCTTATATACATGGAATTGTATATATTAATTTTGGTTTATGTCAATTTTTTCAGCTTCTTATTTAGTAACTAGCTGTACCCGCAAGATTGTCCGCGTCAAATATATAACCATACTTTCTAAACTTTGCGAAATATGTAATACAGTTATATAGACATCTTATAATAATTATAATACAGTTATATATATATATATATATATATATATATATATATATATATATATATATATATATATATATATACATTACGATATAGCTCCTCTTTTAATACATATACCTAATTTTAACTGAAATCAAGCCTGTATCGTTCAGTTTGAACCGATTTGAATGTGAGACTTGCCTTTCGAGCTCGTTATTTATTTACAAAACGTCGGTTTTTAATGACTAGGCGATTATCACCCTTCTACGTACGATATCGTATGTCTAGTTTACATGATAATATTTTTCTTTCTTGCTTTCGACAATCGTATCTTGGAGGCAAGAAACTCTCTCCATATAAATGGCCCTTTAGTCCTTTACTCCATTAAAAAATGTGTGTGTATGTGTGCAGTTCACACGCAATAGAAGTGAAACAAAATCTGACAAGGGGTAGGAGGGATTTTAAATTTTGTGACGGCACATTTCATATATGTAACACGAAATTTGAAGTATTAATGAAATGCTTCAAAATATTTCCAACACTATCTATAAATTATTAAATATAATGTATTGTATCTCATTATCTCGCGGGATTAGTCCTATTGATTTATGTGTTTATCTTTTTTTAGTATCGCTTTTTCGTTTCATCGAGTTTCAAATCACAACGATTCTAAAGAAGTTTTACTTCAATAAAAACCAATGTAGACTAATTTGCGGGTAACTGCTACTTACAATTATTGAAATTAGATCTTTATAAGCCAACCAGCGTGTCGTAAAATGTGTTACAGTATCATTATTTTCAATGTTTTCACTAAAATGGCCATGTTAAAGGCCTGGCGACATAAATGTGTATGGAAAAATATATTTTTATTGTTTTTTATTAGTGTACGTATTGATTGTTTTTAAGTATTTATTTTGTTTTTATAATGATAATGTATTATATTATTTTTATTAAATATTCAAGTAATGAATAATATTCAAGTTTTATTTTTTAATTTATTTACATAAGAATATAAAAAATATAAATACGGAATTATCTATACTAATATTATAAAGAGGAAAGATTCGTATTTTTGTACGTTGGGAACGAATAAACTCAAAAACCACTAGACCGATTTCAAAGATGTTTTCACCATTCGAATGCTTTTTTTTTTTTTTTTTTTTATGGTTTTGAGGCGAGGGAAAATGCTTAACCGATTTACGCACAAACTGGGTCGTTGCTAGGGGAACGACACGCGTCGGTCGGGGGCGATAACACTGCAGCAATAGTATGCTCTTGGCAGCGCTCCGTCCGCGATCGACGTCACAGAATAGTGTGGAAGACTCCGAGCGTTGCTGCACGGGCGAGCAACCCCAATACCCACTAAAAACCCCCTCCTCCCTGACGACCCTGCGCTTTGAATGTGTTGGAAAGGCTGAGATTTAGAACATAGTTACGCCCAGCCGATACCATTCGAATGCTGCATTAACCCTGATTAATAAATGCTATATAAAAATTAGGGGTCTGTACTAAAACTTCAATAATGTAACCGGCCAATCTAAACAAAATACTTGGCGCTGTAATCGGGTTCTACGATTTTGATGTAATTTTATGTGTGTTTGAGTGAGTCCCGGGGTAATTTAGATTCACAATTACACCCGGTAATTGGCGCTGGAATCGGGTTCTAGATATTTATTTTTTTAGGGTAGAACAACATCTGTCGAGACGGCTTAGAGTGTTCTATAAAATAACGTTTAATTTTCTAATTGTATTTGGAGTGCGATCATGGAGCCATCTAGTAGATATCACTGAGATCTCCTTCAAATTACGTTCTCAGTACCTATCGATAAAATCTATAACATGAAAAAAGGGGCTCAGTAAAAAAATATAACTTCGACCAGCTCTTACATGCTACAAGGCTAGATGGCTCTGCAAGTTATAATTCTCCTCTTTTTTCAGGTTTTATTATAAATCGCACTTAATAAAGTCTAATAAGACAAAATTAGTCACAAATTAAGTCTTATTGTTTAGTCTATTTATATTTTGACTAATTTGGTCTAAATAAAAACGACTTTTAATATGTAAAAAATTATGAAGGGTCAGCCGTGAAAAAATTATGTAGCTAGATATGCCCTCTCATCTAGTTATATTATTTGCTGGACGATTGCTATTACGTATTTCAATATCTCTAACAACAGATTTTAAATAATAGAGGGAAGAAGGGTTTTCCAAATTTCAGCCTTATATAATCAACTACCTAGTTTTGTTTTATTCACAAATTTATCCCTTGTGTAAAACTGCACTTTTGTCTGTACACCCATTTGTTATAAAGCCCTTGATATATTACTTACACGTAAACAAATATTTTAGTATGATACTATAATTATAATTGATGGCCAACTTAAATATTTTTATAAATGCGCATTTCATTTATTCACTGAATGAATGAAAACTCAGTATTGTTCGCCATAAACTTAAATCTAGATAATTGATATAGATACATTTGCATTAGAACAATGGGCGGCCTTATCGCTAATATATATATCTCTTCCAGGCAACCCAGGGTCCTAGGAGATTTTTAAGGAAATTTAAATGTAACGATTTTTGGTGGTTTTCTGAACTAAAATAAAAGTAATATAATCAAAATCATCAACTACCATTAAAATAAAATACAAATAAACTATTATATACATACTAGTGGTCGCCCGTGATCGAATTTCGACTATAATAATTAATTTATAAGTTTGAACATCATTAAGGTTCTGTTGTCAAAGACTATAATCACAGATTTCTCCAATGGTTAATTTGACTTTAACAATAAACAAAAGAATATATATGCGTGTGTGTGTTAAATAGATGGTAGTGAGTAATGTTTTTTTTATTGATTTAATGTATTATTTATGCATAAGTTAAAAAAAAATATTAGCATTCTGCACTCCTCCTCTATATAAACTATAAGTGTACGAAATTTCATACTCCTCCGTCCACGCAATTTTCGTAAAAAGGGGGTACAAATTTTTTCCTGTGTTTTTGCTTCACGTATTAATATATAGATATATACAGATATACATATATAATTAGACATAAAATATGATGATATTATAAATTAGATATAGGTATCTACATACGAACAATAGATAAATTCATTTAATGCAACAATTTTCATTTAATAGACCAATAATGGTCAGTGATCATAATGTTTTAATGTACCTAGTCATTGATTTAGCTTGTCTGATTGGTATGGAGAGGGAGTTCCACAATCGAACAGTCTGTACGGAAAAAAAATCCTACGAAGGACGAAGTGTGTGCAGGTATTGTTTACAAAAAATGTTCATTTGAGCGCAAATTACAGAAATGACATTAGACATAGACAACATTTTATTGTTCACCAAAACAAAAATTACAAAAATGCACAACAAGACAACAGTTACTTGGTAAAACAAAAGGCGACTATATCGCCAAAAGCGATCTCTTCCAGGCAACCCGACTCAAAGGAAATTCTTAAATTATCTGTAATTATAATGCAACAAAGAAAAAGGAAAAATAAATAAATAAAAATGACAAACATGAAGAGCACATTACAGTCTAAAGTATTGTAGATTGATAGAGAAAACTAAAAAGTTCCTTTAAATATGGGGGAGTAAAGGGATTGTAATGGATATTGTCAGTAGAGAATTTGCAGTCTTGGCCGCCCTAGGCCCCAGGCCATGTAGTTGTCTTATATATTCTAGTTCTATATTCTAGTCTTGTTATCATCAGTGATTTTTTTGTCACGATTGACCGCCCCTAATATCTGGCCGCCCTAGGCCTGGGCCTCCTGGGCAAATCCGCCACTGGATATTGTGCAAAAGTGAGAGTAAGTTAACATTCCGGCGAAATCGTATAGGTAACCCTTTAAGATTATGACGAAATCCGGAGACATAGTCATATTTGCGCAAACCAAATATGAACCGGATACAAACATTTTGAAGGCATTCTAGCTTATCGAGTTGTTTTATTATTAATTTTGAATTATTATCTGAAGTTAAAATGAGATTGGTAAATGATATTGAATGCTCTTTAAAACGTATTTCTTATAGCTTTTTGTATTGAGTTGGCCCGAATTTTAATTTGTTGTGTCTTAATTAAAACTACGTTTTAACGGTTTTAAGGGCGGCGTTAAACAATTAAATTAGGTTGATTATTCAGTAAATAACAATCAAAACAAAAATAAAAATCAAATTATTAAAATGAACAAGTTGGGGGTAGGCTAAAAATAACTTTAACATTACTCAGTAGTAAGTTGACATCTTTGCCTTTCCTGATTACGGCTACTGAAAAGTAGCTGAAAAGTCCAAATAAAAATCAAATAAAATGCTGCACATAAAATCGTTAAAACTTAATTTTAATTATGAGAACTAGTCGTGAAAACGTAAGATAATACTTTGTTATGTTAAAGTAGATTTTGATTATAGTTCTTGCCATATCAATGATCCTAGGTTGATATGATAACATTAAAACTATAGTGTGCTTACTACAGCCACCTAGCGATCAAAATAAGTATCAGTTATTAGTGCTATGAGATATAAAACATAGTGTTCAGCTTCTAACTTTCGGCAAATAAACTCCGATGCCTTAGCAATGCCATCGTGCTATTTTAAGAATGTAACGCTAGATGTCACTTTTAACTAAAAATTCATATACAGACATTGGTTTATCTTTGACTGTTTTGTGATAATCTATATATACTACATACTACAAATAAACATATTGAAGTGTCTGTTTTTAATGTCAAAATACATAACAAAATATATAATAATAAATATAATAAATGCATATGAAAGTAGGTATATACGGTACTTATATCAAGAGATCAATTTTTAAAATTTTTGTCTGTCTGTCTGGATGATGCGGCTAATTTTTGAAAAATAATTTGTCAAAGGATCTTAAAATTTCAAACTTAATTTTTTCTGTCACAATATTTTTTTGAAGTTTTTAATTCACATGTCCAAAAATCTGGTGATAAAAGCCACGTCAATAATTATAGACCTAGCTCTATTTTACCAAGATTATCAAAAGTTATAGAACTTTTAATTAATAATAGATTATTTAAATATTTGCAATATAACAATTTAATTTTTACTCATCAATTTAGTTTTCGATCTGGCAAATTTACCATTGCCGCAGTTGAAGAATTAACTAATTATTTTATTATATTATAATATTGTTAAAAAACAGAAAGTTATAGCTATATTTTTAGACCTAACTAAGGCCTCTTGACACGGTCTCAACCTCGCTTTTACTTCATAAGCCTGAAGCACTTGGAATAAGAGATCTTCAGCGACATCTTTTTGTTGATTATCTCCGAAACAGAACGCACAGAGTACGCATTGGAGAATATATAAGTAAAGAATTTACTATTTCATTTGGTGTGCCCCAGGACAGCATCCTTCGCCCGAACCTCTTTCTTGCTTATATAAATAAGCAAGAAAGAGGTTCTGATGCTGCTCCGACTTAGAATTTGAAACTCTAATATTATTTCATATGCTGATGATACTGCAGTCCTTTTTTCTGCTGATACGTGGTCAAAAGTATTCCGAAGTGCGCAAAAAGGTATTAATAAATTTATAGATTGCCCAAATTTAAATATATTAACCATTAATATTGATAAAACTAAGTATATGACTTTATCTTTTAGAAATTAGGATCAACTTCTTATTCAAAACTTGAAAATAATAGCCCCCTCTCGTCTTTCTCGTGATACTTGCAACTCTTGTCCTACTTAGCATACAACTCAACATACTAAATATTTGGGTGTCATCGTTGACCAAAATCTAAGTTTTCAACCATGTATTAAATCGTTAACAGCCAGATTAAGAACGTTAATTTATATCTTTAAAGCCCTTGGTCAGGTTGCTGATTTTAATATAACGAAATTATTATACTAAGCCCTATGCCAATCTCTTTTGAGCTATTGTATCACGTCATGGGGAGGAGCTGCCAAAACTGCAATAATAAGATAAGAATGTGCACAACGAGCAGTACTTAAAGTCAGTCCTTCTCTCTTGTTCTACTTCCCCACCAAAGACCTTTATGAACGCTGGAAACTGTTGACGGTTCGGCAACTCTTTATCCAGCAAACCGTTCTGAAATAACATGTTATCACACCATTTATATCATCCAATTCTATTATTAAAAGGAACTACATTCCCTGCAAACAAAACGTTGTCAGCACAGCTTTCTGCTGTAGATTTTTGTACTTTGTAACGAGTTACCTATATAATAAAATCAACAAACAGTTTGATATATTCCCTTTGACTAAAGCTAAATGTAAAAAATCCCTCACCAAATGGCTGTTGAAACTCGACTTTGATTCCACTGAAGCAGTATTAGTTCTAATTACTTAAATATTTTCCTTTTCACTACTTTTATTATCACATTGTATTATAGTATTATATACGTTCACTCATATATTCTATGTAATTCTCATAGTATAGTCTATTCTATATCTCTCATTTTAAATCACGTAAACTCACACACAAATATTCACACAAATTTACGTACGATATATTTATATACATAAAAATCAATTGCTGTTCGTTAGTCTCGCTAAAACTCGAGAACGGCTGAACTGATTTGGTTAATTTTGGTTTTGAATTATTTGTGGAAGTCTAGGGAAGGTTTAAAAGGTAAGTAAATACGAAAAAAAAAGCTTGGAATATAGTAAAAAATTATTTCGCTTTCCTTTAGACACTACTCCTACCTGTCAAACATTTGATGTTCGTCCCGTCGTTTAGAAATCTATTAAATTTAAAAGTCGTTTAGAAGTCGAATTAAATTTAAAAGTGATGTTTTTATTTTTATTTTTTTGGTTTTGAATGTCAAACGTTTGATGATCTACTAAAATTGAAACATTCTGCAATTATCATTCAGCTTTTTTATTTATTGATTCTGAGGCGATACGAAGTTTGCCGGGTCAGCTAATACATACATATAAATACACAATTACACACTGTACAATCTATTTACACTCAATATATTGTATCTCTGATTTTGATCGATTAACTAGTAACCTACATTTTTCCGGGGAGAGAGAGTCTTGTAATCAGACATACAGGTTTTTAATTCTACTGACACCAGGCTCTTACTAAGTCATTAAGAACCTTTTTCTAGCAAATACTTATGTTATGTTTTCATGTGAGAGCAAATACATAAATATTATTATTATTATAATTTACACGACAGATTCCTGAGAAATGCTCCTATCATAATAATTATTACAATATAATAACCCGCTGGGGGGCTTTGTAGCGAAGACTTAGGTGAATAGCGACACTTCGGACCCGATTCCGGGAGCTAAGGCAAGCCCCCCCCCCTCACCCTCCGTGCTTGTCTTAGCCAGCCGACACGGAGTGGAGATCGCTAGAGCTAAGACTCAAGCTTCAGGGGTGGAAGTGATAAATAGCATCACGTCAGAAGTAGCTTCGATGAACCTGCGGCCCACCTCTCTACACCCCTTAGCCACTCACACCCATGTTGCCCCTGTTTCATATGGCATTTTTTGGGTCCCATGCAGGGAGTGGCGAGTCACCGTTGCCCATTTTTCTGTTTCCCGAACATTGCGACGGGCAGACGCCATAGTCCCCATATTCCCAGACCCGTAAGTACCATTAGCAGTTCACTTCCATAGCCCGGTACTTTTTGTTCTCTTTTCCCACAATAGTCCTACACTGGCCGGGGCTTGTCTTGGGTGCATTAATATTTGGTGTAGACAGGGATAATCGCCGGTCAGTGTCACGCCACAGTTAGATTAAATTTGTCAAGCAGCCTCTACGTGTTGGAATCCACATGGCCCCACGCAAGCCCTCCAAAAGTCCGAAGCATTTTTATGGACCGTGGTCTTTAAAGACATAAGAATCAAAGATTACAATAATATTTATGATTATACAATGTTACACTTTATGTAATAGTACATCTCAAGTGTGTTTTTACTGACCTTTGAATGAAAATGTCAAAGTAAACGACCACTGTTGGAGATTGGGAGATCATGTTATCAAAGCGAAAGTATCACGAGGTGAACCAATTATCGGGCTGAAAATATCAAAATATATCTAATAAGTACCTACTTAATTAAATAATACATACTTTGGTCTCGAGAGGATGATGACAATTATTTTTAACCGAATTCAAAAAGGAGGAGGTTCTCAATTCGTCTGTATGTTGTTTCTTTTTTTTAAGTTCGTTACTCAATTTCTTCGTCAATTGTGAACCGATTTTCAACTTTTTTCTTTTAATCGAAAGGTTATGCTCTCGAATTGGTCACCATTTCAGGATCTGATGAGTGAATTCCGAGGAATTAGAGACACTGACGAAAATTGTTAATCAACTTCTTCGTAACACAATATTTCCGTCAAATGTAAACCGATTTTGATTTTTTCTTTACTTGTAATTGTATTATACTATCCCAAATAGTGCCATGGTCACCAAGTCAGGACCTCATGCGTGAATGGGGTCCCAGAAAAATCGAGAATAACCCCTGTTAAAGAACGCCGTGCTCCTAAATTGTTTAAAAAAAGCTTGTATACGCGTGCCAGTATTAATTACACTTTCTACAGGTGCTTAATACTTTTTGTAGGCTTGTTACGCAATTTCTCCGTCAGTTGTGGACCGATTTTCAAATTATTTTTTTTATTCCCGAGATGGTCCCATAGTCATCAAGTCAGGTTCTGATTTGTAGATCGCAAGGAAATCGAGAGCAACCCTTGTTAAAGAGCATATATTCCGAAGAGTGAGATTGCAAATTTGTATACGCGTGCCAGTTGTACAATTATTACAGGTATAATATCAGCCCATAAATGTCACACTGCAGGGCTCGGACTTCCCTTTATAAGGGGGCACGGACAGTATACCTGCCACGCTTGTCCAAGGCGGCTTGGCAGGTTTAACACATCGGTTATCTCAATGTGCAGGTTGCATCACGATGATTTCCTTCACCGTTGTTAAAATCTGGTAATTGTAACAGTATGCACATTAGGTCAGAAAACTGCTTAAGTGGTGCATACGATCCGGCCCGGATCGAATCCGCGCCCTTTGAGTTTGGGACGCGTGCGCTAGCCATTGTCCTACCACGACTTTCTACAGGTGCTTAGTACCTATATCTATACTAATATTTCAAAGAGGTAAACTTTGTGAGGTTGTGACATTAAAGGGGGTAATCTGGGTGTCGATCTACTAAACCTATTTTAAAAATTCTTTTACTGTTAGAAAGCTACGTTAACAGGGAACGTCATAGGCTTATATAACGTGACGCTATATACCACAAATCGGGCCGCTAGTTATTTCTAAAGCTATTGAAGTATTTGCTCAACTGTCTTTTTTTTTAATAAAAACAAAACCGACTTCGCACTAAAAACCAAAAAATATATATTTAACCGACCGAAAAATCTTGTAGTCGGTGGTACTAATTTATTCTTATAATTTCTTGGGTTATTTGTTTTGTGCATTAATTAATAAATAAAAATAATAATATGATAATTAGTCAAATACCACAAAACCTTTTCAAAAATTAAGGTTTTTTTATTTTGACAATTATATATTTCTATTAAAATTGAAAGACAGAAATGACCCCTCTAATTCAGAAACAATGACATTTTTGAGTTTCCACAAAAATTGATTTCAAAAAAATGTTCTGTCTGTTTAGTAGTTAGTAAGAAGACACGGGGTATCTAAGATTAAATGATTTTTTTATAGTTTGTGGGCCAAATGACGACAGCAAAACGCACTTTATTTTAAATCATTTGGCACATAAAACTACAATAAATTAATATCTATAAGCGATCTCTTCCAGGCAACCTAGCTTAAAAGAAATTCTTAACTAATCTGGCGATGTAGGTGCAGCAGAAAAAAGATAGGACTGCACAATTTAAATATAAAGACTTACACTAAATTATAAATTTAATACATATATAAATATAATAGTGATATATATATATATATATATATATATATATATATATATATATATATATATATATATATATATATATATATACGTATATACAAAATAATCTAAATAAATATATTTGTTAACATTAGACAAGCATCTTATATTAACATATATTCCATTAGATAAATAAGTGAATGTTTAATATATTAGACATACTCATTTAAAGATAGATAGTACTTTCTAAGGGAGTTCTGAAATGTAGGTAATGTTTTGGCCTCTCTGACAGTAAGAGGAATCAAAAAATAAAAAATAAGAAAAAATAAATATGTAAAAAATATCAAGGGGGATAATTCGGACTAGGAAATTCCGAAAATGCAATTTTTAGAATATTTGTCTGTGTGTCTGTCTGACTGGTTGTGCCAGTTAATCTTTGATACGGCTGGACCGATTTTGACGGGACTTTCAATGGCAGATAGCTGATGTTATAAGGAGTAACTTAGGCGATTTTTTTGGGTTCCACGAAAAAAATTCCACGCGGACGAAGTTGCGGGCGCACGTACTGTAGCCAATAAGACGTTTTCAAATACAACAGCATTTTCGCGGGTTTGTAAAAATGTATTTAAAATAAAAAAAACTGTGTGCAGTAGAAGAGAAACAAAGTGTGATAAGGGTTGGGAGGGATTTTAAATTTCGTGACGTCACATTTCATATATAAGTATTATATCACTATAATATGAAGCTTTGAAATACGAAATTTGAAGTATTCACGAAAAACTTCAAAACATTTTCAACTCTGTTTATATGAACATAGTGTGTAAATTATTAAATGTAATTCTTATTATTATTCTACTTTATTCTCTCGCATGATTAGTCCTATAGATTTATGTGTTTATCTCTTTTTAGTGTCGCTTTTTAGTTTTATCAAGTTTCAAATCACAACGATTCTAAAGAAGTTTCACTTCAAAAATCACACTCACATTAAAAAAAATAGTTCATCTCGGTTCTAGAAAGTAGACAAGTATAGTAAAAAAAGTATAGTAGAAAAACCTTTCAGATAACTTTGCTCGCATACATTTTGAACACATATCCTTTTTTACGAGGGGTACTCCGTTTGCGTACTCGTCACCGTATGGGGGACCAAGCTGAATTACCACACACGCCGGCCTAGTGCTGGAATACCGGTTCACGCTTCTTGGGTTCCTTCTATTCGTCTATAGCCAGGGCCGCGGGAAGTGGTGGAATTCTTGGACAACTATCTTAGTTTTCTAATAATAATAATAACTCGAGGCGACAGAGATAGGAACCAACCTCACTGCTTATCGTGATCGGATGCTGTCTCTGTTTCAGGAGCGAAGGTCCTCGACCGACACTTAAAGAGGCTCTCGCGCGGTAAAGGGCCAGATGCAGAAGGTGGTTCTCCTGAGCACGGCACTCATTGTGAGGAAGTTCGTGTCTGTGAAGCCTTAACTATTGTTCGTTCGTAACTCAAATTTAAAAACGTAAAAAATAATGAATAAATATATAATTGAAATGATAATAATAATTTATTGTAAAAAAAATATCCTAAACTATTTTTCGTTATCGAAAAGATCCATCTATAAAATTATAAAATTGCAAAATGCCGTGTCCGTACTTTGAAGCCAAAAGAACCCAACTGGAATAAACTATAAAAAATGACAGAGAACACGTCTAACTATCCGTGCAGGAACGGAGAAAGAATACAATTTCCTGCGGCCGGGTGGCCTGTCGTAAGAGGCGACAAAACAACGCACAGCTAGGTGGTAGGGCATTTGCCCGACCGGATGGCTACCACCCCTACACTACACTGAGTTGTGTTCCGGCATTAGTGACTAGGTTCCAGTCTCCCTTAAGAGAGCAGCAGCGCATTTGTAGCACTTTTGGTGTTGCAAATGTCCATAGGCGATGGTAACCGCGTTCCATCAAGTGGGCCGTCTGCCTGTCTACTGAACTCCTGCAATAAAGAAAAAACATGATCAGCATTTTTATTTAGATTTTTTTCTCTGTTTGTCGGCTTGGCTATTTGTTCGGGATTTACTTTCGATACGGTTTTTGCTGATCGCCAGCTAATACTTAGACTTCAAATTTGCGCTACATTTTATCCTGGGAATCCCGCGGAATTTTTTCTAGGGTTTTTTTATTATTTTATTTACTTAGAATAGTAAACAGATATACTCTAAAAGTATATAAGAAAAAATATAGTATATAGAATATAATCAGTGCTTATCCAAATACACATGTATTTAAATTGGCCAGATTAAAAAAAAACCAATTCCAATATGGTTTTTTTCACTGATCGATAACAAATTTTATATAATAAAATGTGTAATACTTTTTCTCCCGAGAATCCCGCAGGAATTTTCCCGGGAGCGGTTTGAAGTTGTTCAGGTGCGTAAAGATTAGCTTATTCCGGCAGTTTCCACTAAAATGATAGATAGCTTACATTATTGTCTAAATACTGCCATACTTTGTGTCCCAAATTTAGCGGATATTTTTCCCGTGTATGATACAAATTAGATTGCATAAATATCAGCTGACTTCGATAAGAGTGATGAGACACTTTATATTCCGGTATTCCCGCGGGAATTTTCCCGGGAGTGTTTTAAAATGGGTATAATACATAAAAAATATCTGATTTGGATCCGATTGATACTCAAACAATACAATCCAGAAGTTTTTATATTCACCGGGATATCCTAACTTCGAAACCACGTGATATTAGGACTTGCTTGATACGATAGTTTTTATGTTTATTAGACATCTTCAGTTGATTTAGATATATATGTATACCTTTAGTAAGATTACCTGCAGTGGCTTTCTCATGGTTTTATGGGAATTTTCGGAATTCATTTATTTTCATACAAAAAAATCCGTAGCACAACTCAAAATACCCTGTAATTTTCAATACTGGCAAAATAACCATAATCTACGTTACCTGTCAAGCGTGGACGAAGTCGCGGGCAAGTCTTAGTATATGTATATAATTATGACAATTGGTCATTCCTAAGGCTGTGAAAAAGGAACAAATGTGAAGGCCAAAATATTTACAGATTTATATGTTGCTATGGATTTGGGCCAGGAATATGCGATACGTGCACTTTTGGAATGGGGAATAAGCACTGAACTCGCGTGATCGTCACGTTCACACACACACACACACACACACACACACACACATACACACACACATATATATATATATATATATATATATATATATATATACCACTTTTGGGGTAAGGGAAATAGCACTGAAATCACGTGACCGTCACGCTCAGATACAAAGTTTTCACTTCTGACAAGAAGACCTACAAATAATAATAATAATAATCGGCAGACAAACAGATATTGTATATCCCCAAATTAAGCAAGTTACGCTTGTGTTATGGGTAATATACAACGGACTACTCTGGGGCCGATCCCAGACACCCAGACCATAGTAAATAACGGAGAAAATACGTTTACGTAATTTACTATATCAGGAATCGAACCCGGAGCCTCTACGTTGCAGTGAGGTAGGCCGGCAAAAGTTTAGCCCGATCAACCACAAAGGCCGCCAAACCTACGGTTGAAAGAAATTTTGAAGAATTTTTTTTATAACTTCAATGTACGGACGCGTCATTTTTACAATTTTACAATAGTACAGATTACAAACCGACATTTAAATTTTAATTATTGATATAAGTATTTTAATTGGTATAAAAGAAATCGATAAGCATTAATCGCAGATAGGTTTTACTTTTGAACTAAATTATCAGTTATTGCCATGTTATTAAGATAAACTTATTTACTTAAGAAAAAAAAAACAAATATAGTGGAATATTTTCTGTAACATGAACATAATTATAATAAATAATAATGATACGAGGCATGCCTTTTAAGTTTTGTCGTTTGAAGAAAAAAACAACTAGAACCTTATAGTACTTTTTATTGTTTTTCAAAGTATTCACCGCGTAGCTTAATACACTTTTCCATTCGCTCAAACCAGTTATTATAACATTTATTCCACTCTAAAGTGGGGGACTGCTTCTTCACCGGACTGGAACCTTTGACCACGAGGACTTTTCTTAATTTTAGGAAATGTAAAGAAATCGTTAGGTCTTAGGTCAGAACTGTATGAAGGATGGTCAAGAATTTTTAATTTTTCCTGCTTCAAATACTCAATCGTTTGACGAGCGCTGTGTGAGCTTGCGTTGCCGTGGTGCAGGATGATGCGACGCTTTGAGTTAGATTTTCGAAGTTCGGCGATGACTTGTGGTAAACAGACTGTGGTATACCACTCTGCGTTAACGGTTCTACGATCTTCAAGTGCAATAGTCGCAACATGGCCGGTTTTTCCAACGAACGTGGCCACCATCTTCTTTGAAGTGCTTCGAGAACGAACAACTTTAGTCGGCTTTGGCTCGTCTTGAAAGACCCAAATTGTAGATTGTTGTTTGGAATCAGGGTCGTAGGCATAGATCCAAGATTCGTCACCACTGATGATGTCGTAGACGTGATTTGACTCTCCTCGGTTGAACCTTTGCAGAGTTTTCTTACACCATCTGACGCGGGCCGCCTTGTGATCGTCGGAAAGCAGATGCGGTATCCAACGACAAACTAGCTTTCTCACACCAAGCGCTTCATGCAAGATCTTCTGAATGGTTGTCCCTGAGATGCCTAATAGAGCCTCTATCTCTCGATATGTCACATGACGATCTTCGAGAATTAGTTGTCTCACAGCAATGATGTTATCTTCAGTGAAGGCGGATTTTGGGCGTCCTTCGCGAGATTTGTCACTAACACTAGTATGTCCACGCTGGAATTCTAAATACCAGCGTTCGACAGTCCGCAGACATGGGGCTTCATCACTGAACACAGATGTTAGCTCTTCAAAAGACTGAAGCCGTGTCAGGCCTCTTCTAAAGTTGTAGAAAATTATTGTACGAACATTTTCCTTAGAAAGATTCATTTTCGTACGTAACCTGACAGATTCCAATCGACGCTGTGACTAAACAATAGCATAAATCCTAATACTTTCAACTGTTTTGAGATTCAAAATTTAAATACATTCGAATATAAAACACTTCCAAATTCAAAATTGCCGGGAAATATGGAAACTACAGAACTTAAAAGGCATGCCTAGTATGTGTGATCTAATCGTTTTATCAAATGTTATGTAATAAATAAATGGTACAAATTTTATCCGTGCAGGAACGGAGAAAGAATACAATTTCCTGCGGCCGGGCGGCCTGTCGTAAGAGGCGATTTAACAACCCACAGCCAGGTGGTAGGGCATTTGCCCGACTGGATGACTACCACCCCTGGTCTAAAGTATGTCGCCATAACAACTTTGTGTTGTGTTCCGGCATTAGTGACCAGGTTCCAGTCTCCCTTAAGAGAGCAGCAGCGCATTTGTAGCGACTTTGGTGTTGCAAATGTCCATAGGCGATGGTAACCGCGTTCCATCAAGTGGGCCGTCTGCCTGTCTACTGAACTCCTGCAATAAAAAAAAAACATGATCAGCATTTTTATTTAGATTTTTTTCTCTGTTTGTCGGCTTGGCTATTTGTTCGGGATTTACTTTCGATACGGTTTTTGCTGATCGCCAGCTAATACTTAGACTTCAAATTTGCGCTACATTTTATCCTGGGAATCCCGCGGAATTTTTTCTAGGGTTTTTTTATTATTTTATTTACTTAGAATAGTAAACAGATATACTCTAAAAGTATATAAGAAAAAATATAGTATATAGAATATAATCAGTGCTTATCCAAATACACATGTATTTAAATTGGCCAGATTAAAAAAAAACCAATTCCAATATGGTTTTTTTCACTGATCGATAACAAATTTTATATAATAAAATGTGTAATACTTTTTCTCCCGAGAATCCCGCAGGAATTTTCCCGGGAGCGGTTTGAAGTTGTTCAGGTGCGTAAAGATTAGCTTATTCCGGCAGTTTCCACTAAAATGATAGATAGCTTACATTATTGTCTAAATACTGCCATACTTTGTGTCCCAAATTTAGCGGATATTTTTCCCGTGTATGATACAAATTAGATTGCATAAATATCAGCTGACTTCGATAAGAGTGATGAGACACTTTATATTCCGGTATTCCCGCGGGAATTTTCCCGGGAGTGTTTTAAAATGGGTATAATACATAAAAAATATCTGATTTGGATCCGATTGATACTCAAACAATACAATCCAGAAGTTTTTATATTCACCGGGATATCCTAACTTCGAAACCACGTGATATTAGGACTTGCTTGATACGATAGTTTTTATGTTTATTAGACATCTTCAGTTGATTTAGATATATATGTATACCTTTAGTAAGATTACCTGCAGTGGCTTTCTCATGGTTTTATGGGAATTTTCGGAATTCATTTATTTTCATACAAAAAAATCCGTAGCACAACTCAAAATACCCTGTAATTTTCAATACTGGCAAAATAACCATAATCTACGTTACCTGTCAAGCGTGGACGAAGTCGCGGGCAAGTCTTAGTATATGTATATAATTATGACAATTGGTCATTCCTAAGGCTGTGAAAAAGGAACAAATGTGAAGGCCAAAATATTTACAGATTTATATGTTGCTATGGATTTGGGCCAGGAATATGCGATACGTGCACTTTTGGAATGGGGAATAAGCACTGAACTCGCGTGATCGTCACGTTCACACACACACACACACACACACACACACACATACACACACATATATATATATATATATATGTATATATATATATATATATATATATACCACTTTTGGGGTAAGGGAAATAGCACTGAAATCACGTGACCGTCACGCTCAGATACAAAGTTTTCACTTCTGACAAGAAGACCTACAAATAATAATAATAATAATCGGCAGACAAACAGATATTGTATATCCCCAAATTAAGCAAGTTACGCTTGTGTTATGGGTAATATACAACGGACTACTCTGGGGCCGATCCCAGACACCCAGACCATAGTAAATAACGGAGAAAATACGTTTACGTAATTAACTATATCAGGAATCGAACCCGGAGCCTCTACGTTGCAGTGAGGTAGGCCGGCAAAAGTTTAGCCCGATCAACCACAAAGGCCGCCAAACCTACGGTTGAAAGAAATTTTGAAGAATTTTTTTTATAACTTCAATGTACGGACGCGTCATTTTTACAATTTTACAATAGTACAGATTACAAACCGACATTTAAATTTTAATTATTGATATAAGTATTTTAATTGGTATAAAAGAAATCGATAAGCATTAATCGCAGATAGGTTTTACTTTTGAACTAAATTATCAGTTATTGCCATGTTATTAAGATAAACTTATTTACTTAAGAAAAAAAAAACAAATATAGTGGAATATTTTCTGTAACATGAACATAATTATAATAAATAATAATGATACGAGGCATGCCTTTTAAGTTTTGTCGTTTGAAGAAAAAAACAACTAGAACCTTATAGTACTTTTTATTGTTTTTCAAAGTATTCACCGCGTAGCTTAATACACTTTTCCATTCGCTCAAACCAGTTATTATAACATTTATTCCACTCTAAAGTGGGGGACTGCTTCTTCACCGGACTGGAACCTTTGACCACGAGGACTTTTCTTAATTTTAGGAAATGTAAAGAAATCGTTAGGTCTTAGGTCAGAACTGTATGAAGGATGGTCAAGAATTTTTAATTTTTCCTGCTTCAAATACTCAATCGTTTGACGAGCGCTGTGTGAGCTTGCGTTGCCGTGGTGCAGGATGATGCGACGCTTTGAGTTAGATTTTCGAAGTTCGGCGATGACTCGTGGTAAACAGACTGTGGTATACCACTCTGCGTTAACGGTTCTACGATCTTCAAGTGCAATAGTCGCAACATGGCCGGTTTTTCCAACGAACGTGGCCACCATCTTCTTTGAAGTGCTTCGAGAACGAACAACTTTAGTCGGCTTTGGCTCGTCTTGAAAGACCCAAATTGTAGATTGTTGTTTGGAATCAGGGTCGTAGGCATAGATCCAAGATTCGTCACCACTGATGATGTCGTAGACGTGATTTGACTCTCCTCGGTTGAACCTTTGCAGAGTTTTCTTACACCATCTGACGCGGGCCGCCTTGTGATCGTCGGAAAGCAGATGCGGTATCCAACGACAAACTAGCTTTCTCACACCAAGCGCTTCATGCAAGATCTTCTGAATGGTTGTCCCTGAGATGCCTAATAGAGCCTCTATCTCTCGATATGTCACATGACGATCTTCGAGAATTAGTTGTCTCACAGCAATGATGTTATCTTCAGTGAAGGCGGATTTTGGGCGTCCTTCGCGAGATTTGTCACTAACACTAGTATGTCCACGCTGGAATTCTAAATACCAGCGTTCGACAGTCCGCAGACATGGGGCTTCATCACTGAACACAGATGTTAGCTCTTCAAAAGACTGAAGCCGTGTCAGGCCTCTTCTAAAGTTGTAGAAAATTATTGTACGAACATTTTCCTTAGAAAGATTCATTTTCGTACGTAACCTGACAGATTCCAATCGACGCTGTGACTAAACAATAGCATAAATCCTAATACTTTCAACTGTTTTGAGATTCAAAATTTAAATACATTCGAATATAAAACACTTCCAAATTCAAAATTGCCGGGAAATATGGAAACTACAGAACTTAAAAGGCATGCCTAGTATGTGTGATCTAATCGTTTTATCAAATGTTATGTAATAAATAAATGGTACAAATTTTATCCGTGCAGGAACGGAGAAAGAATACAATTTCCTGCGGCCGGGCGGCCTGTCGTAAGAGGCGATTTAACAACCCACAGCCAGGTGGTAGGGCATTTGCCCGACTGGATGACTACCACCCCTGGTCTAAAGTATGTCGCCATAACAACTTTGTGTTGTGTTCCGGCATTAGTGACCAGGTTCCAGTCTCCCTTAAGAGAGCAGCAGCGCATTTGTAGCGACTTTGGTGTTGCAAATGTCCATAGGCGATGGTAACCGCTTTCCATCAAGTGGGCCGTCTGCCTGTCTGCTGATCTCCTGCAATAAAAAAAAAATAGTTAGATTGCATATTAGCTGATATCGTTACGGTTTCACTAGAACGATAGCTTAAGTCTTTTTTCAAGTGATATGATATTTTATATACCAAAAACCCCGTGGGATTTTTCCCGGGAGTGTTTTAATATTCTACATAATAATTAGCTGATTTGGATCCGATTGATACTAAAACAGTATAATCCGGGATTTTTTATATTCCCCGGGATTTTCTAACTTCGAAACAACGTGATATTAGGACATGCCTAATATGACAGTTTCTATATTTATTATATATTTTTAGTACAACCTATGTAGTTATGTATTCTTTTAGTAACTTTACTTACCCTGGAGCTTTTACGGGAATCTTCAAAATTATTATTCATAAAATATCCGTTGCCCTGCTAAAAATACCCTTTGAATTTAAATATTTACAAAAGAACTGTGTTTTTTAACTAGTAAGAATTCTTGGTCATTTATTTGAAAGATGATATTATACATTTTATTGTAATATTAATAAAAGTATAATTAAATACTATAAATAAACTAAGTCTAACATCTATTAACAAAAACTAAAATATCCTATAAATAAACCTAACTTAAAAATATATATATAATAGTAAAAAAACTAAAATTAAAATAAAACCTATATTAAAGCAAAAGAACTGTAATCTACCTTACATATCACGCGTGGACGAAGTCGCGAGAAAATCTTGTAACTCTCTATAATAATAACTCTGTAGAGGATTCGACTTCATACAATGAGTTTAAAAATGACAAAAAAAAACAGGGGTGTTGTTAATTCAGCTGATTCCGAAAAGGCAACTGTTAGAATTTATTAAATCTCTCATCACGTTTAAACTACTGTACTGATTTATATTAAACTCGAAACATTACAGCTTATTTTCCAGGTCAATATTTAGGATAGTTTTATCTGATAAATTACGGCCATCCAAGAGATTAGTCAAATACAGCGAAGAAAGTAGCACTGTGTCATGCCGTTGCAATTCAATAACAAATGTAGGCATGATAACGCGAACGAAGTTTCGCTGGCACATGCTGGTGTAAAATAAAATTCATGTTATGGAATTTTTAAAGGAGCTCATCTTAGTATAAGATCTAGTATTTTCTTAAGTTTTCACGACTAGTTGATACACATAGTAGAACTACGTTTTAATGATTTTCGGCAACTACTTTTATTAATTTGTTTTTAATTCATGCATCGGAACACAAACTAAGTGGATTGACAATTTCTCTTTTTATTTTACCTCCCACCCGTTTTAATATTTCTACAAGTATACTTAATATTATAAAGAGGAAAGAGTTGTATTTTTGTATGAGTCTAACGAATAAACTCAAAAACTACTATACCGATTTCAAAAATTCTTTCACCGTTCGAATGCTACACTATTCCTAATTAATAGAGCCTATATAAAAATTATGGATCCCTACTAAAACTTTAATAATGTATTCTATCAATCTAAACATAATACTAGGCACTGGAATCGGGCTTTGCGATTTTTATTTTTTCAGGGCAGGACGACATCTTCCGAGACTGTTAGTATTATATAAAATTATTAGAGCTAAGCATGTTGCTGAAAAGTTTCTTGCGCCAGTTCTTCTTTTTAAGCCCACAACACGTTGTGAAGCGGTCGTATATTTTTTTATAATATATACCTCCACCTCCATCATGGGTCAAGACAGAGGATCTTCTTTTTCTCTTTATTTTACCTAAGCTTTTTACAATATGTTCTTATTATAAGTATAAGAATATATTGTAAAAAGCATAGTTAAAAATAAATAGACATAATACATATTACTGTCTATTTAAATATTTATACTAATCTATACTAATATTATAAAGAGGTAAAGTTTGTGACGTTGTAGGGGGTAATCTCTGAATCTACTAAACTGATTTAAAAAAAAAAAATACTGTTCGAAAGCTAACATTAACGGGGGTGTCATAGGCTATATATAACATGACGCTATATACCACGGGAGCGGGACAGAGCGCTGGTGAAACCGCGCCGGGCTGCTAGTGTTTTATACTTTTTTATCTTTCTATCTATATACATGAACTTTCTACTGGCCACTATAATATTAATATACAAAATACCAGTGAAAATACACCTGCAACGTCATTTATAGACCGATTCTTATTGACCGTCTTTGTAACAATTTTAACCGCGAATCTAATAAATTGGTCGTGTAGCCTCTTTCCGAGAAGAAACAGAATATTCTCGCCCGTGATGTCTGTACGGAAGGCACTTTCTGCATTGTACCCTTTGTACCTCAAACAGCAGGCAATCAAAAATTATATGCAGGGGAGTTTCCTCAGTTCATGGTTCACATGGCCACGAAAGGTCCTCTTTCAACTTGAAGCGATTCAAGTATCCAGAGAAGCCTCGTTCCCTTTGAAGATTTGGGTGACTTTAGTAGTCACGTGTATCTTCCTCAGCGATGTTATATTTTTTTTATCGCCTATATCCTCCATCTTGTGACCTGAAAGAGGGTTGTCTATTTTGTTATACAATGTATTTTATACTAATTTCTTATTACTAATATATTTAATATCTATTATATAGTATTATTGTTTTTACTGTTTTACTTAGTATTTATTATATTTATTTAATTACTAGCTGACCCGGCAAACTCTGTACCGCCTCGGAATTAATAAATAAATAACTATGCCTTCTGAACGACGAACATCAAACGTTTCATATGCAAAAGCAAAAATATGAAAAAAAAACATCACTTTCAAATTTAATTTGATTTCTGAACGACGGGACGAACATCAAATGTTTGACAGGTAGAAATAGTTTGTAAGGGAAAGCGAAAATGTTGTTTTTACTATATTCCAAGCATTTTTTTACCCACCTTTTAAACTTTCCCTTATTTTATTTTATATATATAGATTTTTATACTTGTCTACTTACCACAATTTTCCAATACAATTTCTGCTATACATTTAAATTTCGAAACCCACATGGCTATTTACAAACTGTCTTTGGTACATATACAGGTTTTTACTGCCGAATATACAAACTCTAGTATATACATGTATATATATATATGTGAAAGAATGAATAAACAGATATACAATGCAAAAGTGGATGGATGCAGAAGTCGTGGAAGGCCACGACACACCTTCCATGATCAAATTGATCGTGTACTAGCAGAAGGTGATGTCAGGAGCCTTAAGAACAGACGAGCGTGCATGACAAGAGTTATGAATGTCAAAGAAGCAAGTGAGGTATGTAAGAATAAGCCTAAATGGCGCTCTGTTGTTCGTGCCTACCCCGCAAGGGAACTGGCGTGAAGTTATGTATGTATGTATGTATGTATATATATGTGTGTATATATATATATATATATATATATATATATATATATATATATATATATATATATATATATATATACTAGGGATATATAATAAAAGCTTTGAATAACTTTTTATAGCCAGTTATATATAAAAACGCTGAAGAATTGTTACATACTGTTATTTAATAATCTTTCGTAAATTACTTTTCAACTAGAACAAATACTTTTACGCACACTCACTCACAAGCATACACACACATAACATATACACGCGCATGCACACACACGCACACACGCACGCACACACATGCTTGTACACACACACACACCATTAATCTATACTCACACACCTACGCATCTAGGTACGTAGTTATTATGTAGATTTTTTTTGTTCTTTTCAATTGTTTTTTAGTTTTAATACTAGGTAATGAAAGAAAAAGAGTCGAAATCGAAGCGAACTCCACTGGAGCCCGCCACACAGGCTCTGTTGAGACCTAGTGCGGGCACCAGAGCTAACTTTGGATGCTTCTACAGAATTGTCATCGTATTATATATTATTTTATGTTTCCTGTACTTTTTATGTAAATAAATTTTATTTAATTTCATTTCAAATGTATACTTTCAGTGTTATTTGTTGCCCGGTTCTTACTTAATAGCTTTTCCATCTACATTCATCTTATTCTTATTCCATCTACAAAATCTACCCTCAGCTTTTTCGCCATGAGGTCCTGGACTCTGTCTACGGTTATGCAATGGGTGTGACACTCAAAGTCATAGCGCTCACGCGCGAAGAGGGGGTATTCGAAGAGGCAGTGTATTGGTGTTTCCGGAGCGGTGATATATTAAATTGAGCTTCCATAGAGTAAATAATAATCATAAACACAAATTAAAACTAAATAATTAAATTAAACAAGTTGGCGGTAGGCTAAGTAAAAACGTTGACATTACTCATTGACATGTGACATCTTGGTCTTTCGTGATCACAGCTACTGAAAAGTGGCCGAAACGTCGAAATACAAAACAAATTAAATATCGCGCTTAAAACCTAATAAGATCTAACTATGACGTTCAATTTATGACTGAATTTTGTTTAAAAATATGTTTTTAATCATTATTGAAAGTTTTAAATAAGATTTTCTGTTAAAACAAGAATGGACTCATCATCACCATCCGAGCGTTAAATCCCGGTTGCGTTCGGAGCGTGCGCTCTGACGCCCAGGGTCTGTTTAACTTTTTTTTTACTCCACTTTGCGTTGTCTTCGGATTCCCTTGTATTTAGATCATTGGTACGCATGTCAAATTTAAATCAAGAACAGATTGGTGGTCCTCCAGTTAAAAATCATATTCATTTTATAAACCACACTGTGTATCAAATCCTAGATAATAGGTTTATTTTTCTTACATAAAACTTAATTCTAATAATATATATTATAAAAACATGTAATAATTATAAAGAAACTAAGTCCATATAATCTAGGCAACTGCCTAGCTAAACCGACGTGAGTCCAAGCCAACTTGATTTGAAGTAATATAATAAATAACACTCCCCGGAAAAAAATTCCCGCGGGATAAAGCTATCGTTTAAGTGAAATTGTATCGAAATCAGCTAATTTTTACGCAATTTAACTAATTTGTAGCATACCCGGTAAAACATCCGGGAGATTCCGGGGAGACAGAGTATCGTAGCATTTAAAAAAGAATGAAAGCTATAGTTTTAGTGAAAACTGTGTCCGAAGAATATAATTATTATACACCCGAATAACTTCAAACCGCTCCCGGGAAGATTCCCGGGATAAAAATATCACACATTTTATTAACATAAAATTTGCTCTCTGTCAGTGAAAAAATCGCATTGGAATTCGATTTTTTTTTCATTCTGGCCATTTTATATCATTCCCAGAAAAAAATACGGCAGAATTATCAGGATAAAAAGTAGCACACATTTTGAGTCTAAGAATTTGCTGTCGATCAGCGAAATCCGCATCCAAATCGGCCCAGTAGTTTTTACGTGAATCCCGAACAAACAGACAAACATACAAGAAATCTAAAAAAAATGCATCGTGTCCTCCATCGTTTATATAGTCTATTCCAGTTGTTTTTTTTAATGGCTTCAATGTACAAACGCACCATGTTTAGAATTTTATAATATTATAGATCTAGATATATTTATTGGTCATAGGACATTTATTTAGCTAATGCTTGTTTACAGAAATTTCCAATCAAATTGAGTGCTTAAGTTCTACTTTTATTATTTTACGATCACTTACAATGTAACATGTTATCAAACATTTTTTTTGTTTTGATGCCTACAGAAATGACATGATAGTCGAAAGTAATAATCCGGCTGGCATCTGAAATAATAACAAAGATGGGGTCACAGGTAAAGATAAGGTAATCAAAACATTGGTTACTAGGGAATCAGTAGTTCGGGAACAATTTTAGATAAGAGACCGATGATAATATTTGGGTATAAATTGATGGTACTGGGGACGATTAAGCACAGTGAGCTTCAGTCTTGGGCATAATGAAGACTGTCATAATCCTATTAGGGCTTGTGGCCCTGGCTCTGGGCAGTGTTGTGCCTGTGCATCAACACAAATACACTACGAAGGATGGTAATTATTTCTACGAATACTACTATTTTAACTATAAGCTATTTTAACATCGCGTTGTTACTCTGGCTGTGTCTCATCCAGCTACTAGAGCCGACACAATTGCTGCATAGCAAGAAGACCTAAAACATATGTACACACACACATATATATATATATATATATATATATATATATATATATATATATATATATATATATATATATATATATAGGCAGCTATCGGAAATAACTACTTATTATAGTTATTTCCGATATATATATATATATATATATATATATATATATATATATATATATATATATTTGTGACTTTGAGGTTTAGACCCTGGGTCCCGAAGCACGATTTATCCAAATTTCTGATTTATATCTCGGGCAACATGTTGGCGTTGCCATGTAGGCAATTCTATACCGGGAACGCTTCGTACACGGAATACCGTGTTTTGAGTATTTCATTAATTCTTGTCTAATAACATTGTCTATATGTATTTCATGTTTAATACATGTCGTCTTAGTCGTGGTAGAGTAATGGCTAACGCACGCGTCTCAAACTCAAAGGGCACGGGTTCGCGCCTGGTCAGAACGCATGCACCATTTAGGCAGTTTTCTGACCTAATGTGCATATTGTTACAATTACCACGTGCTAAGAACGGTGAAGGAAAACATCGTGATGCAACCAGCACATCGAGGTAACCGACAAGCGTGGAGGGTAAACTGTCCGCTCCTATAATGGGAGGCCCTAGCCCAGCAGTGGGACATTTATGAACTGTTATTATTATTATTTTTATACATGTCGTCTGAAATTGCTTTGAGATCTACATATCATATTGTATGATGATGTTTTGATTTTAGTGGATGCCAAATTTGTGGAAGTACAAAGAAAGATCCTATGGCTGTTCCAAGATGTGGAACAAATTAATACTGATGACGAGTATTACAAAATTGGCAAGGATTATGACATCGCAGCCAACATTGAAAATTATACCGTAAGTTTTACGTGTTTTGTAGTTGTTCACCTATACTGCTGATAGCCTGTTTGACCAGTGCTATCAGCGTAAGCTGCTTTCAACAACTATTCAAATATTTTGACGTGGGCTTTTGAACCAGTCCTATTGTATGCTATGGTACAGAAGTTGCTGCTATGTTGCTACGCTACAAAGCCCAATTAAAATTAGATTTGGTAACTATTTTCAATTAAATTAGTCCCTAATTAGTCAGACAAGAATTAGTCTATAAATCAAATAGCAAACACGTCTATTTTCTACGGTTTCCTCCGTTGTACGTGAACTATCTAGCACTTACTCAATTTGTTAACACGTTTTATCGGAATTTAAAATATCTTTATCACTTTCCAGAACAAGAAAGCTGTAGAAGAGTTTTTAGTAATGTACAAGTCAGGCACCATGCTACCGAAGTACCATGTATTCACTATCTTCAAAGAAAACATGAGGGAACAGGCTATTGCTTTGTTCCATCTATTTTATTATGCCAAAGACTTTGAAACTTTCTACAAGACTGCTGCATTCGCTAGAGTATACCTTAATGAGGGCTTATTCTTATACACCTATTACATTGCGGTACTTCAACGACCTGACACACATGGATACGTTTTACCTGCGCCCTACGAAGTTTATCCTCAGTTATTTGCCAACCTGGATGTACTCAACAGAATTTATGACATAAAGATGGAAAACGGTATAGTGGATAGTGATAGCGCTGCTCAATATGGAATTGTTAAAGAAAATGATTACTTCGTTTTCTATGCTAATTATTCGAGTGCTTTTATTTTCAACAGCGAGGAACAAAAATTAGCATACTTAACAGAAGATGTCGGCTTCAACGCCTACTACTACTACTTCCATTCACACTTGCCTTTCTGGTGGAGCTCAACCAAATATGGTCCTCTAAAAGAACGCAGAGGAGAAGTTTATTTCTACTTCTATCAGCAGCTCTTGGCTAGATACTACTTAGAGCGTTTAACAAACTGTTTAGGACCTATTCCTCAATTCTCGTGGTATTCTCCAATTAAAACAGGATTTTATCCACTGATGACCACTTACTATACCCCATTAGTTCAAAGACCTGATTTGTACGTTGTACACACAGAGAAGAATTATGAAAAGGTCAGATTCCTGGATATCTATGAAAAGACTTTCCATCAATACCTTCAGGAGGGCCAATTCACGGCTGTAAGTTATAGTATAATAATTAATTAGTTTATTATACTTTCTTTAATGTGTTTACTAAAGATTGATATATAAATTACAGTTCAACAAGACCATCAGCTTCTTTGACCCCAGCGCTATTAACTTTGTTGGAAATTTCTGGCAAGACAATGCTGATCTTTACGATGAAGAAGTTACTAAGAAATTCCAACGCTCATATGAAATTGTCGCTCGTCAAGTCTTAGGTGCTGGACCAGAAACAGTTGACAAGTATGTATAAAAACTTTGCATAACAGTAACTATCTAATGTTGTATTGTAAATTGTGTTTGTATCAATTACACAGCTTATAATTTCATTTACATAACATTAAAATATGGTTTTGGAAACCAATAGAAATATTTTTATTTAATTCAATTGTATTCATTTAACATTATAAACAAAGACCGAATTGAAATTTAACAAGTAAAAAAACTAAATTACATATGCATCTTTGGTTATTTGTTACAGATATACCGTAATGCCAAGTGTTCTTGATTTCTACCAGACTTCTTTGCGTGACCCCGTTTTCTACCAGCTTTATAGCAGAATCATGGACTATATTATTGAATTCAAAGAGTACCAAGAGCCCTACTCCAGCCAAAATCTTCTATTTTCCGGTGTCGAAGTTACAGACATTGAAGTTACAAAGTTGACAACGTTCTTCGAATTCTATGACTTTGACGCTTCTGATAGCATTTTCCTGAGCAAAGAAGAAATGAAATCTTATCCCCACACGTTCAAAGTTCGTCAGCCACGTCTTAACCACAAGTCTTTTACCGTGAATATTGATGTCAAATCAGATACTGCTTGTGATGCAGTTGTTAAGATCTTCATTGGTCCTAAATACAATGAAAATGGGTTCCCAGTGTCCTTAGAGAAAGATTGGATGAAATTCTATGAACTTGATTGGTTCACCCAGAAACTCAACCAGGGTCAGAACAAAATCACTAGGAAGAGTGATGATTTCGTAATGTTCAAGGAGGACTCAGTACCTATGACTGAAATATTCAAATTGTTAGACCAAGGAAAGATTCCTAAATACATGTCTGAGTACTTTTACTCTATGCCAAACAGGTTGATGTTGCCTAAGGGCACACCCGGTGGATATCCATTCGAACTGTTTGTCTTCGTTTACCCATATGAAGCTGCAAGCAAGGATTTAGCAGCTTTCGAGGAGTTCTTACCAGTAAACAAACCTTTCGGCTATCCACTCGACCGGCCCGTCCTCGATGCTTCTTTCAAACAACCCAACATGTATTTCAAGGAAGTTCAAATTAATCACGAGGGTGAGGTATACCCCTACACTCTGAATGTTCCTTCTTACTTTACTAAGCCTAATGTTGTTCCTAAGCATTAAAAGGAGAGAGAAATAACTTCTTGACTAGTGTGATGAATAAAATGTGCATAAAAGTAATAAATAAATAATAATACAATATGTTTTATTCCACTACTTTAATCTAAAATTTCCTTTTTTCTTACAAGACATTTGTTCTTATGACTACGTACATATACGTATTTATTAAATAAAGTATTATATGAACATAAAGTAAATTAAAACAATATGAAACAATTGACCATGTGCAGCTAGTCTGACTTACACATGTTAGGTTACTCTAAAAAATACACACAATAATTAACTCATGAAATAAAAAAGGGCAGTTTCCTGAACCATAGAATTATATAATATAAAATAATATACAATCTACTAACTTACTTTTAAAATATCTGGATAAAAGTTCAATTTAATATTTAAACAATAAAAAGCACAGTAGAGCTTTTTTATTATTTAAACAGTAAATTAAAACAGTCAAATATAACTTCCTTAAAAGATATCTCAATTGATTTTACTGTCTGCCCCCCTAATGTATCTTGAAATAATTCATTTTTATTTTGAAATACAGATCAGATGTAGTTTCGAAATACCTATTGAAGGTGGGCAGAATTTTTTGTAGAATTTTCAATTAATTACAAGTAAAAAAATACAAAATATACATAAATAACTTATATTATGATTGAACTAAGTTCTTAGTACAGCTCTTTTTAGTAAAAAATTATTAAAAATGCCTTATACAAATCAGATTTTTTAAACCTGTTTATGATATTTATTAGTTACGATATTTAAGTCCCACCTTACACTTAAGTAAGTTTCGTAAGTTTTGCTCGCATACGCCTTTATGAAATGAACACTGACGATGGGATTGGTCCACAATTTCAAAGCCACTCAACGGCCTATGGAGCGAGTGGGAGACCGGAATATGTGGCGCAAACTTGGGGAGGCCTACCTCCAGCAATGGACTTGAACTGACTGAACATATAAGTCTTTAAGAATAAGTACGCCCTACCATTGTCAATACCGGAATCATTCTTTCACAGCTGAGTCCAGTTTCTATAAATCGTAGCGAGTACTTACCCTTAAAGGCTTACGCGACTTTCCTGGGCGTCGACATTTCGCGCGAGGTGCAATTTCGGGGTAAATTGGAGAGCAAAGCGAAGATCGCTTCAAAAAAGCTTGCGGTGCTCAACAGGGCTAGACGGTACTTCGCACCGGAACACCGGCTTATATTATATAAAGCCCAAGTCCGTTCCCACGTGGAGTACTGCTCCCATATCTGGGTTGGAGCACCCCAGTAACAGTTGCTACCACGTGACTCCTTGCAGCGCCGAACGGTCTGGATTGTTGATGATCCCGACCTTACAGACGGTTTAGAATCTTTAAGTCTCAGAAGAGACGTTGGCGCTCTAAGCGAGTTCTACTGTCTGTACAATGGGGAGTGTTCTGATGAGTTATTCGATTTGGCGCCTACGTTGACATTTTACTACCGCACTACTCACCGGCGACTAGGTGCTCATCCACACTTTCTTGACACCTGGGAGTCATCCATTGTACGTGGCGCTCATTCCTTTATGCCCTAAGTGAGCAAACTATGATATGATAACTTCAATAAGGGCGTAAACAGATATTTGAAGTCTCAACGAGGTAGGCAATGCATCGGCTCCCCTAGTGTTACAGATATCCATGGCAACGGTAGTCACTTTCCATCAAGTGGAACCGTTTGCCAGTTTGCCTACAAGCAAACATAAAAAACCCAAGCAAAGCCTACATATATAGGTCGGGCTAACGCTAAAAAGGAGAAATTGTAGACTTAGTCTGTCTGACTATACAGCCGATAATATTTGGAACTATTTATGTTATACATCTACAAATCTGTTGTTCGTGCCTACCCCGCAAGGGAACTGGCGTGAAATTATGTATGTATGTATGTATCTACAAATCTGTTTGGAATATTCATAGCCATATAAATGTAATGCAACATTAACCATATTTCTGAGTCCTTTTAAAGTGAAAACTTCTTTAGGTACGTTGGGTACATTTGGGATTAGGAGAGTATTAAACTCGTGTGACAGTCACGCGCAGATACAGTCTTCACTTCCGTCGTGCAGTTCTACGACTGAAAGTTTTTTCATTTGTAGTAATCGGAAAGTACGCTTGAAGTTACCTGATCACAGGGATGAAAATAGTACTTTTCGTCCCAGGAAAACGATTATTCCTGATGCCAATCAATTTAAAAACAATGCGAGCCATGTTCTAACTTCATTTACAATGAATTAGTGATTACTGATTTTCTTGATTTTTTTTTACATTTTAAGACTAATTAAGACGGTCTAAAACTGATAGAAGCTATACGGATGTTTAAAACTGGTTAATACTTTTAAAAGAAAATTCGAGACTTTTAACAATTTTTGAGATTTAAAGAGAAAACAAAGGCTCTAAATACTACATACATACATAGCTTCACGCCAGTTCCCTTGCGGGGTAGGCATGAACAACAGAGTGCCATTTAGGCTTATTCTTACACAGCTCACTTGCTTGTTTGACATTCATAACTCTTGTCATGCACGCTCGTCTGTTCTTAAGGCTCCTGACATCACCTTCTGCTAGTACACGATCAAATTGATCATGGAAGGTGGGTCGTGGCCTTCCACGACTTCTGCATCCATCCACAAACTCTTTATATATATTAATATCACACTAACATTACCTATTTATTTCTGTTTTAATAAAATATTGTTTGTTTAACTAATCAGTTCTATATATATTTTCCTCATATTCGAAATTAAAAGCAGAGAGTTTACCTCGGGTGAAAAACCTATTTAGGCACTCGAACTATTAGCGTCCTCGCTACGCTTGTGGCCAAACCACCTCGTATCTAGATAGGTAGCTTTCATCCCTTGTGTAACAAACTACTACTATTTTTAAATAAGGCAGTAAATGGTGAGAAATTATTAATTTCGAAATATGGAGTGGTAGATTTTGAAAAAAATTGAGATAGTGGAGGAAGTTAAAATATCTACACTTTCGATAAAAAGTAATTTGAACAAGAATTTTATTCTATTTTCAAATTCCCTGCCCTAATCACAAAATCAAAATTGAGCTTATCACATCTACGGAACCCTTTACTGCGTGTTGAGAGACACGTAATTGGCTGATTTGAAATTTTCAGCTAATTATAAAAAAATCTTTTTTCCAATGGCTGCCGTAAAACCTTTTTAAGTATTTACAATTGTTGAACTACTTAAGACTTCTAATACTTGTACCTACTGGGTTTCATAAAGCAACCCTCCAGGTCTCCAAGTGTAAGTCCGATTCGCACACTGGCACTTATTTATTATTTCTATCAATACCAGTTTATCCGAACAGTGATGTTAATTTATCCCAAAAACTAGTGACTTTCTTTTTCTCTTCGGATGTGTGATAAATAATTATATCAAAAAAACCAAAGTTATTGCCTTGCTCAATACAGTTTTTTAAAGGTTTATGAAAAGGAAAACCAAGTGGTCTAGAATTTTGTACCTTAAAAACTTGTTCGTTATAATTGTTCTTTGGGACATCATAGGTATCGTCTTCAGTGACTATAACGAATAGCGCGTAAACAATACCTTTTTTGTGACCTCGAGGCATCAACAAACGCCTAGGAAAATCAAACATACTATATTCGTTTTTTTTGTTATTCGTCTTCTTTAAATTAAAGTATTCGTCATTAGAACAAGAAAAACAGTATCTTGAGTCCCATTTTAATAGGTTTTCTCCTGGAACCAAATGCTCACGACGTTGTTCAAGTTGAAAGAAGCGGTAATAATTTCCACAACATTCAACTATATTACTACTATCTGGTCCTAGAAAATATCTAACAGTAACATTTTTATCGACCCTAGAGTGTACTTTTAAATTAAATGTAAATGCATTGACATTTAATCTTCTTTGTTTGACTGCTCCTTTCAAATCAGGTATTAGTCTTAGGAAAACTGGGTTTTCAGCGAGTCCCGTATTTATATCAAATATATAGTTCTCGAAGAAAGTTTCAATTCTTGTGTGACTAAAATTAGTTATCTTGTATTCTTCTGTGTTCAAATGTTTCAAGTCGTAAGGTTCTAGTGTCTCCAAATAATCAAAGATATAGTCTAAGCCCATAAAGAACATCATAAATGCACCAGGGTCCCTTAGCGTGGTTTGAGGATAGTGAAGAACACTTGGAATATCGTATGGCCTAAAAATAATAAGTCATATAATACACTTAACTTATCATAACATAAATTTGGTACTTAATACTTTATTATCCAAAATTAAACTTCAATCATGTGTAACATTTAGATATTGACTGTCAACTATCTAAACGTAACATATCACTATTCGGCATTGTCTGTTTGCACCAAAGTTTAATATAATCATTGTTAAGGTGCACCCCACTTTCGTACATAGGTTTTATCTGATAAAACCACTAGTGGAGTATATTAAAGACTAGCTGATTCCCGCGACTTCGTCCGCGTGGTACAGTTTTTTAATTATCCCACGGGAACTCTTTAATTTTTCGGGATCAAAAGTATCCTATATCTTGACCAGGGATATAAGCTACCACCATACAAAATTTCATTTAAATCGATCCAGTCGTTTCGGAGATTGGCCGGTACAAACAGACAGACAAACAGATACACAGACAAACAGAGAAACAAATTTTTTTAAAAAAAAGCTAAATTTTATATCAATTCTTATATCCCCTTGACTCGGTTTTTAGCTTTTGTTTTCATTGTACAGAAATTTGACCTCTGCAATTTTATTATATGTATAGATAGATTTCTGTTAAAAATTTTAATTCTAAATTTTCAGACACTTCATGTTTCCAAGCTTCCTTATTGATTATATTTAGATAACCGAATAATCTTTTTTATTGTCGTATAAATCGTATTTAATAACATGAGATAGAAAATTTTTGTGAGTAGTAAATACATTGTCATCTAAAAAAAGATTGAGAAATGTACCTAGGTAAGCTTCCACTGCCAATATAGGTTCTTAATTTGTTTGCCATCTCAAAGCCATCCAGTTTGTTTCGAATCATGCTCACGAGAAGATCAATATTATTATTTTCAGTCAAATTTACTCTTGTTCCATTTTCCTTAAATAAATAAAAAAGTTTAATAACATTTAAAAACAAAAACACATAACTGATGCGTGGTTTAACTGACCAATAATAAAAATCCTCTAGATATACATTCTCGGATAGCAGTATCAACTGGAGTGATATTTAGATTTTTCTCAGTGGCGTTGATGTTGAACCCTGGCCGGATCGGAAACTCTATTCCATTGTCATTAATCAAATTAGGGTTGTAAGGATATTCATATATAGAATCACACAATTCTTTTGAATGCAATTCCAAAATAAAACGAGATACAAGCTGCTTGTGCAAAAAATAAAACTGTTCATTGTGTCTTGGATTAACTTCTCTCAGTTCTTCATCAGTCATCCAGAATGGATACGCAAGACTAATTCCATAATAATAAGAATTAAGAGAGACATCTTCTGTAAAGTACTCGATTCCGGTTGTATCTCCACTATTTGCATCCCAATTACTATAATTTGAATTTATGACGGCATAATTTTTCAAGGTATGTAATTCAATTGCTGGATCTGTTACACAGAAGTTTAGTAATATATAGTACTTCAATGTCACGAACTTAGTAAAGACATCTGTCGTAATAAAAAAATTTGGATGTCGTATGAATTCTGGATTCTCCTTGAAATATTCGGTATTATATTCATTGCCAAAGAGGATGTGAATATGATTTGCATAATTATAAATGCCACTGTTTATATTTTCCTGTGCCCACTTTTGTACCTGGATTCGATCGCCTTTATTAAGACTTTTTAATAAACGAAATAGCGAAATAGCTGTTTCTCTTAATTTGTCATTGTATATTGTAAAAGTTTTGTCTTTAGCTGTGTTACCGTCTTTGATGTGCTTAAGAAATATTTGCAAGTGCTTATTATGCTGAAAATATAAACAGTATAATAAAATTTCCTTTAAATTAAAATTCATAACTAAGACTCGGAACCGCTTTAAAATTATCCGGTTTTAATGGTTATAATCGGTTTTAGTCGACTATTTCATTCGGATTGTAAACAGAGAGTGTTACCTATATAAATCTGAATTAACCGGTTTACATTATATGATTGAAATGACAAACTGTCGTTCTTATAAAGAAGACAACATCTTTTCTCTCATGTATTTATGTGACAATTAGGCTATAAATTATATTTTATTCTTTACCACATAGCTGCACTTTGAAAGTACGAGGCCCAAACCGTTGGAAATCGGTTTAAAAAAAACTCGTTTGATGAAATTTTGTTACCAAAAACCGGTTGAATGAGCTTAAAGTGAGAACAAAACTGAAATAAAAAATGTCTGCTGGGTTACATATTAGAAGTGAAACTTCAACGGATAAGTTGAAAAACGAATGGCAACGGATGAGTGGAAAAACGAATCGCAAAGGACAAGTGGAAAAACGAATGTGAACGGATAAGTGGAAAAATAAATCGCAACGGACAAGAGGAAAAACGAATCGCAACGGACTAGTGGAAAAACTTCAACTGACAAGTGACAAAATGAATCGCAACAAAACTTTAACTTGAAGTTTTACGGGCAGGTTTTCAAATTGGACAAGTATATTAACAATCGTTTACTGCAAATTATCATTTGGTTAGGTCAGGTACATTTTAATGAATGCATTTTTTATTTAAACGTATTTTATTTTATCAAACAAAAAACTGAATTCGATCCGGAACCAAAAAAACATCCATAGTCTACTCTAAAATTATTTATTAATATTTTTTTACACAGACCACAATAGAGGCAGTGATGCCCAGCCACGTGGAGAGCAGAGGTATAGTTCGATGTAAACTTAAGTTTGCCTCCATTAATGGCGGCTCGGAACATCGCACTTAGCGATGCGCAGAACGCGATTTTAGGTATAAGAGGGACGAGGTCGTCGGAGGACGAGGTATATCTTCGCTCGCTCTCTCGCTCGCTTTCTCGTTTACGGAACTTCCCCGGCGCTCGGCTCACCAGGACTGCCAATTTAGCGCTTTCGGAGGTAGATATAGCGCATTTAGGGCAATGCAGCTCCCAATTTTATTAAACAACTTCCAGCGCAAAATCTTGCGCTTTTTATAATATGCAAATATCTAAATAATTTCATAATAAATGTATATGAATATCTATACTAATATTATAAAGGGAAAGATTAGATTGTTTGTTTGCATTGAAGAGGCTCCGAAACTACTAAACCGATTTGAAAAATTCTTTCACTGTTGGCAAGGTTTTTTTTTCAGGCGGGGGAAATGCTATTTACGCACAGTACCGGGTCCTTTGCAAGGAATTAGACCATAGTCGATCATGGAGGCATTCCCAGAAGGGGCAATCCAAACAGTAATCGACCGGCTTATGTGGAGACTCGAATCTAAATGGCCAATACTCACTAAAATCACCCTCCTCCGACGGCCCTGCGCTTATGGCAGGAAAGGCATGAGACTTAGAACGTAGTTACGCCCACACCGATCCTAGCGCAATAAGTGCCTGAGAAAGCCCCTGGAAAGGGCTAACTCATTTCGACGACAGGGGTGAAGACTCCTCTGCTCCCTTGATGCAAAAGGGCCCCTGGTATTATTTTAGGGAGGGAAATCATGCGCATATCTGCGTCCCGGGCTCCCGGCTGACGCCGGCGCCCGTGAGGAGGCGCATAAATACGCGCAATTCTACTTCTCTCCCTATCTCGTTCCGCAGCCTCCTTTTGAGACATCACTGTCTCGCAGAAATTGGCCGCACCCACCCAATGATCATCGCTCTGCAGCATGGCTTGCACCAGGCTACCGAGCGAATCAATCGGACCTACTATTGTCTCGAGTTCTAACCTCTGTGGTGCCCAAGCTGCGCACTCCACTAGCGTATGAAACGCCGTGTCAAGCGCGCCACACTGGAGGCATTGGGGTGAAGGCTGACAGCCCGCAATCTGAAGATCAGAATCCCGCGTTTCCGCAAGAGCCATCGCAACAGCTGCGGTCGAGTCGCTTCCACCGTATCAACGCCGGCCACAGGGTTTTCCAACTCTACCGACCAAGATTAGCAGAACCGCGCTGGGCGGAGCAGAGCTCGACGCTGGCGGTCGTCGTCGGAAGGGAGGGATGTTTGGGGAGGAGATTTAGGAGGAAGGGGAAGGAATACAAGGATTTGGAGCGGATAGGTGGGACACCACTGTCACGGAGTGAAGGGGGGAATGTGACAGTGGCCGCTAAGGGCCCCGGGGACGGATCCCCTTGTACCGCTTCCTGGACGGAGACGAGTCCAGGGCGGCACCCCTGGGGGGGACTGTTGGCAAGCTATATTATCCCCGGGGGACATAGGCTATATTATATTTACAAAAAAATTAGGGATCCTTACTAAAACTCCAATAATGTAACCCAAGGTGTAAAAAAATATCTAAAATCTGCGAAAACTATTGATGATAGAATAAAATAATGTACTACGACTTTGCAGAAAACAGCATTGTCTACAAAAAATGTCACGACACCATATGTCTGACTATTATAGTTATGCCACAATAAGTGTTCTTTTATTTTAAACTTTTAATTAAAATGCCGTCGCTAGAAAAGGCTCTTTATTTGTATCTTGGTATTCATTCTTATCAAAATAAATTACTTCATGTTCAAAACTGCTTCAATACCTTTATATAACTTTTTGAATTATTCAATTCGGACATTCCATTGGAAAGATATCACGAGTTTAAAAATGTAAGTATTAGAACACGCGGCCGTGACGCTTTTTCGTGACAGAAAAATTGTAAGACCCCGTCTATATAAAAGTTTCACTTCAAAAATTACTATGTACAGTCGTAGTATCAAAACATTCATCAGTTTTCAAATTATTCATTTAAGGCTACGCGAGCATATGTTACCTTTTCAAACCAAGTCACAGAACAGATTGTTCTACAGTTGTTGTACTTCAAGATGTTGTACAAAATATTTTTTTTTGCTTTATGGTTTTGTTTTTATTAAACAATTTTTTTTGTTGAAACATAGTCAGTCCTAGCATTCTAATTTTATGGTTTTACAGTACTAGTAAACTAGTGGTCGCCCGAGGTCGAATTTCGACCATAATAATAATGTCAAAGACTATACTTCTATAATCATAGATTTGGCCAAGGCTACACTGTTAATTTGACTTGAACGATATACAAAAGAGTATATATGCGTGCATGCGTGTCAAATACATGGTAGTGTGTGTAATATTTTTGAAGTGAAACTTCTATATAAACAGGGTGTTAGGATTTTTCTGCCACGAAAGGAGGAGCGGCACAAATTTAGACTAGACGTGGTGAGAGCCGGCATTATTTTAGAGTAGATCGAATTCAGTTTTTTTGTTTGATAAAATAAAATAAAATATGTTTAAATATTTTTTTATTGATTTAATGTATTTTTTATGCATAATAAAAAAAAAATAGCATTTGTCGCTTCTTCTCCATATATAAGTGTGCGATATCATACTCCTCTGTTCGCGCAATTTTCGTAAAAAGGGGTACAAAGTTTTTGCTGCACGTATTAATGTATAGATTTTCAATCTTACTTACATGGTCATTGTAAGGCAGTTCCTTTATTTCAATGTTTTTGGGGTAAGGATCCCCCATCGTTAGCTTATCGAGAACCATGTGCCTATTCCATGCATGTTCATCGATATAAAATTCTGAAATTAAAAATCTATTTTTGATTTCAAAATTTGGAATTAGGATTTAAGAAGTTTTTAAAATAATCTTCAAGTAAAACCCTCATCTAAATTTCGACTAATCCCAAACGAATTAGTTAATGTGACAGCTCAAAAGGCACATTTCCCTAAACAGTGGGTATCGTCAATACAATGCTTATACAAAAACAATCTATTGTTTTACTATTTTTTATTTCGTTCTAAAACACTATCGATGTTTTAGATAATAATAAACACATACATTATCAAATATTTATAAAACAGGTAAAGCGTAGGTCGATCTGTGCACAGTGAATAGTGTCCCAATGGCGCACATACGCGGTTTTAGTCATTTAGTTAGGAAACCTCAAAAATGTATTTATTCGAAAATATTTTTATATCTCAAAATAACTGAATTGAACTTGTTGCGAACGAATTTCTTCGAACCGAACCAAATAGCATTAATATAGACTGTATAATTTTTCCGTGACAAGTGCTATGAATGTCAAAGAAGCAAGTGAGGTGTGTAAGAACAAGTCTGAATGGCGCTCTATTGTTCGTGCCTACCCCGCAAGGGAACTGGCGTGACGTTATGTATGTATGTATAATTTTTCCCGAGTAAAACGGGAGACCGGGATATGTAGCGCATACTTGGGGAGGCCTACGTCCAGTAGTGGACTGAGATTGGCTGAAGAAAAAGAAGAAAGAAGAAGTATAATTTTTGAGACGAATAATTATATATAATACACATAAATATATCGACAGATAAATAGAAATGAATACGGTTTTATAATGGTTTCGTTTATCAAATGCATCAGGAACCCAAAAAATAGCTAATTAACCAGCAACTATCTATATCTATACATGTAATAAAACTATAGAGGTCGAATTTGTGTACAATGAAAAAATATGCTAAAAACCGAGTCAGGGGGATATAAAAACTGAAATAGAACTAATTTAGATTATTTATTTTTTTGTTTCTCTGTTTGTTTGTACCGGTTAATCTCCGAAACGACTGGATGGATTTAAATGAAATTTTGTTGGTGGTAGCTTATATCCCTGGTCAACATATAGGATACTTTTGATCCCGAAAAATTGAAGAGTTCCCGTGGGATAGTTAAAAAACCGCACGACGCGGACGAAGTCGCGGGCATCAGCTAGTATAGTAAATATAGTCACAAATTACAAAACAAATATATTAATTTATGTGAATTAATCATTAGATAAAAGTTATTCATAGAATAAAGTATAACATAGAAACATTAAAAATGGCAGTTGCGTGAATAAGATAGTTAAATGATTTCACTTTGAATTCACTGAGGTTATAACTTATTCCACTGATTATTTTTATCTTATTTATCTGAACCCTATTAGTACAGTTATGTAGTATAGGGTTAAAAAATTCAATATTTCGCCATTTTTACTTTCGTCTTTATTGTATTTTGTTGCAACTTTCTTATGTATATGTATACTATACTATACTATACTAGGATATGTCTGCGACTTCGTCCACACTTGACATTAAGCTATAATTTTAGTGAAAATTGGGTCGGAATAAGCAAATTTTTATGCAACCGGACAACTAAAACCCACTCCCGGTAAAATTACCGCGGAGTTTCCGAGATAATAAATATCACATATAAAAATAATGTCAATTTTCAAACAATGGTAATGTCGTAATGTATAGTGGATAGTAATTATAGGATATATTCGAAATAGACTTGGCGGAAGTCGTTAAGAGGCTATATGATATTATGTCTAAATGAGGTTTGAAGACATAAATTGAGAGAATTTACTTACGACATGGAAGAAGAATACTATCTTCTTCCAAGCTTAGGACAAATCATTTTTTTTTACCGTCTTCAAAACTGAGCACATTCAGAAACATGTTGAATACATTAGTAATATAATATTTTGTATTTTTTAGAATGTCATCTTTTATATGAAGACACAGCTTGCCTTATTATGCTATAGATACAGCGCTAAATCATAAAAAAACTAATACTAATCCAAGTAAGCCGGTGCAGACGCTTACATGCATGTGCCTACGCCTGCACTCGGCAAACAAAATTATTATTGTAATTATACAAAAAATATGACGATATAACAAAGAAAAACATTTTTTTTTAATATTATTGAGCGGTTAAACAATTGTGTTAAAAAATAATCTTATTTTATATTTAAATGAAGCAACAGAACCAAAAAATATGTCCATGTCGTTGCTGATTATGTTACAATCAGATGTCAACACATGTTAACAATAAAATTACGAAAATTCCAAAGAAATTTATTTTTGCTTTAATATAGAATTAAAAAAATATTCTAATGCTCAAAAAATGTGAATTATTTAAATGAAAAATGTTTTTCAACACGTTTGCTCAAAAAATGCACGAAGTCTGTATATATTTTTGGAAAGTTAAAAATTATGCACTATACAACGGGCTGTGCGATAAAATAGGTGATTAAGGGCCTGTTTCACAAAGTCCAAATAAAATTCCCAATAAGCTACTTGCAACTTATTTATCGAATAAAGACAATGTTTGCGTTTCACAATTCATAAATAGCACTAACTGGCAAATAAAGTACCCTGTAAACTATATGTCAGACCAAGTGGCCAACAGCAAGCCTATCTGCCATATAAATTAGTCGACAGCCATAACATATGGTTGAAAGCTGTGAGTCGGACAATTACCTACTGTTAAATGTTTTGTTTTTTATGAAGATATATTTGTAGAATGCAAATATTTGATACCGTTGATGACGAATTAGATGATTTTATCTATCATTTAATTGGAATGCAATAATTATATGCAAGCATTGGATAATACGGACTTTAGGATAAGATTTTGACTTACTAAAGATGCTGTAGATTATTTATATTTATTAATTATTATTGAATATAATGTAACAAAACAAAGTCTGAAATTACACCAATACTGTAAACATTCGTTTATGTTGCAACTTTCCCGTTTGTTCATTTGAGGATGACGTTCCGTTCACAGTAATACAAAAAATAATGTATATGTTGTTTATGAATGTAAATTAAGGGATGACATATTTCAAGCTGTATTTATATAGAATGTATAAAAAATTCTATAAAATGTATACTTTAATTATTAAAACACATTTTCACGTGTATTTACAACACAGAATGCATTTCTTAATACATGTAATTCGTAAAACGGCACTACAAAATGCGACGTTGCCAAAACTATCAACTAGTAAGTGGCAAATAGCTATGTGCCAAATAAATTTATAGGTAAGGTTATGGTGAAACACAATCAGGACTAACCAGAACTTTTATATGCCACATAATTAATTTGTTAAATAGCTATTGGGTACTTTACTTGTACATTGTGAAACAGACCCTAACTAAAAAAAATAATATAAGAATTTCACCAAGGAATTTCACTTTACAAAAATAAATAAGCTGAATAATCGAAACTCCTTGGAAGTACTTCTGATCAGTATATTTGTCTCACTTTAATACTACAGAAAAAATGAGACGATTCTAATTTTCATCACGAGCACATTTGTAAATATGCGCTATTTTCATATTAGAAACGTCAAAGATTGTTGCGACTTTCCCACTGATTTTTATGTTTGTTTAATTATCTATTGTACTGTTTTCTCGCAACTCTGTTGAAAAACGTTGTATGACACACGTACGGTTGTTGGCTTTGTAAACTCTGGTAAGCCCTGGACTTCGTTTCGAGTCTTCGTCCATTTGCTTGTTTATGAAAACCAACTTACCGCACTAGTATCATATTCATATAACTATTTTGTGTTGTTTTATTTATGAATCATTGTCTGAATCAAAGTTATTTTTTGTGAAACATTTGTTTAGATTTATGGGATACATATTTGTAGTAAGTAATTTCTGACATTTTATGTCTTTGAAAATATGGTAATTCGCATATGAGGATAGAAACTCCATGTAGGTAGTTAACGTGGTTTAGCATAAAAAAATACATACCTTGCTTTTTCGCAACTACTTTTATACGTACATTTGGTACAACCTCAAATAACACGTCAAGGAGTAGTAAGGAGAGCAAAAGAACCATTTTAAGGTCTTCGTAATATGTTCAACAGTTTTTAATGTCTACAATGCCTGTAGCCAGTGACGTCTGTTGGAGTTGTTTCTACTAACGCAATGTTTATACCCTTCTTATAGTACTCAGTGTTATGTATATAAGTACGATTAGGAACAAAAGTTTATCACTATTAGCATTTCCTTTAGTATTTTGGTTATTTATTGCGAAGCTAGCAAGTCGTGGTAGCGTAATGGTTAGCACACCCGTCCCGACATTCGAATCCTGACCGGAACGCATGCACCACTTAGGCAGTTTTCTGATCTAATGTGAATATTGTTAAAATCATCAAGTACTAATAACGGTAAAAGAAAACATCGTGATGAAACCTGCACATCGAGATAACAGATCAGATAGGAGGAATGGGATAGAAAGGATGGTTTGATAATGTCGCTTTCCTTTTTTTCCTAAATTCGAACGCCAAAATGAGACGTTTATTTGCAACAATACTTCAGCGTCATCATGTATACCAACGTTACTCTTAAGTCAAACTAGTAAAAAACCATAAGCCGCGCACGTGGGATAGGTCGCAGTCCGTGTCTGGGATTCGCCATATCGGGGTGCCAGTCGCATCTCACGTGTGAAGTGCTATTGCCATGTCGCGGTTAGGGATACCCACTAAAATCCCTGTCTGATTCTGAAGCGTCCTTCGTCCGGGCTGTTGGCTCGCTCGCGCTTGCAGGCTGGTCTAATCATGGATTAGTCCCTCTCCGGCCTTTATATGCGGGCGGATTCGGTTTCCGCGCTGGTCGCCCACACGGCCGTAGCCTATGGCGGTTGGAGGTCGTTGTGGACGACCCTCCGTAGCCACCGCCGGCCCTGACGGGAGAGAAGCGTGGCGAACTGCTCCCTCTCCCTCTCCCGCTCCGCCGCCTCCGTCCCGACCATGGCCTTTACCACAGCCGGAGGGACAAATTCTACCCGATGACCGTGACGAGGTGGCGGCGCTACTCGTCCCAGGCTGGACACACCTGGAGGGTGTGCAGCGCCGTGTCTTCATTGCCGCCGACGCTGTTGTGGAACCCTGATGTTGGTTCGCGCCTTATTTGACACAGGTACCTCCCGAAGCATCCGTTCCCGGAGAGGACCTGTGTCAGGCGTAACGTCAGGGTGCAACAGTCTGGCAATCGAATCCATCACTTCCTCGTTACTATACTATTAGTAAACCACTAGGCTAAACATTCTTAGTTACATTAATGTACTAACCCTATTTAAAGGGCTCTAACTATACTACGCTGATCGATTTTTGTATTGTATCATATGGCATAGTTGACGTAGATTCGAAATATTGTACTTATTCACATAACCACATTATGACCAGTACATTGCAACTAAATACCTACCCCTGTGCATAATTTAACTTGTACGATCATTTTGCAGTGAAACTTCTATATAAACGGGGGGGGGGGGGGGGGTCTTAGGATTTTTCTGTCACGAAAAAACGTTACGGCCGCGTGGAGGAGCGGCATAAATTTAAACTAGACGTGAGAGGCGGCACAATTTTAGAGTATACTATGGATGCGATTTTTGGTTCCGGATCAAATTCAGATTTCTTTGTTTGATAAAATATGTTTAAATAAAAAATACATTCATTGAAATGTACCTAACTTGACCAAATCATAATTTGCAGTAAACTTGCGAAAAATCGAAATATGTGCTGAGACACATAGTAGAAGTAAAACTTCAACGGACAAGTGGAAAATCGAATCGCCACGGATAAGTGGCAAAACGAATCGCAACAAAATTTTAACTTGAAGTTTTACAGGCAGGTTTTCAAATTGGACAAGTAGGTACATTAACAATCTGCCCGTAAAACTTCAAGTTAAAATTTTATTGCGATTCGTTTTTCCACTTGTCCGTTGAATTTTCACCTCTACTATGTGTCTCAGCAGACATTTCGATTTTTTTTACCGTCAAGGCTAAACAGCTTTGGAACACTTACTATCAGACAAGCAAAACCGTTACAAATATTTAAAACAATGATCGGAAAATACAATATGTCTTTGGAATATGATAATATTTAAACGTATCTATCCGTCTATAAACTTTATACATATATTTTATACATAACTTTGGAATAACAAAAATCAAATAAATTGCCACACTTGAAACCGTTAAAAAACGTAGTTTTATTATAGATAACTTTGAGTTGTATTCTGGCATCAGTGGTCAGGTTCCAGTTTAAGCTTCGAAGCCGGCAGCACCTCTAGTGTTGCTAATGTTTATAGGCGACGGTAAACAATTTCTATCAGAGTTGGGCCGTCAGCCTATCTGCTGTGTTTCAGCAATAAAAACATGTATTCTTTTATTAATTAATAAATTGTATGTATCTATATTTATCACGTAATAAATAAAACGTCTATGTATATAATAACATTTATGTATTTATTATTGAAATGTAAGTAGTCGTACTGTGTAATATATTCTATAATTCTATATACATATACCATTATCGCCATTTTCATTTTAATAATAATTCATTCCTGGGATTGTCTAGAAGAGCTGCTTGTCGCTTTTTAGCGACAAGACCGCCGTTTGTACACGATTAGATATAGTTTTAATCTGTAAGTTTATTTTGGTATTGGTGTACAATAAAGAGTTATTGTATCTGTTACGATTATTGATTTTATATAATATTTTATACCTAACTGTACTCCTGAACAGGACCTAAGCAATGCAATTGAATAATGTTCCAATTGCGGTTCTGGACACGTGGTTTTTGATCCTAAGGCAATTTTCTACTCTAGATCGGTGACAATGGTATCTTAGAAACGTTTATCGTTAATGTACTTGATATGATTGTTATGGAATTATCTTGGGAAGCGTTTGTGTAACATTGTTTCATGTTTCTTTTTATTTCAGTACGTTGCACTAGGTCAATTTGATTACATAAATAACTGTGTTCCTGACCGGTTCCCTTTGTCTAATTCTTCCATTACAACCCATATGTTTCAAATATATAAATGGGGAAGGTATTTATTATACAGCTTATACTGGCTGTGCTTGTTAGTTCACTACAATTTCGTCATAGCGTACTGTCGGCCTGTATTTGCCCGTCTAGAGTATGCTGCCAGAACAACTTTGAGTTGTGTTCCGGCATTAGTGGTCAAGTGCTAGTCTTCCTTTAGAAAGTGGAAGTATATTGATAGCACCTTTGATGTTGGAAATGTCCATAGGCGATGGTAACCGCTTTCCGTCAAGTGGGCCGTCTGGCTGACTTCTGAATTCATCCTATAAAAAATTTCAATGGAACACATAATTTAACAGTCTTTGTAGTTCAGTGGGGTAAGCCTTTGCCGGCGTACGCCACTACAACTCAGAAGCTCCGCCTTAGATTCCTGGCATTGTCATTTGTAAACGAATCTTCCGTTATTTACTATGGACTGGTGTGTCTGAGATCAGCTCCAGTATTGTCCGTTATATATTATCCATAACACAAGCGTGACTTCTTGATCTTGGATATATATACAATGTGTCTTTGTCTGTCGATTAATATTAACATTTTTTTAAAGATAAAAGCGCTTACTATCGTTTAGACATAAATTCGCTAGTTAAGTAATAAGTTGTTAATTAAGTAGATTTCTGTCTATACGATGATAAGGGCTTAATTTACTAGGATCACTAGTTAACGTCTTAAGTAATAAAAATCAGAAAAAAGGCCTTAGTGTTTCCGCAGAGGTAACATATATAAAATAATACATACATACATACATAACTTCACGCCAGTTCCCTTGCGAGGTAGACACGAACAACAGAGCGCCATTTAGGCTTATTCTTACACACCTCACTTGCTTCTTTGACATTCATATATAAAATCAGATAATCCAATATTAGTCACACCTAGCGAACATTGTGGAATTACAGAGGCAACCCACTAAAGTACTGGAGGGATTATCATTCCTAGTATTATTGTTCCTAGTATTAGGTTGTCAGCCTATCATCATTCACAGCTGGACGTAGGTCTCCCCTAGTTTGCGCAACATATCTCGGTCCTCCGCCTTCCTCATCCATTCCCAACCAGCGACCTTCTGCAATTCGTCAGCCTACCGAGCTCGAAGACGTCCTACGTTACGTTTGCCAGTCGTGGTTTCCCCTCCAGGACATGTCTGTTCTATCAGCTATCTGTCCTACCACAGATGTGGCCAGGCCAATGCCGCCTCAGCTTGCTAATCTTATGAACTATATCGATTACTCTGGTTCTCTTAGAGATGCCTTTATTTCTTATTTTACCTTTCAAAGAGACACCTAACATAGTTCTCTTCATAGCCCGCTGAACGGCTTAATATTTGTAAACCAGTCCCACCGTCAGTGTCCAAGTCTCGTTCGTTACTACTGGGAGGACGCACTGGTCGAAGACTTTCTTCTTCAAACATAGCGGGATAGTCGATGCGAAGACTCGACAGAACTTTCCAATGCCCTCTATTTCAGCTGAATCCTTGTATTGACTTCTTTCTCGAAGTTATGCCTGCATTTGGATTATTTATCCAAGGTATAAACACGTATACTTGTATAATAGGTATAAATGTTGTAGATACAGCAAGCTAAAGATGTGTAAAAAGGTAGAAAAACAACTCGCAAGACTGTCATATTGTATTTGTTCATAATAATTTTTCTCATAATATACAATACTGCAAATAGTGTGATGCGTTATAAATATTAGTATATAATTGTATTCAACAAGTTCGATTCTTTGGAATTATTGCGGAAATAATTCTTTGGAACGATTTAAGCTATTCACCCAACCATAAGGTAATAAATAATGTAAACTAAATCCTATCTATAAGATAGATTTATATTATATTTTATATTCTAGTTTCTTTAACAACCATGCTAATACCGCAAATGGTTTTGTACTAATATCAAAGTCTTAAAAATATAAAGGTATAAAATATTATCTAAACATAATAATACTATGATAGTTGTAGTATTTGTGTATTTCTTAATCTCCAGTCATCATTTCCATGAATTCTGTAACAAAAGATATATTCACTAATTAGTTGTTGTACGTGTATATGTTATACGAAATAAAATTGGCCAAATGCATATTTAGGCACTGCTTAGTGTTCAGCAAACGTGATCAAGATCCAATGGTTTTTGTCATTTGGTTCCAGATTAATTAATGTATTAAAGAATTAGATTAATAAGAAACAAATTAGTCTATAATAAAAACAATACTTAAAATAAATCTATCTATAATATTATAAAAGTCTAAGAATGCCGTGTCTATACATTCAAGCTATTAAAAAAAACTGGAATAGAGTATATGAACAATGGAAAATACGATGCATTTTTTTTAGATATCTTGTCCGTTTGTCGGCTTGTTTGTTTGTTCGGGATTCTCCTAAAAACTACTGCGCCGATTTAGATGCGCTTTTCGCTGATCGACAGAAAATTCTTAGACTTAAAATCTGCGCCACTTTTTATCCCGCGGAATTTTCCCGGGAGCGGTTTGTAGTTGTTCGGATGCATAAAAATTAGTTTATTCCGACAAAGTTTTCACTCAAACGTTAGCTTAGAATCTGTTTTAAATGCTGTGGTACTTTGCTTCCCGGGAATCCCTCGGGAATTTCAAGTCAAGCGTGGACGAAGTCGCGGGCAGATCCTAGTATAATAATATACATACATACATACATACATAACTTCACGCCAGTTCCCTTGCGGGGTAGGCACGAACAACAGAGCGCCATTTAGGCTTATTCTTACACACCTCGCTTGCTTCTTTGACATTCATAACTCTTGTCATGCAAGCTCGTCTGTTCTTAAGGCTCCTGACATAATTTATAATAATATAAACGGATACAAATAAAAATACTTAACAAATACACATTACAGACGAAAATAAACATTGTAATATAAATATACTGTGGGAAAACTTGATAATCATAACATATCGTTCAAGCTAATTTTCGTTGAAAGTATTTTTGAACTCTGGTAGAGTACCTTGAACTTTTTCAGAATTTTTCACAACATAGTTCAAGATTTAGAGAAACATATTTTTATACGAATTTTAAGCCATTATCTCCTTATAATTAATTAAATAAGTCATAAAAAAAGATTGTTTGATTTTTCAATGCCACTGACAGCTCACATGAATATGTATGTATATTGAAATTCTTTCCTTATTTAAGTGGTTGGCAGACATTCCGAATTATTTTATCTTGCAGTACATTACATTATTATCCACAGGCATAATTATAATACACTTATTAGTGTGTGTGAGGAAAATTACTATGACATACATGTACAGACGGGCAGGTATGACGGTTGTATAAGGGTTGCATTTGTGTCAAAATGGCTAGATAGCCTTAATTGTTATTTGTGATAGTAGTGCCGGAAACTGGGTTCTTACAAACGAGTAGACAAATGTAAGCTCATGACAAAGTCGAGGTGTTACCATAGTCATAAGTTTGTAAAAATCAACAACCGCACCTGTGTCATACAACGGTTTTCAACACATTTGCGACAAAACAGTACAATAGGTAATTAAACGAACATAAATATCAGTCGGAAACTCAACCATCTTTGTTGACGTTTCTAATATGAAAAGGGCGCGCATTTGCAAATGATGCTACGTGCGCCTAGTCAAAATTAAAACTACATCGTTCGTCTAATTTTCTTTATAACATTAAAGTGAGAAATATTAAATATAAATTATAGTATTGAAGTGATGTATTGATCAAAAGTATTTCGGCTTATTTATTCTTGTAATGTGAAACTCCTTGGATTCTTGAAAGAAAGAATGAAAAATATTTATTATAAAAAAATATTATAAAAAATATACTAAATTAACAGAATATAATTATATGACGTAGTCATAAAACATACAGCCATTAGAACTTTATAAAATATACAACTATTATAAAAAATAAATGTATATAACACTCACGGCATTAAGGATGGTAACTCAGCATTATACTGTGTCTAAAACTGATACTTTCTTATATATATTTTAAGTTAAGTACCTATTTTACCGCACGTTCCGGTGTATGGTCTGTAATTTTAACTTTCGAATAATGTATACAGGCTTTGTAAATGCATTTTTTGAGTAAATGTGTTGAAAAATATATTATGCGGTACTTTTTGTGTTCACCTTTGAAACATTACAATAGCACTTTTCGATATTTTATATAGAATATTAAGAAAAGCTTTCCAGTTTCATAAAGTGAGTAAAGATTACTTTATTGATTGACTTTTTATTTAAATAATAACTCTTTTGACATGTTTACAGCGGCACCGATTTATTTGTACTTTCTATTCCTTCGGCATGGGGCGTTTTAGACCTTGTACTAAAACTGCGAATATGGTGGTATGAGGCCTATTGAGCCCAGTAACGTTTTAAAAACTGAAATTCTATTTTAGTTATTATATAAAATAGTTTATGGATTTTTGTTTTATGTTGTGTTGTACTAGGTCAAGGTAACCCCGTATTAAGGTAAGTATACCACGGAACTCTGATTTAATAGCACATCTTAGATATATAAACGATAAACATATCATCTCTTTTCTACACTGAACCAAATTTAAGTTACGTCCTTCGTACCACAGAGAAGTCTATATTTTTCTTAGCCTAACCGCAAATGAGACAAGTACGGGGCGAATTAGACCCCGTTTTGCAGTGAAGGTTTAAATTAAAACTAACGCGTACGATATAATTGTAACATAATAATAATATAGTATTCTAAAACTTTTTACAAGAGTGATAAATGACATTCGATAATTAAGAACAGATTTTCCGTGATATAAATTTAACTAATGAAGCTTGAACTAAATTATCTACTAAATCTCGTTGACTAAAAGTATAATTAGTTAAATTGTTTTTCAAGACAATTTAGCATTCAAGTCAATGAAATGGGAAATTTCAAATAACTGAAATAATGAACGCCTTCAATATTTCAATGGATCGTTTGATCGCAGTCCAAAAATACGAGAAAAATATTCAGCGTCAGTAATTTCGGATTTAAAGCGGATACGCGATATGACATAAATAACTACCGTCACATACCAGACTGTCTCATTGCGGAAAAATCGAATGAGATTTAAATAAAATAGTTATTCGATATAAAAACGCCAGTGGATTAATCTATATATTAATACGTGAAGCAAAAACTTTGTACCCCTTTTTACGAAAATAACGTATGAAATTTATATAGAGAAGGAGTGCAGAATGCTAATATTTTTTTTTAATTATGCAAAAATACGTTACACACACTACCATGTATTTGACACACACGCGCATATATACTCTTTTGTTTATTGTTAAAGTCAAATTAACAGTGTAGTCTTGGCGAAATCTGTGATTATAGAAGTATATATAGTCTTTGACAACAGAACCTAAATAATGTTCAAATTTATAATTTAAATTAATTGAATTTCGACTACTAGGCGACCACTAGTTAATATTAGATTTTTATAAGTATCGGTCAAACTCAGCATGGCATAATAGCCAGGAACGCTTTTATTGATATTTGGTTTTCAAATTTTAAAAAAAGGTACTGAAGGTATCTCGTTATAATTAGTTTTTAAAAAATATTCGTAATTCGTAACTCTAACTTCCGAACTAGTGGAAAATTAAAAAAAAGTCCTATGGCTTTTAATAAAATTGTCTTGAACAATCTCCGAGTACAAGATATTTTCGAATAAATGCCTTTATAATTGTTCCCGTGCCCAAATGACGAATGCAGTCGACGTTTTTCACCCACATCCAACTTTTCATTGTGCTTGCACTAATACATTAATGCCCGATTTATAAAATTCTCTTATTTTGTTGAGCAATAAAGTTTTATTTCTGTATGCATCTGAAAACGGAGAAAGAATAGAATTTCCTGCGGCCGGGTGGCCTGTTGTAAAAAGTGACAAAACAACTCACAGCCAAGTGCTAGGGTATTTTCCCGTCTGGATGGTTACCAACCCTGGTCTAGAGTATTCGCCATAACAACCTTGAGTTGCGTTCCGGCATTAATGGCCGGGCTGCAGTCTCCCTTTAGAGAGCAGCAGCGCATTTGTAGCACCTTTGGTGTTGCAAATGTCTATAGACCATGTTAACACCTTTCCATCGGGTGGGATGTCGGCCTGTTTCCTGAACTCATGTGATAAAAAAATATAAGTATTGTATACACCTAAATTTATTTATCTACCCAGCATAGATAGAAGCTTAAACATGGTGAAACAGAGATATTTACCATCAAAGTCGACGGTTCCGGAGCCGTCAGTGTCAATTTCTGCAATGATACCGTCCAAGTCAGCGTTACTGAGTTTATCATCAAGAGCAGCCAGGATTTCCTTTAGGGTGGAGGTCGTGATGTAACCATTACCTTCGCGATCGTACAATCTGTAAATGAAAATTCGATAATGTAAATTAATCGAAGAATTTATTGTCAATAGTTTTAACTACGTCTGTTATTCCGCGAAAACAATTTCGTTTTCAGAGAAGAAAAATACTATGTTCATTATCTTTACCAAACGTATGCATTATCAAGTTTAATAATAATTGGTTTATTCAGTTTCCAGTTTCAATCGTCATCATTCTTTTACTATATACCGGTAGCGTTTAGAGCATCCGCTTTTCCTAAATTTTGTTCTATATTTTGCTGTCTTTGGTATTTCTTATCGTGATACCATTGGCACGCATATAATCCCTTATAACCTAATCAACATCCACCGCAGCATCTACGTGTATCGCTTAAGTCCTTTTTGGGGTACCCCCATGACCGAACGTAGGTAGCTTTCTATAAGAATGTAAACTTGCACGCCTCATGGGCAAAATATGCCTTGTAACCCTACATCATCTTATAATAATGTACCATGTTTTAAACAAATAAACACCGTAACGGCAAGAATTACATATTCGTAACGTTTTCTTACATTTATTTTAATAAATAATTTTAATTGCAATACATTGGAAATTTTACCTAACATTTGTTTTGTTAATCCGCTTAACTATTTTTGTGATTATTAACAATGTACATTAGCGGAACAATATTTTTGCCAAAACGTTGAAACAGCATCTAAACTCACAGCGTCTTTGGATTATTTTCAATGAACAAACAAACGTATTTTTTTCATGATAGACTAAGGTAATAAGAGTATACAAAAAAATTACCACTCTGTACTTTGTCGTATATTTTGAAGTTAAATAATATAACTGAAGAAGCAAAACATTCACTGTGCTTTCAAAGCCAGGCGCCGATTAATTAAACAATTTAGTTTTATTTATACCAACACTGTTTTATGGTTTGTTTGGTTTCACTTTTAACTCGTTTATTTCTCCGCAAACAAGTAAAGCATTTGTTACGTAAGCTCTTAATATCGAATTACAATTAGTCTTTTTTAAGTTATTTTAAATAAATTATAATATTTTCTTAAGTTTTCGCGACTTGTATACATAATAAAACTACGTTTTAACGGTTTTAAGCGCGGTAATTTTAAAATTACCGCGCTTAAAACCGTTAAAACGTAGTTTTATTAAATAAATTAATTTATTTGGCGGCCTTTACGACCTAGATGTGTAAACGTTGATGCCAGGTACGGTTACAAGCATGGTAATAACATTCATAAATTCTTCTCAAAACTAAAAATGACCAAAAACATAGTAATAAGGACGAAGTGGTACAAACCTGAAAGCTTCCTTCAGTTCCTGTTGCATAGCTTCAGCATCCTCTTCTTCCAAGAAATGAGATGCAATATTACAGAAGCCATCAAAGTTGATCTTGCCAGAATCTATTTAAGAAGAGTAAAACAGCACGTTAACTCGAATGTTTATAATATTTTTTATTTCTTTATTTTGAATTCTGAAACCTCACATACATCATAGAATGGCCTTTTAACGTCAGTTGTAAATAATATTTTACGATTTCTAAAGATATAAATTGCATTAACAGTAACTGTTCCAGAAGATCTGTGTCTTTTGGGTTACAGAAATAATATCATTAGCTCACGCGACGCTTAAAAATATATTGGAATGTACAAAAGTATCGTCTCGGCATGTGTGAATCTTTGCCGATGAATGATTGCCTGCCTATAACGCTGGGGCTTCATCTGCGTAATTTTAAAGATTTAGGCTGTTAACGGACGTGATGAAGGGTCTGTAACAGAATGTCGTTAACGCATAGCCATACTAGTGTATAACATACGTTATCTGTCAATATTTAACGTCATTAACAAAGTCGCATCTCAAATAACGGATTAAACCTATCGCCATATCTATGTAAAACGGCCTAATCTTTAACACTAACCTGGATGAAGCTCTATCTTTATCATGGAAAAAGAATACTAAAGAATGACAGTCGTCCAGTAATAAAAAATGTCTAGCAAAAAAAACACCGACTTCAAGAGTAGGTAACTAAAAAGCAAAAAATAAATTTTTGTTACACTTCAATGTCGATCCGAAGAAAAATATAAAAATGACTATATTTTGCAAATTTGTTGTTGTTTATTTATGTTTTTCATGACATCGACTTCAAAATATTTTAGAAATATTTATTTTTTGTTTATTAGTTACTCTTGAAGTCGGTTTCTATTTTGTTTGAAGATTTTTATTTTTCACTAAAAGTTATCTATATGGTATCCAAAACAATTAAATTTATATGAAACTATCCTGAAGCTATATTGAATGTAAATAAAAAAAATCGATCTTAATCGGTTCAAAAATCTTATGAAATGAAATGAAATATTTATTCTTGCATAAATGTAGTTGTATACAGGTGTTATTCTTAGCAATACATGGTTCAGTACATTTTACCAGTTTCACTGGTGTGCAAGTAAGCAGGATCTTAATAGTCATTATTTAAATAGTTAGTTCCTATTTATATTATTAAGTACCTTCTAGGTAACATGGATAATATTTATTACCTTTATTTATTAATTATATAGACATCAGCTGTTTTTGATTAAATTATAATTACAGTCTGTGTATGTCAATTATTTAATGTCATATTTAAATATTATTATTAATTATGTATTGATAGTATATTTCAAATTTGTCATGAAGGAATTCGTTTGTGGAATAATATGTTTTGTCTATTAATAATTTCTTTAGTCTTGTTTTAAATATATTTAATGGTATTGTTTTTGACGGTTTTGGTAGTTTATTAAATATTTCACGTGCCATTTCGTAAACACTCTTATCCAACAGTGCCGTATTATATCTATTAACACAGATTAAATTCTCTTTTTCTCAAATTTTCATGTCGTGGTAGGTTTATTTTAAATAGATGGGGGTTTATTTTGACGAACTGTGCAATCCCGTATATATACAGACAGGGCATGGTTAAAAGTTTTAATGATTGGAAATGAGTCTTGCAACTGTCTCTGGGACCCAAATAACAAATTGAACGTATACATTTCTTTTGTGCGATAAATATATGAGATTTTTGTCTGTCTTATGTCAAAAATCTTATGGCTGAAAAACTACACAAACTGACTGGTTTTAATTAATTTTCTGTTACATCTTCAGAGCCCAAAGTCCAATAGGGATATAATTTATAAGGTACCATTTTGAAGCTTTTCTGAATCCAACACAAAAGTAATTATCAAAATCGGTTCAGGAACAGAAAGTTATGGCAACGGCTATATAACATACATAAAAAAATTATACAACGAATTGAGAACCTCGTACTTTTTTGAAGTCGGTCAATAACGTAACTCGTAACACCGTGTACTCACAGTTGGCGTCACCAGTCTGTTTTTGTGTTTATAAAAAATTTGCAGTCCACGTTTTGTTATTTAAAACATGTTGTTTTAATCTTAAATCGGTCATATGTTGAAAGTACTAATTATAGTTCAGTCGTTCTATAAAGCCACATTTGGCATCTATCAAACCGATTTTAGTAGTTACGTGAACCATCGATGATGATACGTTTAAAATTGGAATCGATATAGGATGTCACACATTAGCAAATCAATTCAATAAAACGATTTATTATTTAAAAAACATATTTCCCTTTTGTTTTATGTTAAAAATGTACAAAATATGCGTAATTTAATTACGATTTATGTTTAAACTTTTCCATTATAAATACATCAGTCTCCAGGTAACATTGCTCACATTTAAGAAAAGGTGTAGATAAACATAACGTTGTCATGTGTTACGTGTCTAAAGAAATTAGGTGATTATGGTGCTTTTACTTGAGATATATTATTTTTACACTGTTACAAAAGTTATTTCGTCAGTATTTATATGAAACTCCAAATAGGGCTTCTTGGAACGGCTCAACTATAGTTCCTTTTCATTCATAAAATTAAAATTTACGAAATAGAAAAGTAGCTAGTCAGGACATTCAATTTGACTGATTTCAGTTTTAGTATTCTTCTTCAATGCAATAACCAGGGAAGAAGAATATTACGGCAAGCGGTCGGCACGGTTTCACCCGCTTTCTGTCCCGCTCCCGTGGTATATAGCGTCATGTTATATAGCCTATGACACTGCCTGTTAACGTAGCTTTCGAACAGTAAAAGAATTTTTAAAATCGGTTTAGTAGATCCACAGATTACCCCCTACAACGTCACAAACTCACAATCTTTACCTCTTTATAATATCATATTATAGTATAGTATGTAGTATATATAGTATAGATTAACATTCGCTCAATTAAACATAGGTCTAACACGCACTCGAAAAAAAAAGACAATCAATTGCTACGGAGACTGCTTGCATGTCGCCTAGGAAAGATAATACTAATGCCAAAATTTTTTATTAAAACCATTAGACTTCACCTGCGACAATGTTATGGTTATTATCTGTGGCCAAATGCATCTTATTTATAACGTTAAAAATAACGCCGTTAACGAATAACTGTTTTAGTTTATACACATACGTTATTTGTCCGTATTTAACGTCATTAATAATAATGTACACTACATCTGCGTAAAATGTGAATAGGTAACTACACCATTATATCACATGAAGCAGTAAGTTACGCATAATATTATTTTAGACTTGCACGATGTTTAGTAGGCCAACGTCAAAGAATGTAATAAGGGTAATCTTTAACTGACTGCAATCTATTTATGACAGCTTTCACAGCTGCTGGTTTGTTTTCTTTGAAGCTCGCATTCGAATAATTTTAATTAAATTTATTTATAGTCAACCACGTGTTTGTCATTGTGACTGTGGCCAAATACGTCTTGTTTATAGCGTTAAAAAATAACGCCGTACATGAGTTATCTGTCAATGTCTAATGTCATTAGCAACGTCGCATCTCAAATAATGCATTAAACATACACACACACATACATCTGTGTGATACAGTGACTAACACGAACCTTACACCAGGGGTACAACAAAAAGAAACTTAAGAATTTTTAAGGCTTCCCTTAGAAAAATACTTGGTTTCTTTTTATTGTGATTTCTAATTGAAAAGTTTTTAATTGCTTTTAAATTATATCGAAGTTTTTAACTTTTGACATTTCTGTTTATTTACTTTCAAAGAAATTGGACGTCTTTGTGTGAAAACGGACTGTAACAATCACATTCTTGTACTAACATCAGTTTTAGTGTTTGTTTAGACGAGCTTAGAAGTTATTACAGTTTTGACCTTACGCTAATGTCATTTCTAAATGTTAAAATAGATTTTATTGAATGTTTACGGCTGCTGTGAGATTTTTAAGCTTTTAGACATACTTTATATAAATGAGGTCGTAAATAAAAATGTTTGCGCCATTTAATAAGAATTTTCTTTCAAATTAGATTAAAGTACAAGATCGTGATTATTTTTATGTTTAGAAACTAAACTAACTTTAGTGATAAACGAAAAGAGCCTTGATGGTTTTGATTATTAGGCATAACGTTCGTACTTATTAATAATTTTATTTTTGACTTTTATTTAATTAAAATTTGTGACAAAAGGGTTCTGGGATCACCTGCTGTATGTGGTTATCAGAGCATTGCAATGAGACATTTTAATTTAAAAAAACTTATTAATTAAAAAATTATACTTACTCTCTGGGTCATTCTCATCGATAAGAGCCTGCAGTTCAGAATCGTCAAACAGCTGACCCATGGTGTTCAAGATGGTAGAGATTTTGAGGACATCGATATAGCCCGACTTCGTGGTGTCGAACATCTGGAATGCCTTGCGGAGCATCGCCATCTTTTGATCGTCGTCGGTGTCCTACAAAAAAGAGACGAATCCAATAACATAGATATAAAAAGCAAGTACGTTATACGGATTAAGTGGTGATTAATCTCTTTTGCTTAAGTGTGTTCTCATTATTCAAAACATATTACCGTTATTTTTACAGATCAGGTTAATCACATAGCTAGGTTTTTGAATATGTAGGGTTCGCGTAAGGTTTCCGTAAGAATATTCTCAGATATATTAATGATATATTTAATGCAATCAATGTAGAGATATATACAACTTAATAAGATTTAGTAATTACTTGATTTTAAACTGGATTTCATAGTTTAATATCTTGACTGTTTATTTAAATGTTTAAATAGACGATGTATTAATTATTCATTATTTTTATTTTATAGTTCTTTAAAATAACACTTCAGCTTTGTATAGTTAATTTTTTTAATATTTAAAGATGATACAATATTTTTTGTTTGTACTAAATAAAGATCCTATTCTATTTTTACTTATAATGGCTCCATCGCATTCGGATATTAGAGATAGCTGCTGATTTTATGAAAATAATTTGATATCATATTTTTCAAATTATAATGCTGTCCCCTGCAATATTTGAAATATCTGTTTAGAAATTTCATGTCAAGGAAGATCTTGAAGCAGGTAAAAAATACGGTGTCCTTTCAGCATCGTCTGTTAATCACTTTATCACTTAACATTCACATAATCACATCACTATTTAACTGGAAATCCTCACCATATTTATGTAGGGTTGACAGTAACAAGAACTGAATCGGAGTGCGAGTGTTCTTACACTAAAATCCACGTTCGAGTGCCACCCTTATTTATAGCATTCCCACAGGCTAAAATACAAAAATAAGTGAAAAATCAACTATCTCTTTCTACATCGTACACGTCTCTGTGACGTTGACGCCTTTTCAGTCCGTTTTGAAATTTTACGTCACATCGAAAATGTATAAGCGTAACCTACAGGAAGCGATACGTCAGCGTCGGTTCCATTTATACTAATTGACTTAAGTTCGCAAACATTGCTATCTTTGGATATTTAAAGATTGTTATAATTGAAATTGTCTGTGTTATAAATCTTTACATTGTTTAAACAAACAGTGTTCCGAATAGCGAAGGAATGTATCACAGATTATTTTTTACGCTCATTCAGAATTTATTAATGATTGCTCATATGGTTTATAGCTACCACAACAGTATCCGCTAAACGCGCTAGAAGTTTATAAGACAATTAAACTGTCTGCTATTCTTATGTTTTACTTTGATCGGTCGAAACTTCTTTTAGTGGTGAGCACTGGTTTTATTGTGACTAGTTTACATTTTCCATTTCATTACTGCTTTTACAGTTATGAAGATAGTGTTTCATTCTACTTTTTTTATCTATCGCATCACAATTTCATTTCCAACCGGCCTTAGCATTCCTGCTGTGTTTATTTTTTGTATTGATTCATCGCTTTTAATTCTGTTCTGTTGTAACTATCTATTTTATCCTGTAGCGTTAGGAGCTTAAGTAATGTGTATTTTTGTTACTTGCTCTATTTTCTCGTCATATAATTAGCAAAAATTCCTACGAAGTTTCTAACTACTCACATGTTATTATTTTTGTTAAGATTATGAATGTCTGTATTTATTAATCTTATTTGCAATAAGTGTCATTTTTGATACGTTGTAATTTATATGCAGTTTTCAATAAAAACAAATCAAGCGGGCTCTCGATAACCTCATAATACCAAAAGATTATATCATACATTAGTTAAATCACGTGATATTAAACATGTTTAAAGTATCCGTTTTGAAGTCAAACAGATTGCAGCGCAGGCGCACATGAAGTGGCTCCTTTATTAAGACCAGGAAATTCCTTTGAAGCGCCCGCCTATTCACAACAATCCAATGAAAATATTATGCTTGACGACGTCATTTACAGGTTTGCTCAACATTTTCAACAGTTAGCATTACAATTACCAAATAAGTAATTTTCTTTGACTTTGACCTCCGGATCTCGCTTATCGCTATCGCTTTAAGCTATAACGCTTTAGTTCTTAGGGTATCTTGTTTTGCCAAGAAAATATTACGTCTATATATTTTTGTAATTGATTATTGTCAGATTATACTATTGTTAGGAGTTCGATTACTGATAAGATAATATTTGCAGGTAGTTGTGGTTAATAGTGGGCTCGTTGCGTCATCGCTCGGATATAAAAGCGAGCCGGACGCCGCGATGATCAGTCTCCTTCGGAGTTTGGTACGATCCATATACTGTAATTGCGTTCTTAAGGTGGCGTAGTTATTATGCGAGAAGTGAGATTTAGTTAGTTAGGTCGACGTTAACTACAGATTAGGATTAACAGACGTTGCTAGATTTAAGAAAGCTCTAGTGAACGACACCGGCACTAGTCCACCAACGCTCACAAGTAATTTTTTTTATTCAATTTTCGCTTGGAGCAGGATTTGGCTGGTTCGCCAGGGTTCAGCCATTGCGATGAGCATTTCCGATTATTGTACAGGTTCCACTTTTCATCACAGGTAATGATTCGATTTAAAATCCCTTCATTATTGTGCCGGTTGAGTAATGTAACGCAGCAGTCGACGCGCGTTTGTCAGTTTGCTGCACTCAATGCATGAGGTACCCACATTTCAAGCTTTTTCACCTTCCCAATTTGCTTCAAGTGGATTAAAACAGTTTTATCACTAACACCGCAGCCTGCAGCTATCTCGGACGTGGTTTGCGATGGATCCGTTTCCACAATTCTGCATTATCAACTTTGGTCTCCGGCTGTTCACGGGGCTTGTTCTGCAGGTCGAAATTTCCAGAACGAAAACGTTGGAACCAAAAACGCACTGTGTTTTCTTTTGCGACACCGCCACCATACACATCAATAATCCTTCGAGCCGTTTCGGCAATACTGGTGCACACGATGAAACTCGTACTCGTAAGTAATGCGATATTTCAAGTTTTCCATTTTGTAAACTGAGTGACGCAAGGAGAAAACCGAAATAAAAAAACTTAGTTAAAAAAACCCAACTTCAAAAACGAAAAAACTAAAAAGTATAAAATAACTTATTTCTAAAGCTATATTTATTTTATTTATTAATATATATTATCTAAAACATCTTGAAGTCGGTGCAAAGTAAAACATAAAAATTACTATATTTTGAAAATTACTAAGTACCGACTTTAAGATGTTTTAGATAATATATATTAATAATAATAGCTTACTTTTTAGTTTTTGAAGTCGGTTTGTTTAAACGAAGTTTTATTTTTATTTTTTTGTTACTTTTTAGTGTCTAGCTATGTATGAGTAGACCTACGAAAGGTGCCGCGCTCCTTAAAAAATATAGGTCCCAAGAAACGGGAACAAAAAAATTTCGTAAAATGAAAACTACTGAGCCAAACTATGTTAAATTTTTAGTGGACCAAATGGCAACTATTCCGCATCAAACTAAACAAGAATCACGTAAATCGGATCATAACTCTCAGAGTAATCGGTGTACATATGGAACGGAATGGAAATTTTTTCATAAATAATGTTCATAAAATGAAAATTACTGGGTCAAACTATGTCAAATTTTTAGGGGACGAAATGGCAGTTATTTCGCGTCGAACAAAGAAAAATCATAAATCTCGGAGTAATCGGTGAACATACATAAAAAAACTTTAAAAAAAGATTCCGACGAATTGAGAACCTCCTCCTTTTTTTGAAGTCGGTTAAAAAGAGGGAAAACAAATGAATTACGGTTTTCAAAACACAAAAGTATAAGTAAAGAGCTGTACATATAAATTTGAAATTGGAATTTCTAACCAAAGAGGAGATATTTGAGTTCAAAGTGGCCAGTACGACAAAACGCCATCTTCATATGTAAGGACCTAATAAATGCGGTTATAGCGAGAACCCTTCATTATTTTCTGATAATAGCGATAGCTACCCACGTTGGGCTCTTATGATTGTGAAGAGTGATAAAATATTATCTATATATTTATACTTTGAGGAACTACAATGAAGAAAATTCATCACCATCATTATTCTAGCAGTAGATCCCGGTTGCGTTCGGATCAGCCGCTTCTTTGTCCGGAATCTCGTTTCGTACTTTTGCTTTTCCACTTTGCAATCTTAGGCATTTCTTATTATTAGTCCATTTGCACGTATTCTTCACAAAATTAAGCCAGCCCCTACCATATCAATTAATAAACTCTAAAACTTTTCAATCTGAAAGTGGGTGCCTATCTCGGACAATTTAATAGTATGGCCAACCAGAAGGATAACGTTACCACCCTTCTGGACACATTAATCATAAAAAATGATGATCTACGCTTACGTCTTATACTTATAGTCTCAACAAGTTATAGATAGAATACTTTATAACTAATAGATACTAATAAATTATGTTGTAAATTTAGGTTAACTGTTATCAATTTCATTAGTGTATATAATTTATGTATATTTTATAGTACTATAATTAGATTAGATTAGATAACACTTTATTGCTCACCAAAATAAAGAATTGCAAAAATAAAATGCATAATTACAATACTTCTTGGCAAAACAACAGGCAGCCTTATGGCTAAAAGCGAACTCTTCCAGGCAACCTAGCTTAAAAGAAATTCTTAACTAATCTGGCGATATATGTGGAGCAGAAAAAATAGTAATGTATAATTTAAATATACACACTTACACTAATTTATAACGATACATAAATTCAGACACATTTATAGTATATCAATATATACGTATGAAATGATCTAAATAATAGTACATTATGGTACTAGTGTGTAACATTGGTGATTACCGCCGAGGCGCCATTGAGACTCGAGCCGTAGGCGAGGGTCTTAAGAGAGCCGAGGACGGTAATCATCAATACACACGTGTATCATACGACGTTTTTCAACACACTTGTGAATAAAATAACAACAAAAACTCATTTTATTTAGTAGATAAAAAAAAGTTATATATGAGTGAAAGTTTTATTTATTAAACACGTACGAGTTAAAATTATCTATTTAAATAAAAAGTTGCATGAAATGAGCAAACAATAGGAACATTAATTTATTTGTTCTATAGAACACGATCTTTTTTTTTTGAATAAAAACTTTTTTAAAAACAAAGCAACTCAACCAATAAAATATAAAAAAAATCTATAACTCACTAGTGAGTTATAATGTTTTTTACTCACAGTTTGATAATGGGTGTCATTCTGTGCCTAATTGCGGTGACCATAGAGCCACTTTATGAGCAAGTGTGTTGAAAATATATTTATTAAATTTATGTATGTCAAGAATTTTATATTACCATATATTATAATAGATAAATAAGGAAATGTTTATTATATTAGACATGTCTATTTAAAGACAGATAATATTTTCTTAAGTTTTCGCGACTTGTATATATACATAATAAAACCACGTTATAACAATATTAATAATATACTCGTTGACACTTGATATCTTCGTCTTTCCTAATCACGACCACTGAAAAGTGGCCGAAACGTCGGAATAACAAAAATCAAATAAATTACCACGCTTAAGACCGTAAAAACGTAGTTTTATTATAAAGACAGATAGTAATTTCTAAGTGAGTTCCGAAAAGTAGGTAATGTTTTGGCCTCTCTGACAGTAAGAAGCAACGCTTTCGAGAGTTTGACGGCCTGCACTGTAAGAGTTATCATAAAAGGATGAAGTGTGTGCAGGTGTCGGGATATGTATCTGTAAAAGTTAATTAAAATGATTTGATTAGTATCCATTTGTTTCAATTCCTTTCTAATAGGTAGTATGTATGATATAATACCGACGATTGGCAACCGCTGGCGCGTGAAACGGGTTATACAGGCGTCGGCGTTCGCACAGATATAGACTGTCGGTGATCGGCTATAATTTTTGTGTTCTCATGCGAATGCCACAATGAGTGAAACGGCTTCATCCGTCCGCATTTCACCGTTTCAGCCACGTGTTTTACGAGTTAGCGGTAGTAAAATGACAATAGAAATAGGTCATGTTTCTATCATATGTATTTTGGGGTTAAGTTTTGTGACTTTAAAAAACATTACTTTGATCTTAGTCTTCGATAATTAAAGGCGTGAATATAAATTTCGTTTTGTTGTACGTTAACACTAATAAAGGTGCAACTTTAAACTAATAACCACTAATACATTTCACGTGGCTTTTGTCAGATAAATTTGATATCCATATCCTAACATAGCTGACTCTTTATCCTGAAAAATGATATAACTTTTCAGGATAAAGAGTATCCTATGTGATGTAATACTTGCAACAATGAAGAAGGGTTTATGATAATAAAAGAACAGCAACTGGTTACAATACTTATAATCAGAGAACCACGGTTTAAGAACATTTCATCTACTGACAACACATTCTAAAAACATTTTTAGAATACCTTGCCATCCCTCCAACAATTTTACAATATAAGAAACTTAACAAATTGGGACAACCGATAGCGGATTGAAGTCATTGATAAACTATTTTAATTAAATGGGCTATGAATGACAATTTGAAATTGAAATGAAATTTTAGATAATATTTTATATAAGATATTATATAAAATATTATATATAAAGATTTAGATGTAATAAAATAAATCAAACACAGAAAAAATAAATCTTTCGCGTCTGCCAACGTGAAAATAAAATGTAGTGAATAGTGTCTATATACAATTGAGATTTTGAATTGTAATCTACACAATTATCATATCATATTATGGAAAAATATTGTTACATAAAGTTATGGTAAATTATAGATAACTATTCTCTAAAACTGCTAATACTATACTACTAATAACAGAATAAATAAAAATATAACCTTATTCAATTAAGGAAATGCCGAAATCGGTATACTTTAACCGGTCTCACTTTTAGAGTCTGAGACTGTCTTTATATTAATGGTCTAAGATAAAAGAATCCATCATAATATTTAGGAGCTTAGGCTCTTGTCGATGCATCCTCCAATTCTCTCTAATCTCGTGTCACTTTTTTACTTCTTCGCACGACTATACATATTGCATGATAGTCGATGCACCTCTGGGAGCATAACCAAGGTACAAATAAACACAATAAATACCCAAAAAAGTCACTTTCACATTTATCTTGTCTAAAAAGATTGTATAATTTGGCAGTGGTACCTCAGAAGTCAAAATTAAAAAAATAATCTTTCTTTTTCGTTCCGATGCTCTGTTTTCCTTCATAAAATCAAATACCGTCCACTATATAATATGTAGTTACGAAATAGATATTTACCATGTCTTTAAATAAAACCATACAACAAAGCATTGTCTCGATTCTCTACATATATTACATAGGTGTACATACTTGTTTATTGGAATGCATGATATGTAGAATGAGTTCAACGGATAGTAAACAGAAGTAAAACTATAAATACCAGTCATAAAATATTTGATTACATTTTTTGTGTATATGATACTCTTGATCCATCAATAAGATGTCATTTTATAGACAGTAAATGTAAAATGTTTACGACATTTGTGATGTTTCGTAAACACTTGTGATGTTTCGGGCATCACTAACTATTAATATTTTCTTAAGTTTTCGTGACCAATACACATAGTAAAACTACGCTTTAATGGTTTTCGCGCGGTAATTTATTTGACCTTTATTATTCCGAAGTTTCGGCCACTTTTCAGTAGCAGTGATCATTGAAGATAAAGATCGATGTCCATGAGTATTGTTAAAGTTTAATTTAGCCTACCGCCAACCTGTTCTTTTTAATTATGTAGTTTTAATTTTGTTTATGGTTATTATTTACTTTATGAGAGCCTAATCTAATTTACCTAATAAAGGTCATATAAAGTACTGCGCTTAAAACCGTTAAAACGTAGTTTTATTATCACTAAATATTTTCAGGCATTGGATTTTATACGAACATGTTTTGAACAGCCGAAGCAACAGTATCAACACAAAAATGTATTAATAAATAGTAACTTTACACCATTTTAGGCTACACGTCACTATTGTTTTAAGTATGAAACTTAAAACAATAGTGACGTTTAGCCTCTTTCCTTGCCTTCTTAAATAATTATAAGGAAAAATATAGTGTCGCTGTCTCTTAAAAACCAACAACAGTAATATTAACAATCTTTAACATTAAGATTAACCCCACTATTATAATAATAACAGAATATAGAATGCACTTGTTTTCCCAATTTTATCTATCTAATCGATTAGATTCCAATAAAATTGGAGGTGACATATGCATCTAGTAGATAGACTTTATGTATATACATATATGTACATAGACTTTATGTACATACATACATGTACATAGATAGGCGAATGGATTTCAAAGGTTCGTTCTTTGCCATTTATTACGCAACCCTGCAAATAACAACAGACAAAATAAGTTACATGAAGTCATTGGGCTCTCCTCTTTACTTTTGTTTCCTCTACGCTTTATTTATCTGTAATAATTTTAAAAACAACTGGAATAGACTATACAAATGACACAGAACACGATTCAATTTTTTTAGATTTCTTGTCTGTTTGTTTGGAATTCGTGTATAAACTACTAAGTTGATTTCAATGTGTTTTTCGTTGATCAACAGCCAATTTTTAGACTTAAAATCTGCGCTACTTTTTATTCTGGGAATGTTTCTGGTAATGATTTGAAATCTCGAGATTGAAAAAAATATCGAATTCCAAGGTGATTTTTTCTCAGATCGATAACAAATTTTATGTAATAAAATGTGCGACATTTTTTATCCCGGGAATGCCACGGAAACTTTTCAGGGAGCGGTCTGAAGTTGTTCGGGTGCCTAAAACGTAGCTTATTGCGACACAATTTCCACTACAACGATAGCTTACATTCTTTTTTAAATACTGCAATAATTTGTGTTCGAAGAATCCCGCTGGAATTTCAATTCAAGCGTGGACGAAGTCGCGGGTAAGTGTTCCAATAATCCCATTTCATTATAGCAAAGATTCAAAAGATTCTAGTAATGATATCACAAACGTTTGTAATACTTGCAACAATTCAGAAGGGTTTATGGTAGTAAAAGAACAGCAACTGGTCAGAATACTTTATAATCAGAGAACCTTACGGTTTTAACGATATATTTATTACACACTGACTTTTTACACTCTACAAGCATTTTAGAACACCTCGCCATTCCTCCAACAATTTACAGTTAAATCAAACTTAGCAAATTGGCAAAACCGATAGCGGATTGAAGTCATTGATAAACTATTTTAATTAAAGGGTTATGCATGACAAGAATTTAGTACAATATTGTTTAGAAATTTTATACAAGATATTATATAAAGTATTACATGTAATAAAATAAACCGAACACAGCACAAATCTATCGCGTCTGCCAACATCAAAATAACCTGTAGTGAATACCGTCTATATAAAATTGAGAGACCCTGAATTATAATCTACACAATTACCACATCATACTATTGTTATATAAAATGGAGGTAAATTATGGAGAACTACTCTATACAGAACAGGCGCTAATCACAGAATAAATAAAAATATAACATTATTATTCAAAATGGCCGATCGTATCGTTTAGAAATAAGAGGGTACATAACAAAATCAATTATTAACTTTAAAAAGAAACATGACAAGAACAACTATGCTACTCAATAACTTTAACACGTTATAAAGAAACCTTGACCGAAGCATTCTTGTCTAAAACTATTTCTGAATTGTTATGATTTATATGCACTACTTCATCTCTCATCAATGTGCAGTATATTTTAGGGCCGATTGCAACGTTTTATGAATTGCATCGTACCATTTGGCAACTAGTCTGTTGTTTAACAACACTTTGTAATTGTTTTGTCCGTAATGAACACATTCCAATAAAGACTGGACTCACCTTGAGGGTGGATGAGTTGGAGACGCGCCATCAAATCAACTTTAAGTCCTTCGGCGAATGATTCCCAAATTTAGACCCAATGACCTTTACAAAGAACATATTCTAGAGGTTAATCTTTTTTTATGTAGTATGTTGACTACGTTAATGTTGCCGTTTGAACTTTTGGAGGCTAGATGAATATGGCTTTACTAGAAATATCCTCTTCTTACAAGCTTTTTAGAAGCTTTTATTTAATTTGCAATGGATGTAACTATGTATGTATGTAAGTTCGGGTAGAATCTTGCAAGTTTAATTTGACCAACTTCCCCGTTTCTGATTAAGCTGAAATTTTGCAAGCATATTTATATTGCGTGACATTGCAAAAATATGGTACCATGGAGCTGATTTGATGGAGTCGGAAGGTGGCCATAGGAACTCCTGTACTAAACAAGATAGACCCGTCGTGTTTGGGTTCGTTTCACTTGTCTTGGCTAGCACTCTGCGGCTACATGATAAAAAGCTTATTTCTTCTTCGTTTTAAAATGGCTTTGTGCAAATATTTGTGAGTTTTCAAGGTTGCGTTCGAATCACAACTAACTCGAAATCAAGTGGCCAGTATTATAATATATAAATAAATAAGTATTTATTCCACAACAATACTGTTGCAACCCTAAATGTTATATCTGATTAATTGTATCGAGTGTATTTTCGGCGGAGACTTAAGGAATAATACAGTTATATTTTCAAATATTGGCCTGGCATTCCGCACATAAAGAAGGGTTCCGTAAACATGCCAAACGCTTCCTGTTTTTAATGTTTGAATACGGAACCGTAAAAAAGCATTTAATCCTCAAAAACTACTCAACGAATATTGTTCGAAACAATTTGCCCTGAAAGCTCTACTCGTCTATATATCAAAAGTGCATGCAAATTGTAGGTTTCCTAATTACTTTTAATCAATAATTTTTGTAACTTCAATTGGAGGTGTTACTTTACTATTAAGGAACTTACAAGACACACTATACTTGGTTACGGGTATATTTTTTTACCACACGATCTTGAGGTAATTAGGCACTATATTCTTCTCAAATTCATTAACATCAGTTCAGCAGTTTAGTGAAACAGTCCTATTTACTCTAATATTAGTATGGATTATATTTGCTAATGCAATACCCATTTCAAACATTTAAATAAGATAACGTCTCAGTGACTAATTATCACTTTCAATTCTCATAACATAAATTCTAACATTAATTTTATTACATCCTAGGTAATTCATCTAGATTCACAAACTTGTTAATTTCGTCCGTTGAAGCGTAACTGAGTAATTAATGGCTTCTAAACATCCCATCGAACTCCTAATTGGATGTTCGAGCCAAAAGTGCATACTGCAGTTTATGCTCCGAATTCTCCACTTGAATTTACAAGCGTAAGATTTTTGGCAATATATTTCGCTATGTATACATAGGTGCAAAAGTATGAAACCGGAATTTATCTATAGATGGTGCCACCCAGTGCCGTAAATAGCCTTTTATGCGCCCTATGCAAGCTTCTATAACGGCGCCCTTTTTTTTTTAGATATTATAGGTACACTAGCTAGAGCAATGCTATGTATAGGCCTACTTTATTTCATTCAGGGTGATAAAATAACACACAAAGACCTTAGTATTGGTGGACCATTTATCTAATATTTTGGAAGAAAAATCTAGTTTTTTTAAGAACTAGAACACAAATACGCTCGTGCGCTGCCAAAAAAATGAGCGCGATGTTTTGTCTAATTTAACAGACTTTTTGATGATACTGGCATGTAGGTACATGCATGTGTTGGAATCGAGCACTAGGGGCGTAGCGGGAAATTATCAGGAACAAACCGAAAAAATAATAGTCCTGCCTTGTCTGGCCATTCTTGCGCCCCCCAGAGTTCTACGCCCTAGGCCTGGGCACCGGTGGCACCGCCCTCTTTACGACATTGGTGCCAGCCATGAGTCTAGGGACCGTTAAACCGCTATCATCTCCCTCTCCCCTCACAGTTTACGAAGATTTTCAACACACAACTACTCAAGTTTCACACAATTTCCACTAACCGTAATTACAGATAACAAAGATGTCAATGTGTCTTCCGTGGTCATGGCTACTGAAAAGTCACCGAAACGGCGGAGTAAAAATAAAATGTCACGCTTAAAATCGTTAAAGCGTAGTTTTAATTAATATAAAATAGTTTTGAATATTTTATATGGTTGGGCTTAATCTGCGATTGTGTTACTGCGATTTCATAATCGCAGTAACATAGGCCGTTTCTCGCAGATATGGCGATGGGTTTAATGCCTTATTTGAGATGCGACATTGTCAATGACATTAAATATTGACAAATAACGTATGTATTTATATATATTATAGTCAAAGGTCGATATACAGTCTCTTCCCGGAATGACCGGTTTATCCTAGGTCTGACCAAGGCCTTTCGAGAAAACCCGAAATAAATTCCAATTTCGCCCTTTGACTAAATTATAAGTATTTTTAGTCAAACTTTTTTTCCAAACGTCGAACGTAGAATATTCTGTTTCGGGTTTGCTTAAGGTAGACTCGGACAAACGTCTATTCGTACCGCACTTTTTACATGTTTAAACAGGTTTATATATGCTAGCCTAACTCTTTACGGTATTCCGATAAATTCATTTGTTACTCCATATTTGTACATTGAGTGACGCGGGTGTGTAAGCTTAAAGATGAGTGAACCAAACAGTCTTGAGACTGAAAATATGGATAAAGAAGCTTTAATAGCGAAGTTTATACAGAAAATTACTATTTTGAATAAGGTAAGTGTTAATTTCATATTAGAAATAAACAGAAAAATGAGGCGATTATCTGTGAGGTAGATGCTGCTAAAGTAGCTATAAAGAAAACGACCTTGTGTGTTTTAGAGACGAATAAAAATTGATTAAGCCATTACTCGATACAAAAAATATATAATACTTCGTTACAGATGACAGTTATTCGATATCATTGAAACTGCTCATCAAGAATGTGGCCATGGCGGTAGAGATCTCACAATTAAAGCCTTAAACAAAATATGCAAATATCATAAAAGAGTGCGTAAACTATTATTTAGATTTATGCCAAAAGTGTCACAAGAAAAAAGTCAGCCTAAAAAATTCTACGTCCCCTACATACAAAAACATCACAGGAAGTAGCTTACATTCTTCTTGATATTTTCTGTACGTGGGTGCGCCTTCTGTACTTCAATCTCACAATGGAGGAGTATTCGCCAACCGTGTTGTAGAGGAGTTGAAAGTTATGTGGCCCGAATAGTACATAAGCATTGAGCGTGCCAATCAAGATGTACAGAAAATTTTGTTTGCCTGGATGGACGATAATAAAACTAATTGTTGGAGTGAAGGCCTCCGATTCTATCAAATTCAAAAAATTGCGCATACCATCATGGCATAAAACAGTCACAGTTTGAAGTGATGTTTGGTGAGTATAATGTCAAAATAAAAAATATAAGAAATTGTCGTAAAAACTAGCATTGTACATAAAGTACTATAAATTTAACATTTTATGATTCGCTTTTTTTTCTAGGACGAACAGCTCATGTCGCAATTCAAACATTGCCAGATTTGATCAAAAAAGTTCTTGAGATAGAGGAAGAGTTAGAAAATGCTATTAATTTGTACGATAGGAAGGAAAATGATACTGATGATACTAGTATGTAGCAACTTTTTCATCAAGTACTGGAATTTTCGATTTAATTATTTATTTAATGTTTCTACATAACTTTGTACAGACTAAAGCAATTATTTAACTATACGCAGTGGACTGTGTACCTGCTTTGCCCCTAGCTTTACCTAGAACCTTTAATAAACATAATTTGAAAATAATCTGTTTATCTAAACATTGAATTTAGTAGTGCTATCATAGGTATGTATTTCATGTACCTATTTTAACTTGTATTTTTTAATTACATATTATTCTTGTTTAACTAAGTACCTATATGAATTTTATTTTAGCCCAAAAAAATTGGCCGTCGTCGTCAACAAAGAAAGAAGACACTTTAACCGGAGAAAAAGCTAAAGATAACTACATTGAAAAAGTCCCGGGACCGTTGTCAGTTACAGAGGAAGAAAATTCTTCAACAGTTGAGACTTCTTCTTTAAATGAGTTTTGTTGTATTTGCCAAAAAAAGAGTTCAGACGCACATACGTGCTTAGTTTCTAAATAGATCGTGCATGTTGTGTGCGCTGACAGCATACTTAATACAGACGTCGAAGGCTTCGGAAGTCAAGTTACATGCATATATTGTGCACAGACAGAAAATAAAGCTCAGGCTAATATTATGAAACAATTAACTGAATGAAAATTTCCGCTAATCGCCATTGGAAATACTGTAACTATACCTATTCCCAGCTTCAATAGAGCCAAAGGAGATGCTCGAAATATTTTGAGTATCATTCAAGATAAAACAGTTAATGGTTTATACAGAGCAAGGACCAAACACCTAATAATAAACACACTTTTTCTAAGAATCAGATACAAGAATGCAAAGAAAATTTTCTTAATTTCGAAGATGTGCCCGACATTCAGCTGTCTCTAAGAGAAATCAGTTCAAAAATTTTAAGTTTGGTGGTCAACTCTTTCTAAAATGCCACTGTATTAAAAAATGCTCTTCGAAATTATATAAATGTAAAAGATCAAACGTATTGTGTAATTCAAAATGCTATAACGCCACACCTCATCAAAATAAAGATTAATGTTTTTTCAAAATTAGTCATCAATCCTAATTTAAAATAAAAAAAAATATTGCTTTTTCGGATTTGTCAATTGATTGTTATAATATTGAAACAATAAACATTAAAATTAAAAAATATTTTATTATACCTAATCTTACAAACTAACACATTCCAATACCTAATTGAGGTCTGATTGGTCAAACCCCGATTTCATGAAATTGAGTTTCGGCGTGTGACTGTATAAATTAGCCTCTTCTAGGTTTGACAAAAATTCTTTAGTCAAAGGCAGTAAACGTCATTTATTTGGACTTTGACTAAGACTTTATGTCAGACCTGAGTTTGACTAGTCAAAGCTAGGAGCGCCAGAGCTTCGATGTTTGACTATAACATATACTTATACACTAATGAGGTTATTCGTTAGCGGCGTTATTTTTTAACGTTAATAAGACGCATTCGGGCAGTCTAAATCTTTAAAATTATCGCAGATGAAGGCGCACCATCATGATGAGACGCAAGCAGTATCTGCATCTCTATTTGTTGCATATGGAAATAGATAGTGCTATTATATTCGAGTTTCAATATATTGTTACGAGTTGCGAGACTCGAATTAAAATACCGTTGGAATTATAATAGAGTTTATTAGAACTATAGAAACACGTATAACACAGGTAAAAATATAACCGAACACAACTAGTCCAAACGTAATGCAGAAGGTCGTAATTCAATAAAAAGCGCAAAGTTCGTCACTATGGTTCCCGATTGTGGTACACACTGTGGTTTCACTTCGTCCGTGGTTCTCGCTCGACTGCCTACCCCATCCATCAGATCATTGTTTTATACTGCACAAATGCAATATGTCCACCCGGCAACGTGGACCGAATTTCCAAGAATCAGCTTTTACTTTGAAATCCGTAACACCTGGGTAATGATTAGAATACTACAGTAGGCCGTATGCCAATAAGTAAACAAAAGAAGACGATCATAAAATATTTTAATTTCAATGTTATTAGTTCAAATGCCGACGGATAATAAATGTGCTTTGTTTCAGATATGCAGGTGGATTTTGTTTTTATCGGAACCTGAGTTGTAACAATATTATATGCAGTGCAAAGGACCAAGGGCTGATTTACTACTGTTATATATGTCGCGAAAATATGATCAATTTGGCAAGGAAACAAAATTCCCTACGAAGTTAAATGAGTCCACGGTACAATACGGATTAATAAATTAAAAGAGCTATGTGGACGACGATCTGTTTATACATCTCTGAAATATAGTACTGTGAAATATTTTATTTTCCGTCGTACTTCTAAGACGTGTGAGAGTATTCATTTTTATTCCTGTCCGCAGATTTTCTATAATGTAGTTGTTTTATTTGCTTTAAAAAAGATACTCGTACTCCCTTAATTTAAAATACTTAGTTGGAATATACTAGAATAGAAAACACTTTATTGTTCACCAAAATAAGCATCTACAAAATTAGAATAATTTTACGCCAAAACAAAAAGCGGATTTATTGCTTAAAACTAACTCTTCCAGGCAAAATGACTTAGAAGAGACATTTAACAACTTATAATTAGTCATATTCCTAGAGTACAGCAGATAACTGACGGTCCACATGATGGTAAGTGACCCTCGTCTGTAGATATTTGCAACAACAAAGAAGCTACCAATGTGCTGCTGTCTTGAAAGTGGGACTGGAACCCAAGCACTAATGCTGGAATACAACGATGTGTAAGTCATATTATAATGACTTGGTTTGAAGGTATAATATTCATTTATGAAGCCTGAATGTATATATATTGGGCATGGGCATGAGTATGAAATAATTCAATTGTGTATCGGACTACGCACATATAAGGGTTCCATGTGAGATGATGCTTTTAATGGAAAATATTCTATATCTCATATAATATATTCAATGGATCTTATTTAAACCAATTTTAATTTAAAGTATTTTTAAGGTCTACAACAGATTTAAAAAACATAGTTCAATAGTGAAAGAGTGTGACATTACTTCACAGCATCGGAAGTGAATACTTTACCATAAATTAACTTAAATAAAATCGGTAATAAGTAAAATCGTCATATTTTTTTAATATCTTAAAAAAAATCTATTCTTAGTGATGCGGCGATGCCACCTGTCTATCGCAGCTGTACAGTATTAGTTAGCGACATGTTGATTACATGTTAGACCCAGAGTGAGATACGGAGAAAAATGTGCAAAAAAAGGACGGATGAGCATGACGATTTTATACTGGTTCTGTTACTGACAAAATACCTACGGAATCCTAGAAGTGATTTTTGAGATAGTGTGATTTAAATTTATCACGACGATTCCTTTGTGCCGAAGAAATATGATTGACAAGAATTTACGTATAGCCCGCGCAAAGAAAATGCATGCACGCCGCTCGACTTTAACGACACGGCATAAACTTTTATTTATGTGAATGTTGGACATGCAAAATAAATAATTATAACTAACAATAAAAATAATAATTTTGATTTAATTCGACACGAGGAATCTCGTAAATTTTTGACACGTGTAAACAATTTACTACATTATATTTGCACAAATCGAAAGAATGAGTATTGGATATGGTTCTAACGTAACACATTGAATAAAACTTTGCAATCGACTGTAAAAGTATTTTCTATTTGTATTCTAGCTGTTGTCACAGTGGTGACTGATGGTTTTTAAATTTTCCACGATGAAAATAGGGAAAGCGTAACATCGTTGTAAAATGCTTGGAACATCTCCAAAATAATGATAGAAAACCACGAACTAGCAATAATATATTATTTGTGTTGAGTTTTATTTGCTTTGTTTTTTTTAAAGATCAATGACAGTAGCTTCAACGTTACCATGAAGATTGCTATATGTGAACACGAGTATACGGAATCAATTTTAAATAGAAATATTGAAGTAAATATATTTAAACATTTTTGCTTTATGTCAGAGCCTTCTCGAGTATTGTATTATCTGCTGCAGAGGTGTGGCTAAAAGTCACTTGATCTTAATAGAAAGGGCTCAGCTGGGCTTCCGTATCGGTTTGCAACAAAATATCTCTGTATAAACTGGGATTTAAGTAAGTGTACGTACACACACACACACACACACATGCATGTATTCTGATATCTATATATATAAAAGAAAGTCGTGTTATTTACACTATTTATAACTCAAGAACGGCTGTACCGATTTAGCTAAAAATTGGTGGGGAGGTAGCTTAGAACCAGGAGACGGACATAGGATACTTTTTGTCCCGTTGGAACCGGTAGGTGGCGCTGAGATCGGGTTCTAGAATCCTCATAATCACCTGGAGTAATTTTGGTGATTTTGTTTTTGTGTGTTTGAGTGGGTTCCCGGATGGTTTAGATTTGCAATTAAAACAGGTAGGTAGGTGGCGCTGGGATCGGGTCCTAGATTTTTATTTTATCAGAGCAGGACAACGTCTGCCGGGGCCGCTAGTTACCTTATAATTAGTATGTAATTAGTTTTTTGCCATGAAGTGGTGACCTGTAATACAGATCTGCACAGATCTACAATAGGCACCAGTGTCACAGAACAGGCCTTATATTATTTGTAAATTGTTGGGTGAGAAAATAAATAAAGTTTCTATTTGTATAATTCAACAATTACATAAAACATATACATACATATACATCTTCATATATGTGATGCCATATTTTCGTGGTTTCTATGAAGTAAACACAATTTGTAATCTATCGACTTTATTTAATTTATATTTCTAACATATAATTAAAGTAACAATTTTTATCTTAATACTACGATATAACACTTAAATTAATATTTTCTTCAGCAAGATCAAACGTCTTGTTTACTTTGAACGGGTGTTTCTTTTTAGAGGCCTAAGGCTTGAGCAAATTATCATGAAATTAGTTCCTTACGTATTTTGGATAACGAGAGAATACATAGAATGCCTTTTGTACAATGAAAACGGGATAGATTTTTTGAGATATAAAAAGGTAGACAAAGAAACCGATTATCCTGGAACTTGGTATAAATGTCTCGAAATAAAATGCATTTTATGTTCATCCCGAACATAAAATGCATTTTATTCTGAAAATTGAAATAGTCTTCATATGAAACAGGTCCGAAATTTACTCAACTGGAAAACATTTAATTTTACTCATGTATTTCAACATTTAATCTGCTAATGCAATATACTAATGGGTAAATTAGTATTAGTACAATATATCATCATCTTCTTCCACTTTTGTTTTGTTCTCTTTTGGGTTTATTATTTTTTTAACTGAGTTTGTTATTTCATTATTTTCTATATTATCAGCAGGAATACTTATAGTTGGTAATAAATTTTCATCATTGCCTTCTGAATCTTTTGAGAAGCTATTTACTGGCCTTTTATCATACTGATCTTTTTTGGCATTGTAGTCAAACTTTTCGTAGTCCCTTTTAGAAAAGTCATATTTTCTTCCATATTGGCTATTCGGTTTATAATTAAAAGATTTTGATTCTCTTTCCTTTTTCTTTGTTTCATAATCAAAGCCTACAATCGCACTTAACAACCCCATTTTAGGATTAACATTTATTGTAGAGCCGGTTTTCTGCATGTTTTCAGGATTATCCATAGCCGTATTCATCCATCCATCAGATATTGGTTTTTCGTTTCCAGCTTCATCTAAAATTTTACTCTTATCTTGAACTGTTTCTAGCTTATCTTTGTTAAAAGGTTGTTTATTATTTGATTTCATAGAAAAATTAGCTTTGTTCGTATTGTACTTTAATGATGCTTGCTTTTGATTTTTCTTTATAGAATAATCAGCCCCTGTCTTAGAAGATCCTAGTAAATAACTATGATCGACCTTTGGAGTAGTTTCTTTTGTACCCTCATTGTTCTCTGTAGAATCAAGTTCTCGATAAATTACTCCATTATTTAGGCCCTGAAAATCATTTGTTCCCTTACTACCATACTGCCCTTTTTTAGATGCATAGTCAAAAGATTCTTTTTCATAGGTATTTGTACCATACCATTTTTTCGTCACTCCACTTCCACCATAATTTTCTACCTTACTATCACCTTTATGTGTTAGAATAACATCTTTTAACATTGCGTTTGGTAAGCCAAGAAGTACTTTATTGTCTATGATCAGATCTAGTGGATATCCTGGTGACATTATGGCAGAATTAAAAGTGACGTCTGTTTGAGAGCGCATAACGCCATAATTAGATTTAACAAATGGTGCTATGAAAACAAAGACTTGTAACGGTAAACCTGTAAACGTTCCTTTAGGCAAAATAAGTCGATCTGGGTATCCAAATTGAGAATTGACAGGTGAAAGTGGCAATGAGTCTAATCCAAACTCTGCGTACTGTACTCTTTTTTGAATAGTGTGTAGAGACATAAAATCTTTGGCAAACTGTTTCATGTCATCAGATGCTCTAGTTATAATATTTGCTCCAATTTTAAATTTGTATTCAAATACATCGAGAAGCACAAAACTATTCTTCTTCATAGTTAGTTCACCGGGTAGAACCTTAGGTCCTAAATAAATTTTAATCAGACCTTTACTTGAAACAAGGGATGAAACATTCACTTTAATACTGAACGGTTTATGGTTCAATCTAGGTTGACCTATTTTAACTTGGAACGTAGTGTTGTCGCCTGATATTTTTAGCGCGTCACTTACATCGAACTCATAATAATCAAACATAGTCATCATCTTTTTAATGTCAATATTTACGATTTCAACTCCGGGGAAAAATAATTCATCACGAGAATACGGAGGTAGTGTTTGGAGTGCATTATTAACCATTTCAACAATTTTTTTATTTATTATCCAGAACATTGGGTCTCTTAGTGAAGTCATATAATGCTCCAAAACAGATGGGTACCTGAAATAGTTTTACAATCCATACATTAGGAAAAAATATGCTCTACCATTTTCATTTTCCTATCGGGTATTCCACTCCTTAGTTAAAAAATTTGACTTAAACATACTTTATATGATTTCTACAGCTGATGTAACATCACCAATAATAATGACTTTTTATTAAAAGTTGTGAAATAACATCGTTATAATTTTCAAGACCTGCCTAACGATAACCCTCACGCTTACATACATTTTATTTTGTCTCTATTACTTAATTTATATTTACTCCGTTCGAGATTTCAGTACACTATTCTAAACTAGAATATAAAAGACACCTTCTGTCCAAATTTTATCTATATGTATGTATATTGTTTTCGAAAATATATGTCTACAGTGTACATAGACAGACGAACAGACGAATTGGCATAACGTTTTTATATTGGTTTAGCTTTTCCTAATTAGCTACGGAACCGTAACAAAATATTATGTGTAATTATTTTTGATTTATGTTAAATTACCCGTTATCAGTTTGATCTTTGCCAAGGAGTCGACGTGCCAAATTCTCGTAACTCCTGTCACCTGTGACTAAGATTTCCATAATATGATTCAGTACTTGTGTTTTATTATATCCTGCGTCTCTCTGTAAATATTTTATCTATATCAATTATTTTTATCTACAATAATATAAAAATTACAATAAGAATTATTTGGAATTTGTTCAATTTATAACTCACCATGTGATTTACAACTTCTCCGATGTTATTTTCAATTGTATGTAACAATGCAATATCTTCATTATTTGGCAACTGTAATGTACCTGTTCTATGAATAAATTCATTTCCGTTTGCATAGATTAACATTGGATCATATGGAACATCAAATGAGGAATTCCAATCGACGCTGTTTAATTCAGGTAGTCCATTAGAATATCTCTCTAAATCATAACGTGCCATAAATTGTTTCATCATTTGATACATGTTTTCGCCGTATCTACCATTAATATCTGAATTAAACCAAGGCGCTTCTTTGAGTTTTCTTAAGAAATAATAAGAATTTAACCCGACATCTTCGCGGAAGTAAGCTAACTTCGACTCGTCATCGTTATCATAGAAAATGGCTGTATAGTTTGCGTCTAAAGTGTAAGTATTACCATCTTCATGAATACCTTCTGAAGGAATAATATCCTCATTTGCAAGAAGTTTTGAAGCTTGGAAGATGACGTCTTTCTGTATAAAATAATGTGGTATCACTTCATAAGGAGCTGGTACAGACAATTTGTCAGTGTCTCTTCTATTTTGTATGGCTAAATAGACAGCGTTCACAAACAACCCACAATTCAAATTCTGTCGTGCCCACGCCGCCACTTTATAGAATGTATCGAAATTTTTGGCATAGTACATGGCGTCGTAGACAGTTTTAAGCTCGTTCATATGTTCAGGATTATATTCAGTGAAAATTTCACCTTTTGGCAAGAAACCTTTCTCTGATCTTAGCTTTTGAAGATTTGTAATTGCATCGGGCTTCTGAAAATGATATTAAATTATCATTTTTTTATCATAATAGTACATCAGGAATGCACATTCTGATAATTTCTATTTTAATATATGGAATCCAGTACATACCGAATAGTCTCCATCTGTTGCGTCGAAACTGAAATCTAGCGCCAGTCTTTTGACAACTGGATCGATACTGTCCTCGCATATATTCTCGAACAGAGGGAGGACTAGTTTTTGTAAATGCACCCATCCCACTGGAGCTAGAAAATATATATTATGTAAAATAAATATAATAAATGAGACAAGCGCGTGGCAGCCCACGCTCACAGAAAGGTCTCATAGAGATGACCAGCTGTTGCTCGCGGCTTCGCTTCGGATTAAAAATAGCCATAGTTCGAGTAAACTTTCTACACCTTCTTAACCACCTTAAGGCTTCAATTTTCAAAAACGCCAACATGTGCGTATATTTAATTCTAACCAGAAGCAAGTAATATTTAAAATTTCCTGCTTTTTATTTCAAAAATGACGAATTTTCATAAAAACTTTCATCCCCTTTTTTACCTTAGTTAAAATTAATTTTTTTTTAGTGCTTTACCTACAATGTAGAAAGAATCCGCATGCACATTTTGACGGTCTTAACCCGAGTAGATTGGACTGTGAGTTAATATATCAGTCAGTCTATCAGTAAGTTTATCCGTGCAGGAACGGAGAAAGAATACAATTTCCTGCGGCCCGGCGGCCTGTCGTAAGAGGCGACTAAACAACCCACAGCCAGGTGGTAGAGTATTTGCTCGACTGGATGGCGACCACCCCTGTTCTAGAGTATGCCGCCATAACAATCTTGTATTGTGTTCCGGCATTAGTGACCAGGTTCCAGTCTCCTTTAAGAGAGCAGCAGCGCATTTGTAGCACCTTTGGTGTTGCAAATGTCCATAGGCGATGGTAACCGCTTTCCACTAAGTGGGCCGTCTGCCTGTCTGCTGAACTCCTGCAATAAAAAAAAAGATCAATAGATAAACGTCGACTGTATCGTGTGGGGTATCTTCAGCCAGATTTTTTTTGTGATTGCTGGAGTACAGTAAAAAGGTAAATCTTGAAAAAACATAATAAAGTTTATTAGTGACTTTTAAGAAGCCATTAGGTAGTGAAATATTATATCTCCTAGTTTCAAAAACTATAACCCCGCCCGATAACTTTTGTACTAAGGCCGCAATCTGATTTGTCGGTGCAGCAGCGACGCGACACAAGCCACGTGAATGGGATAATGCTCATAGAAATATCAATAGACAAGCGCTCGGTAACGTTTGGGTACCGCGTAAATCAAGCATACCGATTTCGTACCGCTACTGCATCGATAAATCAGACAGCGGCCTATGAAGTAGAAAATCCAAGAAAAAGCCAAGACGGTGTGGTGTAGAGCTTAAAAAATACATTCAAATAAAATTATTTTAAACAATATCCGTTGAGTCATTTTAAGATAGAAGTATTTTCGGTTAAATCGTTTTTTTATGATTTCGTAACCAAATACCGAAAGTAGACCCCTTATTTGTCATCTACATTCTGATTATAATAATTGGCAGACAGACATACGCTTTCTATATCTATACAGATAAATAAAATTGAAATGTCTGTTTGTAATGTCAAACTTATTACTAAATGCATATGAACATATATACGGCACTTATATCGTCAAAAAAACATTTTTAAATTTTTTGTCTGTCTGACTGTTTGTTCTGGCTAATCTCTAAAACGGTTGGACAGATTTTGACGGGACTTTCACTAGCAGATAGCTGATGTTATAAGGAGTAACTTAGGTTACTGTTTTTTAGGGTTCTGCGAAAAGAAAATCCACGCGTACGAAGTCGCAATCACAGCTAGTCATACATACAACGAACCACTCTGGGGCCGACCCCTAGACCATAGTACATAACAGAAAGTTCGTTTACGTAATCGAACCCGAAGCCGCCATCTCTCCAAAACTAGTGGGACAGTAAAAATGACTTACATAGACAGACAAAGTGACATGACGGGCTTCTAAAAATAAAAACTCACTGAGATTTTCATAATTGCGCTCTGAAAGCGATTATGAATATTACTATTCTAATAAGCATATATAGTTATACATCGTATAAATATTATGAATAATATATTAATATTTGAGCTTCCGCGTTGAACTATGCAAAGGTTCTTTTTTTATTGCATGAGTTTAGCAGACAGAAAGACGGCCCACCTGATGGAAAGCGATTACGTGTAACGTGTTGCCAACCTAGGATGGAATAGAAAGGATAGGGATCGGATGGAGGAATGATGAAGAAAGGCAAAAAGGTATAGGATATGGATGAGAAATGGGCCATCTATTTGCCAGTTTCCTCAGACAGGCAGTATAATAATATAGCCCATAAACGCCCCACTGTTGGGCTCGGGCGTCCCACTAAAAGAGGATGGACAGTATACCCGCCACGCTTGTCCAAGGCGGCTTGGCAGTTTTGACACATCGATTATCTCGATGTGCAGGTTGCATCACAATGTTTTCCTTCACCGTTGTTAGCACGTGATAATTGTAACAATATGCACATAAGGTCAGAAAAATGCCTAAGTGGTGCATGCGTTCCGGCCAGGATCGAACCCGCGCCTTTTAAGTTTAGGCCGCGTGCGCTAACCATTACGCTACCACGACTTTAGGAAGGACTTTCCTAAAGGCAGGCAGGCAATAAGAAAATTATTAGAATTCAAATATAGAGTAATCTTACCGATAGTATCCGGTTGCAAAGCAGGTTCTGTAGGCACTTTTATTAGATAACTTGAATTTTTAACAGCGAGTACTGTTAATATTAGAAGAATTGTTAACGTATTCATTTTGTCTAGTAGACTGTGTTATTGGAAACTCAGATCTCCAATTTATACCTAGTAACTTTTTCAAAGTTCATAGACATTGTTTGTTCTAAATGCATTTGATGATAATTGGTTGAATGGCCTATAATGACGTACAAAAGTGTAAATACTTGTATATGTAAGAATATTATTCCTGGTCAATAACTTTATTTACTTATATGTATATGTAAAAGGTTGACTCAGATTAGATAGAGGCTTGTAAAAAAAACAGTCAGACAGTTGTTGTGGTTCAGTGCTTAAGACACTCGTGACATATCCAAGTAACGGAAGTTTAAATCCTGCACATATTTATAAACTGCACCACCATCAGTAAAAAAAATGTACAAATCTCTGACAAGGGTTGCTTGAAAGATTCTAACAAAAGTGAAGATAATAAATTTGTCCCTATGGTACTACCATGGAATTATATTTTGTCTTCTTCAACCTATCCCTGTCCACTACTAGACATGTAGGGCTTCCCAAGTCTGCGCCACATACCCCTGTCTCCCGTCTTTCTCATCCAGCCCCTGCCGGCGACCTTGCGCAGGTCGTCAGTCCACCGGGCTAGAGGACGACCTACGCTACGTTTGCCATGACGTCGTCTCCTTTCCAGGAGACATGGAATTTTACGTTGAATATAAATACTGCTTATATCACCTCTATCGAGACCTCTCAAGGCGTCTGACTGAGGCCTCGCATCACCAAAAGGCTGGCTTGCACCTGGGGCAACGCATTAGCGTTGCCATCCAACGTGGCAATGTGACCAGCATTTTGGGAACACTCCCCGCCGACAGCGATTTGGAGTTAATTCAAACTCTAGTAGTAGCTCTATTTTACTTACATAAAAATTTAGTCAGGTATTTATATATCGCTATCGAAAGCTAGTATATATATATATATATATTGCGTGTTTTAGGAGGTGTTAGCGGATATACAGACAGACAGACAGACAGACGCGGAAAGCGACTTTGTTTTATAGTATGTAACGATTTTGTAGGTTAGTTTTACTTATAGTATTATTTAATTTATAATAATAAGTAGTTTTCAAAAAAGTCGCTAATAGCGATAACAGTGCTTATTACATATTTATAAAATTAAGATATTATAAACTAATGCAATAGAGAAAACTTAGTATTTTTTTAATTTTTAATATTTAATACTACATGGGAAAGCCATGCTAGAATCATTATCTTGATTATAGCTCTTAAGGCCGGCTCGACCTGTGTGATGCCAGGTTCTCACAGAATATCGGCGTGAAACGGTTAGCCTTGCTAAAGCTAGCTAGCTAACGGTGTTTCGTGTGATGCGTGAGTTCCAATGGCCTATCTCTCTCTCCCCCTTTTCCCCACTTCCATCTTTCCTATTCAATCTTTATGTTCCAATCCCATCCACTCTATACCACTTTTCCTGTCTGATATTTGTCTCTCTTCCCCCCTCTCTTTCTCTGTCTCTTTTTTGTCTCTTCCCCCTGTCCCATTCTAAAGGATGGCAACGTGTTGGTTTCGCCCTTAGTGTTGCAAACATCTATAGGCGACGGTAAGAACTGTTCATTAGCTGGGCCGTCTGCCTGATTACTAGCTTCGCTAAAAAATAAACAGTTTTTTTTATATTACTAGGATATGCCCGCGACTTCGTCGGAATAAGCTAATTTTTATGCATCCAAACAATTAAAACCGATCCCGGGAAAATTCCCGGGATAAAAAGTATCACACATTTTATTACATAAGAAAAAACTTCGTTTAAAAAAACCGACTTCAAAAACTTAAAAATATAAAATAACTTTTTAGTGTATAGCTATGGGTAGGCATACGAATGGTGCCGTGCGCCTTAAAAAATATAGATCCCAAGAATCGGGAACGGAAAATTTTCATAACAAAATTTCATAAAATGAAAACTACTAGGCCAAACTGTGTTAAATTTTTAGGGGACCAAATGACCACTATTCCGCATCAAACTATGGAAGAATCACGTAAATCGGATCATAAATCTCAGCGTAATCAGTGTACATACATTAAAAAAAATACCAATCAAATTGAGGACCTCCTCCTTTTGGAAGACGGTTAAAAAGCACTCAGTGAAAAAATCATATTGGAATTTGATTTTTTTTAATCTGGCCATTTTAAATAATTCCCAGAAAAATTCCCTCGGGATTCCCAGCATAAATAGTGGCACAGATTTTAAGTCTAAGAATTTGCTGTCTATCAGCGAAAACCGAATCGACATCGGCCCAGTAGTTTTTACGTAAATCCCGAACTAACAAACAAGAAATCTAAAAAAAATTGCACCGGGTTCTTCATACTTATATAGTTTATTCCAGTTGTTTCTTTTCAATATCTTTAATGTACAGACACGGCATGTTTAGAATTGTATAATATTAGAGATAAGTAGTGTAGTTCATTTATAATACTGTCTGTGTAATTGTTTTTGTCAAGAACCTTTGTTTACTGGTGAAGTTAACTTTGACCTTATTTTAGGGTCACTAATCTGAAGTGTACCAGGTTCAATATCAAACGTGCGATAAACACAAACAACCTATTAACTTACTTATGTCACGCGAGGGGGTTATCAGTTACTAATAAATATTATTTAGACAAAATATGATAAGTTTTTTTTATGTGTGTAAATAATGTTTTTAACCGACTTCCAAAAGGTGGAGGTTCTCAATTTATCTGTTTGGTTTTTTTTTCGTATGTGTGTTACTCGATTTCTCCGGCAATTGTGCACCGATTTTCAAATATTTTTTAAATCGTTTATTTTTATTTTTTTATTAACAATTCTACGGATTCTAGTTCCGTACCCTTTTTTTACAATTAAATTTAAGAAAAAGTTTAGAAGTTGTACACGCTTATTTATTGCTTTTGTTATTGTGTGTGACATTTAATTAATATATGTTTGTGTTGTGGCATACGTTAAGAATAACTTATTATATTAATTTATTCTAATTTTAAAACTAAACTTATGCTAATGTAGAGTGTATCTGTTACATGCTGGTGATAGTGAGGTAAATCGAAAGGTTATACTCCTGAATTAGTCCCATTGTCACCATGTCAAGATCTGATGGGTGTATTTCAAGGAATTAGAGAAACCCACGAAAGTTATTAACCGACTTCTTCGTAACATGAACCGACTTCTTCGTAACACGATATCTCCGTCAATTGTACACCGATTTTAAAATTTGTGCTTTACTCGTAAGTGTATACTTCCGAGGTAGTCCCATGGTCACCAGGTCAATATGATGATTGGATTCCAGGGAAATCAAGAATAACCTTTATTAAAGAACGCTGTACATCTAAATTTTTGGAAAAGAAGGCTTGTATACGCGTGTAGATATTACATTTTCTACAAGCGTTTAATTTTTTATATGCATGTTACGCGATTTATCCGTTAATTGTAGACTGTTTTTTTTTTTAATCGTTAAACATACTGTCGAGATGGTCCCATAGCTACCAAGTCAGGATCTTATGAGTGGTTTCCAGGGAGTTCGAGAGAAACCCTCAAAAATTTTTAACCAACTTCTTTGTTATGCGATATCTCCGATTGATGGATTTTGATTTTTTTTACTTTATTCGTATACTCCTGAGGCGGTCCCATGGACGCCAAGTCAGTATCTGATTAGTGGATCGCAAAGAAATTGAGAGCAAACTTTTGTTTGAAGAGCATACCTACTACTACCTACTTCACCACCGAAGAGTGAGGTACCTATCAAATTTGTATACGCGTGCTAGTTGTACCATTTCTAGAGGTGTTTAATATATTGTTTTTAAAGTTATTGAAGTATTTGCGCAACTAAAAAGTAAAAATATATTTTTTAACAAGTTAAAAATATTTTTTTTCTTCAATCTTGAAGTCGGTGTTAAATAAAACAAGATGAAAGATGATTTAAGATGTTGTAAAAAGAAGTTGATTAGATATTTATTTTTTGGTTTTTAGTGTGAAGTCAGTTTTGTTTCCGTCTAAAAATATTTTGGTAACAACTTTCCTGATGGATAATCGTGATAAAGTAACGTCTAAGGCATTCAAAGATGTGGGTTCATATGTATTTCGACACGTCATACTTGTTATGTTTCTGAACTTATATCTACTTATAAAATAAATAACCTTTAGTAGGTTAGTGGTTAACCCATTCGCGTTTTTAATTACGAGATTTGGAATCCACTCTGGGACGCATGCATCATCAGGCCATTTTTCTGATATGCTCACCGATTACAATTAAGTACCACGTACTGATGGCGAAATAAAACATCATAAAGCAACCTGCACATCGAGATAAAATCCTAATTCTGTGGTGTGATTATATCCTCAATACCGAAGTTCTACGAAAAGCGGATTTATGTGGCATTGACGCATATCTTCTTTCTTCAGACATTCTTCGGCAACTTTAATGGTATGGACCAGAATGGCAGAATAGCGAGTGGCTAAGCGCATCCTTTTATTCGGAACGCACTGAAGGCAAACAAAAGCATGGTGGGTAACTTCTCCGGTACAACGATGTACTTAAAAGGCACATGATTAAATGTAAGATCGAACTCTTGCGCCAGGAAGTAACAGCAAGAAATTGTACGAATTGGCAAGCTTTGGTGAAAAAGTGAAAAACTTTAAGGCTACGTTCACACGGAGTCATGTTTTGCCGGATCGGTTTTTTACCGTATGCTGCAGAACCGAATGCTCTGTTCACACGGCATTCGATTTTGCCTTTCCGCTAAAATTCGAATGGTGTGTCGTGTGATATGCAATTCGGTTTCTTGCAGAAATACGCCCAATCTCTCACTACTATTTGAAACTACCATCCCACCGCGTGCGCACCCATTACCCGGCTTACCATATCTGGTTATTTGCTGCATTCGTTGTAAAACCAAATCTACGCTCGTGTGAACGTATGTATTAAAATACTATTGCCACTGAACCGTATTTGGTTTTTGCCGTATGACCAAATTAGATTGCAGTCGCAAAATCGTATTTTAAGTTCTGCCCGTTTAAAGTGGCAATATTAGATTTTTAAAAATGAATTATCCTAATCAGGAATCGAATCCGCTGATTTTGAAAAAAAATAGCACCTGTATTATTACACCAATCCAACCAAGGGAAATGGTTATATTTATTTATACATCGATTTATAATTTCAAGTATTCAGAACCTGTAGCTTTCACTTATTAAATGGTCTAAAGCAATTGATTTGTTAACACGGTTTTTTTAAAGAGATATATATATATTATATTAAAGTGAACTGGCCATACAAATTTTAAATCGATAGATTGACCAATTGATTATTTTGTGGTGCCTAGGAGCAGTAAGATTAGCACGTCTCATTAGTCTCAACGCAATCACGAGGTTAAAATAACGTGTGGTTATTATTCGAATTAATCTTAATTTATAGATAATTAGTTACAATAGAATGATTTCATAATTTCCCTATGGATAAAATTAGGTACGGGCAAATGACTGCCGCAATTTAATGTTAATTTAATGTAAGGAAAAACAACATTTTATTAAAAATCAACCTTTTCTCTTACTTTGACATTTCTATAAAGAAATGGAGCGCTATAAGCTACACTATAGATATGAGTAATAAAACAGACTGATATTCTTTTTCTCAATTTTACCGGACTCGATTCCTATATAGGGTAATTGATTTAAAAAAATTATAATGATGCCACTTTAGTTTTCATCAAAATCGGCCTCGAGACACTTTTGAGTATTTTCGGTATTTCGTATAGTTTAAGATTTGGTCCGAAAAGCTCTCTTGAAAAATTCAGCCTGTGTAAATATTAACGAAAAAGACAACAAAAAATATAGTGCGCAAACCTACACATCTATTTTATTTTAATTCTAAGCCTTTGCCGGCTTACGTCACTATAAAGCAGAAGCTCAGGGTTCTATTCCCAGCATGATAAATTTCGTAAAGGAACATTCTTTTATTAGGATCGGTCGATCGGCCCCAGAGTGGTCTGTTTTTAACTGACTTCAAAAAGGAGAAGGTTCTAAATTCGTCTGTATGTAAAATTTTTTTTGTATGTTCGTTACTCGATTTCTACTTCAATTGTGAACCGATTTTCAATTTTTTTTAATCAAACGCTTGTTTTAACACTCCTGAATTAGAGACACCCACGAGAATCGATAACAGACTTCTTAACACGATATCTCCATCAATTCTAAACCAATTTTCAAATATTTTTCTTACTCGTAAGTCTGTAGTACACCCGGGGTGCCATGGCCATGAAGTTAAGATCTGGTGAGTGGATTCCAGGGAAATAAAGAATAACCATTGCTTATTAAAGAACGTTATGCGCCTAAATTCTTGGAAAAAAAGCTTGTATATGCGTGTAGGTATTACATTTTCTACAGGTGCTTAATTTTTTTGTATGCATGTAATACGATTTCTTCGCCTGTTGTGGATCGATTTTTAATTTTTTTATTTATTTGTAAGAGTATATACCTGAGGGGTTCCCATGATTATTTAGTCAGTATCTAATGAATGGATCGCAGAGAAATTGAGAACAACCTATGTGGACGAGCGTTAACACCAAATAATGAGATAGTAACCTTGTATAGGCCTACCAGTAGTACTATTTCTATAGGCACTTAATATATTATTTATAAAGCTATATAGTGCTTGCGCAACTAAAAATTTTTTTTTTAACAAAAGCAAAACAGAGTTCAAACTAAAAAGCAAAAAATAAATATTTAACCGCCTTTATTATTTATTTTTTGATTTTCAGTTTGAAGTCGGTTTATTTGCTTTTGCACTCTATTTCCGGGCCTGGGAGCGTTGGATACCCAACGGTTGTTCCTCCACTTTGTCTACAAAACTATCTATATAATTACGAGCCGCAGGCAAAAGCTAGACTATAAAAAATGTAAAAGCGAATAAAGATAACTACTTCAGTTGTTTACATAGTAACAAAATTTGAATATCAAACAAAAGCCAGTAAGGTCGTCGGCGCTATCTTATGAATTGACTGATGTCATTTTATTGAAAAATATAACCGATTCTCCACTACATTGTAAACAGATTTCTTTTTAGATAGATATATCTGGAAATTTCCTTTGGAAGCATAGTAATAGCTTAATATGTATTTTAACGGCTCACCAAGAGCTGCATATCACAGAGATGAATATGTTGCGGTGGACGTGTGAAATGAAGCTGAGCGCGCGCTGGAGATAATTTGTGACTTTCTGTACATATGTGAACGTTGTAATAAAAAGAGTTAAGAAAACAATTTTAAGGTGGTTTAGACATTTAGAGACCATGGATGAAAAGAGACTGACAATACAAGTGTATGATAACAGGGTGGTGGAGACGGTACCAGTAGACCGTGACGAACTTACCACGATAAATTCGCAGATGTCTTAAAGCATGGCCGGGAAAAGGCACGTAAAATAAAGATGGATGTATGAAGATATTAATGAAAGTAGATGCAAATACCCTATTTGCAAGATCGTAGCATATGGAAACCCATCGTCTTTGCCTACCCCTATGGTAAACAGGTATCATCATATGTATGTAGGTTTGTGAACGTTTTTAGTCCTTCTCTACCGCCACCCGACTAGTGACGCCGGCTTGACATCAAAAGAGCGGCGCATGGAAGTGATGGTGTAGTCACACGTTGTTTAAATAGTTTAACGGCGGCGACACGGTGGTGGTATCTTGTATATGCGCGCTTAGAAACTCTTGCATCTACGGTGGCCTTCATATTGGTGATATAGCAGACTAGTTATAAGAGTCGCATACGCCGGGCACGACAGAGTATTACGGAAACGTTTTTATCCGTGATTATACGGAAAACATGCCACCTCCGATAGGTTGTAATTAAAAAGAAACGAATTAAGGTTTTAAATTAGGCTGATTTGAATTTTATTTGAAAATTCGTTTAGAAGTTTTTGTGTAGGAGACTGATAAACATGCATCCATATCCATCCACAAACTTTCACGTTCCTAATATTGGTATGATATAAAGGGACGACAAATGCAAGACTCGCCCAGGACGCCTAGATAGTTAACATGGAAGTCTGGATTGATTCCTATTACAGTTTTCGTAAACGAAGTTTCCATTATTTACTTTGAACCGAGAGATAATAGGATCAGCTTCTGTTATAAGTTTTTTGTATATTTTCTTGTAGGCAAACTGGCTGGATCCATCTGATGGCAAGTGGTTACTGTCGGCATGGATCTTTGTAACACCAAGAGAGCCGATGTTGTTACCTACCTTATTGAGACTTTAAAAGTCTGTTTACGCCCTTTTTGAAGAATGTAACATAAGCAAAAGAAAGCATAAAGCAAGCAAGACGTTTACTTGTCAATGGCGACATAAACATACATACATACATACATAACTTCACGCCAGTTCCCTTGCGGGGTAGGCACGAACAACAGAGCGCCATTTAGGCCCATTCTTACACACCTCACTTGCTTCTTTGACATTCATAACTCTTGTCATGCACGCTCGTCTGTTCTTAAGGCTCCTGACATCACCCTCCGCTAGTACACGATCAATTTGATCATGGAAGGTGTGTCTTGGCCTTCCGCGACATAAACAAATATACAATTTTAATGATGTAAAACAATTTTAGAGTTACATGCCGCAATTGGACGAATGAGGTTCTCGCATTCAGTAGGTATAATGCTTAATTCGTGACAGCACTAATTTTCAGTGCCCACCTCTTTCTTTGTCTACACATATTTCATTATGCAAAATTAACCAAGAAAATCCTTTACTATCCTAATATCGAATGTCTTTCGCACCTCATAGCATGACTAGGTCTATTGTCGTTTATAAAATCTATCGAGACGGTGACATTTGACAAGAGATACAAAATATTCCGAATCTCGGAGACAGCTGCTCTTCCCTAGATTGTATGTCTACGTACCTACTATTGTCCATAAAAGTTAAGGCAGAGTCACGTTACGACTTACTTTACAATATATTATGTTCTAAATTTAAAAAAAAACGCCTGTTCAAGAATCATTCATGCTATGCCTTATGTTTATTCATTTGACTACCTATATATAATGCTTTGTGTAGGTGTTTCGTGTTGTATGTAAGGCAAAGCAAGCGGGGGGACACGGCTTAAGAAATTTGTCAATTGCCCTCCCTTGGGTTAAAAGTTGGGTACGGCCATAGCCACGGCCAACACCTATATTAAATTTCATATACGCGGTATATTATAATTTAAAAAAAATATGTCAAAGTTCAGTGCAGATTTCGATAAAAATTGGACTTTCATTTTTTTTAATCAATATGTGTATAACAATAATTTATTGAGATTATGGCAAATCACGAGTGTATTTATTTCAATCGAAATTTCTGAAATTAACCTACGCTCAACGCCATCTCGTTAAAGCAGATGTCTCTACAAGTTTCCTATATTTGATAAAAATTAAATAAAACCGACATCTAGCGGCAAACATTGTAAGGTAGCAATGTGATGGTGGCGTGCATTGCTAAATTAAATTTAGTTTTTTACTTTATATACAGATGGCAGTGCTACATACGGCGGACGATATTATGTTTCCAGACTGAGCATATGCATAAATAATATTTTAAAAAAAATTACAACATTTGACTTTTGGAACTCTACCTGTACACGTAGAACACTGTTTCATCTGACCGTCACTTGTTTTTATAATGTGGCGTAATTTAAAAAATTGCTTGTCTACATCTATATTAATGCAATCTGTGGTCTACATCACCATGGATCTAACCCGTGAAACTTTTTATACTATGATTTTCTGCGACGTTTAGTGTAATTTGACAGTAGCAAAAAACATTCTGAACGTCAGGAACGTGTTGGCAACGCCCCTGGCATTGAAGACTTGCATAGGCAGCTGCGATCACTTTGCGTTAGGTGGGCCGTCTGCCTAATTACCCTCTTTTGGATTTAAAAAAAAAAATTACAGAGATGTTTCCGATGATTGAAACCATGATGAAGAATAATAACAATGACATAATTGCCCTGTAAAATGTATGTTCTTTTTTAAAAATAAATGTATGATAATGAAAATAAATGTAAGCCTTTAAACTTGTCATGTTTTTGTTAAGGAACCATATTATAAGGCTATCTAAATGGAGATCGCTTTCGTATTGACTCATTACTACATTTTAATTTTGATTACGTTTTCATTTTTATTATTTAGTTTTTCTATACACATTTCTATGTTTGATGTTTTTGAGTTGTTATAAAAATTAATTATTGTGAAAAACTTTTGTGTATGAAATCTTCTCTAAATTAGGTAACGCACAGTGTATTTATTAACCATCAAGCAGCAGATAATTTCATACTGACTATTCTTGTTCTATGGTTTCAATAAAAAAAATATATTCTGGAACTTGTCTTTAAAGTTTCTATAAATAGAGCAAAAACGTAACAAATTTACTTTATATAACTCCTTTACTGCATCAGAGAATCGAATTTTTGAGAAATTCTTTAAATACCTACTAATCAAGTATGGAAAATTAGCAGTTCTTACCGATTCTATCAGGAGATGTAGGTCATATCAGGGGAAATGATGTTTACGAAAACAAATAACAATTAAATACTCCACTTTATTTTTTTTACATATTTTTATTTGCTTTTCTGATCGACTTATCTACTAATGTAATATTAATTATAAACTAGTCGCAAAGTCGTTGTTTTAATAATCCTATACAGTTCCTTGAGTGTCTGTTTTATCATTCGTGTTTACATTCAGGTCTGTATCAACGAAGTAGGTGTTAGATTGAGTCGGGGTAAACCCCACCATGTTGTAGTCGTTCATAACCCAAAGGTCCCATTTCATCTTCATATTACACACCTGCTGTTTGTGGAAGACCTTGACGTCAACGAACTTCATGTTGGGCGTGTAGAATTTAGCAACATCGATATAACGGTCAAGTGGGAATCCAAGAGGCATCTTGTCCAAAAGAACGCTGAACCTGTAGTCTGTGCCAGAATTTTGACTGTTTGTGTCAAAGAGACTCATATCAGCATTGTCAACAAGCTTTAAAGGACTGACACACACATACAAAAGCATTTCCATGCCGCCGCCCATACCTTTAGGCAACAGAAGTCTCAGAGGGAAACCAGTTTGGAAGTTCTTAAGGTTCTTGGTATATATATCTCTGATATCAGTGACAGTTTCTAACTTCTTCCACAAATCACGAGTCATCATTCTGTCACCGACAATGTTGTTCATCTCGTAAGAGTTCCTGATAATTGTATTTTTACCCGTGGTTAGCTTGTACATGAAAGAATCGAGTTCTACGAAGTTCATACGGTTGTTGTTAATATCAATCAAACGACTCAATTCATCGTATTTTGGTCCCAAGAAGATCCTTACAACGGAATCAACAGTCTTGTCGGAAAAGACATCAATTGAAACTTTGAATTTTTCGTTATTTAAACGGCGCTTACGAACAAAGAAGGTCATGTCCGAGCTAGCTTTCTTAAGTTCTTCTTCATTTAGAACGACAGCATTACTCATGTCCATAAGGTAGTCATCAAAGTAGGTGACGAGCTTATCCGTCACAACGTTGCTGACCTTCACGCCGGGGAAATAAAGCTCCTCCTTGGTGTAGCTAGGTAGACGCTGCTTAAACAGGAATACAAAATTGATTATACGCTTCTGCAGTTGATAGAAGACTGGATCACGTAGAGCAGTTTGGTAATAATCCAATGCAGTTGGCACCACGAAGTATCTGGAAATAATAACCATATTTAATACTTGATGTATTAGCAAAACTTCATTTATGTTACTATAATGACGACGTATTTATCAGTCAATTGCAATGGCAGCAGGGATAAGTCATTTGTAAGATAAAATTAAATCCTAAGTGTTCACGTAGAACATAAGCTAGCACTGTGTCAAGTTTCATTTAAATTATTTAAGTAGTCTTCACGTTATGCTCTAATAAACAGACAGACAAAAATTATGAATGTTTGTATTTTCGGAGTCTGATGGTCAAAATTCACCCCTGATGTTTTTTTAATTCATTGTACAAACTCCACCCCTGTTAAGATTTATTATATTACAGAAGATTGAATCTTACAAATTACTTATTAAATGTTATGATTCTACTACAGCTTTTAAAGCGATTTTAGGAAAAGTGGCATAACTAACTCCCCGGCGATGTTTTTTTTCTCAATATTCAATATTATGCTACTATATATGTACGCAGATACAGTCATAGTTTATTCTAAATGTATTTTGAACGAACACAAGTTTTAATTATTGCTAATATGACAAAACTCATTATTCCCATTCAGTACGGTATGGTGGCAAAGGCAACGCATTAGCGATGCTCCTGGTATTGCAAAAGTTCGCAGATGAAGGTAATGACTTTCCATTAGAAAGCCGTCTGTTTTCTTTCCCGCTCCAGTCAATATAAAAATGTGTAAGTGCTCAGCAGTCCTGGTATACCGAAGGGAAGGGACTAATAAAATGACTGTGATAGACGGACGGAAATAACGATTTCACAAGAGTTCTGTTTATGCCAAAAAGGTTGCAGAACCCTAAAAATTCAAATCATTAAAGTACTATGACAGTTAAAACTGGTAAACTATTGGCAACATTTTTTTGTAACATACTTATCGGATTGCATCGTGTTTAAGCCAAGAGCTGCCTTCATGATAATAAGCAAGTATCGGTAGGCATCAATACGATTTGATTCTAGTTCGGGCTTTTCAATTTTACCGTAGATGAGCTTGCCAAGCATCTCCACATCTTCCGGCTTTGATAATTCGAACCTCAAGCCATTAATCTGTAATTAATACAAACATCATTTCATTATTACAAAAAAAAATACAAACAATTCCAGCACTGTCTATGCCTCAAAAGAAAAAATAGCAGCATTCTTCAAATTTCTGAAATGTACATACCTCAACATAGCCCTTAATTATTGCTTCCTTAATGATGCCTTCATAAACTTCGACTAAATTGATGACGTCCATGTTTCCATTTTGGGCTATGACGTAGTTATTGTACCTCACAGGAATTTCAACGCCATTGTGCAGCTTCATCCATGGCCAGAAGCCTTTTCCAACAGGTTTGTACCAGGAAAGATCATTAATCGCACCCAAACCATTTGACAGACGTTCTAAGTAGTACCTGGCAAGAATCTGTTGATAAACGTATACAGTCAGTTCGAAGCGCCTGAACTTAAACTTATCAGCAACTTGATCTTTCATCCAGAATGGATAATCCACATGGAAGTAGTAATAGTATGTGTTAAGACCGATATCCTCTGTGAAATATCTCAGACTGTCTTCGTCGTTGAGATCTACGCGCTTGTCGTACACGTTCTCATCGATTATGTATACATCTTTCTCGGTCTTCTTGATTCCGTAAAAGTCACAGAGTTTGAGGTCAAGGAGTCCTTTCTTCATTTTCAATAAGTATGCTTTCTGAATTACATCAGCGCGGACAAAGAAGTATGGGTAGATTTCATATGGAGGAGGAAGGACGATGCCTTTGCAGTCCTGCCGTTGTCTGACTGCAACGGTGAGAGCGTAAACAAACATGCCCTCGTTGAGGTACAAACGCATCCAGCAGGCAGTTTTGATGAAAGTTGCAAAGTCTTTAGCGTAGTAGAGCATATGGAACATCGATACAACTTCTTTAAGTTGGCGGTCAATATGAAGAGTGAACACTTCACCTTGAGGCAAGCAGCCCGTTTTAACCAGGTTGATAAACTCTTTGACTACTTCGTTTTTCTGAAAGTGTAAAAAATGCAATTATTTAACAAAATATTATTGTATCTTATTTTTTTTTTACTAGAGTTTTCCCTGCGGCTACGCCGCTTGAAAAGCCCAAGGTAGTAAGCTCTAATATATGTATATACGTTATATATATAAGATCTAACATTTTACTGTATCTTGTTAAAATTACTACAATAAAAAGAAACTAAGTCTACACAACTGCCTAGCAAAATATAGAGATAAGTCGAAGCCAACCTGATTTGAAGTAAAATACATGACAAAGTAGGTATTTGTTGGTGAACTGAAAAATCGCGATTACAGCGTCATCTATTTTGCTAATCTCTATAATCTAAGGAAACGACTTTATTTATCTGAAAAAAATTATTTTAAATATTAATTCGGGCTATAAGCCAGTATGTCGAGTTTCATTCAAATATATACGTTTAGTAGTTTTCGAAAAAAAATGCGATCGCAGCGCCATCGTTTTCATTAATTTCGTATCTCCCACGAAAACGACGTAATGTATCGAGATAAAAAGTATTCTAAGTTATGCCCCGGGATATAAGCTAGCTCTATGTCGAGTTTCATTTAAATCCGCTCAGTAGTTTTCACGTGATGTTCTAGTAGACAGACAGACAAAAATTGTAAAAATTGTATTTTAGGAATCTCCTGGTCCGAATTATCCCTCCTTTTTTTTCATATTTTATGTGTTATGCACAAACATTTACAACACTTACAGATTTAAGGTAGTATAGACAAATTTTATCAAATAAAAGTCATGAAAGAAGTCATACTTACGGAATATAATTGAACATTTTCTTCAATCTTGTAACTCTTGCCAATGTCTTCGATTTCTTTGTACATAACGGGTTGAGTTACATAGTTCAATAATTTCAAGATAAACATTTGCTTCTGCTTGACGTCCATACTTTCTGAAAATTATAATATCATAAAAAGGTTAGGTAGCTCTTTGAAAAATAGTTAGGAATATGTATTATACATATTTAAAATATTTTCTATAGAACACCAGCGTAAAATGTAGTGGTCTAATATTATGGTATGTCGACGCAAGAGGTAGTAGAGAAGAAAGAGAGCATACGAGATTATGGTGACGGAAAATAATTATATCTGATTCCCAAAGATAGAACCCCATAGATTTTAACTTGGCATATCTGAACATGATTTTTGGAATCCATTAGTAGTTTACGGCCATCCTCTAACAGTAATATAAGTCCACTAAGTTTGTTACTTCGAAAAAAAAGAAGATCAAATGCTTTTTCTATCTTTACTTTTTTTTATTCTCATATAATGCTATTTTTATCTATTCACTATAACTTCCTAGTTCGCGTATACTTTTTTTATTGCATGAGTACAGCAGACTGGTAGACGACCCACTGGTGGAAAGCGGTTACCATCGCCTATGGACATTCACAACACCAAAGGTTCTACAAATGCGCTGCTGCTCTCTAAAGGGAAACTGGAACCTGGCTACCAATGCCGGAACATAACTCGAAGTTGTTATGACGGTATACTCTAGACCAGGGGTGGTAGTCGTCCAGACGGACAAATGCCTTGCCATTTGGCTCTGGGTTGTTTTGTCGCCTTTTACGACAGGCCGCCTCGCTGGAGGAAATTGTGTTCTTTCTCCGTTCCTGCACGGATAAAAAATAATGTTGTTCTTCCAAGATTTTTATTCACTTTACAACTTCTTCTATTTTCTAATACACGATTTAGTACGCAAATGTTTCTAAGAAATCTCCCTTGGAAGTAATATACCTAATACAGTATAGTTTGAGTACACTTTTAAAAAGTCAAAGATATGTATTTAGTCTTACCGAGGTTGCTGTCGTCGTATGCAGGTATAGCCGGGGCCATTGCGGCCAGGCATAACACCACCAAAAGAATAGCCTTCATCGTGCAGCCGACTCGGAGAGAGTTGAACTGTACTCCACCTTCGTTGCATCTCCTTTTTATACTAACTGATTATCATATAATCACTCTTTTATTTGTTATTTTTCACCAGATATTAGAGGGCATCTTCAATACAAAGTAATGTTTGTGATAACCTACAAGCAATAACGCTTTCACTGAGGTCAATTTGCATTATGATGAACGGTTAGCAACAAACAGGGTTGGGCAGTATTTGAAATACTTGTAATTGAAATACGTAATTGAAATACAAATACGTATTTTGTATTTCAATTACTTCTTAAAAATGTAATTTGTAATTAGTATTTCAAATACCTGACCCTAAGGTATTTTGTAATTAGTATTTCAAATACTTATGGTTGCAAAATACATTTCACAAAATACATTTAGCTACTTTACCCATTAAGGGTGTGTTCTTCAGAAAATAGCGCTCGATAGCTTTCATAAGCAAAATGATGACCGCTAAATATTAGGTACATTCTGCAGTACTGGCCATTTAAAATAAATATTTTTGTTTGGCTAAGATATATAATTTCAAATTAATTTTACTTTGAAAACACGAAATTCTTTTTAAAAAATTATTCATTTATTTATTGATAAGTATGTTTTCTTCGCATTTGAATCTTTTTCGTCATCATGGATAGTTAAAAATTCAAGTAATTATGGAATAAGAGTACCGTCGTGGCAGCAACGCGGCAAGAGCGACAAGCAACATCAACGACTTTTATGAGCGAACACTACAATGAACGCACCACTTGTTATTGGTTTGCCCGCTTCCATTCTGGAAATTTCGATCTTTTTTTATAGCTGGAGTACAGCAGATAGGCTGACGGCCCACCTGATGGAAAGCGGTTACTGTCGCTTATGGACATTTGCAACACCAGAGATTTCATCAACCCGCTGCCAGCCTCGAAGAAATTTTATGACACTCTTTTTGAAAATAGTTCTACAGAACCGTTGCGTACATGAGCGAAGCGGCTTAAAGAAGTGGAGGTGAAATCCCAACACATGGCAAGCGGTTCGATGGCAGAAAGTGGACGAATACACCATTCTATACAGTTCTTCTGAATACTCCTCGTTATACAATCAGTACAATACGTAGAGAGAAGCGAAGTCTCTCATTAGGCCAAGCCTATCTAGACCATCTGTGAGTGTGGGATCATCAACAACGTGAATGGCTTGACGTTGAATACAGTCTAGGGGATCGAGTTGGTAGCCAGGTGCTTCAGCCCAAAAGTGTGAGCAGTACTCCATATGCGGGCTCACCTGGGTTTTACAAAGCACATAGCGTTGCCGCGGTGTGAAGTAATGCTTGGACCGGTTTAACATTCCCAGCTTCTTAGAGGCAAGTTTTGCCTTGCCTTCAAGATGGCCCCTGAACATCGTTCGCGATGTCAACACTGAGGATCCCAATACTATTGGAGGTGATAAGGGGAGTTCCTTGGAACTGAAGCGATTGCTCGAATGGAGTATTTTTGGCAGAGAATACGTAGACCTATGTCTTCTTGGGGTTGAAATGGACAAGGCTTTGTCTCCCCCATTCAGAGACTCACTCTAAGGAATACTCTACTTCAGATACAAATCTAACCCAACTTTCCTCCATAAATGATCGAGGGAAGTTTGCACGACCAGAGTACTGTGCATCGCCTGTACTGTCATCCGCATTGGAATGAATGTTGCGAATAGACAACATATCATTGATTTGTAAGATGAACAACGTTGGCGATAGCACACAACCCTGGGGCACACCAGCGTTGATGGGCTTGAAACTTGAGCAACAACCGTCGACAACGACTTGAATGCTGCGCTCATCAAAAAAGCTGGATATCCAGGTGCAAGGCCCTTCAGGTATTCCAAACGATGGCCGCTCCGATAGAAGAGCCCTGTACCAGACCCGGTCGAAGGCCTTAGCAAAATCTAGAATTCTAGACTAACTGCCAGTGCTTCCCCTTTGCTCTCGATGGCTTCAGCCCAACAGTGGGTTAGGTAAACCAAGAGATCCCGAACTGAGCGACCGTGGCGGAAGCCGTATTGCCGATCGTTTAGCAGCTGGGAATCTTCGAGGTAACACAAGAGCTGCGCGTTGATAATACGCTCCATCACCATTGAGAGCATAAAGGTTATTGCTATAAGCCTATTCGACGTGACTGTTACGTCCCCTTTTTTGGGGATAAGGTGCACATGGGCAATCTTACACGAAGCGAGGACACAACCCTTGTAGTAAGAGAGAGTGAAAAGTCGGGCAAGGACTGGCTGGGGACAGATCAGCTAAACACGTCTGCAGCACAATGGCAGGAATGCTATCAGGGCCAGAAGACTTTTTGACATCGAGGGAGAGGAGAGCACATCGGACTGCCTTTTGAGTAAAGCGCACCTCCGACATTCTAGACTCACTCTCAGGGATTATAGGTGAAGTTTCTCCTATGTCTCAAAAGTTGAATTGGCCGCAAAGATTTAATCCAGATTATCTTTGGCAGCGTGTACCAGACGGTCGTGCACTGTGCGCAGAGGTGGAAGAGACGCCCGACAAAAGTTTCCTTGGACAGCTTTGGTGAGGGCCCAAAAAGCTCTAGTCCCAGAAGAGTAGCTAGAGAGGCGCTCACCAATTCTGTCGATGTGATCGAATTTTGATCTTGCGAGCTGTTTTTTGGGGGACCTGGGGGCGGCATTGTATAACTTTTTCAGGTCAGAGGAACTTGGAGCCTGACGAGCCCGCACTGCAGTCCAGGCTGAATAAGCCTGTTTCTTTAGCTTTACAGCTTCACTACTGTACTTATTGAACCATTGTGGTTTACTCGTACCACCGATAAGTACAGTTGAGTTTGGAATTAAACATGCTATTCGCTGCAGTACTACATCGGCGATCCAGTCTGCTGTGCTCGGATCAGAAGCTTCCGACGAGAAACATAACTGCCTCCATGGGTAGGATGCATAGAATTCACGGAGTCCATCCCAATCTGCTGACCTGTATCACCACAATTTCCGTCGTCCAGCGGGACGAGTCCGATCGGGAATAGGAAGGGGCACCACCAAAGATACCAGACAATGATCAGAGGTTCCCAGTGGAGCACTAAAGGAGATCTGGCAGTTCTCCGGGTGTGTGGTCAGCAGAAGATCCAGCAAAGAAGACTCAGGATCCACTCTATCCGGTATTCGGGTAAACTCCGTAATCACCTGAGTGAATCCATTGGCGAGAGCAAATTCGTAGGCAGTAGTCCCTGACAGATCAGTTCTCGGGGAACCCAACCACTCAGCGTAATGAGCATTAAAATTCTCGAGTATGACTACCTCTGCAAAAGGATACTGCCCAAAAACTTTGTCGGTCACCTCACGAACGAGTTCAAAAAAGCGAGCTGTTTCAGTCCTTGTGCATTCCCTGCCATGGGACCGATATAATCACGCATAGATCCGGGTGGAACCACCAAAATCTACGCGTACCTACAAGATGGAAATGACGACGAATTGTGAAGCTTGCCACCACGTCTGTCATGAGGACCACGACCACTCTGCCAAGAGTGTGACGACGGAGAAGAAGAAGAACAAGATGGAAATATCCCTATCTTCAAGGCCATGGAGATTAAAATAAAAAAAATGTAATAAAATTAGCTTAACTTATTTCAGAAAAAACGGCAGTTATATAGACAAGGACCTAATAATAATTATTATTTGATTTTTTGTGAGTATTTTATTTACATAAATTAACACCTGACGGCATTTTGTAATTTGTATTTTGTATTTGTATTTTAAATACATATAGTTGAAACGCTGTATTTTGTATTTTATATTTCAAATACCCGACTTAAAAGTATTTTGTATTTCCTATTTTAAATACATGCGAGACAGTATTTTGTAATTTGTATTTCAATTAAAGGAAACTATGTATTTTGCCCAGCCCTGGCAACAAAAATATTCACATGGTTGTATGGAAAGGTATGAGAAGTTAAAATACAAGGTTCAACAGACTTCCTGACCTATCAACTAATTAGTCTATCTTCCCTAATTACGATATATTATGAATTAATACAACGCAGAATAGTCAACTTATTTTAGAGGAAAAATCCGTTAACGTCTTATCATCTGGGGATGACAGGGAGGGCGAGTGGTCTCATGAGCCTGGCTCCACCCTGGTGGAGATAAGGTTACAATTGACCGGAATTTCACCGTTTGAGGACTAAGTCGCGACAGGCACAGAAGCCTGGGGGGATATTCGCGACCCGTGTGAGTGTGGGATTCGCCAGATCGGGGGTGGCACTAGCGTGCCCGGTCAGAACCGGTGCCACGCTATTGCCACTCCCCAGTTAGGGATACCCACTAAAACCCCTGGGTGTTCCGTCCTGCGCCTTATGCCAGGGCTACGTGAATGCGGGATTCCCAACTCCGCGTGCCCTGGCAGGCGTGGGCCCCCCTCACTGGGCCTCTTCCTATGCCAGGGGACGTATCCCCCGGCTACTACTAGGTCTAATCCATGCGTGGGGCGGTTTGTAACGCGCCCCACGGGAAGAGAGATGAGCTCGCGCGGAACACTCGCGCTCTCATCTCGACGGCACGTGCGGGTGAGTGAGAACCCCTATACCCCTAGGGGCCCCACCCGCGCCGCCCGCTTACGGCGGCCGAAGGTCACTGTCTGACCTCCGGCGTCGGCGCGTCCTCCTTTGGCGGGAGCGGAGCAGGGAATTACGCTCACGCTCCCGTTCCGCCTCCTCCTTCGCGAACATGACTTGCTCGCAGAAGGAGGAGACGGCGTCCCATCCGGTGGAGCTCCCGACCATGGTACGTACCACGGCCGGGAGCGAGGTGTCAAGTCCGGTATGGGCGACGAGCTCCCGGCGCTGCTCCGTCCAGGCTGGACATTCCTGGAGAGTGTGCAGCGCCGTGTCCTCGTCGCCCGTGTCACAATGATGGCACCCTGACGTGGCCTCGCGGCCGAGGCGACACAGGTACCTTCCGAAGCAACCATGCCCCGTCAGGACCTGCGTCAGCCTGAACGTCAGGGTGCCGTGACTTCGTCTAATCCAATCGTGCAGGACGGGCCTCACCGCCTCAATGGTGGCGGGGCCCGCGCTGGGGCGTCGTAGGCGATCTTCCCAGACCCCCACGGCTACCTGATGGAGCTCCGACCTGCACGCCTCGATCTCGCGAGGCGCGGGTCTAGTGCCCCTGGCCAGGGCCTCTTTGCGCCACACATACAGTGACGCCAGGACCCTGGCTTCCAGGTCCCATGGGGGGGATCCGGCCAGTAGCGAGGCCACTTCGAAGGACACCGTACGGTATCCTCTTATTGCCCTGACGGCCAATATGCGTTGCGCTTGACGCAACAGCGCCGCGTTTTTGGCCGTCAGGTGGTCCGACCATACAGGGGCCCCGTAAAGGGCCATCGAACGTACGATGCCTTCGAAGAGTTTCCGGCACGTGGCGTTGGGCCCCCCGACGTTGGGGAGCAGGCGCGAGAGCGCACCGGCTGCCCCCTTGAGTCTGGGGAGCAGCTGCCGAAAGTGTGCCGAAAAATCCCATCGGCTATCGAGGACCAATCCCAGGTATTTCATGGTTCCACCGATGCCGATGCGGATGCCTCCTACTATGATGCAGCTGTCCGGAGGTGGACGATTACGAGGACCGTGAAACATCACGGCCTCGGTCTTCTGTAACGCCACCTCCAGACCAAGACGCCGGATCCTGCCTACTATTGTCGACACCCCAGCCGTGCCTAGAAGGCACGCCTGCCGATGGGTCCTCCCACGCGCGGCGATCAGCGTGTCGTCTGCGTAACATACGACGCTGACGCCCGGGAGGACCCGACACCTCAAGGTCCAGTCGTATGCGATGTTCCACAGGAGGGGACCTAGAACCGACCCCTGTGGAACACCGCACACCATGGCTCGCCGATTCCAACCCTCGTGGACCGGGTAGATGACGGCTCTACTATTTAGGTATGCCCCGACTATACGGCGGAGGTAGGTCGGCACCCCGAAATATCGGAGTGCCTCCAGAATGCATGCCCAAGGCAAGGAGTTGAATGCGTTGGCGATGTCTAAGGACACCGCCAACAGGACCTCGCCCTGGGAGACTGCTTCCTCCGCCAGGCCTCTCAGGCGCATGACAGCGTCGATTGTGGAGCGCCCTGTGCGGAAACCGAACTGGTTGTCCGCCAGGTCCGGCCCCGTCGTCGATAGGTGCTGGACGAGGCGGTCGACGATGATACGCTCGAAGAGCTTGCCAACCTCGTCCAGCAACACAATGGGCCGGTAGGCGGACGGTGAGTCCGCAGGGCGCCCCTCCTTACGCAGCAGGATCAGCTTTCCGGTCTTCCACCGTTGCGGGAACTGGCCCTGCTCTAGGCATGCGCCAAAAAGCCTCATCAGTCGGGGCTCCAGGGCGTCGTAGGACAGAACCCACGCACGCCCTGGTATGCCGTCAAGGCCGGGGGCGGTGTTCTTGGCCTTTAGCCGTAGCATAGCCACCCCCAGCTCTACCCGGTCCACAGTGGGCACAGGGTCTCTATCCGCGCTGGGATCCGCCTCTGGCGGTGCCATAGCAGGAGGCATGTGCTCAGCACGTGAAGGGAACAGAGCGCCAACTACGTCGAGTGTGACGTCCCTGGGGAGAGACTCAGTTAGTGGGGGCGCCCAGGCACGGAGCTTGTTCCGTGCCATATTGAATGGGCGCCCCCAAGGGTCTTGATTTAAACTATCCAAGAGCTCCCCCCAGGCCACGTTCTTTGCGTTGCGGATCGCTATCCGCAATGTTCTTCTGGCGCTTCTGTACCCCTCGTACAGCTGAGCCTCTACGGTCGCTGCGTCCGCTGCGCGGCGACGCCGTCTTCTATGTCTGGTGTACTGGCGGCGCGCGCTATTGCACGCGCGCCTTAGCCCCTCGAGTTCGGGGTTCCACCAGTACACCTTTCGAAGGGGCCGGAATCGGCCCCTCCTCGGCATCGCCGCATCGCAGACGCCAGTAACGAGCAACCGTAGGTTTTCTGCCTCCTGATCTACATTTATATCGGGAGGGTTCACCTCGGGCCCTGATGTCCAGGTGGCGACAATCAGGGCCTCTTTGAACGCCTCCCGATCCAGCTTTTTCAATGCCCAGCGTGGACAGTCTCCTACCGGGGGCTCTCGGCATGGCGGGTCCGGATTCCGGGCGGAGACGCTAAACCGGATATATCGGTGATCTGAGAGCGTCTCCACCCCCGTGACAACCCTCCAGTCCCGCACACGGCGCGCCAGTTCAGGGCTGGCAAATGTGACGTCTACTATTGAGCCGCCCTGCTGGCGCACACACGTATGTACGGAGCCCCGGTTGAGAACTACGAGACCCTTTTCGATGGCCCATTCTTCCAATGCCTCGCCACGCGCGCTCGTACTCGGGCATCCCCAAGCCACGGATTTTGCATTAAAGTCCCCGAGCACGAGCACGGGGCGAGGCCGGTTGCGGGCCACCACTGTGCCCACTTCCTCGATCCATCCCTCGAAATCGGCGAGCCTTCTGTTCGGTGAGAAGTAGCCACCGACGACCACTATCTCACCGATCGTTGCCGCCACGTAGCCCCGTCCCTTCACCACGCTGGCTAGAGGAGGGCATGCGGCGGCGGTCCGGACAACAATGGCCACCGAACCATCCAGATCCCCCGCCCAGTCAGAACGGGGGGGGACGTAATATGGCTCGGCGACCACGGCCAACTGTATTCCCCACTGCGCCATGCTCTGGACCAGTAAGTCTTGTGCAGTGGCGCAGTGGTTCAAGTTGCCCTGGACCACTAGGATTGGATTAGCCATTGGAAGAATTCTTTTTATTCCTCCATCCTAGTGGTCCCGGGCGCTGGTGACGACGTCGGTGGCAACAGCGAGCGTGGTTTTGCCCGCGGCCGCTGCGGCTGCGGTAGCAAGGGCGAAATAGTAGCCGCAGCCTGCTTGGGACCTTTCCTTTTGCTTTTCTTTTTCTTCTTTGGCGGTTTACTTTTACCGCCAGTACTTTTGTCTTGGTCCACCCTATTACTGGTGGACCTCGCGGTGGTGGAGGGGCCCGCGCTTTTACGCGCGGCTGGCACTCCCCTGCACATCCAATGACCCGCCGCTCGGCCTGCTGCACTGCAGATGCTGCAATGCGGCGGATTCAGGCACGTAGCGGCGGGATGACCTGGTTGACCGCAGCGGTAACAATCCTTGCTGCGGTCGACAGGGGAGGAGCAGGTGCAGGCCACGTGTCCTGCCACAAGGCAGCGCCAGCACCGCTCTGACCGGCTCGGCAGAATTTTAACATCCGCCGAAGCCCACCCCACCATCAGTCTTCTTCTTTCTTTTAGGTTTATGGCCGCCGCGACTGGGCATGCTATTATTACATACCCCAGTCTGTCCGGTCCCAGGCGCACAACGCTGGAATTAAAACGCCCAGCGGCGATGTCCGTGGCCCGGGCTACGGCGGCCACAACTTCTTCAACAGTGGTGAAGTCGTCCAGACCCGAGACGCGTACGTTGAAGCACCTCTCGGGCCTAGACACCTTCACCTCATCCTCGGGAAGAACCTCCCTAAGCCGCGCGGCGAGGAGATCAGCCTTCTCCCCGCTATCTTTTCCGGGGAGTAGGAGCATACGAGCCCCCGTCCGCGCGGTCTTCAGCTTAACCCCGGCGATGCCGAGGTCGCCAAGCTTTATATTAGCCTTGGCTCTTTGCATTATGTCCGCGTAGCTGGTGCCCTTTTCCACCGCTGCGGGTAACAAAGTGAGGATCACCGCAGTGGTGTTAGGCACCCGCATGCGCGGACCCTGGGTCTTCGTGTGCTTTGGCGGCTTCGGCCTCGCCTGGGGATGAGCAGCTCGGTTGGCGCCGCTTGGTTGGGCCGGTGGCTTTTTCTTTTTAGCCTTGCGAGCCACCACCGACCAACCTTCGTCCAGCCTCGGAGACGGCTCTGGGGCTGATGTATTGGCCCTGGGCGTGCTCGTCGCGGTGCTTTGATCGTTTCCGCCGCCTCGCTTTCTTTTTGCGGGCAGCGGAGGAAATTCTTCGGGAGGGCGGGGGCGGTTGGCCTCTTTCCTTACAGGTGTTGGAGAAGGCTGCGCATTCGCCTGCCGGACATCTACTGCCAGCGGCGGGCGGACTCGCCTCTCTGGGAGGAGGCGGTCATCCAATGCTGCCAGTTTGGCATCCATCATTGCTCCCAGAGAGAGAGTCAGATGGCGCAGCAGCTCCTCTTGATCTTTAAACCGCCCTCCCACTACGGACATCGACGGTGGTGGTGGCGGCGGAGGCGGGGGCCTTGGTGTCGGCAATGGCTTGGACTTGGATGGCACAAGTACAGGCCGGGATTTGGAGATTTCGGCTCGGAGACTGGCCATCTCCGTCCTCATCTGTTTCATTTCGCCTTCAAGGCGTCGGTTGGCCGCTTCAAGTTTCCTTATTTCTTCAGATTCCGTGCGGCCACGTAGCACCTCGAAGGCGTCACTGATGATGCTGACGGAGTCATTAAGGGACTTCACGAACGTCCCTTTTAAACCCTTGGGGACCTTTGCCACATGGCGGATGACCCCAAGGGCATGGCGGATGACCCCAAGGGCATTCCGGACGTCCGTTTCAATGGCCTGTGCAGTCCTAGCTCCTGCCTCATCTGTTATTGAGACCGACCTTGAGCGATCTAGTAGTTCTGGAGCCCGCTGAGCGATACGCGCCTCTTCAGCGGTTCTGATCAACTCGACGGTACCTTCTTCGTGCTCCAGCTCAAGGTCGGTCACCCGACCTGCTTGCGCGATGCTCTCCTTGGCCCGCGCCAGGCTTGCAGCCTCTGCAGATGTCCTCGGTTTTGGTGGAGACACCTTGCGGGACGCTTTGGAGGCCACGGTTTCCTCCCCGCTTGATTGCGGGGCAGTATCTTTGGGGCCCCGGTAGGGTACGGGCCTCCTCCTCTTCTTTTGAGCGCGCCACTGACTCGACGGTTGCGAGGGCCCGGCTTCCGGTTCAGTTCGAATGCCGGGTCCAGATCCGGAGCGTGAGCGCGTCGGTGATCGCGAACGCGAATCTGACCTGGAGCGGGACCGAATAGAGAACATCGAGAGGTTAGAATCTGACTCATCGATGTCTCCGCTCAAGGCCCCGCTCATATCGCCGCTTCTGGCGCCACTAGCAGCAGATGTGCGGCCGCTCTGTCTGCTGCTACTTCGCGCAAAAGTTACTTCGCCGCCCATCTCGGGCACCTTCTCCTTGGACAACGTCCAGATTTGTGGGGAGCGCAAAATCGTCCCCCCCCAGAATACGATGGGGGACAGCTGGCCTTACCATAGGTACCGGCATCGGCGTGGGATTCGCCCTCCTTTTTTTTTTGAGCGGAAGATCGACCCACCTGGGGTAGTAGCTCTTGACTTTGTGCTTTCATGTTTTATTCGAACCCCTTATGGGGTTATTAAACCTAGTTTGCCTCCTCTACGGGAGACCATCTGAGTTACTTATAAACTAAGAGACTGCGAGCGGCGTGCGACATGACTGCAAACAGGTCACCCCACACGCCGCCCTCAGGGCGCTTGCAGCCGGGATAGCCCGCCCGACATACAGCTCCAAGCACGCCGACTAAGCTTCGGGTGGGTGGGGGAATCGGTATACCCTAAGGGCGAGCAACTCGAAGCCTCCACCCATATCCATCTGAAGGTGTTCTTCATCCGCGGTGCGGGTGCGGTCGGGTGAAACCGCCGCTACCACACCCCACATCGCACGACGGAGGCGAAGTCAGAAAGGGGGCGGACCGCCCTTAGGCCCACTCCGTCGCCGGCCCGGGGATCGGCAAAACGCCCGGCCACCAGACCCGTCGCCGCCACATCGCCAGGAGCCTCTCCGCTGAACGGAGAGGTGCGAGTGGCCCGTCTAACAAGAAAGGGATGGGTATTTGTGTAGGAGGGACACAAGGGAACCTTTTAGGGATCGGAACGAAGGTGGGACACCACTGTCACGGAGAGAAAGGGGGAAATGTGACAGTGGCCGCTGGGGCCCCGGGGACGCTTCCCCGTATGCCAACCGCGGTCGGAGGGGGTGAGAACCGCGGGTGGCACCCCCTGGGGGAAGAATAGTCAACCTAACTTAACCGAATTCAATAATTTTACATAAGTACATGAAAACGTCATACCGAAACCGGTAAACGTCGATGGTGCCCCTCTGGAAGTCGAGCACTAATATGTCTACCTTGGACAGAAAATACAGGTAGGCAGGCACAACTTCGAATGGGAAACCAATCGGAGGATTCAATTGGGCTGGGCGGCATTCGCTAAGCTTCGTTAAGTCTTCTCATCGACCATCCGCAATGCTCGAAGACGAATTCTTCGAGCAATGTCTCCTCCCCGTCCTGACGGCAGGATTGCTTCGCAAGTTCCAAGTCGCTCAACGGCCTATGGAGCAAGCTATGTTGGGTGTTTCTCTTATGGATAGAATTAGAAATGAGGATATCCATAAGAAAACCAAGTTAACCGACATAGCTCGAAAAATTTGCAAGTTGAAGTGGCAGTGGGTCGGTCACGTTTATTTTTATTTTTTTATTGCAGGGGTTCAGCAGACAGGCAGACGGCCCACTTGATGGAAACCGGTTACGGTCACCTATGGACATTTGCAACACCAAAGGTGCTACAAATGAGCTGCTGCTCTCTTAAGGGAGACTGGAACCTGGTCACTAAAGCCGAAACACAACGCAAGGTTGTTATGGCGGCAAACTCTAGACCAGGGGTGGTCGCCATCCAGTCGAGCAAATACCCTACCACCTGGCAGTGGGTTGTTTTGTCGCCTCTCAGGCAAGCCGCCCGGCCGCACTAAATTGTATTCTTTCTCTGTTCCTGCACGGACAAAAAACATCGGTGCAGTGCAATGAGTTAGCACAATGTTACCAGATCTAAACCGATTTTCTATTTATTTTTATTGTGAAATTTTGAAGGTACAAATAAACATTTTAATTTAAAGATTAAGATGTTTCTCTCTGTGTCTTATTTATATTGAAGTGTTACAATTAGCAAAGCATTAATTTACATAACTTTTTGAAAATCGTAACAAACCTATACACCTAATTACCGGAAGGTCAAATACAATATGATACCGTACGCATTATACGCATACAAAACAATCTGTAATGTTAATTTAATAATTAAGTGATTGCTAATTAATTTATTTACTAAATTGTAAACAAATTTATATATAATTAATTAACAATCACTTAGTTATTAAAGACATAAAAGTGATCTCAAAGTACTTTATTTAATACTAGAGTATTCTCCGCGGCTATGCGGAGTGCAAAACCCTAGGTAGCTCTATGTTACGTACATAAAAATAAATGTGTTTTATATATATAAACCTCAATACTTTAGTTTCTAGTTCAATTCATTACAATTACAAAGAAACTAAGTCAATATAGTGTATACAACTGCACAGCAAAACAAACAAAATAAAGAAAAGTCGCAGCCAACCTATATTATAGTACCTAATACATAATGAATGGACATGTGGGCAACCTGACAACGTATTTATTGAATTACAGCGATTATTCTCTACATTGCAATTGCAGCGTCATCTATTTAGCTAATCCGTCTATTCTATGGAAACAACATCATTTATCGCGATAAAAAGTATACTAAGTGTTGATTCGGGATATAAGCCAGCTCTGTGTCAAGTTTCATTCATATACGTTCAGTAGTTTTCGAAAAAGTTGCGATCGCAACGCCATCTTTTTCAATATTTTCATCTATCCCGAGGAAACGTCATAATTTATCGGGATAAAAAGTTTCCTAAGTTACGCCCCGGGATATAAGCTAGATTTATATGGAGTTTAATTTAAATCCGTTCAGTAGTTTTCACGTGATGTTCTAACAGACAGCCAAAAATTCAAAATTGTTTTTTCGGAATCTGCTGGTCCGAATTAGCCCCTCTGATTTTTTTCACATTTTTAAGCGCTTTGTACAAACTCGAATATTTACAGATTTATTGTAGCATAGAAGATAATCTATATATTATTAATACGTGAAGCAAAAACCTTCTACCTTCAAATTTCGCACACTTATAGTTTATATAGAGAAGAAGCGACGAATGTTAATATTTTTAAAAAATTATGCATATAACAAACATTAAATCAATAAAAAAAAAACATTACACACACTTTCATGTATTTGGCACACACACCCATATATATTATTTTGTTTAATGTTCAAGTCAAATTAACAGTGTGCCTTGGTGAAATCTGTGATTATAGAAGTATACTCTTTAACATTAATTATTACAGTCGAATTTCGACCACGGGCGACCACTAGTGTTAATTATTTTTTCAATAAAACAATTTTCACAACGTTCTTAATTTTAGTATGTAAATTGTACAGCTACTAACTATTTATAACTCAAATGTGATCCAAAAGTTCTAAGTCACAGAAGTAAACCTATTTCGCAAATAAGACTTCTGCTAAGCGGAACCGGAAAATCGATGTCGAAACTTAATCTTGACGAATTCGGATACTTAGACTAAGGGCTATTTATCGTTTAAGATTCGATAGCAAATGTACCGTAAATTTCTCTATAAATAGATTTATGGCCGTCCTAGAAGATCCCATAAGATTGTTATCTCTCTTTAAATCAATAAAGTGTTTATTACGTAGAAAATTACGATTTATATATACGCTAAGCTTATCTCTTATATATACGCTTATATCTTATCTATTAAAGTGAATTGGTAGGTTTCATATTTCAGTTATTAAGTATCCGTCACATAATATCTTTCTTCCATATTACATACATACATACATAACTTCACGCCAGTTCCCTTGCGGGGTAGCCACGAACAACAGAGCGCCATTTAGGCTTATTCTTACACACCTCACTTGCTTCTTTGACATTCATAACTCTTGTCATGCATGCTCGTCTGTTCTTAAGGCTCCTGACATCACCTTCTGCTAGTACATGATCAATTTGATCATGGAAGGTGTGTCGTGGCCTTCCACGACTTCTGCATCCATCCACTTTTGCATTGTATATCTGTTTATTCATTCTTTCATCATGCATTCTTTCCACATGCCCGAACCACCGGAGCATTCCTTTCCTTACCTTCACCCCGACACTTTCTTTCAGACCAACTCTCTTTCTTACTTCGGTGTTACGATTATTATTATTATTCGATATTACTTCCATATTATTATGGTAAATGTAACATAGGTCAGAAAACTACAGGCCTCAAACCCGCACCCATTGAGTTTGGGACGCGAGTGTGCAAACCATAAAGCTACCACGGCTTAATCACATATAAGATATTAATTATTTATTGATTTGATAGGTAGATAACTCTTCATTTTACATCTGCAGAGAAAATTTACAAATTAGTACTTTTCTAATTGTATATAAAGGGCGGTACAAAGAAATAATAATTAAATAGCAAAAAGTGAATGACTACAGACCTTTGGTGTCATCTAGACATTTAAGAACTTTTTAGAGGTACTTTTTTACTGGACAATCTTAGTGTTCTCCCTTCCATCATCGTGAAACCAGACGCACTGATATGTGGCACCAGTATATGTCGGACATACCACCTACACAAAGCACTTCAGGTTCATATTCATTATGCGCACCGCAAAGGAGTGTAACTCATTGGTCGACTCAGGTTTTCCCCCGAAACCTGGTGGTATCTTCAAGTCACGTGTGAATAAATGTGCTCCATCCTAGATCACAATAATATCTCCACTCGACTTCGGGCGAGATCGTTATCAAACGCGAACCTATACTGTATTAAAAAAAACTTTGACAGTGCGAACTTATCTTTGACCCTATCCATACAAATGTTTAAGAAAGAAAGAAAGAGAATATTTAGTCCTAAACGCGGCACACACAAGACGAACAGAAATATAGCAGACAGAAAACAATAATTCCAATTTGTTTTTCAAATGTGTGCAAGCAAATCCGCGGTCGCAACTCTCATTGATAATGAAACATGATTAAATAACATGAAAATAAACTATTTATGTTTATGACTTCACTTCATTATTTAATTATAATTGTTATATTGAACTTTCTTATGGGTTTGTTACCCGTTTGTGAATGGAAATATTGATAAGCAAAGTTGTGAGTAAAGAATGTGTTTTACAATCCTCGTTTTACATCAAATTAGTCAAAAATTGCAAGTAGTAAATACTACGTACTAGTATGTAAGTATATATAATCAGTTAATACATTGTATAAATCGTAATAGTCTGATGTAGTCAAATTGTATTCAAAATTTTTTGGTACATTTAAATTTATGTATTTTAAAATTTGGTAAGAAAGCCTTTAAAAACCCCTAGTAAATATACTAACAATAAGTATTTTGAAAAGAATATATATATATATATATATATATATATATATATATATATATACATATATATATATATATATATATATATATATATATATATATATACATATATATATATACATATATATATATATATATATAGTGTAGGTAAGTACTAATAATTTACCCTACAATTTTTGACTGATTTGGACTAAAAATATGTGTGTATCAATTATTAAAATGTAAAAAAAAGCTGGTGAGCATAATGACTGGTAAGCTCTATTAGAAATAAAGAAAGAAAAAAATTGTTGGTTAAAATTATTGCACACACAAAAATACAAAGTTTTTTGTTATGAAACCACCCCTGGTCTAAAGCAAGCCATAACAACCATGAGTTGTGTTCCGGCATTAGTGGCCAAGTTCCAGTCTCCCTTTAGAGAGCGGCAACACGTTGGTAGCGTGTTACAAATGTCCACAGGCGACGGTAACCGCTTTTTATTAGGTACGCCGTCCGTTTGTCTGCTGAACTCATGCAATAATAAGTTTTTAAAATAGTTTTTAAACTACAAGCTTTTGAGATCGTGGATATCATGTAGCAGCAGAGTGATAGCCAAGACAAGTAAAACGAGCTCAAACACGACGGGTTTATCTTGTTTAATACAGGAGTTCCTATGGCCACCTTCCGACTCCATCATCAGATCAGCTCCATGGTACCATATTATTGCATTTCCACGCGATATATACATGCGTGCAAAATTTCAGCTCAATCGGAAATCGGGAAGTTAGTCAAATTTAACTTGCAAGATTCCACCCGAACTTACATACCTACATACATATACATACTTACTTACATACATACATACATACATACATATATAGGTACATCCATTGTAAGTTAAATAAAAGCTTGTAAAAATATAAACAGATACAATTTTAGAAACGTACGTCCATAAAATTCACGGTAATGAAGTTGGTAATTCAGCATTATGCTGTATCAAGAGGTGACAGAACGCTGATTTTCAACTCCAGCCTATATCAAAACGAATCAACTACTTTTCCATGATTTGAACTCACGTTATTGGTACGAGATGCATGTGCTCTAGCTACTAAGCCACAAGTTGTAAAATATATAACATTAGCTAATATAAGTGTCGGGTTAATAGTTGAATTTGTTGGCATTTCTTCTAAAAAGCAAATGATAATTCTTTTAGTAGACACCGAATGAAATCTTTATGACCCTTAGGGACATATAAAAAGGGTCGTAAAACCAAGGTTAAAGGTTTGTAGAGAATTTTAAAGTTAACAGAAAACACGTGACACCGTAACGTCAAAGCATTGAACAGTAATTTCGACAGTTCTCTTTATTTATTTTAACTAATTAGGTATAGGAGTAAAGTATTTATATGATAATGAAATCTAAAATCCAATTAGCTGTGTTATTTGAGTATAGCTGTCCTCGTGGCTTTACTTGCGCAAACATCGAATTTATATCGCATAGAAATTATCCGTTTTATATTCATTTCTTTGTAACGAGTGTACATATATATGTATATTTCATAGTATCTCACTCATTTAGATTTGACTACGTGTTTAAGCCTATATTAAGCAGAAATTATGTCTTTTTCTGCGAAAAAATAATCTGGTTATTTGTCAACAAATAATCAGATTTCAGATTTGTGGAAGTCCAGGGAAGGTTTTAAAGGTGAGGAAAAATTAAAAAAAAAAACAGTTGGTATATAGTAAAAATAACAATTTCACTTTCCCTTACAAACTATTCCTACCTGTCAAACATTTGATGTTCATCCCGTCGTTTAGAAATCAATTAAATTTAAAAGTCGTACAGAAATCAAATTAAATTTGAAAGTGAAGTCATTTTTTTGGTTTTGAATGTCAAACGTTTTATTATTATTATTATTTATGGCTTGGCAGCTAGGCCTTTAAGCCAGATCTTAGATTCAATGTGATTTCTTCATTTTCTTAAACCTATGTGTAGCACAGCTGAACTGTAGGTTATCAGCTGGTGCCATTCAACGGAGTTCTTGTGACAACTCAAAAGGCCACATTTGACTTTACAGTTCACATTTCTCACAAAAAAAAAAATTACTACTCAAAAACTATCAATACCCTACAACTATTGTTCATTTTATAGTAATTTTACACATTTTTAGAAAATACAACTACACAGTACAACATCTCCTTTCAGTTCCCGCCAAAAACTCCCTCAAACGTTTGATGTTCGTCCCGTCGTTCAGAAATCAACGTTTTTTATTTATTGATTCTGAGCCGGTACGAAGTTTGCCGGGTCAGCTAGTACTATAATAAATCTGTAGATGGTTCGAGTTTATACATTACATTTAAAGATGTGAAAAAAATCAGGGAGGATAATTCGGACCAGGAGATTCCGAAAATGTAATTTTGAGATTTTTTGTCTTTCTGTATGTTAGATCATCACGTGAAAACTACTGAACGGATTTAAATGAAACTCGATACAGAGCTAGCTTATATCCGTGGTCGTAACATAGAATACTTTTTATCCCGATAAATGACGTCGTTTCCGTGGGATAGACGAAAATCGCGAAAAAAATGGCGCTGCGATTGCACCTTGTTTTGGAAACTACTGAACGTATATGAATAAAACTCGACATAGTGCTAGCTTATACCCGAGTTAACACTTAGGATACTTTTTATTCCAATAAATAATGTCGTTTCCATAGAATAAATAGATTAGCAAAATAGATGGCGCTGCAAGCGCACTTTTTTTAATTCACTAACAAATACATACGTTGTCATAAACATCTCATTCAATGTATTACTTCAAATCAGATTGGCTGCGACTCACCTTTATGTCTCGCTACGCAGTTGTGTAGACTATATGGACTTATTTTCTTTGTTATTGTAGTGACAGACAAGAAATGGTAAAGTTTTTGGTAAAACACCTAATTAAATTTATATATACGTAACATAGAGCTACTTACTACCTAGGGGTTTTCACGCGGCGTAGCCCCGAGGAATTAGTCTCTATATTATAAGAACACGACGCATTTTTTGAGATTTCTGGTCTGCTTGTCGGTTTGTCTATTTGTTTGGTATTCACGTAAAAACTACTTGGTGGATTTCGACGCGGCTTTCGTTGATTGATAGAAAATTGTCAGATTTAAAAGGCGCCTACCGGCGACCTTGGGCGGGTCGTGGGTCCATCGGGCTGGAGGGCGTCCGACACTACGTTTACCGAGACGCGGTCTCCACTCCAGGACTCGTCTGCTCCATCGGTCATCAGTCCTGCGGCAGACGTGTCTGGCCCACTGCCACTTCAACTTGCTAATTTTACGAGGTATGTCGGTTACCTTGGCTCTCTTACGGATATCCTCATTTCTAATTTTATCCATAAGAGAAACACCCAATATAGCTCGCTCCATAGCCCGTTGAGCGACTTGGAACTTGTGGACCAATCCTGCCGTCAGTGTCTATGTCTCGGCCCCGTAGATCAGGACGGGGAGGACGCACTGCTCGAAGACTTTTGTTTTCAAGCATTGCGGAATGCTATAACATCGAAACCACGTGAATTTAGGACAAGTTTGCTGTGATAGTTTCTATAGTTATTAAACATCTTTAGTAGAACAATTGTAGTTGTGTATGTCTTTATTAACATTGCGTATCACGGGTTTTTATGGGAATTTCCGGAACTCATGTACTTTAATACTGAAAAATTCATTGCCCTGCTGGAAATACCATTTTATTTTAAATATTCGAAAAATAACTGTAATTTTTGTTGCCTGTCCAGTGTGGAGAAAATTGCGGTCAAATGCTAATATTATATATAGATACAACTTTGATTTTTCGGCGAATACAGAAACAATAGCGGAATTATGAAAGCTTATATAAAATAAGTCGTGTATTAAACTATAGTAAATACCAGACTGTCGATAATTTGATACTCAAAGGACGAGAGAAAAATTTAAAATTACCAAGAGTTCAAAATAAGGAGTTCAAAACCAAGAGGGAGGGAGGAAAATATCAAGTTAACAAGAATTTGTCCAATGATCATTGTTTATTTTTAGTTGAGTGAACGACTTTAGTCTATCACTGCACGATGAATTTTCGATAGTGTGAAAGCCGTGAAGAAATCGCCAATTGTGTCGGTTCTGAGGGCGTAGAAGAGTAGGGTAGCCCGTCAAATTATAGAGAGTAGAGAAGCCCAAAATTATTGCATGTAGGCGGGCAAAATACTATTTATTTCTTTAAATCATCTAGGGGACCAATTCATATTGATTTTATTCAATTTGTCGAGTATTTTTCAAGGGACGGGGAAAATATTTCAAATTATCGAGAGTCTATTGTATATATATATATATATTAGATATACAATAAAAACAGTTGAATTGCACCGCAATAAGTAAATGTAGTTCTAAAATACGTCTAATTTTAATTGTTTCTTAATTTCTGAAATGACCTTTGAGGTGTGTGCAATTTGCTGAAACAAATCCCAAAAGATATTGTCTGGCTGTATTAATTTCAAGCTTTTTATTCTTAACAAGAGCTTTTTTATTCATGTACTGCGTTTTGAGTACAGGTCATCAGCCTTTCGTGTTTGTAAAATTAGATTAAAATTTGTATTATTTATTGTATTGTATTGTATAAAATAAATTGATGCCAGGAACCTTAAGAACAGACGAGCGTGCATGACAAGAGTAATGAATGTCAAAGAAGCAAGTGAGGTGTGTAATAATAAGCTTAAATGGCGCTCTTTTGTTCGTGCATACCCCGCAAGGGAACTGGCGTGAAGTTATGTATGTATGTATGTATAAAATAAAAATAAATAACGGAAAAATCACAGACTATAAAGACATTTTAATGAATGAATGAAAACACTTCTTTGTTCACCAAAATTACTAAAAAAAAAATAAAAAAAAAATAAGCAGCACTATTATACCTGAGATGACTAAAAATAATTAAAAACCATGATTTTAAAAAAGGATACTGACTTAGCTTGTCTGATGTTGAGTGGCAGTGAGTTCCATAAACGGACGGCCTGTACTGTGAAGGAGTTGTCAACGAAGGAAGAAGTGTGTACAGGTGTCATTAAGGAGAGATTATTACTAGCGCGCAAATAATGGGAATGAGAAAGATCTAGGAAATCAAAACGTTCCTTTAAATAGGGAGGAGTACGAGGATCAAAAAGGATATTATACAACAGAGAGAGCAAGTGAACATTCCGGCAAAAGCGAATAGGTAACCATTTAAGCTTCTTACGATATTCGGAAACGTGGTCGTATTTGCGCAACCCAAATATGAACCGAATACAGACATTTTGGAGTCCATCGAGCTTGTTCAGTTGTTCTTGTGTTAAGTCATCAAGTATGGGTAGTAACAAAGATAGAGCAAGCATAACTTTTGTAGCAGTAGGGAGGAAATTTTTAAGCCTTCTAAGAGAAGCTGACGACGCAAAGAGTCTTCGGCTAAGATTAGTCAATTGAGGCTTCCAAGACAGTTCTCTGTCAATAACAAACCCAAGATTTTTTACAGTTTCACTGCTATTGATTTTAATATACATGGGTTATCTGTCAATGCTTAACGTCATGACGAATATCGATCTCAAATAACGCATTAAACCCTTGTCTACATCTGTACAACACAGTTACTAATATTATCCTAGATGTAGCATAGCAGAGGCATTAGGTGTATATGAAGATATTATTGAAAGTGAAAAAATATTTTCATTTATAAAAGTTATAAAGAACAAACCCTTTGCCTTTATAAAACAGAATTACAGTATAAAGGTTACTTGAGTCTATTTCTGTTTATCTGTGAGTGACATGGGGTGGGAGGAACATTATTGCACGAGGATAACCTCGTTCAAACCTTATGTGATATGAATAATATTTTAAAAGGTCCATTTATATATATATATATTGTTACGACCGACAAAGACCGATTCACACCTGCAGTTTATTACCTTCCCGCATTTGGACTTCTTTTGTTTACTTTCTGTTTAAATTTTGTATTTAGAGGGGCGGCCCATGGTTGATTGTAATCTTTATGATGGTCGTTAGCCAGGTGTGATTCTTGGAAAATGCAGTCCACACGGTCGAGTATTGTGTCGAGACATATTGTATCGGTTCAGTATAAAGCATTACCCAATGGAGAGATCGGCAGTCAAGCGAGGCAAGACGTGAGTACATTCGATAATCGATATAATGACGGACTTTGCGCGTGTTATTCAATCGTGTTGTGCTGTGTCCAGTTATATTTGTACCTGTGTTATACGTGTTTATATAGTTCTAATAAATTGTATAGTAATTCCAACGGCATTTTAATTCGAGTCCTGTAACTCGTAACAATATATATATATATATATATATATATATATATCCCTATTAATATTATAAATGCGAAAGTAACTCTGTCTGTCTGTCTGTCTGTCTGTCTGTCTGTCTGTCTGTCTGTCTGTCTGTCTGTCTGTTCCGTTTTCACGGAAAAACTACTGGACCGATTTGGCTGAAACTCAGTATATATATTTTTTCGATGCCGAGAATGAACATAGGATACTTTTTATCCCGAAAAATGGGATAGTTTCCGGGATAAAAATATATTTGTCTGTTTGTTTGTTAAGCTTTTACGGAAAAACTACTGGACCGATTTGGCTGAAAATCGGTATTTATGTAATTTTCATATCCAGGGTGGACAAGGGATATTTTTCATCCTGGATAATGGGATAGATTTTGGGATAGATTTATGTAAAGGTTATCCCAAAAGTAGGATAGGCTTTGGTTGGTTTTGTGATTTGCCATTTTCATCATTTTGGTTATTTTGTCCTTTTTACTCTTTGTTGCTCTTTTGCCCTTTTTTCTATTTTGCTCTTTTGCTCTTTTACTCTTTTGCTCTTTTGCTCTTTTGCTCTTTTGCTCTTTTGCTCTTTTGCTCTTTTGCTCTTTTGCTCTGTTGCTCTTTTGCTCTTTTGCTCTTTTGCTCTTTTGCTCTTTTGCTCTTTTGCTCTTTTGCTCTTTTGCTCTTTTGCTCTTTTGCTCTTTTGCTCTTTTGCTCTTTTGCTCTTTTGCTCTTTTGCTCTTTTGCTCTTTTGCTCTTTTGCTCTTTTGCTCTTTTGCTCTTTTGCTCTTTTGCTCTTTTGCTCTTTTGCTCTTTTGCTCTTTTGCTCTTTTGCTCTTTTGCTCTTTTGCTCTTTTGCTCTTTTGCTCTTTTGCTCTTTTGCTCTTTTGCTCTTTTGCTCTTTTGCTCTTTTGCTCTTTTGCTCTTTTGCTCTTTTGCTCTTTTGCTCTTTTGCTCTTTTGCTCTTTTGCTCTTTTGCTCTTTTGCTCTTTTGCTCTTTTGCTCTTTTGCTCTTTTGCTCTTTTGCTCTTTTGCTCTTTTGCTCTTTTGCTCTTTTGCTCTTTTGCTCTTTTGCTCTTTTGCTCTTTTGCTCTTTTGCTCTTTTGCTCTTTTGCTCTTTTGCTCTTTTGCTCTTTTGCTCTTTTGCTCTTTTGCTCTTTTGCTCTTTTGCTCTTTTGCTCTTTTGCTCTTTTGCTCTTTTGCTCTTTTGCTCTTTTGCTCTTTTGCTCTTTTGCTCTTTTGCTCTTTTGCTCTTTTGCTCTTTTGCTCTTTTGCTCTTTTGCTCTTTTGCTCTTTTGCTCTTTTGCTCTTTTGCTCTTTTGCTCTTTTGCTCTTTTGCTCTTTTGCTCTTTTGCTCTTTTGCTCTTTTGCTCTTTTGCTCTTTTGCTCTTTTGCTCTTTTGCTCTTTTGCTCTTTTGCTCTTTTGCTCTTTTGCTCTTTTGCTCTTTTGCTCTTTTGCTCTTTTGCTCTTTTGCTCTTTTGCTCTTTTGCTCTTTTGCTCTTTTGCTCTTTTGCTCTTTTGCTCTTTTGCTCTTTTGCTCTTTTGCTCTTTTGCTCTTTTGCTCTTTTGCTCTTTTGCTCTTTTGCTCTTTTGCTCTTTTGCTCTTTTGCTCTTTTGCTCTTTTGCTCTTTTGCTCTTTTGCTCTTTTGCTCTTTTGCTCTTTTGCTCTTTTGCTCTTTTGCTCTTTTGCTCTTTTGCTCTTTTGCTCTTTTGCTCTTTTGCTCTTTTGCTCTTTTGCTCTTTTGCTCTTTTGCTCTTTTGCTCTTTTGCTCTTTTGCTCTTTTGCTCTTTTGCTCTTTTGCTCTTTTTGTCCTTTTAGCTTTTTTGTCCTTTTTGCTGATTTTGTCCTTTTTGTTATTTTTGCTACCCCGCGAGGGAACTGGCGTGAAGTTATGTATGTATGTATGTTATTTTTGTAGTTTTCATTGACGGGGGATAGATAAACAAAACTAGGACTGTTTGTAATAGAAGATGAAAGTTTGGATGAGACCAATCATTTCTCAAGTTCATAGATATAAAAATTCATCGTCTATAAAAATGCGATAGTAACTCGATATGTCTTTCTGTTAAGTTTTTGGAAAACACTGGGAATACTGGATCGTTTTTATTGTAATTTTGTTTAAATGTAGTTTTAATGCCGAAAATTGACATATTTTATATACTAATGCCAGGAGATCGGATAGTTTGCGATATAAAATTAAGTGAATTTTTCGGGTGCAAATGGCACTAACATAAAAATGTTGTACACTGTAACCTGTATTAACGCCTGCTCTTTAAATAAGAAGCAGGAACTAGAGGTTAACCCGCGGCGCAGCCGCGGGGTAAACTCTAGTACATATATATACGGGCCGTCCCGGCAGACGTTGTCCTGCCTATAAAAAAAAATGTAGAACCCGATTGCGCCACCCATTGGGTCCAATTCTGAATCTAAACTGAGGTTGAACTGATTAAGACTAACTTACTGGATGGCTACCACCCCTGGTCTAGAGTATGCCGCCATAACAACCTTGAGTTGTGTTCCGGCATTAGTGACTAGGTTCCAGTCTCCCTTAAGAGAGCAGCAGCGCATCTGTAACACTTTTGGTATTGCAAATGTCCATAGGTGATGGTAACCGCTTTCCATTAAGTGGGCCGTCTGCCTGTCTGCTGAACTCGTGCTATAAAAATAAAAAATAAAATTAAGGAATTTATAACTCTAAAGTTAAAATTAATAATAATAAAACGTACTTACCATAATAAAATTAAAGATATTTTGAGGAAAGGTCAGGTAAAAACCAACTCAAACTTACGCACATGTGTGGGAACCTTACCCAATGACTTCGATGACCTAGGGTCTGTATTCAAATTATACATTATGTTTTTGTCAAGTGCTATGAAATATTGTTATTATAGAGTTACAATTGTAATATAATTTCGTGTGCAATATAATACGCTTATATATCTATACTATAATAAATCTATAAATGGTTCAAGTTTGTACATTGCGTTTAATAATGTGAAAAAAATCAGGGGGCTAATTCGGACCAGCAGATTTTAAAAATGCAATTATTAGAATTTTTGTCTGTCTGTATGTTAGAGCTGAAAACTACTAAACGGATTTAATTGAAACTCGACATAGAGCTAGCTCATATCCCGGGGTGTAACTTAGGATACTTTTTATCCCGATAAATGACGTCGTTTGCGCGAGATCGACGAAAATAGCGAAAAAGAAGGCGCTGCGATCGCGTATTTTTATAAACTACTGAACGTATATGAATGAAACTTGACACAGAGTTGGCTTATATCCCGAATCAACAATTAGGATACTTTTTATCCCGATAAATAACGTCATTTCTATAGAATAAACGGATTAACAAAATATATGGTGCTGCAATCGCGTTTTTCTCAATTTGCTAACAAATACCTAAGCTGTCATAAACAACATGTCATTCATTGTATTACTTCAAATCTGGTTGACTGCGACTCGCCTCTATGTATCGCTGCGCAGTTATGTAGACTATATGGACTTAGTTTCTTTGTTATTATAGTGAAATTAGTAACAAGAAACAGTAAAGATTTAGGTGAAATACCTAATTAAATTTGTATATATGTAACATAGAGATTACTCCCTAGGGCTTTTCACGCGGCTTAGCCGCGGGGTAAACTCTACTTCATACGTAATATCCAACAGTTGTAGAGAAAAATAATAAAGACAGACGGACAAGCAATCGAATGAACATAATGGTTTTTGTAAGGTTATCGCTTTTGCTACAATGACTACGGAATGCTAAAACCCAGTTACTGAATCTGGGTGACTAATAAAATCCTTGGTAAAACAAATGAGCAGGGTCGAATAAGCAAGAAGGTCTAATTAACATAAAAAACTTTACGATTTAATTAAATTCACAGAACAAAATCTGGTCAGTACCAGAGTAGCATAAGTATTTCAAGATTCACTTAAAATATAATGAAATGATTACTCTAAGTAAACTTTGTTTAAGGCTGTCTCAGGAGGTTTTCGTCCATTTACTCGGATATCAAATCAGCCAGCTCTATTCCTTTAATATGATATAATTTAAAGAAAAATGTAAATTTATATACAACTGGACTGTCAAATACATCTAAGTTTACTAGGTACGCTACTTTGAGTCTGTCACGCCATTTTTAATATCATCTTTGAGGTGCTGTAGTCATTTTGTTATTTTGGCAAAAAGAAATCCTTACCGTCCTATATATATCCTATGAATATTACAAAAAAAATCTCAAAAAACTACTTACTACTTTTGAATGAAACATGGCAAGAAGATGTAGGTATTTTATATTTAGCTACACAATATTGAACTGCAGTAAAATCGAAAAACAGGAACTATCCAAAAGTTCATAGCGTTGTTTCTTAGTGAACACTCTTAAAAATGAATGTAATTATTTCAAAGTGGAATTTTCAGATTACTTATGGAAAGTCACGAGTCTACCACCGCTTTTAAAGCAATACATACAGCATACATCTATCCTAAAATCTATCCTATAATCCGGGATGAAAAATATCCCTGGTCTACCATCGGTATAAAATTTATATATATACCGAATTTCAGCTAAATCGCTCTATTAGTTTTTCCGTAAAATCATAACAAACACAAAGACTAATAAAAATATATTTTTATCCCGGAAACCATCCCATTTTTCGGGATAAAAAGTATCCTATGTTCGTCCTCGGTATCGAATATATATATATATATATATATATATATATATATATATATATATATATATATATATACATAATACTGAATTTCAGCCAAATCGGTCCAGTAGTTTTTCTGTGAAAACGGAACAGACAGACAGACGGACAGATAGATAGACAGACAGAGTTACTTTCGCATTTATAGGCATACAGAATCGAGGGTTTTTAATGTATTTTGTAGTGATATAAGGTTTAACAAAGTAATCAGTATGAACAATTTCTGAAAGAGCTTGAATACCATTCAGTCCGGTCGTCTAGAAAATCTTTCGTCGTGTAACAAGACTTCTCGCACAAACGTCGCTTTATCTAGCTTAAATTAATAGATGTGAGATATTTAGCATCAAAATGCTAAAAAGTGTGTGTGTGTGTTCTACTAACGTTAAAAAATTGTTATGTGAACCGGAAAAATCAGAGCAGCGCTTAAAAAACAGAAACAAACAAAACACAACATCCGTTGAGTACTTTTGAAATGTAGGTTATAAGACTAAATAATTTTTTAGAGTTTCGTCGCAAAATAACAAAATATTAGACGTTAGTCCTATCTACAAACCTACTCTGACACGTAAACTGACACTGACTTGGTCGATATTTTAAAGAATTTAATTTATTTAACAAAGCGAGTAGGGTTTAAAAATAAAATGAATTTGCAAATCATGATTAGCTAAAATTTAATACAAAAAGGGTTCTTTACTTAAAATGCAGACCCGGGGCTTATAAAATCTGGTATTTTAATAAAGGCATCGCTATATCAGAAGGGTAGATTAAAATTAATGCTTACAAATTTATTTTTTTCTTCTTTTAACTCTGATATTTCAACCATTCTGGATAAATAAAGAAATAATAAAGCATTCCGAGCATGACCTACTCTTAATACGTCAATAAAAGAAAAAAAAACATTTTACAGCGATTATTATTATTAGGGCTTTCCACGCGAGTTCATTCGCGAAAACTTGGACTTGGTAACTCTCAGAAACTTTCACAATTTCCAAAATAAAGTAGGTAGGTATATTTAGTAGCTTAGTACGAGAGTACTCGTAGGTGGTAGGACTAAAGTATTGTTTTGGTTCATTCTTACAGCGTTCAGACACCTGATTCGGTTTTTGACTTCAAAAACTAAATTAGAGTATGTATAAGTACTTATAAGTTATGAATTTCAATTGGATATATTACATTCACTAGTACATATAATTAAAGTGTATGTTTGTGATTTCAAAATAAATGCCAAAGTTCAAGTAAAAACTGTTGTTGAGTGTGTACTTATACATAAAAAAATGGGAATATATAGTATACTAACCTCATACATAATTATATAATACTTGTGAGTGGGGGTGTTTATATCTTTTTAACTCTTAAGATACCTAGTATGAAACACACGAAAGTTATAAATAAAATTCCTATATTAATCACATTGTCACATTGATATTCGTCGAGTTGTTTTGGAGCATATTTCAAAGAAACTTATAATAAGATTATATAAATTATCAACAATGATTAGCCATCTTATAAATAGCGTCTATCATTTAAATTTTGTCTTTTTTTAAATATAAATCACGAATAATCACTTTTTTTATTGTACACAAAAAAAGCATAAAATAATGCTGATGTAAAAACTGAGCTTAATCCTGAAAATAGTTTCCTTCCAGCAAACCAATAAATCTAGCGAGAGGGGTAAATAAGAGACAGGGTCGTGTATACAAAAATTTGTTTGTGTAGGTAAATATATATATGTACATGTAGCGGAAATCTTAATTTTTCCTAACGGGGTATCGGCGATTTTTGACTTTAAAAGTATTAACTGCCTTTGTAGTTGTTAAAAGCACGCGGCCGCCTCAATTTTTTATGTATTGTGGTGGAAGAAGTGTTGGTGTATCTATCCGCAACACTAAAAACGAACATATGGCTAATACTAAGATTTTGATGTGTTTTGAATATGACCGACGGCTACATACCCACTTTGTGTAATACAATCACAGCAATCCTATTTTCTTTAACACGCCATTCTACATTGTAATTTTATAGATATGGGTCTGAAACAAGTTAATCTAGTTCTCTAGAAATGCAGAGTACATCCTGGAGGGGAACGTAATTGTCTTGCTTGTGAACTTTTATTACTTTGTCATAGATTAAAAATTCACTCGCTTTCCGATGTCGGGCGGCAATTAAAATTCAATCTTTCGAGGAAACCACCATTATCCAATTTTATATTCATTAAACTCTCCGCTGAGGTTGGTTACATTTGCATACCGAATAAATGAGTGATTCAATCATACCATTTTCGGAAGTAGTGTAAGTGTATACTGTAACAATATTAATCCATAAACGTTCCATTACCGGCGGCGTACACGTCACACTAGTTAAAGGCAAAGGATGACGGGCACCAATGTATGTAACTTGGTACCGGTACCAACTGAAATACATGTGATGTATCATTGGGAAGGTATCTTTCTGTGGAATAATGAAAACCGTGGCGCTCATCCGAGTTCACTATCTGATCGGAGTAATCCTATCTTGAAAGTAGTTTCTTTTTGATGAGTTTTAAGATACAAGCGCCTCAGCATGCCTGCCCACCGCGCTAGCCGCCGCGCTGCTTCAGGGAGCGGGGGAGGAAACTAACCGGTTCCTACATTACTAGTCATCTATTTACTTTACACTCAGAGTTAAAAGCAATAATAATAAAAATCTAATAAATCTCTATCCGCAGGGGGGATTTGTGGCGAACTTTTAGATAAATAGCGACACCTCGGACGTGACTCCGGGGGCCAAGGAAAAGCCCCCGCTTCGATGCTTGCCTTAGCCGGCCAGCCCGGAGTGGAGATCGTTAGAGCTAAAACTCAAGTTTCAGGGGTGGAAGTGATAAATGGCATAATGTCAGAAGTAGCTTCGGGGAACTTGCAGCCTACCTTTCGACACCTCTAAGCCACTCAAACCCATGTTGCCCCTGTCTTCTATGGCATTTTTGGGGCCCATGCAGGGAGTGGCGAGTCACCGTCTGCCCATTTTTCCATGTCCCCCGACCGTTGTGATGGGCAGACGCTGTAGTCCACATATTTCCAGACCCCTAGTACCACTAGCAGTTCACCCGAATAGCCCGGTACTTTTATTCTCATTTCCCACAATAGTCCTGCACTGGCCCGGGGTTGTGTTTGGGTGAATTTTATATGGTGTAGACAAGGATAATCGCCGGTCAGTGTCACGCCATATACATTACATATAGCCATATACATTAAACTTGTTTATATAATTCTTAGACTTAAAATCTGCGCTACTTTTTATCCAGGGAAACCCGCGGGAATTTTTCTGAGAATTATTTAAAATGGCCCGATTGACAAAAAATTTCAAAGTTCAATACGTTTTTTCACTGATCGATAGTAAATTTTATGTAATAAAGTGTGTGATATTTTTATCCCGGGATTCGCACGGGAATTGTCCCGGGGGCGGTTTTTAGTTTTTCATGTGAATAAAAATAAGCTTATTCCGACACCGTTTTCACTAAAACAATGAAAAAAGAATGTAAGCTACATTCTTTTTTTAATGTTGCGGTACTTTGTATCCCGGGAGTCCCGCGGAAATTTAAAGTCAAGCGTGGATGAAGTCGCGAGCATATTAAAAAAACGCCAAAATGTAAATAAAAAATACTATTTAAATCAGGGATTCCCAAAGTGGTCGAAATCGGTTTCCCAGGGGTCGACGAAAACGAAAACTGATTTTGAGGGTCGATGAGGTCTAAAAATCGACCTCTATTAATTGACACAAGTTATTATTTGAAACTTTCAAGTCATACTGTGTAAGACTATAATTTGTTTTGCGTGTACAAATGTGTTTTTTTTTTTAAATAATTACCTACTTAAGTATTTTTACGTATTTTGTATCAATAATTACTAATTACACTTGATATTTACTTAAGTTGAATTTTCACGAGAAAATTATGTCTTTAAAAAAAAACCTAACCTAACGCAAAGACTTAAAGTAATTTGGCTATGGGTTTCTGCGATATCAGTTAATTTTGGAAAACAGGTCTCTTGGTCAAAACAGTTTGGGAATCCCTGATTTAAATGATGCCTATAAACCATAAATGACCGTTTTTAGAATATCGTAGCTTTTTTTTTTGTATAATATAATTTGTTTAGGTTACCTGAAGATTAAATTTCATATCAGTGTACTGACCTCTATATTTTCAATCTTAGTCCGTTGTCGTAGGTAATAGTCCAAAAAGATAGCAACAATGTTGCCTTGTAATCTGGAACCAATTAACTCAATTATGCCATCACTTCATAAATATTATTGCAAATAAAAACATCTCATTAAAATAGTTATTTAAATAGTTACGTATTAGTTTTTAGCCTTTAGCGGTTAGCTTGAATGATATGATAAGGAACAGTATGATAACGAAGAAGATGTAATAACAAGAGTTGAAAAGGAATGTTAAGGTGGTCGCAACATGTAGAGAGAACAGATAAAAGTAGAATGACAAAACAAGTGCATGACAGCATTGTGAATGGTAGAGTTGCTGCCGATAGATCGAGGCATACACACCATAATTGAATAGCAGAAGTGTTAAAGAGAGGTCAGGTAAAAAACATCTCAAATAAACATGTATGTATGAAGAGGTTAATAAGACTAGATGAAGTGAAAGTTGTTTGGCAGATTCTACACAAGTGGAGATCCATAGTCTCTGCCTACCCCCATGGGAAACAGGTGTGATAATATTTATAGTTATGTATGTTTTTTCTTCGAGTTTCATTTTGGCAAAAATGGAATAAATAAATAAACACACACGTATTGTATATTCCCAAATTAAGCAAATTACGCTTGCGTTATGAGTAATATACAACGGACTACTCTGGGGCCGGTCCCGGACACCCAGACCATAGTAAATAACGGCGAAAATTCGTTTCCGAAATTTACCATATTAGGAATCGAGCCCAGAACCTCTGCGTTTCAGTGAGCTAGGCCGGCAAAGGCTCCCCCCCCTCAACCACAACGGCCATCATATGATAGGAGACGCGATAAACATATGTTTAGATATCTAAATAAAATGTCCATATTATGTAACTTTTTAGTGTATCTAAAAAATAATAAAAGGAAATCAAGCTTCATGTATGGGATACCATTTCTGCATAAAATAAAAAACCCATAAATGTCAATTACTGCAAGTGAAATTAGTACGGCAGAGCTGAAATTGTAATAAATGTAATCTATACGCTATACAGATAAATAAATTGAAGTGTCTGTTTGTAATGTCAAAATAAAATTTTAAGAAAATCAGCGGGATAATACGGACAAGGAGTTCCCAAAATACAATTTTTAGAATTTTTGTCTGTATGTTTGGATGTTCCGGCTAATCTCTGAAATGGCTAGACTGATTTTGACGGGACTTTCAGTACCAGATAGCTGATGTTATAAGGAGTAACTTAGGCTACTTTTTTAGGATTCCAGGAAAAAAAATCCACGCGGTAGAAGTCGCGGGCACAGCTAGTAGTACAAAAATGGCCGCTATACAATGCTGTAGAAAACTTGCGAAGAAATCAAGATTAGAGGTGGCTGATAGCAGCCATGTATAAAATATGAAACTAACGATAAGACGTATGTCCTAGTTTACTCTTAGATTGTAATCTGCTGTAAAATTTATAATTTTTATTTTTCCTTTTTTTTCTTTCTGCATCAGTAATACAATAAATAATCAGATAAGGTAAGAATTTCCTCTGAGTCAGGTTGCCTAAAATAGATCATTTTTAGCGTTAAGACTGCCTTTTGTTTTTCCAAGTAACTATTGTACATACCTATGCATATTTTTGTTATTGTTTTAGTGAGCAATGAAGTGTTATCTATCTAAACGTGTAAAAAATATTTTGGTGTACGTAGTTGTGTAAGGTTAAGGTTAGGCAGGAAGGAATGTTCCTTAATGACTTTTGCAGTGAAACTTCTTTAGAACGTTGTGATTTGATACTCGATGAAACGAAAAAGCGTCACTAAAAGAGATGGTACACATAAAACTCAACCTTACATAATTCGAAATATAACATATTTTTCTTTACCCGTTAGTATTAATTTTCACTTTAAATAAACTTAAAAGATGAAAAGATTTTTAGCTCTATCTGTATATACTTAAGGCACATACGTGCATAATAGTGCGTTGAATTTTGAACTTTATGCTAGTGATTATTCGTAATAATTAAATCTAAATTACTATTTGTAATTTAGATTGAATTATTACGAATAAGGGTCAGAATACCTAAGAATATAGACGTCTATAATATAATAAAAATGCGACAATGTGTTTGTACAGTTCACACTTGTCTACTAAGCGTTCTAGATATAATTATGTTCGCCTTTATATTCTCTGAAGTTTCAGTTCTACTGAGTGTGAATTCCATATACACAATTTAAAAAAAATCATTATATGACAAGATATTCGTTTCGAAAGTCGTCAGGATGGTTGCCCCCTTTACCTTTTGAACTATAAGGTGGAAAGTTCTGCAAAAATATAGAATTTATAAATACTTTAAATGAAAATTGTTTTGAAAAAAGAACGATTGAGTAGTTTTTGTGTTTAGTCGATATTATATGGATCATTTCTATCTTTCAATATGGATTCAACCAAAGTGATATGTGTAAACACAAATGTTAATCATTAAATGAGATTGAATATCGTCTTATTTTTTTTATAGCAGAAGCACAGCAGATAGGCTGACGGCCCAACTGTGATGGAAAGTGGTTACTGTCACCTATAAACATTAGCAACATCAGAGGTGCTGCAGATGTGGTGCCGGACTCGAAGGGGTAACTGGAACCTGGCCACTGATGCCGCGAACATAACTCAACTGTCATTTTACTTCTGTGCCTTTCAACCAAATCGTATCAATTTGATTGATTCGTCTAATATCAGCATATGGTGTACCTCAAATAAATTCCTTTTAAAGGGTGTCATAGTCGAATGACACGCCAGTTCCCCACCTCTCTGGAGCCCTTTAATGTATTTAATTCGACACGGACTTGACCGATATGTATAAATATAAAATTTATGCTTGCTTTGCCCTTTGTTTAAAGATCGCTTGTCTACGGCATACCGAGTGTTTTAATATAACGTAGTTTTAGTAAATTGGATTCTTTTCTATAGCGAGAGCTTCGTTTAATCCGATGGAAAATTCTTTTGACATTCATAAAGACTTTTATGAGTTCGCATTTTAATAAAAGAAAGTACATAACTGAAATGTAGTGAACAGAAATATATAAAGCTGGAATATGGTGAGTTTTTTTTATTTTTATTGCATGAGTTCAGCAGACAGGCAGACCTGATGGATAGCGGTTACCATCGCCTATGGACATTTGCAACATCAAAGGTGATACAAATGCGCTTCTATCCTCTTAAAGGAAACTGGAATCTGGCCACTAATGCCGAAACACAGAGGCGACAAAACAACCCACAGCCAGGTGGTAGGGCATATGACCGACTGGATGGCTACCACCCCTGGTCTAGAGTATGTCGCCATAACAACCTTGAGTTGTGTTCCGGCATTAGTGACCAGGTTCCAGTCTCCCTCAAGAGAGCAGCAGCGCATTCGTAGCACCTTTGTTGTTGCAAATGTCCATAGGCGATGGTAACCGCTTTCTATCAAGTGGGCCGTCTGTCTGTCTGCTGAACTCCTGCAATAAAAAAAAAAACACTTGACTGCCACAAAAGGTTACAATACACAATGGGCTGCTTTCTAATCACAAATTTTAAACACAAAGTAAACAAAAGAAGTCCAAATGCCGAAAGGTAATAAAATGTGTTTCTTCAGTTATGCAGGTGTGAATTTGTCTTTGTCGGCGTCTCGGTCGTAACAGTATCATTGGATTTTTGAAAAATCAATTACACTTCTCATATTATAATATAACAAATCATAGTGTAGCTTGTCAGGATTAATTTCTGTGAAGGAGTTTTAAACGGAAAACTAAGGGAAAGGCTTATATTTGAACGAAATGTTCTATTATCTATACATTACAACTTAAAAAAAAAATCACTTTTAACTGCTTATTTATTATTTAATAGGGTTTCTTAGATTATGGAGTATTTTCAAGAACAAATTTGTGTTTAAAGTACAAATAACAATATGTGAAGCCGAAGCCTATCGGTTTTATGGAGATCTATCTAATTGTTTAATAGAAGTCACGCGTAACCAAAAGTCTGGATTATATTTGAGGCAACACATTGGCATTGCCATCTAGCGCGGGAATGCGGCCAGCGTTGTAGGCATGTTCTCTTTTTTTTGACGAGGGGAAACTCGATTGAGGGCCATCAGCCGCGTGATGGGGGAAAGTCGCGGACGGTGTGTATTATTCACCAGGAGTGGCACTAGCATCTCTAAACAGTTTGGGATACCCACTAAAACCCCTCGGTATTTCCGTATTTCGCCCTTAATGCCAGGGCCACGGTTATATGGCCTAACTGTCCCCGCTGGCCCTGGCAGGTGGGCATATTTCCAACCCATCTGACAGCGATTTGGGACCTACATATTATTTGTATTTTTATTAGAAAAATAAGAATTGAGATCGTTTTATTTTTAAAGTCTCGTTTCTATTCAAATTGAAAGATAGAAATGAACCCGTCTAATTTCGCTTAAGAAACTTATTAAGGTTTGCATAAATGTCTTCGTCATACAACTGTTTGTATAACTACATACAGAATAGTCCCGGGTGGTTGCTTCCAACGACCTCATTAGGCTTTCTTTACCCATTATCCTACCCATCAGGAGGCCTTTTCGTGCGCGATCCATTACATTAAGGGATATATTTTCTTTATAGAATTAGTTTTGTTTAGATTTATATCTTGGTTTCCTTACCTAGTAGGTTTTATAGATTAAGCTTAATTTCAGATAATCAGTTCATAATCTAGAGAGTGAAGACGGGAAGAATATACAATCACACTAGCTTTAACATTTTTATTTTGTACTCCTATTGCTTGTTAGTAATACATCTTATTCGTTCATTAAAACCTCATTACATTGTTATCATGTAATGAGGTTTTAATGAACGAATAATATTGATAGGTCATACATGTGACACCCCCATACATTCGTTACACGCGTTTAAAATTAACAACATACAATTTCCATATAAATTTAAAATGTATACCTACATAAAATGCTTGTGAAATCAAGACAGAATTCGAAACCAAGTTTCATTTGTTAGACTACCAAATCACCTATATTTAGCAAAAGCGAGGTAACGTAGCCAGCCTTCTATGAACCTTACCCATTGACTTCGATGACCTAAGCTCAGTATTCTACTTAAAGTCTTAAGGGATTATGGGTAGAATACGATATAAGTTAAGTTCAATTCACTGTACTAGTTTATAGTTATAATGTATTATATGTTAGAATATTAGCAAAAAAATTTTTATAAAATAATCAAATATCATTAGGTACCATTTGTATTATCAATGTAAGCAAAATAACATTAATATCTGATACAGGTGACAACTCGCTTGCGATAATCGTTGTAACCTGTTCGTAATAGGGTGCAGCTATTTATGGCTGTTATTAACTAACTTTCAATAAAAGTGAGCATAGATTTTTTTTTTATTGCAGGAGATCAGCAGACAGGCAGACGGCCCACTTGATGGAAAGCGGTTACCATCGCCTATGGACATTTACAACACCAAAGTTGCTACAAATGCGCTGCTGCTCTCTTAAGGGAGACTGGAACCTGGTCACTTAGACCGGAACACAACTCAAGGTTGTTATGGCGACATACTTTAGACCAGGGGTGGTAGCCATCCAGTCGGGCAAATGCCCTACCACCTGGCTGTGGGTTCTTAAGTCGCCTCTAACGACAGGCCGCCCAGCCGCAGGAAATTGTATTATTTCTCTAACTGGCCAATTTAGTTGAATAAAAAATAATTTCTGAATATCCTTCCTGATGCGAACACAGCATGCATTGTATATGGACTTAGTATGAATATGTTATTACTATAATATAATATTCTGGAGTAATCCTAAAGATATTGTCGTCAGTATTATTTAATGCTTTCTAATATATACTATTTTAACATTTTTATAATAATAATACTGTGTTCCATCATTGCGTATCTATATATCTTCATGAAAATGCTTTAAACACGCGATATGTATACTGCAGTAGGTATTAAAACGTCTCATTTGCACATTACATAAAAGTAACGTTTAACATCAGTCAACGGCCCGATGACATGGAAATAGGTCACAATTAGTGAAGGAAATGGATCCAATAGGACTTACAAAAGGATGCTTCATTAGTACGGAGAATATGATGTGTGGGACAATACATTGCTGGTTCTATATTAAAACTTTCATTACTCTTATCTGGCGACAATGCCGCCTGATTTATTTTAGGAAGAACGTTACAATATTATTGTACATTTTTATAATTGTTTATTTTGGTGATCAAAGTCCTGATGTCCATCTTATGGTTACGTATATTATTATTTCGGAATCAAACTATTTGTACCATATTATGATCATCATAGTCGTTTAAGCTGTTTTTTTTTATTGATTTTCATAATTATAATATATATTAATAAACTTTATTCACAGTCATTTTAGAAAGCAAACTGTAGAAGTGGTACCTGTTTTCCGGCCAGAACATGAACAGCATTGGTAGGCCCTCTTCTATTAGAGTTCGTACATTTAAAACAGGGACGATCAAGTCCAGCAGTGGGACGTTTAAGTGTTCATATTACATGGATTGAACAAGCAATGTACAGCGTTAATAACATTTGTCCTGTTTCACTATCGCGATATAACTCCATGTCACATTAGGGGATTGACCCAATGCTCCAGTTGTCCCTCCCTATAGCGTCGGATATCTTTATAATTTGGACGGATATTTGTTGTCTATTATGTATGAATATTTAGTTAAACATGACTTCGAATTATAGATTTGTAAGTAAACCAGAGGTAATTAACGTGTTTGCGAATTTTTCTGTTTTCTGTCAATGGAGTATTTGTTATTAGAAATCTGTTTTCAGCAGGTACATCATAGTAACTGAATTCATTTTATCGTTTCACATCATTTATCATGATGTCTTATCTCAATAAACATGGTATATTTCGTAAAAGAGCTTTCCGTTTTTTAATCTAAAACTATGTGCGTTAAAAGTTATATCGTTAAAAAAATCATAGCAAAATAGAAAATGACTATGAACTTTACGAGTAATTAAAACAAAGAATGTTTGTAAAAGAAGTAAAAGTTGAGTACCGATGACATTACTGACACATTCAAAATCAAATTAGATTCAAATTTTTATACGCAATTTTCTAAGCTATAAAAGATAAAAGCATATAAAGAATCCATACTGAACGTGCGTTATAAAACACTTAGCTCAAAGTTTATGTTTATGTTATATTATAATTTATACGACAATGCCTTAATTTTATATTAAATTATAGATTAAAATTCTTCCGGTTTATTCAAAGATGGCCTAATTCCTATTTTGGGAATCCAGAATATTTCAGTTTTCTTTTTGTGTCTTATTGTTTGCAGAAATTATTTGTTAACAAAAGTAAAATAATCTAGAAATTCAAATAAAGCAATATTGAAAAACAAATAAATATTAGGTTTTTACTTATGAAATCGCCGTTTTTTTATGAAATAATTTAACGCAATTTTTTCGTGACAAGAAGTTATCTAAATTCTGAAAAAAGTAAAAGTCTGTAGGCGCCAGGTCTGGTGAGTGAGTCTGAGTACGGCGAATGACGAAGAGCTTCCAACCCCAGCTCTTGTAAGTTGGAGGCCGTCTGCAGTATGAGGTCGCGCATTGGCGTGCAGGAGCAGCGAAAACAAGCGATTGACAAAGCTGGTTGTAAACGTGCGAGTTTGTCCATCATTGTGTTTAGTTTTTCACAATATACATCTGCAGTAATGCTCATCACACCGGCGCTAGACAACCAAACACTAACCATCACTTTTCAAGGGTTAAAAGTTTTCGTTTAGGGCCCTGTTCAGATGCTGAACCAGATCCAACCAACTTTCTGAGCGCTTGCGATTGTCGAACTGAATCCAGTTTTCGTCGTAGGTAAGAATGCGGTTCAAAACTCGTTTGTTTGTTGCCGTTTGAGTAGTGCGAGGCACGTCCCAACGCGTACTTCGCGCTGGCGATCATTGATTTGTGGGGCACCAATTTGTCAAGATTCGTTTATCTCACTAATTTGACGCAAATGGACCAATATTATTCTGACTCTAACGTTGAAGGCTGCTGCTAATTCAGCCGTAGATTAAGTATCATCAGTTTCCACAATTGCCTTAAATTTGTCATTGTCGACCAAAGTTCTCAGACGACCACGAGGTTTATTTTTCAGGGCGAAATTTCTAGAATGGAAGCGGGCCAGCGCATAACAGGTGGTGCTTTTATGTGTAGTGTTCACTCCATAAACGTCGTTGATGTTGCGTGCCGTTTGTGCCGCGTCACTGCCACGACGCTACTCATATTTCATAATTACTCGAATTTTTAACGTATCAATAATGACGAAAAAGATTCAAGTCCGTTGAAAACATAACCCTAATCAATAAACAAATGACTAATTTTGAAAAAAGAATTCCATGTTTTGAAATGTAATTAATTTGAAATTAGAATTATTAGCCAAACAAAAATTATTTTGATTTGAAAACGCCAGTACTGCAGAACGTCAATTTCATAGTTAAGGACCTATAAATCAAGTATAAAATCTTTATTGACATAAAAGAACACTTGTTTACATAATAACAAACAGTTCGTTGTACTGTGCTGCAGTGCTAACTCCCACCTCAAGACAATGATGTAAGTGTTATATTTAAGTACAGGACATATTATAAATATAATAACTCAAGTGTCATTTGCCCCTATGAAGTACGAGCACGTGACGTATGTTTGCGTGTATGAATACGTGCGTAGGTGTATATGTGGTGTGCGTGTGGTGTGATTGATGTGTCTGTATGTATTAATGAGCGTGCACCTGCCTATATCTTAGTATGTGAGTATAAGTTCATATATGCAAATAACCAACATATATATTTCCTTTTTTAAATAATATTTCAATTAAGAAAGGTAGGGTCATTTACAGTATTTCCCCATACTTTGTCACCGTTAGCTCTATCCAGGTACGGTTAGTACTGGACTGGACACAAGGTTCTCAGTCGGGCGTAGAGCACGACTTAATGTCGTGTAAAATTGTCACAGAAGCGTTTTATCGTCTGTAAAGGAAACTGTAAAAGGTCCATTTGAAAATGTGTCGCCTTGATGCAGTATTTCGATAAAGCTTTTTCTAATGTGAGAAGCGCTTCAAGAGTACAAATTAAGATTAAAGTGTAGATTAACGTCTTTTCTTGCTGTAAAATTAACTTAAATTATTATACTTATGCTGAGATGTGAAATAAATCAGACTAGCTAGGTTGGTCCTTCCTGCTCCTCGTCACTTCGAAGCTTTTTAAAACTTCTAAAAATATGAGTCAATCAATAAATAACACTGATTCACAAAAAAACAAAACCTATCCCACTAAGTTTACCCCAGAAACTATTCTGGGATAAACTTTACATAAATCTCTCCCAATATCTATTCCATTATCCGGAATGAAAAGTATCCCTTGTCCAACCTCGGTATTAAAATTAAATATATACCGAGTTTCAGCCATATCATTCCTGTAATTTTCGGTGAAAGCGTAACAGACAGATAGACAGACAGACAGAGTTACTATCGCATTTATAATATAATATTAAATTACTAGGCATATATGTATGTACGTATGTATATGTAAATGCTAAAACTAGTGTACTTCTTGCTTTGCATTTTTGGGGTTTGGTAGCAATATTGGTAAGAATGAAACCCTTATGTTTTGAGTTCTTCTGTCTGTTTATCTTTATATCTATCCGACTATCCCTCTGTCTATCTCCATAATAATCATTATTCTCAAATATTTCTGAGTCCGTAAAGAAATTCTGAAAGCTGAAAAATGAATTTTATATGCCGGTACACAGTGGTACAGTTAAGTCGTAAACCTTTATAGGGGTGAAAAACATACATTTTATCCGTGCAGGAACGGAGAAAGAATACAATTTCTTGCGGCCGGGCGGCCTGTCGTAAGAGGCGACAAAACAACCCACAGCCAGGTGGTAGGGCGTTTGCCCGACTGGATGGCTACCACCCCTGGTCTAAAGTATGGCGCCATAACAACTTTGAGTTGTGTTCCGGCATTAGTGACTAGGTTCCAGTCTCCCTTAAGAGAGCAGCAGCGCATTTGTAGCACCTTTGGTGTTGCAAATGTCCATAGGCGATGGTAACCGCTTTCCATCAAGTGGGCCGTCTGCCTGTCTGCTGAACTCCTGCAATAAAAAAAAATGTAACTGAGAGGTGATTTTTTTCTGTTTAATTAAGCGTATCGTAAAACAGGTGTTGAAAAAATTAAATAATAATCGTATCATATTTTTTTAAATATGATGATGACGAAGTTTTCAAACTCGTATAAGGTATCCCTCCTCCCTCTAACTTTCAATGAAGCTGAAAATTAAAAATATTTTAAAATAGTACAGTTTAAAAATACTCTCAATTTAGTTCAAACAAGACGAAAAAGTTTTTAAGAAATGGTATATTTTCTTTTAAACTTTTTTAAGATCATTTAGTTCAATTATATAAAGAGTGGACGGCGATGGTCACATTCCCATAAGACTATAAGTAAAACACTGGGCCTCACTATAGAATCAGTTCTGTTTTTGAATTGGACATACGAAAGTGGTTTGTTTGACCTAATTTTCGGAGTACTGCATAATGTCACTCAAAGGCACGTGTTGCGGTTTCGAACCAATTAATGTTATTGTTATTAATGTAGTAGTTTAACCAAAGATATTGTTAATTTTATACAATGGAATAATGATACTCTGACCTTCGTTATTATTGACTAAAAAGCGCGTTGGAATGTTCATATGGAATTCAGATGGAAGAAATACAATATATGAACATGCTAGTAACAACAACGAATAAATAGACTAGTATAATAGAAAGTAAAAAACTTATGCACGTAGAAACAAAACAACATATAATAGATACAGATAATATAGATAAAAATAAATCTCACAGATAACAACACATAAAGTGTGTCGCCATAACAACCTTGAGTTGTGTTCCGGCATTAGTGACCAGGTTCCAGTCCCCTTTAAGAGAGCAGCAGCGCATATGTAGCACCTTCGGTGTTGCAAATGTCCATAGGCGATGGTAACCGCTTTCCTTTAAGTGGGCCGTCTGCCTGTCTGCTGAACTCCTGCAATAAAAAAAAAAAAAACTGATTTGTAGACAAGTAAGTATAAGACTGATAAGCTCAAAAACCAATACACTGTTTATCGTAAAAATTAGCGGCTCATCTTTTAATACGTCATGGATTTTACTTTAACTTGACAGATGGCATAATATTTTATTAAGTTTTCGCGACTTGCGACTTGCGACTTTAACAATACTCGTTGACAATTGACATCTTTGTCTTCCGTGATCACGGCCACTGAAAAGTGGCCGAAACGTCGGAATAACCAAAATCAAATAAATAAACCGCGCTTAAAACCGTTAAAACGTAGTTTTATTATTCATAGATGGCGTTGGTGGCGAATCCACTTCTATTTATTCTATTCTATATATATATATATATATATATATACATACTATAGATATTTGAATGTTTGTTGGATTTCCATTATCCTTGAATGGCGAGCCGAAGGTAAGAATGTAACTGCGACCTCCACACGTTCACAGCCAGGAGAAAAATTGCATCCTGCGGAAAAACGTGGGCTATATTTTATCTCAAAATCAACCAGGAATGGGGCTAAATAGGCGGTGAAATTTGTATGGGCAACACATAGTTCCTTAAGTTAAAGACATGAAAAATATTTAGAATTATGATATTTAATATAGAAATGTGTCTCAGCGTTATAGTTGTGTTTTGACTTCATTTTGCGAGATAACAATAAAATAAGACAAACTAACGGATATTAATAGCAAGTAACCTTACTAGCTGACCTTGCCCACTTCGCTAGGATTCATTAAAATTAAAAAATATTATTAATTAAAATCAAGTAATAGTCTATGGGTCTCAGGAATAACGTAGCTTTATACTAGTGAAAGAATTTTCAAAATTGGTAGTTCAAGAGATTACTTCCTATAAACAAACAAACTCACAAACTTTTAAAATATTAGCATAGATAATATTAATTTACTAATTAACTTCAGATTATGCATCTCGAGGCATATTTGTATTACACATAATTATCATAATCTTTACTGTATTAATACACTTTGAATATAATTATTCTTTAGGTATTAATTTCATTATTATAGTAATACTAGAGTTTACCCCGCGGCTGCGCCGCAGGTTAACCTCTAGTTCCTGCTTCTTGTTTAAAGAGCAGGCATTAATACAGGTTACAATGTACACCATTTTTATGTTAGTGGCATTTGCACCCGAAAAATTCATTCATTTTATATCGCAAACTCGATGCTTGATATATACTCATGCCGATCTCCTGGCATGAGTATATATGTCCACTTTCGGCATTAAAACTACATTTAAACAAAATTACAATAAAAACGATCCAGTATTCCCAGTGTTTTCTGAAAACTTAACAGAAAGACATATCGAGTTACTATCGCATTTTTATAGGCGATGCATTTTTATATCTATGAACTTGCGAAATGATTGGTCTCATCCAAACTTTCATTTTCTATTACAAACAGTCCTAGTTTTATTTATCTATCCCCCGTCAATGAAAACTACAAAAATAAGGGCGAAAGGGCGAAAGGGCGAAAGGGCGAAAGGGCGAAAGGGCGAAAGGGCGAAAGGGCGAAAGGGCGAAAGGGCGAAAGGGCGAAAGGGCGAAAGGGCGAAAGGGCGAAAGGGCGAAAGGGCGAAAGGGCGAAAGGGCGAAAGGGCGAAAGGGCAAACGGGCAAACGGGCAAACGGGCAAACGGGCAAACGGGCAAAAGGGCAAAAGGGCAAAAGGGCAAAGGGGCAAAGGACAAAACAACCAAAATGATGAAAATGGCACATCACAAAACCAACCAAAGCCTGTCCCATTTTTGGGATAATCTTTACCATAAATCTATCCCATTATCCGGGATGAAAAATATCCCTTGTCCACCCTGGGTATGACAATGACATATATACCGATTTTCAGCGAAATCGGTCCAGTAGTTTTTCCGTAAAAGCATAACAAACAAACAGATAAATATATTTTTATCCCAGAAACTATCCCAGTTTTCGGGATAAAAAGTATCCTATGTTCATCCTCGGCATCGAAAATATATATATACTGAGTTTCAGCCAAATCGGTCCAGTAGTTTTTCCGTGAAAACGGAACAGACAGACAGACAGACAGACAGAGACAGACAGAGTTACTTTCGCATTTATAATATTAATAGGGATAATAGGGATTTAGTACATTAGAATTATTTTTAAAATAATTTCAACATGCTTTGGGAATTGGATAAATAACATAAAAAAAGAAATCAAGTCAATTAAATCTAGCTATGTATTGTTAAGGATACATTTTAAGTTAAGGTTGAATGAAGGTTAACCTAAAGATTTGGCCGACTGTGAGACTTTTACTCACACAGAGGTTTTATAATAAATCACTTCGTGTAACAACAGCTATAAAACACAATATAGAACACCTTTACAACTAAGGGTCCCTCAAACACACAGCTTCTATAAGTTTCTGCTTAATCAGCGTATAACACATTGAAAGACTCTTATTCGAAGTTCGGTTAACTTCGAATATTATTCGAATTTGTTATATTATGGGGATGGGAAACCGGGATTAACGTCTTCAGAAAAATTTACCAAGTGCGTATTAGACCACGCATAGATAAGGTTACTGCGAATTAGAACTTTTATTATATGTAAAACTAATCAACATGAATCTTGTTTCAATCAGTTCTAGTTAAGCCCTGCGACCACGTTAACATTTTTCAAAATGGGGTAGGAGGATTACAAAATCAAAAATGTGTATCTGACAACCTACTGACATAAATATACATTGATAATTCATTGGAAACATTGTTATGCATTTTACGACCTGTATAGACGTACCTTATGTTATGTACAATCGCGGAATGAAAATGTTGGTCACCTTAAAGTCGAGTTTTGCTTACACACGTACAAGGTACAATACTGCCAACATCTTAATAAGTGTTACGTTTATAAAATATAGAAAAGTGGAAAAAAGAAAAATGCTATGTTGATAATGACAGACGCTGAGATTAACAATAAGAAACAAAGAGGATATAATCACTGCGCTTAATATAAATATTAAAACCAATAAAAAGATGAAATCTGAACAATTTTTTTAGACGAGATAGAAAATCAAACAACTTTGATCTAAATAATTTAAACTTTATTGCCAAATAGTCGAACATACTTTTCTGTGGAACATTCTTTTTTCTGACTTTGTGTTACGCAAAAAAGTAATTTATGTGCTTAAAGTACTCGACGTCTCAGTGGTCAAAGTTGCGTTAATAATAAGTCGTGTATTTGTCTGCGAAGTTTGAATTTGCCGCCTTCTGAATTGACCGCCCGGGGCATGGGCCCTAGCTTGCCCCCTCCTAGATCCGGCCCTGCCTATCATCAAACATCTTTCATATCCCTTTAAACGGATTTAAAGAGCCATTCGGCCTTCACAATGTTTCACTAGAAAGATTGATCTGCAGATAAACGCGAGCGGTCTATAAATTTCGTTTCGGTCGCTTTTCACTGAGGATTCTGCAATAAATCTTCCAACGTTATTAATGGGAAATGTATAGTTTGTTTACTGATAACATGATTGAAGTGCTTTGATAATAGATTGTAATCCAGCTTTCATCTACTATATTTGTACAAACTAAATATTGTGTATAATTGTGTGTATACATTGTATTTTGGTTTGCAAGATATACTTTAATAATTTAAAGTATATCTTGCTTGCTATACTTGCTTTGCTAATTTAAAACATGTTATTCTTTAATATTTAATATTAAATGTTCCATAAGTTGGCTAGACATTTAAACATAATAAAATAGCAAAAACATGTGTGTGTTATACAAACGATTTATTAAGAAACAAAATGTATATTTTGAATGCTGTACTGTCAGAAATTTGGCACAACTATTCTGAAGTGTGGTATGTGGCTTTTATCCGTGCAGGAACGGAGGAAGAATACAATTTCCTGCGGCCTGGCGGCCTGTCGTAAGAGGCGACTAAACAACCCACAGCCAGGTGGTAGGGCGTTTGCCCGACTGGATGGCGACCACCCCTGGTCTAGAGTATGCCGCCATAACAACCTTGTGTTGTGTTCCGGCATTAGTGACCAGGTTCCAGTCTCCTTTAAGAGAGCAGCAGCGCATTTGTAGCACCTTTGGTGTTGCAAATGTCCATAGGCGATGGTAACCGCTTTCCATCAAGTGGGCCGTCTGCCTGTCTGCTGAACTCCTGCAATAAAAAAAAAAAAAAAAAATGTGGAAAAAAAATATCTAGTTGTCGGTACAGCTTCCGCCTGGTCCCGGTAGAAGGTCAAGAAACGCTGATTTGACGTTTTGAATGATGATACGCGTGTCGATGTCCTATAATAATGGACTTTGAAGACCAAGCGAAGTGAAGAAGGAAAGTAGAAAAACCGACCCGGGCCCCGAAATTGAAGTGAAAATTTTCTGAATTTAACACGATGATGATGATGAATAATTAAAAGTTAACATAGGATACCTTTTATCCACAAAACTTTAATAGTTCCTTTAAGATAAGGAACCCAAATTTATGCTGGCCACTCTGCGTGGAAATTAATACTAGACTATTAAAACATAAATTTGCAGTCAAGGGGTAGAGCAGCAACGGTAATGATCATCTTGGGGACAGGCGGCCTGTTGTAACAAGCGACAAAACAACCCACAGCCAGATGGTAGAATATTTGTCCGTCTGTTGGCTTCCATTCCTGATATAGAGTATGTCGCCATACAACCTTGAGTTGTTTTCCAGTATTAGTGGCCCAATTTCAGTTTCCCTTAAGAGAGCAGCAGCGCATTTCTAGTACTTCTGGTGTTACAAATGTCTATAGGCGATGGTAACCGCTTTCCATCCGTGTGGGCCGTCTGCGTGTCTGCTGAACTTATGCAATAAAAAAAACTGAAAAAGTCCTAGATAAATAATTAGAGATCAAGCTCCTATTCACTCTGCTTGTTAGTCTCGTAGGATGGGGTACGTGAGCACCTCCGAAGATAATTTAATTTGAATTTCATGAAATCTGCCCTATTGATCTCCTGGGACCTTCAAGATACTATTCCTGTCGAAGACGATTCCCGCATGGTCAGGCTGGAACTGCGTGGGACGAAAAGGGTCTCTAAATATGATTAGCGCTTAACCCGATCAGATTTTAACTTGGAAATTGTACATTTCAGTGAAAGTATTTTACCTTTTTTATGATTAGAAGTTATAAAAACTCAACCATCCCAGAAAAGTCATTTTTTAAAGTAAGTGTCGGTATTTGACGGAAACTTAATGCTGTTTTCCTATGCTCTAATAAATGTAGTATATTGGTTGTTTTTAACAAAGAATGATGTGTTTTTCTGTTGAAAATCCCAACTGTTTTGTGAAACGTGTTTTAGAGTTACTACTTACTTCCTATTCCTATTGGTGTCAGTAAACACTTATATTAATATTTAACACTTGATAGAAACACAAATCATGTTTAAAATAAAAACAGAAGAAATAAGTGTCCTTCATTGTCATCATCACGAGATGATTAAGATGACGAGTGATAAATATGTGTATATATGGACTTATAAGTATATCCGACATGGTGGAGCTATGCTGGAATCATTCTCTTGAATACTGGTCTTAGGACCGGTTCGATCGGTGTGATACCACCTTCTCAAAGAATATAAGCCAGAAACGGTTAGACGTGACCAGTAGGGTTTGACGAGAGGGAGTTCCGATGGTCGTCTTACCCTGTATCCCAGCTTCCATATGCTATCCCCTCTATCCCTACCTACCTCCTCTTCCTCCTCCTAACTCACCCCGCATCTCTATTATCCTATCCTCTTTATTCCATCCTGAAAGCTAGCAACGTGTAAGTAACCAAAACCAAATCTGTAAGTAACCACTTTCTATTAGGAGGGCCTGCCTGTTGCCATGTTGGTAATAAAACGAATATGTACATGTACATATACTGGTGAATTTTTAAAGTGGGACTTCAAAGCCAAATCCTAAACTATATGAAATAGCTAAAAATACTCAAAGGAATCCCGAGGCCGATTTTGATAATAGCTAAAGTGGTATCATTACATTCTTGAAAAAACAAATTATTCTAGTTAGGAATCGAATCGACTGATTTAATAGCCATTTACCAATTAATGTTGGAAACGCACGTTATTTTACCTTAATCAGTCTAACCAGTCAATGGGCAAACATCGATTGAGTTCAAATGAGGTGCGGTCAAATAACTGGCGCAATTTGATGTATGGAAAATAGGACATTTTGTTTAAAAACAACCAATTCCCTTGGTTTGCCGTTTGATATTCTTTCACAGAAATTGATCTTTACAAGCTACACTATGACTTGGTATAATAATACAAGTGTGTTTATTTTTTCAAAATCAGCCAATTCGATTCTTGACAAGAGTAATTGATTTTTCGAAAATCTAATGACACCATTTTAGTTTTCGTCAAAATCGGCCTCGAGACTCCTTTGAGTGTTTTTCGCTATTTCGTATAGTTTAGGATTTGGCCCTGAAGACCTACTTGAAAAATTCACCAGTATACATGTACAAACATATGATTGAACATTTGAACATTCAAACATTGAATTGCCTTTATTACCTAGAGCACTTAGGTTGTAAATAAATCGTTAAGTACTGTTAGAATGTTTCTTCATTGTTTATCTGGTTGTGCTTTATTACTATCGTAACTCTGTTTCAGCGCTGAGTAATTACTGAAGTGCTTTCTACAAATAAAATCTCCATTGGGAGTAACTCCGATGGGATTTTGTAGGTCACGCATTTGTGACTTATGTGTCAAGGTTGTAAATTGCTTAAAGTAATTAAAACTAAGTCCAACGGGTTAACGTCGTGTTTAATTTGTTTTGTTTAATTTTAATTATATTACACTAGAGTTTACCCTGTGATTGCGCGGGGCAACCTCTAGTGCGTACTTCTTGTTTAAAGAGCAGACGCTAATACAGGTTACATTGTATTAAATTTTTATGTTAGTGCTATTTGCCCTCAGAAGATTCACTTTATTTTATATAGCAAACTATCTCATCCCCCATTTATCTGTTAACTACATAAATGACAAAACTTGTCAAAAAAAAAATCAAATTGGACGCATTGGACGAAATGGACGAAAATTATAAAATCACAAAACCTATCCTACTTTGCGGGATAACCATTCCATAATCTAGCCCTTCTTTCGGGACGAAAAGTATCCTATATCCATCCTAGATATTGAACTTACATACATGTATATCGAATATCAGCCAAATCGGTCCAATAGTTTTTCCGTGAAAGCATAACAGCCAGACAGAAATATATTTTTATCCCGGAAACTATCCCATTTTTCGGGATAAAAAGTATCCTATGTTGATCCTCGGCATCGAATATATATATATATATATATATACATATATATATATATATATATATATATATATATATATATTCGATTATTGAGTTTCAGCCAAATCGGTCCAGTAGTTTTTCTGTAAAAGAGCAACAGACAGAGTTACTTTCACGTGTCTATAGTGAATGAGAAAGTTTAATACTCGACTGTCTCTGTAATTTAAGAATATAATAAAGACTTTGTAAAAATGTATTTTTTTCTATTAAAGAAAGAAAGATGACAAAGTATTCAAAAACTGGCTCCTGCAAGGCAAGATAACATTACAATTTTTCACCTCTACAGCTCCAAATGCGCGCCTTTGTTGTTTTGAATTTATAAAGAACGTCGTACATTGAATTTTTAAAAGCTCTTTACTTTTATAGCATCCTAGTTCCTTATTTGTGTATCTTGTATAAGTAGTAAACTATATTTAAATCATTTTTGTTAACTAGTACATGTTTTGATTAAATTTAATTAACATGAAAATTAAAACCCCGCTATAAAGTCTATGACAATATTTTGTCTATGTATATATAGTTATAATATATTATTTTAAATTTAAAATTAAAAAATAAGGCCGTTAACACATAGCCGCATTAGTGTATGTACAATTACATACGTTATTTGTCAATATTTAACGTCATTATCAATGTCTCATCTCAAATAACGCATTAAACTTTTCGCCATATCTACGTGAAATCAGCTAAATTTTTAACACTAACGCAGATAAAGCTGCACCTTTATAAAAAAGTTAATATAAACCATCTTCATTATATTTCAGGATTTAACTTATGATACCCCAATTAACCCTTGCATGACATAATTGTGTTCAGAATGACGGCCATCATTTTTCACAATTTTACCATAGCGTTGAACATAACCTGTGTATTCAGTAACAAATGAATACACAGTTAAATTTTTCAAGTGAGCTTTCAGGGCCAGTCTTAAACTATAAGAAAAAGCCAAATACACTCAAAGGATTCTCGGGACCGAATTTGACGAAAATTAACGGGGTATCGTTAGATTTTTGAAAAATCAAATATCTTCAGGAATCGAATTTGCTGATTTTGAAAAAAAAAAACACACTATATTATTACACCATATCAACTTGTATGGATCGATTTTTGTGAAGGAATGTTAAGGATAAAAAAAAGTGATTCGTGAAGCTAATTCATCTGTACGTTAGTTTTTCAGAAATACGACTGTGTTATACAGAAAAATAAACTACAGACTACAGTTTTTGTTTTGTCAAAACAGGTATGGAACTCTAAAAATCAATATTAGATTTGTAAATAAAAACAAAACTGTTGCGACTCACTTATTTTAGAAGAAAAACGTGACTCAATTTATTTTAATCAAAGTGCAAAGACTGTCTACAACCTAAACAAACCTATTAAAATTAAACTTCACTGTATATACATAAATAGGAACCGATCATTGAGCTCTTTCAGGATTTGGGCTCACAATGGCCTATTGTATAAGAATATGACCCTGAACTTTTCTTTGGATAAAGATGCCTGCTATTTACGTAAATAGTTCTCCAATGGTTGTTTGATGAATTAATAATAAATAATAAATTCTTTCTATAAACCTTGAACAAGTAGGTAAATATTTTACCGGTTTGATTTCAATATCTTTTAACACTTATTACTTAACCAAGCCTGAACACAAAATATACGCCTTCTCGGAGGTTTAACTCACCTACATGTTTAATCACTAGTATATTATCCCTAAAACCTTTCGTGTTTACCTCATTTGTTATTTCTTGAATTGATTGAGAGAATAATATAGATTTGTATATAAGAAATGTGAAGGACGAAGTGTGAAGTGTGTCTCGCTTATGGATATTGTAACACCACTATGCTGCCGGTCTCGAAGAGGGTACTAGAACCTGGCCGCCAATGCCGGAACACAAATTAAGATTTTTATGGCGGCTTACTCTAGACCGGGAGCGGTGGCCATCCAGAAGGATGAATGCCGTACCAGGTGGTACGGCAAAACAAACAAAACCACCCATAGCCAGGTGGCTGCGGGTTGTTTTGTCGCCTGTTACGACAGGCCGCCCAGCCGCAAGAATAAGGCTGAGGACTCCTGTTAGAATACATTCTTAATTTTATAATATTATAGATATTATACCAGATTATGATAATAGATAATTATAATACTTTAATAAGAAAAACTTAAAACTAAAATATATAATTAGTTTATACTACAGCTTAAAAATATTACAAATGATTAATAGGTCCCAAATCACCGTCAGCTGGGAACGTCCCCAAAACGCTAGCCGCGTTACCGCGTTGAACAAAACATAGGTCAGCTTTTTCGTCGCGTGAGTCTTCTATCAATCGTGTAAATAGGTCTCGATAACGACGGTGAGCTTCTGAACCCCACGGCCCCAGAGTTTCGAAACCAAAAATTCTTAATTTATTTAAATATAAAAGAACAGACGTTAAAATCACATCTCATCATCATCTTACTTTTAAAAGATCACATAAAAAAAAAATTAATTGCTGTTTAATCAATAATCAATGCGCTATTTGACTAATTTTATTTGTACCTACTTATGACGTCATAAATACGCTCGTACGAAATCTAAGTAGCTGCGATGTTTTCTAAGTTTATAAAAAGTATCTCAGGGCCCGTTCTTACATATTGCTAACAATTAATTTGCCTTACTATATATAGATTTAAATTTTACATAAGCTCCATACGAGTAATATCAAAATTCAACCGACGTGACGAAAAGGCACGTGAATGAATAGTAACATTTAGGGACCGGTCATCGGTTGATTTGAATGTCTGCTCCTCTATCTTATACTAATATATAAAGCTGAAGAGTTTGTTACTTTGTTTATTTGCTTGAACGCGCTAATCTCAGGAATTACTGGTCTGATGGCTCTTGGAAAAATTCTTTCAGTGTTAGATAGCCCATTTATCAAGGAAGGCTGTAGGCTATATATCATCACGCTAAAACCCATCGCCAAGTCGTGGTAGCGTAATGGCTAGCGCACGCGTCCCAGACCCAAAGGGCGCGGGTTCGATTCTGGCTGGAACGCATGCACCGCTTTGGCAGTTTTCTGACCTAATTAATGTGCATATTGTTACAATTACCACGTGCTAATAACGATGAAGGAAAACATCATGATGCAACCTGCACATCGAGATTACTGATGATAAAAATTTCGGGGCTTCTGATCAAAAAACTGCGACAAGTGGTTTTGGCAGTCCTCTCGTGATGTTAACCTGACACTGCCTAAGGAATTCTGCAGAGACCGAAACAGGTGAAAATCTGAAGGTGCAAGGTCAGGACTATAAGACGGATGCATTAACACCTCCCAGCCAAGCTCTCGTAATTTTTGCTGAGTGGCTAAAGATGTATAAGAACTAGCGTTATCATGATGAAAAACCACACCCCTTCTGTTGATTAATTCCGGCCGCTTTCTTTCAACTTTTTGCTTTAATCTCATCAGTTGTTCGCAGTACAGTTCAGAATCAATGGTTCTGCCTGGCGGTACCAGCTCATAATGAATAATGCCCTTCCAATCCCACCATACACACAGCATCACCTTGTTGCGAGTTAACCCGGGTTTCGCCACAGTCTGTGACGCCTGATCGGCCTTTGACCACGATCTTTTTCGCACTTTCTTGTCATACGTGATCCACTTTTCATCACCAGTTATCAGCTTATTCAAAAATGGTTCGGTTTCATTACGTCGTAATAAAGAATCACAAATGAGTACACGGTTCATTAGGTTTCTTTCAGTGCATGAGGCACCCAAATATCGAGCTTTTTAGTGTACCTAGCTTTTTTCAAATGCGCCAAAGCCGTTTTGTGGTCAATTCCCAGTTCTCCAGCTACATCGTAACTACTAATATGCCGATCTTGCTCCACTTTTTCAAAAATGACATCAATTTTGTCCGTAACAGGGCGACCAGAGCGACGTGCATCTTTGATATCAAAATTTCCGGATTGAAAACGCTTAAACCAAATTTGCGCTACTCTCACAGATACTGCATTAGGTCCATAAACATCATAATTTTTTTTTCGCGGCTTGTGTTGCATTTTTACCTTTTTTGTAGTAAAATTTTAAAATGTATCGAATTTCTTCATTAGATTCACTCATTTTAACAATAAGAAAAACAAATGAAAATCACACATTTTCCTAATTTGAATTTGGAATTGTCTTCTTTAAAATTAAAACTTTTTAATGATACCAAAAGCAGCCAGATACAAATGGTATAGCTAAAGAGATCTTTTTACAAGTTCATACATACTATATGCGAAAAGACTTTTTCCCCCACCTATTATTACTCTACGTATATATGTACTATGTCTATTTATTTCTAATTATGCTTTTTACATTATATTCTTATACCTATACTAGCTGATGCCTGGGACTTCGTCCGCGTAGTGCGGTTTTTTAACTATCCCACGGGAACTCTTCAATTTTTCGGGATCAAAAGTATCCTATATGTTGACCAGGGATATAAGCTACCACCATACAAAATTTCATTGAAATCGGTCCAGTCGTTTCAGAGATTAGCCGGTACAAACATACAGACAAACAGACACACAGACAAACAGAGAAACAAAACATTAGAAAAAAATCTAAATTAGTTCTAATTCACTTCTTACATCCCCCTGACTCGGTTTTTAGCATTTTTTTTTCATTGTACAGAAATTCGACCTCTACTACAATTTTATTGTATGTTACTGCTCTTATGGTTAGTTCCACCTTCGCTTTGCTAGATGGCGTTACAGGTATTTATCAATAGGTACTTTGAACCAACTGCCAGACCTCAAGACACTGTGAGCTCTTTCTGCGTGCGCCGGAACAAAACCAACTTGATTGATAATTTATTTTTATTATTCCTCCCACCTATTTTAATATTATATAAAATTATTAGAACTAAGCATGTTTGCTGAAGAGCTTCTTGCGCCGCTTCTTCTCTTCAAGCCACAACATATTGGAACCGGTGTTAAATTAGATTAGGCTTCCATAGAGTAAATAACATGAACATAACCATAAACAAAATTAAAACTAAATAATTAAAATGAACAAGTTGGTGGTAAGCTAAATAAAACGTTAGCAATACTCACTGACACTTGACATCTTTGTCTTCCGTGATCACAGCTATTGAAAAGTGGCCGAAACGTCGGCATAATAAAAATCAAATAAATTACCGCGCTTAAAACCGTTAAAACGTAGTTTTATTAGGTGTTATGAACTAAAATATATATATATATATCATTGACATGAATATAGGGGTCCTAGCTACTAAAGTACTTTTACTTCTTTACCATGTGACATTTAATTAATTCTATGCTCAAGTATAAAGATAACAAAGTTCGGATAAGTTAGGTACGTATTAAGTTGTCATGTCTAGACAGGATACCGATATTAAAACTATAAAGTACCTACCGTATGAGTGGCAAGTTTAACCTATGCACTTAGCACTTTGTTTTCTGAAGCAAATTTGTAGAAGTTTGGAGGATTGTACGTATTTGTAGGAACCTGGTACGAGACCTTTGGGTCGATAGTAGTAGTGGCTTCGATAGTATTGTTCTCGAAGATGTTGGCCGGTAAAGAGTCCAAGGTCTTGGCTGGAAGCTTTTCGTATTAGGGTGGTGGAGGACGCTGTGAGGAGAAATAAATCGACGTAATGTTTTATCATTGCGTCGATTTATTTCTCAGTTACCATATTACGTCATCAAGTACTAAATAATTTGAACGAATACAGACTCATAGTCGTGGTGATCTGGCGATTTATATATGCATATAATAAATATTATGTTTATTTGTATGTCTTTGAAGACCACGGGCCATAAAAATGTTCCGGACTTTGCGTGTGGCCATGGGAAGGCCAACACGTAGAGGCCCCTTAACAAATTTAATCCAAAAGTGGCGTGACACTGACCAGCGATTGTCCCTGTCTACACCATATAATAATGCACCCACGGACAAGCCCCGGTTAGTATAGGACTATTGTGGGAAATGAGACCAAAAATGTAATTGGTTTGTAATGGTTAGTTTAGATTAAAAGAATCTAAACTAACCATCACAAACCTATCATGTCGGCTGTTTTTATCAAATACTGCTGCCTGTTGCTTAGGAATTAATGTCATTATTATTAACGTAAATAACATAGGCAATGTTGACAAAATGCGTACGTCGTAACTAAAGCAACTTGATACTTGAATGATGTCTGTTGTCGTACTAAAAATCACTAGTAAGTATCGATATTATTCTTGATCTAATATTGGAATTGCTACAGTTTATACAAAGCGAATATAACGCCCCTATTATTTTCTACTTTATTTTACCACCCTGTAAAACCCTTTTTATGGTTCTGTATCAAAATAACGAAATGTATTTTTGTCACCTTTACGGAACTCTTTATACTGTGCCTGTTGCCTAGTACTTATCAAATTTATTTAAATGTACAGTTAGGAATCAAATCGGGTGGAGTGTTCACAAATGCTACATTTTCACAAGAATCTTGGTAAATTCATCTAATATTTCTACAGAGGGGACGCAATCTATTTCTTGTTATCTCAATGTACCGTCAAATTTAACTTTGTAATTAATTAAAAGCGTGGAATTTCAGTGCTATTCTAAGAAGAACCTTGCTATTAATTGGATATGAGTCAATTCACTAGTAAGTATTACTATTCTCTAAATTAAAAAAATGAAATTTGATTCATTAACCCAAACCTCTTTTTGTTAGTTGTAAATTAATCGATGTATATTTTTTTATTGCTTGCAAATAGACAGACGTAAGGTTGCCAATAGTTTTTGAGAAAAATAACATGTCACATTTTGTAAGTAAGTAAAAAGTATTTGAAAGAAATATAAAGTATTTTTTTAAATTTTATTTATTTATTTCTTCTCATGAGGACTTAATAAGTATTTGTGTACTTCTAGCATACACGATAAATTTTTCATTATCCTGAAATTTTTGAAAGCTATCTTCACATTCCTAATTTAAGTTTAAGTACACAAGTAATTCATTTTTATTAAGTTTATATATATCCTGTTCCTCTCATCTCTCTATTTTAGATTCATGGGTGTTGTGAATATAAACTAGCCATATAGAGAAAAGAAGAAATTAAAAATGTGAATAAAGGTATAGGAATGGTTTGGTATACAAAGTAAACTTCTAGGGGGCGGCAGAAATAAATTCTTGTCTCGCGGTTTAACAGGTTCACAGTCCATAGCCCATATATGGGTTGCAGGCCGATAGCGTCACAAGTCCCCAGCCCGCATATGGGCTGACCGCTTAAACGATTTCAAAGGAGTGTTAAGGTGTACTCGGAAGGAATGTCTTATTTTAATCATGGATTCGGCAAGATAGATCCTAAGATACGATTTTCTTTAAAGAAGATATAAGATATTTCTTTACTCTATTTTATCAAAACAAAGTCAACAGGACTGGGAAGATACTTTATACACTAAACGCCGGTCTGTATAGAAAAACACCACTAGACTTTTAACGACATTTACGGAGAATTAGCGACACTTTTTTTTCTGTTGACGCTAGGGGAATGTATTTGCCCATACCCACGGGCGCCGGGCAGTGCCGGGCCGATCCTACACAATACAAGCTTCTGATGATAAAAAAAGTTGCAAGCACCGACAGCCAAACTACCCACTAAACCTTCCAGCGTCCCTCCGCATCATAATGAGGCGTCACGAGGCCGTAATCATAGAAATGACTGCCGTAACGCCTCGATCCAAGCCGACAAGGAGAGGTGTACCTAAGACCAGGAAGCACAGAGGAACTGGGTTTGGCCCGTTGTGGGTTTCGTATAAAATGTAGGCAGCTTTGATGTATTGTAAGATGATTAAAATTACCTCAATAGATTTGCCTGTTGTATTTTATTTTATAAGCGAATTCATTTACCATATATATGCACTAGGCTCATTCTATAGTGAGTCCCAAAAGACTTTCAATACACCTACAGTTGGCGTGCCTTTCAATACTGAGTCATTTTAATTGTTTCGGGGAATTTTCACGTCATTTACTTTTGCGACACCGCGTCATTGGTACCAATAATTGCGTTTCATTTTATTAAAGGATGCATACAGGTATCATTATGAAATATATTTTTTATAAATATTTACGAATGTTTCAATAAGGTAGATGAGAATCAAATCAATTAAGATACTTTTTATCGTCATACAACATCGTGGCCTCCTAGATTTTCTATATACGAATTATGACGTCATAATTTTGGACAAGTAAAATTAGTCGCATAACGCATTAGATATATTCGTAGTCTATTTTTGCTAATGATCATCATTTTCACGAGATGCCCAACTTTTTTTTCTTACTTTTTTCATTTTCTTTTTCTTTTTATGTTTACATCAGGGACCTGTACTATAACTTTTGAACATAGGACTGGGATAACATACCACGCAATTTGTAGGAGAATATGGTTGTTAAATTATATAAATATGAACTAAGCAACAGAAAAAAAAGTCAGCTGGTTAGTTATCATTTTTGATGACCTCGTTATCGATACATGTTGGAAGAAGGGAACTCTTTGATAAAACCATACATTTTGTAGGACAAATATTTTTCGAATAATAAAAAAAAAACCCAATAAGTAATACATTCTTGAGAATCATTAAATCGATATATTTCATCCCTGCTAGCCCTGTTAGCTCCCACAATCGATCATTTTGTAAGAGAAAAAGTTGGGCATCTCATCAATAGAAGCTGCTCAGAGAAAATTAGCTTGTTAGTAATTAATAGTAAAAATAGGCGGTGTATCCCCAACTAATTACTGTTTAAACCGTAAATAAAATGATTTCGATAATAATATTTTAAAATTAATATGGTAAGATATTTTGAAGCCTTTTATTTTATTTGTTATATATATAAATAATACCAGATTCTCTTTTTTACACGGCGATTAAATATTTCAATGTGCATGTTTTCTCAAGATGTTTACCTCCGTAGTCAGCACATAATAAACATTTAACACACACACACACACATATATACATATATATATATATATATATATATATATATATATATATATATATATATATATTTGATTGCGCCATAAGTCAATTTACAAGAATAGCACACATACCACAAACCTAATGAGCTATTATCATTGACTACGCTATTGTGCTGGCGTAAACTGTAACAATAGCGATGTTTGTAGAAATAAATAACAACTGTTAGAATATACATATTATTATATCTTAGAAACAAAGCCTAAACTTTGCATACCTTCCAGACAGAATTCTTGCCCACGTCATTCCAATCAGTCCCGTTGACTACTAAGCTACCATGTGTTATGTAATAGATCTAGATCTAGCTTCTCTAAGAATAAAATAACAGGATTAATAAACATTTATTTTGTAGATTCTTCACCCTTCGTTTAATCTTATTTCTCATTGGATTATCGTACCACTTTCTCATTGGATTATTATCGTACAAATCTTGTTGACCCAAGTACGCAAATACTCTCACTTTCAGACACTACTTCAAAAACTGTTCTGAATGCTAAAAATTGATATTTAATATTCTAATTTTAGAAATTGACCTTTCAGTAGATTGTTATCAAGGAAGTTTCATATCATTAGCAAAACAGCTTTCGGAAGTTGGGAGAAGTGATGCTTTAAATATACATAATAATAGTCCACGATCGATTAGGTAGGCAATACTGTTAAGCGAATAGGTATTGACGTTGGTTTGTAATAGATTATCTGTCATGATATTTTTTGATTAATTATTTCCCTAAGAACAAGGAATTTAAGTTCTTGGTAATTATATTAATTAAATATTATGAGTTTTACTTTTCAGAAATAGGACCTTAATTCTAAAAAATCCCTTAATCACTTTTCTACTTAACTAAGAAGTTGTTAACAAAACTACTACTGAATGGTAAACATAATATTGGTTGTAACCAAAATAATCGACTAAACAATGAAAATAGCAAATTTTGTTATTGAAATTACACTTTTAAAATTTCTATCTCGTGATTATGAAGCTATGTTTCAGAAAATATTTCCAATTTTTGACAACTTATTTGATAAAATCAATGCTGAAATTGTTGGAAAAATCCCAAACAAAGAAGAAGACAACCTGTCGGCGACAATCAGCTGTTTCACATATAATATAACGTATTATTAAAATGTGTTATTATTATAAGTTTTAGATACAAATAGAAATAAATCTCGTCTCTTAGCCTGTACTTAAATTAGATTTTGATGTTGTTTGATTTTGACAGATATTTAGGCCATAGCCCCTTCATCCTCGAGAAGTTGGAGGTTTGTTCTCAGCAGTTTTTCTTATCCATACATAATATATATTGTATTCTTTATTATAACTGATACGTATTTGATAAGCAAGTGGTAAATAAAAATATTTGTTTACATAAATAATTATGTGTTAAAATTAAGTTACAAAAAAAATCTACTACGTTTCTTATCGGAACAAGAAACGAATTTAATAAATTAAATAAGATGGATAATAAGACTTATTTTCTAACAGTGTAGTATCATTAAACCCTCAGTTGGTTAAATTTTATTAGAATTCTGAATTACCTGTTTTGTATTTTAGATCTCTGTAGCTTTTTACATTATTATTTTTTCCTCGTTTATTCGACATTTTTGCTTTTTTGTCATCTGCGGAGGCTTATCAATAGATTTTCCTTATTTGGGCTTGCAATCTAGTTATAGTTATTATAGCTGTTATCCATAATTATAATAAAATAGAATGTATTATATACCTATGTAAGTCACGTTATAATATTGAAGACTAATAGGTACTTTGGTTACATGATATAAAATAATTTTGAATTTTTTCGACGTATTCACAATTTAATAAATAACGAAAGCCAAAAACTAAACTAACTTAAAATAAACCCATGAAATACTAAAAATAAATTTAATTATAAATTAAAATAACAATTAATATCAAACTAAAACTAACTTAAAACATATAATTAAATACTAAAAATAAATTAACTTATAAAATATATATATAAATAAATTAATATAAACTACGTAGCAAATTGCTGCGAGAGTGAAGCATGCCCAGAAGGCTGGCTGCATAGCCACGCTGTATGCCAATGCTGATATATTGTGCGAAATGCGAACCAGCTTTCTTGATCACAGATAGCATCAAAATTTTTCTCACGAATTTCATTGAAGAATCTCTTTACCGGTAGTCCCCACGGACCTAAAGTTTCAACTCCAAACGCCACAAATATGTAACCCCTTCCTAGGGTTCCATATATGCGCCGTTTGAGATCTTCAGCTATTGAAGCAGCCCCTGACTTAGTCATTAGAAGATGTGACGGTGCCATTTACCGCCTATTTTATTTGGAAATCACGCTTATTTTATTTGGATCCGATTCCGAGTTCCTTAAACGTTTCAATGTTGTAAACCTTGAGGTATTAATTTCAGTTGTATGTACTGTTTCAACAGATTATGTAATTTTTACCCTTACCGACATCAATGTTTGATTGTGATAACAAACTTTAATTTTTAAATGCGAATATTAATTACATTAAAGGTTTTTATATATATATATATATATATATATATATACATATATATATACATATATATATATATATATATATATATATATATATATATATATAGCCAGGTGGTAGGGTATTTGCTCGACTGGATGGCGACCACCCCTGGTCTAGAGTATGTCGCCATAACCTTGTGTTGTGTTCCGGCATTAGTGACCAGGTTCCAGTCTCCTTTAAGAGAGTAAGAGAGCAGCAGCGCATTTGTAGCACCTATGGTGTTGCAAATGTCCATAGGCGATAGTAACCACTTTCCATCAAGTGGGCCGTCTGCCTGTATATATATACATACATACATAACTTCACGCCAGTTCCCTCGCGGGGTAGGCACGAACAACAGAGTGCCATTTAGGCTTATTCTTACACACCTCACTTGCCTCTTTGACATTCATAACTCTTGTCATGCAAGCTCGTCTGTTCTTAAGGCTCCTGACATCACCTTCTGCTAGTACACGATCAATTTGATCATGTATATCATATATATATATATATATATTGTTATACTAAGGCGATATTAGGACGAATTAATTTGGATGAAGCAACCAAAGTGAACATTTCAAGTGAAAATTGTATGATTTCAATTTGGTTAATGCATCTAATATTGGTTTATAAAACTCTAAGGCCGATCCCAGGCACCTAGACCATAGTAAATAACAAAAACTTCGTTTATAAAATTGACCATACCAAGATCGAACTCAGGGCCAGATCCAAGACCTCCTGCTTTGTAGTGAGTCAGGTGAGCCAACACTCAGATAGACATACTATGAGTTTATGGTAGATATGCGTTTCATAAATACCATCATAATAAAGTAGTCAAAACGGCGAACTTAAAATGAGAAAATTTTATAAAAATCAGCAAGTGCGTTCTGTTCACATTTTACATACAATAAAAGATTTCATAAAAGTGATGAACGTCATTTGCTTTTTTTCTGTTATTTGGCTACAGAATATAACTAAAAAACAACTTATTATTATGATTTATTTATGTTCACTATTTCAATTAATATTATGACACATTTTATTTCGCTTTACTTTAATTTGATATGTTGTAAACTAAATTAAATTGTCCTCAATAAAATTTAAGTATAATTATTTTACATCGCTACTGTCACACATACATACACACATACACATACCAATAACTTATTGAAAGTCCTTTATATCTTAGCTATGTTCGCATTAAAATGATTTTGAACTTGATAAAACATTAATGCCCAGTTCCTATATATTACTTTCATTAGGTTAAATTTTGATATTACTTGTATGGAGCTTATGTCAAATTTTAATCGATAGTAAGGCAAATGAACTGTCGGTAAGATATAGGACCCGGGCCTTAAACGAAAATACCCAAGAACTCGAAAACCATTCAACCGATGTTGCTCAAATAAGTATTCGTTGACAGTATTTCTAAGCTCTATCATCTCATGAAGCCATAAAACGCGCTAAAATCCAATTAAGAAAGTTTTAATTATCCCTATAGTCGCGAAAGTTTATGAAAACACTATATTTTCATTATTTTCTTAATAACTTAGATATAAAGCGATTTTTATATAATTCGTTAGATGGTATAAGGACAAGATATTTGGTGATCGAAATTTTATCATAATAATTTGTTGTTAAAGACTATACTTCTATAATCACAGATTTCGCCAAGACTACACTGTTAATTTGACTTGCACAATAAACAAAAGAGTATATATGGGTGTGTGTGTCAAATACATGGTAGTGTGTGTAATGTTTTTTTTATTGATTTAATGTATTTTTTATGCATAGTTTAAAAAAATAGTATTCGTCGCTTCTTCTCTATATAAACTATAATTGTGCGAAATTTCATACTCCTCCGTCCGAGCAATTTTCGTAAAAAGGGGTACAAAATTTTTGCTTCACGTATTAGCTATTTTCGTAAAATACGAAACTGAATGCCACGCAAACTATGCATTAAAGCTTTTTTAATTGCCTCAAGCAGACAAACAAATATACGGCCCACTTCGCCTATGGATGTTTGCAACACAACAGGCATCGTCGACGCGTTGCCGACCTTTGATAAATGTTATAACGCCCTTCCCAAACAACCACATGTCATAACGCTGGTATGACAGAGGAATAATAGCAAACAATCGGCAGACAAACACACACATTGTATATTCCCAAATTAAGTAAGTTACGCTTGTGTTATGGATAATATACAACGGACTATTATGAGAGCTAAAGTGGATGGATGCAGAAGTCGTGGAAGGCCACGACACACCTTCCATGATCAAATTGATCGTGTACTAGCAGAAGGTGATGTCAGGAGCCTTAAGAACAGACGAGCGTGCATGACAAGAGTTATGAATGTCAAAGAAGCAAGTGAGGTGTGTAAGAATAAGCCTAAATGGCGCTCTGTTGTTCGTGCCTACCCCGCGAGGGAACTGGCGTGAAGTTATGTATGTATGTACTATTATGGGGCCGATGAAACTTATTAAAAAATTTTAGATTCCAAAATCGCAATACAATTGGATAGGTTTCACAACATCTTGCTGTAAATTCCAAAATAATGTTCACATAAAGCCGTATCTATAAGTACCCGAGTATCTGCGAGCAGATATTGTAACAACGGATACAGCAACGTGCTCTAATGGTTACGCCGACATTGATCTTCGCTTTATTATCGGCTCGTTGTGAGCGTGCCACATGCCGCTTGCCTCGAGCTCGCGATCCACGTAAATACACACCAGGCATGTTATGGAACTCCGTAACCGTAACTATCGGATATCCGAAATAAAATTATATCCGTAACTGAATCTGATATCAAAGTTTCGAATAATTTCGGAAAGGAGATTCATGTATTTGCCCGGCTGCACCGACACACAAGCCGCGCGCGTACCTGCATGCATTATTGAAGTGAAACTTCTTTAGAATGGTTGTGATCTGAAACTCGATAAAATGAAAAAGCGACATTAAAAAGAGATAAACACGTAAACCTATAGGACTAAGCCTGCGAGAGAATGAGATAGAATACATTATATTTAATCATTTAAACACTATGCTCATACACAAATTTCGTAATTTAAAGCTTAATTATATTATAACGATAGAATATATGAAATATAACGTCGCGAAATTTAGAATCCCTCTCTCCGTTTTTTTATTTTTTATTGCAGGAGTTCAGCAGACAGGCAGACGGCCCTTGACTTGATGGAAAGCGGTTACTATCACCTATAGAAATTTGCAACACCAAAGGTGCTACAAATGCGCTGTTGCTCTTTTAAGAGAGACTGGAACCTGGTCACTAATGCCGGAACACAACTCAAGGTTGTTATAGCGACATACTTTAGACGAGGGGTGGTAGTCATCCAGTGGGCAAATGCCATACCACCTGGAATTTATGGATTACAATTACTTACATAAAATAACAAGTGTCGTTTTATTTTTACAATTTTATTATCAGGAAATGAAACTACTTGATAATCCGAAATTTCATATCCATAACATCAACAACATTAATTTTGCTTACAATGACTGCAACAGTTACGGTTACGGCTCACAGGTGATGCGCGGCTTAAAAGAGCGGCCTGCTAGCATCTTACTTTTAAAAAATCTTCATAAAAAAGCAATATTTAATTATGCTATTTCGATACCTTGGGGCACAAAGGACGTAACCGCCATTTCGGCGAAATTTACTTTTTAATGCAGCCCTACTTTATTTTTTCTCCTCTATTGATCAGTATATGTAAAGTCTTTCAATACTCCAAAAAATAGTGTTTACATCCCCATTTTTTGTAGAAGATAAAACATAATATATTTTTAGATTTTATGTCGTAACAGCAATGTTAATTACCAATGTTAATTATCATAAACGACACCGTAGATGATACAATTAGTTGTCTGAGTTGATGAATTGATATACTAAGGTAATAAATAAAATTGAAATTAAATAGGCAAATAAAGAAAGAAAAGAATTTCTTATTTTCTCTCATTACTTGATATTTAATCAACTGAAGAAAACAAAGCAACAGTCTACAAACTGATAGAATTAGTAGGCAAATTGGCAGTTACAACCATCTCTGATCACACATCCATAGATTTTTAGGGTGTAAACGCCCCAAACATGCAATTTTCCGGGGCGTATAGGAAAGCTGTTTTTGTTACTTTAAAATCTATTTGAAATATAATTTAACAGTGTTTTGCATCATAAAATTTTAAGACTTTTGGTTTTAGAATGGTTCATTTAGGCCAAGAATCAAAAAAGTTATGTCCGAAATTATATTTTATATTTTGTTTTTCGGCTCTCCTGAAAAATCGAGTTTTGGTGCTTACGCCCTTTGAGCCCCGTATCGATTTAACTCGTTAAAATTATGACGTCATGATACATCATACAAAATCTAGACGACGGTGGCGTTATCTAAGATGATAAAAAGTATTTCAATTGATTCAACCATCCTCTACCCTATTACCGACAAGGCTTTGGAAACTTTTATTATGACGTATGCACGTTAATGTATAATGTCGAACTTTATTTGAAGGGACATGCGCATTGAATATTCCAACTTTGGCGGTGCTTTCAGCTCAGTATCTTGGCGGTACCACTCAACTTCGTACGTATTCAAAGAGGCGGTATACCGCTCGCACTTACCCCCACGTATAACCACCGAGTGTTATATGTAAGCATTCTGAAACAGTAGTAAAGCATGTCTGTATGTGTTTAGAAAGTTCAAAAATCCCCTGCCAAAATTAGGTGTACCTGTGATTCTTTGTTTGAAGGTAAGTAATTGTGTAGTTTCCCCGTAATTCGTTACATATTGTATAGTATAAGTGCATGGTTAAAGAAACTTCCCTTATATGTTTTCCCTACAGCTATTTGACTATATAAAGTAGATGTTATCTAACCTTTCAGGGCCCACTTTTTTATTGTTTAAAATAAATGTCATATTAGATTTTCATAATAAATGGAGTGTAGTTAATCATTTAGAAAAATAAATTCGATGAAACTTACATATAATTGGTACATTAAAATTAGGTAATAACAAATTATGAATTATTATAAAATTCATAATTACAATTTTTTATTAAAAATTAAGTATAATGAAATAAGCAATACTTTATTACGTAGTTACTGGAAATGTTTACAGTGCCGTTATTTATTACTTAGTTAGGCTTAATTAAAGAGAAGGCTTTTTGTAAAAAATCTCTATGTAGATATATAATACTATGTAGCTCAACCCTGTTTAGTATGAAAATCACAGTTACATAACTACTTCAAACTTAAAATTATTATTATGTGAACTTTTCAGGATACCATTGACCCTACTATGAAAACTTAAAAATATTAAACAGACGTGTAAATTAGAAAAACTCTGAAATTTTTAGTTTAAAATTAAATGAATTAGTTATGTACTTAATGAGCATTATATAAAACAAATTATGAAGTAATAATATAAAATTATTGTTTCATATTTACGGTCTTATTCATATTGAGTTAGAACCTTTTCTCATCTCTTAGAATATTTTTTCTTGAGACACCATCCTCGGGATGGGGGGGAAGGCTTTACACCGAGGGGTTTGTGGGCCTCTTGATCGGGCGTATGCCCAACGTGACCTCCAATGCGGAGACCCCAGGGATGTCGACCGTCAATATACCTATTAAACCTGAACCTGCGCCCCTATCTCATACGCTTTTACGGGACACCACATGAACTAAACCAATAGATTCTACATTTGTGATGACCCAAAGCTTGTCTGACGAGCCTAGTGTCCCTGAGGGGGAGGATACCCTCTTAAACAACAAAACGGGGAGAGGGGGGTGCAGTCCGTGAGATCCCCCCGCGCGGCCCCTTGTGCTAGAATCGTGGAGGGAGTTTTTGTGCGTAGCGGCGCCTCCGACCCCGAAGCCGCTTCCTGCGGGCTAATACGCATACGCACTCTCCTCTCGTAATCTCCTCGACGTCTCCTTCCACTTTGTCCTGGAGATCATAGCTTTTTCTTTCGCTCTCGTGCGTCTTTTTTTTTATTGCAGGAGGTCAGCAGGCAGACAGACGGCCCACTTGATGGAAAGCGGTTACCATCGCCTATAGACATTTGCAACACCAAAGGTGCTACAAATGCGCTGCTGCTCTCTTAAGGGAGACTGGAACCTGATCACAAATGCCAGAACACAACTCATGGTTGTTATGGTGACATACTTTAGACCAGGGGTGGTAGCCATCCAGTCGGGCAAATGCCCTACCACCTGGCTGTGGGTTGTTTTGTCGCCTTTTACGACAGGCCGCCTGGCCACAGGAAAATTGTATTCTTTCTCCGTTCCTGCACGGATGAAACGTCTTGCCGGAAGCAGTGCACTACCGCGAGCAGCTCCACCGGGAGTTCCCAGGGCGACTCACTCGTGAGAAGTGTCACCGCTGTCCACGACACTGTCCGGTACACGCGGATGGACCTCACCACCAGGACTCTCTGAGGCCTCATCAGCAGGGTCCTGTTCTTGCGATGAATTGCATGGATCCATACGGGGCCCCGTACAGCGCCATGGTCCAGAGGATGCTGGCATAAAGGCTACATACAGCTGCTCCTCGCTGTTCCACGTTTGGTAGGTGTCTGGTCAGAGCAGCAACGGTTTCCAGCTACTTTGGGGCCAACTGGGTGAAATGTGCCCCAAAGTCCTACTCACTGTCTTGGACAAGACCCAGATCTTTCATCTGGGTCACAACCGTCACTTTTGTCCTCTGGACCACGATGCTCATGATTCGGGGTGCTCGTCTATAGCGACCGGGGAACATGAGAACTTCCGTTTTCTCGGCGGACACCCTCGGGGAGGGAAAAGGAGGGAGAAAAGGAGACCCCCTTTAGAGAGCGGCAGCGCATCGGTAGCGCCTTTGGAGTTACTGGTGTTTATAGCCGATGGTAACCGTTTTACACTACGTGGGCCGTCCGCCTGTCTGCTGAACTCATGCATTAAAAAAATATATCCGCCTGCCCCTTCTGCCGGGCCCTGGTGGAGGCGGCATGGTCATAAATTTATTAACGACGTCATTTTTCGATTATTTTTATTGTCATTTATTTGTAACATCAAAATATTGTGCAAGATATAAATTAGAGTTTGGTAAACAAAATTCTATCTTTGTGATGAATGAAAATCATTTTGATTTATTCAATGGAAAAATTTAACACGAAAACGTTAATTACATATTATATTTAATTTGATTATATTAAATACATATTAAATCAATACTGTTTAAATATTAATAAATGGCTTAAAATAAGTTAAGCAGTTAATAAATCAATATTTGCATTCGATACGCGTAAATATTTAAAAGGGTTTCGTTGAATATAATGTTACAAATTGCATCTTGACGTCATAAAGGAATACTAGCATAATTTTTATATTTATCATTAACCTATCTATGGACATCAGTTTTTGTACCTTATATAGGTACAAAAACATATTTAATTTTTAACCTGAATATTGTTACGAGTGCGGGACTCGAATTAAAATGACTTTGGAATTGCCAACACAGGTACAAATATAACTGGACACAACCAGTACAAACTGCACGATTCAATAACACGCGCAAAGTCCGTCGCTACTTATATATAGCTTATCGACTGTACACACGTCTTGCTCGTATCGTAATCGTCGCTTGACTGCCTAACCCTTCCGTTCGGGCATTTTTTTATACTAAACTATACAATATGTCTACCTGTCAAGCTTCGACGCTATTTCCCAGAAAACGTAATCCGCACACCTGCTTAATTATTCCTGCGAACGGCCATAAACTAGTGCAATACACAATAGGCTATTTTTCTAAGTAAACAAAAGAAGTCCAAATGCGGGAAGGTAATAAACTGTGTTTTATGGCAGGCAGGCGTGCATTTATTTGTGTCGGCATGTAACAATATGATTTTTTATATATCTAATTCGAGATCCTTAACTCCCTAACATTGTCATACTCCCTGTATGACGATGCAAATCCGTTGGGGCAAAATATGAATCAGCTTTCTAATACCGAGTGTCATCAATTTCCTGCATTTCTTCAAATTTATATCAAAATAGGTTTTGACATAAATGTCATATTTTGCATTGGCATTTTTGAAGTTAGTTAGCCAAATACATAAATAAATTAGTCGCGTCTATGGTACCTTTCACATTTGCTGGAGGCCATGCACATGCTAGGATTTTATAAAGATTACTAGAATGTGTAGATATCATAATACATATGTATTTACGTATACGAAATCTCACTCATACTAGTTACAAATAATGGTGCCTAACTGGAAGAGTCATAGCAGAAATGTTTGAACCATAAATCCTCTGCAAAGCGTAAAGGGCGACAGGCGAACTCGTGACTAGAATTTTAATTGACTATTGTTATCGCTGCTATTTCGTCCAACGTTTTTCACTTTGCTGAAATACTCCACGTTTAGAAAACGATTTTTCAGCTTTAACTAACTAGAATTTCAATCACAGTTCGGATATTTCTGTTTCGTTATAATTATTGATAGTTTAAATTTTACTAACGAATTTTAATGAATTAAAATAACATTTTTTATGGCAAAGCTGGCAAACAGGATTACGGCCCAGCCCAGGATGATGGTATAAAGAGGATGGGTAAGGGGGATGAGATAGAGGGATAAGACAAGAGGAATGGGATAGAAGGGATGGGATATGTGATTGGAGTAGGGGGATGGGATAGGGAAAATGAGATAGGGGGGAATTAGTCCATCGGAACTCTCATCACTCACGAAACACGACTCGCACAAGGCTAACCGTTTCACGCCGATATTCTTTGTTCGCGTGTTATCACACCGTTAGATCCGGTTCTACGTAAGTACACGTACAAAGAAGAAATTATGAAGAAATCTTTGTAATTTTAGTCATTGTGTCTCTCTCGGTTTTGTGATATAACTAAATCAACTAGAGCTTTATACGCATATTCGTATCTTAATTAAGACATAATCAGGGAGAAAGGTACATTATGTTCTTTGGTGTTAATATCACAAGTTTATTATGTGTTAGATTATCGTCATTGTCCTACCGTTAAATCCTGGTTGCTTTAGAAATGTCTGGTTCGGAACCCGTGCCGGCTTTCCTAGTTTTACATCTCCGTTTATATTATAGTCTTCAGCATCTCTTATTTTGAGTTTCTTTACACATATCCATATTATACATATATCCATATTTATAGACATTTAGTAGTATTTACTCAGTTATAAACCGTTTGTTTTCCGAACAAAATAAAATAAAATAAAATCCCTTTCAATGCCAAGCCAGCATTTCATGGGCCTATCCCTATACTGGCATGGTAAGACACTTGTTCATCCCATAGCTTACAGCTAACTATATTCTGCACGAATTTACTCTTTGACTTCTATCTTACTAAATAACTCACTTTTCACTTTTATGTTTCCAACATGTCAGAAATTATATTTTTCAGTAACGTATAAAAATTTAACTATGAATCTAAAATGATGTGCCCATTATTCAGACCCCACTGGTCGGCAAAATACAGTAAGCTAATATGGTATTCCCAGCGACTGCCGGATTCCCAGTAGAATTACCTCGTTTTTATTTCTCACATGATACTAAACCACGGTCGTGGAAACAATAGTCACAATAACGGCATCTGTGGTTGAGTGGTTTAAGCCTTTGCCGGCTTACCCCACTGCAACACAGAGGCTCTGTGTTCGATTCTGTCTGTTCGGTCTGTGTGTTTGGGATCGGCCCCAGAGTAGTCCGTTGTATATTACCCATAACACAAGCGTAACTTGGGTAATTTGGGGATATACAATACGTGTGTTTGTTTGTCGATTATTATTATAATAGTGTAGGCAGGGTTGCTGCTCTGGTAGAGTCGGATTAAAATCCCTCTGCTACCTACACCTAGTTCCTTCTTACTCATAGGGTGAGAACAAAGTGAGCACGGAACACCTGTGTACCATTGCGTCAACAGCCTTATTTCGAGCAGTTGTCGTGCTTGAAAAAGCGTCACCCATGGCGTGTGTTTCCGGTGGCCGGAGATCCTTGAACACCCTCTGGTTCTGTCTTGTCCTGTGTTATAGTAATAAGAGTCAGAGTATTCGGTTTCCTCCCTAGTCTCGCAGGGTCTTCTAAAAGGAATAGTTTGACATGATACAGTTAGCACCAACAAATGTATGTAAGTTGATGTAATACACAAGTTTATAAAATAAATTCTATATTTTAAACCAGAATCTTTTAATTACTATTATAGGTTATAAGTTATAAACTATATAAGGTTATAGGTTCAAATATATTCCAAATGGATATCGAATCATAAAAAGTTCATAGCAAGGCAACTACCATTACATTAAACTCATTTAATTTTCAAATGACGGTGGGCGTTTATAAAGCAAACTTAAATTCCATTTCTAAGTAATTTATAAGTGGTTATTTGTCTGGGAAGCCCAAAGCCTGATTAAAGTTAAGTTTAGGCAATATAAAAATAATAATCATCAGTTTGGATAAAATGTATCTTAAGTCCGAGTTCGTAAACAAGAAAAACTTTGCATGAATGTTTAGGCAATTTAACTTTAAATAACGCTATTGAAGTTTTCAAAGAAGACCTTTATTAAATTCGGTTATAATAGTTCTTTTAAGACTGTTTTGCCATAAACCATTTTAGTAAGTATATTGTGAATATCATGGTAAAATACTCATAGAGATATTTCCGTTTTTCTGTTATCATGAAAACACATTTAGAAATATACTTAAAATTGGTGTACTTAGAATGGTGTATATGTTATGGGCAATTTGATAAATCCGGTCACTACTTATATACATAATTCCCGTATCAAGTGGGCAATATAAATAAAACTACGTTTTCAATCACTTTTTCCGGTCACTATGAATAATGACAATCTTGTCTTAGACAATATAACAAAACACAAATGAACTGTAGTTTTTTGTTTATTAAATAAGGTTTGGGTATAGTTATATGGTAGTTTTATTTATTATTTGAGATATAAAGTGAATTCTGGGTAGTTTTTTTTATTGCAGGAGTTCAGCAGGTAGGCAGACGGCCCATTTGATGGATAGCGGTTACCATCGCCTATGGACATTTGCAACACCAAAGGTGCTACAAATGCGCTGCTGCTCTCTTAAGGGATACTGGAACCTGGTCACTAATGCCGGAACACAATTCAAGGTTGTTACGGCGACATACTTTAGACCAGGGGTGGTAGCCATCCAGTCGGGCAAATGTCCTACCACCTAGCTGTGGGTTGTTTTATCGCCTCTTACGACAGACCGCCCGACCGCAGAAAATTATATTGTTTCTCCGTTCCTGCAAGGATAAAAATTATCCGGATAAAAGTTATAAAAAAATATCCACGAAGGAAATATAGGTTCAAATTTCTAACTTATATTAAAAATCTGTTCATAATAAATAAAAGTGTCATATAACAATACGCCATCCATCACTGAATTAAACTTACATAATTTTTATGGAAAGGTAACCGATTTTGTCACATTGTCGGGCTAGAAGTAGGGAAGTATTCATATTGCCCGGTTTAAGTCATAAAGTCAAGTTATATCTAACCACGATTTTTTAAATGGACTTGTTGTGCATTATTAATATAGACTGGCTAAAGTAATAAATTTGTCTAGTTGTCCAACGCTCGTGGTCGTTATACATAATGATCGGTCTATATTAATACTGCCCGAATAATCAAATTGCCAATTGCAAATCAGATTGTTAATGTACTTGTCCAATTTGAAAACCTGCCCTTAAAACTTCAAGTTAAAATTTTGTTGCGATTCATTTTGTCACTTGTCAGTTGAAGTTTTTCCACTTGTCCGTTGGGATTCGTTTTTCCACTTGTTCGTTGTGATTCGTTTTTCCACTTATCCGTTGCCATTCGTTTTTCCACTTGTCTGTTGCGATTCGTTTTTCTACTCATCCGTTGCCATTCGTTTTTCAACTTGTCCGTTGCGATTCCTTTTCCACTTATCCGTTGAATTTTCACTTCTGATATGTGTCCCAGCACACATTTCGATTTTTTAAGTTCATGCGAGTTTCGTACAAATGATTCGAATCGATTTCATTGCAAGACTTGCCTTTCGAGCTCGGTGATTAGCGAGGTATTTTGTATTTTGTTTACATAGTGACATCAATATTCAATGATCAGGCGATTATCGCTTTTCCACGTATGATATCGTATGTTTAGTTTACATCATCAATTTTTTTTCTTGCTTTCGGCAATCGTATTTTCGAGGCAGAAAATCTCTCCATGTAAATGGCCCTTAAGGGTTTACTTTCTACCTTTTGGTATCAGAATACTAAAAGTAACATGTTCGAAAAGCAAACATTCAAAGCTAACATCATTAGGCTGGAGTGGGTCTGTACATCGCATATACACATTCCAGTATGTACATAACTTGAACACAAAATTCAATTTCCCAATTTAGTTTACCATGTTAGCTGGTACAGAAATTATTGAATTTTAATACATTTAGACCCATTTTGGTTGTCTGAAATCCTTAGGCGGAATCTGATTATGAAAAAGAACAGATTAAAGATATGTTTGTTATGTTTATTAAAGTGACTGTAAGTTTGTGTGTATGATTGATAAGGTAACTTTTTCAGTTGGATATGAATTTCTACTTTACACATCTTTAAAAACTTTAACCTATAATGGAAAAACCAGTTTTTTGTAAGATACGGCTAATTTAGGGATCCGAATAGAATACATGTTACAGCAAAATACGCGGAAAGTATGCGGAATAAAAGTTCTTTAGTACATTATTTCGCGTACAATAAATAACTCTGTGTGATAATTATTATTCTAAGGAATTGTAATATTAATCGATAATCAGATTACATTATTTTTAGAGTGGCAATGTACACCTGTCAGTTCTCATTGTCACTCTGACACAACTCCGGACGCTAGTGTGAACTATATAATGTCATAAATTACAGAGTGCGTTACTTTTTGAAGAGACTAACGTTTAATATATTTTTATAAGTAGTTAGTCTAATAGGACCGTTTGTGTTGTCTTTTTTGCTACTTTTAATTTAGGTTATTTATCTTCTGTCGCTTTTACTGTGATATTGACAAAATTATTACCAAAGACGTTGGAATCTGTACCGACAAAAACAGAATAGACTAGTTTTTGAAGAGAGAATCCTTTAATATCTTAAACCAAAATTCGATGGTTCATTACTCTTAGTCAATTTATACGAAGCAACCAAAGTGATCCATGTTAACATAATATTGAATTATTCTATGTCAATGTAGAAGGTCGTGTCCTTAGAGTTCGACACCTTTTAGCCAAACTCACGCGTTACGTGTCCGGCGGAGTGTCGCAGATTGGATAATTAAATCACTTACAATATTTACGAAGTAATGGAGCCTCCTGAACAGATTATTGTTACGTGTGAGCGGGAGCACGTACTTAGGATTGGAAGAAAATACCAGTTTTTTCCAACTAAACGCTTTTATTGACTTACACATCCGAACGTGATTCTTTCCTGTAATGTTGCCCCTTTACACATAATTAACAACGAACTGCCCCGACGCTGAGAGGTTTACTCATAATACCGTCGCCGATATTGCGAAGTCCACCTTCTGCTACTGCTGAGCTCAGTTCCGAAATTACCGCGCGTAGCTCGCTTCTGGATCTCCTCTTAAACTACACTAAGCTCCTCCTTCACTGAAGTGCCCACTAAACTCTCTACTATACACGTCACTGTCTTTTACTAAACTTCTCCTCCAACTCTCTAAAGTCATCACTATCTTCTATTAAATCTCTGCTTCGACTCTCGTGTCGCACTTGGAGACAGCTGAACTCCCCAGTAGGCGCGCCTTACGCTGCTTATATACCCGGAAGAAGCTTCTGGAACCCATAATTTTGATCTTCTTTTGGTTATTATTTTGTTTGTCATATATCTCTTTCTATGGGTATATGTCCTTATCTTTTCCTTCCAGAATCTACTTCCTTTTTCTGAAAGTCTCGAAACCAGCTTACGTTGCCAGAACGTTTTACTCTCAGTCGCCACAATATTTATATTGTATACCCACTTCCGACCGAGAAATCAATGTTTTTTTCTATTCTCATAAATATTTGCATAACTTTATAGATAGTATATTTAATATACTTGCTAGTTTAATACGAATTTTATAACCATGGTAATTAGAGATTGCAAGTTTTTAATAGGACTGTATTTTCAAATTAAAAATAGTATTGTCGATATAAAAATAATAATGAATATTTAATCCAACACAACACAATTTGAAATATACCTATACTACCTATATAAAAAATAAAAAAGCGATATTTGTATAGATAGATAGATAGGTAACACGTTATTATACACCAATACAAAAATGAACTTAAAGACTAAAAGTATATCTAGTTAATTTTATATATAACATAGATATATACTTAATATACATACCATACAAATACATATCTACCAAATATATAAATATTTATAAATTAATTTAAATATCATATTGCAACAACAGGTAGTATTTTTTGATCATAGTTTTAAATATCGCTAGCGATTTTGCTTTGTGATAGTAACAGAAAGCGTATTCCAAAGCGTTAACAGTAAAAGAATTGTTGTAAAAAGTTGAGTTATGCGCAGGAGTGTTCAATTTATGTTTAGTAGAAGGGCGTAAATTATGAGAGCACGAAAGAAATTCAAAATGTTGTTTAAGGTAATCAAGAGTACTTGCGATAAATAAAATGCTATAGAGAAAAGAAAGGATGTGAGTATTCCGGCGAAATCGAATTGGCAACCACTTGAGTTTTTTTTGGAATTCAGAGACATGGTCATACTAGCGTAGGCAAAATATGAATTTATATAATACTACTGGAATCTATAATGGCTATTATTTTCACAAAAAATCAACCTCGCGTATATTATTTAAAACAGATTTAAACGTAAATAATCTAATTCAAATAATACTAGCAAAATTAGTCAACCTTTAAAATAAACATTTTCACTCTTCCCCCGAGACCGATGATCTTTGTTTAAAAATTGGGTCAAATTCTGATGGATTTAGGTCGAAGCTTAAATCGAATTCAAATCTCAAAATATACGAGGCTGGAGGTTGAGTGGTTGTGTTCAAAATTTATCACAATTTAATTTTTCGTTTAACAAAGTTTGGTTATTATCCAGTCTAGACTTATATTTTCAATGTTTATTTATTTGACTGTAAAGTTTTATTTTCAAGTAGACCTCGCTGTGTGATATTGTTATATAATTGAGAAAAAGAAATAACTTTATTTATTTAGAAACCAATAATAAAAATAAATATTATATGATACTATTGTTTGATGCTGCAACGCATTTCTAGCACATGCATTTTTTTAGTATTTATGCACTCCGGTTATATAATAATTATGCTAGAATCTTACATTTCTTATATTTCTTTAGTTACATCTGTTTAATTTCTATCAGCTTATTAATCTATCTACATTATAATAAATCTGTAAATGGTTCGAATTTATACAATGCGTTTTAAAATGTAAAAAAATCAGGGGCACTAATAAGGACTAACAGGTTCCGATAATATAATTTTTAGAATTTTTGTCTGTCTGTCTACCAACAAAAATAAGATAGATATATAAATAACTATTTATCGTTCACCAAATATACAATGTCAAAAATACACAATTACAATATTGTCATGGAAGAAACAATAGGCGGCCTTATCGCTTAAAGCAATCTGTTACAGGCAACCTAACTTAGGAATAGTTTAACCTAATCTGGCGACGTAGGTGGTGCAGATTATTAGATATATCATAAATAAACATACATAAGTATATTCGGATAGCTAAGTTTTATTTAAAGTGAAAATTAATAGTAACGAGTAAAGAAAAATATGTTTTATTTTGAATTAAATAAGGTTGAATTTTATGTGTTTATCTCTTTTTAGTGTCGATTTTTCGTTTCATCGAGTTTCAAATCACAACGATTCTAAAGAAGTTTCACTTCAAAAAAGACACGTCCATATCTTGACGCAAATAAAAAGGCATTTATAAAAGGATTTGCAAGCTTAGTTCATTTCACACCCATTTATGACAAAGTTGAAGCATTGAGATTGCTTCTTTCCTGAGCTTATGAATACTCTATCACGTAGCTCTATCCAGTGGAACATTTTACTTTTTCTTCACTTTACATTCATAGCACAAATGGAATATTAAGTGAAGTAATTGAAGTACATTTTCAGTGACGATTGCCTTTATTTTATTTGTATTTTTACAATTTGTTTTATTTTAGGTTTTTTGAATTTATTTTAGGCTGGTTTAACTCGTAGTTGCGTTAGTTAAGTATACGGAAATAACTCATTTTGATTCTCATTATTGCAAATATATATTACGCTAGGATATTCCTGCGACTTTGTCCACGTTTGACCTGAAATTGCCGCGGGATTCCCGGGATAAAAAGTACCGCAGCGTTTAAAAAAAGATTGTAAGGTATGGTTTTAGTGACAACCGTGTCGGAATAAGTAAATATTTATGCATTCGAACAATTACAAACCACTTCCTATAAAATTCCCGCGGTATTCCCCGTATAAAAAATATCACATTTATTACATAAAATTGGCGATTTACCAGTGAGTAAAAAATCACATTAGAATTAGACTTTTTTAGTCTGCCCATTTAAAATCATTCCCAGAAAAAATCCCGCGGGATTCCCAGGATAAAAAGTAGCGCAGATTTGAAGTCTAAGAATTTGCTGCCAATCAACGAAAACCGAATCGAAATCGGCCCAGTAATTTTTACGTGAATCCCGAACAAACAGACAAGAAATCTACAAAGAAATGCATCGCGTTTTCCATCGTTTACATAGTCTATTCCAGATGGTTTTTTTTAAAGCTTCAATGTACAGATATGGCATGTTCAGTATTTAATAATATTATAGATAATATTTTTTGATGATACGCAATTATCCAAAACCATAAAGAAAGAAATAATATAAATAAATAATAATAACAATAACAACCCATAAACGTCCCATTGCTGAGCTCAGGCCCCCCATTATAGAGGAATGGACGGTATATCTGCAACGCTTGTCCAAAGCGGCTGGTCAATTGGTAATATATGCACATTAGCTCAGAAAACTGCCTAAGTGGTTCATGCTGGCCAGGAATCGAAGCCGCGCCCTTTGAGTTTGGGACGCGTGCGCTTGCCATCATGCTACCATGACTGAACGAACATAAGAACACCAAAATTTACTTTGTAGAATATACAGTTGATAGCAGCTATTTTATTTGTTAAATAAACTAAAGCCGTGTGCGAGACGGACTTGCACATTGATCTCAAAATTTTACCGTAAAGTTACACTAATGACGAATCAGTTTTATGGGATATTTGATACCTCACACGAATCTGTTATTTAACATTAAAATCTCAAGTTTTTCGTTTGTACCTCCTTTTAGTAGGAAAAATATATTCGCAAGTTTGATACACCACATACTTATAGATATACAAGTGTAATACTTGCAACAACTCAGAAGGGTGGATGGCAGTAAAAGAACAGCAACTGGTCACAATACTTTATAATCAGAGAACCTTACGGTTTTAACACATTACAGACAGTAATTTTTACACTCTACAAGCATTTTAGAACAACTCGCCATCCATCCAACAATTTTACAGTACATGAAACTTAGCAATTGGCACAACCGATAGCGGATTGGAGTCATTTATAAACCATTTTAATTAAAGTGTTATAAATGAAAAGAATTTAATACATCACTATTTGGAAATTGAAGATAATACTTTATACAAGATATTATATAAAACATTATACTTAAAGTTTTACATGTAATAAAACAAAACTAACACAGTACAAATCTATCGCGTCTGCCAACATGAAAACAAAGTGTAGTGAATACACTCTATATATAATTGAGAGATTTTTAATTATAATCTGTACACAATCATCACACATTATACAAAAGATAAATATTGTAAATTATAGACAACTTGTCTATACAAATCAGGCGCCAATCACAGAATAAATAAAAATATAACGTTACCATTCAATTATGGAAATGGCCGATTGTATCGTTTAGAAATAAAAGGGTGAAAAACAAAATTAATTATTAACTTTAAAAAGAAACACGACAAGAACAACTATACTATTAAATAACTATAACACAAGGCATACTTAATAACTCAAACCACAGTAATTCCACACGAACAGTTACACAGAGAGGACTTTAGCGTGAAAGCATAAGGATTACTTTTTACGTTTAGATATCAGAACCGTCGAAAAGTATAAAATTGTCGAGATCTCACGTTGTTCTTGCACAAGCAAAAATATGTAACTAATGATCTATATGCGTAAGTATGTATATCATTACATATGTAAGTGGATAACCAGTAATCTAGATTTGAAATCTAATTTATTACAACCAGCATCTGTACGTTTGAACAAGAAGCCACGTGTGCTTTTCCTTGTGATGATTTAGTACTGAATTATGCTGTAGATAAGAAAGGTGCTTGTGTTTGATAATATGGTTTAATTATCCTATTATAAAAGCTTTAAAGTATAAAATATAACCAAATGCTATTTGTTATACAAGCGTATTTTATATATTATATTAAAAATATTTTATGTTTCATTCATTTTACCTCTGTGTGGTGGCGTCTGGCAAATGAACTCTTTCTTTTATTATACTTAAGTTTATTACCTAATCAGTATGTTTATGGAAAATTTAGTACTTTATTCAATATTAGGATATACCCGCGACTTTGCCCACGCTTGTCTTGAAATTCCCGCGGGATTACCGGGACCAAAAGTAACACAGCATTTAAAAAATATTGTAAGCTATAGTTTTGGTGAAAACTGTGTCGGAAAAAATATGAGAAAGAATACCTATATTCAATCTTTTTATAGCCACACATTCAGATATGTTACCAAGACGACATAAAGAATGTGCCCAACCTAGCCCGGTGACGCAATCAGTCTTTATATCATCTCGAAATTATACAACACATTTAGATATATTTAAACAACTAGCTGCGCCCCGCGGTTTCACTTGCTTTCTTGACACTTATCGTTATATTTTGGATAATTCACACTATATATTTATGAATTATAACCTTTGTGTTATTCTGATGTGTAAGCTATATTATTGTAAAGTTTCATCAAAATCCATTCAGTAACAAACAGACATCCATACATTCTTACAAACTTTTGAGTTTATAAGATTAGTAGGATTTCATAGACTCTCAAATAATACACAAATGTGGCACATATTCAGTTTTCCGAAGATCGTAGAGCCTGGCGAATGGTAGAAAAGCTGTGTCTGGCTGGCTTCACGCACCGCTTAAATACTATAAATTTATTGAAAGTACCGTCAATTAAATGTTCGCCATATAAAATGTCTAGCAACTTGAAAATAGCTATTATTTCGCGAAACCTAATATAATCTATAATAAAACTACGTTTTAACGGTTTTAAGCGCGGTAATTTTATTTGATTTTGGTTTTTCCGACGTTTCGGGCACTTTTCAGTGCCTTATCCGCCAACACCGTTTAAATTTGAACCACGTAGATAGAGCTATCGAGACGCAAAACAATGAAATACAGGTAATACTATCGACAGAAGATTTCCAAAACTACATTGATATTGTTAACAAGAGAGCAAAGGTCAAATATGAACAACTAAAAAACCGCCAAATTTCAAAATACAACCAAATGCTAACAAACCAAAACAAACATCTTGGTACAAGGAACGCGCAAAAAAATATACCTGAGCTCCATTGTGAAGCAATTGTTGATGTGCACGGAAACGCGACCACTAATCATATGTCACTGTCGGTGGTTAACCTGTCAAAACAAACATTCGATAAAAACACCGTTTCGGTATTAGAAAAAGGCCTTAATTACGCAATAACCCCGCGAAAAATACCTTTTGAAAACATAATCTGCAACGTAGAGGAATGTCTGGTAAGGAACAGCATGCAGAAAGAGGATGCGGAAGCTATACGACAAGATATCTCATCGGTTTTACGCCGTAGTCGTCTACCCAAACCGAATCTCACTCGTGCTGAATATATTGCCTTAAAAAACATTCGCAATAAACCAGAAATAACCGTGCTCCGTGCAGATAAAGGTAACGCGACTGTCGTCATGGATACGTCTGATTACAATAGTAAAATACAAGATCTTTTATCGGACGAAAGCACTTATAAAAAGGTCAAAACTGACCCCACGGATAAAGTAACCAAACAAACAATCGCGGTTATGAAAAAACACTCCGAAAAATTAAGCTTAGACGTATCCGCACTCACACCATCTTGCGCCAAAGCGCCTAAACTGTATGGGTTACCTAAACTTCACAAAAACAACATCCCCTTGCGCCCTATAGTTAGCCAGCTTGACTCACCAACATACAGACTGGCACAACATCTCGCGAAGACACTCAACAATCTCCGCGGCAACACACCCTACCATGTCAAGGATTTCTTCGACTTCATCAGCGCAATTGAAAATTTGACATTGGCTGAGGATGAAGTACTAGTCAGTTTTGATGTCCAGTCCTTATTTACCAGTTTACCAGTGGAAGACTGCATTGAGATTGTCAAAAGGAAGCTAATAGATAATAACATGCCTGAGGAATATGCAGATCTACTAAAACATTGCCTCACATCTGGCTATTTCGTGTGGGACTACGGCTTCTACGACCAAATCAACGGTGTAGCCATGGGCTCACCGGTGTCTCCTGTCGTAGCTGACATTTTTATGGAAGACTTCGAGCAGAAGGCACTGGATACCGCTCCGGCTAAGCCGAAGATGTATAAAAGGTACGTAGACGATACTTTTGCCGTCCTCCCAAACGATAAAGTCTCTGCATTTCTAGATCATCTCAATTCCATTAGCAGTAATATTAAATTTACTATGGAACTAGAGGCAAATAATAATTAGCTTTTCTGGATGTGCTCATCCTAAGGAACCCTGACAATACTCTTGGTCATACGGTGTATAGGAAACCTACCCATACAGATAAATACCTTAATGGTTCGTCTCACCACCATCCTAGTCAGTTAGCTACCGTGGGCAAATCTTTGTTTCAGAGAGCACGGAAAATTTGTGACGAGAACCACATAGCTGGAGAGCTTCAGCATGTCAAGCGAGTTCTACAACGCAATCAGCTGAAGACTCCACACCAACGTCACAAAGGCCCCAAACCACCTTCAGTTGAGCGGTGCCCTGCTACCCTACCCTACATCAAGGGGGTCACAGACAGAATTGGTCACATCCTCAGGCGAGTTTCAATCAAAACATATTTCAAGCCGCAGAAAAAGATTACCCAATTTCTGAGACCTGTGAAATGCAATATCCCACTCCAGGATGCAGGGGTTTACAAGCTTGATTGTGAGTGTGGATTGTCATACATTGGGCAAACAAAGAGGAGCATAAAAACACGAGTAATAGAACACATTGCTGACATGAAACACACAAGGTCTACGAAGTCTGCGATCAGTGAACACACGCTGGATAAACCTAACCACTACATCAGATTCGATAACCCACAAATCCTCGCGAAAGAGAATCGTTTCATACCTAGAATGATGCGTGAGGCTATTGAAATCAAAAAACACCCAAATTTCAATAGAGAAGATGGTTGGCAAGTACCACCTGTTTGGGATCCAATTATCAAAACTATTAAGACCCAAACCCAGCAAAAACCAGCTGCCAGACCTCAAGACACTGTGAGCTCTTTCTGCATACAACGGAACACAAACCAACTTGACTGTTAATTACTTTTATTTTTCCTTCCACCCATTTTAATATTATATAAAATTATTAGAGCTAGGCATGTTTGCTGAAGAGTTTCTTGCGCCGCTTCTTCTCTTCAAGCCATAACATGTTGCGAAGCGGTAGTAAATTAGATTAGGCTCCCATAGATTAAATAATAACCATAAACAAAATTAAAAATTAAATAATTAAAATTAATAAGTTGGCGGTAGGCTAAATAAAACTTTAACAATACTCGTTGACACTTGACATCTTTGTCTTCCGTGATCACGGCCACTGAAAAGTGGCCGAAACGTCGGAAAAACCAAAATCAAATAAAATTACCGCGCTTAAAACCGTTAAAACGTAGTTTTATTATGTATACAAGTCGCGAAAACTTAAGAAAATACTAATATAATCTATTTATGAAATTATTATACAAGTAACAACTGGAACTGTAGCTTCATAATATCTCCTATAAACATATCATTAGGCGCCATAAATTTAGGTTGCCAACACGTATTATGTGCTGCTACTCAATATATAAGGATATTGCAGAAATAATTTATTAGAGGTGGCTTTCGTACACATGAAATTGATTGATAAAACTAAAACTTTCCGTATGCTCGTGTATGCATGTAGGTTATCGTTAGATCACTCTTCAAAATCGGATGTGATACTAATGACGTTTTTTTAAGAATTATTATATAAATTAAAACATGTGTCCCTTCTCTAATTTTTCAACTACGAGAAAGGTAGTCTTAAAGAGGGGAAGCTTAAACAATAATTTTAACGAAATTGCACTTGAACAGCAATTTAGAACTGTCACCATTATGACGCTAATGATCCACCATTCTTTCAAGATTTTTCTAGCAGACTTCGGACTTATTTTCGTTAAATAGTATCCCGTAGACAAATAACAAACACAATGGGAGTTATGACACATCTATAAACCGTAATTTGTAGCGTTATCGTAAACTTTCCTATAAATAATCATATTAAATATATAAAATTATATTTAATTGTGTTACTATTTAATAATAATCTTATACTAATAATAATAAGGGTCGCTTGCATAACGATCGCCTTAAAATAAAATTAGTTAATCATACTAAACTGCCTAAATACGTTTTACACAAAACGTATTGACAGTTCTTTAAATATATTTAGCGGAAAATTTTGCGTTGTGCTAGACGCTAATTGTAATTAAGGGTGTTAAACACGTTTTGTGTTTCTTAAATAAATTTAAGCAACGTTATGCAAGCGGCCCTAATTAGAATCACGATGTTTGTTTATTTATTTACGTAGTTTTTGCCATACTGCCCCATTAGAAACCAACTTTAGATGCTCACTTTTCCTTTTTTTAAATCGTGTAATTGAGATGCAATGGATTCTAACGAAGAAAATGTTCCATTATATCACAAACGATATGCTCAAAAATAAATATTGTTTCAAAGCAAGCAAAGGATTACTTAAATATCAAATTAATTAATCTCTTCTGTTTGTTTTAGACGCAGCTGTTGAAACTAAAATGCATTAATTACTTTATTCAAAAATCGCTTTAACGTTTATTTTAATATTCAGGGTAAACTTATAATTTCTAGAACGTACAACTACAATAATAAAGCTATGATCACACTGGTACAATAACAACCCTGAATTATTTTAACCAATAAAAATGCAGCAATTATACCAAAGTAAAAAAATAAATTAATACTATCAACCTCTAAATTTACCGTGTATAAATCCAGCTTTAATCCAAAAATATAATTAGAAAGACCATTTTTCGTTTTTACCCCATAAAATGTCTAAAATAAAACTAGAACTCCGATGGACATGTTCTTATAAGAAATTTAATTCTATGAAAAAAGCTCTGATATGTTTTTCTTGTAATCCTTACAAAGAAAAAGTTATCAAGCTTTAAACTCTAGCATAGTCTAGCTTTAACTTATAATTATTAAAACGTTGTTAATAAGCCAGGTATAATTTGCCAGGTGGTAGGGCATTTGCCCGACTGGATGGCTACCACCCCTGGTCTAAAGTATGTCGCCGTAACAACCTTGAGTTGTGTTCTGGCATTAGTGACCAGGTTCCAGTCTCCCTTAAGAGAGCAGCAGCGCATTTGTAGCACCTTTGGTGTTGCAAATGTCCATAGACGATGGTAACCGCTTTCCATCAAGTGGGCCGTCTGCCTGTCTGCTGAACTCCTGCAATAAAAAATAAAAAAATAAGTTGAATTAAATATTTGAATTTCTTACAAGAACATGTCCCCGGAAAATGTGAAAAAAAATTTAGTTAAAACTTTTTTGGGTTACAAACAAAAAAAGTTTTCCTCGTACAATTTATATGGAAAAATGAAAAATTATTGCGCGTCGTATAGAGTTGAGATATCGAGTTGCATTTTGAGCAGGGTTTTTTTATCCCTAACATTAAATTTTGAGATAATAGGATTTTAAATACAAAAAGATTTTTTAAGCACTCTATATATATAAGTATACAAGCTGTCATAGCACATAAGTTAAACTAAAACGGATATTAGACGTATCATTTCTGTGTTTCAATTTACCGATAATCAACTAAATTGATCCATATAAACTTGAATAATTCAATATCATTGAATATGATCGTGTCCTTTCAGTTCTGTGCCTTTCAACCAAATTGTTTTAATTTGCTTGAAAGGCATACATAGCACTAACAAATATGTACTTCTCTCGCCTTTATGGTGTTTTACTATACAAAATATTTTTTGCCTAAATAAAACAAACATTTTAAATCTTTTTTTAATTATATTTCCATTGTTTCTTTTCGTGCATACATTCGATTTATTGAAAAAATACATACATAACTTCACGCCAGTTCCCTTGCGGGGTAGGCACGAACAACAGAGCGCCATTTAGGCTTATTCTTACACACCTCACTTGCTTCTTTCACATATTTAAAATATATTGAAAAAATATATTTTAAATATTTACATTTCTTTTTTAATTTATTTAAAGGAGCAACATTTGTTATTGCTGTTTAGCTACAATATAACATACAAAATAAAAAAACAATAATATTGTAAAGATGTTTGCCAAGAAGATGGATATCTACTTGATCCATCATATGGACTTGATGGATCAACTGGATATCCATCATCTTTGCCTATAGATAATAAATATGTGTATGTATGTATATCGTTCAACGCTTCTGTCATATTCAAATTGGTTTTAAACTTAGTTCTGTACTTTAAATTGCAACATACAAGGCTTGACAGCCCGCAAGATTAATTACAAAGTTATAGGAAAGACTGCCAGCATAACGTATTTATATGTTGGAGAGATTTAATAAAAACTGCATACGCCATAAATAATTTTCCTACACATTGAAATGGCATGTCTTCATAATATAAATTATATTAGTTACATAAAAAAATAATTGGGTAGGTGCGGATCAGTCCCAGCTCAAAGAAGGGTTCTATAAATATCGACGTTTATTGTTTGTAATTTGAGTAAATTGCTTTTAAAAGCATTTAAACGAAAGTCACATTTCATTAATTAATCAACACAGGTGATTGTCGTTCCCAATCAAGGGTAGACAGATCTATATATAACACTATTGCTCACTAAAATAAACTATTATTACCAAGAATGCATAAATACAATACTTCTTGGCAAAGATCTGTGTTTAATCCAATATTTTTCGTCCGTAACTTTATATTTCATTTTTTGCCTGTTTCGGAGATCAAATATCTAACCACAAAATTACCTAATTTCGTCTATAAGCCCAAATGTCTTTAAGAAATGAAGAGAATTTCAAATCAATTGTGTCTACAGTTTTCTTACATAAACCTCAAACTTAATTACGCTTCATTTCAGTTAAGCTCTAAAATTAGATGGGATGAGATTGTGCTCGAAGCATAAATAATATATACTGGTGAATTTTTCAAGTAGGCCTTCAGGGCCAAAACCTAAACTATATGAAACAGCTAAAACACTCAAAAGAGTCTCAGGCCAATTTTAACGAAAACTAGAATGCTATCATTAAATTTTTGAAAAATCAATTACCCTTGTCAGGAATCGAATCGACTGATTTTGAAAAAATAAACACACGTATATTGTTATACCAAGTCATAGTGTAGCTTGTAAGAATCAATTTCTGCGAAGGAATATCAAACGGAAAACCAAGGGAATTGGTAGTTTTTAAACAAAATATTCTATTTTCCATACATCAATGAAATCTCGCCTCATTTTATTCAACATGGAAATAATGAAAATTATTCTATTTTTAATAGGCATCTCTATAAACTATAAGTTCTAAACGCACGTTATTTCAATTAATCAAATCAGTCAATGGGTAAGCATTGATAGCGTTCAAATGAGGTGCGGTCAAACGTCTGGGTCAATTTGAGTTAGCATGTCTGCGCATTGAATATAATTAGTTTTAGTTCCTAATCATTGACTATTTTAATTTACGCGTTATAACGAGAAATGCCCCGTATATCTTTAGTATTACACTGTAGGTAATTAAACATAAATAACTCCGAAGCCTCGTACAATATACCAAAATAAAATCGTACAAAATAAGAAAATGTAATATGTTAGGTACCCTGAGAAAAGAAACTAGATCGTAGAATTGTATTATGGACAAAACAGTGTTAAAATAGTGATTAAAATAAAATAAGATAAAATCCCTTTAAAAAAGAAGAAAAACAAAAGGACGAGAATACAAGGAAAAAATAAAATTCCGCCATTATAACAGACTAAGCGAGTTTATTTAAAGAAAAAAAAAAACGCCGCATATAAATCTTGTCTAGGTGGCACCGTGCACCTACTGGGAATAATTTTCATATACACTACACATACACTGTAGTAGACTTGCCATTACGTAAGACAGGTTACATGTAGCAAAGTTTTTATGTAGAAATAGCATTTTCTTTAATACTCACAACTTGGGTACTTTATTCTTAATACGTTACTTGTGTTACGTTTACGGTTACAATAAAATTTACATACATAGGCTCTGAAATCGGTTCATATCCGAATATGTCCCGATCTTCGCAAGGTAGATGGATTGTATGATATTTTCTTAAATTTTCGCGACTTTGGTTTTTCCGACGTTTCGGCCACTTTTCAGTGGCCGTAATCACGCAAGACTTAAAACCGTTAAAACGTATTTTTATTATAGATGGATTGTATGCAAGATGACATAAGAACGTATGTCAGAATAGGGCAGAATATGAATTTTCTTTCCATAGGGGAAGGAGAATATATTCTATCCACAATTTGATAGAAGAAAGAGAGAGAAATAAATCGCTATTCATAAACTTAGGTAATTATTGTTACGAATTACGACACGGCATTATTGTTACCATGAACGGCAATAGATCGTTATATTTCAATATTTATAAAATTAACGCAAACAAGTGACAGTGAACAATTAAAATAACCATAAAATGAATTACAGATAGTTAAAATGCCAAGGGTAATAAAACACCTCGGTTACGGATTAATGCTTTTCAGAATGCACGATTCCTAGAATTATATTAATATTTTAGAAACTAAAACTTACTAAAGATACTTTTTTTACGGGATAATTGATAAACTTCGCGAGATCAGGAACAATTAACTGAAATGGACAAGAAATACAATCAACATAATCTCAAAACAAAAGTGTTAAAAACAATACAGAAGAAAGCCAGACCCACAGCCGAATAATATTGTCCAGTATCTGTTTTCCTTAAGATAAATGTATTAGAAGGAATTGCCCTATCTACGTGACACAACCCACGCACGTTTTACTTGCATAGCCCCTTAATCACTAATCCGACTTTAGCTACATTTCTTTTTTTTAGGGTTCTGTATTTAAATATGACTTTGCCCAATGGGCTCATTCAAAACGGATGTACGAGTAGTTTTATCCGTGCAGGAACGGAGAAAGAATACAATTTCCTGCGGCCGGGCGGCCTGTCCTAAGAGGCGACTTAACAACCCACAGCCAGGTGGTAGGGCATTTGCCCGACTGGATGGCTACCACCCCTGGTCTAGAGTATGCCGCCATAATAGCCTGGAGTTGTGTTCCGGCATTAGTGACCAGGTTCCAGTCTCCTTTAAGAGAGCAGCAGCGCATTTGTAGCATCTTTGGTGTTGTTGCAAATGTCCATAGGCGATGGTAACCGCTTTCCATCAAGTGGGCCGTCTGCCTGTCTGCTGAACTCCTGCAATAAAAAAAATAAAAAAAAGACAAGTTATAAAAAAATCTATTTTTGAAGTGAAACTTCTTTAGAATCGTTATGATTTTAAACTCGATGAAACGGAAAAGCGACAATAAATAAAGACAAACACAAATCAGTAGGACTAAGTCTGCGAGAGAATGAAATAGAATACATTATATTTAATCATTTAAACACTATGCTCATACAGATAGAGTTGTAAATATTTTGAAGTTTTTCCTTAATACTTCAAATTTCGTGTTTTAAAACTTAAATATATTATAACGATATAATATATAAAATGTGACGTCACGAAATTTAGAATCTTTCCCACCTCTTGTCACACTTTGTTTCACTTCTACTGCGTGTGAAATGCACGCATACACACACATGTTTTTATTACATGAGTTCAGCTGACAACCAGACGGCCCAACTGATGGAAAGCAGTTATCATAGCCTATGGACATTTGCAACACCAAAGGTGCTACAATTGCGCTGTTGTTTTCTAAAGGGAATCTGGAACCTGGCCACAAATGCCGAAACACAACTCAAGGTTGTTATGGCGGCATACTCTAGACGAGAATATGTATAATATTATAAAATTATAAACATACTGTGTCTGTACATTGAAGCTATTAAAAAAAAACTGGTAGGTATTCATTATATAAACCTGTGCAATTTTTCTTAATTTCTTGTCTGTTTGTTCGGGATTGACATAAAAACTACTAAACCGCTTTTGATTTGGTTTTTGCTGATCGACAGCAAATTTTTTGACTTAAAGTCTGCGCTACTTTTTATCCTAGGAGTTTCGCGAAAATTTTCTTGGGAATTATTTAAAACGACCAAATTTTAATAAATCTAATTCCAATGTCAATGTAAGATTTTATAAAAAGTGTCCGATACTTTTTATCCCGCGAATTCCACCGGAAGTTTCGCGTGAGCGGTTATGTACGTGGTCTTCAAATTAAGTCTTTTCTTTCTGATCATCCCGAATGAAGCCAGGTGGTAGGGCATTTGCCCGACTGGATGGCTACCACCCCTGGTCTAAAGTATGTCGCCATAACAACCTTGAGTTGTGTTCCGGGATTAGTGACCAGGTTCCAGTCTCCCTTAAGAGAGCAGCAGCGCATTTGTAGCACCTTTGGTGTTGTAAAGTCCATAGGCGATGGTAACCGCTTTTCATCAAGTGGGCCGTCTGCCTGTCTGCTGATCTCCTGCAATAAAAAAAAAAAAACGAATGAAAATAATAATCGCTGTAAACGTTAAATTTTCAAACACTGTACATAGTAAATTATTGTATGGAACCATTATTATAGTGACAACATGTGCAGAGATATAAACTTCATCATAGCATCATAAACTATGCTATATAATATGTAGGCTTTGGACAAACCCATAAACCTGCTGCCATTATTCGCGGATGCTTAAGTTATGAGTGTAATATACGTTTCGCATTGTTATTATAGGAGTAGTCGCTAAAAGGAATCCATAATGATAGAATATACAGAAATTTAATTTCATAAAATTGCACACGAACCCCTTTTCTTTCGTCTTCTTCTTTATTTTTGGTTCTTTTGCTCGTGGGCGGGTTCCACAATTCGATTTATGAAGCGCGTGTTTTTTATATGCGAGAGTGGATGAGTGACTACTCCATCCAAGCTGCTCCAAGAAATCTCCCACCCTCTTAACGTTGCCAAAGTTCTTCTGAAGGCTACCTGGCCTATACTCCGCTTTATAGGTTGCCACCAGCCATATAGTTAGCTACAGTAATTAATTGCTTATATGACACAGTTTATAATAAATTCCAAAACAAGGTAGTCTTACATTTAAAAGAACGAGTGTTAATATAGTTTCGCTATAATTTTTCTTTAATCATCATGATTACATTATTCTGAACTACTATGTAATAATAATTAAGCTATTTGATTATATGCGTGGCTAATTGCGAATATTATTTACTGAATAAGGTAAATGTAGACACATCATTAGTCAACGTGCGACTGCTAGGGCCTGACGGCCTTAGAGCTGACGCAATGTGTTACAGATAGAAAGGCACATTGTACTGCTAAACACTTATCGATAGAATGTCATATAGTAGGTCCAATGATGCTTTATTGGGAAGATCAATGCCAAAGGCGTTGGAGCCATCAATAGCAAGAATATAATAGAATATGAGGTTTTATTATCAAACAAGAAACCATATGCGATTTGAACTTACGACTACAGGCTCGATGCTCAAATCAAATATCATAAATCAATAATAAGAATAATAAATAAAATACTAAGACTCAAGCTCCAGGGGTGGAAGCGATAAATGGCATCACGTCAGAAGTAGTTTCGGTGAACCTGCAGTCCACTTCTCTACACCCCTTAGCCACTCACACCCATGTTGCCCCTGTCTTCTATGGCATTTTTTGGAGCCCATTAGGGAGTGGCGAGTCACCGTCTGCCCATTTCTCCATGTTCCCTGAACAATGTCACCGGCAGTCGCCATAGTCCCCATTTTCCCAGACCCCTAGTACCATTAGCAGTTCACCCCAATAGCCCGGTACTTGTTGTCCTCATTTCCCGTAATAGTTCTACACTGGCCGGGGCTTGCCCTTGGGTGCATTATTGTATGGTGTAGACAGAGATAATCGCCGGTCAGTGTCACGCCACATTTACATTAATTTTGTCAAGGAGTCTCTACGTGTTGACCTTCCCATGGCCCCACACAAGCCCTCCAAAAGTCCGGGCCATTTTTATGGCCCGTGGTCTTGAACGACATACAAATCAAATACGTAGAATATTAAAATTGTTATATTGTAATACTTTAAAAAAGTTACGATTACCAGTCGTCAGCTTCATTCAACACTCGCCTCCCGACCGTATTTGCGCGACCTCACCATCGCGACGTTTACCTATATATTAGTATCCTTTTAATTTAATTTCTTATATGTATATGAAGTATGTCAAGTACTTACGTATCAAAGGCATAACATGGATATAAAAATGAAATGAATAGGTAAGTATTCAATAAGCTTTAATACCCAGTTATTAAGAAATAAAATACCAGTGCTCCCAAATTTCCGTAGCATTGAATCATGCTCTAAATAATAAAGGATTCTAATATAAAAATGAAATACAATGCTCTGAAAATAATTGAAACGTTAGACGGTTGTTCTTGGGTTCCGTTTCCAGTTTTAGCAAAAACCACTTAACCGCTTATCTTTGAGTAAGTCGTCTACCAGTATGCTTACCTGTAAAAATAGAAAATGAAAATTATTTTGTACAGGATTCTTTGAGTTCTTTTTGAGGTAAGGCGTAATTTTGATGTTAAAATATTTTTAATGTTTCGTAGCCAAAAGACAAAATCAGAGAGAGGACCTTAAACACCTCTACGGAACCTTTTGCTATAGACTGAGTCTTACTTAGCCGAATGTTATATTATATTTCGGAAGGAATCTTTCTGTTAAATACAAAAATCAGGTTGGTTAATATTTTAGGTCGAGTAGAGTAAAAGAGGTTTTTATCTTTCTTCTTTTTATTTTGAATTATTGTTTTAAGTAAAACTTGTTTCGAGTTTTCAAATCCTTGTTATTTTCATTGTGTTTTCTTAGCAAGTTTTTGTGGGTTATCTTCATTTATTACTATAGATTTCATTGCCTACCACAAAAAATTTTAACCGACGCCTTTACGTCATGTTTATGAAACAAAGAATGCCGTTTTTTATATAAAGTTAAATTGGTAAATTTGGAGAATAGAAATGGAATCTAGAATTATTGAAAAACATGAATAAGCTTCTAAACTATAAAATCTTAATCATGTATTTTAATTTTTAATAGGAAAACAAGATCAATCACAATTAAGTCGGCTGAAACCAAACCACTGTTAAATGGGTCAGTGGTAAATTAGTCTGGTATTGCTAACTTATTTAAATTTTTATTCGAATAAAGCAAGCGTTTTGTGTGCTATATCAGGAAATAGAGCATCAAAACTGCAAAGTAAATAGTTAATTTTTAGGTTTATATTTCTTTACTTTATTACAAAACAAGTACCTACCTGTATTCAAGTCGAACTCGAATATTGAGTTTATGAAGAATATTTCCGGTAAATATTTTTTTTAGATATGTTAATAGAGTCCTTTTATTTGATACCTCGCATAATGAAATTAATCAAATTTTAAATTTAGAATTTTTTGGTCGTACCTTCTTTTCAATGTTCAGAAATATTTTTTGCAAATATGACCCTAGTTTTGAGTACTCCCACGACACTTCTAAATCTCTACAAGATTGCACGTGTCTAGCTTTATCCTGGAATAATCTGCTGTGACAGGGACAGACATCCTAGTGAGACCGTAAAAGATTTTTTTATCTGTACTTATTGAATAAATAAATCTTTACTTGTATAGATACAGGTAGTAAGCATGTCGACAATAATATTTTCATAAGTTTTTGCGACTTGTATGCATAATAAAACTATATTTTAGTGGTTTTGTTAATATATTACGGGTTTATTTAACCTACCGCCAACTTGTTCATTTTAATTATTTACTTTTTAATTTTGTTTTTCATTGACCATTGACATCTTTGTATTCCGTGATCACGGCTACTGAAAAGTGCGCGAAACGTCGTAATAATAAAAATCGAATTAATTACCGCTCTTAAAACTATTTTTTTTTTCGTTCAGCAGACAGGCAGGTGACCCACCTGATGGAAAGCAGTTACCATCGTCTACGGACTTGTGCAGCACCAAAGATACTACGAATGCGCTGCTGCTCGCTTAAGGGAAACTGGAACTGGACTTGACTGGACCGGCGACTAATGCCGGTACACAACTCAAGGTTGTTATGGCGGCATACTCTAAACTCGGGGTGGTAGTCATCTGGACGGGTAAACACTCTACCATCTAGATGTGGGTTATTGTGTCTCCTATTACGACGCAGGCCGCTCGGCCCCAGGAAATTGTATTCTTTCTCCGTTCTTGCACGGATGAAATAATTAACTATGTAATATCACCGTATTTGACCTATAGTCGCACAAATATTTTGATTTAGGATAATTCTATGTATCTTTTTAAATTTCAGTTCATGTTCATTGAGGTTTTCAAAGCTTAAAATTTACACGTTTAAGTAAACGTGTAAAATAAAATTGTAGTAAAATACTTTAACTAATTAGTAGGAACTCAGACGAATAAGATTATAGAAGAAGTCTTCTTGCATCAAATGACACAAACGATTAATCAAGTGAAGCATTTTTACAAACTTGTGGATGTGAACTTATATACTAGTAATGTATACAACGAAAACTATTCCATCTTTATCAGCTATTTCGATTATTTAATACTAACTGGTAGCGCACTGCGGCGCGATCGGCTTCCTGCAGCCGGCTTCACTCTGAGAGCTCGGAGTGTTGTCTACCTACCTTTGTACGTCTAAACTCGGTAATAATGAATACAAGTTTTCTAATGGTCGTGAGTACAAACCTAAGGCCACTTATAAAACTTTTCCTTCTACTTCCATAATGTTATAATAAAGATTTTTTAAACTGAGACATTGACATTCAGGACGCTCTATCAATGTACCTTTTATGCGTTTAAAATGTATACAGAGATATCCTCAGTAATTGTAATCATACACACTTCAACGGATATTAGCATACAACATAACGGAATATTCCTTGCCGATGTATATTGAGTTATCCAATCATCCGTAAGTGATAGCAAAATCCAGAATCGTCTCGGCGGAATTTCATTTGAGATTACTGATGTAGATTTCATTATATTCATTGCAATCATAATACAGGAGTAGCGAGTGAATAAAGTTTTTATATCACATGTTCGAAAAGTACTTTTTCATTTCTCATTTTCTGAAAGTACGCTTGGATTTGCCTGATCACAGAGATGAAAACAGCACTTTTCGTTCCTGGGAAACGATTTTCCCTGCTGTCAAAAAATTTAAAAGACTATGCGAAACATAGATATCCATAGATTCTCCCTACTATCAAAAAAAATAATTTCATAGATAATACATGCGACTCATGTCCCATCTTTTTTACAGCTACTATTAAATTGCGACATAAATTATACATACATACATACATACATAACTTCACGCCAGTTCCCTTGCGGGGTAGGCACGAACAACAGAGCGCCATTTAGGCTTATTCTTACATACCTCACTTGCTTCTTTGACATTCATAACTCTTGTCATACACGCTCGTCTGTTCTTAAGGCTCCTGACATCACCTTCTGCTAGTACACGATCAATTTGATCATGGAAGGTGTGTCGTGGCCTTCCACGACTTCTGCATCCATCCACTTTTGCATTGTATATCTGTTTATTCATTCTTTCATCATGCATTCTTTCCACATGCCCGAACCACCGGAGCATTCCTTTCCTTACCTTCACCCCGACACTCTCTTTCAGACCAACTCTCTATATACTATACTAAAACCGACCGACGACCGACTATAATAAAACAATATCAATTTTTTAACATCATTTTATACTTATATATTACTTTCACTACATTATTACTTAATTTATAACAGGAAGATGTCCCCTCGTTAATAAAAAAGAGTTATAATTATAACTGTAAAATGTTAAAGACAGACTTACCACTTGCCAGGTGGTAGGGCATTTGCCCGACTGGATGGCTACCACCCCTGGTCTCAAGTATGTCGCCATAACAACCTTGAGTTGTGTTCCGACATCAGTGACCAGATTCCAGTCTCCCTTAAGAGAGCAGCAGCGCATTTGTAGCATCTTTGGTGTTGCAAATGTCCATAGGCGATGGTAACCGCTTTCCATCAAGTGGGCCGTCTGCCTGTCTGCTGAACTCGCGGCGCGGTCTGCTCATATTGCCTATTCACTTGAAATTTATTTAAACCATTGAAAATTAAATACTTGACAATGGTTAAGGTCACAAAAATATGTCAAGTAATTTTTACAAAGTAGAGCAGAGTTACTTGATAAGCGGAATATTGTAAATCTAAGTTTAATAATATTAAGTACCTAATTATAATATGTGTGGTTTGACTGTGATGGATAAATCTTGTATGCTACTGTATGTACATATGTCATTCTATGTAGGCCTTTTAAAACTAATGTGTTTATTATAAAAATTCAACCTCGCGTCGGGTCATCTCTTAATTAGAACTACCTTCATAACAATATTGCTTAAATAGGTACACAACGTTTTTATAAAAATTATTGAGGTCCAACATTGTCTTTGTGCAGTTGGCAACGAGTCTGCCGCATTAAAATAAGCCGTGGACCGTAGTAATTATATCTCTTTGCCGTGGACGCGTATTAATTTACCCACAGTCAGCTTCTTATTGTAGAACATGTTTTGCTGTTGCTTTGAAGATCTTTCATTATAAAATTATGTAGATATTTTATTAAAATATCCTTTAACCAAGATGCTAGAGGAGTTAAAATCTTGCAATGGCTACCAAAAGCTAGAAAGAGACCAGAAATAGCCGCGGTTCTGCCAACGTCACCAAAAAGTCATTAAGTCAAAGCTGACGAAGATTTCTAGCTGGAAACTTCTCAGACAGCTATATGCCTACGAACAATGTAAAAAAGGTTACTTGACCTAGTACCAAATGTATATATATTAGGGTGGCGCAAAAAATCCGATTTACTAGTGCATTACTTTAGATTTTTTCGAGCGAGTAATGCACTAGTACATTTAAAAAAATTATGAGCCACCTTTTAAAATTCAAATTTAGAAGTATAGCTTATTATTTTTTGATCTATTATATAATATTATACTGTGAAGGGGGAAAAAATGAAAAAAAAAACAACAGTTTTTGGCGATTTTTGAAATCTTAAACAATTTGGAGCGACCGCTTAAAAGTTTTTTAGCTGTCCTTTGGAGGAAGTTCTTACAACATCAAAAACTAACATTTTTTACTCTACACTAAAAAAAATGTTTTTTCGCCACCATAATATATATATATATATATATATATATATATATATATATATATATATATATATATATATATATATATATATATATATATATATATATATACTAGTTGGTCTGAAAGAGAGTGTCGGGGTGAAGGTAAGGAAAGGAATGCTCCGGTGGTTCGGGTATGTGGAAAGAATGCATGATGAAAGAATGACTAAACAGATATATAATGCAAAAGTGGATGGATGCAGAAATCGTGGAAGGCCACGACACACTTTCCATGATCAAATTGATCGTGTACTAGCAGAAGGTGATGTCAGGAGCCTTAAGAACAGACGAGCGTGCATGACGAGAGTTATGAATGTCAAAGAAGCAAGTGAGGTGTGTAAGAATAAGCCTGAATGGCGCTCTGTTGTTCGTGCCTTCCCCGCAAGGGAGCTGGCGTGAAGTTATGTATGTATGTATATATACTCCTATAATATATTCATAAATTATGTATCACTTTTTAAGAAATCGTTTAAATTGTTATTTGTGGAAAATGTTTACTAATACTCGAATAACTTGTTATGATATTAAATAGGTTTCCATTGAATAAACATGTCGAAGGAAATTACATATTTGAGAAGCATTAACTTCCAAATATGTAAGGGAGTATGCGAAAGGGGTTTATAATTGAAATATCCGTGTATCATCTCTGTCAATAGCTTATCTTAATGATAAACACGCATAGGGATTTGTTTGTAGGTAATTGATACCGTGTTAACAGAAACATTGCTTCGAATAATTTGATAAGTTTGAAGTCTATGAATAGTATTTTCTTAAGTTTTTGCGACTAGTATACATATAAAGCTACGTTTTAACGATATTAAGCGCGGTATTTTATTTGATTTTTACTATTCCTACGTTTCGGCTACTATTCAGTAGCCGTGATCACGGAAGACAAAGATGTCGAGTGTTAATGAGTATTGTTAAAATTTTTATTTAGCCTACCGCCAACTTGTTCCTTTGAATTATTTAGTTTTAATTTACGTTTATGGTCGGAATAATAAAAATAAAAGCACCCGCGCTTAATACCGTTAAAACGTAGTTTTATTGCAGTCTAGGAATATTTGAATATATAAACCGATTTATTAAATAATCAACAAGGATAATCGATTTTTCAAAATTCTAACGACACTGCTTTAGTTATAGTCAAAATCGCGCCCGAGACTTCTTTATGTATTTTTTGCTACCTCGACTGGGCCCTGAAAGCCCGAGCAACTCACCTGTATTTCACAACTTTTTGAAGTAAAACTTCTACATAGACGGGGTCTTACGATTTTTCGCTCACGAAAAGGCGTCACGGCCGCGTATTCTAATACTTACATTTTTAACCTGGTGATATCTTTCGAATAGAATGTCCGAATTGAATAATTCAAAAATGTATATAAAGGTATTGAAGCAATCTTGAATATGAAGTAATTTATTTTCATAAGGATGAATACTAAGATACAAATAAAGAGCCTTTTCTAGCGGCGCCATTTTAATTAAATTTTTGAAATAAAAGAACACTTATTGTGGCATAACTATAATAGTTAGACATATGCTGTCGCGACACTTTTTGTAAATAATGATGTGTTCTGCAAAGTACTAATACACACATTATTTTATTCTATCATATAGTTTTCGCAGAAACTATAGGTATCTAAGTATAAATACGTAAATAAACTTTAGATGGAACGTGTCTCTCATAGATGGAATAAATATAATCGTTTTAAATTTGAATAAAAATAATAGATGGCAAACGATAATTATATGTAATTAAGAGATAAAGTAAACAGGCTTATATGATTAAGGGTCCATTTTTCAGTCACCAGATAAAAGTTATCCATCGAATAAATTATAACCTGACTTAAAGTAAAAGTGAAACAGCACAACTGTTTTATTCAAATAAAATAGTGAGCTTTCTCGCTCAAGCGCTATCCTGACTCGCATAGCGTCAGTAATAACAAATACTAACACTTGACTGGACCTGCACAAACCCACAGAGCTAACTTGGCTTGAGGCGCATTAGTTTTATGCGTTTTCTGTCAATATTTTTTTATCCCAAACAGGTTAGTAAGTCATGTAAAGTCCGTACTAACAAAATTGACAGAACAACTAGTTTATGTAAATAAAACTCTAATATTATCGTTGAAGAAGGATTTTACATTAAAAACTTTCTATTATTAATCAATTAATTACTATATTTCTGAAGAACTTAATGCTTAGAAGTAACTAGAACTTTGTTTGAATACAATTTGGATGTCGTAAATAATTCAATTGTTTCGAGTGTAATATACCATATACAAGCTCTTAACTTTAGGGATTTTTACAATACAAAGCTTATATTTTTTACAAGCGTCTGATTTCAGGCCTAACTCTAAATTTTCCCCTTGAGACGTATTCTAATCTGCTAGTTTTACTTGAAACGATACTCTGCTCTCTAATTATATTTATTTTTATTGTCAAAAGTTTCTTTAACGTTAATGCGAGAATATATTGTTATGTTCTGAATTTTAGACAATATAATTTTTTTGAATACCTATATTTAAAAAAAATATAATATATGACCCTTAAGCTTGTATGCTTATGTCTCATAATGAGACTTGGTATCAGCTTCAGGTGCAAACCTCAAATGACTGCATCGTAACGTTTATCATATATCAAAACAAAGAGAATTTCTTTCATACAAATTCTATTTAAACAGAGTGAGACAACAACAATAAATCATTTCGTTTTATATTCAAGCACAAATTTGTGATATATGGGTAGTTATTGCATGGATTCAGCGGACAGGCAAACGGCCTACCTAATAGAAAGGGGTTACCATCGCCTATGGACATATTTTGCAACACGAAAGGTGCTACAAATGCGCCGCTGCTCTCTTAAGGGAGACTGGAACTTAGCCACTAGTGCCGGAGTACAACTCAAGATGGTTGCACGGGATACTCTAGACCAGGTGTGGTAGCCATCCAGATGGGTAAATACCCTACCACCTGGCTGAGGGTTGTTTTGTTGTCACTTACTATAGGCCGCCCGACCGCAGGAAATTGTATTCTTTATTCGTTCCTGCGCTGTCATAGATTGTATAAATTTAAATTTATTAAATTAAGATTACTATATTTTAAATAATAGGAGTATCCAGTTTAAAAACATCTAAATATAATGTCTGCTTAGATCAATAATTAGGGATATATTAAGTTCCAAAGTAGTTAAATTTGTGTCTGTCCTTTTTAGTCTTGTAGCTTCTTTGGCAAAAACAGAAGAACCCTTATTACATCATTATTTAGCACTGTGTGTGTATTATAATACGACTATATTTCTCAAAAACTTCTTAGACTATCCCAATGGAAAACAGGCGGGTAATATGTTTGTGTATTGAACATACCATTACACATTCGTGTAGTTTCATGGTTATGTCTTATAACTAGTAGAATAACAAGGTTTCATACTGAATCTTAAGGCAATCAAATTATAGAATTACCCAAGACATTGAAAATTAAAATCGCAAGATTAATAACTTAGCGCACTGGTGCAATTGGACATACGCTTATCTTTTCTTAAGAATATCTCGATTACGTTATATATCGTCTATATCATTGATGTAGCAATTATTGCTACATCAATGGTCTATATGAATAAAAATTAGTCATAGAAATGTATATACTACCTGTGCGCAGAAGGTTTGCCGATGGCCTCACGATGTCACGCGTCGATGGTCAGTAGGGTTGACAAAAAAGTGTACATAAATAGTTGTTGCAATAAATGTATTATATTATTGTACATACTTTACATAAGTATATATAATAATAGTAAGTAATCATCGGCAAACCTTCTGCGCGCGGCTTATACGTGCATAACTTGAGAACATTACAGATTTTGATGATTTTTTTGTGTTTGTTTGGGTGGGTCCCCAGACAATTTAAATTCACAATTGAAACCGGTAGATGGCACTGCAATCGGGTATTTTAGGATCGTCCTAATCCCTTGGACCGTTTTTGATGATTTTTTTGTGTGTGTTTGAGTGGATCACCGGATGGTGTAGAATAGATTTACAATTGGAATCTATTAGAGGCACTAGTATCGGGTCCTAGATTTTTATTTTATCGGAGCTAGTTTCTAATACTACCTGTCAGTTCGGAAATCGATTTCAGATAAATAAATAATTAACTATCAGGAGATTCCTCTGAGTCCACTATTTAATTATTCCTTCACTTTGAAGACTCCATTAGTCCATTAATATCTGACGATAGTTACTCCTCCTGAATAAACTACAATGTTATAATAACGTTGATCATTCTATTAACCTTTTAAGGTATTATACAAAATTGCGTTGGAAAATTTGCTAAAATGGTCTATAAAAACAGACAACCACTCATCTACTATGTTAGCGAGGAACAAACTGCATGCATTAGTATACGTTGACAAGTTTTATATATTTTGTCCTAAAAGGTTTCATAACTAAGTTAGAGATGTAACAAATTTTGCTGTGTTACTTTACTGCTTTATTGTGGACAATGTTATAGTTATAGGCCGTCTTATGAGATAATTATCATAATAGGTTTAATGCGTTATCTGTGACGCGATATTGTTATTAGTTGTTGTAATGACTTTAAATATTGACAGATAACGTATATATTTACAATATTGTGACTATTCGTTAACAGAGTTATTTCGAACTAGATAAATAAGACGTATTTGGCCACAGTCAAAAACTGTAACTCTATCACAGATGAAGCCCGAGTACTAAATAAACATTATGGATTCAATATTAGTGTACATTAAATATTTTAAGTAAGTTTGTTTGGCTCATATATCACCTGATTACCCAAAAATGAGGAACAGGTAGTTTTCCTGGACTTTTCTCTTTAAGCGATAAGAATTGTCAATAAAATATTTTAAATATGTTTTGTAACTGTTTATTTCGGAAAGCAATAAAGTGTCATCAATAATTTATGGACTGTTGTTATATCTTACTAACTGTCGGTTAAAATTTGACATAAACTCCATATATGTAAGTAATGTCAAAATTGAACCGGTGATAATACAAGTCAATTAATAGTAAGATATAATAGGAACCGACCATTAAAAACACATGAACATTAAGATTTTTTACATATTCAATAGCTCTCTTGACACATATCAATCTTATATATAAAAATGAATCGTAGAAATGTATGTACGTACATAACTTAAGAACGACTACCGATTTTGATTAACCTTTTTGTGTGTGTTTGGGTGAGTCCCCGAATGGTTTAGATTCACAATTGGAACCGTCAGGTGGCACTACAATCGGGGCGTAGATTTTTAATTTTTCAGGGCAGGACAACGTCTGTGGGATAGCTAGATAGGGGTATTGAATAAAAATTTCTGTCGAAATCTGGTACCTTTAGATTTTTTTTATTTCTCACGTACAAGACATAAATTTGAGTCGTTATTATATTAAAAGACACTTGTTCTGAGGGACTAGAAGCCGAAAGTAGGGCAACTAAGGCAAGTTGCGGAGAAAAACTTGGGTCTAAATTTAAAATATCCTTAAATATTATCTACACTTAGATATTTGATAGATATGAGATATTCTATATTTAACGTTATTATTAGGTAAGTGACATCAGAAAAAGTAACTCATAATTTTTTGCTGTCTGGCTTTGATATTGCGGGCGTAACGCGTGACCTAAATAATTATTTGCAATTAAGGCAAATCTGGATGTTATATAATTTTTCTTTTATAGAACTAGAAAGAAAACATGTAACAATAATAAGGCAGAGATAATATGTAGACAAAATTATTGAAGATCTTTTTATTCTTCTTGCGTTAGCAACACCAATGGCGTAGCCAACGCGTTGTTAGACTTTAGGATGGGATAAAAATTATGGAATACCGGGATGATATAGGTAAGACGGGATAGGTAAGATGATGGCTCTACTACGTTAGTATTCTATAATAAAATTATATGATAAATTAGGTTTTGAGAATTTGTTGAACGCAATTTTAATGAAGTTTTCACTAAGCATATTGGTATTTAATTATTATCGGTACAGTGCTGATTCCACAGTATTGCTCTCAATGTTCCCAATAATGTTGGATTCAGTCCTGTATTTATATGTAGTTCTTGTTTATAATAGGCGTCGTCAACAATCTCTTTGAAACCTCATCCTAATTAACAAATGATTGGTTGTTTAATTGTGCCGTCTATTTGAATATTTGAACGGATTTTCATGAAATATAGATGTTTATCACTACTGGTTTAAGAACACATAAATTAATATACGCTCTAGTGTAATTGAAAATATACATAGGATAACTGTGTGGCCGATCCCGAAACAACAGCAGACTCGACTAATTATTGCGAAGTATTTTTTTCTTTGAGATTAAAAGCGCTAGGCGCGCCCACGCTTAAGGCATTATTAGTGCACAGGGTCTTAGTGTACCTTACAAAACTTTAATATCAAATTAAATTCAAATATGATTTTGTGTATATTTTAAATATATCGTTTTAAAATGATCGTGCCTACCCCGCAAGGGAACTGGCGTGAAGTTATGTATGTATGTATGTTTTAAAATGGTTGGCTATGAACATTTGAAAAGAATTAATTGATTTCGGCCCACAGAATTTTAATAGCAGAGCTGTTAATGAACTTCCATTGTTATTGCAAAAGTGCATTGATGATAAAAGCAAGTACTTTAATGTATTAAAAAATTAAGTGCTGTAAAATTTATCGTATAAAACGGAGACCATCATAGGTCAAAAGTGCATGTTTTTAAGTGGGCTGTTTTTTTCATTTAAACCGATATACACGTATCTGTTTATAAAATGTAAAATATAAGATATAATAGAAGAAGAAGAGAAAATATAATATTAATTGTACCTAATTACAAAGGTAATAAAAATGATTTCGTGCACCGATTGTTACGCTGTGAATTTAAATATTCAGATAATAATATCTATTCATAGATAAAAAATTGTGTGTGTGTGTGCAATTCACACGCAGTTGAAGTGAAACTTCAGAGAATATATACTCACAGATAATTCTTCTCCAACTTTTTTTGATATAAATATAATTACTTTAGCCTACATCCGACAATGGATAAAGTAATACATAATTTAAAAAATCAATCTAAATTATACTTTAAACTCACTAGCATAGAGTTCAAAATTCAATGGACAGTTACGCACAATTTCTTTTGGTCTACGTATAACAGAATATCCACCTTAAGCCATTTGAAATCTTTTAAGTTTTATTTACATTGAAAATTAATACTAACGGCTAAAGAAAAATGTGTTTTATCTTAAATAAAATAAGGTTAAATTTTAAGTGTTTATCTCTTTTTAGTGTCACTTTTTGTTTCATCGATTTTCAAATCACAAGGATCCTAAAGAAGTTTCTCTTCAAATAAATGAAACAAATATTGCATCAGAATGAATTCCAGAACATAGCAAAAATTTCACATTAACACGTTTTGATTTAACAATTATAATAATTAATCACTAAGCCCACTCCAGAGAGAAGTTATTAGACTAGAATATTATAATTTTCCTGCTCCATTTGGGATAATGTTAGTGTCAGTGACTGCTTCACGCAGATGTAGCAGTGGAGTTAATGCTTTATTTGTGATACGATATTGTTATTAGTTGTTAATGGCGTTAAACATTGACAGGTAACTTATATATATTAATATATAAAAATCAATGTATCTAACTGTTAAAGATTTATTCTTTATCGCTATAAATAACTCACATTTGGGCAGAGTCACTAGAAATCAGAAATATTTTATTCACAACAAGGTTGCACGTCAATTTCTATACTATAATAATTATGGTCACAAATGAAATTAAAATTAGGTTGTATCATAGGCCATAAACTCCTTCATGACTATACAAAGTGTGCTTGACTAACCATTTCCTGAGCCGTATTTTAAATGAGCCGACGAATGGTGACTCCGTTACCCTTTTAGGTAGTTTATTGTGGTACTCTATCAAAAAAGTACCGGGGAAAGGTCAATAACACACAAAGTGTTGGTTATTCATTCAAATTTATTTTATCCAATGCTCCTTCAGAAATGATACACTTACGCCAACAAATAATTCAATCATCAAAATACTTTTAAACGCTTTTTCCGGAATTGAGTTTAGTTCTCGTCGCGAATTCTCCTTTATGTCTTCTACCGAATGAAAACGGGTGCCACGAAGTAGTAATTTGAGTTTAGGAAAAAGAAAGAAGTCGGCTGGAGCCATATCTGGTGAATAAGGTGGTTGCTCGATGATATCTGTTGAGATTTTGGTAAAAAATTCATTCACAATGACGGCCTTGTGCGAAGGCGCATTATTATAGTGCAAAATTAAATAGTTTTCTTTCCACAAATCTGGCCATTTTCGTCGAATTTGCTCTCTTAAACATCGCATAACGCTCAAATAATATACTTTATTTACCGTTTGACCTTCCGGTAAGAATTCCGGGTGCACAACACCGCAATAGTCAAAGAAAACAGTCAACATGACTTTTGATCGACTTTGGTGTGGTTTTTTCGGTTTCGGTTCAGTTGGAAGGCGCCACTCCGAAGCTTTTCGACTAGTTTGCATGTCAAACTCGAAAACCCACGTCTCGTCACCAGTAACAATGCATTTCATGAATTTTGACTCGTTCTAGCATGTCCTCAGCGACTCTTATGCGATTGAGTTTTTGGAGAAAATACAGGTCTTTTGGAACCAGCCGAACATGTTTCATACCCAAGTGATTATTTAAAACTAATACGGATCGACTCATGAGACACAGAAAGTGCAACGTCTATTTCTCTCAAACTTGAATGAGGATTTTTAGTCACTATTTCCTTCACTTTTGCGATGTTAACTTTAGTTGAAGACGTTGATGACCTTCTAGAGCGAGGCAAATCTTCCAGCATATCTCGATCGCTTTTGAATGCTTTGTACCACTCATAAGTACGTGTTTTTGATAAAGTCGATTCAATCAATCAAGTCAATTCCGTCGATTCTGTAACATTTTCAGTGTCTCCGAACATGAAATTCCATTGGTGATGCAAAGTTTAAGACAAACTCTTTGTTTGATGTTCTTGTCCATTATGAAATTTGCAATATACACACTAGATATGATCCAACTAAAAACAGCACAGTATTCAATCTAAATGACCGATGCAACTCAAACTCCGCGCCAAAATGAAAAACAATTGTGCCATTCTAACAAAAAAAAACTGAAATTGTAACTATAAACAAATCATCCATTCCCGATACTTCTTTGACAGAATGTATTAACGGTTCCATGGCATGTGTCAATCTCTCCGATTTCCCAAGATTGTGCTTTATATGTTTTATGTCATCTTGGCATAGGTATAAACGTTCAGTTGCAGATACTTCGCAACTTGGTATATAAGTATACTGGGTAGAGAGAATACACCCAGTTTTTTTGCGGTCTTGCTGACTCCTATCTATGCACACGCACTATTGTGTATATGGCCCTTTTTTGCATGTGGAAGGCACGCTTCCAGTCAGTAGCGCGTGCCCACAGTTCCGTACCTTACTGCAGCAGCGAGTGGATTCCCAACAATCCTGAGCGACATACCGACACTACATGTGCAAACCTACTCAATGCATAACACGCTTTTTCTAGTTTAGAGCAGAGTCCGTCAATGTGGTTTGTCCACTGTAGCCCCCTGTCTACCTGGAATCTGAGAAACGTTGTATATTCGACCTGGCTGATCGTAATACCAGCAACGCTAACAGCCAATGGTCTAGGCGTCGTTTTTTATGCGTGCAGAAACGGAGAAAGAATACAATTTCCTGCGGCCGGGCGGCCTGTTGTAAGAGGTGACAAAACAACCCACAGCCAGGTGATAGGGCATTTGCCCGACTGGATGGATACCACCCCTGGTCTAAAGCATGTCGCCATAACAACCTTGAGTTGTGTTCCGGCATTAGTGACCAGGTTCTAGTCTCCCTTAAGAGATCAGCAGCGCATGTGTAGCACCTTTGGTGTTGCAAATGTCCATAGGCGATGGTAACCGCTTTCCATCAAGTGGGCCGTCTGCCTGTCTGCTGAACTCCTGCAATAAAAAATAAAAAAATAGGCGCATTTCCTGAGATGTGAACAAAATGTGTTTTCGACAAATTGAGGGCAAGGCCATTTGTCTGGAACCAATCCGACAGCTGTGTTGCTGCATTGTTTAAGTTCTCTTCTAAAGTATCCACCTAAGAGGCAATAACAATAGCAGCCACATCATCAGTGTTCATAAATATTTCAGCTCCCGGAATGGAGTCTGGCAAATCGTTAAGCAATAGTGAAAATAGAATATTTGATAATGATGATCTCTGAGTATAAATACCGTATATATCTTTGAACTCTTTCGGCGGAATGCGACCTCTTACAATGCGAAACACTTCATTTGCAGTAAAGCGACGCAGTCGTAGTGACTGATTAGAAGGTGGTTGAGCACTAACACTAACGTTATCCCAGATGGAGCTGGAAAATAAAACGAAATCATTTTCATTATTAATGAATTAATAGAACCTTAGTCCCTCTAGTACAGTAGTGGTATGAAAATGTTCGTCAATTTTCAAATTGATTCATTTAACGTTTCACGAACACATGTTACCTTTCCAAAATAAGTCACAGAACAGACTGTTTCACAGAAAATTATTTTTAACTATTTGACAATAAAGATTAAAATTACGTAGATCAAAGTTGTTTGATTTTCTATCTTATCTAAGAAGACTTTTTAGACATGTAAAACCTTTTTATTGGTTTTAATATTTATGTTAAGCGTAGTAGTTATATCCTCTTGGTTTCTTATTCTTAATCGCAGTGTTTGTCATTGTCAACATTGCAATTTTCTTTTTTTATGTTTCTATATTTTACAAACGTAAAATTTATTAAAATGTTGGCAGTATTGTTTCTTGTATTCTTGCAAGTAAAAGCCTTTTGACTTTCCTGACTTTAAGGTGACGAACATTTTCGTTCCGTGACTGTACATAAAAGACGACCTTACTTCCATTCAATCAAGTCTTGTAACATAATTAATTATGCCAAATTGATTGAGTACTGGCCTACATTTTAAAATTAGTCTCATTTGTGCTACAACTTCCTTTTAATGTCCGAAATGTTAAACAAAACATATATGGTACAAGTCATTCATATACAAATTAGGGTTTTCGATATTTTGAAATTCAGGAAAGAAAGATTAAGTAATTAAGTTTTTTAACACATACATCGTGTTTTAAAAGTAAAAAATAAAAACAAATCTAATAAAAATCGATATGTCTGCTGGGACACATAGTAGAAGTGAAACTTCAACGAAGAAGTGGAAAAACAAATGGCAACTGACAAGTGGCAAAACGAATCGCAACAAAATTTTAACTTGAAGTTTTACGGGCAGGTTTACAAATTGGCCAAGTACATTAACAATCACATTTCGATTTTTCGCAGGTTTACTGCAAAATTATGATTTGGTTAGGTTAGGTAAATTATAATGAATGCATTTTTTATTTAAATATATTTATCTTATTTTATCAAACAAAAAAACTGAATTCGATTCGGAACCAAAAAACGCATCCATAGCCTATTCTAAAATTATGCCGCCTCTCACCACGTCTAGTCTAAATTTATACCGCCACTCCACGCGGCCGTAACGCTGTTTCGTGACAGAAAAATCCTAATAGAAGTTTCACTTCAAAAGTGTTTTCAAATGTAACTAAAAAGCAAAAAATAAATATTTTCTACATCTTGAAATCGGTGCGAATATACAAAAATGACTATATTTTGCAAATTCCTTGTTTTTTTTGTGTTTAACTTGTCACCGACTTCAGCATGTTGTAAAAATATTTATTTTTTGCTTTTTAATTATTAATAATAATTATTTATTTATTTGCTCTTAATAAATAAAAACAGTACAGTAATGGTTATTCTTTAGTATGCTTCTTTCATGATATTATTACGAGTTGCAGGACTCGAATTAAAATGCCGTTGGAATTATCAGAGAGTTTATTAGAACTATACAAACACGTATAACACAGGTACAAATATAACCGTACACAAGAAAGCCTAACGTAATTCAGAAAGTTGTGATTCCATAAAACGCGCAAAGTCCGTCACTAATAAATACCCCGCTATATACACACGTCTCGCTTCGTTCGTGGTTCTCGCTCGACTGACTCATCTCTCAATTGGGGCATTGCTTCATACTGCACAAATGCAATATGTCTGCCCGGCCGCGTGGACCGACACACCTGGCTAATGACTGCTATAAAAGATTACAATACACAATGGGCTGTTTTCTAATCACAAATTTTAAACAAAAGAAGTCCAAATGGTGAAGGTAATAAAGTGTGTTTTTACGGTATGCAGGTCTGAATCCCCTTTTGTCGGCGTCTAGGTCGTAACAATATCAATATAGGAATAGTGTGAATCGTTGTGACGTGGCAGTGTATATTTAGTTACAGGTTGCTATAATAGATCTTAATTTTAAATGCAAATATTACTAATAAATAAAGAAGATTAAAATAAAATAATATTTGCAATTGTAGAAAAGCAGTTCTGTTGTTTCAGATGCTAGCATCAAATTGAAAAACTCAGAAGACATTTCAATTTCGCTTTGAGCTTTGAGTTAGAATATTGAATTTCTATAGGAAAACAATACTGTTGAAAAGATACGTATAACAGAATATACGTTGTAATTTTGATATGTTATTCCTTTCTTACTAAGTATGTTTCCATAGTATTAAAATAGATTATTTTATATATAATATTTTAATTATATTAGAGCTCAATATTTTTATATTACCTATTCTAAAACGATGTTTATTCTTAAAACTATTTAATTTCAATTACATCGTAATTTTTATATTTTTCATATATTATAATTTCTATGGAAGCGAGAGTTGGGTATGGAAGAAAGAGCATGAAAGTAGAGTAAACGCGGTCGAGATGCGAGCACTGCGCAAAATCTGCGGAGTGACGCTCGCGGACCGCGTTCGTAATACCGAAGTAAGAAAGAGAGTTGGTCTGAAAGAGAGTGTCGGGGTGAAGGTAAGGAAAGGAATGCTCCGGTGGTTCGGGCATGTGGAAAGAATGCATGATGAAAGAATGACTAAACAGATATACAATGCCAAAGTGGATGGATGCAGAAGTCGTGGAAGGCCACGACACACCTTCCATGATCAAATTGATCGTGTACTAGCAGAAGGTGATGTCAGGAGCCTTAAGAACAGACGAGCTTGCATGACAAGAGTTATGAATGTCAAAGAGGCAAGTGAGGTGTGTAAGAATAAGCCTAAATGGCACTCTGTTGTTCGTGCCTACCCCGCAAGGGAACTGGCGTGAAGTTATGTATGTATGTATGTATGTATAATTTCTACGTCGTAATTATTGTTTTAATTGAATTTTTGACATGGCTCTGCTTGGTAAGTTTCAAATTTAAGTTCCGTAGATACTGTCCAATTTTTCAGCATAATAATCCATCCTTGAAATCTAACTAATATATACTCAACAAATTTCAAGAAAGCATGAGGATCTGGGATTTTTTGAAAAGGTATAAACCAAATACAAATGCTTTCAACCGAAATCATTTACGAGTGATAAAAAACGAATTGGACATATTGTTGACATTATAAAAAATAGGATTCCTTTTTATCGTATTTCTTCATGCAATATTGTATACTATCTTGATAGTATCGATGTAGCCAGTTGGCGCTCACGTCGCCCACCAATCGTCCGTGGCATTGATCGGAGAAGTATGTATTATGCCTCATTACGTCAGCGGTAATAATTTCGGCGGCAATCGGCACAGATAATAATAAGACATTTGGTAAACGTGACGTGTGTGTTATCCTATAAGGTGTGATATCAGATCGGCCGGGAAAGGACCCTCGAAAGCGCAGCATTGGTGAGTCGTTCGGCTGCTACTCAGATATCCGGTGCACAAATTTTAAGTAGTGGGTGGGCGTAGTGGATAGGGGGGAAGTTATACTTACCCTTTCTGCAGCCCCTAAGGTCCGGAGTTTTTGAAATATTTATTTTTAGTAAACATAACCTCATCTATTTTTTCACTAACATTATTATTGTGATGGGTGGTGTAAGGTCAAGGTCAAGGTACGTGACTAGAACAGTGATTTAGGTTAGGTTAGTTTAGCGTCAGACCAAATCGCACGAGCTGAGCGATCGAATCGAGCGTGCCGCGGCAGCGGCCGGCGAGTGTCGGAACTGAGCGTGACCATTTATTTTATATACAAGATTTATAATTTCATCTTTATTGGCTGCCATTTTGAATATTTTCATGGTTACTCTTATAGTGTATGCGAATGTGCTTTGTTGTGTTTTTTCTTCATTTTTGACAACATACGCTGTTTTTTAGTTTTTTTATGTTGATCACTAGCTTTCTTTTTGACTTTAAAAGGATTGTGCAACTTTATAAGTGCAATATTAGTGAAAAAATAAGTGAGGTAACGTTTATTAAAAAAATTGAAGATCTCCGGACCATAGAGGTTGTATTCGGGGTAAGTATGCCTTCCCCTACCCATTCCACCACCCCGCTACTCAAAATTCGTTCATCAATCATCTACAGACTTACCAGTCGTTCTATGTTTGTTCTTTTATACGGTCTACGAAGGACACAAAAACACCGACAAGCAAGGAGCCTACCTATATATACCTACAGTCCACTAGGCTAACTATAGCTCGAACAATATTCGTGTACCTCAACTTTTACAACAATCAGTAAAGATAATACGTTAAATTCAATACTACTACTAGCAATTTTGTCTAAAGAAGAACAAATACCTATAACTTTGTCTTCTTCTTTAAAAAGGAATGTAGAGATCAATTAAAATACATACATACATACATACATAACTTCACGCCAGTTCCCTTGCGGGGTAGGCACGACCGACAGAGTGCCATTTAGGCTTATTCTTACACACCTCACTTGCTTCTTTCACATTCATAACTCTTGTCATGCATACTCGTCTGTTCTTAAGGCTCCTGACATCACCTTCTGCTAGTTCACGATCAATTTGATCATGGAAGGTGTGTCGTGGCCTTCCAAGACTTCTGCATCCATCCATTTTTGCATTGTATATCTGTTTAGTCATTCTTTCATCATGCATTCTTTCCACATGCCCGAACCACCGGAGCATTCCTTTCCTTACCTTCACCCCGACACTCTCTTTCAGACCAACTCTCTGATCAATGAAAATAGTACAAACAATAGCAAGCAAGTACTCCTTGCTTGCTACTGTCCAAGATATTGTTTAACCTACGTTTTACTATTCACTAAATACTCTTATGTAATATCTATAATCAACCATTTATAAGTTACTGGACATTTTTTTTGCACATGTACTAAGATAATTGACGGTAGTTATAGATCGTTTATAATATAAAACCCGGCCGTAAAATGAGATGGACACAGTTGTTTTACCTACCGCCAGACGCTACATTCTTCAATAAGTGAGTAAGTGACCAATATAATTATGTGCAAGTTCGCCTGGCCCAAAAGGGGCTAAAAAAATAAAATAAATGTGCATTTAACACCGACAATTATATAAACACCTACTCTTTAACTATTTATCCGTGCAGAAACGAAAAAATATACAAATTCCTGTTGCCAGGCGGCATGTCGTAAGAGGCGACAAAACAACCCACAGCCAGGTGGAAGGGCATTTGGCACCTCTGGATCGCTACCTCCCCTGATCTAGAGTATGCCGCCATAACAACCTTGAGTTGTGTTCCGGCATTAGTGGCCAAGTTCCAGTCTCCCTTTGGAGAGCAGCAGCGCATTTGTAACGCTTTTGATGTTGCAAATGTCCATAGGCGATGGTAACCGCCTTCAATCAGGTGGGCCGTCTGTCTGTCTGCTGAACTCTTGCAATAAAAAAGTGCTATAGTGCTCACTGTGTATATTTGAGATAATATAAGGATCTTTCAAATAGTAATTTATTGGAGGCCAACGGGACAGATTGGGTCCAATTTTTATGTTATCTCCACAATATAAATATTAATATAATAATATTATTCTTTTTGTTACTTCTGATGTTATAATATAAACATTAGCAGCACGCTACCACTAAGTTATTGTTTTTTATATTTTCATAATATAAAGGCCGAGACACATTCTTCTAAAGTAAGATGCCCAGAAAGCTGGCAACGTTAACTCGTTAGATCGCTTACATGTAGTAATCCGTTGTTCCACGTATGCACTAGCCTTTTGATCGCCTGAGCAGTCTATTCGGGCGCAGAGAATAAATTATTTATAATAGTAACATATAAAAGGAAGCATTTTTTTCATTTCGCAGGTATCAACAGATGTTTAGAGATGTTAAACCTCTCTCCGTCAAGTTATCGTAACGTCGATGGCGAAAGGACGGTGACCAGTAAGAAGGTATACTCGAGAAGGCCCTGGTATGCGCCTGCCATCGACCCTGCGGAGATTTTAACAGAACAAGAAAGATATAACACAGGTAAGTTCGCCGAAACTAGCCATGCGTTAAGGTGATTTGAATATCAGAAGACAAGGGTGTATTTCAATTTGTCATAATGCAACATACGAGGAAACCTTGTAGCCGTGATAACGCTAATGTAAGTCATAAGTCAATATTATAATAGAGTAGGATTAGCCCGCAACTTTGACTTCGACCACGCTTGATTTGAAATTCCCGCGGAATTCCCGGGACTCCAAGTACCACAGCATTTAGAAAAAGAATATGAGCCATTATTTTAGTGAAAACTGTGCCGGAATAAGCTAACTTTTATGCACCCGAACAATTACAAACCACTGCCGGGAAGATTTTCGCGGGACTCCCGGGATAAAACATATCACACATTTCATAACATAAAATTAGCAATAGATCAGTGAAAAAATCACATTGGAATTCGATTGTTTATTAATCTGGCCATTTTAAATAATTCCCAGAAAAAGTCCCTCCATTTTCCCAGTACAAAAAGTAGCGCAGAATGTAAGCCTAAGAATTTGCTGTCGATCAGCGAAACTGCATCGAAATCGGCCCAGTAGTTTTTACGTGAATACCGACAAGATATGACAAGAATCTAAAAAAAATGGTATCGTGTTCTCCATCGTTTATATAGTGTATTCCAGTGGGTTTCTTTAAATGTGCAGACACGGCATGTTTAGAATTTTATCATCTATAGGTACTATAATACTATAATAAATCTGTAAATGGTTCGAGTTTGTATATTGCGTTTAAAAATCTGAAAAAAAAAATCACGGGAGATAATTTGGACCAGGAGATTCCGAAAGTGCAAGTTTTAGAATTTTTATCTGTCTGCCTGGCTGTCTGTTAAGGCATCACGTAAAAAATATTGAATGGAATTAAATGAAATTCGAAACCGAGCTGACTTATAGCATGGGGCGTAACTTAGGATACTTTTTATCCCGATAAATGAGGTCAATTTCGTGGGATAGACGAAAATAGCAAAAATTATAACGCTGCGATCGCATTTATTTTGGAAAATACTGAATCGTTCATATACGATGAATGAAACTCGACATAGTGCTAGCTTATAACCCGATTTAACGCTTAGGATACATTTTATCCCGATAAATGACGTTGTTGCCTTAAAATGAACTGATTAACAAAATAGATGGCGCGGCAATCGCGATGTAGACAACCATCGCTGTAATTCAGTACGGAATACGTTGGTTGCCCACATGTCATTCATTGCGTATTAGATAATTCAAATCAGGTTGGCTGCGACTTTTCTCTATGTTTTGCTGTGCAGTTGTCCACACTATATTGACTTAATAATTGAACAAGAAACTATAAAATTTTATGTCTACACAAATAAAGACTATAACTTCCTTTAGCCAAATAAGTTTTTACCATTGTTGGCGCACGATTCACTAACGGAAGTACATACACACTGTTCCAGTCGGGCAGGAAAACAGTACTCTCGCGCCGGTGTGTACGCGCAATACCAAAATTTCACTATGGTAAACGCTAGTAGTCTATGGTTTGGCTCATAGTCATCGTTTATTTTTTTACACCACAATTCTATAAATGTTTTGAAGTTCCTGTTTCTAACCAGATCTTTTAGTTCTCTTAATTTACTCAGGTTATTTGTGCTTCTTTATCTTCTTTACATAGTGTAAAACTTCAAGTTAAGTATAAAACATCAAGTCGCTTTCCGCGTCTGTTTGTCTGTAGATCCGCTAACTCCTCCTAAACCACAACGCAAAGCATTTTTAAGCGATTTTCACCATCAATTAGATAAATTTTCCCTGACGGTTTACGTGTACAAAAAACCTAATTAAGTTTTTATGTAAGTAAAATAAAATTACTGCTTTGGGTTTAACCCATTGCTGTGCCGTGGGGTAAACACTAGTATTATAGATAATAATGCCGGCTGTTCATATTTAGCGTACATTTTATTCCCCCCAAGTGGTATCACAACCGACTAAATTTATCGATCGGTCTCAAAGCATGCTGGGTGTAGGAATTTACACATACCAACCAGCACGATTGTTTCTTAAGAGTCTTTCGAAGCCACTTCCGAAGATGTAATACAAAATATCCATCAGCCCACATACGGATCCCATAGCTTGATAACAATTTCTATTGGCATGCAGGAACCAATACCAACCCCTAAAAAATTAAAACCTCTCCCGCATGCGGGTTTATGGCGATAAACAGAAAATCTCTAGAATTGCATGAAGCAATTTACCTAGACGGCCCACGTGATGTAAAATGGGTATCGTCGCTTATGGACGTTCTAACACCAGCGGTGTGGCATTCAGGCCTTACTGATCAATGGAAATTCTAATGAGAATGACTGATTCGTCTTAGTTAGTTGAGATTTCTCCTTAATTTTCGTTTTCAAAAATCATAACAATTCATTTCTAAAATGTGCAGAATATAATATTCTTATTACTGCACCGGTTTTCATGATGACCTACTTTTGAATTAAGTTTATTGTATTTCCACAAAGGTGAGCATCACATTCAAAGTTTCATTTCTTTATTATTCTCTGTGGGGCGGAATGCTTTCAGCAGTTGAATCAGTTATGGATTTTTATCAAAATAAAATTACGGATATAACGGAGTAGTGTTGTGGCTTTTTCCATAAATATATGGATTTTAAAGTTCTCTGGTTTTTAATATTAGGATTCACATCACACAAGTGTGTGCGAGGGGGGGGGGGCTAACGCACGAGCATACGTGTATGTCTGTGTGTGTGTGTGTACTTCTGATAGTGAATTTGAACAGATTTTTTTTTATACCAGGAAAGAAATCATTTTACGGAATCCATCGTGCCTGGGACTTCTAAACTTTCAATAACAGTGGTTCACGCTTTCCATTTGACTAATAGTGTAGAAACCTAAGCCCAGCAATGGGACTTATATGTGTATATTGTTTATTATGCCAGGTATAATTATCCAATTAAATACATTCGAATATAGACTACAAATGCAAACTTTTAGAAGACTTGATACTTAGGTATCTTGAACTAAATTATAAATAAATACCTTTTTTAACTATTCCACAAATTGTAGACAGCAATGTGCTAAACTAGCCAGTAACTTTTGTTTTAATTAACCCGGATGTCAGTCTATCCACACGCCATTTAATTCCTACGATTAGTAGTCCGGGCATGACCGATGATAGCTAATTAGGTTAAAACGTTCTTATTGCGTACGGAGATTGATATTAATTGTGAAATAATAACGTTTATAAAAGAAATGTATTGTTCGGAATCACCAGAATCAGGCGTCAAAATCCTTAACGTATTTTAAAACCTTCACTGACAACATTATATTAGTTATAAAGAAAGGACATAAAATTTGTTTTTTTTTTGTACATTTATAGTCACAAGACTATAAGTATATGAAAAAAACCTAATTTATACAAATAATAATTTTTTTCTTCCCGGCCCTTAATAAACCGATTATTATAAAACTTGGTGTATATTTCTTTAGGTAGATAACGAAGTTTATTTTTATTTTCGAAGAGGGGACGCATATATATTTCGTTAAATAATACACGTGAAAAGTGCTAATGAACACATTATAACAAGTCAACTTCTATAACAAACATAAAACTATCTTACAAATTACTTTATAACTTAAAATATTCGCGTATTGGCAATGCCGTATGCCATAATTATACAATGGTGGTGGCATTAGATATAAAAGAACTACTATAATTTTTTAAAGTCCAAATGATAGTCGTAATAATTTTGTATCCCGGATTTGAAACGAACATATAACTAACAACTACAGACAGTTCTTAACTTACAAGGCAAATCTCTACAATTTTTTATAAACTTCGTTTATAAAAAAATGTACATCCATTATAATTATAGAATTAAATAAGTAGTGGTACCTCACCCGTTGACTTCAGTGACCTAGGCTCAATATTCTACTTATAGTTGAAGGTTTTATAGATAGAATGCAACACAAATAACAGACAGTTTATGGAATAAGTTAATATAGGTAAATTTTTTTATAAAATAATACTTAGAATGGATTTAAAATGGTTGTGGAGATTGATACATAAATATTTTCTTCCAAGTTAGGATCGACGCAGCGAGTAACTGATCCATACATTGCATTAAAACAGCAGCAGCTGATAAAAAATATCGGTTTAAATGCACATTTTACACAAAGGTATCTAGTGCGGTTGGAGCACCAGTTCAAAGATACTGACAACTATTTTGATGTATATTGGCACAAGTAAAAGCTGCATGTATAGATAGAGAAAAACCACATCCAATTTATTTGTAGCGATGCTTTCAATTTAGTCACAAAAGAAATCCAAACCATTTCAGAGAAGATCAGAGGTATCTTCTTTCTCTAAAGATTTGTGTATCCAATTTGTTACTTATGATTATTTTTTCTTTATACGGGAATGCTTACCTTATTTACTAACCATAGATAAGGAATAGCTTCTATGAGTTAAATAAGGAAAATAAACCTTTTGAATCGAATAAATTTTGTCCCTGTATTTGCTGATTGATATTTTTCTTGGTCAACCTTTTAGCAAGACTTTCCTTGATGTCACGTTAAAGTTACCTATCATAGGCTTAGAAGCGGGAGGTACTGTCCAGTAACGTACTTAATCCTCTTATAGTTGATTTTGATTTTATATACTCTTTTCACCAATATCTTAGATTCCAAAGAGTTGTTAATCAGATTCACTTAATTTTTCAAAGCAAACGACTGGTTTATGAATAGGTCAAAAAATATTTGTATATTGTACACACCAAAAACGAATATGACAGAAAAAAGGACAATGACAACCCTTAGCTAGAATTATGTGAATTTAAATAGCGACAGCGGTGTAAATGTTGTACAATAATAACTCATAAGTAGGTAATTAATTGAGTACGATAAATTAACGCTCATTTATCTCCAACAGATTACGACTCGGATTACAACAGTGCAAACGAAGACCCGAACAACAAGCAAGACGAATATTACGAACAACCTCAAATATATGATGATACTGTAACTACTAGACACGTGGAATCGATAGGACCAGTGGAGGGATTTATTTCAAATCCGCGTTTTGAACAGGCATCTACTCCAAGTTCTGTGACAGAATTCTCTTTGGCTAATGCTGTAAATTTAAGAGGTGAGAATTTTATAAGGCTTCTATTTTAGGAGTAAAATTTAATAACTATTGGAAACTGTACTAGTTTCTAGTCCTAACAGGGGAAAACGTCTTCAATTTTCTAGCATAATGTGCATGTTGTATTACAGTTAGTGTCTATTGAACCTACATCAAGGAGATTCTTACTAGGTTGTATAATACTTGTCAACCTGCTACAGATAATTATGATGGGTATAACACAGTACCTGAACAAAAAGTCTTTTAATTACTTTAAATGCACTAATTTCATAAATTATGAGCCTAATTTAAAAACTGACAACTGTACTACAGTCTCGACTATAGGAGCGTAGCAGAAATTAATGTAAAAAATGGCTACATTGAAAACCTTACATATAATTTATAATTGTTATTTATTGAAAGTAATCCTGTCAGTCTATTACGCTTTCAATAAAATAATTACTGGACCATTTTAATTGAAGTTTAGCATATTTATAGTTTTAATAAGCAAGATGGACGTAGAATATTATTTACCCTGGAAATTTTTCCAGAGGCGAATAGCGCCTAGATAAAAATTCTCTCCTTGATAAACTGGGGTTATTCACCAGGGTTAGACTTGCGGCGAATCCATGGAGAAAACCTTAGTGATATATAAATGAGTAACTATGTCATTTTAGTTGTTATCAATCAATACATTTATTTGTAAGAATATGAAGAAGTTATAATTGTAGATGCACAGTACATTCTACCATATAGCAGTATACAAAATGACAAATACTAAAATTATATTTACATAAATGTTCTAATTCAGAAACATGTCAAACTAGCTTTGGTAATAATTAAACAAATTGTGTCAAAAGAAAAAAAAACAAATAAATCACTAAGCTTTCCCATATAGACATTAACGATAAGCACTTTTTTTGAGAAATTCATCTACATTATAGAAACACTTTTTGATCAGTCACTTTTTTAATACTACAGTGAATTTTCTTGCGGGTACATTTATAATTTCAGTTGGCAAGAGTAAGTTATAAATAAGAAGAGCCATATAAATACAGTTCCTTCTGAAAAGATCTAGAGAAGGCACAGGCATCTTCAATTTTACTTGCGTCACAAGTCTCGCGTTAACATTTTTATATACTTTAAACAAAGACCCATTGAACTATACAAACTCTGCGATTTCAAGTATATGGATACCAGCTATAGTAAAGAGTTTGTGAGATTTAAAAACCCGTTTGCACGATTTTAACCATTTCATTCCAAATATGGAATTTCTTTTAGGCTATAAAAACCCTTGCAATATCAGGGGAATTTCCCCGTATTATGATTCCGTAATGGATTAATGAGCAAACATGTGCGTGATAGACACGTTCTAATTTTTTTAATAGCGAAAACAAAACTATTAATTTTAATACAAATCATGTCGATATGGTATTTCCATGATAAATGAGCATCAATGTGTATTCCCAGGAATTTTGTGCAATTAACCTGTTCTATGCTTATATTATTATGATTAATATTTAGATGATTTAAGCGACTTATACAAATCACGGTCTTTTACTAAGCGGCCGCCCTATATTTATTGGTCTTAATAACTCAAACTAACTAAACTGCGTTAGGCGTCAAATTATAAAATCAAATGGCTTCGTTTAATTAAAGGAACATCCGAGGCTCCGTCAAGAAATCCACCGACAATCTAATTACTCATCATTTTTCTTTACTTCGTACCCACAGTAAGAGACCGTCTGGATTAATTTACAAACATTTTTCACAGGAAAGAATTTTCTGTCCTTAATAAACTTTAAAAGTTAGAACAATTTTCATTTTTCTTAGACAATAAAATGTATGGTATCTCCGTTAGTTTATAATTATAAATAAGTAGAGATTTCCACCGAATTTCGGATTCATTCGCCACAATGTCGACAGATTATAAATATTATGTACCTTACTTTAAAGTATTTGAGTTCTTTTGGATGTTTGTTTATTTCTTTTTTACTGTCTTAGAATTAAACTGATTATCATAAAAGTGACATAATAACGAGGTGAACAAAGGATACGTTCTCAATATAAAAACTATATGAACAGTATCTGTGAAATGCGCAGAATAAACGAAGCAAAGATATTATATAAGACAACTATGATTTGCCCGTAGGCAAACGAAGTCGTGACTTCGTCCACACTTGACAGGTAACGCAGATTACAGTTATCTTACCAGTGTTTAAATACAAAGGGTATTTTCAGTAAGGCAACGGATTTATTAGTATGAAAATACACGAATTCTGAAGATTCCCGTATAAAACCGGGGTAAATAGTGTTACTAAAGGCATACATAACTATACCTGTTTTACTAAAGATATCTAATAAATATAGAAACGCTCCTAATATCACTTGATTTTGAAGTTACAAATCCCCGGATTATATTGTTTTAGGATCAATGGGACCAGAATCAGCTAATTTTTATTTATAATACCCACTTTAAAACACTCCCGGGAAAAATTCCCGCGAAATTCCCGGAACACAAAGTATAGCGCCATTTAAAAACGTTCAATTTGTTTTTTTTAATGGCTTAACTGTACAGACACGGCTATTTTAGATTTTTATAATATTATAGATTTATGATCCATTTTATGATCCAGGATTACCAACCTCTTACATCGTCGACAAAATGACAGATATGACACCCATAAAATTTCCATAACTCCGTCATAATAATATTTTCTGTCGGCATTTATATCGTCCTAACCTAATTTGCTTGAGACCACTGCGTCATACCGGTAATACCATAGAGCCTTCCATAAACCTACCTAACAGAGTATCGCAAGCCACTCGAGATGATACATTTTTAGTAAATAATTCAGATCCTAAACCCTTCGAGATATTCCAAGTGCAAAACTTTCCTAAGGTTGGGGGACGAATATCGCTTTATGAAAAAGAATCGAAGAAAAAATTGACCCTTTTATACTAAAATTTACCAACACTATTAGAATGATTTCGGCAAAACAACATTCAGAATTTAAGTGGTGAAGTAATTATGGTCCAACATGGTACATGAAAGTTTTGTGAATGCTAGTTTGTTCTCTTTATTTCATATTTTTGATATATGATTAAGTTATTTCCGTATTTATTTAAGATTTTTTAAGAAATTTGAAATAAAAGCACTTAGAATGTATAACGTAAAAATAATAGGTTGGGGAAAAAGTCTTTTCGCATATAGTATGTATGAACTTGTAATAAGATCTCTTTGGCTATACCATTTGTATCTGGCTGGTTTTGGTATCATTAAAAAGTTTTAATTTTAAAGAAGACAATTCTATTTTCTTAAGTTTTCGCGACTTGTATACATAATAAAACTACGTTTTAACGGTTTTAAGCGCGGTAATTTTATTTGATTTTGGTTTTTCCGACGTTTCGGCCACTTTTCAGTGGCAGTCTTCCGTGATCACGGCCACTGAAAAGTGGCCGAAACGTCGGAAAAACCAAAATCAAATAAAATTACCGCGCTTAAAACCGTTAAAACGTAGTTTTATTAAGACAATTCTAAATTCAAATTAGGATAATGTGTGATTTTCGTTTGTTTTTCTTATTGTCAAAATGAGTGAATCTAATGAAGAAATTCGATACATTTTAAAATCTTACTACAAAAAAGGTAAAAACGCAACACAAGCCGCGAAAAAAAATTGTGATGTTTATGGACCTAATGCAGTATCTGTGAGAGTAGCGCAAATTTGGTTTAAGCGTTTTCAATCCGGAAATTTTGATATCAAAGGTGCACATCGCTCTGGTCGCCCTGTTACGGACAAAATTGATGCTATTTTTGAAAAAGTGGAGCACGATCGGCATATTAGTAGTTACGATGTAGCTGGAGATCTGGGAATTGACCACAAAACGGTTTTAGCGCATTTGAAAAAAGCTGGGTACACAAAAAAGCTCGATATTTGGGTGCCTCATGAACTCACTGAAAGAAACCTAATGAACCGTGTACTCGTTTGTGATTCTTTATTACGACGTAATGAAACCGAACCATTTTTGAAGAAGCTGATAACTGGTGATAAAAAGTGGATCACGTACGATAAGAACTTGCGAAAAAGATCGTGGTCAAAGGCCGGTCAGGCTTCACAGACTGTGGCGAAACCTGGGTTAACTCGCGACAAGGTAATGCTGTGTGTATGGTGAGATTGGAAGGGCATTATTCATTATGAGCTGTTACCGCCAGGCAGGACCATCAATTCTGAACTGTACTGCGAACAACTGATGAGATTAAAGCAAAAAGTTGAGAGAAAGCGACCGGAATTAATCAACAGAAGGGGTGTGGTTTTTCACCATGATAACGCTAGACCTCACACATCTTTAGCCACTCAGCAAAAATTACAAGAGTTTGGCTGGGAGGTGTTAATGCATCCACCGTATAGTCCTGAACTCGCACCTTCAGATTTTCACCTGTTTCGGTCTCTGCAGAATTCCTTAGGCAATGTCAGCTTAACATCACGAGAGGACTGCCAAAATCATTTGTCGCAGTTTTTTGATCAGAAGCCCCAAAATTTTAATAGCAATGGGATCACGTCCCTACCTACAAGATGGCAAAAAGTTATCCAACAAAATGGCACCTACATACTTTAGTCAAATGTAAATAAACTTTATAAAAAAACCTTTTGAATTTTTATATAAAATGCGAAGAAACTATTTCCCCAACCTAATAAGTTCGTCAAGAAATTGGACCTACATAAATTAGATCTTCCATAACAATATGTGTGGGTTGTTTCATACGTAATTTTTTATGTCAGTTGTGAATAGATCTTGCCGATCTTGGACTGTTTTTGCATAGTAGTAATATATCACGTTTCCACTAATCTGGTGTTAATAATTTTTTTTTGTGTTATTTGTCTGTTGGTTCTTTTTAGTGTAACTTAGTCCAAATAAGTAAAAAAATCCGGAAGTTTTAATTTAACAGCGTGGTGCTTATTCACGCTTGTCTTCTCTAAATGTAATTTCGAGGATGGCGCTCATCAATCAAATCAATCCGGATTTCGGCAGATCGATTATTGACGATAATTTAAGATATTTTAATAAAAAAAGGAGCTATATTAGTCACCACAATTAGGGGGTCTTTGTTAAGGTTATAGCTTTCCTTTATCTAAAATCTTTCACAATTTATCTTACTGGTTATCAAAAAAGTTCTGAAATTATTTGATAACAGACTAAAACTTTAGAGTATTTAGTTAAACTAGTCATGCGTCCTTTTTTAATTTATTTTCCAGTAATATGTTTACATGTGGATGGCAGCCTGTCGCCCTGGTTTGACGTCAATATTGGCGTCAGGCAGGGCTGCGTGCTGTTCATCCTATACCTGGACGATTGTCTCCAGAGAATAAGATTGATGGATGTTGGGGTGCGAATGAGTGATCTAGTTGTAAGCACCTTGCTTTATGCGGAGGATGCCGTGCTTTTAGCCGAATCGCCATCAGAACTGCAAACACTAGTCACAATGATGAAAGATGACTGTCAGGCGAGAGGCTTACATATGAGTGCGAAGAAAACAAAGGTTATGGTGTTTGAAAGAGAAGATACCAGAACGAATGCAAGAATAATGGTCGATAATGTTATGCTGGAGCAAGTGAATGAGTTTGTATATCTTGGATGTGCTTTTAGCAGGGATGGAAGGTACACCGCTGATATAGAAAGAAAAGTGAATTTGGGGAATAGTTTGAATGGAGCGTTAGGTAAACTTCTAGGCGCTAAGAACCTCAGCCAGAAGGCCCAGCTCGCCATACACAACGCGGTGCTGGTACCTACGCTCACGTATGGAAGCGAGAGTTGGGTATGGAAGAGAGAGCATGAAAGTAGAGTAAACGCGGTTGAGATGCGAGCACTGCGCAAAATCTGCGGAGTGACGCTCGCGGACCGCGTTCGTAATACCGAAGTAAGAAAGAGAGTTGGTCTGAAAGAGAGTGTCGGGGTGAAGGTAAGGAAAGGAATGCTCCGGTGGTTCGGGCATGTGGAAAGAATGCATGATGAAAGAATGACTAAACAGATATACAATGCAAAAGTGGATGGATGCAGAAGTCGTGGAAGGCCACGACACACCTTCCAGGATCAAATTGATCGTGTACTAGCGGAGGGTGATGTCAGGAGCCTTAAGAACAGACGAGTGTGCATGACACGAGTTATGAATGTCAAAGAAGCAAGTGAGGTGTGTAAGAATGGGCCTAAATGGCGCTCTGTTGTTCGCGCCTACCCCGCAAGGGAACTGGCGTGAAGTTATGTATGTATGTATGTATGTTTACATCCATATACATAAAAACATATTCGACTGTGGCGCAGAAACCTGATGGGTTATTCGTGCCGTAGAGAGTCGTGTCATGTGCAGTCTTGCTTATCACTGTTCATCAATTTGAAAAGAAAGTTGAAAACTTCAATACTTAAATATTAAAATTTAAAAAGCACTACGGTAATTAGTCTCTTGTTGGTATAAAACAGGCATTATATAATTATCTACAAATACCTATTTATTTATTATAAAAATAAATATTTTTAATATAGTAGTAAGTTTTTCATAGTAACAAATCCAGCCCACAAGCTTACACACACGGGTAGACCTCAGCCCAGTAGTAAGCTACTGGGCTGAGGTCTACCCGTGTTGACGGAATTAATATCAAATATTGGAGGAAAATGTTTTGTAGAAATTACCATATCGCGACAATCTCCGAAAAACGGATCTGTGAAACTCGCTAATCCGCTTTGGACAAGCGTTGTGGGTATATTGTCTGTAACCTTGAAATTGGGGGACCGAGCCTTGCTGTAGGACGTTTATGTAAAGATATGACGTATATGTAAAGGTATAGTGAAATAAACAAGCATGATAAACTTAGGAAAATATTAAATAAGCATGACATAAAACCTAAGATAATCAACTGATGTTCTAACAGAAGCGGTGTTGGTAGCATTGGGAGGTGCGAGTGCTGCCCTGGTGTTGCTGATCGTGATGGCTGGAGTATTTGTCGCCAGGAGGCGTAAGAATAGCCCATCTCCAGTGCCATCCCCACCTATACTAGTTTACCCACCACATGACATATCAGCACCATGTTACATGTAAGTTCATAACATAAAAACAATCCTATTAATATTTCACACAAAAAAGTTTTTGACGATGGATGTTTGTCCCATAAAAACTACTGAATGGACTTAGTTGTAACTTTACGTTAATACATGGGCTATAATTTGCTATCGATTGTATTGATATTAGAAATTTTCAATACAAATGCAATGGAAGTCGCAGGCAGCCACTAGTAAACAGAATAAATTAAGATATTAGTGGATAAAGAGAATAACTGTAATACCTTTGGTGAACATTGAGAAAATGAACACCAAAGTTTTGTCATTACGTTTTTGTCTTCGTACATAAACAACTATTTTATTGCTGTTTCCAAAACTCTTATTACTATTTAAGATGTAATAAGTTTGTAAGCATATTCACGTTCATTCGATTAAAAAAATAGTAAAATAAAAATCTTAAATATTGTTTACATTCGTCCATATACTCTCATGTTTTATAATGTAATCATTATTATTTACCTAATAACAAAGATAAATTTTACATAATTTAATTTTGTAATAAATAAAATTACTTGTCTGTAATAATGTAAATGATGACCTTAAATAGATTGTGATAATTTCTGCCTATGTCAAAACTTAAGCTATTATTCTAGAACGTTACTTAATCCTTAAACGACGTCTAGAATGACCAACGTCGATGTTAATCAGTATAAGATACGAAAAGTGATAAGTCCGTGGGATGCTTTTATTTTAACGGTTCTATAAATAACTTTTTGGACAAAACAAAACTCAAGGTAGCAAAAACAGATCTAAGTGTATTCCATTATCAAACGACCTTTTGCACAAAATTAAACAGATATTGTCTAATTCCTCGAAATTAATTAAGCAACGTAGATACGTTGGAAAACGGTGAAAAACACCATGTATTTAATCACATAATACAAATGTATTATGTGATTAAATATATGGAGTTTTCCAAACGTCTTTGATTGAATACAGTATTTCCGGACTAAGTTAGTTAACAATTCGCGTCCAGTTTCCCTATTAGATCTATTGATAAGTAATTGCTTTGGCAGTAACTGAACGTCGTAGTTGTGGTAAGTTGGGATGACAGTTTCGAGGTTCTTTATTGTGTTTCTTTCCACGTTTCGGCACCTTTTGAAGTCACAAGAATGAGATTAAATACGTCATTTAATATCCTATGAATTAATAATAATTAGGCAGTAACTAAATTGATATTGAATTGGCTTACTTCTGTACTTTAGTTTATAAGCGTTGATGTTTTTATATCTTTAATGTCAGCTAATTGCAATCTGCTGTTGGATTATCTATATCCCCTATCTAGCCCAGATTGTCCGTCTACTAATCGGTCTCTACTCTAGGAATTGTTTACTCGATCGGTAATTCGTTTTGTAACAGACGTGCTAGTACTATAATACTAGCTCATTACCACATTTGAGCGAGTTGGACCTTGTGGACCAACCCTGCCGTCAGTTTTACTTGCCGTCATTGTTTAGTAATAAATCTAAATTGTGCTGCAGATTACTCACTCATTTAGTTCTTTGAGGGTGGCTACAAGTATTTACTTAAGCAATCGCTTTGCTAATGCATACCTATTGAATATTCTTTTAATATACTTAATTATTTTTATTATGCAATATAATGACAGCCCCTAATATTTTTCATTGCTAGGCGCAGGCTTCACCATTTCAAGAGTACAAGTGGTAGGTAAATCATATTAAATTGGTTTGTATTAGATTAGTTGAGTACCTATTGTGACAATCTAGTATTAATTAGTCTAGTTGGGTACAAAGGGCGGTCTTATCGCTAAAAAGCGATCTCTTCCAGACAACCCGTGGCAAGAATATTTTGATTAGGAGTGGCGACGGTGGTATACATAATTATTGTACGATTACTTACATTTTAATAATAAATATATAACTATACTATATATACAAATATACACATAAGTTATATACATACACAAGATATGGTGATAATATGCAACTATTTAAACATAATAAACATATAACTATATGCAATATAATATCTACTAATTATATAAAATTACATATCATTATATTGCAGATAGAATTTCCTGACTAAGTTCTTAAATGTTATTAGGGATTTTGCTTGTCTGACAGCAACAGGCAATGAATTCCAAAGTTGGACAGCCTTAACCGTGAAAGAATTATTGAAGAACGTTGTATTATGAATAGGAGTAATAAGTCTTTGTTGACTGGAAGGGCGTAAATTGTGAGAGCAAGAAATAAATTCGAAGCGTTCTTTAAGGTACTGTGGAGTATTAGGGATGAATAAAATACTATAAAGCAATGAAAGAATGTGAGTATTCCGGCGAAAACGAATTGGCAACCACTTGAGTTTTTTTCGAAATTCAGATACGTGGTCATACTTGCGTAACCCAAATATGAACCTTATGGAAAAGTTTTGGAGGCGCTCAAGTTTATTAAGTTGCTCTTGAGTCAAATCGAGATAGCTGGCGTCGGCATAATCAAGTATGGGCAAAAGTAACGACTCTGCAAGCTTAATTTTGGTGGCGATGGGCAGGAAGTTTTTCAGCCGCCAAAGTGATCTGGAGGAGAGAAACAACCGCCGACTCAACTCCGTTATATGGGGTCTCCAGGACAGCTCACTATCAAATATAACTCCAAGATTTTTGACCACTTGAGTTTCCCCAGGATTCACAAGAAGTCCATTCGACTTACTCCATTGCAGTATGCGGTCAAAGTCAGAGTTTATCGCTGCGACTGCTTGATTTAGTGTAGCAACCGGTGCCTGCGTGTAAATTTGGAGATCGTCTGCATAGAGGTGATAGGATGAAGTAAGTTCATTGGAAATTGAGTTTATGAAAACAGCGAATAATAAAGGAGATAGTTTTCTCAACTAAAATAGGAGTTATTAATACTTAAAATATTTCAACACGTCATGACAAACATGGCAGGTATACTAGCCACACCTCCAGAGACTCGAGCCAAGTATTGAAATTTATGTGAGCAGATACTATATTATTAAACATCTCGTGTTTATTACTAGTACTAGAATAACAATTTAATTCCTCAAAATACATATTTGTATACTGTGTTTAATTTTTGGTCTAAAATATTTTATTCTTGTGGGAATTACATACGTATATCTATACTATAATAAATCTGTAAATGGTTCGAGTTTGTACAATGTGTTTAAAAATGTAAAAAAAAATCAGAGGGGATAATTTGGACGCGGACATTCCGAATGTAATTTTTAGAAGTTTTGTCTGTCGGTCTGTGTTTCTGTGTGTCTGTCTGTTAGAGCATCACGTGAAACTACTGAACAGGTTTAAATGAAACTCGACACAGAGCTAGCTTATATCCCGGAACGTAACTTAGGATACTTTTTATCCCGATAAATGGCGTCGTTTCCGCGGGATAGATAATAATTACGAAAAAGATGGCACTGCGATCGCATCCTTTATGAAAACTAATGAACGGATAGGAATGAATCTCGACACAGAGCTGGCTTATATCCCGAGTCAAGACTTAGGATGCTTTTTATTCCGATAAATAATGTCGTTTCCATAAAATAGATAGATTAGTTAAATATATGGCGCTTCAATCGCGATGTAAACAACCATCGCAGTAATTCAATAACAAATATGTTAGGTTGTCCACATTTTATTCATTGCGTATTAGATTATTCAAATTAGGTTGTCTGCGACTTTTCTTTACGTTTTGCTGTGCAGTTGTCTACACTATACTGACTTAATATTTTTTTTTTGTAATTGTAGTGAATTCAACATCGTACCAAAGTATTAGAGGTTTATATATATAAAACAACTAATTATTTTTTTTATGTACGTAACATAGAGCTACTACCTAGGGTTTTTCGCGTGGCTTAGCCTCAGGAAAACTCTAGTCTTCTATAAACGAGACACGAGTCATTGCGATGCTAAATAAATATTTCGCAATTATCTTGTTTTAATGTTACTAACATAGAAAGCACTCGTAAAACGAGCTGGTAAAAATATCTTTGAGTAAACCAATGTAAAACTCAATATTCTTTTGAAATATTCGTTGCGCTTTAAGTAATGGAACTATAGGTATGTAATTGCCCATGGCATCATATTACACTCCCTAAAAAGATATGTCCAAAATTAAAATCTTCATTTATTTAAACAATAAAAATTAAAGGGTTAATAAATAATATGAATTGCCTTTAAAATTAGCTTCAAAAGTACCTACACAACGTCAATCGTGCGACGCCTCGTCTGAACTAATATTATATTAATTAGTGTACTCTGTGCTAATATAATTAATGAACTGATTAAATATTAATATTTACAGTTTTCGCATGAAATTTTGTAAAGCATTAATTTTATTCTCTCTTTAAGCATAGTTTTTGCACAGTTTGTATTTCTAGCCATTGTCAAATGTTCATAGTTATTCAAATTTAGGTAGTTAAAGGACTGACCTTAAAAAACTCGGCTCTTGTCCCAAATTGAAAATCGAGATTTATTTGATACATACGTTTACAAATTTTTCTTTCAATAAGCTGGCAGTCACAGATAAGTTGATGATATAGTTATATATTTAAATATTTTTTATAAAACCCGTCATAACACTTGCAACAATGAATAAGAAACAGGACAATTTCAAGAGAATACAGATGACTTTTTTTTTTGGCTTCCATAGACAATTTAAAAGTTGGCAAAAACGTTCATTAAAATCCTTTTGATTCCTGAACCGAGGATTAGTAAAATCTCCATCCGTTTGAAAACTAAAAGTTCATTTAATAAATTAAGTAAAACCATCTTGAGTTTTAAAAACTTTTAATGACATTTCTATGAGTTTTATAGGTCCAGTGACTTATTAAGTTGAATTTACAGTTCACTTGGTGTTTATAAGCATATCAGCATGTAGATCATTTGCGTATTTGCCTACAAGAAAACACAAATAAAATTCGAAAATTGGAAGAAATGGAGAGTAAAATCAGAAAACAAACTCTAGCGAAAGCTTAGGACGCAATTATGGTTTCAGTTTAAGATATTATTAGCAATAAGAAGATAAAAATATAAATAATTTTGTGAATTAAAAACGATATAAAAACATGGACTGTAAAAGGTAGAATAGATGCACAAAGACAGAAAAGATAAATGGGGACTGACAAAACAAGAAAATGGTGGAAGCGAATATGGTAGGACATCAGTAGATCGCAGAGCGCTTCCAAAATTGAAATAGCTAACATTCTGAGCAAGTATAAAATAGAAATCACCTCAAATAGACGTGCAAATTATGACACGTATATGCCAAGATTGTAAGAGGACATCCACAGTCCTAGCCTACTCTTCTAGGAGAAAGTGTGATAATATATATGACAAAGTCAAAGTTTATATATTTCTTAAACATGAGTTTTTACATATCAGAGTATGCATGGAAGGCTCAGTTCTTCACATATTAAGTATGGAATTAAAATTACAAGAAAACAAATCTTCATATCTGAAACCATTCCCCCTTACGTTATGTGTATTTCTGTGTGGTTTACACCGTAACACTTGGAAAATTCTACTCGCCTTCGATTGAGTTTTCTGGTTGTTAATGTTACGAACTACCACTTTCAGCGAACTCGAGTTTATTTACTAACACTTTATATGCTGTATACCTATTTACTGTACGTGTAAGATCCAAATGTGACCCCGTTTGTTTACCGAATAAATAGACGACGGGAACCAAAAAGATACCAATTTGGGAATTTTCTTGACGTATGTCGATGTTACGTACTTATTGCATTAGTCATGACATGGGACCTGTTTATTAAGGCTTACATTCCTACTTAAACGTATATTATGAATGTGAATATACATTTGCTAGGAAGCTTGTTGTTCTTCTATTCTTTCTATATTTTTATGATTTATCTATTGTCAGACAATCCCTATCCACTAATGGACGTAAGTCATTAGTTTGCGCCCACAGAGCAAAGAAGTCTTTTGCTTTAGTTATGCAATTTAACCCAAACCGACGAACTTTTGTAAATATGTCTATTTATTTACTTATTTAAATCATTAACACAATATTTCATTCATTTATTGAAGTAAAACTTCTTTAGAATCATTGTGATTTGAAACTCGATGAAACAAAAAAGCCACACTAAAAAGAGATAAACACATAAATCTATAGTATTAAGTCTGCGGGAGAATGAAATAGAATACATTATATTTAATCATTTAAGCACTATGATCGTATAGATAGAGTTGGAAATGTTTTGAAGTTTCGTTAATACTTCAAATTTCGTGTTTTAAAGATTAAATAAAAACATATAATATATGAAATGTCACGTCACAAAATTTAGATTCCCTCGCACCTCTTGTCAGTCTTGGTTTCACTTCTACTGCGTGTGAACTGCACACACACATTTTTTTTATATTGCTTATGTATTCCACTTTAATATTCAAGTCATTGTTATGCACGGGTCATAAAAATTACCCGAAATTTTGGAAGCGACAGAGACTTATGAAAGGCCTGATATATCCTTCCATAAGTCCTTTTTGACAATTTATTCATTTAATACTATGTGCAACATCTCACAGTAAAGGATGCAACCCAAAAAATTGAAACATAAGATTATAAATAAAAGATTCCCGAAAATATAGACATTACAGTATTATTAAAAAGCCGGCTAATCTCACCTTTTCATGTTACATTTGCCAGACATTTCCCAAGGGAAATAAATGAATTTTTTTGAATTATGTACGTCATTAATTAAATAAAGTACAGGACGGTGGGTTTCTTCTGGAACAAATATTTTTTTACAGTTCTATTAATACTTGATTAGTTTGCTTCATGTTTTCAGCAATTTTGTTTCCTTAATCAGCTTTATACCGCATCCCACAGTCTTTTATGAAAATAAATAAATTTGAAGTGTCTGTTTGTGATTTCAAAATAATACCAGTTTAAGTATACAGTGTTATTTATACAATCATAATACTCATTTTTAGAATGTTTCTCTGTCTGTCTGAAATCTCTCGAATGGGCTTCGAAGTAGCTCGCTGGATTTCAATAGAATAATAATTTCAATTCTTAATTATTTTATCGATACACGTAAGTCTATAGTCAATTTCGATAAATTGTGTGGTTTAGAAGATAATAATTATAAATTATTATATTACTGTAGTTTCTAAGCGAAGTCGTGATCACAGCTAGTTTGTAAAATTAAAGCCTAAACTAAATATATGAAAAACTACAGTTTTATGCGCCACCTGATTCCAATAATAAATTTTAGACTCGAAATCCACGTACTGTATAATTTTTCAGGATAATCGAAAATAGATAGATAAGTATTTACTTTTGGAACTACTATCAAGTATTTATTTTAAAACATGTATTAATTTTAAAAAGCTAAGTTATATGAAGTTTCCCAAAAAAGTACAAATAATATATAGGTCCCAAATCGCTGTCGGTTGGGAACATGCCTAAAATGCTGGCCACATTCCCGCTATTGATGGCAAAACCGATGCATTGCCCCAAGTACAGGCCATCGTTTTGGTCATGCGAGACTTCTATCAAACAAGATGGTATGTCTCGATAAAACCGATAGGCTTCATGGCCATGGCCCTAGAGTATCGACACCGAATGCCATGAAATAATATGTATCCATAGATAAGTTTTTCATGCTCAAGCACTTAGGTATACGCCCAGAGTACTTAACTGCGATCATTAGCAGGGTTCTAGATTAGGGTATTTTCACCATAAGTGTTTAAATGGGATTTAAAAAAAATTGGTATACAATTTTGCCCCTGCGATGAAAAAAATCTCAAATCCCTAAAATCTAGATGTTATGTGACTTCGGGGACAACACTCATAAATTCAACGAATTGGGAAAATTTCCAAAACTTAATATAGGGACTCTGATTTTAAGCAATAACATTGCATCAAGTGTTTTTATATGACGTTATTTCTAATAGTCTCCCCCAAATTCCTAATCATTAACTATAATCTCTAGAAATTATATACTAGTATATTGTTACAATGTACAAATTAAACACAATTTGTCAGGCATTACAACGAGAAATGGTACAGCAAAGTTGAAACTTTGCTCAAGCTAATTAGTGTTTGACCATGTAGGAGTTAACAGTCATGAATAATGATTACTATAAACTATCACTGTTTTAAAACCACCCTCTAAATTTGTTGGAAGAGCTTTATTGATACTAGCACCCACGCAACATCTAATCTTGATTACATTATGTTGTTACTTTGTAAGTTAATGTTGGCATATAATTAAGAAGTGTCATATATTCCTTTCTCTTTTACGTAGGACTAAAGAAGTGAACTTCTCACTGCCCACGCTTCGGTCGTCTTCTCTTGGTGAACTACGCGAGGTCGTCAGCGTTAACAGTTTGGGTAATGACGTGCTATGCCCACCTGTACCTCCGCAACATCGATCGAATTCTTTCAGTAAGTGTATTTTAATTAATATCAATCTATAGGAAAATAACATTGACATAGTTTAAATCGATTTCGCCTACAGCGACCGCTGTCTATTGTGAGCATTAAACCTCGGATTTCAGAGCCGGTCATATGAACGTATGTTTTATAGTCTATCTAAATATAATATGGAAACTTCCTAGTCTCTAGAGGCTGCTTAACACGTATTAAGTACATAAATAAATAAGTAAATTAATTTAATATGTGATGTAATGTAATGTTATGTAATTAACGATCAATAAAAAAATCGTTTACGTCCATAAGTCACTTCAAATTTAGTTAAAATTTCATTATATTTAGTACGTGTAAACTAGCTTTAAAAAGTACCAAGCTTAGGATATTTTCTTCGCGAACAAAGTATCCAAAAGGCCGGTAGCTTTCTCTCACTGAAACGCTGTCACCATTTTATTATTTCAATAGTTTTAAGCACTGAGTAACATAAACAAGAATTACCGGTCACGATATACCGGTCCAAATGTTGGGCCACTAAAGTGATAGATCAGAAACGTCTCTATTCAGCTGAGATGAGAATGTCGCGAAAGATTTGTGGTATTACAAAAATGAATAAAGTCAGAAATTAGTAAAAAACGAGATCTTTGAAAGTAGTTGATCTGTCACTGAAAAGTTGAGAGGAAGAAGAATAAGGTGGTTGGGGTATGTAATGAGGAGGGATGAAAGTCATGTGATAACAGTGATAGCACAAAAGTAAAAGTAGACCAAAAAATATATGGATGGATTGTATGAAGTGATGATTTGTGGTGTGACAGAGAACGTATGTTAGAATAAAGGAGTATTGCAGTAAAAGACATATTGTGCTGACCCCAAGTAATTGGGAGAAAGTGAAAGGAAAGAAAGAATTTAAAAAGTATACATAGAAATTTATGATACCGGAGCTATATTTCAATACTACGTAAGTGGAATATCAACATTCAGAGCGAAAGTTAGCCTTTGCTCTGAATATTGATATTACTTACCTAAATAAAATGTCAGTATAAACCTACGTGCCTGAGTAAAGTTCGCGTGAAGTTAAAATCAAGGATAACTTTTTGCTTACATTGGGAGTCGAGTCGAAACCAGAATCGGAGGACAAAACCAAGAAACGTAAAAAAAATATACAACTAACCTTAACAAATTAGTAACACATATCAACAAGATTCAAGACACTCAACTAACAAAAAGTAACTTTGTAACAACATTAATTAAATTATTAACAAGGAAATAATGTATAAATGATTCCAGAAACTTGGTTGCGAATCCTAAAAATGTTTTGATGTTATGGGCATATTGGGCATACAACTGCAAGGTGTTGATCGTAAAAGAAAATGTCATGATGTGATCTTCACATTAGCCAATTCATCTCGGACATGCGTGGCAGATAAAGATGGGTAACTATTATAAAACCAGCTAAAAAAACGGTCGTTCACAATAGCTAAGGCAAGTTGTTTATCAATCGGCCGGCAGCTAGACGGTGGAGGCAATCAGGCCGCAGCTGATGGAATGGGTCACCCGCGAAAGCGGAACCCTGACCTTCAGGATGACAAATATACTTACCGGACACGGGCGTTTCGATAAGTATCTGTGTCGCATTGTGGGCTCCTTGCCTTCCCCAGAATGCCGCCAGTGTGGCGCACCCGACACGGCGTTTCACACGCTAGTCGAGTGCGCGGCATGGGCGCCGCAGCGTTTCGAACTCGAGACGCAAGTAGGAGCGATCGACTCGCTCTGCAGTCTGGTGAAAGCCATGCTGCATAGCAGCGATACCTGGGGGGCGGCGGTTACTTTTTGTGAGACGGTAATGTCTCTCAAAGAGGCCGCCGAACGGGATAGGGAGAGGAGTATTATTGCGCGTACTAATGCGACTCCACGCAGACGCCGGCGGTTGGCTGGCATCCGGAGACGCATGACTTCCCACCCTGAATAATACCGCTTCGGGGGGCCTTTAGCTATCAAGGGGGCCAAGGATTCATCACCCCCGCTGACGAAGTGGATGTGTTCTGATTCCCGGGGCACATTCAGGCACTTTTTGCGTTGGATCGGACTGGGCGTAACTACGTTCTAAGTCTCAGCCTTTCCTACATAAAAAGCGCGGGGCACATGGGAGGAGGGGGGTATTAGTGGGTAGTGGCTGTTGCCCGTGCAACATCTCTGAGTCTCCACACAAGCTGGCTTGATTATTGTTCGGATTGCCCCTTATTAAAGGGGAAAGCCTTCATGATCAACTATGGTCTAATCCCTTGCAAAGGACCCAGTATTGTGCGTAAATAGCATTTCCCCCGCCTTAAAAAAAAAATTGTTTGTCAATTAAGCAAATAGTCTTCAGCTGCTTTTTAGTCGGCTATTAAACCATCATTAGGCGAACGGTTATGTGTTTGAAATTTCGGTTGGTTACCTATTATTGCTAGTGGCGCTATACCATCCATTCCTCTATAAACAGTGAAAACCAAGTGCAATGCGACGTTTATGGGCTGTATCATGTGCTGTTATTCTTTTTGAGTTAAATATATGTTTTTTTTATTTAAATTGCTTGAGTATTTATTGTATCTAAAACGTTTTTCTCTTGTAAAGGCATTGGTGTAAAATTGAGAAGGTCTTTATGCGTGAAATATTTAGGTATTGGGTTTCTAAAAGGTGTGAACTGAGATGTGAATTTGAGGACTTACTAATCATATTATCGGAATAAGATTTGCTTCTATATTTTTTTCAGCTAGAGATCTAATATTCAATACTTAGAAAGGCAAAATAGGTGACTTGTGCTTGGATTAATCGTTCCGAGCTACCTGGCAAATTTGCTGACACGACATTGCGATGGTACAAAATGAACAACAATCCATCACAGCGTGACTTTGATACATGTTCCCCGTAATACTTACAGCACCCTTTATCATAACTGATTGAAAGTAAATAAATGACACTTTTTTATCAATCTTATTTGGTTTTGTTGAATTTTTAATTAAATAAATTAAAACCTAGAAATTAACTATACATATATACAAATTAAGATTAATCTAGAAAATCGAGTGCCATACGTTTAATTGGACAGAACTTTTTGTAATATTGGTTATACAACATTAAATATAAAAAGTTCACTATTCTTATTATAAATGTCATGGAGTGTTGTTTAATTGTCTACTTTCTTTTGTTTTTCATCGTTAATAATTAAAGAGATAGCATTACTTTATTATTCTTGAAACAAAGAGTATCCATCAATGTATTACTTCGTTAAATTTTATTAATTCTCCTTTGCGGTTTCTGAAAAAAATATTAAATTAAAGATTTTACTAAAAACTTGACCTTTGACATTTACTTTTTATTATTACAAGCTTTTATTTAACTTGCAATGGATGTACCTATTTATGTATGCAAGTAAGTTCGGATGGAATCTTGCAAGATAAATTGGACCAACTTCCCGGTTTCCGATTGAGCTGAAATTTGGCACGCATATGTATATCGCGTGACAATGCAATAATATGGTACCACGGAGCTGATCTGATGTTGGAGTCGGAAGGTGGCCATAGGAACTCCTATATTAAACAAGATAAGACCCGTCGTGTTCCAGCTCGTTTTACTTGTCTTGGCTAGCACTCTGCTGGTACATGATATCCAGGATCTCAAAAGCTTGTATTTAAAAACCTTTTTAAAAAGTAAGTAATTTCGTATTTATTATACATATATACATACATAACTTCACGCCAGTTCCCTTGCGGGGTAGGCACGAACAACAGAATGCCATTTAGGCTTTTTCTTACACACCTCACTTGCTTCTTTGACATTCATTACTCTCGTCATGCACGCTCGTTTATATATATATATATATATATATATAGCCATAATTTGCTAACCCTAATTAATATATTTGAGTATTTATTATTTATAATTAGCAGTATTATTATATTGTTACGTGCGAGCGGTGGTACGTACTTAGGATTGGAAGAAAACACCAGTTTTTTAACTAAATGCTTTTATTAACTTACACAGCCGTACGCAATTCCTCTCCGCAGGGTTGCCCCTACACGCACAACTAACGACGCACTGTCCCGACGATAAGATGTCTCACTCGCAATACTGTCGCTGATATTGCGTAGACCACCTCCTGCTACTGCACTGCTCACCTCCGAATTTACCGCGTGTAGCTCGCTTCCGGATCTTTTCTCGAACTACACTACACTCCTCCTTCACTCAACTGTCCACTAAACTTTTCACTAAATTTACCACTAAACTTGTCGCTGTCTTCTATTAAACTTCTTTTCCAACTCTTTCGTCTCGCACTTGTTGTTTCGCTGTCTTTAACTGAACTCAACTGCCCGGTAGGCACGCCTTACGCAGCTTATATACCCGGAAGAATCTTCTGGAACCCACAATTTCGATCTTCTTTTCGTTATTATTTTATTTACTATCTGTCCCTTTCTAAAAATCTATCTATCTCTGTCTTTTCCTTCCCGAAACTTCTATTCCAGAACTTTCGTTCGTCATCTATCCCTTTCTAACATTTATCTGTCTCTGTCTTTTCCTTCCCGAACTTTCTATTCTAGAACTTTCGTTTATCGTGTATCCTTTTCTAACAAGTATCTGTCTTTGTCTTTTCTTTTCAGAATCTTCTACCTTTTTTTTTTATTGCAGGAGATCAGCAGACAGGCAGACGGCCCACTTAATGGATAGCGGTTACCATCGCCTATGGACATTTGCAACACCAAAGTTGCTACAAATGCGCTGCTGCTCTCTTAAGGGAGACTGGAACCTGGTCACTAATGCCGGAACACAACTCAAAGTTGTTATGGCGACATACTTTAGACCAGGGGTCGTAGCCATCCAGTCGGGCAAATGCCCTACCACCTGGCTGTGGGTTGTTAAGTCGCCTCTTACGACAGGCCGCCCGGCCGCAGGAAATTGTATTCTTTCTCCGTTCCTGCACGGATACAAACCTTTTTCTATTCCTACATTTTTCTAAAAGTTCTTAAACCAACTAGTTTGTTTCACCATCACTCGCCGCACTGTTAATTTGATTTACTATATACATTATTCATTTACAGATAAAGTATTCGTTGGTGGGCGATTAAATCAAATATAAAATATGTACTCACGCAAAGGACATTTTTGTCATAAAAATTATGTTAAATGGTACAATCGTGACGCGCATAACTATATACTGAATAAACTATGTATATACTGACATAATTTTCGTGCACGCGAATTTCACATAATCGTATCTGTGTCCATGTCAGACGCTTTTCCAGCATTTAGCTATATGAAATATTTTTTTATTTATATTGCATAAGTTCAGCAGACAGGCCCAACCTTATGGAAAGCGGTTACCATCGCCTATAGATATTTGTAGCACCTTTGGTGTTGCAAATGTTCATAGGCGATGGTAACCGCTGCTGCTCTCTAAAGGTAGACTGGATTCTGGCCACTAATGCCAGATAACAGCTCAATGTTGTTATGGCGGCATACTTTAGACAGACTTTTACACATATAATATACCAATACGTAGAGGATAGGAGTAGTAGATATAATTACTTTGGGATGATGTTCTACCAAATCGAGATTGTATCAGGTTAAGTATACAGGATTTGGTTTGGATATAAAAAATATTAAAACCAAATGAAAACAAGCTCAAGAAAATAAGATCACGCCCTACAGATTGAAGTATCGATCTCAATTGCTACCATTTCGCAATATCTAGGCTACATTTATAGCTTTTTCTATTCACCAACGCGTGTCAAATAAAAAAGTAACTTGCCCTTGTACATTTTAAGAAGATTCTAGACTCATATGGCCATTTCGTTGCGTCGCATACATTTGTAGATAACGAAACGTATTGGAGATATTGATACGACCTGTTTGTTATTCCAAACGTAACGCAATTACGCGTTGTATGACAGAGGACTGCCTAACATAATTTATAATAACATACACTAATACCTTGTTTCAAAGTTTCATTATGCGGTGCTAACTTTTAATGGGATACTGTATCTGTAATTTGGTATTGTTTTTAGATTTTAAAAAAGGGAAAATAATAATAGATTTACATAAAAGTGAAAAGCATATCGTCTACTAAAAATTTTGAATGTATTATGTTGTATTTACAAGATATCTTTATGTCGATTTATGGTGGTTTATTATATAGCATACTCATTTATTCCAGAGTACACTCATTTATTGTATAGTATACTCATTTATTATACAGTATACTCATTTATTATAGAGTACACTCATTTATTATATAGTATACTCATTTGTTATATAGTACACTCATTTAGTATATAGTATACTCATTTATTATGTAGTACACTCATTTATTATATAGTATACTCATTTATTATGTAGTACACTCATTTATTATATAGTATACTAGTTTATTATACTATAGTATACTCATTTGTTATATAGTATACTCATTTGTTATATAGTACACTCATTTATTATGTAGTACACTCATTTATTATATAATGTACTCATTTATTATATAGTGTACTAATTTATTATATAGTATACTCATTTGTTATATAGTACACTCACTTATTATATAGTATACTCATTTATTATATAGTATACTCATTTAACCGACTTCAAAAAGGAGGAGGTTATTAATTCCTCTGTATGTTCGTTACTGGATTTCTCCTGCAATTGTGGGCCGTTTATCAAAATTTTTCTTTTAATCGAAAAGGTATACTCTCCAATTGGTTCCATTGTCACCGTGTCAAGGTCTAATGAGTAAATTCCACGGAAATCGAAGGGCACCCAGGAAAGTTGTTAACTGACTTCTTTTTTACACGATATCTTCGCCAATTGTGGAGCGATTTTCAATTTTTTTTTCTTTATTCGTAAGCTCCTGAGGTGACTCCATGGTCATCAAGTTAGGGTCTGTTGAGTGGATTCCAAGGAAATGGAGAGTAAACCTTAATAAAGAAGGCCGAGCACTTACATTCTTCGAACAAAAAGTTTGTATACGCGTGCCAGTATTACATTTCCTACATGCACATAATTTTCTTTTGTTTGCTACACGATTTTTCCGTCGTGTGCGCCGATTTCCGAATTGTTTTTTTTTATCGAAAAAGTAAATTTCCAAGATTGCGCCGAGCTAAAAAGTATTTTTTTTTAACAAAAATAAAACCGACTTCAAATTAAAAAGTAAAAACTAATATTTAACTAACTTCTTTCTACAACATCTTGAAGTCGATGCGAAATAAAACATAAAAATTACTATATTTTGCAAATTTTGTTGTCGTTTTTTTGTGTTTTACTTGGCACCAACTTCAACATGTAGAAAGAAATTGTTATTTTAGACCAAAACCAAAAGTGACCAAAAGTGCAGTTTTGTTGCAATTTTTGTCTAATATTAAATTAAATAAATTATATTTAAGTGTGCTTGGAAAAATACACCTGATTTGAAAATAAAATCTAGACGTACTTACTAGTCAAACGAAATTATTAACTTAATGACAGATAATATTTTATTTATATTCTTAGGTTTTTCAACCATACATGACTATTTAAAAGAAAAGTCTATACAAATCAAATTAACCTATTTTTGCACTGTATACTACTATTATAATAAAAACTAAAATATCCTATAAATAAAACTAACTTAAAAATATATATGCAATAGTAAAAAACTAAAATTAAAATAAAAACCTATAATAAAACCCGTACAGCCCCACCAGACCACTGTCGCTGGGCATGGTACCTAGAAGGCTGGCAGCATTATCTCACTGGATACAGAGGCTAATCCTTTGATCGAGGTAAGCTACAGCTTTCCGGTCTCCTGTTGTATCGATCAAGCGTTTTTTAATATTTTGAAATAATTTGTGGGGACTTGGCCCCCATGGGCCCACCCCAAACGGCTCAAATATGTAACCTGTTCCAAGGGTTGCATATTTGAGCCGTTTGAGGTTTTCAGCAGAAGTGGCAGTGCGACCGGCCCCAACTTTGGACTCCTGGAAATGAGAAGGCGCCAGTGTGTCGACACAGGTAACGTCCCACACAAGTGGCCTTCCCAAGTTCCAGGGAATCAAAGTCATACCGTCGGGCCTCTTGCCATCGTCGCGGACCAGGCCGTTCGGTTCAAGAACGGCTGGTACACTGGCGCTGACAAAAGCCCAACGTAATATATCGTTGAGGCCGGCATGACGCGGAATTCTGCTTGCGCATCTGTCACACGATAGGCTATGGTGGCCAAGCCAGTTGACGGCCCGGCCGCAGCGACAGTTGTGTGGTGCGTTCCTATAGAAGGTGACGGTAGGGCCTGCAACCAAAGACCTGATACCCATACAGAGGAATCTAAAAGACGGGCGCGATCTGCAGAACTAATCGACGTTTCCAATAGTTTTTTACGTGACATTTACATTTAACGTATATATTTTAAATAATAAAACGTCAAGAACGAGGAAAAAATTGCCCGTAGCACCATGCAGTTCATTTAGATAAGAATATTTTCAGTCTTATATTTTTCTGTGTGATTATCATTCATTATACTATCTATTTTGTTCCATATTAAAGTCGTTACTATTGTAATAGGTAATCTATTTGTATTATGTATTTTATAAAGCTAAGATTCTGTTTTTACAAGTTAACATAATAATTATGTTATACCAGAAATCACTACAATGTTCTTTGAATTCATAAAACTTTCATCTATTCAATCATTATTTCAGAGTTGTAGCAATTATTATTTGTAGAAAGGATGTAAAAGTATATTTTTGAAGAATAAGTATTTATAAGACTCCACACGGTTTTTCTATCATCCATGATTCTGGTTAAATATGTAATTTTTGTTTATTATAAATTAAAATGTAAATGAATAAATTGTTCATTGTGCGTAGTTAAACGTGTCATATTAATTATAAAACTTTATTATGCTCCCCTTATTTTGTTTCAAACTTTTGACGTAGACCATCACAAAATGTACTAGAAACATCATATCATAAAGTGTAACAGGTAAATTGAGTTTGTGTATAAAATTTTGAGGGAAGAGCGTTAATTAACAAGTTCGTAACTTTAGAATGAGCGGTAAAATTGTACTGTACTGTGGTTTACAGAAACAATTGTCCTGAAAATAACGAGTTAACTTCGAGTAAGTTGCTAAGTTGATATATGATTTTTTTTTTTACCGACATCCAAAAGTAGGTGGTTCTGAATTTAGTTGTACTATGTTTTGGCAGGTGGTAGGGTATTTGCTCGACTGGATGGCGATCACCCCTCGTCTAGAGTATGCCGTCATAACAATCTTGTGTTGTGTTCCGCTATTAGTGACCAGGTTCCAGTCTCCCTTAAGAGAGCAGCAGCGCATTTGTAGCACCTTTGGTGTTGCAAATATCCTTAGGCTTTCAAATTGGACAAGTACATTAACAATCTGCACGTAAAACCTCAATTTAAAATTTTGTTGCGAATCATTTTGTCACTTGGCAGTTGTCATTTTTCCACTTATCCGTTGACATTCGTTTTTCACATGTCCGTTGCCATTAGTTTTTCAACTGCCCGTTGCGATTCGTTTTTCCACTTGTCCGTTGAAGTTTTTTGTTATTTTGATATTTTTTATAATTATTATTGTAGTGGGTATAGTTATTTTGAATGACTTAATCGTTCAGTGTAAGTGTTTTCATATTATTAATGTTTGAAATTCATTTACTTAAATCTATTACGGTAATGGATAACTGATTTTATTTGTGACCTTATTTTTAAGATTTCTCGTCTTTCAGATAGAGTTTCGAGCTGATGTTTCCATTTTGTAATAAAAAAAATTTAGCGCTTTTTTAAGCCATATCTTAACTTATAAGATTATCCCTATTAATATTATAATGCAAAAGTAACTCTGTCTGTCTGTCTGTCTGTCTATTCCGTTTTCACGTAAAAACTACTGGACCAATTTAGCTGAAACTCGGTATATCTATATTTTCGATGCCGAAAATGAACATAGGATACTTTTTATCTCAAAAAATGGGATAGTTTCCGGGATATAAATATATTTGTCTTTCTGTTTGTTATGCTTTTACAGATAAACTATTGGACCGATTTCGTTGAAATTCGGTATACATGTAAATTTAATACCGAGGGTGGACAAGGGTTACCTTTTATCCCGCATAATGGGATAGATTTTGGGATAGAGTTATGTAAAGGTTATCTCAAAAAGTGGGATAGGTTTTTGATTTTCCTTTTTATTAATTTTGTTCATCTTTGTCAAATTTGTCCTTTTTGTCCGATTTGTTCTTTTTGTCCGAATTATCCGATTTGTCCAATTCGTCTTTTTTGACCGATTTGTCTGAGTTATCCGATTTGTTCAATTCGTCTTTTTTGACCGATTTGTCTGAGTTATCCGATTTGTTCAATTCGTCTTTTTGCCCGAGTTTTTTTTTATTGCAGGAGATCAGCAGATAGGCAGTCGGCCCACTTGATGGAAAGCAGTTACCATCGCCTATGGACATTTGCAACAACAAAGTTGCTACAAATGCGTTGCTGCTCTCTTAAGGGAAACTGGAACCTGGTCACTAATGCCGGAAAACAACTCAAAGCTGTTACGGCGAAATACTCTAGACCATGGGTGGTAGCCATCCAGTCGGGCAAATACCCTACCACCTGGCTGTGGGTTGTTTTGTCGCCTCTTACGACAGGCCGCCTGGCCGCAGGAAATTGTATTCTTTCTCCGTTCCTGCACGGATGAAAGGACGGAAGTTATCCAATTTGTCTTTTTTGTCCGATTTGTTCGTTTTATACGATTTGTCCGAGTTGTCCGATTAGTCCGAGTTGTACAATTTGTCTGAGTTGTCCGATTTGTCCAAGTTGTCCAATTTGTGTGAGCTGTGTGATTTGTCCGAGTAATACGTATTTGTCCGAGTTGTTCGATTTGTTCGATTTGTCCGATTTGTCCGAGTTGTCCGATGTGTCCGAGTTGTCCGATTTGTTCGAGTTGTCCGATTTATTCGAGTTGTCCGATTTGTCCGAATTGTCCAATATTCCCGTTTTGTCCGAGTTTTCCAAGTTGTCCTATTTGTCCGTTTTGTCCGATTTGTTCTTTTTGTCCTTTTTGTCATTGATGTAGTTGTCATAAACGGGGGATATGGCTAGGACGGTTTGAAATAAAGGTTGAAAGTTTGCATAAGACCAATTATTTCTCAAGTTTGTAGATATAAAGATTCATCATCTATTAAAAATGTGATAGCAACTCAACACGTCTTTCCGGTAAGTTGACCCGCGGCGTGTCCGCGGGGTAAACTCTAGTAATATATAAAATTATTAGAGCTAGGCATGTTTGCTGAAGTTTCTTGCGCCGCTTCTTCTCTTCAAGCCATTACATGTTGCGAAGCGGTGGTAAATTAGATTAGGCTCCTATAGAGTAAATAATAAGCATGAACAACATTAGAACTAAATAATTAATATGAACAAGTTGTCGGTAGGCTAAATAAAAACTTTAACAATACAAACGTTGACACTTGACATCTTTGTCTTCCGTGATCACGGCTACTGAAAAGTGGCCGAAACGTCGGAATAACAAAAATCAAATAAATTACAGCGGTTAAAACCGTTAAAACTTAGTTTAATTATACAAGTCGCAAAACTTAAGAAAATATTATTACATTAACTTGGCCAAAAAAGGCCCCGTCTCCTTTCTATGGCAGTGAAGTTTATGCCGGCTGTAAAAAGTGCCGCGGTTCACGTTTTGTTGTTAGTTTCAAATTTTATCGGAATCTTAACGATAAAATATTATAAAACATACAACAATCAACCGATCAGATTCTGCAGTGTAATAAAATAATCACGATAAAATAAGAATAAGAAAAAGAGAATAAGGAGAATCGTTCGTAAATCTGTGTAGTGCCACTTTGTCACCAAGAGCAGCGCTAGGATCCTTCAACTTACTTTTTGAACGACCCTAGTAAAAAGTAATATATCAAGGTATTTTAACGACAACTCTTTGACATGAAAATTGTTTTAGAATTTATGGTTTTAAACATCTGTCGTCGGCGTCAATGCAGGACTTTGTAACTACATTCTTTTAGAAATTGCTACATTTATATATATATATATATATATATATATATATATATATATATATATATATATATATAACAATTTTGACAATAAAAATATATTGCAACTAAAAATGTTACAAAGTCCTGTACTGACGTCGACGATATACGAGTATACAAATTATTTTGTTTTAAAATTTATGTAGTTGAATACTAATTAAAATCTTAAGTTTTAGGAAATTGCTATGAAGGCACTTTAAAAATCGGAGATATGTCACTTTTACTGAAAAATGCGAGAATTGTCTGCCTATGATTCAAGGAAACGAAGTTAAGCCTAAATTGGTAATTTCTCAACCCTTAAATCGAAGAAGTATAAATAAATAATGATTAAGTTAAAAAGTAATACACTAAAAATATTCTGTATTTTATTAATATAATTAAGCAGTTTCCGACATTCCGACATTTGTTACGAATTCCAAACTTCTTGCTAATTAGAAAGGTAGGAGGAATTTGGAATTTATGTTTGAAACTCTACTTTTGTACATTGTAATATGAATTGTAAATCGAAAGATACGCTCACAAAGGTGAATATCAAATGTTTTGCACTTTGCATTATACACTAAAATAATGTTAACTATATACCACCATTATTTCCCATAAGGAAAAAAAATGTATTAGTGTCATGCTCAATAATAAAAATTAATTAAAAAAAAATGAAACACGTTTTCAAAAAACTCCAACTAAAAAATACGAAAAAATCAAGTATGAAGAGTTAGTTTACATAAATATTTTTTATTAAGAAACGCGTGGGATGCTTGACATGAATGAAAATAATTATATAATAAAACTTTAATAAAAACACATCAATACGTAGCATGTTGCAAATGTCCATAGGAAATGGTAACAACTTTCCATCAGGTGGGCCGTCTGCTTGTCTGCTAAACGTATGCTATAGAAAAGTTTAGGTGCGGCTGTAGTTAGCCGAAGCTCTAGGATCACCCTTTGTTGGGGGACGAGATCAAGCACCGCCTCTGATAATTAGCCTACAGGAAGATGACACAGATGGGGAAGATACCGATGAAGATTTTTGAAGAACTAAGAAATATCCCTAGAAAAGATAAAAACGGCCCTTTTCAGGGCCACATTACGATCTATAGTCTCTTTCGAGTTTCTCTATGATTACGCCGAACAACAACAAACAATTTATCTTACAAATTAAAAACTTATTTTCGCGAAAAATTATTCCTATTAATACTTAACATAATTTAGCATATCGATCGTACCTATCCCGTTATCGATATGCACGTCTACAATTCTTACGCACACCACTACACCTCTCCATAAAACCTGTAAGTGCGAGCGAGAAAGATAGATAAATATGATTTATGACCCGAAGCCTCAGTTCATAATGCGTCGACTATAGTTTATATATGCGCCATGCGAAAAAAAACTTTAATAATATATATTTAAAGTAATGAAATATTATAATTTATTTCAAAATTATAAATTAAACTAAATACTTAAAAATTAACTAAATTATAAATAAATTAATATAAAGTATGTAACAAATCGCTGCCAGAGGGAAGCGTGCCCAGAAGGCTGGCTGCATTGCCACGCTGTATGGCAATGATGATTCGTGGCGCGAAATACGAACCAGCCTTCTGATCACGGGTATCAAAGAGTTTCTTACAAATTTCTTTGAAGAAACCCTTTGCCGATGGACCACACGGACCTAAAGTTTCAACTTCAAACGGCACAAATACTTAACCTTTAATCGAATATAACATTAAAGAGTTAACTGAACTTTTGTATGTACTTATATTTTAAAATAATTTACGCTTTAACATTGAGGACTGAGAGTTTTCCTCCGTAAGTTGAATATTCTAATGTTATATTTTTAAAATTTAGTATAATGAACAAAGACAACTGTAATGATGTGTGCATCAATTTTGTATAAATAACAATTGTAATTTTCTAAATTCACTATCTGATTTAAATAAAGGGAATTTAATTTCGTACTCTTTCTCGGAATTTTTGTATGACATTGAATCTAAATTGTAAAAGACTAACAAGTAATTAAATATTTGTTACTCCCAAAACCCCGGTCATTGACCGTCACACCTTTGATCCACCCAGTTGACATTCCACGTGTTAGTTATTTCAAAATACACGATTTGTAAAATAAAAATGCTACTCTACTATAATTTTGCATGCACGTGACACTTAAAACAAAATATTTACAATCCAACCGAAATTAACATCAATTTTAAAGTAATTCAATGAAGAATATTTAAATAATGTATGAGTTAACACACTATTATTTCAGTAAATTGTATTCTATCAACGATCTATGTATGTTACCTTAGCCATAGAAGATAGTGAGTTAGGCTTAATATTTTACACATGACCTTATATTATATATAATCTATACATACATTATTTAGCAAAGGTTAAATATAGCAACAGCTTTTATCCGTGCAGGAACGGAGAAATAATACAATTTCCTGCTGCCTGGAGGCCTGTTGTAAAAGGCAATAAAACAAGCCACAGTCAGTGGTAGGGTCTTGGTCTTTCTGGATATCTAGCATACCTGGTCTAAAGTATGCCGCTATAACAACCTTGAGTTCGGTTCCGGCATTAGTGGCCAGATTTCATTCTCCCTTTAGAGAGCGGCAGCATATGATGTTACAAATGTCCATAAGCGATGATAACCGTTTTTCTTCAGATGGGCCGTGTGCCTGTCTGCTGAACTCATGTAATAAAAAAACAGCTGTTTCTAGACGAAATAATTGTTTAAATAAATCTGACAATTCTAGATTGAAAGACTGCTACTTACAAAGAATGGTTCCGTAGAGATGACTAGCGTCCACTGCTTTCGATATTTGGTTACGGAACCACGCAAAAGGTATTTTGTCAAAAATACTCTGTGTCTTAAAAACTAAACGAACTTTCATCAAACAAAAAAAATAAATTAAGATGTAATTGATTGAATTTTTAACCTTTCTCACAGTGTATTTTTCTTCTAAAAATGTGAAAAGGCTAAATGCTTTTAAATTTTACACAGGTTAAAGCGCAGCTTTACGTTTTTACATTAACCGACAAATACCTGCACTAAGTTATAGTAGATGCAAATTTGTTTCACATACAACGTTCCTTCGTAATGCGAAAGATGTGTTACTGGAATATTATTATGCAAGGCAATATCCCGTCAGGAATTTCCTCTTTACCGACGTTATTATGGGATGAAACTATTGACAATTTCTTGGTATGTAACATACAAATAACGAAAATCCAAAAGTATAGAACATTGCCTTTGAAGTTTCTTCTAATACTGCTTTCATATAGAGTTACAACAAACTACTTACTGCAAACATATCTTAAGGGAGTGTATAGCAACTTGGTCTCCCAATCATACGTCTCTCACTTCGCCACATCATGCTCTAAATTCCATCTAAAGTCTGGGCGTATTCGTACACTACATATATACACAGCTTGTTTAGGTCGGTATAGAATGTCATTTTTCACTTTTTTAACTATTTATTATATACAAGTTATTTTAGATAACGAACGTTAATTATTGTATTTCGGAAAGTTCCATACGGGGGTAGCAATTGTGGAATCGAAGATTACAGAAACACATAAAGGTAAACTGTTTTATAATAAAATACAAATATTATTAAAATTACACGCCAGTGTATTTTGCCTTCAATGTGTTATAAATCTATAATATTATAAAATTCTAAACATACCGTGTCATGTACATTAAAGCTATTATTTAAAAAAAACAACTGGAATAGACTATATAAACGACGGAGAACACGATGCATTTTTCTATTTCTTGTCTAATTGTCTGTTTGTTCAGTTCAGTTGATTCACGTAAAAGCTACTGGGTTGATTTTGGTACAGTTTCCGCTGATCGATACTTAATTCTTAGATTTAAACTCTACGCTACTTTTTATCATGGGAATCCCGCGAGAATTTTTCTGGCAATGATTTCAAATGGCCAGATTAAAAAAATCGAGTTTCAATGAGATTTTTTTACTAATCGATAGTAAATTTATTGCAATAAAATGTGTAATATTTCTTTATCCCGGGAATCTCGCGGGAATTTTCCCAGACGCGGTAAGAAGTTTTTCGGATACATAAAAATTAGCTTGTTCCGATACAGTTTCCACTAAAACGATAGCTTACATTATTTTTTAAATGCTTTGTGTCCCGGGAATCCCGCGGTAATTTCAAGTCAAGCGTGAACGAAGTCGCGGGCATGGCCTAGTTTCCCATAAAAAAATATATGTGAAAGTTCACTCCAAATATACTACAATAGTGCAAATCATCGACATAACTCACTTTCATCTAAAAAAGAACTTGTATTTTAACAAAGTACCTTATAGCAACTTAAAACTCATAGTGAAGTATTATGTGAAATTAGATAGAAATGTCAGAACATTACGAAGGAGATGTGAAAAGAGAAAGATAACAAAGAAAAATGTTGTATCATTTTTACAAATTTGCCGGTTAACGACGTGAAAATGTGAAAATAGAAAAAAGACGCTTACATTTTTTTACGCGATGAACACGTGAAGGAACTTTTATTAGGCAGTCTACGTTTGGTCTCTGTCATGATTTGAATTGTGTATGAATCCTGTTCACAGATATGTTTCTAGATATTTATCACTATACATCGTCATTTATTCTCTTACGTACCAGTATCTATTCTGTGTTTTTTTCTGAACACATATCGACGTTTGCCGGATGTGTAATCGTGAAAAATCAAATATATATAATAATATAATTAATTAGAGAGTAGAGAGTCACTGTCTCTCCATTTTACCCATGTTCCCCGAACATTGCGACGGGCAGACGCCATAGTCCCCATAGCCTACATCCGTAGTACCACTAGCATCACCTATAGCCTTTTGTTCTCTTTTGTCCTACATTACAATGACCACTGCCGAGAGTTGGGTTGCAGATTCACCGAAGCTACTTGCGATGTTACGCCATTTATCACTTCCACCCCTGGAGCTTGAGTCTTAGCTCTAGCGATCTACACTCCGTGCCGGCTGGCTAAGGCCGGCGCGGAAGCGGAGGCCTTGTCTTGCGGGACCCCCGGAGTCGGGTACAAGGTGTTGCTATTCAGCTAAGGCTTCGCCACAAAGCCCCCCCACCCCTGCAGGTTTATTATTATTGTTGTTATTGGCTATCTTTGTCAAATTATCTGTTGATGTGTTAGATGAATGGACATATTCCTAAATATAAATTATGTTATAATACTTGTATACATTTAAATTTTTCGTAAACTGTGTGTGTCTGTGTGAAGAGAGAGAGACCAAATTTTTATGATCTTAGAAAGCTAATGTTACCCCACCTATTCACTTAAATAAAAAGTGATTAAATCATTATGATTCTTTGAGATGTAACTGACTTTACCCCACACGATAATGTAACTGGTATTGTTATTTTCTCGGCGTTCAGTTAGGTTCGTCTATGGCAGTCATTTTGCAAATTTTAATATGCTATTATACAGGGCCATGTAGACTACACTTTTCCGTCTTTGTTTTATGTAGACAAAAGAGTTTACGAGAAAAAATACAATCTACAAAGCTAGACGGACAGGACTCCTGGAGGAGGAGGAGGAAAAGTCTCCTGTATTTACCAAAACAGCTACGAGACCCTAAAACGGTTACATACATATGTAGTACTTGAAAGAAAAAAGTTATTTTTTATAATTAGAAGAGTACATTATAATTTACAACAGAACAGTTTTGGTCTCAAAAGAATTGCGATATAAATTTGACTTAGTAAAACTTCACATTATCAAAATACTTTAGGTTAAAGAGAATGTTTAATTAAAACAACACCGTAACAGGTTGCCTTTACGAGAAATTTGTTGTAAAAGTTATTTTAGGTTACGAAAGTAAACATATGAAAGGTAGCAGCTAATGCTGGGTTGTAGAAATTTTCAACACAACCCTCGAGGTCAGTCTTTAAATTCATGAAAATAACGAGTATATCTATGTACAATTCAGAGATCAAATAATCACACTACCTGCATGAAATGTATTACGTAATAATTTGTATTATGAATACAATGATTATTGAATTATGTTTTCTTTATACATTTTTGAAGATATGTATTTGTATGTTATGTACCTATATTAAGTATATATCTACTTAATATGTAAAACGTCTGTATATACTGCATTTATATATTTATTACTAGAATGTAAGAAATAGTACTACGTAATATCACCATCGTCATTATAATCTCAATTCATTCCTGGGTTTGTCTGGAAGAGATCTTTTTTTAGCGATAAGACCGCACTTTATGCATAATGAGACATAGTTTTAGGCTGTAAGTTCTTTTTTTGTATTGGTATACAATAAAGAGTTATTGATTGATTGATTAGATTAATTATAAAATAGTGAAAAGCTCTTTTGTCCCCCGCACTGGACTTTCGTTAGCTTACACGTCTATAACGTGGTGATTAAATTTTGTGACATTAAAAATAAGTTTGTCAAAGAGGCTAGAAAGTTGATTCTGGCATGGCTAAATAGCCTAAATTATGACGATGCTAAAAGTGTACTAAAATTACTCTCTAAATAGGTAGTGTGATACACACACACATAAACACCATGCGCGTGCGCGCGCTGTTCCGTAAGTTGAAAAGAGGCATGTTATGATTTATATAATTACTTATTAATAGTGGCTATAAACATAACATTGGTTCGAAAAATACAGGCTTTACCTAGTTTGGGACTAGTAGGTAATATAAATAATGTACTTTAGACTTTTTGACAATAAAGATTATTCTTAGGTTTGTGTAATGTCATAGGTAATTTTATATTCATAGAAACAATCATAAATACAATAATTTCGCGGATATAGATTGTATCTTGGGGGAGGGCATAAGCTAACAGTTGTTTCGAATAACAATTTAACCCCTTTGGTGAAAATTTCTATGGATAACCCCGTACTTCCTCAAATTAGAAATATAAAAATTAATATTTCGATTTTTGGTAGTAAATAAAGTAAAACATATTTCAATTCCTTAAAATCATCACTGAAAGGGATAAAGCAGGGAATAAAGTTATGTCGTGTATTATAGATACTTTATTGTTCAACAAAATAACAGACGCAATACATTAATTACAGTATTTTGAGGCAGAATAATAGGCGACCTTATCCCTTAGAGCGATCTCTTCCGAGCAACCTAAGTTATAGGATATTCTATACTAATCTAACGATGTAGGTGGTACATGAATTCAGATGGTTATAGATTTACTTATGTGTTATAATGTTTAAATGTTATAGTATAAAAAATAAACTCGGACGTAGTCGATAAAAGGTAATCTTAACTAATTATAAATACGTATGTGAGTTTGTTTGTTTGCTTGTTTTAGCATTTCTACGACCTTAACTACGCAACAGATGTTTACGAAATTTTGAATACACGTTGCCAAGGGTATAGAAAAGAACATACCAAATCTTTAATCCGAAAAAACAGTATTGTTCCAAAGGAATAGACGTAGGTATATAGCCGAAAAGATGGAGCTCATGTCAAATACTGCATCATGCTAACGACAGTGACAGCAACAACTGTAACGTATTGCTTTCATGGTTAGTTTCCACTTTAGCTAAACAGCGTTACAGGTATTCAACATTTCCAAAAATTATAATATACCCACTTCACGACATATCCTTTTTTTGACATGAGTGAAGCTGCTAACAAAAACTTGTATTATATATATATATTATTACGAGTTACGCGACTCGAATTAAAAAAATGCCGTTGTAATTACTATCGAATTTATTAGAACTATACAAACACGTATAACATATGTACAAATATAACCGGACGCAATAAGTCCAAATGTGATGTATAATTCCATAACACGCGCAAAGATCGCCACTAAATGTACACAGGTCTTGCCTCGCTTGTGTTATCGCTTTGACTGAAGTTCTCGCTAGACTGTCTCACCCCTCCGTTCGAGCATTGTTTTATAATAAACTATACAAATACAATATGTCTACCTGTCAAGCGTCGACGCAATTTCCCAGAAAACGTAATCCGCACAGCTGCTTAATTATTCCTGCTAACGGCCATAAACGAGTACAATACACAATAGGCTGTTTTTCTAAGCAAACAAAAGAAGTCCAAATGCGGGAAGGTAATAAACCGTGCTTTATGGCAGGCAGGTGAGCATTCACTTTTGTCGGCATGTAACAATATATATAATACTAGCATCCTCTCTTATTCCTTTCAAGGTTACCCTATTATTTCAACTATCCAGTGGTTATTTTGCTTCGATTTACTAACGTACACAAGCTCTGCCCTATAAAAAGGCAACCCAAATGTAAATCAGGCGATTGTTATCATTGTCCTCGCAAACAAAAAACTTTTGTCACAGCATTGTTGTGTCTCAAAGATATTACTTTTGTCGGAAATTTGTTTTTACTTTCCTATCGGGATGTTGTTTTTGGATATATTGTATTATGTAAAAGAGATAGACAAGTGCAAAGTAGGTCGCATAATAAAGTAGTTTATGTCGGAAAGTAAAAACTGCTGCAAATATCAAGTTAAAGAACTCATAAAAGCATTTTTACATTTCACTTAAACTATGAGAACATGTATAACTTATTGAAAATGAATTAATTGTAAATTATAACTAGATAGAAAGCACATATGCTAAAATTGCAGGTAGTTTTCATTTATTTTTTGTACATGCAAGGTACAAGTTCGTTCGAATCGAAAGAAATAAAAATCTAGAATTCGTGAGGTGTCACTGTGAAACTTGTTAGTTTTTATTTATTTATTTTATAATATGAGTAAAGTCTTATGTACCAATATAAATTTCGTAAGCTTTGAACGTTTATAGACCTAAAACACAAATTACACAATTTACGCTTATATTGTGAGCAATATACAACGGACAATTCTAATACCAAAACTAGACATATTGTAAACAACGGAAAGTTAGTCTAAGAAATTTACTCTGCCGGAAATGAAACTCGGGATTTATGTTTACTATTGAACTAGGCGAGCCAATGCCTACAACCATAATACAAATGAAAATAGCTCAGATTGGATATATAGTTGGCATGTTTATACATACATGCATATTATTACCCCTGTTTCCGATAAGGGCAGTCAGAGACGATAAATCTCAAATTGCTTAATATTTTGCTTTAGGCACTTTAATAAATCTCTTCGTACATATGTACACGTTTATCATTTGTGCTTTTTGCATAACCATTCTTCAAAAGATCTACGATTTGATTATGGTAAGTATGTAGTCGCAGGCACCAACGCATGTTTATATATTTATTACTAGGATATGTCCGCGACTTCGTCCAGGCTTGACTTGAAATTCCCGCGGGATTCCCGAGCTAAAAAATATCGCATATTTTATGAGATAAAATTTGTTATCGATCAGTGAAATCACATTGTGATCAGTGAATCATTTTTTTTTCAAACTGTTCATTTTGAATAATTCCCAGAAAAATTCCCGCTGGATTCCCAGAATAAGAAGTAGCGCTGATTCTAAGTCTAAGAATTTGCTGTCGATCAGCGAAAACCGATCGAAATCAGCCTAGTAGTTTTACGTGAAACCCGAACAAACAGACAAGAAATCTAAAAAAAATTTGCATCGGGTACTCCGTCGTTTATATAATTTATTCCAACTGTTTTTTAAATAGATTCAATGTACAGACTTTGTATGTTTAGAATTTTGTAATATTATAGATTATTTACGTAGAATTAATTATAATATGCCCACAATTGATACGGTGAATTTTGGTTTTTTATGTAGCGGCTGCCACCCGACCTTTAAAACCAGCATAGGAGAACCAGGAATAGAGAGGGAGAACGGAATATGAAAGGGAAAATTATGAATTATTACGTCTAAGTATATATTTTTAAATACGAAAAAACTACTATCAACCTTGACATTAAAACAATGTCAAATTGAACAAGGTTTTTCATTTAACATAAAAAATGTTTAGCCAAAATAGTCTAAGCCAAATGCTTAGTTTTCACATGAAACCTTTATGCAAATAATTCACTAGGGATCTGCGTTATTTCAGGTATGGTATTTTATTATACTATTCTACCCGCAAAAGTTTTTAAGTTTAAAACATTTTCTTTCACTGAGCAAGCGTATGTGTACACAATGAAGTGTAAACAGTTTTGTAAACGTTACATAGTTCTACATTTTTTTTAACTTAAAAAATATTTTAAAAAACTACCATATCTCAAGTACTACACACAATCAACCAATATCTGTGGAAAGCAGATTTTCGTCGTCAGCCAATCGCAGTCCACTCGACGTAGGCCTGCCCAAATCGGCGCCACTCATCCCGGTCCTCCGCCTTCGTCATCCAGCGTCGACCGGCAACCTTGCACATGTCGTCAATCCTGTAGATTTTAAAACTTAAAAACTCAGTTTTCTTTTTCGAATTTTCCACTTTGTTCAAATAGAGTGGACGGAAGTAAACTGTTATGAATTTGAAAATTAATAACTCCCTATTTATAATTATACAAAAAATAGTTAGGAGCACCATTATGATATTTCGAAATATGTCTGGTAATTCCTCCAGATAGATATTAATAGCCTATGAAAGTTTCACTGTTGGGCTTGGGGATACCCCTATAGGGTGACGGACAGCATATCCGCCACGCTTGTCCAAGGCGGTTTACACGTCGGTTATTTCGATGTGCAGGTTCCATCATGATGTTTTCCTTTACCGTTTTTAGTACGTGGTAATTGTAACAATATGCACATCAAGTCGGAAAACTGCCTAAGTAGTGCTTGTGAACCCGCGCCCTTTGAGTTTGGGATGTCTGCACTAGCCATTACGCTACCACGGCTTCACGAGATAGTCATGTATACCTAAAAAATAACCTCAGTAATGGGTTAATTTTTTTTTTTGCAATTACAGTACACCATTGTACATTGAACACTTAGAGTGAAGCCGGCTAAAGGAAGCCGATTTTAGAATAGGAAGTCGATCGCTCTGCAGTACGTCCGACATCTTAATTTAATATTAAAGAATCGAATTAAGTTTCCAGTGGATACATTACTGTTAACCACACACACGCGAACCACGTGTATACTACATACGCACACGCGTATTTTAAAAATGCTTCACTTCATTTGACGCTTTTATTCACATAGACTTCGTCTATACTTTTATTCGTTTGAGGCATCATGCTACATTTTAGAGAATTCTTATTCTTTTCACTGATTTTCTTTTTTCAGTTTGATGTTAGCTAGGTTGTAACCACAATTGAAAGGTAAAAACCCTTTTTTCTTAACTGTATATTTGCAAAGCGTCAACGATCCGTAACCTCGGCGATTCAATTTACTCAATCGAACACGTTGAACAAGAATTCGCGAATAATTTACTAAGATTCTGCTTAGGTTCACAATTTTAAATCAGATCAAATAACCAAAAATAAAATTATTTTAGTGTAAAAGAGAATAAAAATTCGTATTTTGTTTTTGTTCTAAAAGATCGACTTTTCTAATGAAAAGAAATATAATTTATATAGGAAATGCTAACGTTAATGTAATACTTGCAACAACTCAGAAGGGTTTATGGTACCTAATAAAAGAACAGCGACTGGTTACAATACTTATAATCAGAGAACCTTATGGCTTACATACATGTCATCCACTGACTCTTCGCACTCGACAAGCATTTTCAGAACACCTCGCCATCCCTCCAACAATTTTACAGTATAAGAAACTTAGCAAATTGGCACAACCGATTGCGGATTGAAGGATAAACTATTTTTCAACACACTTGCTCATAAAGTGGCTCTATGGTCACCGCAATTAGGCACAGAATGAAACCCATTATCAAACTGTGAGTAAAAAACATTATAACTCACTAGTGAGTTATAGATTTTTTTTTAATTTTATTGGTTGAGTAGCTTTGGGTATGGAAGAGTTTTTATTCATGAAAGTAGAGTAAACGCGGTCGAGATGCGAGCACTGCGCAAAATCTGCGGAGTGACGCTCGCGGACCGCATTCCTAATTCCGAAGTAAGAAAGATAATTTTAACTCGTTGGTCTGAAATAAATAAAACTGTCACTCATATATAACTTTTTTTTAAGGTAAATAAAATGAATTTTCCGGTGGTTCGGGCATGACAAGTGAATTGAAAAAACAGTCGTATACATACAAAAGTGGATTGATGCAGAACCGTGGAAGGCTCACTTAACACCTTCCATGATCAAATTGATCGTGTACTAGCAGAAGGTGATGTCAGGAGCCTTAATCAGACGATGTTGCATGACTAGTACCATAATGTACTATTAATTAACGGGTTATGAATGACAAGAATTTAATACATTATTGTTTGGAAATTTGAGATAATATTTTATATAAAATATTATATAAAATATTAAAAGATTAATAACTTAAAGATGTAATAAAATAAACCGAACACAGTATAAATCTATCGCGTCTGCCGACATGAAAATAAAATGTAGTGAATACCGTCTATATACAATTGAGAGATTTTCAATTATAATCTGTACACAATTACCACACATACATTATTACATAAAATTATGTTAAATTATAGAGAACTACTTATTCTATACAAAACGGGCGCTAATCACAGAATAAATAAAAATATAACATTATTATTCAATTAAGGAAATGGCCAATTGTGTCGTTTAGAAATAAGAGGGTACATAACAAAATTAATTATTAACTTTAAAAAGAAACATGACAAGAACTATGCTACTAAATAACTGTAACAATAATATTGTTCAAATTGTCAAAATATGTATTTAAAAAAATCTTAATATTTTTATTTTGCATCCGTAGAATATTGTTCCTTTTTTATAATAATAGTACATTGCATAAAAGGAGATAGTACTATTGCAGAATATTTAAATGACAAAGCTGCATTTACATAGCAGCTCGCTCCAACCTTGTAAACTATCTCGTGTGTAACGTTTTATTTTGCTAAACATGTAAAGAATTTATGGAGATATATTGCAGTATGTATTTTTTGAGGTATAGTTTCCCATTATTACGATGTTAATAATTTTGTGTCTTATTATGTTTATTCTTATTGAATGTGCACTGCTACAACTCCATTAATTTTTCATACATATTTCTGTATTAACTAAAAGAGCCCGAAATAAATAAATATATAAAAATAATTAGCTAGAGGTGTTGTTGGGAAGTTTCTTGTAGCTTCTTGTTCTTAAACAGCAATAACACGTCGTGGTGTACGTAGAATAGGAAGTAGATTTAAATTTTAACTTTGTGTATATGGCCTTTAAAAAGATACTGCTCTTTGGTGGAACTTATTTTAAATTTGAATATTTGTGCCAAGAATAGTAAAGTTTACCTTACTATCATAAAATGAGAACACAGTAAAAGAAATTGTTGTGATATTATACTTCGAACGGAAAGCATAACCGTGATCAAGGTCAGAGCTAAGCAATGACAACAGGGGGACTAAAGGCGGTCGCTTTCGCAGATTCGTATTACAAACATGACAATTATCAGATAAGAATAAAGTGGAGCTTTATGCTATTTTACACCTCCAGTATATCAGGACACGTGTGAATTTCTTAAATTGATTCTCCAAAAGCGACCGCTTTACGCCTTCAGTTATTTGTTCGTTGAAACATTTGATTCTCATACAATAATCATTTGCTTGGAAGTTCCCGTCGAGGCTTTCCCCCTGTGCTACTACATGGGCTTGTTTAAGATAAGCGTAATAAAATTCCTCAGGGAACCTTACGCTACGTATTACGCTTGAAGCTTTTAAGATATTTGGCGTAAGGGTAAGACGCAAAATGGTGAAGACAGTGAACTTTTACTATCGCCGCTATAGCACCACACCTTAGCAGAAAGTGGAAATGTAAGCAACTTGAAAAAAGCCCCTTCTATTATAGACAACTGGAAAATTGTTCATTCTGTAAAACTTTTGTGAAGTTTATAAAGAAGCAAATGATTATTTATAAAATTTGTGTTGTTTATTTGTTACAAAAACGCTTTTGATCTTAACTCAAGACAAGATAATAAAATGGAGTATATATAATGTTGGATTAATAGTTTTCTTATTTTAAGGGTGGACAGCCATTTTGGCATTTCTGCTTATCAGTTTTTGTATATACTAACTATATATAGTTGATAGTTAACATTGTAATATTAATGGGATGAGGCTTGACAGACATGCGTAAAATCTTGACAAAAATCTACAACCCTATTTGCAGCGCCACTTAATGGGTCCAATTGTGAATTTAAGCCATCCAATCAAACACACAAAAATATTCATTAAAACACTGGTGGAAACCGTTTTATTTATTGCATGCATTCAGCAAACAGGGAGACGGCTCACCTGATGGAAAGCGGTTACCATCGCCTGTGGACATTTGTAACACCAAAGGGGCTTGCTACCAATTTGATGTCGCTCTCTAAAGGGAGACTGGAACCTGGCCACTAACGCCGGAACACAACTTAAGGTTGTTATGGAGGCATACTCTAGCCATCCAGACGGGCAAATACTCTACTACCTGGCTGTAGGTTCTTTTGGAGCCTCTTACGGCAGGCCGCCCTGCTGCAGGGAATTGTATTGTTTCTCCAGTCCTGCAGGGATAAAGTTTTTATACATAACAAATAAATACATAATGTCTTTAAGCTTTTATTCTAATATCATAAAATACAAATAATTCCCTGAGAGAGACGAATCGAACCCAATGATAATTCTATACGTATAACGCTCAAGTAATTAAAATTCACCATGTTTGCTACCATATTTACATACAGTCCTTTAAGGTAAAATGTATCGTTGTTACAGCAAACACAGCGGACCTGGGAGTTTTGGACCCGGCACTTTACAAAACTGATTGTTTAGACGAAGATTTCATGTGGCCTGAGGGACATGTGGTAAGTTGCCTAGTTTCATTTAATATTTAAGTACCTTTAAGGTAAAACCTGGAAGGTGAGAATCTCATATAAGGCGATTCCTACATATCTACTCCCATTTTAAACTATAGTAGGTAATTTATTATTCTTTCGGCGACCTCTGTGATGAAATGATTTGAATATAGTTCGTTTTCCGTTTTTAACTTTGTTCTGGATTTTATTGGATATGGTCTATGAATTTTCCATCGTGTCGTCTATTACGTAACTGTAGTTTAGTAATATGAAATATATTTGTCGAATTTTATAATACACTCTGAACAATTATTACACAAAATGTATTAAAAAAATACATAATTACTAAACAGCAAGATAAATGCTTATACGTATGTAAAAGTTTTTGCGTTTCATAGTCTATACTAATATTATAAAGTGGTAAAGTTTCTGAGTTTGTGACGTTGTAGGGGGTAATCTCTAGATCTACTAAACCGATTTTAAAAATTATTTTACTGTTCGATAGCTACGTTAACAGAGAGTGTTATAGGCTATATAACATGACCCTATATACCATGGGAGCGGGACAGAGCGCGGGTGAAAACGCGCCGGGCCGCTAGATTTTTTATAATTTGATTATAATTAAATTATTAACAAAATAGTAACGGTCCAATTCAATTTACCGGTTCAGTTTAATTATGATTAAACTTATAATTTAATTATAAATATATTATTAAACAACTTGCACTGGTCCAATTTAGATGAATTTTTGACTAGTATGAAATGCAGAGCTAAAATCAAGACCTTTATCGAAGGTAAGCATTTATCTTGCGGCTGCTATTTTTAAAACATTCACCCACTGAAATTATCACTTTAAATCATAAGGACCCTTTTCAATATTGAGTTTATAAATATTAGATGAAAGAAGTCTAAGAAAATTTATCTAGTCAATATCAATTAGTACTTAGTACACACGAATGTGTTATATACCTATATTTACGGCACAAATTAAATTGAAAAGTACTTACGTCAAATCACCAAATATCAGACATTTTTCTTTATTATTTTATGTTGAAGTAGGTACATAAGTCTATTTTGAATATTTTAATTTCAATCACTCATTCATAATATATAACTGACGCGTAGAGCTATGCTGGAATCATTACCTCGATTACAGCTCTTAGGGCCGTTTCGATCGGTGTGATGCTACGCTCTTACAGAATATCGGCGTAAAACGGTTAGTTTTGAGCCAATCGTGATTCATGCGATGGGTGGGAGTTCCGCTGGCCCACTTCCCTCTTCGCTTATCCCATGTTCTTAATCCATTACCCTATTCCATCCCCTTTATTCTTCCTATTCCTCCGGTCTGATCTCTTCTACCCCTTCCTAAAATTTGGCAACGCGTTGGCTACACCCCTGGTGTTGCAATCGTTTATAGGCCGGTTGCCTGTTTGCCAAATTCGCTATAAAAAAAATTAAAAGTAAATTATAAACCAAAACACCTTGAAAATTAAACTACACTATTAAAAAAAATAAAAATTATAAACTACTATTAACATGCACTACGTAAATATATAATATGTATTGCCAGGTGGTAGGATATTTGGCTGTCTGGATGGCTGCCACCCCTGGTCAATAGTATGCCGCCATAAGAACCTTGAGTTGTGTTCCGGCATTAGTGGCCAGCTTCCAGTCTCTCTTTAGAATTTTATTGCAGGAGTTCAGCAGACAGGCAGACGGCCCACTTAATGGAAAGCGGTTACCATCACCTATGGATATTTGCAACAACAAAGGTGCTACAAATGCGCTGCTGCTCTCTTAAGGGAGACTGGAACCTGGTCACTAATGTCGGAACACAACTCAAGGTTGTTATGGCGACATACTTTAGACCAGGGGTGGTAGCCACCCAGTCGGGCAAATGCCCTACCACCTGGCTGTGGGTTGTTTGGTCGCCCCTTACGACAGGCCGCCCGGCCGCAGGAAATTGTATTCTTTCTCCGTTCCTGCACGGATAAAAGAAAGCAGCACCAGATGGGCAGCGCCTTCGGTGTTACAAATGTCCATAGGCGTTGGTAACCGCCTTCCATCAGGTGGGCCATCTGCCTATCTGTTGACCTAATGCAATAAAAAAATATATAGTTTTTAGTGTTTCCTAGCCATTTTGGCAACAATGAGATCGGCATGTCCAATGTCCATCCAACCGTTCGTCCGTTCTAGCAATAAATAAAAGTGAACTGTTTGTGCCGTAACAAAATCTTATTCAAAGGTAGGGGTAAGTTATGTGACCGATTTCATACAAGAGCGCACGAACCCGTTGACTTTAAGGACAAATTACTTTATAAAATATTCATGCGTCAGCGGAAAATGGGTTTTCGTTATACCTCAAGAGTCAGCTCGTTTATCATTTATATAGCACGAAACTAAAAGGAATTTCTTCTATATTTAGATTGTGTTTTAGAGATTCTAAGTTCCAAACAGATAAAATAGAATAGGATATACTTTATTGCTTAACATTAAAATACAGTTCAAGAAATATAAGTATAGAAAATGATAGACAGGCTTATCACTAAAAGCAATTTCTTCCACACAATCTTAAGATGGATTAGGAAAGTTTGTGAAACATATGGGTTTTGCAGTATAACTAAGATAAGTAAGACATAATATATATTTATAAATGGGAAGTAAAATAAACATAAAAATAGACAATAATATACATATGTAGATATATAGATTAAGGTACATCTTAAATTAAATTTATAAATAATTGATTATAAACTATGTGACAAATCGATGCCAGTAGGAAGCGTGCCTAGAAGGCTAGTTGTATTGCCCTGCTGTATATCAATGCTGAATTGTAGGGCAATATATGAGCCAGACTTCTGATCACGAGTGCTATCGAATAGTTTCTAGTTTTAAAGAAGCCCTTTGCCCGTGGACCCCGCGAATCTAAAGTTGTAACTCTAAACGGCACAAACAACTCCTTCTTAAGGTCCCATATTTACGCCGTTTGGGAGCTTTAGACGTTGATGCAGTACTGTCAGCCACTGACTCAGTCATTGGAAGATGTAGACGGTGCCAGAATGTCGACGCACGTATTTTGAATATACATTTTGATTTGATTGCAGATGACGTTTTTTTAGAAGAAGTATAACGTCATGCGGTATAAAATGAAGTTTACAGACACGTAAACTTCATTTTACACAGCCCTACTTCTGACACGTGTTTTGCAAACGACGAAAATTGCACGCATACAACATAAATATTCATTAGGAATAAAGTTTGGGTCAAACCTCGCAAGCCAGCGAGGCTATTTACACAATACTTGTTTATATCCTTACTAGCTACATATTCCAGCGCCTCCATTTATGCTAGACTTGAACAAATAACACTTTTTTCATTAAGCTCTTAGGTTACACGACATTGGCAAAATCAATGCATAAATGGCATTGCAGCCATCATTAAAAAAAATCTCTTAGGTTCTGAGAAATCATTAGTACAAAAGATTTTCACTGAAATCCCTTGTGTCGTTACGGAACTTATTGGAGACAAACTTACATACAGACAAACCGAGAAAACTAAAAATAGTAATATGTGATTAGCATTTATGACACAAATAGCAGTTTTTCAAATATAATAGTCATATGTTGTCAATGTCATTAGTGCAACATAATGTCTATAATAGTGAGGCGGCCATCTTGAAAGAGTGGTTGCCAGGGTAGCATCATAGATAAAATTATGGTAGCGTATGGTAGTATGCTAGCAAGTTTTCAACGATTCGTTCTTCATCGTCTTAATCAAAATTAATTATAACGTAATTAATGTTGATTTTAAAAGACATAATTGTTATTTACACAATAGAAACATTATTTTGTTGGACTAGAAGAATAAATATATTTCAGTTAAGAAAAAAGACATTTATTTAATTTCAGCAATTTACCCACTTATCCAGGCCATATCATAATGAATTTTGATGAAAGCCTTCTTGAACTTTTAAACATTTTGCGTTTATTTTAAATTAAAAAACATAAGCAAGTAACTTATGATTTTTTTTACACTCTTGACATCATTAAACATACCTATTTATAACTAACACACACATAAACGTTGTATTAATTTAAAGCGTCAAGTTGTATTACGTATTAGGCTTTTGTGGCTATTTATTTACCATGACGCGCCGGCCGGTGTCAGTTTATTACGATGTCGTCTTTACAGGTCGATAAAACACACCCACGTATTTGAATTTCGTACACAAAATGGCAAATTTTTACGACGGGACGCCAGTCTCTGCTGAGTGTACCCTCAATTATTTATTGAGGTTGTTATTTTATTGGTGGAAATTGTTTACAACACTGTTTGCTTTCTATCTAATAAACTATTATTTAATATCTTTAAGTGTGTTAGTGATTTACTTTTATTAAACCTTTACTGTCTTTTAAGTTTGTAGGCATCTTTTGGATTTTTAAAGAAGCCCACACTTATTTAAGCCTACGCTTACTCTAACTCAATATAAATAAGACCGTTAGTCTTGAATATAAATTTCTTATGATTTATTGTTTTCTATTTCCAGTGTATCCCATAGTTCTTCTATTCGTACTCTGTAATGTGGATACATAGAAAGGGAAACTGATATAAGATTTTCTTAAAGTTTCTGATTTATTTGTTTCTATTCCAAAATATTTGTTTTATGGTACTAGACTTTTTTTAGAGGAAAGTTTTTTTATAGTATACTAGGATATGCCAGCGACTTTGTCTACGCTTGAATTGAAATCCCACGGGATTCCCGGGACTCAAAATATCGCAGTATTTGAAAAAGAATGTAAGCTATCGTTTTAGTGAAAACTGTGTTGGAATAAGCTAAGTTTTACGCACCCGAACAACTACAAAGCGCTTCCGGGAAAATTCCCGCTGGATTTCCGGGATAAAAAAAGCGCAGATTTTAAGTCTAAGAATTTGCTGTCGATCAACGAAAACCGCATCGAAATCACCCAACTAGTTTTTACGTGAATCCCGAACAAACAGACAAGAAATGTATTCCATCGTTTACATAGTCTATCCCAATTTGTTTTTTTTATAGCTTTAATATACAGACACGGCATGATTAGAATTTTATTATATTATAGGTATTATAGTATATGATAAGGTGTAGGTTTACTTTCAAAATTGTTATGTGCTTTGTATGAAGTATAAACAAACGAAAGTAATCTATACTAATATTATAAAGAAGTAAAGTTTGTTAGTTTGTGAAGTTGTAGGGGGTAATCTCTGGATCTAGTAAACCAATATTAAAAATTGTTTTACTGTTGGAAAGCTACGTTAACAGGAGTGTCATAGGCTATATAACATGACGTTATATATCACGGGAGAGAGACAGAAAACGCGCCGGGCCGCTAGTGGGTAATATACGTAAACTATAGTTATATAAAGTCGTGGTAGCGTAATGGCTAGCGCACGCGTCCCACTCTCAAAGGGAGCGGGTTCGATCCTGGCCGAAACGCATGCACCACTTAGGCATTTTTCTGACCTAATGTGCATATTGTTACAATTACCACCTGCTAATAACGGTAAAGGAAAACATCGTGATGCAACCTACACATTGAGATAACCGATGTGTCAAACCTGCCAAGCCGCCTTGGACAAGCGTGGCGGGTATACGGTCTGTTCCCCTATAGTGGGAGGCCCGAGCCCAGCAGTGGGACATTTATTTGCTGCTTTTTTCTTTTTTTATTGCCAGAGTTCAGCAGACAGGCAGACGGCCCACTAGATGGAAAGCGGTTACCATCGCCTATGGACATTTGCAACAACAAAGGTGCTACAAATGCGCTGCTGCTCTCTTAAAGGAGACTGGAACCTGGTCACTAATGCCGGAACACAACACAAGGTTGTTATGGCGGCATACTCTAGACCAGGGGTGGTCGCCATCCAGTCGAGCAAATACTCTACCACCTGGCTGTGGGTTGTTTAGTCGCCTCTATAACAGGCCGCCGGGCCGCAGGAAATTGTATTCTTTCTCCGTTCCTGCACGGATAAAATGCTATTATTATTTTAATTATTATAATTATATATTTTTGGTTGATGAAAAACAATTTAAAATTTGAAATTGCTGCCGAGCCAAAATTGGAAAAGTAATATTTTGCTTGACCTTAACTTTTAATGTTAACTCATTTATAAAAAGTTAGCCAATCTAAAGTTTTTAGTTATAGTATAATTAACTAGCTAACGCGTCCCTGTAGCTCAGTTTAATTTTAATTATTAGGTAAGTAAGTAAATAGTCGTGCGAACTACTTGCATGTTATAGCAGATTAGATAGTGCGTTTTTTTTTTCAAATGTCATATTTAAATATTATTTCAACACTCAAAAAACTCTCACTTTAATGCTAAAGAGAAAATGAGACGAAAGACGTAGTTCTAATTTTCACCACTATGACGTGACGCCACTTGCAAATGCGCGCCATTTTCATATTAGAAACATCAAAGATTGTTGCGACTTTCCGACTGATATTTATAAACAAAATAATAATATGAGTTCAAGCGAGGAATTCGATATTAATATTTAATCTATTACACCTGATATCTTGAATGAAGCGTAAATTGTAGTAAACGGTCTGTTGCCACCAAAACCGCGAGAGCGCTATTTAATGATTTATAATAATTTAATATCATGGAAGACTTGAAAAGTATTTAATAATTCTCTAAAAAGATTTTAATTGCTTGTTTGTTTCATTACTATATTGTATTGTTTTCTCGCATATATGTTGAAAATTTTGTATGACACAAGTGCGTAACTTGGTTTTTACAAACTCGTGAGTGTGGGAAGCTTTACATTCGTCTACTCGTTTTTAAAATCATCTTACCGCACTCTATCATAAATAACTATTATGCGGCGATACCTATTTTTATGGTGATCAGTTGAACGGGATATAAGCTGATGCGCTGCGTTGTTATCGGCTGACGTGTTATCGTTTATTTAAAAATATTTTACTTTTAAAATGCAACGTTATGAACAAACTTCAAAATGAAATTTTAGATATATATGATAGTCATAAAATTAAATATCTAATTAACATCCAACAGTCAAACCTTTGCTAACCATTACACGAATACGGCCGCATTAAATCGTGGAGTACCAATGATATGACGTGGTCCCTTAATTGAGCTTCTATTTTAATTTCCCAAGGGTCGAGTGTGGTTCACGCTGAAGTACGAGGCTGGCACTGAAAGGCTGCAGGTCCATATTATAAAAGCGAAGCATTTACCCTCCCGTACACCGGCCTTGGCTAATGCCTGCGATCCATATATCAAGTAAGTTATATTGAGTTACATTAATAAGTGTTTGCTTGTTGTATAGTATTTTAGTGGCTAAGTAGCCGCATCTCATTATAGTCACGTAAATTTGATTCCCAGCCAACAAGTATAGGCAATTTGTCAGTTCATTTTATCACTAGCACCATCTAAAGATAACGCAATCACTACATGAAGGTAGATCTTTAAAAGAGCTGATATCAGTAGTCTTAATAAAACTCGCTAATCCACCTTAGACGAGCGTCTGAGTGGCGCGGCATGGGGTAATATTCTTACTATATTACTAGTTGTCCTGCCTTGAAAAAAATTAAATCCAGAACCCGATTCCATCACCACCTACAGGATAAAATTGGAATTATAAATCATCCAGGCACCACTCAAATATACACTAAAACTTCGGTTCAGCGGTTTAAGAGTTCAATAACATACATACACACAACAGAGTTATAGCATGCATAACTATTTCACATGAAGTGTCTTCGAGTTTTTCTTAAGGCGAGATGGTAGGATCCTGTACCTAATACAGAGGTTTTTCGAAGATCTGTAATGTCAGGTATGGAGAGTATTCTGATTAATCAAAAGCTTCGTTGGTGTTTTCGTCGTTTTGTCGTCATTTTATACGTATGGACCCCGCCAGGTTACTCACGAACCTATTTTGCTCTCATCTGAGTACTGGAAAATTAAAATCTGGGGTAACTTAACGTTCTAAAGCGTCACCTTACAACATACGGCATTGCTAGTGACAAGTAGGGGTAACTTCCGTTTCACAGACCGAAATAGCGTCAAAGAATACAAACTCATTTATACCGAAGACCTCGACGCTAGAAGCCGGATCCGCAAAACTCTACCCAAGCCCACACAGATACAATAATAATGGAAAGTTATATTGCTACTCTTACAGACGAGATTTCAATAACAAATTCGTTTTTGCTAGCCATTCTCGTGCCAATGCCAGAAAATCATAGCAGAGTTCGCCATCGACAGAGACTTCAGGGAAATCATCATATACATATATATATGACCAGTAAAATTGTCGGCTATGTTTTTGTCTGGATTTTATTTTATACATATACGACAATGTTAATCAGATTTTCTTAATAACACTTTTTGACAACACAAGATAGTCAAAGTGAAACAGATAAATAATATCAGTTAATAATTAAAATTTGCTTTCCACGAGTTTATTAATTTTTTTATATACGTAAAACGCAATACACACGAAACCTGGCGGCCTATATGAAAAGAATCATGTCGGAAACAGTGCTGCCCACTGACATGTTGGCGACTCAGTCACAACGACACTGAAGCTGTAGAGACGTGCTGTATTTTTTATTATTCATGGCGAGTCGGCGACATGCCGCCGACCAAGTTTTCCGACTCGGGACATTTCCGAATGAGTGAAGCCGCCAACTAGCACGCCGACAAAAAGTTGCCGACATAGATCGGCAAGTCGTTCGGTGGTTTTGGACTGTATTGCGCTTAAGTACTACAAAGTTTTAGTCGATGCCACCACAAAACAAACAAAGTAATACCGAATCAAAGCAGTAAAACACTACTTGCCACAATTTACAATTCAAAGCTTAAACTGAACTTTGTCATAGGATTCAACTGATGCCAGACGAGCGGAGGGTTCTTCAAACGAAACAAAAGAAGAAAACTTGCAACCCATTCTTTGACGAGACGTTTGTTTACCAAGTGAGTACCTATTTATATGTCTTTCATTGTCACGGGCTTAAAGGATTACTTGAATGCTTCGTTAAGATACTCTTACTTGAATTCGTGATGTTTCTTTATGCACTTTTTATTACAACAAATAATTGATTACTTAATAAATGTTTATAATAGCTAATGCTGATATTAGACGGATCAATAAAATTGAATCAATTTGGTTGAAAGACTGATGAATCTGAAAGGACACAACAGAAGTCTATGACATTGAATGATTTAAGTTCATGTTTAAATGAATCGTTTTGGTTTATTGATGGTTAACGATAGGCGATTAAAGCCTCTGCATCCCATAATAATAACTCAGATTCAAACCCTGGTTGGGAAGCATCTAACGTCTACAAAAATGTAATTATGTAATTTTGCTTATTGTTACAATTACCACGTGATGACTATGAAGAGAAACATCATGATAAAAATGCACAGATGCACATGAGGTTACCGATGTGTAAAACGCACTAATACAATGTAGATAAACGAGGTAGGTATACCGTCCGTTGCCCTAAAAATATTGGAACATCGTAATCTAGTAGCTTTTTATGGGCTGATGTTATTTTGAAGTAATTATGTAGTTGTAGAAGTAAAGTAGGGATTTGGACAAAAATGAGAACAGTAATAAATATAGATATACTATATAATCCAATTTATTAATGTCAGTTATTTTAATTTATATTTTATATATACTAATAAAGAGGTAAAGTTTGTGAGTTTGTGACGTTGTAGGGGGTAATATCTGGATCTACTAAACCGATTTTAAAAATTCGTTTACGGTTAGAAAGCTATTTTAACAGGGAGTGTCATAGGCTATATAACATGACCCTATATACCACGGGAGCGGGACAGAACGCGGGTGAAACCGCGCTGGGCCGCTAGTCTTTTGTACATAAAGAGTACAAATAGAATACGCAGACTTTATTCCAATAATTATATGTATAAATAAATATATATCCTGTAATCTAAGCTATCCATAACGCAAACCAAAAATTCTACATATTCTTAAAATAAAATGAATCAATATAATCCCAAATACAATATAAAAGCTACCTCAACCGAAACATTGGTAAAAATGTGAAAATATGAAAATGATTAACCAAAGACATTCTTACAGTGAATGAACTCATTTTTAATGAACCGTGAGTTACGTAATACGAAATTTTTCACAAATTGTTCAGATTTTATTCACTTGGTTTCATATTCGTTTCGGTTTGTTTTTGTACATACATACATACATACATAACTTCACGCCAGTTCCCTTGCGGGGTAGGCACGAACAACAGAGCGCCATTTAGGCTTATTCTTACACACCTCACTTGCTTCTTTGACATTCATAACTCTTGACATGCACGCTCGTCTGTTCTTAAGGCTCCTAACATCACCTTCTGCTTGTTTTTGTATGCTCCATTAATAATTATAATAAGTTAGTTTGTTAAATTGGAAACTATAAATTTTCCTACTCCTCTACTATTTATAATATAATTATTCTAGATAAAGTAGAGTAACTATATTCTAGAATACGTCCTAAGGATGATTAGTTGGAAAATAGTATATACCAATGCAATTGAAGTAAAGTATGAGTGCAAAATAAATACCAAGAATTAAGTTGAAACTGTCATTCATGCGGTGCGTAAGGGCCGACGCAAATATGGCGAAGCGCAGCGCAGAGCATGCTTGCGAAGGTTTCTAAGCGCGTGACACATCTACCCTAGAATGCACGAGTGCTCGCGAGACTGCGCGCATCGACACGAAATACCGCGCTATGCGCGAGTATGCGTCAGACAGCGCGTACTCGACACACCGTCATAATTCGTTTTGTAATGTTTAGACAGTCCAACGTGTATATTAGTCAATAAAATGATTGATTGGGATGTGTTGTTGATTACATTACTTGCAAAAGAGGAATTAAAAAAGAGAAGAATTTTAGAGAAAAAAAAAAGAAAAATGGCGGTTCCCGCTCGTGCCGCGTGAGCGTCGCTTCGGCGACCGAAAGCGGATGCGCGCGCGCATGCTCCCACAGTCGCGTTCCTGCAGGCTACCTGGGTCAAATGATCTGCGTTGCGCTCCGTACACATATGTGCGCCGGCACTATTAAAAAAAATTACTGCTTATACAAATTTGGACTGTCAGTCTATCTGAAAGTTTGTCTAGTAATCTTCAAAAGGGCTTAATAATACTTAATGACAATTTTAGACTTTAATGACAATTTTAGAAATCGAAAAGAAAGTATGCTTTATTTAGATTTATGTAGGTTTTAGAAGATATGAATATAAACTACAAGAACGACATAAACGAAGTGGAGAATACACTTCTAATCAGTCTATGTATCATCTATAACATAGTAAATTAGCAGATAAATCGAGTATGTACAGTAAATTTAAAAACGGTAAAATAGTCAACAGGACTAATTTGGACCGGCAAATTCCAAAAATACAAGTTTCAGAATTTTTGTCTGTTTTTTTATTGCACGAGTTCAGCAGACAGGAAGACGGCCCACCTGATGGAAAGTAGTTACCACCCCCTATGGACATTTACAACACCAAAGGTGCTACAAATTCGCTGCTGCTATCTTAAGGGACATTGGAACCTGGCCACTAATGCCGGAATACAATTCAAGGTTGTTACGGCGGCATGCTCTAGTTCAGGGGTGGTAGTCATCCATTCAGGCAAATACCCTACCACCTGGCTGTGGGTTGTTTTGTCGCCTCTCACGACAGGCCGCCCGCCCGCAGGAAATTGTATTCTTTCTCCGTTCCTGCACGGCAAATCTGTTAGAGCATCACGTGAAAACTTATGAAATTTAAATGAAACTCGACTCAGAGCTAGCTTATATCCCCGATCAACATTTACGATACTTTTTATGCCGATAAAATTAAATGACGTCATTGCTATGGGATAGACCAGTGGTCGGCAAATTATTAGCCAAAGAGCCAAATATGAACATTAAAATAATTTAAAAAAATTGGGAGCCAAATCTGCTTGTGTAGTAAACTTTTATTACACTAAATAAGTAGTAGACTAAATAAAACTAAATGTTATACTTAATAAATATTTATTAATGCGAACTATGTGCTTGCATCTCCTTGGAAAGTTTGAGTAAGTCAGGTTTGTATGTTGTTGTTTTTAATTTTAGGCATGATTCTAAGTTCTCATCAATAAGATTTATTATTGCGCCTTCCGTGGATATTTGTGCCAGAGCCGCACTTAAGGAGCCAAAGAGCCACATGCGACTCTGGAGCCGCACTTTGCCGACCACTGGGATAGACGAATATATCGACAAAGATGGCACCTTTAGTTGCGTATTTTCTAGGACCGTCATTGCAATTTACTAACAATTACGTCGTCGACAATGCGATTTTAAGTTTTGCTGTTAGTTATAATATAAGGCTTTCATAAAACTATTCCGATTTTTATATATTTTATAATCACAATCTAAATAGCTTTTTATTTTGTTATATATTGTATGTATGTGTATATGTTATATATATTTATATGTATGTGTATGATATATTTGTATGTATTAAAACGTAAATAATCGTATTATGTATTATTTATACCACCATCGCCATTATAATTTCAATTTATTCCTGAGGTTGTTTGGAAGAGATAGCGTTTTAGTGAAAGACCGTCCTTTGTGCGTAATTTGATATTGTTTTAGTCTATACCTATCTATCTATGTAGATCACTCGGAACACGCACATAAAGATAACTGTCTCAATATGACTATATGTGTTCAAGAAGTATATGTGGTTACGCGAAATAGTAATTGTTTACTTATATTCATTACCTTTTGATGTAAAACTACAATGATGGAAATATAGCTGCATAGAACACCACGGAAATACAGGCAGTTATATAAAGGAAAGATTGCATAGTACCTTTACGTAGTGAAGCGATGATTTCTCCTTGCTTCTTAGAAGTTAGCATGGCACGCACATATTTTCAAATATCACGAATCCAACTAATTTGATGATATATTAAGTATGTAGACGAAAGATTGTTTACAATATTCAAACTATGCGTACGCGTTGCAGTTCGTTAGAAAAAGGTGAACTTTACAAGATGACCACTATTATGATTCTGTTGACGTCGCATGCCGTTTCCTTTCTTCCGCTTACTAAGGTATGTACAGGAGAGGAAAAAAAGATAGGAGGTTGTTTTACATGATTTAAAGTATTACCATTCGTTCCATTACTTTAAGAATTTTCAATATAATTAAATAAGCGCGATCAATATGTGTGTTTAATTAATAGAATGTACTATAAAGTGATTCGCCAGAACTATACGTTATGTCTCTATGTAGGTATTGATTTAATAAACTAATAGCTCTCGTGGACATCAAAGCCGTCGATAATGACTATCGAGTGCCGACCAATAACTAAAATTTGCATCGCCTTAATTAAATCAGGGGACTATTGTTTTCAGCGCCTTGGAACATTTTTCTATATCTCGCGACTTTCATATTTTATGTTCTTTACTTACGTAATTAATATTTGGACAATTGAGTATTTGACACATTGTACAAAAAAAAACTAATTACAATATACAATAAAAGAGAGTGTACCTAAATAACTTGCCATTATCTTACTTTCAAAATTTCATGGTACATTTTTTAAAAAATTACGTTTAAAGAATTAACAATAAGCTACCTCACTGGTTAGAATTATGACATCTCTACGCAGTACACCGTAAAAAATCAAAGAGTCTATAATTTTTACATAATGATAAAAGTATCCACAATTCGATTTGATTGTGAACCTACCCCATCACAATATCAGCTCTCAGACATCTTGCTCACGGAAGTGAATAAGGCAACCAACATTAATCTGTAAAGCGGATTAGCTTCAGGCATTGATTATTTTTATGTGCTTTAAGGTTCTACCTAAGTGGAGATCGCTATCTCGCTCACGTATTACCACATTTTTGAAGATATAAATTCATAGAATTTACAGACGACATATGCGTATTACGAAAAAATTTAATAATAAAAATACGATTGTTTCACAAAGTTTTGGTCCACATTTTGATTCAAACGAGATTTCATAAATAAAATGTTTTTTTCACATGAATTATGTTTTATATTATGTTGGAATTGAAACATTAGGTCCGTGGGGTCCATCGGAAAAGAGCTTTTTCAAAGAAATTTCCAAGAAACTCTTTGATGCCATCAGTGAAGGCTGGCTCATATTTCGCCCAACAAATAAGCATCGCCATACAGCGCGGCAATGCAGCTAGCCTTCTGGGCATGCTCCCATCTGGCAGCGATTTGTTACACAGTCTATAATCGCTTGTACTATTTAGAATTTAGTTTATTTCTAGTTTTTAATTGTATTTTTTAATTACGGTTTATGTTTAAATAGTAGAATAACTGTTTTCGTAATCCACAATAATAAAATGAATAATGCATAAACATGCTTTGATAAAAATAAAACACTACTAAATGTAGTGATTTTTTTTTGTGAAATATTCGTAATTTTTTTGGTACGTTTTGTGGTATGTAAATTCTATGAATTTATATCTTCATAAATGTGGAAATATGCTAGCGAGAGAGCGAACAACATTTAGTTAGGCCTTTAAGATTTATTTCCACCGTCAGCACATGGTGAATGCGGACAGTGGAGCGCTGCTCCATTTGTTGGTTCAGGATCTTAAGTAATTATATATATAAATACATATTAAAAAAAATACTATTTGCGAAATGTTATACTAAAAAGACAAAAATCTTTGCAATGCGTTATAGAATACGCAAAGACTGCGATGTATTAATTTCACTAATTAATGATAATTTTTATTGTATGATTAGCTTTCAAAATTGTCAAGGTCTTGTCTACTAATTTCTCATATCATTTTTATTCAATCTTATTTATTTATTCTCTATTTCTTCGTTAATATCTCTCTTATCCTATAAAATATCTTACAATAATTGTTCACATGTTTTTATTAGTTATTTCATTTTGGTCACAACGGGAACGGTAATGTTTTAGGTAATTTTGATTTCTACCAATTGCATTCATTAATACAATAAATAAAACTAAAATATGTATACAGTTTAACATACAAATCGATAATAATTAAAATTAGAATGTTGTTATTGTTTATTTCTTATTATTAAAACTTATTACATTTATTATTTAACTAGCGGCCCGGCGCGGTTTCACCCGCACTCTGTCCCGCTCCCGTGATATATAGCGTCATGTTATATAACCTATGACACTCCCTGTTAATGTAGCTTTCGAACAGTAACATAATTTTTAAAATCGGTTTAGTAGATCCAGAGATTACCCCCTACAAAGTCACAAACTTTGCCTCTTTATAATATTAGTATAGATTAATGTCGTAGTATGTTAATATTTGTGACATGAAGCAGGATTTCCCGATCCATCCTATTATTGGACTCAATCACTCTATAAGCATCGTTGCTATAACCGTTTATAGAACACTGCTCATTATCGAATACCAATATACTCCATTCTAGTTTCCGGGATATTATAATTAAAACAAATAGGTACGCTTAACAACCGCGTGCAACCGTTGGTAGTTTTAATTGGCTTAATAATACCATTATGCATTCATATTAAAATAAACATTTAAAATAACACCGACACACAAAAAGAAAAAAAGTGATCTGTACATTTGACCAGACCGCCTCTTTGTACCTATATCTATCTCGATGCGCTAAATACGAGTCCGAGGTCCTTCTGACTCGTACACTCTCAAAATTTTGAGTCAAATGCGAAAAACCGCAAAAAATTCTAAATATCGCCCAAATTTGTTATGGAGGTCAGAAAAAAATTGGTTTTGGTTGAAGCTTTTCATGTATTTTATCCGTGCAGGAACGGAGAAAGAATAAAATGTCCTGCGGCTGGGCGGCCTTTCGTAATAGGCGACAAAATAACCCATAGCCTGGTGGTAGGGCATTTTCCAGACTGGATGGCTACCACCCCTGGTTTAAAGTATGTCGCCATAACAACCTTGAGTTGTGTTCCGGCATTAGTGACCAGGTTCCAGTCTCCTTTAAGAGAGCAGCAGCGCATTTGTAGCACCTTTGGTGTTACAAATGTCTATAGGCGATGGTAACCGCTTTCCATCAACTGGCCTGTCTGCCTGTCTGCTGAACTCCTGCAATAAAAAAAAACTTAGTTGAATACGCTGATTTGGAATCCAAAATTTATTTGGCCCCTAATGAGTTGGAGTAAATTGATAAAAAATATATAAATTGCACTTATGGAAAATATACTTATAGACCTGGATCGAGGACGGTTTTTACGTAACTTGGTAAGCTGAATCCAAATCCAATACTCATTTAACCTTTACACCCTTAAAAATTTGAGTAAATTGCGATTTCGTTCGATAAGTGTGTTTCTTTGATCTACTTCCTCCTCCCCTATTCTATTTTCACTATCCCATCTCCTATCCCTTCTATCCCATCCCTTTAATCTGATTCCTCTTTCTCAAACCCCTATCCCCTCCTCTTTGTCCCATTCTAAAAGCTGGAAACGCGTTGCAGATATCTATAGTCGACTATAACTACTTTGCATGAGCTGGGCCCTATGCCTGTTTGACAGCTTTGAAGTATTCTTTTAAAGCATGTAATATATAAAATGTGACCTGCACATCGAGATAACTGGTATCAACTCCATCAAGACAGCCTTAGACAAGCGTGGTGCATATACCACCCGTTCCTCTAAAATGGCAGGCCAAAGCCTAGCAATAGGACGTTTATGAGCCGGTACTAAGTAATATTTAGTTTAAAAACTTGCGAACATAATTCTGGTAACTTTTAGGAATTGTCTTTCAAAAAAAATTTTAACTTTAATTTCCTGTCTTGAAATTTCTTAGAAAATTTAAATGTTATTTACATACATTTTAAAGCATCGCAATGAAATATTGAAAAATCATTTTATTTTTTGGGAATCCTATTTGCTCAAAGCAGTCTCGTCCAGGCAACCCCCTTGATTGAGGAAAAATAAATATCCCTAGTATATTATAGCAATAATAATAAGCAAATACTTTAGAATATTAATAAAATCATTTTTTAAATTTATATTCAATAGATCATGATTGTATAATATTTTTGCACACCATAACCATATGGTAGGATGTACAGTGCTTTAAAATTGAATAGCATCTGTATGAAACTACATTCTAGCAAATACAGTTATTAAATTGAATTGAAGAAAAGTGTTAATAACCCCGCAAATTATTTACTGCCGTTAGACATTAATTTCCTTATTACCACGTTAAGTAACAACGAATGTTAATAACATCGGGGCTTAATACCTTTCCGTAACAAGAGACTCTTGACCCGGCGACTGGTTTATTGTCCAACTATAATTAGCTTCGGGTATAAGTGGGGTGGAATAACACACTTATTTAGATGAGTCGTCTTTGCTTTCAGTCATAACGACTAAGTCCGACTAATGGCCAGTTCCTATAAATTACTGTTCATTCAAATCCTTTATCAGTAGGTGAATTTCGAGATTCGTATGGAGCTTATGGCAAATTTTAACCGATAGTAAGGGAAATGAACGATACATTAGATCTAGGCACCGGCTATGTTCAAAATGTACTTCTTCGGGACTTTTTATTGAAGGGTACCTGGAGGTGCTAAATATTTGGGTTTCTAAATTGTAAACTAATTACATGCTTTGCAAAATCTCTGTTAATAACAAAACTACGTTTTAACGGTTTTAAGCGTGGTATTTTATTTGATTTTTATTATTTCGACGTTACGACTTTTCAGTAGCTGTGCTCATGGAAGGCAAAGATTGACACTTGACATCTTTGTTTTGTTATGAATACTAGTCGCGAAAACTTAAGAAAGTATTATCTTTGTTATTGATAGAGATAACGAGGTTTACTACCTCTATGATGTATCCTTTATACCAATTTTCCCTAAATCTTTTTAATGCTAATGAAAAATAAATATGAAGAAAGTCGTAGCTGAAATTTATAATGTAATTTAACTGTGAACAATTTTATTATGTAAAAGGTTTCTTAAGGTCCTTGAAAAAAATATCGAGTACTTTATTACCCGGCAAATAGAAATATATCTCGCGCGATACGACATTGAAGTAAATATTGGTAAAAGCCCCAGAGATTTCTTGGATTTTCACCTTTTTATAGAGAAGACCTAATAGTGTCACTCGAATATTATGTTCGCACTTTTTACGTTATGTAACTAATAGAAGTGACATTTAAATCCCAAGCGACGTATAAAGTTTATGAACTTGAGCAATCTTCATTCTTGAATCTCTTAGAACTCAAAGAATTAAATCCAACTTTTCCTCATAAAGTCGTAACTTCGAGACTTATTAAAGTTCGTGCAGCAGTAGTCTCGTATTGGTTTTATATGATAAACCTTCTTTAAGGGCCAAATTTAATATTATTTTTTTCCACATGTTGCCAGCTGCCATCAAAATTTCCGCGCCAAAACCAAGAGAATTATATCGTCTCTTTTAGTCTAATACAAATTCTATGTACTTAGAGGGAAAAAGCATAAGTTCAACGTTCATTTCAATTATCTGTATTTGACCACAAATTTGTGGTACTTCCTAAAGAGCCGTGTGTGACAGTTCGGCAACAAATTTGTGGTGGTTCCGTCTTACAGGCTAAACCTAAATATATATATTTTTTATATTACGGAGCTGGGAAACAAGTAGACGGGCCACCTGATGGAAAGTAGTTACCGTCACCTATAAACGCTTCCGGCACCAGGGTTGAAGAAAATGCATTACTAGCCTTTAGGATGAGATAGACGGGATGGCATAGAGGGATTGGATAGAATGATGGGATACTCATAACTGTGTGCGAATTAACATATAATACAGACGTAAAATTAAAAATGATATTACCGTAATGCATTATTACACAACCATTATCCTAGTGTTGAGTGTCGGAGCTTAAAAAAACTGAGAGTTTACTCAATACCAGCTATATCTATCGCTTCATTGGTGCAGGATTGGGTCTTTATATTCATGTCTTTTGAACTCTGATTTTGAAAATATACATATTAAAGATACATGAAAATTAAATATATTGTATAATAACAGCCCGTAAACGTCCCACTGCTGGGCTCGGACCGCCTACTATAGGGGAACGTACAGTATGCCCGCCACGCTTGTCCAAGGTGGCTTGATAAGTTTGAAACATCGGTTATCTCGAAGTGCACGGTTCATTATGATGTTTTTCTTCACCGTTGTTAGCACGTGGTAATATGCACATTAAGTCAAAAAACTGCCTAAGTGAAAATTGAATATAAAAATCTTATTTGAATACCTAAAATTCTCATTGAAGTCTGTTGACACGTTTTGGAACTTATTGAAAACAGACTTTCAGACATACTGACGAAAAATAATTCTAAAATGGTCTTTTAAGATTAGGCATCGCTTAAATAGAAGTTTGCCTTCAAAATTTTGTAATAATGTTGGAATCACAGATAGACGCTTCAAATTGATTTATAGGTAGGAGATATCAATATTAAATTTAAACTGTCGCTTCAGCGCCTAGATTACATTTACAATATTCTTATTAGCTTAGCTACTTAGACACGTATTTTACGACTTTAAGTCCGAACTTATTGATATTGCTTTGACTATCAGAACAAAACAGTACTATAATTTCGTTTCTCATACATTATTTTCATCGTCTAGAATGCGTTATTAATATTACATATTAAGTAGATGAATGATTCAAATTTTAATATTTCACTTAGTTGGATTTCAACATTCTAATACATATCTTTGTCTTGTTGTGTTTATGTTTTCGTCTGTTTCTTCTTCATGATTATAAATTGATTCCAAAACACACCTACTTTTGAAGACTAAGGCTATCCAATTATTTTTTTTGTAAAAATATCTCAGCAAAGTTTATGACCTTGCCAGGTGGTAAGGTATTTGACCGTCTATACAGCTACCACCGCTGGTCTAGAGTATGCCGCCGGAATTAGTGGCCAGGTTCCAGTCTCCCTGTACAGAGCGGACGCACACTGAGGGCGTTTGGTGTTACAAATGTCTATAGATGACGGTAACGCTTTCCATCAGCTGGGTTGTCTGCCTGTCTGCCGAACTAATACAATAAAAAAGGAAAAGACATCTCTAGTAACAAATTGTTTGTTGTTTCCAAGATTTGAGTCGACTAAATCTATTCCCGTAGATACCGCCTGGGAAGATTGAAGGTCTTACGTTGAAGCTATCTGTATTCGATATCGGAAGGGTTGGCAAGGGCAAACAGCTGATCGGTCACATAATTCTACCCTTGACCGAGTTGGAAGGTGTCGCACCAGATGAAGAACCTCAGCTTTATAAACTGGATATAGAAAAGGTATTTGTATTATATCTGTAGATAAACAAACGCCTGTCGTATTTCCCGAGCTAACCAAGGTACGCTTGTGTTATGGATTATATACAACGGACAACTGGGGTCGATCCTGGATACCCAGAGTAAATAATGGAAAGTTGGATTACGAAATTTACCCAGTTGAGTATTGAACCCGGGACTTCTGCGTTCCAACGAACTTTGTCGGCTAATGCTTAACCCACTAGACTACACAGTACTAGTGATAGTAGTAATTTATAGTCACTTATTTATTCACATTTCTGTTAATGTTAGCTCCTTTGTGTAGTCTTTGATTAAAACAAAAATCTTTTAAACTTGTTTCTTTATTATTAATTTATAATGTAGCTAGGTAATTCCAAATGTTTATTGAACCATTAATTAGTCTAATATTTGGAAAAAGCTCATACTTTCGATCATTACTATATGATTTCTAAGCAGCCTCTTTTGTAATAAACGATTTCTTTTTGTTAATTGAATTGAATTGGATTTCTAGATAAAAAATTAAAAATATAATCCATATACTTTAAAACAAAATGTAAAAATTGTCCATACACAATTATAAGTAGGTATTGACGAATTTTTGCCTGACTTTAAGAATGCGGTATTATTTTTTCAAACGATTAGAATCCCATAGGCATTTGAGAGAGGTTTGAAAGAACCATACGTTATAAAGTTCGGTTTTTTATTATTTACTATGAAACTTTAAATAGAAAGAACGTTCTCTCAAAATAGATATAGCCTTTATCCCACGACTGAGACACAGTCATATATCTATGGCACATAAGGCAGAACTTGCGAATACAAAATAGAGTAGGTAATAAAACTCTTCAATTTACGACAGGATCTTCAAGAGCCTACATCGGATTTGGGTGAAATATTGGTTTCATTGCTGTACAATGAAAATCTTCATCGGCTCACAGTTACAGTGGTGGAAGCCCGAGGACTCAAGGTGCGTACACTGTATATTTAAATATCTGTATGAAAATCGAATCGATTATCAAAAATAAATGATTTTTTATAAGTCTTTGTACAGAAGGGATGCGATAGGGATGTGGACTCATGTTACATTAAATTGTTATATTTTTACTAGAATATACCCGCGACTTCGTCCACGCTTGACTTGAAATTCCCGTGGGATTCCCGGTACGCACAGTACCACAACATTTAAAAAAATAATAATGTAAGCCATCGTTTTATTGAAAACTATGTCGGCATAAGCTAATTTTTATGCACCGGAACAACTACAAACCGTTCCCGGGAAAATTTCTGCGGGATTTCGGGAATAAAAAATATTACACATTGTATTACATAAAATTCGCTATCGATCAGTTTAAAAATCATATGGGAATATGAATCTTTTTCTTAATTTAGCTATTTTAAATCATTCCCAGAAAAAAATCCGCGGTTTCCGAGAATAAAAAGTAGCGTAGATTTTAAGTCTAATTTTCCCATCGATCAGCGAAAACTGCATCGAAATCGGCCCCGCAGTTTTTACGTGAATCCTAAACAAATGTACAAGAAATCTAATAAAACTTGCATTCTCTATCGTTTATATAGTCAATCCCATTTTTTTTAATAGCTTCAGTGTACACATACGGCGTTTTTAGAATTTTATAATATTTTAGATAAGATATGTTTAAAAGGCGTTAAAAATCTTATCATCTAACTTTTAAAATAACATGGTAGCTACAAATTTAATTATTTTTCAAAGAATAATCAATGTGTTATTTGACTCCTTTTACTTATGCCTACTTATGACGTCGTAAGTAGAAAATCTGAGTCTGCGACGTACCCTAATTTTTTTAAAGTATCGCCGTTGATGTGTCTGAACGCTCCCCTATCCATACACGTTTAAAAAAAGATATTGTCATGAGAATGCAAACGAAGTTTCTATGGCGCAGCTAGTAGGTATATAATAACGTAAACAAAATTCAACGTCTTAAAACCTTAATTTACTCACTTTAAATTTCAAACCACAAGTTCTTCGTACCCTTTTATACTTAACTATAACGCCGGCCAAGAATTTAATTTAAAAGCGGTCAGAATCTGCCTTGAAAATTATCTTACTTCAGTAAAGCTGAAAGGGAGGGTCCGAAGATTAAATGATTCCCATCCTATATAAACTATACACGTATTTACATTATAGCCAGGTCACTTAATCCTTTTCCACCCCGTTAAGCCTCTGCCGGTGTAACGCTGAGGTGTTAAGATGGAAATGAAAATTTATGAACAAAAGAATCTTATTTACTTGGTAGTGAGAGTAATGACCTATTTGTCATTGTTGTTATATGAAATTTTATTCTAATTAACTCTAGTCTTTTGTATAGCCTTCTATAAAATTAACAGATTTCGTTTTTGGTTTTCATGTTTTTCCTGTCTAATTTTAAAACATTTATTTATTTATTTATTAGCCTACAAACATCGCTATCATTACAGTTGCCACCAATACGATAGCGTGGTACACATAATACACTATAGATATATATATACAAATTCAGTCGTTATAACATATGATATAATACGAAGTTCTTGTGAATTCAGTCACAGTACAGATAAAAATGTCAATTTGTTCACATATCTTGTTCAATGTTCGCAAGGCCTGTGTCATCGGCGCCTTATTAAGCAAGTTGGTCCTGCCATATGGTACTACGAACATTGGTGGCTGCCTACGTCTCAGCACAAAATTCGCTGGAACGTTTAGTTTAATTTCAGCTAATACTCCTGGGTTCAATAATTTACCTCTTAACATTTGCTATCTAGAGATTTTCTGGATATTTTCATATTGTCCCTCAGAGTGGTTGTACAAGTATGAACAATTGACATGTTATGGGCTAATCGGAAGCAAAGCAAAAACTCACCGTCTGTTATTCGAGTGTCTTTGTCAATACGACTTCAGAAAAATAAATAAAAGCTACGTATGCATCATTTTTTAATAACTAGCCGGATTTAAAATTGCATTAGTTCAGAAATGAGGTAACTTATAAAACTGGTGAGTTGCTCCTTATTGTCGTTTGTACAGACATCAACTTAATGATCAAATTATTACTTTGTCCAGACGCTGATATTGTTGGCCAGATAGAGTTGGCTAGTTTCGCTAATTAGGTAACTCGCTTCTTAACTAATGTAAGTGGAAGTCTTGCTTAATTAATACGTACTAAAGGAATTTTTAAGTCTTCACGTCCAACAATGAAATACGTAACTTCCATGGTGCAATTTTAAAAACAATTTCGTGAAAATAAATTATTTATAAGTGTTCTATATATAAATTTTATTCATTCATTATTTTTCAACATCATATCCGAATATGTCTATATTACAATTAAAAACCTAAAATACAAGTCCTTGATTGAATTGTTCAAAGTTGTTATTAATTAGGTTGTGTTTATATATATACAATATAATAGTTCGCTAGAATAATTTAAGATAACAATTACGCAATTTCAATTTACTCTCTCTGAGAATTCCCTTGATGAGCCCTAGTCTGTCATACAGGTCTAAAGTTTGACATTGAGGTCTTCAATGTAACTTAGTATTATCATAACATAAAGTGTTTCAGTTAGTTTTCAATCGTTGAGGAAACTTTATATTTGTAATTTTCTATGAGTATTAAAATATGTTACTAATGTATCTTTCTATAATAAGGTAAAGTTTTTCTCGCGGGCTCTTCTCGCTACGCCACAGCGGTATACACAGTACATTTCTTTTTACCAAATTTTATCTACATAGTTAGCGAGATATTTTTGAACTATGACGTAGAAAAATCGAAAAAAGAATAAAAGTTGTAGTTAAGTTTTAAACATACTTTTAACTGAAAATAGTTTAACTGGTATTCGTTGAGTAGTTAATGTTATATGGAATATTTTTGATTCAATACTTTTTTATACTTCTTATACCAAATGATAAAAATAGTGAACGTCTGACACTTTTACGGAACTTTACATACTTCGTGGGTGGCTACGTACTTGTCAGATTTATTTTGCAAAGTTGAAAACTACATTACACTCATTTTTTATTAAAACCTTTTTCAACGTATATAATATTTATGAAGACGACTTTACGCTCTCAAATAGTACTACTACTACCTTGGGGTTTCCTTTACTGTTTATAGGCACGTGAATTAATGTAGCTCTAGAGAAGTTTCTGCCATCTGTTTTCAGAAACAAGGAATAAAACTAGGACACCTTTTATTTATCTCCGGTATTAAATGTCAGTGTATATAGGTATCGCATTGGTACGCTTCTTCAGTATCTAATGTTTTTTTATTTTTTTAAATCTACTGTATATTAGGGTGGCGCAAAAATGTTTTTTTTTAGTCTGGAGTGAAAAAATGTTAGTTTTTGATGTTTTAAGTTCTCCCTTCATCCAAAGGACAGCTCAAAAAAAAATTCAGAGGTCACTCCAACTTTTTTAAGATTTCAAAAATCGCCAATAACTGATAAAAAAAAAATATAACATATATTTTTTTAATAATAATAAAAATTATACCGTAACGAGAGAAAAATTTGATTAAAAAAAATCACTATTTGGCGATTTTTGAAATCTTAAAAAATTGAAGTGACCTTTTCAAAATTTTTTGAGCTGTCCTTTGGAGGAAGGGAGTATATATATATATATATATGTATATATATATGTGAATAACGTGTAAATAACGTATATATAGATAACACGTGCCGATGGTAAACAAAATATGAAGAAACAATCAGTCGGACGAATGTGAATATTGTTCCTTCTGAATGAACATTTCGATAAATGCTTCAAAGGAGCTAATGACTTCGGGGATAAGTAAATGTAATGAGTTGAGATTTGGCTTTAAAAAGCGTTATATTTTTATATTCCAAAATGGAAAACATCAGCTCCAAATTCTATCTGGAAGACAAGAAATCTTAAAATTAAGGTCACAAATAAAATAAGTTATCGATTAAACTACGTTTTAACGGTTTTAAGTGCGGTAATTTATTTGATTTTGGTTTTTCCGACGTTTCGGCCACTTTTCATTGGCTGTGATCACGGAATACGGCCACTGAAAAGTGGCCGAAACGTCGGAAAAACCAAAATCGAATATTTATTTGATTTTAATTTAGATTTAGCGCGGTAATTTTACCGCGCTTAAAACCTTAGTTTTATTATGTATACAAGTCGCGAAAACTTAAGAAAATATTAAGTTATCGATTACCATAATGGAGTTATGTGAATTAATTTCAACAATGAATAATATGAAAACAGTTACACCACATAATTAATTCAATAAAAATAACTAAACCCACTACAATTATAAAAGAATATCAACGTAATAGAAAGAAATCTTAAAATCAGTGAACACATTGCTATTTTTCTAACACTGCAATTCTGATAGACTTTCTGAGAAAACACACTCGTTATATACATGCAATGCAGGTTTCTGTATTCTGTACCTTGGATACATATTTGAGTGTAGGTATAAGTATACTTCGATCCGCTATCCAAGGTACAGAAATACTTGCATTGCATGTATATGTATCTTTTGCAGCTCGACCCATCGTCAAGCAAGCGAGAAATGGTGGTAAGGGTAACACAAGAACGAGCCTGTCGTGGCGTTAGGGCAAGAAGAACAGCGGCTGTCGAAGTATCTGATGATGGCAGCGCCCTTGTCTCCGAATGCTTCCACTTCAGATTGAGGGCTGATGAGCTACATACTACAAGTGTCACAGTTCAGGCTCTGCAGCCTCATTCTGTTTACGCTAAAGGTATTTCACGTTAATTCTTTTTATACTTGTTTATCAACCAGATTTTAACCGAAGAAATAAAAAAGTTTCTTGAAAACATTCGAATACTAGAGAATACGATGGATATATTTCGCGGAAATCAAAAAGTAAAGTCTTTAATTACGAGTGACCGACTATGTTTGTATGTCCTACTTTACTGCCTTGAGAATTTAACCGATTAAATTACTATGAAATTTGGTAAACAAACTATTATAATTCTATAGTTGTTATTCCGCGAAATGGTTTAGTATTGTAATAATGATGTTATAAACTAAGATGTCGATGCCAAAGCGTCTTATAATAATATAGTCCTCAACAAACTTTCTGGCTACTTTGAGTGCAACGACACCTCTGTGAAACGTATGCCGCTGAAATTTCCAGCTAAATAGGCTCGCAGTGCTTTTTTAAGTAACCTATGACACATCAGCGGATATTACGCTGTGTTCGAATTAGCGCAGATTCTTCAGTCGGCGTACTTTTAACGCAGAAAATTTCGCAGGTATGTCGTTTCACTAAGCCATTGATGAGTAAGCAATTGATGGTTTTGTTTTACTCAAAATCTAGTATTACACAACCTTCTTCACTAATCAAAATATCTTTATAACTGTGTTGTTTTTGAACAAATAAATATTCTATTTTTTATATACGAAATAAAATTTCAGTAATATGTATGTGCTTAGTTTGGGATCCCATTTATTTATAAATAACAACATTAATTTATAAATCAATAAATAATAATAAAATCGTTGAAGTCGTGGTAGCGTAATGGATAGCGCAAGCGTTCCAAACTCAAAGGGCGCGGGTTCAAATCCTGGCCGGAACGCATGCACTACTTAGCAGTTTTCTGACCTAGTGTGCATATATATGGTTACAATTACACGTGCTAACAACGGTGAAAGAAAACATCGTGATGAAACCTGAGAGAAAGATGAAATTGAGATTATCTAAGTGTTAAACCTACCAAGCCGCCCTGGACAAGCTTGGCGGGTGGGTATATTGTCCGGTCCCCAATAATGGGAGGCAGAAGAGTGACGTTCAAAAGAAAAAATTAGATAGTAAAATAAATGTTTTACAAAAAATTTAGTTTTCTACTTATTGATTTTTAGTGGTTTTTGTAAAACTTCAACCACATCGGCTTTAAATAATTTGTCTTTATTTTTTACAATGTTTATTTAGGTATTTTTCTACGTAGCAAGTTTTTATGAATTGTATGTAATTTTACTCGTAATATAATCAGCATCCTAACATTAATGCAAGTTACTAAAATGAAAATGAAAAGAATTGTCGCGAGCGAAACCGACTCGAATTTTGAGTCTTAAATCAATTTTGAAAAAGGTAGCTCCATAGCACTCTTCTGGCCAACCTGTATATTTAGTTTTCTTCTAAAATAAAAAAAAAATATTATCACAGGAATCGTTGTTTCAGATCGACTTCTGGGCAAGTTCGTGTTAGGCTCTTATATGTTCGCTCGAGGTCGCGCTCTTCAGCACTGGAATTCAGCTCTGGCATCCCCAATGGAACAAGTAAAACAGTGGCACCCACTCACAAATTAGACAACCCGGCCTATATATATAATATGAAAGTGACAACCAATGTATTTGAATTTTATGACTTTTAAATTGGACGTAGTGTTAGGTCTGTTTCACAACGATTTGAAAACAGCTAGATAAATGCGTGACGCAAATTTTCCTGTTTCCCGTAGTGATTTAAGTGGTATCAAATCGTGTTGTAGTAGACCTATAATATCAATGATATTTAACAAAACTTTCTTGTATTATTTCCTCTGATGTCTCACATGTCTGTTCGTAATATTTGTCAAATTAGATAGTTTTGAATTGGTTACTTCGTTATTTTATTTATTTATAACAAAACTAACTAATTACACATCAACGTGGATACTTTTAAATTTGAACTAAGATTTTCATCATCTTTGAAGTAAGGATAGTTTCGGATTTGTTATATTATGTAAATTAATGAAAATAATTATTTAATAACAAAACCCTAATAATTTGGGAAAATAAAAAAAAACCTAAGACATTTTTGAAATATTTAAATTTTAAATTAAAAATTTTATATTATAAAAAACCCCCATGTTTTGTTAAATTAAAAGTAGTTCAAGTTTTTAGCTTTCGAAATACAATGTTTTCGTTGGCGGAACACAACTTCCGAATAAAACGATTCCCATACATATCCAAAGTGTTCTTTGACTGATAAAAAGTATCCTATACTAATTATCTGAATTTTGAAAAAGTATTAACTTCAGTAAAAAATAAGGATACCTAGAAATAAAGTCACTGATATTTTTGTATTTATACATTTTACACAAATTCTTAATATTTAAAAATAATAATTTTTTTTCTGTAAATTTAATATTTAAATTTTAAATGAATACTTTATTCGACTTGCAAAAATATTCAATAAATTCACCTTTTTATCGAATAAAATGTGAATATTTAAATATATGTAAATTCCAATCTTATCGATACTGATAAATGAATAAATTGCTATAGCGAGTAATGAATATGAAAATTGTAAGTGTATTTATTCATGATATATTTCAAAATAAGCTACCAACATTATTGTAATCATAACAATATTTATGAATGTTTAAATATAATGATGCCAATATACACGTTATGTAGTAGGATATATTTATTTAAAATCGTGCAACTGAAATCGATGAAATAAATGCTCTAATGCCAAAGTGGCAGGCAAATTCTATTTTTTATTTCGTATTCCCAACCCATTCATTAAATGCAGTTCGATACATTTCGGACGAGACTGCACGCCTGCCCCGGGTGGCGTATAGGCTGAGCGCCATAACGCATGTCTGTGGGTGACAACCTTTGCGTACAGCTATATTAACGTAACATGAAGTCTTGTAAGAGTTCTGCCCACTTTGTTTAATATTCAAGTGCTAAATAGAAGAGATACAGTAATATCTTTAAGATACGTTTTGGATACATTCAACGTAACAAATGTTTTCACGTGATGAGATTATCAATTACTCAGAATTGTCCGACATGTGATGTATTTGTCGATTCGCTCTAGGCTGGTGCAAGAGTATTTTGGCAGAGCTCTTATCAGACTCCGTCACAAAAACTTACAAACATTATTGCACACGCCACTTAGGGTAAATATTAAGACGAAATATATATACGAAATAGCCAAATTGTGGCTAATCCTTTGAGTAAGAATAAAATAATCTATCGTACTTGGATTTCAAATGAGGTTATGTTGACACTAAAAAAACAATAGAAAAAGCTAATCCACTGCAAGGTGGTGATTTTCCCCCGTTTGCTAGAGTCCCAGCGTCAGATCAGCTACTGTTTCGAAACTCTGGCTCGGGTGATTAGAAAGGACATGAAGGTGGATTAATAGGTGTCGCAGTCGCCAGAAGATCTAAACTAGTTATTTCTTTCCAAGTAGTAAGTATAAGCACCTAAAAATAATTATCACAACGCATAATAAACACGTTGATCATAATATCAATCACTTTTCTACCTTACAATAAAGTTTAAATTAAGTTGTGCCGAATATATTTTACCTGTATGCTATATATACATAGTTTCAAAATTTAATATGCTTCCAATTCCAACTTTGACGTAGAAAACCCACACTTTTGCAGCTTTTTATCGTTGTTAAAAAAATGTCTGGTAGCATTATTTCCTATATAAACGCTAAGTTTGTACATACACTATGAAATATAATGATCTCCCAACAAACTATGCACCTGGGTGCTGTAACATTACGGCATCGCATTCACTTTATCACTGTCAAGTATGGGAAATGCGTACAGAATTGGAGTTATGTACAGTCCAAGCGGGTCCACTGTAATGTTCATAGAGAAAGCGTTCGTATGAAGGTAAAATATCACTAGTTAACGTAGATGTAGTAAGTAAGTACTTAGAATAGAATAGAATAGAAAACACTTTATTGTTCACCACGACTTAATTATGTTCCATAGAAATATTTATAAAAATATTAAAAGGGTCAGTCAAATGGTAGTTATATCCACTCTTTTCTATCCCATTCCTTTATAGCTTACTCTGACCTCTCTATCTTATGCCCCTATACCATCGTAAAGGCTGGCAAGCCGTTGGCTTCTCTCCTGGTGTTGCAAATTTCTATAGGCGGCGGTAATTATTATAAACTAGGCCGTCTGCCTGTTTGTCAATTTGGCAATAGAAAAGAATAAAAAAATAATATTTCTTTCAGACAATAATTGGATCTATAAAAAGTGTAGTAAGAGTATTGACATGTTGCTCTATCATTGCTTAATCGAATTTATTATCATTTAATGAATAAGCTACATAAATAAATAAAATAATAACTTAATACATATTTGAATAATAAGTACATAAATTATGCTCCTAAACTTTTATGTATTTACCAATGTTGTTGTGGGCCTGAAATAAAATTTATTTGGTAACTAGGTCCTAAATGTTAAATTATTCCACATTGTTTTATTATTTAAGAACTTACTAATAAATCACTGCCCCTATCTGTAATCATTAACCTCTAATTAATCGTCCTTAATGTTTGTTTAATGTTATAAATTACGAAGCGGACGGATGTAATACGTATATCGTGCTAGATACTTGGGATAGTCTTACAAAGATTAGGCGCTTATTCAATGAAGCGAGAAATGGTAGAGGGAAGATGAAATAAAAAGTGTACGGTATACCGACTAACGTCGCTGCTCCAGCTGAGATAATGATATACTTAATGTCTGTGGCAGAATGCGTCTTGTTTATAGCGTTAGAACTATCATCGTTAATGATTAAAATAGCTATATTAGTGTATACAGATACACACATTAATAAGTTATCTGTCAATATTTTAACGCCATTAACAAAACTAATAATAATCTCACATCACAAATAATGCATGAACCCCATCGCTACATTTGCGTGAAATGGTCACCGACACTTGCTTTATCCCAGGTGTAACATAGGGCTTCCTATACATGTTGCTGGAGCCACAACCGACACCGAATCATATCGTCGTCAACCAACCAATCAACTGCAGGACGTTAGCCATCTTTTAGTTTGCGCCATATGTCTTGGTCCTATGCTTTATTTTCCATCCCCAACCGGCAACTTTACTCAAAAATCATCAGTTCATCGAATTAAAGGGCGTCGTACACTATGATTGCCGAATAGGAGTCTCCATACCAGGACAAGTTTGCTCTCTCCATGAACCATCGGTGTTACAATACATATATACAGGGAGAATTTTTCAAGTGGGGCCACTTGCTCCAGGGCCAAATGCTAAACTATAGTAAATAGCGAAAAACACTCAAAGGAATCTCGAGGCCGATTGTGACGAAAACTAAAATGATATCATTAGATTTTTGAAAAATAAATTACCCTTGTCAGGAACCGATTGGGCCGATTTGAAAAAATAAATACATCTATTTCTATATAATTGTAGCGAGTGATGGTGGAACAATCTAGTTGATTGAAGAAGTTTTAGAAAAAGGTAGAAGATTCTGGAAAAAAAAGACAAGGACAGAGACATTTTAGAAAGGGATAGACGACGAACGAAATTTCTAGAATAGAAGGTTCGGGAAAGAAAAGACAGAGATAGATAGATGTTAGAAAGGGACAGATGATAAACGAACGTTCTGGAATAGAAAGTTTGGGAAGGAAAAGATAGAGATAGATCGATGTTTATAAAGGGACAGATAGTAAATAAAAAAATAACGAAAAAAAGATCGAAATTATGGGTTCCAGAAGATTCTTCCATAGGGTATAAGCAACGTAAGGCGCGCCAACCGGGCAGTTTAGAGTTGAGTTCAGTTCAAGACAACGTAGCGACAAGTACGTTACGAAAGAGTTGGAAGAAGAGTTTAATAGAAGACAGTGACGAGTTTAGTGGTGAATTTAGTGAACAGTTTAGTGGGCAGTTTAGTGAAGGAGGAGTTTCGCGTAGTTTGAAAAGAGGTCCAGAAGCGAGCTACGTGCGGTAATTCGGAGGTGAACACTGCAGCATCAGAAGGTGTATCTACGCAATATCGGCGACGGTATTGTGGGTAAGACATCTTATCGTCGGTACAGTGCGTCGTTATTTGTGCGTGTAGGGGCGATCCTGCGGAGAGGAATCACGCACGGCTGTGTAAATCAATAAAAGCGTTTAGTTAGAAACTGGAGTTTTCTTCCAATCCTAAGTGCGTACCCTCGCTCGCTCGTAACATTATTATACCAAATCGTAGTGTAGCTTGTAAGGATCAATTTCTGTTAAGGAATGTCAAACATCAAACCAAGGTAAAGAGTTGGCAGGAGAATAGATTTTTCAAAAATCTAATGATACCATTTTAGTTTTTGAGTGTTTTTCGCTATCTGGCATAATTTAAGATTTGGTCCTGAAGGCCAACTTGAAAAATTCACCTGTTTATGTGACTAGCCCAGTAGCACTCGACTTGCTATACTTATATATATATAATCGCAACAATAAAATTAGGAATGGTCGCTATACATGTAAACACATGGGTTTGAAATAAGTCGTATGGGACATCATTAGACAGATCTTATAAAAATATAATTGTGTAAAATAATAGATATTACGTAATGACTTTTTAGCAAACTCAGTTGGTAGCAAGATATTTATTAGCTTACAGAATTGTACACATTGTGCCCCCCCCCCCAACTTTTAAATTGGACGTAGTTTAGCAGAAAGGACTCAACCCACATTGTGGTCAAAAATGAGTTGTATATACCAATTTACCAGCAATTTTTGTCTAAACTTAAAACCTCAATAACTCAAAAACGACTTTTTGTGTGTTAGGTCGTTTCTGCTAAACTACGTCCAATTATGAAATAGAAAATTCTAAAAAAAAACTAAAATGTGGACTTAAAATTACTGTCAACGAAAATTGCTTTGACTAAAATCCAATGAGTAATTTTCTTACATTTGCCATAATTTCGATTGAATGCTTTTTTATGGTTCTGTATCTAAATAACGAAAATAGGAGAACATTAGTCACCTTCCGGGACGTGAGGCCTAATATCATAATATGTATTATTTCTGCATGGTTTAAGCGTAAATTACAGACACTTGACATCTGGTAATACCGGGAAGTCCTTGGAGCTAGTAATAGCGAGTAATGCACCTGAATAATATAAGAGTATAATATAATATGAAATGTTATACGAAAGTACAGTTTATACAATGAGGAAATCATCACGCAAATCGTAATAACATTCAAATGAGTATTGACGTTATATCTCAATTAAAATTTTCATGATAGTCTACATCTGTGTATATATCTATCCGTGCAGGAACGGAGAAAAAATACAATTTTCTGTAACCGGCGGTCTGTCGTAAGAAGCGAATAACAAACCCATAGCCAGGTGGTATGGTACTCGTCCGTCTGGATGGCTACCACCCCTGGTCTATAGTACGCTGCCAAAACAACCTTGAGTTGTGTTCCAGCATAAGTGGCCAGGTTCCAGCCTGCCTTTAGTGAGCGGCAGCACAGTGGTAACACTTTTGGTGTTACAAATATTCATAGGCGATGGTAACCGCTTTCCATCAGGTGGACCGTGTGCCTTCGGCTGAACTCATGTAATAAAGTAAAAATAATTACATCGCACAACCTTCGCAATTTTAAGATTTAACTATAATCTTCCAGGATTGTCATGAATGATTTTTCAACTATACATATCATAATGATTTTTAAGTATTCAAATCATAATTGTTAAAGCACAAGTGGGACATTGTTTTGATTTCAAGCGGAGTTAAATTCAACTTGCGTTTATTACTATCAAATCGAATAGAAGAAATGCAACAAGGTTGCAACGACGTTCAAGGTTTTAGTATTGTTGTTTTACATCTTATATATAAAATTCTCGTGTCACAATGTTCGTTCCCATACTCCTCCGAAACGGCTTGACCGATTCTCATGAAATTTTGTGTGCATATTGGGTAGGTCTGAGAATCGGACAATATCTATTTTTCATCCCCCTAAATGTTAAGGGTAGTCCACCCCTATTTTTTTTTTAATTTTTAGATTTTTTTAAAATTTTTTAGGATACAGCATTAAAAAATACATACAACCCTAAATTTTCACCCCTCTACGATCAACCCCTATTTTTTATTTGTTAATTATAAACTTATTTTTTTGGCAAGATTTTTAATCTTATTTTGTCATGACTTAGAATTAAAAAAAATATATTACTCTTAATTTTCCACCTCTCTACTATCAACCTCTATTTTTCTATCTATCGATTAGTTATCCCCGTTAGATGTCTACCGTTGTCACCTCTCATCCAGCAAACATCACGGAGTAGGGATGAGTGTGTTCCCGGATGGTTTAGATTCACAATTAGAACCGGTAGGTGGCTCTGGGATCGGCTTCTACACTTTTATTTTTTAAACGCAGGACAACGTCTGCCGGGGCCGCTAGTTATCTATAATATTTAAAAAAAGGAATGTTGCTACTTGATGTTGGATTTGGATTTACGTGCTGACATAATCTTCTCCCTAGCTTTCGATTTTCATCAGACTATCGCTACGATCATAAGGACAGAACGATCAATCTATTTGTACTATACTGTAATTTTACAACAAGTATACCACCATCGCCGTTCTCAATCTGCAATATTCCTGTATAAGGATCGCCATTTGTACACTATTAAAATAGTACAAGCTTGTAAGTTTTCTGTAATGTTATATACCTAATACAGAGTTATTTATTAATCTATCTGCTGTAAATATTTCCCGATATAAGAACCTCATACATACAAATCTGAAGTCTTTTAATAAAAGGGCTACAAAATCCTATTTTATGTTTAAAAGGACTGTATACACGTGTATACACCTACGTGCTTTTGAATTTTGATTAAGATCATTAAAGAAAATAAGATACACAATATGCACGTCGAAAAACATCTATCAAATGTAGACTGCAACATAAAAATGTATACACTTAAAATGATATACAATAAGAAAAACGATATAGATGAAAGAGATAAATAGATGCAACTTAAAAATTTATAGACTAAAAATGGGTTAAGAAATATGCACCTATTAAACAACGAAGAAATGTCTGTGTTTAGATGAAATTTTAAAATTAATATTGTATTCAAAAACTGTGACTCTACAGTAAATTAATTCCATACTAAGAAAATATCCTGTAGAATGATTAAGTGAAATACCAAAAAAGTAAATATACTAGGTTTGTCGTCCTACATGCAAGAGAGGTTGAATTTTATTATCACTCTACATAGATGTGTGAAGTATTGTTAGGTCTTAAAAAATATATGTATTAATATTTTATTGATTTGAAATGTGTGTGTCCTCCACTAAAATTGGAAATAAGGTAAAATAAATAGTTTGAACAAAGTCGATTGAGATATCTTTAGATATCGTATTGTTGTACATTTTTCCATTAAATGCTTTATTCAGTATTCCATATCGACAAAAACTGTGGGATATTCGTCGTATAAGCTGCGCGAAGAAGGTTTGCCGATAACTACTTACTATTATTTGATTGTATTGCTTGCTATTATTGTATATACTTATGTGAAGTATATACAATAAAAAATGAATATAATAAATTTAGTGGAACAACTATTTATGTTAGGTTTTGAAATGAAACTTCTATACAGACGGCGTCTTAGGATTTTTCTGTTACGAAAAAGCGTGACGGCCACGTGGAAAAGCGGCATAAATTTAGACTAGATGTGGTGAGAGGCGGTATAATGTTAGAGTAGACTGTCGATGTTTTTATTGGTTCCAAATCGAATTCAGTTTTTTTGTTTGATAAAATAAAATGTTTAAATAAAAATTGCATTCTTTAAAATGTACCTAACCTAAAAAAATCATAATTTGCGGTATATCTGCGAAAAATCGAAATATGTGCTGGGACACATAGTAGAAGTGAAACTTCAACGGACAAGTGGAAAAACAAATCGCAACAAAGTTTTAAATCGAAGTTTTACGGGGAGATTGTTAATGTACTTGTCCAATTTGAAGATCTGCCCGTAAAACTTCAACTTAAAATTTTGTTGCGATTCGTTTCTATGTGTCCCAGCACACATTTGGATTTTTTGTCAACCCTACTGACCATCGACGCGTGACATCATGAGGCTATCAGCAAAACCTGTGCACGTATAGTATTTACGGAACCTTTCATTATACCTAGACTCCCACGCACTTGGGTTATTTATAATTTTTCTGCATTTTTGTAGCTAGTAAAGGGTTTTCATTTTGCCGATATTGTAACATATCGGTTCTCTTGATATTAAAATGTATATACATTTACCCATTCCTTCTTTATAATTGATATCATAAGAAAAATATGTAACAAAAATTTTCAACCAAACAATTTATACATATTATATAAAAAATGTTTTCCATCAAAAGAAGAAGTTTTAACTAAGAATCCAATCAAAGATTTAAATTACTAATCGTATTCTTTGTGGAGATAAAATTGGCAATTCAAATGTATTTGTACAAAGTCTAGGCTTCACATGTCGAAAATATTACTGATGAATAATATAAAACTTTTGGTGTTATAGATGTTAGATGGAAGTGAAACGAGTTGTTTGTACAAAGAGAGTATATATTTTTTTTTTTACAATTTTAGACAATACTATATTTAACACAAACCAGCTTGTGATGAACTAAAAAGTTCTCAACAAAAAACAACCGACTTGAAACCTCTACATGACTTCGAATTGTGGTTATAAACATTAAATTCTAGTACAAAATAGTAAGTACCTCAAGATATAAATTTCATTTTATTTTTCTCTGAGAATTAAAAGTTGGAGGATACATTTTTCGAGCTAGATTTAATCTGCAAAGAGATCACGAACGCAATAAGACGGAAACCTTGATTTATCCTTCAGTATTTCATTTTGTTATTACAGTGCAATAACGTTAAGTGAACACTCAAGGTAGAAACAGTGAAACAAAAAACATTGCTCTTAGAACTTCTGAGTACTATAATTATAATATAGGTATATAGGTACTAACAATGAAACTATGAAATAGATGTTTATTGTAGTAACTAATTGAAGCAACGATTCAATACGTAGGTATTCTAGGTATATACAGTCAAACCTGAGTAGAGAACTGGGTAAGCGAAAAACTCTATTAAGTGAGAGTATTTACCAGGTCCCGTTATTTTGCCTTCCTAATACTTCTATAAGTAAGAAACATAAAACCTGTATAAGTGACAGTCATTTTCCACGCGTGAACCTCTTTAAGTGAGATTGATACTTGCCGATACCTCTATAAGCGAGAGTTAAACGCGTTTAACTTTTGCTATATATGACTCATTCTTAAAAGAGTCATATATTCTTTAATTCAAATCAAATGTGCGTCTTATTGTTTTGTTATTATAGTTCTAGGAACTCATTCTATTCGAAAAGCCAAACGTGCCAAAAATGAAAAAAAATGAAGCCATCCAATCACACATTTTGGATAGAGAGGTGGAGAAAATTCCAACAAAACGAGAAGCTTTAAAGGCATTGGAGACGCTTCACAAATTTTATGAATTTGCGGCGGTTGATCAAACCATATTTGATCAAATTTATGAACTTAAAAACATACACAAAATTTAGAAACAGAATCGCAAAAGAAATTAATAGATTTTTTCAAATAGATGTTATTATAATATTATTTAGTTTAAACATTTATACTCAGCTATTATTTCAATAAATATTTAATACCTATACATACACGTATTTTGTTTCTAATTGCGTCATGTTTGCTGTATTTTTATAGACCTCTATAAGTGAGACAGACCCCTTTTGTAACTCTGTAAGCTAGAAACTCGGGTTAGTGAGAAACCTTTATAAGAGAAAAAGAGATCGCGGTCCCTTGAGCTCTTACTTATCCAGGTTTGACTGTATTCTTACATGATTCATTTCTTTTGTTGTCTGGAAGAGATCACTTTTTAGCGATAAGACCGCCCGCCCTTTGTGCACAATTAGATATAGTTTTAGTCTACAAGTTTATTTTTGTATTGTTATAAAATAGTTTTATCTATCTATCTATAGAATCTAAGGTTAAAATAGCTATTTTCGCAGATACATATTATGAACATAAAATAGATATAATGTTAGGTGCAAAAAAATACTTGCTCCTAACATTATATCTAGACACATATTTATTTCACAGTGCAATTCTCCAAAAGTAATCATTTTCAGATCCCTTGTCTCGTTATGAATAAACGCAGGAAAGGCTATTTTGACACCGTGAAGGATGACCGTGATATGCGTGCTAATTGTATAATTGAAGATTTAGATCTTGAATTGAAGAAAAAGTAATAGGTACGACATTGACTCCTTACTGAGATTAAGAACGCATATTTGAAAATCTGTTACTTGCTACAACTGGTTGGTGCTGATTATTCTTTTCTCGATGTTTGAGAGTTTATTAACAAAAACATATTTCTAGATACGATAAAAAAAAAAAATAATTGTAAAGTTAACCAGTGTATCTAAAATAACAAAAACGAAATATGTGCTGGGACACATAGTAAAAGTAAAACTTCAACGGACAAGTTGAAAAGATTGTTATGTACGTGTCCAATTTGAAAACCTGCCCGTAAAAATTCAAGTTAAAATTTTGTTGCGATTCGTTTTTCCACTTGTCCGTTGAAGTTTCACTTCTACTATGTGCCCCAACACATATTTCGATTTTTCGCAGATTTACTGCAAATTATGGTTAGGTTAGGTACATTTTAATGAATGCAATTTTTATTTAAACATATTTTATTTTATCAAACAAAAAAACTGAATTCGATCCGGAACCAATAAAAACATCAATAGTCTACTCTAACATTATGCTGCCTCTCACCACGTCTGTTTTAAAATTATGCCGCCTTTCACCACGGCCGTAACGCTTTTTCGTGACAGAAAAAATCCTAATACGCCCCGTGTATATAGAAGTTTCACTTCAATAAATAAAATTTCCAAACATGTTAGGTACATAACATTAGGGTAGATCGTTCGTATAGTGATCATAGGACAAACCGTCAAGGTAAATACATTAAACTGGCACTAGGATTATCTTTTCTAAAAAAAATCATCCATCCTATAGATTCACATTTCTTAACTAACGAGTAAACAAAACGAATGTTACATTAAGGCATTTGAAATGTTTTCTATGTAAAGACCAAACTATCATAAGAATTTCCTATAACCCTAAAACTAAGGACGCTATGGGGTGAGATTTATTTCTTGTGTTCTCATTTATTTAATGGACCTATACGGAAAAGTATTTACGCCTTAGTGGTATTCGCCATATTTATACAATGAGAAACAAAAAGCCTTCCTAAAGTTCCTTAAATATTGTTACAACTTAGGCCCCGACAAAGACAAATTCCACGTACAGATCTGTAAAAGCACATTTTATTACCTGTCGGCATTTGAACTAATTGTAATACTTTTATGATCGTCTTCTTTTGTTCACTTATTTATTGGCATACGCTTCTAGTTATTGTGGAGAATAGCCTATTGTCCTATTGTACTTGCTCAGGAGCATCATTAGCCAGGTGTTGGGGATTATAAGTACAAGCTAATTCTAGGAAATTGTGTCGACGTTGCTGGGCGGGCACATTTGCATTTGTGAAGTATAAAACGACAGCCTGTTTGAGAGAGGAGGCAGTTGAGCTACAACTACGATACAGGCGTGACGTGTGTACATTCAGGAATCTAATAGTGATGGAATTTTCAGGTTTTATTGAATTACGACCTTCTGCTTTACGTTTGGATTTGTTGTGTTCGTTTATATTTGTACCTGTGTTATACGTGTTTGTATAGTTCTAATAAATTCTGTAATAATTCTAACAGCATTTTAATTCAAGTCCCACTAACTCGTAACAATATTTAAAACAAAGATTTGTTTCGATGTGATTTATATAATTTAAGACTGGTTTTACTTTGATTGAAGTTTTTTACATGTTATTAGTTTACTGCCGGATGTCACATTTGATGACGACATTAAACAAAACATTCAAAATCAGATTAAAAAAGAATAGAGCAAGAGCCCACGACTGTCAGATCTTCGTTACTTTATAAAAGCTGAAAGTTTTTCTGTGCATATCCCCTATACAGGAACGAACGACCAGCGACTATAGTGGTAGTGACGGTTTACAAAATAGTACCTTAAATTTATTAAAGTATAAAGCTCATTTTTTTTTATCTTCGGGATAATTTTAGAAATCTCGTCATCCATTGCCGGACATCTACTGCAGTTGCTACACCCTGCCAGACACCTCTAAACTTCAATAAATTCTAATTATACTTTCGTTACAGTATAAAAGTTAAATTTTATATATGTTACTTGGGGACCTATAAAAAATGTTACCTGAATAGCTGGACAGTTTTAATGGTTTTTACATCTTGATAGATACATTGAAAGTCCGCAGTAGCTAGTAGAAGTGGTGTCATTTATTGGCAACAAAACGATATACATCAATTTATTATAAAATTAATAATAATAAAATTAATACATTAACACTAAACGTTAAGATTTTTTTTAATAAAACATAAACAATTAATTAATATCTTGCAGATAAATAATTATACCATAATATTATTACGACTTATAACAATTGTACGTTTGATTTTTGTAATTGATTAAGTATTTTTAATAAATTGATTTATTTGTATTACTTTTGTAACAAAGAACATAGAATAGAATATTCTTTATTGCACAAAAGAATATACATATAGAACATAGATAAATTTAATGACATAATTATTCTATTTTTTATCGATTGTCCTTTGGTCTCTAAATGAGGCCGTTCTCAAACGCCACTAACTGTTTTGAATAGGTGGCCTTTATAGAGTACTTTGCGTCATAAAGTCACGCTTATGAAAAAAGATATTGCTCAATACAAAGGGAATTAATATCGCCTTTATAAACGCCAATATTACCTACCTATACAAGAAAATTCTTTAATGTCTTTTAGAGGCAATTTTTTTATTCTGAACAACAATATGATATTTTTTCTAAATTTGGACATAAGAAAAATTAGCCAGCCTTTACTTTTAAGGTCATAGCGTATTTGATTCCCAAGGCGCTGGGTTATCAAACATCTGAAAATTTAATAATCAGAGGAGGAAAAAATTAAAAATATCGTAATAGATATTGGTACCCTTTGTAACTTTAATAAATAAATATACGACTTCAACAGACAATTTTTATTTCTATTTGAATAATTTTAAAGTATTATTAGTAAAATTCAGATTTTTATTTTAATTATACAAGGTAGCTTGTAACACAGGTTCGATCCTAGTACGGGGGTCTTGACAACCACCCGACTAACACAGCTTGCTTTTTTGTACAATTTTGTATCTTTTACTTATAACATAATTATGTTGTAATAGCTATAAAATAAACACTTTATTAGTACTATATAATAGTGTGAAGTACAGATGTATCTTTACTTCACACTTTTATATAGTAACTAGCGGCCCCGGCAGACGTTGTCCTGCTCTGGAAAAATAAAAATCTAGGACCCGATCCCAGCGCCATCTACCGGTTCTAATTGCGAATCTAAACCATCCGGGAACCCACTCAAACACACAAAAACAAAATTACCAAAATCGCTCCAGGTGATTAGGAGGATTCTAGAACTCGATCTCAGCGCCACCTACCGGTTCTAATTGTCACTTTTATATAGTAACTAGCGGCCCCGGCAGACGTTGTCCTGCTCTGGAAAAATAAAAATCTAGGACCCGATCCCAGCGCCATCTACCGGTTCTAATTGCGAATCTAAACCATCCGGGAACCCACTCAAACACACAAAAACAAAATTACCAAAATCGCTCCAGGTGATTAGGAGGATTCTAGAACTCGATCTCAGCGCCACCTACCGGTTCTAATTGTGAATCTAAACCATCCGGGAACCCACTCTAACACACAAAAACAAAATCACCAAAATCGGTCCAGGTGATTAGGAGGATTCTTAAATCCGATCTCAGCACCACCTACCGGTTCTAATTGCGAATCTAAACCATCCTGGAACCCACTTAAACACACAAAAACAAAATTACCAAAATCGGTCCAGGTGATTAGGAGGATTCTTAAACCCGATCTCAGCACCACCTACCGGTTCTAATTGCGAATCTAAACCATCCCGGAACCCACTTAAACACACAAAAACAAAATCACCAAAATCGATTCAGGTGATTAGGAGAATTCTAGAACCCGATCTCAGCGCCATCTACCAGTTCTAATTGTGAATCTAAACTATCCGGGAACCCACTCAACCCACACAAAAACAAAATCACCAAAATCGGTCTAGGTGATTAGGAGGATTCTAGAACCCGATCTCAGCGCCACCTACCGGTTCCAACGGGATAAAAAGTATCCTATGTCCGTCTCCTGGTTCTAAGCTACCTCCCCGCCAATTTTCAGCCAAATCGGTACAGCCGGTCTTACGTTATAAATAGTGTAACTAACACGATTTTCTTTTGTATATATAGATAGATAATAAAATCTTAGTAAGTCCAAGTATTAATGACGTATCTACACAATTTAATTATGTTTTAGAAAAAATATCTTCTGATTTTTGGTATAACGAAGAAGAATAAATTTACCACGTACTATCTATTTCCATAAAAACATGGTTAGGTGAAATGCCGTTCGCGCCAACCTTCTGTAAATAACTGACAAAATTACAAGCATTGTATAACTTCTGACTTCTAATTTCATACCGCGGTATACAACCCCCAGTACTAGTACATAATTTACAATCTCGTTAACGGTATTAATAATTCATGAAATTACTACGTGTCCAGTTAGTTATATTATTTATATTGCACGTAAGGCTAATTTAAATACTGAATACAGTTAGTGCAAAAACTTTTAATAAAAAAGGACCATTATGCAGGGTAAATCCATAATATACCAACTAAAACCTCTAACCATTCCTCTAGACTCTAGACCCGTGTCCGGGCTGAGGGCTCGTTCGCTCATTCACCTCCAGCCCGACGGACGGTGGCCTGTCGCTTCCCGGGCCGGCCCCTCCATGTTACTGCTTCAATTACTACTTTATCTGGGATAGTGTTACAATTACGCAGCTCTAGCGATGGGTTAATGCGTAATTTGTGACGCGATATTGTTATTAATTGTTAATGACGTTAATTATTGTCAGATAACATATGTATAACAGATAATATATTCATTAATACAAAGAATTTTTTGCAATCATATAAACTATCTCAGTCGTATAAGTCCCAATTCCTATAAAGACAGCTGTAGTTCACATAGGCTTCTATCCTTGGATGAAAGACGTACAGTTTTAGATATGTCATTGCTGTTTGATATAGTTCATAGCCGTGTTGACTGTCCTGAGTTCGTCTCGAAATTGGCATATAATATACCTAGATACCGTACCCGTCATACATCTTTGCTGAATGTTCCTTGTAATTCTACCAACTACGCTCAAAATGACTCGTACCTACTTATTACTAAATTTTGTCAACTTGATCTCTTTGCGTCCTCCAAATACAAATTTAAAAGTAACATAATTAATGACTTGCTGAATTTTATATAACACAACCCGACTTTATTTGTTTAAATTCAACATTTGCTTTGTAAAATTGTTACTAAAGTGGTAGTTAATAAGGAAAACCTGTTATTGGCCTTACTTTTTATTGTAAACTATTTTATATTATATTTGTGTATTCGCTGTTGGTTTTCTCAATAAATAAATAAATTAACGATATAATTTTTAATGCTACAAATAAGGCGCATTTGGCCACACTCAATAACTATATCATTACCACCGGACAAGCAGGAATACAAGGTCACGTTCGTTGTGTTATCTGTTGTAAATACCAACTAAGCGGACGAAGCGCTATGGTTCCACTTTTATCACACGTACCGCTGAAGAATGGGGAACTCTTTGACGTCGTGTATTTTTTCTGAAACATACAATTTAGGTGCCTTCAAGGCTCGCGTGAACTGGTATCTTGTAGATTCACGTACTCCATCTTAGACTGCATTTCCACCTCATATCAGGTGCAATGTCAGCCGAACGCGAACCTGTACAATATAAAATAAAAATATTTTTTTATTATTAATATTTGATTCCAGTTTCATTACGAATTCAAAGTACGTACAAATGGACGAAATGAAGAAACGTAGAATTTATTTTCATCTCTAAATAAAATAGGCAACAATCTGACAATAATAGAAATCTAATTAAGAAACCATTTACCATCCACGACGTTCAAATAACAATTATATCCTGTGCTAATGGCTTCAAAGAAGACAATAATAATAAATATTACATACCTGTCTGCCTTATATTTTTAGTCGCCGATTATTACGACTTTTCATTTCCATCTTAAAAATGCTTACAACTGGGCAAATAATAGCAAATAACTACATCGCAATTACGGTGATACAATAAATAATATAATTATGAGCTTTCTACACGGCCTCGCTTGAGACAAGTTTAAGTACGTATCCTAAGAAAGCTATCCCAATTTCTCACATGAAAAAAGAATCCACGCTTATTCAAATTTATAAAAAGTACCTCAGTTAATTTAACTCCCCGCTTCCCTATTGAGGATACATAATAGAGCATATAGTCAACTGAGACATTTCAAATAGCGCCGTTGCCAAATAGAAAGATGTCTATATATATAAAAATCGATTGTTGTTCGTTAGTCTCGCTAAAACTCAAGAACGGTTGTACTGATTTAGCTAATTTTGGTTTTGGATTATTTGTGGAAGTCTAGGGAAGGTTTAAAAGGTGAGTAAATATGAAAAAAAAAATTTGAAATATAGTATAAAACAACAATTTCGCTTTCCCCTATTCTTACCTGTCAAACATTTAATGTTCGTCCCGTTGTTTAGAAATCAATTAAATTTAAAAGTCGTTCGGAAATTAAATAAAATTTAAAAGTGAATATTTTCTTAAGTTTTCGCGACACCGAAACTATCGAAACGTCGGAAAAACCAAAATCAAATAAAATTACTGCGCTTAAACCCGTTAAAACGTAGTTTTATTATTTAAAAGTGAAGTTTTTTTTCATTTTTTTGGTTTTGAATGTCAAACGTTTGATGTTTGTTCCGGTTAAGTTTTGACCACATTTTTACTAAAGTTGAAACATTCTGCAATTATCATTCAGATTTTTTATTTATTGATTCTGAGGCGGCACGAAGTTTGCCAAGTCAGCTAGTAATAATATAAAATTGTAAAAGTGTAATCCTGTTTTTCTTACCTTTTTTGTGTTTGTCTGTTTGTTCGATATTCACGCAAAAACTAATGGGCCGATTCTGATGCGGTTTTTGCTGATCGATAGTAAACTCCCGAACTCAAAATCTGCGGTACTTTATATTCCGGGAATCTTCCGAGAAATTAGGTTTAAAGTGGCCAGGTCGAAAAAATGATGCCGATGCGAAATTTTCACTGATCAATAAAATCTTTAGTAAAACAATTGTTGTTGTAATTACCTTTAGTAAGATTACTTATCCCGAATTTTTATGGGATTTTTATACTAAAAAATTCATTACCTACCTTGCTGAAAATAACGTTTGATTTTATATTTAGCAAAATAACTGTAATCTTTGTTACCTATCCAACGTGGACAAAGTCGCGAGCAAATGCTAGGAATAATATACAAATAACAACCGACTAAACAAAATTATGAAAAATCTGTCACGAACACTGCTTCGAACAAAGTGACGGAAACAAGGGAATTGTCGGGTACTCATTTCATGCTGAATTACCCACGCGTAGGAATGTGGTTTTGTGTCGTTTTTAAAGAACAAAATATATTGTTTTTATTAATACTGTTACAACTCCGTTCCCGACAAACACAAAACCCACCTGCATATCTGAAACAAAGAACATTTATTACCCGTCGGCATTTGAAGTAATAACATTGAAATTATTTTATGGTCGTCTTCTTTTGTTTACTTATTGGCGACGGCCTATTGTTGTATTGTTATCATTAGCCAGGTGCTACAGATTTAAAGTAAAAGCTGATTCTAGGAAATTCGGTCCACGCGGGCGGGCGGATATATTGCATCTGTGCAGTATAAAGCAATGGCCCGATTGAGGGAGCAGTTAGTTGAGCGAGAACCATGAGCGAAACGAGACGTGTCTACTACAATTGGGAATCTAATAAGTGACGGACTTTGCGCGTTTTTTTACGACCTGCCTTGCGTTTGGATTTGTTGTATTCGGGTATATTTTTACCTGTGTTTCACGTGTTTGTATAGTGCTAATAAACTCTATAGTAATTCTAACGGCATTTTAATTCGAGTCTCGCGACTCGTAACAATACATTACTTCTATAATCCATAAATGTAACAGCAAATTTACGGAAAAAATCTTCTGTCTGTTGATGTTTTCTTCACTTCAGGTATGAACCGATTTTCGTGGAATTTGGTAAATGATTGTATATATTGTATTTTGCTAGGTATTTACCTGTCTGGATAGCTACCACCTCCGATCTAGATTATGTCACCTGTAGCACATTGGTAGCACCTTTAGCGTTATAAATGTCCATAGGCGATAGTAACTGCTTTCCATCAGGTGGGCCATCTGCCTGTCAGCTGAACTCATACTTAAAAAAAAAGTAAAGGCCGGAATCGAATATAAGTTACCGGTATATCGTATATACAAACATACAAAATCGTGGAGGATGCTATACTTATTTCATAAACACTAAATCTATTTACGAGAGAAGCAATAGCAAGCAACTACAACTTAAATGTATATTTTCAAATATTAGTATAATGCGTATAAAAACAATATTAGAAACAACAATCACTAAGTACAAAAACGAAAAGCTGAAAGCTTACTAGATAGCGCCACAGTTTTACTTCTCACTTTTTGACGTAAAAGGAATTTCTTAAAACCTAATCGGACAAGAATTTATGCCGTTAATCTTTTTTTAAATAATTAAATCTAAAAAAACTGGTTTTATATAATTATATGTTAAAAATGAGAAAGGAGTGACCAGTAATCCACCTTATCATTTAGGGCTAAGGAACCTTGCAGAATTTCGCTTTTTACTAGATTTTTTTATAGTAATAATCGGCAGACAAACATACATATTGTATTTACCCAAATTAAGCAAGATACGCTTGTGTTAAGGGTAATATACAACGGACTACTCTGGGGCCGTCCCAGACACCCAGACCAAAGTAAATAACGGAGAAAATTCGTTTCCGAAGTTTAACATACCAGGAATCGAACCCGGTGCAAAGGCTTAGCTCGCTCAACCACAGAGGCCATCTACTGTTGTCTTTTTAGACTATTTTAGGCTATCGTCTTTTTTTAATATTCTTCTTTCGTAATGTAAACGAATTACAAGACATACATAAAATTAAGTTAATAAACTGAAGGGGTGACTAAGCATGTGCCCGCTAAAGCAAAACGTAACTGAAAACGGTTGACATGCCCCTAACGTACCGTATCGGTATTGATACAGCTAGTAACGGCTATCAGTTATCTAATATCTAGGTACAAACAACTGAAGATGACGCGACGTTGCCAACCAACTGACAATAACATGAATAATCACAATAGCTGGTTAGATGCAGTGATTCCGTTTTCGCTACGTTGGTAACCGATCGAACGATAATAACCAAAATAATTATACCTTCTCACTCTTTCTAAATGATTCCTAACTTGCAAAAGAGAGAAGACGCGAGTGTTGGCTAGCAACTTAATCACCATTATCCAGCAACGCACAATATCGACTACAAACGAAAACGATGCGCGTATTAGTTGAAAACCTGCTTTGATACCGATATTCGGCAACGGTTATCAATACCGGTATTGAAACCAATTATCGGCTAGATACCCGTTGCCAAAAATTGCTGATAACGCCCATATCTAGGTGACCCGTATAGGGTGGAGGAGCGAGATGGAATGGTCCTCCGTCTGTTAGGAAGATCTTCCAGCGAGGTTAATGTTGTTCCTCGCAGGCCTAAGCCCATCTGTTAATTATAATCCATATAACATTATATACATTATAATTATATTATACACATTATATATTATACACAATTACATTAATAATTTTTTTGGTTGATTTGCCTCGAAATTCCAATAGAATAAATGAAAACTAAAACTGAAATAATTTTATCAATAACTTGACATATACTTATGATAATTTTTAATGTTTTCGAAGTAATTAAACTGTCACAATAATTAAATATACGTTTTGTATGTAAAGTAATAAAATAACGTTTAATTTAATATCAATTATAAAAAATGAAAATGGTACAAAAATATTAATACTACGATTATATTTATATTGAGAAGTGTCGAAATTATAAAAAAATTACAATAGCTAGGACTGATTTTTATTATTTGGTGACCAGGGACACATAAAACAACAGGCGTTAAAATAACACATCAGATAGAAATAACTTTAATTACTTTATAAACAAGCATGAATTAGCTATTTGGCTCCTGTTGTTTGTACAAACGTATGACGTCATATGTTTGTAGGCTCGTACAAAAACTACAAGGCTGCGAAATTTTGTAAAATGATAGAAGAGTATCTCAATTGATTGAACTGTCTACTCTTTGTTAATAGGTATTTAATTAAGGCTATGCAGTGTTTAAGAGAGTTACTGTACCTACACTTCGAGACACCCTGGGTGTGGAACGCCACAGCAATAAAATAAACAGTTGTCTGAATCAAAATGTCATTTTCGTGTACCAATTTCCACCCCTACGCTGTCCACACATTACGTTGGCCGAATGTGTTAATTTATGAAGATGTGACTACGATTTCACGTGGGAGTTTACGGCTTGTGAACAATTTGTACCCTTATCCACTTACCTACTGCATTTCGTTGGACCCACGTTCACTTTCGGCTACCTATTTAAAATTAACAAATTCTCATAATGAAATTATTTTTAACCGACTTCCAAAAGGAGTAGGTTGTCAATTAACGGCCTCTATGGTTGAGCGGTCTAAGCTTTTGCCGGCTTAACTTACTACAACACAGAGGTTCCGGGATCGATTCCTTGTATAGTAAATTTCGGAAATCGATTTTCTCCGTTATTTACTATGGTCTAGATGTCTGGGATCAGCCCCAGAGTAGTCTGTTATATATTACCCATAACACAAGAGTAACATGCTTCATTTGGGGATATATAATATGTGTATTTGTCTGTCGATTATTAATATTATTAATTCTACTATATGTTTTTACGTGTGTTACGTTTCTCCGTCAGTTGTGCACCGATTTTCATTTTTTTCTTAATTCGAAAGAGCATACTCTTGCGGTGGTCCCATTGTCACCAAGTCAGGCTCTGATGTGTGGATCTCAGAGAAATCGAGACAAAGCGTTCTTGAAGAGCGCTGAGCGCTTACACTCTAATAAGGCAAACTTTATACGCGTACCAGTAGTGTTATACAATTTCTACAGGCGCTTAAAATATATTTCTAAAATAACTAAAAGTGGAAAATATATTTTTTAACATAAACAAAATGTATTTCAAATTAGAAAGACAAAAATAATTTTCTTATTACGTCTTGAAGTCGTTTCCAAGTAATATATAAAAAAATTGCAATAAAATGCAAAGTTCACCGACTACAAGATGTTGTAGAAAGTATTTATTATATGGTTATTAGTTTGAAGTCGGGTTTGTTTTTGTTAATTTTTTATTATTTATTTATAATAGTCTGTCGTCTGTCTGAAAGATCGTCTCAAATATGCTTTGAAACGATTTAACAGATTTCAATGATTTTAGTGATTATACAGTATTTGTATGTTCCATTTCAATACCCAAAATATCAGAATAAATTCGATCTATCGTGCAAATTAAGTGGTTGTTACAACTATACCTTAATTAATCTGGATTATACGACAAACATTCATTCTACGCTTTACTGGGCACACGTTAAAACATGAATTAAAATTGTTAAACAAAACATACGTATGTCAATATATGTATACCCTCTTAAAATAAAATATTAGACGCTGTTTTATCGCAGTTTTTGGTAATGTACGAAATGAAATAAAGAGCAACTGGTGTAGAGAGCTTTCAAAGTTTTGATATAAAAGCACATTTAGATATGAATGAAGCCCAGGAGAAGACTGGTCTACGTTTTGGCGAATTATACGAAGCGGTTGCATCCCTGAGGAAAACCCATAAAATAATTTTCACTTGTGGGAGTTAGGATTAAATATAGAATAGTTAATAGAATTTACCCACAATTACTGAGATAAGCTAATTCATATGCATACTTACACCATAATAATTGAGTTGGATACATCTTTGCGTTTGTAATAGTATTATATTTTAATACTACTTATAAGCAACTGATGTCATAGTTATTACATCACTATAATAATAATAATAATCTTTATTGACCAGAATGTAGTACTAAAGTTGTTACAACGATAAATTGATGTCCTATATACATTCTACCATTTTCATGGTGTGCAAAAAATAATAATAATTGTAAATTAATTTAATATTTCCCATGTATATTATTTGAAAAATCCATCTTCTTTAACATACCTATATCGCTTAACGAAATTGTTTATTAATGTTTAATTATTTTCAATATTATTATTCCTTTAGATGTATGTATTATATATTACCTATAATTTAGTTTTAAATAATATGTACTATGTCAATCAGCTAAATCTACATGTCATGTTAATACGTATAAATTGTAAATTAAATTAGTATTATTAGATAAAAGTCAATTATATCACATTTGTGCTCAGGTAACTTTCCCTTTGTTTGCCGTTTGACATTCCCTCATAGAAATTGATCCTTACAGAATACACTATGATTTGATGTATGTTTTTTTTAAATCAGCGGAATCGATTCCTTACTAAGGTAATTGATTGTTCAAAAATGTAATAGCAGTTTAAATTTCATCAAAGTCGGTCTCGAAACTCTTGAACGTTTTTCGATGTATTCGTATAGGTTAGGATTTGGAGAACCATTCCGAAAAGTCACTTGCATATTATAAATCATATACGAAAATAACTGTAATAGTTGTTACCCTTTTCCGACCCAACAAACTAAACGAATCCTAATTGAATTAACATGATTTGTGTGACAAAAAAAAGCAATTTTGTAGTGGAAGAAATAAGGTATTGAAATTTTAATAGAAACTCATAGGGACATAAAAATTAATAATTACGCTTTTGGCAAGAAACAAAGTTGCGTTTTTACTTCACTCTGAAAGTTAAAAATATGTGAGTGAAGTCGCGGGTAACAACAGTAAGTATTCTTGATTTTTCAATCACTATTATGGAAAATTTCATTTAATAAATAATCAATAGTTGCTCTTTTCTGGGTATTACTGGAATTGCTCTTAATCTTATTCAATTTATTTTAATTATAATACAACAGTGCACTGAATTGGAGATGATGTGTAGACTCTGTAGACTACACATCAATTTGACCTATAATTCATACTACTACGTAAATATTTGGCCATCGGTCGCGGCATTAGGAATAATCCAATCCTCTTAAAATTTATTATATCTAGGCAGGACTTTTTTGTGGGGGCACATAGGGAATGCAGTGCCCTTAAAGGCAATTTCTAAAATATCGAAAAATTGCCATAAAACCTGAAAAAAATGGAACAAGAACAAAAAATTATGGACTTACAATTTTCGAGAATTAGCGTGCCCCCAAAAAATAAGTGACACAAAAGGGCCTGTATCTAGGTGTACATATACTGTATTATATTTTTACTATACATGTGAATTTTTCAAGTGGGCGGGCCTTCAGAGCCAAATCCTAAACTACGCTGGATAGCGAAAAACACTTAAAAGAGTCTCAAGCTGATTTTGATGAAAACTGAAATGGTATCAATAGATTTTTTTAAATAGACTGAATTTGGCCCTAAGGACCCACTTGAAAAATTCACTTAAGATACTTACGATAACGGGGAGGAACATGGGATTTTATCGAACGGTTCCGAAGGTTAGGCGCATAGCATGCGTAGAGGGCTGAAAGCGGCCGCTTTTGGAGAATGGCTTAGTAAAATTTGCAGGTATCAACATAATTATACTGGTAGGTAGGTACAATACGTAGCATCAAGTTAAGCATTTTATTTTAGAGTAGTTGTGGATGTGTAATTTCACAGATTAACTTACATTTGGAAATGTATAAACTAAGGAATAGAATTTTAATGTAACACGTATATTGGTAGAGAAGGAACATGACACACAAGGAAGCGAATTATCTCTATCTCCATAAATATTATAAACGCGAAAGTTTGTATGAAATTTTGAATGGATTTTGATGAAACTTTACAATAATATAGCTCACACATTAGAATAACACATAGGCTTATAATTTATAAAGATATAGTGTGAATTATCCAAAATATAACGATTTTCCATCCCCACGCAGATGAAAATGCGAGCGCATCTAGTATTATAATATTGTTACAACTCAGGTCACGACAAAAATAAAACCCACCTGCATATCTGAAACAAAACACATTTTATTACCTGTTGGCATTTAAACTAATTGTAATTCTTTTATGATCGTCTTCTTTTATTTACTTATTGATTGGCATACGTTTATAGAAATCAGTCCATTGTTGTTTTATTGTACTCTTTTATGGACGTTTGCGGCCGAGTCATTAGCCAGGTGTGGTGGATTAAGTCGACTACGATACGGGCACGTTGCATTTGTGCAGTATAAAACGATGGCCTGATTGAAGGAGGGGCAGTCGATCGAGAACTTAAGAATTGGGAATCTAATAGTGACGGACTTTGCACGTTTTATTGAATTACGACCTTCTGCATTACGTTTGGATTTGTTGTGCTCGGTTATATTTGTACCTGTATTATATACGTGTTTGTATAGTTCTAATAAAGTCTATAATAATTCCAACGGCATTTTAATTCGAGTCCCGCTAAACTCGTAACAATATGACTGATATAGACAACACAGAAAAAAAAACATAGAAAACGAAATGGAGTCTTCTTTTTACTATTCATCAATTTTGAATCTTGTCATATTCGTAATACGGATCTGCGAAAGTGGCCGCTATAGGCCCCTTGGTTCATATCTTTATACCTACATGTTTTAGTTAATAGTTTCCCTAAACTTTCAAACTTTTGGAGCAAACTAAAACATTTAGGTACCTAGTTGCTGTCAGTAACTTTGTTTCATAACATGGAGGTTATTAAATTACGCGCGAAGCTAGCAAAGGCTTAAGGTTTCTAATTGGCCTTGTTTTACTTAGAGTAACCCACAAGATCTGGTCTTTGTGGAGTAGAAAGTTATTTCTTTAACACAAAACTTACCTTACTAAAGTCTCTTAGATCTAAATAAGCAGTAGTTTATTTTAAAATGCAATCACAACAACTTGCATTTTTTTAACATTAATATCTCATATAAGCTTTATCAATCATTTGAGGTCGGCACAATATATCTTTGTCTAGAATCTGCTCTATTCTGGCATGCGTCCTCTCTCACACACAAACCGTCATGTCAGCAGTCCCGCAATCAACAATATTTTTTAGGTCTATCTTTAGTTTTATATCCAATTTTTGTGTCACACGATTTTAATACATTTAAGGTATTATCTTAAGTGTATAATCGTTAAAATATTATTTATATCAGAAAAATGTTTTGATTTTAATTTTTGCTCTAATAATGTGACGTGCAAAATTACGTACACTCACGCTTTGATTATTTGTTTACCAACCAACAGCAAAAAGTAGCAAAATATTTAAAATACGCAACTTTTAAATTAAATTATTTAAGTGGAACGTAATTGTTGGTTTAAGAGCCGATTTTTCAATCAGTAGATAAAATTTATTCATAGAATAATGTATAACATGAAAAAATCAAAAATATCAGGTGCAAGAATAAAACAGTTAGTTTCAGCCTTGAATACATTCAGGTTACAATTTATTCGATTGATAACTTTTATCTGATGATTGAAAAATCGAGCCTTAGTTGTATATTTATTGACTTTGATAAAAGCTATTAACACAATAGTGAGTTACTTATAAAAGCTTAATAATTTTCATTGGAGTCAAGCAATGTTTCGTTATATCCAAGTCTTTTTTACATCTCCAGTTCTCCAAATACTTTTTGGGTTGTCACAAGCCAAACGTATAATAATTATTGTTGAAAGGGATATAAAACCTAAGAATAATAAATACCAAAAAGTCAAAAGCCTTGTTTGGGATGTCGTTCCAGTTTTAGGAATTACATAAAACGAGTATGCGATTTATAAACAAACTGCCACGATGGAATTATAGTAGTGAATTACAAGACGTAGCTGTACAAATACGTAGGCGGAAAAGAAATGAAAGTTCTTAGAAAATCAAAAACTGAGCAAACTAGCAAGTTATTATTTTTATTATATCTTTTCAAAATAGTTTCCGTTCACATCAATACATCGCTGCATTCGATAGAACCACCGAGAAAAGCACTTTGCCCATTCATCCTTAGGGGTCTCTTCGATGGCCTTCTGGAACGCAGCCACTGCTTCCTTGGCGTCCATAAAATGTTTTCCTCGAAGTTTTTCTTTTATTTTCGGGAATAAATAAAAATCGCAAGGTGCGAGGTCGGGGCTATATGGCGGGTGACCCAGCAATTCCACGTCTGACGACGCCAAATAGTCGATCGTTCGCCCGGCGGTGTGCGAGGAGGCGTTGTCGTGGTGAAGGAGGATCCTACTGCGAGGTCGTTACTCTCGAACTATTTCCAAGACAAGTGGCAAACATTTGTTAGTATACCACTCTGCAGTAACTGACTTTTGATCTTCTAAAACAATTGTCGCATAATGACCGGTCCTTCCGAAGAATGAGGCCATCATATTTTTTCCTACACTTCGACCTCTCTTCAATTTTGTTGGCAACTCCTCGGAAGGAAACACCCACTGAGCAGATTGTCTTTTGGTTTCCGGATCATAGCAATAAATCCAGCTTTCTTCACCCGTAAGTATGTCGAACACAGCTTTTGAGTCACCTCCGTTAAATCTTTGTATCATTTCACGGCACCAATCAACATGACGGAGTTTTTGGGCCTCAGTCAAATAATGAGGTATCCACCGGGCACAAAGCTTCCTAACGGCTAAATGTTTGTGGAGGATTTTGTACACTTGAGTCATACCGATGCCTAAACTTGTCCGAATCTGCTGATAGGTTACTCTTGGATCAGTCTCTATCATACACCGCACAACACTGATGTTATCTTCAGTCGTCGCCGTAGAAGGCCGTCCCTCACGCAGAGCATCATTGAGATTGGTGCGACCACGTTTAAACTCATTAAACCAGTTATAAACAGTGGCCCGAGAAGGGGCTTCATCGTGAAAGGCCAATCGAAGTCTGTCATAACATTCTTGTTGACTTAAATGATATCGAAAGTCATAAAAAATCATAGTACGAAAATTTTCTCGCGTTAAATTCATACTGGCGTGCCACAGACAAATTTCAATTTGCCGCCAAATCGTAAAACACATGACAAATGAATGAAATTAGTACTCAATAATATTAGCAAAGAGTTATATTTTCAAAATTTAAACTTATTTTTTTATTATATTCTTTAAAAGTGGCCCGTTCTAAAAACTATCAGTGTCGCCCTCGTTCACAAAAATTATAATAAGTTAAATTCTTTTATTTAAATATATAATAATTTAAATAAATAATATTATATATTTAAATAAAAAAAATTAACTTATTATAATTTTTGTGATTTCTTCTCTTTCAGAGTTAAACGCTGGTTTATTTAATATCATTCAATAATTTTAAGACAAAGAATGAATTTAATTGAAGTTCATTTTCAAGTTTTTAATCAAACTAAGTTCTTCTGAACAATACCTTTTTATAACCCAAACAGAAAATTAAAAATTAAATTAACTATGCATACTGCTTTGCGTTGTTTATGTTGTTTCAAGCAAAAAAGCTGTAAGAAACTCCCCAGCGACACGTTGAAGAAAGATTGTTAATTACTAATTAATTAATTAATTATATTTTGTTATTTTTCTAATATTTTATACACAAACAACTCGTTTGCGTATTTAAAACGAGTAAAATAGTAGTGTGAAAAACCTGAAATAGATTTATGTAACAAATTAGGATTAGGAATAGAATATGGTATATATATATATATATATATATATATATATATATAGGAATACTAAATGACACAAACATTGGTACATAGTAGAATTATAATCTATACTAATATTATAATGAGGAAAGATTTGTATTTTTGTATGTTTGTAACGAATAAACTCAAAAATGACTAGACCAATTTCAAAAGCTCTTTCACCATCCGAATGCTACATTATACCTGAGTAATATATGTTATATAGTATATTACTATAAAAAATTAGGGATGTCTATTAAAACAAACATCAATAATGTAACCTAAGGTGTAAAATAAATAGCCATAAAATGTCTTTCATCAGATGCGGTGCGGAAACAATATCCGATAAAATAAAAAGTCAGAGGGAGCGGAGTAGGGGGGAAATATAAATAATATCATCCCATAAATGTTCCACTGCTGGGCTCCACCAGTACCCGCCACGCTTGCCCAAAGCGGCTTGGCAGATTTGACACATGGGTTATCTCAATGTCCAGGTTGCAACACGATGTTGTCCTTCAGCGTTGTTATCACGTGGTAATTGTAACAATATGCACATTAGATCATAAAACTGACTAAGTGGTGCATGCGTTCCGGTCAGGATCGAACCCGCGCCCTTTGAGTTTGGGACGCGTGCGCAAGCCATTACGCTAACACGACGGGGAGAAATATATTTTATAGAAATTCTTACCTAGGAACTATAGAGCTGCAGCTAACAGTAAACAGAATAAAATTAATCGTGGTGTCATATTTTTATAATTTCACATTTTAATTGTTTCATTAAACTCTGAAACTTCTGAACTCCTGTTTTATATGCTACATTTAGGCACGTATTTTATGGCCTAATTAACGCTCTCAGTAGCTTCCTCCGCAATAATTTGGCTAGGCGAAACGTGACGTATGATGTGCCCTTTATTTCTTTGACGTTAAAGGGTATAATTGAAAATGTTGAAATTAACATGTTGTGCACAGTTGTAAAGTACTTTTCATTTCTCATATTCTGAATGTACTGAGAAATGATTTTCCCTGCTGTCAAAAAATATAAAAACTGCGATAGATAATGCGAAATATATGCAACCCTTTTTTAGAGCCGCTGCTAAATCGTGGCATAAATTGTAACAAAAAAATATCAACAATTTTGTAACATTATTTTATACTTATAAATTAATTTCACTAAATTATTATTTAATTTACATAAATTTGAGCTAAATATTTACTATAATCAGTGTAGGGACCACCCATACAGTATGTAAATACGACACTTACGTAACTGTATCGAGTGGTGTGCATCTTTCCCATTTCCCGTCCATTTTATTGTATAGAGTCAGTCCGCGCCGGCACTCCGCACTGCCCATTGGTGTACCGAATCGAAGATTAAAATATTTCGAGAGTACACCCGTTTTTACCTTATCTCCACCACGATAGAGAACCCACATTGGCAGCACATTTCACTGCCCCACAACCAGTAACAAAAAAATACAGGCTGGTAGAATGCCACAGAAAAACAAAATTTACTTGACGTTCCATATGTGATGTATTAAATGAGTTCATCAGATTTAGATATAGATTTAAAGCCTGATTTTCAGACAAAAGTAATTGTGCGTTTAACTAAATAGTTTTTATTTAGATTCCTCATATTCGAAATGAAAAGCAGGTTGTGAACCTCGTGCGAAAGACCTATTTAGGCACTCGAACTATTAGCGGCGTCGTAACGCTCGTGCGCCAAACTATCTCATGCCTAAATAGGTTACTTTCACCTCTCGTGTAACAATCTACTATTGCTTTTTCTTCTATTTTAAATGGACTTATCACATCAGATGCGTATAGCAAGTATTCGTGAATTTATAAGTTTTTAAATAATAAAAATATGAGGCCTGGGGAGGAGAGGCAAACCGGGGCTCTTGCTCCGGGTGACCAATTCAGAGGGCGACAAATTCAAACTTCGCAGACAAATACACAACTCATTATTAAAGCAACTTTGACCTCTGAGATGAGCAATACTTTAAACACATAAATTACATTTCGCGGGGCACGTAGGCAAAGGTTAAAAAGCACAGACGCGCGTGTCTATCAGTGGGTATCTGATACCTGAAATGATGACGATGATTAAAGTAAAAACACAGGAGAATGGGGGCGATTTTTTTAGTTTTTGCTCCTCCTCGAAAAAAAATCAAGATCCAGGGCTATAAAAGGGTAAAATACGGACCCATGTGACAGAAATCTCAGTGAAACTGCAGATATTTGAAAATCATTGTAGTACAGCATAAGTTTGTCACTTAACCTCTATCATTATAATTTTATGTGACTCCCTACTATAAACATACTACACAAATTTAAAGCAAATAAATATAGCTTTCTCAAGACCAAAAGCCATAAAAATGCACTCGGAGATTTGGAGGGCTTGCATGGTGCCATGAGAAGGCCAACACGTAGAGGCCCCTTTGACATTTTTTGCGTAAATGTAGTGTGACATTGACCAGCACTTATCTATGTCTACGCCATCTAAATATGCACCCAAACACAAGCCCCGGTCAGTATAGGACTATTATAGGATCTGAGAACAAAAGATGCCAGGCCATTGGGGTAAACTTCTAGTAAAACTGGCGATCTGGAACTAAGGGGACTATAGCGTCTGCCCATAGCAATATTCGGGGAACAAGGCAGACGATGGCTCGCCACTCTCTGCATGGGCCCCTAAAAATGCCGTACAGGATTGACGAGGGACAACATAGCTATGAGTGCCTAAAAGATGTAGAGCGGTGGGATGCAGGTTCACCGAGGCTACTTCCGACGATATGCCATTTACCATTTCCAGCTTGAGTCTTAGCTCTAGCGATCTCCACTTCGTGCCAGCTGATTAAGGCAAGTACGAGGTGAGTACTCACCTAAGGCTTCGCCACAAATCCCCTCTGTATGTATTTATCTGTTGGGTGTGCGGACGCAGGAGTCGCCCTAAATGAAACACCCCTTAGCAAGTTGACTGAATTTATTTATAGGCGCTACAACAGCACCAGGTACGATAAGCACAACTGTATCAAAACGGCACGTTCGAGGTTAACCAACACAACTTAGCACTAGCCCCGGACGTTACACTGAACATAGATAGCACTAATTGTATCGATTACACTGATCAATACGAGTGGCACTAATCACAATACACTGGTGGTCCACAAAATCCACGTAGTCACGCTGAGAGTCCGTTGGCTGTAGAGTCTTCCGAATGCTCCTTGATCTTCCTGGTCTTCTTAGTCTTCCTTGGGTATTTCCTTATGTGTGTATATACTGACCGTGAGAGATGATGGAGGCTCGCCCCGTGCTTACTAAGGTACTACAAAAATGCAGACGCTTAGCAGCTAACGGAGCAAGCTACATATCCGCGGTAAGCGGGGCGTGGGGGTACGGAATTTCCGGGGGTCCGAGGTCAGGGGGGTGATTCTGTTCGCAACAGTATCTTTATTATTATCTATAAGTTATATCTATAAGTTTAGTATCAAAATACTACTGTCTAGATCATAATACCATGTACCTTTAACATTGAGTACCTTTATTTGATTGTCTTCAAAGGTCATCATTATCTCTATACAACCCTGAAAAGCTGCATTGATTTGAATGCATTAATTACTAACCTGAATATTCTAAATTGCAAGCGTTAATTAGCTGACATTGCCGGCTGTCATATGTGTACGTTGCGTGTGCCTTGTTATCATCCCCCACAAACTGTAATCGGAAGCCCCCGCTGACGTGTTGCAGTATTTCATTAAACCCCACTCTCCTCCCACATTGCTTTTAGAAGTGAAATATCGTGTAATATGAAATCGGTAATAGGTAAGATTAATGAATGTGCTCTGGTAATAGTACTTATTACTTATATACTTCATTAGATAAATAATATAAACGCTTAGAACTAAAATGCGTTATTTGAATGAAAACTTAAAATGCTATGACAGTATTTGTAGGCCAAATTTTAAATGTGCATAAAGGCATTCACAAAATGCCTAATCAACTTTTATTATTGCAATCCAAATAATATAAACGCTTAGAACTAAAATGCGTTATTTTAATAAAAACTTAAAATGCTATGACAGTATTTGTAGGCCAAATTTTAAATGTGCATAAAGGCATTCACAAAATGCCTAATCAACTTTTCAGGTGATCAGAGGGCTACTTCCTACCAGTAATGGATCAGTATTGCAATCCAGCGAAGTAGCCTTCGGAAAACCTTGTCCTTTGACTCCGATGACTTAGGCTCAGTATTCTACTCATTGTCTTAAGGGATTATATGTAGAATTATACAAGTTAAATTTTCTTCATTATGTTTATAATTTATGTACGTATGTTATGATTTAACCATTTAAAGTCTGTAAAAACAATTTTGACTAATAAATTTACTACGCAGTTAATTAATATAAATGCCATAGATATGACAAATTAAATTTGATACTGTAAAAATAAACAGGACATATTATAATGTTATTTTAATTTCAATTGTTAGTATTGTGATGATTGTTATTGTATGATATTGATATTTTGATAATTATTATTGACATTTATTTAAGTCGACATTGTAAAATTTTAATATTATACGCCTAATAAGACAATTGTATTAATACTATAATGACCTTAGACCTTGTACTGTACATACATTTTTGGCAATCAATTATTCCATTCCATTCCGTTCTATTCTATTTAAATAAATTTGTATCGTCGTATTCTACATGGTATAATATAAGCAATATTACATGTAACAATAATTGCTAACATAGATTATGTGGAAATTGTAACTAACACCACAATACGCAAGTAAAAGTACAAAATTTAACATCAACGACTAGCATGTAAAAAAATAACACAATCTCTTTCTCTACCTTAATAATGGTATGGACCTATAGTCCGTAGTTTAAAAAAATGTAATATGTATTTACTGACAAATGTATTTATTTATGAAAGAGCTCGCAAAACGCCTAATTGACTCCTCAGGTGATCAGAGAACTGGTTCCTACCTCTGACAACGGATCAGTTTGGCGATCCAGTGAAGAAACGTAGCCAGCCTCCTGGGCACCTTGTCCATGGCAGACGGTGACATAGGCTCAGTATTCTACTAATGAGCTTGAGGGATTATAGGTCGAGTACAATATAACTAAGTTTTCTTTATTGTATTAGTTTATAATGTTAAATAAATATGTTTTACTTACTTATTGGTAGCATAAGCATAATAAGGAATATAAGGTAATAAGGACATCAACATTAATTTTAATAATAAGAAATTCTATGCAAATGTATAGCTATTTGTGTCGATATTAAAATTCTATCTAATAACGTTTGCTTACATCTTCGCCGAGATAAAAAGGAAAACGAGATTGCGTCCTTACATATTTTCTTATTGAGTTCCCGGATCTGCGTTCTATTTTATTTTTATATGTGGATGAATGTTGGAGTAAAATTTGAAGTATTTGGAAAGATTTGTAGATATAATGCTCTCTTATTTTAATATATATGGAATTTGGTTTCAGCCGTTTGACGACCTTTGAGAATTTGGGGTCTAAATATCAGTCCAATTGGTACACTAAAAACAAGAATTTCCACATTAAATAATCGCTGAAGTAAATGTCTGATACCATCTGATTCGTAGTCGTACCTCGTAGAAAATGCCAAAGTAAAATATGAAAATTATTTTTAAATTAATTTGTACAAGATATTATGATGATTAGCTTATAAGATATGGAGTACATTCGGATATAAATGAGTATGTACAATTCTGTATGGAAATGGCAATAATAGTAGTCGTTAGTTGCCATTCAATAACCCTTCATTATGCGAGGAAAACCAGGGCGATGTTATAAACTCGCGAAACGCACAAAGCCGCTGACAGGACATCAAAAACCCAAGATGGCCATCAAACGCCAATGAATGGCTAACTAAGCTATAGATTAATCCAATGCAAAGTCCGCGAAAGCCTTCGGATACCGCAGATTGACCAACGGGAGTAGCTGAGAAACTATTGCCACGCGGGGAACGCCGCAACAGCCCCAAACCCTACCCTAGGGCAACAATCTGAGGGTAGGTTTGGACGTCCGATCCTGTGGAACATTGGTTACAACTGGCTCCTCCGAGAGCCAGTCGTACCCGGAATGGGGGTAATCTGCTTTTGCAGATGACACCCTCGTCACGGCTTGGGGCGGTACCTAGGAAAAGACCGTAGAACTGACCAACGCCTCGACGGTGTTGGTGGTAGACCACATTGAGCGTTTGGGCGTGAGGGTCTCCGCAGAGAAGACGGAGGCCCTCATGTTCTACGGTCGACGTAGAAGAGCACCCCGGGACACGCGCGTCGTCGTCCAGGGAGCAGCAGTAGCGGTTAAGGCCCAGATGAAGTACGTGGGCCTTACCTTAAACAGAAGATGGAACTTCGACGCTCGTTTCACCCAGTTGACCTCGGAGTTGCTAGGAACCGGTGCTGCACTGGATAGATTCCTTCCTAACGTGGGAGGGTAGGGTGCAGCAACCAGGAGGCTTTAATCCGGCATCTGATGCTGTACGGGGCCCCCATATGTATCCAAGCACTTCACCGCAAGAATAGGACCCTGCTGAGGACATTTCAGAGGGTCCTGGCGGTGAGATCCATTTGGGGATACCGTACGGTGTCGTGGACGGCGGCGACACTTCTCGCGGGTACCGTTTCCGACAGGATGCCAGGCAGAGAGGAAACCAGCTGTGCCCGGCAGAAGTGAAGCAGATCAGGGCTTTGATGACCGATGCCCTGATCAACAGGTGGCAACGGGACCTCCAGTCCCCGGTGGCTGGCCTGGAGGCGGTGGAGGCTGGGGCGGACACCTGTATCGTTGGGTCTCACGGAAAAGTGGGACTCTGATGTACAGGATGGTACAGATACTTACTGAGCACGGCTGCTTCGGTAAGTATCTGTGCTGTATAGCGGTGCGAGAGGCCACACTCGAGTGGCACCACCGTGGCGCACCGGTAGATACAGACCTACATACGCTAGGCGCTGCTTGGGAACCTCAGAGGTTCATTTTGGAAAATATCATCGGTCCGGCGGATACGCTACGGGGCTTATTCGAAGCCATGCTCCAGAGCAAAGAAAAGTGGTTAGCCATAGCCTCCTTCTGCGAGTCAATTATGGCCCAGAAGGAGGCGGCCGAGAAAGAAAGGGAGGAGAGCGCGGCAGCGGACTTCATCCGCAGAAAGCGGTTTCGGAGTCGTAGGCGCTGCTACGCGCAACTCCTCCCGTAAAGCATCACAGGGGGCCGCGTGGACCAGTGAGGGATCCCGCGGACTTCCCCCCCCCCCCTGTTGGCGAAGAGGGTACACTCCCACGGTGGTACGGTAACTGAGATAGCCAGGCGTCAGGGTGCCACAGATGTAGTACTTATGGTCCAGTTCCTATGGCACTCCATAAAAGCAGCGCATAGGAGAGGGGCGCAGGTTAGGTTTAGTGGGTAGTTTGACGGCCGACCATCCCCCTTCCCTCCGCTCGGAGGCCACGGTGGGTATACGGCCGATCAAGAGTCCCACACATCCCTCGGTGTAAAGCCTTCCCCCCAGGCCCGAGGATGGTGTCCCAAGAAAAGACATTCCCCCTGCATCATAAAAAAAGGGTAGGGTTTGGACCACCGAACTGCAGCCGGACAAGGAGGCAAAACTTCGAAACTCTAACCTCCTCAATGCCGCAATTGGTTCAAACGATGAAGGTTCTGGAATAATAAACACTTGACCCACTTTCAAGGTATAGTAAAAAACAGCCACAAAATAGAACTTATTAGGAAGATACATGTGAACTTGTAAAAATACGTACGTTACATAGGTTGTCCTGACATTCAGAACATGATAGTACGTAATGACATCATTACTTTTGACATAAGATAGTTTGACTCAAAACCTTAGACTATTAATAGAAAGACGGAATCTCTGACTCTAAAAGATAGGCCGACTAAAGGATTCCGATTTTGGAATAGGCTACCAAAAGTGTTGCGTTATACGTATGCATGCAGGCGCGCTATACAAGTTTACGCACATAAATTTGTAAAAAAATGCTTCACTTCATTTGTTTTTTTTTTGTTTACGTTTGCACCGTCTATAAAGCCCAAAACTCGTAAAACATTGTCTAATGATATAAAAAAAACTGAAACAGGCACATCAAAGTCAAATAAACAAATGTATTTAATGTTAATTAAAGCCATTCAACGAATTGTAAACATTTTACTCTCTGACACACAATCAGCAATTAACACTGATTCATTGTTATAATTTGAAGTAGCGGTGTTTATGATCCATTTAACGTGTTTTGTTAAACATTACCGTATCAGACTTATATGGTACCAGGTCAGCCGCGGGTATATACCCGCGACTTCGTCCACGCTTGATATGAAATTCCCGCGGGATTCCCGTTACAGAAAGTATCGCAGCATTTTAAAAAGAATGTAAGCCATAATTTTAGTGAAAACTGTGTCGGAATAAGCAAATTTTTATGCACCTGAACAACTACACACCCTTCCCGGGAAAAACTCCCGCAGGATTCCCGCGATAAAAAATATCACACATTTTATTAAATAAAATATACTATCGATCAGTGAAAAAATCATATCGGAATTCGAACTATTTTTTTAATCTAGCCGTTATAAATCATTCCCAGATAAATTCTCGCGGAATTACCGGGATAAAAGTAGCGCAGATTTGAAGTCTAAAAATTTGCTGTCGGTCAACAAAAACTGCATTGAAACCGGCCCAGTAGTTTTTACGTGAATCACGAATAAAAAGACAAACAAGCAAGAAATAAAAAAAAATTGCATCGTGTTCCGTCGTTTATATAGTCTATGTTCCAGTTGTTTTTTTTTAATATTTTCAATACAGACATGGCATATTTAGAATTTTATAATATTATAGATAGATATGCCTGATATAACCTAAAAAACATACAGCCCTTAAGATTCCTTAGTCATTTTGGAAAAACAGAACATTCATGTTTTCCGACCCGTTTCTATAACATACCAACCCTTCGTTTGTCTTAGTTATCGGTTAAAATTAGATATAAGCTCCGTACATGTAAAGTCAAAATTCTACTGACGGTAAGGCACGTGAATGTAATAGTAAAATATAGGAACTGGCCATTAGTCATATCCGTCAGTTTGTTTTTGTATGGACATAATTCTCATTCATAATACAATTATGTATAACCATGGATGTACATGAACAATAACAAGACGGAGCCTATAAATGGCCATGTGCAGACCTGGGACTAAAAGAGAACCATATACTAGAATGATGATAACCCCGCTTTATTATCAAATCAGAACTAGACACTGGAATGATGATAGCAATTACTCGCCTCTGCTCCTATTTTTGATATAACAACAATATTGTGTACACGACTCCCTGCGGCACGAATAAACCCATGAGATTTCTGTGCCACAGTCAAAAGTGTTTCTAATGTATATATGAATGTAAGCATATTGGAAGATACATTTAAAAAAAATGTAGTACCTTTGTTGTTACAAATGTCCATAGGCGATGGTAGCCGCTTTTTATCAGATGGGCCGTCTGACTATCAGCTGAACTCATGAAATAAAAAAAATACTAATGACAACATAAATTATATTAGTAACTATTAGTAAGTATAAGTTTTCCAACATTGCAAAGATTGTTATAGATTATATTATATTGTGCGATAAACTTCACGTGATACACCAGAGAGATAGACCAGTGGAATATAATCCTTACTCTAGAATAATTAGACCTAAAATCAGAGATAAGTTAAGCAAATATAAAAGTTTAATAAATGCGGATTTATAATATACGTTTTTAATAATAATTCTACTATATAATATAACCGGTAACTGGTTAGTAAATGTTGAATATTAATTTCAGAAATGATCTCTGATAGTATTTAGATTAATTTTAAATAATTTTATAAAATGTTTGAAGCTGTTCAAAAGTTGAAATATATGCGTGTGAAACTAATAAAATTTTAAAGTTGTTAACCACACTCAATGGCCAATCTTATATTTTTTTATTATGATTTGTAGTCTGTGATAATAACGATAACTGGGCTGAAAAATATATTATTATTTTGAAAGTTTTTTTTAGTTTTATGCTCTTTTTACATGAAAAGACTTGTGTGAAATAGCATACATGTCGCACAAATGTTGATTAGAAATTAGAGGTATTATTATACAATGTATTGCATTAATTCCAATGTGGTTCTACCGTGATACGAAATGTGTGTTTGTTCTGATGATACTACAGCGGGGAACTGGTGTGGAAATTGTTTATTACGTAACATGAGTTCGTACGTACGTATCAGTACGTAAGACATTCCGCTAGGTACCTACTATATACATACTTATATTAACTTACATAGCACTATATTGCACAAGCAAATCCTCTAAAAACATACTGTTACAAGATTAGTGGTATTCGAATTAAAATAGCGTTGGAATTATTATAGAGTTTATCAGAACTATACAAGCACATATAACACAGGTACAAATATAACCGAACACAACAAAGTCAAACGTAATGCAGAAGGACGTAATTCAAAAAACGCGCAAAGTCTGTCATTAATAGATTCCCTAATGTACACACGTCTCGCCTTGATCGTGGTTCTCGCTCGATTGCCCCCTCTCCCCATCAGGCCGTCGTTTTATACCTCACAAATACAGATGTGCTCGTATGGTAGTCGACGTAATCCGCAGCACCTGGCTAATGATTCGGCCGCAAGCGGCCATAAACGCGTACAATAAAACAATGGGCTGTTCTCTAGAAACGTATGCCAATAAATAAGTGAACAAAAGAAGTCGATCATAAAAGAATAACAATCAGTTCAAATGCCGACAGGTAATAAAATGTGTTTTTACAGATATGCAGGTGAAATTTGTTTTTTTCGGAACCTAAGTTGTAACAATACGTTAATATTATTACGCCTGTTTCCCGTAGAGGTAAGCAGTGACGATGGATCTCCAATTACTATGACCTTAACATACATCTTTTATTTTATCTACTTTCATTAATTTCTTTATACTTACACTGTTATTATAGGTGCCTTTTAGCCCTCTGTGGTAGGTACTGTAACGGCTAACCTCTACCATCCACACTGGTGTGTCACACTGTCTACCATCCATGTACACTTGTTTTGTCAGATTCCTTTCTTTCTACATATCCAAATCACCTTAATATTCCTTTCTCTTGTTATTATGTCTTCTTTCTTTAACATTTCTATGTTAATCAATTTTTCTGTTTGTAATTTTGTCTACGTAAATCACCTTAAAAATTCGCAACTGAAATAATTTGGAATGACGTACTGAAATAAAATTTTACATGCAAACACAAAGGAAATTGTGTTTGCATGGAAACCTTCAACTCATGTCCGACGTTGGATTATTAGGGGTTGTTTGACGATTGATATATAAAAGCGACTTAAGAGTATTAGGATCGTCTGAATATTTAACTCAATATATTATTTGATATTGAAATATTGTTTTTTTATTCACGATATGCAGCAATATGTATAAGTTGCTTAAACTTATAAATTAAAATATAATTATATCTAAAAGAAATCAAACACTAGAAACAATCTAGTTTATTATACAAATTAAAATTCATTTAGAAAAACCAGTGTTAGACCGCTATCAGTAGGGAACGTTACCAAAAGACTGGCCGCATTCCCTCTCCGAATGGCAAAGCTAATGCGTTGCCCGATGTATTTAGAACGCTTTATCGATGCTACTTCCGAAAACATTATAATAGATAGAGCCATGGATTTTATATACAAGACTAGACTACGCCGATGCCAGCTATCTAGACCTAGCAGAGTACCAACTTGATAACCTTGAGTGACTCCAGATCCGATCATTCCTTTCATATTTGGTTTACCTAAATATGATCGCATATCCGAATTTCGCACTAAACTCAAGTGGTTACCTATCCGCCTTCACCGGAATACGCATATCCTGTCACTTCTGTACAATGTATTCTTCAGTCCCAAGTCTCCTCCTTATCTTAAAGAAGGTTTTCAATTCTTCAATTTGAATTAGGAGATATTCCTCAGATCATCAGTGAACATGAAACTAGACACTCCACTCAATACAACCAAATTTTACAATGGATCATTCAAGCTGTTCAATTATGGAATATGCTGCCACTAGAAGTGAGACAAGCCCAATCAGTATCCTCCTTCAATAGACTTGTTAAGGATTACTATCATAAAGTATATTGTATGTATGTTTGTTTTTAATAGATGTGTGTATATATATTACTATGCTTGATGTATTTATGTATGTATATAATAATATTAATAAGTATTTTTAAATATTTTTTGTTAAGAATAATGCGCAACTAAACCCTGCCGCCCTAGCTGTTGTACCATTTTCTCTCTCCATCTCAAGCGTGTCAGTAAGATATCGCTGCCAGCGATAAGGCCGCCATTTGTACTTAATTCTAAGCTGTTTTTGTGTATTGTTTCATAAATATTATTGTACAATAAAGTATTCTATTCTATTCTACAAGTAATACATACATAACTTCACGCCAGTTCCCTTTCGGGGTAGGCACGAACAACAGAGCGCCATTTAGGCCCATTCTTACACACCTCACTTGCTTCTTTGACATTCATAACTCTTGTCATGCACGCTCGTCTGTTCTTAAGGCTCCTGACATCACCCTCCGCTAGTACACGAGCAATTTGATCATGGAAAGTGTGTCGTACACGTCATATTCTACAAGTAATGATAAGTATTTTATTGTTTTTATACCAGAGTTGTAATGAAAAATTGTTGTTGTGCCACTTCTACTCCTTTAACAGTAAAGTATGAAAGGTCACTTGTAAAAAAAAATCTATAGGAACAAATCACAATTTAAAGATGTAGAAGCGAAAACATTAATTTTATTTAGATTCGCTATATATTAAAATTGCAACAAGCACGTTTATCTTTCCACTTTTGGCCTGGTAGCTAAACCAGCTCCTGTGAATGGACAATACTCGACGATTACAAATATGTAGGTATACATACCTACTCCGTGTCAGTGAATTTAAGAAAACAGAATGTAAATAAATTAGTTTGTAAATAATATTTTCTTGAGTTTTCGCGACTAGCATACATAATAAAATTACGTTTAAAACCGTTGAAACATAGTTTTATTAGTTTGTAAATATGTAATACCTGTTTTTAGGTATGTAGATATAAATATCTTTACGACGCGACAATCGTAAACTGTAACTTCACTATGTAATTTGTCTAAAATACTTTGTAAATAGGTATGCACGATAATTAGCAAACGATTGTATGTAGACGAGAAACTATTCCCATGCCCCTCATACCCTCGTTATATAGGTCCATACAACTTAAACAATATCACAAACTCTCAACCGCTGGTAATCGCTTTAGATGTACGTTACCTAATCAAACAGATCTAATCGTTCTTAACTATTCGAAGATCCACCTATATATAGGATAAGTGGAATTCATATAAGTTTTCTAATGGAACATAACTCATTCTTATGCCTCAGCTACACCTGCGGTTTCATATTTTAACTAACGCTCTAATAATGACCTTACACAGATGTAGCCAAGGTATTAATGCGTTATTAGAGATGGCACATTATTAATGACGTGAAACAACAATCGATAATTTATTGCTTTTGGTATTTAACTTCACTAATGTAGCAACTTGTTAACGCGTTATTTTTGACGCCAAAACTCTTGTCACCAACACTAATTTTAATGTAAGTGGATCAAAGACAGATATATGATATTTCGAAATTAGTATAATTTCAAACGTTTGCGTACAACCAAATAAAAATAATTATGATACTAATGAGGTAAGTTAGCTTTTGCAAACGAGTAGATAAATGTATGACTTACCATAGTCACGAGTTTCTATAAACCAACAACCGTACGAGTGTCATATAATGTTTTTCAATACACTCGAGAGAAAATAGTCCAATAGGTAATGAAATAAACAGAAATATCAGTCGGAAAGTTTGAACAATCTTTGACGTTTCTAATATGAAGATGGCGTCATATGCTCGTGGTGAAAATTAGAATATTTCTCTATAGTAATTAAATTGAGACAAATGTATTGATCAAAAGCGCATCCAAAGAGGTTCCAATATTCAGCTTATTAATGTGAACTACTTAGTGGAATTCTTATATCATTTTTTTACACCTAAGTACCTATTTTCCGCACGTTCCGTTGTATAGTGCGTAATTTTTAACTTTAGAACAATGTATGTACTTATATTAGGCTTCGTAAAAGCATATTCGAAGCAAATATGTTGATAAAATATTTATAAATAATTTCATTTAAAAATTATAAGCCAAACGTTGAATATAATTTACACCTTCTCTTTATATAACAGCGAAATGTGGCCTGTACGTAAACGTAAGCAGCTGTATGATTCAGAGATGAATATTATGCTGCGAACCGCGTGTGGAGTCATGCGGAAAGACCGCTTCAGCAAACCCGAATCCGCGGCAGCTTTCATATCCGTAACATACCATATAGGTGAACTGTGTGCAAGCAAAAAATCTTAAAGGAACATTCATAAACTCAATGTCATATTGATAGTACACCTGCGATGGAAGTCCATAAACATAGATAAGCCTGAGACCTAATGTTGTGTCTGAAGACAAATTTAATTTTAGGACCATCTACTAAGCTGACTAATAGCCAGTTCTCATAACTAACCGACCGATCATTTGTCTTACTATCAGTTAAAATTTGATATAACTATAACATAGAAGTAATATCAAAATCCAACCGAAGGTTAGGCAAGTGAATGAATAATAAGAATTTAGGAACCGCCTTAAGCTGACTTTAATAAGTGACATTATATAACTTGGATTCCTAGGATGGTTAAGTTGGTTTTAAGTTTTTTAATACATACCTACATGGACTCGTTATAGTAACATATTTATTTTTTTGTTGATGGGAATATTTATATACTTAGGTAGGTAATCCATAAGACGCAGAGCATAATTTAATTTTATAAGTGAAGATATAGATTAAAAAATATTGTATTTGAAGCAAGAAACGCTTCAATATCATGTATTAAAGTATTACTTGTGTATATTTTTCATACAATAAAGCTAGAACAATATTATTATTGGAGATACTAAATTGAAATATTGCGTGGCCATGATATGCTTTTTAATTTGCATAAGACGGTTTGTACATAAAAGAAGAATATGAGCCAATAAAATATATAATGTATCTACAATACGCTTTCATATTTTAGAAAAAACACGTTTCGTTCATACCTTCTATACTTATATGTGGCTTGTTCTTGTGTACCTATATAATAGATTGGTCGCTATTACAAAGGCCAGCTAAACAGCGGTTGTTCACAAAATAACGAACACGAATAAGTTGTCCACCAACTCGGCACCTGGCTAACGGTTGTCAAATAAAGTCGAAAATCGACATCTGGCACACTTTCAAACATCAGCTATCAGTTAGCGAGCCATTTATCCATTACCTAAATAGCCCACACGGACGGATTGCTAGGTTTTTAAAATTTCGGTTCATTACCTATCACTAGTATATAATATTAGTGTATAGTAGCTTGCAATTTAAAAACTCTGTAAAACTCCAGATATATGAGATTTAAGTTACTTCAGAGCTTGTCAGATTCTCTTAGTATATAACCTTAACCGAAGCACATAAAACGCTATGGGGCTAAATCTTTATGAAATGAAACGGCTGCTCATTATTATGGTAATAACGTGAGTAAAACAAAAACCTTTCCGGGATTTAGGCCACGGACTCCCCCAGCATCACCTTATTAATGTAGGCGTGATGGAAATACTCGTACGTTGTTTAAAAAATTGTATATACTTCTTTTGGAAAATGAGATTTTTTTTAATTTAATGGAATACGCAAATTAATACAATAAAGAAAACTTAACTTAGTGTAGTAGCTAACTTAAAAAATACTAAAAATAAACTAAATTATAAATAAATTAATATAAACTATGTAGCAAATCGCTGCCAGAGGGAAGCATGCCCAGAAGGCTGGCTGCATTGCCACGCTGTATGGCAATATTGATTTAATGCGCGAAATATGAACCAGCCTTCTGATCACGGGTGGTATCAAAGACTTTCTTCCAAACTTTGAACAAACTCTTTGCCGATGGGCCCCACAGACCAAAAGTTTCAACTCCAAACGGCACAAATATATAACACCTTCCTAGGGTTCCATATTTGCGCCGTTTGAGATCTTCAGTAGTTGATGCAAGGTTGCCAGCCCCTGACTTACCCATTGGAAGATGTGATGCCGCCAGAGTGTCAAAGTATGTCGCATCCCACGCCAGCGGCCGTCCCATCTTCCAATAAATGACATTCGGTCCAGCCTTATACCATGCATCGTCGCGCACCAAACCATTTGGCTCTAGGATGGTAGGATGGTTGGTACGCCAACGCTGACAAGAGCTCGGTGGATGATGTCATTGAGGTTGGCATGGCGGGATCTTCAGTCAACACTATGTAAACATGATAATCCGTGGTATCCATACGGGTCCACCATAGTTCCACACGGGTAGCGGTGTGGTACGCGGTACGCAAAGCAACTTAGTGATATTTTTTATTTATATAATCCCTTAAAAAGACAATAAGTAGAACACCGAGCCTAAGTCACCGGCTTCTATGCGTAAGGTGCCCAGAAAGTTGGCTACGTTACCTCGCTGGATATTCATACTTATCCGTTGTCCCAAGTAGGCACCAGCCCTCTGATCGATCACCCAAAGAGTCAATAAGTCGTTATACTTTATAGACGCCTCGGGACCCCTCGGTCTAAGCGTCTCGACAGCAAACGGCACAAATAAATAACTCTCACTAAGGCGTTTGAGTGTTTCAACTAAGTTTAATATTAGTATCTAGTCCAGGACTGTCTTTTTTGGGTTCTGTAGCTACTTGGCTCAAAACGTAACCGTTATGACATTATGATGTCCATCATTAAAAATCTTATCAAGAATATTTTTTTTTTTCACTAAAGAAAGAAAGTAAAATATTTATTCAGGATATATTTTTATTTATTTATTTGTGACGTTTGTTATTGACACTTAGAGCGTAGGGGCTTGAGGCCATGATCCCCTACTAAGAGCTATCAGCTGTCTCATCGACTCTTCGAATGATCAGAGAGCGGACTTGGCATGGCTGGCCCCCATCTTCGTGGGTGCCAGATGTCAATGGTTTCCTACATTTTTATTTTATTTTATTGCAGGAGTTCAGCAGACAGGCAGACGGCCCACTTGATGGTAAGCGGTTACCATCGCCTATGGACATTTGCAACACCAAAGGTGCTACAAATGCGCTGCTGCTCTCTTCAGGGAGACTGGAACCTGGTCACTAATGCCGGAACACAACTCAAGGTTGTTATGTTGTTACATACTTTAGACCAGGGGTGGTAGCCATCCAGTTGGGCAAATGCCCTACCACCTAGCTGTGGGTTGTTTTGTCGCCTCTTACGACAGGCCGCCCGGCCTGTCGTGTTGTATTCTTTCTCCGTTTCTGCACGGATAAAACGAAACAACAAACAAACACGAACATACAGTTCATTGTGCACATTCCTATGTAAATACAAAAGAAAAATAAAATCTTCAATACTGAATAGGTAATGTTATTCTCGCATCTCAGAACTCCCATCAAGGAAGTAATTATAGGAGAGACCATCAATACATTGTCATCACATCAGCAACGTCTGGTGTCACGTCACCTGAAACTACACTTTTCCACCTTTCGACTTCTCAAAAAGAAAGATCCCGTATAGATTTGAGAATAAATTACGGCTATTTGTCCTTATTTCAGTGACAAATAGCGACCCGCGCCCTTTGCCGACTTACTTCAAATAGAGAGCCTTTAAAGGTGACCTGATAACAACACAGAGCATAAAATTTACTTTTATTAATGTGCCTTGCTGAATAAAGGACTCTTAAAGTATCTAGTGCATAGTGAATAAAGGAAATAATATACTTCATTGTTGATCGAAAGATCTGCGATCTCTCCTAGCCAATCTTTTCATGAACACGAAGTCTGCTAAGAACAGTGTTATACCTATTGCATTATTCTCACTGTATCACTATTATACTTAATTCTGTTGTGTGTAAATATATTAAAATTAAAAAGATTTTTATAGCTGGAGTACAGGAGTTTCGACTGACGACCTCATGGAAAGTCGTCCATAGATATTTGTACCACCAAAGGTGCTACCAAAGTGCTGCTAGCCTCGAAGGCCATTAACTCCAAACCACAACTCAAGCTGGTTATGGCGCCATACTCTATCTACTATAAGTATCCCAATTCCTGTAGGTATACATAACCAGTTAGGTGATAAACTCGGCTAACTTTAGATTTCTTCTTCATTGGTTAAGAATTAGTAGTTTCTTAATGGGTACAATTTAAATTCTCACCAAAATAAAATACGTTTTAACGGTTTTAAGCGCAGTAATTTATTTGATTTTTATTATTCCGACGTTTCGGCTACTTTTCAGTAGCCGTGATCACAGAAGACAATATGTCAAGTGTCAATAAGTATTGTTTAGGTTTTATTTTGCCCACCGCCAACTTGTTCATTTTAATTATTTAGTTTAAATTTTCTTTATGGTTAGTATTTACTCTATGAGAGCCTAATTTAATTTACCACCGTTTCGCAACATGTTGTGGCTTGAAGAGAAGAAGCAGCGCAAGAAACTCTTCAGCAAACACGTCTAGCTCTAGTAGAAGAATGATCAATTTATAGCTCCGTGGATTAATGTAGAATTTTGGAGCTTTTTAGAATTACCGTGTGGACTATGTTTTGTTACTGGGTGATTATCATAGCATTTCTTCTCCCTCTATTTAAAAAAAAAACAAATTGTTGAGTTACCACACTACAAGTGACATCTAGTGAAACAAAGGCCACACATACAAGTTGTGGAAAGGAAAACTGAAAAGCAGTATAACCAGGAAACCAACGTTTTAGGGATCACTAATATTATAAACACCATCTTACGAATACTTCCTAAAGTTAATACAGAAGGTGGAATTTTCGACAACATTGAATATATACTAATGTGTGCCTCTTACCAATATGTTTTGCACATTTTCCTAAAGATAGCAGTGAACTATTATACAATCTGCAGTAATTTCGAAAATAGAACTCGTTTTTATTATGCCTGCCTTTGCATGTCATACTTATAGCCACATTTCTCAGAAACTATTGGATCTATGGGAATAAGTAAATTGTAATCTGTATGCCGCTATACAATGATGTTGTAAATGATGAATTTACTGAAGCATATATAGTGGCGCTGGCTTTCGTTTCGCCGTCATTATAAGTAATATCAGCGTGTAAAGGTCCCACTTGGTCTTCCAATTTCTAGAGTATAAGACGGTATATCCGCCCGATTTATCTTAGGCGAATCGGTGCGTTACATACATCAGCAATCTCGATGTCGTGCTTGTGACATTTATCTTCACCATTAGCATGTGTTAACTGTAGCAATATAGTCATTAGGATAACTATCTAAATTTGCATAGTCAGGATTCAAACGTACTTCTTTGGAAGGCCTCCTCTTTAGCCATTAAGCTATCACGACTTATCAGTGAGGGTATTAACTATAGTTTGTATGCAAATTAAATAAAACTACAATATTTTTTTATTTATTTAGTAATCAACTATTTATATATTTCAATAGGATCTCTTAATCATAAACTATTTACTTCTAACGCTCCGCGCTCAATATTTGGTTTAAATCCTAAATGAAGACAACAGTTAGTGTCAATTAACTTATCATAATCAACAGTCGAACAAAACGCCTAGAAGATTACATTTAATGATGTTAATAAATGTAAACTCAGAAAGAATGTTACGTTGTTCTCATACAACTAGTCTTCTTGTATTAAATGAATTTTTTTTACAAATCTTCACATTGCTATTTTAATAATCAAAGTTAATTTTTACTCAAGACGACATTATTCAATATTGTTGTAACATCTACGGATAATAACTGTTAGTTTTACATCTAATATTGTTTGCTTTTGACGTGAAACTTATTTGGAAACCCACGAAACATTATCATAAGAGCATAAGAACTTATGCCGTTAGAAACTGTCTATAGCGATTCTCCAAACACTACTACCCTTAGCTTATTTAGTAGGGTCCTGTAGACGTTCTTGGAGAATCACTTAGTGAAATTGACTCGTATTTAGATAGATATACTGGTAGTTGTAAGACATAGCATAAAGTTCCACTTAATTTTGATACTTGTTGCTCTGTCGTATAATATTTAGTGTTTCATAATTACGCTTTTTACAGGGTGATTGTGAATCAATGAATCATCTATATCAATAGAAGCATATCTTGTATTGACACTATTAAAAGAATTAAAATAGCAATATGAAAACACCGTAATAAAATTTAAAGCATTTTAAAGAGGGAATCGACTTTATGATGTGACGGTGACATTATTGCAAACCTCTCCATTCAAACAAGAAGACAAACCCGAGTATCTACTATTACACTTCAAAGGTAAATAATTACACAAAAAATCATCTATACTATTTAGTGGGGAATGTTAACTTTGGTATAAAATATTAATTATAAACAACAAAACATGATCAAACTCAAAGACCACTCAAAACCGAACTTACTTTAGTATAAATTAAGGAAAATACTGTTTAATTAATAGCCTAAATCCCAGTTTGAGTATATTTACAGTAACTGGCGAACTTAAAGTATTATCCTCTAAAGAAAACTGTAAAGCATATAATATCTTAGAAAACAAATTGCACTGTGTGAAAAAATTAGGTAGCCATTTCTTTTCGAACACTGGCGTTACGGAAATTGATTAATATTATGATAATAGCATAAAATGTAACATTGAGTTCTTTCCAAGGACCAGAAAATAATTCAGTTTTAACAGACGTAACGGTATCTATCTCTATGTATGAATTTATAAGCAAAATTTTGTGAGTCTAAATCTTGTTCTATCATTTCTAGACATATATGTTTTTTAAATATTATCATATCCGAAGCCAACGTAAAATTACCGTCGTAAAATAGTCTGAAAAAAATCTAAAGAGTCTACAGAATATGTTTTTAACTAGATTGCATTACAATCTTTTCATTCATGTTTAATTATTGAATTATAACTGTATACTTTACAATAATTTCAGCATATCTTTAACAATTTACAAATGAAGGTTAATACATTATCGGGCATGTTCTGCAGATGCAAACTTGAGCAAGATAAAAAATAATAATAACAGCCCATAACTGTCCCACTGCTGGGCTCGGGCCTCCCACTATAGGGGAAACGGACAGTATACCTGCCACGCTTGTCCAAGGCGGTTTGGCAGGTTTGACACATCGGTTATCTCGATGTGCAGGTTGCATAACGATGTTTTCCTTCACCGTTGTTAGCACGTGGTAATTGTAACAATATGCACATTAGGTCAGAAAACTGCCTAAGTGGTGCATGCGTTCAGACCAAGATCGAACCCGCGCCCTTTGAGTTCAGGACGCGTGCGCTAGCCATTACGCTACCACGACTTGTGTACTGAACTTGAGCAAGAACATTTACTGAATTCATTTGTATAATATATTTAAAAAATCTATTGTGATTAATGTGAACCCTATGCAAAGTATTTGTTTCATTTGAAATGAGATAGAATATTAGATGTGGGGTTTCTGAATAACAGCGCCATCTAGTTTAAACACGATGTTCCACAGACTTTTATATATGATCTTCTAACTGTAGATGCCGTTGTTAGTCTATATACTGCTCTTTAGATTCTATTTTTAGTATTTCAGTTGCTAAATAAGGTATTTACTTGAAGCTATATAAGGTCGACCAGTGTCGATAAAAAATCACATACCTGATCAATACATATAAATAGCATAGAAAAATCAATATACTGGGATTGTACAAAATAGAAATTCTGATATCTAACACTCTATAAAGAATCATTTAATTTTTTTCTAATGCACCATATAGTTATGTATAGGCTTTCTACTAGATAATCAAGGCTTAATTTAGTAGGTACCGTTATTTTCCACTAATTTCTAAAACATAATTATACTTTGATGTTTCTAGATACATTTAGAATGAAATAAAAAATATTTAAAAATGATTTAAGATTATTTGCTTTTAAATAATGTAGTTTGGATTTTCGGCGACCGTATGAATATTATTGCTCAAACAATATTGGCAACAATATTGTTACGATATTTTATATCTAATCTAATAATATTGTCTCATACATCTTCATACGTGAAGATGTACGAGATAATAAAAAAAACCGATACACAGTATTAACTATTGAATGTAAAGATTTTAAATCAAATAAAACTGCTTATAAAGACTATACATAAATATTACTATGGAAGAATAATAGGAATAACTATAGATCAGCATAAAGTTGAAACTCTAAAACTTATACGACTAGATGGCGCTATAGGTCACTCCATTCATTAAAGGTATTTTTAAGCATAATCAAAAGTATTTAAGATTTTTTTTACTGAATAGGTCAAAAAATGAGACATAGAGAGAGAGAGAGGCGTCATCTGCTAATGTACGACTTAGGCGTTTTTTGAGAGCTACGTTTTTTATTAAGCGATAGTCATTCCTTGTATTATTCTTCTATAATATTACACAATTTTCTAGCACTTAAATATCATATGTAAATTTTTATTTCTTTTTACGTAAATATTTCTTTTTATATTTTGTTAAATAATTCGTAAAAGAACACAAGCGGTAAATAAACGTTGGGAATACGCGAATTGCGTAGCGTAAAAGTGATATTGAAAAAAGTTGTAATATAATTACAAAATAAGCTACATTATCACAACATTTACAAAAAAGCAATTAGACTAATACTAGACATCAACAAACCACTTTTGGTATAACAACATATTAAATACAAAATATTTAAATAGTTAATTCTTTAGATATAGTTTTTGTTTATATTGCGAAGTATGAAACATTCTTCTACAATTTTCAATCACACAAGCTTGATCCAAAACCAATCTCAACAGATTTGATAAAGAAGTAATATAATCGAATTATACTTCAAAGATTAACTCTTACATAGTCTGAGATAATTTTAGTATAGTGAAATACAAAAATATAACACCACAAAGCTGAATTAAATATTATCATAAACATGGCTCGTGCACTATAAAATGTATATCCATCATTGTCCCCAATAATACAAAATATGTGACCCAAATAAAGTTTTGGAAAAGAAAGTCAACAACTCGTTTCTCGACTCGATTATATAACCCAACGACGAAAATCATTATAAATTTAAATTCCACGATTTCGAGTCTATTATTTTAATTTTGTCAGTTTGCTCGGTTATTGACTTGATATATGAAGTAAATAATTAACCACTCTGTTAAAATTACAATAGAAGACTAACGATCTTATTCATATTGAGTGAGAGTAAGTTTGAAGACTTCTTTATGGTTCTTAAAGAAGCCTTCAAACTTATTGTAACTCAATATGAATAAGACTGCAGGAGCCCAAGCCAGTTTAATAAAATGTTGTTATTACCAATAAAACAAAACATCTGACCGAATTAAAATTCTCGAATAGAACGCAAACATGAAAATTATTATAATAATTTCAATTAATATTTCAATTGTGCCAATTTGCTCGATTATAGACTTCATGCATATAATTCATAGTAAGTGAATGATCGAGCATTCTATCACAATTGCAATAAAAGACTAAGAGAGCCCAAACTGGTTTAAATGTTCTAATGATCTTTTACACTTTCTATGCAACTTTCACATTGAAGACGTATAGAGAATATTTCTAAATATATGATTTTAGACGTTTTAAAAGAAATACTTATTAGTGCATCATATTTTTGCTTTCAACTGTACAACAATAAGGAACAAAACTATAACATCAAGGAAGAAAACTTTGTTCCTCAAATCAAATATCTTGATTGAAAAACATATAGTGATACTTATTAACTTTTAATTAAAAAATCAGATCTTTAATCGAGCATGTAAAAATAGGAAATGATTAGCGTACTTTAGTACAAAGCTTTGAACCTTATGATAAGGCGATAAAGTTCGCAATAAAAACTACCAACAAGGTCTTATACGCTATAGTAAATAGTGATGGGTCTCATTTTATGTCTCAAGTTTTAAAATCTTTTAAAGACCAAAAGACTAGAGAAAATTAACACTGCTTATTATTTCTTTAAGCTAACCTTGCTTGTTGAATCACACATAGGTATATCATAAAAAAATTAAACTCAGTGTAAAGCCTACAAATAATCACATAAACTGTCTGTAAGGTTTTTAATACAGACAATATATTTTGAATGCGTTATAATTTAAGTAACTACCGGTCTTACAATTTGGAGCCTGATATAGAAGAACGAAAAAAAGGCGAAATGAAGACGAAATATTTATATTTTTTTCGTTAAAAACACGTTTGCAATATTAGCGTATTACTTGCTGTTATTCACTCATTTAATATGCCGAACAAAACTAAGCATTTTGTTTGTTTAGTTTGTTAAAGAGTGCTCATCGAAACCTTTGATCAGTGGTCTCGAAAATCCGAGATTAAACTCTAACCTATCAAAAATGTATCATCAGAAGTTTTCAAAACTTGAAACTCGATACTAATCTCCAGTCCATAAATACCCATTAATCAGTAACGTATAAAACTCGAGACTCTCAAGACTAATAGCCGAATCATTTACAAAACAATTGATAAGTATTCTCGATAATTTGAGACCAATTTTTAGTCTATCAAAATGTTACGTCTCGAAAACTCAAGATTCTCGAGTCTAATTTTTAAGCCGTAGAGTCGTGCGTAGACGGGTTAGGAATGATTGTGCCAGTTGCTTGTTGTTCTCTTAGCCTCCTCACTTCCCTAGAAGCGGCTGCGAGCTCGGCTTGTAAAGTCATCTCTCTCTCGCGTAGGCATTTTATTTCGTTTTGCCATGTCTATAAAAACGAGAAAAATGTATTAATATAGTTAATTAAAGCTTTAAAAACAATTGATTAAATTTTAAACCTCATAATTGTATTCATGAATATTCAAGGTACAGAATTATCTATACCTAAGTCAAAGGCTTAGCCAAATTATAGGCCTTTGACTGACGCCAAACGGGGAAGTTCTTGTTGTAGCTATAAAAACACAGTTCCCTAAACAGTTGAGATTTTCAATATTAATGCATTTTTTTAAGAATAAACAAAGAAATGTCGTCATCAAGTTTTTTGTTCCGTGTTTTCTTTTTGTTGTTTCATATTATTTGAGGAATGAGTTGTAGCACCAGAAATATTTTGAAATTCAACATTTTCTTTTGAGGGCTATCTTACATTTGTGTTTTGTACGGGACAAATGTATTGCCGTATACGCGTCTTATTCAACGCTAGGTGTAAAGTCGTGCTTAGGCTAACATACCAAAGACACCGGTCGAATAGATATGTGATTATGCTTACGATGTTCTGTTTGAGCAGGTCCAGCTTGTCGTTCTTGAGGCGGCACACCTCCTGCCGCAGTTGGTCGGCGTCGTGCCGCGGCGGGGGCGCGTCGCGCACTGCTACCGGGCCCGCGCCCGCACCCCCAACGCCGCCCGCCGCCTCCGCCGACGACATCGACTCTAGGCCCGTGTCGCTGTCGACGTACACACCTCCTGAAACGCCAAACGAAGAGGTAAAGCCACGATGAATCATCGTCTCGATTAGGGCCCCAGTTCTGCTATTACAATATAGTCAGAATTGTCGACCACTTAATAAATAAATAATCGACAGACAAACAGATTACTCTTGTGTTATGAGTAATATACAAGGGACTAATTTGGGGCTGATCCCAGAGACCCAGACCATAGCAAATAAGAGAAAATTCATTTCCGAAATTTAGCATGACAGGAATGGAACCCGGAGCCCTTGCTTTGAAATGAAATAGGCCGGTATAGGCTTAGCCCGCTCAACAACAGACGTCACCAATGGCTGTTCTTTCATACAAAAATAACAATTATTCCAGCGCTTTTGTGATAGCAGAATTGGGTCCCAGTTCTTAGGGCCGGGGCTTGATCGGTGTGATACCACGAGAACACCGAATATCGAAGTGAAACGGTTAGCCTAGAGCTAATCACGTTACGTAATGTGAAAGCGCGTTCCGATGGCCTACTTTCCCCTCTTCATATCCTATTTTATCGCCCCTATTTGATCCCTGGTATCACATCTACCCTATCTGGCCCCCACTATAACATCCACTCTATTTCGTCCTCCCTCATCCACCGTACCTCCCCCCCCCCCCTAAAACATCCACCCTAACTCGTTTCCCTATCCCATTCATGCTAACACATCCACCACATCTCGTCGTTATCCCACCGCTGCTATCACATCTCGTCACTACTAATCGATTCCTGCTGTCATATCCTCCTTATCTCATATCTACTATCACATCTACCCTATCCCGTTCGAGAGAGAGAGAAAAGAACGAGTCAGCATTGCCCCTGATGCTGCAAATGTCTATAGACGAAGATAACCACTTTACATCAGGCGGGCGGTATGCTATCGCTTGTTTGCACACTTCAAACAATACATTGCAATTGATCTTGGAATGATCGAAAATGTCCTGAACTGTAAAGACATTGACTTATATCTTCACTATGTTCCCAAATCTTGGTACCCAAATCTAGACGTTTTCAAACAAATTCTTGAAAAAATTATACTAGTATTCAACTATGTACCTCAGACAAACGAATAAATATATAAACCGAAGCGAAGAAGCGAAGCATCTCTTTAAAACTTGTGCGCGTTAATTAATCTATACTACATAATATTATAAAAAGGTAAAGTTTTGTATTTGTTCGGGTGCATAAAAATTAGCTACTCCTAAAACGATAGCTTACATTCTTTTTCAAACGCTGCGGTACTTTGTGTCCCGCGAATCCCGTGGTAATTTCAATTCAGGCGTGGATGAAGTCGCGGGCATATCCTAGTTTTTTATCATAATAATCTTCTATACTTAATACTTAATAATATTATAAAGAGGTAAAGTTTGTGTCGGGGTCACCAATATGTGGCGGATTGGTGCAATGAAGAAGATAGGCTTTGTTTAAAGACGAATTATTTCTTTATTAGTTTAGCAATATTAGCAATGAAATACAGAAAATAATTTCTATGGCTAACATAAGAATGACAATGTCAATAAAATGTAAAAATGTATAGAAAAATAAACGTATAAAAAAGTTGTCCTACATGTTTGTGACGTTGTAGGGGGTAATCTCTGGATCTACTAAACCGATTTTAAAAATTCTTTTAGTGTTGGAAAGCTACGTTAACAGGGAGTGTCATAGGCTATATAACATGACGCTATATACCACGGGAGCGGGACAGAGCGCGGGTGAAACCGCGCCGGGCCGCTAGTGTAATATACACGTGGTTTGCGTCTGTGTAGTTAATAGTAATGTGTCTATTGAAAACTATTCCACCTTTATACGCACTAATTCGATTATTCTCGTAACGCACTGTGACGCGGTCAGCTTCCTATTCCAAAATCGGCTTTCTTAAGTCGTTTTTACTTTGAAAGCTCGGGACTCGGTCTATCTATTTTATTCGTCTGAGCTATGTACCTACTATTTAAAACTACAAAACACTTTTTACAAAAAGTACATTTTATTTTAACTTATTATACTTGTATAAAAGAGGAAAAAACATTATTTCAACTAAAAGTGCATTTTATTAATTATCTTAGTTAGGGCCATCTTAGTTTTAAGTTTTTCGTTATATTTTTTTTTTTTAATTTTCGTGAAAAATATATGTAGATACTTATTCATGCAAATCTGAGTAGAATATTTTTAATGAAAAAATAATATATAATCATGCTCTTCAATAAGTGATACTAAACATTAAACTAACTACAGGACTAACCTGTTGCATTTTTGCCGCAAGTCAGCCAGTCCTTGTCATCTAATTGAAAGAAATTCGGATCAGTGGCCGAAATTCATTTTAAAATTGGTGATTATCTAATACATTATTTAAAATCATTCCATTGTGAAACTTGCTATATTAAAAAAAAAACCGATAATAACAATTGTCTAAACCTATATTTGGCAAGTGAATATGAGTTCTGATTTCAAAATCTCATTTAAATAATGATTATTATTATACAATCATTAAGATTGTGATACCTACCTATTTTTTTTTATTGAGTATCGAATAAGCTGTCAAGATAAACTAAAGGAATATAATTGATTACATATGAAATGTATGATGATACTATGGTACCTTCAACAACTTTTTGGGTATATACAATCTAGCCTACCGTTCTAACACATTAACTCCCTTATTCATAAACGTTGTACGAGATGTATAGATTCACTTAAAAGTGTTACATAAGTGCATTTGCGATTATGACACTTTTTCTTTTTTAAGCAGCTTATAAATCTCATATAACTATTATGAGGAGAAAGGGTGGTAAGACTATATCGCTCGTTGGGCTTGGGATCTCAAGTACTTTTTACGTTAATCGACACAAAACTAGTCCAATCCACGACTGTCGTGGTAGTCATGCGTATACAATATTTAAAAATGAAATAAATATATGAATATCAAATCTACGGATTTAAGGCCGGATTTGATTTTTGGGATATACGTAAATATTAAAAGATTTAAAAAATGGAATATATAAATGTAATCTTACCAAGTGGGTCCAAATCAACGGAGTTGAGGCTGGAGTCGTCGCTGTGGTCTGCGTGGAGAGGCGGCCTGGGAGGCGCCGCGCGTGACGTCACGTCCGGGCTCGACTCACCAGACCCGCCCGCCGACCGCACCGACACTGCGCTCGCGCACGACGACGGGATCGACGACTTAGAACGACCACTCTGGAGATTATTCAAAAATCGAACAATTAATACAGATTACTTCAAAATGACCGCTATTTTTTTTATTGCAGGAGATCAGCAGACAGACAGATGGCCCACTTGATGGAAAGCGGTTACTATCGCCTATGGACATTTGCACCACCAAAGCTGCTACAAATGCGCTGCTGCTCTCTTAAGGGACACTGGAACCTGGTCACTAATGCCGGAACACAACTCAATTTACTTTTATGTGCAACAAAAAGAGACAGAGATAGCATAAGAATACAAGGAATTACTGAAATTATTTAAAAAATAACTTTTGAGCGATAAATTATAGGTAAATTAGCTTCGAGAAGTTTTTGCGTTTGTAGTAGTATTTGTATGTTTTTCATTTTTTTTCGATGGTACACGTACCTTAACAATTATGTTATTTGTAATACAACTATTCCATCTATTAAATGAAATCAGCCAAAAGGTTCCAAAGCCAAAGCCGGGCCTTTACTGTTTTTATTACTTGGCTATGAAACCTTAATATTATTACTCAATTGATTTTGTTCAAGTCTCAATAAAAGTATTTAGAAGATCTGTCTAAGTTTTTATCTGATCTAGAATTGTCTACTTTTGATCTAACTAAGGGGTATAATTGGAGCTAATTTGGAAGAAATCTCGCTATTTTAATTGATATTTGTTAAATTAATTTCCAAATTCATATTATGTACTTACATTAGGAGTGTGAGTTTCGTTTGGTGTAAACTTAGGTTTGTTCAAGGGATTCTTGTTACTATCGCCAGACAGGTTTGTATCGACGCTAGGTGACCTGGAAAAAGCATTATAGTTACTTAAATAAAATCAACTAAACATAGCTTCATATTGTTGTAAATGCTACTGGTATGTGGAAAATTAAGACATAGTTATTGGATGAATTAGTCTAAAACATATTTCGTTTTAAATAAATAAAACTGTAAATTTTTTTCGAAAAATAAGTTCAAAACATATCTAAATTAGCATTAAAACTAATTGTAGCTTTCAAATAAGAGTTCAATAACACCAGATAAGAATTAAGAATTTCTGTGTACTCGTGTTTTAATCTCTTGCTATTTATTGCTATTGGTATAAGCTTTTTTAAAAAGATTTTTAAATACAAGCTTTTGAGATCCTGGATATCATGTAGCCGCAGAGTGCTAGCCAAGACAAGTAAAACGAGCCCAAACACGACGGGTCTATCTTGTTTAGTACAGGAGTTTCTATGGATACCTTCCGACTCCATCATGAGATCAGCTCCATGGTACCATATTATTGAATTGTCACGCGATATACATATGCGTGCAAAATTTCAGCTCAATCGGAAACCGGGAAGTTGGTCAAATTTAACTTGCAAGATTCCACCCGAACTTATACATACATACATTGCAAGTTGCAAGCTTTTGTAATTACCTAATGTAATTTACCTGTAAATGCTAATGTAATTTACCTGACTTTAGAGATGAGCGCTTTCTTGACGGTGTCAATGAAGCGCGCTCCCGGCCCGTCCTGCTTGGGGGTGCCCTCGGGCTGCGGCGACACCGCGCCAGGTTCGATCCGCACCCCCGTACCGAGGAACTCTACCGTCTTCGATTTCAGATCCTCGGCGAGATTTTGCAGCAACGATATTCGAGTCCTCTGTTCGAGTTGGGCGAACTTGTCGGCTTTGTAACAAGCGTTCTCAGCGTTAATCAGCTTGGTGAGGAGGAATTCTTTGAATTCGCGTCCCTTGCGGAATATAGACGGCTGGGGGAGAGTCGGCCCGAAGAATGGTACGTCGACACGAGCGGTGACGGCCACTTTGTACCTGGAAACATTATTTTGAATTAGGTCATTCTTGACAACACCAACAATCAATATTGACTTTGTTGCAAATAACTTTTTCATGAACATAGCGTAAATTACAAGTTTGATCAACGTATGTTTCGATCAGTCATGACGACTGAAAGTCTTTTTATATTTAATTATTGAAGTATGATCGACTTGAAGACCCAAAATAACTTTTAAAAGCTAACAAAACCAATTTAATCCTTGTATTGAAATCCATCTCGAAGTTGTGCATATCTAGTTGACTTGTTGGTTTAGCTAAAACAACGTATGTCTTGGACTTCTGTCTAATATACACGTTTTCTATAGATACGATACTAGTTCTATACGATACCATGATTTGTGGTGTGACAGAGGACGTATGTCAAAATAGAGGAGTATGGAAGAACAAGACATACTTTGCTGACCCCAAATAATTAGGAGAAGGTGAAAGAAAAGAGAAGATAGATAGATAGATAGAGAGAGAGAGAGAGAGAGAGAGAGAGGAGAGAAATTATCAAATACAAAATTACAACTTCGTTACCAAATAATTGTAATTATTATTATTGTGAACTACGGCATCGAATGGTAGAAGTCGGCAGAGGCGCCAAAATCTTAATAGGTGGTAAATCTGTAAATCCGCCACTACTTGTAATATAATGTAAATTTAATAGAATAGAGTAGATTCTGGCAACACCACGCGCATTCATAATCTATGCCACAACCTTTTAGCCTTTCGAGTGTTATAACTCTGCAATAATCCAACTCTACTCCCGCTTCACCTAGTGTTTGTCCACTTAAAAAGCTCCCCTAATTACGCAGTCAAGAATCGTTTGCATATAAATTACTTGGTGAATTTGTATTCAACTTTCCGTGCCATTTTCTCGGTTTCCGTATGCAAATAACGCCTTGGTGCAACGCTGGGAACACAAACTTTATGTTAAACAAGTCACCCGACAAGCGTCCGAGAGTTAAAAATAAAGAGTGATATTAAAGTCTGTATAAAATTATAAAAGTAACATTTTTAGCTTCTTTTTATTGCCAGAATTATAAAATATCCATACTATACATATATCTTGTTTTTTCTAACAAGATAAATTTTTGCATAAAATGTTACTTAAACTGTCTTTCAATGGTTACTATAAAACATTTTTTACTGTAAGAATTAGTCTTGTCTAAGACATTTAAACATCATTACATAGTGTAATTCATCGCCAAAATCCTGTTTGTAATGTACGCAAATGATTTGCTAAGGAAGAAAGTGCATATATATAAACGTGAGTGACTTTATGCGAATGATTGCTTGTATAATTTAATACCAAGACTTCGTGGCCTCGGGAACAAAAGATTACTATATAATATGAGGCATACACATAATTAGGTTTATATGCTTTTAGGCAACGGGGATGAATAGTAGATACTTTTTGTCCCAAAATATGTTACTTTTGGTGGGACATTAATTCTCATGATGATATTAGGCGAATTTGGTTGAAAGGCTGAAAGGATACGATGGAATACAATGACATTGAATGATTAAAATTTATTTTATATGGATCACTTTGGTTCAATAATCTAAATTGAAAGACAGTAATTAATCGTCTGATATCAGCTAATATTACGTGAAAGATGTTGTCTGTACTTTCAAAGAATAGGAAAAAATAAATTAGTTACTTTAATACAAACAATAAATAATACTGGATTTTGCTAATAATATTCTATAGGTAAGGTGTTCAGAAGGTTGGTAAAGTTACCTCGTCACATTCCCGTATGGATACGTCGTTTGGGGTCTCTCGAAAGCGCGGTTAGATACTTTAAGAGATATTTATATAGGCTAAGGTCTAAAAATCCCATGGTCCAAACATCTCACGAGCTAACAGCACACATAAATATCGCTTCTGAGCTGTAATACTTTCTGAGCCAATCCAGCTGTTCCAGCCTGACTCAATAAATAAAACGCGGCAATGTATCCAAGTGGAAGGAAAAATACTTTTTATTTACTTTTAATTTTAAGAGAAAATTAAAAAATTACCTGGTCTCCCCGCCGACTGACTCTACAGGCGTAACAACGATAAATGCGTGGAGGAAATGGGAAGCAATCATATCCGGTGTGAATGGCGTTGCTTTCTCCTGAAAAATTAAACATTATAGATTTAACTGAATATATGACCTAGGTGTATTTAGACCACATTACGTTACGGAACGGAATTGGAGAAGTGATGAAATCCATTATGTTTGTCAATTACCTGCCGAACTAATTTAAATCGCATGCAATAGGAAATTCCCCATATCACAAAAACTATGTATTGAAACTTATTTTAATTTGTTTATTAGGTTTTTTATTAATATAATTTAATTTTTAAGATGATTATACAAGGATTCCGTCTTTGCCAAAATTAGTAATTAAATATTTGTAAATGTACCTTACGCGCAAAACTTAAATGCGCTTGGAAAGAAGTTAGTAGTAGTTAGTACACACTACGGTGTAGTGCGAAAGAGATGAAATACGAGTCCGGATAACGGACGAGCGAGAGAGCAATACTCTCCTCTTTCAGCTCTATCTGTGAAGCGTGTTATTGAGTTTTAAAAAAAAAAAATATTGCAGGAGTTCAACAGACAGGCGTCTGCCTGTCCACCCACTCGGTGGACCCCTCGGCCTACTTGATGGAAAGTGGTTACCATCGCCTATGGACATTTGCAACACCAAAGGTGTTGTAAATGCGCTGCTGCTCTCTTAAGTTCTGCGCAATGACGGGTGCTAACCCCGTGGACGCATTTAAGTTTTGCTCGTAATGCAAGTATCTGAATTGAGCAGACGCAACGTAAACTGTAAAATGTGAATAAGTTACGCTACTTCTAGTAGGCCTTGATCAGTTATTACCTGGAAAACTATAGCCACGATATCGTTGCCAACGTGTCGTTTCCTTTGTAGCTGTTGCGCATCGCCCGCCGTATGGGGTAACAGCGGGGCCACATGGAACATGATCTCGCGATTGAAGAACTGTTCGTATACGGCCTCGGTGCCAGTGTGACCGTTCATTATATCGAGGCCTCCACGATAACCTAAAAAAATAAAACAATCATAAAAATATTATTATGACAGAACAAATATTTCTATAAACTATAAATAACATTAGTTACATGTGGAAATATCCATAATAACTGATTAGAAAAAATTGTATGTATGTTATTTTACTGGTCATTCCAATATCCTCTAAAATAGGACAGTTGCACAGAATAAGGATTTGAATTCGAATTGCGTCTGATTCTGAATATATATAACCAACACTCAATATTAATATTACTTATAACGAAAATTAAAAGAAAAAGAAGCAGATTTAAAAGAAATATGCGCATCATAAAGTTATAAACATTTTATGAAGTTTGCAATTTACTTTGCGTCTTACTTTTATAATTTTTATTGCTCACTGCCGTAAGTGTTAGAACACAGTGCCTTTTGTTGCTCAATTCATTGCCTTAAAATCTTCAAAACACAAGTCAAATCACCTTGTAACTTAATCAAACAAGATAACGTATTATAGTTATTGACAAAATAAAACGCTTAACAATGAAGTTGAAGATTTTCAAAATGAGATCTAAAATTGGAATCTACGTGACATCTTGATCACAATCATATACTGATTCAAGAATTTGATTAACGGGTTTCAAGTCTCTTGGCGTCGATTTGGATGTGTCGGAATACTAAAGCAAGGGTTGACTTGCAGGCAAAGTGCCAGTACTATTCAGGTTGTTTAAATAACCATGCCAAAGTGTACGCTCGATAATGCCAAAGGTAGTTCTGGCTTATATTACAAAGTGACCTTATTTCTTACTATTCAATTTTAACACAGCCTTTTCTTCTTCGATGTTAATAGTTTAGAAAATCATGCTTTATGATTAATGTTTCACTTATTCGGTTTGTGTCCAGTGAGCACCAGTACATATAATATATATTAGAGTTTCAAGCCTTTACGAATTTTATACATAAGGCTATTCCTGATTTGTTACCAAAGTTGCCATAATGTTGTTGTTGTTAACGTTGATAATTAAGAACTGAGCTGAACTTCTATTCAGAAAACATTCATTGCAGTCAGTAAGTTTTTCTGACCTAATGTACATAGCTATACTACTTGTTGATTTTGAAGGTGAACTTAGAACAAGCGTTGCTGATATATACTGCGATTATAGATTGGTATAATCAATTTTATAACATATTTACACTTTTGAAGATCTTTTTACAAAGACACTTAGAATTACTAAAAAGTAAATATTTTATCTTCTACCTTTGTGATCTTTCAGCTTAATCTTCTGTCCAAGCATCTCGAGGAACTCATCGAACACAGGAGAAGTTTCGTTGTTGCCGAATATTTCTTCCTCGGTGACCTGTCCGTACTTTTGGTATAGTACCCCGAACTTAAAGCTGTTTACTAACACATGTTCATCATATGCTGCGATCAGGGATGACGCATTTAGACACATCACTGCCATGAAATTGTCCACGTTGACTTGATCATTTAACATCTTGGCCATTTTCAAAGGAGACGGAATAGTGCCTGATCCTGGAAACATAATTACATCTATATCAGTGTGAACCTTTGAAGTGAACGTTGAAATTAGTGCAGCCACTGGACATAACTATTTTACAAGCATCTTATCAAAACAAATTTGACGTACACCTTGATCGGACTCGGACCAGTCAAATATATCTTACTAAAATGCAACGGTGTGACACATTTTTGGGCAAATTATTTGGATACACCAGTTAACCTTCAGGAGATCTTGATTATTTTAAAGTTAGTTGTAAACTTTAAAGATAAAAACTTACTTGTGGTGGGAATAAGTCCATGCATCGTCTCAGTACGAAGCCTCAATAGTATCCTAGTATGGTCCTGCCCAGCCATGTGCTCATTCTTGAGGGACATCACCACAGGTGATTGGTTCTCGTCAACTCCAACCAAATTTATATGTTCCTGGAATAAAAAAATATTATATAAAGTAAACATTGAATTCTGTTAGAAAATTATATATTGATATTCTGTGCATTTTTTTTTTCATAAAAATAATATAAGTATTTTTTTTAGTTTACACTGAACAATAGATGATTTTTATACGAGACTCCTGTATTTGTGCAGCACATCTCAACTGATTAGTGAAACTAAACTGTGGATTACATTCTATTATAGACCTGCTGTCGGAAAGTAAAGAACTTCGAGCTTAATGATCCAAAACAAATCATGGCCTCTGAAACGAGAGTCTACCACTTCGTTCTAATAAGGTTCAATTAATGACTTGAAGCATAATCTACTACTTTAGTATAGCGATGGCATACTAAAGTAGTAGGTTAGTAGTACGACATTCATGTAGTCGGCTAGATAAATTCTCTTCAATTTAAGATTTTTTGCTATCTTCTGTCTATTTAAGCCGTGTAAGAGATCGAAAATTGACATTTGTGTTTTTAAAATAATTCCCTACAGAGATAAATAAAATAAAAATAAGAAACCACCTACTGCTGATTCTACACTAACAGCAGGTCAAGAAGATGAACTTGAAAGTTGCTTCTTCTTCTATTGCTGTTAAATGACCACCTCATTTAAAAGCAATAGAGAAATAAGCAACATCCTTCCATCTACACGAAACCAATATTGACCGTCAAAACAACAGCAAAATACCCCATCAGTCACGCCTTTTGCCTATAAAACGCAAGAATTATGACGGGTAGACAGTATTTATGACCACCAAGGTTATTTTTAATGGTAATGATTCTGCGCTAATGGATTATTTTTACCAACATACAGACTACTGTTTTTGAATGTTTGATACATTATTTGAATCATAATTTAAATCGTATTGGAACAGAACTTTTAAGTCGATAACAGACGGATCATTTGATTGAGATGAATCAATTAAAGTTCATATAAACATAAACTTGAATCATTCAATGCCATTGAATACCGTCTTGCCCTTTAAGTTTTGTGAGTTGAAACCAAATAAAATTTGGTTGATCCCTATAATATCAGCGTTATAATCAATGCTGCAAAAAAACGTCAGTAAATAGTACTTAATTCAATCTTTTGAACATGAAAAATCTTTAGTAATGACGTAACTGCTCCAATGACACTTGACTTGCAATATACCCAGAGCAATCATTAATTGAATCAAAGCGTATAATGATGATCTCATTCCTACTTCACGCCTGCAAGACACTAATTTATGATGTTGGCTCTGTTAACACTTTAATTATGTTATTTGCAAGTTTGATTCAAATTTTTTGTATTATGTGTTGGTTGCCGACATTTGACCTTTAGATAACCCATTTGCATTTATTATAATTTATTACTTATTAAAACTTCGACACAACTTTGCTCGCATGAAGTTCGTATTAATATGCCAGCAAAATTATCCCATCTTCCGGGATAAAAATGTTCATCACTATTATCAAATATACACATACATTATATTACATGATGATTGGTTTATTCTTAAGACCGTGACAGAAAAAGTATTTCATTAAAAAAATATATTGTCACACACACACAAAAAATTATATGTATTTTTAAGGATGTAAGGTTGTCTGGAAGAGATTACTTTACATAATCAAAGCTTTAAGCAATATGGCCACCCATTGTTCTTTATCTTTCTTTCTTTATTGTACACAAAACGCTACATAGAAAATTATAAAATAGTGGTGATGTACAAAGGTGAGCTTAACCTTAAAAGAGTTTTTCCCAGCAAAGCTATGAGCCTAGCGAGAAGGGGAGAAACAAAAGGTAGGATTGTGTACACTAAAATATTCTTATAATTTAACTATATAATTACATAATATAATACTTTAAAAAAACTTATAGTCTAAAGACCAGAAAATATGTTACTATTTTTATGTTAGTGTAAAATAAAGAATATTGTTGTTGTCTGTATCAGTCCTGTGTAAAATGTTAGATGCAAAAAAACACTACAATAATGTTTGATAATTTATCTAAATTAGTAATAACTGATTACTGACAATAAACTTTGAGGTAATTTCAATTAATCCATAAATGGATAAATAGCAACTAAATAACATTTTCAATTCGTAATTTAGTTTCCAAACAAAAGTTACTGTAATTAATTTAACCAAACAAACGAATTTGTAACAGCCGTTAAAGTTAATTAGTCGCATACATTGTTTTAATCAACCTTGACTGTCCCTTTATTCCCAAGCCCGTAGTTCTTTTTCAAGGATGAATACACCATTGTGAGACAAACAATGCTTCGATCTAAATGTAAACAGTTAAACAAACAATGGTATGAATTAAATAGCCTTTGGAAGAAATTGTATTAGCAATTAATTAGTATCTCAAGGCATTTAGAATTAATTATCGCACCCAGATATCTAGACGATCTATTAAACTAGCGTAATTATAATGAATATTGGAAATGCCACGAATATTCGGCTTCTCTCGGTATTCGGCCACTTTTTAAATTATACGGTATTCGCCCGAGCCGAACATTCGTGACTTCTCTAGTTAAAATGTAGTTTAATTATCAATTTTATGATTGAAGTAACAACAACAACAATACTCTTTATTGTACACCAACTTAAAAACAGTAACACATTTTCATATCTTAAAATTAGAAGGTAGTAGTACAATGGGCGCCCTTTTTGCTTAAAGCAATCTCTTCCAGGCAACCTTTGGATGGACAAGGATCTTATTCACAATAATTTGTTAAAAAACAAATATATATTTATATATATTAGTATATATATTTTTGAGTAATATGTGCGTTTCATTATTTGGAATTCGGTATTCGCCCGAATACTACACAGTAACTGGCCGAATACCGAATAGTGAAAAGTGGCCGAATACGAAATGGAAGCCGAGCATTTGTGGCACCTCTAATTAATATAATATATTAGATTTGTGGCTTTTGGGGTTGAAACTTTGGGGCCATGGGGACGTGAGGCTCATCAACTTTATCGAGACCTTTCAAGGCGATTGAAAGAAGTCTCGCGTGACCAAAGGGCTGGCCTATATTTAGGGCAACGTATTAGCGTTGCCATACAACGCGGGAATGCGGCCAGCATTTTGGGAACGCTCCCCACCGAGAGCGATCTGGACTACATCTTTTACTTGTAAATATGTATATAATAGTAGTTATTATTGTAATACACAGTTTAAATTATATATTAGATATTAAATTCTTCATATAAATATTTATACTTTTGTCAGTCATAAATTATTGTATAGCCTATATCAATCCTTAAAAATGTTCTGAGTTAGTAATAAAGTGCTATACAATAAATGACATATCATAAAAAATAAACAATAATGCAACTAAGAAAAATATTTGAGAAAATGTAATTACAATCATACCTACGTCTGGATAAGGTAATTCGTTTTATATAATTTTGTCATTATTTGTATGGGAGCTTATTATATCAAATTTTAACGAGTAACGCAAATTAATGGTCGTTAAAACATAGAAATCGGCCATTATAAAAATTATAATATAGGAACAATTTTATATAGCATCATGTTTCAACACAAAACAGCAGAGCAGTTGTACTCCTATTAATTCGTTAAACTATATATAAGCCATTTTTTTCCAAGCCAGTGATAATTGGATTTATAATTTATGAATTATAAATAACTATATTGATACACTAAAGAAAAATCCTGAAAAGAACGTACGCTCTTTTCTGCACGTTAAAAAAACATTTGAAAGATTCCATCTTAAGATGACACGATCCATCAACGCTTGCGAAAAGGGGCATTAACCCCCGTCCTTTCAATTACCTTCTTTAGCTTCCAAATTTGGCGTTTCACGAATGCCTTGGATGGTGATATGCAATAATTCTAAAAGATATCAATCGTTTTTGATTGATTTCCAGTCGTTAGGGAAAAATTAATTTTTAATTATTTAATCCACAAAATATAAAATAGTATTATATTATAGGCATAATATATAGGATCCAATTTATTTGGTTCTAATATGCGGTTTGAATATGAAATTGAAAAGAAACTTCTTCATTCTTTACTTATTTTGTGAAAAAATGTATGAGATAATAAAATATCAAAAAGTGAGGTAACAATTGCATGTCGCCTAACATATGTAAATTTAAAAGCAGTTACTACTATACATGTTGCAATAAACTCTAACATTAATAATAATAATAATCAGCAGAGAAACACACACATTGTATATCCCAAAATTAAGCAAGTTATGCTTGCGTTATGGCTAATATACAACGAACTACTTTGACATTCATAACTCTTGTCATGCACGCTCGTCTGTTCTTAAGGCTCCTGATATCACCGTCTGCTAGTACACAATCAATTTGATCATGGAAGGTGTGTCGTGGCCTTCCACGACTTCTGCATCCATCCACTTTTGCACTGTATATATGTTTAATCATTCTTTCATCATGCATTCTTTCCACATGCCCGAACCACCGGAGCATTCCTTTCCTTACCTTCACCCCGACACTCTCTTTCAGACCAACTCTCTTTCTTACTTCGGTATTACGAACGCGGTCCGCGAGCGTCACTCCGCATATTTTGCGCAGTGCTCGCCTCGCATCTCGACCGCGTTCACTCTGCTTTCATGCTCTCTCTTCCATACCCAACTCTCGCTTCCATACGTGAGCGTAGGTACCAGCACCGCGTTATGTATGGCGAGCCGGGCCTTCTGGTTGAGGTTCTTAGCGCCTAGAAGTTTACCTAACGCTCCATTCACTCTATTCCCCAAATTCACTCTTCTTTCTATATCAGCGGTGTACCTTCCATCCTTGCTAAAAGCGCATCCAAGATATACAAACTCATTCACTTGCTCCAGCATAACATCATCGACCATTATCCTTGCATTCGTTCTGGTGTCTTCTCTTTCAAACACCATAACCTTTGACCAACAGAAAATACATTTAAAAAAATTACCATACCAGGAATCGAACCCGGAGCCTCTGCGTTGTAGTGAGGTAAGCCGGCAAACGTTTAGCCCGCTCAACCACAGAGGCCATATTGACGCCTGTTCTGTTATTGTGTAAATTTACATAATTACAGAACAGGTGTTTAAATGTTATTTATTATCTATCTCTTATCTAACTTTTAAAATATCGTCATAGAAATAAGCTTATATTACTTTTCAAATAATAACTAATTACGCTCATACAAAATCTATGAGGATGCGGCGTTCTGTAAAGTTTATAAAATGTATCTCAATAGATTGGACTGTCCGCTCCTCTATTGGCTATTAATCTCCTATATAAGTGCGTACTAAGGCGTTTTAAAATTATAATGTGATTTGCCAGAATATTGAAATGATGTGTTTATCGTTCAAATCAAACTCAACATTTTCTTATATCAAAAATCAGAAGACGATAGAATCAAATGGTACACTTTCCGCATTCGGTCGTCGATTTATTTTGCCAGTCGGGCCCACAGCGCGGACTGAAGGCAATTGTCGCGGGCCCATCGTTTATTTACCCCAAAAATGAATTGTCCCCAAACCAATTTAGCATTATGAAAGAAAGCATTTGAGCATTTGCTTATTGCTTCCACTTTTCTTTTGTCATCAACATCTGTCGTCGTCACCGTTTCAAATTAATGGATTGGAAAGTAAATTATTTGCTAGGAATCTTTATCATTTTAATTATCTGCCAACTTAATCGCTTAAGGTACATTTTGCAGTCAATTAAGTAAATGGTAAATGACTAATCATTAGACTTCGCTACGTGTTTTCGGCCGCGTCAATTTCGGTTTCCTACCCCACAGCACTTCACATTTTCCAGCATACATAACTCTCCTGAGGTCCTTAAGTATTCACAACTTGATTGTGTTAAAACCTTTACATAATGAAAGAAGTAAATGCGGAACGAACAATTACGAAGAAATACATGGATATTGTTTACATTATGCACGTCTCCATAAATATCCTGTTAGTCAGGGATTTATACAGCAAAACACATAAACTTGAAAAACTGTTTAATACGAGTTCCAAGCAAAGAATGCCGATCTAAAATATAATTAATTATAAGTTATGTATTCTCGTACAAAATTTAACTACCCTACAGCGATACTATGATATGTGCAGCCGATCAAGTCGAAGTGAGAATGATCGTTCGTCACTACGCCTGGCCACTTTTATATCCGAGGGGTGACGAAATGAGCCGAGTAGCAATCATAACTACCCGCAAGTATTACCATAGTATATTAATAATAAGCGACACGACTTGGAATAAATGTTATTAATACTGAAAATGTCAACAATTAAATCACGTTTAAATTTTGTTCTGCTTTCATTGACGAAATAAGTGACAGTGGCTGTTGTTGTGGTGAAGCTTTAAACTGTAACCTACGTACTTTGTACTTAGAATAAAATAAGACAATTATATGCAGACTCTATTTAGGATAACACTGACAACACAAATCGAATGTAGATGTCGAGTATGGCCCCCAAGCAGTGGGGGATCTCAGTTCTACATGTTGAATTACGTTGACCTGCAACATGTTTACATGTCAAGTTATCAGCCTGGCGATCGCACTTTCGCATTCATCTGGCCTAACAGCCTAACCCTTGCGGTGTGACAATAGCCCATTGAGCTTTACAGAGCTGACGTTTAACGATTGCAATATTTTATGCAAATCGCACTCCAGACGGACATATCTGAAATTTGTGCGAGAGATAACGTGCAATAATTTCGTTTACAAATTACGTTCCGTTTCGGAAATGTTTAACTTTATCATCTCGTAAATAATGGGCAAATAATTTTTTATTCAGATGTTTTGAAGGCTTCCGAGCACCTTATTAAAGAAACAAGACTTAAAGTTTTGAGAGAATAAATGTAAATTAATAAAATCGAAGTGATTTAGAAATAAATGGCAAAATTTAAACGGAAACTGCTATTTATTGGATTCCTAAACAAAAAATACCGTTATTTATTTATCAAGATAGCCTGCGGATAGCTAGTAGTTAAATACCAAAAAACAAAAGTACGTGATACAAGTATTATAACTATTGAACTATACTATAAATTAAATTAAATTCACAAAAAAAAACTATAAGAACAATTTGACCCCAAATATTTGTCGACGGGGAATTTTCCCAAAATGCTGGCTGCATTGCCACGTCGAATAAAAAATCTACTTTTTAATTTAATTTTTATTTTAATTTGTATGCAGATATAGAAACTGAAACAAAGGAATCTTGAGTTATATCATTATTTATATAAGCTTAGTAATTTAGCAAATGGCTAACCGTTTATCTAATTTTAGAAATTGTTCGGAGAGTCGAAAAAGGTTTGGTGCCGAGTAAATTGCAGAGAGACCTTTACCTACATTTGTGACACAAGAAAAAACAAACTATGGGAAACGGAACGTAATTTGCATGTTACTAAAATGAGCTTATTACCTCAGGGAAAATTTGTTGTCAGTTTTATTTACAAAAATGTAATTTCGTGGAATGACTATTGAGGCATACTACAAAAGCGCGCGAATATTTTTCGTTACTGATTAAATTCAATACAGAGAAGAAGAGAAGAACCATGTCCAATTTTATCGTTTAGAACTACTTTTGCAAGTAAAGCATATGCGACAATGAACTCACACATATACAACAGGATTGAAATCGTAAATTCGAAATAAAGCACAAATTGAAATATTAACTTTCAATTATAAAGAAACAGAAGAATTCTCATTAATACGTCCCCTAAAAGTTTTTCACTCTAAATAATTATTTAACATAATTAGTGGTCCTAGGCATACTACAAAAGCGCGCGAATATTTTTCGTTACTGATTAAATTCAATACAGAGAAGAAGAGAACAGAAACGCGCGAATATTTTCGTTACCAAGTTCTTACATAAGTTTAAAAGAGTTAGTTACTCTATTTATTTGTTCATTTGCCCTTCCTTTGAACATTCAATTAATTGATTTACTATGTTAATGTATTAATTAGAGACTGAAATATTTTTACTATCAAAAATTATCTCCGGATTCATTTATACAATTTGTTATAAAAAATAATAATAACAGCTCATAAATGTCCCACTGATCGGCTCGGGCCTCCAATTATAGGGAAACGGACAGTATACCCGCCATGCTTGTCTAAGGAGGCTTGGCAGGTTTGACATATCGGTTATCTCGATGTGCAGGTTGCATCACGATGTTTTCCTTCACCGTTGTTAACACATGGTAACAATAGGTCAGAAAACTGCCTAAGTGGTGCATGCGTTCAGGCCAGGACCGAACCTGCGCCCTCTGAGATTGGGACGCGTGCGCTAGCCATTACGCTACTACGACTTCTACGTAGGCGAAGTTTAAAAATTCCAAATATAATTAGTTTAGACACTTTGTATTTGGCTATGAAGTCCTAATAAGCATATAATCGAAAATATTCGCAGTACTTTATTCAAACCAATTTACATTGAGACTGTTTCATAAGTTCCATGGATCCTATCTATCACCTTGAATTTTTAATAAACTTTACATATAATTAAAATTCAAAGCAGGATGAAAACTTTTTACACGTAAACTAATAAAACCTTTTTTTATTGCATGAGTTCAACAGGCAGACGGCCCACCTGATTGATGGAAAACGGTTACCATCGCCTATGGACATTTGCAACACCAAAGGTGCTACAAATGTGCTGCTGCTCTTAAAGGAGACTCGAACGTGGCTACTAATGCCAGAACACAACTCAAGGTTGTTATGGCGGCATACTGTAGATTAGGCGTGTGTGCCACCCCGACGGGCAGATATCCCACCACATGGTAGTGAGTAGTTTTGTCGCCTCTTACGACAGGCCGCCCCGTCGCAGGAAATTGTATTCTTTCTCCGTTCCTGCACGGATAACTCTAGTTTTCGTCTGGAAATATCGTTAATATTAGATATTTTTGCGATTTCATACAAACAGATACCAGAACCCTTCTCCTAAAATTTCATCCATTTCTAAGTATATACTCTTGATTAAAATTATTGCGATTTACACAGTCAGTCGGCAAGACTTCGGTCTTTGACATTTGTCTACAACATGCACAAAAATTACAAAACGCTTATTATAGTGCGTGTTTTAACAAAACTTGAAATATTTGAAGCTTTAGTGTTATATATTTGTTATTTTGAAGTGAGACTTATTTAGAATTCTTGTGATTTGAAACTCGATGAAACGAAAAGATAAACACATAAATCTATAGGACTTAGCCTGTGAGATACAAGTTTTACATTTTGCAGCACAGATTAGAAAGTCAATAAGACCGACGATTAAACATAGTTCCGATTTGGACCGAAATGAAACGGATAATATTTGTTACACTAAAACAGTGAAAAATTTAAAGTGATATACTCAAGAAGTTTGTTTTGAATTAAAATATGTTGACGGATATAGGCTAAAGGAATGATATTTATACTAATAAAAGTTAGAGAAGAATTATCTGTGAATATATTATATTCACAGATAATATAATCGGTGAAGTTGAAGCACTTCTACTGCGTGTGATCTGCACATATACACTTTTTTTTTTCAAAATTCCTTGTTAAGGCAGTTGTGATCTGTACGCGTGATAGCGCCACCCGTCGTACGCACCGGCTGGGACTCAAATTGCCCCACAATGCCGTAATCGCGTAATCTACATGAAGCTGAGAACTTGGCTCACTGGGCGTGAAGCCAACCGTTCCGCGTTACTGCCCACAGACGCTTTTTCCCAGTATAGTTTGCGAGAATAATTTTAATAACGAGTGTGGTTGGACCCTTAATGGGTCGGCTGGGTTTTGATCGTTTAATTGGTAGAAAATGTCTGCGTACATTTCCGATTTAAATGAATGAATATTTATATTACATACATACATATTAGCGCGCTTATTTTCCATAGCAGTAGGTAGCGACAATGGTTTTCTGTTTACTAAGATTTAACGATTTCTAACAATTTACATGCATACATGCACGTTTGTTGATGGTAGACCGCGATGTACTTACCAGGATCAAATCACAGATATCTTAAAGAAGGACTAGGTAAAAAGCACCTATAAGAAACACGTATTTATGAAGAGATTAATGAATATAGATGAAACAAAAGATGTGTGCTAAGATATGGAAATCCATCGTCTCTGCCTACCCCTATGGGGAACAGGCATGATAATATGTATGTATGTATGCACGTTTGTTTATCACTTTTTACCTGTGCTTTATTTAATACAAACTCTACTACTATCTACAGTGCTGTTGTAATAAATGAAATGAATTAAACGGATCACAGTACTGAAAGGATCCAACAGTATTCAATAACATTGAATGATCCATGTGTATGTTTATTTAGATCATTTTGGTTGAAACATCCAATTTGAAAGACTGAATTGAACCGTCTAATACTGACTTAAATAGTCTTCTTTCAGCAGTTCTAAAAACGTCTAAAGTTAAAAGTAATGATGGTTGTCAAATTTTCCGTAGCTTGTCAACAAAATGGCAATTATGTTACTAGCTCATAATTACTTCATGTTACAGTTCACGTAATATAGATAACAGCTATGGAAAAAGTGTTGCTATGTAATAATAAGTGGTTCACGCGTAACGACTGGTCAAAACGGCGTGACTGACGGCACTGAAGGGGAAAAAAACAAATTATCACTCAATTTTCTTCATAATTAAATATGTCTATTAAAAAACTTGCTCCATAATTAAAACCTGTTAAATTTTTAATGGGTCTAACGATTTAAAGAACACTAGACGTTACCCGCGAATTCTATATATTATAACTAAGTTTTATTTATCGTTAATTCTTCTTAAGTGATATAATCTGTTCTGGAAAAAACGTTTGCAGCGATTGTACTATATAAAATACTAGGATATTCTACGACTAGACCGCGACTTCAACCACGATTGACTTGAAATTCCCGCGGGATTCCCGGGACAAAAGTACCGTAGCATTTAATAAATTGCTAATTTTTATGCACTCGAACAACTTCGTACCGCTCCCAGGAAAATTGCCGTGGGATTCCCGGGATAAAATATATCCCAAAAGTTAGTACATAAAATTTGCTATCGATCAGTAGAAAATCATTTGGAATTCGATTTTTATAATCTGGCCATTTTTAATAATTCCCAGAAAAATTCCCGCGGGATTACCGGGATAAAAAGTAGCGCAGATTTTAAGTCTAAGAATTTGATGTGATCAGCGAAAACCACATCGAAATCGGCCAACTAGTTTTTACGTGAATCTAAAACATGCATATTTTTAAAAACGCTTCAATGTACAGTCTCGGCATGTTTAGAATTTTATAATATTACAGATTTTGTTATTACCGATTTAAGCTACTTTCGTATGTGTAATTGTATTTATATAATGAACATTGTATTTTATAATTTTAACTGATCTCAAGTCACTATCATCACTTGAACATTTTATCCCGTTTGGGTTCGGAGCGTTCGGTCTGACGACCGGGATTTGCTTTCCTACTTTTCCTACGCCACTTCGCGCAGTTTTCGGCATCCCTAAGACCATTGGTACACTTGTCATCCTTACAACGACAATTCAGCATTTCTTGGACATTCCCCTTCGACCGGGAGCCGGTAGAGGCAGCAGGGCTGGACATTGAATCCCCACGTAATTAGTCGGTCTCCGTAAAACGTGGCAGTACCAGCGTAAGTGACTCTCTTGCTGTTTTTCTGCTATGTGAGTTCTTGTCTCGGTTTAATTGATCTCAAGTAACAAAACAAAACTGCAGAGCATATCCAGTGACATATAAGGGTAACAAGAAGTTTTAAATGCTTAAAAATACCATACCCTAACAATAAAATACGGAATAAATAGGTCCAATAACAATAAACAGTTAGGAACTTTGTAATGATGTCATTAGTAGTCTAGTTCTTGCCTCTTCTCCTAGACTAAGCGGCGTCTAGCTTGTATCCGTGAGATCTTACAGTTTGAAGACTTTCCCGATAAATTATGCAACTTCCATCATATTATTAATTGCCGCAAAATAAGCTTGTAAAGATTTGTAAAATATTTCTAGATCACCTATTAATTGTGCTCGTTTATACATAGATAAAAGGAAATGTTTTATTTTCATGTTGCTAGTTTTATAAACCGATTTCAGTCAGAGCGACCGCTATAATTATATTGTGAGTACTGAAGTTCGGTTTTAGTAAAGCTCATGTGCTTGTATGTCTTATTATATTGCTTTATGTTAAACTGCACTATTAAAATTGAATTGCAAGGCAAAAAATGCTTTATTATAGAAGATTAGTAAGTATAACTATTATCCAGTAAAAGGTTACCTTTAAACTTTTGTTTAGATCTATAATAAACCTTTCCCTCCCTTATTCTTTTATCCTTGTAACCGACTCTATAATAATCGGTAAAAAAAACAACATCGCCAACGTCAAGAGATGGCGCCATCTGTTTACGCGATCGAATATGAAATAGTAGTTGCTGTCAATACGAAAAAAATTCGCATAACTCACACACACGTACGTGACACTTGCAAAAAAAATAAATCAAAACTGTGCGGTATCCAGGCGCAAGGATCAAACCAAAGGCCGGGTGAGTCCCTTTCTTTCCTTGCCCTCACATCTGTCAACAAAATTATATATTTACCAGTAACTCTGAAAAGCTTCTAAACCATGTAAACTAGATGACGTCATAGCAATTTTTTCTTTTTTAAATTATCATACAGACCACACAGTTAAATAAATGTTAAATTTAAATGGACCTGCATAAACTCACGATAGTAACTTCAATCGAAGCGCATTTTAATTTTGCACGTACTGTAAGAATACTAGATTAGTTTCAACCTAACAAATAAACGGTTAGCTACACCAGATATAAAAACCCGAACCAGTATCATCTTCAGCGAACAATAGAGTAATAAATATCAGAAGTGCGATGACAATAATTATACTAGAAAACCGGGGTAAAAAAAGAGAAAAAAGTATGGTCTATTAAGCGTGGGTATGGGAAAGTTCACACGTGTTTGAAACTGTACCGATGCGTATGAAGTACGAACGGTGCTCGAGGACATGTTTTATATAGAAGCACGGTTAGTGCGGTGTTGTGGTGAATATTATTAAGACCTTCGCAATTTATCGTGTGTATTATTTTTGGTAGTAGTCGTGGAAGGCCACGACACACCTTCCATGATCAAATTGATCGTGTACTAACAGAAGGTGATGTCAGGAGCCTTAAGAGCAGACGAGTGTGCATGACAAGAGGTATGAATGTTAAAGAAGCAAGTGAGATGTGTAAGAATAAGCCTAAATGGCGCTCTGTTGTTCGTGCCTACCCCGCAAGGGAACTGGCGTGAAGTTATGTATGTATGTATTATTTTTGGAAAGGTGTTTTTAAGATGATTTTATTAACTTCATCTGTATGTATTTATAAAGTGCCTAACGGAATCTTTCATTCCAATTTGCACGGACTTCCAGATATCTGGTTAATATTAATATTTGGACAGTATCAATAACCGATGCCAAAACTTTAAGTGCCTCTATATTTATTTAATTGTTAATTATTTTTAAAAAATACGTTGAATTTTTTTTACTTTTTTGTTCACATTGCTTTTCTTTTTTCGATCTGCTTACATTCATATACATAAAAACATGTTCGACTGTGGCACAGAAATCTTATGGGTTTTTTCGTGCCGCAGAGAGTCGTGTAAAATTCATTACAGTTACGATTAATACTAAGTTACTCAATATCATTGTTATATTTAAAATAGGAGCAGAGGCAAGAACTAGCTATCGTGATTCAAGTATTTTAAATGATTATTTTATTTATATAGGAATAACAATAAATTTTGTAGACACACATTAGCAGGCGGTTAACAGTGACGGTTTTATTGAGTTACCAATTATTATTTACCATCAGCCATTACTAATCATTACGTTGGAATTGAAAGAATGTGCCCATCAAAGAAGTTTCCAATGTTATCGTACCTCTCTTTTTAGAGTGGGTTCTGTAATAATTTCGGCAAGAACAAAACTCTTATAGAATTCTCATGATTGACTTTTCTGTACATCTGTCTGTCCGTCTGTCTAAAGGAGTTAAAACTAGTTTTCTCAAAAACTTGACACATCACTAGCTGGTTTTGACACATAATGTTTCAACGGTTGTAAGCGTGGCATAAAATGCCGCAGATAAAACTGTTATAAAGTAGTTTTAATTGTGTGTTCTACTCGCGAAATCTTAAAAATACTACTTAAGATTGAAATTAGATAGTAAAGTGTACTCTATCTGTATACCCACCAGTGGGGCCGGGTGGAAATTTGGCTAGGGTAAACCGGTTGAAAAAACATACAAGCACCGACTACACCGATGTTGTAGAACTTAAGGCCAGCATAAAAAAGTAGTCAGCGGAGCAGCGTTCCACATGAATTAAAGCCATTTTGGCAAATAAAACTTACACTTCTGAATAAAAACGTCTAATTGAATAATAGCCGGTGCCCGATCGGGTTATGAGTTGCTATTTCATACAATACCTGTGAAAAGCCATCCGGCATTAAATATAGGAATACAGTGATAATATACGCATGAATAAAAAATGTAAGTGCCAATAAATTTATGGCACTTTCGACCTTTTGGACGCTTACCTAGTTTCTTAAAGATAGCCTATCAGGAATCGAGTTGTATGAAGTCCACGTCACTGATACCCACCCAATGAGGTGTGTAAAGTATATAACACAACTTATATATATATATATATATATATATATATATATATATATATGTATATGTATATATATGTATATATATATGTGTATATATATACATATATATATATATATATATATATATATACATATATATGTATATATATATGTATATATATATGTATATATATATATATATATATATATATATATTTAAGTATAAAAATATAAAGCAACATGTATGTTTATAAAATATAACTCCCAACACAACCCAATCCATCCAATATCAAGCCCAAACAAAGTCAACATTTTTTTTTAGGGCGGGGGAAATGCTGTTTATGCACAATATTAGCAAGGGATTAGACCATAGTTGATCCCAACCTTTTTTTTTTTTTGATGACGCAGGGGGAATGTCTTTTCTTATGACACCGTCCTCGGGCCTGGGGGGAAGGCTCACCGAGGGATGTGTGGGGCTCTTGTTCGGCCTTATGCCCCCATGGCCTCCATGCGGAGGACAGGGGGATGGTCGGCTGTCAAACTACCCACTAAACCTAACCTGCGCCCCTAGCTCACACGCTTTTACGGGGCGCCACAGGAACTAGACCAATAGGTACTGCATCTGTGACGCCCCAACGCTTGCCAACGAACCTAGGGTGACCTGCGGGGAAGGACACCCTCTTCAACAACAGGGGGGGAAGTCCGCGGGATCCCCCATTCGTCCATGCGGCCCCCTGTGCTGGAATCATGGAGGGAGAAGAGTTTGTGCGTAGCGACGCCTCCGACCCCGGAGCTGCTTTCTGCGGACAAGGTCCGCAGACGCACTCTCCTCCCTTTGCCTCTCCGACGCCTCCTTCTGTGGCATGACCGACTCACAGAAGGAGGCAACCTCGGACCAACACCTTTTGTTGGAGAGCATGGCTTTCACCATGTTCTCCAGTGACCTTACCGGACCGACGATGTTTTGCATTGTGGACCTCTGTGGTCCCCAAGCGGCGCACTCCGTAAGGGTATGGAGGGCCGTATCCAAGGGTGCGCCGCACTCGTGGCACTCTGCCGTGGGCTCCCGCCCCGCTATACAGTACAGATACTTACCAAAGCAGCCGTGCCCGGTAAGTATCTGTACCATCCTGAACGTTAGGGTCCCACTTTTACGTGAGACCCAACGAAACAGGTGGGGGCGGACAGCCTCCACCGTCTCCGTGCCAGCGACTAGGGACTCCAGGTCCCTTTTCCACCTCTCGTGTAGGGTCTCGGTCGCCAAGGCCCTAACTTTCCTCACTTCTGCCGGGCACAGCCGGCTTCCTCGTTCTCGTGCGTCCTCCCGGAAGCGGTGCACTTCTGCGAGCACCTCCGCCTGGAGCTCCCAGGGTGGATCACTCGCAAGAAGTGTCGCCGCTGTCCACGATACTGTCCGGTACCCCCGGATGGACCTCACCGCCAGGACCCTCTGAGATCTCCTCAGCAGGGTTCTGTCCTTGCGGTGAAGTGCATGAATCCATACGGGGGCCCCGTACAGTGCCATGCTCCGGAGGACGCCGGTGTATAGCCTTCTTACTGCTGCGCTCGGCCCTCCCACGTTCGGCAGGAGTCTGGCCAGAGCAGCAGCGGTTCCTAGCAACTTCGGGACCAACTGGGTGAAATGTGCCCCGAAGTCCCACCTACCGTCTACGACAAGGCCCAGGTACTTCATCTGGGCCTTAACCGCCACTGCTTTCTCCTGGACGACGACGCGTGTGTCCCGGGGTGCTCGTCTACGGCGGCCGTGGAACATTAGGGCCTCCGTCTTCTCGGCGGAGACCCTCAGGCCCAAGCGTTCAACGCGACTAACGACCAATGCCGTCGCGGCGTTGGCCAGTTCCACGGCCTCATCGTAGGTACCGCCCCGGGCCGTGATGAGGGTATCGTCTGCGAACCAGATGACCCCCATCCCGGGCAAGACTGGTTCCCGCAGGAGCCAGTCATAGCCAATGTTCCACAGGATCGGACCTAGTACCGAACCCTGTGGGACACCGCACATGACGCGTCGCCTACCTACAATCTGGCCAGACTCGCCCTCCCAGAGGACGGATCTGTTCTGTAGGTATGCTTCTAGCAGCTCATGGGGTATGGGGGCACTCCTTGAAACCGGAGTGCCTCCCTTATCGTCTCGTGCGGGAGGCTGTTGAAGGCGTTCGATATATCTATCGACACTGCCAGAACAGACTCCTTGATCTCCTCCGCCTCTTTCGTGAGGCGCTTCAGCTTTTCCAGAGCGTCCAATGTCGAACGCCCTTCCCTGAAGCCAAACTGGGCCTCCGAAAGGCCAGGCCCCTCGGTGCTGAGATGTTGGACGAGGCGGCTGGCGATGATCTTCTCCAAGACCTTCGCCACCTCGTCTAGTAACACGATGGGCCTGTAATCGGAGGACTCCTCGGGAGGGCGACCCGGTTTCGGGATCAAGCACAGCCTGCCTTCTTTCCATCGCTTCGGGAACTCACCTGTCCTGATGCAGGCGTCATAGAGTTCCCGAAGCTGGCCACGTAGGTGTTTAGCGGCCAGGAAGAGGACACGGCCGGGGATCCCGTCGGGTCCTGGTGCCGTCTTACGGCTCCGGAGGCGCTCCAGAGCCGCTTCCATTTTTTCTTCGGTGACGGGGGGAGGTTCCGTTATCGAAGGTAAATCAACCCTTTCCAACCCGATTCCAAAAACATGTATAATACAGACACACATGTATTAACACACAACCACAATAGTTCTAAGTAAGATAGAAATAAGTTAGCATAAGACTAAGAAATGGAACGAGTCCCCGACATATCTTGTTCGTCCGGGCCCAACAGAGAAAAAAATAAAAAATAAAGTTGGGGTGTGTATTAAATCTTTAAAAAAGAGATGATTCAACTTCGGAAACAACTTTAATATGTTGATAATTTAAACATTGACCATGAAAACGTTACCATCGAGTTTCTACCGTACGTACAAGTTTTTCCAATTAATAAAAGTAAAGCTGAGACAGCGGTGCGCCTTTTTGAGGGGTCGGCCGAGCATTTAATATTGATAGGCTGGCCTGCAGGCCTTTCACAGAAGGTCAAGGCGTAAAAGGACAACACATTGAGTCGAGTGCATTATTCATAAGCTCTTCGATGTCAAGGGAAACGTGATCAAGTGGGCATGAAATATCGCTTAAAAATACTACTTGTAATTTACAATATGCTCCCAAGAGCATCAAAATTGATGATTCATTAGTATCAAATTTAATTAAACATTTTGATGAAGAAGTTCGACCAAATAGGGTAAGCTGATAGCAAATTAAGGATGCAGCCAGTTTAATTTTGTATGATTCTAGTGGCTTCATTAAGTCATAATTTTAATAAGTCAAGCTTTAATTAAAATTATTTGTATAATGATTTTTTATTTAATAAAATGTCTCAAATACGTAATTGCCTGATTTTTGGGTGTTTACTATATAAAAGAAAACGACTTTGTTTCCATTTTCCTATACTTATTCGTGCAGGAATGGAGAAAGAATACAATTTCTGGGGCCGTGCGGCTTGTCGTAAGAGTCGACGAAACAACCCACAGCCAGGAGGTAGGGTATTTGCCCGTCTGGATAGCTACCACCCCTGGTTTAGAATATGCCCCCATATCAACCTTGAGTTTGGCATTAGTGACCAGATTTTAGTCTCCCTTTAGAGACCGGCAGCACATTAGTACCGCTTTAGTTGTAATAAATGTCCATAGGCGATGTCAACCGCTTTCAATCAGACGGGCCGTCTGCCTATCTGCTGAACTTTTGCAATAAAGAAACTAAATTTCACGACTTTATGAATTAACAGTTGACTATGAAATCCAAAATATGCGTTTGCGCAAACACTAAGTGTTATCTCGGAAATGGAGATTCCCTGGTATCAGTCGTTTACGCGAACAAAACTGAATTACAGTCTCAATAAAATTTGTATTATGTAAATATTTGTATAACAGGGATAATTATAGAATATCTTTTATCCCATAAAGTAGACTAGTTTGCTAATGTAACTAGGATACGAAGATAAAGTTAAAGCAAGCGAAACCGCGTGAATAATGTTGTAAGGCTGGGGTTTCATCTGCGTTAATGTAAATTTAGGCCGTTATTTGAAATGCGACATTGTTGATCACGTTAAATATTGACAGATAACGTATGTACATACACCAATGCACCTATGCATAATAAGACACATTAGGCTTCAGCCTAAATCTTTAACATTAACGTAGGTGAAGCCCGAGCATAAGAATGTTATGTTGACCAGATATTGATCTCTCAACATTCAATTGAAGAATTCTAAAAACGGTCTATTTCCTCCCTACTTCAAAATTCAAATAAAGAACCAAGAGCAAGAGCATTCGCGATTGGCACAGCCACAGAGCAGTTAGTAACGAGCTCGTTTTATTTCTCTCTGGCAGACAGCGTGGCGCGAATGTCAGATGGCGCACGATTCTTAGCCTTTATTTCTGTCCACGATTGTACCCACTCGAGGAGCAATTATGACTTTTTATTGCATTTCAATGATGCTTTCATCGTGTCGTCGAACTTCCTGAGTAAGTATCGTGTCTCAGATTCTATTAGATGTCCTAAATACTCTACTTATAAATTTAGATGTCAGCGTTCCAGTTATAAATACAGGGAAAATGTGTTAATGTTATTTTAAATTCTTCACAACGAAAATTATAGTATTAATTTGTAGCGGTTGGACGCCATAAATAAAAACAGGTTTTGTTCTTTATAAAATTTTGCCGGCCGACCTCACCACTACAAGGCAGAGGCTCCAAGTTCGATTTCTGGTATGATTTTTGAAAACGAATTTTCCGTTGTTTACTTTGGTGTGGGTCTGGGATCGGGCCCCAGAGTGGTCCATTGTATATTACTCATAACACAAGCGTAACTTGCTTACCTTGGGGATAAGCACATTGTATTTGTCGGCCGATTATTATATTTATTTAAATATCTGGATTACAATGATGGAAAATTCTCTCTCGCAGATATCGCAAGGAGGGCAATATCATTTCAATTAAAAAAACTAAAAAATGGTTCTCCTAAACACAGTTTCATCATGTCATCTTAAACAAACTTCGCTTTTCGAACATTCCAGAAATTACATCCCTGATGATGATAAATAACATTTCATACTTCAGATTATTTTATTTGAATGACAGGTCTTGAGTTTTAAGCTTTCTTTAAACGTACTGAATTTACGGCTACTTGTAAATACATAATATGCGTAAGTATATGTAAAAAGTAAACGTTTTAAAATAATAGTATTTTAATAAATTCTAGTTTAGTTTGGACGCGAGAGAAGCGTATTGTTTTACTGAAATTGGTGTATGACGCATTACAAAAAATCTAAAACAATTGCATATAAAAAATACGTTACATCCGCGATCTATAATGAGTTATGTAGAAGTGATATGCTATTTTAGTGTAATTATTTCTTAAGGTCATTTAGATTAATTGTTAGATATCATAAATATTGTGTATGTCCCACAATATTTATGACTTAAAGCTTAATTTCTTTCCACTTATTGACTTAAATAACAAATTTCTTAAAGCGGGTATTACATTATTCAATTGGCAGAGCGCTAGATGAGCTAGCCTGTTAAAATCGGATGGTGTACAGGCAGTTAGGTAGATAGTGATCCAATCTAGAGCGATCGTATGGGCTCTGCCACGCTTGCACATCTAGCTAGCACACCAGATTTAGCGCTCTGCAAATTGGATAATGTAATAATACCCACTTAAGGAACATCATTATAGTTTTTCAATGTATGGCACTCACTCTTAATCTTTACGTCTGTGGGCTTTTCACTACAGTTTTGCATGCGAAATGGGCTATACAACTTTAAATAAAAAAAATCTTCCCCCACTATCCTACACTAGGGATGGTGGCTCCGTAGGGTCATTTTTAGAACAAACACACTTTTTTATGGTTGAAGGGATTATTACTAAAAACTTTCGATTAATTTCATACAATCCAGAGCCCTGGTTGTCAGGAAGAGATCACTCTAAAGCAACAAAGGCCATTATTAGGAAATTACTGTAAATTATTTACTTTATGTATATGTGGTGAACAATAAAGAGTAAATATGTATCTCATGTGTTGACTTGACTGTAGGCAATTCGACTCTCTCGAATAGTTGAATAAGAATTAGTTTGTATAAAAAAATGCTGAACATACAATTTTAGAACAGTACGTACCTTTCCAAGGAAGAATCGCCTATAATACTTGGCGGTATCATCTGTATCGATGTGGTGCGGCCTTGTAGACTGGCGAGGGGTGCCCGGCTGCGCGCGAGGCTCCGTCTCCTCGCCATCTTGAGGAGCTTCGTCCACACCATCCACCCAGTAACCGCCGCTAGGTGGCTGCACTATCGTCGGTGGGGTTCCTGGAAAATTAGTTTGTATGAATGAATTTATCGATGAACTGTTGGAATGTCACCAGTAATATGAGTAAGGCTAAAATGGCAATGATATTACAGGTTATTTATTATCTACATACGGTTGTATGTCGTTTACTTACAAGCTGTACCCGTGGCTTCTTTCGGTACTATGAAATGTCTATGCTCTGATTCAAGAGAAAAGATAAAATGATTTCACCCACTGTTTAAAATACCACAAAAATGTTGACAAGGTCACGGTATTTTGTGTGAATTTTTCAACCACAAAAGGCTACTGTTATCTGATACAAATGCTGTCATTTACAAGACGTGACGGCTTGTTGAGAATAGCTAGTGACTATGTTATTATGTTCAACGTGAATCAACGACAATCAACCTTCATAATAATCTGATAAACTTAAAAAGTATTAGTGCTATGTGATCCTTCATGAATTGCATAATACTTTTTAATTTTGGTGAGTTATCAATTTAAGAGTTGGTTTGCAAATAAGTTTTAACAGTACATAAAGAATCTAATAACAAATAATTTTTTATCTAATGCTGATATTAGACGGATCGACTAAATTGAATCAATTTGGTTGAAAATCACAAACCTAAAAGGACGCGATGGTAATCAATTACCTTGAATGATTCAAGTTTATATTTATATTAATGTTGGTTCATCCAAATTGAAAGACGGAAACGAATTGTCTAATATCTGCTTAAAGGGCCTTAAATTTTTCTGTCTTTATTATTTACTGTATGACAAAGAAATTTAAATATCCGTACTTTTAAGGTTTTGAGTAAACATTAACGTTGTACGAGTAAAACATTCTTGGGCAGGTTTAATGAACTTTGCTTTTAAATTTTGGTAATTAGTTATGGTTACGTTATGCTATATGATTCTTAATATTCTTTTTCCGCATCCAAGCCGGTTTTTGAGCTCACTCAAGGATATTAAATGAAAAAGAAAACAACAGTAAGAACAACATGAAAAATATCAATCTTTTTCATGTTGTTCTTACTTGCTTACTACTACTACTAGGCACAGCGTTCATATTTTACGTACCATATTCTTGCTAATGCAGATGCAGATATTAAACGGATCAACCAAATTGAATAAATTGGGTATTTGACAATCAAATCAACAGACATACTTTTTGTAATCATACAAAACATCGCAGCCTCCTTGATTTTATACAGGTTGTGCGTTGTGACGTCATAGTTCTAAGCCGTCAAATAGTTATTATTCAATTAATTAAACACTATTAAAATTATTTCTATGTTGAAATTCTGAAAGTAAGATTACAGCAAGGTATTGTTTTAAAAATTATTGTTATGTGTGTTAAATACCCAATTGAGTTTAAAAGCATAAAACTGCAGGACACAACGATTTTTAATAACATTGAATGAAGTTTATATTTATATAAATCACTTTAGTTGATTCATCCGAATTGAAAGACATAAATGAATCGTCTAATATCGGCTTAATGTTATCTAAGAATTTGCAATTAAGGTCACGAAAGCTGACTAAATGAAATACTTTTCCTGACAGTATTTGAACCTTTAGCTTAAAATGCAAAAATGCAATTTGACGACAACAAAATATATTGACAATACGACTTGCAAATTAAAAAGAACCGACTAGCTACTACAATAACCTATGATTTTTGTGATAACGTTTTAATATTACCGAAGCATGACCGCACATTCCTGATCAAAATAGGCAAAAACAAGCACAAAACCTGCTCGTAAACCGAAGCTATAATTTTTACAATCAATACTGGTCAATATATCCAAAATCGGTTTAGATAAACATTATTGTATTTTTTTTTATAAAATTATGTTTTGCTGAATATAAATCATTTTTTGGAATTGATACATACGCATATACTTAAAAGGTAACTATACTTTCTACGCTATTTCTATATTTGTATGATTAATACATTCGCAAAATGCAATAACCCAAAATATACAAAACGGTAAAATGAAATTTGCAGATCCAATATGTTTTCTGATGTTATTAGAATAAATTCTATCAACGACCTACGTTTCACACCTGTAGACACTTGAGAATAACTGTTCGATAACAGTCAAACAAGTTTTCAAACGTGCAATAATACGATATGGAGGTCAACATTTTAGTTTCGCTTTTATAAACTTTTCATATTATTGTTTCAAAAAGACTCACGTTAGCTTTTTTTTTATTTCATGAGTTCAGCAGGCATGCAGACGGCCCACCTTATGGAAAACGATTACTATCGTCTATGGACATTTGTAACACCAAAGGTTGTAACAATGTAACATATCGGCTTCTTTAATCCGGTCAACAAAAAAGTATATACCCTAGAGATGCCACGAATATTCAGCTTCTATTCCGCCACTTAACTATTGAATACGGCTGAATACAGAATATTAAATCGTGAAAAAAAAACGCACATATTACTCAAAAATGTATCTATATATTTCGATCACAAATTATTGATAGTTAAACATGTTTTTACCAGAGATGCCAACAATATTCGATTCGGCCAAATACAATAAAGTGTTTCAAAAATATCTTCGGAACCATAAGTCTAATACCAAAATTTATATGGGTATTCATACAGGAACGGAAAAAGAATACAATTTCTTGCGGCCAGGCGGCCTGTCGTAAAAAGCGGCAAAAACTACCCACAGCCAGGTGGTAGGGTATTTTCCCGACTGGATGGCTACAACCGCTGGTCTAAAGTATACCGCCATAACATCCTTGACTTGCGTTCCGGCATTAGTGGAAAGGTTTCAGTCCCCCTTTAGAAAGCGGCAGCACATTGATAGCATCTTTGGTGTTACAATCCATAGGCGATGGTAACCGCTTTCCATCAGGTGGACCGTCTGCCGTCTGCTGAACTCATGCAATAAAAAAAATCGGCCGAATACCGACATAATCCGAATATTCCTGGCATTTCTATTCATCTATTAATGATATTTTGTTAACAATACCCATTGTTAAAATATTACTAAGCTAATAATCAGAAAAGATATCACAATGAAAGGGGTCGTACCCTATATGTTCACAAGCGCTTTCAGTACCAAGCTTAGTTGGTCTACACTTCTAGATAGACTGTCCTTTGTCCTGAGAATGTTTTACATGAATGTCAATATATATGAATATAACCCGGCCGTCCTCTGACGTCCAGCGGGTGTTGATAGTGCGACGAATATAAAAAGGCCTGAATTGGACATACTACTTACATTTATTATAAAATATATATGTAATGTAATGAAAATGCGGTGTACAAATTCTCAAAATATGTTTTTATTTTTGGGCCACAGGTAAATAATATAAGTCGTCGCTATTTCTTCAAATATTTTTTTCTTCGTAATATATATTTTTAAGCCATTTAATTTGATACTGTAGTGACGATAAGACGGCTGTTTGTACATACTCAAAAATAGTATTAGATAATCAATGTTACAACAAATTATTTTACTCTCTGAAAGCTTAATCATACTTTTTACCAAATTTGTACGAGCTGTATTTACATACATATTATGTATCTACTGCAAAACTTTTATTAATCTACTAATTTCATATTTGAACTTAGTGACACAGAATGATATATATGTACAAAATATATAAAAGTAAAAAAGCATTATTGTGTATAATCAAAGGAATCCGGGATTATCAAATAATTGGCAACTTTCAGTCCGGTAGTGTCCTGGGATACTATTGTTCTCTATGTCTCGACGGTACACTCAGCTGTACAAAACCTTCAGTTCAAACAATGCCAGGAAATGCATTTTCAAAGGATTGTCAGGTATGAAAGGATGGGCGTTTTATTAAAATTGTCTGGCAAAAAAAATCGTGTGTGTGTGTGTGCAGTTCACACGCAGTAGAAGTGAAAGTTCAGAGAATATACTCACAGATAATTCTTCTCCAACTTTTATTCATATAAATATTTTAAATATAATTCCTTTAGTCTAAATCCGTCAACATATTATAATTCATAAAAAATCAATTTAAATTACACTTTAAATCACTAGCATAAAGTTCAAAATTCAATGCACTGTTACGCACATTTTCCTTTGATCTCCGTATAAAAAAATATCTGTCTAAGTATATATCGTACAGACCTAAAATTCATTTAAATTTTTTAGTTTTATTTAAATTAAAAATTATTAGCAACAGGTAAAGAGAAATTTGTTTTATTTCGAATTAAATAGGGCTGAATTTTACGTATTTATCTCTTTTTAGTGTCGCTTTTTCGTTTCATCAAGTTTCAAGTCACAACGATTCTAAAAAAAGTTCACCTAAAAAAATGTGTAGTGTACAATATTCCCAGCGTTTCTCGTATTTCACTACTGGAAAATTAACCTTAGTATGCAAACAGTGGGTGATTCTGTGAAAGTAGTAATGACTATTATTTTACTCTCTGAAAGCTTAATCATACTTTTTACTAAATCTGTACGAGCTGTATGTTAGTACATTAAAACAAACAATATTTTTTTCCGGGAAAATTTTCAGGACCATCATTTTACGTTTGAGGTCTAAAAGGGAAAAAAGGAACAAACAAATATAAAAGCATTCCGTAATTACTTTCAAATTTACATAAACAGGTACTGCTATTTAAAGCGGTTATTACACTACCTTTCTAGAAAAAGAAATTCGATTTAGAAATCAGGTTGGTGTAATAAGAATCACAGCTGGAAGCTTCAGCTAGGCTATGCTCACTTTCAGTACCGGGTCCCTAAATCAGTATGGTATAACAAGACTTTCAGGATTGTGGATTTAAAAAACTATACTCAATTTTGTAATGATTAAATAAGAATGGCATTGTAATTAAAACTATTCTAACGTTAGAAAATTAAAATGCTAAAGTTTTTCTTTTTCAAAGAATTATCACAAGTCAGCCTGAGTGTAATGAAATGAATGTTTTAATCAACTAATTAGCTCTGGAGCAGGATTTACACTTAACATCCTTGAATGTTATCAGTTGGTTTTAGAAATGAATAACTTTTTGAAGCGAAATAGTAGTATTGCAGACAATTTCTAACTTGGATTTTAAGAAGAATTTACATTTTAAGACCCAAAAAGAGATCACAATTACTTTTCCAACGGGAAAAGAATGTATAGAATAGAGGACAATCTGAGAAGGTTCCAAATATACATACACGTACCAGCTTTAGCGTAGCTTAAAGAACAATATCATTACATTCGGTCTATAATTTAATTGTTTTTAATAATTCCTTCTAATTTATTTCCTGTCTTGTTTCCATAAATCCCTACCTTCTCTATTCGTGTTCGTGGATATGATATACTTATTTAATATGTAGATACTTTGATTAATTTCCTTTTAATAATATTATAATAATGAAATTAGTACATACTAGGTTGAGCTAAAAGACTCGCATTTTAAACTGATTTTTTTAAATTAATCTCTAACAATCAGCAGGAATATAATTGGGTATAATATTGCTAAATAAACACACGTCCGTGCAGGAACGGAGAAAGAATACAATTTCCTGCAGCCTGGCGGCCTGGCGGCCTGTCGTAAGTGCCGACTAAACAACCCACAGTCAGGTGGTAGGGTATTTGCTCGACTGGATGGCGACCACCCCTGGTCTAGAGTATGCCGCCATAAAAACCTTATGTTGTATTCCGGCATTAGTGACCAGGTTCCAGTTTCCTTTAAGAGAGCAGCAGCGCATTTGTAGCACCTTTGGTGTTGCAAATGTCCATAGGCGATGGTAACCGCTTTCCATCAAGTGGGCCGTCTGCCTGTCTGCTGAACTCCTGCAATTAAAAAACAAATCTTTGATAGTCCATTTAAGTAATTATTAATTAATATTGATTTATTATCATAGTATAGCATGATGCTGGTTGAACCTTCGTGTCGTGATCGCAAAAGATTCACGCAAAGTCAAACAATAAATCTAAAGTGGTATACTTTCACACTTCAGTTCTCAAACATTTCATATACTTTCACTACAGTACAATGATGAAAGTCGGCTTAACTGATTTTATACTTATTGCGGCCTTAGAGATTATTATATAATACCAGCCTATAAATGTTCCACTACTGAAGCTCGTGCTTACACGAGCTTTCCTATTTAGGAGAAAGAAAGATAGTACTGGTTTAGACCAACTTTTTATTGCGTAAAATAGGCAAACGGCCTACTCTACGCAAAGTAGTTGCTATCGCCTATGGATGCTTGCAACACTAGCGGCATCGTCCAAGCATTGCCGGCCTCGAAGACATTTTATGACTCCTTTCTAAAACAATCCCATGTCTTAATGTATCGTGAAACCCTTGGCGTGAAGGTCTCTCTCGATTGTTGTTGTCTAAACAACCGCTGCGTAGTTATGCGCGGCTGTCAAGGAAATGAGGGTGAACATCTCGCCAATGCTAATGGTTTCGTGCGATGACTGAGTTCCGATAGCCCAGTTCCCCCATCTCTTAACCCATTTTCCCTATTCTAATCCAATATCCCATAACTTCTATCCCATTCCTCTTTTTCATCCACCTATTCCCTCCTCTTTATACTATCCTAAGGCTGGCAACGTGTTGGTTCCGCGCCTGATATTATAAACCTGTATATGCGTTACAATATGGGGTTTTTTAAAAAAAGGGTGTCATAACATTTCTTTGAGACCGGGAGCGCGTTAGTGACATCTCTGGTGTTGCAAACGTCCATAGGCGACGGTAACCGCTTTCAATCAGATGGGCCATCTGCCTGTCTACTGTACTTCACTACTACACCACAAATCTACTATTCATGAGTTGCCTGTTTGCCAGGCTTACAATAAAAAAATCCAACACCTTGGAATGTGAGAAAAAGAGGCACAAAGTATTAACATGTACTAACTACACGTGATGGTGTAGTATAATTACCAGGTTTTGCAAGCGTCTCCTCGAGTAAGCGTCGGCTTGCCTGGCAGGCGGCCGTGACGCGCTTTAGTACCGTTGCGGTGCCAGGTGACGGCGGCAGACCATGCGGCGCGGGGACTCGGCCCCCAGCATATGAATGCCGATCAGTTACGACATCGCCTCCAGTGGCACCCACTGACACTGACCGACGGTTCTCTGGTCGAGACACCTGTAAATAAAGAAAACGTATATTCAACTAGTGACCGGGAATTCATTTTTTAGTTTTAGTCAAATTATGCTTGTAGGTCAAAATTAAATAACAATATTAATATTAGTATTATGTTGGGGCTTTATCTGCGTTAGTGTTAAAGATTTAGGCTATGACCGAATGCGTCTTATTTAAGGCATAAAAAATTACTTCGTTAACTCATAACCACGTTATTGTATATGCATACATTATTTGTCAATATTTAACGTCATTACCAATCTCGTGTCTCAAGTAACGCACTAAATCTATCGCCATGTCTGGGTGAAAAGGTCCTCTATATCTGTAACACTATCGCAGACGAAGCCACCCCACCTTCAAAAAATATTATTCAAATTATTATTAGATTTTTATAAATCAGTATTAGTTTATAATTTTAGTTATATATTTTGACGTAATTAAATGTATTGTATTTTTAGGCTATGTGCAATATAACCGCGTACTTGGGGCGACCAGTCGGTTGACGACCGGTTGGTCGTCCCAAGTATCGCTGGAAGAATAGAGTGGAAGCTGACCTGACCGCACTACAAGCCCACAATTGGCAAGACACTGCGCATGATAGAGGAAAGTGGCGTGTTCTCGTTTCGGAGGCCAAGACTCACTTTGGGTCGCTGAGCCAACGGAGTTAGTTAGTGCGATATAACAATTTCATTTGGTATCTCACTTGATGATATGGCTCAATCAACATTCAATAAATAAAAGAAATATTCAGATTGTTAAAAAAATCAGGTTTCATTAATCAATCAAGTCCGTCTCAACGCCTGTCCATAGTGGTAATGAACGTGTACTGTTTTTACCATTTGGATACGGAATCCTAATAAACCACTTAATTGAAAATATAACTCTTATATCTCAGTAACTACTTAAGAGATCTTGTTAAAGAACAACTTTCATTGTAAATTTTTAAACTAACGCCTTGATATTTTTATAGTTTTGCACATGGAAAAGTTACAAGGCAAAGAGAACCATTTTAATTTAAATAAAAAGTCATTAAGGAACGACTTCATAATCTTTCAAGATTTGATTAATAATATCTCATGCGATTACGTACACTGGAAGAAAATATTTTCAACAGTTAGTTTCATGTATAGTTGGTATATGTAATATTACTATATACCCACCAAACGATGTTCGGTTTTTGCCAAAACGGTTACAGAATTCTAAAGAGCACACCTTCATAGACTTAATTTAAATGTAGGATAAATGCAGCGTAAACTAATAACATAATATAATAGTTATTATGTTGAAGAGGATAACTAATTTTGTCGTGTTGTTTTTAGCGTAGAGGATTTTCCGATGGTTTAATATTAATTATGCCGTCTCTTTTGTTTGTAACTTGATTGATGTACACATTCTTGGTATTGCATGATCATACAATAGGTGAATGTGTTAGTATTGTTATTGATGTTTTAAACATATTGTTAAAAAGCAGAGCTGTACTATTAAGTTCATATTTGTTTCTATTTTTAAATATAGATTTTCACCGCTTTCTTAGCGTAATCTTCTGTTTTGTATTCTATGGGAAACAGAAATCTTTTACGAGAATTTGTAAATTATATGGTATCCGTCCTCAGCCAATCACAGTCCACTTCTGGACGTAGGACTCCCAAGTCTGCGCCACCCATCCCGGTCCTCCGCCTTCCTCATTCAGCGACTTCTATTGTATAGGTATATTATTTTAAGAATATCTATACAAATTCAAAATTTTCAAAAAACAACAACCAAACATCCAAACAATCTCATTTTGATAATTATGTGACTAATTTCCTACTACTAATCGTTTATGAACACAATGTTACAAAATATGACAATAGAAATTAAGTTGTCCAACCCCTAAGTTTAAAACAAATTAAGTATAAATTTTAAATACAAGAAGCAGTAAAATTTCTATGTAACTCATATAATCCTGTATTGTATAGAAACATTTATCCACAAGCCAGTTAAAAAGCTTTATCTATACAGATAAATAAGATTGAAGTGTCTGTTTGTAATGTCAAAATAAAAATGTGAAAAAAATCAGGGGGATAATTCGTACCAGGAGATTCCGGAAACGCAATTTTTAGAATTTTTGTCTGTTTGTCCGGGTGTTCCGGCTAATCTCTGAAACGGTTCAACCAATTTTGACGGGACTTTCACTGGCTGGCTGATGTTATAAGGAGTAACTTAGGTAACTTTTACTGTTTAGGGTTCCGCGAAAAATACTTCCATGCAGACGAAGTTGCGGACACAGCTAGTATTAAATAAGTTAGTCTTATATTCCTTAATGGTTTCAGGTAGTTTATTATAGATTTTTATAATCATGATATGGCTATTTCTACTATACAGATGGATGTTCATCGGCGCTTGAGCTAAGCGAGTTCCGTGACGAGTTAAACATCTTCAAATTTTAAAAACAGCTCTGGATTGCATTTAGCAAATTTACAAGCTTCAAATATATAAAGACAGGGAAGCGTTAAGATTTTATATTTTCTAAAGAGGGGAGCACAAGAATGTATGTACGTAAAGTAAGTAAATTTCGATTCAATTTTAGCAGCCCTTCCGAATCCACACCATGGCATTTGCATCTGTAACGCATTCAATATTCATGACAGTCATTCGTATTCCATTGTTATTAAATGGCAACTAGACGATACACCAATAGGCTGGCTCGTTGATTGAGCGATATCAGCCAAATGGACTGAAAACGGATGTAATGTATTTTTGGCACAAGACTAAAGGCGTATTTACACATACATATTCGTCTTTAATAATAACTTTTTAAGCCAATCTCAATGACATCATCCGCCGGGCTCTTGTCAGCGTCGGCGTACCGGCCGTATTAGAACCGAATGGCTTGGTACGCGACGATGGCAAGAGACCGGATGGTATGTCACTTATTCCTTGGAAGATGGGACGGCCGCTTGTTTGGGACGCGACATGTGTAGACACTCTAGCCCCGTCACATCTTCCAATGACTGAGTTAGAGGCTGGCAACGCTGCTTCAAAAGCTGAAGCTCTCAAGCGGCGCAAATATGGAACCTTAGGAAGGGGTTACATATTTGTGCCGTTTGGAGTTGAAACATTAGGTCCGTGGGGTCCGTCGGCAAAGAGTTTCTTCAAAGAGATTTGCAAGAAACTCTTTGATGCCACCCGTGATCAGAAGGCTGGCTCATATTTCGCCCAACAAATAAGCATCGCCATACAGCGCGGCAATGCAGCCAGCCTTCTGGGCACGCTCCCATCTAGCAGCGATTTGTTACACAGTCTCTAATCGCTTGTACTGTATATTAAATAACAATAATCCATTAATTTGCACCGACTTCAAGATATTGTAGAAAACATTTATTTTTTTGCTTCTTAGATATTATTAAGGCATTTGTTTTTTGTTAAATAAGAATTTCTACTTTCAGTTACGCAAAGACTTGAATGGCTTTAGAAAAAAATATGAAACACGTTGTACGTGCCTATAATATTCGAGGTTTACTCTCGATTTCCCTGAGATCCACTCACTAGCTGCCAATGGAACTACCTTAGTCATACAAAAATACCAAAAATATAGTCCAATTGATAACCTCCTTTTTTGAGTCGGTTAAAAATAGATTTACCCATAGAAAAAATACTATTAAAAACTGATACATATTAATAATGCAAAATGTTTTTAGGTGCCTTTCTAGCAGAGAAGGTATCTAATCTTTAAGTACAGTCGGAGCAAGCAACCGTGACGGACGCATCGTCCGTTGAACCCATACCGTGGGATTCCATCATTGTTCTCCACTGTACTATAACTGTACAGATACACACAAAATTGTTTTGCGGTTGTAACAATTTATCGAAACAATTTCGTCAGTCATGAGACCTACAATTTCAAAACCACTATTGTTTGTATTGATTGAATATTTGAAAAAACTTGCATAACTCCGTTAATAATTTTGACTTCAAATTATAATATGGTAATGCTAAGTACGATTAGGATTAAAGATAGGTCTAAAATCTTGTTTTTTATATTAATAGTAATTTATTAAAAAAAAAATATTATAAGGTGCACAACACTTTAGGTTCTTAATACAAAACATTGTTTGCCTTAACCAGCTCGTTTATTCTGGAGTTACATAATTTAAGTATTCGGTCATAAAACTCTGTTCATTTGAAAAGATGAGGAATTTATAGCAGGTGAAACCGATGCCGTAGGTAATTTCTTGTACAAAATTTTATACAAGATAATGCCAACTTCTACATTTAGTAAGACTAGAACTTTCTGCTTTCATCTAAATGGCTAATAAATCTGGATTGTTGGGTTTTATAGATACATGAAATTTTCTTACGCTTGCCTTCGATGTCAAATAAATAAGAATAAATATTATATAGATACACGCCCTCTGGTAGGTTTCAAACCTGCGTCATTTAAATGAGACGCAGATGCCATAGCCATTGAGCCACTAAACGTGACTCAACCAAAAGCTAGACGACTGTTATCTAAACAGTCATGAAAAACGAAATGCATGTTTTCCAAATGGTACAATTAATTGAAATTATAATTCGCTATACAACAGATCAATATGGCAATCCAGCGAGGTAACATAAGACAGCCTTCTGGGAACCTTACCCATTGACTTCAATGGCCTGGGCTTTATAGTCTTAAGAGAATACAGCTAGAATTATACAATATAAGTTAAGTTTTCTTAATTGTATTATTTTATAATTTATATATACCTTACTCATAGAAGACGGCGACTTAGGCGCAGTATTCTACTTATAATCTTAAGGGACATTGGACAGAATACAATATAACTAAGTTTTCTTTTATTGTATTAGTTTATGAAGTCTTTGCAATTAAAATTATCATATGTCTTGAATACTGTGTATTAAGTAAATGATCATGTTTAAATGTATATATTATGTAAATAATTGAAATGAAACTTCTTTTTTCAATACAAATCGACCGTAACCTATAGATACAAGTAAGTTTGTCCTGGTTGGGCGATTGTTAAAATTCTACTAAATAACCCTGTTTAGTAAGAATATAAGTTATTGTGGACATATTTTATTTCCTGGACATTATTCCATTTAAATCTAGCATAATTTAAGTAATAGCCATCATCACAACACATATTTACATGAACTTTAAACAATTTACAAATCCTATAAATATAAATAAATGTGAAAGTTTGTTTGTGTGAGTGTTTATTTGTCAATAACACAAAATGGGTGTAAGAATTTTCAGTAAAGTGTAGCAGTAGTACAAACATAGCTTACAATCTAAATTAACACAGGCAACTTTTTATTTCAATATATTATACACACATAATATATATTTAGAGGCAGGTATAATATATGTGTATTATTAAAAATAATTTGAAATTGTATCTATTCTATGAGTAACATTATTTTCTAAATTTTCTGATGTCACAGTAACTTTACTTTCTCACGACAACTCTACTTCAGGGACCACTTCCTCAATACTAGGTCCTACAAATGATGCGAAGAACTGCTGTAGCTATTATAACCTTTGTTATATTTTCTCAGGACAATCGCATTGTCAGTGATATTACTGGGAAGCAATGTTTCCAAACACCTGTAGAAAGAAATATACTTTTCAAATTAAAAAAGAAATGCTATTTCCTACTAGTAAACAAGTGGGTACTTTCTTTACTGCTACCATTTGACCTGTTTTCTGTACATGTAAGAATGTTTACATTTTAAATAGAAATATTTTTTAAACTAGCTGATGCCTGCGACTTCGTCTGTGTGGTGCGGTTTTTTAACTATCCCACGGGAACTTTTTAATTTTTCGAGATAAAAACTATCCTATATGTTGACCAGGGATATAAGCTACCACCATACAAAATTTCATTTAAATCAATCCAGTCAGTTCGGAGATTAACTGGTACAAACAGACAGACAAACAGAAACAGAAAATTTGAAAATAATCTAAATTAGTTCTATTTCACTTCTTACATCCCCTGACTCGGTTTATAGCATTTTTTCTCATTGTACAGAAATTCGACCTCTACAGTTTTATTATATGTATAGTTGTAAAAATTCTTACATGTACATAAAGCATAGGTCAAATGGTAACAGTAAAGGAAGTACCCACCTGTGGTAAGCAATATGAGTACCTAATAATCTTAAGTGTTAGTTTTACCTTTCAATTGTATTTCTAGTTTTTATGTGGGCCTCATTGTATCTGATTTCTTGTGTAGTTGATGGGTTTAACAAAGGTGCAAGCAAGTCAGTAAAAATTGTGTTATATATTTGTAATAGAAGTGACAATATAATATTGCCAACCTCTTAATATTGAGTTCAGTTTCAATGAATGGCACCATATACTCTAGAAAACTGAGTGATATTATAAAATTTGTCTGTAGTCCAGAACAGTATATTTGCCATACAATCTAGCAATAGCAGCAAATATATCTGCCACTATCCTACATGCCGTTGCTAGGGATACACCAACAAAATCAGCCACCGAATTTAGCATTGTCCCCAATGCATAAAATCGTAGAGTTAAGTAAAAGTTGATGCAATGGTGGACAGCCGTTGTTTCTAAAAATAGAATTGAATATTATTTTAGGTCATCTAATGTATAAAGCAATGTAAATATTATTAAAACACTTTACCGCCTCGATTTCACTAACAAATGGCATTATTTCGTTCAAAACCATTTCAACGGATGTTTTGTTTATTCTAAACTTTGCAAGAAGTTTATTTTTGAGGGCTCTGCTCTTTCTAGTTCGCCGTCACTACTATCCAAATCCCATAATTGAAGTAACATTTCAATCACTATCACCATCACTCGCAAATAACTCGCATTATTACACAAGAATCTCTCAATATTGGGGGATCGCAAATAAAGATCGATTCAGGTCAAAAACGGATCTGTCAAAATTAGAGATCGTTTATTGAAAACGTGTAGCTGTCACTTTCATACAAGTGGCAATCCAAAAATGCCGGATCACCCTCCCAACGATGGATTCGTAAAACGGATCGACGAAACGATCTGTGGATCGAATATTGAAATCACAAAAGTAGGAAATGGATTGAAAATATCGATTTTGGATTAGAGATTAAAGGTTGAGATTGCGCAGGAATTTGTATTCTTTCTCCGTTCCTGCACGGATAATATACGTTAGGTTTAGTGACTTAGGTAAAGCTTGACAAGTTATGTGTAACAAAGGCATATCATCTAGAGTAATTTACAGCATAATGATTCAATAATAGAATTTCATTATTACATACAAATAAAGATTTCATTTAATTTCAATGAATTGTTTGAAGAATATTCTAAAATGTATGCACACTTAACGCTAGATACATAAATGATACAGTGGTTTAATTATGTGAAATTGGAAGCCGCACAAATAGCCATCAAAATATAAGTAACATTTTTTTTTAATGTTAAAATATCGTTGAAACTTAACATATGTCATCATAGTTCCTGACAGTATTGATTACAGTTACTGAAAAGTGGTCAAAAATAATTTCTATTTAAATTAATATAAATAAAAACATTAAACGCTCATTTTCTAAAAGCGAAAGTTTACGCTTCTTAATAGGTCACAGTAAAGGTTGAGTTGAAATAATCTTTACCAAAACAAGCTTAACAAAGTAACTCATAAAGTTACGCACGTTTTCAAAATTACTTCCGTATTTATTCATTAAACGAATAAACTGTGCCGAGAAAATCAAGAAATCGATAAAAACTTAATTGATTCCGAGTAATTTACATGGATTGGCCGAGCAAAAACATTTAAATTATTTAATTTTTTATACAAATAACAACTCTGGCATTACTTCAATTCAATAGCAACCTTTTGCATTAATAATAAAAATTAAGACCAAGAAATCGTCTCATACTGCTTCGAGTCAATGACATATGTTTAACCGACTTGAAAAAAAGACTCCGAGCCATTACTTTTTTAAACTTATTTCGACAATTCCTTTTGCGTTGGATTCAGTATATCTTCAAAATGGTTCCATATACATTTCATTGGTATTGGACGTTGGGTTCTGAAGATATAGCAGAAAAATCCTTAAAATCAAATTGAAAATTTGTGTTTGAGGCATTTTAGCCAAACTTTTTTGTTTATTAATCGATTTTGCATTACTTTCAGTACAGATTCCATATAATTCTACTGCTCCTTGCTCCTCCTATATAATTGTTGTTGTTGTAGCAAAACGTTATGTTATACTTCGCACCGACTTCGAGATACCGTAGAAAACATTTACTTTTTAATCTTCAAGTCGGTTATTTTCGTATATTTTTTTTTATTGCTATCTGTGCCTTACGGTTTCATCTTAACTTACAGCCTCGCTCTTTGGCTTTTAAAGTGATGTTATATTGATCAAGTTTCCTCAATAAACAGACTACACAATGAAAAATAATTAATCAAATTTAATAAATAGTTCATGATTAATGAACACCAACGCAAAACTAAAATATAAATATATTTGCGGTTTAGACATATTTACATAATTTTTGAATTAAATTAAATTCATGGAAAGAGTTTTAGGCGCGCAATTGAGGTATTTGTTTTGCTCTACTGTTTTATTTTCTAATATAAAATATTGGTTAAAATAAAAGATACTTATATGATATTTAATTTTACTTTTTTTAACACTCATTTTTAATGAGATGTGGCCGACGAAAATCCTTGTAGGTATTGTTGCTGCTTACCAAAATTTGAATTTAATTCATATTTTTAATACATACAAAAACAGTGTAAATTGACATTGTATTTTTGGAACATAAAAACTATTTACATTTTTTCGATTCATGGCCCTTTTGTACAGATATAAAAATAGCGATATATAACTCCAAACTCTCCTTCAACACTTCAGAGGACAGGATTTAACCAATATAAAGTTTTATAGTACCACGGTTTTATAAACTGTTTTTTATATCATGTATCATATTAGGGTCACATATGTAGTTTATTACGAGATGACAGAGCGTTAAAGAAACTACTAAGTAATGGCCGGAAGACGTTTCTTTTATTTTAATACGAAAAACACGTGAACCACATACTTATTATCTCATAGCATTTATTTAAGAGATCAATTTTATTATGTTTGACAATTTTGCTACAAACATTACCGTTAGGCTTTTTTCCACAGGAGTGATCTGCACTTGTTCATATAACTTGCGCTTTGTCTACTTTCTTCTTACTTATGACATAACAAAACCCTCGGTCATATTGAAGGTCTTTAACGAACGCGAATTGAGGAATTTATTCGGTCATAAGCTCAAGAAAACACCTTGCACTGAACATTGAAATTTTCAACGTAAATATAAGTTTTTTCTTAATTACAATCACTATCCTACAAATAATTTATAACTATTAAACAATTTGATACATTTTTAAAACCAAATTGCAAAATTAGCCTTCGAGTTCCTGCTAAAAATCGCCTCTACTTTCATTAAAACATCCAAACTTGCACGGCAGTCTACGTTACTTATATTTTGACTGCTTAAAGTACAAACATGTAGTGATAGTAGGTAGATGCGCTGTTCCCATGTGGGAATGTTCCCTAAAGACGGCGTGGTCATGTTGAATGGCACCGCTAATATATACCCGAAATACAGAGAATATGCGATCAGCATTTGGTTATTGGTTTGGTATTTGGTTTCAACTTAGCATTTGCCTTGTATGCCTAGATGAAAGTACTACTTACAGGACAGCTTGGTTCCAATTCCAAAAACCGTAAAAACATACCAACAATGATCTGTACTTATGATTTTGGTTATCACTAAGTGTGAATATAAGTATCAAAATTTATCAATGTATGAAGAAATGAATGGTTAATAAAATCCATAATTTAAAAAACGCAGATAATAATTATATTCATTGCTCTGTATATATAGGCTGCTTGAGGATTTTGTGTATCAAATGACGGGTTTTGTGTGGCTTCTTTTACAACACTACACCTTGTATAACACTAATCTACTTTATTCGTCATACTTAGTTGTTTTATAACAAAACCTTACATACTTGTTCTTGTCTATTGGCTTTTTGAGGTTATAAATTAAATTTAAAAAAAATTATTAGTCGAAACATATCTCACACCCCTGAGTTCACTGAAAAAGTATTGTTTATCTCTCATTTGCCCATATGTAAGTAAACTGTCTATGCCTAATTTTTAGTTCTTTTCACGATTTCACTACATCTCGCATAAATAGTAAGTACAGTGAAACTTGGTTATGTGGGACCGGAAAAAGTGAGAAACCTCCATAACTGGAACTCATGCTGAGTTCCCAATACTTTGGCACTGAATTACCCCTGTTAGTGGGATGAAGCAAACTTCTATATCTGGGATTCGTTCTTTCGATTTCTCATCACAGTTACCTTTATAACTGAGACAGCGAGTGAATTTTATATGCATAGTCCTCTGTAACTGAAATAACATTGTTTTGTTTGTTTACTTACTTATTCTTATTCTACCTGCAAATTCCAAATTTATTTAATAATTGCACCTCTATAACTGATATAACCTGTATTTTGACCTCTATTAATGGAATGCTCTGTAAATAATATAATGCTCTGTAAGTCGAATGCCTCTATAAGTGAAACCACATTGCAGGTCCCTTGATATCTCACTTAACCAGGTTTGACTGTATACCGGCCATATAGAGTATGTACACTTCATGACTATTGTTTGTATTAACCCAAAATGAAATTATTACAAAACCTTAAAAATTAAAGGCACCTATAATGTCCATTTTATGTATATTTTTAAATTAATATTTTCCTTTTAAACTTAAAGCATCTTAAATTGTTATTAATTCGCATTATTCGATCAAACATTTACATCTTTATTTACGAGTCAAATTAATTAGGAATAATCACAACACCCATAAAAACATCCTAACTCGTTACAAAAGTAATTAAAACTGCCTTACATTTTATAGCCGCATCTAAACATCGAAACACAAATTTCCATTTTGCCGCCTCATTACTTGCGAGAGACAAATTTTGACACTATATTTAGAAGTTAATTAAAAGCAAAGTAAAGGAAACTTGCAAAGGCAAGGCTATTTTGTTACAAGATTTTTTTAACGAATATTAAAAATAGTACTATTAACATAGATGGTATTATAATGCCAGACATGACCAACTAGATCAGAGCCTTTACGAGTTTATTGTCTTCAGAATTTTTAACACTAAATTTTAACTTAAAAAATTTAAGTCGTGTTTTCATTTGTTTTATGACGATCCACTAACTTAGCACCCATGGTTGACCGTTGGCCATCGCTGCTTTAGAGACATTAAAGAAATTAGTGTAATGAAACATTTCATATTTATAACATTTAAATAAAAAATCTAAACGTAAGGAGAAAGACCTGTGATCTTTTATGTAGGTTTTAGGAGGTTTTTAGAATTACACTTGTTAATAGGCAATTGTCATTTTTTGCATGCTACTTACGCTACTTATGAGATGATGTACTCAAATAAAAAAAAATTGAATGCGTTGGAGCGTATTTTATTTACATTGAAATAAATGAAAACCTGTAATAATCGAGTTATGCCCTAAAAACTTTCCCCGTCTATACAGATAAATAAAATTGAAGTGTCTGTTTGTGATGTCTGAATAAAATCAGGGGGGAAAATTCAGAAAATACCAACTACGAAAATGCAATTTTTTAGAATTTTTGTCTGTCTGTCTGGATGTTCCGACTAATCTTTGAAACGGGTACACCGATTTTGAGGAGACTTTCATTGGCAAATAGCTGATGTTATAAGGAGTAACTTAGGCTACATTTTTTAGGGTTCCCCAAAACAAAATTCCACGCGGACAAAGTCTCAGACACCGCTAGTTCCAAATAAAACAATAATATAAAGTTTTCTAATTCTTTTAGAACATTCATTTCAAAACATGATATACTTCTTCACATTATTTTAAAGACGAGGGTAAACGCACTTTAAATCATATCATCGTTTTCGGTATATAGGCTGCGAGTTTATTATTAACTCCAGAAAAACAAAATGCGGAAGCACAAGATTTTATTCACGCAAAAAATAGATCTGCATTATGTTTACGAGTCTACATGACCGAATGACGAAAATAAGAATAACATTGTAGGTCGGTCAAAGATCTACGATTCGACTGAGACCAATAAATAGTAAGGCAAATGAATATATAGTAATATATTAGGAACCGGCTTAACAAGAAGTAAAAGCAAAATAAAGTAGAAGCATTTAAAAGATTTTTTATTTTATTGCAGAAGTGCAGTAGACAGGCAGACGGTTCACTTTATGGAAAGGGGATACCATCGTCTATAGACAATTAAAACACCAAAGGTGCTACAAATGTGCTTCTGCTCTCTTAAGGTAGACTGCAACCTGGTCACTAATGCCGGAACACAACTTGAGGTTGTTATGGCGGCATACTTTAGACCAGGGGTGGTAGCCATCCAGTCGGGAAATTACCCTACCATCTGGCAAATTTTAAATAACATTAACAAGCTTTAAATAATCCGCAGACAAACTCACAAATATATCCCCAAGCTAAGCTAGTTACACTTGTGTTATTGTTGATATACAACGGACCACTCTGGGGCCGATCTTAGACACCCAGACCATAGTAAATAGCAAAAAGTGTTTCCAAAATTTACCATGTCAGGAATCGAATCCGGAGCCTCTGGGTTCCAGCGAGTTAGACCGGGTAAGACATAGCCCACTCAACCACAGAAGGCGTCTTAAGTCGTTAAGCTAGGATATTATCGCGATTTTGCCCATAAAAAAGAGGTGTGCACTCTGCTGGCTTTACGTTTCAAACATAAAAATGTGTCAATGTCATATTATGTTAATAGTATAATGTTGATCTCCAGTCTCTAAGCAACAAAGGATGTCTTATAAATTTAGCTTACAAAGTATTGAAAAATAGACAAACAAATTCACTGTCAGATTTATTGAGAGTAGAGTAGAATATCAATGATTTTGATATTACTCTAAAATTGCTTTGTATTTTAAATAAAATAATGTAGCACCGTGTAAAAATCTTAATAGTTTATTCATCCGCCGTAACTTCTTTTATCCTGTCCAGTATTAAACGTAACTGACCTTTAAATTTATTAAAAATATAACTGAACAAACCTTCAGTCTTTATTATTATATATCTAATATACAAAACTGCCGCTTTTTGCGTGATAATGTGTTTGTTACGATGTTATTCAACATATTACAGTAGTTGGTTCTATTATAAAAAAATCCACTTACCGAGTCTGTATAGTGTACAGCATATCTATAGTCAGATAACGAAAAATTATAACGTTCATTACTTAATTTCTATATGAAAAATTTCTTTTTATTCAAATGAAATAAAAGGCAAATATGACTTTTTTTAGAAAAGATGTTAGAGGTGCTTTAATCTCACCACCGCTTGTTCAAATGTTTTTATTAAGTGGTTTAAGCAATGTCCGTAGATTAGTTTTTGAAATATGAGGTAACTTCGAATATTTTTTTATCAACCCGTAGACAAAATTAATTGAAGAAAACAATGAACAGTTGTCACCTCTACGAAGGATTTTATTTTCTGTGAACTAATACGCACTTGCTCATTTACTTATTGTAAACAGAAACATAAAAAACAAATAATAGCTACTGCTACCGTTGTTAATAGGAAAATTTTAATAAATTTATTTATTATAGTTTCGACGGGCAATTATCACGCAGCGTCCTAGTTTCATCGCCGTTTTCCACATAATAAACGATGCTTGCCTGTAAATCGTGGTAGATAAGGCCTGACGGTACAAGTGTATGACAACAGTGTGGATAGTAGAGTTGGATGCTTAGAAGAATGGTCAGGTAAAACACACTTACAACAACAAGTAATTATGAAGAGATTAATGAACGTAGATGAAGCAATAGCTGTAAGTTAAGACTGTAGCAAGTGGAGACCCATCGACTCTGCATTCTTCTGTCGGAAACAGTTTATGTAGGTAAAAAGTGAGAGAACAATAATTTATAGCGTCATTTGGTCACTAGCAGGGACAGTTATATGATTTAATATATCTTCAGTTAAGTTTTATACTATCTATATTTATATGAATGAACTAAGACTGAATGCCAGCCAGTCTGAAACAAAAATCATTCTTAAACTAGATCAAAAGTCACAATCAATTTGTCAAATAACTTTTTATATAAATCGCATAGCTAAGACGAGAGCGACTCATAAAACTAACTCTCCTCTTTATAATAGTCGGATATAAAACAAAAATAGCGGAGTACGAAAATATTTTTCTTTCTCTGACGCAATATTTCGGTTCTTGTATATTAAAGTTTCGTCACAGTTCTATTCCGTTTAGCTACAAATCCCGCGGAAATTCTAATACACTAAGGATTTTATTTGAATAAAAACAATTGGACTAAATACTCATGTAAGTATATTAATTATAACCCGTTTTCGCATTATGCTCTCAGAGAAAAAAGCAATAATTAGAAAAATATCGCTTAACATAAACCATACTTATTCTTAATATGTAAGAGTTATAAAGAAAAAGAAAAGTACAAGCGAGACAAAACGACTAATATACTGTGTATAGGTATAAATGTGAAACTAAATCTAGAATAGAATATAATTTGCATAACATTAATGCTCAGGCTTCATCTGGGATACTGTTAAAGTTATCGACTGTGGCCAAATGCGTCTTATTCATAACGTTAAAAATTAAGCTGTTAACGAATAGCCACATTAGGGTATATAGCCACGATGTCTGTCAATATGTAACGTTGTTCGCAATTAATAAACAGTATTGCATCTCAAATTACGCGTTGACCCATCACCACATCTACGTGAAACGGCCTATAACTATAACAAGCAATTAATTCTAGACAACTTTATTAATAATGGACTTAGATGTATGCATATTTATATGATAGATTTTCACGAAAACTAGCACATAAGTAGTGGCAAGGACTGGAAATATATATAAAGCTTTCTTTGTTCTAAAATACACGAAACCACGCACGGGGTAAAAAACCAAAGTTAAAACAGGCAAAGCCATAGTAAAAGTCCTTAGAGCAGATTAAACTGTAGTGCTCATTATAGTGACTTAACAATCTTTTTAGGAAGAATACAGACTTTTTTAATAGATTTTTATTGAAATAATTTCCTACTTGTTTTTCTGTCTTCATTCCTTGATATATTTACATTAAAATAAACAACGTTAGTATCCCAATGCGATTTATTTATAAAATGCAGCCTCCATTTACTGATTGAAAAAGTTTCATATCGCAGCAGTCCCCATACACGTAAATATTTTCTTTATTACTGAACTGTAACTGAAATAACTTCCAAGATTATTGTACAAGCGGCGGACTAAGTCGGCCTTCCTTGAGATTTATTTTGATGTAGTAATAAAATTACAATAAGAAATTATTTATAAAATTATATTGCTTAAATTAAAATAAAAATCGCAATTGAATAACAATAAGAGTTGAAACAATTTGAATAACTTTGAATATATTCTAAAATCCTGCTCAAATGACTTGGACAATTCGGTAGTTGACACTTTTTGAGAAATAGATTTATATTGTGCCTTATGGTCTATTTTAGTCAAAATATTAATATTTCAGTAAAAAAACAACATGAACATATTTTATTTAGGAATTTTATAAACATTTTGACATTTCGCAACGAAAACGCGTCAAGCTGTCATGGCGTCTCGCATGACGTCACGGTGTGCAAAACAAACATCTGTTTGGTTGAAGTGTTATCAAAAGTTTAAAAAATACATAATAATAAATGAATACTAATTATTACAAACATTGTACAGTACCGCAGTGTATCAGTACAACGATAAAAACACCACAGAAACTGTTTTTTTACGTATCTAAGGGGTAAACAAATGAGGAGAAAGTGGCCACATTTTTGTGAATATCATTTTGATGTACGTGTTTATCAGCCCTATTTATAATTCTACGTTACCAAATGATATGGAAAATTACGTATAATATCAAATAATGGGATCTGTATCACACTTACGTTTGAAACCAAGCTGTTTACCTAGTAAATTTGATTGTAAGACAGATAGAAGAAAGCGAACTTGTAGCAGTCTACGGCCGTTTTCAATAAGCTATCTATCCGTCATTTAAGTTACTAAAGTTAACCAAATCTATCCTTTTGTCCTTATTAGCTTTTCAATAACCTATCCACGGATAGCATTTCCTATCGAAACCAGCTATCTACCGAACGGAGGACGGATAGCTTACTAGAGATAGGAACGGTCATACATTTCACGCTTACTTGCGTTTCAATATAAGTTTCAAGTTACTCTCCGATAGACGAAGCTATCTCTAGTAACGTCAATCGCCTATCTGTCAAAATCGGCCAGTAGCTAACTTGACTTTTTGAAAATAAATAGTAATTTCTATTAATAATGGAAATTGGAGCCATATGGAATTATTTCAAATGATAATTGATTGTGATGAAGACGGTGACAGTGATACCGATAGCACAAGGTTACAGAAGAAGTATAAACCATGTGTGAATTATATTTAAATGAATACGAATTTGCATACAGAAGACTGAACAAAAGTGCTGTAAATGAATTAAAAAATTTAATACAACCCTATTTGAGTGTAAAATCTAAAAGGTGAGATTAATTTTAATGTTTACAGTAACTTAAGTACCTCTACATTTGTGATATCAAATTTTAATTAAGTTTTAGTTTTCCAAGAATCATGGTATATCTCCCCTTCATCAGTTGCTTCTGGCTCTACTGATCTATGCATTGGGTACCATGCTAGTATCTATTGCAGATTTTATTGGAGTGTTAAGAGGCTATGTACACCTGATTCAAATCGCTATTTCACCAAATCAGCCCCGCGCAGCTGATATTTACTTCGATGGAACAGCGCCTAATAAAACTTCAAGCGTGGCGAAATATTGAAACCGAAAATACCAACGCGCGCCGCGCCCATATACCTACTCCATTCAATTTATTTCATTCTGGGGCTCAGAGCTCCAGAACGAGACAAAATGTCCTAAAGTGAGATAGATTGCTTATATGCTTAATAGTTATTGAAATTTTGACATCACTGTCTAAGCGGATTTAGCCCAATAGTTTACCAAGAGCAGTAGTAAGTAAGAGTTACAGGGTTCGAATCCTCAGGCTGTGTAACATTTGTTTTTACTTTTCCAACAATTTTTTAGACAGGTAAACTTTATTAAAATGATATTATTGTATTATGGAACAACAATGAATCCATATATATATTAATATAAATACGAAAGTAACTCTGTCTGTGTGTCTGTTTCGTTATCACGGAAAAACTACTGAACCGATTTGGCTGAAACTCAGTATTTATATATTTTCGATGCCGAGAATGAACAGAGGATATTTTTTATCCCGAAAAATGGGATAGTTTCCGGGATAAAAATATATTTGTCTTTTTGTTTGTTATCCTTTTATGGAAAGGCTATTGGACCGATTTGACTGAAAATCGGTACATATATAATTTGAATACCGAGACCGGGGTCCACTGGGTCCACTGGGTCCACTGGGTCCACTGGGTCCACTGGGTCCACTGCAAAAAATTGCAATTTCGGAATCTCCTGGCCCGATTTTTTAGTTTTTATTTTGACATTACAAACAGACACTTCACATTTATTTATCTGTATAGATAAGAACTTTAAAATGAATAATAATAGATAAAACATAAAAAGCAGAAAAAAAACGAAGCGAGCACTCTGGACTGGAATCTACGAACTCCGATTATACCTGTACTAGTGTCAACCTACTCTGCCACAACAACAGTTATCAAATTGATGAATGTTTTCATTATTTATAATTCTACTTATCCACGTATCAACGTAATTTTCTATTGAGAAACATAGATGACGCTTTCGAATTTTAATGTTACCGGTAAGATTTATTTAAAGACGTTTTATTGTCAATAGTATGAAAGCCCAGATGAAATTAAATATAAAAATATAGAAAAGTATTTTTATTGCATTTTATAAAATTATTTCAGAAGAGAAAAAGACCATTTTATCAACTTTGATATAAAAATAAAAAAGTCTGCTAGAACAAGTGACTAACGCTAGTAGGGTTCGAATCCACAACCTGTGATTTAGCTCAGACCATTATACCGTATACGCCAAATAAACACCGTGCGGTCGCTTCGAAATTCTCATTGTGATTGCTCCTTCATTTATTTAAAAGCATTTTTAGTAGCGGAGCTACAAAAAAGCGACGTGACCGTTAAGCACGAAGCCGTCTGGCGTAATGACAAATCCCATACATTGAGACCGGGAGGCGTCATTTTTGAAGTCATTTATAATAAAATAATTAATTACTTCCAAATTCTCTAAGTAACCGAATAAAAGTACTACAAGGGTTCAATTTGTTATAATATGATACGTTACTGTTATTTATTTTAGCGATGTACGATTAACAGTAATCATAATATTAAAGATTGAAGAACACGTTTAGATGTCACTTTGCAATTATTTTCTATCGAGAAAATTTACCGAAAATGCGTTTTGAGTACATGGGGTACCTCAGACATATGATCAAGATTGACATATATTTTTTTCACCACAATAAAGTGTGTATAATTATTGTAGCAACGGCTGAGAAATCGATCAAAAAACGCTTTTTGTCTGTTGTCTCACAAGGTGGGCTTGGGAATCGCTGGTTGCTTGATGATAGTGGCTATCCATGTAAACCTTATCTTCTGACACCATTACTTAATCCAAATACTCCAGCTGAGCAACTAAATAATGAATCACATATAAAAACAAGAAATACTATAGAGAGGTAAGCTTTGTTTAGTGTAACAGAATTTTGATAGTAATAATGGCTGTGTATCTTGACATTAGTTCATATTTTGTCTTATACATAGTCCAACATAGAGTATCACTGTTCAGAATTCAAAATGCATACTATGGCTTTTTAGGTTGTAATATGCTTATGAAAGTAATAATTAAAGACAAGTAATTGATATTTATATTCATAAATAGATATTTATATTATAAGTTTAAGTAATTTTATCTAATGTAACATTATATAAGTGAAACATTATTATTGCAGGTGCATTGGTGTCTGGAAAAGAAGATTTTCTGTAGTGGCATTTGAAAAGCAGATTAAAATTAGAAATTGCAAGCCATTATTGTAGCCACTGCTATTCTGCATAATATGGCCAGAAGCATGAATTTGGAAGAAATAAAGCCAGAGATATCAGTGCCTATTATAATATCACAGGAAAATAATATAGTTGATAATAATAACTTTCCTTCAGAATGTGCATCTGAAAGGCAATTACTAATAAATAATTACTTTCACTATTTCCAAAATAAAGATAGCATTGTGTCATATGATTTCATTTTATTTAGCTTTGCTATATTTATGTCTAATGATTTAAGATTAAAATCAGTTTTAAATGAAACAATTTCATTAAAAATTATGTTGTAATTCATATACACATACTCATATACATATTCTATTCTACACTTAAGTTAAAAAAAATTACCTCTCTTATAATTTAAATTGCTACATAATATACAACATATAAATTATTTGCCTGTTGAATTTAAATATATTTAGCTAATATATAAAATCTCCTTTTCCTAATTTTCTAAGTCGATTTTTTTTCTTTTTCGCTATAAGGTACTCTGCCAAAGCATTTTCCCTACTTATGCGCGGTTTACATTTCTCCTCCATCTTGCGTTTCTGTTTGACTGTAAAAAAAAGGGTTAACAAGTTAATAAAATTGCTATAAAACTTGGACTTAATGATACTTTGAATGTAATATAGATGTTAATAATTAGTATTATAGCTTTACAAAAAGAAAGCTTTAACGTAGCTACATAACTAATGCAAAAATTATAACATTTGGGGTTAATTCATTAACATTCATTGACTACCCGGCATATTAAAATAATTTATTTTCTATTGTCTCGAGTAGATGAGATTGACTATCAGCACTAATTATTGTTTGTGTTACCCCTTTCCCTAAACAAATAACTTCTATAAGTAACATAACAACAACCTACCAAACTACCACTACCGCTAGCCCTGTTTAAAAACCAATTATTCTGTTTAGGGGAGGTGTCTCAAGAATTTGTATTTCTTTTGACAATTTCTCCTCATCACCACCAACACACACCATCACCACTTGTTTCCCCACCAATAGTTGTAACATCACCCATCACTATATGCAAATTTATATATTTATATATATATATATATATATATATATATATATGTGTGTGTATATATATATAATTCAAATTTGTTTCAATTGTGGCCACATCTTCACCAAACTCCATAGAAAACCCTTAGCATGTACTGCCCAAGAGTGAGGCTACTTTATCTAGCCATTCATCCGGTGGAAAGTAGTCCTTACCACCTCCAGTCTGTAACAAAGAGCATAATTATTTTAAATAAGTACCTGTCTCAAAACAACTAAATTCAACGTGATTAAACAATAAATTAAAATCACAAACCTTATGAAGGATGCTCCTCATGTTTGCACAGCGTTTGCGAGCTGATTTCTAAGTTTTCCCAGTTCAAATGAAGTTGCACTGGAGTTCACGGGTAACTTGTGACCGAAGAGTTAAACTTATTGGTCAAGGTTTGCCAAGCCTGTTCCTTTAATTTGTTGTTAGTGGCATTTGTTGCCTTATTATTTATTATTTTATTGGCCGCCACAAGTAGTATCAGCAACGTTGTCTCATCTCTTGACATCGGCGCTGATTTTGTTGACTGAAAACACATTTCTATCAAAACTTGAACGGAATGTAACATAAATTATCACCAAAGTAGTTTATAGATACTTACAGGTTTCATTTTATTCTACACAAAATTAAACATGAGAAATAAGATACAAGGAAGTCGTGAAACGCGTTTAAACAAAACAAAAACACAAAATGACAACTGCCGGTTGTTAAACCATACACGTTTCGTTTCATTATTGATTTTATTAAAAAGCACGGTAAATCAAATGAAAAAAAATATTCCTATTTATCTTTTGATTTGTCGTTGTAAAAAAGTAATTTATTATTGTAAATAATACAATAAATAAATAAAAAAAAAACAAAAAATGTCTAGTTTTAAGCGTAACGTCGTTAAATGGTTATCGTAGAACGGAACGTTTCAAGAGGCTTGGATAAGTGAGAGGGAAGAAGCTATCTATCGTTAGCTATGGATAGATAGCACTTATCCTTGATTGTGAAACGCAAACAAGGGATAGATTTACTGTTACTAATGGTCGGGGATAGCGATCTATCTGTAATCTTAGATAAGTTATTGAAAACGGCCTAATAAATCGACCATATATAACAATAAAGAACAAAAGATGATGCTATTATGAAAGTGTGTAAATAAATCAGTTGAAAGTACTACTATATTAGCCAGTGGTGCTAGTTTAATTCTTGAAAATACTTCTAACACAACCACAGGTTCTTACATTAATAGTGAGTAGCTCCAATATTAATTTTCTTGAAACAATCTAATAATAATATTGTCAATTTATTTTCAGTTTTGCCCCAGGAAGAAGGTTTACAAGGTCTTAGAACAGCAAATAAATCTGTTTAAGTACTGATGACACATAAATATAGAAGTAAAGCTACTCAATCCAGTATTAAGCTAAGCCAGACTGTGGACCAGGCAGGATCACTAGTAGTCTTCACAAAAATCAGTTTCTTCATTTCCATTTTAAGTGAAATATTCTGTGAAATCATTAAGGCCATCTGGATCCAGTATAAGCAGTTTCAAAGAAATTAATAATGGAAGAAGTCACTGACACTCTGTCTTTATATACTTCATCCGTTACTCACACCGAGTCCTCACTATCACCATTCCACTCAATACATCCAGATCAAATCTTTCATACAAATAAAAAATATGTAAATAAATATCTTTTCCATGAACAATTTTACTTCATAGATGATAAGTCCACAAATGGCTGGTTCATATATCTTATCGAGTTCCTTTACCTTACCATCACTTAAAATTTGACATAAGCTTCATACAAATAATGTCAAGATTCAACTGATGGTTGTGTGAGTGAATAGAAAGATATAGGAACTGGCTTTAAGTAGTCATGAACTAACCTAATTACCCTAGTCCTAGAGCATGGTAGTTTAGTTAATTTATAAGATTGCCTCATTAAATAAAACTCCAAAATCATTTTGTGTTTTATTTTATTACAAAATGATGATATCAGAACCTACCTAGTGGTTACTTTATATGCTTTGATAAAGTAATGGATACACATGGCATTTCCAAAATGGTAACAAACTGTCAGTAATAAGATCATTAACATATTCATAACTGATTGCTATACAGAAAGTTTAAATTTTTTACTATTAGAAAAATTTGGATCTGCTATACAAAATATACATGTTTCCACAGCAGTCAAATATATTTATGTTTGTAATTGAGCATATTTGTTTGTAGGCTTCCCATCTTTAATATAATTTGAATATGGTTTGTACTGTAGAGACACTTAATTTCTACTATGCAATATTCACATGTACCATCCGGTGATCCAGCAGTCATTGGATATTGTTGACTTAATATGAGACCACATTTCTTAATTTTTTTATGAAGTTTCAGCTCTAAATTTTCTCTGACTGTGGGTCTTGCATCTACTTACTTCAAAAGCCTGTGATGCTGTTATCCATCCATATCTTAATTCATGCCAAAGACCGCTTTTAAATTACTCCCTTGTTTCCACTTAAATTTTTTAATGACAGCATCTGATATTACTGCATTTCTTAAAAATGACTCGCATTTTTCATTATATTTTAAAACAAGTTGATACATATAAGTGCTGGCTGTATCACTGAGAACAGGATTATGTTAATATTTAAATAATGCACAATCCTCAAGTTTCATTTTTTGTCCTACTTCTGAAAACTTATTAAGTACATTTGAATTTGATGGTAAACTAGGGTTACTACTACAAATTTTAAACTGGTTCACAGTTGTGATAGCTTCCGATTTTTTCCAATAACAATCCGCAGAAGTGCATACTGGTTCTTCACTCCTGCGATGACGATAATTTCGATAGCACTATGATCTGGGTATATTTTACACTTTACAATACAGGAGTTTGCAATCACGTTTCAAATGCATATAACTTATGGCGTCATCATAACATACTCGCGATGATCTACAAAAGAAATTTCACCATTAGCATCAACATTTACGAATATTAAAATTATCATAACCTCAAAAATAATTATTAAAAAATAATACTTTGCCAAATCTTAATTACAATTTTAACACTAGGTGCTATTGTTTAATGTTATAATACGTAGTATCCATAGTAGTTTGTGATGTTATATACTTACACAGAAGTTTTAAGGGCACCAATTGGTGTTAGTTGCGAAAAAGGCACCCAGCATAACAACGTCGATTTTTGGCAAATTACCTACTGGTATTTGCTTTTATAAAACTTACATTTATTATAACTGGTTGTATTAGTCGTATGAACACAGTGTATAACAATGGAAATACTATTATTTTACAGCAAAATTACTGGAAAACGATGAATTTTCAATGAGAATTCATTAACAACTTGTTGTGTTTTGCACACTATGACGTCACGCGCTCTGATTGGCGTTCATTGTCACGTGACTAATGGCTGCAATGTAACGATTTTATTTCTCAAAAATATAAATTAATATTTATTATTTTAATTAAAACAGTTTATTTTTGACATGTTTAGATCGTAATCTACGATATATATAAAAATCTGCCTATATTTTTCATACTGTCAACTACCGGATTGTTGGCTTTGCAATTACTACTTATCTGAGGAGAGTTTTATGTAGTTCTCCTACATTCAGATTCCTTATAAAACGATATTCTATAACTAGGCCGACAGAGGGCTATATCATTGGCGAAGATTATAACTATTCATCAAGCATCTCTAATTATTTAGCGTCAAATTACACACTCGTACAGAGAATTGTAAAGGTACAACAATGCATGCTCTTCTAAGACTGTTTAAATGAAAACTGATATTAAAAGTCGATAAGTAAAGAACTGAAACTTTAATCTTTTAATGACCCTAGCGGAAGATTGTCGCCGGTTGACAACCGGCCCGTCTGTTGAGTTAGACCCAATATAGAATTTCAACTTTATTTTTTTATTAGTTAGTATTTACATTGTACATAGTTCTAAATAGATATGTTTTCTTTCTTTCCTACAGATAAGCTGATCAGTGGTATACAAATACGTTCGTCAAACCTTCCTGACCACCGACGAGATTCCATTTTATGCATCATGTATTTCTCATTCCATTGCCCACGCAAATTGAAGATATTCGACTCGAACATTACACTAACAAGTAACTGTATGAGTTATGATTTGATATATTATATAGTAAGTATTATTACATATATCCAACAGTGATATAAGTGTTAGAGTGTACATAATATATGATTTGTATGCAAATTTTCACAGTTGGATGCGTCGACAACGCTGCATTTCGTAATACAGAAAACAAAGTAATTTGAATATACACATTTTTTTATACTAAATCAGTCTTCCTCCTTAAATACGATCTTCAAAATGTTATGTAAATACAAGTACTTTAATAATATACATATATTAGAAAGTAACTATAAAATTACAAGAGATAATCATTATATGGAAAGAGAGTTGGTCTGAAAGAGAGTGTCGGGGTGAAGGTAAGGAAAGGAATGCTCCGGTGGTTCGGGCATGTGGAAAGAATGCATGATGAAAGAATGACTAAACAGATATACAATGCAAAAGTGGATGGATGCAGAAGTCGTGGAAGGCCACAACACACCTTCCATGATCAAATTGATCGTGTACTAGCGGAGGGTGATGTCAGGAGCCTTAAGAACAGACGAGTGTGCATGACAAGAGTTATGAATGTCAAAGAAGCAAGTGAGGTGTGTAAGAATGGGCCTAAATGGCGCTCTGTTGTTCGTGCCTACCCCGCAAGGGAACTGGCGTGAAGTTATGTATGTATGTATGTATAATCATTATATAGTTTATATAAATTAAGATCTGAATGATTAAATATATCTGAAGTTAAATAGGTAACAATTAATTTATGTATAATATACATAATTAATATTCGTTCGAATCTTGTTATTCCTGTTATACGGAAAAGAATTATTAAAGAACTCCCTAGTAGTTTGCTCGACCTGGCTGCACAGATAAAGGTTATCTGTGTAAGGTTACCAATAAATGGTTATGAAACGACCATGTAATAGCAATTTGACAAAAAACCCTTTTATAAGATGAAATTTTCGCCATCTACATCACTCCTGGAAATAAATAGTTTCGATTTTGACAAAATAATCATAGTGGAATTCGAATAATCTTGTAAGGGTTGAATACTACAACTCCTCCGGTGATCTGAGACATACTTATTTCTAAAAGAAATGGCGTAACTTGGCACTGGCAGCTTAGATGCCTGATTTATTTTAGACTGATATTCATAATTTATGGATTTCTCTTATTTTGATTCTATATTCCTTATTCTCTTTCGTTTTAAGAGAGGGATATTTCAGAAGAGTTAACCCAAAAATTACTTTATTTCTTATCTACTCTAAATACTCTGGTCTACTAATCTCTGCCTCAACATGACAGCCATCGAAATTGCTCCGCTGTTTCTCGAACGGACTGAGCGTTTTAAAAATTTTCTTCATCTACGAACAATTTTGAAATGCGCTCTATGTATTTCGGATTTGTGGTTAAATGTAAACATGGAAGCGATTTAGTCATAGCATCGGCGTCACGACACAACCTGATTGGTTTGTGATCGAAAGTAAATTGGTACGGTGCGTTCAATGCACCGCTTCACCACGAGCTGGAAGCCGGCGAAATTTCTATACTGTTAGATAGCAGCTGTAGAAATTGCTGTCTGCAGGTGAAAATTGTACTTCAATTTCTCCGAAAACTATGCTTTTAAATCGTATTTTTATTTTTAAGTCTGAAGTAAGATTAATATTATTTATCGTAAAAATAATATAAGTTTCCTCATTGAAACCGTTCCAGTACTTTTAATGTTATGGCGCTGGATAATTAAAGGAAAACCGGGGTGGTTATACTTGGTATCCGTCAGTTGCCACTAGTCCCACGCTGGCTGTCCCTGAGCAGTAGGATATGTAGAAATATTTCCAACTCTCAAAAAAAATGTGTGTACAGTTCACACGCAGTGGAAATGAAACTTCAGAGAATATACTCACAGATAATTCTTCTCTAACTTTTATTAATATAAATATAATTCATCTAGCCTACATCCGTCAATGTATTATAATTCAAAATAAATTTTAAGTATCACTTTCAATTTTTCACTACTTTAGTCTAAATTTATTATTATCAGGTTTATTTAGGTACAAATTGAACCTATGTTTAATTGTCGGTCCTATCGACTCTCTAATCTGTGTTGCACAATGTAAAACTCGTTCATTGTCTCGCAGGCTTAGTCCTGTAGATTTAGTGTTTATTTCTTTTTAGTGTCGCTTTTTCATTTTATCGAGTTTCAAATCGCAATGATTCTAAAGAAGTTTCACTTTAAAAAAGAACTTTTGATATCTCAAAAATAATAATAAATAATATCAGTCCATAAGCGTCCCACTTACTTCGGGTCTCCCAGTTATAGCGGAATTAACAGTTATCACGTGGTGGTTACAATTATGTAACAATATGCACATTAGGACTGAATACTGCCTAAGCGGTGCATGCTTTCCGATCAGGATTCGAACCCGCGCCCTGGATGTATCAAATCATCATATCATGTCTCAAAACAGCGTTGTAAGTAGAAAAACTTTAGAAATCTACTTACCATTGCGAGTAGCTGTAGTTATATTTCGGCCAATGATAAATTTATCCTAATGACGTAATATAAGCGTATGATTAACGAGAAAATCGTGTAACAGCCCGATCGTACACGTGTCAGCACTATAACAAAAGCTTATCTCAGTGCAAATGTGAGATAAGATATAAGTTTAACAAGAGATATCGCATTAAAGGCTTGTTTAAAATCTAGGAGTTATCGTTGGATGAACGATAGTGATAATGAGGCCTTGCTGCAACAATTTTAAAGGTTTTATTTCTATACCTGATTGCATATATTTGAATAAATAGAAAAGTAACTAAGAAACATTATATAAAAACTCACGACCTGTGTAACATTACCCCCGGTGTTATTTTCCTCCATAAAGCCTGATTTACATTTGCTTTGGATAACTTAGTTAGGGTTACTTAAATAATTTGCTAAACTGATTATTTAAAACCTTTTGATTGTTTAGAGACAAATTTTCCGATTATTTGTCGATTGACGGCCCGTTCTTATTTATATCATAACATCCGTTCATTTGCTTTACTATCGGTTAAAATTTGATATAAGCTCCATACAAGTAATGTAAAAATTCAACCGATGGTAAGGCCAGTGAATGAATAGTGTCATGTAGGAACTGGCCATAAGACGTATGTCCAAACGAGAAGGATTTTGTGCAATTTAACTAAGTACTTTGCATTAGCAAATATAAATCAGACTAGTGTAATTATCGCATAATTATGTTGCTGAGAAGCCAAAGGATTTTTTAAATGTATACCTAAATTTCCTCAAAAAAAATATTAACATTTTTTACACTACATCTGTCTGGCGACCCAAGGTTTCCTACCTTTTTTTATATTTTCTCCTTTATATACTGTCAAGAAATACCTAGCACATTCTTTGTATTAGGTCTATATTGGTCATGACATAATCCGGTAGCTTACAATAAATGATGGCCCAGTTAGAACAAAGTATATTTTTCATTTGGCACTGATCATGATTTATAAGACCCGTTATTCGTTCAATGAAACCGTGAAACATTGTTGATTGATTACAAAGCAATCAGAGCTCAACAAGACCAAGTAAATAGTTTCTAATTGACAGAGCTCAATGATGTTTCCTAGTAAACCTGTCAAATTGAAAAATCACTCATCACACACACATTTCAGACACACGCGAGTTACATCATAATTTGTAAATGTTAAATATGAAACGATTGGTAAACGGATTACACGTTTTATTACGTTTGTATGATTGGCAGACACGAATCAACTAGTAAGTACGCAGAATTTTGCATACAATTCGCAATGTTAAGCTTGAATGCAAAGTTTTATAACAACGAAGTATCTTTTTTTAATTGCCGATAGCAGCAAAACAGAGAGCACATTTGAAGTAAATCAAATGATGATATAGGAGATAGGGCAGACGGGATAGGAGGGATGGAATAGAAGAGCGGGATAAGGAGATGGGAAAGATGGGCGGCATAGAAGGGAATTGGGCCACTGGAACTTTCATTTACCTTACGAAACAAGATTAGATCAAGGTTAAATGTTTCACGCCGCTATTGTGTGGCTGACCAGACCTTAAAATTTGGTATCAAAATCATGATTCCAACTTGTTTCTACCACGTCGTAAATCTATTAATCCTCGTATCTGTCTGTTTCTTCAAAATGAATGCCAAAATTTAAGTCAAAATCGACGATGCCTAACTAAAAATAGCTATTTTTAGAATTATTGTACTTGTCTAAAATTTGTCTTCCTTCGAAACGAATATACAGATATCAGTAAAAATTTTAGGAATTAATACAATAATTTTATCTAATAATTAGGTTTATGTTTTATTTCGATATCTGGCACGTTTCAAATTATGAATATAAAGTCCACGTACAGCGCAACAAAATGGCGAGCGTAGCTAGTTTTACAATAATATCTAAAACTCAAAAAAATATAAATCTAAAAATAAATTTCTATTAACTCAATTTTAAAACATTATTATACCAATAATTATAATAAAATACTGCTTAAATAATAATAATTAAACCATTTGATTACCGGTGTCTAAAGCAACTGGGAACTGATAACTAATGCCAGAACACAACACAAGGTAATTGTTGCGGCATGCTTGAATGTATGACCAGGCTGTGCATTGTTTTGTCGCTTCTTATGACAAGCCGTCTAACTACAGGTATGTGTATTCTTTCTCCGTTTCTGGAGAGTTTGAAATCTTCTTTCATGTTAAGACCATAAAAATAAACATTAATCTCAAAAAAGTCATTATTTATAAATTTATAAAAACGAAGTTCGCAATACCACCCAACAAAACAAAAGCATGACTCAGTTTTAATAACATTGAGTAGTAACGGGGTTTTCTCGTGTTCATTAAACAGGGGGATGGTACGTATCACCATTGTTCCGTGGCAGATACTAACGATATTGCTGTACCATTGCCCGTTTCCGAGATAAAGGTACGGTCTCACACGCTTTCAACATTAAATGGAAGCATTATTTCAACCTTCGCGAGTGACAGTTGCGGTTGTACACAGTATGCACTGTGTCTATTCTTACAGAATCTAATGGGGGATGTCAATCATCTTTTAGGGCTGTTATGAATGTGAATGTAACTTTTGTTTCCTACCGTCGAAGTATTTTTACCAGGAAATGTAGGCATCTAAAAATGGGAACCCTTATACAATCTTCCTCTCCGTCCGTCTGACTGGTTGTGTTTTCAGACTGGATCGATATAGATGAAATATGGCAGAAGGGTATTATAGTCTACATATACTGCTACGCAATGGTATAGTGAAATCGCAAAAGAAACAAAAATTGGGGTAGCCGCCATAAATGTGACTGGGTATATTTTTTTTTTAATTCAACGTACAGTCGTGTGGGATATTTATTGTTAGTCAGGACTTTAAAAAATCTTAACAACGTTTCCTAATGAAGTTGTTATGCAAGTCAATAGGTGGGGAAATATTAGCTTCCAATCCTAAATAGTGTAACTTTTGTCATGAAGCGGAACATATTAAATAAATCAAGTGAAAAGAGCTTTTTGAAAATTCTTTCAACGAAATTAGTTTTAACAATATAGTAGTGTAATGATTGAAATATATAATACTAGCTGCGTCCCCGGGTTTCACCTGCTTGTTGATGGAAAATCGTTATATTTTGGGTAATTTATAGTACACATTATAAATTATAGCCTATGTATTATTCTGATGTGTAAGCTATATTATTGTAAAGTTTCATCAAAATCCATTCAGTAGTTTTTGCGTGAAAGAGTAACAAATATACATCCATACATTCTTACAAACCTTTGCGTTTATATTTTTTTATAGAAATATAGAGATATTCGATTAAATGTTTTTTGGAGTTCGCACCATTTAGCCACGACTTGACAGTGGACATTCGTTACATATTATATAGAACCCTACATTGCGCATTGACTGACACGCGCTTGGACGATTTTATTTAAGATATTATCTACACAATCATGTTGCTCAGGTCAATGTTTTTTAATTTAATTGAATCTATGTATCTATTTATCACACGAAAATAAGGCCTAAAATAATGTTATTTTGGTAAAAATATTGTTTATCAAAGAGGACGAAATTCCTAACAAATTTGTATGAAAATACATACATACATAACTTCACGCCAGTTCCCTTGCGGGGTAGGCACGAACAACAGAGCGCCATTTAGGCCCATTCTTACACACCTCACTTGCTTCTTTGACATTCATAACTCTTGTCATGCACACTCGTTTGTTCTTAAGGCTCCTGACATTACCCTCCGCTAGTACACGATCAATTTGATAATGGAAGGTGTGTCGTGGCCTTCCACGACTTCTGCATCCATCCACTTTTGCATTGTATATCTGTTTAGTCATTCTTTCATCATGCATTCTTTCGACATGCCCGAACCACCGGAGCATTCCTTTCCTTACCTTCACCCCGACACTCTCTTTCAGACCAACTCTCTTTCTTACTTCGGTATTACGAACGCGGTCCGCGAGCGTCACTCCGCAGATTTTGCGCAGTGCTCGCATCTCAACCGCGTTTACTCTATTTTCATGCTCTCTCTTCCATACCCAACTCTCGCTTCCATACGATTGTATGAAAGGCCCAATTGTATGAAAATAATTCATTATATACAACTTCCTAATATTTTTAGACATTTAAGGTAAAACAAATCACAAATTTCTTATCTCGATGTCATTACCGTAAACCTTATATGCCCCCTTTTTCGATAGATGCATATTTAAGATAACGAAACTTTACGATAATTCTTTTGCTTTTATTATTTTTGTACGGAAATTTGTACCAATTTTCACTATAATTTATGTGTAAATAGTCGTAAAATTCGTGATTTTATCCTCCGATATTAAATATTACCATGAAAATTCAATTCATTATTTACGAAAAGGGTTTTCCATGAATATATTACATACACAAACATCCAAATGTTTGGATATATTTTTACAAATACACTGCATTTCCGATTGGGCAGTGTCGAATATCAGGACAAATATTTGTCACACAGATACCAACATCAAATTTTATATTCTTGTTTACTTGATCAATATATGCTGGCAAAACTGAAAAGTTTTTATAAACATCGAGTTATGTACATATATAACGAATTTTTCAAATGGGCCTTCAGGGCCAAATCCTAAATTATACGAAATAGTAAAAAACACTCGAAGGAATCCCGAGGCCAATTTTGATTAAGACTAAAATGGTATCATTATTACATTTTGGAAAAAAACAATTAATCTTGTCAGGAATCGAATCGGATGATTTTGAAAAAATCAAATATTAAATCATAGTGTAGCCCATAAGGATCAATTTCTGTGAAAGAATTTCAAATGGCGAAGCCAAGGGAAAAGATTGTTTTTTGAACCAAATGTTCTATTTCCCTTTAATTAAAGATCAAATTGCGCCGGTTATGTGACTACATCTCATTTGAACGTTATCCTTTAAGTATTTTTGGCTTAGCCTATTTAGAATAGCCTAAGACTTGGCGCTGAAGGCTCAATTGAAAAATTCACCTTGTATATATACAAGGTGAATTTTCACATCAGTTTTAAAGTGACGTTTTGGAGCCCGTGATCTGCTTTTCTACGCGTATCTCACTTCCTTTATTTGCAAAACCCATGTACATATGTACATAAAAATATTCTTAAGAACGCTTCTTTTTCGTACTCTGGGAAATGGGTTGAGGTTTCCTCGTCATACTACGATAAAGGTTTTTTTTTCAACAGCACGTTGATAACTTATGTATATCTTTTGGTGTTGCATATTGCAATGTCTATAGACGACACAAACCACATTCGACCAGACTGATTGTTAGCCTACTTGTATCTCACTTTCTTCATTGGCAAAATCCATGTACATAAAAAATATCCTTAAGAACGCTTCTTTTTCGTACTCTAGAAATTTGAAATGGGTTAAGGTTTCCTCCCCGTACTACGATAAAGTTACCATATATTTTTTGTCAACAGCACGTTGATAACTTTTGTTTATCTGGTGTTGCATATTGCAAGGTCTATAAAAGACAGCAGCCACATTCAACCAGACAGATTGTTAGCCCGTACGCTGTAGTAATAGAAAAGTCCTAATCTACCTATATATTCTTTGTTCATTATAAAATATTGCTAATATGGATTTGAATATCTAGGGTACTAAAGAGAATACCTGTATGAGAAAATCATTAAAAAAAAGATACATACAATTTTCTTCTAGCAAAACTGAGAACATTAAATCGATTCTAAGTTTACAACTCGGAAACAAACAATAAACCCTTGTTACCAACAGTCAGTAAATCCAATTACTTTTCATTTAGACACTATTGTAGTAAAGACAAATATAATGATAATTTTCTCTCCTTTTTAACATAGAAGCAAAAGTAGAAGAAGTCTAAGCAAAACTATATAAGATTCGTACTAAAGGATAGCATAAAAAACGTGAATGAGAGCACAAAGTGCTCTTCCTAGATTCCCCCGACTAATTGCGTTTATCGGAGCATTAAATGAGCGTTGCAATCTTTAATCAGTTTGGGTTCTTTTTTTTTAATTCATTCCATCGTCGCACGGGCCTGTTTCTTGGCAGACATTTGTTTTTTGCTATTGTGTCTTTCTGTGGTTTTCCTGCTTGTGAGGTAATATTAAAACAATCTTATCGTCGGCAGTTTCTTTATTTTATTTTATTTTAATTTCAGTTTTCTCTTATCTAGCATTATAATTATCCTATAAGATGTCAAAAGTAAGCACAATAACTGTATAAGATATTTTATTTTATCCATTAGTAATTATTTTCAAATTTGGACTAAATATAAATTTGATAACAACTTTATATTATAGAGGTACCCACCCTCCAAGCGCAATTCTTTGTTATATGATTAGGTGTACTCGAATGTAATCCCGGGTTAAAGTCACAGATCGTTATAATTTACCTATCTTGTAATAGCAAATTAGAAATTTGATTTAAGGCTTCTGTAATGTGTCCTAATCAATTATATCTAATATTGTCTTCGTTAGCACTTTATTTTGTGAGGTTAGTTAGAGAACATTAATATTATGCACGTGTCTCTATGTTTTTATAAAGGCAAGAGCACAAATATATTTGTAGTCCCATGCTTGCTGAATGACTGACCTGTCGATTTTAGATAAAGTTTATATTGCGCCTAAAATATTCAAAATAAATTAGAACAGTTTACGTTACAATCAACAAGAAAATTTTTTAAAGCTGTGGACGCATAGCTACAATATAAATCCGAAAGATTTCTTAACGCTCTGCATGATGAATTGTTATTTATTTTGAAAAATTAATTACACTATATATAATTACTCAATGGACTTCATTTGAAATCATTACTGACAAATTGTTTACAAAATTAATGTGCGTGATTAAATTTAATTTACTTGTTTAACTAGTATTGGCAATATGATTTTATACTTTATAGCTTTTCTATTGTATCCTTTTTACATGTTTTCATTAGAATATTAATATCAACGAAACAAATCTCATAACTTTATTATTTTGATATCGAACATTTAAACAACTCATTTGATCTACACTTGTATAATACATATTGCCTTGTAACAATCATAATAAACAAAACATAGTGCCTACTACTGTCTTAGGTAATAACGTGTTACGGTTGAATAGCCTATTGTTCTGATCTGACATGTCTTATGTACAGAACGATTTTTTTAGTCAACTTTAATTTTAAAAATATGGCGTATGATACAAGTTACTTGCGTTCCGTTTTCATCCGTGCTGGAATGGAGAAAGAATACAATTTCCTGCGGCCGGGCGGCCTGTCGTAAGAGGCGACAAAACAACCCATAGCCAGGTGGTAGGGCATTTGTCCGACTGGATGGCTACCACCCCTGGTCTAAAGTATGTCGCCATAACAACCTTGAGTTGTGTTCCGGCATTAGTGACCAAGTTCCAGTTTCCCTTAAGAGAGCAGCAGCGCATTTGTAGCACCTTTGGTGTTGCAAATATCCATAGGCGATGGTAACCGCTTTCCATCGAGTGGGCCGTCTGCCTGTCTGCTGAACTCCAGCAATAAAAAAAAAAAATACTTGGTTAAAAATTCCAGCAACTAATTAACAACAAAAATATGTTAAATATTATACTAACTACCAAGTGGTTATATAAAATAGGATCTCATAAGCATCCCACCGCTACGCTCGGACCTACCGCGTTTTAGAGGAACGGATTTTATATTACTTATCTCATGTGCAATTTCATAAGGATATTTTCATTCACCGCCAGTATGCGATAATTGCATGTAGTGCTCAGTATGTGGTAATATGATAATATACATACACATTGAATTAGTAAACTACCTAAACAATATATGCTTTCTAGTCAAGTCTTAAACCCACGCTATTAGAATGAGACATAGATGCGTTAAACGCTAAGCTACGCCTCGGGAAAGTTTATAGGCTGCTATTATTATAACGTTTCAAAATAAATGACACAGTAGCAATAACGTTGCCTCTTTCTCTTTTCTTTCAACTTTTCTCAATTATTTAGGGTCGGCATAAAACGTAAGTATTTTCCTTCCATACCTCTCTATTTTGGCATACATCCTCTGTTATATCATCATTTCATCCTCCCCAAAATCTATCAATTTTTGGTCTACATTTACATTTATATTCAACCTTTTCCAGCTTTACATTATTCTTGTCACGTGACTTTCACGAGTAGCAATAAAGTTGCCTATAGTTTATTGTCTATTTCGATCCACACAACTACCCGCCCTCTAGCTCATTATTTTCATGACGTCAAACATCACATCATTAATGCACACGTAATGAACCACTTTCATAACACATACGTGAGTCTACGAAATCTGTTTTTTATTCAAAAAGTTCACAATTACGAGCGAGAGTATTTTCCCTCACAAAGCGAATGCTGAGCTCTTGGATTGCATCATTGTGCCCAACAAAAATGCTGCAGTGCTAATTTCGCATGCGCTGTTCCACTCTAAAACGCTATTATGAGCTTACCAACTTCCAGATCTAGTGTAATGAGAGATGGAATAAGCTAGGAATATAAGTAAGCTTATGCCGGTTGTTTGTTTTAATTCAGAGAAAAATTGGATAGGTTAGCATTCAGCTTTAACGAAACCAAGTCACCGAAGCTTTGATCTTTTATTTATTTATATCGTCTTCTTTATATAGATATTAGTTGGGTGATTTTCTTTTCAGTGTTATTATTGTGCGCAAATAAATCCAAAGGTTTAAAAATTGTGTATTGAAAAAATAAATATACTACTTGTTTCTCATAGAGAACATTTTTGAAGGTCATAAGTTAACAAGAAGTGTTTAGGTGGTTTAGGAAGGTGGAAAGAATAGATCTATCTATGTCAGCAGTGTGGATGGAGTTGATGTGGATATACCACGGTTAGATGATAATTGATTCGCTTTTTTTTAACAAAGTTCAGGTAGAGAGCACTTCAAGCATAGGTGCATATGTGATAAGAATATTGAAAGTGGATGAAGTTAAAGATATAGGTAGAACAGTATCATAGCAAGTAGAGATCTATTGGTCCTACTTACCCCAGCGGGGTAAAGGCGTGATAACCTGTATAATTATATATATAATTTATCCGTGCAAGAACGGAGAAAGAATACAATTTCCTGCGGCCGGGCGGCCTATCATAAGAGGCGACAAAACAACCCACAGCCAGGTGGTAGGGCATTTGCCCGACTGGATGGCTACCACCCCTTGTCTAAAGTATGTCGCCATAACAACCTTGAGTTGTGTTCCGGCATTAGTGACCAGGTTCCAGTCCCCTTTAAGAGAGCAGCAGCGCATTTGTAGCATCTTCGGTGTTGCAAATGTCCATAGGCAATGGTAACCGCTTTCAATCGAGTGGGCCGTCTGCCTGTCTGCTGAACTCCGGCAATAAAAAATAAATAAAAACAAAATATATAAGTTAACATTGAATCTTTGCTAAATGTAAATTCAAAATGTTTATTCAAACTTATTGTTAGTTCCACTGGAGAACATTTTTTGTAGTTCATACAATACATGTAATAATAATTTAGTCTAAGTTGTTAAATTAAAGTTATTTAACTCCCATGCAGCACGTCCAGTTAAATATTCTGTAACTTCATAATCTATTTGTTTGGCTTGTACATTACTGGTTAAAGTATTCTAAGAAGGAGAATAGGCAAGATTCTACGATATTTTCCAATTCATTTTATACCTATAACACTCCTGGGCAGTGCCTAAGTAAGATAGAGATATAAAATTTCAAATGACTTCATTTTCTTAAATTTGTGTCAGTAATACAGTATAGATTAAAAATGCAATACTCGTATAGAATTAATATTTTTCTAAATTATATCATAAAATGAAATACATAATGCAGGGACTTAGAGACAGTAATAAAGCAATAGAAATTAATTTAACTTAGTAGAAGCTTACTGAAACCTTGTTTCGTGTACAATTAGGACATAAAATATAAGCTGCGTCATCCACAAGTCCCAGAATGTAGTCGTCGCGTGACATAAACAAAGTTAAATTAATTTTACTACGCAAAGTTTTAGGGCAAAATTTACTGTTATGAGGTATGTACATAAAAGGTAATAAATATTTGATGTAATAAAAGTGTTAATTCTTGAAATAATAAAACTACTAATAACATTTAATGATGATTTATATTGCGATAAAGTTAAACACATTGCGAAACGATACAATTTCTTATTTGTTTATCAGCGACGATGTTTAGTTAATATGAACAATATTTCGTTTTTTCTTCTTAATATTATTAAACTAGACAATAACCTGTTGTTATGCTCGTGAAAACTAATTAATAATCTCGTCATCTCATCTTTATTTCAGTCTTAATGCTTTCCATGATATTTTCGCCCAATAAACCAAAATTCAAGCAATGAAGCAAACGGACTTTATGACATTTTTCTAAATAAAATATATTACAAATAAATATATTACTTAAGATTGTCTGAACTTCATTTTTATACTAAAACTGTATAGTAATTTTGTTTTTTATACACATAAATCATTTTCAATGTAAAAACGAAAGTAGCAATTCTCTTTTGAACGTCTCTTCTCAATTAACATGCCTACAATGCAAAAATGTGGACAAAAAATCGCACCACTGGCGAGTAACAGGTTGCTCTCGTGTACAGTTTAATGACACACAAACACATTGTGTCTACTATGTTGCTATCGTCGTCTGTATATATACAGACGACTCAGGGATTGATTTGGATCTTAGTTTAAAAAATTTGATTTCGGATTGGGAAATAATAGTTGCTTAAGTTATTTTGTTATTTATGACCTCAAAATGCCGATTAAGCTGAAAGCACAGGTCTAAATACATCAGTAGATATGTCTTTTTGTATGGCACTTAAACGCAGCTTTTGCTTGAGCGACACAAGCAAGGGCTACGTGTCACGTAGATATAATATTGCAGCAGATGTGAGAAAGATCTCCTGCTTCTTTGTTAGCTGAAGCTGAGGTAGTATGAAGGCTACTGCAGATACAGGAGAACACTAATGTGGCAAACAAATCGCAAAAATCTCACCTACGCTGGTACGGTTACGTCTACGGACACCGACTGAATATGTCCATAGGTATATAGGGACAAATGTCTAGTCATGTCGCCTCTACTAGGCCCCGGTGCAAGGGATAGACCCAAAAATGCTGACTTGACGCCGTGACAGATGACTTGTGTGCTAATGTACTGACTATAAGCCATACCAAAGATCGAGCGAAGTGGAGTACACAGGAACATGGACGCTCCAAACAAAATCAGAATTTAACGCTAGGGTGATAATGATACAGTATAAACAAAAAGAGTTAGAATACACATTGCGAAAGAATCACCACTTTATCTTTTTTGAGGATAGCGTGGGAATCAGAATACCTGGAAACATTGGAAACACCTTAAATGCAAATTATTTTTGCAAGATGCGATTAATCGCAGCGATTAGTCGTTACGTGGAGGTATGCATACACTATGCAAATCGTGACGGACGCACGAGCTTGTAACACTCACACCATTAACCCCGTTGTAGAAATGCCGTGTTATGACATTGAAAACAAAATTTTATTGCATAATTGATATAAAAATATTGCTTTAGCTCTAAGGATTAGGCAAAAATTTAATTGGTTTCCTATTGAATCCAAGCTTTAGAAAAAGATTGTGAATAGTTATAACTAAAAGCCATCCATACTGATTTTAATTTGAAGCGAGCTTAAGGCGTTGTTCTTTAAATGGAGATATTGTGTGTACTTGACTGACTTTTCTGATGATGATTAACATCATACACAGAACGCGCGTATCTTGGGATCAACGTAATGATTGACTTGGATATATTTGTCTGGTATATTGATTTGTTAAAATAATAATAAGTATTGCGTTATAATAAGCGGTGGGGAGCACAACGAGCGATCAGGAAAGAGAAAAAAAGTCACGAGAGTAAAGAAGAGCAGGCAAATACGTCACTGTCGAAGTGACATTTAGAAATTATTATTTATTTTAAATAGCGATAACAGGCTTTTTTACACAAACAAATAAAATAAAAATTGCTTATATAATAAATACTTACGCCTATTGTGATTATGTTAAAATAATATGCTCGTCATAGATAATATAATGATAATATATTTATTTAGATGATTTTATATATACATAGGTATGCTAGAATTAGGTTTGGATTTATGTATGTATTGAATTTATAAATTAGTATCAGTATGTATATTTAATTTGTACAATCCATCTTATTTTCTGCTCCACCTACCTCGCCAGATTAGTAAGAATTTCTTTTTAGCTAGATTGCTTGGACGAGATCGCTTTTAGTTAAATGCGATGTCTTTCAGGGAACCTTACTGCTATAAGGCCGCCTGTTGTTGTACTAATAAATAATCTAATTATGCATTATTTTTGGTGAGCAATAAAGTGCTATCTATCTATCTATATGTATATATTTAATTTCAAAAAACTAAAAACTGGTAACATAGTCAAGCTAAGTATGAAATATTATACTTATAATTTTGGTAAGTAATTAGAATATAGCTAGAAAAAATGAATACAGACTAAACCGCGGTTAACATCCAGCGAACAAAATACACATGAAATATTCACTGTTGTGATACCAATCGATTTTGTTTCAAAAGTATTTCGCGGTCTATTCCAAACATTACCAAATAGCAAGAATATATATATATTTCATCTTGTCAACTGAATTGTACACTGCACAAATCCAATTTAACGCCTATGCATATTGGCATCGCGGAAAAAGTAAATTGAATAACCACAAAAAATACAACGTAAAAACATACGTTTTCATTTCACAACACTGATATTTTTTGTTACAAATCTTTACTAAATAAATAATAATAATAATACTAAATCTTTATTGCCAAAAAATCTGATACAATAACTTATTGAAGTCCCTAACCCTTGAGCTAGGCATGAAGCCTGTATTTCGCGAATCAGTGCCCTCTCACATTAGTATGTACTTTTAAACACAAAAAATACAAGTCGGTAACAAAGTGTTTATGTCTAGTGAGTAAGCGTGTGGTGAGGATGTATGTGAGCGCGCGCCCGCGCGCACGTCGTGTGTTTGTGTGTGTGTGCGTGCGTGTGTGCGTGCGTGTGTGTGTGTGTGCGTGTGTGTGTGTGCGTGTGTGTGTGTGCGTGCGTGTGTGCGTGCGTGTGTGTGTGTGTGTGCGTGTGTGTGCGCGCGCGCGCGCGCGTGTGTGTGTGTGTGTGTGTGTGTGTGTGTGTGTGAGTGTGTGTGTGTGTGTGTGTGTGTGTGTGTGTGTGTGTGTGTGTGTGTGTTGTGTATGTGTGAGTATGTGTGTGTGTGTTGTATATGTGTGTATGTGTGTAATTATAGATGTACTTACTGTACGGCTACAATTATTATAAATGCTCGTAATTTGATAACTTAATCGTTTGGAAGTTCATCTTTTACGTATTTTAATGCATGTGATATTAATTTTAGATTATTTTTGAAATAATGCATTGTATTTTTGTTTCATACATAATTGCATGTTTTTCACATTTTTAATTTTTTTAATTTTTTTTTTATTGCAGGAGTTCAGCAGACAGGCAGACGGCCCACTTGATGGATAGCGGTTACCATCGCTTATGGACATTTGCAACACCAAAGGTGCTACAAATGCGCTGCTGCCCTCTTAAGTGAGACTGGAACCTGGTCACTAATACCGGAACACAACACAAGGTTGTTATGGCGACATACTTTAGAGTTTAGAGTTTAGATTATTTACTTTGAATTATCATACATATTATATGTACAACGACATATAAGGCGTCACAAATGATGCGCCATGTTATATAACACAATATGAATAAATCAAGAAGGTATATTTAAAACCCAAGTCACAAAAATGTTTAATTTTTAAGGTCAGTGGGAGTTATGCTACCCGTTTTATTAATGTTGTGATTGCGCAAAAATAACATTTTCTTAAGCCTGTAACTTTGGTGTGCGGTTTACTCAAGTTACACACAAACACACACACACACACACACACAATATAGTCAAACTTTATAGCCGCCCCAAATTGTTTGAACAAGGGTACCCGTATGCATAGTATTGCATAGTCAGTTATTGCTAAGAGCAGCTTAACTGTGTAGCTCAGACTATACTCCAAAGTTTATCTATTTTTAAATGCATATCTTGTATATGCATTTAAAATTAGATAAATATACAAAATTTCGTATTCGATTTCGATCAGGGTAAATGGAAAATTTCATAAACAAACTTTCCGTTATTCACTATAGACTGGATTTTTGGAATCGACGGCAAAATTTTCCTTCGTATATTATCCATAACACAAGCGTAACTTGTTAAGCTTAGAAATATAACTAGATGTCTGTGGTTAGCCAATTTATAACAAAAGAAATATGAGAAATTAGCAATTGTACAATGGCCCTTCCTTTCATAAATACAAAGCTACTCAATCCAATACAAAAAATAAGTCATTTTACAGTGAATGAACACAGACTGAGAATTGTATAAATTAAAGCATTTTGATAACAACGGAAATGTTAAATCATAATTATTACCCCCAAAACAACAGTAGAAGCTTTCATTATTACCGGCCTGTGGTCAAATAATGGAGCCCGCTAAGATTGTACGCTTTAAACACTCGTACAAATTACCATAAAATCGGATTTATCTACCGTGGCAACAGTTGATTCCGTGAGAATCAACCGTGTACAAGTGTGAAAATTACTTCCATGGACTAAAAATATAATTCGTTTGCTTTACTTTTTTGGATGCGTGCTAGTTACTTCATGCTCCCTGAACTTTGATTAATTAATATTCTTGTTTTAATTATGTATTTACTGGAGGTTTTCTGGTAGCTTTTGCTAGCGTAACTATCTCGTTATCGGAGTTAAAAATGAGTTATGGTAATCTTCGTTATCGGAAAGACTGCTTTGACTTAACTTCAGGCAAAGACAAATAAGCTAACCCTGTAGGATGTCTATTTTTATAAATTTAAATAGTAATTATATTGATATTAGATATATAGACAACTGGAGCAATTTTTATGATTTTTGTGTTTTTGGAATTGTCTTCATCCAGAATATGATAATAAGTATTAAAATATGACATTTATCAATAGATAACACTGTATTGCTAACCAATACAAAAAATGCACAATGAAAATATAGGCTGCCTTATCACTAAAAGCAACATCTTCCAGTCTACTTAAAAAAAATCTTAACTAAATTGGCCGATATCAAAATCTATGAAGCCTTATTCAAACAACAGAAGAAACATTAATAAAGTAAACAACAAATATAAACATCCATATCACTTACGCAAATATCATAAACTAAGATAGTGCAACACTAACAAATCATTAATTTAGCAATAGATTTTATAACAATTGAAATATTGCCTTCAAAATATGGGTTAAAAGTATCAATAAACATAAATTACAACAGATTCCCGTATAAACACTGAACTAAAGCAACACGCATAAAACCAATGTAAGCTTGCGATATATTGCATCAAGCTTGGTAACGATATTTCGATCACATTTAATAGCCTATACACGTATATACATCACTATTAAGCTGTTTATGAGTATTACAAGTTATTAAATTATTAACAAAGGTAATAATATATTTAAGTACAATGTAGAAACTATTTTGCAATCTATCTATATTTTTGTTGCAATGTGGGGATTCCTTACACATACCCCACTTACAAGGAGGAACAATGCAGATAGTGTGGAGATTCCCGGCACCTGCCAGATAGCAACTAAAATTACCCTGGCCGGCGTTGCTTATATCATCCTATGCTAATTGTATACTCAGAGTTCTTTTAATTTGCAAATTCTGTATTAAAAGAAAAAATATTTGAAGAAATAGCGACGTACTTACATGTGTCTTAAAGTAAAAAGCATTTTACGACTATACACAGAGAGTATTTAACTAATAAAGTTCCCTAACAGAATCGGAAGTGATATGAGATATCTATATATATAAAAATGAATCCCTATTTCTCTTGGTCACGCCATCACGCGTGAACGGCTGGACCAATTTCGCTAATTCTTTTTTTGTTGTGTTTGTTATTGTCAGGAGTAGGTTCTTATGAAATACAAAATTAAGGAAATTGCGCGGGAAATTAGAAAATTTAAGAATACTTAACCACCATATAAAATTATTTCTAATCTAACCTTAGCGATTTGGACAATATAAACTTTTTTAATGTATGACGTTTGACAGAATGCGTGCTGCAAATATCGTCAAAGAAGATGTAAAAAAACTGAATAACGCGAATTTGAAATATATAAATTTAAGTTACTAGCTGACCCGACGACAGACGTTGTCCTGTCTTAACTATGAATATTGAATTCGAAGTGGTAGGTACTTTTTTAAAATATTTTTTATTAATTATACCAATTCGAATTCAATATTCATAGTTAAGACAGGACAAAGTCTGTCGGGTCAGCTAGTATTGCATAAAAAGGGCGACGAATTAGCGTTGCCATCCAACGCGGAAATGCAGTCAGCATTATGGGAGTCAATTTTTTATTTATAGATTTATGTTATTTTGTAAGTATAAAAACTAAAAAGGATATTTTGCGAATTTTTACGCTGCATTTACATCAAACAAGTTTTAAAAGCAAAAGATAGTTGTGTAAAGAACATACAGTTTCTTAATTTAATACAAACAAATTGCTAAATGTAAACTCACTAGGGAATGTCGCTATAAAATATTTTCCTTAGTTTGCTAAATTAAATCTTTGAAAAGCATACTATTTATCACAAGTTATTTTTTTATGAAATCCGAAAAATTGTAACTTGAGTGAATGTTTGTTGTTCATCAAATTATCATGATTGTTTTTTTTATATGTTCATTCAATTACAGGGATGAACACAGTATACTTATTATGCGAATATAGAATACTTTTATTTACAAATAAAGTCGCATGGGATAATCCAATCGAATAAAATAAATTTATATCGATTCTTCTATATACGGCGCTTTTATCGCTGAAACAAACATTTTATACAGATAGTTCTCTGAGTAGGCTTTTACGAATCCAATACAGGCTTGTAGACGACTAATACAGAATAATCTGCATCGAACGCCGCGGGCGGTACGCCTGTATCAGGAATCGCGTCGTTCAGATCTAGGTCGTGGGAGCGAACTTAGAACGACAATGGATTCAATCAATCGACTGACTCATTATGCGGGTGCAGTTGATCTGCTGAAACTAACATTCAAATAGGTAATAGTGTTTGTGGAATCGATCTGTCTTTACGTAATTGTATTGCAAGTTCTTTGCCTTTTGATCTTTGTACTTGTTCGCTCAAATCTTGTGTATTGCACCTTTAAGGGTACACCTTATTGCCGATATCATGTTAAATCGTACTGTCTTATAGTTTTAAATACAAAAATATTAAATCTCATTTTTAAAAAGTTTTACTATATTGTTACGACCTAGACGTCAACAAAGACAAATTCACCACTGCATACCTGTAGCAAAACATTTTATTACCTTTCAGCATTTGGACTTCTTTTGTTTACTTTGTGTTTTAAATTTGTGATTAGAAAACAGCCCATTGTGTATTGTAATATTTGATGGCAGTCATTAGCCAGGTATGCCGTATTTAAAGTACAAACTGATTCTAGGAACTTCGGTCCACGCGGCCAGGCAGATATATGGCACCTGTGCAGTATAAAGCAATTCCTCGATGGAGGGACGAGGCAGTCGAGCGATAACCACGAGCGAAGCAAGACTTGTACATTCGGTATTCTATTTTAGTGACGGACTTTGCAGGTGTTATTGAATTACGATCTTCTGCATTACGTTTGGACTTGTTGCGTTCAGTTATATTTGTACCTGTGTCATACGTGTTTGTATAGTTCTAATAAACTCTATAAAAATTCCAACGGCATTTTAATTCGAGTCCTGCAACTCGTAACAATATTATAAATGAAATTCAAAATTAAATGCGTTGTCTAACTCATAAACTTATGCTTTTTCGTTTTTCTATACTAATTTTTAAATATTATTAGAGCGTATATTTTATATAATTTGTGCGTTAAAATAACTTTCTTAAGAAATAAATGACGGACAAGAAAGTTTGGATATGCAAAGTAATCTTTTTATGAAAATATACTGTGGCATTTTGCCTCAATCTCTGTTACTACTCTATTTGATTCTGTATTCTCCAGACGATTACGAAATTTCAGTCATTATTTATACTGTTAAAGTACAAAGTAAAAACATTACACATAATTAATTATATGTCCAAAAAAGTTTAGGAATAGGAAATTTACAAAGTGTTATCATTATTGATACAAACTTTATAACAATTTTGATATTGAAGAAACAAGTGTAATATAGGCTCTAAGTTTGCGATTTCAAAGCTAAACTTTGAACTTGTTTCAAAGCACGAAGATTCTTTAAGTGTCTGGTCAAACAACTGATAGGTTCCAATTTAAGTTTCTCGCTATGACGGGAAAAGTGTTTCTTATTTATTACGATGACAGGTCCTTTGGGACGATTTTCAGACAACGCGCAGGCAGAGCTTTTGTCAAAGTGAAAGATTATTTCTATATTACCTTACTGCTTCATGTGGAATAATGTTATAGTTATAGGCCGTTTCACGCAGATGTAGCGATGGGTTTTAATGCGTTATTTGTGAGGCGATATTATGACGTTAAATATTGACAAATAAAATGTATATACACTAATGTATTTATTCGTTTACGGCGTTATTTTTAACGCTTTAATTAGGTGCATTTGGCCACAGTCAATAGTCATAACATTGGCGCAGGTGAAGCCCGACGGTTACAATCATTGTTTTGTAGAAATCACATCAAATTGTTGACAAGACTTTATTTTTAGTTTGTTCCTTTATCACGTTTATACATATTTTATAATGTTCTAGCTACAATTCTCTATTACTAGAACAAATTGTATAAATTCTATAACAATAAAGAATATTTAGACTAAAATAATCTCAAGCTATAACATTAGTTTTGTATTCTACTTATAAACCTTCAACGCTCTCTCTCTCTCTTTTTCTTTCAGCTTTACTTCATCAATGAATATCTTTATTTGCAAGAATGTAGTTTATACAGGTGTTATAAAATTGTAGATACACATTACATTTTACCACATAGTGGGATACAAAATGACTTAAAATCTAAAATTAAATTGATATAAATATTCCGATTTCGAAAAATGACAATTAAGCTTTGGTAATAAATAAGCAAATTATGTCAAAAGAAAAAATAACAAATAGATCACTAAGATTTCCCATATAGATAATAACGACAAGCACTTTTTTTGAATCTCTTCACACATCATTTGGGGTGGGCACAGTATTTTTTTTCCATACCCCTTTATGTTGGCATACGTCCTCTGTAACACAACAAGCCATCATTCATCTTTCACACAATCACTTTATATCTATTCAAAACTATAGGCAGTAAGGTAAACTAAAATGCCTTAAAACCTGGCAATGTTACTTCGTTGGATTTACTAAAATTTATGAATATAATTTGAGGAAGAGAATTCTTACAATTTAAAAATTAAAGCTATGGCATCACTAAAATATTGTGAGTAGATACTGTTACTATGTTGCTCGTAGGGTCCTTTTTTAAGTTAAACATACCGTTTTGTGGCTGAACGTTTATTTCCGGGTGTTTTACCTCGACTATAGGCAAATTAACTCTCGCTGATAAATTGAATGATGTCTTATTTTTTAGAGTAAAAAATGCTGAACATACAATTTCATAATAATACGTAATATTTCAAACGTAAAGTGACTCAAAATAGCACCGGCAAAGTTGTTTGGGTGGAACTCTATCTAGGCGTGGGTGGAGTCAATGAACTCGCTAATAACTTCCGCTTACCTGCAAAAGCTAGACATAAAGCCGCCCTCGCAAACAAAATTTATGCATATTTGAATACAACTGATTTCAGTGAATTTTTTAAAACAGACGATCATGTAATAGTCAAAAGGAATTTGGAACATTCTAGATTTTTTGACAACAAGTCTAGCGTATTGTATAAATGTAAAAGCAATTCTTTAGTCGAGAAACATTTCAGTTTAATCTAGTAATACAATTTATATACTACTCATCCCAATGTAATCTAAATTCTAGAACCTTCATAACAGCTCGTTATTTATTAGTAAACGACATAAAGCGGAGGCTGTACCTACTTGAATCTTAGTCTCCACTTCAGTTACAGCGTTCTGAAACTAAGCTCATACGTACATACATAATGACAAGGAATAAAACATGTAGTGTAGGGTTACCTTTAAAACATGTAAAGTCAATATTGAAGTATATAGGTACAATACAGTGATTTGGATAGGAGCTATTACTAGAAGTGATAGACGACCACAAAACGAACGTTGTTTGGTAGCCACAATTACGGAATAAGGATTAACAATAAAATAGTGTTTAATACGAAAAATGGAAAATTTACTATGGGATACTCGTAGAAAGCTCTATACATAAGCATCATTCCGACAATACAGTGGCGAGGTAACAAAGAGGTGCCCTACAGTGCTCGTAATTTCGTTAAAATATTAAATACTGCGAAAGTAGGTTACAGCCCTAACACAATTCGAGCAAACTTCAGCGCCGGTAGTGCTCGACGTTGAGGCGCGACGTACTAATTGACGACGTTATCGAGCACTCAAAGTTTCTAGCCGAGCAAACTTCGAGCTTCTAAATTTCTATCACAAACTAGGAATTAACGCGATAGGCGCTGCCGCGAAGTTTTATGGTTATATAAGTTACAGGTTAGAGCCTAAAGCAAATGCAATGAGGTCTACTGAGCGTTGTTTTGATATGAAATTAAAACATTTGACTTGTGAAGATAAGAAATTAAGTTCCTAGACAACATTTAGCACTATTTTTAGGGTTCCATAGCCAAATGGTAAAAATAATGAAACTAAGTCTCCACTATGGAAACTTTCAATATTCCTGAATTAACTACATGTTGCCAAGTATACAGTCCAACTAATATTATATAATTTTATAATATGGTCTATAATTTTAGGTACAAAATTCGTTCTTTGTGTTACATTGAAACCAAACTCATTTTAATGAATTTTATTCTGATGTTAACTCATTTGAATGAGTTTTATTCTGATGTTAAGGTAGTAATTACTTTGCGAAATTTCTAATTTACGCCAGTCCCAAATAAGCGAAACGGGTCTGAAATAACGGTACATCTACAAATCCAATTAATTTAAGTAACTATTTAGGGCAAACTACGTTTTGATGTGCAAAACAAACATCATAAAACATCACATACATATAAAACCTGTAAACTTAAATCTTTTTTTAGTTTTTGACACTGAATCTATTCAGAATAAGAATGTCGAAGAAAACATTAACGTTATTGAAAATAGAGGTGCATACGAAATGTTAAGATAATTCGTTCACTCCCATAGGCGTGAAAAATGAACAAACAAATCTATCAACATTGACTTTGATTTTCTCTGTGCTATTATATAAAATACTAGGATCTGCCGGCGACTTCATCCTCGCTTGACCTGAAGTTCCCGCGGGATACCCGGGACACAAAGTATCGCAGCATTTAAAAAAGAATGTAAACTATCGCTTTAGTGCAAACTTTGTTGGAACAAGTTAATTTGTATGCATCAGAACAACTTTAAACCGCTCCCGGGAAAATTCTCGTAGGATTCCCGGGATAAAAAATAACACACATTTTATTAGATAAAATTTGCTATCTATCAGTGAAAAATTACAATGGAATTAGTTTTTTTTGTCTGGCAATTTTAAATCATTCCCAGAAAAAATTCCCGCGGGAGTTCCTGGATAAAAATTTTGCGCAGATTTTAAGTCTAAGAATTTGCTGTCGATCGGCGAAAACCGCATCGAAATCAGCCCAGTAGTTTTTTACGTGAAAGCTGAACAAACAGACAAACCGACAGACAAGAAATCTGAAAAATCGCATCGTGTTCTTCATCGTTTATATAGTCTATTCTATTTTTTTAATAGCTTTAATGTGCAGACACGGCATATTTAGAATTTTATAATGTTATTATAGATATCTTGCTATTTCTTTCTTCGTATTGAAGATTTCTAAACAAGGTTGGATTGATAATCCTATGTGTAAAATGCGAATTAGAATGTAAAAACCAACTTACAGTAAATACGGGGCATACAAGAGTACAGCCACGATATATCTAAATCAAATTCCAATAATGTGCAATCCTGGCACTTGAATGAAAAAAGTAAAATCAATATGCTGTATATAAAGCGAAACGATATTTCCCCATTTAATTTGACGCGACACTCGACGCTCCGACGAACTATACGAACCAAAAAATGTTTATCGGTGACAAATTCCATCGAAAATCGATGTCGTTAGTCACAAGAGTGTTGAGCTGCAACATTGTCATTTGAGGTGCGAATTACTAGAAAATACCCAATATTTATTTATTGCTTACGCCTTATTTACAAAAGGTTTGTTCCGTAAACAACTTATACTGCAATAAGCTTTTAATTTAATTTGAGTAAATTTCTTCATCTATCACTATCACTGTTATTTGTTAATTACAACATTTAATGCTTGAACTTCATCTGGGATAATGTTATAGTTATTGACTGTGGACAAATGTGTCTTATTTATAGCGTTAAAAATAATGTCGTTAATGAATAGTTAGTTACATTAGTGTATATACATTTATCCGTGCAGGAACAGAGAAATAATACAATTTGCTACGGCCGGGCAGCTTGTCGTGAGACAAAACAACCCATAACTATGTGGTAGGGTATTGTGGACGGGTACCACCCCTAGTCTAGAGTATGTCGCCATAACAACCTTGAGTTGTGTTCCGGCATTAGTGACCGGGTTCCAGTCTTTGTTTAGAGAGCGGCACCACATTGGTGTTACGAATGTCCATAGGCGATGGTAACCGCTTTTCATCAGGAGGCCCGTCTGCCTGTCTGCTAAACTCATACAATAAAAAAATACACACGTTAATTTTCAATATTAAACATCATTAACAATTAATAATAACATCGCATTAAGCCCGTCGCTACATTTGCGTGAAACGGTCAGTAACTATAAAATTATTCCAGATGAAGCAGTAGCATAAAGAAAACCATGGAAAAGTATTTTAGCCCCGATATTAGACGTATAATTTCTGAGATTTTCTAATTGGGTTAATCAACCAAAGTAATCCATATAAACATTCGTGATAGTATTCAAATGTAATTGAATACCATAGTGTTCTAACAGTACCTTTCAACCAAATTGATTCAATTTACATGATCCATCTAATATAAGTATAAAACAAAATCATTGTAAATACATAGTAGAGTCAAGATTAGTAAAATAATAAAATTATGACACAAACTCAGCATGAAAACAGTACCTGTCTAAAACACGAATGAATAATTTCCACATAGAAATAAGTCCTCGTGACAAAATGGTGAAATATACTTTCAAAAATTGTTTTACCTGACTACCAGACCAAATAAAACTCAGCCATGAATATGCTATGCCAAGGCCTCAAATGAAAAATGCAGTGCGAAGCGAGGTACTGAATCAGCGACCACTCTACAAAGGCAAAAAAATATTCTCGGAGCCGACAAAAGCGTTTATATCGTCAAACAAGAAAGAAACACTTTTCCATAAACTGCGGTTTGGTTGAATATATTTTTAAAAGTGTCGCTATGAATGGCTTTCGGATTGTAAACGGGGTTTCGCCGCATAATGACGGTAGAATGAATACCAGAATAGTCTAGCATTCAGGTTTCTAAAGAGTTTATAACCATAGGTACAAAAAAGTAAAGTAAGGTCATCAAAACGACATTTGTCAAGTTCCTAAGAATGACAGGTACAACTGTAATCTTTATTGAAAGTGAGCATCGTATTTAAACACAACAAATACTCCATGAACTATAAACCATCAACTAAAATTTCTAAAGTTTACTCGGCGTATAGTTCAATAATTTCAATACATAAAATTTGGATTACTTCTCAGACATAGAGCATTGTTGTTTATATGTTTATTTGATTGATGCTTGGGCTTTAAAACAAAGTATAAAGTAATCTTGTCAACTTAATTGAAATTTTCAGTATCAATAAAAAAAATATTATAAAATACAGTGGGTAAACTATAAGAGACAAAGCTAGATGAGTTTTATTAACCTAGATTTGACTTAAGTATGTCCCTGTTACTAGTGTAAACAGTTGTAACCAGATATTATCATCTAAATCCATGTTAAGATTCAAATTCAGACGAATATTGAAATTCAACGACTGCTTGAAATTCAACGAGACTTTTATGTTAATTCGCATCTCATTTAAAGTTTTTCATCACGTCTCTTACCGGGTTTTCAGTGTCCCAAAATACCTGAAAATAAAGAAATTTTTCTGTTAATATTAATGAACACTTTAAAGGTTTACACATTTTCAAAATGTTAATTTGTCAATTGACACATTAAAATAGTGGAACATTTGCTCGTGTAACTATTTATTTAGGTTACACGTGAAATTTTTATCTATTGGATTTACATAAGACTACAAACTTTCGGTAAACAAGTCTGAGGGCTAGTACACTATCTCAGATCACTGTAAGATAGTTATATTTCAGCTTTGAAGGTTGACAATGTTATGAAAATGTGAAACATCACGAGATTGCAGACGTGGACTTAAGTAATTTCGTTTAATTATTTACTAAGAATGTAAAAGTATCAGTAATTTCTTGTTCTCGCTATACGAAACTATGAACCAATTTCATAAAATTGAGATAATTATTTCAATTCGAGAAAGCGATAAACCTGGGCCCCCAGTCAGTAACTGAAATTGGCAATCGAATCAAATAAAAATCGTAACTTTTGACGGATTTGGTGGTCTGTAAACAATCTCGGCTCCATACTGAATTCATCTTGATTTGACTACAAATATTTGACCATCACTCAGCCCAATGGATCTTGACTGGCACTGCCATGGTTTTTCTTGTTAAAGTTACAGACTTGGAGCCCTGGAATATATCACTGACGAAAGCGAGAGAAATATTTATCTGAAACAAATACAGGCAATGTTATATTTTCTTAAGTTTTCGCGACTAATATACATAATAAAACTACGTTTTAACAGTTTCAAGCGCGGTAATTTATTTGATTTTTATTATTCCGACGTTTCGGACACTTGTGATCACGGCTAGTGAAAAGTGGTCGAAACGTCGGAATAATAAAAATCAAATAAATTACCGCACTCAAAATCGTTAAAACGTAGTTTTATTACAAGCAATGTTATTAAAGTAAGTATAAAAATATTGAATAAAACGAAATTGGATTTCCATATTATGTTTTATTAAGGACAGACAATTGGATTGTGTATTTAATTTACTTAAAATACTAGGTTGGCATAAACAGAATTAGGTATACAATATAATCTAGCCCTGAACTCAATAGACATCGGGTCAGACTAAGCCGGGTCTATCCAGATTATAACCACAGACAGGGACAATTCGAATACCAGGTTAACATTGTGGGCATACATTTAGCATACTGCAGTAAATATTGTTTTTACTAAAAATTTTAGCGTATATTGTTTTATTTTCGTTCTGAAACAGAAACGAGATTATTATCATCTTTAAAGTGAAAATACTATATTGCTTCCATGATAACTTCACGCGTAGGCTCACCCAATATCATTTGATTTTAGTTTTAGGGATCAATATTGACCCCTAAAGTTAAAACCAAGATCCCCTTCGCTACAATTACTATAAAAGGGCCCTAAAAAAGAAAAAAAATACGTTTTGTAATATTTTTATTGAAAAGCTATTTTATTACTCTCTTTTTTTTTATTCTCCCCATTGTTTGGGGTCGGCACACTGTCTTTTCTTTACATACTCCTCTTTCTGGTATATGTCCTATGTCACACCACAAATCATCATATCATTCTTCGCACAATCCATCCATCTCTTTTTTGGTTTACCTTTACATTTCTAACCATCATTCAATCATCTTATTACTATCATTAAGTAATGTCAATTTTTAAGTGTCGGTAATCCTGCTCGTAAAATTATCTTGAACACGCTATAAAACAATTTTTATTTGTACATAATTCCCGCAAGAGTTTAGGACCTTTAAAGAAAGTAAATATATGCGGGTACATGAATAAATCGAGGAGGTGTGCATAAAGAAGCTTATCTTAAGAAATATTGGTGCTACAAGATTTCTGGAACAAAGATGCTATGATCTAATAAATTATAGTAAAATTATCAAATGCTTCGATAATTTTACGATCTTAATAAGATTTACAGAAGTTAGTAGTAAAAACAAAGTAGTTACATCTATGCGGAGTCAGGTTAATAATTAACTGGTTTGCATTTTATTATGCAATAAAAATATCATCATAATACTTATATAGCCCAATTATTTAAAATACATCTTTCATGATACGTAATTTATGTTACATATTAAAATTAAAGTATTTGAAAGTATTTTGCGCAAATTGAGAGGAATGAATATAGACTGACAAAATTGCATTTTGAGCAAAGATAATGTAGAAATTATTTTGAGCGATCAGCCGTGTATAAAAAGATTAATAGTGTTACGGCCTAGGTGCCGACAAAGACAAATTCACACCTTCAGTCCTGTAGAAACACATTTTATTACCTTTTCGGCATTTGGACTTCTTTTGTTTACTTTGTGTTAAAAAATTGATTAAAAAACAGACCATTGTGTATTGTAATCTTTTCCGGCATATTATTGTATTGTGATCACTGCCAGGTGTCTCAGATTTAAAAGTACAAACTGATTTTAAGAAATTCGGTCACGCGGTCGGGCAGACATATTGCATCTGTGCAGTATAAAGCAATGCCCCAATGGAGATATCGGCAGTCAAGCGATAACCACGAGCGAAGCAAGACTTGTGTACATTCGGTAATCTATTTAGTCACGGACTTTGCGCGTGTTATAGAATCGTACATTACGTTTGGATTGGTTGTGTTCAGTTATATTTGTACCTGTGTTATACGTGTTTGTATAGTTCTAATAAACTCTATAATGATTCCAACGGCATTTTAATTCAAGTCCTTCAACTCGTAACAATATAATTAGATGATGCAAAAGGTATAAAAAGAATCGTAGCAAATGGAGATAACTAGTATCAGCCTATGCCTATAGGAAACAGATGTTACTTACTGTTTCATAATCAGACGAGATATAACGCAAAAATTATCCACACCTACCGTTTACACGTACTCAGATAAATAAATAATCAATTAAATCTTCACGGTAACTGATGACCCAAATCCATGGGTCTTTTAAACCGTTATTTACCAAACAGTTATAAACAAAATTCCTGAACTAAAAGGCAGTAAATATCGAAAATGTAAACACAGAGCCCCTCTTTGCCAAGTTCTTGCACAACTTTTCTGGCAGAGGTTTGGAAGGAAAACAGTCTAAAATAGGACAATAAATATCAGATATAGGCAAGGGCGGTGTTTGGAACTCGTTCAAATTCCATACATTATGGATATATAGATTTTTATAATAAGATCATACTTCGCGAGTGCATGAAAGTTCTGAAGAGAAAGTTCCATGAAGCAATTTCCGTTGGAAAATTTAGGTAACTATAATATATTACGTGTCGCAAAGTTTTCCTTCAAACGAACGGTTTAATGCCAAAATGAAAATGCTTCAAGAACTGAAGGGTGCCATTACAGCCCTGTTGTTTGTTATATGTAATATTTATATGTTATTACGGGAGACTAGATATTTAAATCATAAAATATAATAGATGATAGAAAGTCGGTGGCATAAAATGTATACAAATAAGAACATGTATTTATATAAAAAAATACCTCTTCTCTTAATATGGATGGAAAAAAATAATAATCTCTACCCTAAACAGTCTATAATTCGTCATAAAGTAATATAGACATGGACGAAGCCTCGGTGGACGTTTAAGTAGTAAGTAGTTCTTAAGTAGATTATAATTATAAAAAAACATAATTAAGATAAAAAAATAAAACATACGGGTAGAATGTAATTTTTAAAACAATAATCATGATGATTTAACTGTTAAATTTTTAGTTCAGTAAATAACCTCTATGTGTCCTACAGTTTTTGAGTCATGATTTTCTTATTTTTGCATGAACAGGAGCAAAGGAATCTAAAATAATTGCAATGTTTACGTAATAATTTAACGCCCCGTTATCAAATATCACAGAAATAACATGGACTCGTTTAATAACTATTTATTATATAAAAATATATATAGAAACGGTGTCCATCCAATTAACACTGTTTCTTGGAAAGGCGATAAGGAACAAATCAATACAATGGGCACCGGGTCTATTACTACGCTATCTTTGTATAGTGTGTGTAATGTTTGTAGTACGATACTGGACGCTGTCCTGTTTAGTTTTATGATAATGGACAGAATCCATTATTCTCTTGTGTCACACGGTATACAATTTCTAACCTTGATATTACTGATGTCCTGTTTTTGGTCATTTGTTTTATATAATTCATACATTTCTTTTTACATTCTGGATCTTTAATTTTTTTTCATGTTATATGCATTTTTTTGTCAGTTTAAACATACATACATACATAACTTCACGCCAGTTCCCTTGCGGGGTAGGCAGTTTAAACAATCAGAAGAAAATATAAAAACACTAGTTGTTACTTGCGAATTTATCTGTATTTATATTGACTAGGTTTGCGTTGGACCGACATTGCGCCTGATGTCAGATAGAAACGCAGTCTAAGATGGAACACGCTTACCTAAAAGCTTTCTGTTCACGTGAAACTTGAAGACACCTGAATTGTATGTTTCAGAAAAAACAGACGACGGCAAATAGTTCAACTCTTGACCGGTACGTCTGATAAGAGTGCAAGCATAGCGTTTCGTCCGCTTCGGTGGTAAAAAGGTGAGGAAGGAATTAATTCGTACAATCCCTTGCAATTTCTGAACTATAACACGTATTTATTTGTTTCCTACCAAAACCCTAAGTATGAATTATGATATCTCTAATTTGAAGAGTTATTACAAATTTTCATGTTATATGTTGGTTTATATCCTTTCCTAAGTCATAACTAATACTATAACTACCTCTTTGTCAAATTTCATTAAGATTGTTCAACTTTTTTAGTGATCGAGTTACTTTCATTTCTATATATTATATTAGTACATATTAACAAACATGATTAAGAAAATTCTAAATAATATCAAGTCAACGACTATATACGTAACTGTGTATACTTATGTTACATATAACATATCGCTAAGGTGTCAGTCGATTATTCAGATGTAGTCCATTTGATATCTGTATTCGATAGTGGCAAGAATCGTGTTTCTGGTGAGCAAAAAGTGTTTCGACGGACAACCCTGGCTAAAAAAGAAAAAAAAAAAAAAAAAAAAAAAAAAAAAAAAAAAAAAAAAAAAAAGTTTGGTGTCAAATTGGGGGTTCTCGAGTACGCCCGATCGTTCTACGCTATCAGTTTTTCGATATATGCTGTATTTACAGAGATAGCTTTTTTTAATTCCGTGCTAATTACAGCACTAATTAGCTACTCATTTGTTTATTCTTTTGTTAATTACTATTTCACGTTCACTAATTACCCTCGTCCGATACTCCCTATTGTTCTTAATGACGTCAACAACGACTTCAAAACAAAAACAACATGTTCTTTTCTTCCTCAACCTTTATTTAAAACAGTATTTGTACAAATCGTATACTAATATATCATTAACGAGTGTTTCCTGGCTTTCGAATAAATTGGTCATATCCGTCATACTATATCCATGAAACTTATAGTATAAGTATACCAAACAGTATGCACCACATACTGAAGTCCAGTCATTTTGTATTCTCATAGTATTGAAATGCCATTTTCTACAATTCCTATTTAGAAAAGCCAAGTGGAATCCTACAGGTGACCGACCAAAGGAATCGAAGTATTGTCCAATGTTGTGTTGGTCTATGTGCATGGCTACCCAGTGAGAACCTGGCTGGGTGCTTGGATCCAGATTGCTCACTAAGAACGTAGGCGCTTCCATGTGAATTGGTAAATTGTTTGCTGCATACACGTTCCTCTCTAAAGATGGGTGAATTTTGCATAAACATTTCTGGATCTCGATTGTGTTCATATTTGTAACCAAAGTGCACACGTGCTACTCGATGAAGAATACTATTGTAAATGTTCAACATAATCTTGTGAACTTATTATGTAAAGGAAGTTGTAAATAAAAAATATGAAAGCTATGTTGACAGTTTTATTTATTGATATCTTTCTTATGATTAATACATATAATTCTATCTTAACTACTATAGTCTACGATTACATTGCGGTTCTTATCTATTTCAATAACATTATCGAACTCGGCATACACAATACAGTTAATAGTTTGTGAAAGAGCAGATTCAAAACGAATTTCTAATCTCACGCTACCATTCCTAATCAGATTCCAATGACTTGAGGAGTTAGCTGATAAATCAGGAGTTAAGTCAAAAGCTAGCAGACAGTAACCTTGAGCGTACTGTTCCCTAGATATCCCGTTACCTTCGTTAAGAAAATGTATACCCGTTCCAGAGAATAACGTATGATAGGCTGTAGTGAAAATATTACTCTCAAATGATGGTTGTAACGCTTTAGAAGGTATTTGCTGACCATCAATGTATAAACAAAATGAACTCATTTCATAATTCTCAAAATTAAAAGGATTTTTAGTAAGACTACCATTAAACGCTGCATTATTAACAAAACCAACTATGCATCTTTTAGGTACCTGTCCCAGGAATATATTATCGAGGGTCTTTCCTTGAACCCCTGATGGTATCGTTAAAACTTTGACTTCAGCTCGAGTAATAGGATATTTTGCAGTAGTAGAGGCTAAAACTTTTTGATGTGCGAGTAAAACAGTTGGGCTGATTCGAGATCTACGGACAATAAGAGTTGCATCCATTATGCATACTTTTAACTTTAAATCGTTCGAAGAAGCCATCAAGTTAAACGTTTCTCTCGATCGAACTAATTTTACAGACATATCAACACTTATCATAACGATTTATTTGACAATAATTATGTATCATAACCATTTATTGGTCAATAATTACAAATTAACACTTATCGTAATGAGTTGTTTGAAAACTATTGTAAGCATCATTTTATCATAACGATGTATTTGCATGTCATTTGTTAATTAGATTTAATGGGATGACTCCAACTATATAAACTAAAAATCAAAATAAAATATTATCAGTTAACTGTAGTAAAGTAGTCAGTGGAGTGTATTTTCGTGTTGTGAAATTAAATACTTCAGATCTGAAATGCAGGTAAGATATGTCACTTAATATCACCACTTAATATTTTTTATAATTATTAAATTATCTTCAAAATGATAGTACAATTTCTTACAAATTTTGTTGTTTCAGAACCTATTTGAAGAAAATACATTCAAACAGTATTATTACCAAACACTTTCTGATGAAGAGAGTAGCAATATCGATAATTTGAGCATTGTTAAAGATTCTCCAAAACAAAAAAGAAAAAGAGACGAGGAGGAAAGTCTTGACAAGTTTTTTGAGTTTTCAAAAAATAAAAAGAAAAAGCAATGTTCATCTGTATCCCGAGCTCAACCAAACGGTGGTGTTGCATATTTATCGACTAATAGAGAAGATGCATGTTCCTCAACGCACTTAATAAAAATTGAAGTGTATGAATTGAAAACATTAGCAAAAATACCCAGCAGTGAGCATTGGAAAAACGCCACAATAAGAATTAAATATTATACAGATGACAAAAACAAACATTTTGAAAGCATCAAAAAGACTGCATACAATATCACAAAAGAAATTTCCATGATTGATTCATGTAAAAAATTTCATTATAACAATAGTGATAATAAATAACAAAGATTGTTTACTACCTTGCTCTAGTACTTAGCTAATTATATTATTGTGTAATTTTAAGTTAAAAATAACAGATTTATACCACTTCTCAGGTATATAAGTAGTCTGTGTTATCCGAAAGTGATAACCATTTATAATTTCAATCTTGTTGCTACATCATCGCAAAATGGAACGTGTTTGTGTCAGTGCTTTTTTTGTGTCGTCGGAGTTTGAAAGCAATGAAAATGATAAGAAACGTGAACTTGACGAAATGTGTGAAGATAGGGATATGGTGGAGTTATGTGAAAATGTTGAAAAAACGGATATATTCGATTCTGAATACGATCAAGAGCTGTACGAAATTTGTACCATGTATGAAAATTTATTCGATTCTGAATATGACACCAACCTTTATGAAATTTGTACCACGATTGAGAATAATGTCATGTAAGTATAATTTAATTACTTATCTTATTTAACTTAAAATACTTACATTTTTACTCGCTAACTTTCATCTATATTTTGCTTAAATATAATTTTTATTTTTTTACAGTCAATCATCATCCCATTCAGTACAGACAGGACAAGGAGTGTTTAAAAGAAGCATTGAATCAGACAACAGTAATAGTGACGCAAAGAGACAACGACACGATGAACCTTCTACCAGTACAGATAAGTTACATTGTGAAACGTGTAATATACTAGTTAATAGAAGATATTTTGTTAATCACACTAAGAGCATAGTACATAAAAATAATATATTAAAATCTCATTGCTCTCTAGATAATGTATCTGTTGTAGATTCAGCTTTTGGACAGCGTATCATATCTTACAAAGTTAAAAATAAAAATCAATCTGATTCAGTGTTCCAAACACCGGAATTGTTTCTTGAATTAATTAAAAGTGATATATTTTTTTTGATTGATGAAGTACTTAAACAACATTCTACTGTTAAAATAAATTTTATATTACATGCAGACTTTGTTCAAGAATCAAAAAATCTAACTAATTCATTCGATTTTCAAACTAGTAATTTCATTATTTCTCAAGCGGATGATTTAAATATTTTCATAGTATCCTTGCGTGACACTTTAGTGCATAAAATAAGTACTTTTGAAAAGAAAGATAGTGGATGGAGTCTCACAAAAATAAATTTTATAGAACTAAACATAAACAAATATAATCCACTACGTGGAAATTCATATATTGATTTACCAAAAGATATCAAAGATAAAAAAGCCGTTATAAACGTTAATAATTCAGACAATTTCTGTTTCAAATGGGCATTGCTCTCAGCATTATACCCTGTTAACAAAAATTCAGGACGACTGTCATCTTACACTATTCATTCAAATAAACTAAATTTTCACGGTATTTCTTTTCCAGTTAAATTGAAAGATATATCTAAAATAGAGAAACAAAATAATTTAAGTATAAATGTTTTTGGGTTGGAATATGATATCAAACAAAAAAAACATTCTGTTGTTGGTCCGCTTTATTTTACAAAATGCCGTAACAGTACACATATAAATCTATTATACTTACAAAATGGAACAGTCGGTCACTATTGCTACATAAAAAACTTATCGCGATTAGTAAGTAAGCAAATATCGAATACAAACGGTGTTGTAAATATATGTGATGGGTGTTTGTTGCGCTTTTCCACTAGAGACAGATTGATTAACCATCAACAACATGATTGTTCGCACATCACTACAAATTTACCTAGCAGTGAAAAAACATTAAAAAATTGGTTCGGACAACCTATATCAACCGATAAACTAAAATTCGATAAGTTCCAAAAAAAAATTAAAATTCCCTTTGTTGTATACGCTGACTTTGAGGCATTTTTAAACCCCATTATAACATGTACTAACGATCAATCAAAATCAAATACTAACAACATTCAGAAACATGAGGTTTATAGTTTCGGTTATTATATCAAATGCTCATTCGATGATAGCTTATCAAAGTATGAAACATACACTGGACCAAACTGCACTCAAGTATTCATGAATCGTTTATATGATGATTTAAAAACTATTTGCAGAAACGATTGTTTTCAAAAACCACCTGAATCACTGTTAACTGTAGATACAAATACTTGTTACATTTGTGAAACTGATTTAAAGGCTGAAGAAGTTTTAGATATTGATAAGCAATTAGGTGTTGTACATGAAGTATGTAAGAAAAAGTTCATTAACCCTAGTTATATTCCAGTCTTTCTACATAATTTAAGTAATTACGATGCACATTTCATCGTCCATGCGCTTAATTTTGTTGAAGGTGAAATCGATATAATTCCTCAAAACAAAGAAAAATATATTTCGTTCTCAAAACACGTAACAATAAACAATCAAAAGGTCACCTTAAGATTTGTAGATTCTTTTAAATTTTTACCATGCAGCCTCGATCAGTTAGCAAAAAACTTAAAAGTAGAAGAATTTCGTGAACTAAAAAACCACTTTCCTGATAAAGAAGACTTCAATCGTCTTTGTAAGAAAGGTGTTTACCCATATGAGTTTATGACTTCGTTTGACTCTCTAAATGTAACCTCTCTACCAAGCCAAGATAAATTTTATAGTTCGCTTACGGATACCAAAATTTCTGATAATGATTACAATCGTGCACAGGATGTTTGGCAACACTTTGGTTGTCAGAACATGTTAGACTATTCAAATTTATATCTAAAAACAGATGTGCTATTGCTAGCTGATGTTTTTGAAAATTTCCGTGACCTTTGTCTCAAAACATATGGTTTGGATCCTTCCCACTATTATACAGCACCGGGTTTAAGTTGGGATGCTATGTTAAAACAAACAAAAGTTGAATTGGAACTACTAACAGACATTGATCAAATTGCTTTCATTAAAGCAGGTATCAGGGGTGGTATATCTCAATGTAGTAATCGACATGCAAAAGCTAACAATAAATATTTAGATGATTTTGATGAAAATAAACCTCCATCATACTTGGTTTATTTTGATGCAAACAATCTTTATGGTTGGGCCATGTCTCAGTACCTTCCTGAAGGTGCTTTTGAATGGGTGAGTCCGGAGACAAATTATGAAGTTACTGATACATCTGAATACGGTTTCATTTTAGAGGTTGATTTGGAGTATCCTGAGAAACTACATGATTTACATTCCGATTTACCATTGTGTCCTGAAAATATATCAATAGGGGGTACAAAAGAAAAAAAACTAATACCAAATTTAAATAATAAAGTAAAATATAAAATTCATTATAGAAATCTTAAACAGTGTCTTAAAATGGGTATCAAATTAACCAAGATACATCGAATATTAAAGTTCCGACAAAGCCCCTGGCTAAAAAAATACATTGACTTAAATACTGAACTCAGAACAAAGGCAACATCAGATTTTGAAAAAGACTTTTACAAATTAATGAACAACTCAGTCTTTGGAAAAACAATGGAAAATGTTGATAAAAGAGTAAACGTAAAATTACTAACCCACTGGGAAAATCGTGGTAAAATTTTAGGTGTTCAGGATCTTATTGCAAAACCTGAATTCAGCAATCTGTCAATTTTTTCGGAAAATTTAGTAGCAGTCCAATTACAAAAAACAAAAGTTTGCTATGATAAACCCATTTATTTAGGTTTCTCTATTTTAGATATATCAAAAACTCTAATGTATGAGTTTCATTACGACTACATTCTAACTAAGTTTGGTAATAATACAAAATTATTATACACTGATACCGATAGCTTGATATATCAGATTTTCACAAACGATTTCTATGACAAGATTAAATCCGATCTTTCATTACGGTTTGATACATCTGATTATCCTACGAATAATATATTTGGTTTTCCACAACTCAATAAAAAGAAACTAGGTTTTTTCAAAGATGAAAGTAATGGTAAAATTGTCAAAGAATTTGTAGGATTAAGGTCAAAAATGTATGCAATTCAAACCGAAAACAAATTGATATCGAAAGCCAAAGGTGTCAACAAAAGTGTCACAAAAAGGATGACAATGCAAAATTATAAATCATGTCTTTTTGATAAAAATATTAAATACGATACCATGTATAGATTTAGATCAATTAAACATACAATATTTACCCAGCAAATTAACAAAGTATGTTTATCTTATAATGACACAAAAAGATTTATTTTACCTAATAATGTTGACACCTTAGCATGGGGTCATTATAAGTTAAGATAAAATATTTAAATAATATATAAATGTAAATAGTGTATAAGATTAAAATAATTTTAAGGTGTAAATTTTATAAACTTTATACAACATAAAATTGTAACAAATGTTTTTTAGGTAATATTAATGTAACTAAAATATCTTTGTAGAAGGTTAAAAATGATTTTAAATGTAAATAACTTATCTTAGTGTACTCTAAGTAATATTTTTTTAATGTATAATGTGTGTATTTTTAAGAAAATAATTGAAATAAAATTAATGTCTCATACAAAATGACTTTATTTATTTATCATACCTCATAGTGTTGACACGTACGCTAGGATGTTTCACTTTGTTCATCCGTTCACTTCCATAGTAGCTGGTCCAACTGGCTGTGGAAAATCAAATTTTGTTACAAATTTTATTAAACATGTTAAATATATTTGCAACACTTCTTTCGATCAAATAACATGGTGCTTTGATGAAATGCAACCTTTGTACAATTTAGAAAACGTAAATTACTATCAAGGCATTCCGGACCTTAATATGTTTGATGGCAAATATCCAAATCTTATAATTATTGATGATCTCATGAGAGAATCGGATGGACGAATAGTTGATATATTCACTAAAGGTAGTCATCATAAAAATTTAAGTGTGTTTTACATAACACAAAATCTATTTCACCAAGGTAAAGGACAAAGAGATATATCGTTAAATTCAAGTTATATTATTTATTTTAAAAACCCACGTGATAAAACACAAATTCGGTATTTGGCCCGTCAAGTATCTCCAGAGAATCCAAAGTATATAGAAGATGCCTACAGAGATGCAACCAAAGAGGCACATGGTTACTTATTGATTGATCTGAAACAAGGTACAAGTGATATATGTCGAATCAAAACCAAAATTTTTCCATCAGATGGGTTATGTCATGTATACATACCAACAAAAGGGTTTAAATATGCCAAGAACAGCCAAATCCCCATCATTTATTAATAATGTCGCGAAGTCTCAACACGCATAAAGATTTGTTGTCAGCGTTACATAAGTTGAAACCAAAATATAGAACAGCTCTTTTAAAATCTTGTGATGAAGATGAAATAAATTGTATTTGTGAATGTATTCATAACGTTCTCCAAGGAAAGGTACCAATTGAAGAGAAGAATAAGAAAAAATTAAAAAACTACAAATCGGTACTTCGTAAGTTAGTTCGCAAAGGGGTAAATAAAGCAAGGAAAAGTATAATAATACAAAAAGGTGGTGCATTCCTACCAATAATATTGGGTGCAATCTTAAGTGGATTAGTTGAATCTCTTGTAAAATAAAAAATAACAATGGAGCATGCTAAAAAGATGTTGCTCGTTGAACCAAGTCTTTTAGAGAAATTAAATCATCAAAATAATGATAATAATAACCCTACATCCCGATTAGATAATGAAATGAAAAACATCTTAAACAGTGATATGGATGATAGAAAAAAATGTATTTTGTACTTACAAATATTGCAAAGATATTTACACTTCCATGAAGAAAATCGACGACCTATTGAATTGCCCATAATATCTAAAAATATAGATATCACTGGAACAAAATTAAATATAAACGATGAAGCTGACATTAAAGAACCAGTCTCTACTCAAACATCAGAGATAGAAGAAAAACGTGAAGGGCACACCAACAGTAAGAGTAACCCTCTTTACACAACAAATCAAATTCTGAGTCTAATACCCAAAACCTATTCTAAAAAAGGTGAATCATTGTTAAATGTGATTTCATTGAGTGAAAACAAAATTCGATGGAATAAAGATGGCACAGTGGTTATTGATGACAAGAATATTTCTGGGAGTAATATTGTAGACTTGATCAATGATTTACTACGTCCACTTAAGAAAAATGATCCTATAGGATGGGAAGCTTTTGCCAAGGCATTGCATGATATAAAAATACCCTTGTCTTACTTGGGTAATCCACAAAGAATAGAATACATAAATAAACTTAAATTGCATGAACTTGGTCAGATTTCTACGGATGAAGAATTTTCTACTCCTCCTAACAAATACACAAAGAAGATTCGCAAAAAACTTGATTGGGAGAAATGGACGCCATACTAGACGATCGTGTAATAGACCCATTAAAAATGATTAATGAAATATATTATGATGCTTCACATCCTGCTGGTTATAGTAGCATAGAAAAACTAACTAAAGCGATGAACGGTAAAATGACTAAAAGTGATGTTAAAAATTGGTTGCAATCACAAGAAACATATACATTGCATAGACCTGTACATAGAAAATTTCCTAGGAATAAGTATGTTTTATCTAACTTTAACGAACTCTGGCAAGTTGATTTGAGTGATATGAGAACTTATTCTAAGTATAATGATAATTATAACTATATACTTTGTATTATTGATGTGTTTTCGAAATACGCTTATGCTAGGGCTATAAAAAATAAAAATTCTGAAACAATAAAAAAATGTTTTGATAGTGTATTCAATGAAGCTAATACTACTCCTACTCACATACAATCTGACAAAGGTACCGAATTCGTTTCCATAGATGTTCGTAGATACTTTAAAAGTAAACATATAAATTATTATACCACAAACAATCCTGACATTAAGGCAAGCATAGTAGAGAGATTTCAAAGAACTCTAAAAATGAAAATGTGGCGATACTTTACTCACAAGAACACTTACAAATATGTCGATGTTTTACAAGATTTAATAAATGCCTATAATCACAGTTATCACTCCAGTATAAAAATGTGTCCAAGTGATGTTAATTCGAGTAATATAATGACCGTTTGGAATAATCTATACGATAGAAAAAAAAATGCAAAAAGCCCAAATAATTCATTACCAAAATTTCACGTAGGAGATCATGTAAGAATCACTAAGTACAAACATATATTTCAAAAAGGCTATGAATCTAATTGGAGTGATGAAATATTCATTATAACTTCAAAAATAGATAGATCACCATGGGTGGTCTATACGTTAAAAGATCTAAAAAATGAGCCAATTGTAGGGACATTTTATGAAAGAGAATTACAAAAAGTTACGTACGACCCCACTTCATCTTATAAAATAGATAAAATTATCCGTTCTCGACAGTCTGGTAACAGAAAAGAAGTATTAGTCAAGTGGAAAGGTTATCCAGAAAAATTTAATAGTTGGATTTTAGCATCTAGTTTAAATCAAATATGATAAAAGAAAGTTTTTATTTAACATTACTTAGCAATAGTTCTATGGAATATTTTCCAGAAAACAAAACTACTTTGTTTTCAACAAAGTTACCAAAGTCCATAATACTTGAAGGTATGTGGTACGTGGGCGTTGTAGAATTTCAATATCCATGTACAATGTTTACTGTTCAAGAACATGAAAATGTTGTTTATGTGACTAAAATAATGCAAATACCTAACGAAGAAACAACTTCTCTTGTCTACTACAAAACTCGTATTCCAGCTACAAATTATGACAATATTAAACATATATTGATGGCGTTAAACAATATAGGAGAAAATGTAAGATTTCACTATGATGAACTATCTAAATTTGTCAGTGTAACAGTAATGGATGAAAATATCAGATCTTTATCATTATCACCCCAGCTGTCACTTCAACTTGGATTTGAACCTAATAAAAATCTGGTTGAAAAGGGTCTTGGAAAATGTCCAGCTAATTTGCATTTAGGTTTACCACCGCAATTATTTGTTTACTGTGATATAATTGAACCACAAATTGTAGGGGATGTTATGACCCCATTGTTGAGAATTATACAATTGGATCCGTCAAAGTATATCTATGGAGCTAATAAAATGCATGTATTCTCGCCACCTCACTACTTACCTGTAATGCGGAGGGAGTTTGATACAATTGAAATAGATATAAGAACAAGCACTGGTCAAAAAATACCATTCCAGTTTGGAACAGTGTGTATAAAGCTTCATTTTAGAAAATTATAATAATGTCCTCCCAAGGTAATAGAATAACTTGCCCCTACGAACACTATTATTCACATCAAGCTGGATCTGGAATCGGAGTTATTTACAAAGGAGCCCCATACCAGCGTGGACATGGAATCGGTAGCTTTTTAGGCGGGCTATTTAGATCAGTTTTACCATTACTGTCCAGTGGAGCCCGAGTAATTGGTAAAGAGGCTTTAAATGCTGGTGTAGGTCTCCTATCTGATATGGTTAGTTCACGGCCTATGGAAGAATCAATTAAAACCCGGCTTAAAGAGGCCAGTTCGAACTTAAAAAGGAAAGCAGATGCCAAAATTGATAGCGTTATGTCTGGTTCAGGGTATAAAACAAAGAGGAGAAATCAGTCTTCATTCATTTCACCATCAACCGCCAAAGCAAAAGCTGCTAAGAAAATAAAAGTGAACAAGAAAAAAATAAAAGACATTTTTTCTTAAAATAAAACAAGATGTCTTTTCTACATAGTCATTCTTGCGAGTGCATTAAGTCAGAATTAGATTTATTTGCTTTACCTTCAACACAAACAAGTATCGAAAGTGGATTATGGATACATTACAAACCAATTTCATCTCTGGCTGATGATGGGCCGATAGAATTTCAAGTACCAGGAGGAGGAGATGACTACATAGATTTATCTCATACATTAATACATATAAAAGCGAAAATATTACATCAAGACTCCACCAAATTGAATTCATCAACAGTGGTGGCTCCAGTTAATAATTGGTTACATTCACTTTTCAACCAACTTGATGTATATTTAAATCAAAAACTTGTTTCACCTCCGAATAACACATATGCATATCGTGCATATATAGAAACACTATTGAATTATGCTCCTGCAGCTAAAGACTCCCACCTTACTTGTGGTCTTTGGTATAAGGATACATCTGGAAAGATGGATTCAACTGATGATTCCAATGAGGGATTCAAAAAGCGACAAGAGTTGGCTAGTGAAAGCAAGGAAATCGAAATGATTGGACATTTGCATGGTGATTTATTCAATCAGGAAAAATTTTTGATTAACGGTGTTGATATGTCTGTAAAATTAGTTCGATCGAGAGAAACGTTTAACTTGATGGCTTCTTCGAACGATTTAAAGTTAAAAGTATGCATAATGGATGCAACTCTTATTGTCCGTAGATCTCGAATCAGCCCAACTGTTTTACTCGCACATCAAAAAGTTTTAGCCTCTACTACTGCAAAATATCCTATTACTCGAGCTGAAGTCAAAGTTTTAACGATACCATCAGGGGTTCAAGGAAAGACCCTCGATAATATATTCCTGGGACAGGTACCTAAAAGATGCATAGTTGGTTTTGTTAATAATGCAGCGTTTAATGGTAGTCTTACTAAAAATCCTTTTAATTTTGAGAATTATGAAATGAGTTCATTTTGTTTATACATTGATGGTCAGCAAATACCTTCTAAAGCGTTACAACCATCATTTGAGAGTAATATTTTCACTACAGCCTATCATACGTTATTCTCTGGAACGGGTATACATTTTCTTAACGAAGGTAACGGGATATCTAGGGAACAGTACGCTCAAGGTTACTGTCTGCTAGCTTTTGACTTAACTCCTGATTTATCAGCTAACTCCTCAAGTCATTGGAATCTGATTAGGAATGGTAGCGTGAGATTAGAAATTCGTTTTGAATCTGCTCTTTCACAAACTATTAACTGTATTGTGTATGCCGAGTTCGATAATGTTATTGAAATAGATAAGAACCGCAATGTAATCGTAGACTATAGTAGTTAAGATAGAATTATATGTATTAATCATAAGAAAGATATCAATAAATAAAACTGTCAACATAGCTTTCATATTTTTTATTTACAACTTCCTTTACATAATAAGTTCACAAGATTATGTTGAACATTTACAATAGTATTCTTCATCGAGTAGCACGTGTGCACTTTGGTTACAAATATGAACACAATCGAGATCCAGAAATGTTTATGCAAAATTCACCCATCTTTAGAGAGGAACGTGTATGCAGCAAACAATTTACCAATTCACATGGAAGCGCCTACGTTCTTAGTGAGCAATCTGGATCCAAGCACCCAGCCAGGTTCTCACTGGGTAGCCATGCACATAGACCAACACAACATTGGACAATACTTCGATTCCTTTGGTCGGTCACCTGTAGGATTCCACTTGGCTTTTCTAAATAGGAATTGTAGAAAATGGCATTTCAATACTATGAGAATACAAAATGACTGGACTTCAGTATGTGGTGCATACTGTTTGGTATACTTATACTATAAGTTTCATGGATATAGTATGACGGATATGACCAATTTATTCGAAAGCCAGGAAACACTCGTTAATGATATATTAGTATACGATTTGACTTATTATGAAAAGTAAACAATGCAGAATTACATAGCAGATATGGTAGGTAACAACCAAAACCGTTTACAATACTATTGTTGTAAATAGCACTGCACTATAAATACTACATGCTTGTAGAATTTATGTTTAAGGTCGATTTACATGCATGCACTCGTGTCGACGAATTCTTCCTTATGCTGATAACTGATTATCGTTTATCATATATCTAATGTTGACATTTTAATGCAATTTTAGTTTTGAAAACTTCTCGCAGATTGTGTGGTCTTGGAATTCATATCCAGTAGAACTTATCTCATGTTTGGGGATAAAGATCCTATAGATATCTACTTTATCGACGATACATATTGTGCTGCCTAGGAACGTTTGCGACATCAGTGGCGTCGTCAGCGCGTTACAACCCTCAAAGATATCTTTAAAACTTTACTCAAAGAACTCTATGTAGTAAGAAAAAGGAAAACCTTGATGGACCTCCCCCAGATCTTTGATTAAGCGGTATAAACTTTTTAGACAAAAGTTTTTCATAATCGTATTAGTAATGCCATTATGAAAAAAAATCGCTAGTTATTCGTGCTGGTACGCCTGTCGTAAAAGACAAAAAAACAACTCAACAGACAGATGGCAGGGCAATTAGCCTCTATGGATGGTTACTACCGGAAGTCTAGAGCATGTCTCCATAAGAACCTTGTGTTCTACATCAGTGGCCAAGTTCTAGTCTCCTCTTCGAGGCCGGTAGCACTTTTGGTGTTGTAAATGTCTGTAGGTGAATAACCACTTTGGCACGTGGGCCTGATGGAAAGTGACTGTACTACAAATATAAAAAAGCAATTAACTCGCTCTTTAAATAATATAAATGTAAATCAGACCTTTCTCTTAAAATATTATGATACAAATAATTAAAACTGTTTAAACATTAATGTAGGTGCTACTTGACTATTTTTTGTACAAAGTTAAAGCGATATTTGTTAGTTCGCACAAAATGTACGAGACTACGACGTTTTGTAAGACAATAAAAGTATCACAGTTGATTTGTCTGTCCCCTCTATTATTATAGCTTTTCTTTCAGTTTAATAGCTGTAATAATATGATAAGAGAAAATAGTCAACGCTTTGCATAAATGGTAAAATACATTACGTACCTATTTCAAAATTTGGCACAGCAGTCATAAAACATGCATTTGCGCTTGCAGTGCAAACGTTTTATTACTGTAGTTTAATGAAAGGATGTTCCAGGAACCATAATGATGTAAGGCATCGACCTAAATACATTCCACTTTATAGGATCGATAAACTCATGTAATCCTAAAAGCTGTTGCATATAGTGATGAATATTACAACTACGGTAGACAATAAGGTGCATTAATTAAAGACCTTGTAAATCAAATAATTCAGCGTCAACTTATAAGAATTGCAAAGGTTACTTAGACATTGTAATGCCTAATTGGATTTATGTCAGTTTTAACCATCAATAGATTGTATAGGGTTTATTTCTTTGGCTCCTTATATGTAATCAAGGTGCTGTTGAATGTTTTTAATACATATTATACTTATATTTTCATACCTGTCACATTCATTTCTACCTATGAGCCATTTTTCTTGAGTAGTAAAATAATTCCGGCTATAAATAGTGTTTAAAACGGCAGACCGACATTACATTATATATTCCCAAGCTGACCAAGTCAAATCTGGGTAATGGGAGCACAACTAATAGTACAACGGATAATTCTGAGATCGAATCCAAACATCCAATCAAGACAAAATTAAAAAATCTCTACGAAATGTGTCCTGCTTGGAATCGAACCAGAGAACTCTACGTTCTAGTGGCACAAAAACTAACTACTCAACCAAGGGATATCAACCTCTCTAGTTAACGCATACACGAGTAGTTGAAAATGAACACGTAGTTTTGCAGCTTCACAAGTATTCCGCATGGGTCACGGTTTATTACGGTAAAGCAGCCAACAACAGTCTCTGGAAAATTGAAATGAAAATTTCCCATTTTCACAGCGAGTGTACCTGCCGATGTTGAAATAGAAAAATTCTTAGCAGGTTTTACAATAAGCCGACTCACATCCGGGCCGTCGTATGTATGATAAGATGTTTAGCGTCTGCGAATCGGATACCTCGGATTTTGTGGATTTACACTTATCTTTGTATCTAAGCAGCGTGTCGTGTTTACACCTGTTGATAAGTTTCGAAAGGGAATGTTGGATACCACTTACCGCAATTTTTATTTTTCTCGTAAAATATACTTTCAACTTATGTACATATAAAACGTTTAAATTAAGCTTATGTCGTAATATACATAAATTATTTATTAATTTATTATTTTTAGAAATTATTTATATAAACAGTTTCTATAGTTTTTTTTATTACAGGAGATCAGCAGACAGGCAGACGGCCCACTTCATGGAAAGCAGTTACCATCGCCTATGGACATTTGCAACAGCAAAGTTGCTACAAATGCGCTGCTGATCTCTTAAGGGAAACTGGAACCTGGTCACTAATGCCGGAACGCAACTCAAGGTTGTTATGGCGACATACTTTAGACCAGGGGTGGTAACTATCCAGTCGGGCAAATGTCCTACCACCTGGCTGTGGGTTGTTTTGTCGCCTCTTACAGGCCGCCCGGCCGCAGGAAATTGTATGCGTTCTCCGTTCCTGCACGGATAATAATATTTTGTTCCTGGAGATAAACAGGTAACAGATTAACAACTCAAAAAAAAAAACGAACGCCCAGCGGATGGCGAACGGTAAGAAAATCAGAATATAAAAACATTTTCCTACATGATATTATGACTATTGATTCATAATACATGGTTAGGGGGTCACTTTTAATATGAAATCACGGTAAAAACTAGACACAAGCCAAGTCAAAACTTCTAACTTTTGACAACATTCACTTAATTTCGCGTGCCATCTCAACAGTCTAGTCATTAAGACGATTTCTTTTTCCTAATTCGTCATTCGTAAAAGTTTTCCTAATCGTTAGAAATCCTGCAGCAATTAAGGCCACCGTGTACTCTCATATTAAGAGGCATAAACGTTCAGGCCACAAGTACCTGAAGGCAAGCACCACGCTGCATAGGCACACGAGTGCGTTCATTAAGGTCGGTTGCGATGCCAACATTTACTAGTAAAAAACTACAACTAAAACTACTGGCACAGTACGAAAACCTAGTGTTTAGAGCTCCGTGGTCATTTGGACAGCGATTAAAAAATAGATTTAGTGACATAAATTAAAATTAATAAGGCTAATGTGTCATAATTTACAAACTATAAAGGATTCAGTAAAAGTGAGAAGCGTTCATTGTTTTCGTCATTTAACTACAAAACCACAAAAAATATTTAATACTCGTAAATATGAATGACTTAATGGTTCAATAAAAAAAAAATTAATCGAAATTACTTTTGATGTTCTATCACGTAAATTATTTTCAGAATGTTCATCCTCGCATAATTCAAAAGTTACAAGTGATAGAGGCACATAGTTACAAGTTTGGAAGCTAATACTATTGATGTAAATAAAAAATCATACTCCACCTAACTATTAAAAAATGCTTGGAAAAAATTCATCCCTCTATTACATGTAATGCGGCGGCCAAACCTAATGTTTAGTTGTTTCGCAATTTTACTATACAACTGTGCCGTATATGATGTAAACATATGGATTCTCTTTTTGCCAAAATGACTACGGTACCCTAAAATGAATCAGAAGAATATGTTAAGTATACCTAACTGTATATGACTGTACTTAAACATAGTAAAACCAAAATAGTACCTACACATCCTTACTGCTCCTCACAAACTTTGTGGATATCATTTTGGGTAAATAATCTCGTAAGTTTACTAATTGTTATATAGGTAATTAACAAGCTTGATATACTGCGAAACTTGTTTACACTAATGACATTTCTTTGTCTAAACGTGGTAAGGACGGACGAAAATACAAAGAAATGTCACAGACTGACTAATTAGGCCCTCTTTATGAGAAACGGCGACGAGAGAACCAACAAACGATGCGTCGGTTACAGTCTTTATTGACACTTTTACTAAGAGATATACCCTGTGCCTTAATTATACGCAAGCATCAGACACGTGCGGAGAGCCTAATTGGTAATTAGAGGAAAAGACTGCCTTTAATTGCCTCGCTTTTACAGCTTTCGCACGATGTCGAATGAGGTACTAAAGCCTTATACTAATTTTTTCTAACATTTTTAGTAATACACATAAGTCAAGTCTTATTTGATTCATTTATCATTATTATCTACACGAAAGTCTAGCCTCAATCAAATTGTACGTATTTAAGGGACTCCATACCATGGAAAACTAATAGTTCTTCTTGCAAGTCCATACAATGAAATTCTGGTGATAAATCAAAAAGTTACATTTTACTAGTAGTACATATAATTCTTGTTCACAGAACACAATTGCACATATCTAGAAGACTAATCTATAATCTAAAATTTTTGTCATCTTTTAACCAATATTAAGTATATTTAAAAAATAATAATCATTTGACAAATATTCGCCATATCTCCATTGATTATGAACAATTTTTTGTTATACTTAGATTAAACGTCGAAAGGACATCTACCGAGTTGGCAATGGGCAACGTAAGCCTCTTAAAAGTCCGGGCGTTTTCATGATACATTGTGTATAACGTAATATATATGTAAGTGTACTATAAAAAGTTTATGAAATACAAATAATAATAAAAAAATTACATATCATTACCTACAGCAGTTGCCTGGTCATGTTTTATATATACTGTCTGTTTGTTGCTCTCAAACTAATAAAAACAAAGCAAAATTAATACAATCACCAAATCTGATTTATTTTTAGCACAGGTTGTCTGGAAGCTATCGCTTTTAAGCGATAGGACCGAACTTTGTGCACAAATAGAATATGGCTTAAGATTTTCTGTAACGGTGTAAAAGAAAGAGTCCATCTATATGTATACATAGTATTATTGCGGTCTCACTAAATCTTAAGTTAGACAACACTAAATTCCATTTTAGAATACTGACATGGGCCTAGTTTAGGAGCAAATATCTGTTACACCTACAGGGAACCAAGCCAAGCCAACTATACGATCCATAAAAGTAATACGCACGTAACACTGCAATAAAAACGGCAACTATTCCCGTAATTAGCAACGTATTTGCTACCATTCATCTATGCATTAAACTTACATTACGTGATAACTTCCTCATTAACCAGATTTGTAATGAGACTGGTATTTTTGTAACATAATTCTGAGATGTTTGTTTTGAAGTTAGTAAAGGAATAGAATCTGTGTACATAATTGTGTGGAGTAGTAGTTATACGTAGTACATCAATCTCATTGGTGATGTATCGTTAGTTCAGCCTTGAAAATTCTTAACAATATTTATTGATGACTTTTTTTATTAAGTTAAGGTGGGGAAAAATTTGCATTCAAAGCGATAAAAGAAAGTGTATTCCCCTATAATTTTTGAAATAAGCAGTGTATAATTCTGAAAAAAATCTGATTTAAATAGCTTAAAAAATAATTTCAACTAATGATTTGAACAAGGGTTCCTTAACTAGTTTTTAAGTTACAGGGTATCTTCGATTAAATGCTTTTTAGGAGTCCTTAGCCAAACAAATCTAAATAGTTGACGTTCTGAAGAACGATATGATTCTCTACAGAACTCTACACTATTCGTGGACTACCACACGCTTGGTTGATTTGCTAAAAAGCTATCATTAGCATAAATGCAAAACAAAATATTAACTATTTACATGTAGGTATTGGGTAAACCCTAAATGTTAAATAAGACATTTAATTATAATGTAAATATATTCCATTAAACTAATTAGTTTTATATTGAAATTACTTTGAAAACTGTTCACCAATCACAGAAACGTGATCAAAATGAACTTACACTGTAACACAAAATTAATTGGATTACGTAAAACATTTTGAATGGTGCAATGTAATGCTTTTGAATGCGTAAAATATATCAAACTTTGAATGAAGTTAATTTGCACTGTTAATCGAATGTTAAAGTCATTCATGACCAATCAGCTGTGACTTTACCACATATAACAAGTATGTATCAATTCTAAATAGAATGACGACCTTGGTTCCGATATATTATGATCTTTTGTTTAGTAATGTTTATAAACTTTGAATTTTGACTTATTTGAATAACTAAGAAGGCTATTGCAGTCTTTTGATCACCATAAAAGTGATCGAGTCATTTATTAAAATATGAATTTTTATTAAACGAAATTTCAATGATTTTGGAAATACTGGTCTAGAGTATGCCACCATGGCAATCTTGAGTTGTGTTCTGGCATTAGTGGCCAGGTTCCAGTCTCACGTAACGCCTTTAGTGTTTCAAATGTCCATAGGCGATGGTAACCGCTTTCTATCAGATGGGACGTCTGCCTGTCTGCTGAACTCGTGCAATAAAAAAAACCCCGACAGAAAAATAAAAAGTAGGTAACTACGAGCATAACTTTAGCGAAAATATCATTTATCGTGACATTAAAAATATTTTAACATCTTTAAAGTAATTGTTTTCCAGTTACTAAAATTATAATTTAACTATAGAAAAGATTCGTGTTGTCTTTCGCTAAGCCCAGAATTATAAATGTAGTTTTCTCTATGATGCTATTTTGAATATTTGACTAATTCAATTATCCATACCAATTTACTGGTATACAAGGGAATACATAGCCGTTCCGATTCGTCGAAACGATTTGATCGACGATCCGATTCTTTAGAGATTGATTAAAACCACGTTTGAACGGTTTTAAGCGCGGCAATGTAGTTGATTTTTATTTTAGTATTTCGATCTGTTTTCATTAGGTCGAAATAAAAATCAAATTAAACACAGCTTTAATTAGCATAAAATAAATACACGATAATTTTATCTCGAAATTCGGAAGAGGGGGGAATATGACACCGAACTATACTCGAATGTTGCATTAGCACTTTACCTAATAATGGCAAGAAATAAGGTCAATGTCCTTAGGTATTTTTTTTAAAGTCATTATGTAACTGTACGCATGACTGCACTTCGCGTGTAAATGACAATAGTTTGTATGGACGAGGACCAATCATCTTAATACGTTCTCAGAAGCACAATAGGAGAGTATTTGTAATGCAAATTGTGCGAAAATTTCCAATTCTTAGAAACGTTTTCACTTTACATCTTTTAGAATAGGCATGAAGGTTAACTTTTTAGGGCTCCGTAGACATTTTAGCAAGAAAAAACCCTTATTTATGTTTTCGCCTTATTCCTCCGTCTTTTTATGAGTCGTTTTTCTCACAAACTATTGTCTATATGTATAAAATTTGATAGGAATGTAGAATCTATGTATATAGCACTGTATAATGGTCTAATATAATGATCCGTGTAATCACTAAAAATCAGGCGGAGCCGCTATAATTATAACCGAGGGTTGAATGATTGTTTTTCGATGCATAGAGTCGGGCGTGAAGTCGTTAAACAAATTTTAAAAATTACATGTTTAATGACAGTTCATTCTGTTAACATTTAGGTCTATGAATTGCGTGAAGGAGGAAAAGGGAAACATAGGAGGAAATAAATGAATCACGAGTGCATGCATACTCATAACACCATATGTACAATTATTGTACTACTTCTCAAAATTATCAAATCGGCTGAGTTGAGATGATTTTGGTATACCACATTAATGAAAAAAATAAGGATACATAATGAGTTAATATTAATAAAAGATTTATAAATGATAATTTACATTCTCGCCATTTCTTAATGCACGAGGCAAGACATTTCGATGCGCAATACTTTATTTGTAATAGTGAAATGTTGTCACGTGAAATCCACTTTCCTTTTGTGTTAACTTTCCACAACACTTGCTCTGCGCGTTATGCAAAGTTAACTTATCACTAGCATAATTTTGTATATATTTGATGTAAAATGCGGTGACAAGGAGATAAATAAATCTTATATTTAAATTCTTGTTATGTTTAGCCTACACGTCTAAATTCCTTGAAAAACGTGAAGAGTTTACACTTAACATTTTTATATACCTACCAACCCAATAAGCAGGAAATAGTAGTTGGTCTGAAACACCAGGGTATCGTCACGTGTTACTGGCCTTGAAGAAGTCTCATGAACCCCTTTTCTAACTTAATTATGTCACAGTTCAAAGAGAAAATATAGTTCTCTACACATAAAGATTAAATGATGAACCACTTAAATTGTAAAAGCGTCTCATGTTTAATGATCATTTAGGAAATAAATATGTTAAAATAGATAAGCATCCATTACTAATTTTTCGCAAAAATATTTTTTTTATATAGATGTCAGTAGACGTCTCATCATCTGTTGTATTATATTCTTTAATACCATCTTTTAAAGTCAGCCTATTATGTTATACATACACGCATAATATACCAACAATTAATTCGATACTAATATTATAAAGAGGCTAGATTTGTATTTTTGTATGTTTGTAACGAATAAACTTAAAAACTACTGGACCGATTTCAAAAATTCTTTCACCATTACAATGCTACAATATCCCAAATTAATATAGATTTATTACCAGAAAAAATTTGGATCCCTACTAAAACTTCAATAATGTAACCCAAGGCGTAAAAAAATAGTGTTTGAGTGGGTCCCGGGATAGTTTACATTCACAATTAGACAAGGTAGATGGCGCTGGAATCGGTTTCAAAAAACATTATTTTTTCAGCGCAGGACAACGTCTGCGGGAACCGCTAGTCTGTAATAAATTTATATAAAGATCTATACCTTGGTTTTTCTTACAAGATAATGTTTTGGATAAAATTTTAGTTAAATTGTGTCTTTAGATGATTTATATAAAACATTTTCTAACTAACTTTAGATAAACTTAGACTTAAGTTATCTAAGACATTTGAACATTAAATAATGTTCATTCATGAATTCATTTCAAAAACCTGTTTGTATTGTACGAAAATGATAAACATCAAAATCTGGTCTATTTAACTTCATCAGAACACGCATCGGATTAAAATTATTAACCCACCGATTTAAACATCAAAACTTCCTTTTATCAAACGGCTAATATATATAAATAACAGTTTAAAAACACGAACTATTTAAGTCGGGGCACACACTTGCATCCATCACTATTCCGTCAGAGTATTTCATGTTGGAAAATAGAAACCTCGTCTTAACTTCTTCAGTGGGTCACGATTAGGGTTGTCACGCTACTTTTATATTACTTTAGTTATTTTGATTATGAGTTTCTCTACTTATTCGTCATATCTTCTTTAAGAAGAGCACACATTTAAGTTCTTTTTAGTTTGTATTAAATGATATTTAATTTTTATCGGACTGTAAAAACAGGTTGTTTTTAGGTTTGTCACTGCAATAGAAGACAGTAAGGCGCGACATGCAATATAAGGCAGTAGCAATGTATTGCTACTACTGTAGTAGTACGTCAAAGTCCTCTACATATGTTATGTTTCATATAACTATACAAAACGAATCACAAAACTCGTTTGTTGCTATCGCGTACATAAAAGTACTCATATTAATATCATTGTTTAAATACAGCTATAATATGTTAATATTAAATTGTTCAAGATTTACAATTGCTCTTAATCAACAAGACCGGCATTTATACACAATTAAGTTGAATTTGTATTGTTGTGCAATATAGATATTAATATCATTGTTTAAATACAGCTATAATATGTTAATATTAAATTGTTCAAGATTTACAATTGCTCTTAATCAACAAGACCGGCATTTATATACAATTAAGTTGAATTTGTATTGTTGTGCAATATAGGGTTATCTATTTATCAAATAATATTCTTGATAGTTAACTAATTTTGTACTTAAAAGTATTACTAAATAATATTTTGTATTATTGCGAACGTTTACAAGTAAATAGTCGCATTTACAACATTAATTACTTTAAAAATCAAGTCTGGAATGTTCGAGCCCTAGGCAAGACACGCCGTCTATTTCGAGTTCAGCCATGTCCAATCGATCGCGCCGTTGAATGCACTTCCCAAAAATATATTCCTGACGTTATCCACTTTTTCATACAGTTCTTTGATATACATTTACATTATAATATTCTAATGAGTTACGGTCTGTAACATCCAAACATTCTAGGATTTTTAGGTGCATTAACAGAGAATCGGATACGCAAACTGTAGCTGTCTCTATTAGTGTTAATAAAAATTGTTAGCAAACATTATAATATCTAAGATACACTTAGCATGAAGTCTCTCATCATCTACATCTACTCGGCCTTTTGGCAAAGATCAAAGTGTAGTAAGTGTAGAAATAGATAATTTAGATTTTTAAAGAAAGTTTAGTTAGCTAACTGCATTGACACGATCAGAGTAAGCTTAGACCGAATGCACTCGTACAATATTATTTCATACGAGTAATTTCGGACAGCAGTTTACGGTCATCCGAGCTTAGTTGGATTAATTTGTTCATTTTCAAGCAGATTTTCAAGGTTAATTAAGTCAGACTAGTTGGCCGCCTTTTATTTGTATAAAGTCATCCGAGTACACTCGTAAAAGTCGAGCACGGTTCGGGTTTACTTGGATCAGATGACGTTGTCTTAGCGCACTCGGAGTATCGGTTGCCATGATACAAGTAGCATCCGACTCGGAGTCACTGAAACTCGGAAGTGTACTCGGTCCGAGCGCGCTCTGATCATGTAAACGCAGCATAAAGAAGATGTATTATTAAAATGTAATTTAATTACTATATACGCCGATGGATTAGCTACACATTGTCTATCACCAATCGGTGGCGACTTCATAATAATCGTTACAAGTACAATAATATAAAGCTCTCTATTAGAATCAAGTTAGAAACAAAAATACTCACAGGATCAAACAGTCCGAGAATTTCTTGAGCTAACATTATATTATTCACTAATTACACGTTCAACCATTGTAACTTTGAAGTAGGTAACTGATTTCAAACAAGGAAAAATTAAAATTAATACGAACACGTCGAAACAAACATACATAAAATTTTAAACTTTTGACGTAATTTCCACGGTAAACTCGCATGTATAATGCTATTGCAGTTCGTCTGCCAGCGAACTGTGACATTGCCACATTACTTGTATAGAAATACTTGATTTTGTAGCATTTAATTAAATCAGCACGCAATGTTAATTCAAAGTTATCAGATTCATAAGACCTTCTATTCATGCTGCTTCTATATTTCATGAACTCGAAATTAAAGACCAGAGACTTGCAATTTTATATCAATAACAAGTACTAGACTTAAAAATCCGCACGGATAAAGGAGTTATGTCGGATTTAAAATTTTCTTTAGTACGTGGAATGAAAATGCATTCAAATGATATTAGGTCAAAAAGCTCTCTATTTAAGCTTGTTATTAGCCTTAGCAAGTGACAGAGACATACATAATTGACAGAAACAAAATGATGAAATGAAATTATTTATTTATTTCTCCGAAACATGGAGATGAAAGATGTTATAAATAAATGCTCGGTACATGTTTCGCCTTATAAGAAATATACTTTTTTATACTTAAACTAAAATAATTAAATTAACATAGTAGATCAAAGTAAAATGTATTTATTAAAAATATAACGATTGCATGTATTCGTTATATTTATACCTAATGCAAAATTATTTTGAAATTGTCAAATAAAACTTTGTTTAGATACCAATTGCATTATTCCCCTTCTTCCAGTCACCTCTTAATTTTGGCCATATTACATTGACCAAGCCAACACACAACACACACAACTATTTGATGTTAAAGCTGTTAACATCAAATAGTTGTGCAGCTGACAATTTTACACAAAACTGATATTTCGCTGCTTTTTGCATCAAATGTTCGATAAGCCTTAACTTTAGAGTAATGTATAAAATATTTAAAAGTTAACTTTAATTGATTTGCTTGAAAACTGTTATCGAAAATATTATCGCTGTACCAGTACTATAGTACCCTAAGGATACCACTCATATAATAATTGAAGAGATAAATTCTTACAATTACCACATGCTAACGATGAAGGTAAACATCACGACGAAACCTGCACATCGAGATAACCGAAGTGTCAAACCTGTCAATCCGCCTTGAGCAAGCGTGGCGGGTATATTATCCGTTCCTCTATAAATGGGAGGCCCGAACCCAGCAGTGGGATCTTTATAGGCTGTTATTATTTATTATATATAGGTACCAATACAATATAATGTTTTCACAGTTCACATGTGCGTGTGCAGTTATATGACCGGCATGGTACTTAAATTATTGTTGTAAATTAATATTTCGATAACCTTGTGTAACTAAATAACCGCACTTCCAACCATTTGTTTGAACAATATCGTTCAGTGGACGGAATACAAGCAACATAACGCAGATGTTGTTGAAATGTTCAAGATCAGTTATGCGTACTTGTAGTTATAGTAATGGAGAATCTTTACAATTAAATACACGAAAATATTCCGAAATTTATCCATCGAGAATATTATAAAAATATACATCAAACCGACCACACAACATAAAAAACTTAGTAAAATAATTAATAGAGAGGATGCAAACCGACGAAATCGGAAACTGCCAATATGGACAAAAGAATACCGATATTTTGAATACAATGCATATTTTCCAAGTTCTCAACGCCTTAAAGGAAAATTCTGTTCATTAATATTAATTAATACTAAGAATGATATGATACCTGCCAGTTGTTGCCATGTAGCCAGTATTGTGTACTAAAAGTGCAGAAGCTTGTAATTTTTGTAAATAAAACTTTTCGTAGTATTAATGTAGATCTATCTACCAATAGGTAGGTTACATATATAGAACATCTTGCCTAGCATGTAAGGAATTTATCGAGATATGTTACAGAATAAAATTTTAGTACGTCATGTCATTATTATAACTACAATAATATTTTTCTTTCCTTTTATTGTGTTTTTATCTCACTGTGTATTCAATGTTTGCCACAACTCCCGTTAGTTCTTCGAAAAGTATTTGTGTAACATAAAAATAAATATACAATAATTATAAAATTTATTTAAAAAAAAAATTGAGTTAATCAATTTTTAGCTCGACATGTTACTGGGGAATTTCTTGCCGCTTCTACTACTTAACAGCCATAACACGTTGCGAAGCGGTGTACATAGACTAAGAAGTAAAATTAAATTTTAACTTATATCTATGACCTTCAAAATGTGTTCTCCAATGGAACTTATTTTGAATAAAAACTTTTGAATTTGAATTGGAATGTGATAATGAGTTTGTTTTGATGTTTATTTGTTCTTTCTTCGCGGCCCTAGGAATGAACCGATTGTTATGAAACTTCATGTACTATGTTTTATAATAGTAGCTATAGATTCGCGTTTGACCATAATCTCGCCCGATGTAGATGAGCACGCTTACCTAAAAGTCAAAAGGTAAGCGTGCTCCCTATTCACGCGGGACTTGATGACACCCAGATTGTAAGTATCGGGTACAACAGACTCCACCAAAGAGTGCTAGTTTTTTGATGCGCATGCTAAAGGTGGACGCAAATCGCTTCGTTCGTGTAGATGGAATATCCACCTTCGTTTGCAAGAATAATAAACATAAGGTATTTTATATCCCGGAGAATGTAATAGTTTTCCCGGAATATGGATCCAAAGTTTACGCAACGAAGCTATGCAAAAAGCCCTAGTACAACAGTAAATATCACCTAAAAGTATATATCTTAATTTGAAAAAAAAAAGAAAAACTTTCAATTAATATTTAGGAAAAGAATTCTCCTCACGTATATACGCAGACATATTTGCATAGAAATTTGTCAGTGCCTTCTATTACACCATCATGTGTACAGATTATTCCAACTGCAAGGCGATTACGTGTGTGTAAAAACTTGAATTAGATGTTAGGTCATTGATACCCATTGCAAATTGAACTTTATCTCCAGATATTTAGAGTCCATTGAATACTAATTCATTGGATGGTGCCTTGCATCATACTAAGAGACACCAATGAGTCAGGCAGGGGCTACCTGAATCTTGAGTCATATCTCACATTGTTACTTCAGAGCCTATAATATAATTTAATTTTATCAAAACATAATAAATCGACGTCTACTAAAGTGTACTGTCAGTTCAGTATTTTAAGATGCAGTAAATTAGAAAGTTCATTGCATGGTTTATTTTAAGATAATCTGGAGTTCGATAATCCACAGGAGTAGATAAATTTGAAATTGTTGATCCTGTCGATCAGCTTTCATGCTAAAAATGTGAAGTTTAGAATTTAATCTTCAGATTAACCGTATAATTTTGGGGTATCATTGTAATTTGATGATACTGAACTTTACTATAAGAAATTTCATAGAAGAAATAAAAGATTCTTATTAAAATGATACTAAACATACATTATACTTCTTATTAGGAGATTTTACGAAGTTCGTTAGATAATATCAGCTCTCTAACGTCTCACTTCTGGGCTTAGCCATGCCTAGACCAGACAATTATATCGTTGAGGTTTCCTCACGATATATTCCTTCAAAATCATCAGCACTTGGTTACTAAAACAGTATATATATATTAGATAAGTATTGCATACTTTTTACCAAAACTTGGACCCACGTCATTAGCACGAGAGAAGAATGTGCCTTATCGATGAAGACACGACTAGTTGAAAAATAATTTATTTTTGAATAATGAAATCCCATATCTTAAGACCTGAACAAGGACTAATATTAGAGTATTGTTGTGTATCAATTGAATCATTGTTACTATTTACAATCCAATGAAAAACCGACCACAATTTGGCGACGAGCGACGCGACTTAGTTTGGTGCTAGCGCGATTACACGTGGCATACTTCTTAATATTTTTGTTTGTCGCTTGTCGCGTCGCACTTAGTTGTCGCTTATAGCGACAAAGTCGTAGCCGGGCCCTAAGGGTTGTCTTAAATAGATTGATCTTTAGTGATAAAACCAACCACCACCACCCATTGTATGTGTTCAACTCTTTTTAATGTTCGGTTTTGGAGGGATAGGATAGATTTTATCCGTGCAGAAACGGAGAAAAAATACAATTTCCTGAGGCCGGGCGGCCAGTCGTAAGTGGCGACGAAACAACCGATAGCCAAGTGGAAGGGTATTTGCCAGTCTGTATGGCTACCACGCCTGGTCAAAAGTATGCCGCCATAAAAACTTTGAGTTGTGTTCCGGCATTAGAGGCTAGGAGGACGGCAGCACATTGGTAGCATCTTTGGTGTTACAAATGTCCATAGGCGATGGTAACCGCTTTCAATCAGGTGGGCCGTCTGCTTGTCTGCTGAACTCGTGCAATAAAAAAGATAAGTATTATTAGGCCTCTATCTATGAAAGCTTAATCATTCTTGTGTCCTATCTTTTTCGTTTTAATAGAGCCTCATAATCATTTATTATCTAAAACCACAAACATATTTACGTCAGAAGACAAATAACCCCGTCTTGACGAAAGAGAAACCGATGTGACTCATTTAGCTTAGTCACACGCCAAACCCATTTTAAATTGGAGGCAAAAATCTTATGCTAATAATTTTAATATTCATTCGAAACTATCAAGCATTGAAACTGACAGTTGCAAAAGTTAGTTTAAAAATACAAAAAAAAACTGATTTTACACAAATATGCAACTAAATCATGGTTAATTCTTAGCTATACTGTCTAATAAATAAGACTACGTGTTAACGGTTTTAGGTGCTGCATTTTATTTGATTTTTATTTCAACGTATCGGCACAACGTGAAAATAAAATCGTTGAAATAAAAATTAAATAAAAAACAGCGCTTCAAGTATTAAAACATAGTTTTAATTACCTATGTGTTACTATTAGGAAAAATTACGAAGTTATCTAATTTCTATGAAATACGTAAGTTGGACTCCTAGTAGAAGACATGTAGCGCTTAAGTAGCTTTTCGAGTCTAATGAGCGTATTATTTGAATTAACACAACTTGTGTACTTAGTGCGACTGTGTTCTTTGATTGCCATAGTGCGGCCATACTAAGTATAGTGTGTGTTTTTTTTTACTACTCGATTACGTTGAAGTTAACGCAATTTTGTATGGAAATAACTTAGCGCTATCTAGTGGACGTGAAGGGAAATATAAATCGTGCCATACAACATTGCGCTAACTTGAACGTGATCGGGTAGTAAAAAAACTTGCACTATACTTAGTGCGGCGGCACTACGGTAGTAAAAAAAATCGTGAATAAGTCTGCGAATTGGGATTATCGATATGGGAAATCCACCAATCCATCTTGCACAAGTGGAGTATGTATTCGTATACTCTTTATTCTCCAGAAATAATAATTCCTTTACCTACCCAATAGCGAGATATTTATGGACCGATATTATAATTAGATCTACAAGGATCGGCAGATAATAAATCACCAGAAGAACACACCATATTGTATATTCCAAAACTAAGCAAGTTACGCCCGTGTTATGGGCAATATACAACAGACTATTGGGACGATCCCAGACACCCGGACCATTGTAAATAACAGAAAGTTCTTTTCCGAAATTTACTAGCCAGGAATCGAACCCAGAGCCCCTGCGTTCCAGCGAGTAACTTAGCTCGTTCAACCACAGAGACCGTCCGACCGACTTAGAAAGACAGAGAATAAATATGAAGTATATGTAAAAACATACTCTGCTGGTTTAATAGAATATCGACACATCACGAGTTACGACTATAAAATCCAACAGGAAGATTTGATAAAATTCAAAACATGCAGCCACTAAAACTATATCTTAAATGAAACGATTCCAGACTAATGAAATAAAACTTCAAAGCAAAATGTTCTATGTACGACTACGCTACTATTTCCGCATATCCGTAACAAGATACTTCATAACGTCATCTTAATTCAACTAGGAGACTAAAAACAATAATCGTCTAAGGGCCGATTTTCAATTACCAGATAAAAGTTATTCATAAGAATAAAATACAAGATGGAAAAATTAAAAATGACAGTTGCATGAATAAAACAGTTGATTTTTTTCACTGATGAATCTGGTCAGGTTATAATTTTTGGATTGATAACTTTTATCTAAAGATTGAATTGATTGATTGATTGGCCCTAAGTCTTAGATAACCACCTTTTTGATAAAATCGCTACTAGACTCGTTGACATTTGTTGATATAAGTTCAACGGCTCTGAATCGCTCATTGAAAATACACGATGAAACTAATTACCGAGGAGTGTTTACAAAGGATTTGTAATATACGCACTTCACTTAATTGCACGCACTTCACTTCACTTAACTTCGTCCATGCTTTGGTATAGAATAGACAGTTACCTATCTATACATATATCGCGCTTTTATCGCAATTTTATCGTAAGCAATATTTGGAACGAAGTATATTTTTTGTTGTAAAAGGTATTGTAAACTATTATTTTGTTTTAAGACTCAGTTTTTGATTCAGTAGGGTCTAATCTAATTAAAACGTTATATAAATAATTAAAGTTATTGAATTATTTTTTCAATACAGCGAGGAAACGTAGCCAGCCCTCTGGGCAACTTACCCATAGAAGACGGTGATCTAGGCTCAGTGTTTTACTTATAGTCTTGAGGGACTACGGACAGAACACAATAGAAATAAGTTAAGTTTTCTTTTATTGTTTGCGATTATTTATACATTTCTTCATTGTAAAATGAAATTAAGTTAGGATGATTTTTTTGAATTTTCGTGTAATTTTATTTCGATGTTTTGCAGTATTCTGATTGTATGAAAGTCTTGTACGAATGAAATAGTGGTTATATTTTTTATAACAACAGCACGTAGAATAATTTTCAATTTTTCTAAATTCTTCCATGAGTACCTAATTACCTATATAATAGTTATAGATAGAAAAGTGGCTTTGTTTCGAAGTTTGTATTTACTTTCGGTAATGGGAATGAAATCAGGATAATTTTATTCCAGAAAATAGGATAGTTTTCGTGTGGTAAAGAGAACAAAGCTGAATGAACCAATCATAATGAAGGTAACCGTGATATGACAAAACTAATTTATAACTGTTTATGGAATTTAAAATTAATTACATTTAATAAATTAATAACAATAATTTGCCAACAAGAGAATTTAAAAACTTAGATGAATTTGCAATTTTTGTTAGTATCAAATATCAATACCACAAAACTTATAATCAGTGAAGCGTTAAGACGCGGTCTCTGCAAAAACAGTTTAATTAGTCTAAAATGTTGAACTTTAATATCCTTCACGGCAAAAGGGATTTTATGTCTAACAATTAAGGCTGAATTTCCGATTGGAGATATAAATTTAAATATTTAAGTGATACCATCACATACATATGTTTATTACAAGTTGATTCGTAAATTCAGGCCTGGAAATGGAAATAAATGGAGTTGCAAAATAAGCAGACATACAAGTATTGTCTGTTTTGTTTGCATTGCGATGACAGCTGCTAATGTGAGAGACGAAAGCATGAAATAAATTCGTGTGGAATGAAACAAACGATTTAGTTATGTTTACTGAAGCGTATCACAGAGCATGCAAATTTTACTACCACACGCTTCCCATTATAAGACTAGTTACTTTTATGTATGATTTCGCTCGTGTACGTTTTGAATTTCTATACCACGTTCTCTTCTTTATTTAAATAAAACTTTTATGCAAACTAAGTCCTACTGAAGAACATCTTTGGAAGTCATATAAGTATGTACTTAAAGCTGATATTAGACGGATCAATCAAATAGATTCACTTTCGTTGAAAGGTATTGAATTACTGAGAGTTAAGTGTACACGGATTACTTTGGTTGCTTCATCCAAATTTATAGACAGATGTGATCCGTGTAATATTCGCGTAAGTTAAAAATTATCTCAACAACAGACGGTCGATGGATATCGTAGATAGAATTGCAATTTCATGACAAATAGAATTTTATGTATATTTCACATACCTATTAATATATGGACGTAATACACATTTAGTATCTCATGCCCGTATATTTATAGGTATATGAAGTTTGTATATGATAAAACACATGTCATGAAATTTAATACAGCATAATAATTAAACAAACCGCAAAGAATTTCAACTAAGTAATAATATTTATAGTTAAGTAACAAAAACTTTGACACTTGAGAGTGCGCGTGACGATATTGGGTTTAATCTTATAATAGAAGCATTTTGGGACGATATCAGATATCAAAATAATCTTAATTACATGTTTTGATGTACCTAGAATATAATATGTATATACCTAGAAAAATATTCGCCAATAAATGTCCCACCACACCGGACTTTTGCGACATCTATTTCAACAAAGAGGCTTACCCGCTTCGTTTTTTCATCAATTTGCAGGTTTCATACATATGTAACTTATAGGTCTGTGTAGGTTTCTTATCGATATTTACAGTTAATTTAGTGCTTTTAATGCGGTATAGATCAGAAAGCAACGTAATCAGTACATGCTCTTCACTTAGGATTCGAATTCACAGTATTAAAATATGATGAATATACCTTAGCCACTTAGCTACAAGATTTCGATCCGATTTCGATTAAAATCTTATAATATTTCTTGTATACAATAACAAGTACCTATAATAGATGGAAATCTACAAAAAATATAAAGTGAGTAGGAATGCCTTGGAAATATGGACCTAACTACGAAGAATACAAAGTTATATATATATATTATGTTTCGTAAATCTAAGAAAAAATATACTTAAAAGCAAATCCTTTACTCTATAAATAAAATGTATCCATTTGTACGTGACACAATTTTATACTGCTCTTGTACATACATAGAAATTGTCGTTTTATTTTGAAATGAGTCTTGAGAGTTTCAAAGATATATATCCTAAAAGACACGCAATAAGCGCACCGCATATTATGAGTTGCTGCTAAACGAGCGTTTTTAAAACGTCGTTATTGCTGTATATGTAAAAAAAAACACGGATTCAGGTTACTGAACGATACAAAATTCAAATTTAGAATCAGTAAAGCTATGTCATGCATCTCCGTCACACCCCATGCATTTGAAAATAATTTTTAATTTAGATACAATATCATCTAAAATTCCAGTTTCCATATATAAATATTTCTCGTATACATGGCTAAATCTGAGATATAATAATTATTAAAAAAATTAAAAGAAAATTAGGCCCTATTTTTTTCTCATTTCTCATAACGATCATTGCACTCAAAATTGATTAATTTGATAACGAAAATTGAAAGTAAACAACAACTTATTTCGAACTAGAATGTCGGTTTCCATGTGTTGTATAATGAATTATCTCGTGAAACGAGGATCCTTTGCCTAAAATCTTACTACAAAGGTTAGCATTGCGTAATCATACAGATTAATATGAACATAAAAAGGAACCCAATCCTTTAAAAACCTAAGATAAAAACCTCGAATATCACAAAGACTTTTTTTGATGTAGATCGGAACCTACAAACGTTCGTAAATATCTCCATTTACGGACGATATTTAACCGCTCGTCTATGAATATATGCTATATTCGAGTTTTCAGCAGACTGGCTTTAGGGATCGCAGCTGCATCGACGGCCGTCCGCATCGGGAGAAAATCGACTTTGTCCATTCGCATGTACCGACTTATGTCAATTCATGTAAAAATTGAACATTATTTGAAATACGTACACGACAAAACCCTCTTTAGTTTGGAAAGAAATATTTCGAATATTTTGGACTGGTAATCATTGAAACAAAAAATCTTATATTTAATTCAGATTTCATAGGCGATTGTAATTCCTACTATTTCTCTTTTTAATAATTTATTATACAGGAACATAATAAATTCTAGTTTGTAATCTTAAAAACTACAATATAAGTACAAAATACGACCTAAATACCAAATAAAATAATAATAAATATTATGTATACATACATACATACATAACTTCATGCCAGTTCCCTTGCGGGGTAGGCACGAACAACAGAGTGCCATTTAGGCTTATTCTTACACACCTCACTTGCCTCTTTGACATTCATAACTCTTGTCATGCAGGCTCGTCTGTTCTTAAGGCTCCTGACATCACCTTCTGCTAGTACACGATCAATTTGATCATGGAAGGTGTGTCGTGGCCTTCCACGACTTCTGCATCCATCCACTTTTGCATTGTATATCTGTTTAGTCATTCTTTCATCATGCATTCTTTCCACATGCCCGAACCACCGGAGCATTCCTTTCCTTACCTTCACCCCGACACTCTCTTTCAGACCAACTCTCTTTCTTACTTCGGTATTACGAACGCGGTCCGCGAGCGTCACTCCTCCAGCATAACATCATCGATCATTATCCTTGCATTCGTTCTGGTTTCTTCTCTTTCAAACACCATAACCTTTGTTTTCTTCGCATTCAAATGTAAGCCTCTCGCCTGACAGTCATCTTTCATCATTGTGACTAGTGTTTGCAGTTCTGATGGCGATTCGGCTAAAAGCACGGCATCATCCGCATAAAGCAAGGTGCTTACAACTAGATCACTCATCCGTACCCCAACATCCATCAATCTTATTCTCTGGAGACAATCGTCCAGATATAGGATGAACAGCAAAGCCGACAGCACGCAGCCCTGGCGGACGCCAATATTGACGTCAAACCAGGGCGACAGGCTGCCTTCCACTCGCACGCATGCCATACAGCCCTCGTAAGTGGACTGCACAGCACGCATCAATTGGCCATTAATCCCATATCCGGGCAATATGTCCCAGAGGTCCTTCCGCACAACCCTGTCAAATGCTTTCTCTAGATCCACAAAACCGCAGAAAACCTTCCGGCCCATAGCCAGCTGCTTCTCTACGATATTGCGGAGAGAGAAAACTTGATCCATACATCCCCTTCCATTTCTGAAACCACCTTGTGCATCCCACAGTAATCCATCGGATACAACTCTCATTCTCTTTTCAATAATCTTCGCATACACTTTAGATGCTGTGCTGATCAAACTGATGGCCCTGTAGCTGGCGCACTCCATACGTGACCCCTTGCCTTTATACAAGGGCACGATGACAGCGCGCCTCCAGTCCTTGGGAACCTTTCCCGTCCTCCAGCACAAGTTGCATAAGGACAGGAAAGCGTCCCGGACGCAGGTTCCACCATATTTGATCATCTCAGCAGACACACTATCGATTCCTACTGCCTTTCCATTTTTCAGACTTCTTATCGACCATTCGATCTCTTCCAAAGTGATCTCGGATGCTGACTCCTCGGAGCCGGTCACAGACTCAGTCGTGGTGCCAGCATCCGGGATATTGTCATACATTTCTCTAAAATATTCATTCCATCGCGCTAATACCTCTTGTGGGTTAGCAAGAACGTCCCCTGCTTTAGATTTTATTCTTTCCATTCTGGAAGCTGACGAACAACCCCGAGACTTCTTAACCTCTCTCCAAAAGAGTTTGGTATTCGCCTCGAAGTTCTCCGTCAGCTTCTCTTCTTCTTTCAATTTTATTCTTTCACGCTTCTCTTTCACTAAAGCTTTGGTTTCATTCTTGCAGAGGCGATAAATTTCTTTCTTCATCTCTTTCATACTGTCATTCTGTTGCAAGGAAGCAACATAATCCAGCCAGGCTTTTCTCTTTCTCTCTACGCTGGATTTAACATCCGCGTCCCACCATTCATCACCTTTCGTTGTTATGTGCCTCTTCGCGCATCCACATGCTTCTTTTGCGCTTTCCACTATACTTTCTTTCATACTATCCCAGTCATTATCCACATCTAAGTCGAAGAAGTCCGCTTTTGCAAGCCTTTCTTCGACTAGGCGCGCATACATACTCCTTACACTAACATCTTCCAATTTTTCACACTTTATTCTTTCAAGCTCCCCGAAATTGGTACGCACTCGCCAGTGCCTCCACTTCTTGAAAAGGCCCACAAACCGGCTTATCACCAGGTAGTGGTCCGTTTCAAGAGTGGGGCCTCTGTAGGCTCTTGTATCCATTATTGTGTTTCGGAGGCGACTATCAATTAAAATCAGATCAATCATACTTTTCTGATCATTCATTCTCCATGTATACGTGTGAATATCCTTATGATGGAATAGGGTGTTCGACACAAGCAAGTTTCTTTCCATGCATACGTCTATGATTGGCCTACCAGCATCGTTCACTCTCTTGTCACCATAGGGTCCAAGGACAGCCTCAAGGCCGTCTCGTTTGGTCCCCACCCAGCCATTAAGATCACCACACATAATTAGTCTTTCGTTCCCTTCAGCCAGATCCAGAATTTCTCTCACAGACTCCCAAAACTTCTCGAGTTCTTGGGGATCCGCTGAGCTTACGGGAGCATAAGCTGCGACCAGAAAAACTCGCGTGATCCCCAGTTTTAGGCGGACCCAGAGAAGTCTCGGGTTCACCAGACAATAAGCTTTTACTCCAGACACAAAGCGGGATGAGAGTAAGACGCCTACCCCCCCACTCGCACGCTCGTCCAGGTCCACGCCGGACCACAGAGCAAGCATGCCACCGGGGAGGTCATCGACGTCGCACCCCTTCCGCTTTGTCTCTGTCAGACATAAGGCATCCAGGCTTCTCTCATTCATTATATCAATCGTTTCGTCCATCTTATCTTTCATTCCACCTCTCACATTCCACGTGCCTATACGGCACTCTGCTCCTCTCGACCCGCCAGGTTTGGCGCTGCGTGAAGGGTGGCGGCCCCCTTCGCCGCATGCGCGAGAATCCACACCGACGGGGGCGCATCGGTGAGCGTCGCCTGCGGGGGACGCCCTATCGTGCACTGCACTCGGGTGAACTCTGGTCAGAATTGTGGCCCTCTGGGCCAGCGGGGATCGCGACGTGCACGCTTCTGACATGACCCACAATATACACATATATGTATAATATTATGTATGTTATACATATATGTGTATATTGTGGTAGGTTTTATCCGTACAGGAACGGAGAAAGAAAACAATTTCCTGCGGTCAGGCGGCCTGTCGTAAGAGGCGACAAAACAACCCACAGTCAGGTGGTAGGTCACTAGCCCGACTGGATGGCTACCACTGCTGGTCTAAAGTATGCCGCCATAACAACTTTGAGTTGTGCTCCGGCTTTCGTGACCAGGTTCCAGCCACCCTTTAGAGAGCGGCAGCACATGATAGCACCTTTGGTGTTACAAATGTCCATAGGCGATGGTAACCGCGTTCCATCAGGGGGCTGCCTGTCTGCTGAACTCACGCAATAAAAAACGTACATAATTAGGTATTATTGTTTATATTTATAAAATTATCTTATATATTACATTTATTAAGTAAATTATTGTATAATTACTCGTTTAATAACTACTGACTTTTGTTGTCGATCTTATATTCCATCCAAAGGTTGTCTGGAAGAAAGGCGATAAGACCGCCGATTGTATTTGTATGTATTAATGTTCTTGATTTTATGTAGCATTTTTGAACAATAAAGTATATTCTATTCTGAATACCTACAGAAATATCTTTCAGACAATCTTTTAATTGACAAGACCTTATTAAAAGAGCTAGTATCAGTTAAACTCTATTTTTAATATATAGCTCACGTGAATATAATAACGTTGTATTACATTTTAATATAAAAAAATAGATTGAAAACTCTCTGAGCTGTCTGATAATAGTGTAAATAATATATACTTAGTAAAATCTAACGATAAATAATTTATTTAATGCTTTAAACAATGCACCAGCCGATACTACAATTACCATTGTAGTTTGCTTAATATATATACGCTAAAAATAGCATATTCAATTTACATTTAAAATTATAAGATGATGATATAATTATTTAAGTTTTATCCTCTTTATTGACGTCATATAATGAGGTAAGGAGATAATTCGTAACAAACAATTAATTCAGTACCTATTTATAATCACAATATTAAATTTACGACCGGCTCGGACATCGAAGCTATGAGAACGTTGACAATAGCAATCTCTCTAACCGGCTTATATAGTATTTTAATAAACTTACATTCACAGGTAATTTACTGTGAAAAAATTACACAAATATAGAGTTGGATTAAATATTTTGCTAATAAACAAATAAATAAATGATGGCTGAGCAATAGGAGTCTTAATAATAATAAATAAATACGATCAATACAAAAAAGTATCTATCTTAATGACGTTACTTATTCAACTTGAGACTAACAATACCATTTCTGGGTTTTCATTTTCTCGTAAACACTAACCTTGTACAATTATCATATCCCTCCTTTCGTTTATATATTTACGTTATAGCCATTTTTCTAAAAAACTACGGAAATATAGATGAAATTAGGCGACTATATTCTATGCTGCACAATTATGTAGTGGAATCGTAAAAACACAAAAAATATCTGTGGCCATACATGTACCCAAGCTATGAATTTTTTAAGAGAAACTTCTTCAGAATCGTTATGATTTGAAACTCGATGAAACGCAAAAGTGACACTAGAAAAAGATAAACATATAAATCTATAGGACTAAACCTGCGAGAAAATGAGATACGAGTTTTTACATTATGCAGCACAGATTAGAGAGTCAATAGGACCGACGCTTAAACATAGGTCCAATTTGGACAGAAATAGAACTGATAATAAGAGGCAAAAATTGAAAGTGATACTTAAGAAGTTCATTTTGAATTATAATATTTTGACAAATGTAGGCTAAAGCAATTATATTTATATTAATAAAAGTTAGCGGAGAATTATTAGAGTATAGATTCACTTCTACTGCGTGTGAACTGCAGGCACATACAACCTTTATTCAATGTGCAATGACTACGTATATACGCGTGAAGGTCATTTTCATAGGTATTTAATTGCATATCGACATTATTTATTGAAGTGAAACTTCTATATAGACGGGGTCTTAGGATTTTTCTGTCACGAAAAAGCGTCACGGCCGCGTGTTCTAATACTTACATTTTTAAACTCGTGATATCTTTCGAATGGAATGTCCGAATTGAATAATTCAAGAAGTTATATAAAGGTATTGAAGCAGTCTTGAATATGAAGTAATTTATTTTGATAAGGATGAATACCAAGATCCAAATAAAGAGCCTTTTCTAGCGGCGACATTTTAATTAATTTTTTTAATTAAAAGAACACTTATTGTGGCAGAACTATAATAGTTAGACATATGCTGTCGCGACACTTTTAGTAAATAATGATGTTGTTTGCAAAGTCGTAGTACATTATTTTATTCTATCATCAATAGTTTTCGCAGAGCACGCGATTTTAGGTATTTTTTTACACCTTGGGTTACATTATTGGAGTTTTAGTGAGAATCCCTAATTTTTTTGCAAATATAATATAGCCTATGTCACCTGGGGATAGTGTAGCTTGCCAACAGTGAAAGAATTTTTCAAATCGGTTAAGTACTTTCGGAGCCTCTTCAATGCAAACAAACAATCTAATCTTTGCTCTTTATAATATTAATATAGATATTCATATATATTTATTATAAAATTAATAAGATATTTGCATATTATAAAAAGCGCAAGATTTTGCGCTGGAAGTTGTTTAATACAATTGGGAGCTGGGTTGCCCTAAAAAGCGCTATATCTACCTTCGAAAGCGCTAAATTGACAGCCCTGGTGAGCCGAGCGCCGAGGAAGTCCCGTAAACGAGAAAACGAGCGAGAGAGCGAGCGAGGACATTTTTTTTTTTTTTGTTTTGAGGCGAGGGAAAATGCTTAACCGATTTACGCACAAACTGGGTCGTTGCTAGGGGAACGACACGCGTCGGTCGGGGGCGATAACATTGCAGCAATAGTATGCTCTTGGCAGCGCTCCGTCCGCGATCGACGTCACAGAATAGTGTGGAAGACTCCGAGCGTTGCTACACGAGCGAGCAACCCCAATACCCACTAAAAACCCCCTCCTCCCTGACGACCCTGCGCTTTGTATGTGTTGGAAAGGCCATAGTTACGCCCAGCCGATCCAGCGCAATAAAGTGCCTGGAGTGTGCCCTGGGAAAACACACCCCACTTCGTTGTACGGGGGTAGAAGATCCTTTGCTCTCCTAGCAAGCTAAAGGCCCCCCGCGGTAAACGGAACCTAAGTCAGGGAGGGAAGTAATGCGCGTACCTGCCTCTCCGGGTGCCAGCTGAAGGCCGGCGACCTCGAGAAGACGCATTGGCACGCGCTGCAGGACTTCTCTCCCTGTCTCGTTCTGCGGCCTCCTTGAGTGACATTACTGTCTCGCAAAAAGTAACCGCAGCCCCCCAATTGTCACTGCTCTGCAGCATGGCCTTGACCAAGTCGCAGAGCGAGTCGACTGGACCTACGTGCGTCTCAAGTTCGAAACGTTTTTTGTTTGTTAAAATAAAGTATATTTAAATAAAAAATGCATTAATTAAAATGTACCTAACCTAACCAAATCATAATTTGCAGTAAACCTGCGAAAAATCGAAATGTGTGCTGGGACACATATTATTATTAGAAGTGAAACTTCAACGGACAAGTGGAAAAACGAATCGCAACGGACAAGTTTAAAAACGAATGGCAACGGATAAGTGGAAAAACGAATCCGTTTTTCCACTTATCCGTTGCCATCCGTTGAAGTTTCACTTCTAATATGTGTCCCAGCACACATTTCTATTTTTTTTAATTAAAATCGATACGTGGAGAGATTGTTTTTTATATGTAAATACAATATACCAGTCGCAAAAATTGTGTTCTTTGAACAATGAGATGAAAAATTCTAAAAAAATTCAAGGTCGTAGAGCTTAATGTTATTTATTAATAGAAGTTAGTTACAACACGATCCTTTGAGTAACGTTTGAGATATAGATTATTTTCGGTTAAATGATTCCGTAAAGATTTGTTGTGAAACGACAAAAAAATATGATACGTCACCTTTACGCCTAAATATTCTAAATCTAAAAAAATAATTGTGTATTGAAAATATCAATTGGTCTATAAGATGCTATATACCGATAAATACCAGTGAGCTAATCAAATGAATGTAATTATTATTATAACAATTCACACGCACACTTGTATATAATGACAATAAACTTTTTTTCAAACTAATGACATGAATATAAAATGCAATGCACGCTATTAAATGGTAGTTTTCTATCAAGGAAATCAAATGTACACGAAGAGGACTTTAATTATTTCAATTAAAATAAATTATATTGTTATGTTCATATAATAGGTCGATCGTATTACAGGAAAACCACAGCAGTACCTATATTTTATTTAAAAAAAAAGAATAGTATAACATTGTATACTCAACAAAACAACCAATCAAAGCTATCATGCTTCTTTTATCCATAATATAAACAGTCCATGCTTAAATCGATCTCCTCATTATAGAATAAAGAATGGATTACTCGCCACCCTTATCCAAAGTCACTACCATTGTAATTGTAACAATATACATACATTTTAGGCGTAAGAACGCTGTGAATGACACACGATAGCCACAACTTATAACTAGAAAGCTTTTTTACTCAAAAAATACTAAGGAAGAACGAAGTTTCATCTTAACTAAAAGACTGGTTTATATAGTCAATTTTCAAATAAGTTGTTTCCTAAGTACAGATATTGCAATCTAATGCAAAAGCTAAAGCGTGACATATAATAAATTTTGTTACTAAATTCCAAAAAAATACTGTGGCGTACACACACACACACACACACACACACACAGAGCGAGAGAGAGAGAGATACACACACACACACACACATATATATATATATATATATATATATATATATATATATATATATATATCTTAATATATATAAATTACGTGTCACGTTGTTTGTCCGCGATGGACTCCTAAACTACAGTTTGATGCGACTTAAAAGATAGGATAGCTTACATTTGGACCCGGTAGGTGGCGCTGGAATCGGGTTCTAAATTTTATTTCTTCAGGGCAGAACAACGTCTGCCGGGACAGCTAGTATATATATATATATATATATATATATACGGATGGACAAGTATGTATAAAGATTATATTTTGCCAAAAAGGCTATGGAATTCTAATTAAGTATACTACAAATTAATTGACTACAACGCTTATGATTTTTTTTTTAAGGCGGGGGAAATGCTATTTACGCACAATACTGGGTCCTTTGCAAGGGATTAGACAATAGTTGATCATGAAGGCTTTCCCCTTTGATAAGGGGCAATCCGAACACTAATCAAGCCAGCTTGTGTGGAGACTCAGAAAAGTTGCACGGGGAACAGCCACTACCCACTAAAACCACCCTCCTCCCATGTGCTCTGCGCTTTTTATGTAGGAAAGGCTGAGACTTAGAACGTAGTTACGCCCACTCCGATACAGCGCAAAAAGTGCCTGAATGTGCCCGGGAATCAGAACAAATTCACTTCGTCAGCGGGGGTGAAGAATCCTTTCCTCCCTTGATAGCTAAAGGCCAACAACGCTTATGATGCATTGACATTCTCTAACCTCCCATCTGCTGCTGCTACATCAGAGCATACATTCTCTTATGTTGCAAATATTAATTTAACGATAACCTTTTCGCTATTGAAAAAGCTTTGTAAAGTCAATTAACGATATTTGAAAATTAAACTGGTACTTATAATACATATAACTGCTCTTTTTGCAAAAAAGCAGCTGTAGATAACACCTGCGCGTGCGCAACTGTTGTCATGGCGATACAATGAACAACAAAACCATATGGCCTATTCCAAATAATGAACATATTAAAATAATGAGGGCAACGCATAATATTTAAAACTACAACTAATACGTTGTAATTTTAGGTACAAAAAATAATCGGTTTCAAGCCTAATAAAATTTTAAAACATGATAAATTACAAAGAAAAAGATATTGACAAACTGGTACCAATAACAAATGATTTCAAACTACATGCATATTCCGATATTTCAGCTCATTCAAAAGTTTGGAAACGAAATTCCTTATCGCACTTTATTCGGCGAATGGGAGCTAAACGAAAAAAATATAACCGAACGGAAAAATGCTGACCGCTGTATATTATTATGCAATTTTGAACTTTAATGCAATGAAATACGATCTAAAATAAAATACTATCCATCAGAGTAACATACGGTGTTTTGAAATTAGGTCTTGTAATTGCCCTTATTACTATACAATTTCTTGGATGGTCTTTACTTCGATCCAATCAGGCGTCCCAAATAAACTCATTAGTTTTTTATTTAAACTAATTTCCACTGGAGAACATCACTATCTCAAATTTGTTACTGAATAATAATGTTATTTAGTTATAATATACTTGGGATGGTGTTGTTTGATTACACACAACATATACATTTAGATAAATAGAATGTATGTTTATATTATAATATATGTAAAATTTAAGTAATAATTTCTATGAATATTATTATTTTCCTTTATATTTACGTATATATTAGTATTATTATATCTATCGCATATCTAACCCCATCCATACCGAGTTTCTATCCGTCCAAAGGTTATCTGGAAGAAATCGCTCCTAGCGATAAGAATGCCCATTGTATTTATTATTACGATTATATGTATGACTTTTTTTATAACATTGTGTGCAATAAAGTATAGACTATTATATTCTATTCCATTTTTGAAGGTCATATAATATATACATTTTTAAGTGTACTTCCTATTCTATGCACACATTGTACAACGCCTTAGTAGGTACATTGACTGTTTACATCAGTTAATTAGATCCAAATTACAATGCTTTTTCTCAAGTTCTAGCAACACTATTAAAATACTTCAAATGTTGATTTGACGATAATTAATTGTAATGAAGATATTTATAGTTCACTAGAAGCGATCTAAGGACCTTAATTTCCGTGTTATATGTAGGATTGTCACAAATGTAACCGAAATCAAAAACAAATCTGAGTAATATAAGACGAGTTAATTACAATTAACAAGTCAATGTTAACAGTTTAAAAAAAACTTAAATATGTTGTTAAAAAAGATATAAAATAATATTTTTTTTTTGTCACAAGCTAGATGATATAGAAATACGTATGAGTATTGTAAATTGTATGCAATAATACACTCCCAAGAGTAATATATGAGTAGTTTGTCTAGTCAAAAAATAGTTTCACTGGTAAAACACGTAAAGGTCAAATTACTAATCAAATAAAAGTATACATAGCTCGGAATTAGGTAATTGTTATCTATAACAATATTATATCTAAATATGTATGTATATAAATTACGTATTCCTTTCTGAATAAATTTGAAATATCAACAAACTGATATAAAAATAACAAAGTAGACTTCATACGAAGCACTCACGTCTTCTCACTCAGAATGGCATCTAGTTAATATTAATTTAAAATACTATAATAACTTTTTACTCTAGAGGTTAGACCTATATTTCACGGCCATCAGTGTCAAGTTTAAATTATGAAAGTCACTTTCATATTTACGTAAGTATTAAGTATAGAGATGTAGCAACTCTCTAAGTATGGACGTAAGTCTTAAAATGTAATGATTAGACAAAAGTTATAGAATAGAATATTGTTTATTCTACACAAGAAAGTACTACACATCAATATTAACAATATTTTAACAAGTACAATTAGCGGTCTTATCACTAGTAGCGATTTCTTCCAGACAACCTGCTGGGGATAATTATGCATATCAAATAGTGGGTCGGTATTGGGTTCGCATAGTTTAAAACAATAACAAAAAAAAAGTCATCTTTGTAATGAAACCATTCAGTCGTTAACTCACAATTAGACAAACCTTTTCACACCTCAATACGATACTATAAAGCTCGTAAAGTTAACACACCTCTATAAGACAACAATTACCTAAAACAGCCGATCGATAGTATAAATCGTCGAGTTCATCGCCACATAAAACTGATGTATTACAAGGTCAGACAGCCTTCATGTTTAGTGCGATAAAGGGTACCGCTGTAATTTTTTACGTGTTTAATAGCACAATCAACAGAACTGTTAATATGACATCATGCAACTTGTACACCTTGTTTAAAAGTTTTCGAGATTATTCCTAAAATATCCAAACAAAGTTATTAATTAGTCTATAGGAGTATTGGTGAATGATTATTATTTCGTATATTTGAGAGCATAGGCATTGTATTTTATTGAAATATTGTTCTAGAAGTTAATGTTAATACATTTACTTCTAGAACATGTTTATGATAATGTTAAAGTATTTAATTAACATTGGTTAATTAGATTAATACTATCAAACTGCAAACTATTACGATAAGGCAGATGCCTATGCCAGGCCTGTCTGCTGAAGTCCGGCAATAAAAATAAAAAATAAATAAAATAAAAAAATATTACATGTGCAACTGGTATTGATACTGTTGCGAGTTGCAGGACTCGAATTAAAATGTCGTTGGAAGTACTATAGAATTTATTAGAACTATACAAACACGTATAACACAGGTACAAATATAACTGAACACAACCAGTGCAAACGTATTGCACGACTCAATAACACGCGCAAAGTCCGTCACTATACAGATTATCGAATGAACACAAGTCTTGCCTAGCTTGTGGTTATTGCTTGACTGTCTCACCCCTCCCTTGGGGCATTGCTTTATACTGTACAAATACAATATGTCTACTCGACCGCGTAGACTGAATTTCCAAGAATCACACCTGGCTAATGACTACCATAAAGATTACAATACATAATGGGCTGTTGTTCTAATTACAAATTTTATACACAAAGTAAACAAAAGAAGTCCAAATGCCGAAAGGTAATAAACTGCAGATGTGAATTGGTCTTTGTCGGTCGTAACAATACATTGGAAACTTGAGCATAAAAATTAATATGTATTGAAGGTAAAAGACGAAAAATTCAAACGAAACCACGACTTCCAACGTTTTACCCAGCTGTACTGTTGGCTAACCTAAATCCACAAAGGCCACGTAAACTTTATCAGCAAACACTAAACATAAAAAGTGCAAATACAGTCGACCTCTAAAACCGGTGCCTAGTATAATTTGCGTCTGTTTAAAAATGTATTGAGAATACGATAAACGGAGAAACATTCTTGTTGTCATCGCATATCCTGTCAATTATGTTTAGTAACACCTACATACTTGAATATCAAGAGTACTTTAGAATCTAGACTGATGATTTCATCTACGTAATTGATCATTTTTGAGGAAATGTAGTCATTTTTACAACAAGAAGAGTTACGTAATCTTCATTTGTTTTTTCTTTACTAAGGTATTGACTATTGAATATTAGGAATACTTGAACTATCCTAAAAATAGACGATGGTTCATTTATGTGTTTCAATTTTAGTAGAAATGCTTCGTTATCACCATTAAAAAATGATCGAACTTATTTGGAATTTATAATTATTAATTATTATACTCTTATATATTTATTATTATACTCTTATTTTTAACAATTAAGCTTGTTCAATTTTTCTTTTGTCTCATTTTTATACAAATTGAAAGGCAGACACGAATACTTCTAATTTCAGTTTTTGCGAGGTGGAAATGCATTTCTGAGTGATCGTAAACAATCTGTGAACGCTACCTAGTGTGTGGGACTAGAAGTACCTACTTTTAGTCCCACATTTGTGTTCTAAAAATTATCTGTTCAATAAGCTAGGTATAGGTACAAATAGTATACAAAAAATCTTCAGACATAATATAATTAATTAATAATGAAGGGCCATAGGACAACCCTACTTGTTGGCATGCGCTAAGCCATGCGCACACGCTGGCAAAATACAAACACACAGCAGGTAGCCAAAGTGTCTGCCAAGCATTTCATTGTAAATAGACACCCCTTACAAACATCTTAATCAGGTTATAACGCTTAAGAAATTAGTCGACTCTTAATTTCATATATACATATATACTGTCACGCCTGTTGCTCATTGGCGGAGGGAGAAACGATGGATCTCCACCTGCTACGATTCTAACAAACACTTTCGGCTTAATTTCAAATTTCGAAAATCAACCCCCAGCTGTGACCCCAGTCCTATCAAAACACGTTCCTAAAAATCGAAATATTTTGGTGGTTTATATATTTCGTTCAGCGTTATCTTCGTCCAAAGTTCGTCGATAAACATGTAAGTTTGCACAGCAGTTATATCATGAAAGCGATACTCTATTAAATCATTGCCGTAATCAGTTACCGATAACATGGACGCTATTTCAAGGACAAGGTTCTACGCATCAGATTTCAATAAGTTTAGCCGAATTTATGCCATTGCAAAGTATTAAATTGTAGTTTAACAAACGAAATTAAATTCTTTCAATTACTTTTGAATAATTACGCAAACACTTTAAAGTTGGATTGTGCTTTAAATGACCTTTGGTATAAATTGAATTTCATAAAAGCTGGTAAGGTATTGGAGATGAAGATGAGGTTTTACTTCCGAAATTTTTAAGCTTCCGCGAGATAAGCAACTTAATTTTAAGCCGCGTGGAGCGATTTGGAGCTTAATATTTGAAAAAACTTCGATAGTGTTTTTCGAATTTTAAACAAATAATATTTAATATTGAAAATGAAGATAAAACTCATACCTCATCTATTAGAGGTGACGCTAGCGGCGACTCCTTGGAGTCACGCCGCTTGAGCACAGCCTTCTCATACCAAATAGTCAAAGAGCTCCTTCTTCTTCCAGACAACATATTTAAACACTTCACTATAAAAGAATTAACCCATAACAAATCAAGTCGTAAAATATTCAAAATTCACTCTCAAAGTCCGAATTTAATTTGTCTAATAGAACAATACGTACGTCCCATACGAATTGACGGGGGAAAATGGTGACACGAAAATTGTAACATGAGGTACGTACAATGCGACCGATAGCAAGAGGCATCAAACAGGAAAATACCTATATAAAATGATGATAACGGGGATCATTTGCATGAAACAGTTCGCATGTGGTGTTTCAATGGATTGGGGTTAATTAATCAATAGCTTATATCACATTTATTAATAACACATATTTTCGTTATAAAACTTAATTTAATTAATTTATGTCAAAGAAGCAAGTGAGGTGTGTAAGAATGGGCCTAAATGGCGCTCTGTTGTTCGTGCCTACCCCGCAAGGGAACTGGCGTGAAGTTATGTATGTATGTATGTTTGTTATAAAATTAAATAATAAAAGTTATTGAGAGCAAAGAGATATTGAAACTGTGGAAATGGCTAAAACGGAACGGTCCATCTATTATGTAGTGGATTTGTGTGGATAAAATGTAGCAGTAAGATACATGTTATACGCCGTAATATCTTATTAAAATTGAGAAAAAATAATATACATCGGGGTTACCACTAGAGATGTAACTGTCGTTTTGGAAGTGTAACTTTTTTAGAATCGTTATGATTTGAAACTCGATGAGACGAAAAAGCGACACTAAATCGAGATAAAAACATTAATCTATAGAACTAATCCTGCGAGAGAATGAGATAGAATACATTATATTTAATTATTTAAACACTATGCTCATACAGATAGAGTTGGAAATATTTTGAATCCCTCCCACCCCTTGTCACACTTTATTCGACTTTTACTACGTGTGAACTGCACACACACACATTTTTTTTATTATTGCATGAATTCGGCAGACGGACAGACGGCCCACTTGATAGAAAGCGGTTACCATCGCATATGGGTATTTATAACACCAAGGTGCTACCAATGTGCTGCCGCTCTCTATAGGGCAACTGGAACCTGACCACTAATGCCAAAAAATCCTTTAATTAGAATTTGTTCAAATAGGACCCGGTGAGTATTTTATGAGATATGAAAACTTGAATTAAATCCTTTGTAGGGTTCCGTAACATAATGAAAAACAGAGGACCTTCGTCGTCACTACGGAACCATCAGTTTGCGTGGATTTGACACACTTGACCAATTTTCTGATATATTTTTGCAAGGCTATCTCTATTACTTTGGCACGTTGTTTCACAATTTACGGTCATTATCAACTGTTACACACAAACATTGTGACATAATTAATTACTGATGTTTAATTATGATCTAATTTATATCAATACATATTTTTACAACTGTAAAATATTACTTCAAACTCCAAATATCGCATGAATAATTTGACAATCATGCAATAAAAAAAATGTGTGCATCTCGGAACGCCCGACAGAAGTGATAACTTAAGCTAATCTAAGTTGAAATATTTAATATTGAAATTGTATAACTTGAGAAAAGCTTAGGTTATTACTTAAATTTTATGTATATTAATATGATAATGTAAGGAAAGGTTATTTATTAATAAAATCTTTTATTGATTATAAAATATATTTTATTCTTAGTTACAATTGTTGACTATGTACATTAGAATTTTGTGTATGTACATTATTAGTATCATTATTTAATCTAATTACTGAAATACGGCTAGCGCTGTGGGTTAGAGTGAGAGAGGAGTCTGCCTACCGCTACCGCATGCGTGAGAGAAAGGGAAGCCAGACAGACTGGCGCCGTAACGCGTTACGTAACGAAGCGGTTTACCCTCCCACAAGAAGTTATCACTTCAATAAAATTATGATACCTATCTATAGTTAAATAAAAGTGTTTCTATACACCAGTGTACCAGACCTACTTAGAACTTGAAATTATGAACACGAATTTCAATTTGTCAGTAAGAGAGAAACTAAATGAAGAAAATGAAAGCCTCATGGTGTTTATTGGAAAAAAAGAGTTCGGTAAACCAGAAAAAAAACTTTCTTGCTTAACGACCTTTCGTTCAATGTAAAGTATGCATACAAAAAGGTTTTCAAACTCAAGCTGTTCGTTAAGAAAGTGTTCGTTTTAAGTACTTTCCAAACTCGAAGCGCGTTCTACATAGTAAATTGCTAAATCGTTAAACACACACATAACAAAAATTATAACGTTCTACTACTAAAACGTACATTTGACTTGCCTAATCACAGGGATGAGAACAGCAGTTTTCGTCCCAGGGAACCGATTCTCTCTGCTGTCAAAATTTAGAAAATTATGCGAACCAGAGATAATACATGCGAATTTGAGGTAAATATTTACTATGATCAGTAACAATAAAAGTAATATCTGATAGAATGCCACAAAAAAAATGACGTTTCATATGTTACGTACGTGATGACGTTTCATCAGATTTAGATATGGATTTAACGCCTGTTATTAGAAAAGTAGTTCTTTGTTTAAATAATAAATTTTTATTTATTTTCCCCATATTCGAAATAAAAAACAGTGTTAACCTCGTGTGTAAGGCCTATTTAGGCACTAGAATAGCATCCCGCTACGCTCATGCGCCAAACCATACCGTGCCTAAATAGGTCACTTTAACCTCTTGGATTTGACATAGACAGGCGCTATAATGGCTACGAAACTCTTAAAAGACATTTGTTTAAAATACGAAGTCATAAAAGTTATTATTTTCTATCACACAAAAGCAACACATTGTCATCGTTCTTTCTTGAAACAATTCGTTTAAGAGAAAACAGCAAAAGATGTTAAATAAATAATATGTTACCAACCAACTTGTACGGTTTCATTATTTCTACACAAATTGCAGTCCTTTGGGGTTAGTATACGAGATGTATCCAGGCTGTGAAGATCCTGTGAATATTATATTTACCACGATATTCAGGCGGGAATTGAATAATTGTATTGGATGTTATACAATACTTTATTAGGCAGCATATAGCTACGGTAAATAGAGACGAAATATTTTATTAGAATTTGTTTTATGGTTCTATTAGTTCACGTTTGACCGCCGTTTATCTCTATGATGGAACATGTTTTCCTATAACATACATATTTAACTATAACATGTAAAACTGAAACTGTTGCAATAACAAAAGAGGAATAATCCTAGTATTCCTTAAAAAACTACATGTGGCTCCATCTACTCATGTAGGATTTTGTCATTTATAAACGATTGGCCTTAAAGTAAAGTAAAGTTATATAACTTGTTTCTATATCTTCTTACCAACGGTTTATTTGCCTTACTGTCGGTTAAAATTTGACATAAGCTCCATACAAGTAATCTCAACATTTAATCGATGTTAAGCCAAGTAAATGAATAATAAGAGAACCGGCCCTTAATGATAAATCTTAATATATTAAGGAGTTCCGGAACGATAGTAATTCGTTAATTATGTGTGACTGCCGATCGTCCTGTAACACTTACTTATTTCGTACAAGCTGGTTGGTAGGCGCTATGGATTTAATTGTTTTATAAATTTTAAGACGTTGACAATCGTTTCGATAACTACATCTAGATACAAAGACAAATCGAAATATCTCTAAAATCCAATGGGTGTAAATACTACCTTATCGATATTATTATTAATTTATTAATATATCCAATAAAAGAAAATTAAAAAAAATTATAACATACGGTGCCGAGATATGGACACTGACAGTGGGACTGATCCACAAATACAAAGTCACACCACTGGCTATGGAGAGAGCTATGTAAGGCGTTTCTCTTATGGACAGAATCAGAAATGAGAATATTCATAAGGGAACCCAGGTAATCGACATAGCTCGCAAGATTAATAAGTTGAAGTGGCAGTGGTCCGGTCACATGTGTCGCAGGACTGACAGCTGATGAAGCAAACGTGTCCTGGAGTGGAGAACATGTCTCGACAAACGTAGTGTAGGGCGCCCTACAGCCCGGTAGACTGACGACCTGCGCAAGGTCGCTGACAAGGGCTAGATAAGGAAGACGGGAGACAGGGATATGTGGCGCAAACTTGGGGAAGCCTACAACCAGCAGTGGACAGAGACTGGCTGAAGAAGAAGAATAATACATATATCGATATTAATAGACCTAATATAAGTAGTTGATTATTATGACACGCATAAAATTCTTTTCTATACATAGGAAATGAAACATAGTGATTTACAAATGGTTGAATCTTAAATAGCCGACCTCAACAAGTAAAACAAATCCTTTTTAATAACTATCGTAAACCGAGTGTTTTCAAAAACAAAAGTTGCCAGAAAGTTTGCAGGTCAAAGCTTTGTTTCTATAGTCTTCTATACGTCCCAATTTGGTTACCAAAACAGGAGCGAGCTCAAAGGATAAACTTGCTTCTCGGAAAGTGGTCCGATTGAAAAGTTTTCCGAGCGCAAGGCCCTTGTAGCAAAGTGCTTGGATGCATTCAATTTTTGCCCACATTTTGAAAGTTTTCCTTGTTTATTATAATTTTCATGTATTCTATACTATAATAAGTCTGTCAGGTTAAAGTTAGTACAATTAATTTAAAGATGAGCAGATTACGCAAATATAACTTTTTAGAATTTTCGTCTGTCTGTTAGAGGCATCACGTGAAAACTAATGAACGGATATTAGTAAAGTTAGGTAAAATCACGGGCTAATATCATAGGCGTATGTATAAAGGAGGGGGGCCGGGTGTGCCATTTCCACCACAGTATGGTCTGGTGTCCACCCCAGGATTGGGTTACCGGTTTGAAATTCTAGGCTGGACACATAAAAAACTTTACGCAAAAATCATTAAAATCAGTTAGTCAGCTTACAATTCATTGCTAAAACATGTGAAACAAACAGGACGATACCACTGTAGGTAACATAATTCAAAATAGCTTTACACTTATTATAAACATTGTCTCTACTAAAAAGTTCAAAATGAGTGTAAAGTTATTTATGGTACTAATCGCCCCTACTCACTGCCCGTACATTGGGTGTCGTCGACTCTGCTTTGCGATCATCGGCTATGGTATCTCGGGAACCACAGCCTGACAGCAAGGTGTCGGTTGCGTACAATGAACAAGCGTACAAGCGAATAAATGTCAAAAAAGGCAACAAAAGCTTCTGATCTCTCATAGTTGGAATTCTTTTATAGTAGAGGTCTGAAAGTAACCCTAGATGCTTAGTATATTTTTATCCTAATAAAGACGGGGTTTCCGTGGGATAAGTGAATAAAGCCGGAAAGGTAGCGTGGTAGTTGGGTCCATTTAGTGCTGTAGGCCGTTACAATTCTTCAAAGTTATAATTTTGTTTCAGCAACTTGTTTGTCATTTTTTCAATTCATACATTAATTTAGTTCGAGCAGGTTTCGATAAGTAGCTGAGATATGGGGTTTTTTTGATTAAATGCTTTTTGGAGTTCCGTAATCAATTTACACAATCAGTTGACGTTCGTGACCTCTTAAAACTTCTTCAATGTGCATGGTGAAAACACTCTTGATCAATTTGGTTTTTTCTTATATTTTTTTATGGAAAGACTACTAAATCAATAAATTGTACAATTGGCACGATTTACAATCTGTTGAAAAATAATTTTGTTGCAAATATGCCTCGACTATTCCTTATTTAAATCTTACACTAATATATAAAGCTGAAGAGTTTGTTTGTTTGCTTGCTTGAACGCGCTAATCTCAGGAACTACTGGTCTAATTTGAAAAATTCTTTCAGTGTTAGATACCCCATTTATTGAGGAAGGCTATATATCATCACGCTAACACCAATAGGAGACCAATGAAAAATGTTTCAAAATTTAGGGTTTTTTTAACTTACCTTTTTTTACTATTCCACGCGGACGAAGTCGCGGGCATACATACATACATAACTTCACGCCAATTCCCTTGCGGGGTAGGCACGAACAACAGAGCGCCATCCAGACTTATTCTTACACACCTCATTTGCTTCTTTGACATTCATAACTCTTGTCATGCACGCTCGTCTGTTCTTAAGGCTCCGGACATCACCTTCTGCTAGTACAGTCGCGGGCAGAAGCTAGTATATCATAATTAGAATAAGTTTAAATGCTTCATAGCTATTTAAATTGTTGAAATTATTACGTTATAACACGCTATGCTTATACTAAAAGAAGGAGTCTGCTAGTTTAAGATGGCAAGTGTCTTAATGGAGTTGACTGTTAGGAATTAGATGCTTGTACCGTACTAAATAATCGGCGGACAAAAACACACATTGTATATCCCCAAGCTAAGCAAGTTACGCTTGTTTTATGGATAATATTCAACGGACCACTCTAGGGCCGATCCCAGACACCCAGGCCAAAGTAAATAACAGAGAGGTCGTTTCCGAAATTTACCATGCCAGGAATCGAACTTGGAGTCTCTGCGTTTCAGCGAGGTCGGCCGGTTAAGACTTAGCCCGCTGAATGAACCACAGAGGCCGTCGCGTACTGCCATACAGAATAGAATTTATACAATAATCGTAGATAAAATGTTTTATTATGTAATACCGGTATTTTCTGTGTTTTAAACTGTTCTGTTCTGTGTTTTGTCTATAAAAAGTTTAACGTATTAATGATTTTAAAGAAAATTCATTCAGAAAACTTGTCTACTAAGAAAATGTCCAGTAAACTTATGTAAGACAAGATTTTTCTTTTTAAATACAGTTCCCATTACTTTTTCTTGGTTTCTAATTTATGCAACAGCTCGTAATCTCGCTGCACGACATTTCTTAATGCGAGTGACAACTTTAGTTAATTTTAACACGCCAAAAAATACGATATAATAGGTATAAACAATCATTCAGTATTTTATTTATTTATTAAGAATAAAAATAACATTTTGACAAGCTCTTACTCTCATTTCTAATCTCTCGTCATTCTCTTCCCGCTTTTTGACCGTTTATTTTTTTTAATCATACAAAGAAGCTTAGAATATACATATACTTAACAAATTAATGAAGAAGAGTTATCAATTTTTTTACGTATTTTTCTTTATCCTAAATAAGAAGAAGAGTCTAATATTTCTAAGCAAATTTCATTTGCATTATGTATGTACAATTGTACATATATACTCTCGAGGAACACGATAAGTTGGCACAAGTTCAATTCTATACCGCCTACTCAATAACATGTAATGTTTACGTCTTACGCCTGCCTGTCTCTGAAATATTGGGCCGGTCTCGCACGTGAGTTGTAAGTTCAATTTGAATACCACTTTCGGCCACAGTATATTAAAATACGATATATATACGTTCTTTAATACTGCAATTTCATTACAATATGTTAAGGTACTAATTTATGCTGTGTATTTATATGGAATAGGCCTTTGCTTATTCGAAACCTTATTTGTTTTTGGATGCCTATTTGAATACATTCTTTCTTACGTAATTTTTCATGAGAATAAAATATTGTATGACCATCTTCGGAATATTTAAATTATTGTCATGTATTTTTTTTTATTGTGAGGCTGGGAAAGGAATAGGATAGAGGGATGGAATAAAAAGGATGGTGTATATTATAGAGGGATCAGAAAGAAGTTTGGAATGGGAACTAATTTATTAGCATACAGCCACAACCTTTTATTGTCCCAAACTATAAAAATAATTCTTGTGTTATAGGTAAGAAAAAAGAATCGGAAAACTATGGGCGGATTTCAGACATCTAGACTAGAGTAAATAACAGAATGATCCTTTACAAAATTTAACTTGTTAAGCTTCAAACCCGGAACCTCCGGGTTTCAGTAATTTAGGCGGGCTTACGCTTGAGCTGGTCATTTGACAAAAATATTTCTATAGAACACCTATAGACCAATGATATCGTCAATCTGCGTTTACATCCTTGTATAAGAACTTGGAATCTACAATCCTACTTATTGATTTTTACTTCATATAATCTTTGGTATCACTATCAATATCTTAAAAGCAGTCAGCGCTTAAGTTCAATGCGTCTTCAGATCAACTGCAAAGGTATTACGCAACATATGATTTTGTTTAGAAAAGCGTCTATTGCACAGAGATCTCTTGCTAATTAACAGTGGCTATAAATTTTGGTGCTGTCTATAGACGACAGACGTTTAACTTGAAGAAAATAATTAAAAAGTTAGAGCGTTGAAAGAATTACAGCGAGAGTCAACCATTACTTTTCATTACCGTATATCACTCAAGATCCTGGCATCATAAAAAAGCTCACGCAGCTTCTGGTTTCACGCAACAATCATTCAAATTGACATAGGCCTGACGTAGCGTACCAAGTAGACCCCCATTATTTTAACCGCTTCATAAGCTGTTGTTTTTTTCATCATAAATAAATAAACTGGACCTTTTCTCAGGTTTAGGGGTCGAGATTTATGGGAGGTTCGTGTATACTGACAACGGAAAGGAGAAACGCCATCTATTCATCGATAGGTAAGCGACATGGGAAATAGTAGTGAAGGTTTTCATTCTGGTTATGTCATCTCAATAATGTTAATAAGTACAGCTGAGAATTATATGAACTTTTAAAAAATAATAGTTTTAGGATATTAAAAATTAATTATTTTAGTAAAATTTTCTAGTTAATAAAATATGATTAGAGAAGTAGTTGTAACAATAAATTTCGCCCATTAAATGTGAATGTTTTACATCTGGACGGTTTGTTTGACCTCATAATCTTCTTCTCCCTTGAGGCGATATTAAGATTTTTTCAAAATTTGTATAGTTTCGAATTAGGGATAATCTTCTAATTATAGTTCTTTGTTTTTTTTCACATTCAACCGAAGGCTCTTTTCAAGATATTCGCTGTCCTTATAATTGTAAAAGTGACAATTTTTATATGATTGCTATCATTTCTTTACGACTTAGGAAATGAATCGAATATCACAAAATTTGCTTTATAGGGAGGTAATAATAATTGACCATAGGATAATTCTATCCCGGAAAATAAGATATTTTCTGCGTGACAATATTCCAAAATTATTTACGAGAAATTTAATGTGTAATTTATTATTTTTTATGAATGAAAATATTTCATGTATACCGCATTAATATTACATGAAAAAAGTATTAACTAATTTAAATATAACCTAAAATGACTAAAAGTATTCATAGTATAAAAATGTGTCTATGTATTTTTTAATTGTAATTGTAATTTTTTTAATTATAATATGAATCAAAATTCACGTAAGACAAAGACGTCAGGCCCATTTGAAAAATTCACAATGCATACAGCACTACACAGGAGTGACAAGGGTCAGTCATGTTATTGCGGCAAAATGGCGCTACTTGACGGGATCTGCACACAATCTCTGTCTCCTCTCATACATATTAACGAGAAGTTGTCGAAACCTACATGGAAGAGTGGGTGGTATTCGGTAAGATTTGATTAGATAAACAGAAGTTAGTTGTTATTGTACGGATTAAAGCAAAATAATCTGTAAAGCTTTGCTATTTGGTACAGTTTAACAGCATACCAAAATACCTTTTCACTTAATTCGTAAGTTATTTAAAAATAAATATTGCGTTCAATGATAAAATAAATTTGTGATAATATTAAATATTTCTTTTGCTGGTGAGTGAATTTTTCACGTGGGCCTTCAGGGCCAAACATTAAACTATACCTAATAGCCCAAAATTCTCAAATGAGTGTCGCGGCCGACTTTGATGAAAACATTTTTGAAAAATCGGTTACCAATTAAGGCATCAAATCAACTGATTTTGAAAAAAAAACACGTACTGTATTATTACATCAATTCCTAGTGTAGCTTGAAAGAATTAATTACTATAAAGGAATATCAAACATCAAATTTTCATCAAAATCGGCCCAGAGACTTCTTCTTTTTCGCTATTTCCTATAGTTTAGGGGTTGACCTTGGAGACCCACTAGAAAAAATTCTCTTGTATTATACTTCGGGTCACTGAGCGCACGGAATGAATGGAATTATGTAAAAACATTTTATACGCGCACATTCAATTACATAATAGCCTGATAGTTACGGGTTTAAGTGATGAAAATGTCATTTTTTGTTATTATAAACAATATCATATTTACCTTAATTGTACGAAATCTGAACGGGTTAGGATTCTCGCCGCATTTCGATGAATGGGAGTGCTATTAAAAAAATCTTACACTTCTGAGATGTTTAACCAACGCAATTGTGTAAACATCATACACAGGCAAAAGAAACTATTTCTTATAATATAGCTATATATCAGGTAAGCACTGAAATACAAGTCAGATTAATATAAATAATAAAGGTTTCGGCAAAACCATCCATCAAAGTAATCGTACAAAGTAGAATGTTCCCGAATCAAAGAACTAGCAGTGATAAATAACATGTTAAATACAAATAATATAATCCTTTCACGTTCGTTCGCGCAAAAGGTGTAGCGCTTCAGTGAACACGTATGGCAGTGAAACACAGACTGAAAGAGCACTTGAAAATGTTATACGGTTTCAGATACATTCACGATGGTGCTTCAGGGCTGTTACTTTAACATCAAACACGTATTTTGATAGATAAGTTAAATAAAAAAACAAAGAACGAATATATGTTTTTATAAATATATATCAATTCTTCTTTGTTTGTATAGGAATAAAATAATAGGTGCGGACTGTTAAAACAACTGACCTACTTTTTATTAAATTACAGAACGTTGCAATCTCATAGATTTTGTACGAGCGTACCTACTTATGACGTCAAAAGTAGATGTAAATAAAACAGTCAAATAGTGAATTAATTATTGTTAAAAATACATACATACATACATAACTTCACGCCAGCTCCCTTGCGGGGTAGGCACGAACAACAGAGCGCCATTTAGACTTATTCTTACACACCTCACTTGCTTCTTTGACATTCATTGTTAAAAATGTAATTAAAATTATTGCTATCGAGGTGATATAAAAGCAAGACTATGCAATGTTATTTTATCTCTTTTTATTTTATATGTAAAAAAAAATGTATTTGTCGTAATATGTGTTTGCACCCCTATTGATAACACTAGTGTTACAATGATAAATGTCGAACATAATTTTTTCCAAACTAAAACTAAAAAAAATATATAATTGCTATGTATATACAAAAATATAAATTTGCTAGTAACTCTAGTTAGTAGATAAAAAATTGTATTTACCACAAAATATGTCGATAAACTTAAATCGAATAAAATAACAGCCATAAATGTATCAAGTATGTAAGTAGGTACTAAGTATTACTTCTCAGATGATAATGTAGATTATTGTGATTTGAAAATATAACAAATAAATAGAGCAGATATTGCATGATTTCACTATTTCGTAGAAATAACTAACTCAAATGGAAAATACAGACAAACAAGATCATGTATTCCATTGTAATCAATATTAATGATGAAACAAACCTGACTATACAAAGAGTGTGTCTAACATGCTGTTGGGAAAAAAACGTTATATATTTTTTATTGATACGTCGATATCTAGAGTAACAAAGACGTTATTAAAGCGATACGGTATGATTGTTGAATGTTAATAGATATATGTGCTCCCGTTTCGTAGTTGCTGCTTGTTTAACAATGTTTCACACGTTGCACACGCGTCACGAATCAAGGTAACCCGACATAGTTCACAAGATTAGCAAATTGAGTAGCATCGGGCCGGTCACATCGGTCACAGGACCGACGGCCGATGGAGCTAAATAGTCCTGGAGTGGAAACGGCGTTTCGGCAAATATAGCGCAGGACGCCCTGCAGCCCGGTGGACTGACCACCTGCGCATGATCGCCGGCAGGGGCTGGATGAGAAAGAAAAAAGACCGGGATATGTAGCGCAAAACTGGGGACGTCAACTTCCAGCACTGGATAGAAGCTGGCTGAAGAAGCAAAAGAAGGTACAAGTCAATGTAATTAGCCCGGCTGTGTTGGAATAAGTCTTCAGTTTATGAGATGACAAGACACTAGAATTTCAAGGTCACAATCCTGCAAACCCGTCAGCCGACTTTTGGATGCTTTAGAAAAAAAAGTATTGAATTGAATAATCTATACATACGAAGATATAAAATTGAAGTGTCTGTTTGTAATGTCAAAATAACAGCTAAATGCATATCTTATACTAATACATAAAGCTGAAGAGTTTGTTTGTTTGATTGAACCTGCGAATCTCAGGAACTACTGGTCTGATTTGAAAAATTCATTCAGTGTTAGATAGTCCATTTATCGAGGAAGGCTATAGGCTATATACCATCATGCTAAGACCAATAGGAGCGGAGGACCAATGAAGAATGTTTCAAAATCGAGGTTTTTTCCTTTGGAGATCTTCCGCTGCGTGCGCTGCGTAAACTGTTAAAGTTTCGCAAAAATCATGTGTGACAGAATTGTTCCACTTCAAAAGTTCAAAAAAAAAAATCCGCGACAGCACATGTCTATCTTTTAAAATTGGCTCACTATAACCTTTTTTATGCTAACCAAATTTGTTCTAAAATAATGCATTATTTGCGAAGGTGTTTTTATAAACATGATATTAATCCTTATCCAAATAAATACGTTATTCATCACAAGTATTTAATTTAAAACAAAATTGTCATTTACATCATTCGATTTCAGTGAATATCTTAGAAGATATCGCAGTTTTAAAATAACATCTCAGCAAAATAATGATTAAGTACTGCGCGCGCATATATGATGTGCAGGGCCGGCGGGCAGCCATGAGGGGAAAGGGCGGTGGGGCACCTTCTACATAAACAAAATCGCATGTTAAAGTTATCGTTAGCCGAAATACGTAAACAAAGTCGCAGGATAAAGTTAGCGTTAGCCCAAAACTAACTATTCCACGCGGACGAAGTCGCGGGCAGAAGCTAGTCAAAGTATATACGGAACTTATATAAAAAACCATATTTAATATTTTTTTGTGTATGTCTGTCTAGATTACTCTAGATGTTCGGGCTAATCTATAAAATGGTTTTAATGGTACTTTCACTGGCAGATAATTGATGTTATAAGGAGTTACTTAGGCTACCGCAAAAAAAGTGGGAGAAGTCGTGCGCACAGCTAGTTACATTTATAAAATTTAAACAATAAAGTTAAGCCCACGGAATCAATATCCTTTTTAGTTGGCAACAGAGCTATTTTTTTGAAAATGAACAAAAGGAGGAGATTCTCAATTCGTCTGTATGTTTTTTTGTTAAGCTAGTTCTACGTCAATTGTAAACCGATTTTTATTTTTTTCTTTATTCGAAAAAGTATACTCATGAGGTGTGCCATCGTCACCAAGCCAGGACCCATGGGTGGATCCCATGGAAATCGAGAACAACCTTTGTTAAAGAGCGCCGAGCACCTACACTCTACGAAGGGGACACTTGTATATACGCGTGCTAATAGTACAATTTCTACAGGCGCTTAATATATTATTTCTAAAGCTATTTAAATATTTCTACAACTAAAAAGTAGAAGATATTTTCTTTTTATCAAAAACAAAAACTTTATACTATAACTAATATTTTAGATATATTTTTTTTGTCTTTTGTAATGCTAAATATTTTTTGTAAAGTCGTAGTTTTAAATATAAGATAATTACATGCATATTTTTTGGATATGATTTTAATAAATAATTATGATATCAGGTCCCAAGTTTTACTGTGACACGCAGGCCTCCGCAATTCAGGATAACGTAGACAGTCACGTTTGACTTGTTAAAGACTTATGACAGTGAATAGTAAGTAGTCTACCGTGAATCAACAAAAACCTGCTTATAAAGTTTTCACTCAACGAGAGCATTTACACAGAAAGTGTAATTCGCTATGCTATTAGAAAGCAAATTTTACAACATTATGTTATTAGTGGTATTCGTATTATCTTGTGATATTATTACATCGTTGCTATTTAACAAAGCACAAGCTTGATGGATAGAGAATAAAGCTGGGCTAAACATGCAAACATGCATGGATTACAAAATGAACAATATGAAGACTTGTTGTAAGACACAACGATGGCTACCACCCCTGGTCTAGAGTATGCCGACGTAACAATATTAAGTTGTGTTCCCACATTAGTGTCCAGATTCCAGTCTTCCTTTAGAGAGCGGCAGCACATTGATAGCACCTTCAGTGTTACAAATGTCCATAGGTGATGGTAACCGCTTTCATCAGGTGGGTCGTATGCCTGTCTGCTTAACTCATGCAATATAAAAACGTATGCTGGGATCACACGCGATAGAAGTGGAACTTCAGAAAATATATAAACTCATAGATAATTGTTCTCTAACTTTTATTAATATAAATATTCCTTTGACTCAACATATAATATTATAATTCAAAATAAACTTCTTATGTATCACTTTCTTTTTTTTACTGTTTTAGTCTAAAAATATTATCAGTCTTTTTTCGGACCACATAGGACCCATGTTTAACCATCGGTCTTATTGATTTCCTAATATGTGCTGCTCAATGTAAAATTCGTATGTCATTGTTTCGCAGGCTTAGTCCTATAGATTTAAGGTTTTATCTCTTTTTAGTGTCGCTTTTTCATTTCATCGAGTTTCAAAACACAACAATTCCAAAGAAGTTTCACTTTAAAAAAATAATACATTGTAATTAGACTACAAATGATTTGGGAAAGGTAAATAAGAACAAAATTTCACGGAGAAGTTTCTGCAAAGTTAAATAACATACTAATGCCATGACTGGCTATCGCGATTACTATGTTCTTGCCTCCGAGTCTCGTTCTAGTAACGTAGGTCCAGATCATGTCCAAAGACATACACTACTCAGGCTGATTTCTGAATTAATAATATGTGGAAGAAAATACCATGAGGAAATTTAAGGTGATATCCCGCCTCTTTTGTATTGGAGGAGCATGACAGGTTCCTTTTCTTTGAAATGCATAGGCCTAAGCCTAACAGTAAGGTATTTATAAAATTATATTGTTTTCTATAGGTAAACATTTTTTTATATAGTTACTTACTTACTAATAGTTAATTAAATATTTAGATGTTTTATCTACATAAATATTAGTTGTTTTCAGAACTACTAAATCTATAAAAGTTTGCAATTTCTAAATTAGAATAAACGCTCCCGAAGAAATTGCGTGTTTGAAAACACGTTACATCGCGTGTTGTTGTTACCGAAATACCGCCACTTAGTCTACCTTAAGATTATAATAATAAATAATAAAAGTTATCGCCGCCTGAGTAATGTTCTTAGTATTTGAATAGTGCCTAAGTTTGGCAGGAAGTAATTTATTTGAAAAGTTTCTGAAATTTCCTTTAATTCTTAAAATTAATTTCACTTAAGATTTCCACGATAAGGTTACCTCGTAACTCATTCTGAACACAACATTGCGGACTTGTTTGAAGTGAATAACTATAACAAATATTAAAAGTAAAAGTTCATACTAAAAGCCATTATTAGAATTGCGTAGCCTTTTTAATATAAACAGAACTCTTGTAAATTAACTTTATGATCAAACTAAGGAAAAGAAAAGAATCAAAGTGGTATATAAAATTACTTTGGGGTTGAAATAAAAACTGTGGAGTAGTTTTTGAGATGGATGGTTCCGTAGACAAAAAAATGTAGATTTTGATCACATTTACGAAACCTTGTCTTTTGCCTGTACTAACACGCACTTGGTAAATTTTTTAATACTTCTTTTTATGTAGTTTATACTTTCTTAATTTCTTCGTGTATATAATAGCAACAACTACGTTACTTTAAAAGGCCTCATATTTCAGCTCTGCAATTTCATAAACTCAAGTGCATCCTAATAAATTGTGCACCACAGCACAAAAAATGTCATGGGCTTTAACAATATGTATAATTATTTTTGAAATTTATTTTCGAAACGATGTCATATTTTGATACAGTCTTTACATGTTTTGGCAACCACAATACACAGCAAATGTACGAATAATAAATAAAAACGTAAAAGTCGACAAATGCACAAACATTTATTTACAAAAACAATGGCAGTTGCTTGGTTTTGAAATTGCATAACTGATTTAGTATCTAATGTATCTAAGTCTGTACTCTAACCAAACCATCTCTGAATTTTGTGTAAGATACACTATACAAAAAACTATACAGAATGGAAATATCCTCTTTATTATGATTACCTAGTACATTTTCAAACTCCATCAGAGCAAGGTATCGTTTTTATGAACGCAGTATCTATGAGATCAGTCATCTCCATTTTACGGCTGGCAAATTTTGTGCAATCGGTACCTTGAGCTTTTCCTGACGTTGCAAACATTTGTGAACTTTGTCACGTACCTTTATTAAAATATTGCCCGCTTCATGTACACACACCGGATTGGGTATTTACCTGAAATGATAAAAATTTAACATTACAAATTGTTATAAATAGAACTCATGGCATTGAAGGAAAATCGCATGAAATATAAACCGTAAACAAAGTGTAGTAAGTTTATAAAATGTAGTGACTTAATACGCTATTTTACTTTTATTATTAAGTTCTGTGAACATACTTTGGGTAAAAAATTTCGTTCACTGTATTAATTAAATATTAGTCATATAAGAGTATAGTTAGTATAGAAGCAACTATGTGTCTATGTAAGAGACATTGTGAGGAATAATATGTGTGATAATTGTCTTATTAGGAGGGATGCTGAATTCCGTGAAGTTCTCCTGCCAGGATTGAAACCTACGTCTCTTAAAACGCAAGTTTAGGACGCGAGCGTTACCCACTAAGCTGCCACAAAGTACACACATAGATAATATGTAATGATTATATTTGTCTGATACATGTAATTTACAGCGCTGGACAAAAAAGAGTGACGTATTCTTGTTTCCGAGGTCATGACTCATTTTGAGTCGCTGAGTTGCAGGAGTTAGGTTTTCAATTTATTTACTCGCATTAGTAGGTAACAAACCAACTTGCAGTAATCAAAGATAGTATGTATCATCTTGAAGAGGAATTTCCAAAACAACAAATGAAAATAAATATAGTTAAAAATATACATATTTATATGTGTACATACTAAATAATAATTATAATTTTCCTCCGTAAATACCATTCAACATTCTCAGAATATACTTAAGACAAACAACTTATTATATATATTATAAAATTCAAAAATGCCGGATCTGTACATTGAAACTATTTAAAAAAAAGCAACTGAAATAGACTATATAAACGATGGAGAACACGTTGCAATTTTGTTTTAGATTTCTATTCTGTTTGTCTGTTCGTCAGTATGTCTGTTTGTTAGGGATTCTTGTAAAGCAATGCAGTACTTTTATCGTGGCAATACCGGGGGAAATTTTCTGGTAATAATTTAAAATCTGGAAATAATAATTTAAAATTAAAATGGCCAGATTCCGAATTCTAATGTGATTTTTTTACTAATTGACAGCAAATTTAATGTAATAAAATGTGTGATTTTTCTATCCCGGGAATCCCACGGGATTTTTCCCGAAAGCGGTTTATGTACGTAAAAATTAGCTTATTGTATATATCAGGTATAGCTATCTGCCAGTGAAAGTCCCGTCGAAATCGGTCCAGCCGTTTCAAAGATTAGCCGGAACATTCAGACACACAAAAATGTTTAAAATTGATTTTTTTATATCGGTACCGTATGTACTTTCATATGCATTTAGTAACAAGCTGATATTCTGACATTACAAACAGACACTTAATTTTATTTATTTGTATATATAGATCGAAACGTAAAAAAAGAAAATGGCTATATTGACAATGACAGACACTGAGATTAACAATATTTTTAATTATCAAAAACAATGAGGATATAATTATTACGCTTAACATAAATATAAAGCCAATAAAAAGGATATACATCTCTAAACAACCTTCTTAGACAAGATAGAAAATGAAACAACTTTGATCTAAGTAATTTTAAACTTTATGGTTAAACAGTTAAACATATTTTTCTGTGACTTAGTTTGAAAAGGTAAAATGTGCTCGCGGAATCAATTTGAAAACTGGTGAACTTTTTTATTCCGCCACTGAACTATATCAATCGTAATTTATTTTTTCTTAGATTTATTTAACTTTTTATGCAATGTTATGAAAATTTCATCTGTGCAGGAACGGAGAAAGAATACAATTTCCTGCAGCTGGCTTGGCGGCCTGTCTTAAGAGGCGACAAAACAACCCACAGCCAGGTGGTAGGGTATTGGCCGGTCTGGATGGCTAGCGGTCTGGTCCAAAGTATACCGCCATAATAATCTTGAGTTTTGTTCCGGCATTAGTGGCCAGGTGTCAGTCTCCCTTTAGAGAGGGGCAGCACATTGATAGCGCCTTTGGTGTTACAAATGTCAATAGGCGACGGTAACCGCTTACCATCAGGTGGGCCGTCTGCCTGTCTGCTAAGCTCATACAATTTAAACAAAAAATATGTTTAAAGTTTGTACTAATAATTGAGTGTAAAAAAATATAAATAACAATCAGTATTTGATATGGAATATATAAAAAAGTTGTGGTGGCGTAATGACTAGGGCACACGTCCAAAACTCAAAATGCGCGGGTTCGAATCCTGACCGGAACGCATGCACCACTTAGGCAGTTTTCTGACCTAATGTACTTATTGTTATAATTACCACGTGCTTACAACGGCGAAGGAAAACATCGTGATGAAACCTGCACATCGAGATAACCAATGTGCCAAACCTGCCAAGCCGCCTTGGACAAGCTTGGCGGGTATACTGTCCGTTGTCCAATAGTGGGAGGCCCGAGCCCAGCAGTGTGACGTTTATGGGCTGTTATGTAATACAGGTACAAATAATTTCTTTGATAGAACGTTTCTCATATTAATTCTCGTTATCTAAAGATCTAATATACCTCCTTAATTTTCCAGCAAACCGTTTATTCCCCAGGCCAGAAAAAAAGGATAGGGTCAAAGTTTTTGTCACATGAATATACTAATGTGGATACATACATACATACATAACTTCACGCCAGTTCCCTTGCGGGGTAGGCACGAACAACAGAGTGCCATTTAGGCTTATTCTTACACACCTCACCTAATGTGGATAGTACTAAGTAAAGAAGACGTTAGATGTCACAATAATGCCTTGAAAATATAAGTAAAATATAAATAAATGTATTTACAACCCTATTCTAAAATAGAAGCTTCCCATAGTAAAACCTCTATTAGACTACAATATCCGACCTACTTTCGAAACAAAAACAAACACCATAAACTCGACATGAACATTACTATGAGATGTGTATGGGACACTGCTAGACCCGGTAACATGTGTGGATTATGAGCTTATTAAAACAGTTGATGAGTTGACTGAAAAATATATTGTATACTAGGATATGCCCGCGACTTCGTTCATGCTCAACTTGATATTATCGGGACATAAAGTACCGCAACCTTTTAAAAAGAATGCAAGCAACCGTTTTAGTTAAAACTGTAGAAATAACCTAATTTTTATGCACCCGAAAAACTGCAAACCACTCCCGGGAAAATTCCCGCAGGATTCCCGGAATAAAAAATATCACACATTTTATTAAATAAAATATGCTATCGATCAGTGAAAAAAATCACATTAGAATTCGTTTTTTTTAATCTAGCCATTTTAAAACATTCTCAGAAAAACTCCCGCGGGATTCTCAGGATAAAATTAGCGCAGATTTTAAGTCTGAGAATTTGCTGTCGGTCAGCGAAAACCGCATCGAAATCAGCCCAGTACTTTTTACGTGAATACCGAACAAACAGACAAGAAATCTAAAAAAATTGCATTGTGTTCTCCATCGTTTATATAGTGTATTCCTGATGTTTTTTTTAATAGCTTCAATGTACAGACACGGCATTTCTAGAATTTTACAATATTATTGATTTTATTTAGTTTGATACGTTTATTAGTAACACTTGTTTAAAACATACCAAAATATGGATACCGTTATATCTTATTTTATTATCTATTTGTGTACACGTTTATGTATACAAAAAGTCAATGTAGCTTAGTGAGAAACGCACTCGTGTTCATAATTATGACATGGGTTCGAAGTCTGGCCGAAAACCATCCACCATTTGCTCTAGTTCTCTGACCTAATGTGCATACTACATGTCTATGTCGTGATGGACAGCGGTGAAAGAAAGCACAGTGATGAAACCTGCATAACGATATAATCCAATCTGTCTGGACAAACGTGTCTGATACTGTTCATTTTTCTTCTAAAAATGTAGTTACTCCATCCCAGCAGTGGGAACTTATATGCTTCATTCTAGACCGCAACAACATTTATCATGCCGCTGAAATAGCCGCCATGAAAGTTCATGGCGCCATCTTATTTTCTAATTATTTTTGACGTTGTATACTTATACAACGTCAAAAAAAGTATATTATTTAGAATTAAGATCCAGACCGCTTATAAATTTCACAATGTAACGTTCTTGTGTGTATTTATACGTAGAATAAATATAAAAGTCAAATAAAAAGTTCAATCCGGCTAAGTCCTTTATAGAGTAAATAGATTCAGTTTTATTTACTTCCCTTCAGTAAATGTAACGTCACAAAATGTCAAGTTAGGCCGACCATTACCTCTGTAAAGCTCATTTCTATACAATACCTGACATTTAATTCTACTCGATTTCTTTCCCCGTTGCACCTTCATAACATTGACCAACGTAGAGTGGATTTATCTTTGGATAAAGTGTGTGGGTAAGTGGATGGATCTTAAAGCAAAATCGATAGTTATCACAAATAATATAAAACTAAAAAAATAGTACATTTTTGAAAGCACTATTCTCAGAAATTACCATTAGAATTTCAATATTTTAATTACATAAAAAGAAAAAACAATTTATTTAGGAAGGTTATGAAGCATGATAAAATTATAGTGATAGTTAAATAAGCCACTCAATGAAACTGCAGTCTACAGCTACGTCCTTAATTGTACATATAAATACTATTACCGCTTATTTTACGGTAATAATAAATATATGTGTTTATGCATATTAACATAAATCAATCGGGTGGAAAATCTCTTTAATAATAAAGTTGATGTCATTAACATAATATTATAGTGGATTATTCAAATACGTACATGGATGAGGTCATGTCAGGCTATTTATTTTTGAAATATTGAAGGAAAAATTCTATAATTTGAATTTGGTTGAACAAAAACTTCATATAATTGTAATTCGAAGCAGAATTTTTACTTCTTTAGATTTAAATATGTAGTATTATATTTTTTACAAAGGGAATTACAGTCACGGGTTCAACGGAAATATTATATTCACGTAACAGGTGATAATAATGTTGACTCCTTTTTATGTCGATCTTTGTGTTTGAGGTATGCGTCTCGCACCGCTGCCCACCCCAGTCGCACTTTTATTAGCATTAGATGACTAAGCAGGTTAGACACTCAGAAATTAGTCTCAAGAGCCTTGTACCTTTGTTCGTACCTGCATTTTCTTCACTACAAAATGTATAACGTAATACTATTTTTGTTAGGGGATATTGAGCATATATCTAATTTTGAAAACATGCTTCTTCATCCCTTTAAGTGCGAGTCACTTCTTTGATATTATATTGAAGTGAAATTCTTACTTTTATTCCAAATATCTTTATTGATCAACGTATTTTAGGTTTAATCTTAGACCTCGGTATTGTCATTCAAATTGTAAATGATATGAATACAATTTAGCAAATTTACCAAAATAAAAAAGCCGGAGAAAATTTTGGATATAACAATTAATATTGCCTGTCTGCTGAACTCCTGCAGTAAAAAATATATATTATTTACATATTATATATAATATGTAAATAAAGACGTATTTTACCAGAAATGTTTTCCAGACGACAATCGTAGGTACTGTATACCGTGTTCTTTAATTTTAGCAACAAATAATATATTATATGCTTGTATACAAAATAATAATTCAATTAAAATTTTAAAAAGCTCCACTGCCGCCATCCTATATTTTATACGTAGTGACAAATCGACATTGACCCCATAGACCTTTATAAAATAGTGTTATTCAGATGCATTTTTTAATTCCAGAGTTGACATTTAATAGACCTTGAAAGCTATGAAAGGTTAGATATTTTATTAAATAGAAATCATCTTGTAATTGTACAAACATCAATTAAGTATTGAAGTGAAAATTCTTTAGAATCCTTGTGATTTGAAACTCGATGAAACTAAAAAGCGACACTAAAAAGAGATAAACACATAAATCTATAGAACTAAGCCCTCGAGAGAATGAGATAGAATACATTATAGTTCATAATTTAAACACTATTCTCATACAGATAGAGTTGGAAATGTTTTGAAGTCTCGCAGTAGGAGCGAGACTCGCACGAACTACTGAAACGAAAGGAGCTACGGAGGGGAATTTGGTGCACAAGAAGAAAAGGACGGCCCAGCTAAGTGGAAGGAGAGCCTCGGAAGCAAGTACCGGTCTACGGTCTGTGGCTGCAGCGGGTCGTCGGTGGTTCGACAGGCAGATGAAGAGGACCCTGGTTCGAGTTTCGGAAGCGAGTGCCGGTGAAGCTGGAACAGGGTCGATGGAGGTGGCGCTGTGCCGATTACGGCGTGGTGTTGCAGACGAGCGTTGTGGGCAGTCTGCGAGTATCGTATTAGGAAGCGCCGGAGGTGTAACGCGTGTGGGTAGAGTCACGCGGAAGGAAGGACCGGTAAACCCTGGAACAAGTCTTGAGCAGAGCACCATGGGTGCGCCGAAGCTACTCATGGGGTTATCGGGAGCGGCGAAGAAGGCGATGCGGCAGGGTAACTCGTTAGTGAGCTTCGGGCATCCTCCGAGTCGCATCAGTGAAGGTGCGCTGGAGTGGCCATGTGCAAGGTGGAGTCGCGCATGCCAAGGAAAAAGACTTGTCGTCGTAAAAGAAATGTAGGAGTCATGTGTTAGAGTTAAGCGACGTACACCGGATAAGAATAAAGAAGCCTACGAGCTGGTTTGTGTTATCTATAGATTCGTGACTGTCGTCAAGTGTAGTTTTATCCCGGACTTGGACAACGTATCGGACTGACTGTTCAGTGGGAGTTATACTTGCATTGGCTTAAATAAAGGTATGTTCTTTTATATCGGTGTTTCCTTCCAATCCCGGTACCCACAGCACGTAATAATATTAGAACGATATAATATATGACATATGATGTCACGAAATTTAGAATCTCCCCACCCCTTGTCACACTTTGTTTCACTTCTATTGCGTGTGAACTGCACACACACACACAATTTTTTTAACTACAGAAATAATGTACGAATACCTAACAGTATCTTGCTATTGCCTTCTTTTGTGTAACTGTGTTCATATTTTAGGGATCCGTAGCCCAGACAAATAAAAAAACCTGTTTCTAATAATTACGTCATATCCGACCACCCTTCTATTTCGTCTCTCTATTACGTTACAGCCATTCTTCTGGAAGACTATGGACTATATAGAATTGAAAGTGATGGAAAATACTGTAGGCAAGTCCAAGTCCAGCAATTGTTGATTGAAATTTGTGTACATAATTATATGCTCAAAGTATATCGACTTTTGCCAGCGCCATGTATGTTTATGTAGGTTTTTCATTTAGCGCCATCTCTTGACCATATAGGTTAAGATATGGCGCTAATGTGATATCCTCGTCTAACATGTTATCTTTATTTTCGAAACTATGACAATGATAACTATGAAAATTGTTTATATTATAACTTTAACTAATTACCGCATTTATTGTGTAAATGGGGGGGGGGGCTGCTCCTATCATTTCAGATATTTTTAGATGTAGTTAAATAAAAATTACATGCTGTTTTTTAAATAAATAAATGCCAAGAATGAAATGTGCTTTATAAATAAATGAAACTAAATAGAAACTTGCAGCAGTAAAACTACATAATGCTGCCATATAATAACAATAGCACAAGAGTATCGTGTTCAAACACTACCATTGAAATGTTAGAAAACTTTAGAAAAGCGTATCCCACGTTATTTTCCTATTATAAGATCTTCGTTAGAGCATTCATTAATTAGTTTTGCATGACGGAGACCAAAAGAAAAACTTGTTTCACTATAGAAAGCGTGGCTTACACGACGCTAATTAGTTATGCATAAAATATTGAAAGTACTTGGTTTAAAGAATAATTTTTTTCAAAACGCTGGCAGCTCTTGGAAAATACATCAATTATTTGCTTTTAAGAGGACATAGATGAGTTGTATCTCTATATTGACTTTAAAAAGGCGAACACAATCGTCATTTTCAAAAAAATCATTGGTTCAAGATTTCTATAAATAGCACTCACATTCATATAGTTATTAACTTTAACGTTCTTTAAGTTTCACAAGAACGAATGGTAGCACCAATTATTACTAATTTGATAATAAAACAAAGAAAATATTTTATACATAGTTCATTCGGAACTGGGAGAGAAAACGCATGCTGTCAGTTACACAAAACATGTTTTATATTATTATTTAGTATCTCAAAACTAAACACCAGGCCGCCTTTGTGGTTGAGCGGGCTAAGTCTTAGCCGGCTTACCTCACTGTATCACAGAGGCTCCGGGTTCGATCCTGGCATGACAAATTCCGGAAACGAATTTTCTTCGTTATTTATTATGGTCTGGGTGTCTGGGATCGCCCCCAATCCGTTGTATATTACCCATAAAATAAGCGTAACTTGCTTAATTTGGGGATATACAATGTGTGTTTGTCTGCCTAAAAAAGCATACCTACTCTTATTTCAAAATTTTTCGTAACAATCAATTTCGTTCCAGCTTTAGGAGCTTTTTCAGCGTAACATTTATATAGGTGTAAGTAATAATTGTAACCGTCCAAATGGCCGTAATATTTTAAAAATATTAATTTCGAGTTTGGCAAATACAAAAATTATACTGCTCGCTTTTTTTTAACATAACAAGCATAAAACAAGCAGACTTCTATTTATATTATGCGGGTAAAATTCATAATGACATTTTCGTAACTTTCTCGAAAGATCGCCATCGACAAATTACGGTACATGAATTTCATGATTTTTTGGCTCCTCCCCCGTCTTTGTCACAGCTGGTCACATTTGTGACACTCCCCTCCCAGTGTGATATCACATATTTTGCAATTTTACACCAAGAAATTATAAAATTAAAAGCTGCAGTTCCGTAATTACTTTTATATCCTTTGACATTATTTTTAAACAATTTAAACACTGCTCATACAGATAGAGTTGGAAATATTTTGAATTTTTTCGTTAATAGTTCAAATTTCGCATTTTAAAGTTTAAATATATATTAGATTTTGAAATGTGACGTCACGAAATTTACGACACCCTTATCACACAATGCCATACTTCGTAAACCCCTCTCTTCACGTTTGACGTAATTTACGGGGGGGCCCTAAAGAGTTTATATAATGAATATGACGTGGTAAAACACGTCCGATAGTAAACAGCGAATAATCTTAATTGGAGACTATTAAATATTCATAAAAACGTTTTCTATTTATGTAACCAATTTAACGAGATTTATGTAACTTCACGCTGCGAGAATTTTCACACTCAATTCCGATAAAAAAAGATCCCCCAACATTTCTTTATTACGCTCTGGCTAAATTCGCGTTTTTAAATTAGCCTCAAGTCGGTAATCTAAGGTAAAGAAAGGTAATGTCTTTAAGTTAATTGTAGATTTCGTACCAATATCAACGAATTTATTAATAATATTACTTTTAATTTATTAAAAACATTATGAAATCTTATTTTTTCATTTTGTAGCCATGCAATGATAAAAAATAATGTTATTGTATGGCATACATACAAAAACAAATGCCGTGATAGCTTAGTCGTTAGCGCACGGATCTCAAATTCAAATGGCGCGAGTTCGAAACCTGACCGGAAAACATGGACTTCTTAGGCAGTTTTGTGACCTAATGTGTATATTGTTAATAAATAATTTCACAATCAGAATTGTAGTCAATAAATGATTGTTGATTTTGATTGACTGTTATTATTATCACTTGCTAGCGTCGAAGGTAAAAAAACGTGATGAAACCTCCACATGAAGATAACCAATGTGTCAAACTCGCCAAATCGCCTTGGAATCGTGACGGGTACACTGTTAGTTCCCGTATATTTAAAATAGGACCCCGAACCCAGTAGTGCAAGAACGGAGAAAGGATACAATTACCTCCTGCCGGACGGCCTATCGTAAAAGGCGACAAAACAACCCACAGCTAGGTGGTAGGGTATTTGCCCATCAGGATGGCTACTACCCGGTCTAGAGCATGCCGCAATAACAACCTTCAGTTGTGAGCCGTCTGTCTGTCTGGTGAACTCATGCAATAAAAAATAAAAAAAATATTAGGAATTCTTAATATCGTAATTTGACTGGGTGCCAATCATTGTTTGGGTGGGTTGCCAACAATGGTCCAGTTTATACTTATTACTTGGAAAATCTGCCATGCACTGGGCCGCAGTTTATGTGCATATTCGTCTTCGTAGCATGTAGATCTTGCTTGTGTCGGTTAAGTAAAGTTACATACATAGCAACTAAGCATCAATAAAAACATTCTCATACTATAGCTTGATTAATTCAAGATATTTCTCCCATTAAATTTTGTTCTCAAGTTATCAAACTGAAAATATCAATAGGGTTAGAACTATTACGAGAGAGCGAATTTGTTCATACGAAATATCCTTTGTAAACACGAAAGTACTCTTATGACAACTTTGTGGAATGGAACTTTAAACTAAAAGCAATACAAGATTGGGAGTCAAGTTGTCTTTTGTGAATCAAAGTGCTCTTGAACAGTATAAGCGGAGATCCCGGTGTACAAAAACCTAACCAATAGTAGTGTACTTTTCTATGTAAATAATAATCATCATTTATTTCCAGTAATAATTATTAATTCATTTATAATAACTAGTGGTCGCCGGTGGTCGAAATTCGAACATAATAATTAATTTAAATTATAAGTTTGAACATTATTAAGGTTCTGTTGTCAAAGACTATATATACTTCTATAAACACAGATTTCGCCTAGGCTACACTGTTAATTTGACTTTAACAATAAACAAGAGTATATATAGCGTGTGTGTCAAATATGGTAGTGTGTGTAATTTTTTTTTTATTGATTTAATGTATTTTTATGCATAATTTAAAAAAATATTAGCATTCTGCACTCCTTCCCTATATAAACTACAAGTGTGCGAAATTTCATACTCCTCCGTCCGCTCAATTTTCGTAAAAAGAGGTACAAATTTTTTGCTTCACTTATTAATATATTTATACATACATACATACATACGTACATACATACATACATACATACGTACATACATACATACATACATAACTTCACGCCAGTTCCCTTGCGGGGTAGGCACGAACAACAGAGTGCCATTTAGGCTTATTCTTACACACCTCACTTGCCTCTTTGACATTCATAACTCTTGTCATGCAAGCTCGTCTGTTCTTAAGGCTCCTGACATCACCTTCTGCTAGTACTATATTTATAATAATTATAATTCTTTGTAGTTAGCATATTACATAAAATTTTCATATGTTATTGGTAGTAAAAAATATCGTAGCGTTTTCTTACTGTTGTTGTACTAGCTCTCATACATACATAACTTCACGCCAGTTCCCTTACGGGGTAGGCACGAACAACAGAGCGCCATTCAGTTTTATTCTTACATACCTCACTTGCTTGTTCTTCTTCTCACTAGCTCTCAGAAAGATGTTATTATAAATAATGTATATACGCAATATTTTTATAAATATTGTTTTATAATACAATTTATACATATATATTATGTGCATATATTATGATATAGATATACTTATAAAAATAAATTAAAATTTCAAGACAGATTGTCAATGCAAGTTTAACTTATGACCGAGATTTTACCAAAAGTATATTTCCCAATTCGGATGAAAATTAAACCTATCAAACATTAATAACTCCAGTAACTATATAACGTTAATAACTCTTTAGTAACAAAAATTAGCTTTGTTATACTAGACGATTTGATTTGATCCGCTAAGCGGTTGCCTCATTCATAGGTGATTTGGCGGGTTTCGCGCCTAGGTATTTTTATGTACAAGTTCGATGTATTCTATCATCATCAGTATATTATTATGGCGAATGCTACTTAATCATAAAACTGCTTATTCGGTGCATATTCTCTACCAAGTCTCGATCCCAGGTCATTACAATTACACACAGGCGCGTTAGCCATTGAGCGACCACAACAAATAGATATTTGTTGTATACAAAATATAGATATATTTTCTACCTAATAACTAAAAATCTGAAAGGTAGTGAGAACTATCATGTCGGTTTTTGTTCGGTACGAGCAAGATGGTTCAAGTCAAGAACATTTCAAGTTTCCTGATTGTTGTTAAAGTTTCGATTCTCAGAAATTTCTTCAATGAGTTACTGAGTTAGTATGAGTAATAGGGATACGCTTGTATATTACTTTACTTAAATACAGGATTGCTGATCATTATTACAAGTGAAATTGGAGTCAATGCAGTAAAGGATAGAAGAGGATTAACTAAAACGTAAAAGAATCCTAATCCTAACTAATACTATAAATGCGAATGTAGGTTTTCCGTATGTCACGCTTCACGCTTTAACTTCTTGACCGATCATCATGAAACTCTGCATTCACGTTGGCAGAACTATATAAAAGCACATAGGGTACCTTTTATCCAAAAAATGTATTGTCCCCGAGGGATAGACGCATATAACCAAAGATTGCGCTGCAGTTACGATTTGTAGATTCCTTCGTTGAAATCTACTAGTAAATACATCATCATAGCAACGTGAATGTTAAGGCCAGTACAATATGTTACTTATAAGGTTAGGTTCACCTTCGTAAGACGGCGTATAGATACGGGATGTTCATGAATAGGTATTTTGAAATAACATGAGCGAAGTCGCGAGTAAAGGTTAATAAAATATAAAGATGAGAAACTATATTCAATACCATTCAGTTGGGATACTCGTAACAAAGTATTCAGAGAGCCGTTCAATTTTACAATACTGAATACAACGCTTTGTAACCTTTGCATTTTAATAAATGCAAATGCGCCAGATATGTCCTAAATAACGCAGGGCACACGTGCCTTTGAGCAATCACTGAAGCACGAAACTATCGTATTGAATGTGCGGCGTTGTGTACTGATTCCTACGACATAGTCGTCAGCACGTAAGTCGTGACGACCATTGATTTCAGAGTAATGGGACAACATAATGTACAGCTCATTAGTCACAGTCTGTTTATTTGCCATATAAAAGCAGAGAATGGAGAATTGTAGGCCAATCAAGCCGGAGTAGTTCTTTGTGTCACTCGATTTAACGTGCTGCCAAGCAGTATAAATTGGCCTCGTTGGTACTTAACGTTGTTGCAGATTTACTTACTCTATTCATCGTTAATGCAGGGACTCCAATCTGATTATCTATTTTTTAACCTAAGCATTAGTAGGATATTGACATTAATTGTTTAAAATTTAGGGCAACTTTTAAGTATCTAGTAGAAGGCACATGAATATATAATAGAAAGACATAAAAACACGACATTAGTATACCTATATAATACTTACATTTTTATAACATTATTATATGTGATATATCTAACTTTCTTATGATATGTCCGTCAAGTCAGTCTTTTATTCATTAACTAATTTTACATCATCACTATTCCATCCTAATGACAGGCAACGTGGTGGCATCGCTCATGGCGTTGCAAACTTCTATAGGCGATGGTACTCACTTTCCATTAGGTGCGACATTAGCTTGTTGGCCAACTTTGCAACAAAACAAAGATTGATAATACAATCAACTAAAATCATTAAGAAATAGGGTTATTTTCCTTATTTGCGCTATTTTTATTTTCCTTTAAGATTACAAAATTTGTAGAAAAACCACGTTTCAATAAAACTTAAAGTAACTAGAAACAGAGATATCGCTTTATTTTAAGGTACAAAACACAATTCATTAAATCCTTAGGGCACACAAACAAGTCGTAGCGAGCGTTCATTCTTTTGCTCTAAGCCCCGGAATGAAAAGTTTATCTTGGCGAAATTACAGCGCCTTTATTTCGATACAACTCCCGACTTACCGTGCGCTTTATTGCTCTGAAGACTCAAAACCATGAATTTGAGTTTCATCCTACATTTGAAAATAAAAGTATTCCTTTCAATTTTTTTTAATAATACCCTAAATACGCTTTATAACCGCAATCAGAATTGGATAGATAATGTTTCGTCAACCTCAAATAACGTTTTTTTTTTAGTTTGTTATTTAATTACTACTTTATTAGGATTCCGTAGTTATTTTGGCATAAACGGAACTCTTCACCTGCTTGTACACGACACTTACACCACGCCGCCGCCATAGTTTCATGTTGAGCGATACAAATTCTCAAAATATACAAGTGCGGCGTGATGACGGCGTGTAGGTAGTGCCGACTACACAAACGCTTATTCCTTTGTGTGTCACAGTCGTTTTTTTCAGAAACTATTAGATCAGTAGCACTGAAATTTAGTAGGAATATATATGTGATGGACCCGAACGAGGCAAAAGTATATATTTAAATTAAATTGGGACTAGACAAAAATAAAACGCCATTTTTTCCTTACTTTCGAATCGCAAACAAAACTCGATTGTCTTTTAATTATAATAAAGTGAAAAACTGAGCTGCCAGTATTATAAAATTGTAACAAAAAGTATTTATTCCACAACAATTTAGATAGATAATCTTATATACGTACTCGTATTGTAACTAAGAATTGATAAACTTTATATTTATACGTATGTAGTCACGTGGGCTAAATCAGATCTAGATGCAAGATACGTGACGTTCCAAACGTGAAAATTGTGCCAAACTAACTTTTGAACTGTATAATTAAAAATACTGAAAATAATGTAAAGAGCAGTAAATTGCTATTATTATACATTTCAGTATATTAATTATTTGTATACTAAATATTGTTCAGTCTTGCTTTCTGTCTCTAATAATGATTTAAAAATAATGACATTAATAACAACAGGTGTATTTAATACTACATACTTTTGAACAAATGTGAATGTCTATATTTATTTGCTTCAAGGTCTTGTAATTAAAAAAAATCTTAACATGCGGAACTGAAGATTACTCTCGAGAATCCTCATGGAATGCTCTAGTAAAGTAAAAATACACACTACAGATACCTATTTGATTTACGACTGATCACGTCATAAAAATCTTGTCAACTGGGAATCATCAATCAGCTGTTAGTATTATCATCTGACAAGTTTTTATCCGAGTAGCTGGACGTTAACCTTTTTCTGGAACCCTGAGGGTGATATGACTAGGATTCTGAACTTCTAAATGTCGCACTCGCAGTCAGTTAATGGCTCATTACGTAATGAGTAATGACTGAAATACTTTCCTATGAATTTCCATATACTACGAGGAATCTCAAGTTTTAAGGAGTAAAGGTATTTTTTTTATCGTGAAGCTGGTAAACTGGCAGACGGCTCAGCTCATGGAACGTGGTTACGTTATCGCCTATAGGCGTTTGCAACACCAATGGCGAAGCTATAACGTTGCCAGCCTTTGGAATAGGATATGGAGATGAGATAGAAGGACCAGACAGGAGGAATGGCGTCAAAGAGATGGGATATGATAATGGAATAAGAGGATGGGATAAGTAAGGTTGGGTAAGGGGAGGGAGGATGGATCCCATGGACTCCCCCCCTCCCCCCTGTTGATGAAGAAGGTAACCTTCCCCGGGGATGTCCTAAGTGTGAGCCAAGCGTGGAGGTTTAGGGATGTCCCGATTAGGTGGAGGAGCGAGGTGGAATGCTCCTCGGCCTCAAAGGAAGATCTTCCAGCGAAGCTATTGCTATGCCTCGCGGGCCTAGGCCCATCTATTGTTGATGGAAATTTGTATATATTCTTTGCACGTGTTGGGAATCGTTTGCGACCTCAATTATTGCACAGCGCCATCTATTGGCTTGTAAGTGTTCCACTACAAATGTAATACCTATGGTTTAGTTCCTGTAGTAGCCCATAAAAGCGCATAGGAGGGGTGCAGGTTAGGTTTAGTGGGTAGTCTGGCGGTCGACCATCCCCCGTCACTCCGCTTGGAGGCCACGGTGGGCATCCGACCGATCAGAAGTCCCACAAATTCCTCGGTGTAAAGCCTTCCCCCAGGCCCGAGGATGCTGTCCTAAGAAATGACAATCCCCCTGCGTCATCAAAAAAGGGGAGGGGGAAGTGGGCCATCGGAACTCTCACTCATCGCACGAAACACGATTAGCTCAAGGCTAACCGTTTTACGCCGCTATTCTGTGAGAGCGTGGTATCACACCGATCGAGCCGGCTCTAAGAATTCTAATCAAGGTAGTGATTCCAAAATAGGTGTACCAGCCCAAAAACATTATCGAAGAAGAATACTAATAATGATCACAATAGCGGAGTAAAAAACTCTAAATAAATCCTAGATAACTAGATGGCGTCACAAGTTATTCTTCTCTCGCTTTTTATGTTTCATTATTTAAAAAATATACGTACTTATGAAATACCTCAATTTTAATAACATAAAAAAATTGTTTGATGATATTCCCGTAAATTGACAGAATTTACTTACCACAAATCTGTATTCTACGAATTTCAACGACAATATTACGAAAGCTTCACAAAACAATCATTTTGATTCAAACAAGGTTTCATACATAAGAATGTAAATGAAATTAAGATCTTTCTGTGAATTCGTAGTCTTATTGTTAAGATTCGTGGAATACTGATTTGTAATTAATATAAATTAAATTCTGTCAATTTATATCCTTAAAAAATGTGGTAATAACCAACGAGATAGCGAACTCCATTTAGGTAGCCCTCTTTTTTATTTATTTTTTATTGCAGGAGTTCAGCAGACAGGCAGACGGCCCACTTGATGGAAAGCGGTTACCATCGCCTATGGACATTTGCAACACCAAAGGTGCTACAAATGCGCTGCTGCTCTTTTAAAGTAGACTGGAACCTGGCTACTAATGTCGGAACACAAATCAAGGTTGCTATGACGGCATACTCTAGACCAGGAGTGGTAGTCATCTAGTCGGGCAAATGCTCTACCACCTGTGGGTTGTTTTGTCGCCTCTTACGACAGGCCGCCGGGCCGTAGGGAGTTGTATTCTTTCTCCGTTCCTGCACGGATAAAATGGCCTGTTGTTATATCTTACCGACCGTTCGTTTGCCTTACTATCGGTTAATTTTTGACATAAGTTCTATACAAGTACATACATGATATGACGCCTGTGTCCCATGGGGGTAGGCAGAGACTATGGATCTCCACCTGCGACGATCCTGACAAACGACTTTCGCTTCACCTACTTTCATCAACAACAACAACTCTCCATACATGCACGTTTCCTTGAGATGCTTTTTATCTGACCTCTCTTTAACACTTCTGATATTTGATCATGGTGTATTCGTCTCGGTCTACCGGCAACAACTCTACCATTCACAATACTGTCATACACCTGTTTTGTGAGTCTACTTTTATCCATTCTCTCTACATGTCCAAACTAAAAAGCAATGTTAAGGTAAGGTAGCGGTAACCTTAACATTGCTTTTTCAACTCTTGTTATTACATCTTCTTTCAATCCACAACGTTCCCTTATCACACTGTTCCTTATCATATCATTCAATATAACCGCACATATACTTCTCAAAGCTGCCATTTCAACTGCGTTTATCCTACTTTCTTTCTTCTTCTGCCATACCCAACTTTCACTGCTATGCATCAGGCTTGGCAATAACACCCCTTTATGGACAGCCGAGCGTGCCTTTACAGACACTTTCTGGTTGTTCATAAAAGAGTTCAACAAGTAATATCAACATTTAACCAATGGTACGGCAATAGAATGAATAGTAATATATAGAAACCGGCCATACGAGTACGTACCAAAATATTGATTATTTTGAGATGCTGTATTTCCACAAATATTTTTTTACAATTAAAATATTCAGGAATTACATGGAATATAATATTGTACAAATGTGGTGTATTGTAATAAGGCTGCGTCCCTAAAGTATATTGTTATCATGGCGTTAAGGGTCTTTTATTTGTACAGGAAAGTACCGACCTACTTTCATACTTCATTGTCTATTTATAAAGGGTTAAATGCATGTGTGCTTTGTGCGTGGTGCCGCTCTCTGCCTGATGGGTCCCTATTTCAGTAAACACACAGCAAAGTACTTATGCGAGTATAAAACCTATATTGTATTGTCGTATAAAAATAAAGACTGTTAGAATAGTTAAAGTATTAAAACGTGTGTAAAGATTAGTAGGAATAATAACCCTAGAACTAAATGACCCACTTTTGACCTAGTAGTAGTAGTCATATTAAAATCATGATCTTGATTACAGCTCGATGGGTAGGCTCGATCAGTGTTTTTTTTTATTGCCAAAGAGATGGCCAACAGGCAGCCAGCCCACCTGATGGAAAGTGGTCACCGCCGCCTGTGGACGTTTGCAAAACCAAGGACGTTGTCAACGCGTTGCCGGCCTCGAAAAATTTTATAACGCTCTTTTTAAAGGACCCCATGTCGTAGCGCAGAGGATAAACCGCGGCGGGAAGTTCCCTCCAATTCGTTATTGCTCATCCCTTCCCGTCCCTCCAAGTCGTTGCATAGTCCTGATACCATGCTCTCACACATTTTTCTTTTTAGTATAGACGTGAAACAGTTACTCCTATGCTAATCGTTTTCGTAAGATGAGCGAGACTACCAATGACCCATTTCTCAATACCCCTATCCCATGTTCTCTATGCCATCCCGTATTCCATTCCTTCAGTATGATCCTTCTATTCCAGTTTAAAGACTGGTGAAGTGTTAGCTTCGCCCCTAGTGTTACGAACGTCTATAGGCGACGGTAACCAATTTCCATCAGATAAGACATCTGTCTGTACGCCGGCTTCGCAATTTAAAAAAGTATGATACGACAATGACTGCATGATGAAGAACAAAAAATAACGAAGCAGACCTGAATCTCTAGGAGTCAGTCTAAGAGTCAGAATCATGTTACGTTAACGGGTTTATTTATATACTTGTTGTGCTAAGGAATACCTTCTTGTAAATTCTCCCTTCCTATCCTCGCCATCAAGAAATATAATAAACTTTCAAAGGAAGAATGCGTAAAACAAGGTAAACATTCAACTTCGTGTTAGTGCTGTCACTGTAAAATGAAATAGTTATTGTTCTTCTCTTCAAGCCATAACATGTTGCGAAGCGGTAGTAAGGCTCCCATAGATTAAATAATAACCATAAACAAAATTAAAAATTAAATAATTAAAATTAATAAGAAAACCATTATAATTTAGTTTAAATAATTCGTGCTCCTAAGCAACTCCTAATGAGTGTGTGAACCCCGGGGGACGAATGCGGTGGACTGCTGGCGAGGTAAGTTACTCTTCCCTTGCTTCTTCTCCCACGTAAGACCCAATAAAGGGTTGCCTTCTCCCGGCCGTCGCAACGCGCCCGCAATACTACTCTTTTTAGGTAAAGTTTATGTTATGTTATAATGACGTTTCTATTAAGCCTGGTTTAGATATGCTTTAGTTAACTTGTTAGTTAACATGCAAATAAGTCCTTAACACCGTTTGAACAGACATCTACTTTATCGACAACTTATTACTTAACTGGATAATTTTGCCCTTACTTATAATCGTTTCTTAAATTTAAAGAAACTGCTCAGCAACTGATTAGTGAAAATCTTACCCATAAACTCGTCTTTATTCGAATATTTTGGGTACAACCTACGTTAATCATTCAAATTTCGTTTATCTGTGCTCCTCTTAGGTAAACAACCGGTAATACACGTTTATAAATGAAAAGAGATATTCATTGATTAGGGTCTGATTCTCCCAGCCGGGGTCGCGGAAGAAAAGCTCACGCATATCCCGTGACCCCGGCTCATGGCGTCAGGTGGCACCAAGGGGTTTTAGTGGGTATTCCGGCTCCTCTAGCCGGCGAGTCCCACACTCCCCCGCCGAAGTCTCCCCGGCGGGGGGTCCGCAAACGGGTTTCCCCTTGTAAAAAAAAAAAAAAAGGGTCCGATTCTCTTCTAACCTCCTTCTCTAATAACCAAGTGTGTCCAAACTATAATAAACACATAACTCGCCAACTTTGCAATTTGACTATTTAACAAATATAAATTAGGATTAACGCGTTAAAATTTGAAGAACGTATGATGAATACAGTTAGTTTGTTTTAGCTGCTTCAGTAAAAATCTCATTCTACAGTGATTACAATATAAATCACAGATTACAAAATATATACAGAAATACCATTCCGTAGATATTCCGTTTTGTTTAGCCAAACGAGTTTGGCCCCAAAACCCGATCTCTTCCTAGGCTATAAAGCATTAGATGCGTAAAGGCACAAACCATAGACTAGCTTGACAACATGCGACAAATGGCGTGAAATATTTGAAAATGTGCCAAGTCGGTTGTCTCCAACTATATTATACAACGTTCGCAGAATTAAAGTGCTGTTGTGCCCTCTTTTCGATGCATTCGTCATAATCATTCTCATACGAAATTGCGTTAACTTGATCGTGAGCAAGTGTGGCACACAGCGAAGATATGGTCTATTACTCGTAAGATGGAAATAGTTTTTTGTTGCAAATTATACCCATTTTAAATTATGCTTACCTAACCAAAAATTTAAAGCCTTTTTTTAAGGTACCGCATTTGATTCATGTGGAGCGACGGGACTTGAAGGTACCTATTCACACGGGACTTGAAGATACTCAGGTTATAAGTATCGGGAAACACAGACACCGGCAATGAGTTCCACTCCTTTGCGGTGCGTATGATGAAGCTAGATGCAAAGCGCTTCGTTCTTATAGGTGGAATATCCACCATATATCTATGCCGCATGCCGGTCCGTCTGGTTGTCCGATGATGAAAGAGAGATGGCGGGATCAGATCCGAGCTCAGCTGCACACTCTCCAAAGTGAATCCGATAGAAAACCGATAAGCTGGCAACCCTGCGTCGTCGCCTTAAAATAATAGATCAAAATTTCATTTGCAACAAGAAAAAACTGTTTATTTATAAACGTCACTTGCCACAAAATGACGGTAAAGACTCAAAGCCCTCGAAGCTTTCTTATGTAGTAACATAATACCTAAGTAAAAACACGTCAAAGCCTTACAGTTGCGTTTTTATATTATTTGGAAAAAATACGAAGTCACAGGTAATATCTAGCTTAAAATTAATATTATATTTTTTATGAATTTGAGTGTTAATCATATATTTATTCAAATGTGGCCAGGTAGGTCCATTTATAACAAATTCATTTTAAATTAGCACTGTCAGAACCAATATTAGAACACCACTACTCAGTACAAACATAACACATTAGTCTAAAGTGTTTCACTGGAACACACCATTGTTCTTTTCTATTATCACTGCCGTGTTTATTTAATGGAGAAATTTTGAAACCTAAAGACGAAGTTTTAAAATAAAGCATATTTATGTTTCTAAACTAAAAGCATAATATCTTACGCGAAAATGAGTGGTGTAAGAAAAGTACCTTACATTAATACAAGCGTATTTTATTAGGTATAATAAAATTATTTGAAGCTTTACAGTACTAGAAAAACAAACGCTGAGTAAAAACGTAAATCTGAAAAACTGCTCCTAAATGCTAGATTAGATAGCACAACATGTCATTGATCCCTCGTTTTTGGTTAACGTTTAAAATACATTGAGAAACTTATTAAGAATTTCACAGACCTGTGGTGCCATCTATGATGTAACATTTAGGATTTTTCCGAGTTACGTTTTTGATAAGCGACCTCTTAGTATCCTTTATTCATGTTTAGGCTAATTAATGGTTTTCTTTTCACTACCATAACACTCCGATCTCTCTCTATATCCTAGTTTCCATTCTTTACCTTACCAATGACAGAAAATTGACATTAGAAGTATAACAACAAGGATTGGAAGTTCTAACACTGCCTATGGGCAGAAAAAGAGAGATTTATAATGTGTGCGCCTCAACATTAAACTCAGATTTTGTATGAAATAGCATTTATTTATAAGAAAAAACCTGTTTTGAACAATTTAATAATATTTGTCCTGCGATGATTGTTTTGATTATTTTCTGTATTAAAATATAAATTTCCACAAAACAGTAACATCATATTAGTTCACTAGGATTTCATTTGTCTAAATATTATATTACTGGAACGTATGAAAAATGTCATATATATTAATAAAATATAATAGAAGTCAACACTAGTATACCTCAGTATATGGGTAGGCTGCAAAAAGGATTTCGTTAAGAATATCTCGGCTTTGCTTAATATTAATACAATTTCATAAAATATGTGTGAGCTCAGCCCCGTCACATCCGAGTAATACATTCAGGGCTGTTACACATTATAACAGTAAGTTTACGCAACTAAAAGACTTAAGTAACTACTAATGAAGGGGAAGCAGTGAAAATTAAGAGAGATAATTAAATAATGTGGTATACCAAAATGATCTAAGGAAAAACTATATAAAAATATATAAGAGTGACTTGCTGTGACGTTTTTGTTTCTTATATTATATTTAGATTCATTAGCCATCGGAGGTAAAGAATTGCACATATTGTATGCTACTTTTTAACCCAGAAATTACATGGCGGCGAGATACAAGCCCGAAGTTTATGAGGACTAAATGGCATGGAAAGTTGAGTGAAAAATAAAAATAAAATGTTTTGTTCTGATATAAAAATTCTTGGAGAGTGAATCGTAATTCCAAATATCGGATTGCGACATCAATTGACATAATAGAAAGTAAATTATCAGACATTGTGATTCAAAGAATAACATATCAATTTCCTTTGACTACGATTATCAAACATTGTTACACAAAATGAATGTGTCACAGATTAGATAAACATGTGTTTATATGAATTGACATACTACTTACAAAGGTTTTTATACGGCATCCCGCTACTTTGAAATCCTAATGAGCTAAAACATTATTGTTAACTTAAAAAGAATGAGAGTACTTAAGAATGAGGTAAGGTTAATACCATATATAGATTGATAAATCACAATTGATTGTTTCCACATGTGAAATATGATTTTCTATCATTATTTTTCTATATTAAACATATTTTATACTAGGCAATGCCCGCGACCTCGTCCACGCTTCACTTGAAGTTCCCGCAGAATTCCCGGGACTAAAGTACATTTAAAAATGTAATATATCATTTTAGTGAAAACTGTGTCGGAATAAGCCAATTTTTATGCACCTGATCAGCTAAAAACCGCTTCCGGGAAAATTCCCGGTATTAACAATATCACACATTTTATTACATAAAATTTGCAATCGATCAGTGAAAAAATCACATTGTTCTGGCCATTTTAAATCATTCTCAGAAAAATTCCCACGGGAGTCACAGGATAAAAATTTAGCGCAGAAGTCAAAGAATTTGTTGTCGATCAGCGAAAACCGCATCGAAATCGGCCCAGTAGTTTTACGTGAATCCCGAACAAACGGACAAGGAATTTAAAAAAAAATGCAACGTATTATCCATCGATTATATAGTCTATTTCAGTTGTTTTCTTTTTATATAGCTTCAATGTACAGACACGGCATGTTTAGAATTTTATAATACTATAGATCTAAAAATAAACTTTAGTTATTACTTTGGTACTCCCTAAATTTTCCGAGTACCCAGTAGTTAATAAAATTCAGTAGGTAACATTGAAATAATGTTTATTTCATAGACTTCTCGTAACACTGATTCATGTATAAATAATAAATGAGGTTATCTAAGTAGTTTTCCTGTAATGTTATACTAAACTGCCTCATTTCTCGAAGTTGTGTTAAAGATATATATTTTGTTTACAGTTTCTGTATATCCACACGCATATTCTAAAAGAACACTCAGTCATGAGTCAAATCTTAAGGTAATCAAAGAAAAAGCTCTTCGAATGCACGAAGTTCTATCAGAATAATAGCAAGTTTCAATATTAGTAATTAAAAAAATGTGATATAACGCAAGAGTCATCATAGTTGTTCCAAAATAATAAACATACCTACACATGATTTAAGTTATAAGACAGACCGTTTATTACAGCTTGTTTTTTTTGTTATCATGAGTTAAAATTTCTTAGCAAACAATAGTTATCTATAGGTAGAAGGATAACATGATGATTTGTGATGTGACAGACGACGTATGGTAGACTAGAGGGGTATGGAGAGAAGAAACATGTGCGACCCCAAATAATTGGGAGAAGGTAAAAGAAAAACGAGATTTGAAAATTAGTATATATAATATTAATATGTATTAATGTTTCCATTGTTCCTGCCTTTACAATTTAATATGATTACTGTAAATTGTTTATTTTGTGTGTATGTGGTGAAAAAGTATTCATTCATTCTACCTATCTATCTATTGTTAGATATTAAATCACATAGATGCATATGACAGCCCTAATAATATTCAGTATCAAAGTAATTGGAGTGAAGATATCCGCCACGATATAAGCTAAGCCTCGTCGAGATATTTGTTGTCTTACGTAACGACAGCTTAATATGTTTGACGGTCTTGAGTCTTGAATTTATATATATTATAGAACAAACATAAAATGTTAAGCATATAGGTTTATATCGTGAAGGCCATCGGACTCTGCAGACTGGCCATTGAGAGTCATAGAGATCACCGTTATGCGGGAAGGCTCCAACAACCAAGGCTTGGAACCGGTTTAAAATTAATCGGTTCTAACCGGCTTAAGTCAGGTATTTCGTTCGGAGTGTAAACTTTAAAGAGAGTATAATATAAACCTGAATTAACCGGTTTATTTTGCGAGAATAGGTATCATTTTATCTCTCTCAACATGTGTTTGTGTGCGATTGAAACTTACTGTCCCACATGACTACGCTTTGGGGGTGTGCGACAACAACCGTTCGAAAACGTTCACTCACCGGTTCACTCAACAAAATCTATTTAACGAAATTTTGTTCCCAAAAAGCGTTTAATAGTGAGAACAAAATGATATGTTCCTATGTACTACTTAGGCGCTGTAACCGGTTCGACTTTTTTACCGGTATTCAAGCCTTATGAACGACTCCATACCCAATCTCCTCACTGCCTCTAATGGCCAAAGAGGAAGAAGACCACCGATAGAGGTTTATGATGTCCAAAATTGTTAAGATATTAGATTAGAATTGCATAAAAACAAAAATCTTGCTCTGAGAATTCCAGTTTATCTAACTCTTAGACTATTAATTTACGACAAAAAGGTACGGACTATTATTATAATTATAAACTTCTGTAGGTGTTTGTGATGAGTTTTAAAACAAGAATTTAGCAAGACTGCCATCATCTACACTATGATGGTCTTTTTAATTCATACCTACATGTTCAAATAAAACTAAACTAACAACATAAGCAAATTATTTCAGTAAGGGCCAAATATTTGAAGAAACCATGACGAAATCACCCATTGTTTAAGTCTGATGAATTACCTCATTAAACGGTATAAATTGCTATTCAAAGATAACACAAGTAAATAAACAACATTATTTGCATATGTTATATTCAAATTCATGAGTTTCATTCAAATTATTATAGCGTTTTCTGGAGAAACTTTCTATAAATTTACATATATACATAACAAAATGTTAAAAAGTTAAGTCCACTGCCTACTCTATTTACACTTCTTCGCAACGTGTTATTGCTGCTGAGAAGCGGCAAGAAACCCTCCCAGCAACACGATAACCCAGGTGTAGTAATGAATTGAATGCGTGTGTAACACTTGCAACAACTCAGAAGGGTTTATGGTAGTAAAAGAACAACAACTGGTCACAATGCTTTATAATCAGAGAACTTTACGGTTTTAACACATTACAGACACTAACTTTTACACTCGACGAGCACTTTTAGAACACCTCGCTATGCCTCGATCAATTTAACAGTTTAAGAAACTTAGCATATAGGCACAACCGATAGCGGATCGAATTCATTGATAAACTATTTTAATTAAAGTGTTATGAATGAAAAGAATTTAACACATTACTGTTTGAAAATTCCAGATAATATTTTATACAAGATATTATATAAAACATTATACTTAAAGCTTTACATGTAAGAAAATAAACTGAACACAGTACAAATCTATCGCGTCTGCCAATATGAAAACAAAATGTAGTGAATGCCGTCTATATACAATGAGAGATATTGAATTGTAATCTGTACATAATTACCACATCATATTATTGTCATATAAAATGGAGATAAATCATGGAGAACTACTCTATACAAAATAGGCGCTAATCACAGAATAAATAAATATATAACATTATTATTCAATTAAGGAAATGGCCGCTTGTATCGTTTACAAATAAGAGGGTACATAACAAAATTAATTATTAACTTTAAACGGAAACATGACAAGAACAACTATGCTACTAAATAACTGTAACACGTTATTGCGCGCATGCTAATTTTCAACAATGTCTGACCCGGTTTGTATTTGATTTTCAATTATGTACCGAAAACATCAACCCATAAATGTCCCACTGCTGGGCTCATCGCTCTCACACCCATTACTGAGTTCAGCCGGTAGCTAATATTTTCCATAACTAATTATATTTCGGTTATTAATACTAAATAATTGTATTTAAGGAAGTTTGATATACCGTATTTAATTGTAATGGAATTGTAACGCCATGAACTCTTGATAAAGCTTGTTTATGTTCATAGTTTTAATCAATTTATTATAATTGCTTTAATTAATGTTCGCAAATAAAGCTCGTTGATAACGTGAGCCCTGCAGATCGTAATGTACACATAAGTTAATTACCTGTTATTGTATTTTTTTTTCAATATCCAATATTGTAAGGAAAACCACAAAAATTAGTCGTATATTCTTGCTAAATAATAAATAAATTTAAGATTTGTTTGCATGTTTATTGTCACGAAATACAGTCATCTGAGATCTGACTTTTAAGTACACCTATAGAATATAAGGCATGGTTGACGGCAAACTTTGTAGCGCCTCAGAATCAATGTTTCAAATGTTTCAATTTTAGTAAAAAAAATGTGGTCAAAACTTAACTGGAACGAACATCAAACGTTTGACATTCAAAACCAAAAAAATGAAAAAAAAAACTTCACTTTTAAATTTAATTTAATTTCTGAACGACTTTTAAATTTAATTGATTTCTGAACGACGGCACGAACGTCAAATGTTTGGCAGGTAGAAATAGTTTCTGAGGGAAAACGAAATTCTTGTTTTTAGTATATTCCAAGATTTTTTCAGATTTACTCACCTGTTAAACATTCCCTGGACTGGAAGTCCAGGGAAAGGGGAAGGGGTCAAATAATTCAGAACCAAAATTAGCCAAATCAGTCCAGCCGTTCTCGAGTTTTAGCGAGACTAACGAACAATTGATTTTTATATATATAGATTAAGGCATTCCACACGGTTTGGTTCGTACAAAACTTCAGTTCTGTCTAAAAGCAAATACAGACCCGCAATTTGCGAGATATTGTTTCGATTACTTTTCGAAGGAATTTCTAAATATTCAAGGGCACAAAACTCAAATTTAACTTATGCATTTCCAACCTTATAACACTGTTTAGTGATCAGAAACTCTCCATACCTATCGGACTTCATAAAGATCAAGATACATTCAAGTCCATGAAATGTAATAAATATACATACAAATAAATTCACTAAGTATCACTTTTATATTTACACTAGCTTCTGCCCGGACTTTGTCCGCGTGGATTGGTTTAAAATAAAGTAACTTAAAAAACCCCCCGATTTTGAAACATTCTTCGTTGGTGCTCCGCTCCTATTGGTCTTAGCGTGATGATATATCCTAGCCTATAACCTTCCTCGACAAATGAGCTATCTAACACTGAAAGAATTATTCAAATCAGACCAGTAGTTCCTGAGATTAGCGCATTCAAGCAAACAAATTAGTATAAGATGAGTATGGATTAACCACCATTATTAGATTATTAGACCCATTATTAGAAATGTAACATTATCTCCAGAAGGTTGTCTGGAGGAAATTCCTGTTAGCGATAAGACCGCCGATTGTAGTAGTTATGTGATTGTTAACTCATGTGTATTATTTTCTTGTATGCAATAAAGAATATTTTATTCTATTTTATGGATTACTAGTTTATTAAAAAGTTTAAACCGATGCAGTCTATTATAAACAGATTTCTAAGAATTATTAAACTCATATTCAACCAAGCGTAAACATAAATCGATCCTCAAAAAATTTAAAAGACAGCTTCAGCTTCCAGTTACGTATTGGAGTCAAGTAACGGATCTGTCAAGTTTAAAGACATCATTTTGGAAGCAAAAAATTTGAAGATACAAAACATTGTTCTGACTTTCACACTGTGTTACGCAATGCTCTTAAATTGCTTGAACAGTAAATACGCCCCTATAAGTGTAAAATAAAAATAGGCCAATGACATCAATGTCCTTAAATAAAAAAAATACTTATATTTTTTGGCGTATGTTTTCACATTTATGCCGAAAAATATAAGTAGCTGTTTAATGGACATAACATGGAATTCAGTTTGTGCAAAAGATGCAAAATTTCGGCACTAATAAATATTATTATTATCAAAGTGAAATGTATGTGTACTGCCAGCGGATGATTTGGAGGTAATTCTCGACAATTGTGCTTACCTCACGAATCGCCCCAGAGAGCCTGCACACAACGCAATAAGATCACAATGATTGTCTCCCAATTAACTCTGTAATACTGGCAGATGTTTACCCGCACCATGAAAAACGATTGCTTTCATCCTCACTCGCATTTTTATAGCAGCTATTTCACGATTGGCGGAAAAACATTGCGTTCACAAAGACAACGCTCTAAGGGCTACCATTCATTTCGGTATATCATGTTGTTTTACTTAAACAGATAATCAAAACATGTTTTGGTTTATTAGGATTCAGAAGACAAGTATTCTTTGTTTGGCTAAAAATTAGTGTTCTAAATAATCTGGTTTTGCGCACAAACTTGCCCAGCAACGTCATTAAAACATTTCGATCTTTTTTTCTGCTTCTGAAATAATGCGTATACATAACACTTCTATTTGACGGTGTGTATACAGCACGCGACTGAAATAGGTGTGAACCGGGCTGACATAAATGTCCAGAAAGCGAAGAATAATTAGGTAGCCAAGATGTCATTACGGACATGACCCAGACCGTGATATCTAATTTTCACTATTCGTCACGGCGTGTTTACATAATATACGACATGATAAATCATAAGTCAAACAGGTTGTCAGTGTAGTAGTTTGGATTATCTAAACAAATGTTATTAATATTACTTACTTTTTTACTAATGAGTAAATAAAATAAGTAACAAAAATATTAACGATAATAGATCAGCCCACGCGTCTTCACTCACGTACCTAAACATTGGATCCGTATACACCGGAAACTGTCCCATTACCGCGCATAAAGGTTATCTATCCTATGTGATGCTCTTAGACCATTGATGTAGGTTTAACGTGATGACTGGAAAGAAGCCGGCAACTGCTGATTTTACATTTAATAACTAAAATATGATTGTGCTATAGGTACATACTGCCAAATTGAAACTGTAACCAAGACATAAACAAATGTACTCAATCAGTTCACAACTTTGAAGTCACGAAATAGGTTATTGAAAATATCAAAGAATTATGTTATTTGTCTGATCTATGTAGTTAGTTACCTACTACACCAACTAAAATAAAAACATTATTTATTATTATTATTATTATATATATAAAAATAAAACAAATAATGTGACATAAATATGATTTATAACTTACATCAAAAGCCGTTATTTCCTTCAGACATTGCAGTTAACGACCGCAGAAAAAGTTAGACACGCAAAAAAGACATCAAACACAATGCAAGTATAAAGCTTCTGTCTCATAATAATTACATGAAGATTAAGTACAAGTTATTTATATTACATCTAGTATGTTACTTTAAATATACGTACCTAAGAGAAGATCATAATAACCATGAATGATGTAATGCATATTATTATTATGGGTTTATTCACAAGTACGTCCTTAGCTACAGAATCAAAAGTTACATCGTGTAAACAAACCTCTTTCTGATCAGTGGGTGTGCTAGTCCTGACGCCTGTCAGATCTTTCCAACGAAGCACTCCCATGACTGCGTGCCGGACCCACGAGCCACGTCTTCCAGTTCTCGCGTTAGACAGTTCATCCACAACACCACAAATAACAGAGTTCACAACCAAACCTTTCCCAGTTCCATCCTTATCACTTTTAAGCGCCACTTCGCTGCTGATAGGGAACGACCTTCTCTCCCTCATAAAGCTTAGAAAAATGTTCTCCGTCGACGACACCATTCAGCGGTTTCCGAAACGCATCCTTGCGACACACACGCTATTAATCATCCTATGATATCGGACTTCAAAGACGAGATAAATCACACCATAAATCGCTTATTTTATCACAGTATTCGGGTCACCCAGCTGCGATCTTTCCCATAAACGTTCGGAACTTTTTCAATTATTTCTAATGGCTTTAAAAGAAAACTTCGATCGTTCGGAACAAAATGTCTTTTAAGGCTTTTGTTTATATCGCGATGTACACAACAAAACTTTCACTTTACGCTTCTTCGGCGCCCTGGATGTGCGGCTTCTTATTTATGAGAGCATCAACACAATTAATTCATTCACTAATGCATTTGCGGTTCGCAAACTTTAATTTCTCACGAAAAACCACTCAATTTAATACTTTTAAAATATACAATTTATCATTAATTATCCTGAGATCAGTAATTCTGAAGATCAGAAGAAATGACGAAATTGTCAAAACACGATCGAACTGTAAGAATGTGTTCAGAATGCAAGACAACGCAACGTCTACACCGACTTGGTTTCTGAAACCGAATGGAGCGGCGCGTGCCACATGCTTTTGCTGGCTTTACAGAGCAAAGGACGACTATCTCTTTCTTTATTGCTATGTCATTATAGTAAAAGAAAAGGACGAATAGTGTTAGAGAATTTCAAATACAGAAGCTATTAAGCTACAAAGAAAAGACAGGTGAATGTAACAGCCAGGGAAGACAATAAAAACTTTTCAAACGTTTTCTAGTGCGATTTTCTATAATACGAGTAAAAAATTGTATTCTAAGTTCATCATGATAGAATATAGTATTTGCAATATTTTTTGTGTATTCGTTACAGTCTGTCGCACTTAGAATCGAATAATGGTCTATTAACCTTTTAAAGCCGTGATTGAATTACTTGTTTTAATCATTTATACAAGTAAGGCTATAATACACGTAGTAAAGTAGAATCAAATAAATTATATCCCTTTTTCCGGGATTAAAATATCTTAGAATCTTTATCAAACGTATGCTTGGACCAAATTTCATCATAATCGGTTCACAGTTAATTCTCAAAATCGCCAAAATAGAACAAGCAAGGAAAATCCTACTACTTTTCCTAAATAATAGTAGTATATCGGGATCTTAAAAAAACACTAACTTTTTGTGCTAAAAATTAGTCATCTGAAGAAAGTTTTAATTTTCAGTAAAATTAAAACTCAGCACAGAACTACTCATTTTAGAGTAAGGGGCGGTGTACTCCACTCGCCCGTTTAAGGCGGATTTGCAAGTATCACACATCGATCTGGATACGCAAGTTTTAAGACGATATTTTCCACATCATCCGAGGTTTTATAATTGGAATAAAATTTGATAAGAAAACAACCAAACCGGTGCAAATCCCTAGCCCGGAACAGTAAAATTAAAACTCAGCACAGAACTACTCATTTTAGAGTAAGGGGCGGTGTACTCCACTCGCCTGTTTAAGGCGGATTTGCAAGTATCACACATCGATCTGGATACGCAAGTTTTAAGACGATATTTTCCACATAATCCAAGGTTTTATAATTGGAATAAAATTTGATAAGAAAACAACCAAACCGGTGCAAATCCCTAGCCCGGAATCAAACTTACGTCATTGGAATGAACCGCCTTAGTCACTGAATCATCACTGCATTTAAATACATAATACCTATGAATTATAACGACTACGAGTGACGTTAACAAGTTAAACATTGGTACAAACGGAATGAATGAATATAATATATTCATTATATTATTATGCTTTAATGTGTGTTAAAAGATACATAGTCGGTTCCTATATCTGACCGATCGTGAACTTGCCTTATTATTGGTCAAAATTTGGTATAAGCTCCATATATGTCAAAATTCAATTGATGGTTAGGCGAGTGGATGAATAGTAAGATAGATGGACAACACTTTATTGTACACCAAAGCATAGATAAACACAAACAGAAAAAAACAAGATAGCCTTATAAAGTGCTTATATACTCTACCAGGTAACCTTTGGCAGGGAGTGATAGATTTTTAATACTGACGGTGTTGCAGTTTATAAATAATGATAAATGATAAGTATACACAAAACATAAAAGTACAAAAGCAATATAAATATGTATACACTCACGTATATATACATATGACAACACAAAAATACATGCATATATAATAGTAACAGTATTAGGAATTTTTATACGCTATAGAGAGGATATGCTGCTGAACTTGATTTTTAAAACACTAATGATTAGGCTTGTCTTATAGTAATAGATAGCTCATTCCAAAGACGCACAGCCTGGACAATAAAAGAGTTATTATAAAAACAAGACGTATGTACAGGTGTGTTTATTCTGTATTTAGTTGAGGCGCGTAAATTGTGGGAGCTAGATACGTACAGAAATTCGAAGTGTTCAAACGTCCAACAGTGAACAAAAATAAAAAATTACATTACAATAGGCGCTTCTCGCTATTAGCGATTTCATCCAAACAACCACACAATAATAATGAACAAGAAACAGAATTTAGACTACTTTAAGTTAATGGACCATTACTGGACTTTGAGTGCGCCGATTTATTATTGTAAGATAACAAACAGTTGCAGTTAAAAAATTAATATTCATTAAAGTTCGGCAATTCAGTTGCGTGGGAACATCCGGGTAGGGTCTGCGTTTAGGGCCAATTCACCCTCAAGCCGGGAATTGGGAACAAAGGGCTAACAGGTGTTCGCGTTACATCCTTACAAGCAGCTGCTTGCGAAGCCAACGAGAACTTTGACGGAAGACGATGCTATTTTACGGAGGAAGGATGCGGCGGTGTGCGGTGAATTGTTAATTTTTAGACGGTTTTGATTTTGCAACGGGACTTTGTCAAAAGAGTTCTGCTTATCAACCTATTGTGATTAACATAAAGACAGTTCAATCAACTAAGATACTTCTACTAAACGTACAGAACGTTGCGACCTCATAGATTATGACGTCATAAGTATATTATGAATAAATTAAATTTAATTTAAAGGTTAATTTAATTTAATTTATTCTTTTAATTTTAGTTTGTATATATAGTTTATTTTTAGTTTAATTTATAGTCCAGTTTAAATTTATCTATAATTTAGTTTATTTTTAATATTCAGTTGTATTTTTTTTGTTAGTTTAGTGTGTTTTATAGTGTAGACTAATAACTATAATCCAACATTCATAAAACAATTTAAAGATTCTTTGGAAGAGATTGCTATAAGCGCATTAAAGCAATAAGGCCGCCATTTTTACAAAGACAATATTTAAATCCTGCATTTTTGAAATTTTATATTTGGTGAGCAATAAAGTGTTATCTATTCTTTTCTATTCTACAAATAAAAGGAGTCAAATACTGCATTAATTACTCTTTGAAAACTAATTATAATTATTTTTATTTTAACCCCTGTTCTTCTATATCTATGTAAATATTGTTAGAATTTATTGTAACGTATCTTGCAGGCCAATTACGTGTCGGTCCAGGCACAGCATAAAAAGTAAAAGAAGAATGATGACCGATGGCGCAAAATAATCGTGTAGTTTAATAACTTTAAGATCTTTTCCAAATTTTTTACTGGGCGATTGTCATTTTAAGCTATGATTATCTTCCATAGTATTTAGTTAATTTTAAGGTAATCGCTTTACTCTCAAGGTCGTAGAGACTGAACATAAGCCATTCAAACAAAATTTACTTGCACATTCATATACCTAGCTGGTAAATTTTACCCGTGCAGGAACGGAGAAAAAATACAATTTCCTGTAGCCGGGCGGCCTGTAGTAAGAGGCGACAAAACAACCTACAGCCAGGTGGTAGGGTATTTGCCCGTCCAGATGGCTACCACCCCTGGACTAGAGTATGCCGCCATAAAAACCTTGAGTTGTGCTCGGGCATTAGTGGCCAGGTTCCACTCTCTCTTAAGAATACAGCATCGCATTTATAGCACCTTTGCAAGTGTACATAGGTCAGGATAACCGCTTCCATCAGTTGGGCCGTCTGCCTGTCTGTTGAACTTGTGCAATAAAAAAAATACATAGTTTACATTCATTTTAGTATTAATATGGATAGCGAGAGATTCTCAATCTAAACTAAGACAGTTTTTTCGACTACTAACGATTTAATTGATATAATAACTAATCAAGACAAATGATAAGTCGTTAAAAACAATAAAAGTACCCAAAGTGATATCAGTACTCGTTTATCTCTCGAGGTAGACCAACTTGTGAAGAAAAAGAATGAGTCACAAAATTCTTGGATTTTACGCGTTATAACAACGTCATTATGATTTTCTCTCCGGAAAATTAACTTTACTGTACTATAAGTTTTTACTATTTTTTTCTTAATGTATTTACAAATTATACATAAAAACTAAAAAAAAAAGAATTATACAAGTTTAAATCTATACCGATAAATCAAATTGAAATATCTGTCTGTGATGAATAAAAAATTGATATCGACATTAATATAATGGGGTCAAAACAGATCAAAATTAACTGAGTACAATGAATAATATCGTCAATAATATTAAATGGTCTAGACCCCAAAACCATTTTCATTTGCAAAACATCATTTCACAGCGTTTGGTTTAGTTTTAAATAATTGCATGACCACAATCGTCAGCATTCAACACTGAATTTTCAAGCTTTAAAGAATATTTGACTTTAAAAATTTCTATTTTGCATCTAGGCTAGGTTCAAGTCAATAATAACCAGAGCTTTAACCGTGACTTTCTTTATAAAGTATTCATATAGAACTGTGGTTTCGATATCATTTTTAGTTATGTACTTTGGATTTGATGTCCGCCGTTGTATCGAGTGGAACAGTTTTCCGGAGTTTGTGTTCCCCAATTCATATTATTCTTCGTCTTCAGGTCATAACTGAACTATCTACTAGCCAAGCGTGTTCCATCCTAGATCGCATAATCGCTTAACACCAGGACACATAGCTATCAAACGCGAATCTATACCATGATTTAAAAAAAAACATATATTCTTTAGATAATGGAGAAGAAACATTTTTTTCCGATACTAAAGTATCTAAACCAAACATAAAAATGAGTTATTTAATGTTGTCGATCTTTGAGAGTTCAACTTCACATTGAGAGAGATCCTGAATCCGAAGTAAGAATACAAGAAGAAAGAGAACACTACACTAACTGCGACTAATTATGAGATAGATTTAATTGCGATAGTAATCTGGTGTACATTTTTTAAAGTTTATCTAAAAATTAAGTATTAAAATACACTTTTAACTTGCGCTAACAAACTACCATTTAATATCTCACTCTATGATATTGCTCAACTATTCAATTACTTCTACCGGGTTCCCTTTCAACATTTGAATTAATATTTTCTCAAACACTACAAATTGGAAACATAATATGTACCAAATCTCTAACCTTAAAGAGTATCAGCTGTGACATGAAATTAGATGAGCCCATTGGGGCTCCTATTTCCCTACATATTACAAATTTTAGACTTCAAAGGAGTATTGCAACAAATGGTTTATAAGGTCACTCCGTAAACTTAAAACGTTAACTAGTGATTTCTTTGTTTAATCAGACAATACAATAGAAATTCGATGTTATCCATAACCTCTTCCGTCAAAATCGTGTCATGGAAATATTGACTACTTCAGCAGTTCGTAAAGACAAATTGAACATTAACAAGCTCATTGAAAATTGCAACAATGTTCTAAGAAAAGTAGTACTACATCGGAAGAATAATAAAATGCAACAAAGCCTTTCCCTGCAGCATAATGATGACGCAAGCGATTCATAACTTATGCAAGTGCATGCACCTCATTTGAGTCGGTTCGAAGAGTAGATGCGAGGGCGGACTATTCGCATAATGTCTAGTTGCGTTTAGGTTTTACTCATACATCTATTTTAGTTTGTGATTCAGGACCATTTGAATCCTGAAAACCATTATTAGAGACATTATACTATCTATCTATACTAATAAGAATAATCCTGAATGGCGCTCTGTTGTTCGTGCTAACCACGCAAAGGAACTGGCGTGAAGTTATGTATGTATGTATGTATCTATACTAATATTATAAAGAGGTAAAGTTTGTGACGTTGTAGGGGGTAATCTCTGAATCTACTAACCCTATTTAAAAAATATTTTACTATTGGAAAGCTACGTTAACAGGGAGTGTCATAGGCTATATAACATGACGCTATTTACCACGGGACCGGGACAGAGCGCGGGTGAAAACGCGCCGGGCCGCTAGTAATATTATAAAATTGTAAATTTGCCGTGACTCTACATTGAAGCTATTTTAAAAAAACCCACTGGAATACACTATATAAGTGATGCAAAACACGATGCAATTATCTTTAGATTTCTTGTATGTTTTTCTGTTTGTTGGTTTGTTCGGAAATTCCGTAAAAACTACGGGACCGATTTTGATACGGTTTTCGTTGATCGATAGCAAATCCTTAGTATTAAAATCTGCGTTACTTTTTCTCCTGGGCATCCCACAGGATTTTTGAGAATGATTTAAAATGGCCAGATTAAACAACAAGTCAAGCATGGACGAAGTCACGGGCATGTCCTAATGTATTATTATACAGTCATGTATTTCATAATACAGCAATAGATATTCAGTGTATTAGTAAATTAATTATAAGCCCTTACATTAAAAAAATACAGAGAACCTAATATTTAAAGGATCAAAAAAATGACCACGTGACCAAAAGACTGGTTTATACCTCGCACAGCGCATCAGCATTGCCATTCAGAGAGGCAATGTGGCCAGTCTTTTGGGCACGTTTCCGACTGAGAGCGGTCTAGAACTAGATTTTATACTTTAATTTTAGTTTGTATATATAGTTTATTTTTAGTTTAATTTATTGTATAGTTTAATTTATTTATAATTTAGTTTATTTATAATTAGATACATATTTATTTTTAAATATCAAAAAAATTGAATCATTTGGTTGGAAAGCATAAAACATTGAACGATTGAAGTCTGTATTTATATGGATCACTTTGGGTGATTCATCCAAATTGAAATCTAATCTAATATCGGCTTTGCAGACGGGTTAAGGTCAAGGTGCAGAATGGTCCAGGAATAGAGTTCAAAACCGTAGAAAATATAGTATTCTAATATATTTTAGCCAATTGTATTATATATAATATTATAGAAAAATAATATAGTACGAAATTTACTATACTTTTATCATTAACAAGCTGCGCCCCGCGGTTTCACCCGCGTGGTGATGGAAAGCCGTTATATTTTGGTTCGTTATCTTTATAAATTATACCCTGTATGTTATTCTGATGTGTAAGCTATATTATTGTAAAGTTTCATCAAAATCCATTCAGTAATTTTTGTGTGAAATAGTAACAAACATATATCCATACATACAAACTTTCGCGTTTATAATATTAGTAGGATTCAATTGTCACGGTTTTTGTTCAGATACTTATGATGATTTTAAAAATAATAGATGTTTGCTGGCCAGAAGCAAAAGCAGTAAATAAATATAAAATAAAATGAAATGGAAAATCAGTAATAAGTAAATAAAATAATTAATGAAAAATAAATGTGTACTATTTTTCCCCTAACTTTCCTAAAAGTACTATAATTTTATGGTCAAAAACAAAATAATATATTTTCTTCAAAAAAAGGTAGCAACCTTAGCCAAGACGGAGATTGTGAAAAATATCTGTGACATATAAAGACAAACAAATAGACGGACAGGCAAGAGAAAAACCCAGGAGTTCTAACTTTGCCAAAATTACTACGGAATTAATGTAAAAAAAAATAGTCTATGCAATAATCATTTATATACTAAAGCCATGAGAAGGATAATTGCATGTTTAACTTAGAACGAGCATAAATAACGAAGTCTGAGCCATACAAACATTCACAGACATTTACTTGTATGTCAGTAGTATAACACAGTAGCTTACCTCTTACATCAACAAACCTAATCAAGATCAAGACACAAAACATTCTACTAGATTAGACTTTTTACATTCGAATCACGTAAACTGAGAGCCAGAGCACACTATACGTCCCATCTGATAGCTAAACGGTCTATAGTGAATTTGTGGTAGCTTTGTGACTGAAGCACTTGTATCTCATTTCAATGACTTGGGTTCGAATCCGTTTTTAATTTTTTTTATATTGTTACGACCGACAAAGACCGATTCACACCTGCAGTTTATTACCTTCCCGCATTTGGATTTCTTTTATTTACTTTGTGTTTAAAATTTGTAATTATAAAAACAGCCTATTGTGTATAGTAATCTTTTATTGCAGTCATTAGGCAGGTGTGTCGAACTGATTCTAAGAAATTCGATCTACGCGGGCGGGCAGCGCAGTATAAAGGAATGGCCCAATGGAGAGGTCGGCAATCAAAGCGATAACACAAACGATGCAAGACGTGTGTACATTTTAGTGACGGACTTTGCGCGTGTTATTAAATTGTGCATTACATTTGGACTTATTGCGTCCGGTTATATTTGTATCTCTGTTATACGTGTTTGTATAGTTCTAATAAATTCTTTAGTAATTCCAACGGCATTTTAATTCGAGTCCTGTACTCGTAACAATATAAAATATAATTTTAAACTTACACATATTAAACTAAAATTATAAGATAATATTGGTTATGATAAAAAGAATCATGCGAACATACAGACAAAATAAACACATTATAATAGAAGTTTATGAAATAAGGTAGTTAGGTAGGTAACTCTTTATTGTACATCAAAGCATAGACAAACAGGAGTAGAAAAATACGAATGATAGTACAACGGGCGGCCTTATCGCTAAAAGCGATCTCTTCCAGGCAACCCTTAGCAGGGATTAAAACTTTTAAAACTGACAGTGGTGCAGTCTATGAATAATGATGATAAATAATAAAACTACGTTTTAACGGTTTTAAGCGCGGTAATTTTATTTGATTTTGGTTTTTCCGACGTTTATTATGTATACAAGTCGCGAAAACTTAAGAAAATATTAGATGATAAATAATTTATGATGATATATATTTATGATTAAAAGACTATCCAGACACCAAAGAATATTGTAAGGGGAAGAGCCGAATTAAAGTATAAAACATGATCTAACAAGTTTTTTATTTCATATTTAAACAGAGTATCAGATACGAATTTTCCATATATTTCCACGGATGTTAGGTACGCAAAATTATGAAGGCTCTATTAGTAGCGATCAAGGTAAGAGAAATACTTAAAACTACTGGAATTATCACTGCTAGTATTTAATATTACGGAAAAGCATCCTATATTCCTATTGATATCCTTTATCCCCATTGATGTAAGTACATATTTTATATAAAATTTTAACATTATCGATTTATTCCAAGGGCCGGGAAAGTAGAACAAGCATAGGAATTTAGTAAATGCTATTATCTAGTCTAAGCTGATTTACTATGATACTGTGCAATAGGTACACGCTAATAACCTCAACAAGACGTTTCAAGATTGCGTATTAAAAACTGCTCAAAGTATAAACCTAACAACGCATAACCACAATGTATTCATACGCCAAATGGTAAAACGGGGGTAATAAACTTTGACTAATTAATATACAAATAGAAATTTCTCGTATACAGTGCTGATTACAGAGTTTATCCAAGATGATTTCTCTTGAGTAACTTTGGTATACGTATCCTACAGAAACTTATTTTTCGGGATATTCTGTATTCAACCCCGCTATCGGATGTACAATCTACCAAATTTTCTGATAGTGTGACTCGCGCACGGAGGATTCTTCTATACATATATTTGAGATATGGAGTCTTACAATAGCTAACATTGGAACTGAGCAAGTAGTTTTGCATGAAATTTTGAGTACCCAATAACTCTATTAGGTCTTGCCTAGGTACTGTAACGGCTAGCGGTTGCAGAGCTGACCGGGATCTTCAATAAGAGACTGGTTTAGACCATAGGTTTATATTAGCAACGAAGACACTTTCACATAGATGTGTTCTGCTCGCGGCCCGACACATTTCTGTCTTCTCTTGTTTTGGGAGGCGTTCTATGATTTTATTTTAATAAATTATATTCCTTAATATATCATAACGAGTAAGGAGGTTAGTCTTTACAGTACCTATGCCTTGTCACTAGAATTTAATGTTATATTTTTTATTCGAAACTTCCTAAATGAGCGGCAAAAGGTAAGATTAAAATCGGTTCATAAACAAAAAAGTCATGCGCGAATACACGTAAAAACTTATATACAGACGAGATATTTAAAATTCTACAAAACAGGTAAGCAACCATATAAAAATTATGTAGCTTTAGTACTTAGTAGTTCTTGAGAAAGTCTGCTAGGACTAACAGTGTAGATAGACAGACATTATAATGAGACCCCAAACGTTCCTTTTTACCTTTAGGTTAGAACAAATAACCGTACAATCAATCTAACAAACTCACATTCAACTATATTTGTAAATTATATATCTAGTTCATAGTCATTGACCGGCTTAGTGACTTGATAAAATATGTTATTTTTTTTGTGTGTGCGCATTAAAGTTCGCACTGACAACACGTTCTTTACTTTGAAAAATCCTGAAACAGACGACATACACACTACGCTTGTCCAAGCGAATAATTAGGTTTCAGACCAGAATTACACATCTGCATTGTGTAATTCTCGCACATTTTTTTTTATAATCAGCACGTGGTCATTGTAACAATATGCACAAACTTACATAAAAGATTATTGCCTAGACGATGCATACTTTCCGACCGGGATTAGAACTCGCATCATAGAAATGAAATCCGAATGCCTCAGCCACTAAACCATCACTTTCATTCTTTAATTAATAATTATTATTACATACATACATACATACATAACTTCACGCCAGTTCCCTTGCGGGGTAGGCACGAACAATAGAGCGCCATTTAGGCTTATTCTTACACACCTCACTTGCTTCTTTGACATTCATAACTCTAATAATTATTATTATACATACATATATACTAATTTAGAATAGAATAGAAAACACTTTATTGTTCACCAAATAAACAATTACAGAATAAATAATTACAATGATTTAACGGTAAAACAAAAGGCGGCCTTATCGCTTAAAGCGATCTCTTCCAGGCAACTTATGTCTAGGTATAATTAAATTAAAAAGAAGTAAAATAAAAAACATCAAGTCGTAGCGTGATGGCTAGCGCACGCGTCCCAGGCTCAGAAGGCATGGGTTCGATCCTAGCCGGAACGCATGCACCTCTTAGTCAGTTTTACTGATCTAATGTACATATTGTTACAATTACCATGTGCTAACAACGGTGAAGGAAAACGTCGTGATGCAACCTGCACATCGAGATAACCGATGTGTCAAACCTGCCAAGCCGCCTTGGACATGCGTGGCGGGTATACTGTCTGTTCTCCCTATTATGGGAGGCCCGAGCCCAGTAGTGGGACATTAATGGGCTGATATTATAATATTATAAAATAAAAAAGGAAGAACAGTAATGTAATTTTGATTATGCTTATTCGTTTCATCCTTTTAAAAGGATAGAAAACATTTATTAAATTTTAGTAGGGGTAGGCAGAGACGATGGATTCTTGACGATGGAGATCTTTTGCTTCATCTACTTTCAAATATCAAATATTAGAAAATGTAAATCTTGATAAATGTAAGAACTCTATATTCCAGGCAACGATCCAAAGTAAGCATCAAAAACACGAGAATTTACGAACTATCGTCGTACAGTAGCAAAGTTGAAAGACCTTAAAAGAAACTTTAAAGACTGAAAATGTTTGCACGAATTTCTTTGACGACCAACATTCAAAACAAATCGTGAGTAAAAGTCACTCGAGTGACTGATCGGTTATTTTAAAATCGATTGTGCAACGTCACTTTTAATTCAAAGTCGGGCCAATGATTGTTGTCTTTGAAAACATTGCCCAATCTATTATCACGATTCTCTCATTATATAGCGTATAATTTGTCGATGCAGCAATATTGATCATTCAGCAAGTCAATTATAGAAGGTCGAAGTGCAGTGACTGCGATCAGGATCGCTGTGAATTACGAACTTAATCATTTTCTTTCACATGTACCCACAACAATTTAAGATCAACTTTTCAACACAAACACTACCTGCTGCGTAGGGGAGTGGGAAGTCAAATCATCTTGCAAAATGTCGCAATGTCGGTTTTGTGCGAGTTTATATACTTATAACGTAAATAGTGCATTCAACAAAACTAGGTTAAATGTGGTACAGTAGAATGTGAGATATGTAAATAAATATAATACTAAAGTAGTGAAGATAATTGTAATAATATATAAGTAGTGTTGTTACAATTACCCCGTGCTAACAAAGGTGAAGGAAAAAATCGTGATGAAACCATATACATCGAGATAAGCATGTCATTGTGTCAAACCTGCCAAGCCGCCTTGGACAAGCATGGCGGCTGTCCGTTCCCCTATATTGGGAGGCTCGAGCCCAGCAGTGGGACGTTTATGGCCTGTCATTGTTTTATTATGATAATATATGACGTATGCGAATGAATGAATATCTGTAATCTGTAAATGTAATATGCCATTTAATATTTGTAAACTTAGTACATAATTTTTATAATGAATAATTCTATAAGGTAGTCTGGAAGAATTCGCCTGTGACGAGAATAATAAAGTAATAAAGCTTCCTTTATTCATTCATCCATTATTTATACAGTAATTAAAAGTATTTCTATTATGACATTTTAAAAGATGATAATAAGATGGTTCTTAACCCGTGTTCTTTTATATGTAAATGATATTTGAATTTTATTGTAACATGTCTCCGCATCCCTACTGTTTATGTGTTAATTCCATTAAGTAGGTTTTTTATAAATAATAATGTAATTGTTTCTTGTTTGACCAGCGCGTGGTAATTACTATCATTTAGTAATGGCTGATAAACGATAATGTATACAAGTATGCGACTTCTACTTATAACGCTTACAATCAATAAAGTGTTTTAGGTTTAACCGTTGAAAGTGTTACCGGAATAAATTAATAAATGCCTAATATACTTATAAACATTCATATCAAAGATCCGATCAACGTATGTACATATTTTATGAAAATCGATTCATCTGCTATATGACGAAGTAGTTTTATCTACATATCATTCCACATAAATATAATAAACTAGCTGATCCGTGCCCACTTCGCTGGGCGTCATTAAAAAAAATAAAAAAAAATATTAATCACAATATTGCCTATGTCACTCGGGAACAATGTAGCTTTCCACTGATGAAAGAATTTTCAAAATTGATTTCAAAATCGTCGATTGTTTTCATTATTTAATTACGAAACCAAAAAAGCGGCAATATCTACGAATAATGGTCGAAAGAATTTTGGTGTAAAAAATGTATTTTAATTAATAAAAGGACAAAAAACAAAAGAAGGTTGACCTGTGGTACAGTCATTTATGTGTTACCAGCCGGTCCCGGCTTCTCACGGGTGGTTTATAGCAATTTTTTTATGCCTTGGGTTACATTATTGAAGTTTTAGTATAGCTCTGTAATTTTTTCTAGTAATAAATATAGGTTATCTTACTCAAGGATAATGTAGCAGCATTCTAATGATGAAAGAATTATTGAAATCGGTCTAGAAGTTTTTGAGAATATTCGTTATAAACGTATAAATATTGTAATCTTTCCTGTTTACAATATTAGAATAGATTTAAGAGTTTTATAATGTTACATATTATTAACATATACTGGTTAACTGACAAACCTAGTATTCTTCCACGATATCATATAATAGTCGATATAGAATACTATATTAGTACATTATGGTACTAGTGTGTAACATTGGTGATTTCCGCCGAGGCGCCATTGCTAATCGAGCCGTAGGCGAGGGTCTTAAGAGAGCCGAGGACGGTAATCATCAATACACACGTGTATCATACGACGTTTTTCAACACACTTGTGAATAAAATAACAACAAAAACTCATTTTATTTAGTAGATAAAAAAAAGTTATATATGAGTGAAAGTTTTATTTATTAAACACGTACGAGTTAAAATTATCTATTTAAATAAGAAGTTGCATGAAATGAGCAAGCAATAGGAACATTAATTTATTTGTTCTATAGAACACGATCTTTTTTTTTTTGAATAAAAACTTTTTTAAGAACAAAGCAACTCAACCAATAAAAAAAAAAAAAAAATCTATAACTCACTAGTGAGTTATAATGTTTTTTACTCACAGTTTGATAATGGGTGTCATTCTGTGCCTAATTGCGGTGACCATAGAGCCACTTTATGAGCAAGTGTGTTGAAAAATATATTATGTAACAGTTATATCAGAATAACTCAATCCGTGATTTTCTATCGAAAGTGATTTACGCCCATAAAAGACAACCTTGCTACGACAGACCTAGACGGCAGACGGTCAATAGACTAATTTTATTGAGACGTATAGAATTACGCGTTGTGAATAGGCAATAACATTTTTATGCTTATGATGATTTATTACGAATTTGTATGGCCAGGCCAGGGTTATTTGATTCTAGAAACATCTACTTTGTGTATCTCTCCACTTTATTCTGATAGTCATAGACTAACGAGCTCATTCAAGCTAATTCACTGTTGAAGAGAGCTCGATATAAGAACTATTTATGAAGAACTAGCGAAAATAATTAATACTCGCGACTTCGTCCATAATTTATTTTTCATTACAAAATAGTGTATATGTAGAATTTTAACCCCTTAACTTTGTTCTCTTAAAGATAATTTTACAAAAACGTTAAAACACGTTTATTACTTTATTTCTCATCAAAAGCCTATATATGCTGAACTTGACAAATTGTCCTTCCAATATTCATCAAAATCCGTTCAGCCATTCAATTGTGAAATATTAAGACAAGGATATATTTACAATATGTATTAGTATAGAGTTAAATGTCGTTATAAATTAAATGCATATTAAGTAGTTCAAATCGAAGAAGAAGAAACGAACAAACTCATTTTCACACCTATATACCAGTATTAGTGATATTTTAATATCTAACATTTTATACATAATAGGTAAGTATACCAGTTTTATCCGTTTATTAAAACATGTACTTCGTAATCGATTTATTAATGCCATTATGAAAAACGCTACTTTTATTGTAACGAGCCGATTAACCTCGTATAACTATTATGAATAAGGAGGTAATAAATTACACTTATATTACACACGACACATGATTTTTTTCTCTTTGCTTAAGAAATATACATAGAATTCTAAAACCTAATTTATTTGTAACTCGATAGTCGACTCGTTAGTTACGGAAATAGTTCGAACACAAATAGAATAGAGTGCAAAGGAACTAAATTATTTGGGTGAATGTTTCGATACAGTCTGTCAAGTTAATGCTTTCAAGGTTTAATGACTCATGGGGCTGTTCAGAAATTAATATTTTTCATATTTAAATAGATTGTTCAAGGGAAAAGGTGTACAAGAATCGTTTTATATTACACTAGCTGCGCCCGCGGTTTCACCCGCGTGGTGATGGAAAATCATTATATTTTGGATCATTCATACTATATCTTTATAAATTATAGCCTATGTGTTATTCTGATGTGTAAGCTATATTACTATAAAGTTTCATTAAAATCTACTCATTAGTTTTTGCGTTAAAGAATAACAAACTTACATCCATACATCCGTACATCCATTCTTACAAACTTTCGCGTTTAATGTATTTATAGAGAAGAGATTATTTTAAGACTTTACACGCAACGTAGTAATCTAAGAAAATATGTACTTTCTAGATTGCAAGATGTTTCTTATGTTCTAGGTGTATCGAATATGCCAGGGCGGTTCGTTGTATTGCATATTACCTATAACACAGGCGAAACTTCCTTAGATTTAGGATATTCTATATCTGTTTGTCGGCCGGTTATTATTATTATTCCTTTTGTTGCACGCAACCATTATTTTTAACCGACTTCAAAAAATGGGAGAGGTTCTCAATTCGTCGTGTAAATATTTTGTATTTATGGTCAAACATAACTATTTGTTTCTGAACCGATTTTGACAGTTCTTTTCGTGTTGGATTCAGTACAGCTTCAGGCAGTGATGGATTTACACCAGGGGCACTAGGGGCCAGTGGCCAGGGCCACGAGGGTCTTTTCGAGGGCGGCAAAATTTGGAGTGTCAGCATTAAATTTTTAACTTTCGTTATTGGCTTCATGCCAAATCTAAAACACCGAGTTCTCATTGGATTTAGGTTTTGAAGTCTAGTTACAGTCTACAGTGCATATTTTTCATTTTCGGACCTTTACTCAGATAGCGCAAGATATAAGATAATACAGCGGTATTTTTCACGGTGCCCCAGGGCGGTACTTAAGGTAAATTCAGCCCTGGCTTCATGATAGTTTCATTATTACTGAATATCATATACGTGACTTTAAAGTGAAAAATAAAAAAATTCGAGTAAAAAAGAAACTGACATCAAAAGTAACTAAAAAGTAAAAAATGAATTATTTCTACAATATCTTGAAGTCGATGCTGAGTAAAAAATAAAATGAAAATAACAAATTTGCAAAATATAGTCATTTTATGTTTTACTTGGCACCGATTTTAAGATGTTGTAGAAAATATTGATTTTTTTTCTGTTTAGTTACTCTGAAGTCAGTTTATTTTTTGATAGATTTTTTTTATACATATCTACTGTGCTTTTAAAAATATTTTTGTGAGAGCTATGCAGATTTTTATCTATTTTGACAGAATACGATGGTTGATAAAGCCAGCAAAAAAAAACAAAAAATCCAGAAAATTGTACGTATTGATCAAATGTATAATATATTACTATAGTCTAGACAGCACATATTATGTTAAGACATTTCATAGCAATATTTTCGTCTCGACGAAACACTTGTGTCCATATGAATATTAAATAACATACGACATCTCAGGGAAATATCTTCGTCAATAAAATAACATTATTTTAAAATATAAAATATTATATTTTAAAATTCAAACTGGTTTGAATTTTAAGTATATTCTTAAGTTTTCGCTACTAGTATACATAATAAAACTAAGTTTTCTCGATTTTGGATGTACTTAGTAGTAAAATGAACAAGTTGGCCGTAGGCTAAAAAAACTTTAACAATATAATGACACTTGACATCTTCGTCTTCCGTAATCACGGCTACTGAAAAGTGGCCGAAACGTCGGATTAATAAAAATCAAATAAATTCCGCGCTAATTTTGTTTTCATCTTTAGTTCTCAGGCTTATTAACACATTATCATTACATTAGCATTAGGAAACGGTGCGCGGCCCTGGCACGCCAGGTGCGGTCCAACACCAGGCCGTCCTGGCGATGATTGCTAACAGGGTAAACTATATCTATATTAGGTACCTTCTGCTGCGCAATGTACAAGGGAACGTACCCATACTACGTGACCCATTGTTTTTAAATTTTTTACCCCCCTTCCCACTCTGTGACCACCCATAGTATATGGGCATATACCCGCTCTAGTTTCACGTAGTTTTTTGCAAAGAGAAAGTGTAAAAACCTTCGCTCATTAGCTGTTTAAAAAACGCTCTAAACGCTGCGTGCCATATTTAAATATAGCTCGAAAAAACGCGAGATTTCTCTAGAGGATATTGACTACGTGAAGAATACTTAAGCCACCCGATTGTGACAAAGCGTGGCATTTTGAAGACCTCCCTCCCCTTCAGAACGGGTCACGTAGTATGGGTAGGTTCCCTAATAGTGTAATGAAATTATAACTTGTGTATGTATGTGAATTTGTGTGTATGTGAATAGGTGTGTATGACTAACTTTTCATAATCGTAATTACTGGAATGTAATAGTGCATATGTATTATGACTACGGGACATATTTTTCTGTAATAAAATCTTATATAAAAATCAATTGCTGTTCTTTAGTCTCGCTAAAACTAGAGCACGGCTGGACTGATTTGTATAATTTTGGTTTTGAATTATTTGTGGAAGTCCAGTGAAGGTTTAAAAGGTGAGTAAATATGAAAAAAATGCTTTTTTTTATTTATTGATTCTGAGGCGGCACGAAGTTTGCCGGATCAGCTAGTTATAAATAAAACAAAATTAAATATCGGTAAGTCTAAACTTTCGCTTTAAAGTCTAATTTTTGCAATTCTACTGTTTCGTCTTCACTTGGCACGGTCTTCGGTAAGCGTAGAACGTGCTTTTTGTATTTTACTATATATACTAAGCTATACTTTTAGACCAAATCAGTTTCAAATTGATAAGAAACTTATTTAGAGTTTTATTTTTTGATCGATTTGGTAAAATGAAATCAGTTTAACTTAGTAAAATGCCAAAAAGCAACAACATTGACACCTGGTAAAATTTAGTCATGTAGTTCACATGGGAACTTTCCAGATTTAAGAACTTTTTACTGGGCGATGGTTTATCATAGAATTCTTCTTCGTGACCAAACCACTTCGGTTGACTTAATAAACACCACCAGTAATTAAAATATTTTGAAAACTCGTAATAGCGTAAAATTATCGAGTCAAATCAATCTTTAACGTCTAAAATGTATTCTAATTAGTGCTTTAATTAAGAGTAAAATATACAATAAACGAGGAGAATATATCAACATATTTTATTCATTAATATTCAATAGATGTAAATCACCAAGCAGATATCAAGAGTAAGACGACGTTTTGCAAGTAATTTGAAACAACGAAATGTCTAGGTCGAGTGTTGACCGAAATACTTTTAGTTTTGAATAAATATTGCGGACTGTAATTAAAATGATCAAAAAGCTATTAACATTAAAAAAGTACTTAATTATGTTATATATTATTTGGTGTATGGCCTTTCCTAAAAACCAGGGTTAAATGCAGCAAGTGTGGCATTAATTCATTAGTAAAAACTGCTTGGCTTAATGTCGATTACTGAATACTAAAACTAGACTAATTTAAGGACCGGTATAAAGGTTGGGTGGGGATTGGTGGGGTGGGGATCCCTAACTAAAGATTTCGACTTACTTCTTATTACCTCCTCAATTTAGAGAAAGGGTTCGAAAATATGCGCTTTAGTGTTGGGTATATATTCTTTACACGACTCCTGATTTTGAGCAATTGACTTTGTTGTGTCTAGTTTATAAGAAACAAGTTTTATTTTTATGATGAACAGTTGTGTTTTCAATAGTCTCCAAAATTTATGCCAAGGTAAACCAGATTGTAGCCACCACATAGCCACTTAATCCACATTAATATACTGAATATTACACTACACTCATTCAGGATATAGTTGTACAAAGACTACCTTTTGTCTTAAAAGTAATCTAGAAAGGGGATGAAATCTTGTATGAGTAAGTCATACCATTTCAAGTTAGGAATATAAAAATTGATAATTATTTAGACTTTTGGCTTACCAAAAAAACAAGATAACGTAAATTATATATTTAAGCATAGCAAGTAAGTTAAAACACCCTGACTAAGTTATAATTATAACAGCTTATAATGATGTAATCTATTATCTTGATTAATTATTTCCTGAGCATATTCAGAAGCAGTCGAATTAATTTGATGTTATTACGACGACTTTACTTTCTTAAACCTCTAAGATTATGTTAATTTCTGAGACTGTTGGAAACTCGAAGAGATTCGGCAAGTACGTTCTACAGCAGCAGCCGTGACCCGTGGTTCGACATGCTCCGCTTACCACCCTACTGACATCCGGTTCTTCACTTTATGGTTTGATGTGGTTTCCGCCAATTATTTTCTACTAAGAGCTAACGAACTGCGGAACTGCTGACCCTTGACGGTTTATCGGTTGACCATTAAAGAACTGGACAATGAAGAAGAAAGACTGGTGTAACTAATCTTTTGGGTCAGCCTTTCTGCAAAGTGTTAATCAGTCTGTATTTATTTATTGCATCAAAGAACACTAACTTTTCCACGTTATTCCTCTAGGCTTAAAATACCTACAACGGTTTTTTAAAATTAAATTGTAGTTTAACGTCTTTCATTGGGCAAGAAAGAGGATACCCTTGATCTAGGTCACTGTTACTGGCTCTACATAATACTATATATAGGCTTCTTATATTATTAAAGGAAGTAGGTATTTCAACGAAGTTTTAAAGAAACCTAGGCGTATGATAACTACCTATTCTAGCAAAAATCAACGAGTAAACAGAAATACTTGTTTCAGTATAAAGAATGTTTTAATAGTATTTTCTGAAGTTTTCCCGACTAGTATATATAAGTGAAACAGGAAACTACGTTTACATACATACATAACTTCACGCCAGTTCCCTTGCGGGGTAGGCACGAACAACAGAGCGCCATTCAGGCTTATTCTTACACACCTCACTTGCTTCTTTGACATTCATAGCTCTTGTCATGCACGCTCGTCTATTCTTCAGGCTCCTGACATCACCTTCTGCTAGTACACGATCAATTTGATCATGGAAGGTGTGTCGTGGCGTTCCACGACTTCTGCATCCATCCACTTTTGCATTGTATATCTGTTTAGTCATTCTTTCATCATGCATTCTTTCCACATGCCCGAACCACCGGAGCATTCCTTTCCTTACCTTCACCCCGACACACTCTTTCAGACCAACTCTCTTTCTTACTTCGGTATTACGAACGCGGTCCGCGAGCGTCACTCCGCAGATTTTGCGCAGTGCTCGCATCTCGACCGCGTTTACTCTACTTTCATGCTCTCTCTTCCATACCCAACTCTCTCTTCCATACGTGAGCGTAGGTACCAGCACCGCGTTGTGTATGGCAAGCTGGGCCTTCTGGCTAAAGTTCTTAGCGACTAGAAGTTTACCTAACGCTCCATTCACACTATTCCCCAAATTCACTCTTCTTTCTATATCAGCGGTGTACCTTCCATCCCTGCTAAAAGCACATTCAAGATATACAAACTCATTCACTTGCTCCAGCATAACATCATCGACCATTATCCTTGCATTCGTTCTGGTTTTTTCTCTTTCAAACACCATAATCTTTGTTTTCTTCGCATTCAAAGGTAAGCCTCTCGCCTGATAGTCATCTTTCATCATTGTGACTAGTTTTTGCAGCTTTTATGGTGATTTGGCTAAAAGCACGGCAACATCCGCATAAAGCAAGGTGCTTACAACTAGATCACTTATCCGCACCCCAACATCCATCAATCTTATTCTCTGGAGACAATCGTCCAGGTATAGGATGAACAGCAAAGCCAACAGCACACAGCAAAACTACGTTTAAACGGTTTTAAGCGCGGCATTACGTGTTTTAATGTTTTCGTTTTATCATAACCAAATTCAATGTATTTATAATACTAGTTTTAAATTTATAAACAGCAATCATGAAATAATTTATAGCGCCAACTAATGTCCTCTTGTTTGGAGTTTGAAAATGTAACGAGAATAAAAATGAAACAAAATACATAAAGCTTCCAATAGATGGCACTTTCGTAGATGTAAGTTTCGTTATGAAACTTCAATAAATTACATTTGGTACGCAATTGTTTTGCAAATTTAAAATATATACCTGAGAAAAATATGGTGGCAAAACTGCTCTCTGGTCGTCCAGTCGTGAACATTGCACTCTTTCTAGTAGTTCGAATAGTTCATGTTGAGCGCGAGTGCCCCCTGTCGTCGTCGAGCTCCAAGGCGCCGATACATGCTGCCGCCTAGTGGACAAAAGAAAAAACTCTTACTACAACATAACATATAATAATACAATATTCTAATCATAGATGGCGCTGTTACAGTAAAATTATATTATAATAAAATTGATAGATGGCGTAACATATTTTTCAACACACTTGCTCATAAAGTGGCTCTATGGTCACCGCAATTAGGCACAGAATGACACCCATTATCAAACTGTGAGTAAAAAACATTATAACTCACTAGTGAGTTATAGATTTTTTTTTTAATTTTATTGGTTGAGTTGCTTTGTAAGAACAAAGCAACTCAACCAATAAAATTAAAAAAAAAAATTAAGAAAAAAAGTTTTTATTAAAAAAAAAGATCGTGTTCTATAGAACAAATAAATTAATGTTCCTATTGCTTGCTCATTTCATGCAACTTCTTATTTAAATAGATAATTTTAACTCGTACGTGTTTAATAAATAAAACTTTCACTCATATATAACTTTTTTATCTACTAAATAAAATGAGTTTTTGTTGTTATTTTATTCACAAGTGTGTTGAAAAACATCGTATGATACACGTGTGTATTGATGATTACCGTCCTCAGCTCTCTTAAGACCCTCGCCTACGGCTCGAGTCTCAATGGCGCCTCGGCGGTAATCACCAATGTTACACACTAGTACCATAATGTACTATAAAAACATTTTGCTTTAGAATAAGTTTCTATGCAGTAGTGTGTAAGTTAGCAAAGTGAAATGGGGTAATATTTGCAAACAATCATGTTATATACCCGCAAGGGACTTTGTGGCGAAGCCTTAGGTGAGTAGCGACACCTTGCACCCGAGTCCGGGGTTCCAAGCCAAGGGCCGCCTCCGTGCTTGTTTTAGGCAGCCGGGCCGGAGTGGAGATCGCTAGAGTTAAGGACTCAAGATTCAGGAGTGGAAGTGACAAATGGCCTATCGTCGGAAGTAGCTTCGGTGAACCTGCAGTCCACCTCTCCACACCCCTTAGCCACTCACACCCAAATTGTCACTCGCCAATCTTGTACGGCATTTTTTGGGGCCCATGCAGGAATGGCGAGTCATCGTCTGCCCATTTTTTCCATGTTCCTCAAACTTTGCTACGGGCAGACTCCATAGTCCACATAGTCCCAACACCCTAGTTACACTAGAAATTCATACCAATAGTCCGGTTAACCTTTGGGTAACCTTTTGTTCTCATTGATAGAGGTTTGTCCTTGAGTGCTATTTTATACAGATAGACAGGGATAATCATCGGTTAGGGTCAGGCCACATTAAATTTGTCAAGGGGCCTCTACGTGTTGGCTTTCCCATGACCCCACGCAAGCCCTCCAAAAGTCCAGGCCATTTTTATAGCGCCTGGTCTTGAGAGAGTGTTATATAATATGAACATTTAAAAAAAAAATTAAGTATTGACGTACATAATATAGGATGTATTAATTATAATTGTTCAGGTAGTAACTTTTAATCAAACTACGGGACTTAACCGGCCGTGACGCAATTAATTTTAATAAAATAATTTCTAAATGCTACTAAACCATGCAACCGCAAATATTTGCCTATACTTTTCGGGAAATCCCTAGAAACCCATTGTTACAAAATAATTTAATTTAGGTTTAAACTGCATGGACCGTTCTAGAGGTACTTTAGAATTTTTTAACTAACCTAACCTAACAAACATGCGATGCAATGTAAGATAGATACAAAGGAGACTATCCTTTAGAAAAATATTTCTTGAGCTTCTGCGGAATAAAGTATTTTTCCTTGACATATTAGGGAATTAAAAATAAATCACATATAGGCAAGTGCACGCGTCTCCTCTTCTACCTTTATACTTCTTTTTACTATTGCAATAAGGACATTCAATACTCAAGTATTGAATCCCATTATGCACCCTTATACACAATGCAGTTCGTTAGTGTAAAATGAAGCTATGCAAAAGATTTACCTTTTCTTTTTGAGTTGTACATAACAAGTTGCTGATGCTGTTATGACGAGACCTGTTTAGTTTACAACAATAAAGATAATTTTATTAGAAGAAGAAATATCACTGCATTTAATGGGTGATTTCATATTTTTTTATCGCCTGCAGTAACCAGTAAGGAGTTTTACCTGATAGATAGGTAATTATTGTCCATAATGATGTATGTTTACGACACTAAGAATTACCAAATTTTATTCGTATTTAGCATGGAAGTATACTGGACATAACAATTTTTAAATAACAAAAGGTACATGGCTGGATGACAATTATTCAAAACAATTTATTATAATAAGTGTTTTTCTCCTGCAACGAATCGGTATGAAGAACCAGCGAGGTAACGTAGCCATTCTTTTGGGCACACTGCCTATAGAAGGTAACCTAGGCTCGAGTATTCTACTTAAAATCTAAACTCTTGTTTTGTTTAGGAGGGGAAATCCTTTTAGGGATTGTTCACCAGGGGACGCAGGCGCGGTGAGGGATTTTAGAGACTCAATACAGCTGAGATGAGAATCGTGTTTCCGCCATACCCTAAAAACCCTTCCTGTTCCCTCCTGGTTGTTGGCCAGGCAACTACGACCGGGCTAAACTTTGGACCAATCCTTTTAAGGGGCTGGCATGTTCGCACACAAGAGGAGAGAATCTCTTCAAGTGCCTCCGGGATATTCGACTGGGGTTGAATAGAGGACACGCGTAAAAGATAAGTAAGTAGAATAAAATATACTATAACTAGATTATAAATTAAACTACACTGACGGACTCATAAACTGCATCAAAGTAATAGACGACTTTGAAATATATATTTTAACCAAGTATGCAAACTTTCTATACAGGTTTAAATTGAAACCTCTAGATTGGTTCGTGAACTTTAAAACAGCGTAGGGTCATATCCTTAAGTTTAAGTTTGTGTACTGGAAAGGACCTTAAGACTTTTTTTGAAGAAAAAACAGAAATTTAAGGAAAATTGGTTTAATTAAAAAATTGGTTTTAACAATAGAAAAAACAGAAATTTAAGGAAAATTGGTTTAATTAAAAAATTGGTTTTAACAATAGACACAAACTTTATGCAAGGGTTTATTTATGTTTTAATAAGGTGTATTACCTCCACGTGCCCTTATTACGGATTCTAATCGGTCCTGCATAGATTTTATTAGGGTTATTAAAAGATCTTGCGCAATATTGTCCCATTCTTCTGAAAGTGCTGTTCTTAGTGCTGCCACTGTCGTAGGCAAAGAGTTTCTCGCATATACAGCTCTTTTTAAATTGTCCCAAACATGCTCAATGGGATTAAGATCCGGACTGCGTGCTGGTCAATTCATTGTACGTATCCCAACCTCTTCGCAATATTGTCGAACTTGTGCAGCAGCGTGCGGCCGGGCATTATCCTGCATTAAAGTAACATTTTCGCCTCTGAATCCCATGTAAGGCACCACGTGATCTCTGTTATGTAGCGATGTGCAGTCAAACCCCCTCTATTACCGTTTTGACGGACCATGTCTATGAACACAAGTTCTGTTCGCCCGTTCATCGATATGCCACCCCCGACCATACACGAACCGCCTCCAAAAGGAAGACGCTCCTCAATGCAACTTTGAGCATATCGCTCCCCACGTTGACGATAGACTCTTCTGTGACCATCTGCACCATATAAACATGTCCTACACTCGTCCGTGAACAATACGGAAGTCCATTGCTCTCCTGTCCAATTCAGGTGATCACGCGCAAATCTTAAGCGAGCTTGTCTGTGAGCTACAGACAACTTGGACCATTTGCTGGTCTAAAAGGGGTGATATCCGCTTCCTTTAACCTTCTTCTTATTGTTCGTGCACTCACGTTTACTCCACGCACTTCATTAAGCTCTGTTTTGATGTTAACAGACGTGAGGAAACGATTTCGCAGGGAAGTTGTAACAATAAATCGGTCATCACGACCGGTGGTTGCTCGAGTTCTGCCTGTACCACGTCTCCTTCTGTAAGAACCTGTCTCCACAAACCTTCTGTATATTCTAGAAACCGTAGACTGGTTTAAATTTAAATTTCTACCAGTCGTTCGTTCATCCAAGCCCTCCCGCACCAATGCTACAATTTGAGCCGCTTGTTCAGACGAAGTATCCATATTATGGTTCAAAAACTCTCGATGAGTTAAAAAAACTAACCCAACAATTCTGCTGGTAACAATAATTCAATTGACAAAAGAATAAAAAATCAATGAGAATCAATTTAAAACTTTACTATAAATAACACGCAAATCTGATACTACGAGTAAATTTTCTTTTCCCGGCTATATTCATTTGTTTTACTGCAGTTCTATTTTTAAATTTTCCTTTTTTTTTGAGATTAAGAGCCAGTCTCTATCTTTTTCTTCTCTTAATTAGCCAACGGGTTGATCCTGGTGACCTGTACCACAGGTTTCTTCTTAACCTAATTCAGGCACCAACCTCTTAGTTAATGTTGTTACTAGTTTTAAGTTTCTCTGTATACTTAAAGAGGAAATAAAGAATTATGTTATGTTATGTTATTTATATAGTTTAATCTAAAAAGTTTGCATACTTATTTAAAAAAATCATTTCAAAGTAATCCTGAACTTTGATGCAGTTTATGAGTCCGTCAGTTTATAAATAACTACACATACAAATTAAAATTAAACAATAATTATAAAATCGAGTGCCAGACCGGCGTCAGTTGGAGACGTGCCCAAAAAACTGGCCACATCACCTCGCTGAATGGCAACGCATTAGTGCCCAAAGTATAGAGCAGTCATTAGGTCACGTGAAAAATACAGATTGTGCGCCTTACGCCCCCTTGTACCCAGGGTCTCGTCCCGAAACTCTACAAATATGTAGCCAATTCCGATGGCTGATAACATCATTGATATTAATTCATTAGATTCACAGTAGAGACACCACCGGTGTGAACGAAACGTTTCGCCTCCATGTTCCTTCTGCGTACGGCAGAACTATGGAATGCTAAACCAGAGTCCTCCTTTCCGAAAAGTACAATCCGGATGTCTTCAAGTCTCGAGTAAGTATTATCGAGGAGATTCGAGCGTTAAGACCCGGTTGCGATCGGACTGTTTTTTCATACTTTTTCTTCTACACTTCGCGCAGTCTTCGTCGGCATCTCCCATTTAAGAGCATTGATACGCATTTCATCCTTCACAACATCAAGCCAGCATTTCTTGGGCCTTCCCCTTCGACCGGGACCTGGCGGAGGCAATAGTAGACACTTGTTTCTCACATAATTCGCCGATCTCCATAAAACGCTGCCGTAGAGCTAACGTACCCATCTTCGACCGCATTATCGTTTAAAAACCTATTTATCATTAAAAAACGTTAACTTAAACTTAATTTATCTACTTAAGGTCTTATTCATAATGAGATAGACTAAGTGTGTAGGCTTACCTAGAAACTTCTCTTAACTCAATATGAATATGGCCGTTTGTATATAGTTTATCATTTTTATTATATCATCTTGAAATTTATAAACTTAGAGCTAAATACAGCTCTCATAAAACAAAGCTTTTGTCAAAAGTACAAACAATCAGCACGTGAATACAAAGAGCTACCATAAAGCATAATTCAATATTTATTGATATGCATGAGTGGACGAGAATCAACATATCATATTTATAGGGCACCAGCCGGCAGGCTTGCAGCGGCCAGCGTATAAATTATAAAACACTACAAAGCCAAATATATACTCGAAAGCAAAACTTTCAACTCATGTTTGCAATCTGTTTTAACAGTACTCATTTCGTTCTAGGTTCAATAATTAGGATTTTAATCATCAAAAATCTGGCATCTGTCAGTATCGATCCACACTCAGTATAAGTTCTGTAGTAACTCATATGTCACTTTTACCATTAGGAACTCAAAAAAATTATATAAACTAATTCAACTCAAATCCTGCCTTATTCTAACTTTATATTGAAAGAATTATACGGTATCATTGCAATTTTTTTATATAAATTTTCTACCCTACTGTTTAAAACGTTTTGACGGCCTCTGTGGTTGAGCGGGCTAAGCCTTTGCCGGCTTAGCTCACAATATGTGTGTTTGTCTGCCGGTTATTATTATTAAAAGCTTTATGAACACAAACACTTTGGAAGACTTGAAAACCACATAGATATGTCATTGTCACCAATAAACTTAATAAAGACAGTAATTATAAAACTGATTATAGTCATTATTTCAAGATATATGTTTCTCAAGATATGTGACATTTTTTCCATCCTTTAGTTACTTTAAGCAGTCCTAATAGTATTTTTTCTTAAGTTATTTTAATTCGAATTTAATTGATATTTTAAACCAAGCCGTGGTAGGTTAGTGGTTAATAGACGCGTACCAAACTCAATCGGCGCGAATTGGAACCTAGACGGAAAAAGTGCATTACTTTGGCTTCTCAGGCTTTTTCTTAGTTTTCACCTAACGTCCCACCCGTCAAACCGCCTTGGACAAGCATGGCGGGTATAATGTTCATTCCCCTGTTCTGTTTATGGGCTGTTATTATTATTATTTTAAATTGTTTACGTTTCGCCTGTTATTTAAACCAAATGTTGATCAGATATTCAAAGGGAGCAGATTGAAAAACAACAAACTCTTTTTATCATCTTGGAACATCTGCCTATCAAATTTATTGCCAACAACTTTACAAAGGCGCCCTTCAGCACAAGTAAATTAGTTAAAGCCGAAAAACAAACAATCCTTGATTGAGTCGCTGAATTCGGGCACAGGACAAATTCAATTTCAGTAAGCTCATGCGTATAATATTGATGTACAAAGGACGCGTTCATATATTAAGCGCTTCATCACAATTGTTACAGGTGATATTAATATTATAATAAGTTTGAAATACTTATTATTGATATTTTAAGTTGAAAGAAAAATTAGTACATATTAACATACACAAATAAACATAGCATTAAAACAAATCACTTTCACAATTTCATACGATTTTGCATATAGCCACGTCAGTAATACAATAATTGAGTATAAATCTTGGCTTATTTGCAACCCATATTCTAACAAGCATCTATCCAGCATCGGATTTACCAGCAGGCTAAGTAGGCTGAAGCCAAGGGGGGTAGATTTTAGGGGCGGAAAATTTGGGGGCAATTTTTTTATGTCTTACAGAAATTAGTATTTATATTTTTATAGCTAAATGTTATACGGTCCACACAAATAATTCAACGTGTAATTCACCACATAAATATTATTTCTACAACTTGCGTAAGCGTATCAAACATACTAATTATGGGTAGAAAAGTGGTGTAATTAGGATGATAGTGGTCACTATTTTACAAATATTTTTAATTATAATAATAAACATGACTGAAATAGGATATCGAAATGTAGACGTCGACAGGGGCTGCAAAATTTGAATGGCATATTGGCGGCGAATGTGACAATCCGCCACTGCATCGAATGCAAATAAATACTAAAGTTCAGTAAAATGCTCCAGCTGACCTAGCTGGTGACATGTACCTACTGGTAGTAATACATACACTGTAACACCGGTTTATGGCATCGATTTAAAATAGGGGAGATTTAATTTGGAAAACCATTATCTTGGTTATTACGAGAGTTTGAGTGCGAAGGGAGATCAATGGTCAGTTAATTGACGCATAAATCACGGACTGGGTCCATTATGAAAGCTTACTTTCATCGATGGACAACAGATGGGGTTCACGTCGCGTGCGCTTTTGTTTATATACAATTTTTTTTAATAAATAGTTCACTAACCGGTTCTCTTGAAATTTTAACTTTGGATGTCACCATTTATTACTCACTATTCATAATTTTTTTATCATCGGCGATTTATTACTTCAAAGTGTAAGTACATTTTAATTAATTTTATATATTTTAAACAAATCCCTGCTTTGAATTACAGAGCGTTAATTTAACAAGTGCAGTCTAATAATGTTTTCTTAAGTTTTCGCGACTTGTATACATAATAAAACTACGTTTTAACGGTTTTACGGAATCAAATAAAATTACCGCGCTTAAAACCGTTAAAACGTAGTTTTATTAAGTGCAGTCTAAGTTTTTTATTTTTTTTTTATTGCATGAGTTCAGCAGACAGGCAGACGGCCCACTTGATGAAAAGCGGTTACTATCGCCTATGGACATTTGCCACACCAAAGGTGCTACAAATGCGCTGCTGCTCTCTTAAGGGAGACTGGAACATGGTCACTAATGCCGGAACACAAATCAAGTTTGGTATGGCGACATACTCTAGATCAGGGGTGGTAGCCATCCAATCGGGCAAATACCCTACCACCTGGCTGTAGGTTGTTTTGTCGCCTCTTACGACAGGCCGCCCGACCGCAGGAAATTGTATTCTTTCTCCGTTCCTGCACGGATAAAAGTAAGTTAACAAGTCAGTACTTATTTATATACTTAGTTCACACAATGTTACTTTATTCCATTTATTAATAACAATAACAAGTGAACAGATACGGAAAAAAGCTAAACTAACTTAAAAATAAGATTAAATACAAAAAAAAACTAAGTAATAAATAGTAAGACAACAAAAAAAGTCAGTACTTAAAATGTGTTATGTATGAAAACCATGTTTGCCAACTTTAGATCTTCTAACTTCAAAGTTAAGTGAAGAAACAGTTGTATGTCATGATCCAACTATGGTGGATACATTGAACTGCTGCTCATGACACTCAAGCAGGTCCTTGGGGAACAAAGTGAGGCCTACAGTCTGTGAGGCGCTTTGTTTTCCTATAAACTAAGTTATTACACACGCGGACGTGCTTCATTCCTTCGGTTAGACTCATGATCGAAAAGGATGTAGATCTTCTACATACTGCCGATTCCTATATCTTACTGACCGTTCATTTGCCTTAATATCGGTTAAAATTTGACATAAGTATACAAGTCATGTAATAATTTGCATATCGTTACCATGTGCTAAAAGTAAAGAAAAACAACGTAAACAAGCCGACAAATCGAGTAAGCGTGGCGAGTATACTGTTTGTACATACATACATACATAAATAACTTCACGCCAGTACCCTTGCGGGGTAGGCACGAACAACAGAGCGCCATTTAGGCCTATTCTTACAGACCTCACCTGCTTCTTTGACATTCATAACCCTTGTCATGCACGCTTATCTGTTCTTAAGGCTCCTGACATCACCTTCTGCTAGAACACAATCAATTTGATCATGGAAGGTGTGTCGTGGCCTTCCACGACTTCTGCATCCATCCAATTTTGCATTGTATATCTGTTTAGTCATTCTTTCATCATGCATTCTTTCCACATGCCCGAACCACCGGAGCATTCCTTTCCTTACCTTCACCCCGACACTCTCTTTCAGACCAACTCTCTTTCTTACTGTTTGTTCCCTCTAAAAATAGAGATGCTCGAACCCAATAGTGGAACGGTAATGGGCTGATATTATTTAGGTCCCTATATCGAAACTTTCGAGTTTTAAATTCAGTAGGGTCGAATCTAACTAAAACTGAAAGTCATAAAACAAAATAATAGTTTAAAATACCTTTCGCAACTGAAAATATACTTAAGTTCAAATATCGCTTATGATCAAATGACGGTAAAGCTCGATCGATATGTTGCATTACAACCCTATTAATATTGACAAATAAAAATTATACCTCAATTAATGATAGTTAAATAGCCTATTTAGTCTAGTGTTCTCAGCGTAGTCAGGGATCTACCCTATCAGTATTGTGTACCCATAACACAAACCTATCTTGCTTAGCTAAGTTCTAAACAAAATGTGTGTTTGTCTATTAATTTACTTATTTAATCTTAAGCCTAGGCAGGGCCGGCCCTAAAATTTATTGCTCGAAAATTGCCGCCTGACAGAAGCTTAAGAAAACTTCGCTAACCAAAAATATTATATATAATTGAGTTAAGACATTAATATTAATACTAATTTTATCAACAAAAAATTGTTTTATAGCAAAACAAAGGCTACATTTATTTTTTTTCTGGGCTTTAGCAGTTCAAGTATTTTTGCCGCCTCTAAATTTTGCGTGCCTTCCGTGTCGAGCCGCCCCTGGGTCTATCTAGGTCTCAGAAACGTATCTATACCTATGCTCAAGAAGAAACCGGGCTTCAAGGCTGAGAGAATGAGAATATTGTCAATTATAAATGAGTATATACTCATTAAATACGTAGATGATACAAGTTTGTGCGTGTGAAATCGCAAGCACATTATTCACTAATGAATAGTGCCGGAAGTATTACATCTGTACATTTTTCTCATGAAGACAAAATAAGAACACGTTTAATGCATGACCCAGACCGTGAAACTAGCTAACTGCCTCATCTCTTGTGTAAATCAAGTTAATTGTAACACTCAACACATGTGACTTTGTGATACCGTATTAAAAAAAAAAAGAAATTAAATGGTTGACGCTGTCATGTTTGTGTAGAAAAAAGAAAAATAAATAGATCAGTCAAAAGGCGGCAGTCGCAAAACTATGAAGTGTTTAATGGAGATAACAAACGTTTACCGTGTTTGTGATTAAGCCATGAAACCATAAGAAAAGCATGATCGGAAATACCTCATAAATAAAAAACATTTTAACGGATTGGATTCAAACTAATTTTATTTGAAAGTTGTTCTGAAAGTCTGCAAACTGAATTTTTTGTGATATTTCACTTCATAATTTAAAAGTTAGAGTTGGTGCATTAGTTTTATATTTTTATTACGATATGCCCGCGACTTCGTCTGTGCTTGACTTGAAATTCCCGCGGGATTCCCGGGATAAAAAAGTACCACAACATTGAAAACAGAATTTAAGCTATCATTTTAGTAAAAACTGTGCCGAAATAAGCTAATTATTATGCACCCGAACAACTACAAACCGCTCCCGGGAAAACTCCCGCTGGACTCCTGGGATGATAAAATCACACATTTTATTACATAAAATTTGCTATCGATCAGTGAAAAAATTACATTGTAATTCGTTTTTTTTTAATCTGGCCATTTTAAGTAATTCGTCGATCTATCGATCAGTGAAAACCGCATAGAAATCGGCTCAGTAGCTTTTACGTGAATCCCGAACAAACAGATAAGAATTTAAAAAAAAATGCATCGTTTATATTGACACGGCATGTTTAGTAAATTATAATATTACAGATAGATAATCTACTACCTTCCCATCTATTCGCTTAAAAAATATTTTTCAAAGACCTGACCAGCGATAGCTTTTTTTTTACCAGGGGAAATCCGGTTGAGGACTAAGCCGCGACAAGGGCAGAACCTTGGGGGGGATAATTCGCGATCTAGTGTGGGATTCGCCAGATCGTGATTAACGATAGCTCACGCAACTCTATACGATACAAACAAATCTTTTAGTCCTCAGTTACATGTATCCTGGCCACCTTTATTTTTAGTTGTTTCGAAATTTCACTACACTATTGTCTAGTGGCAAATAGACTACTTACAACCTTCCTCTAAAATTTTCATTCCATAAATCCACTTTAAATTAAATCATCTACTTCACAAACACCCTAAACTGCCATTTATACCTTTACACTTATACCTTTATAATACCTTTTTAATACACCTTGTACACAAAAAAAACCTATTGTGGACTATTTTATGTTTATTCTTAACTATAAAAATATTATAAAATAAGTAAGCAAAAATACAAGAATAATTTTATAATCCAATATTATTAAAATATTGTAAACAAATTTATCGTTCTAATTAAAAAGTACGTTATATTAACAGGTTAATGAAGTAATTAATTACTGGATGTCCATTATGTTAATGATGATATTCCGGGTCTATGTTAAAACAGTTAACAAATCAACCAGTTATGTATAATTTTTGCTAAGATTCTATGTGAAATTATACTACTTTTATTAGTGGCTATGCCCGTGTAAATTTCGGTATTGTTTTCGGGATAAAATTTACCCTATGTTACCGCAAATTTATTCATAGTATTATTTGATTTAAGAGTATCTGATAGACATACTTTATATTTATCAAGCGAGATACCGTTTTATACAATATGGTCAGGTTGTATTTTTGGTTTTTAAAATAAAACTGATCCTACTTGATTCCTAATTTGTCCACAGTATTGTTGTATTTTATCTGATTTAAGAGTAAGTACGTGTTAAACATTCTTCACATGTATCAAGCAACTTAGCGATATACACAACATATGTATTTACGTTGAATTTCTTAAACCGTTTGGAGTCTGATATTATATATTTATCGCACATCTATACTAATACATTAATAATATTATACAGAGAAAAGATTTGTATTTTTGTATGTTTGTAATGGATAAACTCAAAAAATATTTGACTGATTTTAAAAAATGCTACATTATCCCTGAGTAACATAGGTTATATTTATTAGTGGAAAAAATTAGGGATCTGTACTAAAACTTCAATAATGTAACGTAAGGTGTAAAAAAATAGCCATAAACCCCCGTGTGTAGCCAGGACGGGTTGCTAGTTATTTTATAAAAGAATCGATACATCTTTGATGCCTTAGGTAATATTATCGTTTAGAGTAGCTATTCGGCTTACAGAATCAGTGAAACAAAATTTGGTAAACTCTCAAGCGTTATTGTTACTTAAGACTACTACGCAGTATGAAAGTATCTTGCAAATTTTCTTAGTCATTTGTTTTTATGTGTTGTACTGTCTAAACAAGCTTCAAGATTGGTACATTACGTACATAGTTTAAAATTTTATTGCCACATTTCATGACGATTTGGCAAAAAAGTGACAGTAAATTTTCAACCTTGTGTAGTACAGTAATCTCTACTTTTAAAACTATCTATTATTACGCTTCTTAATATTTTTGTTTCTATCCATGGAGGTAAATCCAAAATTATAATTATAAACGTAATTAACCATTTACAGATAGCGTATTAATATTGAAATTCCTTAAATCTCTGTCTCGGTCTACTTTCTTCCGGATTTTTTAATTGCAGGAATTCAGCAGACAGGCAGACGGCCCACTTGATGGAAAGCGGTTACCATCGCCTATGGACATTTGCAACACCAAAGGTGCTACAAATGCGCTGCTGCTTTCTTAAGGGAGACTGGAACCTGGTCACTAATGCCGGAACACAACACAAGGTTGTTATGGCGGCATACTGTAGACCAGGGGTGGTCGCCATCCAGTCGAGCAAATACTCTACCACCTGGCGAAGACTATCAGAAGATGATAAAGGTGCTCAATGCGCTATGAGCATTTTAGACAATCAATATCAAAATGTGAAGATCCATGGCATAATATTATATCCTTTTGTTGATGTTAGTTAAAAAATCATACTTAAGTATTGTTTACGAAAATAAATTCTCCAACCAACGAGTGACCCGTACCAATCATCAGTTGTTACTCAAACTTATGTAATGCTCCATTTCATCATATACAGAAAGTTGCACATGTTGTCTATAATTTTGACGTCGTGTTGATTTTATGTGTATAAAACTTATTTTATGGAGTGTACGATGTGGGGGAGAATGTTTTATAGGCGTGTGGAAAGTGTGTTGACATTTTGTTTGTTCTGATTGTACTACGAGGAAGTGTTGCTAGTTTTTGGTAACTAAAGCACGACGTATTCGTGAACAGTTTTCATACGGTAGTTGTATTAATTCATATAAATCAAAAAGTATTTTCGAATTTACAGGGAATCACTAAGCGGCGTGATATTTTATTTTTCGCGATTTTATATTAAGTATACAATATTTATTGCAGTCTAATAACCACTCCACAATATGGTCATAAGGCACGTATTGTATAACAATATCTTCTTGTTAATCGACGTCTCAATGTAATGAAAATGTGATTCCATAATGATTTCATAACTTAAGTCTTACCGATATGAATTTTAATTCATATCCGTAAAAGGAACTAAAATAGATTTCGAATTGAAGCTAAAGTGTGATTTCGTATTCCTAGACTAAGCAATCGATCTTTAATATCGCCTAATAAAATGACTAAAATTGCTGTTGTTTAATGAAATTTTGATTTCAAAATTTTCTAACAGAATGATCATGAATTGTGTGGTGAAATGTAATTTTCTTATATTTTTGAAATTATTTGGAGTTTGTTTTTAGCCTAAGAGTAATGTAATGAAACATTCGGATTAGGTAAACCCTGTGTACCAACGTATTGCGTTGGCAACACCACTGATGTAGCAAACATCCAAAGTTCTATTAGGTGATTCCAGAGGCATTCAGTGTTACATTCGGTGGGCAGTCTGCCTACTTGTCTTCTTCAGCCAGTATAAAAAAAATCTAATATAATATTAATAATCGGCAGACAAATTGGTATCCACATATTGTATATCCCCAAATTAAGCAAGTTATGCTTGTATTATGGGTAATATACAACGGACTACTCTGAGGACGATTCCAGACACCCAGACCATAGTAAATAGCGGAGAAAATTAACTCCCGATATATACCATACTAGGAATCGAATTCGGAGCCTTTGCGTTACAGTGAAGTAAGCCGGCGAAGGCTTAGTCCGCTTAACTACAGAGGCCGTCATAATATAAGATAAACGTGACCAGCGATTTTTTGGAATAAAATTCATCAAAATCAAAAATGTCTTGAAGGTTATCGCAAACATATGGTAAATTATATAATTTCAATTGTGAACCATTAAAAATACTTAATCTATACTATAATAAAGCTGTAAATGGTTCGAGTTTGTACAATGCGTTTAAAATGTGAAAAAAACAGGGGGGCTAATTCGGACCAGCAGATTCCTTAAATACAATTTTTAGAATTTTTGTCTGTCTGTTAGAGCATTACGTGAACTACTGAACGGATTAAATGAAACTCGATATAGTGCTATCTTATATCCCGGGGTGTAACTTAGGATACTTTTTATCCCGATAAATGACGTCGTTTGCGTGGGATAGACAAAAATAGCGAAAAAGATGGCGCTGCGATCGCAACCTTTTTGAGAACTACTAAGCGTATATGATTGAAGCTCGACATGGTGCTGGCTTTTAACCAGAATTAGCACTTAGGATACATTTTATCCCGACAAATGACGTCGTTTCTTTAAATTAGACGGATTAGCGAAATAGATGGCACAGCAATTGTGATGTAGACAACCATCGCTGTAATTCAATAACAAATAATATTGTCAGGTCATTTATTACGTATTAGGTACTTCAAATCAGGTTGGCTGCTACACTTCTTTATGTTTTGCTGTGCAGTTGTCTACACTATACTAACTTAGTTTCTTTAGTAGTCTGTTGTTTCTTTGTAATTGTAATGAATTGAACAAGAAAGTAAAGTATTGATTAAGTTTCTGTATATAAAATACCTAATATTTTTTTATGTACGTAACATAGAGCTAACACATCATTTTCACGCGGCGTAGCCGTGGGGAAAAGTCTAGTTTAATATAACTGTAAATACGTGATATCTGAATACAAAATTTTCCTGATTTCTAATTTGGTTTGATTGATTTCGGAAAAAGACAGCTAAATATAACTATCTCTTAAAATTCAAACCTTAAACAGGTTTTATATTTTAATAGATACTTTAAAAATACAACCTTGTATAAAGTAAAAGGATTGGCAACACTAAGTAGGAGAAATGGTAAATATTTGGTGTACATAAAAAGGGTTCGTTTTATGTTTGTGTTATCTTAAAGTATGAATAAAATATCAGACAGAAATGAGTTTCGCTTGCCAAATTCCACTGTGAATATTGTTTGGACATTCTTAAACTTTTAAGTTTCTGCAAACAGACAGAATTGTTTAGGGTTTGACATAATAATGCTACCTAGTGCTAAATAATATCACTACGTTGCAAACAACCATATATATATCGGAGTGATCTATATGATACAAATTTTAGTTTATACTGCACTGTATAGGTAATTTTCCAGGCCTTACTTACATATCTGCTCATCTGCATTAAATATATGTGACGAGTAAATTATCATCCCTTCTCTTGTAATGAGAGTCTTAATTCAGCATTGAGACATTTAAAGCCCGATATTAATTTATAATAGACTAGTGTAACATAGCGAAATACTCACGCAAACTCTGCAGACAAAATAAAAATTTAAAAGTTCTTATTCGTACATACATACATACGTATAATACGCCTGTTTTGCATGGGGTATGCAGAGACTATGGTCATGGAAGAAGATATGGTGGATAATGAAACAGCGAACCACCATGGTAAAGGGAAAGTTGGTTTACAAAATTTACTGCGCTAGGTATCATAAGCAAATTTACGAGACAATTCTGAAAAAGTAGTCGGTTTTCAGTCTCTCAAGTAAATAAATGACTAAGCTGCAGCAGGTGACGACCTGCCAAGACAATAGGCTGCAACCTGTATTCAAGCCGCTGAGTAGTGGGCATACGGTGCGCCCCTCTTAATCACGGATTGAAGTAGGAGAGGCCTGCCCGTAGGGGTAGGCCAACGCCAGCCGGGGTCGCGGCGAAAAGCTCGCGCACGTCCTGGGGCATTGACATATAGCGACAGAAGGACACCAAGAGGTTTTAGTGGGTATTCCGGCAGCCCATCTGGCCGGCGGGAACCAAACTGCCCCGCCGTAGTCTCCGTGTGATAAGGTGTCCGCAAACGGATTTCCCCTTGAAAAGAAAAGCTACTTGTTGATGGAAAATGTCGTAAAAATTACATTTATATTTTTATAAAAGCTTACAATAATTCTCAAGATATTTCTATGCTTGAGCAAATAAAGAAATGGAAAAACATATTAAGCTTGTCTGAACAATAAGCTACATAAAAAGGAGTTACAATTTCACGTAGTCTTTTGCTAATCTAGTTTTGAATTGACCTGCACTTAAAATAAATAAAGCAAAATATAAATCGTTCATGGAAGGTTGTTCAAAATGCGATTCAATTGATTTGGGTTTTAATGTTTTTATTTTATTTGAATTGGTAGATAAAATAAAGAAAAAAGTGAGTGTAAAAGCTTAACTGCTAAAATCAATTTTTTCCCCTTATTCTATTACTTTTATGAAAATGCTTGTTATAAAATTAGCTATGCAAAATAATAATAAATTATCTTTTATTTTAGTTATATTATCAAATAAATAAGCTATTTAGAACTAATAATTTAGATTTAGTTCAATAACAGAATACAAACCAACGACACATTTTTTACGTATTTCTCTAGTTTTTGAGACATTATTGAAACAGTATGATTCATTTATTAGTTACATTAAGAGAAAAGATTTAATGAACAGTTAAAAATCGTATTTTTATATAGGTAAATATCAAAATATTTTTGGCGACTCCCCGCAGTACATACCAAGGTATCGTTGTTTTCTATGCTGGTTTGTATTTTAACTGGATTTACCAAAGCAAAGTGGGTTAGTCCTCAGCTCAGTATCTTATCTAGAAGTCTTGATTCAACTTTATTCATAGTCCCAATGACCTCAAGGGTCCTGCCGTCTTACCCGAGATGGAAGGATAAAATGTTTTATGGATACCGACGCCTTATTTGGGATTACAGATAATCTGTGTAAACATGCAGAGTGAGACCGATGGCCAAAATATATTTACATTTTATTTATGCCTCCGGTTTATTTCCCCATAAACCTTAACCGAAAATTTATTACTAACCGCCACACTCGGAGACCAAATCTTGATTATCTAATTCGCTTCTGTAATGTATGAATATATTATTCGAAAAATAATGATGCACAATGAATATAGTTAGTTCAGTATTTTTTTTTAACAACTCTACAGACTCGAGTTCCGTACCCTTTTTACAACTTAATTTCTATGAAAGTTTCAAGAGTTCATACACGCTTATTGTTTATTTTTGTTGCTGTGTGTGACATTAATTTAGTGATTTTTATGTTGTGGTGTACCTTAGGAATAACTTATTGTATTAATTTATTCTAATTTTAATACTAAACTTATACTAATGTAGAGTGTATCTGTTACATGCCGGTGTTGTGGGGAAGTTCATGTGCAGTGTGTGCCTTATGTGTTGTGTGTCTACACCTATATATATTATCTTAACTAGTGCCATGTGTGTTGTTTTTCCTTTCTGTGCCTAGGTTATTAATTTTTAGGTTTTTTGTGTGTCTTGGTTTGTTTGTGAAGTGTGCGTGTAATGCAATGCGGTGGTAGTGCGCGTTGATGTAAGTATGTGTATAAGTTTTGTTATTAGTTGTGTGTTTGTAACTTTGTGTGGTGTTATAATTTATTGTTTAATTGTTGTGACATGAAAAATTGTCAGTGTCATGGATGGTTTAGGAGGGGGATTATTGGCCCTCCATTAGACGTTGAACCACCGTCTTGTCTCCCATGCGTATTGTACCGTACCGTACCATTAGTTCAGTATTAAAATAAGTTCATCACAGAAAGCACTGTGTGTTTTATTTCGAATAAAACCCTTAGTCGAGGCTTATAGCTTCTAATGATAAATCATTTTACGTAAAAAATTCAAACCACAATTCCATTAAACTGGGTGTATTTTGTGCTCGTTTTTTTATATTATACACTTCTGCAATAAAAGGTAAAAAATATTTATAAAATCACATTTGAAATAAATTAACCATTAGAAAGCGTGTAATGATTTTTGGACACTATAGTTATAAAGCTAAAAAAAAATTAAAATAAAATCAAACAAATATGTATTTCATTTCTTCTTGTTATAACACTTGTATTTTTAGTGCACAAGGAAGAGTTATCTATTCATACATATTAGTGGTCGCCCGTGGTCGAAATTCGACCATAATAATTAGTGTCAAAGACTATACTTCTATAATCACATATTTCGTCAAGGCTACACTGTTCATTTAACTTTAACAATAAACAAAATAGTATATATGCGTGTGTGTATCAAATACATGGTAGTGTGTGTCATGTTTTTTTTTATTGATTTAATGTATTTTTTATGCATATTTTTTTAATATTAGTATTCGTCGCTTCTTCTCTATATAAACTATAAGGGTGCGAAATTTCATAATCCTCCATCCGCGCAATTTTCGTAAAAAGGGCCACAAAGTTTTTGCTTCACGTATTATAGATAGATATTTATGAAAAATCCACATGAGATACAAATATGTTAACTTTAAACCAACGTTCCATTTGAAATGATTACAGAGGATTAATAATGGTCTGCATACAGCAGTTGCGACTACCAATCGAGACTTTTCTAAAATAGTCGAATGGAGTAAAGCTTACGGTCTATCTATAAATCCACAAAAGACAAAAGTTATAATAGTTGGTAGTTCCAGGCTAATCTCCAAGATAGACTGGTGTAATCTTCCTCAGATTGAATTTGATGGCGTGGTAGTCGATATTAGTGAAACTAAAAAATCTTGGGATCGTTATTGACAGACAGCTGTCTTGGAGGCCTCACTTGACCAATTTCAGCCGAAGAGTTTGCGTCGGCAGCGTCGCTTAGACGACTTAAAAATTTCTTCCGTACTGCTACTAAAGTAATGCTTGCTCAATCTCTGCTATTACCCATACTTGATTATGCTGATGCCAGTTATATCGACTTAACCCAAGAACAACTGAACAAGCTCGATCGACTTCAAAATGTCTGTATACGGTTTATATTTGGGTTGCGCAAATATGACCATGTTTCCGAATATCGCAAGAAGCTTTAATGGTTACCTATTCGCCTTCGCCGGATGTTCACTTACTCTCTCTCTCTTCTATATCCTTTTTGATCCTCGTACCCCTCCGTATTTAAAGGAACGTTTTGATTTCCTACATATTTCTCGTTCCCGTTATTTGCGCTCTAGTAATAATCTCTCCTTAATGACACTTGTACACACTTCCTCCTTCGTTGATAACTCGTTTTATTAATTACCATCTCACTATGGCGTGCAATGAGTGAGTAAATTGAATAAATATAATAAAAAAGTTCTTGTTGTGACCAAAAGGCTGACCTGTATTTGGTCAACCGTTGCATTGCCATCCAGCACACGAATGTGGCCAGCGTTTCGAACACGAACAGGTTCCCAACCATTTCAGTCATGCTATTATGTTAACTCGTTTTATTAATTACCATCTCACTATGGCGTGCAATGAGTGAGTAAATTGAATAAATATAATAAAAAAGTTCTTGTTGTGACCAAAAGGCTGACCTGTATTTGGGCAACCGTTGCATTGCCATCCAGCACACGAATGTGGCCAGCGTTTCGAACACGAACAGGTTCCCAACCGACAACCTTTTTTTTAAATTGTGTATAATTTATTTTCTATGTATAGTATATTAAGATAATTTGTTATATTTTTCATGTAAATAATATCTTGTAAAATCATATCTTAATATAATATAAAATTTGGTTTATTAAAGTTATTCAAAACAATTTAAAAAAAAAAATATTTTAAGCTCTACCAACTAATAAATTAATAAATCTTGTGTCTAAATCTGCAGTAAACATCATAGCGTAAAATTAGAGTATGACAAATTTTTAAACAAAAAAAGGAACGAGTTTTATTAAAAACTAGTCAAACTATTCTCATTAAAAAACAATATTGAAAAACGTTTGCTATCTTTTGTATTACAGAAATGCTTGCTTAAATCATCTGCACGACAGCTGGCCAAATGTACAACGTAAACAATCGACGTAACGTAAACAATTTTTAAGCTAAAAAGCATATTGTTAGCAGAAAAAATAAATATATTAGCGGCGAAGATACCAAAAGCGTGGGAAAATATGTATTTTTTTAGCCGTATTTGTATTTTTTATTACTTTTGCCCGTGTTAACTTTGGATCTACCTCACACTCATACAGGAAATACCACATACAATATATAATATATAAAAATATGATGTATTATCTAATCAACGAATCAATTTTGATCGAAATCGGCTCATAGTCAAAGCTGATGATGAAAAGAGTCACGAGGAAAGACCGCGTAAGGAACTTCCGCATCCGCGGCATCGTTCATGTCCATTACATAGCAGACAAACTGCAAACGGAGATCGGCTAATTATGTGGAGAACAAATGTGTAGCCATGCCGCCTCCGCCAGGTCCCAGTCAAAGGGGAAGGCCCAAGAAATGCTGACTCGATGTTGTGAAGGATGACATGCGTACTATTGGTCTCACAGTTAGGGACGCTAAAGACCGCGCGACGTGAAGAACAAAAAGTACAAAAACCTGAGCTTCGGAGCGGAAGCCAACCGAGATTTAAGGCTTGAATGATGATGACTTAAAGCTTTGAATTAATTGCTTTGCAATAATTAACATGAAAATGCAAAACCATGAATAAATTGCCTTTCAGTAATTTAGTATGAAAATGGACTGCGACGTATTCATACAGGTCCATATTGTACGAAGTGATGACAACACACTTGAAAACACAAAAGCTTTTAAAAAGTGTCTGGTGGCGTGTCGTGTGTGTGAATCACAACAAAGGGCAGTTTCATGGAACACACATGCTAAAGGTAGAGTTTTCTAGGAGAGTGTCTATCCATTAATGCGGTCAGGTGTACTAAACTATTTATAATGGTTTAAAATTCCTACTAGTGCAATATTACACAGGTTGTCTAAAATGTAGATAATGCACTTAAGCGGATAATAGAGATGCCAGCGAATATGCTTGTGGATCGTGTAACATAATCTTGTCAAAAAATTATTAGTCTAGGATCCACGCACCATTTTTGCTATTGATTACTATCAAGCTAATTTTCCGTGAGTAGCTTCATTTTGATGAGACGCCCAACTTTTTCTCTTACAAACATTTTCGATTGTGGTAGCTAACAGGGGTAGCATGGATAAAATACGTCGATTTGATGGTTCTCATAAATGTATTACTGACTGGGTTTTTTTGATAAATCTCAAAATAATTATCTAAATTATTCGAAAAAATATTTCTGAAATGTAAAGAAATTTAGGACTCCTCCCACCCCTTGTCACATAATATCACACTTCGTCGATCCCATCTCACCTCTAAACGTGTGACGTAGTTTAAACCTATTGGTGACGGTAACCACTTTCTATGAGCTGGGTTATCTACCTGCTTGCCAATTTTGCAATAAAACTATTAAAAATATACAAAATTAAAAGTGTATAAAGAATACAATTAAACGATTACGTCAAAACATTTTCAGTATATCGGTTCGACAGATCATGCCGTATTTTTTGCCTTCTAGTTATACGAACTAAAATTCAATTCATAGAATCCCAGCGGTTTATTCTCAGCGGTGAGCGCAAATTTATGAGAAAGCAAACAATGAGTTTTTGTTTGGATACGAGTTTAATAAGAGAAATTATTTAATATAGCCATTGAAAAGCTTGGATCTAACAACGAAAACTAAATTAATTACGTGGAATAAGAATAACTAGAAATGAAGCCCCAGAAAAAAACGTAACACTTAAAAGCCCCTAAATCAAACATCACTCGATGAATTCATATTGTTACGAGTTGCAGAACTCGAATTAAAATGCCGTTAGAATTACTATAGAGTTTCTTAGAAATATACAAACACGTATAACATAGGTAAAAATATAACCGAACACAACAAGTCCAAACGTAATGCAGAAGATCGTAATTCAATAAAATGCGCAAAGTCCGTCACTGTGATTCCCGATTGTAAACACGTCTCGCTTTGATCGTGGTTCTCGCTCGACTGCCCCCTCCCTCCATCGGGTCATTGTTTTATACTGCACAAATGCAATGTGTCCGCCCGGCAACGTGGACCGAATTTCCTAGAATCAGCTTGTATTTTAAAATCCGTAACACTTGGCTAATGATTACAAAACAACAATAGGCCGTATGCCAATAAATAAGTAAACAAAAGAAGACGATCATAAAAGAATTACAATAGTTTCAATGTTATTAGTTCAAATGCTGACGGGTAATGAAATCTGTTTTGTTTCAGATATGCAGGTGGATTTTGTTTTTGTCGGGACCTGAGTTGTAATAATATCAAACAGTGAAAAAGGAATACAGTAATATAGTCAATCAACTAAGACGTAGTTCATCATAGTGCAAAACATCGCGGCCTCTTAGATTTGTACGAATATACAAACTTATGACGTCATAAGTTTGTACAATTAAAAGTGTCCAATAGCGCGTTAGTTATAGTTTAAATAGTAATTAAAATTATAAGTATCGAGATATTTTAATGCTATCATACGGTATTATAGCAATCGACCGTTATATGTATATGTAAATAATTTATGAATTCATTACCTGTGGTATCATCATCTACTCTTGTGGGATTTAGGAGCTTTTCATTGACACATTTTTCTTTTTTTTTTAATAATTATACATTCCCAAGCTCAGAGAGTTACGCTTATGTGTTCCCAGTATTCTTCGATGCCAATAAGTACCATCTTATCAATACTATTGATGTTAGAAGACTAGCTTAACAAGTGTTCGGTGTGCCATTCGTCTTTAGAAACATTTCCTAGTACAAGTAAATAAATAGAGTCTAGTCAACCGAACACATACTAGTGTGTACCAAAAGAGTTTTACGTTGCTTGTATGTTTAGATTCGTGTACACTGTGTAACCCAATGATTAAGTTGTGAATTATTGTTTTCTGTGGTCGAACTACGTATCAAGCTTTCAGGAATGTCCATCGTATGCACTTGTTTTTGGGGATCGATTTTTATACAATGCTCCCTGTATAGACTTTAAGAAGTGAAATAATATAAGGGTTAACTCAAAAGCGTTACTTTTTTATATACGATTTCGAACTGTAATGCAATGGATTAAGATCTAAAACAATATTCATCAGGTAAGATGCGGTGTTTTGAAATTAGGTCTTGTAACGTTCAAGTATCGTATTTTAGTAGAGTAAACTCCAGTCGTGAGTCGGAACTGACATAATTTTTTATAACAAGACTTTATAAGGTTTTTGTATCCAGCCAAAGTTTTTTTTATTGCAGGAGTTCAGAAGACAGCCAGACGGCCCACTTGATGGAAAGTGGTTACCATCGCCTATGGATATTTGCAACACCAAAGGTGCTACAAATGTGCTGCTGCTCTCTTAAGGGAGACTGGAACCAGGTCACTAATGCCGGCACACAATTCAATGTTGTTATGGCGACATACTTTAGACCAGGGGTAGTTGCAATCGGGCAAATGCCCTACCACCTGGCTGTGAGTTGTTTTGTTGCCTCTTACGTCAGGCCGCCCGATCGCAGAAAATTGTATTCTTTCTCCGTTCCTGCACGGATAATGCAAAATGCAAAGTCAAGTAATTATAAATGCAAGTCCCAGAAAAATCAATACAAATAACCGAGCGACAGGCAAAAGCTTGACCCATAAAACCTGTTACTGTTTTTTATTGACACCAAATAACATAATTCTTCTAGCAATTCGAAATGTCATATTTACTATAAAAAAAACTGTATACAAAATATAAACACTTCCATAATAAAACAACGAATTTTAATGAATGCGGAGGTTGATAAGACAAACTATTAAACTAAATATTATTTAAAATAAAAGTATTAAATTTTATTGGACATAACACAAAAGCAAACATAAGCACAAAATTAGACTGTTTTTTCTTTATACTTTTCTTTATCTCTTTATACTCTTTTGGTATAATTACCAAGCCAATAACTTGGTTTGATCAAACAACATTTGAACGCCCTCTAGCTTTTATAATTTATTTCAAAGACATGTTAAAATCTTGTAGTTCACATAATGTTAAGATAGATGGCATTGATGACACATTTCTTGAAAATTTCATTATAAAATGCACGATATATTTATTACCAAAAAAATTAAATGATCCTGAAAATTCCGGTCTAAGAAAGATCTACAAAAGTACATAAACGAGAAATAATAACGATTTTATATTTGCATATACAATACCGTTTGCATATAAAACTTACGACCCCATAAAAGGTAATCGACTGTAAGTAATAATAGGTTATTGTTTAAGCACAAGGACAACTTGCTGTAGCGTTCAATTTCAATAGGATTGATATTTTCAATATAAAAAAAATATTGGAGTATTATTCATTGCAAAAAGCAAATTACTTGAATCCACGGTTGGGAGGGAGGGAACATTTAAGCATATGACGGAAATGTTTTATTGTTACTACAGATTATGTCTCCCTGCCCTAATTTATTATAAATTATAATTTATAATCATTACAAAACCCTAAGAAAACGTGTAATCAAACACATTCAATTTCCATGACTATTACTGAAAGTACTTTCCATTGAAATTGTTTTAAAAATCTAAGAGGTTTTCTTCAAAAAGGCGAGTTTGACATGATGAGATTAAATATGTTTAAAATTGCAGCAAAATCATATATTGTAGCAATATACATATAAATGCATTTATAGCATTATAACAAAATATAATTTAAAAAAGCACAGCAGATATTCAGCAAATTAAATCACGTGAATATCATAACATCTGAGATCTGACTATGATGGATATACAAACGTTTTGTATATGGTAAATTTGAATTTAATATTGGAATGCGTGGCTGTCTTAAGTTGTTTCTGCCACCATTGAAGTAACACTCGAAAATATATCCCGTAACAACGTAAACCTATCGTATGTAATAATCACGTCTTCTTAGCCCCCAACATTGGTTATGGGCCCAGGCAGCGCAAATCCATAACGCTGTTATATTTGTAGAAAGAATTCAGATTGGAGAATATCAAAAGCAGTGTAATTAATTGCGAAAAGGTGTACAACGATGAGCAGTATGTCGATGCGAATCGAGCCCTTGGGCAAGGACAATTACGACAGCTGGAGAATTCAGGTACAAGCTCTGTTAATTAAAAATAATGAGTGGAAGTACGTAAATGGCAAGGTTCTTAGACCAGCTGACATCAGTGAAGCAGAACGCTGGGTGGAAGAGGACGAAAAAGCCAAAGCCGATCTGATTCTTTCGATGAGTGGAAGCGAACTTCGTCATATTAGAAGTTGTAAAACTTCCAGAGATGTTTGGCTGAAATTAGAGTCAATATACGCATCGAAAGGACCCGCTAAGAAGGCTACACTTTTAAAGCGTTTAATCCTGCACAAAATGTCGAAAACTGGAAATGTTACCGAACATTTGGATACTTTTTTCGACGCTGTGGACAAGCTGGCAGAGATGGGTATAAGTATCAACGAAGATTTAGTATCTATTATGTTGTTAAACAGTTTGCCCGGAAATTTTGAAAGCTTTAGATGTGCGATTGAATCGAGAGACGAGTTGCCGAAACCAGAGGCCTTGAAAATTAAAATACTCGAAGAGCATGAATCCAGAGATGCAAATAAAAATCGGGATGAAGGTGTTTTGTACACGAAAGCGAGAAGGTATCCTAAGAAAGGCGCAAAGAACAGAAGTACAGTTGGAGACAAAACTGATCTCAATAAGAGTAGAACTGAAAAGAAAGAAGGTTTTAGATTTAAATGTTATAAATGTCACGAACGTGGACATAAAGCATCGGAGTGCAAAAATAAAATAGGTAGAAAAGCACAGAAAGCAGAAGAAACACATTGTATTAATAGTATTCTAACCACTTTTAATGTTTTAGATGTAGAAGTTTCTAATGCTGTAAATGTTCAAAAACATGACTGGATTTTGGACAGTGGGTGCACGTCTCACCTTTGTAATGATGCGAGTAAGTTCGGGGACACTTTAAAAATGACTATCGGAGAACTAAATTTAGCGACGCATGTAAGTACTGACATAAAAGGTAAGGGTACTGTAAGGTTGTCGGCATGGAGCGAACACTCGAGGGATTTATTTGAACTACGTGATACGTTGTTTGTTCCTAATCTAAGGACGAATTTAATTTCAGTAGCCAAAATAACAAATAACGGTTATAATGTTACGTTCAATAACGATGTAGCTCAGGTTATTGATAAAAACGGTGAAATTAAATTGACGGCAAATCGTAGAGGTAATTTATATTGTTTGAATAGTCCTGAATATATATTTAATTTGAGTGATTAGAATGCTGATATACGTTGTTGGCACGAGCGATTAGGACATTTGAATGGTAAAGATGTTGCTAAGCTTTTAGGTAAATTAGGTGCTAAGTTTGATGTGACCGAAGTACGAAACTTACGTGATTGCGATATTTGTGCTAAAGGAAAAATGACCGCGTTACCTTTTTCTGATTCCCATAGTCCTTGTACTGAAAAATTACAAATAGTCTATTCTGATATTGTAGGACCTATGAGATGTGAATCCATAGGTGGAGCAAAATATTTTATAACTTTTATCGACGATTGTACACGTTGGTGTGAAGTTTATTTTCTAAGTGCGAAAAATAAAGCCTTAGAAGCCTTTAAGGTGTATAAAAGTCACGTTGAGAACATGACGGGACTTAAGATTAAATATCTCCAGACCGACAATGGAGGAGAATATTGTAACTCGGAATTTGTTCGATTTTTGAAACAAGCAGGCATACAGCGAAGACTGACCGTGCCTCGAACACCGCAGCAGAACGGAATAGCAGAACGAATGAACCGGACCTTGGTGGAAATGGCAAGGTGTATGCTATTGAGTTCTAATCTTTCCTCAGGTTTTTGGGCCGAAGCGGTAGATACTGCATGTTACGTCAGAAACCGTTGTCCTACTAGAAGTCTACAGGGTGAAATTCCTTATGAAAAATGGCGAAACAAATCGGTGAAAATTGCATACTTTCGAAGATTTGGAACTAAGGTACACATTCTTGATAAAGATCCAAACAAAGATAAATTCGCAGCAAGAGGTATTGCTGGTAACTTTGTTGGATACCCGAAGAACGCCAAGGGATATCGTGTGTGGATTCCTGAGCGAAGGCAGTTCATGATTGCGAGAGATGTGAAATTTAACGAAAGTCCAAACACACGAAAGGACATCTCGAAGCAAGAGCCGAGTCTATTAAACATTACGAAAGACGGCGATCAGGATTTCATAGAAATAGACTTTACAAAATCGAATGTTCCAGTTGAAAAACATAGACATGACGCAGAAGAAGTTGACAATATGCAAGACATATGGAGTGAATGTCAAGAATATCCTGCAGAGTTTGACGAAGATGTGTCTTCATCTAGACGATTACAAGTGGAACAACAAGCCGAAGAAACAAGGCATGACACACTTGATCAGCTAAGGATGACGACGAGAGCTCCTGGTAGACCTAGAATATTACGCACAGGAAGCGTAGGCCGACCGAAGAAAATCTATCAAACGAGGGAAGTTGAGCGATCTGTAACTTCTACTGATGCAAATGAGGTTGAAGATTTTGCTGGTTCAACTGAGATCACCTTGAAGAATGCTTTGAAAAGTAAGGATAAACCTGATTGGGAGAAAGCCATATTATCTGAAATTAGAAGTTTAGTTCAGAAAGGTACATGGGAGATAGTAAAAAGACCGAAAAACAGGAACGTTGTAGGCTGCCGTTATGTGTTGACGACAAAGCAGAACGTCGACAAGACTCTAAAGAAGAAAGCGAGACTAGTAGCACAAGGTTTCAGCCAGCGATATGGGGTCGACTATGAGAAAACCTTTGCACCTGTTGCTAGATTAGACACCGTCAGATTGTTAATGGCTCTCGCAGTTGAATTGAACTTGGAAATTCACCAATTAGATATAAACACTGCTTATTTAAATGGATCCTTAGATGAAGAGATTTACATGGAGATACCAGAACTATTAAGAGAAAGTTTAATTAAGCTTATGAATCGTGAGGGAGAAGATCCAATGGTCAAAAAGCGTGCGCAAATCATGCTGAATAAATTGGATAGTGGTTGCGATTCATGCTTATTGCGGAAATCATTGTATGGTTTGAAGCAAGCTGGACGTCAATGGAATCTCAAACTCAACAACAAGTTGATCGCTATGGGATTGAAGCAGAGTCTGAACGAGCCATGTTTATATTTTAAACAAAGTGCAAATAGCCATTTGTTTGTATTGGTTTACGTAGACGATATTTTGGTGGCAAGTCAGGAAAGAGGTTTAATTATTAAATTTAAAGATGAGCTGTCAAGGGAGTTCGAATTAAAAGATTATGGTCAGGCAAAATATATTTTAGGAATAGACATACGGAGAAATAATAATGACAATGTCATTATTTTGTCACAACAAAGTTATATTGACAATTTATTGAAACGATTTTCAATGGAAAATTGCAATAAATGTGCAACGCCGATGGAAATTAATTCCAAACATAAACCAGAAGAAAAATGCGATGACGACGAAAGCGATACAAATTGGCCGTATCGAGAATTGATAGGTTGTTTGAATTACCTAAGCAATGCAACTAGACCAGATATTGCTAATGCGGTGAGTAAGCTAAGCCAAAAAGTCACGAATCCTGAAAAATATGAAGGAGGCAGTCTACCTGAATAGTCTGATGAAGGAAGTAGGGCTCATGAGGTATGCTCGAGTGATTGTTCATGCCGATAACCAAGGGGCTATGTTTTTAGCTTGTTTCATGCGCGTAGCAAGCATATTGATATTAGATATCACTACATTAGGGAGGTTTTAAGGGATACGAACGACATTGCGTTGAAACATGTGCCCACTGAATCCATGTTGGCAGACGTGCTTACTAAGCCGTTGACTAGTGTTAAACACTACAAGTGTTTAGATGGTTTAGGTATTAAGTTGTGTTAATTTGTCTTCTGGATATTGTATGTAATTAAATTAAAATTTATAGGGGCGTGATGGATATACAAACGTTTTGTATATGGTAAATTTGAATTTAATATTGGAATGCGTGGCTGTCTTAAGTTGTTTCTGCCACCATTGAAGTAACACTCGAAAATATATCCCGTAACAACGTAAACCTATCGTATGTAATAATCACGTCTTCTTAGCCCCCAACAGACTATTCATTTTTAAATTTACAGTTCACCTTTGATCTAGAATGAAACTACGCTCAGGGTTGTCTCTAAATTAAAAAAAAATCTTTTCAATATCAGCACGGTGGTAAACTAAAAAAAAACTAAATTGGTTTTACGTCAGCTCCAATTGGGTACCACGTACTCACAATGAAGGAAAATATCGTGATAAAAACTGCATGTAGACATAGTCGATGTGTCAAACCCGCCAAGCCGCCTTGAACAGGAGTAGCGGTTACTCTGTACTCTTCGATTCCCTAAAAATGAGGAGGCCGAATCCCAACAGCAGGACGTTTATGAGCAGTTATTATATTATTATTAACTTCTGTTCGCTTTAATAAATAGGATACCTAATTATAAAGAAGGAATAAGGGAGCGGGCTGTCAAATCAACTGAGATACTATTTATCTTGTTACGCAACGTCGAAGCCTTGTAGACTTTTGTAGGAGCATGCTTGCTTATGACATAATGTACAAGCAAAAGGAATGAAATAGTAATTAAAAATTATTTTATGAGGATATTTTTAGTAAGATACGATGTTATTTTAAAGCATTTAAATATTCTTAGAATTTAGTGTAACATATGTCAGCATTCCTATTAAAATATTTTATACGACAAATCTCGTTATTGACTGACCCTAGCGTAGTCAATTGCCAACACTCTACGACTTGAAATATCTCACTCAATGATTCAAGTAGTTATGACAAAATGCTTTACATAACCAATGAGGGTCCTAGAGTCGACAAATGTTTATAATTCACTTCAATAAGAAGCACTTGAAATAAATACTTCAAAGCAAATTGAGAAAGACATGTGACAATGCTTTGATGATAAGCAAAACGACAGTTTTAATTTATTATTTTTAAAATAGTTTTTTTTTTTAATTATTATTATTTTAGTCCATGGATATTGTTGAGGTATTATTCGCGCTTTCAAATACATTAATATTTTAAAGAAATAGTGAGCACGTCTTCATATAACAGACATTTATTCAGATCTAAATTTGACATAATATATTTTTTTTCTCTTAATACGTCACTTACAATAAAAGAGTCCATAACATCCCTCCCGGGGGCTAATTATTGAGCACAAGTAAATATATAATGATTTTTAGAAGCGAAATATTATTTTAATTTTGATTCGCTATATTATATAAAAAAAACAGCAACAGATATATTGCGCAAGTTGACTTGACTGACTTCGAGACCCAACAAAATTATCGTATTATGTATATGATTTTATCAGATTTTGCCAATTCTAGTAATCTAATACCATGGGAAACTATTCTAGGAATAACAATCGTCTTCTAAAAACGTACCTATCAGAAAAGGCAACAGATTCTTGAAACAAATCCTAATATAGAACAACAACATACCAAATATTAACTCTTTCATTAATATTTTATGTCTTAACATTAAATTTTCCCAGTCTTGATAATTTCAACACGTGCTGCGGTGGTGAAAAATGGCTGCAGGGTCACGACTTGCTTGGCGATGCGAGACAGTTGGAACAGTACACTTTTCTTAAATTTGTAAGGGCTTGTAGTTACAAACCCAGACATCTATCGCAAATTAATGTAGTTTTTAGAAACTCCTAATCATTTAGCTCTTAATAACTCCTAATAATCTAGCTCTTAAAAATATTAATAACGTAGTTCTAAAAACTCCTAATAATACAGCTCTTAAGAACTCCTAATAATGTAGCTCTTAATAACTCCTAATAATATAGCTCTTAAAACTCCTAATAATATATAGTTCTTAAAAACTCCTAATAAAATAGCTCTTAAAAACTCCTAATAATATAGCTCTTAAAACTCCTAATAATGTAGCTCTTAAAAACTCCTAATAATATAAGCTCTTAAAAACTCCTAATAATGTAGCTCTTAAAAACTACTAACTCTATGTAACGAGATGGCGCTGCAGGTCCATTTTTCTTTTTTTTTAAGGTTTAATAGGCATATTGCCAGAGACAGAACCCTTATGAACCATTATTGTTGTGTCTTTGCCGCAGTTATTTTTCTCGGAGCTACTGGGTGTAGTATAGTGATTAAATTTAGTAGGAATATGTAATGCGGGTAACAATAATGTAGTGAAATCTTGAGAAAAATAAATATTAGTAGCGGTGGCCTTAAGATATGATAGATACGGAAGAATTTCTTTTATATTTTATATACAACCTAATACAATACGTTGCTATTGATAATAAATTTAAAAATATATTAATAAAGTTATTATTCCCAAATAACGTGAATAACAGTCTTATCTCTGGCCAAATAAAAAATTAAATTTATCTAATTTTTCATTTATTTGTAAACAATAATACAATTTTTAACGAAAGCCAAAGCTACCCTTAAGATTTTCAATACAAGTCAAGCACCAAAATACCACCTTGCCAAGATTTAAACGTTGCTCCACAAAATAACCTGCGCATATAATTCAAGGACTTAATCCCACGATTCATAAAATATTAACGCAGAATTTTCAAGCAGACTAAGATTTCGTGACTGTTCTTAACATAAGTTAGTGAAGTTACACTGGCCTTGTCGTGAAGAAATTTAGTATAATGGTGCCCGATTCCGTTTAGACATACCAACAAATGGGATTATTGTAATAAAGAGGTAAAGTTTAGCAATTAGATACTTGAATCAATGACAACTTTTTGTTATTGAACAAGAATTAAAATCTAAACAATTGAACTACATATTTAGATATTTTGCCCTTTATCGAGGGGCTAATACATTATTTACATTTAAATAAGTACTTCCGATATAATATACAATTAATTATTATCTATTGCAATATATGTATATTTAATTAATATTATATTTATTTTATTTATTTTTTATTGCAGGAGTTCAGCAGACAGGCAGACGGCCCACTGGATGGAAAGCGGTTACCATCGCCTATGGACATTTGCAACAGCAAAGGTGCTACAAATGCGCTGCTGCTCTCTTAAGTGAGTCTGCAACCTGGTTACTAATGCCGGAACACAACTGAAAGTTGTTATGGCGGCATGCTCTAGACCAGGGGTGGTAGCCATCCAGTCGGGCAAATGCCCTACCACCTGGTTGTGGGTTGTTTAGTCGCCTTTTACGACAGGCCTCCCGGCCGCAGGAAATTGTATTCTTTCTCCGTTCCTGCACGGATAAAATATAATATGCATTTAGATAAATTTATATAGACATAAAGGTAATTTTTAGTGGTATGACATTATCAGCCTGATATACACGTAGGTACAGATAGATAGACAAATACACATAGACAAATTTTGCTAAAGAAAAAATCATCGATATACATTCTTGTGTTTATTTTAGTGCCCGATAATATAATAGCAGTATGTATATGTATCTATCTACTGAACAATAGACTGCTTTTTCTCTCACGGTTGATCCCAGGCAATCCCCTATTGCTTTTAAATGTATGTCAAAGCAAATAAATTCATACTTTGATTTTATAACATCAACATCAATAATCAATGCATTCACCCATATAGTTGGTTGGAATTAAAAAAATATGATAATCTCTAAATATTATAAGCACGTGCCGTCAATTTATAATACCGACAAAGTTACGTGTGCCAGTGGACAAAATTAGAACCAAATGTTATCACTACATCATTCATTAGATTATGATATTTGATATAGACAGTAGCGCCATTCTCATAAGCTTATTAAAGTTTGCCGTGGTATAGTGAAAGGTGTAATTATGTTACGCTAAGGCTGATTTTATGGATAATTGTGAATAATCGGGTTAATTTAGATACAATCGTAAATGGTCGGAACCTGCAGGTGTAACGGTTAACCGCGTGGCATTATGTATGGCGCACGCGCCTGAGCTCATTATTAATTTTATTGAGTCTTGAACAAATTATTTCATCAAATTGATTTAATAAATTATTGAATTTTTATTATATAGTGCACTTTCAATTAAAGAGATGGTCATTAAAATAGGATTCTTTCTCGAAATTAGTATATTTTCATTTTTTCCATACTCCTTACCATACTTCTTCATTCTGGCATACGCCCTCTGCCACACCAGAAATCATCATGTCATCCTTTACGGAATCCATGTCTGTACAATGGGGAGTGTTCTGAGGAACTGTTTGGTTTGGTACCTACGTCGCCATTTGACCACCGCATTGCACGCTGGCGACTGGGAGTTCATCCACACTTCCTTGACACTTGGAAGTTACCCACTATACGTGGCGCTCACTCCTTTATGCCATACGTGAGCAAGCTGTGGAATGAGCTCCCTCCCGCGATTTTCCCAGCGCGCTACAATATGGGGTCTTCAAAAAGGGCGTAAACATATATTTAAAGTCTCAACGAGGTAGGCAACACATCGGCTCCCTTAGTATTGCAGATGTCCATGGGCGACGGTAGCCACTTGCCATCAGGTGGACTCGTGTGCCAGTTTACCTATAAGCAAACATAAAAAAACCATCCATCTCCGGTCTAGGTACCTGTACATTTGTACCTGTCAATCGTATAGTGTAACATTATTTTTGTCACGTGAATTTCATCCCTCCTCATTACATGCCCCTACCACCTGAGTCTTATTCCTTTCAATTCTTCAGTCACGGTGGCAACTTTCGGAGATGCTCCTTATGTACTCATTTCTCACCTTATTCCTTTCTGTGACACCACACATCCATCTTAACATTCTCATCTTATCTTTGGAGCATTCATTTTATCATTAAATTTAATATACATGTACCGTCGGTGATATATTTAATTGTATGACACAATTTCGACTACAATGAGCCATTTTACTATTATATTACTGGCGTTGTTAAAATTCACATTCAGCCAGTATAGATATAACAATAGCAAAAAACCCACAATATTGATACAGAACGGACAACGAGGTAAATTAATAAATTCCCTGTTCATCAAACATTAACGGTCTTATTCATATTGAGTTAAAGTAGATTTGAACGCTTCTTAAGAACTTAAATTATAATACTAGCAGTGGTCGCCCAATGCGCTTGGTTGAAATTTGTCAGTGATTTGTAAAAATAAAATTACATTTAAATTTTGATATGGTACTAAATTCTTAGAGTTTGGAGATTGTCTGATACAAAGCATATATAAATGAAGATTTAACAAATACTTTACATCAATAAACAATAGCTTTTTATATTTCTTCTCCATATAACTAACTATTTCAAATCACACACGCCAATACGCTTAAAACGGAATACAAAACAGCCTGAGAAGAAAACATGATTCTCTTAAGTTTTCGGGACTAGTAGACATAATAAAATTACGTTTTAACATTTAAATTACATTAGGCTCCTATAGAGTTTATTTATTATCCGTGCAGGAATGGAGAAAGAATACAATTTCCTGCGTAAGAGGCGACAAAACAACCCACAGCCAGGTGGTAGGGTATTTGTCCATCTGGATGGCTACCACCCCCTGATCTGGAGCATGTCACCATAATAACCTTGAGTTGTGTTCCAGCATTCGTGGCCGGGCTCCAGTCTCACTTTAGAGAGTAGCAGCGCATTTGTAGTACCTATGGTACTGCAAATATCCATAGGCGATGGTAACCGCTTTGCATCAGGTGGGCCATGTGCCTGTCTGCTGAACTCACGCAATAAAAAAAATAACTATAAACAAAAATTAAACTGAACAAGCCGGTAGAATAAAAAGACTTTAACATTACTCATTGACACTTGACATATTTGTCTTCCGTGATCACGGTTACTGAAACGTCGGAAGAAATCAAATAAAATACCAAGCTTAAAACGGTTAAAACCTAGTTTTATTACAAAAATATAAATCCAATACATACATCAGTTTCTTCATGTATCTCCTTCTTGCTGTGAGTAAAGTATACGATTCCTTTTGCCCACCCGTGGGCAAGTATTTCATTTTCACCACTTTCGACTTCATTCGGCCACCACCTTCACCAAAGTCACCCAGTACCCTTCTCCACTACAACTAACACAAATACACTTCGCTTCTTCAGTCCCATACAGCTTTCCCTAAAATTAAAGAGAAATAATATTGAAAAGCGGTATATACAAGCTCGACTACTGGCCACGATGGGAAGCGTCTAATTACAAGGAACAGTAACTATGCAGCATAACAATCGATGATGTCAACTATATGTCAATCAACTACGTTTTAAAAGTATAAGGTAAAATAATAATAAATGGTTAATAAACTATGTCATATACACAGTACCTAAGAGATTAGTAGGAAAGTTTATATGAAAACAAATATGAGTGTCAAGCCCTGGAGCGATAGTCATGTTTTGCTTTTACTTTACAAAATAAGTGTAGGTATGATATTTTACAATTTATGAAATATTGAAAAAAAAGTAAAAAATACACTTCAGAAAAATCCTTCATCATATTTCGGAAAAAAATCGGAATTTTACTATAGCACTACAGTTGAGCCATAGATATTTGGCTGACTAAAAATCGACGTTTTAACTATTAGGTTTTAATCTAAACTATAACTTTTTTTATGAAATACTAAAAATGTAATTGTCACTCTGAAGATTAAATGGTTAAAACCAATCTTGTGATCTAGTATTATTGTCCAGACCGTGACATTCAACGGGAATTGCAATGTTTGCAAAATGGAACAAGAAAAAGAATATATCTATTTAAAAAAAAAAAGACTATTACTACCAGTTGTTATAAAATAATATCTACTACTTATTTCTCAAAACACAGGAATTTAAAGAAATAACCTTTATTAATAAGGGAGTTTAATTTAAATATGAAATTGTCTTTTAAAAACTAAAATAAACTAAGTTATAACACAAGCGATTATAGACTGTGTAACAAATCAACTATTACTTGCATTTTAATATTTCGGGTTACCAAAAACAAATTAAATGTTTTTTGGACATTCCTTCATTGCTGAGGATCATGGCATTGACTACATTAACGGACATGTCTCATAGGCCAAGAATCTGGTAAGTACAACTTTTTGGATATCTTTGATTTTCCCGGAGACAACATATCTAAAAACTATTTGAGACTTTACGAGTAGATGGTTATTGACTAAAAAATTACAGATTTGATCATGTAATACTAATCGATAAGATTTTTGAAGACCACGGGTCATAAAAATGGCCCGGACACTTGGAAGGCTTGCGTGGGGCCATGGGAAGGCCAACACTAGAGGCCTTTTGACTTTAATGTAAATATAGCGTGACACTGACCGGTGATTATCCCTGTCTACACCATATAGTAATTCACCCAAGGACAAGCCCCGGCCAGTGTAGGACTATTGTAGGAAATGAGGACAAAAAGTACCGGGCTATTGGGGTGAACAGTAAGATTATTGTTACTACTTTTATTTTTGTGTAATAATGTTTTTGTCCTCTACCGAATTATACTGTGTCAACGGCGACATGTACTAATTACAGTACAAGAAATGAATCATTAACCCCAACTTATTTATTTGTATTAGCGCTACTAACAAGGAAACTGCTAAGACTAACCACACATAATGATACATTCTGAGAAATAAATAAACACAAAAGTCTTTAGTAATTCATATTTTCCATATAAATTATGAAATTGAAATTAATTATTAGAAATATGTATATTTTTACAAGAAGATAAACCAGCGAACAGATACGTTATAGTTATGATGACTGCTCTGCAAAATTATGCGATGATGATGGATGGGGTCACAGACTTTGCAGACGCATCGGCCAGTAAAGAAAGGAAGAGAAAGAAGAAGTTGATATTAAAGAAGAAATAGAGAAAGAAACGGGTAAACTGAATAGAGTAGTCCAAGGGAATTCAGTAGTCTCAACGGCCGTACGACATGGTCTTCTTAAGTCTGTATAAGAGTAGTTCTTAAAGCAGAGTGGGCACTTAAGCAGAAGTGTTATTGTGTACAAAAGCATTACATTTATATCAACAAACTCTTAGTGCATGTTCACGTGGATGTGCGAATGTAGTAACATTTTATCAAGCATCCGTGTAAGAAAGCAGATGTGTGGTGTAGATAGAGTGGTGACTTCGCGGCTATATCATCTAAAGAACTTGTCGCTAGGTGAAAGCACGTTTCCTTGTGAAGCGCCTAGCGGCTAATCTGAATACTGACGCGACAGTGTACCGCACCCGCGAGTTGTACGTAAACAGCGGCGTTGCTTCATAATCCATATAGGTGGCGTTATAGTGAGTAAAATTGTGAAAATGATTTGGAATCAAATATACTCAGCATATATTTTGCGACAATTTCAACACATCTTTGACACATTCCAGAATATTTTTTATTTCATTTTCAAGAATAATTTATTAAACTAAGACATTAAAAAAAACGTAGTTATATTGTATGCTACCTATAATCCCCAAAGAGTATAAGTATTATAGAATACTGAGCCTAGGTCACCGTCTTCTATAGGTAAGGCTGGCTACAATCCCTCGCTGGATTGCCATACTGATCCGTTATCCAAGGTTAGCACCAGCCCTATCGTCATCTGAAGAGTTGTTGAGTCTTTTTAATAGCTCTTTGCAGAGGCTCATGGCCTCGGGACCCCTCGGTCCAAGCTTCTCAACACCAAACGATAGAAATAAATAACTCACTGAAAATCATATGTTTACGTCAGAATTAATTCATAGTCTTTAATAAATTCAAACGTAAAAATCAACACATGTATAAAAAATACCACATGATTACACTATCTACAACAAGCACAGATCATAGTGTTTTTTTTTAATTTAGTAAATTATTCAGCAAAAATTGAAACAACGATGTTAAACTAGTCAGTAATTTAAATCGAATACAAATTATCATTTTCAACACAATTTGCATATTAATGAAGACGCCGTTTAGATGCCTAAGTGCTATTAAATAATGCTGATACATTTAACAAAGCTGTTATCTTATATCCCGTGGTTTCATTAATAAGTTAATTAACTAAGCATTTGCTGAACATAATGGTTTATTGTACGCCTTATCTATGATTATGGAGCGGAAATCTATTTGTATCGTTTAACGGCATAAAGATCGGTAGGTACATTTCAGACGTCTTGTATAGTAAGTAATATTTGTGTATAAGTAATAATATAATATAATAATAACAGCACATAAACGTCCCACTGCTGGGCTCGGGCCTCCTGCTATAGGGGAACGGCCAGTATACCCGTCACGCTTTTCCAAGGCGGCTTGGCAGATTTGAAACATCGGTTATCTCGAAGGGCAGGTTTCGTCACGATGTTTTCCTTCAGCGTTGTTTGTTCGTTGTTGTCATGTCACATTAGGTCGAAAAACTCCCTAACCCATGCACCTCATGGGTTCCGGCTAGGATTCGAACCCACGCTCTTTAAGTGAGAGACGCGTGCGCTAACCATTACGCTACCACGACTTATGCAATATTTAAACAAAATTAAAGATTTTAAATATGAAATTCGTGCAGGAATGGAGAAAGGATATTAATGTTTGTCGCCAAAACAACACATAGCCAGGTAGTAGGGAATCCGCCTGTCAACACCTGATAGCCGTCTGGACTACAGGCTTGGCATAGTATGCTGCCATAACAACCTTGAGTCGTGTTCCGACATAAGTGGCCATGTTCCAGTCCTCCGTTTGAGGTTGTCATCACATACATATATAGCACCTTTGGTGTTGCAAAAGTCCGTACGCGACGGTAATCACCTTCCATTAAGCGGGCGGTCAGCTTGACTCTTATATTTTCAAATATGAAAATGTGCCTTTAGATATATGTAACTATATACTTATACAGACAAACTATAGTGTACACAACTCTGCCTTTTATTTTCAACCTCTGGCTATTTGCATAAGTTTGATGGAACAAAACTCTTTTTAGGGTAAAGCTCGACTTTGTAATTGAACATCACCACTATTTTATAGTTGAACATGATAATTACTTTTTAATTTTTTTTTTTTTTTTTTTTTTTATTGCAGGAGATCAGCAGACAGGCAGACGGCCCACTTGATGGAAAGCAGTTACCATCGCCTATGGACATTTGCAACACCAAAGTTGCTACAAATGCGCTGCTGCTCTCTTAAGGGAAACTGGAACCTGGTCACTAATGCCGGAACACAACTCAAGGTTGTTATGGCGGCATGCTCTTGACCAGGGGTGGTAGCCATCCAGTCGGGCAAATGCCCTACCACCTGGCTGTGGGTTATTAAGTCGCCTCTTACGACAGGCCGCCCGGCCGCAGGAAATTGTATTCTTTCTCCGTTCCTGCACGGATAAAATAAGCTATATAGCTATTAATAAGCTATATATATAATAAAAATGTTTAGAGATCGAATTTCTATACAATGAAAAAAATGCTAAAAATCGAGTCAGGGGGATGTAAGAAGTAAAATAGAACTAATTTAGATTTTTTTCAAATTTTTGTTTCTCTGTTTGTCTGTCTGTTTGTACTGGCTAATCTCCGAAACGGCTGGACTGATTTAAATGAAATTTTGTATGGTAGTAGCTTATAGGGATATAAGCTACAACCGTACAAAATTTCATTTCAAAAACACATAGGATACTTTTGATACCGAAAAATTAACGAGCTCCCGTGGGATAGTTAATAAAACTTTTCACGTAGACGAAGTCGCGGGCAGAAGCTAGTAAACAATAAATAAGTACTCTTTTTGTTTCATATTTAACAGACCACCAAGTTTACCCAAACAATACTATACCTATCAAAGTAGCTGCTACCTATAACTGCAAGTTTAATATAAGTAGCGGGTTTTATTATAATGCGATGTAACGATTGCTAATTAATAAAAGCAAGGATGTTATTGATTAAAATAATAAACATTGCTTTGTGTTGTTAAAAGGAAATCACTGTCTGTCTTGTATCCGTCTGGAGAAATTACTTGAGCTTGTAAAGTATCTCATATATTATACCTACATGTATTAATTTATACGTGATATAAATTAAAAGAATTATTAATTAGTTTTCCATAGTCAGCTGGCAAACATGGAACTTAATCACGTCCTTCCGTCCGTCCATGCATCTCTGTATATTTTACATATCCCAAAAACAATTTAATTAACGGATTCTTTACTAATTAAATTTAATTGAAAATATTGATTGAGATTTACTCTCAGACGAATAAAACTATATATAGATGGAGCCTACATTAACAAATCGTAAAATAAAGTGAAGCATTTTTAAAAACTTGTGAACGTTAACAAATGTAGTACACATGTGGTTTGCGTCTGTGTGTGTGAGAGAGATAACACTTTATCGCACACCAAAATATTAAATAAATATAATTACAGAAACAGACCATATTTAAAATATTTTCTAGGTAATACAATAAGCGGCCTTATCGCTCAAAGCGATGTCTTCCAGGCAACCTAAATGAAAGAAATTTGAATCAGGCAATATAGGTGGTGCAGGAAAAAGGCAATAGATACGTAAATACTCAAACTAACTTAAGAAATAAATATACAAATACATACATATACACATAGTCATATATATACAATAATACATAATTTATTATAATAAATGTATTAGCATGATTATATTCTGTTAATCAGACATAGCTATTTGTGGACAAATAGAGCTTTCTGAGCAAATTTCTAAGTGTTTGTAAGGATTTGGCTTATGTGGTTATTAGTATATATCCAATGGAAACTATTTCACTTTTGTCTAGACTAATTCAATTATTTAATACTATGTTCTCATAACGCACTGCAGCACGATCTGCTTCCTATTCTAATATCGGCTTCCTTTAGTCAATTTCACTTTGAGAGGTTGGAGGCACTCGAGGCTCGGGCTATCTATTTTGTTCGTCTGAGGCTTTGCGATGATTTTTTCCGATTTTTCCAGCTCTTTCTACCTCATAGTGCAACAACTGAATGACACACATTTTTTAGGCTATTGGGAGCATATATTCCATCACTCTCAGTTTGTGACTTATAAAAGTAATTAAGAAAAATAATGATTTTTAAGACCCGTCTAAGACCCTATACGTCAGTGTTAACTGAAAAAAAAATCTCATAGTAGTAAGTATCGCGATCATCGCTAATTTTATATTTTTCAAGTTTTCATAATCTAATTTCATACATATACAGAATATACAGTCAAATTAAAAGGACAGGTCTATATATCTATCATTAGACCTGTCCTTTTGTATGGCAGTGAAGCGTGGCCTGTACTTGAGCGACACAAGCAAGAACTGCGTGTCACGGAGATGAATATGCTGCGATGGATGTGCGGAGTGACGCGTAAAGACCGGGTCAGGAACTCCTGCATCCGCGGCAGTCTTCATGTTCGTGACATAGCAGACAAATTGCAAGAGTGTCGCTTACATTGGTACGGCCACGTTTTACGGAGACCGGCTAATTATGTGGGGAACAAATGTCTAGCCATGCCGCCTCCGCCAGGTTCCGGTCGAAGGGGAAGGCCCAAGAAATGTTGGCTTGACGTTGTGAAGGATGACATGCGTACCAATGGTCTCAAAACGGGGGATGCTGAAGACCGCGCGAAGTGGAGTAGAAAAAGTAGGAAAGCGGACCCTGGGCGTCGGAGTGAACGCTCCGAACGCAACCGGGAATTAACGCTCGGATGATGATGATGATGACAGAATATACAGTCTCCAGTTTTTGAGAAAAACCTGTAGTTTTAAAAAAAATCTGTAATATATATAAAAGAAATAGACATGACGATTTTGTAGGGGTTTTATAATGTTTTGACACAATTGTTATTAAACATTAAAAAGAGACACTCGCCTATAGGGTGAAAAAATTCAAGTTCGGGAAAATTGCAAGTCAAAGATGGCGCTGTAGGCGGTCCTGTTTTTCTTGTAGATTCACTTCAACTCACCAAACGCACCTTCTGTATTCTACAGATGTCTAACCTACCAACCAAAAGTTATACTATAAATAAGTTCGTTGATATACCGTAAATATCTGACATCGGATGCTGTGAGGGCATCGCTTATCACTGTAGGTATCCTTTTAATGTCCGCATTCAGATAAATTGTCATAACAGTCGGAATAAGAGAGCATTACTTGTCAAATAACTTATTCGTTCAAGTGACTTATTGCATTGATACAATGTTACTATATTTTATTTATAAACAATGATTATATTATCATTTTAGTGTTATTAAAATAAGTATGATTTTAATTAAAACTACGTTATAACAGTTGTGAACGCGGCATTTGGTTTGATATTTATTTCAACGTTTCGGCCATTTTTCAGTAGCTGTGATTATGGGAAACAAAGATTTTAAAACAGTTTTAATTACGTGTACTAGTTGCAAAACTTAATGAAGTGTGATAAACAATGAAATGATTTTGTAGGATTTGAAATCTATAACATTCTAAACATGCCGTGTCTGTACATTTAAGCTATTAAAATAAAACAAGTGGAATAGACTATATAAACGATGGAGAATACGAAACATTTTTTTTAGATTTCAAGTCTGTTTGTCGTATTTTCTGTTTGTTCGGGATTTACGTAAAAACTACTGGGCCGATTTCGAGGCGGTTTTCGCTGATCGACAGCTAATTCTTAGACTTAAACTCTGCGCTACTTTTTGTCCTAGGAATCCCGCGGTTTTTTTTATGGGCATGATTTAGAATGGCCAGATTAATAAAAAACTAATTCAAATGTGATTTTTACTGATCGATAGAATTTTGTAATAAATTTTTTGATATGTTTTATCACGGGAATCCCGCGGTAGTTTTCCCGGAAACAGTTTGAAGTTGTTCGAATGTATAAAAATTAGCTTATTCCGACACAGTTTCAACTAAAACGATAGTTTACATTATTTTTTGAATGCTGCGATACTTTGTGGCCCGGACAAAATTACGGGCAAATCTTATTATTTTATAAAATTCAGTCAGTTCTTGTCAGTACAAACTGACAAGTTTATTTACTGAAAAAAACAAAGTATTTGTAATATAATAAATGTGTATAGGGGTCGAGTTTGTACAATGAATTTATAAATGAAAAAAACTAGTTGGGGTCAATTCGGACCAGCAGATTTTGAAAATACAATTTTTAGATTTTTTTTGTGTTTGTTACAGCATTACGTAAAAACTACTAAAAAGATTTAAATGAAACTAGACACAGAGCTGGCTTATATCCCGGGCCAACACAAAGAGTACTTTTTATCCCGATAATAATATATGTTATAAATAATATGGTTTTCTTGGGAAAGACGAATATAACCAAAAAGATGACGCTGCGATCGCGTTTATTGCATGCCGCCGTTATAATTCTCAAGTAAACATCGCCATAACAACGCTAACGAAGTTTCACTAGCACTATTAGTATTAAAATAAATATTATTAATAAGGTGTTAAATCTGTCACTTATTCATATATGTCATATTTCTAGCATTAAAAGGGAACTTTTAATTATCAAATTACCGCTTTACTCTAAAACAAAGCAATAAACCTAAAAATAATATAATAAACCACAAGTGTAAGCAGAAAGAGAATTATGATGTCTTTATTCAAAACTCTTGATAATAAAGAGATAACAATAAACTTTTAAAAGCCGACAATAAGACCGTTATGTATAAAACAAAAGTTAATTTGAGCCGTGAGAGTACTCTAGTGAATAAGGTAATATAATTGACCTTAACATATATATTTGAAACCATAACGTGTAAATTCACACAAATTGTTCCTATGGAAGAATAGAAATGATCATAAATAAGAATGAGGCTTACTATTAATTTACTTGCCTTACCTTCGGTTGAATTTTGACAATGTGGAGATTTTGTCCAATTTTAACAAATAGTAAGGCAAATGAACGGACATTATGATTTACAATCCGGTCATAAAACGTTTTTGGAATACGCAGAGTATCTACATACTATCAAGGCGCCAAGTTCCAAAGAAAGCTAGGAAATGTTTTGTTACTATAAACATGATGATAAAGGGGATAATTCAAATTGAGGTATTTGTAAAACTTATTATTTTTAGAGGGAACGTAACAATTAAACAACCGTGTACGCCATAACTGATTTATTCCGGTCTACCTAGGTTTACAACATAATGCATACACCTACAGTATTAATTTATATTGGACACATAAAGTGCAAATTAGTACAAAGAATTCCCATGGAAGAACTGAGATATCCGCAACCGTGAATCAGTGAGCTATTTTTATAAAAACTTAATCAGATTACTCTACCTTTTTTCGAGACGTAATCCGAGCATAAACAGTAGTGTTAGATTCCTGGTGGCATCCCCGGGCCTACCAACTAAATCATCTCGGTTTGGTCATCACATCGTCGTAATTCCAGAGTGTCGGGAATCGATGATACTTCCGATAACCTTAACGGCGTCACCTGATAGAACCCCTTTTGTGACAAAGGAGGTATTGCGCCCTTTCCAATTTTTACAGGAGAATAACTGGCGAACCGTTAAACGAATAATCATAAAGTACCGGATTCGCTGAAATAGATTTCGCTCAAGAAGTAGGTTAAACAATTAAAATCGAGGCTAGTTTAGTATTAAGCGTAAGTTAATAAAGTGTGGTTTTATTATTTATTTTAATATCATGGAAGTTGCTGATATATATAAGAAAATTAAAGTTTATTCCTACTTTACAGCATTTAAAATAAACTAATTATCATATAGAATATGTGTACTTTAAAAAAATGTGATGTGTATACTTTTGGAACAATATTCGCGTGATTCGAAATCGATTTGTTTGAGCGTTTAGTACAACATATCATAATTTACGTAAGATAATCGTGTGCAAAGTAGAAAGTACTAGAAGAAAGGGAAGGTCTAGAAGGACGTTCTTCAACCAAATAAAGAAAAGAAATGTACCAAAAGATAAAACAGCCTCTGTACCAACAAGACCACAGGTCGTAAATGTTATAATGATGATGACATTAAATTATTGTTAATTAATTATCCCATTATATTAAAAATACTTTTTGGCATATTACTAACACACACCAAATACCATTCCGCAGGATTCAAGACAAAACTTTATGCTAGCAAATCTGTATGAAAAGTCTAATTCTAATATAAACAAAATTATAAATCACGAAATAAAAAACTATACTTCTTCATTCATTCCATTTAGCTGTGATAACAAGATCTATTAAATTACCATAATAAATACTATATCAATACATCTGTATGATAGTTTGCTTTTTTTGCGAAATAGGATCTGCTTTAAACGAATATTGATGAAATAATAATCAATTCTTTAAACAATATAATTAATATCAAACCAATCTAACATTTTAACATTAATGCCTCTCAGAATAATGGAAAGCGTAGGATGTTGATTTCTAAAAATATATAAGTGATAATAATTTGCTGTGTTCTTGCTAAGCTCGATAGGATTTTAAGTGGACCTTATATAATATACATTAAATAAAATCAGTCAAGTGGCTACTGTTTATTCTTTTTTTTTTATTGCAGGAGTTCAGCAGACAGGCAGACGGCCCACTTGATGGATAGCGGTTACCATCGCCTATGAACATTTGCAACACTAAAGGTGCTACAAATTTGCTGCTGTTCTCTTAAGGGAGACTGGAACCTGATCACTAAAGCCGGAACACAACACAAGGTTATTATGGCGACATACTTTAGACCAGGGGTGGTAGCCATCCAGTCGGGCAAATGCCCTACCACCTGGCTGTGGGTTGTTTTGTCGCCTCTTACGACAGGCCGCCCGGCCGCAGGAAATTGTATTCTTTCTCCGTTCCTGCAAGGATAAAGGATATTGCACGGAATATTCACAATGAAGGCTTTGGTAGGGAGAAAATTTACTATTTTATCATTTGGTGGTTTATGTATGTAGAGAGAATGGATGAAAAATGTGATAAAGTAATGAATTACAGCACAATGGATGGTATAGATGGTATCGATACACCTCGGCATATTTACGGCCGTTTCCTATATCTCACCAACCGTCGAATATAGTTTTCGAAAAAGAACGAATATTATAATTTCCAGCTGCAGTCAGCAATTCTACTTGAATTTCTAAACATCAACCCATCTTCCATGTAAAGAATAAACAGCTTTTAATCTGGATAAACAGGGCAATAGTGCAACAGACAGCCAAATCAACTAAGATACTTTTTTGTCCGGTTCCTATATGTATCTTACAGGCTGTTCACTTCCCTTGTTATAGGTTAAAATTTTACATAGGCTTCATACAACTAATGTAAAAAATCAATCGCTGTTAAATTAAGTATATGAATAGTAAGATACATGGAACCGGCCATTAGTACAACCAAATTACTGAACTAATCACCTTTCAACTTCCCGAAAAAACTCTGCAAAAGAATCATATTATTTTACAGTGAAAAATCGTTATTGACTCTAAATAATAATTTAAAGTGCTTTGATCTTGATAAAGACTCTTGTACCACATCCAAAATGTAAATGATATTATGATACGGCATCTTCATTGAATTTATAATGAGTTTAAGTAAATGTAAAAGGTTTTCTTCATAACATAGTGGTGTAATTTCTAAAATAACACAAAATTTAAAATATTTGGGGTAATTGATATTTCTGATCGTTATATGTGCTTATTATGAGAAGAAACATATCTACATATACATATGTAACACTACTAAAAAATTTTAGGCCGCGTGAAGCTTGGTTTGAGACAAAAAGAGTTATCAACAAGTTTTCATGATGTTAACAGATTACACTTTATCTTGTTTTGAAGTGAAATTTCTCCTAAAATTGTATGGTGAAATTACACGATGTTATTGGCACCTAGGTGCCTAAATATATTACACGTTTGTATCGATTAAAAAATATCGAAAACCTCGTTGTAATTGGTTTAACTCCTGGCATTTAATTTTAGAAAGCTAGAATTATTTTTCTTTAAGATTATATTTCAAGAAAGATTTCGTATCCACATCATTTGAATGATACGTACGTACGTATTGCTTACCTACTAAACCTCCATGACCTCTTTATTTCTGTTGTACTGTAACATATTGTATGATTTGTTTCTAAATGAATGTTTTTAAAACATATATGCTACATTACTATGATATATATAATTAAAATAATAAATACACATTTAAATGTTATAATACACAATTTAAAGTTTATACACTTATATAAATTTTAAACTGTTTCACGTGTTTCAGATCTAAATGCGTTTTTATATAATAGTGATATTATTTAAAGAATTAATTAGACGACCAGTTTCATCGAAATTCGTTGCATATTTCATAAGAACATTTTGTGAACTCTCATCTAAGGCCACTCCCAAGGCAAAGTGAAACTTCAAACAACAAACTGAGCTCATGCAAAATTCTACTCGAACATTTGCTAAGTGCATCCATAAGCGAATACTTTAAGTGGAGTATTTAGTTTTCGTCTACATTATGTGCATTAGGACACTTGCTTGTTTTATTAGTAAATTTCGCATTTACTTTCGTCAGAACACTCAAAGTAGTGGTTTTACTTTAGTGAATGGAAATGTAAAATATTTTGAGATCAACAGCATTATTTGAGGTTTAAAAGTAAAGTTGATTCAAACGGTACATATTGGTGAATTCAGTTTAAAAATCAATATTTTAGACTCAGTTTAAGATATTTAAGTTTGGAATACAGAGTTGAGCTAGTATTCCCATTTCTTTGCTTCAATTATTATACCTAGTCGTATAATAATTAAAGCAAAATAGTTTAGATTGTTTTGGCATCGAGACTGAAGGGTCTATAAATCAGAGAAACAATAAAACGGAAATCATTCAAAAGGGAAAATAATATTTAAGTAGAGTAAATGTTCGATAATATTGTATGTTGCTTGTTTCATCAAGTTTTCGTATTTACTTTTGTAAGAACATTCAAAGTAATGGATTTACTTTAGTAACTGGAGATTGAATATATTTTGGGATGAACTACATTATTTAAGGCACTCAAGTCTGGAATACTGGAACCAGTGCCTATGTCTATAAAACTTAAATCAAATTGATATTCATGAGTTGTTATGAGTAAGTTTTAAAAATCAGAGATGTGTTGGAAATAGTTTAGGTACAATACACAGTGCAGATCTATGCTAATATTCTATTAAAAAATAAATATTAAAAATGCAACGGAATTTTTTAGAAATTTATTAGTTTTATAATTTATCAACATTTTATGTACGTCACTATGTACATACATGCATACATACATAACTTCACGCCAGTTCCCTCGCGGGGTAGGCACGAACAACAGAGTGCCATTTAGGCTTATTCTTACACACGTCACTATGTCTTTAAATAAAATATTTCTTTATGCATATTTTCGAAGAAAGAAAAGAATACTTTGTTTGAAAAAATATATTTCTGGCGAAGGAAGTATTCAAACATGGACACTTTTTTGAAACTGGTATTTCCGAGATGTACATCTTTATTCACGCTAGCGTTCTTATTTTGTTTCATATCGATCTACTTTTATAGTTATTGATTCATATTCCTATTTTTCAATAATACATTGTAATCATCATAGTCATATCACGATAGCTAAACTACACCATACAATTATATTCCATTCAATAGGTAGATTTCAAAGCAGTACACTTTATACAAATTTCTTGAATTTCAACAGTTCAATTTATTCAAAGAGCGACGCCTGCGCAGGTAGCGATGATAATCGAAGCAGTGCAGACAACTTATTGATTTACTACTTTACATAAATTTCGGTTTTACTTGAAGTGTAAATACATACATACATACATAACTTCACGCCAGTTCCCTAGCGGGGTAGGCACGAACAACAGAGCGCCATTTAGGTCCATTCTTACACACCTCACTTGCTTCTTTGACATTCATAACTCTTGTCATGCACACTCGTCTGTTCTTAAGGCTCCTGACATCACCCTCCGCTAGTACACTATACTACTAGTACTAATAAACTATTTACAAGTGTAAATAATTTATTAGAATTACAAGGTTTCGAAGAAGATTGGATACATTGAATTTGCAAATAATGTGAAAATTTATTGTATTTGTTTGGCTGTAAATTAATTTACAAGCCGTGATTTGTTTACAATAGTGCTGCTGTGGCCATTTCAAACTTTCTTCCTCCTAATAGTTCTTATATCATTTTGAATATTTGTTGAAAGTTAAAAATGTATCAATAACATCTATTAAATATTGGAGGGATACTGTACCATACAGGACTCGAATGAAAATGCCGTTAGAATTATTATAGAGTTTATTAGAACTATACAAACACGGGTTGTCTGGAAGAGATCGCTTCTTCTAAAACGCACAAAGTCGTCAATATTAGATTCCCGAATGTACACACGTCACGCCTTGATCGTGGTTCTCGCTCAACTGACCCTTCTCTCAATCAGGCCATCGTTATATACTGCACAAATGCAAATGTGCCCGTCCGGCAACGTGGACCGAATTTCCTAGAATCACCCTGTACTTTACTTTTTACTTTGTTTTTGTCGAAGCCTAAGTTATAACAATACTGTTAAATTTACTATTAGGTTACCAACTAAAAAGAATGTTATAAAATTTAATAATTCCACCGACACTACAGCAGAACTCATTCGCTTTCTGTATTTGATTGCACGCCGGTCTTAGGTCATGTTCGAGTAGGAACCCACGCGTAGGGTTAAATCCAATTGGAAATTGTGTTTTATGATGTCCTTCTTAAGCTTATTCGTGTAGGCGTCGACCTACGTCACATTCAATATTGTTTAATATACCTGTCACTTTAGACAGGTTAAATGTACGGATTTAATGCTTTATTGAATATAAATAAACATAGAAGTCAAAATAGAGGAATGTACACTATAAGTATCGATGATGATTATCACGTTATCATGGCTGAATATAGCTTTAGCATCTATAGAATTATGTTTGTCTAAGCTTATACTTTAATTGATATTGTTCTTCAATCATATATGTCGTAGTTGTTTTAGGGGGCCGATTTTTCAATCACCAGATAAAAGTTGTTCATAGGATAAAATACAACATGAACAAATTACACATTAGAGTTGCGCAACTAAAACCGTTGAATTGTTACAGTTTTAAACTGATGATTGAAAAATCCGCCCTGAGCGCATAAATTATTCTGCATATCACCTATATCGTAGCATTAGTATTGTGCCTTTAGAATTGTACATCTGTATTTAAAAATTTAATTCTTGCAAATTATTTTTTCTTTTCGTTTTGAACTACATTTTCACGAAAAAATTATAGCTGACACACTCTAACAATGTTCACCTGCGGGCCGGAAATATACAAATTTAATCGAATGCAAAAGAACCTTCTAGAATAAGTGGCATTTTAATTTCATCCATTACCAAAAGCGGTTTGTATCGTTCGTTGATAATTTTTCACTAAAGGTTTATTTACATAAGAAACCTAATTAAATTTTTATGTAAGTAAAATAAAGCTACATTCTTGGGCTTGACCCGCGGATGCTTTATCCGCCACAATGTCAAGCCAAGCAACTAAGTCAATATAACCTAGTAAATATTCCTTATTGTACCTATCTACGTATTCATTATATTCGTATCAGGTGAGCCAAATTGTAGGTCTTTGAGTGACACGCCTTATAGATTCGAAATATTCTACTTCAATTAAAAGTTACGACTTTTCACGAAAACACACGATTATTTAGATAACAACTAATACACATTTTTTTGAAATAAAATGCACAGAAAATATTCTTTCACACTCGATACTTGTAGTAAATAGCAGCTGGTATTTAACGATAGGATGATTATGAATATAAACAGTAAATAAGAGTGATAATGCTTGTATATAACAGTAGATATGTATTACGTATGTATAAGTATACATGCGTACTGAAACAACACTAGCCACATATTCATCAGACGAATCTATTTAATCCAGCTTAAACTGTTTCGCAACAAAGGCCAGAGATTAAATGCTGGTCCTTAAATTGTACAAAGTGCTGATCTTATGAGAACAATAAGACATTTCCGACATTTAAGGTGTAGGACTTGATTTACTTCAATTTGTCTATCGTGTAGAGAAATCTTCAAAGATTTAAATAGGTAGAACATGAACATGAGCAATGAGCATCAACATACGCTGTAACAAAATAAGATTAAAGTGTGCCATTTGCATATTATTTATTTTTTATATATTATTAAAAAGTATCCAAGAGTATATCCATAAATTTAAGGCCTAAGAATACATAACAATAAATCTAAATCAAAACTAGATACTTATAATCTAGAAAAAGAACAGAAACAAATGGTAAGTTACACTACACTAAAATTAAATATTCAATCTATCCAATACTGTGAAACTTCTAATGGGAAAACTAAACACAACTAAATGACTAAGTCTAAATACTGTTACACGCCGACAAAGTAAATGCACCTGGTTTATTACCTTTCCCGCATTTGGGCTTCTTTTGTTCACTTTGGGCTTTACTTATCATCGTTTCTAAAATTTAAAGAAACTGCTCAGCAACTGATTAGTGAAAATCTTACCCATAAACTTCTCTTTATTCGAATATTTTGGGTACAACCTAGGTTAATCATTCAAATTTCGTTTATCTGTGCTCCTCTTAGGTAAACAACAGATAATACACGTTTATAAGTGGAAAAAAGATATTCATTGATTAGGGTCTGATTCTGATTCTCTTAGATAAGAGATGGCTAATCGTTTCTTAACGAGATTATTATAAGTAAGGGCGTTTGTTTTTTTTTCTTTTTATTGCAGGAGTTCAGCAGACAGGCAGACGGCCCACTTGATGGAAAGCGGTTACCATCGCCTATGGACATTTGCAACACCAAAGGTGCTACAAATGCGCTGCTGCTCTCTTAAAGGATGTGTTTAAAATTTGTAATTAAGAAAAACATTCTGTTGTTATTGTATTTGGTTATGGCCGCAGGTGTGCAGATTACGGTTTCTCGGAAACTCCAGTCCACGCGGTCGGTTTTTGTATTGTACATTTTAGTATAAAACGATGCCCGAACGGAGGAGGTGAAGCAATCAAGCGACGATTACGATACGAGCAAGACGTGTACATTGATAAGCTATATAGTGACGGACTTTGCGCGTGTTATTGAATCATGCAGTTTGTACTGGTTGTATCCAGTTATATTTGTACCGGTGTTATACGTGTTTGTATAGTTCTAATAAATTGTATAGTAATTGCAACGGCATTTTAATTCGAGTCCCGTACTCGTAACAATACAAATATTACATTCCTTTTGAATCTTACATATCAGGGCAATATAATAAAGTAGGTAAAAAGATCATAATAATTCATTTAGAGCATTTTATGATATACTAGGATATGCCCGCGACTTCCTTCGCGCTTGAGTTGAAATTCCCGTGGGATTCCCCGGACATAAAGTACCGCAGTATTTAAAAAAAGAATGTAAGCTATCGTTTTAGTGAAAACTGTGTCAGACTCCGGAATAAGCAAATTTTTATGCACCCGAACAATTTCACAAACCACTTCAGGGAATGTTCCCGCGGGATTCCCGGGATAAAAAATATCACACATAAAATTTGCTATCGATCGGTGAAAAAATCGCAATGGAATTCGATTTTTTTTCAATGTAGTCATTTTTCCCATGATGAAGAATTCCCAGGATAAAAAGTAGCGCAGAATTTAAGTCTAAAAATTTGCTGTCGATCAGGGAAAACCGTAGATTTTACGTGAATCCCGAACAAACAGCCAAACAAACAAAAAATCTTTAAAAAATCCACCGTTTATATAGTCTATTCCTGTTGTTTTTAATTCTTAATAGCTTTAATATACAGTGACACGGCATTTTTAGAATTTTATAATATTGTTGCAAGTTTATGAGATGTAAATTCGAAAATGCCGTTGGAATTATCATAAATTTTATTAGAAGTACAGACATGTAATTCACAGTTCTTACAAGTATAACCGAAAGTAACAAAACCAAACCTTAAAGCATAAAATCGTAATCACATAAATCGCGCAAAGTCCGTTGTTATAAGATAATCGCTCCGAAAGTACACTAGGTAACGCTTCGTTCGCAGTCAGAATACGACTGGCTCATCCCGCGACTGACCGACCCACATCCATTTGTGAAGTAGATATGGCCTAGCAATATGGTCGTCTTAATGGCTTCTAAGAATTCGATGAAATACAAACAGAGGAAAGAAGGTTTTATGACGTCTTATAGCGGCGTGAACAATTGATCACTCAAAGGTTATAAGACACCTGCACATGATTAGTATTGGCTATCAACAATATTATAGATATTGTAGCGTAAAATCAAAATATATAGGATATAATAAAAAATTAAATAATGTTTAGTTTGTACATACATACATACATACATAACTTCACGCCAGTTCCCTTGCGGGGTAGGCACGAACAACAGAGCGCCATTTAGGCCCATTCTTACACACCTCACTTGCTTCTTTGACATTCATAACTCTTGTCATGCACACTCGTCTGTTCTTAAGGCTCCTGACATCACCCTCCGCTAGTACACGATCAATTTGATCATGGAAGGTGTGTCGTGGCCTTCCACGACTTCTGCATCCATCCACTTTTGCATTGTATATCTGTTTAGTCATTCTTTCATCATGCATTCTTTCCACATGCCCGAACCACCGGAGCATTCCTTTCCTTACCTTCACCCCGACACTCTCTTTCAGACCAACTCTCTCTCAATTATATAATTTACAAACTTACAATTTTTAGTTTGTAAATTATATAATTGGTAATTGTATTGTAAATTGAATTGATACTATTTAATAATACCTTTGCGACAAAAATGAATACGAATAGGATACTTTTATCACAGAAGATGTCATTCGTCATTTACATGACATAATAAATATTTAGTTTTCAAAATTTAGGTGGTTTAGGTGTGTATTTAGGCGAGGTCGTTTAAAAACACTAATTAATAGTTTAAACATGATTACTAATCGATTTTAATTAGTATATGTCATTTTAAGGTAATGATATATATTTGTTTATTTAAAGAACTCATGGCCTTTTAAGCCGAGACTTGTGTGATTTATTTATCACTTCGTTTGTGATAAGCTAGCTAGTTTCAGTCAAATTGTGGGGCCTACTGACTGACACCAACAAACGGAGTTCTTGTAGCAATTCCAAAAATCTGGTTATATAATAATCCATATCCTAAGATTGTTGTTCATTTTTATCCACATTTATATAGATTTTAGAAAATAAAAATGGATGGTAAAAATATAAGTAGCCGACAACTCATAACATAAAACTACACGATTTTTTTTCTTTTTTTTAAATCGGCAGACAAACACGCATATTGTATATCCCCAAATTAAGTAAGTTACGCTTGTATTATGGGTAATATACAACGGACTACTTTGGGGCCGATCCTAGACACCCAGACAATAGCAAATAACGGAGGAAATACGTTTACGAAATTTACTATACCAGTAATCGAACCCGGAGCCTCTGCGTTGCAGTGAGGTAGGCCGGAAAAGGCTTAGCCCGCTCAACCACAGAGGCGGTCAGAAATGGCATACAAAAATGTTTACTTTATCAAAAATATTCGAACTAAAAAGAATTTATGTCGATGGTATAAGTCAGCTTTATACTGATTATTTCCGTTTCTTAATGATTCATTGAGGCAAAGAACCATAACTCCTATAGACTTTTAAAACTCGTAAATCTGTTCCTCATATCTCATATGATCACACAGAGAAGCCTAGTACCACCTATGGTAATTGTTTTGAATAATGGTTATAGACGCAAAAATATCATAAGTGGTTATTTTTAGTACATCGTAATTCTACCTCCGGTCGGTTGAGCGAAAGTTTACTCATATGCCAATCTAGGCAGTAACATACTTTACGATTTTTGTATGGTTTTAACATGTAAATAAAGAAGAATATCAGAACATTAGCACTATTTTTGAATTGTAAACTTGGTCAAAGCTGTACTAATACTTTGGAAGAAAAATTGTAAGTATGACAAATTGTTGGAAATACTGGCCAGTGACATGTGTTCTTTTACATTTATATTTTTTTCATACTATCGTACCAACCTTTGTTACCTGCCTTTACATAAAACTCTTTAATAAAACACGTCATATAAAACATATCATACGTATATATTTTGTATAACGTATTTATTGGTATTCTATAAATGTGTCTAGATTTATGCATGTATTAAACTTATAAATCATTGTAAGTATGTATATTTAAATTGTACAGTCGTATTTTTTTCTGCTCCATGTACATCGCCAGATTAGGTAAGAATTTATTTTAAGCTAGGTTGCTTGGAAGAGATCGCTTTTAGCGACAAGGCCGCTGTTGTATTGCCAAGAAGTATTGTAATTATGCATTTTGTTTTTGTTTATTTTAGTGAGCAATAAAGTGTTATCTATCTATCTATCTATCACATGAGAAAGTCATCTATTTTTCAATACAATTCCTGAGTAAAAAACAAGGTTTCCAGACTTAAGTTAATATTTTTTACTATGTTAATACAAATGTGGAAGTGATTTTATTTGAGTTTCTTTATTGTTGTTGTTTTATTGATATTTTTGGGAATAAATAGATTATAATAGAATTATTACAGGTATATTTGCGATAAGCCGATATAGCTGGAGAGGGACAATTTTCCGGATGAAAGCTGGAAAGGTAAGAAAAACTGTACTTTCAATAATAGAGATGAATATAGTATATTAATTTTTGCCCCAAAAATGTGCCATCATTTTCCACAGAGTGCAAATCAAAGGAAATAGAGGGTAACAATTATGATGATATGCGTTTATTTTCTTTCCGTGTTAATACAAATACTTAAAATACGGATTTGATCTATTTTTATTTAGGTTAGGTTTTATACAATCGTAAATGTGAACTAATGAAAGTAGTACATAGGTTGATATTTTAGATATAAATATTTTCGATGATATTTTCATATCACAAACAGCAATCCCATTAAAAACTTTCTTCTTTTAGCGCATTTTTTTTTTAATCGAGCATAATTACGGTCATTTCGAGTAATTAGTTTTGCAATAGGCACTTAAGACTTCATGCTTGTGACTACGTAATTAACCGGTCATAAAATTGTCGGTAATTTATTAGTTATTTTTAAATTCAAATGAAATAAAAACATTCTGCGTAAGTTTTCCGGATTGCACTGCAAAGACATAATATGTATATTTTCACTTATTAGATTACATTAGCCTTTGAACATTACAATATGATAGTAAAGCTATCATTAGTCATCGAAATTAGTAAACTATTTTATAATGTGGTACATATCTATTTAATAGTAACTGTGATTAACGTAGGATATTATTGGAAAATAAGAAAACATTAATGTCAACTACTAAACCTAGTATTAAATTTATAATGTCAAATAGATAGTCTTACCTGGATATAGAGCCAAAGATACGGATCGAGGATTTTGTTAAAAATGAAATGACCATCAAAGCTAAAACCGACTTGATAATTATAAAATATAATGGTACAACAATTATCATTATAAATTGTTTGTCAAAACTGTCAGTTGGTGATTATATTGTGTAATTTAAATAAGTGGGATACATGTAGGTACAAGGCCAACGGCTCCTACGCGAAGCGACCACCGTAAATCTAGGACCAGTCTAGACAATGACTCAAAATCGGATAGCGAAACCATACTGCTGCCAAATCACATGACCGTGGGTGAGAATTCCTATTTCGGAAAAGAGTTGCAATTGTTTTGTTATGTTATGACACATCTACGTGTTCTCCTTAATACTCTTTTAGGGTTCAGTAGTCATTGTGGCAAAAATCGAAACCAATGCTCGTCACGATCTTCGGTCACTCCTCATGATCTGTCTTCATATTTGCTAAAAATAGCTAATGCCATAACTATTGGTAGTTATTACGTAATATAATTAATAACACTAAATGTTATAGGTAACCAAATAAATTGTTACGGGGTTTGATATCTAATCCCAGCATATTGAGGAGTATAAACTTCTATATACCTGACAACTATACCCGCGGTAGACAACATAAGTTGTTTGCAGTACTGACCAGTAGGCCTAATGTGGTTTTTTTTAAGGCGGGCGAAATGCATTTCGCACAGTACCGGGTCCTTTGCTCGGGATTAGACCATAGTCGATTATGGAGGCATTCCCAAGGGGGCAATCCAAACACTAATCGACCGGCTGGTGTGGAGACTCGAGTACTCAATACTCCACTAAAAAGGCCTAATGATGTGCAACAAGCACCTCTAACTAGAGCTCTTCGGATATTGAACCACATTTGTGAAGTGAACACAGATTTAGATATACGCACGTGTCCCTTAGGGAAATTCAAAGAAAGTGCATTGAAGTGTTTAACTAATACAATAGGCTAAGGATAAGGTGCTTACGCTGACTTGGAGAAGAACACCTAATATTAAAATAGCTGTATAAAGGCCCTGACTATGTTAGGGTTGAAGAGGGGTCTGAAGGGCCCTTATATATAAAAAAAGGTGCTTACATTCTCGCTTTTGTTGTAAGACTGTTATGACATTGTAATTGAATGACATAAAAAAAAACTTAAAATGATATCGAATTTTCATAAATAACAAATTCAAAAACTGGGAACAAAATTAAATGTAATTAGCACTTTTAGATAATTTATAACAAAATGCCTAAAACAACGACATAATTTAAAACTAAAAATAATGAACCACGTACTAAAAAAATATTAGACCTTACTATAAAATACATAACGAAGAAACCTAATTCAAATTGAAACCACTTTTCGTTGAAAGTGTTTTTCAAACTCTACAACCTCAATTGTTTTCAGAAGAGTCCACTTCGTAGTTCAAATGTAAGTGAGTTAGAGCGTAAAAACACAATTTTTATGACTTTGGAAGTAAAAATTTCTCCACATATCGATTTAAATAAAAAATAATACAATCAAGAAAGATAAGAGTTCTTCATTGCTAAAATGCATACGGAACCCTAGAAATATCATCAGTGAACTACATTTTTTTGTTATATTGTGTAATAGTTCTTCGTTATCAATTAGTTTACTGAATATAATCACCTAGCCTATATATGCTAATAACAAATTTAATTTAATATAATATTCTACAAAATAAATTACATGTAAGAATGTGTCCATTGCCACATTACTTGCTATGGTTAAATAACGATAAAAACGTACACAACTTTGTTTATAACTAACGGAAATAATTGCTTTCGGTTTCACAAAAGCAAGTTTGATCCGTCAGAAACAACTCGTATTGAACAAATCGAAATAATTGGACAGAGTAACTGGAAACCAAACTATTCGGTCTGCGTTGCGGCCAATGTTCAGTTCAATGAGCAAAATAGGCAAACGACTCGGCATAGAAATTTAGTCACACTACCTATATTGTTATATTATTAAAATCTATGTGTTTAGGTGAATTTTTGGTCCAGGAGAGCTACTACTAGGTAATATAATTAACATATATTTTGGATAAAATTAACTAATATATTGCAAAACCAAAACTTGACGAGTGACATGTCTGTATAAAACATATAAAAATAACTATATACTAAGAAGGATCGTTACAAACAGTAAGCAATAATTATGTACATCACCATCCTCATTCCAAATCAGTAATATACCTGCCACCGGTTCTCTGGAAGAAATCGCTTTTTAGCCATAAAACCGCCTTGTGTATACAGAATAGTACTAGAATATAATTGAATATTCTTTATTGCACACAAGAAAACAGTACACATCAGAATTAACAATCATTCAACTATTATAGTACAATCGGCGGTCTTATCGCTAATAGCGTTTTCTTCCAGACAACATTCTGGAGATCATTTTACATTTCTGATAGTGTGTCGGTATTCAATGCGCATAGTTTTAAATATATACATATACTAAAAGCAAATAAAACAATACACGTACATATTTATTTACAAACTAGCTGTACCCGGCAGACGTTGTCCTTTTAGAACCCGATTACAGCATCATGTACCGGGACCAAAGTTTAATCTAAACTCGAATCAACTTGAACAAACAGAGTATAAAATTATTAAAGTACTTATATCGCTATTAAAACGTACGGGTTGGTGGTAGAAGAATGAAAATTTAGGGTTGTATGTATTTTTCAATTGTAAATCATAATAAAATATAAATAAGATTTTTGACAAAAAAAAATTGGGGCGGGTCATCCTTATCATTTAGGGGTATGAAAAATAGATGTTGACCGATTCTCAGACCTAACCGATATGCACCCAAAATTTCATACAACTCGGTTCAGCCTTTTCGGAGGAGTTTGGTAACAAATACCGCGACACGAGAATTTTACATATTAGATATATGCACATAAACTTACTACTATTTACAAAAGCAAACGTACTAATTCGTAATATTTCTGTAATTGTGTAAAATAAAGAGATAATAACTATCTATTTATAGTGAACTCTAGATACGAAGGGCATAACCACCTTCTGTTGAAGCCCTGATAGGTTAGTAGCTACTAAAGCCTATATTGGACAGTTACAATCAATCAAAGTGATCTATATAAATATAACCAGCAGAAAAACCCATACATTCTATATCCCCAAGCTAAAGCAAGTTACGCTTGTTTTATGGGTAGTATACAACGGACCGCTCTGGAGCTGATCGCAGAAAACCAGACCATAGCCAATAATATGAACTTGAATCGTTCAATGTCATTGAATACCATCATATTCTGTCAGTTCTGTCTACTTTTGAACAACATTGATTCAATTTGATTGATTCGTCTAATATCACAGCATGACGCACTCGCGTCTTAAATGATGCGAATAGAAAACGTGGCAATAAAATAGGCACCACTTAGGCAGGCCTTCTGATCTAATAATATAATCAATACCAGGTGGTAGGGATTTGCCCATCTGGATAGCTACCACCCATGGTGTAGAGTTTGCCATAACCAGATTCGAGGCCCTTCGAGGCCGGCAGTACATAGGTAGCACGTTTGGTGTTGCAAATATCTATAAACGACGGTAACTACTTCCTATCTGATGAAACTTTAGTAATAAAAATTGTTGTTACAAATACCTCTTGATGACGGTGTAGGAAAACATCGTTATGAAACATGTACATCAAAATAATCGATATGCCGATCCTGCGAAGCGGCCTCTGATAAGCGTGGCGGATATATCGTCCGTTCTCCCTAATAATGGACCGGCCCGAATTTTATTAATAAAGTATGAACGTATTATATTTCTTAAGAAGGAACAAAAATGATTTTCAGGTATCAAGCATAATAGTCCATTATGTAATACTGAAAAGAAACAGGTCTATTTTTCCCATGAGAGTATCCTTCTCGGTAACTACCTAAACATCTATACTATTCTTCTATTTTAGGTTCAAAACGCCAATATTACAGCGTACTTTTCAATTTACGGGAATCACGAATCAATTTGAAGAGCTATTTACGCAATCATGTCGTTTATAGTATTTTACATTTATCAGATAGGTAATAATAGCACGCAACTAATTTTAGAATTGCGTATTTTTAGAAAAGACAAACCTTATACGATCATCATCATTCTCCATCTATAGACATAGATGTTGTGTGACATCTGTACTTCAAGCAATTTTTCTTAAATAATGCTGACCTAGATATAGATAAAAAGCAGAAAGTTGTAGTTAATATTAGATATGCCACGTACATTAGGCTAGTATTCGGTATTCGCTATTTGGCCAAATATTATGTACTATTCGACCAAATACCGAGTACCAAATCGTGAAAAAACCTACATATTGCTCAAAATTGTGTTATATATTTCCATCAAAAATTGACAGACTACTTTGTAATAGTGTTAAATGCGATTGTAGTTGTTTTTTTTTATTTTAAAAATTATGTTTCGGTCAGTTTTTAAAATATCAGAACTTGTGAATATTGTGCTTAAAATCGATAAAAAATAGTTTTAGTTATGTGTACCTATCATTCGCGAGATCGTAAGAAAATACATACATACATACATAACTTCACGCCAGTTCCCTTGCGGGGTAGGCACGAGCAACAGAGCGCCATTTAGGCTTATTCTTACACACCTCACTTGCTTCTTTGACATTCATAACTCTTGTCATGCACGCTCGTCTGTTCTTAAGGCTCCTGACAGAAGAAAAGAAGGCTCGTAAGAAAATACTTCACAAATTATTGCTTCAATACCAACCCGCTACGCACGAATGCACATATTATACGCCGAACTTTCGGTACCTGAATATTCGAAGCTTCGGCAAGGAACATGGCCGAATAATCGGTATTCGGCCAATCTACTATTCGTGGTATCTCTAGTTAATATGCCACTACAAAATAGTGCAATAACATAGTAACATCGCGCAATAAGCTCCTTGGAGAAAAGAATAAAGATTAGATGGTGGTGACACGCCATACATGTATCTGCGTGGTGAATTGTTTTCAGTGTAGATACATAGCCGTATTAAGTATCGTTAGTTAGCTCTTGTATATCTCATATAACTAGCCCACTTCCCCTCACCCGTCCCTTTTTTTTTATGATACAGGGCGTGTCTTTACTTGGGACACCTTCCTCGGGCTTGGGGGAAAGGTTAAAGGTACCAAGCGCTGTGTGAGGCTATTGATCGACATTGGCCGTATGCCCACCCAGGCCTTCGAACGGAGGGACGGGAGATGGTCGGCCGCGAAACTACCCACTTAACCTAATCTGCGTCCCTCTCCTATGTGCTTTTATGGGGTGCCACAGGAACTCGACCATAGGCACTATATTTGTGATACCCCTACGCTTGATTTTCTCGCACGGTACCACCGGGGAAGTCCGCGGGATCACTTTCCCCTCCCCTTATCACATATCCATCCATCTATCCCATCCATCCTATCTCATCCTCCTATCCCGCCCCAAAGGCTGCCAACGCGTTGACATCGCTCCTCGTATTGGAAACGTTTACAGACAGTGCTGACCTCTGTCTATTAGATAGGTCGCCATTCTGTTTGTTAGCAATAGCAAAAAAAATAACAATGATTCGTTGTGACCTTTCTAAGTTAGCATATTGAGAGAAATTATTTATTAAAGTCGAGAAAATTGTGCGCGTCCTTGTAATTTTCAAGTATTAGTTAGGGAAATTAGTAGATGATAGATAGATCTTAAAAAATACTTTAAATGCGAATGATATAAACATTTACCCTTCTCTTAAAATATAATTAATATGCTATGTGTTGTTTCAGTACAATTTAAGGCTAAGCTAAAAAGTTGAGGTTCTAACGCTAACAATAAGCAAAATTAGCATTTTCATTTGCTCAAGTTCCAGTTCAACCGATGTTTCAAACTTTATTCGTTAATTATGAAGTTGTAAACATAACATTTAGTATTCAGCAAACTTCTTTATAGAAATGTCATGAATATTTCAATTTGTAATTACTTGCCTTGGATTAATTCAGACGCACTTTCTTAAGGACTCGAAGTATAATTCTCAGGGACGGAATATTTTCCGAATAGCAATACCGATTACTAAAAGGCGAAGCGAATAGAAAATTGAACATATGTGAACAGGGTTAGTAGTAGTTTTCAATTTACTGGTATAATAATTATGTACTATACGAAAAACGAAGAAACAAATATTATTGCGGAGATTACCCGTGAAATACATAATTGGTTCATGTTGCTAATAATGGTATTTAATGATAAAATGAAATGCATGTAATATTTAAATTGTGACAGATAGAGAATATAATTTAAATGTGACAATTAAACTTTACGTAATTAGACAAATATATATATAAAGTTATATAGAAAAAGAGTACGTAACAAATATGACATACACAGTCAGATTAGTTGATGTTTTTATGTAGCAGTCAAACAGCACGGTAGACGGCCCATCTAAACAATGGAAAGTAGTTACAGTTACCTATGGGCTTTTGCAAAATCAGGAGTGTCGCCAATGCCTTGCCCGCTTGGAATGTTTTTATGATGTCCGTCTTGAACAACCCCATGTCGGAGTGCAAAGAAAAAACTTCCCGAAGACTAAGCAATTGTATTGTTAGTCGTTTTTAGCAAAAAATTTAATGAAGATATACGTGTTTCTAATTAATGGAAAAATAAATTGGACCGTTTCTATCAAATGAACAGGTAGCGCTTTAATGTTTTAAGCTAATTGTATTGACATTAAATTACATATTTACAAAATTGGATACAAATGTTTTTGTTTATCGAATTGGAGAATTTAAAAGAATTTTAGAACAAATGGTCTCGTACTTCGTCCGTTTTACCTACAGTTTTTATCTTGAGAGAACTAATCAGTTTCCGGAAAAAAGTAACTACAAGTATAATGTAGCTATATGTATTATATACACACATTAGTATCGATAGAGAAGCGATTTCTTCTTGCCAATATTTAAATTGCATACCAATATCCATATTAATAGAATCATCCCACTGCAATACTGTCGACAGTCTGCTAAATTAATAGTAACTTCAAAGACAGATAAATTTAATATTCATTGTAAGTTATCTGTAACTATTAAACTCGATTAATTTACATCAGTCATCTCCATATATGAGCATCGAGAAATAGTAATTTCCCTTATATGGTGTTGCGAATTCAGTCTCCAAAAAATGTTATAATGCTTTTTATAATTGTCAATAATTCCATTAATTAATCCCATTAGAATTAAGTAACTAATAAATGTTTTTTAAATTATGCATATCAACGGCTTACGATAGATATAAAAGCAGCCGTTATTTTAAATTGTTCAGAAGAATAATTTGTTGAAACTTGAAGGCCTGCTTGTTCAAACACCTTTTGTTGAATAGGAAATTATTCTACAAATCTAATGACATTGTTACAATTGTAATACAATGGAATTTCAAGTCACCTACCTTTATTAGATTGTTGTTGTTGTTTCTATTAATTTCAGTTATTTTCTACCTACAAAAGGAAATTCACGAATACAAATCTAGACAATTTGTTTTGTACAACATAAAGGTTGTAAGATCCGCCGCAGAAGCACGCAAGAAATCCAATAAAGAGATAGTATTAATAACGTCTGGTTTCTCGCCTTCTCGCATTGTATTGGCATCAATTTTGTTAGGATATTGGTAAGAGGTTTTAGTATTCGGCTCTTATTATCCTTAGCGTACCATCTTCATAGATTATTTTTGCATGCTCGATTGCGTGCTTTCGTTTATTTCACGGCTTAGGTTTCGAACTTTATGGTTTTGTTATGAAATTGTGCATTGAGCATTTTATTCAGTTATATACAATACTATTCTATATATCGAGAGAGTCGATTTACCTATAATCCTGGCAACACTTTCGGAAATAAGCCTTTTGCCACAAAAAATGTTTTATCATGGAAAATTATAGTATTCTTCTTCCTGGTTCTTGATGGTTTTACAAACGGATCCACAGAGTTACCATCTATAACAGTATTTTTGATTCTGTAACCATTATGGCATTAATGCCATAATGGTTCCATAAGTGATTAAAGATTTTTTAAGAGTTCCATTTATCTTATCTTATCTTAATATTAGTACATCCATTCTCGTGTATAGTGAATTACCACAAAACGTGTATTAATACATTTCGAGACGTGTATTAACACGTTTTTGAACTGAATTAGCATTTGAGGCTTTAATAATATTCAAATGATTTATTTAACTTAAAAACCCCTAGTTATATCACCCTGTAAACTTATGTTTACTTGGTTATACATAGACATAATAACTATTTAGAAAATTATCTTGAAAAAACGTATCATAATTATTTATATATTTTGTAAAACTATATAAAACTTTATAGTTGAAAAGCAGAAAGGTGTATTTTATCCATATGCTGCTACAATATAGTCTACTAAATTGGCATAAACTAAAAACTAGGAGTGATTGCCATTTCCGTAACTGACTTGTCATGTTTCTAACTGAGTTGTCATGTTGTCATGTTTCAGTTAGAGACATTCAAGGTTCCTTAGAAAGGCCATTAAAACCACACATATACCATACATTTCTCAATAGAAGTGCGAGTTTTAACTACCTATATACAATAAATCATACGAAAACCTTTTATACTTTACTTTTATACATTGTGTACCCTAAAACGATATAGGAATTCTACAATATCTTTGTATACACAATAGCGAACAGTAGATGTACTGAGTCCACATACGTACACATGCATACGTAACTATATGTTTTTTGATCATTTTCTATCACTTACAAGAGAAAATGTTCTTTCCCTTTATTCATACGCCTGAACTCCCACATTGATTCCACCCGAATACCTCCAAGAGTTTCCCCTAATGTTTTAACCCACTATTTTCTGCCCTATAAATCTCACTAAACACTGGCATCTAATCTATGGGCCCATTGAGGATAGTAACAGCTCCGATGTTTACGTACCACGCAATTACTTCACGGTTAGACTACATTTAATTCAATTATACGAGTTTGCCGTTTTATCAGCAATTAGCGCAACTGTATCTAGGTGTAAATAGTGGCCAGTAAAATCTAGGTATAAAATCTTAGACCATTAGGATTGGTGCAAATATTTGGTAGAAGTTTATGGTCGATAGAATCTATCTATATAAATCAATAAATGTTTGTATGTTCGTTCCTAAACCATTGATCTGATTGTGATGAGACTTTAGTAGCATATCCTGAGGGTAAAGATTTCTGGCCCAAAAAACAGAATATACATAAAAAAATATGTGGCACTACGACGCATGCAATTATGTAGCAATATAATAAATTTGTAGGGGGTGTTGAGTTTGTATAATTAACTTAATAAATAAAAAAATCAAGGAGGCTAATTCTGATAAATATATTCCGAAAATGTAACTAATATAGTTATTATCTGTCGGTCTGTTAGACCATCGCGTCAAAACTACTACCTAGCTAGCTTAGCCAACAGTATTCTTTCTAGTTATGGGGTATATTCAAGTGAGGTGTTCGTCATTTCTTCGAAATACTTAAAGAAGCATGTTCACTGTGCACTTGGCCAATTTTTAATTATATTATACTACACCATTTTTAATAAAAAAAATAATTTTTATTTTTATTGCAGGAGTTCAGCAGACAGGCAGACGGCCCACTTGATGGAAAGCGGTTACCATCGCCTATGGACATTTGCAACACCAAAGGTGCTACAAATGCGCTGCTGCTCTCTTCAAGGATATTATAGATTTCTAAAAATAAAACTACATACACATCAAAATATCACACTTAAGTTCATGCCAAACGTTTCGATAAACATTGCCAGTAAGGGAAGTTGCTAAATAGTATTAAAATAATTCAAAAGGAAATTTAACAAATTAAGACCAGTAATCAAACGAGTTATCTCGGAAACTGGTTCCCATATAAAAATACATTTAGAGATGATTAAATTGCTTTGCCCAAATAAGCGTGCTCTCAATTAAACTGTTTAAGACTTCCTGATTGGATAATTGTAAACGTGTAGGCTGAGATTAAATTGCTACAAAAATATAAGTATATACGCCAACGTGTTCGTGTATCAGTGTTTTATCCGTGCAGGTACGGAGAAAGAATACAATTTCCTGTGGCTGGGCAGCCTATTGTAAGAGGCGACAAAACAATCCACAGACAGGTGGTAGGGTTTTGCCCGTCTGGATGGCTACCATCCCTGGTCTAGCGAATTTCCGACATAAGTGGCCAGATTCCAATCTCCAATTAGAGGACGGCAGCCTATTGGTAGCACTTTTGGTGTTACAAATGTCCATAGGCGATGGTAACCGCTTTCCGTCAGATGGGCCATCTGCCTGTGTGTTGTACTCATGCAATAAAAAAAGTGTTGTATAAATTCAGCTCATGGGCGCCATCGATTCAGGGGGTTTAATTACAACAGTTCAACTGTAATAATAAATCAATCAATTTATGGGCTAAAACATGGTTTATATTATATATTGTCATGAATTCATCGTTTGTCAAATTGCAACTGATTTTATTAACTACTTACATAATATTTAACACACAACAAACAACAATACATAATGTCACTACGATGGACTACTACCTACAGTTAAACAAGTTTGTGCCCGCCCGGCATACAAATTATATGTGCAATATATAAATCACTTAAAAAATACACTTTATACAAAGCACAGATTTAAAATTGACTTCAAAAGCTAAATAAACTTTTAAGATTTGTACTAAAATAAATATGTTACAGCTTATTTTATACATGTATAAAGTTATATAATATGATATACCCGAATCGTTTCATTTTCATGAGTGAAAATGCAAATATTTTACAGTTATTGCTAAACAGAATTTTTCAGTTTAACTTTTCGGAAATTCAGTAGTTTTTATTCAAAATAAGTTCCACTGTAGAATACTTTTTGAAGGTCATACATGTAAGTCAAATTTAAATCTACTTTCTATATTCTATGCACCACTTCCCAACGTGTTATCGCTGTTTATAGGAGAAGCGGTAAGAAACTCCCCAGCAACACGTCTTAGCTAAAAAAGATTTCTCATCATAATTATTTATATATTATCTCAGGCTCTTTTTTTAAATACATATAGAAGTTGTATTACAATTACTTTTCAAAGATTGAATGGAGTTGTAACAAACAAAACAAAAATTGTCCTGACTTGTTTGTTCTTGTTTTAGGGATTTGTAGCCATTTGGGCAAAAACGGAACCCATATGAAATCGACACGTATGTACTTGTACGTCTGTCTTCGTATATCACTGTAATTTTTATCAGTATGTATCCGACTGGTTATTATGGAAAAATATAGCAATGAAGAAGTCGTGAAAAAAGTAAAAATAATAAATGGTCATGTATAATACTGTTACATGCCGACAAAAGTGAATGCACACCTGCCTGCCATAAAGCACAGTTTATTACCTTCCCGCATTTGGACTTCTTTTGTTTACTTAGAAAAACAGTCTATTGTGTATTGTACTAGTTTATGGCCGTTCGCAGGAATAATTAAGCAGGTGTGCGGATTACGTTTTCTGGGAAATTGCGTCTGCGCTTGGCAGGTATGGCATATTGTATTTGTATAGTTGAGTATAAAAACAATGCCCGAACGGAGGGGTGAGGCAGTCAAGCGACGATTACGATACGAGCAAGACGTGTGTACATTCGATGAGCTATACCTTTAGGTATCTTTTTAATAGAATTTTTCCCTCAAGAAAATATGTTAAATATTTACCCGCAGAGAGCGCCCGTATTTTAATTCTCGGAATACCTGATTTCATCTTGATATATAATTCAACACTTTTATTATTCAAATTCAAGCTCAGTATAAACCGAAGTCTGGGTTGTTTAGGAATCCAGGCTATAAATTCTTGAAGATATTTATTTGGCAATTTATATGCGCTACAAGTATAATATTTAGGCAAAAGAAAATTCTACTGGTGATTTTCAATCGCTCAAAAGTGATTAAAATATACATTTTTTTCACAGAAATCTCTATCTAATATGCGTAACCCGTCCATCGTTGGATATTTAAAAAAAAATCGAATGTGTGCTGTGACACATAGTAGAAGTGAAACTTCCAACGGACAAGTGAAAAAACGAATGGGAACGGTCAAGTGGCAAAACGAATAGCAACAAAAATTTAACTTGAAGTTTTACAGGCAGATAGATTGTTAATGTACTTGTCCAATTTGAAAACCTCCTCGTAAAACTTCAAATTAAAATTTTGTTGCGATTCGTTTTGCCACTTATCCTTTGCCATTCGTTTTTCCACTTGTCCGTTGAAGTTTCACTTCTACTATGTGTCACAGCACACATTTCGATTTTTCGCAGGTTTACTGCAAAATATAATTTGGTTAGGTTAGGTACATTTTAATGAATGCATTTTTTATTTAAACATATTTTATTTTATCAAACAAAAAAACTGAACGAAACCAAAAAACGCATCCATAGTATACTCTAAAATTATGCCGCCTCTCACCACGTCGAGTCTAAATTTATGTCGCTCCTCAACGCGGCCGTAACGCTTCTTCGTCACAGAAAAATCCTAAGACCCTCCGTTTATATAGAAGTTTCACATCAAAAATGTAAAAAAAAAATAACTCCTCAGTTTAATTTTTCGTTATATTTTACACGAAAAATTACCAGTAGCAAAATTCGTGATTTTAGCACGGTACAACAGTTGAGTTCTAGACATTTGGCTGACTAAAAGACAACCTTTCAACTGTTGAGATATCATTAAATTGGCAGTATGGCTTAAAACCGTTAAAACGTAGTTTTATTGCGTGTACTAGTTGCTATAAGTTAAAAAAATACTACAGTGTTTTTGATTGACGAATGTGTGTTTTAATTTGCACTATTCTGTTTTTAATATAAGCACTTAATATACATATGTATTAGTATTTAAAATAATCCATTAATTAATAATTCTATCCGTGCAGAAACGGAGAAAGAATACAATTTCCTGCGGCCGGGCGACCTGTCGTAAGAAACGACAAAACAACCCACAGCCAGGTGGTAGGGCATTTGCCCGACTAGATGGCTACCACCTCTGGTCTACAGTATGCCGCCATAACAACCTTGAGTTGTGTTCCGGCATTAGTGACCAGGTTCCAGTCTCCCTTAAGAGAGCATCAGCGCATTTGTAGCACCTTTGGTGTTGCAAATGTCCATAGGCGATAGTAACCGCTTTCCATCGAGTGGGCCGTCTGCCTGTCTGCTGAACTCCTGCAATAAAAAAAATACATAAATAAATATATACAAATAATCGGCAGACAAACACACATATTGCACACCCCCAAATTAAGCAAGTTACGGTTGTGTGATGGGTAATATACAACGGACTACAGTGGGACCAATCCCAGACAACCAGACCGTAGTAAATAACGGAGAAAATTAGTTTCCGAAATTTACCATTCCAGAAATCGAACCCAGAGCCTCTGCGTTGCAGTGGCACAGAGGCCGTCGAAAAAAAAATTCTTTACTTGTAACGCGAAAACAAAAGCTTTCTCAAACAAGGTTTATACACTGAAGAATAAACAACGATAATTTCTAATTCTTCCAAAGCAGTTTTTAAATACATGCAATACGTAGTTTAGTCATAATTAACAAATATTATCCATACATTTTTATGGAAGATGGGAGTAGAGTTATGTCTATGTAAAATTGCAATGCGTATGGTCTCTTAAGTTCTTTTCAAGAAATTCTAAGAAAGATTCAATCATTGTATTCCTGCACAGACAGGGCTTGGCACGTGAAATATGCCTACTATTTAAGGGACACAAAGGCAGTTTCGATTGTTTTCAAAACGTGGTTTTGAATGGATTGTCTAGATAACATCTTGTCTATGGTACCTAAAGTGGTTGCGTAATACGAGTATATTTGAATGAATTTGCTACTGAAGAGCGTAGGCTTACCGTTCTTTTTGTAGGACAAACGATGTCTAAAAATATAAATATAGAATATAATTTACTTAAGCTTCCTACGCGAGTTAGTTCGTTTTCAAGGTATAAAAAGATTATTTTCATCAATTTTATGTAATAAATTTCATGAAAATCAGTTAATAATTTAACATTAGTATTCAGTGCAGCAAAAAATTACAAACATAGGTACATGCAAATACTATTGGAGCAGCTATAAGAGTTTTTCTTAAAAAGAAAAACTCTTTTTAAGATTCTGTAGCCAAAGAAAAAAGGAAACAGTGGCAGTTAGTCATCTTTAGGGAAGCCTCCATTGTGCGTAGACTGACACGCACCTGGCCGATGTATGTTTATTATCTTCCGTCATTATGAGCTTATTAAGATGCAGTCGTATACATATTACATACTTCATCTTAACTGAATTGTATTACATTAAAGATTTTATAGTATTTGTGTTGCCACATCCTTTAGTTTTAGAGTCGTTTTAGTCAGTGTATAGGTAAAATAAACAAGTGTGCTTGAGTGCGAATCAGATTTGCACTCAGAGAGTTCCAATATAAAATACAAACAGATATTAAAAGTTTGATTCCATTTAATTTTCATCAACTAATGATGATTATGGGTCGGGTTTTATACCCAACGGCCATTAATAGGTATTGCACATGCGCGCGCTCCTAGTAAGGTAAGGTATAGGAAAATAGATTTCAAGCTCTTAGCCCTACATTTTGGATTTTATATTTTTTATCTAAACATAAACGATTTTATTCAGCCTCTTAAAATTGTAACAATAAAAATATTTTTGTATTAAAATATACGTGAAGTTAGCATATTTAAAGTGGTTAAAAACCTTTAAAATATCTACCTATGTGATGTTCTTTTATTAAATCTATTAATACTATATACGTCCTATGTTTTCATCAGCGTCAATATTGAGTGGCAAAAGTAGCAATAAATGATTGATTGTTTATCTGTACAATCACCGAGCATCGACTTTTTTGATTTAAGCTGGCAATCCAGCTGTGCCGGAAGCATCAATACAACAAGACGATCGAGCGGATCCTGCCATTACCTTATTTGCTGATAATAAATATTAAAAGCTAAGCAATTGCTTTGCAATACACTTCGACAACGGCAAACTGATGAGTTGTTTTTGTTTACGTACTCACAAGCTAAAGCCGATGGAGATGGATTTGTTTAGATACGATTTTGAAATGATAGATTAATCGTTTAATTTTGAAGTTTGCTATGAACTTAGTGTAATACATATACGTATTAGTAAATTTCTTTGGATAGTATTTTACGTAGATATATTAAGGAGTTGCGGTATACCTGAATTAAGAAGTAAATAGGTCTAATTTTGACCTATGTTCTTCGAAAACAGTCTTTGTGAGAATTTAAGCAGTTTGCATAATAAAAAAAAATTATAAGTGTTGATGGAGTTAATTAATGTCGACTTGCTACGAATATAGACTTTGTGCTTTCATAAATGAACGTCGATTTAGAGTAATTTTTACATGTTATTCCATTACAAGACTCTGAAATATGTATGTGAAAACTCATGCATTTCGCGATACACAAACCTATATGAAATAGATACAAATAAATACAAAAATATAAAGGAATCCTAACAATCTTCTTCTTAAATTCACATACTACTTTTTTACGGAAATTGTTGTATTTACGAAGAAGTAATACTTTCAAAAACTTTCTTGTACTACAAGTAGCATAAAAACAAAGCTTTGACTAAAATTTCCTAAAATTAATATTTCATACCTAATGATATAGCATATAAATCAAACCCACGCTCGCTATTACGGAGATCGAAATGTACCATGGTGCAATAATACCTTTATGGTTCATTAAAGTCTTAGCAAAAAGCCGTAGGCACTTTAGCACGGAGTAAGAGATTAGTCTCAGAGTTTCCAAGTTAGAGATTTCACATGATAATCCCACGCTTTAAAGGCAACCAAGGACTACTATAATCATGGTGTAATCCGGCACTAATAATCTACTGCAAAAGTAGCTGTAGGGTAGAACTGGATCTCCGATGATATGCCCAGGTCTATCAATTAAACCACTTCAATATTCCATTGCATCTCCATGCCAGAATCTCGAGAATTCTGGAACAGAAGACGGCTACCAAATATCTCCTATGACTCCAACGACAATATCGACGTGAAACGGTTAGTCTTGTGCTAATTGTGTTTCATGCGAAGAGTGAGAGTTCCGACGGACCACTGTCCCATATCCAATATATACATATATGTATATATATATATATATATATATATATATCCGCATACATCCACATCTACACACACCCTCACCTACCCACGCCTACACGCACTCAAACACTCACTCATACACGCGCACACATAACCATTCAAGTCATTCTAAGAATCTTTTATTCTTGGTAACCATGGAGTGGAGTACTGATAACCTGTTACACAGATATCTTGTAAATCTACTTCAGGCACCAATCTCACACACCAGGTTTCTTTGTGTATCTAGTGTGTTGAGAAAAATAAATAGTTTTTTTATTACTTTCCCTATCCCATCCCTCCCTATTCCAATCCCATATCCCATCTCTTGTATCTCATTCCTCTTGTTTGATTCCTCTTTCTCATCCCTCTATATTCCAATCCTACAGGCTGGCAATAGTTTGGTTTTAATCTTGGTATTTCAAACGTCTATAGGCGAGCCTAACCACTTTCCATAAGCTGGGCCGTCTGCCCATTTACCGACTTTGTAGTAAAAAAAATAACGTGGGTTTGTTGAGCCCTTCTCTAAAAAAGAGGGACATCGCCTCCTCTCTGTCTGGTATTTCATCGTTTAACCGTACAGCTTATTACATATTGTCTCAAAGCCTTTATCCAAACGCTAAAATTCATCCAATGGGTATCAGCACCCATTAAGTGGCGCTGTGGCCAGCTAATGCACTACTAGTTTTGGATTGCAGAATAGTTAGGTATTAATTTTTTATACACAAAAAGGTTACATATTAATATAAAAATAGAGGTGATGTACAAAGACGAGCTTAACCCTAAAAGTTTTCTTCCAGCAAACGTGTGCAAGGCCAATGTTGCGCATTTAACAAGAGGGGCAAGAAATATTACAAGAGGAAAAAAGCTAAACGTAGAAATAAATATGTGAAAAAAAACTTCGGACCGATTTAAAGTGTCTGTAATCTTTCAATTATATTAAGTATTAGATATAAAATTTAACGTTAATTATAAAAGCAACAATAATTCAGATTCATGATAAAGAATTTAGACAAGGTTTAAAAATGCAGGTGAAACAAATCAACAGGTGTATTCAAAGTTGACAATTAAAATTTCTAACGTATTTCAAAGGTTATCTGTTACTATTAGATCAAAGAAAAACGTTTTATCGAAATAATCTTTCATTAATTAAGGCAATGAGCCAGCGGTCATTGCTCATTAGTGACTGTTCTCAATAAATTATTGAAGATATACTATTCGTGTGTAGTAATAATAAATAAGCGGCAGACAAACACACATATTGTATATTCCCAAATTAAGCAAGTTACGCTTGTGTTATGGGTATTATACAAAGGACTACTATGAGGTCGATCCCAGATACCCAGACTATAGTAAATAACGGAGAAAATTCGTGTTCGAAATACCAGTAATCAATCCCGGAGAATTTACGTTGCATTGAGGTAGGGCAGCAAAGACTTAGCCCGCTTAACCACTGAGGACGTCAAAAAGTAATCAGTCAACCGTCCATATTGTTTGCATATCTTTAATATATGTAAATTACGTGTCACGTTGTTTGTCCGCGATGGACTCCTAAACAACTTCACCTATTTTAATCAAATTTGCACACCGTGTGCAGTTTGATCCGACTTAAAAGATAGGATAGCTTACATTTGGACCCGGTAGTTGGCGCTGGAATCGGGTTTTAAATTTTATTTCTTCAGGGCAGAACAACGTCTGCCGGGACAGCTAGTATATAATATAGTTTTAAGCTATGCACCTATTTAATCACTGTATGTTAAAATTTTATTAAAATCTATATTCAGTTTTGCAGACTAAATTAAAAAAACTGTACTTGATACAGAGGATGGCTGTGGCCTAGTTAAAGATTCCGAGACTCTTTCTGTAATCAGAAAAAGGTGTTGTAAACAACACCCTGATTTAGAATAAGGCTTCCTAAAACAGCGTAGTGCAATAACTGATTTAGTAGCTTAATGGCGAAAGCCGCCGAGATTTATTACAATGACGTGGTTTCTAATTTTGTTAAAGGACACACATAATTATCTCCAAAAACAAATCGGAACTCTTATGAAATCGTCATGTACGATGGTCTTTCAATGTATTGTTACGAGTCGCGAGACTCGAATTGAAATGCCGTTAGAATTACTATAGAGTTTATTAGAACTATACAAACACGTATAACACAGGTACAAATGTAACCGAACATAACAAGTCCAAATGTAATGCAGAAGGTTGTAATTCAATAAAACGCGCAAAGTCTGTCACTTATTAGATTCCCGATTATAGTACACACGTCTCGCTTCGCTCGTGGTTATCGCTCGACTCCCTCCCCCTCCATCAGGTCATCCTTTTATATTGCACAAATGCAATGTCCCCGTATCTAACTCGACTTAATCCGCCACACCTGGCTCATGACTCGGCCGCAAACTGCCATAAAAGAGTACAATAAAACAATGGGATGTTTTATAATTACAAAGTAAACAAAAGAAAACGATCATAAAAGAGTTACAATTAGTTTAAATGCCGGCAGGTAATAAAGTGTGTTTTGTTTCAGATATGCAGGTGGATTTGGCTTTTGTCGGGACCTGGTAATAAATAGTATTATAACCATTATATTCAAAAATATAAATATAAATTAAATTTGGCAAGTTGAAGATCACAGGCAAGGTTAAAGAACTTCTCTTAGATTATTATAAGAACATTTTAATTTCAAAGATCTCCTTTCAGAAAGTACTTTTAATATGAAATATTTATTACGTGTTGCTTCTAAATTTTTAATCAAAGAAATAAAGAAAACTGAATAAGCAAACTCTTCTGCCCAGCCCATTATTTTGCGTAGTAACCACGATTCCCTTTAGGAATATCAGCCCAGCATCAGCTATTAAGCGCCCACGTGGCCTACTAAAGTTAGCGAGTCACATTATGCCTTATCTACATCAATGTAAACATAAAGGCAAGGCGAAATCTTGAGAAATGTGAATGCTGAATAAACTATAATGTTTGCGTGTGGTTTATTAATTTTGGATTTATAACGGCTATAAAATGGAGAGGCGGGGGGAGGGGGGCAATCGTAAAAGTAACATTTGTACTGTATATTAATATATGACTCCGCCTATGTTGATCAACCGCTTAATATGAAGTAATTACACAGCTTAGTTTGGGTTTCATATAAAATTCTTTGTAACAAAGACAGATATAATGACATTTTTATTAATTATGTCCAGTTATAACGACAATGACAGCAATTTTAAAAAGAATCTTGTGCTTAAAATGATCAATTGCCTTGATTCTATTCAAAACAACTCTTCTACAAAAATGAGTACTAGACGCAATTCTTATGGTTAAGTTGGCCTGGAACAAAATTTATTAATTATATAAATAATCGAAATGTGTCTTAGGACACATAGTAGAAGTGAAACTTCAACGTACAAGTGGTAAAACGAATGGCAACGGACAAGTGGCAAAACGGAATCGCCTCTACGGAACTCGATGTTATACATGGACCGATACGCAATCGGCTCATCTTATTTAATTTGTTTAATTGGTATTGAATGTTGTTGTAAATGAAAAATAAAATATTTATTTGTATAGTATTAAATTTAAGTAGCTGTGCCCGCAACTTCGTTCGCGTGGATTTTTTTTCGCGGGCTCCTAAAAAAGTAGCCTAAGTCACTCCTTATAATACACCTATCTGCTAGTGAAAGCCTCGTCAAAATCAACCTAGCTGTTGCAGAGATTAGCCGGAACATTCAGACAGACAGACTGCCCACAATTTTAAAAATTGTTTTTTTTTTATATTAGTACCATATAATTGATCGTGTACCAGCAGAAGGTGATGTCAGGAGCCTTAAGAACAGACGAGTGTGCATGACAAGAGTTATGAATGTCAAAGAGGCAAGTGAGGTGTGTAAGAATAAGCCTAAATGGCACTCTGTTGTTCGTGCCTACCCCGCAAGGGAGCTGGCGTGAAGTTATGTATGTATGTATGTATGTATGTATGTATGTAGTACCATATATACATTCATATGCATTTAGTAAAAAGCTGTTATTGTGATATTACAAACAGACAGTTCAATTTACTTAACCGTATGTATAGATCAACAACAAGGTAATGGTCGTTTTCAATTGGAAATATTGTGTGACTTTCGTGGTGGTGACTAATTGGGCCCAACTTTTCCCCACTTCTTGTTGTTATGATAATGATTTAAGTCAAACACTTGGATCGCACTTGGATAATTTTTTCAGCGATCGGATAGAAGAAAAGACACAGTGAGAGTAGTGAAAAAGGCGGACGCATATTAAATAAGACGTCACTGCCAAAATGACATTTTTTCTTTTAAAATCGCAGTAAGTTTTAAACCTTCACATTTTGTCTAAATACCTATGTTATAATAGTTAAAACTATACATATAGTAAAACTGTATTAGGTTGAATTTCTGTACAATAAAAACTATGCTAAAAACCGAGTCAGGGGTATGTAAGAAGTGAAATAGAACTAATTGCGATTTTTTCAAATTTTTTGTTTCTCTGTTTGTCTGTGTGTCTTTGTCTGTCTGTTTGTACCGGCTAATCTCCGAAACGACTAGACCGATTTAAATGGGATTTTGTATGGTGGTAGCTTATATTCCTGGTCAACATATATCTTTTGATCTCGAAAAATTAAAGAGTTCCTGTGGGATAGTTAAAAAAACCGCACCACGCGGACGAAGTCGCGAGCATCAGCTAGTATTGTAATAAATGTGTCTTTCGTTTGAATTGTAGTTTTGTACTACAATTAAAGCTAAAGTTAAAACCAACTACAGAAATATAGATTTTTTTTCAACCCATATGGGTCCACTGCTGGACGTAGGCCTCCCCAAGTACGCGCTACATAGCCCGGTCTGCCGTCTTCCTCATCCAGGCCCTGCCAGCGATCTTGGGCAGATCGTCAGTCCACCGGGCTGGCGGGCGTCCTACTAGAACTAGATACTTCCTATAGAAAATTATTCATAGCTAATTATATATGTATGATAAGGCATGTTAAATTGTAGTTCTCACTCAAATTTTGTCAATTATTTTGACATCACATACAGACACTTTAATTTTCAACTCTTATGTATTGCCATTCTTATTATTCGACAAACATCGGTTTCGAGCAATATATGCGTGTAAAGCAATATATTTGGCTGAGTATTATCACACAGCCTTGTTCCTTCCTATACGTGAACAACTTGAACTTCCCGGGTCATGCGGTTAAGGGGCTGAACCTATCAGTATATACCATTATACGGTAATACATCAGGATTGCTTCTCAAACGAGCATTTCTGTTTGACAGGCAGCGATATGCGTGACTGGCTATACACACCAGCTTCTTGAACTACTGGTCCGTGTATAACAATAGATTGATTTAGGAACTTTAAAGTATTTTTTTTTCAACTTAAATACATCTTCATTGTTTACACACGACACTGTGTAAGTGACTTCTTTTTGAACTTCCTAGGCAAATGGAAATTGGAAGCACCTGTAATTCCGTAATATCTGTCTGTCGGTCTATTGTACAACATAACTATAGAACACGACATATTACTTCAGTCATAAAACTAAGAAGGATATGAACTTTTTTAAGATAAATAAAAGTGATATATTTGACTGTCAATAGAGATGCCGATACATTATATACGAAATTAAATTATTATTTAATTATACAGTATGGGCTGGCACAACTTCGAAGAGGATAAACGGGTAAGGGGATAGGTACAGTTAGGCTTGGCAGCATTCGGTGGCGGCACGGGTCTCCTTGGGGTATAGGAGTTCTCACTCACCCGCACATGTCGTCGGATGAGAGTGTGAGTGTTTCGCGCGCGCTCATCTCTCTTCCCATTGGGTGCGGTACAAACCGCCCTACGCCCGGGCTAGACCTATATGATGCCGGGGGACAAAAGAAGTACCATGGCAATGGAAGAGACCTGTGTGTGAGGCCCACGCCTACCAGGGCATGTGGAGCTGGAAATCCCATTTAACACAACACCTTGGGGTTTTAGTGGGTATCCCTAACTGGGGAGTGGCAATAGCGTGGCACCAGTTCTGACTGGGCACGCTAGTGCCACCCCCGATCTGGCGAATCCCACACACCGGTCGCGAATTATTCCCCCAGGCTTCTGTGCCTGTCGCGGCTTAGCGTTCAAACGGATTTCCCATGGCCAAAAAAAAAATTGCAGCATTCGGTAAGGGACAAGTCTTCTCGTCGACAATTTCGCAATGCGTGCAGTGCAGTGCAAAAATGCGTCCTACCCATCATGACATACGATGCGGAGACATAGACACTGATGGTGGGACTCGTTCACAAACTTAAAGTCGCTCAACGGGCTATAGAACAAGCTATGTTAGGTGTTTCTCTTATGAATAAAATAATAAATAAGGATATCCGTAAGGATCTAGGTAGCCGTTATAGCTAAAGTGTCAGTGGGCCGGTCACACCTGTAGTAGGACCGACGGCCAAAAAAGCAGGAGTAGAGAAAAGCAAACATTTGGAGGCCTACCGTCCAGTAGTGGACAGGGACTGGCTGAAGAAGATGCATGACACGTAAAAATAAAATCAAAATATGATGATAAAAATAATATTCATTGCTATTTAAAGAATAATTAACGCGCTGTTTGATTTCTTTTGTTTTTTTAATTTCATGACGTCATAAGTACGCTCGTACAAAATAAATAAGGCTCCGAATGTGGTGACGGTTTGCAGGATGATAAATGGCCGGTTCCTTTATGTGTCTTACCAACCGTTCACTTCCCTTACTATCGGTTGAATTTTGACATTACTTGTATGGATTTTATGTCAGAAAAATGACGACATTTAGATCTTTAGGTAGAATTGTTGATTAACAGCAGCCGGTAATAATATTCGTTTCATTTTTCGAAAAGTATATTCAAAATATATCTAATTAAAAGTATTTATTCTAATAATTGTGTTCGGAAGTATGACACTGCATTTTGCGTTGACCTTTCCGCTATGATAAGATAACACCGTATTACACAATAAACTACTTTCAGTGTAATGTATAATTAGGTTAATTGTAGAATATGTTAACTTTACTAATATATTTACTTTTTTTAATTATTGCGTAATTTATGTATCTACTCAGGGCAAAGTATTCATGACAGTTCACAAGTTAAAATATTTTTCAAGTATGCAGGCGTTAAGGAAAAGTACGATCCATATAACCTCCCTAGCTTCGATCAAATAGTAAGTCTTTAACTGACGCCAAACGACTTTTTTACGTCATGGTTGAGATTATCTTACTACACAAACGCACAATTATGCATTTAAAAAAATATACAGCACAATATCAGCATGAAAACAAAGTTCTTAGCAAAAAAGTTTTCTTCGCACTATATAATTGTTAAAGTTACGTAGAACCTAAACATTTTCAATAATGACTAATCACTAAACAAACAAATTCAGTTTTTTAAACTTCACGAATCAGACTAATTAAAGAACGCGTGGAAGATTTAGTTATAATACATTTCTTCAACATTTAAACATAGGACCATTAATCGAATTAAAACATTCTCAGTGTTCAACGAATTTTATATCAAAGCCCTAACAATCGATTACTAATCAATAACCGAGGTCCGTTATCATGAACAATACGATCAAAATCATCCCAAACCAACCGTGACGAACAAAAAACCACACGACCGAACGAATTTCAAAACAAACTCCCTTTTAAACCGATTACTTACGATTAGTTTGAATTGAATAGAATGAGGCAATCGATTTTTTTAATAACAATCCGATCATCTACCGTTAAAAGATACCGTAAGCCTGCGGAATTCCGATTTATCGAAAATCTAATCGGGGCTGTCCTGTACACTATATTGCAATAGACAACATCCAAATTGGGTTCGATTATATATATCTATTTGTAAGTACTCGTAGACAACTATACAATACATATTTTGATATCTATTTTTAATAGTTCAGCGTCGTCTTATTCTAATACTAAAAATAAATTACAAACTAAACTAACTTCAAAAAATGTGTGTGCAGTTCACGCAGTAGAAGTGAAACTTCAGAGAATATACTCACAGCTAAATCTTCTCTAACTTTTATTAATATAAATATAATTTCTTTAGCCTACATCCGTCATCATATTAACGTCTACTTTTTTTTTTTTTCCCAGGAGAAAACCGCTTGAGGACAAACCGCCGCGGGGGAAGCGCGGTGGGGCGTGTGGGATTCGCCCCGTCGGGGTGGGATTCGCCCCGTCGGGGTGGGATTCGCCCCGTCGGGGTGGCACTAGCACTCCCGCAGGAATGTTATTGCCACACCGCGGTTGGGGATACCCACTAAAACCCCTGGCTGACCCTCGTTGCGTCCCATGTCCGGGCTGTGGGCTCGCTCACGCATTCACCTCTAGCCCGGACGGACGATGGCCGGCCCGGTCGCGGGCTGGCCCCTCAATTGTAAGCTGGAGAGCTGGGCTTCTCCAACTACCTCGGGTCTCACCACGAGGTGAGAGGGGGCGCACGGATCGGTTCGCGTCCCTCCTCTCCGGCCTTTGTGTACGAGGGACCTGATTCCCCTACAGGTCCCCCGCGCGGCCGTAGCCTAGGGCGGTTGGAGGTCGTCGATTTGATTTGTAAATAATTCTTATTTTTTAACAGATTGCGAGTCCCTTTAACAACAAACGCGATCCCCCATTTTAAGAAACGACGAAAGAAACTAATCCAAAGCTAAACTATATACGAAAAATAAAACAATATTTAGATGCAAAATTGGTCCCAAATCAATATTTTGATTTTAGTTATGCCCCGGGCCGCGTCGTCATTGTGCGAAACTGAATGCTGACACTGCCCGTTCCCGGTCAAACGGATGTTTTTGTCTAGAGCCCACAAAGGTGGCCGGGGATGGAATGATGTCACCGCGGGAGGATGCATGGCCAAGGCAGTTAGCAATGTACATCAGGCCTGCATAAACTAATTATTAATAGGCATAGATTATCATTAGATAGAATTCGGGTTTCCGATAACTGAAATTTAATAATAAATTTCATAAGTAAATTAATCTTTTTTTAATATCCCTCCCCCGATCTTGACTTTTTAGTTTTATTGTTTTGATGATGAAATACAGGTTTGTCACAGGCATCGATTTTGGTTCGTCTAACAAACCTGTATTTATGCTAACGGAGCTAGTATTACGTAAATTTTAAAATAAAAATAGTTAAGAAAATTGATTTAAATTTTTGCTACCAGACTAAACTAGCTACCTTGTTTATTGATATTTTATGTCTTAACATTAATTAATTGGTATTATTGTGAACGTCGTAATCAATCAAGTAAATTTAATTAATTTCGGTATGTATGTCATTGTATTATTGAGTTTATTCTGCATTACTTACATTGCCTAGAAAATATTACAAATTTGGATATTTTTGTCAGGAGAGTTGTATTGGTAACAATTTGTATCTAGAAACATGAATGTAATTGTTTATATTGGTGTTATTTATCTATGTTAATCTATTGGCAGGTCTAGTTTCGATACAGAATATTACACAGTAACTGTTTTTGTATGAAAATCCGTGTATTGGTACCCATTTATAAACTATAAGACCAACAATAAAGTGTGGTTTAGTCTAAAACATAAAAATCTTAAATTTCATATTTCTGTATGAAAAAATAGAAAATATTTTTAAATTCTAGACGTTTTTATGGTAAAAGGAGGACATTCCGGTAGTTAACCCCCTTAATAGGAAGTGGTTATGACCGTCTGTAGAAGTTTGCAACACTAGGGGCAGTGCTAAAGTTTCGCAGACCGCATTAAAATTACTAGAGAAACATTTTTAAATATATTAATGCGAAAGTAACTTTGAACATGTATTTTTTGATACTATACTCAAACTTACAAGTGACTATGTGAATGTTAGTTTGTTCCTTCTACGCCGATTAGAGAATGAACCAGTTGCCATGACATTTGAAATACATTTAAAATCTTTTGCGAAATCTGATTTTTCGTTTTCCACAAAAACTCTGCTGTTTGGCCTTTATTAAAGTCCTATATTTTTTCATTTTTGGCGTTATGTATACGTGCTTGAAATATTATTCTAAAATTTTAATATTAAATAAATTTGACTAGATATAGCAACCGTACAACGCCGTATAGGAGTAGTAAAAAAAACTGCTAAGATTAATACTATTAATATAATTATATTAATATATTAATATTAATATAATCATATTAATTTAATTATATTAATAGGTTTATATTATATAATTATATTAATTTAATTATATTAATATAATTATATTAATTTAATTATATTAATATACTTATATTAATATAATTATATTAATTTTATTATATTAATATGATTATATTAATTTAATTATATTAACTAAAATAATTTTGACAACCCTAATTCAAGCTGGAGCTTCACAACGCGCCTTTGTAATCAAATAGGCTAGCTGTCATATCTACACGGTCCATTATCATAATTACCGTAGCCGATACAGATCTATGAAACCGAACAAATTGTCGAACAATTTCACTGCGCAAGCACACTTAAATATCATTTTTGCTACGGGCAACACGTATCTGCACAGTTAAAATGGTAGCATGATGTGCTTAGTCACGCAACACATGTATCTAAATAATAAAACGGATAATTAATGGAATGCTAGAAAAAATTGAAGATCACGGCAAGATCAGAAGCTGTATTTCAAATGCAATTAAAGTATAATTAATATGATATCGCTGATTCGTTTAGGTTTCCAATTGATGTTTTAAATAAATGATTACGAATACATTAGTCTCCTTAGAAGAAGGATACTGACAATGATAATCAGCCAATAAGGAACGTCTGTCTTTAGCTAACGGCAGTCCACTGCTGAATGTATGTATCCTCAATTTTGCGCCACAAATTCCAGTCCTAGGCTTTCTTCATCGAGTCCGTATCGGCTTACATAAATCGTCGGTCCACTGGGCTGAAGGGCGTCCTACTCTTTTTTTTTATCCAAGGGACCCCCATTGAGGACAAACTGCCGCGGGGAAAATAAGATCAGAGCGTGTGAGATTCGCTACGTTGCGGTGGCACTATCATCCTATCGAGTGCTATTGCCACTCGAGTCGGAGATACCCCCTAAAACCCGGAGTTCCGTTCTTCACTTTTGATGCCAAGGCCACGGGTACTAAGTTTTACCACTCGTCGAGGTCCTAAAGGGCCTCCTGCTCTACGTTTGCCGGGACACTATCTCCACTCCAGGACTCGTCTGCTCCACAACTGCCACCAGGATTGAACAGATTCTACAGTGCGACTGAAGTCTTTTTACTCTCGTTGTTAAGTAGAGAAACACCACTAAAGTATCCGCGTATTATTCCAATGATGTGGGTACAAATCCTGGCTGGAAAGTTGACATCATCGCATCGTAGGTATCTCGCTTACCATGTGTGAGAATCACAGTCATACTGTATGAGTCGAAATATTGTAAATAACATATGTATGGATGAAGTGACGGGTTTCACACTTTGGTAATTTTTCCCCGGGTTTTATGTATTCTTTTACTATAAACATATAGTACAATTGAAGCATATTGTTTTGTCGGTGTATGTTTTGCGCCAAGACTTGAATCCATTATTGCAATGAGACATTTCTTATAGCCTAATTAACGAAGTTTTATTTACATAAATATTTCAAATAAAATTTAAATAATAGGGTAATTGACAGTCGAATTAACTGAGATACTGTTTATTAACTTACGAAACGTCGAAGCCAACTAGATTCTATACGAGCGTTGCACATTATGATGTCATTCTATAACGAGTCAAATAGCTTATTAGTTGCAGGTTAAACACTAATTAAAATAATTACTTTTCTGGTATTTTAAAGGTATGATGTTATTTAAACGCCCATTATTTTATAAGTAGACTGTTTCAGAATTATTTGTGATATGTGTCAACTGCCCCATTCTAGCTGTAATAATATTCAACAACGATTTCCGTGTAGGGTTGCTACCCTTTTTTGGAGAAAATATAGTATTTTCGTTTTCATACTGTAAAAATATAGTATTTTTAGGAAATGGTGGGAGAAAAAATAGTACACATTTATTTTTTATTATTTATTTTATACTTTATTTATTTCATTGTTTAATTTTCTCTATGTATTTATTTTTATTATTTACTTTTAAAATAATCTATTATTTTTAAAATAATCATAAGAATTCTAACAAAAAGCGCCACAATTGAATTAGTGATGAAAATATAGTACATTTCGTACTATATTATTTTTCTATAATATAGTACATATAGTACAATTGGCCAAAATATAGTTCGATACTATATATTACAGTACGGGTGGGAATCCTATGTAAATAGTATTTATAGTAAGTATACAAATTATTGGAAGTGTTACTGGAAGTGACCAACGGCCATTCTTCTTCCGCTGTCCCATAAAGTAAAGGTTACTGTTACACGCAGCGTTGGGCCCGACTGATCGGAATCAACGTATCAAGAACAACGACCTCATTCATAGTAACGTTCTAGGAAACTAAATGATCATTAAAATTATTATACATAATCATCAGAACGACTATAAATTCTATGATATTAATCTTTTACAGTGCAGGCTGTCAAATTTTGGAATGCGCTGCCTCTTACTGTCAGAGGGCAAAAAGTTGCCTACGTTTAAAACGCACTCAGAAAACACTACTTTTTCTTAAATAATTATGCCTAATTCGTATACTATAGACTAATTAATATATATATCTTACTAGCTGACCCGGCAAACTTCGTACCGCCTTAGAATCAATAAATAAAAAACGTTGATTTCTGAACGACGGAACGAACATCAAATGTTTGACAGGTAGGAATAGTTTCTAAGGAAAAGCGAAATTGTTGTTTTTACTATATTCCAACCATTTTTTTATATTTACTCACCTTTTAAACCTTCCCTGGACTTGCACAAATAATTCAAAACCAAAATTAGTCAAATCAGTCCAGCCGTTCTCGAGTTTCAGCGAGACTAACGAACAGCAATTGAGTTTTATATATATAGATAAATATGTTTGTATGTATTAAATTTTTAAAGTAATTTAAGTATGTGTATTTAATTGATAAAATATGTAGTTTAAGTGTGTCTGTTTAAGTTCTACCTAATAATCTGCACCACCTACATCGCCAGATTAGGTTAAATTATTCCTTAAGTTAGGTTGCCTGGAAGAAATTGCTTTAAGCGATAAGGCCGCCTATTGTTTTGTCATGACGATATTGTAATTGTGTATTTTTGTAATTTTATATTGGGTGAGCAATAAAGTGTTATCTATTCTATTCTAAATTCTAAACGGTCATGATCTATACCAATATATAAAATTGAATTGTTTGTTTGTGATTTTAGAGTAAATCACAAAATTTTAGTAAAATCTGCTATTTATCCGACGCCTAAACATCCTAAACATAAGTGATAGTTTTTTGAAATGTTTGGTTGTCAGTCTGTTTGAGACTTTGTCTTGAATAAAAAATTTCCATGAAAATTTTGAGGATCAAAACAAGAATTTTATCTTAAATGTTCTATTTTAAAGGTTTAGAAGATATTACAAGTTCGTCGCGAATGAAGTGGCGGCCATAGTGTGTAAATCTGATAGTAGATGAATCAACTAAATTGAATAAATTTGGTTGAAAATTACAAAACAGAATGGCCGGGGCGATATTCAATGATATTGAATGAATCATGTTTATCGTTATATGGATCACTTTGGTTGATTCACCTAAATTGAGGGACAGGAATGAACCGCCTGATAGCGGTTTAAGCAATATTTCACGTTCCTACATTTTATTATTACTTTTACTGGCAAATACTTTCGAAACCTATGATGTGTGTGATATTTAGGCAAAAGGCTTATCTTGATCTGACCTTATGTGGTTGGCGATAGCTAAAATTTTGAATGCTACTTCCAAATATAAATAGCCCCAAAATATACCTAACATATTAAAACCGATACTGTATACACTAATCTGTAGAACATTATAATAAATATTAAACAGTAAAACGATATTATGCATTCTTCTGTATTATTTAATAATATGACGTATGGCCATTATGAGACGACCCTTGCCATAATTGTCAAGATTTTGTTTATGCCAACAACCCTAAATAAATAATCAACTGTTCTGGTTTTACACGTTTCTTGTGTATTTTTGTGATGTCCAAAATTTGAGTATATTTCGTGTAACATACACAATGGGAACCGGTTATGATTGTGTACTTTAATGGATACAAAAATTAATAATTTAATTTTTGACTGTTACTATTTACGCCTCTTTTAATTGTGCTCGCTTGCATTAATTTCGATTCCGTAACATGTTCATCTCCGTTATGAAGAAAATATGTAGTATGTTGCATTAATCCATGATAATTGGTTAATTCCTAAAGTGATGAATAAGGAACAAAATCAGTTTTACCTTTATAAAATATAGTAAATTTATTATTAATTATTTAGAATTAATTTGCAATATAATTATATACATATATTTATATATACACCCCAGTAAGCGAATTTCTTACAATGACTATTTTTCTTTATTCTACTTCAAATGTTCGGAGTGCCGCAGGGCAGTGTCTTAGGTCCTCTTCTATTTATTGCCTATATAAATGATTTACCTAAAGTAACAAATCATCCAATGGTTCTATTTGCCGATGACAGCACAGTATCAATTGCACCTACAGCAAATACAAATTATGAATCCGACATAAACGAAACACTATCGTCGATCATTGATTGGCTAAATCATAATCACTTAAAAATCAATCCAAAAAAGACTCAAGTTATGCACTTTAGCCAAAGAAATAGTGCATCTAACATTATGATTAAATATCAAAATCATGTGATTGAGTCAGTAGATTTCGCAAAATTTTTAGGCGTCACTATAGACAAACAATTAAATTGGAAATGTCATATATCAAACTTAAATAAAAAATTAGGCAGTGCGTCATATGCTCTTTATAAAATATCTCCAACCTTAAATATAGATGGTGTTCTAACAGCTTACTACGGACTAACAGAATCAATTTTGAGATATGGCATCATATTTTGGGGGAATTCTACGGACACAGAAGTTGCAAAGGGCAAAAACGCTGTATACGATCTATATTTAGGCTCCAAAATACGGATAGCTGCAGGCAATATTTCATAGATTATAATATTTTAACACTTCCTTGCTTATATATATATGAAATCTGTTTATTTGTTAGAAATAATCCTCATATTTTCCCAAGCATAGGTCAAACTATAAAACGCAATCGACGCGATAATGACAGGATTTGCATTTATAGTAGTAAAACTACACTAATACAAAAAAGTGTATTATGTCTGGCACCAGTATTATACAATAAATTACCTGACAATATAAAGAAGCAAAAATCCATATTATTATTTAAAGGACATCTAAAAAAATTGTTAATAGTTAAATGCTACTATAAAATCGAGGATTATATAATTGATAAATTCTAATGATTACTATGTATTTTTATAACTATTGCTTTGCTTGACATTTAATATAATCTAATTTATTTAATTCGGTAGTTGACAGTATGAAAAATATAGGCAGATTTTTATATATATCGTAGATTACGATCTAAACAAGTCAAAAATAAATTGTTTTAATTAAAATAATAAATATTAATTTATATTTTTGAGAAATAAAATAGTTACATTGCAGCCATTAGTCACGTGACAATGAACGCCAATCAGAGCGCGTGACGTCATAGTGTGCAAAACACAAGTTGTTAATGAATTCTCAGTGAAAATTCATCGTTTTCCAGTAGTTTTGCTGTAAAATAATAGTATTTCCATTGTTATGCACTGTGTTCATATGACTACAACAACTAGTTATTGTACAAATACCAGTAATTTGCCAAAAATCGGCGTTGTTATGCTGGGTGCCTTTTTCGCAACTGACACCAATTTGTGCTCTGCAGAATTGCATAACATTAAAACTTCTGTGTAAGTATATAACATCACAAACACTATGGATACTACGTATTATAACATTAAACAATAGCACCTAGTGTTAAAATTGCGATTAAGATATGGCAAAGTATTATTTTTTAATAATTAATTTTGAGGTTATGATAATTTTAATATTTGTAAATGTTGATGCTAATGGTGAAATTTCTTTTGTAGATCGTCGCGAGTATGTTATGGAGATGACGCCATAAGTTATGTGCATTTGAAACGTGATTGCAAACTCCTGTATTGTAAAGTGTAAAATATATCCAGATCATAAAGTGCTATCGAAACTGAGATATATCTCAATGTATCGAAATTATCGTCATGGCAGGAGTGAAAAACCAGTATGCACTTCTGCGGATTGTTATTGGAAAAAATCGAAGCTGTCACAACTGTGAACCAGTTTAAAATATGTAGTAGTAACCTTAGTTTACCATCAAATTCAAATGTACTTATAAGTTTTTAGAAGAAGGACAAAAAATGAAACTTGAGGATTGTGCATTATTTAAATATCAACATAATTCTGTTCTCAGTGATACAGCCAGCACTTTAATGTATCAACTTGTTTTAAAATATAATGAAAAATGTGAGTCATTTTTAAGAAATGCAGTAATATCAGATGCTGTCATTAAAAAATTTATGGATGGATGGGATGGATAACAGCATCACAGGCTTTTGAAATAAGTAGATGTAAGACCCAGTCAGAGAAAATTTGGAGCTGAAACTTCATAAAAAAAATTAAGAAATGTGGTCTCATATTAAGTCAACAATATCCAATGACTGCTGGTTCACCGGATGGTACATGTGAAAATTGCATAGTAGAAATTAAGTGTCTCTACAGTACAAACCATATTCAAATTATATTAAAGATGGGAAGCCTACAAAGAAATATGCTCAATTACAAATATAAATATATTTGACTGCTGTGGAAACATGTGTATTTTGTATAGTGGATCCAGATTTTCTAATAATAAAAAATTTAAACTTTCTGTGTAGCAATCAGTTATGAATATGTTAATGATCTTATTACTGACAGTTTGTTACCATTTTGGGAATGCCATGTGTATCCATTACTTTATCAAAGCATATGAAGTAACCACTAGGTAGATTCTGTTCTCATCATTTTATAATAAAATAAAACACAAAATGATTTTGGAGTTTCATTTAATGAGGCAATCTTATAAGTTAACTAAACTACCATGCTCTAGGGCTAGGGTAACTAGGTTAGTCCATGACTACTTAAGGCCGGTTCCTACATCTTATTATTCACTCACCCGTCAGTTGAATTTTGACATGATTTGTATGAAGCTTATGTCGAATTTTAAGCGATGGTAAGGTAAATGTACTCTATAAGATATAGGAACCAGCCATTAGTGTACTTATCATCTATAAAGTAAAATTGTTCAATGAAAGGATATTTATTTACATATTTTTTATTTGTATGAAAGATTTGATCTGGGTGTGTCGAGTGGAATGGTGATAGTGAGGGCTCTGTGTGAGTAATGGATGATGAAGTATATAAAGACAGAGTATCACAGGGACTTCTTCCATTATTAATTTCTTGGAAACTTTGCTTATACTTGATCCAGATGGCCTTAATGATTTCACAGAATATTTCACTTAAAACGGAAATAAAGAAACTGATTTTTGTGAAGACTACTAGTGAACCTGCCTGGTCCACAGTCTGGCTTAGCTTAATACTGGATTGAGAAGCTTTACTTCTATATTTATGTGTCATCAGTACTTAAACAGATTTATTTGTTGTTCTAAGACCTTGTAAACCTTCTTCCTGGGGTAAAACTGAAAATAAATTGACAATATTATTATTAGATTGTTTCAAGAAAATTAATATTGGAGCTACTCACTATTAATGTAAGAACCTGTGGTTGTGTTAGGAAGTATTTTCAAGAATTAAACTAGCACCACTGTGGTACTGGCTAATACAGTAAGTACTACTTTCAACTGATTTATTTATACACTTTCTTAATAGCATCATCTTTTGTTCTTTATTGTTATATATGGTCGATTTAGACTGATACAAGTTCGCTTTCTTCTATCTGGCTTACAATCAAATTTACTAGGTAAACAGCTTGGTTTCAAACCTAAGTGTGATACAGATCCCATTATTTCATATTATACGTAATTTTCCATATCATTTGGTAACGTAGAATTATAAATAGGGCTGATAAACACTTACATCAAAATGATTTTCACAAAAATGTGGCCACTTTCTCCTTATTTGTTTACCCCTTAGACACGTAAAAAAACAGTTTCTGTGGTGTTTTTATCGTTGTACTGATACATTGCGGTAATAACAGTGCTTGTAATAATTAGTATTCATTTTTTATTATGTATTTTTTTTAAACTTTTGATAACACTTCAACCAACCAGATGTTTGTTTTGCACACCGTGACGTCATCCGAGACGCCATGACAGCTTGACGCGTTTTCGTTACGAAATGTCAAAATATTTATAAAATTCCTAAATAAAATATGTTCATGTTGTTTTTTTACTGAAATATTAATATTTTGGCTAAAATAGACCATAAGGCACAATATAAACCTGTTTCTCAAAAAGTGTCAACTACCGAATTATTATAGTAATTATTTCAATAATGATTGTTATGTTATTAGTTTCAATTTAGATTTAATTATAAGATGTGAAAATTGCACGCCTAATAAGGCAAAATGTATTGAGACAATTACCACAAAAAACACCTTTGTACACATACATTTATAGCAATAAATGATTATTCTATGTTAATAATAATTTAGTTTTTTTACTCAAATGTGAACGTTATATATCAATATTTTGGCTAAAATATGGCTTCTGACCATAAGCCAAATCTCATACTCCTCTGCACAATATAAACCTGTTTCTCAAAAAGTGTCAGGTAAGTATGTAACAAAATCTTAAAAAAAACGAACAAAAAGGCAACATATGATGGATATTCGATATTTTTATGGTCAGATAATAATTACTTTGACACGATAAGCCACGTTTGTTTAGCTTCATTTGGTAGTACATTAATTGATAGCGATCTGGATCGTATGACGGATGTTAATATGATCAATACAGTATTAATAGCAAATGATTGTTTTCTTCTAAGTCTGTTCAACCATGACTGCTTTACAACGTATTTAGTCCTTATGATGATTAAAACAAAAAACCAAGAAGTATTAATAATCTCTACATCGATAGATTTTTACTTATACTCTAGCGGGCCCGGCAGACGTCGTCCAGCCTTAGAGAAAGATATAGAACCATGTTGCAGCGCCACCTACCGGGTCCAATTGTGGATCTAAACTATTCTCGTATATCCACGTGAACACAAACTAAATAAATTCATGAAAATTGGTTCAACCGTTTAGGAGGATTTCAGTGGCATACACATGAACAGAAGAATTTTATTAATAAAAATACATTGTATTGTTCAGTAAAGCTGATATTAGAAGGACATGTTTATGATAAATAGGTTCGCATTGGACCACAATCACGCCTAATATTAGACGACGACGCGGACAAAGATGGAACACGCTTACCTAGAAAATATCTACTCACACGAGACTTGAAGACACCCGGATTGTACTTTTAGAGAAACTAAGACTCTGGTAGTGCGTTCCTAAGCTCTGTTATACGCAGAAGGAACATGGAGCCAAAACGAACGGAAAGGATCAATCAAATTAAAGCAATTAAATTGAAAGGCTAAAAACTAAACGGACACGTTGTATTCAATGACACTGAATTATTAAAGTTTATGTTCATATGAATTACTTGATTGATTCATCCAAATTGAAAGACAGAAATGAACCATTCAATATCAGCTTAGGCTTCACGATGAACACCCCGCAACGTTTGAAGGCGAGAGTCTTGTGCGTACCACCCGTTATGACGTACGGTACTGAAATGTGGCTGGCCTGCCTGGTCTTTGGTGGAGGTTCATAAATATAAATTCGCTCAACGGACTATTAAAAAATTTAAGGGTAGCTGAAATGCATAATAATATACGTAGAAATGACTATTAACTGAGTAATACATCACATTTGTTTATTGTAATTTGTGATATTGGTAATAATATAGTCTGCTTTTAATATAATATGTAATGTCTTAAGTTGTTGGATTGCTTATTATTTTGATAATATTATATAACTCTTGAAATAATTTTTGCATTAGTGTACAATTTCGATTTCTTTAGTTTATGATTTTACCGTAAAATAATTTAAATGTCGTTCTGCTCATTATTAAATTACCTCGTGCAAAGTACACGTATTTCAAATTTTTAAATCATGGTTTCTATTTAACTTTTCACAGATAATGCTAAATTGATTTTTTCAAATGCGATGCAGATTTCATTTTAAAAATATGTTGTAGGTCATGGATGCTACTATCAAGGCTGATGTAATGTGAAATATTCCTTATTATTGTTTGATCGAAATAGCTGTCGCGTCGCTGTCTCGTTACCAGTGAGGTCTCGCCCTAAGAATATCTTAAAGTAACCACCCACACAAATATGAAAACTAACTCATTTAACAACGACACTATTGAAGTTAATGACAACCCCTAGTTTAACGATTGTAGAAACTAGAGTCTCAAAGTGGTAGCGGACCCCCAAATTGATTCCTCTATGCAACTAAAAGATTATCACAAACATTTTGCTACTTAATAAACACAAATGCTAGCTTGATAACCTATCAAAAATTAGTGGAAAATTCGTGTGAATAAAAGCGTATAATATCTTAACTGATTGGAAGCAATAGTGAATTGCAAAGAATAATGCCGGACAACCAGACAGAAGATTTTCTTAATTCATTAGTTAATCAGTTAAACCACATGTGTATACTCGTACAAAAGAAAAACTTGCTAGTGGTCTATAGGATAGAAAAGTTTGGGAAGCTTTGATATAAACAAAGGATAGGCCGACTGACAACGTAGACAAGACCCCTCTCAAACACAAAATAAACTTTGTCGTAAACTTTGAACCCCTGGTACCAATTTTAGTGCTCTACTAATAAATAAAGTTATCCGATTGTTGGTTGGTGAATTGAAAATAAAATGGAACACACCGGAATACTTGATTCTATAGAATTTTCAATTCAATAGATCGGAGTTATAATGAGATGTATTGATTAGAAATATAGTTCGCGGTGATATGAATAACGGCGCAAATTGAATTAGTGGAATGTATGAATATTCTTTTTTTTTGTATAATTTCAGTTGTTTCTAATTTATGAACTAGAAAGATATTATAGCGTTAACTTTAAATGGGAGAATGATGATGAGATGAGATGATGAAAATACACAAATTTAAAACATTTTTATAAATGACAGGAGTTTTTAGCCGCAGGTCAATCACTATCATGTAGCTCTATTTTAAACTTAGTTAGGTTTTTACTTTGTATATAACAAAATCTAGTATATATACAGTATAGAATATATATATGTGTGTGTGTGTGTGTGTGTGTATATATATATGTATAAATTCCTTGAAAAATTATCCAAGTAATTGTGGAAACTGCTTAAAAATCTGTTGCGTGATTTAAGAGGAATTAGCGGTTATACATACAGACAGACAGACACGGAGAGCAACTTTGTTTTATACTATGTAAAGTAAACAATAAAGATAGGCAGATTAACGGCCTGCCTGATGCAAAATGGTTATCATCACCTGTGGACAATTGCAACAACAGCGATGTGCCACTAATGTGCTTGGAGGAATTCTATGACAGCTTCTTCACTTTTTCAAAAACATATTTTGTAGTACTAAAGAAATACCTCGAGCACTCTAAACCATGAAATTTAATTTTAACTAAATTTAAGACTAATAATTTTTTATTATAGATTAGGAACTATTTGAGGAATAGTTTGAGTTATAATACAAACCTTTACCACAAACGTGAAAATTAATATATTTCGATATCTGTTTCTTCCTTCTTCGTCTTAAGGATGGATGTACCTTTCATCACCAAATTTCGTAAAACTACGTATTCCCAATAATGTAGTAACTAGATTAGTCTAGTTTTTATTTTATACAGCTACTGAAGCTTATGTTGTTGGAAACATATTAGATAGTAATAGTTAAGAATATAAAAATAAACAATTCCAGTACGTCAAACTTTAATATTTTAAGTACTTCGAATATATTACACAGAAAATAAATAATATTAGATAAACATCATAAACCTATGATTTGATAATAGAAACATCATCTTGATCATCAATCAAGCCAATTTTTTTATCTTCTCCAACAATATCATTATTCAGTTCAATAACTACTTGTATTATAACAGTCGTATGCGCAACTACCCTACATTATATTATTTATCGCTCTGGATCTAATAATAAAATGCTAGTTTTTGTGCAATTGTTCACGTAAAGTGTAGTGAAACCTACATTGGCTAAGAACATCGATTGGTTCCCTCCATGACAGATGGCCGAACAATAGAATAAATGTGTATTGTTGAGACCAATATCCGATCCAGCGATGGTAGTAAGGGGGCATTTTTGCGTATTCATGGGGATTAGCTAAATAAGCTTCTTAATAATTTTGTTATAATGATGACAGCTACTAGTTTTTTTGTGGAATAGTTCACCTACCTTTGTATAATGATAGTCACTGCCAAGCCCGTATTTGCCAATAGGGCCGATTCCAATTAGTAATCAAGATGTTAGTGTTGCTCCAAAATGTTGTTCTGATTACCGTCAGCGCCATAATTTAACAATTCCCTATTAATAATTATAAACGAGAAAGACTGGGGATGGATTTGCGTTACTTTCTCATGCCAAAAGTAATGAACGGATTTCAAAGAAATTTTGTAGTATTATAGCTTATAAATTAGAATAACACGCAGGCAATAATTTGTTCGTATAATTGATATTTTACCTAATGCGAATAGGCATGCATATGCATACAATATATGCAAATAATATTACATATATTTAATCTAAAATGTTAAAAATCGAAGTAAGAAAGCATGAAAATCTACACACAAAATGGGGAAATCATTGATCGAATTACAGAAGCATACAAACGTACATATAGCGTGATATAAGAGATAATTATGGCCCAAGACAAAAAGATAACAAGTAAAAACTACGTACCAATTACTTGGTACAATTCGCTCGACGAAAGTGTGATTTATTACAAGTTTGCTTTCATATCACTTTCCTCGATGACTAAGATAAATTTTCTTTAGGATGGACGTTTGAAATTTATTTGGTTTCTAAACGCATTGCAATTTCAGAAGTGCATTCACGAAATAGTACGTTACAGATAAACACGTATAGATTCCCAGAAATTTTCACATATCATAAAATTCTCGTAGAACACAACTTTTTTTATTGCAGGAGTTGAGCAGACAGGCAGACGGCCCACTTGATGAAAAGCGGTTAACATCGCCTTGCAACACCAAAGGTGCTACAAATGCGCTGCTGCTCTCTTAAGGGTCACTGAAACCCGGTCACTAATGCCGGAACACAACTCAAGGTTGTTATGGCGACATACTTTAGACCAGGGGTGGTAGCCATCTGGCCGAGCAAGTGCCCTACCACCTAGCAGACTACAACTACAACTATTAATATTTTAAAATTATATTAAATTAAAAATTGATTGATGCTCTAAAACTTTATCGAGACGTTTCCAAAGATCTGGTTGATGTGTGACGAGACCTAATTGTTGGTCTTTATTTTGGTCAAAGAATTACCGTAGCTATCCAGCGCTGTAACGTTCCCAGTAAGTGGCGATGGTTTAAGAACATTTTTTATTTATTTATAGTCTTCTTTATTTATTTCTGAAGATAGTTTAGAACAGTCTGAAAATTGAAAGTATTAATTTTTGTTTTTAATTATTGACTCATTTGGTCTAAAAATATAAATATATGCCAGCGGGCCCAGCAGATATCTTGCCCTAAAAAAATAAAATTTAGAACCCGATATAGGTGTCACATATCGGGTCCAATAAGAAATCTAAAAAATCCTGGGACCAGCTTGAACGTAGAGGAAAATTTCATAAAAATCGATCCAACCGTTTAGGAGGAGTTCAGTGACATATACACGACCAAAGGATTTTTCATATAAAGAAGAAGCAGATACCTCTTTATTGTACACCATTATAGAAAACTTACAAACTAGTAATGTTCTAATTGTGTACAAAGGGCGGTCTTATTGTTGAGAAGCTATCTCTCTTCCAGACATCTATCCATGCTGACAGCACAAAATATGTTTCAAACAATGTCAATAAGCTAGGACAGAATGACATCTGGCGCCATCTAGTCTGGTAAAATATAGAAGCTTTTTAGAATTACTTTCTTTACTGCATGATAGTTCGCAGTATGTTTCTTCCATGTTGTACATTAATTACTGTTAAACTCGGATCAGTTATGTTAGGGCAATGAAAGATGTTTTCGTTACCTTTTTATAAGGCGGATTGGTGGGTTTCATATGCACAGACAGGTTTTGTAATGTATAGATTTACTCAAGATGGTTTTCTCCACCGTCAATATGAGGTAATTGTGACAATAATAACATCAAGCCAAAAAAATTTGCAAATACCGCTGAGGGAGTTTTTATTTCTTTTGCAAATATTAGAAACCCCGTCAATGAAATGAACACTTACTATTTATATAATATGTATATATATATATATATATATATATATATATATACGTGTGTGCGTGCGTGCGTGCGTGCGCGCACGCGCACGCGCGCGCGCGCGCGTGTGTGTGTGTGTGTGTGTGTGTGTGTGTGTGTGTGTGTGTGTGTGTGTGTGTGTGTGCGTGCGTGTGTGTGTGTAAATAATACAAAACTAAAACTAAAACTGTGCTATCGGGGGTTTCCAGACGGATTCAGGCATAAAGTTCCTAATATTAAATATTTTTAACTTTATTGTAAGTCGCGTAAAAGAACTTTGTATATAGAAAGATCAGGCCAAGTTAAATAACATGATAATAAAAATAACCAATTCATTAATTTGAACAATGAATTGGAATATGCATAACCATAAAAAAGCATTACGGTATATCATCTCTCGGAAACATGAATGTAAATTAATGAGAATCGTTTTCATAACAATTGATGTTGTACTCGTATCATTTATTATACTAAGATCATTGTACTTGATAATATCACGTTTGTTATTCGTCAGGAGGTCGTATCGAAACTGCATATAATATCTACTAATTAAAACTGAAAATTCCAACCGTTCTATTATGTATACTATGCTTGTCATATGAATGCTGTGCTTTATACTAAAACATTGTAATAATATTATTCATTTGTAGTAGTACACACATTAATTAGTAGTACAATACATTCATTAGTAGTAGTACGCACATTCAATAGTAATAGAACGTAATAAATACATTCATTAGGATGGGATCTGAAAATCAGAGGCACAGCAAAATGTGTACGAAGTTCATTTGTCAAATTGTGACATTTAACTTTTAAATAATGTTACGAGTTGCGAGACTCGAATTAAAATGCCGTTGGAATTATTATAGAGTTTATTAAAACTATACAAACACGTATAACACAGGTACAAATATAACCGAATACAACAAAGCCAAACGTAATGCAGAAGGTCGTAATTCCATAAAACGCGCAAAGTCCGTCACTAATAGATATTCCCGATATGTACACACGTCTCACTTCGTTCGTGGTTCTCGCTCGACTGCCTCATCTCTCAATTGGGGCATTGCTTTATACTGCACAGATGCAATATTTCTGCCCGGCCACGTGACCGAATTTTTTAGAATCAGTCCGATACACCTGGCTAATGCCTGCCATAAAAGATTACAATGCACAATGAGCTGTTTTCTAATCACAAATTTTAAACACATAGTAAACAAAAGGAGTCCAAATGCCGAAAGGTAATAAAGTGTGTTTTTACGGTATGCAGGTGTGAATCCACTTTTGTCGGCGTCTAGGTCGTAACACTAAGCTTTTTTAAAAAAGGTTTTTAAATACAAAGCTTTTGGGATCCTGGATATCATGTAGCAGCAGAGTGGTAGCCAAGACAAGTAAAACGAGCCCAAACAGGACGGGTCTATCTTGTTTAGTACAGGAGTTCCTATGGTCTCCTTCCGACTCCATCATCAGATCAGCTTCATAGTAACATATTATTGCATTGTCACGCGATATACATATGCGTGCAAAATTTAGGCTCAATTGGAAACCAGGAAGTTGGTCAAATTTAACTTGCAAGATTCCACCCGAACTTACATACACACGTAGGTACATCTATTGCAAGTTAATAAAAAGCTTGTAAAATGTTTACTGTCTATGTATACTATCTTGCAGGTGTCACCTTTAACAAATAAATGTTTTCTTTTTTATTACACATATTATACCCGTTACACAATAATGATCCATAAAATATGCAAACCAACGCTTGATATAATAAAATCGGTAAAATTGACATACATACATTGACTTTCATTTTTTTTATCAGTATCATAGTTCTAATTTCGGTACACCAAAATCAAAAATAAATGATATTGATAAAATATGTCTATTTCACGAAACGGATAAAAGAGCACTGTCAAGAAGCCATTTTGCTTCGCAGTTCTCGTCACCTTTGAAGATTGATGTATACGGTTTGCAAAAACAAGAAAAACATCTTAACGTATAAGTAAGAACATATTATTTTGAAAGTATTGGTAAATATATTATTGTAGAACCCTGAAACTATTAAACAATAAGACTTGCCGTATATGTATAAAAATGTAGTCTACGTATAATACATTTTATGTTTTAAATTACATGATGCATCTTAACGATGCAATATTAGGGTTTCCATTTTATTTTAATAAATTCAGGTATTCACCTAAAATACTACATATAATTTTATTTATAACTAGCTGTGCCCGCGTCGTCGTCCGCGTGAAATTTGCTTTCAAAGCCCTCCGATTTTGAAACATTCTTCATTGGGCTCCGCTCCTCTTGGTCTTAGCTTGATGATATATAGCCTATAGCCTTCCTCGGTAAATGGGCTATCCAACACTGAAAGAATTTTTCAAATCAGACCAGTAGTTCCTGAGATTAGCGCGTTTTAAGAAACAAACAAACTCTTCAGCTTTATAATATTAGTATAGATAAAAAAGTGATCAATAATACTTTTCTTATTGTCTGTATTAGGGGAAAACACTGACTCTAATTCTTTATAAATAATAAAGATTAGGATATATCCGCGAGTTAGTCCACGCTTGACTTGAAATTCCCGCGGGATGCCCGGGACACAAAGTATCCCAATATTTAAAAAATAATGTAAGCTATCGTTTTAGTGGAAACTGTCTCGGAATAAGCTAATTTTTATGCATACGAACAACTACAAACCGCTCCCGGGAAAATTCACGCGGAATTCCCGTGATAAAAAAATATCACACATTTTATTACATTAAATTTGCTATCGGTCAGTAAAATTGTGCGTGTGCAGTTCACACGCAGTAGAAGTGAAACAATCTGTGACAAGGGGTGGGAGGGATTCTAAATTTTGTGACGTCACATTTCATGTATTATATCGTTATAATATATTTAAGCTTTAAAACAGGTTTGAAGTATTAACGAAACATTTCCAAACATGTCCAACTCTATCTGTATGAATGCTCATACAGATAGATCTAAATCTAAAGAAGTTTCACTTCAAAAATCACATTGGAATTAGATTTTGAAGGGAAACTTCTTTAGAATCGTTGTTATTTGAAAATCGATGAAACGAAAAAATTACACTACAAAGAGATAAATACATAAAATTCAACCTTATTTAAATAAAAATAAAACACATTTATCTTTACCCGTTACTATTACTTAAATTTACTGTACCGTAAATTTAAGTTATCCGTTCAGAAGTGCAACCTTATTATCTATCTATCTTATTCTTAGTTGACTTGCATAGTAATAAAGAACTTAAATTTGATTGTGACCAAATGTTGATTATAACCACACTGTGGTTTGATTGTTGTCTTAATAACGACCACAACTTACGTTGAAAGTGAATTCAACTTTCAAAAACATCTCACTTTTAAGAAAGGTAATTGTAAATTAACAAATTCTGATGTTATCGGTGTTTTATGATTTTTGTTAAGTGCCATAGTAAAGTAAAAACACGTTAGTTAAATTATACCTTAAATTAACAGTAATCACTTTTAAAGTTATTCAAAGACACGCAACATACATCAAAAAAAGTTTATGATGTCTACAACGAAATATTCATTTGCCTCTTTCTATTTAAGAAACGTTTAACCACATAGATTTTAGACCTAAAATCTTATAGTAATATATAAAGTTGAAGAGTTTTTTTGTTTGATTGAACGCGCTAATCTCAGGAACTACTAGTCTGATTTGAAAAATTCTTCCAGTGTTAGATAGCCCATTTATCGAGGAAGGCTATAGCCTACATATCATCACGCTAAGACCAATAGGAGCGGAGCATCAATGAAGAATGTTTCAAAATTGGGGGGTTTTGAAAACAAATTTCTCGCAGACGACGCCGCGGGCACAGCTAGTATTTAATGTATTGACGAATGTCGTATATCAGTCTGGTTAAATTCAAAGAATCCCGATTCGTTTCAAGGTATAAAATCTCGTAATCTTTATTGTACAACTGACCTTACCTTAAGTATCGATAAAAATATATAAGAATAAAATATTTAAATTTTTATCAATTAACCAGTATGACAAAATAGATACATTAACTATAGTTACACTGTAGTTGTAAAATTTCCACTTTTCAAATAAACAACAATTTTTAAAAGAAACACAATAGAGCGTAAACGTATTATTTAATAGAATTTCTTTTTAAACTCCAGTTATATTAGTTTTATTTGTAAAGAATTTTCAATATGTAAGGCGAGGCAATTTATTTCGCCAGTCACACGTCACTTTAATACAAATTTAGCAAACAGCCTTCCCGAAATTTGTTTGGGCAATTTACTTAGCTAGGAAGTACAGAGTGTTCTTTAGATTGCCAAAAATAATCCGGCTTAAGATTTCCTACATTAAAACAGCATTTGACTATTAGGAAATCCTCCAAGCCATTATGTTAATTGGAGACACTTTTAGTGGCAATGTACTTTCGACCTCGTAGGTGTGATGTCCCAACGGACATGCACCGGAATAGGAATCCGCTCATTAAAATGCCTCTGACCCATATCAACAAGAATTTCTAATGCAAAAGACCTAAATATACGCAGAATAGCGTTGGATACGGTTAGTTTTCTTACAGAGTTGTTTATTGTGGCATTTGGTTCAAAGAGAGTGAATTATTCTGACTCGTGTCGTATAATTCTTGAGCTAGGAAATGTGGAATTTCAATGACGTGTAAATGAAATGATGTTGATACATGTGACCCGGGTGCACAGTGAGTGGTCATGAATACCATATAATATTTTCTTCTCTGCCCGCTGTTAAAGCTAACTTTTTTTTAAATTTATTATCCAATATGCTTCATATACATTAGAAACACATTTGAACTGTAGCACAGAAACCTCATGGGTTTATTCGTGCCTCAGAGTCGTATACACAATATTGTTATATCAAAAATAGGAGGTAATGGTTATCATTCTAGTGTTTAGTTCTGATTTGATAATAAAGCGGGGTTATCATCATTCTAGTATATGGTTCTCATCTTAGTCCCAGGTCTGCACATGTGAGCATGATGGTCCGCTTTGGGAATCAATATAGAATCTTTTCAGATTATATTTGGTTGATTTGTGGTTATTTTTGTACTTGGATTGCAGGTTCTCTGGGAGATCATTTATAGTGTTTGGTATCATATATTCTTCGCGCCTTGTCCCATACAACTACAACAACTAAAAACAATGCGTTACTTCAGGTACTCCCTACAATACAGTTCATGATGTTGAAGCCAAAAACGAGGCTTTGAAATTTTGTGTGAGTGTTTCGCCTCCCTCTCCTCATCCTACAAATTTTTAATTATAGTGTTTTTTTAAATTAAATTTTATAGATGTACTTTTTCGAAAACTACATAATTTGAACAAAATTTGTTAGGTATAGTTTTTAAGATATAGGATGTTTTTACTGGACGCTTTTCTAGAATTCGCTAATCAAGTGACTAAATCATTAAACGTTCGACCCGACTATAGAATCCGTCATATATAATACCTTGTTAAACAAGCACTTACCTGATATTTTAAAATGCGCTTTATATGAAAGAGTATGAGCTTATCATGCGACGTCGCATGAAAAGAAAAGCCCAAATGAAAGAGCAGCCAGACACTATATGCCCCTCAGTTGAAAATTAATATATGTGATCGAAAACTTAATATCTGTGAAAAAAATGTGAACATTCTCATTATACTACGTCCGACTTACTGAAAATTATTAGGTTATTATTATTTAAACTCACCGCTGAAAATTTACGATATATATTTAGCATTTACCGGCTCATTATTTTGCTTTTTAACAGCCCAAGTTTTTTATGCCGGAGGCTCTACTAACCAGAATAAAACCAAACATTAAGCATCATTAACTTTCGATTATCTAAGGTGTATCATTTAAAAAAAAATGTACACTATTACGTAGGTAGATGGCCACTCAAACAAGTTTAAATTAGACCAACATTTGTGTATGAATTTGGTTCTTGATATTATGAATGTAAAATACATCTTAACTCAAGTAGCAGTGAATGACCTGCGGGCGAACGCTGATTGCAGTTAACAACAACCTTACACTGTTATTAATAAAGTTGAAGCGTCTTTAAATGAGTTGCTTGAAAATTTAGACACTGTTTGAGAGATAATAATGCCCGTGGGCGAGGACATTGCCGATGATTCAATGCCAGCAGACGTAGTACTTGAAAAGGTTATTATTCTCGAAAATGTTTTTCTAATAGCTGACATTATAACAACTTTCAACAAAGAAGTTGCTCTTTTAATGGTAAGAAATAGATAAAGTGAAACAACAAAACACGCCACTCATAAAACGTGCTATAATGATTCATAAATAAACGGTTCAGTATTAATTCACTCGACTTTAGAAACAATACAAATAGTATGGAATTATTCACAAATACGGACTTAATAGCTTGTAATTATAATTTTATTTAGATAACTAAAAGATTAAAACCGTCGTATTTACGTAATCATCTTGATTTATTTAATTCATTAGCATAAATAACAGATCTGCATATAAATACTGTTCAAATATTTAATGCAAGATTTCTTAGCTTGATTGTTATGAAAATTTACAAGGAGATAATATATGGAATGTTTCTCTCCAAGATGAACCGACTCCACGGCCATTAGAAGAGGAAAGTAATTAAAATCGTTATAAAAATAAACAGCGCAGTTGAACGCAGTGCAATATGACTCGTTTTCGGGTTAACGTCTAAATAAGACTTTAATAGCATTTTTTAAGTTTATCTCATTTATTTTTACGATGTCCGCAACATGTAACAACATCCATAACGTTTCCATCTGGTATTAAATTTTCTTTTCAATCGAATGAGTCAAAACCTACATTTATTAATAGTTGTTGTTTATTTTTTAAAGATTTGTGAAAGGGAAATATTTTTATGCTTAAATAAATATGAAGTCATTCAAATTCCGAAATGATTTCTTCGAAATTAAAAAGTATTATAATCAACTAGGGTATTTACCGGTTTTCCGGCCCTTTATCTCTTCCGGAATGTTTACACTTTTCGAGATTAAAGTTATACTATTTTCATCTCTGGTCTCTAATGAAATCACGGCTGTGGTAAGTATTCCATTTAATACAGCTAGGTCATGATGACGTAACGTTACTTATACATAGAAAATGGTGACTTAAGGTCAAAGTTCTGATTATAATCTTAATTCTCTATAATCAATACAATATAAATAGGTTTTTTTATTGTTTTAGTTTATAATATTTTAGTTTAAGAAAAAAAAAGGATTTTCAATAAAAAATATGAACTTATTATAATAGAAATTAAATAACATATATAGTCTAGACTTGTATAGGAATTGCTTTTCGCCAAGGTACTTATTTGTAACTTTTATTATATTGTATGCTGATAATGAAAGTTACAAATAAGCAGTTACTTACATTCCGTTTTTTTTAATAAACTCATTCTTGTTTTCAATAAACTATTAATTTTGTATGCCAGCCTCCACACAAAAAAAAAATCAGTAAGTTTTATTACAGTTTATTTATTAATTTAATTTGTTTGGGGAACACACAATAACTAATATTCTAAAATATAAAACACAAAATTAATACATATCAATCAAGTTTCCACTTTAAAAAAAAAACAGTTGATTCAGAGGTTCAATTACATAGAGGAAAATTACTGTCATTAAATGAGATGATTAAACTGCTAGAAACTTTTATTACCCAGTCTTCATCTTCATGTAACATTTATTAAAAGCTAATACTAACTTGCTTTAATTTAGTAGTATACATAAACTAATGATGTAAACTTATGCTTTAGAGTTCATATTTCTCTAAGTGCGAGCTAAAACTTTGATTGCTTTTAAATAAGTTGTCAATAAAGATTTACGGTCTTTTTAATATTGTGTTATAGTAAGCTTGTAGGCTTCTTCAAGAATCTTAAAGAAGCCTACAAACTTAGTCTGACGCAATATGAATGAGACCGTCTGATATTTAAACATTTATAGGTATATGTTCTCATAATGTGAAACTGAATTTCTTTGCTTGTCTGGATGTTTTTTTGTATATTATTTATAATCTTTTGTATTACACGATTAACATGAAGGCTGTCGATGTACTTCCATTAATTTTTCGCAAATGGAGTAGCTTGGTGTGATTTAGGTATGATTAAGATCAAGAATTAAGTTATAGTGGTTAAATAATACCAAGCTACTGCTTCGCGAAAAAAATACTATAATAATAAATATCTTTGTAGTTGAAGTTTGTAGTAAATATGTAGTTAAAGTATGTTTATTTATGATATACCTAATAATCTGCACCACCTACATCGCCAGATTACATTTTTAAGCGATAAGCCTATTGTTTCTACCATGACAATATTGTAATTGTGTATTTTTTAAATTGTATATTTGGTGAGCAATAAAGTGTTATCTATCTACCTTAGATATGTTTGCAACTGTGATTAATGAAGCTGTGAGTAGAATCTGCAAAAATGCTTTATTTTTTACTATACACAAGATTTAAGGTAATATAGGTTTTTTTATAAAATAATTTATTACCAGCATGTGGGTTGGGTGGGCAGAAATAAAATACTGTTTCACTATATTAATTTTAAATCTAAAATTACATTCATATAATTATATAATTAATATTGTTACAACTCGGGTCCCGACAAAAACAAAATCCACCTGCATATCTGATATAAAGCACATTTATTACCCGTCGGCATTTGAACTAATAACATTGAAATTATTATATGGTCGTCTTCTTTTGTTTACTTATTGGCATACGGCCTATTGTTGTATTGTAATCATTAGCCAGGTGTTACGGATTTAAAGGACAAGCTGATTCTAAGAAATTCGGTCCATGCTGCCGGGCGGACATATTGCATTTGTGCAGTATAAAGCAATAGCCATTGAGGGAGGAGTGAGTCGAGCGAGAACCACCACCGAAGCGAGACGTGTGTACTACAATCAAGAATCTAATAAGTGACGGACTTTGCGCGATTGAATTCCGACCTTCTGCATTAAGTTTGGACTTGTTGTCTTCGGTTATATTTGTACCTGTGTTATGCGTGTTTGTATAGTTCTAATAATCTATAGCAATTCTAACGGTATTTTAATTGGAGTCTCGCGACTCGTAACAATATTTATTTCACAAACTCATTACTCTTTTCCATCATCGGAAAACCAGATGCACCGGCATGCGGCACCGATATATGGTGGATACTCCACCTATAAGAACGAAGCTCTTTGCATTTATCTTCATCATACGCACCGCAAAGGAGTGGAACTCATTGCCGGAGTCTGTCTTTCCCGATACTTATAACCTGGATGCCTTCAAGTCCCGTGTGAATAGGTACCTTCTAGGTAAGCGTGCTCCATCCTAGACCACATCTTCGCTCCACATAAGGCGAGATTGTGATCAAACGCGAACCTATACTACAATAAAAAAAATATAAAAAAACGGACAGGGATATAGATATTTGTATTAGTTTTCATCATAAGCAATGCAGATTTAGAACTTAAATAACATAAAAAGAACGAATTATTTTCCTGCTCAGTTAATTACTGGAACTTATTTAGTACTCGACCATCTAAACTTAACGAGCAAACGTTTCTTGTTATTTTACTTACATTTTCTCTTCTTCTGGAATTTTTACGTGTATAAGATAGAAATAATGTATGAAAAATATTAGCTTCGCTCTGTATGGTTTGTGGATGCAGAGCAAATCCGCGTGCTAGTAATTCACGACGGTAGCAAGTCACCTACTTTATATTTTTTCTGTTACCTTATTAAGTTAGATTTATATCTTTATAAATCTAATTTATTGCTTAACCTATAATTTGATTTACAGTTTCATTATTAATAAGCGAGTTTGGTAAGAAAAAGTTGTGTCCAAACGTGCTACAGGCGAGTCAAGTTAAATATCAATTTTTCATTGTGAGCGTTCACATAATTATAATAACCCTACCATAATAATTAATATGGTCGCCAAGTTTTAAATAAGAAATCAATTCAGCACTTAACTAATGCAAGTGTGAGTCAAGCCTTATGCAACATATTAAACTACCTGTCCATTAATCTAATTTTGGTATAATGTTAATTAATTGCAAATTTATTTTATTTCCATGCCAACTAACTAATGAGATCGATGCTTTATTCATAAATAATTATCCGAAATTGGAAATGCATAATGTCTACATTTTCCATTAAAAGCGAGTTAGTCCAATATTACAGCTTGCGAAATTAAGTTTTAATGGTCAATTTAATAATACATTTAAGTCTTAAAAAAATACATTGAACGCCTGTTTGAATTATAAAATACAATAAAATGTTATTTATTACAATAAATTATTAATTATAATAAAGATGTATAACACGATATGATATTTGTCTTCTCGAAAAGAAAATTTAATAGAGTATATATTACAAAACTATTTCAGTTATTCCTGCCTAATTATAGTATTAACTTATTATAGTTATTAAAATTGCAAATTATTCAAAATAAAGGTATTATGTATATATATAAACAATAAATAGTTTCGTTAAAAATTGATGTCATTAGAACAATAAAAGAATTCCTGTGTGTGTGGAAGGAAAGTCGGAAGAAACACTTCCTGTAGTGTCACTCCGCGCGCCGCTTGTTCACTCAAAATCTGAGTCTCGTAAAAAAGATGCCACTGCGTTTCACTCGCGTTGGTACCAGACCAGATCAGGGAGCAACAACTCAAATTTGGCTGCGGCGACGTGATTACAGATGTTCTTGCGTATATGCCGCCGTTACCTCATTGGCGGAAATAAAATGGTGGCAATGTTATATGGATTTTTGGACTACCCAACACAGAAATGTCCCGATATCAGCAGATTCCTAGATGGCCTGCATCAGATGGAACTCAGGATGCCACCTGCATATGACCGAGATAACCATCCCTTAAGTTACCACACCCATTAAACCAGTCCTTATATTCATATCGATCTCATATTTATAAGTCGTACATATTTGTTATAAATTATTTACCCTTTAGGTATCATGTTTATAAAACAGGGCCAGTGAGTTCTTAATTACGTTAAGTATTGCCAACGAAATTATATCGGCAATATACAAAGAGGGCCTAATCAATCATGTGTTCTGTTGGTGTTCAAACACGCTAATGGCCGGTATCTATGTCACTGATACATTTAGTCATATAAAGCAAACACGTCTTGATACCACTCCAATAGGCAGAGTACCACTTTTCGGTATGTTTAGAAATAATGTATAATAATGCAATATACAACCCAAAAGTATATTGATTGGTATTAGGTCAGCATCACCTTCCATTACAAGTTTTATATTGAGAAGAAGAAGTTAATTATAGCTCCGGGTTTGATTTTCTTAAACGAACTTTCCGTTATTTGCTACGGTCTGGATGCTTGGGATCAGCCCCAGAGTGGTCCATTGCATATCATCCATAACCCAAGCGTAGCTTGCTTAGTTAAGGCATATACAATGTGTCTGCTTCTCTGCTGATTTGTTTATCATAACTGTTATAATTATAGTTAAGTATAATATTCTCGAAACATTTGTTCGAAAACTGGTCCAAAAGGCCTTGTATCCAGAATCGTAAAATGTACTTAAAATCACACAAACAGCTGTAACGAATGCGAATGCACATACATATTCAATGATCGGTTTCCATTTCGCGTGCGTAATCGGCAGCACATCAATATATTAAAACTATCAATCACCCGATACTAATCCTTATTTAGAGAAGCAGAAGCTTCATATCAGTCCAAAATTGTCAATGTTCATTTTTTATTCTCAGCTAAATTGCTCCGGCGTAAAGGAAGAGGTAGTTCGCAAAAGGGGTGGAAAAAATTAGAAGCGTTAAACTGTAACCGTGATGCAGCGATGGGTGGCGGAAATCGTTGATGGAAATGATTGTAGCTTGTCACGATATTTCTATTAAACTGGATGCATTCTAACAAGGTAGTATTTGACAATACGGTTTTACATATCAGTAATCTTGATGTGCTGGCTAGCAGTAGACATAGATTGTCTAAAGATGAAATTTTAATGTTTCTTCATAATATTTTAAACACCTGGTGATTGTAATGCAATTAGATAATGAAAACTGTTTAGGTGGTAGATTACATGCTTCGTTCAGATACATGTGGTTGGACCCATAACCTACTACAATTTACAGGTAGGTATAGAGGTAGCAGCGTAGGATAAAAATGTTTTATTCTAATCTATACTAATATTATAAAGAGGTAAAGTTTGTGAGTTTGTGACGTTGTAAAGGGTAATCTCAGAAACTACTGAACCGATTTAAAAAATTCTTTCACTGTTTGCAAGCTTTTTTTTCAGGCGGGGGAAATGCATTTCGCACATACCGGGTTCTTTGCTAGGGATTAGACCATAGTCGATCATGGAGGCATTCCACTGAGGGCAATCCAAACAGTAATCGACCGGCTTGTGTGAAGATTCGAACCGATGGACAAATGCCCAGGGGCTAATACCCCACTAAAACCACCCTCCTCCCATGTGCCCCGCGCTTATGGCAGGAAGAGCGTGAGACTTAGAACGTAGTTACGCCCACGCTGATCCTAGCGCATCAGTGCTTGAGAATGCCCCGGGAAGCAGTGCAAACTCACACACTATCCCCGGTTGACATAGGCTATATTATTTTTTGTTTAAATTAGGGATTCTTACTAAAACTCTAATAGTATAACGCAAGGTGTAAAAAAAATACCTGAAATCGCGTGCGCTGTGAAAACTATAAGAATAAAATAATGTACTACGACTTTGCAGAACACATCATTATTTACAAAAAGTGTCGCGACAGCATGTCTAATTATTATAGTTATGCCACAATAAGTGTTCTTTTATTTTAAAAAATTAATTAAAACGCCGCCGCTAGAAAAGGCTCTTTATTTGTACCTTGGTATTCATCCTTATCAAAATACATTACTTGATATTCATGACTGCTTCATTACCTTTATATAACTTTTTGAATTATTCAATTCAAACATTCCATTCGAAAGTTTTCACGAGTTTAAAAATGTAAGTATTAGAAAAAAGTTGCGTGGTCGCCGCGCACCCTAATCGGCTAGATAGGCTTATGCGATGTAGGCGTCACTGGGGTACGGGCAGTACGGGAGGGGAAATATTTTGAATTTGCTTAGTAGGTAATTAAACTTAACAAAAAATAAGAAGGTAAAGTTTGTGACGTTGTAGGGGGTAATCTCTGGATCTACTAAACCGATTTAGAACATTCTGTCACTAGTAGTAAGTTACATTATTCCTGAGTGATATAGGGTATATTTGATTGTAATTAATAATTATTTTTTAATTTTTTTCCGATGCCCAGCGAAGTGGGCACGGTTCAGCTAGTATTAAATAAACAACTAGTTCTTTAGATAAAAAATATCAGACAATCATATATGATGGTAAACTGATGTCCTAATTTGGCATTAATTTACATAAATTAGAAAAAAGCATTTTAACAAATGAACCATCAAGTTCAAGCAATATTAAGTTATGATATATATAACACAAAAAACAGAAAACGAATTTTAAAGTTTTTATCCCACTAATTTTTTGGACATAAGTTAAAAATTAATATTTAACTTCTTAATTTAATATACTACGCTTTGCAACATGTTATAGCTGTTCTAAGAAGAATTTCGTACCTACTACGTATATAATCCAGAGGTGACTACTTCCCATAACATAGGGTGTCAACCGCTTTGCCTAAAATAAAATAATGAATAATGCCTATTCTACGATGATTTCCTTTGCAATATCAAACAATATGTACAAGATCAAGTTATACATTAAAATGTTTACTTCTAGAACCAAACGTTTAATAATGTAAGAACAGTTATTTTCATAATACTATTTTAAGACTGGTCATTTAATTGGTTGTGAGAGGAATTTTATAGCTTCATGCTAACTGTCTTGAAATGCTTTTAATAACTCTATTAGATAACTACTTTTCAGTTTAACTACTGATCTACCATTCACTGGAGGAAATAACTATTATTATAAAGTTAATAATAGTTAATGTAATAATGTTGGTAATGAACTTATAATGTCAATAAAAGGTTTTTTTAATAATCAAAATTGAATAAATCTTTACCGACATTTTACTAACCTCTGCAGTTTAATTATTTCATTTTAAAGAAACTGAAGTAATTTTACGTCACACTCAAATATGACCTTTGATAAATTGTTACCAGCTGGTAATTTTATGAGAAACTTTTGATTGATTTCGAAATTAAATTAGATTCGAACGATGCTTATAAAGCTCCTGCCCTCTGGTAATCAAAATTTAATTTAATTTTGGAAATCAGAAATGTTGTATTCATAACAAAGTTATAAGTCAATTGCTAGAATAATAATTATGGTCTCAAATTAACATTAGGTCATAGCATAGGTCGTAAAATCTTCATGATTATAAAAGGTGGTAAGTAAAAATTCTTTACGTGTAGACCCAATTTATTGTAGAAACTCATTCACAGAAATACTGAATCAATCAGGGGTAATATATTGATAATTTATCATCAAATCAAATCATAATTAATGCAACATCAAGGCCTTGTCTTAAACATCGACAGTGCTGAGCAAAGCACTTCGATACATAAACACATCTATCTGTGACCTACATTAATAACAATAGGTGCGTAGGAGTGCATAGCGACAATAGAGATTACATGCCTAGTATAGTTTTGTTTATATCTACCGACAATAGACTCGATTTCTTTGTTATGGTGTCTATCTAAGGCCAAGGTATTTGTTATTCATAAAGGTCTTATAAGTCAAGTCCCATATACATTAAACGATAAGCTAAACATTGACAAGTAGACGTAAATGCAGGTTTATGATCGGCTGCTATTAGTTATCAAAAGAAACCGTCGTAGTTATGGGTTTGTGAGTTGAATAAATGCATATTATTGACATGAGTTGGTTGATTTGAGTGATTGCCAGGTAGGTTAGTGGTACAAAATGTACGGGAGTTGAATGTATTCATTGCGTATAACTATAATAGTAAAATGCAGAGTTAGATAACCTTAAAAGAATACTCAATAATAGCACATTTAACTATTCATTAAAATGTACAATTTAGTTATTGTCTTTAATGTTAGACTTTGTTGCTGCCTATGTGTTGTTTTTTGTATGATATGTATGTAAAAATGTGTGATTAGATTAAATAATTATACCTATATATTGTACAGTCCTATCTTATTTCATCTACCTCTACCTCACCAGATTAGTTAAGAATTTCTTTTAAGCTAGGTTGCCTGAAAGACAGCTTTTAGCGATAAGACCGCCTGTTGTTTTGCTAAGAAGTATTGTAATTATGCATTTTTATAATTGTTTATTTTGGTGAGTAATAAAGTGTTATCTATCTATCTATGACAGTGCTGTGAAGCCTGTGTTAAAGTTTGACACACGCAGAACTGCGTGTCACGAAGATAAATAATATGCCGCTATGGATATATGGAGTCAGTTTTCATGTACGTGAATAATTTGAAAAAGAGTCTGTTAAGATAGATTGATTGATAACTCTTTATAGTACACCAATAAGACTATAATAACTATTTTTACGTGAATTCGATAAGTTATGTGTGGAATACATAAATCCATGCCACCTCTGTCAAAAGAACGTTTTTCGAACGTATTATAATTTTTATGCATTTTTCTATTGCTTTGAAGGCAGACTGCCCACCTGATGGAAATCGGTTACCATCGCCTATGGACCTTTCACAACACCAAAGGTGCTAGCAATGTGCTGCCGCTCTCTAAAGGGAGTCTGGAACCTGGCTACTAAGTCGTAAGCTGTTATGGCGGCATACCCTAGGCCGGGGGGGGTGGTAGCCATACAGACGGACTAATACCCTGCCATCTAACAAATTTGCATTTCAAAAGGCAGGAAATATTGCGAATTGAATTAATTTTGTAACAGCTATCTTCCTTCAACGATTACGTCGAACTCAGCACATTTGGTATGGAATCTGCGGCCGATGTTCTACTGAGTCAGTATAATTTAATCTAACTGTATGATGATAAATGTTACATACCAACATTTTAATTTATCACTGATGATATGCTGGATAAGCATTAAACCATATCTACGAATGTGACGTAATTGCTGTACAATCTCTTTTATTGTTGGTAAACGAGTTAATTGAAGAATTATAAATGTATGTAATTACAAATGTAGGTAGGTAACCTTTAATGAGCACCATATAAAAATTCCTATCTTAAATATATTCTCACAAGACTAACTTCATAAATCTTACGTAAAATATAGATAAATGTTAGCAAAAAAGGAAGTAATAGCAAAAAACAAAAAAATTGATAAGTACATACCTATTAAAAACGCTGACGATAACCATAGTAAACAATCCAAAAAGTTTTAAACACTTTTTATTCGAATAAATAAATCCATTAACACGTGAAAGTCGTTAAAAAGATCGAACACATTTTCACATGAAAGCACTTATAATGTTAACAAATAATTAAAAATAAAAATTTAATCCCATCTACGCGAGCGGCATCATCACTACGAGCAACAAGACCCTACGCAATGAGTGACGAATAGCAACTAAAGCCGTGATTGGCCGGTTTGACGCGCATTGGTCCGCGGCGGCGCCGGCGGCCGCTCGGAGACGCAGCGCGTGCGCAGCGGGTTGTGCATTTTGAACTAAATTTTAGAAAAAAAATGTATAGCACCAGTTGCACGAGTGTTCATATTACAAATATATACAAATTATACAAGTCTTTATTTACTACATGGTATTTAACAGAGGTTGACATGATTTAAGAATAATTCTCAGTAATTAATTTTAAAACTTAAATAATGATTGGTAATTTATCACTTCTAAAAATGTCTAAAGAATTAATTTGCTCAAAATGAAAACTAAAACATTTTATAAGAGGCCTATAGCTAGTATTTTCCTGTGAATTCCATCTTGGATGATCGGCGATGACGAAAATACTAACGCATTGTTCGAAATCAGAGAGCATTTCCAGAATAGTCCTCAGAGCTTACTCCTTTTTTTTAGCCAGTGGAAATCCGTTTGAGGACTAAGCCGCGACAGGCACATAAGCCTGGGGGGATAATTAGCAACCGGTGTGTGGGATTCGCCAGTTCGAGGGTGGCACTCGCATGCCCAGTCAGAACTGGTGCCATGCTATTGCCACTCCCCAGTTAGGGGATACCCACTAAAACCCCTCGGCCTTCACCTTTATGCCAGGGTCACAGGTATTTGGCCTTGCCAATCCACGAGACGACCGCAGGCAGCGGTAACCACCTACTTACTCACTTATAAGTCAACCGTGTGTCAATTTGCTTACCTGCAAACATAAGAAATAAATTTGCACACTAACAGGCGATACATTACGATAAAAATAACAAAAGTAACCCTAGGGCTTTTACCTTAGCTACAACACTAATGTATTCGGCTGTATTCCATACAGGGAGCTATTTTTCAGTGTTAGTCACTCGTTTTCTCTTTAGATGCTACACGTCTCCTCACTCGGTTTTGCGACGCATACTAATGTGCCTTATCACTTACCTTTACATCATAGTGAGTACATAAATGAACGGTAAAATAATTTAGTACCGGCATTTACCTCAGCCGCCGCAATAGAAGGATAGAAGGCCCTGACAAATTGAACCCATTATTCAGAAGGGACTAAGGAGTACTGTGACAAGGATCTGCCTGCTTCTAATTTTAACTTAGTTTTATAAATTCTGTAAACTCTTAGAACCTTTTTCTTCTGCTTGCCAATTATTAATCTGGTTTTTTCATTTGCTCTACAAAACTGAATATAGATTTTAACATAGTTTCAGTATACAGTGATTTTATAGGCGCATTCTATATGTGCAAACACAGCATGAATAGTATAATTAATTATCTTACGAACCTGTAGTAATGAACTTCGAGGAGTAACAGTTGTGACAAAATTAACTTCAGATTTAAACAAGGGTATAAGTTTATTCTTAGAATATGGAGCATTGTCAGAGAAAATGTCGTTTGTTGCCACGATCTTTTTTTCTAATTAACCTAACCAGCTTTGCAAGTTCGTTAGCTCACATATGAGGAGGACACGGCTGATTCCCGAGAAGGTAAATTTTCTAAACTATATTTCAATTATTTTCTCTGGTTCGGGTGTCTGGTGTCATTCACATACCCATATTATAAGTTTAACTTACTTAGCTTGAAAATAGACAATGTCTGTGTTTGTTTGCTGATTTATTTAATACTAGCGGTCCAGCGCGGTTCCACCCGCGCTCTGTCCCGCTCACGTGATATATAGCGTCATATTATATAACCTATGACACTCCCTGTTAACATAGATTTCTAACAGTAAAAGAATTTTTAAAATCGGTTTAGTAGACCCAGAGATTACCCCCTACAACGTCACAAACTCACAAACTTTACCTCTTTATAATATTATTTAGTATAGAAGATTATTATAATAAAAAACTAGGATATGACCACGGGAATTGAATGATGAATGAATACCACGGGATTCCCGGGACACAAAGTACCGCAGCGTTTAAAAAAGAATGTAAGCTATCGTTTTAGTGAAAACTGTTTCGGATTAAGCTAATTTTTATGCACCCGAACAACTGCAAACCGCTCCTGGGAAAATTCTCCCTAGATTCCCGGGATAAGAATCACATATTTTATTACATCAAATTTGCTATTCAGCAGTAAAAAAATCACATTGGTTTTTTTTTTTAATCTGGCCATTTTGAATTATTCCCACAAAAGTTCCCGCGGAATTTCCAGAATAAGAACTAATATTAAGGTTTTAAGTCTAAGAATATGCTGTCGATTAGAGAAAACCGCATCGAATTCGGCCCGGTAGTTTCTACGGGAATCCCGAACAAACAGACAAGAAATCTAAAAATAATGCATCGTGTTCTCCATCGTTTATATAGTCTATTCCAGATGTTTTTTTTTAAATAGCTTCAATGTACAGACACGGCATTTTTAGAATTTTGTAATATTTTTAAGTTTTTGTTTTACAGTATTCTTAATAGGGAAGTTGGGAGAGCCACATAGATTTTGTACGAGAGTACAAACTTGTGACGTTATAAGTATATGAAAGTAAAAATACTGACATAATAATGCATCATTATTGAACTGGAATTAAAATTATTTCTATCATACTTTATAAGTGGGATGATAACAGGTTATTTTAACGCTTGTTCTTTTATATGTAAATTAGCTTCTGGCCGCGACTTCGTCCGCGTGGAATAGTTAAAAAACCCCCCCGATTTCGAAACATTCTTCATTGGTGCTCCGCTCCTATTGGTCTTAGCGTGATGATATATAGTCTATTATTGTTTTATTGTATGATGATACCGGCAATATCAATACTTAATTAGGTGCATAAGTTGTATAATAAGCTGTTTAAGTAATTAAAGTTTTTTTAACTATCCCACGGGAACTCTTTAATTTTTCGGCATCAAAAGTATTCTATATGTTGACTAGGGATATAAGCTACCACCATACAAAATTTCATTTAAATCGGTCCAGTCGTTTCGGAGATTAGCCCGTACAAACAGACAAATAAAGAAACAAAAAAAGTTTAAAAAAAATCTAAATTAGTACTATTCTTTTCTATTTCACTTCTTACATAACTCTGACTCGATTTTTAGCACTTTTTTTCATTGTACAGAAATTCGACCTCTACAGTTTTATTATATGTACAGATTATGTTAGAGTCCTTTGTAACTTGTGTCCGCATCCCTATTATATTTAAAACAAATTGCTTGATTAGTTTCATTATAATTCTAGATGTCATGTTTCATATAAAATTAATAGAAATAAATGCTTTACAAGTTGCGATAATGTTAGATAGTAATTTCAAAAGAGCGATATCTAGGAAGTCCAATATCAACTAATAGTTAACAAATTGACTTGTTCAGAATATTAAGAAATAAGTTTCTAATCGTGCACTTTATGATCCTGTAGTATAACAAATTGTATAAAAGGAATTACTGTTTGTTCTAAAACCGTTACGCTATCTCTGTCATAACTTACCGAGTCACAGCTTACAGATAACTGCTCAACAAATGTGTGTTATCTTGCAGTTAATAAACATATTCTTAGCATTATATTTTACTCTGTGGCACAATATCTGCCGTGGAAAAGCTCACGCAACTCTGCCTTATTTATCACAGTTGTAGAGGTGCGCCCCTGTGCCGGCCTTTATCGAGATCTCGCAGCTTCCTAATTTAGAAGCGAGATGGCGATATTATCGACAATTGGGTACGGGGACGTCCTGAGGCGAAACGGGGTCACTATGCTACGACCACCTGTATCTCAGGAATCTCTCTTATAGGATATGGTAGGGTTAGAAAAGTTTGAAATATGTAGTTTGTATTTCGTTTTTCTATGGTTTAAAACCAATCCTCAGTTTTTTTTACTACTACAGAGTTTAGGTCCATGCCTTGAATAATCTACGTACAATTTATTTATCTTACTTCTTCTTCTTCTTCAGACAATCTCTGCCGACTGCTGGATGTAGGCCTACCCAAGTACGCGCCACCTATCCCGGTCTCCCGTCTTCCTCATCCAGCCTCTGACGGTGATCTTGCGCAGGTCGTCAGTCCACCGGGCTGCCGGGCGTTGGTCCTGCGACAGACGTGACCGGCCCACAGCCACTTCAACTTGCTAATTTTGCGAGCTATGTCGGTTACCTTCGTTCTTTTACGGATGTCCTCATTTCTGATTTATCTATAAGAGAAATACCTAACATAGCTCGCTCCATAGCCCGTTGTACGACTTTGAAATTGTGGACCAGTCCCACTGTCAGTGTCCATGTCTCAACACCGTATCTCATGATGGGTAGGACGCACTGCTAGAATAATTTCGTCTTCAAGCATTGCGGAATGGTCGACGAGAAGACCTGTCGAAGCTTACCGAATGCTGCCCAGCCTAACTGGATCCTCCTATCGGCTTCCCTCTCGAAGCTATCTCACACGCTAAATCAATTGTGATGTCTTATTACAGGGGTTGTTTTTTATTGCGGTGTTAGTAACTATTTTCACTTACTGTATATTAGTAATTTATATTATAGCCGTTTAATATTTTAAATAGGCAGTCTTGTATAATGGTGGTGTAACAGTTGACGTTCAACTGCTGTTCAATTACTGTCATGAAATCCTTTTGAGGCTGGCAGCGCGTTGGTAACAACTTGTCAATAACCCTAAACATAAACATATTTTCATTAAAGTTAGTATCTACTTATAGACCGAAGACAAAGAAATATTTTTTTCGAAGGGAAATTTCTTTAGAATGGTTGTGGCCCTAAAAAGAGATAAACACATAAAATTCAACCTTATTTAATTTGAAATAAAACACATTTCTCTCTACCCGTTAGTAATAATTTAATACATTTAAGTGTAATTTAGACTGATTTTTTTAAATTATAATAAGTTGACGGATGTAGGCTAAAAGAATTATATTTATATTAATAAAAGTTACAGAAGAATGATCTGGGGGTATATTCTCTGAAGTTTCACTTCTACTGTGTGTGAACTGCAGACACACATATTTTTTTTCAGGAAATAGAAGATTCCCGTACGACAATACTCAGCCTCGAATCCACATTTGAGACTATTCCGAAGAAAATAAAACGCGTTTATAAATGCATGAATTGCCTACGTGGCAGGGCTATTGTTTTTGTCAGTTTTTGAAATGAGTTACAAGATATGCATATGGTTTGCATGTTTTTTTCATCTGTAATATATTTTTGTTTCACTTACAGCACTGCTTATTATTCTTATATAGTTCAATTATAATTAATATAATACGTTTCATGCAGTGTTTACCTGTAATTATTATATTGTGTTGCAACGTTACTTTAAATTTGTCAGTTAATTATACTAGATATATTGTAAAAAACGGCCGTATGAGTCAGCTGTTAACTATAGCTTACATTCATAACTATATGTACATTGATTTTTTATCTCCAAGAATTAATGTTTCCCATCAAATTTCTCCTTTACAGTAGTTTTTGAGAAAAAAAGGCTGTAACATACATAGTCAGACTGACAGACGGAGACAAAACATGACAATTTTATTAGAGTTTCACAGACAGTCCCATAAAAACGAGTCGATCGTGAAATATAGTTTTATAGACTTAGTCAAGGGTTATATGAACGGTTATTTATTTAGTATAACTTTATATTATATTATGTGGAAAGAATGCATAATGAAAGAATGACTAAACAGATATACAATGCAAAAGTGGATGGATGCAGAAGTCGTGGAAGGCCACGACACACCTTCCATGATCAAATTGATCGTGTACTAGCGGAGGGTGATGTCAGGAGCCTTAAGAACAGACGAGTGTGCATGACAAGAGTTATGAATGTCAAAGAAGCAAGTGAGGTGTATAAGAATGGGCCTAAATGGCGCTCTGTTGTTCGTGCCTACCCCGCAAAGGAACTGGCGTGAAGTTATGTATGTATGTATGTATATTATATATTTATTATATTTATATAACGTTTAACATTATATGTATGTATCTACTTCCTTAAGACTACTTGTAAATATAGTATAGTATAGTTATGTTTATAAAGTTTTGTGTCTTATCCATTATATATAACTAGCTGATGCCCGCGACTTCGCCCGCGTGGTACGGTTTTTTAACTATCCCATGGGAACTCTTGAATTTTTCGGGATCAAAAGTACCTATCCTATATGTTGACCAGGGATATAAGCTACCACCATACAAAAATTAATTTAAATCAGTCCAGTCGTTTCGGAGATTAGCCCGTACAAACAGACAGACAAAAAGAGAAACAAAAAATTAGAAAAATATCTAAATTAGTTCTATTTCACTTCTTACATCCCCCTGATTCGATTTTTAGCATTTTTTTTTATTGTACAGAAATTCGACCTCTACAGTTTTATTATATGTATAGATAAATGGTGCTGTGTCAGCCTGAATTTATCTTGTTTTATTCCTCTTAATTGCATCATTCTCTATTTCGCGATCTTGAAATATAGTTTAAATTTGTAATTTATATTAATTGTTTAATGTAGATGACTTGATCGGTTTGTCCCCAAAGTATTCTATTCTTTTCTCAATAGATAAGAATCTCATACATTAATTCCCAAAGTACTCCAAAGGCAATTGAATATTAAGCCACCCAGAGCTATCTGACAGCTTCTTATTTATTGCATTGATGATCTACCAATAGGGGATCGGACACATTTTGCAATAAATTCAAATATTTTTACATTTTTAAAAATAGGGGCCTAATTCTGCTACGAATATCTCGTCAAAATCACCGGACACTATCGTCTCAATGGTAGGTTTGCCTGATTTCGGTATTCGGGTTATCCCAAATGGCATGTTCGTGGCACGCCGCTCTATCATTATAAATATTTATAGGCGAAAATTCTGAAAATAAATGTTTAAAATTTTAGCAGCTTTCCAATATTCATTTTTTTCTACTATTGTGTGTTGTGCATTTAATAGAATCATATTTGAATATCTTCGCAAAGCCAAGATATTGAAATAGCATAATTGTGCCCCAGGTGATAAAATAACATCTTATCATCTAACTTTTAAAATATCATGATCGAATTAATTTTAATGACTTTTCAAACAATAATTAATGCACGATTTGACTCCTTTTTCTTGAACCTATTTATGACGTTATAAATCAGTACCCTCGTACACAATCTATGAAGCTGCGACGTTCTGTAATTTCATAAAAAGTATTTCAGTTGGACGGTTCGCTCCCCTATTCAAACCAAATAAGCCCATCGTACATTTGAGATTGCACATGCACATTGCTATGCGCGTACGCAACTGTGACTCAGAGTTCAGACATCATTAGAAATTCAACATGTGTCCGTGTTTCTAATACCTGCAACTCCGGAAAGTGGCTAATTTAAAATGTTATTGATGACCTTACGACTTGGTTTTGTTAGTTCATAAACATTCCACTGGTGGGCTCGATAGTTATAGTTTTTATAATAATAATAAACGTTTTATGTGTATGTGTATTATTAATATGTGTATTTAATTTTTAATTAATACTATGTATATTTAAGTTATGTCCTATGTAAACCTCTGCACCACCTACAACGCCAGATTAATTTATAATATTCCTAAGTTAGGTTGCCTGAAAAAGATTGCTTTAAGCGATAAGGCCGCCTATTGTTTTAACCATGAAAATATTGTAATGGACTTTTTTATAATTGTGTGTTTGTTAAGCAATATAGTGTTGTCTATCTATCTACATCATTTTATTTTGAATCATTACAATTCATAGTTGTTAGTAAAAATTACATAAAATCCTTATAACTAGAATTAGTAGAAACTTCCAATATTTTGTTAAAATTGTTGTGCTATCTTTACATTTGCTAGCAAAACAAATGAGTACTGGAATGTCGAACCTGTCAGCCGGGACTTTCAGGCTGTTCTTGTGAATTTGACGGCCTCTGTGGTTAACTGGGCTAAGCCTTTGCCGGCGTACCTTACTGCAACGGAGAGGCTCAGGGTTCGATTCCTGGTATAGTAAATTTCGAAAACGTATTTGCTCCGTTATTTACGTTATTGTCTGGGTGTCTGGGATCGGCCCCAGAGTAGTCCGTTGTATATTACCCATAACACAAGCGTAACTTGCTTAATTTTGGGATATTACAATATGTGTGTTTGTCTGCCGATTATTATTATATTTGTATGTCTTTCAACACCACGGGCCATAAAAATGGCCCGGACATTTGCACATTATTATTATTATTATATGTAAATCGTCAAATACACACATTGCATGTCGAGTGAATAAATGAAAACTCTTTATTGTTCACTAAAACTTGGACCTAGACAATCTAATATGAATACAATTCCATTCGAACAATGGGCGGCCTTATCGCTTATAGTGATCTCTTCCAGGCAACCCGGTGCATTTTATGTTTCATAGATAATAGAAAACGGGTAAATAGGTGAATTTTCTGAGCACATTTTTGTCCGCGACCATTTTTTTGTTAACTCGTTCTAATTTTTGGGTACATATCGCGAATTAATTTTCATTATTATTATCTACAAGGCACAAACGGATTTTTTAAAAGAATAATTTAATAATACATAATTGCGGCCAATGATACCCGCGAGAGATAAAATCCGATATCAGAGTAAATAAAGGAAAGCATTTTTATGAAGTTTACTCTGATTAGAATCGAATCCGTGTGTCTGTGTGTTCTAGTTAGTTAGGTGAACCAACACTAAGACTACTAGATCACAGGTAGTTTTTATATTGAAGGTATTTATATCCACCCTGCTTATCTATACGTCTATAAAGACAAATAAAATTGATGTGTCTGTTTGTAATGTCAAAATAGCAGCTTTTTATTAAATGCATATGAAAGTTTACACAGTACTTATATCGAAAATCGTTTTTTAAAATTTCTGGCTATTTGTTTCTCTGTCTGAATGTTTCGGTTAATCTCTTAAACGGCTGGACTGATTTTAATGGGACGTTCACTGGCAGATAGCTGATGTAATAAAGAGTAACTTAAGCTACTTTCTTTTACTTTATTTGGGTTCACGAAAAAAAAATCCACACGGTATAAGTCGCGGGCACAGTTAACCTAAAATATAGTGACAAGTTTTAAATATCAGCAATATTAATGTTTAGGTATGACGATTTTTCTTTATTACGAAATCACATAAGAACGTCATCAAGATAATTATTATCAAAGATCATAATAAATGATGTTCATACTTTAAAACCATATCAATAAACATTTCATTTTATACGTGAATCCCAGTAACCATATACATACAAAAATAATAATGAAAAACATGTTAAATATTACTCACCGTTCACGATAAAAAATATTCAAGTAATATATCAGCACGAAAATCTTTGAATTCTCTTACTTATTATTAGTGAAGTTCAAAGACCTTTATTTGAAGTATATTCAAATAAGCACTTTGCGAGTCCCTTGACAAAAGGTCCATCTATGGGTCACAGTCCGGCGTACACCTATAATTAACTCAACGTGAAGTTGCTTTTGGTTTTGTCGTCAAATGTTTTTTCTTTGAATGCTAACCGTTATACCTTTTTACCACAGTTTAAAAACGGGGTTTTAACGTTGCAATTTGATGTTTTGTTATATTCAAAACCAAATCCGGAAGATACCGTTCCACTTTTTGGCATAAAAGTATCGCCCTATTACCTCTCTCTTGTCTTTCAGCTTCTCCTAATTATTCGGGGTCGGTACAATATTTCTTTTCCTTCCATACTCCTATATTCTGACATACGTCCTCTGTCACAACACAAATCATCATATCATCCTTCACACAATCCATCCATCTCTTTTTTGGTCTACGTTTACATTTGTATCCATCAATCGAGCAGTTTAATCGAGCCTAAATGGCGCTCTGTTGTACATGCCTACCCCGCAAGGGAACTGGCGTGAAGTTATGTATTTATGTATGTATGTAATCGAGCAGTTTAATTTTTTTTGTCACGCGACTTTCATCTTTCCGCATCACATGCCCATACTTCTTCCAATAATTTTTTTAGTCTCGGGTGCAACTTTTAAAGATCCCCTTATGTACTCATTTCTCACCTTATCCATTCTTGTAACACAACGAATCCATCGCAACAACTAGTATCGCCCTATTACCGTGTATACAGTATGCAACCCCGTCATTAAAATTACACATATACCAAATTTCATGCGAATTACTCGATTCATACGGGTCCATAATATAATACGGACATTGTATTCTATCGGATAAAATGTCCAATGTATATTCCAAGGCCTTCCACGATTTATTAACGGTTTAAAGTTATTTTACAACAAAGCGTTTGATGGAAAATTAAAGAGTAAATATTTTGCTGTACAGTTATTTGCAAAAAAAAGAACAATTCAAAATTTTCTAGGAGATTGATTGTTCTTAGTCAAGAATTTTGTATTTGTGCGGAAAATGTCAACTGATTAGTAAAATATTTTATCTAGTTCCCAACAACTTCGATATACGTTGTCAGTGAAAGAACTACAATTTATCTGAGATAAAGTGATGAATATGAAATTAGACGACTTATGGCCGGTTCCTATATCTTTTGCTAGTGGTTTATTTGCCATAATATCGGTTTACATAAGCTCCATACAAGTAATATCAAAATTCAATCGATGGGAAGGCAAGTGAATAAATAGTAATATATATCCTACTTAGGAACCGACCATTAAAGGTTTTTGTTACCAGGTCCGAAAATAAACAACAAAACAGCGTTATTCCATATTTAAAAACACCAACCGAACTCACATTATACAAAGCCATAACTCTTTCTTGGAGTTTCTAATACGGCTTGCAATAACGCATACAATTAACTTGTCTTCACAGCAGTATGTTTTGAAGAGCCGCTCTTACGTATTATCGAGGAATGGATCGCCAGCCACCAACTTACCTGAAACAAGAAACATAAATTAGAAAGGCTCGGAATAAGAGAAATGATGAATAATTAGAGCATAACCTAGCAAAATGACTGCTGTGACCTAACGTCGAGTGGTCGTACGCCAACAATGTTGATTCATAGGAAAACGTAAATTATATTTCCGGTAATATAATCTGATAAATATTTCCTTTCATATGTATTTGCGTTTTTAATTGACAGTTTAATATTATTGAATTAAGGCATGTATGTAGTTACGTAATTATACGAGACGTTATTTTCTGTGGCTATAATTAATTTATAAACCTCTACACATTAGATTTAATCATTACTTTAATTACACTGTTGCTGATTGCTATCTTCGTTTAACATCAGGCCAGATCGTGGTCTTTGAACAAACAATAATAAAAAAAATACTATGGTATATTGACCAATTTTTGTGAATTTTAGGTAACCCATACAGTTTAGGCGCTTTGGCGCAAGATGGTGTGAGTGCGGATACGTCTAAGCTTAATTTTTCGGAGTGTTTTTTCATAACCGCGATTGTTTGTTTGGTTACTTTATCCGTGGGGTCAGTTTTGACCTTTTTATAAGTGCTTTCGTCCGATAAAAGATCTTGTATTTTACTATTGTAATCAGACGTATCCATGACGACAGTCGCGTTACCTTTATCTGCACGGAGCACGGTTATTTCTGGTTTATTGCGAATGTTTTTTAAGGCAATATATTCAGCACGAGTGAGATTCGGTTTGGGTAGACGACTACGGCGTAAAACCGATGAGATATCTTGTCGTATAGCTTCCGCATCCTCTTTCTGCATGCTGTTCCTTACCAGACATTCCTCTACGTTGCAGATTATGTTTTCAAAAGGTATTTTTCGCGGGGTTATTGCGTAATTAAGGCCTTTTTCTAATACCGAAACGGTGTTTTTATCGAATGTTTGTTTTGACAGGTTAACCACCGACAGTGACATATGATTAGTGGTCGCGTTTCCGTGCACATCAACAATTGCTTCACAATGGAGCTCAGGTATATTTTTTTGCGCGTTCCTTGTACCAAGATGTTTGTTTTGGTTTGTTAGCATTTGGTTGTATTTTGAAATTTGGCGGTTTTTTAGTTGTTCATATTTGACCTTTGCTCTCTTGTTAACAATATCAATGTAGTTTTGGAAATCTTCTGTCGATAGTATTACCTGTATTTCATTGTTTTGCGTCTCGATAGCTCTATCTACGTGGTTCAAATTTAAACGGTGTTGGCGGATAAGGCATCTTAATAACTTTAAACTAGCCTGGCGTAGAATGCTGGCGCTTCCCGATATATCTTTTTTAGATGTTAATTTTACACATACCGGTATAATATTATTATCGCGACACCTTTTTAAGAAATTTAACGATGTCACTAAACGCGCATGTTTTGTTTTTAGGCACTCACACCGCCGAATTTTATTTGCGATTTCCAGACCGTACTGGTTCACATAATATTTTCTTACACGGAAAATTTGTGATGAGAACCACATAGCTGGAGAGCTTCAGCATGTCAAGCGAGTTCTACAACGCAATCAGCTGAAGACTCCACACCAACGTCACAAAGGCCCCAAGCCACCTTCAGTTGAGCGGGTACCACCTGTTTGGGATCCAAATATCAAAACTATTAAGACCCAAACCCAGCAAAAACCAGCTGCCAGACCTCAAGACACTGTGAGCTCTTTCTGCGTACAACGGAACACAAACCAACTTGACTGATAATTACTTTTATTTTTCCTTCCACCCATTTTAATATTATATAAAATTATTAGAGCTAGGCATGTTTGCTGAAGAGTTTCTTGCGCCGCTTCTTCTCTTCAAGCCATAACATGTTGCGAAGCGGTAGTAAATTAGATTAGGCTCCCATAGATTAAATAATAACCATAAACAAAATTAAAAATTAAATAATTAAAATTAATAAGTTGGCGGTAGGCTAAACAAAACTTTAACAATACTCGTTGACACTTGACATCTTTGTCTTCCGTGATCACGGCCACTGAAAAGTGGCCGAAACGTCGGAAAAACCAAAATCAAATAAAATTACCGCGCTTAAAACCGTTAAAACGTAGTTTTATTATGTATACAAGTCGCGAAAACTTAAGAAAATATTATGTGAACCAGTACGGTCTGGAAATCGCAAATAAAATTCGGCGGTGTGAGTGCCTAAAAACAAAACATGCGCGTTTAGTGACATCGTTAAATTTCTTAAAAAGGTGTCGCGATAATAATATTATACCGGTATGTGTAAAATTAACATCTAAAAAAGACATATCGGGAAGCGCCAGCATTCTACGCCAGGCTAGTTTAAAGTTATTAAGATGCCTTATCCGCCAACACCGTTTAAATTTGAACCACGTAGATAGAGCTATCGAGACGCAAAACAATGAAATACAGGTAATACTATCGACAGAAGATTTCCAAAACTACATTGATATTGTTAACAAGAGAGCAAAGGTCAAATATGAACAACTAAAAAACCGCCAAATTTCAAAATACAACCAAATGCTAACAAACCAAAACAAACATCTTGGTACAAGGAACGCGCAAAAAAATATACCTGAGCTCCATTGTGAAGCAATTGTTGATGTGCACGGAAACGCGACCACTAATCATATGTCACTGTCGGTGGTTAACCTGTCAAAACAAACATTCGATAAAAACACCGTTTCGGTATTAGAAAAAGGCCTTAATTACGCAATAACCCCGCGAAAAATACCTTTTGAAAACATAATCTGCAACGTAGAGGAATGTCTGGTAAGGAACAGCATGCAGAAAGAGGATGCGGAAGCTATACGACAAGATATCTCATCGGTTTTACGCCGTAGTCGTCTACCCAAACCGAATCTCACTCGTGCTGAATATATTGCCTTAAAAAACATTCGCAATAAACCAGAAATAACCGTGCTCCGTGCAGATAAAGGTAACGCGACTGTCGTCATGGATACGTCTGAGTACAATAGTAAAATACAAGATCTTTTATCGGACGAAAGCACTTATAAAAAGGTCAAAACTGACCCCACGGATAAAGTAACCAAACAAACAATCGCGGTTATGAAAAAACACTCCGAAAAATTAAGCTTAGACGTATCCGCACTCACACCATCTTGCGCCAAAGCGCCTAAACTGTATGGGTTACCTAAAATTCACAAAAATGTGATATCCCACTCCAGGATGCAGTCTTAGCCCCATTGGGCAAACTACCATAATTTGGACAAAGATAGTAATATAATTTGAAGCCCTTTAAATTCCAAAGATTAAACTTTTAGTGAAACTGCACAGTAACTATGTCAACCACATCATGTTTTGAATTTCTTGCGCCGCTTCTTCTCTTCAAAAATATATTTCCCATAGATTAAATAATAACCATAAACAAAATTAAAAATTAAATAATTAAAATTAATAAGTTGGCGGGTAAAATATTACTCGTTTTACATCTTTGCTTCCGTGATAATAAACTCTTACCTCCGTAATATTTAACATCAGGCCAGATCGTGGTCTTTGAACAAACAATAATAAAAAAAATACTATGGTATATTTATACAAACCAGAAAATTAAAAAATATTAAAAGTGCTATGTTTATACACTGAAACTCTTTAAAAAACATCTGAGATAGGTTATATGAGCTTTAGTCATGTATTTATATAAATATATCCAGACCATTAAAAAATACTAAAAGTGTCTGTACATTGCAGCTATTTAAACAATCGTTTGGTGAGCGTTAGATGTATATTTATACAAATATATCCAGAACATTAAAAAATATTAAAAGTATCATGTCTGTACATTAAAGCCATTTACAAAATAGCTGAGATAGGTTATATCCAGAAACAACGTTTTTAGATATTTATTGTACACCATTACAGAAAACAAAAAATCTTATAGCCTAAAAATATTCTAAATGTGCACAATGGGCGGTCTTATCGCTAAGAAGCGATCTCTTCCAGACAACCCGTGGCAGGAATAAAACAGATAGTATTGGCAAAGGTGGTTGGTATAAATAAATATTAGAGGTTATGCAGTTACTTACATAAATTTTATTTATTTATAAACATATAAGTATGTGAAATATTATATAAGTAACAATTATACTTAATAGACACATATAAATACACCTATTGATATCACATACATAAATATATACATATCCCATACATAAATATATATATACATATACATAAATATACGTAAAAATATCAAATATCACTATGTTGTAGGTAATGCTTTTTTGTCATGTTCTTAAATATTGTTAGTGATTTAGCTTGTCTAACAGTAACAGGTAGCTCAATCCAGAGTCGAATAGCCTGTACAGTAAAAGAATTATTTAAGAAAGATGAATGATGCTTGGGAGTACTAAGTCTAAGATTCGTTAGTTTTTAGCGAGCGATGGCATTTTTTTCTGACTTAAAATCTGTTGGATTTTCCCGGGAGTGGTCTAAAGTGGTTAGGTATACAAATTAGCTGATTCCTACACGATTTTCACAGGAAGGAGAGATATTATTTATACGCTTAGTTACTTTTGTCCCAAGAAATACAGCTAAATATAGCATGAAAATTTGCCGTATTACCTACTCGTTTTACAGCATGGCTTGGTACATAACTTTTACACGGGTGACTATCCCAAAACTGTTTGAAATTTTCCAAAGGTAGCTTAAGAACCAATTTTGACGCGGTTGCTCAAGTTTTTACTTGATTTTATACATTGCTTGCTGCGACTTATTGGTTTTTACGGGAATTTTCAGGATTCATAATTTTTACATTAAAAAACCTGCTGTAAATACCCTACGGTTTTAAGTAATGGCAAAATAATTTTGATTTTTGCTACCTAGCCAACATGGATAAAGACGCGGGCGAATAATAGACATCCTATAAACTTCTCACCGCTGGACTCAGGCTTCTCAACTTCAGGAGAACGATATTTTATTTATTGTTACCACGTCATGGTAGGCAGGCCGTAAGGCCAGAAAGAACTGCCTAAGCAATGTATGCTCCCGAGAGTTTTGAACCTTCATGTTAAAAATGAAACGCGGATGTCTTAGCCCCTAAATTACCATAATTTGGACAAAGATAGTAATATAATTTGAAGCCCTTTAAATTCCAAAGATTAAAAGTGAAACTGCACAGTAACTATGTCAACCACATCATGAATAAAAATATATTTAGAAAATATTATTTTTATATAATAAACTCTTACCTCCGTAATATTTAAATCTGCTTGTTATTTTAATTTAGTAATAAAAGACATAATAAATAATTGTTATTTCATAACTTCTACACAACATCTTTCCCTAAAAATGAAACAAATCGAAAATTTCAAGCACATCTCTATCTGTAAGTTATGTGTTAAGTATATAACAATATATTTTTTATTATTATCTCATAACATTAGTGTTTAGTAAATAACCATTAAATATTATTATTGTAAATAAATATTTAATAATTCCTGTTTATGAAAGTAATAAAGAGTTCAAATATGAACATTTCACAAACAACTTAACAGTACGTGAATATGCATAAATGCTTTCTTATTTACGCAAATTGCTCGTACGGAGGCGCATTAGTTAAATTTATTGTTAACATGGGCTATTGACTCTGATTTTACGTTCTCATAATTTGTTAGGGATCTTTTTTCAAGAGAAATTTAAAAATTATAATATTAATAGTCTGTTCTGTAATTTAGTCATAAAAAACATGATAATAAAATAAATAAATTACATATTAAATTAGTTGTGCACATCTTTCTATTAGACATACATATCTTTTGAAGCTGATACCCAAAGCGTCTACATGAGCCCTACTAAGTGAATACGGCAGGTAAGCGTCAATGTTAGCAAGAAAGAAGAAATTAAGAGTATATGAGATGATAAATGGAGGTTTAGCATAATGGGTTTTGTTCAAGGAGACATAATTATAATGTTGGCTTTCTATAAAGAGGACAGTACATATTATATACAAAGAGTGCTTATGGTAAAGAGTAATTACCCCCCCCCCCCCGTGGGTTTTAACGATTCTAATGGCTTGTCTGTGAACTTGCAACCTGTTATACCATTATATTTCAAATCTTTTAAGGTGGGTACTAGTACGACACAAACAGAAACACGTTGAAAGTTTAGGAATTAGCAACAATTCAATATTAAACAAGCAGTGAATCTACCCAAAATCGAAAAACATTACAAGTGGACCATTACTTAAAGAAAGTTTCGGAACCGAGGCTCTAAGATGGCTTTGAGCCTAAGTTATTAAAACGTATCAATCAAACTGAATTTATTTGGTGGAAAATCGCATAACAGAAAGCTCACGGTTCAACTTTATGCTTATAATGATCACTTTGGTTGATTCATTCAAATTTAAAGATATAAATGAAACATCTAATATGTTTTTGTAAGTACGACCTGTATGTATTCTAAAATATAACTTTATGACATGATTAGTATCCACAATATTGCACACAAAGCAAACATCATTTGCATAATTGCAAGTTTTCGCAAGAGCGAACTGCACTCCACCTGATCTCCAATTGTTATGGCTGCTGCACCATAACAAGTTTCTAAAATTCTGGTTTAGCTCACGTAATTCTTATGGGACCGCAATCGAGTTCGACCTGAACGATTAATTTGCATTTGATTTTATTTATAGTTATGAGAATTAGATCTCTTATGGTATGTGAATTTATTAAAACGTGATTTGCAGATGTTGATTAAAAATATGCACGCAAGTGTTACTACGAGAATTTTAAATATACCTACCTATATTATTACTTGTTTGAGGACATCTGCTAATATCAAGGTTGTTTGTAAAAAAATAGACCCAACATTAAATGTCAGAGACTCCTAATTATGGTAATTCAGATACTGTATATAATTCTGTTATCACGCCTACTACACGTAATGCCGCGTACTCACCTGCGAGCCATAACGATGACCGTTGCAGTTACTGTAACCAAAATTCATTGTGTGTCCGTTCGTAACTTAGAAATATGCAGCTCGCAGCGGGCTGACGGTTAGCGGTTTTTGCCGCGAATCAACGGCTGCGGCAAATTTCCGCGAAAAAGGGCGCTCTTAGTACATTCACGAGCTACGTACACTCTAGAATCTGGTTACTGTGTCGTATCTGCTTACGGTTACGGCTCACTAATAAGTACGCGGCTCAAGGCGGCTTATTGGACGTCGCGAACGAAGACCGTTTCACGCGTACGCACTAGAGCACTCTACGGTTAGGGTTACAGCTCGCTGAAGAGTACACGGTCAAAGGCAGCTCGTTGGACGTCGCGAGCGCAGACCGTTAGACACGTACGCACTAGAGCACGATGCGGCTACGGTTACAACTCATTAATGAGTACGCGGTCAAAGGCGGCTTGAGGGTCAGCGTGAGCGAAGGTTATTTTCGGCGTACAGTATATATAGAGCACGTTACTATATTCGTTTAGTTAAAGTTACGGGTTGCACATGAGTACAGTCTACATAGAATATTTCTCCCATAGACTTATATCTTTTTATTCTTGATAATTTTCTCTCTTATACAAACTGTAAATAAGGGTCAGTTTATTATGCAACCTCAGCCACGAATCAATTACTTCTAAAAGCTTTCTAAGCCCAATCTTGAGAATAACACTCACGTGTTTACTGCGTCTAATAATTTGAAGCAATACTGATAAAACCTGAAGTTAAGCAGTAATTTGTGCACACTGGACGGGAAAGGGTCAATACTTAACTATACGGAGCGAAAACCCTAATTGCACAGTTATGAAACGAGTTTCATGATTGTTGGGCTGTTAGCGAAGCCTTAATAGTAAGTTTTGAGTACCATAGGATGTAAAGGTTTAATTAATGTTGCTCAATATTTTGTTTTTGTGTGATAAGGAACAGTAAAATTATAATCGAACGTTGTGGATTGAAAGATGTTTTAGCACGAGTTCAAAAACAAAATTGAGCATTTAGAGAAAATGGATGAAAGGAGACTGATAAAACATTGACATGATAGCAGACTATGTAGGTAGGAGAATTGGTATGTGCCCAATTCTACTACGTGCACAGTCTGTCCGTGAATAAATCGCAGATATTTTGAAGAAAAATGAAGTAAAAAGGATCTTAAATAATCTTGCAAATATGAATAGGCTAGTCGCGAACTTAAGAAAGTACGACGTTCAACTATTTAACATCTATGTCCTATGTAAGTAGGTATAGACCCAATGCATGCTATATTTTCTGTTCGTGAAGGAGTTATGGAGTGCCCTTGAATAAACAGTATGACAAGCCGACTGTAACGATGGTTGGTAGATGGTATTTCCTCAATTTTTTTCTCGAATTAATAAGTTAATTAAGGACGGTAGATGAAGCTAATGTAGTATGCCAAAATTGTAGCAAGTGGAAGTTCGTCTCTGCAGACCCCTTTGAGAAACATGTGTAATAATGTATGTAAATGTTTTAGTAATAAATATCTAAAATTACTAATAAATGAGAGAGTTAAGAGTACCTAAAGAAATAAGTAGTTTGATTAGCAGCAGTTAATGAAACATATTGGATACTTAAGCCCCCTATAATCTTATATATAAATATCATTCATCATCATCTATATATATAAAACAAAGTTGTGTTAGTTACACAATTTATAACTCAAGAACGGCTGGACAATCTTTTATGATTTTTGTGTTTTTGGAATTGTCTTAGTCCGGAATATGATAATAAGTATTAAAATATGATATTCATCATTAAAAAAAATTATCATTAAAATAACGTCAGTCACAACATCAGTCTAGCCATTCATTTGTTATGATCTTTCCCGGCCGATTTTGGCAGTGGTGACTGCATTTTAACTCATTTTCATTTGTCTGATTTAGGTGAATTAATTTTGTGTGTGTTCAAGTGGGACCCGAGATGGTAAAGATTCAAATTTGAACAAGGTAGATGGCGCCGTTGAACACCTCTTTGACGGTGGGACCAATTTTGATGAAATTTTGGGAATGGTTAAGATTAACAATTGGTCCCGGTTGACAGCACTGCAATCGGTTTCTAGATTTTTATTTTTTAAGACTAAGACAACGTCTGCCGGGTACAGCTAGTCTAATATATAAATATATTCGTGAACGAAAGTGAAGACTCAGATTACACCGGGCTGACACTGAGCCCAAGGCCCGAGTTTTGTTCGTTTATTATTCAGCACCATGGAAGTCGAATATTTGCTGTATATGACAATTGTTCACTAAAAATGGAACTTTAGAGCTCCTAAACCTTGCAAGAGGTATACGTGGTATATCCATTTTTTTGTTTGTTGACATTATATTTATTTGAACACATATAGATATCATAATCGTTAAATTTTTGACTAGATTAGTCTAGAAAAACAAGTTCTAAACGGTGTGTTTGTATAAACTGAAAATCTATTTACTGGTGGCGCCCTATAGTAGTATAAGATTCAGTGGGTTGTGATTAATATTCCTAGTATTCTTGTTCCATGTTTAAAGATAAAAGAATCTTAGTTGTCAACTACCCCATTTATTACAATAAGATTGGATAACATTAATTTAATAATAATAATATTTTTATGGCTCGTGGTCTTACAGACATACAATAATAATAATAAAAAAAAATTGAATTAAAATTGTTACCAATGATACTTGTTGTTACAATAATATTTAACATGAACAAAACATTATAATACACACAAATTTAAAATCCCTATTAATATTATAAATGCGAAAGTAACTTTGTTTGTTTGTCTGTATGTCTTGACTATCTGTTACGTTTTCACGGAAAAACGATTGGACCGATTTGGCTTAAATTCGGTATAGGTATATGTAACTTTAATACCGAAAGTGGACAAGGGATACTTTTCATTCCGGATAATGGCATACATTTCTGTAAAGGTTATCCCAGAAAGTAGGATAGTAGATTTTGTTTGTAATTTGCCATTTTCATTATTTGGGTTCTTTGGTCATTTTGATCATTTTGGTCGTTTTGGTTCTTGTGGTCATTTTGATCGTTTCGGTCATTTTGTTTATTTTGGTCGTTTTGGTCAATTATGTAGGTTACAGATAAAAAGACGAGGGGGGTAAATAAAACGGGAACTAGAACGGGTTGAAATAGAGAAGGAAAGTTTGTACATACAAAGACTGAAGAGAAATGACTGGTCTCATATAAGACCAGTCATTTTTCAAGTTTATAGGTAAGTATAAAAACTTATCATCTAAAAAAAATGCGGTGGTAACTAGATCTGTCTGTCTGTTATGTTTTCACGGAAAAACTACTAGGTGTATTGGAGTTTAAACTCTAGTAAATACATAATTATAATAACTTTACACATGATACTGACACAGAAAGATAATATAATAAAAACAAAATTCTCGCATCTTATTTTTTATGGTCCCATTCACCAACTTGACCGCTAATATTAGATAATTCAGGATGGTATGAAAATAAACTACTTAATGTTTCTCGGACAATAGCATAACAATGGAATAGAATAGTGACCCTTTAGAGAGCACCAAGAAAACGTTCTCACAAAAACTACAATCAGCCACAAAGGGATGCTGTTATTCACACAGTTAACTTGCATTATGTTTTATGGAGTTGTAAATATTGGCGTGAGTGCACATTAGGATTGGTACAGGCTGATCAACAATAAGAACGTGTTTTTCAACTTTTAACTAAGTATTTTATTTATTTACATAATTACAAGTATGTATTTTATATTGTTTGTTTGTTATGTATAAATATCAGTGCGATTCTACCAATTATCGAGTCCTTGTTTCTGTACTCCATTTAAAGGTTATCTAGAAGAAATCATCATCAGCGATATGATCGCCAATCATGCTTAAATATTTATATATTTATCTTTAAATATACTTGTCTTTTGCTTATAACATTTTTGTATAACAAAATACATTTAAGTACTAAGTATTATGTAACTAAATATACACATAATATTATTATGTCTGCATCTATAACCAACTTTAACTTTTATCTATTTTTGCCACTTTCTGGTCATAGATACGAATCGATTTTCATTAAAATTTATATATGCGTACACAGGCCTTTTTTTGTCACTTCTTTTTTGGGGGCACGCTAATTCTCGAAAGTTGTAAGTCTATAAATTTTTGTTTGTAGCTCCACTCCAAAAAATGACAGTTAATTTACGATTTCCCAAGCCTTTTCATAGTACGTACCAGGTTCAGTTATTCTTTGTCCAAATATTTGTACCACATTTTCAATTTTCTGATTAGTACTCATTAAGCTTATATCACGATTTTGCAAATCTAAACTCAGCTCACTTAGCTCTTGAAGAGCATCACAAATTTCGTATGGGGCGACGCGGTAACTGTTCAGGAAAGATAGATTAGATTTTGTATTTGAATAATTTTGACCTATTAAAATTTTTTTTGTAAAGGTTACCAAAATTGATTTTTTTTTCAGTTTGTATGGCAATTTTTCGATATTTTCGAAATTTCCTTTAAGGGCACTGCGTGCCCCCACATACCCCCACAAAAAAGTCCTGTGCGTATATAATAGTGAATGAAATATAGATCACTTTATATTTCGATAAATTGGATAGTCCCCGCGTTATAAAAGGCCGCAGTAGTAAAGACCTAGTTGGTTATAAAAAAGACAATGCTTAAAAGTTTATATTGATCAAGAAAAAATGACGAGTGATATGTGTACAGTAAATCGGTTGGCATGAATATGGTCTTAATAGTAATACTATATTTTTAAATTTAATTGTTATTAAAATCACTGAACAAGATCAAACTCTGGGTTTCGAAGTTTATGCTATATATAGACACAATGTTAGTTACCGCTAGGATTATGATAGTTTCCTTTACTGTGCAACTTACAAATTAATATTCTCTTACAAGTATCCTTGTTTGTCATTTTGTCCTTTGTCTATAACAAAAATAATCAAGTTCTGCATATTAGTTAAAGAACACCATGTATATAAAAATCTAGTTTACAAAACAAGGTGCACAAGACAAGTGTGTAACAATGCATATAAAGAATGAAAAAAAAACAAAACACGGACAAATTCAACCCTTGGATCTTTAAAGGTTATTCACCCCTTAACCTATTCTTGAGGACAAATTCTTTCGTGACAATGAATCTATGGTTTGAATATTGATGAGGAGTTATTAATCTTGAGCCAAATAACAAGTAAGATTAAATCAAAGAATATAAATAGATATAATAGATAAATCAGTTTGTGCCGAATGTTAATTATAGTTTTTTTTATGATAAATAAGTTCGCATTGGACCACAATCACGCCTAATGTCGGACGATGATGGAGCACACTTACCTCAATAGTATTCACACGAGACTTGAACATACCCGCATTGTACTTTTCGGGAAATACGGAAATTATTTTTAGTGAATACCTGATTGATATAATTATGATGTATTAACAATGAATTCTATATTTTAGATAATTAAATTTACGTATTAATTATTTCCCAAATAAATTAAATTCTATCAACATAATTTATTTTCAAATTTCATATTAATATTATGATAAAGTTTATTTATTATACCTTCTAAATATTCTAAATTCTGAAATGGACAATTCTAGTAAAATTTGGATTTTTTGAGATTTCAAAATACGTTTTGAACAATAACCGTTGAGAAGTTTTGAGATATTTGCTACTTTGATCAAATCCTTTTTATGATCCCATAGCGAAATGACAAAAACAGTCGACGTTTCTCATATCTATGGAACCCTTCGTTGTGTGCAGACTGCCAATTATGTACCAGATTTATTTTAAGCAAATTCTATTTACTTGAAAAAAAACTGTAGGTATACAATTAATTTAAAACCATCAATATGTTTTATTAAGTAGTACTTATTCAGTATAACAATTATTGACAGATTTATTAAATAAAAAATACCCTCAAAAAATTTAAGCATATATACTTTTTTTTGTAATATATAGTGTTGTACTCTATTAGATTTTACGTTAAATTATAAATTACAATTAAAGCGAATAATCAAGTTCTCTAACCCCAAAATAAAATCACCACAGTACCTATGAATTCGACTCTTAGCTCTTTGAAAGACATTCTTCTGGCATAAAGGTGAATTGCATGGCATTAAACCAGACACGTACACCACAATGGGCCTTTTAAATCCTTTGTCTGATCCGTCTAAAAGACCGTTCATAGTAAACCGTTCATCTCAATCTTTAAATCTATTTTTCTTTTTGTCACTTTTTGAATAATACCGTTAATATCTTCATACTCAAAGCTCAAACAATACATTGTTATATAGAAAGGTAAAACTTTTGAAATTCAAAGGTCGTTTAATTCAAATTTAGATGATGAATAATTTGAATGAAACTTCTCGCATATCTATGAAACTTTCTATCCCATAGTTAATTAAACTGCTCGTTTTGATGTCATGCTTGAGTTTTTCGTATTAGAAGAAAATTGACTAAAAAAGTTTTAAATTTCACTTAGTTATTTAATATAGTCAACGAAAATGTCAATGTTCCTATGATAAATTATAATAAAAAATATTGTGCTTTATATAAATTTATTTTCTGTTATTATATTAACATATATTTGGTCCTCTCAGATATAATAGTGCTGCTTATTTTGTATGTATTATGATATGTACTGTGTTTATATAGTATATAATTAAAAAAAATACGTATTTCATATATTTTGAATATTTTATTTTATTTATTGTCTACAATGCCACTGTCATGTTTTCTTAGTTTAAGGGGTTGCCTGGAAGAGATCGCTTTAAGCGATAAGGCCGCTCTTTGTTCAATATTTATTGTATCTAGTTTTTAAGAAAGTAGTTTTAATTTTAGTGAACAATAAAGTGTTTTCATTCATTCATTAACGTACTCTGTGATTTGTCTAAACTTTTTTTAGTTCTTTTTATGGTTTTGTTTTATTGTCAGCACTTGATAATTAGAATAACACACACATTCATTTACAAGAACTGCCTAAGTGTTCAAGCATTTCAGGATTTAATATTGGAATTAAATGCGGATACCCTAGCCACTAATCGCCGGTTCGTATTCCTTACTAACCCTTCATTTACAGTTTGATATCAGCTCCATGCAAGTAATGTCAAATTTCTACCGATGGTAAGGCAAGCGAATGAAAAGTAAGATATAGGAACCAGCCATAGGCTACTACGACTTATAGTTTATATGTATAGTTTACTCAAATATATTGCTATATGTTTTCAATTGCTTTAAAGTAATTTTAATCTACCTTTTAAATTAACTCTATTTGTAACTTTTTGAGAGCCTTAAGAACAGACGAGCGTGCATGACAAGAGTTATGAATGTCAAAGAAGCAAGTGAGGTTTGTAAGAATAAGCCTAAATGGCGCTCTGTTGTTCGTGCCTACCCCGCAAGGGAACTGGCGTGAAGTTATGTATGTATGTAACTTTTTGTTTCAGAATACTTATACTTAATTTGTTACATACTCACGTCATAGTTGTTAAGCCGTTGAAAGGGACGAACACCTAAGAGACAGGCTTGGCCTAGTTTAGGTGTTAGTAGAAACGGTCTTAATTTTAAGACAAAATATAAATGTAATTTTGGCCTTAATAAATCTTTTCTATACTTTTAATAATTAAATTTCCTTCGGACCACATTTTGGAGCTTAAATCTGGTCGAATGATATCCACTGGGACCAAACGAAATATTTAATAGCCCGAGTTGCCGATTTATTCCACGACAAGCTGTCTAATAGCACTGGACAGCGAAGATTAGAAATTGAATTTCATGTATTATAAAGTAAAATCGATGAACAACTAGGAGTCTTTCAGATGTTTGCGAATTTGGTGCTAAATATTGATGTTACTAATGGGTATTCTATACTTATATATAGGCGATGGTAACCGCTTTCCATCAAGTGGGCCGTCTGCCTGTCTGCTGATCTCCTGCAATAAAAAAAATATATAATATAATAATAACAGCCCACAAATGTCATACTGCTGGGCTCGTACCTCCTACTATAGGGGGAGAACGGACAATATAACTACCCGCCACGCTTGTCCAAGACGGCTTGGCAGGTTTGACACATCGGCTATCTCGATGTGCACGTTTCATCACGATGTTTTCCTTCACCGTTATTAGCACGTGGTAATTGTAACAATATGCACATTAGATCAGATACTGACTAAGTGGTGCCTGCGTTCTGGCCGGGATCGAACTTGCGCCCTTTGAGTTCGGGTCGCATGCGCTAGCCATTACGCTACTACGACTTATAAGAGATTGCTTGAAGAGATACGAGATTGAATGAACTCACAAAAATAAACAAGATAACAACAACACAAATATGTTTTTCTATGAATGTCTAAAGAAAATCGGTCAAAAATAACGTCAAGACATACCTTACCAAATTGGACAAATGCTCCGAATGATAGTTGCATATCAAAAAACATTACTTATATGACTAGATAGTGCCACCTCTTGTTCTTTTCTTTCATTCTTCCTCTTTTTGATGATTTTTTATTTAAATCATATCTACCTAATCTTTACCTAGTATAAAACAAAGTCATTTCCTGTCTGTCTGTAAATCAGCTAACTTTTTTTAAACTACTGACTTTTAAGTGGTTTTCACTATCAGTTAGAAAATTAAGTTTTTATATAAGTAAAATAGAGGGTTTGAAAATCAACCTATAGGGGTTCAAAATCTAATCCTATTATATTATTATAGTGTAAACTATAGTCGAAAATTAAAAATTGTAATAAGCTACCTTTACATTTTTTAATGATTTATTCCAAAAATATATTTTAAATAATAAACCACCAAAAAATCTCAATAAGAGTGAACTGGACATACCATAGGTTAGAACTAAACGTTTTGCCCCCATCTTTCTTTTGCGCAACGCTGTCGAGTCGAACAATTTGCTGGAGTCTGTGTTCCCCGATTCATACAAAACAGTGCTCTTCAAGTCACGAGTGAACAGGTATCTACTAGGTAAGCGTGCTTCCCAGATCGCATCTTCACTTAACATCAGGTGAGATAGCTGTCAAACGCAAACCTGTCGGTTATATCTACCTGCACAGGTTTCACCATGATGTTTCCTTTCATCGTAGTACGTGATAATTGTAGCAATATACAATTATACACATTAGGCCAGAAAATTGCCTAAGGCTACGTTCACGCGGAGTCAAGTTTGCCGCATCTTATTTTTACCCTTAACTGCAGAACTGAATTGTCTGTTCATACGGTATTTTTCTTTTCCGCAAAAAACCGAATGGTGTGTCAATGTGTGAATATGCAATTCGATTTTTTGCAGGGAAGCGCTAAGTCTCCCACTGCCATTTGAATCCGATGAGCGTGAACATTCTTGCTATCATATACTAGTATTATCATCCTACTTCTCGTACCTGGCTTTTTGCGGCTTCGATAAAAAGCACTCATGCAAATGTATTTATTTTTAAATTTATTGATCAATATGCTTAAAATGCCATGCTATTGCCACTGACCATATCAGGTCTTTTTCCGTGTGATCGAATTAGATTGCAGTCGCAAAATCGGATGTTAAGTTTTGTCTGTTTCGGTTCTTTGCCGGATTTTAAAACCTAGAACGTAGCGTAAATTATATTGTGACTACAACGTATCCTGCAAAATCAGATCTGGCTTAGAAATTAATTTCTTCGTGTGAATGTAGCGTAAGTAGTGCATGGTTTTCGGTTTGTATTCGAATCCACGGCCTTTGAGTTTGGGACAGGAGTGCGCTAACCACTAAGCCTATTTTATTTTAGCTTTATTATAATGATTCTACTCTCCCACTGATTGTTACTCTTTTTATAAGAAAATAAAAAAAATGTGTGTGCCGTTCACACGCAGTAGAGGTGAAACTTCAGAGAATACTCACAGCTAATTCTTCTCTAACTTTTGTGAATATATTCATAAAGAAATAATTCCTTTAGCCTAAATGCGTCACCATATTATAATTCAAAATAAACTTCTTAAGTATCACTTTAAATTTTTCATTGTTTTAGTCTAAAATATATTATTATCAGATTTATTTCCGTCCAAATTGGGCCTATGTTTAATCATCGGTCTTATTGACTCTCTAGTGTGTGCTGCACAATGTAAAACTCGTATCTCATTCTCTCATAGGCTTAGTCCTACAGATATATGTCTTCATGTCTTTTTAGTGTCGCTTTTTCGTTTCATCGAGTTTAAAATCACAACGATTCTAAAGAAGTCTCACTTCAATAAAATCTAACAAATAATGGATGCAAAGTGAACGCCTATGTGCTGTTGTAGAACTTATCAAAGATTAATTTTATAAAGCTCTGTGGTCGGCATTTAATGATAACCTAAAAAAGTAAATGTGATTTCCTTTAAGAATGTGATTTTATCGTATCCAGCTGTCCTGTACACCTTAGCATAAATATCCTGGTTTTGAAATGTATTAAATTACACAGACCATGCACCGTTATTTTATTTCGAGGGCTTTGCTTTATTTCAGGACATGAATTACAATTTAGGGTGACCGTTACATTGTCCCTTTGGGAGCCCGTTATAATGGTTGGTTTCGTTTTGGGCTATAAACCGAAATAACATGGATTTTAATTAATTAAAAAAAGTTTTCTGTATTTTTTAATGTGTAAAATTAATTATTTATCAATGACTAAATAATACAATCTAGCCTATAAAGAATAATTTATAATATTGTATAACTCTAAACATGCCGTGTCCGTGCATAGAAGCTATTAAAAAAACAACTGGATTAGACTATATAAACAATGGAGAATGCGATGCATGCTTTTTAGATTTCTTGTCTGTTTGTCGGCTTTTCGGTTTTGTTTAAGCAAAACACATGTACGTAATTTATTTTTCTTTTATAGTTCCAAGAGTGTAATAATGATACTGTCACTCAGAAGTATAGGTAATGGTGATGCGCACTACCGAAGAGTGAAATAATTTGCCGGAGTCTGCTTTTCCTGACAAATACAATGTAGAAGTCTTCAAGTCACGAGTAAATAGGTATATTCTAGGTAAGCGTGCTCCATCGTATATCGCGTCATCACTCAACATCAAGTGAGACAGTGGTTAAACGCTAACCTATACATCCATAAAAATAATCATTTTGAGATCTTCAATTACCCACACTCTATACAAATGCAAAATTAATTCTATTATTTTTAAACGGCTAAACGGATCGTATTGAAATAATCATATGGTAATTAGATACATTGTATCTTGAGGAAAGATATAGGCTACCTTTTCTCTCAAAAAACAATATCCTCGGGAGTGAAATAGGGGTATGAATTATGTATATATAGGCAACCATACAAATTACTTAAATTAGAAGTATGAAAATTTATATTTGATATATTGTTAAGAAATTGTTATATAAAAAAGTTATTTGAAAGAAATACGTGTTTTTGAAAAATCATCTCTACAGGGGATAATGTAGGGTATTAATTAAATTATGAGGCGTTTTTAGGTAAAGTGTTAAAATATAAAGGCGCTTGAAATCGCGGGTAATGGCTAGTTATTTAAAATCAACGCAGAAAAAAGTAGGTGAAAGTAGCAAGTCACCTTCATACTGGTTAATATGCAATTGTTGCAAAATCCATTGTCCATTTTACGTGTAAAATTAACACTCCATGTTATTACACGTATTAGCATAATCAAAGCAACCAGGCATGAAGACATTGTGAAGAATTAAGAGGGTTCGGTATAATCAACAATTAGAGAGGGTAGATTAGAAATACCACAATTCGTTTTTCAATTGTTCTAGACCTTCGGCAGTTTGGAATAAGAATCACAATCGCATGTGCGGAATATTTTTTACTATGTCAAGTGAAGATTAGAGACGTATGGGGAATGAAAGAGTTCGGTCATCGACCTATCTGAAGAGGTGTGATTTGTTTGGGGTGTAAATTTTCGGACAAATCTGATGCTAAAACAGTAAAATTTTAATCATCGCTAAAAAATATTCGACTGTATGATTTTGATATATGTACCACATAAGACATTTTAAAATCGTGATAGCTTAGTGGTTAACGCGCTTGCGTCCGTAACTCAAATGACGCAAGTTACTAGCTTAGCCGATAAAGCATGTACCTTTTAGATTTTTTTGATCTAATGTGTTATTATTACTACGTGCGAACGGTGAAACAAAACATTATGATAAAAAACCTGCACACCAATATAACCGATGTGTCAAATCCACCAATCCACCTTGGATAAACGTAGCGAGTATACTGACCGTTCCTCATAATTAGGAGGCCTGAGCCCAGCTGTGGGACAGTTATGGTCTGTTATTATATGTATTGAGATACTTAAAAAAATTTAAAATCATCCCATTCCAAACACAAAATTATCAAATGGGAATTACATTCCTTAGAATGTACGTGAGTAAATAAATTAATCAGTGACTATTAACAATGTTTATTTATTTAATAATAAATAATAAGTAGTTATTGTTGTAGAAGTGTGACATGTGCTACGCTCGTTAGTAACATAAAATGCTAGCAAAATGTACAGTGGACTTTAATATTTAAACCAATTCGGCCCATTAGTAGTACCAGCCAGTGTAGTGAGTCAGTTGGTCCACTAGGTATTTACATATATTACGATAGAGTTTAGGCACTCATTGATAAGTCAAATAAATTACGCTTGTACGATGACTCTTTGGTAAATTAGTTAAGAGGAGGTTCTCAATTGGACTGTGTTTTTTTTTCTTACGAGATTCCTCCGTTAATTGTGGACCACTTTTAATTTTTTTCTTTCTTTGAAAGAGTATACTTCTGAGGTGGTTCGATTGTCACCAAGTCAGAATCTGATGAGTGGATCCCAGGAAAATCGAGAAGAACCCTTGTTGAAGAACGCCGAGGGCCTACACTCTTCGAAAGGCAAAACTTGTATACGCGTACCAATAGTACAATTTTTACAGGCGCTTAAAATATTATGTGTATGGCTATTAAAGGAACTAAAAAATAGATTTTTTGACAAAAACAAAACCGTCTTAGACTATAAATCGAAAATTAAATAATTTTCTACCACATCTTGAAGTGGGTGCTAAGTAAAACATAATAAACAAAACTGCAAAATGCACCGATTTCAAGATGATGTAGATAATATTTTTGTTTTGCTTTTTAGATTGAAGTCTGGTTTGTTTTTGATAAAAACATTATTTGGTCGTTTGTGTGTTGCATCGACGCGATTAGCTGCAACGATTTAAAGTTTCGCCCCATTTCTTTTACATGTAATAATCATAAAATAATGCAAATTTGCCTAGAGAGCATTTGGAAACCAAATCATCATGGGTTCGTATAATTATGTACTTTTATACAGTAAGTGGAATTTCGAAGAGAAATAAAAACAGTTAATTTTAGTAAAAATAATTCTCGTGAAACATACATACATACATACATAACTTCACGCCAGTTCCCTTGCGGGGTAGGCACGGACTACAGAGCACCATTCAGGCTTATTCTTACACACCTCACTTGCTTCTTTGACATTCATAGCTCTTGTCATGCAGTCTCGTCTGTTCTTAAGGCTCCTGACATCACCTTCTGCTAGTACACGATCAATTTGATCATGGAAGGTGTGTCGTGGCCTTCCACGACTTCTGCATCCATCCACTTTTGCATTGTATATCTGTTTAGTCATTCTTTCATCATGCATTCTTTCCACATGCCCGAACTGCATCCATCCACTTTTGCATTGTATATCTGTTTAGTCATTCTTTCATCATGCATTCTTTCCACATGCCCGAACCACCGGAGCATTCCTTTCCTTACCTTCACCCCGACACTCTCTTTCAGACCAAGTCTCTTTCTTACTTCGGTATTACGAACGCGGTCCGCGAGCGTCACTCCGCAGAATTCTCGTGAAACAATATGTTTCAATATATTTAAATATGATTTTAATTACTTAACTACGTCATATTTATGGATCTAGAAACTTCGATCCACCAAATTAATATTAGTTATTTTAATAATCATGTTTGTGACTAAAAGCGACTTAAATTTGATTTGAGGCCTGACATATATGTATACGACGTTAGAAAGATAGAAATGTCTTGTAAAGAAAGAATTTACAGCGCTGACCCTAAAATATAAAATAAAAGATAGAGTAATGAATTCTTAAAAGAAGCCAAACATTTTCACGACTGAAACAGTCTCCGCAACTTAAAACAACGTCAAAAACTGATTGTTCTGGCAATAAAAGTAGCAATAACTTTCCAATACGATATAAGAATGGCTAAAGTTAACTGACAGACGATGACAGTTTTATGACACGATAAAATATGTAAAAGAACATTAACATGACAACTCAAAGGCGTATGTATACGAAAGTGTTTAGTTTTGTAGAACAGTTTTTCAACAAATCGTAAATTATTAAAATACTAGGAATCACTTGCGGTAATCTTAGCCAAACACGCTTTTTAATCTTAAGTAAAAAAATGAATAAGACAGACATATCAATATAGTTTTTGAAAACCGAATAATATACATATTAGACTAGAAAAATTGCATCCTCCTCTGACTTTTGAATTATTGAACGGAAAGTTTGATAAATCAAGATCAAAGACAAAACCGTTTAAATAGGTAGTTTTTGTGATAGGCTATTGTCAATTTAAAAAAATGAGGGTTTCATGACCAAAATTATTTATTTTATATTTTTACTTACATTTTATATTTGCAATAAAAAGCTTTTCACAAATTCGAAAATCGATCACAAATAAAATTGAAATTTAGACAATACAACCCTTGTGAGGTCAGGTAGCAAAAAAATATAAAATAAAATTCCAAAGTTAGCCTATTTAGGGCCGATTTTTCAATCATCAGATAAAAGTTATTCGTAGAATAACAACATGGGAAAAATAAAAACGACTGTTGCACGAATAAAACAGTTTAATTATTTCACATTTGAATTCAGTCAGATTATAATTTATTGCACTGACAACTTCTATCTGATGATTGTTAAATCGGCCTTAAAATTGATACGCCTAGACATGTCTAGACTCTAACTCTTGGACTACGTAATGTGTACTTTATAGCGATGTAAATGAATAAATGCTCAAACCATCTAAATTTGACGGCCTCTGTGTTTGAGCGGGCTAAGCCTTTGCCAGTCTTTGACTTCAGAGTAGTCCGTTGTATATCATCCATAACAGAAGCGTAACTTGCTTAATTTGGTGATATATAATAAGTTTTTTTTCTGCCGATTATAAAAACAATATAGACATATAAATACAAAGACTGTTGAAACAACAAATAAAAGAACAATATAAACATAACAACATTTTTAGATAGATCTCATAATAATAAAACCAGTCTAGTGTTAACAAGTGGGAGTTAGGAAAATAAATTTCAGAGAACAATTCTTTAATAATCTAAACAGGATTGACTAAATACTGACTTTGGGAACAATTTCAATTAAACAAAAGGAGACCACGATGCTTTGCATATACCTTAGTTTATTTTGTTTAAGTCATTAATAGACTTTAGTATTCAATAAGTTTAATAGCATTACTAAAAAGGGATCTAAAGTTAATCTTTTTGATTAATTTACTAAACGACGTTGTTAGATTGTGCTACAGATTCTGGCTTCACTTTTTGTAGTTTTTTATTTATAATATATTTTTAGACCCAATCAGTCTAGTCTTAGTATTTTTTAAATAATAAAACGTCAAAAAGTGAGACAAAAAAACCTATAGCGTCTTATGTAGGATTTAGAAGCTTTTTAGAATTACGGCCCGGCCACGACATTGTAGTTAAGAGCGATAACTAAGCGTGACGCGACGAGCGATAAAACAAAAGTATAAAAGTTGTTTGAACCATACCACGAGCCACAATTCGTTGCGCTCGGTACCAAATTTTGTTTCGTCGCTCACCGCGTAGTACGCTAAGTTCAAGGTCGTGGACTAGCCTTATCATGTAAGAAAAATAATATCAATTCTAGTACTTTTTTTATCTGAGATCACCTAAATCATCAAAATATCTGCTGTATTTTAGCAGTAAACGACATAGGGAAAAGTGTGAGTTGTATTTCAAAACTATTAGTCAGAAATAAAAAAAATCCCCTTATTGTACTATCGGTGCTCAAATTACTATCATTTAAATATTATGATTAAAAAAGCGAGTTTCCAACTCGAGTGACACCATTGTCACCTTCGCTTTTATCATATCTGTTTCATTTTTTGCAGTGTTATAAAAAACAAACTTTTTGTTTGTCAATCGTTAGCACGCTTGTTCGTAATAATTTACCTTTTATCTATTCGTTGGGTAATCTACTTTAAGTTTATGGAATAAGGTTGAAAATGGCGTAAACCGACCAAATTAGCCAACCTCGTTAGTAAGCTGATATCCTTTAAAAAAAAGTTTGGCTGCATTAACAGTCGGTACCAGATGTTCATCAAATGGTTTATCTAATACTGATGAATGAAGCATCAGTAGATTTCGACGTTAATTGATTTGGCCATTTAATTAAGAAACTATAGCCATATGTTTTTTATCATCTTGCTATCGCTTTCATAGTTTATGAGCTATTAAGTTTACCTTAACTTATTAGGCTCAGTGACTAAAACAACCACATCTCCTTCCAATGATTTAGAACTTCCTACAATTACTATTGGTTATGTTTATAATTGTATTATATATATATATACGAGCTTGAAGGGTTGGCTTGAAGGTTTGTTGTGCAGTATTATTTTCAAGTTTCAAGTTGATCGTTCTTAATTAAGAATAATATTGAATTTAAATTGTTTTGGAAAATGATAGTAGCTCAATGGGGAATGTGACTTTTCAAGCTGCAACACTAAATTTTTTATTTGAGATCAATAAAAGATTTTACTGAGGCTGGATTCTGGGGCGCATAAATGATGATTATGATTATTAGAAATTTTCCAAAATTCAAACGAAAAGGTTTTTGAGATATGTATATCTTCTTCATTTTAATGACTTTGTACTAAAGTGGTCATAAATATGGAAGTTTTAGATAAAACTTTAAGCAAATAGACACCTGAGAGCCAATCTGCCTACAAACAGCGTAGTTCTTATTGAAATTTGAAAATTCATCATTTATCTTACTAAAAGTTACTATATTCTTCATATTGAGATAGAATAAGTTTCAAGGCTTCTTTAAGAAACATAAAGAAGGCTTCAAACTTTAACTCAATATGAATAAGATGATTAATGTTTACTGTACCTATCTATATTCTCCAAGTACCGTTCATTTGAAATTGGAAGTAAAGTTTGTTGAAAATAAAACTGCATAGCAAAACACCACTCTTGATGTTCCCGCCAAACACTCCATCACTCCATTAATTTTAATATTTTTTTTATGGTATTCTTGTCTTATACTTTCTCCGGTAGTTCACTAACCATAAATCAATGTCTACAAAAAAATAAAAGTGAAATGGGTAACTTTTCCGACGGAAATAATTATTATGCTTTAAGTCGTATTTTTAATTAAATCAGAACAAATGGAATTAACGAAGCATGAGTTCACGGGTCTCGATCACAGATAATGTATCTGACAAATTAAAGTACACATTTAAGGCTGGCGCTAGGGTCTATATGAAATGTCAACTTATTTCGAAAAATGTAGAAATACAATTTAATTCCAATTTCTTCCGGCGGCACAATAAAGCTTGTCAAGGTATACTGGATCCAATGCCAGATTTTGACCCCCGTCACAAGTCACATAATTGGAAGGATGTAGATAAAGTAGATAATTATAAGCAGGTAACTTTTAAGTGGGTGACTTTTAGACCGGATGGCATTTGTTGGCTAGTATAGGGGTAATTACTAATTATAGGTAGAGAAATATTTCAGGCCATAGAAGTAATACATTGTCGCACCTTAAGACAAAACGTTACTAAATAAAATTATTTAAGAATCACGTTATTAAAGCCATCTATCTTAAAATTACAAGTTGAATTTGACATTTATTTGAAATTCCGTGTACAACTATTTTTTATTGCATGAGTTCCGCATACAGGCAGACGGACCACCTGATGGAAAGCGGATACCATCGCCTATTGACATTGTTGCACTAAAGTTGCTACCAATGTGCTGCCGCTCTCTAAAGGGAGTCTGGAACCTCGTCACTAATGCAATAATGGAACACAACTGAAGATTGTTATGGCGGCATACTTTAGACCAGAGGTGGTAGTCGCCCAGGTGGGTAAATACCCTACCACCTGGTTGTGGGTTATTCTGTCGCTTTTACGACAGGCCGCCCGGACACAGGAAAATGTATTTTCAATTTAAATAGTGTAGAAAGAATCAGAATGTGATTGTAATAATATTGTGTATGTACTAGTTGGAATTAAACTGATAGATGGATAGACTTGTTGAAGAACAATGATAATGTGACGAATTTGTAGGGGATTTGTAGGGTGTAAATTCAAAAATGCCCTTGGAATTATCACAAAGTTTGTTACAAGTACACACATACAATTCAGTTCTTAAAAATATAGCCGAATACAACAAAACCAAACCGTAATATAAATAAATCATAAATCGCGCAAAGTTCGTCGTTATAAGATACTCGCTCCGAAAGTGCACTAGGTAACGCCTCGTTCGCAGTCAAAACTCGACTGGCGCATTTCCCGACTGTCCGACTCTCATCCTATTGTAAATTAGACATGGCCTCGTAGCAACATGCTGCCCACTGGTTGTTGAAATCGTTAAATGGTCAGCTTAATGACTTCCTAGAATTCGCACGAAAACCAACAGAGGAAAGAAGGTTTTATGACGTTTTACGAACAATAGATCACTCAAATTCAAAGGGGCAAATAGACACATGTATAGGCTTGCAACAATAATATAGTGCTTTAATTATCCATAATACTTATTATATTTGGGGAGTGCAAAATATAAAGAGCATTCTTACATTAAAAAAATGTATAGTTTTATAAGAGTATATCACTGATTCTAGTTTCAAGGTAATTTTGAATATAGCTAATCTATTAATGGCGCTAAATCGATCAAACTACTAATTGCCCACTCTGCTGGAAAATGCGTTACGCATATGCACGAAAAGCTAAAATATGGAACGTATTTAATTATAAAAGGTTAGCATACCGTGAATCCACCCCTATAGTGATAGAAGTTATAGGGCTATTATATCATCTATGTTGGACATCAAAACATTAGTTTTACTTGCGAAAATACTTTTGAGTAAATACACAATAATTATACATAATATATTAAATTAGGAAGAGTTCACAAAGTTCAAATCCTTTTCTAAGAACCACGAGAATAAATCTAATAATTGAATCTATAAATATACTTACCTATCTAAAAATATGATCAGAGACACAGCTAAAAAATATAACCTTCTAAGAGCAATTTTTTTATGGAAACATAAAGAATTTATTTTTAATTCAATATAACCGTATTTCATCTTATTTTTAAATAAAAAGCTTTTTTGCAAAGTTATAAGACAGGTAAATGTAATTTTTGTTCCTCAAAGACTTGACTAAAACACTTCGATTAAGCCAAGCGTTAGAAGATTAAAAGCTTCTCTCTGAAAGTGCCTAAACGCGACACTTGAAGAAAATGAGTCACTTTACGAAAGCACGGGTATATTGAAGAGCTTTGTGATTTAAAAATAGCTAGCAGCTACTTTTATCGCGAACCTCTGCGTGGAACATCAAAGTCAAGGCAATGAGGGCGTCGCGACCATGAAGGTTTAACACTTAATGTGAGGTTTGGGTAAGAACGTGAGCGGGAAACTATTCCAAAGACTGGCGTATAAAACAAATAAGCGTGTATCTATATTGAAAACGTCCCAGAGAAAGAAGAAAGAAATAAAATAATGTTTATTAGGAGTTATTTCAAATGGAAATTACACATAAACAGTTTAACAAAAGCCAAAGAAAGGTTAACTAACTCTAAACAGGCTTTAACTCAGCAGAGATTTGTTTAGCGTAGATTAGTCTCGACAATACAAGCGAAGACCCTTTTTTATGATTAAAAAAATATTCTATATACAGACTTGGGATTTAAACTAGCTCTAAATATGTCTATTGAAATGCCTTTAGACTTTCATGATACGTGAGCATAGATAAGAATATTGATTTTTTATTTTATTTTTGGAATATACTTATTCTAAATACTTTTTTGGCAATTATATAACAATAATTATTTTTCGTTTAGAACGTATAGATAAATACAATAAACAAAACTTACCCTAACTAAACTTAATTAATCAAACATTATTTATACATATTATATTCCAGTTATAATCAGTTGAATACTGAGCTAGGTTATCATTTTGTACCATACTGATCCAATTCCCGAGATAGGCATCAGTTATTTCTGATGATCTGAAGAGTTGATTATGAGAGCCTTGAGATTTAAGAGCTTGAAGGGGCCTTTTAAGAGATCTTATTAGATGCTTAATTAGCGTTATTATTTTTATTGAAATTTAATTAATAAAGTTCAACCTTCTACATATTAGAGATTAGAACGAATTTGAAAGGACATAAGTTAATCGGAAGATGCTTCAACACTTTGAGAAAGTAGCTCCTTCTGTCTGCTATTACAGTAACTACTGTTATTTCTTAATACTTAGTACAACCTTAATTCTGGACGGTTCATTTCTGTCTTTCCATTTGGACAAAGCAGCCAAAGTGATCCATATAAACATAAAATTGAGTCGTTCGATGTCATTGAACGTCGTCGTGTTCTTTCAGTTCTGCGCCTTTCAACCAAATTAATTCAAAGTAACCACTTGTCCGTCTAACATCAGCATAATTGTTTAAATGGATGAAAGACATAAAATAATCATAGGAAATAACAATTATTATCATAAGAATAAGATTTTTTTATTTTTATTTTATTTTATTTATTTATTTTTTCCTAAAATTTGAAATTGCGAAGGTGTGTTGCATCACACTCAAACCTCATAGGTTTAAGTGGTGCCTTATTTGTATTTATAATGTAAATTTTTAATATAGATAAATAAATTTTAAAAAAAATCAAAATTACCTAATAAAATATACTTTCCTCATAATTTTTTAGGTATTCATTGCGTATTACAAATAACTTATACCAAATATTGAATGTGCAGAGGATTGGTAAAAGTTACCTTAACCGCGGTTCAAACCCAATATTTAAAAAACTTGTATCTATCTCCAGAGTATGTTAAAAGAAAGCTTCTCTTTAAAGTCAGATTTAACAAAAGTGACGTTATTGTAATAATTTCTAATCTCTCTAATTATACGTACAGGAACGGAGTAAGGATTCTAATTCCTGCGGCTGGGCAGCCTGTTGTAAGAGGCGAAAAAACAACCCACAGCCAGGTAGGGTATTTGCCCGTCTGGGTGGCTACCACCCTTGATCTACAGCATGCCGCCGTAATAACCTTGAGTTGTGTTTCAGCGTTAGTGGCCAAGTTCCAGTTCCATTTACGACTTCGGCAGCACATTGGTAGCACCTTTAGTGTTACAAATGTTCATAAGCGATGGTAACCACTTTCCACCGCAGTAAGGCCGCCAGCCTGCCTGCCTGTCTGCTGTACTTCAGTAATAAGTAAAAAAACAACATTAACAAATTTCTCGCCCTTGTCCCACCAAGAGCTTACCTTAATCTCAATGTCACTTTCATTAATCCAACTAAGGGGTAACTTTTAATATGAAATTTGTTTGCCGAGTTGAGAAACGTATAAAAGTGTTAATTACTTCCGACTTTTAATGGAATGTGATATAAATAACATAATTTTATGAAAATGTTTTTCTCTACTTGAGATTCAAAATCATAAATTACAGTACTGAAGAGTTTGAGTATTTTTTGTTTAGTTTAAATTATAGGTAGAATACAATATAAGTTGAGTTTCCTTTATTATAATGGTTTATAGAAATAACTTAAGATATATACATACTTTGTATTATATAACTTATTAAGAGCTGATTTTCATTTTTTTAATTATTAAAAAATAAAAACAACACTCACAGATATCTATCAATCTTCCAGTTTGACTTCCTTTTTGTTAATGGTCGGTTCTTATATCTTACCGACCGTTTATTTGCCTTATTATCGGTTAACATTTGACATAAGCTCCATACGTCTAATGTCAAAAATTAACTGATGGTAGGGCAAGTGAATGAATAGTGAGTTGTAGGAATGTTTTAAATGCCCATATGTTTTTTAAAGTTTCTTAAACCATTTGTGTTTTATTGTCATGTTTATCCCTTCATCTTACCGTGTGTCTGAAATTTTATCAAAAGTTACATGATCTGTAATCAATATGCATGAAAGGCGTGAAAATCTTATTGTGTACACCACTGTATATTTTAATTAAAGTTCGTAGAACATAAATGATATTCTAAATGAGAATCAGTGTGAAGAAGATAATGTATTGAGAAGGCGGCTTTATTTTTGTTATTATTATTATTATTGTTACAACCTAGGCCCCGACAAACACAAATTCCACGTACAGATCTGTAAAAGCACATTTTATTACCTGTCGGCATTTGAACTATTTGTAATCCTTTAATGATCGTCTTTTTTTGTTCACTTATTTATTGGCATACGTTTCTAGTTATTGTGGAGAACAGCCTATTGTCCTATTTTCCTCACTCATTAGCCAGGTGTTGCGGATTTCAATTAAAAGCTAATTCTAGGAAACTTTGACGACGTTGCCGGGCGGGCACATTTTGCATTTGTGAAGTATAAAACGACGGCGTGATGGAGAGAGGGGTCAGTTGAGCTACAACTACAATACGGGCGTGACGTGAGCACATTCGGGAATCTAATAGTGACGGACTTTGCGCGGTTTATTGAATTACGACCTTCTGCATTACGTTTGGATTTTTTTTCTGTTCGGTTATATTGGACCTGTATTATACGTGTTTGTATAGTTCTGATAAACTGTATAATAATTCTAACGGCCTTTTAATTCGAGTCCCGCAAACTCGTAACATTGTTTATGCATTACAAACCAACTATCAGATTTTTTTTTTAAATTTTATTACCTATTTACAAAAGAAATGCAGTGGTCGTAGTGGCAATTTATTTTTTACCTTTGTGCATATTTTTAACGTATTCGCATGCCAAAGTGTAATGCAAATTGATGCCTTTGACAGTGTAGATTACTTGTCAACTTGTGTGTTGTTTTTAATATGTAATGAGAGAGTGACAGATATGTTCGCACTGGCAAAGAGACATTCAGTTTCAATTATCACTTAGGGTTTATATATTTTATTAATCAATCAATATTTAACGATTAGTTGTATGTCTTATTTTATATAAGGCCGTAGTATATCAAATTCAAATTAAGTTTTAAAAATTAATTTTATTTAATTTGAATTTAAAGCTGTAAAATGAAATATATTGGATACGTTCTTTAGATCACTATCATCTGTATAATGACAGCCCATAAATGTCCCACTGCTGGGCTCGGGCCTCCCATTATAGGGGGAACGGACAGTATACCCACCACGCTTGTCCAAGGCGGCTTGGCAGGTTTGACACATCGGTTATCTCGATGTGCGGGTTGCCTCACGATGTTTCCTTCACCGTTGTTAGCACGTGGTAATTGTAACAATATACACATTAGGTCAGAAAACTGCCTAAGTGGTGCATGCGTTCCGGCCAGGATCGAATCTTTAAGTTTGGGACGCGTGCGCTAGCCATTACGCTACCACGACTTAACAACTCACTATCATCTATTAATTTCAAATATTTCCGATGTGTAATTTTTATCGATAATGGTGATATACAAGGTATGTTTCCCGAAAATTATTATAGGTTTCGCAGTATATACTAATTTGAAGTTTATACCAATGTTGTTTAAAGAAGTTATAAGAAAATATAGGACATTTCTTCTCGCTATATGAAATAATATCCACAGATTACTAATTCAGAATTTTCCTGTTGTTACTTATAAAAATTATCCTCATCAGATTTTTATTTCACATAACTATTATAACTGTTCAAGAAGGACAAAATAGGTTGCCCATAAAATTTGAGCTTTACGAATACTGGATTATTGCACGAAGGCGTTGATGTGTATTTTTATTCACAAATAAATACCAAAGCTTTTGGTCCATACAAAATAAGAATGTCATTCGTTACTATATTCAAAATAAAAGGCAAGCGCTATATTAAAAAATTCAACCTTTTGTTATCACGCCAACAATGGGTATGAAAATACGATTTTTTAATTTCGAATTCAAGTATTCGTACAAACACGCGTACAACAAAATTAATTAGTTCCATCAATCACAGCTTCAATGGTGTCAGTGCGCACCGGCCCACTGAGTTTGAAAGGATAAACTATCGAAAAAAGAGTAACTTGATTCTACCATTGTGCCCCAGCCCTTTCGTATGACGATAAAAAAGAACGAACATGTCAGAGTTACTACTCATGCCCTAAGGGTTCGGTACATGTCATTTTATTTTAAGCTCTTATTATACTAATACTCCACATCACCGCATATCTAAGAATTCTCTTTAGGTTGGCTGTAAGAGATTGCTTTAAGCGAGAAAGCCGGCTGTTGTATTTCCCAGAAAGCATTGTAAATACGGATTTTTTGGAATTGCTTATTTTGGTATGTAATAAACTGTTATCTATCTACTACGCTTTATGTAGGACCCAGTAGGGTTTGTGGACGTGGCCTATTAAAGGTCTCAAGTCTCTTTTTCTTTTGCACAATCCTGATGAATGGTCCCTAAATATTGGACAATGCAATATATTTTTAAGCGCATTTTCTAGAACAGTATGTATACATATCCAGTCTTAAAGTACTTTGCCCAAATACGAAAATGTTCACATACAGGTATATACAAGACACGTAAACCAGCCAGCGAGATTGTATAACTATTTATAAACAGTATTTTTTATTATTAAAAATACAGATATTATAAGTAGTAGGTACCTGTATTCTCAAGTTAAGCACTTTGAACTCTACAACCATCATTTGCCGAATAGATTTTTCGCTCTTGAACTAACACACACACAACTTCTGTGGTTTAAGTTTTAAGCGTTATTCCACATAGTTCACTTTAACTGTAAGGTCATATAAGCGACAGAGAAAATATTGTGAAGGAGCTTTCTGTTATGTACTTTGGTCTGGAAGTTGGGCTTGACCCCAGAGTTATCTATTGTATAACACGAGCTTAACTTAACTTGAAGGTGTACAATGTACCTGTCTGTCTGTTTGACTACCGATATTTATTGTTGGGTTTGCAATGATATGCTTGCATTCAAATTCCAGCGATTCGCAAATGCTCGTATGTACAAACGTCACTTTAAAATGGTGTAGCCACCATCCATGTGATACTGCAGTCACTCTCTTCAACTTAAAAATCTCCAATAAGTCATGAGTCAATCTAATTAATTTACAAGCACTAATTTTCAATAATATCAAATATTCTATCACGCATAACAAAATCTTAAAGGGTTTTTTTTTCAAATTCTGCAGCCTTGTTACGGCTTTACGGATTTCACCTCTGAATAAGGGTCCCTATTAGTAGGGACAAAATTCTGATGCCGTCGTTTGGTACAACCGAGGGCGGAGATATGGTGACAATATTTTGAATGAGCCAGTGACGCGATAAGGAAGATTTATTTTTGGCCAACGTATCCGAGTATACCAATGTAGTGGTCGAAAGTACGGTCATTGACTCTGTTATCTGTATAAGTAAAACATATTACTTCGCACTTATTACTAATGAGGAACGTCAAATCAATAATTGAATACCGGGTGTAATGTGATTGTAGGTTATTTGAGTTCATGCAATAAAGATAGATTAAGTAATAAAGATAGATAGATAACACTTCATTGCTTACTAAATAAACAATTACAAAATTGCACGATTGCATTATTGTCTTGGTAAAGATAATAAACCTTACTGCTTACAGCTCCTCCAGATAATCTGACTTATAGAATAATCTACACTAATCGTTAGGCGTTATAATAGGTGGTGCAGAGTGCATAAGAATAAGACTTAATTTAAATACGAACATTTAAACTAATTTCTAAATTAAATACGTACAATAATAAAGACTAAAGATCATCATCATTGTAGCATAAAATCTCGAAGAATCTTTAACATAGAAAACCTAAGACTACTACCATTACCATGGAAGAAGAATACCACTTCCATGCCTTCACATACCATGGCGTGAGTATGATTAGACATACATATAGACCCGTGTAGTAATAAAGTTATGCGTAAACATATTCTTGAAATTACAATTGGTAAATATAAATAATGCCTGTGCATAACCATTGTATTACATATGCCGCTACAGAATAGTCAAATGAAACGAAATAATTAAATATTAGTTGTCTCCACCATACATATTACTGAATATTGAAAAAATGTATTTTGATAGTTAGATAAGCTTTTCAAAAATTAGAACTATGTACTATATTTTTTTTATTAGCCAAATGACAAAAAAGTTTATTACCCTTTTAGAACACTTCATTATGAGGGGACTGACACACGATTTATTTTATATATCACATACAATCCTTCTTAAGTTTAGTTTTCATGAGAATCTTGGTTTTTATCAATTTTAGAATAGGTAAGTTTTATAATAATATATTTCATGTCTAAAACTAGGTGCACAATACATCCATCAAAATGTATAATAATTTACATATGTATAGCAATGTGAATATGACAGCTATCTATCATGTGGTGACAATGCGCACGCACCCTCTACCGACCTTTCATTTTTGAATTTAGAATATTGTGTTCACTACTTAAACGAAGGGGAGTTATCCTTTAAAAATAGTTTTTACTAAAACGTCAGTAAAAATATGAATATCAGATGAATGTTCGAAGTTCAATGACATTTCTCGCTGATTTAAAAAAGAACTAATAAATGAGTTGGGATATTTTAGGTCTGTAACAAGATATACCCATAATTTTATTGTAATTCGATAATTTTGTTTTAACGTTTTACGGCACAATCCAAACCCTGATATATAATCAATAAAAAGCACTGAAATTAAAGCCATTTAAGAGTTTCTTTGTGATTTCAGAAAAATGCCAAAGTTTAAGTAAAATCTGTTATTATTGTTGATATGATATAATTAAATAGTTATAAAATTTAATTTAAAAGACATATTTTTAAGTTGTTTAGGTATTACGGCAAAATACAGATTTGCACTGAAAATTGGCATTGTTTCGGATATAATTCTGGCATAGCCATAAGCTCAGTGCAAATCTTGTTTGCTGAAACAAATTCGCAAAATATGAATATAATAATCTAAGCAATGTACGTCGCTATTTTTCTTAAAAATTTTCTTTCTTTCCATTCATACGACGTCTAAACACAAATGATCATTACAGGGAGAGAGAGAGAGAGAGAGAGAGAGGCCGTATAGAATTTTTGTCTGTAAGTTTGTCTGAAAATTTGTCTCAAACAGGCTCTGAAACGTATTTGAATAAAATTAAAACAGATTATATTCTTAATTTCAATTTCTCAAAAATTCTCCTTCAATCTGATATCTTGCAAATGGTATAACGTATTATAGAGCTTTAAAATCATTGTAACAACTTTTCTATTACAAGCTGGAAAAATAAAGATTATTATTCCTTTGGGACTCATCTCGTGTTAACTGTTCTTTGTATCTTTGTTGACATTATATTGTATTACTGTCAATAAAATTCATTTCCTTCTAAATAGGTAATATTATTTCTAAATCAAGAAGACGTTGCTTCTATCTTATCTACCATACAACGTTTACGAAGTTGCAAATATGAACCCACAGCTATCAACTACCAAAACAATTTTATATCAATATAAACACACTATCAATCACTAACAGTGGTTGGCCCGATACAATTTTATTTGTACCAGGAATGGGCGAGATACGTGTTTTACATGACAATTATTGATTGACGCATCTTTCATTGTAAAAATAAAAAAGAAATTTACATTTCAATATTTGTTTGTTGTCTGTGCAATTTTATTGGGAAACGTGTTGAATAATGTTTATCAAAATATAATAATTTATTTCTATTGTTGTTTTATTTTTGAGTTATTGTTAAACACTGATGAATAAAATAGTAATTTTGAGTTTTGTTTTATTCCGTGGAATAATTGAACCGTTTAGTAAATTGTGACTTTTCCTATTATCAAAAAGAAATCATTACTTTGTGTCAAATCAATAAATTTTTCAATGGTTATCTCGATATGCATAAATGCTAGTTTCCTCAGGAGGGTATGAGACATGCAATTTTAATATGGAGATTGGTGGAACATGTATAAACAGGCAAAGAACGCTGTTTAACACGGACTTACGCCGTGTTCCACTGCCATCTATGAGAACCTGTATCAATACAGACGAATCTCAGAAACGGACCTAAACTGTGGTCGATCAAAAATTCTATCCCCGCCAAGTAATAATTTTTACATCAAAGGGTGAAAGGCTAGTTGTTGTAAGCGACATTTTGTGAGAGAATTTGTGGGGTTTATTTTTCATCCAAAAGTCTCAATTTAGTTTAATTTTTTAATTTATTGATTCTGAAAACAAATTACAATAATTACAAATCCATACGACTAAAATATAAACAAAAGTCTGGATTGCAATCTACATATAAGTGCATACATAAAAGTAGTACAACTATTGAATTACTTATAACTACATATTATAATTCTTTTAGTCTAATATTTTCTTAAGTTTTCGCGACTTGTATACATAATAAAACTACGTTTTAACGGTTTTAAGCGCGGTAATTTTATTTGATTTGATTTGACACTGTAAAGTGGCCGAAACGTCGGAAAAACCAAAATCAAATAAAATTACCGCGCTTAAAACCGTTAAAACGTAGTTTTATTATGTTTTAGTCTAGTTTATATTTATATATATCCATGTATCTTTATATGAATATACCTACTACCTACTTATAAATGTACTGTGTATCGAGGATATTTTTAAAAATTTTACAATTATTGATATTACAGTTTAAATTATTAATATATATACGTTTTTGGAGTTTGCTCCTAAGAATTTATTTTCATATAAGGCTTCCAGTATGGACATTTAATGAGGACTGAAATTAATACAAGCATTATGTTTTTCTGCGCACTTTTCACTTCGTATTTAAGGTGTAAACTCTAGTCGTGCGTCGGAGCTTACACAAACTTTTTTTGAGTTCATTGAAACTTTAAACATTTCTTTCGATACACTTTTAAAATACTACTTAAAACAAATAGTCTTTAAACCCTCAGTATTTTTTAAGAAACAATTTTTTCTAGTCAATCACAATACATTATTCTTTATAAGTTACAATAGATTGCAGCTTTATGATTGCACAGTACAATATGAAAGTGCTCCCTTTATTTCATTCATTATGGACATTTTAACTTTTGTTTAGCTAGTGTGAGAATTATAATCTCCAAATTAGAGAAGTCGTTAATTATAAAAAAATACAATGTATATTTTTTGTCGCTGTTCCAAATTCTTTAATTTTTAATTATATATTATATATTTTTAAAGCAATCTGTGTCTTTGTTAGTAGCCAAGGTGTTGTATGTTATGGTATAACAAAATACTTTTGCTAAACCGTGAATTACCGCAAAATACACATGAATAATAGAACCAAGAATGTACGTAAATTTTCTTTGACGGCTGAAGCGCGTTAGTCATCTTTGGCGTTGAAAACGCCCATAGGCGACGGTAACCGCTGTCCACCAGATAAGCTGTCAGTCTGTCTGCTGTATTATATAAAAAACATATACAATATTACCGCAAATAAAATAAAAATGTTGCTGGGAGTTTCTTAAGCAGTATCTTCTTTAACAGCAACTAAAATTATTTTGGAAGGGTTTTAAGAACAACTTCTTTCAATAAGTAATCTGCATCATAAGGACTTTAGGACATTTCAATTTTCCATAAATAGGTATTTCGGCTTTTTGTAACATATAATTGCAATTGTAGATCATGCACCAAAGAGGTTTGCGCATCTGTAGTGGATATACCACGTTCATAGTTGGAGATATTTTTATATTCTTTACTTTGCTTAATTACTATGATCCTGTTTACCACGCGTTCGGGTTTCCATCTCAATTATTCGCTTATACATGTCTATTGGAAACTTTCGCAATAAGATTTGTAAAATGTAATTCCCTCATAAACGAAAGTAGATCAAGTTCAAGGTCAATCTTTTGGCCTTTGGCTTTTGACGTTTGAGAAGTGATACCTTATTAAAAACATAGCAACAACATCTTTTGATCTATGCTATGTTTATTATACATATTATATCTAATCATAAAATAAATTATATATAACTATCCACTTCAGATTCCTTATTTATTTAAATTGAATTTGTCAAATACTTCATGATCTACTTTTGTTATTATTAATCAATACCTATATAGCTGTGTTAGCCAGGACGTAAGAATGCGACTAACCGATGAGAGTTGTGTATAAAACCGCTCTCATTGATGGGAATTTAAAAATGAAAAAAGACACAGTTTTTGAATTCAGTTAGGAGAGAGACTTTTTGTACTACTGAAGATACTTACTAGAGTAAAAATAAACAGCAGTTTTAAGATCGAAGTTATATTTATTCAAGAGCCTTACAACACGTCCAATATCATAGCACTCTCTTCACATCTGTGTGTATTATATTGATACATACAAACAAAAATGTACAAAAAGTTTGGATCCGTATCACAGTAAAACGGAGATGCATAGCCGTAAAGCTAACGCGTTAAACCGATGGTAGAAAATAAATGGTCCGTGAAAATTGTACATAATCGTAAATAAAGAACGCACTACAATACAACACTCAACTCAACAATGACTTGACGTTTATAAACCCTTCCATTTTGAATTAGAAGTAATAAATTTGCTCCAATATCCTATACTATACTGTTTGCAATTGTTCCAAAGTTACAAACTATGAGTGATTTATGGAACGATTGTATCGATGCTGTAAAATATGGTGTTTGATTTTTGGATACTGTTAGTTCTAGAAACTGGCTTGTGTGTAAATGTTAAAAAATATGTGAAGTATTTTTAAGAACTTAAAAAATAAATGTTTATACTAAAGATGTATTTATTTGTTAACGTATGTACAATTAGTACATAACGCGGCCAACGTTTTGGGAACATTCCCAACTGACAATAATTTGGAGCCCATTTACGATTTTGTTTTTTGGCTTTTTGTAATTAAGCTTTATTATTAGTATATTAACAAACTTTCAGCAACATTTTTATTTTATTTATAATAATATTATATATGTTTTTTTATATAATACAGCAGACAGACCGACAGTCTATCTGATAGACAGCGGTTACCGTCGCCTATGGGTTTACAACGCCAAAGACGATTAATACGCTGCAGACGTCAAAGAAAATTTACGTAAATTATTGTTAATGCCAATTGTAAATAAGATATAAAATAATGTTTTATATTTATTTGCGATATGTTTTCTGCAAAAACACATAATTAGTATGTTGTGTATAAAATGTTAGAAATATTACTCTTTGAGTTGTAAAAAGTCTACATTGAAAATAACTTAAGAGATATTTTGGAACAATATTACAAAAGTGTCTCAATTAGTTTCATAATCAACAGTATTTATTTTAACTTTATTTTTGTTGAAAGTATTTATTCAATTAGTTACATGTAATTTAATGCATTTAAAAGTACACGTAACTATATTGAAATGGGTTTATGTGTGTATGTATAAAAAAACTATTTCCTAAACGTTAACTACTCTAATAAAACATAATTCACGGAGCATGAACTCGCAATATGAAACAACAAGAATGCGTTACAGTATCTAAGCAGGCACAATCGGACATCCGACACGCGTCTTTATTAAATTACAAACAAAATAAACCGGTAAACTCACTATATTTCCAAAACAGCACATAAACAACCTATCAATGTTGGACATGTGACGTTTTCACAATTAAACGTTTTTATGAAATAGGGAAGCGACCGGAAAAGAACTCGATTGCCACGCGCCTTCCAGGTGGGTGTGATTTCTTTCGTATCGTATTAAAAAATACTATTACTTTTTTCGATAATTAAATTGAAGGATATTGAGGAAGTCAATGGTCTTTAAAGGTATAAATTGAACGACTGAAAGGTGGAATTATTTGAGTTAAATAAAGGTACGGTCGTATATTATAGAAAGGTGAATATTGTTCCACCTGCAGCGAGATATATAGTTATACCAGAATGGTAAAAGGGTTTTAAGACGGTAATAACGATGGTCAAATTTATTAGAGATATTCACGTGGCTTCGTTCTCTTATAAAGAAAATAGAGAAAGATAATATTTATTTTTAAACGCAACACACATAAGACAAACAGAAACATAACTCACGGAAACCATAGCAAAAATTGTATGCCGCAATTTGAGAAATGAGGACGGAACTTGATATTTTGCAGGGCTGAATATAGAGCGACACAGCATTGATTTTCAGTATTGTCTAATCGTATTTCATAATCTATTACATTTTCCGATTTATAAATATATTATGTTTCTATCCGGCATCCAAAGTATAATTATGTAGTGTAGTATAAGTGAGGTGTGTAAGAATAAGCCTAAATGGCACTCTGTTGTTCGTGCCTACCCCGCAAGGGAACTGGCGTGAAGTTATGTATGTAGTATATTGTGTGTATGTGTGGTATAATCCGGTTACGATTACAGCAACCATAAAGCAAATAGAATAATAAAAAATAATAAGCAAAAAAGATTTTGTATTGTGACTTTTGGGAAATAAAAGCTGGCGTGTACTAGTTTTGTAGCTTTATTTTGGCCATGAATGTACGACCATAGTTCGGCCAGTTCAAAATGCCACTAGAATAATTACTATGAGTTCTATGGTGATAGGTAGGTAAGGTATCATCGCCTATGGACATTTGAAACACTAATTCCGAAACCAGCATTTACATTACAACCTATTGATAATAGCTATTTTCCACTCCTGTGGGTCTCTTATTCCCTGTATGGTCATAATTTTGCATGTTCTTTTTCAATATATTTTCAAACGTAGGCGCTATTTACGTTGTTTCGGTATGCCCTGTATTAACTTTGAGTAAAGGATGCGTATGATCAGTACAGCCGAACTAATCAGCATTCAAGTAGCACAAATTTCGTGATAGTTAACTCATTCAACTATTGTCATATAAAAGTTAATTCCCAAGGCTGTAAAGAAGTAATGAACAAACATTCAGACGGAGTTATTTTTATATTTACATTATAGGTTCCTTTACCATTAATTAATCGAATAGTTGATGGTGGAGACATGTACAACTGCTGATTAGTAAAACACAATCTGGTTTTTTGGTTACATTGCCGCCCCCTTGTTTGGACTATGTTACACCTGTCATCGACCTATAACATTTTTTAAATCCTGTCCCATGCACTACGGTTTGTTTTCTATAATGAGGCATTCCAGTCTAGAATCAGTAAAAAAATGGTATTTTTGATATGACTTTGAATGGTTCGTGAATCTAGCCTGTCTAGCCAGCGTCAAGTATTCATAAAATTCAAGTTTTAGAGAATTCTTTAAGCAAATAGGCATACCGGAAAAGCCAGGTCCTTATAACCTTAGCCGCAGACAAATTGTAAATCATTGACTGAAGTCATGCAACGACTTACTTGTGAGAAGTTGAGACCTCCGGTAAGTCTTATTTCATTAAAGGTCATAAAAGGAGCAAAGCGGTCACCGACCACAGCCACCGTTGGCCAGCGACGAGCAGTTGATACGTTTTGTCATACATTTTGTAGGGACTCTCCGCACATGAGTGACCACCACCGGTGGCTGCGGTCGGTGGTCCGTCAGCGCTCAGCGTAAAAAGTTGCGATTCTGTATACAATTATAATTGCTGCATAAAACTTACTACACAAATTTTCATTTTAAACAAATATAAAATATTAACTTCAAGTAAATTAATATTATAGTATTTTCTTAAGTATTCATGACTAGTATACATAATAAACTACGTTTACGTACGTTACGTAGTTTATAAACATAAACTACGTTTTAACAATGGTTAAAATGTTAAGCACGGTAATTTATTTGATTTTTCTTACCCGACGTTTCGGCCACTTTTCTGTAGCCGTGACAGCGGATGACAAAGATGTCAAGTGTCAATGAGTACCTATTGTTAAAGTTTTGTTTAGCCTACCGCCAACTTATCCAATATAATTATCATATTTGTAAAAAATGTTATACGTGTCTTTTATCGTGTAATACAATCTAGTATAATATGATTGTATTTGTTCGAGGAATAGTGGAAAAATTTTTCAACAATTGAATGAGATTCCTGCGGTCTGTGATGCCAAATTTGTAAATAGCATAATTTACATATATATATTAAAACCTTTGATTATTATAGAAAATTAGACAGAATAAGCGAAGAACGTTGAAATGAAATTACCACTCACTTTCAAAAGAGATGTAATTTACAAACATTTTGAAAGTAACATCACATTACATTTGATGGTTACCACATATTTCATTAGTGGTCAAAGACCATAACATCTTAATTTCAAATGAAATTACTTTCTTATACTTAGGACAGCTGTTCCTGTGTTCAACAAGAGTGGAACTTTTTTCGCAATTAAATGAGGCGTGAGAAGTCAAATTTTATTTTACTGTCATAAGAAACGCTTCGACTAATTTGAAAACAAAAAGTTGTTTAGGTCGTATTAAATATAACTTCCTGCAGTTTGTGCATTTAGCCAGTCTCAACTAATTAAATTGTTTAAAAATACTAATTACTCGGATATAAATGAGGAAGCGACTTTATTAAGAAGCTTATTGTATTTGTTAGTTCCTTCTTCATGGCCTTGGCAACCATTTTCTGTGTTGAGTTTAAGGTTAGTTCCCATTCATTCGCTAGATGTCACTAAATATATCGTTTAATTATAATTTAAGGTGTGTAACGTCTGTAGTCTCTGTAGTACCTAATTGATTTTTTTTATCGCCTTCTCCTCCATCATGAGTTAAGATAGAGGTTTTTATTTTTCTTTTTATTATTTTTTTTATTTCTAAAACACAACACAGGGAAAGGGAACCCCCCTTTTACTTTTATATCTTATTTTTCTTTTCTTTTCGAAAAAACTTATCTACTATTATATTATTACTTATTCTAATTTTACTCTTATTGTTACTTTGATACGGGTTGTTACTTTTTTGCTTTATTAACTAATAGTTTCTTATCTAGACATTTATTTTATTTATATTTATATATGCCTTTTTTTTACTATATACTAGCTGTGCCCGCGATGTCGTCCGCGTGGAATTTGTTTTCAAAACCCCCCGATTTTGAAACATTCATCATTCGTACTCCGCTCCTATTGGTATTAGCGTGATGATATATAGCCTTATTGCCTTCCTCGATAAATGGGCTATCTAAAGCTGAATTTTTTTTTTCCAATTAATCCAGTGGTTCCTGAGATTAGCGCCTTCCATCAAACAAACAAACTCTTCAGCTTTATATATAAGTATAAGATTTACACTTTTCACTACTAACTAAGGTTTGGTTACATTTACTTTAATACGGCATACCTAATTGATTTAGTTCATGGTTCAATTATTAGTATTAAATAAGAAGTGGAAAAGAAACATACTAGCAAAAAGCGGTGCTTTATGAGGGCTCGCGAAGTTTTCTACTTAGTAATATTTTTTTAGGTAGTTTAAAAAAAATAAAGTATGAACTTCTGTAAATAATTCATACGACAAATTCTTTTCATTCATTTTTTATTTTATCCAAACAAATTTTTTTTATACGGATTTCTTTTTGTTTCCTACATTTTAAAATAATATGAGTTATTAATACTCTATCATAAGTTGATATTACGCATGTCTTATTGGTTTTGTAATTTTTAGGACATGGTATAAAATGCAATAAAATTCTAATTAACAAAAATCGTTATATCTCAGATTTTTTTAATTACACGTTTAAAAAAATCTAAAATAATATTTTTATGATAGATAACACATCTAGAAATAAATTAAAATTACTATGTCAAAGACCAAATCTGGAAGTGTCAGAGTTTCTCAGTAAAGTGTAGGTACCACAAAAATGCACAGGTTGCAGGACGCTTCGCTCGCCCTGATTAAAGAATTCAATTATTGGAATATTGTTCAAAAATTTAAATCATACGAAATTGTACGACATGACTTAATTATTGTATACTATCTTCTGCCCACGACTTCGTCCGCGTGGAAAGTTTTTTTAACTATCCCACGGAAACTCTTTAATTTTTCGGGATCAAAAGTATCCTATATGTTGACCAGGGATATAAGCTACTACCATACAAAATTTCATTTAAATCGGTCCAGTCGTATCGGAGATTAGCCCGTACAAAAAAACACACAAAAAATTTGAAAAGATCTAAATTAGTTCTATCTCAATTCTTACATCCCCCTGATTCGGTTTTTAGCAAATTTTTTTTCATTGTACACAAATTCGACCTTTACAGTTTTATTATATGTATAGAAGTTTTACCATGGAAGAAGAACGTAACTCTGAAAAAGGCCCTAAATTCTATAATTCTATTATTCACCAGATGACGCAACAAGTTATTCGATATTTGCATTATCAATATTTATGAACAACTAGCTGACCCGGCGAACTTCGTACCGTCATATTTTCTGAATTCCTAAAAGACTTTGATTCATGACACAAAAACAAAATCACCATAATCGGTCCAGGTGATTAGGAGGATTCTAGAACCCGATCTCAGCGCCACCTACCGGTTCTAATTGCGAATCTAAACCATCCGGGAACCCACTCAAATACACAAAAACAAAATCACCATAATCGGTCCAGGTGATTAGGAGGATTCTAGAACCCGATCTCAGCGCCACCTACCGGTTCAAATTGCGAATCTAAACCATCCGGGAACCCAGTCAAATACACAAAAACAAAATCACCATAATCGGTCCAGGTTATTAGGAGGATTCTAGAACCCGATCTCAGCGCCACCTACCGGTTCTAATTGCGAATCTAAACCATCCGGGAACCCACTCAAATAAACAAAAACAAAATCACCATAATCGGTCCAGGTGATTAGGAGGATTCTAGAACCCGATCTCAGCGCCACCTACCGGTTCTAATTGCGAATCTAAACCATCTGGGAACCCACTCAAACACACAAAAACAAAATCCCTGTAGGTGATTAGGAGGATTGTGGAACCCGATCTCAGCGCCACCTACCGGTTCCAATTGTGGATCTAAACCATCCCGGGACCCACTCAAACCCACACAAAATTTCATCAAAATCGGTAAAGTCGTTCTCAAGTTATGCGCTTACCAACACATTTTGCGTTTCATTTTTATATATAAGATATAAATAAACGGCGCAAATATGCAACCCTCGGTTAGAGTTATATGTTTGTACCGTTTGCTGTTGAAATGCTTGGACCGTGAGGTCCTGAGACCATGAGTCCATGACCATGATCAGAGGACTATTGGTGCCTACCTCGCTCAACGGATCAGTATGGCGATCCACTGAGGTAACATAGTCAGCCTTCTGGGAACCTTACAATTGAGATGACCTAGGTTCAGTATTCTGTTTATAGTCTTAAAAGATACATACATAACTTCACGCCAGTTCCCTTGCGGCGTAGGCAGGAACAACAGAGCGCCATTCCGACTTATTCTTACACACCTCACCTGCTTCTTTGACATTCATAGCTCTTGTCATGCACGCTCGTCTGTTCTTAAGGCTGCTGCATCACCTTCTGCTAGTACACGATCAATTTGATCATGGAAGGTGTGTCGTGGCCTTCCAGTCTTAAAAGATCACAGTTAGAATAAGAAAGTTTCCTTTATTGTATGTACTACTTTATAATTTAATAATATTGTTACGAGTTGCAGGACTCAAATTAAAATGCCGTTGGAATGATTATAGAGTTTATTAGAACTATACAAACACGTATAACACAGGTACAAATATAACTGAACACAACCAGTCAAAACGTAATGCACGAACGATTCAATACCACGCGCAAACTCCGTCACTAAATAGATCACCGAATGTAGTACACACGTCTTGCTTCTCTAGTGCTTATCGCTTGACTGCCGATCTCTCCATTGGGCCATTGCTTTATACTGCACAAATACAATATGTCTGCTCGACCGCGTGGACCGAATTTCTTAGAATCAGTCCGACACACCTGGCTAATGACTCCCATAAAAGATTACAATACACAATGGGCTGTTTTCTAATCACAAATTTTAAACACAAAGTAAACAAAAGAATTCCAAATGCCGAAAGGTAATAAAGTGTGTTTTTACGGTCTGCAGGTGTGAATTCACTTTTGTCGGAGTGTAGGTCGTAACAATATTGAACAATACAATTATAATATATTTTTTTAATACGTCATTCATAAATATAGTTTTTTAAAAACGATATTTTAGATTAGAATAGGTTATAATTTATTGGTCACCAAAATAAACAATTACAAAAATAAAGTGCATAATTACAATTTTCTTGGCAAAACAACAGGCGGCTTTATCTCTAAGGACGATCTCTTCCAAACAACCTAGCTTAAATGTTTAACTAACCTGGTAAAGTAGGTGTATTTTACAATAGATGATATCGATATTTTAATTTTAATGTCTATTTATGCTATTACCAGACCATGATAACACGAGAAAACACCTGAGACTAGTTTTCACATATTGTCGCGGTATTCTCGCTAATTTACCACAACAGTGTGAAAAGCCCTTTAATATAAAAAATGTAGCTGAAACAATTAACTAACGTTGTTTAAAATAGATTGTGCATAAATTATATGTACAATCATTAATGCCACCTAGTTACCGCTTGAGTAAACAAACTTTTTGATATGTAGCGCCATCTAGCGCCAACTTACACCTATTGATCGACAAACATCTTTATGTATTTACGCAATTCAACACTAGATGGCATTTAAATTTATTGAAATTAACAAAATAGCTATATAGCCATTTCAGGTACATTAAATAATTAAAATTTAAAAAAATACAAAGAACCTTCAGGCGTAAACAGTTCTTTGTATAAAGAGGATTTTTTATTTATATTAATGTGAAAGAAGAATATTAGGTATAATAATCGTCCAGTGAAACATGTAACTATAAAAACCCATCCGTTACATTTCTAGAGGACGCTAGAAGTTACTATTCTCTCGTATTTTGTTGTAGAAAAACACTATTACAGTCAACTAACTTGTAACATATTTTTTCGCGAAGTCATCCATAACTGAAGTCTTAATCAATCTTTTAATCTTATTTTTAAACAAGAAATTAATCAATAATAAATATTATGTTTTTACAGAAGTAGAATATTACAAACATAAAATTATAAAATATGAGCACTAGCGACATCAATCGACGAATTAATTAACTAAGATTATTATCTCAAATATTTTCACTAATAATCCTAATAGCCATTTGTATTGTCAATGACTAGTAAACGCTACTACTAGGGGCCAAAGTTTCAGTAAAATCATGGATCATTAATTTATTAGTAGTCTGAAGTGGTAATAAGCCAATTACAATGATGTCTGTCCCTGAAAAAGCAGACGAGTGCTGGACTGGAAAACGTCTCTCGGAAGATGTAGGGTACATTCCAGGCCGGTAGAGGCGGGATGAGAAAAGTGGATGACCGCAATATGTGGTGCAAACTTGGGGAAACCTACGTCTAGCACTGGTCAATTATAGGCTTAGGTCATGGGAGGTCTTATTTCTTGTCAAAATATATGTTCTTAAAATTATGTCAGTTAAACAATACCTAGCAATATTTGATATCGATAGCTTAACTAGTAGTTCGAAAATATTAATAACTAGCGTCCCGGCGCGGTGTCACCCGCACTCAGTCCCGCTCCCGTGGCATATAGTGTCATTTTATATAGCCTATGACACTCCCTGTTAACGTAGCTTTACAACAGTAAAAGAATTTTTTAAATCGGTTTAGTAGATCCAGAGATTACCTCCTACAACGTCACAAACTTTACCTCTTTATAATATTAGTATAGATTTATGTAGTTGGTACAACGTTCACAACGTGATCAAATAGCAAATTGTTAAAGAGAGGACAGATAAAAAGCATCCCAAATAAACATGCGTGTATGAAGAGGTTAATGAAAGTAGATGAACCGAAAGTTGTTTGTCAGCAGCGTCGCAGGTGAAGAACCATCGACTCTGCCTGCCCCCTGTATGTACAAAGACTGAAATGTTAAAATGTACTATCATAAATAGGTACGATGAGCTCAGATCTCTTCATTTAACGAATTTTAACGAAAAGGCGATAACACACATCAGTAATATAAATCTGCCGACTTTTGGCGCTGTTTAACAAAATACTACGTCTTACCTAACTTTGTTTACGTAAGTATCAAGTGTTAATTTATCTATTGTATATTAATTCACCCGTACCTTAAAGTTCCGACGTATCGTTTCCATGCAAATCTACAGTATCCCAAAACAAAACAAAGTTGGACGTTATCCAAGACCCACGTTGATAATTAAGCCCATCTTATACATGCCTAAAATAGGGTTTAAAGGCTGTTTGGCTTAGTAAAACATTATTACAGGCTAGAAATTGTTTTAATTAATCGTGGTGGCAAAATACCCAGCTTTTGCAGGCCTCTATGGTTGAGCGGTAAATTCTTTGTCCGCCTAGCTCACTGAAATTCAGAGGTCCCAAGTTTGATTCATGGCGGAGTAAATTTCGCAAATGAACTTGCCTCTATTTTCTATGGTCTGGATGTCTAGGATTGGGTGTCAGAATTGCCCATTGAATATTAATCCTTAACATACATACATACATAACTTCACGCCAGTTCCCTTGCGGGGTAGACACGAGCAACAGAGCGCCATTTAGGCTTATTCTTACATACCTCACTTTCTTCTTTGACATTCATAGCTCTTGTCATGCACGCTCGTCTGTTATTAAGACTCCTGACATCACCTTCTGCTAGTACACGATCAATTTGATCATGGAAGTTATGTCGTGGCCTTCCACGACTTCTGCATCCATCCACTTTTGCATTGTATATCTGTTTAGTCATTCTTTCATCATGCATTCTTTCCACATGCCCGAACCACCGGAGAATTCCTTTCCTTATCTTCACCCCGACACTCTCTTTCTTACTTCGGTATTACGAACGCGGTCCGCGAGCGTCACTCCGCAGATTTTACGCAGTGCTCGCATCTCGACCGCGTTTACTTTACTTTCATGCTCACTCTTCCATACCCAACTCTCGCTTCCATACGTGAGCGTAGGTACCAGCACCGCGTTGCGTATGACAAGCTGGGCCTTCTGGCTGAGGTTTTTAGCGCCTAGAAGTTTACCTAACGCTCCATTCACACTATTCCCCAAATTCACTCTTCTTTCTATATCAGCGGTGTACCTTCCATCCCTGCTAAAAGCAAAAACATCCAAGGTATACAAACTCACTCACTTGCTCCAGCATAAGATCATCTACCAATATCCTTGCATTCATTCTGCTTTCTTCTCTTTCAATCACCAATCACCATAATCCTTAACATTAAGCATAAAGTGATTAGCTTGGGAATATATAATGTATCTACCGATTAATCCGATGGCTCCGTGCAGGAACGGAAAAAGAATACAATTTTCTGCAGCCCGGAGGCCTTTCGTAACAGGTGACAAAACAACCCACAGCCAGGTGGTAGGGTATTTACCCATCTGGATGGCTACCACCCCTGGTGTAGAGTATACCGCCATAACAATGTTGAGTTGCGTTCCGGCTATAGTGGCCAGGTTCCGGTTCCCTTTAGAGAGAGGCATCGGGATTCCCGGGATAAAAAGTTTGAATGGAAAATTGTTTGGTTTAATTATTTGATCGCTAGATTATGCGATTGTATATATATTTGTGGAATAGGTTGTCCTGCGAAATTGTCTACACGGATGCGTGTTCAAAAAGACTTTATTGGTGTTGCCACACATATATTACGATTTTCATGACCTGTTTGTGTTACCAGGTAAACAAACCCAATTTGCGCAACCTTTAGTGTTACCACTTACATATTGGTGTTATGCCATCACACCGTGTCGTAGACAAAAATAAAGTCACAGTTCCACGTGAGTGAACAAATCTGCAGACACAGCCAGTTTAAAATAATTAAAAAAAATCTTCAACCGCCATTATCTAATTCAGTTTTATCAAAACGTAAAGTGTGTTGTGTATATACACAAGGATCTTTCGATATAAATTTATGAAATCGGTTGTCTTCATTCAAAAAGTCTTTCAAACTTGTCCTAAATCTCACCGACAACTTTTTTTAATTTTCCGACAAAATAGCTTCTGTTCTTATAACTTGAGTAACTTATCTCGTGATATCAGATAGATAGGCAAAGTTACTTTGTTATAATAGGACTAGTGTAACCAGACCTACCCTGTCTCTTTCTCGTCGTAGAATAAAATTGCGCTGCAGGGTTAATGGATATGATGTCAGGGGTCGTGGTATAATTGTCGCCTTTAGATATATTTTCTAGTAAGTGATATTTTCTTCGGCCTTCGCCCGTGGGATAAAGTGACGTAGTAATGAGAGGTTGGCTTTGACAGGTACACCTTTGTCACCTGCGACAATAGGAAATTATTGGCATTTACACTAGATATGACAATATTGGAAGCCGTTACCGATAAAGGTTGAACGGTATTCGAGAAATATGAAATTTTGTGATTTTTACCGTTATATATTCCAAATTTTATGCACGATGTTAGATATTAATAAAATTACTGTCTATGGTTAGTCTATGTTTTATCTGTGTCAGTGCTGTCAAATTGCCGCTGTCTCGCTGTGTCCGCGTTAAATAAAAGTGTTTCCTAAAATCATTGTAAAACCCGTGATTAAATATCCATTGTGCATTATAAAACTTGTTTTAATCTGCCAGCCCACAACCCAAAACTCAATCTCGGGAAATGGATCAGTTATCGGATCGTTAGTGTGAATTAAACGATTTATTTATTTATTTAGACAAGAAAACAATATTGTACAGAATTCAGTACTATGAATCTTATACATGTAGCTTACATTAATAGTTTAATACAACACCAACATCATTTGCCACATATTAATTAACTTGAAAATATACTAGCTACCGTAAGTTAAGTATGAACAAATGAGAGAAATGAGTTAGAATAAAACAATGGAAAAGAAGAAGAATACACAGATCGCTGGTTCATATCCGGCTCGAAGGATCAACATATGCGGAGCTCGTCGCAATATATTTTGTTCTACGCTGATGGTGTGTGCCATACCTTGGTCGTTGTAGGTATGGAATTTAAACACTGTTAGTGATGGAAACTTATAATAAATCACTTTTACATAACAAATACGTGTGCACTCGGCTACAACCAAAATGGAAGAAGAAAGAAAAAGCAACAACAGTGTTGCAAGTTTAAAAATAACATTATCTTATGTTGGTTTTGCCAACAAAGGAGACCTCACCACAATGCAAAACTGGAGCCAAATTCATACCGATTGCTTGCAAAGGAGGCGCTAATTGTTAGAAATATTTGGTATAATGGCTTACCTATTTGTTTTCCAAACGTTTAAAGATCATTTGTTTATAAGTGCTGGGCCTAGTTGCCGCTATATATATTAAGTAGAAATTGTGAATATTTGCTTAGGGATTAGGAACATTATAATAACAGTCTATAAACGAGCTACTGCAGTGCGTAAGTCTGCGGATTAGTGTGTTGGACCAGTGTTTAATCCAGGATTTTGCAAAATATTTTCCTTAACTATCAGCTAGTGGAAAATGTAACTATATGCAAATTAGGACAAAAAAATGCCAAATAGTGCATACTACCTGCCAAAATTCGAACTTACGTAATTTAAAACGCGAATTCGAGACTTGCGAATGTTAGTCGCTAAGCTACTACGACTTCAGGAATAACATCTTAAACATCACATCATCAATCACAATCAAATATAGCCTATGTCGCTCAGGAATAATGCAGCTTGCCCTGGTGAAAGAATTTTAAAAATCGGTTCACTAGTACCGGAGATTACCCCGAACATCCAAACTCATAAACTACCTCTTTATAATATTGCTATAGATATACATGAAACATTATTTACAAATTATAATCCTCTATAATCATCATTATTATTGGGTATTAAATAAAAACAGCATAACTTTGATATAATCAAAGTTACTTGATTAATTTTAGTCGTGAAATATAGATTTTAATGTCTACGTCGCTAGATCTGGTGAAAAAGTCGCTGTACTTGCAACTAATAGCAACCGTATTATAACCAAAAAGAGTGTCGTAGCATATACTCAGTGGAGGCATCCAGCTAGTGTAGACGAGAAACGTGCCGGATTTTCGCACAGCAATTTAACACACAACACAAATTTCTTAGGCACTGTAAAGAACCCAATAGTATTTGTGTTTGTGTGCTGGGGTATATTTAGTCAGCTACCTTCAACTGATATCCTGAGTATACTCGGACACTCCACTACACAAAAGTTGATAGATGTATATGAATCAAATAACAAAAGAATATTGTAACCGCGATGTAGGTTTTTTGGAGTTTACCCGCATTCTAATGCATATTTATAATGCTTATGTTTTAATTTCTTTTTATTAGTCTATAAAGAAAATATAATATTATATTTATTAAAAATATATTAAACTTGTTTTAGTGATGTAAAATATCACTTTGAAATATTGGTCATGGTTTAATAACTTGTTTGTTTGTCTTTTCTTCTTATTCGTAAATTATTTATTCTGTCTGTAATATTGTTTAATGTTTATAAAATATTGAATTGATTTTTAGTAAGTGCTTTAGTATTTTTGTAAGAACTCTCGTATTAATCCATTATTTAAATACTTCGCGATAGTTCTTCAAATAAATAAATATTATTTTGTGAAAATTAAATCTCAAATATTATTTATATTAAGAAAAAGAAAATAAAAAATCTTATCAGACAAAAAATGCCTAAGCGGTGAATGGTCCCTAGCAGGATTCGAACCCACGTCGTTAGGATAAGACGCGGATGTCATAGCCATTATGCTACCAAAACTACTTAATTCCGAAACAGCTCCCAAATCTTATATTGCTATTGTTTACCGGAGGACGTCACCTGTACCTTTTGACTATAGTTCTTTTGACGGCTCTGTGGTTGAGTACGCTGAGCCTTCACCGTTTCACTGCAACTCAAAGGCTCCGAGCTCGATTCCTGGTATAGTAAATTTTGTAAACAAATTTCCTGTTGTCTACTATGGTCTGGATGTCTAAGACCGTCTGTTATATATTATCCCTAACACAAGCTCAACTCGCCTAGCTTGGTGATGTACAATTGCACAATCCGTGTATATGTTTGCCGATTTTTTTTTGTTTAATGTCTTACGCCACTAAATGTTTGACACACGTTTTATTTTTTTATACATAATTATTTATGAGATCAAATTATTCAAATCAATTTATATTTTTTTTTCTTATTTAAAAAGAACATCAGATTCAAATAATTAAGGTTCAATAGATATTTGTTTTTATAAACGTTTATTCCTCTCATATCTGGAGAGAACTTCCTGCCGAAGTTTTCCTTCTATTTTACGAAACGGGGCTGTTTATAAGGGGTATTATAAAATTCATTCCAGTCCGGCAACACGTCGACATTATCCCTAGAGTGTTGCAGGCATATATAGATGAAGGTAACCACTTCCCATCAAAGGGACCGTCTGCCTGTTTTCCTGCTTCAGGTAATAAAATATATTTTAGTATGTAAAATTACGATGATGCCATCGAAAGGGAGGGGGGGGGGGGTGAAAAGTAGTGGGAGGGGTCCTAAATTTCGTGACGTCAAATATAAAAAACTAATATTTTTAAGTGCACGAGTGTACATGACAAGAGTTATGAATGTCAAAGAAGCAAGTGAGGTGTGTAAGAATGGGCCTAAATGGCGCTCTGTTGTTCGTGCCTACCCCGCAAGGGAACTGGCGTGAAGTTATGTATGTATGTATGTAATATTTTTAAGATTTATATATGGAACTATTAACGAAAAACTTCAAAATATTTCCAACTCTATCTGTATACGTATTGCGTAGCGTGTTATGGAAATAAAACTAATTGTAAACCTGCTGGTTTAATTTAATAATTTCCTGATGTAAAATTGCAAAATATGTGATGTTACACTAGAGAAGGAAGAGTCTCCCGTATGTGACCAGCGGTAACAAGGACGGGGAGGGATCAAAAAATCATGAAAGTTATGTGACGTAATTTTTGGATGGCCCCTTAAGTGGAAATAACCATCTAGGCAACAGATTAAGGTATAGGAATTGACTTGTCATTAAGTATTGGTTTAGAAGAAGTATCAGAGTATACACTTTAGTCATAAAGTAGTTATCATTAGGCTGTAGCACATCATGCAATTAATGTCGGTTACCGCACTTACCCAACGCAACGGTACCTACGCACTGTGCCGTTCGCGGTGCAACACAGCGTGAAATATTATGTTTGGTTATACGCAATGATGTTTTTGTTTATACATATACATACATTTTATAATTATACACATGTATAAAATTTTATGTGGAACACATCTACATTGGTTCGTGAGTTATGAGAGCGTTGAGTAGATTCAATGCGTTTTCGGTAGGGGTCTATTGAGCGCCTTTTTGCCTGTAATTTCGAAGCGGCAAAGAAATCGCAAGTGCGTATTATTGGAAGATCAATTATAGTACAAGTAATAATAATAATTATGCAATAATATAATGGATAAAAGTAATAATGATGCAATACAGAAGGTTAATTACAAGTGTTTTTTATGAACTTCAATTTAAAAATGTGATCTGGAATGACTTAGTAATCGTTAGCCTCAACGGTTTTACATTACCTACTTATGAATTAATTAAAGGTACTATATGATTTACACAATCGTTGCTACCTGCACGTCACAATAATACTGCCTTACAACACACTGATCCATACTGTGCTTATGTATATTAAAAACATGAATATAATCTTATTGTGAATTTTTAAATAACAGACTGTCTCTGTTATAAATTGTGTAAAGTCGATGCCTGGTACGGGTAATTATTTCCCGGATAATAATATCATGGAAGAATATTATAAATTACAATCGTTCAGTAAAATACGTAAACTTCATAATTATTTAACGGCGTAAGAGGATCACTCTTATGATGTCTAATTTTTTTTTTATTCATACAATTTCTAAACTGTAAATCAATACAATAAAAAAAAACTGAACTTAGTTATATGTATTGTATTCTACCTATAATCTCTTAAGAATATAAGTAGAATACGCCTTAAGTCAACGTGTCCGTAGGCAAGGTGCCTTTATCCGAGGTATAATAAAAATATCTTTTTTTAAATATATTTGAATATTATGTAATTAGGTATTTTGTAAAACATATTTTTAGTTCGTATACAAAAATATATTTTTTTAGAAAGAAAGAAAACAGGTTTTTTTCTAGGACGAAGATACATAGGTGTAACAAGCATGATTAAAGTAACGTAAAACGTCAAAAAGTGAGTAACAAAAGACTTGTGGTACCATCTAGTTTTGTAGGTACGTTTTCTACAACAGATTGTCATACGTAGTATAATTGTTCCAGGATTAAGCCCACCTAAGGTATTTATAGGTAATCAAAAATACGGTGGGCGGTGGAAACGTCAATCCGACGTCGAAAGTGTGTCTCTGCATATTATACGGACTGTAAAATGGGGAGTGTTTCGAGGAACTGTTAAGAATGGTGCGTTCGTGTTCGTTGTATCACTGCTGCACCGCACCACTTGCTATTGGCTTTGAGTTCATTCTCACTTTGTACCCTGATGTACCTTTTTTATACAGGGGAATTCCTTTTGAGGACCATACGCCGCGCGAGGAGGAAAGGCCGCGGCCCATGTGTGGGAGTCGCCAGGTCAGGGTGGCACTAGCACGCCGGAGTTAGGGATACCCACTAAAACCCCTGTCCGATCCTCTAGCATCCTTCGTCCGGGCTGTGGGCTCGCTCGCGCATTCACCTCCAGCCCGCACGGATCCCGATGTACCTGTGCAGTAGACAAATTTTAGTAGCGCGCGACCTTTGCTTATGTAGAAGGACATAATCAAAGCTTGCGACAGTGTATGAATCCTCTAAGAGGAAGTAACACTGTTATTTCCGCTTGCGTATAAAGGTCAACATAGATTATTACACGTCGGAAACCGGTCTGTACTTTTCTAAACCAAAACTGGTGATCGGAATTATAAGTTGTGTAAAACTGTGTGCAATGTGTCACAAGAACGTTTCTATTATGCACAGTGGAGACTTGGAATGAGCTTTCGGCTGAGGTGTATTGCCTACGATATGGTGTTTTTCGAAAAGGGTGTTAGAAAATTTTCTGTGAAGCCGGCAGCGCGTTGGTAACATCTTTGGTATTGCAAATGTCCATAAGCGACGGTAACCGCTTTCTATCAGGTCAAAAAAGTGGCCGTCCACCGCTTTCAGCATCTGTGTTAAACCACGGCCTAAAGAAACTGCAATTTACTAAATATTGTCACGTGAACTAGGTACATATTCAACTATCGTGAGGATTTTGTTTACCCCATGCATAATTTTGTTTTCTCATACGGAAAATCTCATAAGACACCGGTATACTAACATAGGAATATCATGGTGTCGTAAAACAGAATGATAGGGGACAGAGGTGGCTTTGGTGACCTATATTTGACGGTAAGATATGATCCGAAATTCAAGCGTGGTTTATTATTAGAGCTATGACCCTACGATTGGAAATTTATAAATCAGCCAATGTCGTATCATGTACAGTAAAGTTTTGTTAATTTCTAGAATTTGACTGCGGACTCTAAAATACTGCATAATATAAAAAAAATATTAAAAATATTTAAATTACGTTTTAAGCGCGTCAAATGTAAGTAATCGTACAATAATTATGTATACCACCGTCGCCACTCCTAATCAGAATATTCTTGCCACTGGTTGTCTGGAAGAGATCGCTTTTTAGCGATAAGACCGCCCTTTGTACCCAACTAGACTAATACTAGTTCGTAAGTTTACCTGTAATAGTGTACAATAAGTGTCATCTATCTATCTATCCAATATAATGCCACATGTGTACTACTCGAAAACTTATAAAATTCGATATTTTTTTTTATCAAATTTATACACATAAATAAATTTGAAGTGTCTGTGTCTAATGTCAAAATAACAGATTTTTACTAAATGCATATAACCTTAAAAACATGACATCAATTGCTGAAATTCATAAGAATACGTGCCTGATGTATAAATGCTCGTAAAATACAGCATCGGAACTTGTTTTGGTCCGACCATGGGCGACACAGTGGCGTCGCGGCGGCGTTGCGTATTTCAAGCTTGCTTTTACGAGCGCAAACAATCTATTACTACAGCATCTTGCTGTGAAAGGTGTAAAAACGTACGTAAAAACTGAAGGTTTTCCAAAGTATTCCAAAGTTTTCCAAAGAAGTTCCTACGTACACTATTTTGTACATGGGTTGTGGCCATCGTGATCGATTTATGTTTATAAGAGTGTAGGTTTGAACAAACGTCAAAACGATAATGTAAGTACAATGGGTTGTCTTATTACTTGAAGCAATCTCTTCCAGGCAACCATCCAGGGCAGTATAACTAGTACCTAAATATAAAATATATATAGTTATACAATATATACGTAAATATATATATTTTAAATATTATTCGTATGAAATTTTAAATGATTATGAGTCCACAAAAAATGTATTTTGTACTTAGTCTTGTAGGGCTTTGAAGCTTTTCGGAGTTGTTTTTCACTGGACGACTGTTATTCCTGTAGCTATTACGTATTTGTTACCATGATAACAAGTATAAGCGCTTATCTCCGTTATTTGACACTGTTGCTCTTGATTAATAAATAACATTATCGCGGCACATATTAAGAGGTTCTTACAAAATAACCAAGGAGTTCCTTCCGAGACAAACATCTCTGATGTCCCAATAAAAAGTTATTTGCGAAATTATACCGGCGCCTGTCTGACTGTTATTTTGCAAGGAATCGATACTTGAAAGTAAAAGAGCTTCCTTACTGTTATTTGTGTGTAAGAAGTTATTCTTTCTGAACAAATGACTGCATAATAAATGATTTTTCCACGAAACATCTTTCTTGCTTGGAAGACTGTACTTACCTTTGGCTCGGCTCAGCTAGATACCAGTTTGAAGAGTTAGGGTCGATAGATATGAAAGACAACTTTATTTGGAGTCGACTACATGGTCGATGCAATACTTTAAAGCCCAGAGTAAGATCACAGGCTTGTCAGTTTATCGGTCGTTTAAAGAATACACTTGGGAGAGTGTGCAGTTAACTATCCGACCTGATTCCCTTTTCTGTATTCCGTTTTCGGATCCCAAAGGATTCTGGATTTATCGCTTTAAAGTGGAGATATCACCAATGCAAACAAAACGTTTTGGAGATAGCTCCAAGTTGAGGTTTTCCTACAGCGCTGCGATTTGAGGTTTTCCAAAAACGGTGTCATAAAGGTCTTTGGAGGTCGGTAGCACATAGGTAACATCTCTGGTGTTTCACATTCCCAATGTCGACGGTAACCACTTTGCATCAGGTGGGTCGTACAGATTATCTGCTGTACCTATTTATGCATTAATAAAAACATATTGCCATTTTATTTTGAGTTCACAAATGGAGACTTTAAGTTTATTGGTAAAGAAAAATAAGTAATTACTACGCAATTTTCTGAAACTAATGTATTACCTAGGAGAATAACCTATTAAGGACGGCTAAAGAAATATACTTAACTAGGATAAGACTCTTATCTTGTTATAAGCTTTGTGTAAAAGATGAAATTGCACTGTCATCTTTAATTTAGAAAAGTAGTCTATATTTGCTAAGAAACGACTGTGAAGTGTTTGCCGGAGTCGGAAAGGTCAATATGCCGACCCTTTTGTTAATAGATTGAAACACTTAATGAATTAAATATAAGGTAAGGGCAAATGCGATGTATGAAAGGAGAGGTTAAAGAAAAAGGGAAGTCAAGGAATCGCTTTTTATCTTTCATTGTAAATGCTATCCAATTTCTCATGAATTGATAGTTTTCTTTCCTAAAAAATATAAAGGTAAAAGTCGGTCAAATTTGATGGTCCGTGCATAGGGATGAGTTTCGTAGCGTATGAATGCAAAAACGTTGTCTGTTTTTTTTAGAATAGAATAGAATAGAATAGAATAATCATTTATTGCTATAAATGCATGCGTACATAGGTCTTTTTGTGGTAATTGTCTCAATACATTTTGCCTAATTAGGCGTGCAATTTTCACATCTTATAATTAAATCTGAATTGAAAACTAATAACATTACAATCATTAATGAAATAATTACTATAATAATTAAATAAATTAGATTATATTAAATTAAATGTCAAGCAAAGCAATAGTTATAAGAATACATAGTAATCATTTATTTGACTATGGTACCCTGAAAAGTGTGAACCGAAAATACCCCATATCCCTTAAAACTACTCAACAAACTACGTTTAGACCAATTTTTGTGGAAAATAAATTTGGCGTTCTTAGTTTGTTCTGCTCCGTTGTTTGGATGCCAATAACAGGGTTTTTGTGACAGCTCGAAAAGTTATAATTTATAAAAAAAATATAAATAAATAATAAAAATATTACATATTATTATATACCTTTCTAAACCCCTTAGAAAGGTATATAATAATAACCCCCCATGGATGTCCATGTTGCCCCTGTCTTCTATGGAATTTTTTGGGACCCATTCAGGGAGTGGCGAGTTACCGTCTGCCCATTTTTCCATGTTCCCTGAACATTGCGACGGGCAGACGCCATAGTCCCCATATTGCCAGATCTCTAGTGCCACTAGCAGTTCACCCCAATAGCCCGATACTTTTTGTCCTCATTTCCCACAATAGTCCTACACTGGCCGGGGTCTGTCCGTGGGTGCATTACTATATGGTGTAGACAGGGATAATCGCCGGTCAGTGCCACGCCACAGTTACATTAAATTTGTCAAAGGGCCGCTACTTGTTGGCCTTCCCATGGCCTCACGCAAGCCCTTCAAATATTCGGGCCATTTTTATGGCCCGTGGTCTTCAAAGACATACATATATAAAAAATATATTTATAGTTTATTTTAGTAATGTTAATATGACAGCAGATGAGATTTTCTGCACAAACATACAAATCTTGCTTTAAAATAATCAATATACCAGCACTAAGTATTGTACATTAAGTAACCACATTTTCGCGTACAATACAATTGTATCTATTGGTATAGGTATAATTGTAGGTAAATTAGGAGAAAAACAATTTTTAGCTAGAGGTGTTTCTGGGGAGTTTCTTGCCGATTCTTCTCTTTACTGCAATAACACGCTGCGAAGCGTTGTACATAAACTAGGAAATAAAATAAATTTTTAACTTATATGTATGACCTTCAAAAAGTGTTCTTCAGTGGAACTTAATTTAAAAAAAAACTTTTGAATTTGAATTTACAACTAAATCGAAATTATAGTGCGTTTGTATATAAAAGGACGTAGATACATACCCATTTTGTTGCTGCTCTTGATTCTCTTCGGCGTCATTGCTGACGATCGACTCTAACATTTGTATCTTCAGCATTTTAGATGGTCACATGACAATGAACTAAACACACTTCACACACCACTTTGAAAATATCACATGAAACTCAGGTTCGTTTTAATTTACACTGTTTAAACCTTGATGCTGTATGCAGGATTGACCTGTAACAAAAAATGCAATTGCATAAGTTAGGGAAAAAATTTTTTGAATATTTTTTACGGTGATAAGGGCGTGTTTCGTTTTTCAGCGGTTTTATTATATAATTCTTTGCAAGTTTATTAAAATGATTTTAGTGTCTGTAGCACACTCCTTTAAAAAATAACTTTATTTTTTTGTTATAGTTTTTATTTTAATCTAATAAAAAGGTTGTGGAAGACGAAAATATTTATTTCGATTAGATGTTTATTAAATGCTGTAATATGTTGTGTTGAAATATTATTCATAGTAGGAATTGCGGTATTTCAAATGTCGGAAACACTATTGCCGTTTTAATAATTAATTTACGTTTAAAAAGAGTTACGTCCTATATTACTACTACTTACTACTTATCAATAAAATGTATACTATAATACTTTTATGCAAGATAAAGTTTATTCTATTATATTTTTTCTCAATTTCACTACATCAATGCAGCGTATAGAATATACTTTCGGCTACACTTTTTTCGTCTAGCTTTTATCCGCCGAGTAGCGTACGATAAGGAACTACGTTCCAAAAAATAGATAAAGCAGAGCTTATAAATTGCGTTTAATTAGTCTTTATTACTTTATTCAACATAAAATAAATGTATAGATTTCTTTTTGGCTATTACTGGTTTTTCTCGAAGCTATTGATTTATGAAAGCAATTTAGCCCTCGAACTCAATTAAAGCGCTTTCGTTATAGAAAAGTTCTAACAAAGTTTTTGATTGCCTATTCAACTATTTGTTCTAATTAAAATCGAGTTTACTTTTATTAACCGACTTCAAAAAGGTAGATGGTTCTCAATTCGTTTGTATGTTTTTTAATAGGTATATTACTCCATTCCTCTGTCAATTGTGGACCGATTTAAAAAAAAATATTTGAAAGGTTATACTACCGAATTCGTCCCATTGTCACCATGTCAAGATCTGATCAGTGGATTTCAAGGAATTAGAGAAACTCACGGAAATTGTTATCCAACCTTTTCGTAACACGATATCTCCGTCAATTGTAAACCAATTTTCTTGTTTTCTTTACTCGTAAGTATATACTTTTGAGGTAGACTCATGGTCACAAAATCAGGATCTGATAAGTGGATTGGATCCCAGGGATATCGACCATAACCCTTATTAAAGAACACCGTGCGCCTAAATTCTTGGAAAAAAGCTTGTATACGCGAGTAGCTATTACATTTTCGTAAGTGTGTATGTTCCCGAGGCGGTTCCATGGTCACCAAAACTAGATCTGATAAGTGGACCCCAGAGAAATCGAAAGCAACGCTTGTTGAAGAGCATATATACAACGGTGAGTGAGTTGGCAAATTTGGATACGAGTGCCAGTTGTACAATTTCTAACAGGTGTTTAATATATTATTTCTGAAGCTATTGAAGTATTTGCGCAACTAAAAAGTAAAAAATAATTTTTATTAACAATTAAAAACAAAACCAATTTCACTTGTTTCTTTGTCTGCTGTATTGTTTTAACGGAAAAATGGTCTGCCATTATAAACATTAGCTGATAATAGTGTTGAGAATAACATATAAATTTCAGACTTACTGAAATACTTTTGAAAAAAATATTTTTAAAATTTTAAAGAGTGTGAGTGCCACGATTTTGCAACCGCCATAACCCTTTGCCATTTCAATTTTTCAATTATAATAACAACCTGATACTCGGCTCGGCTCGGCTTGGCTAGTCCTCATCTCGTGTATAATAAACTTAAGAGAGTCATTGGGCAAAATGCAGAGTTTATTAAAATATGTAACGTCTGCTTTTCACTGGCTCTCTAGTATTCACCGTCGGACCTTCCTACTTTTTTGGAGACGGTCTGAATCAGGGTAGACTAATGTACTTTGTGTATGTGTCGTGTACTAGTGTAATTTAAATATACAAGTTTAATCTTGATATTATATATTTTATCCGTACAGGAACGGAGAAAGAATACAATTTCCTGCGGCCGGGCGGCCTGTCGTACGAGGCGACTAAACAACCCACAGCCAGGTGGTAGGGCATTTGCCTGACTGAATGGCTACCACCCCTGATCTAGAACATGCCGCCATAACAACTTTGAGTTGTATTCCGGCATTAGTGACCAGGTTCCAGATTCACTTAAGAGAGCAGCAGCGCATTTGTAGCACCTTTGGTGTTGCAAATGTCCATAGGCGATGGTAACCGCTTTCCATCCAGTGGGCTGTCTGCCTGTCTACTGAACTCCTGCAATAAAATAAAACAAAAATATATTTCACATTACTATCAACAAATGCAATGTCCTGTATGCATGTTATTTTTTTTTAATTTTTAAAATAACTCCTTGAAACTAAGATTTTAATCAATAAATTGTATTATTTATACAAATGTAAAAAACATTATGTGACAAGAGATCTAAAAATATTGCATCGCGTTTTCCGTCGCTCATATAAACAATTGCAATTGTTTTTTTTAACTAGATTCAATAATAAACGACATTTTTATAACTTTGTAATATTATAGATTATTCGCTGTAACTCAGACTATGCCACGGTTTAGTAGAAATTTTGCCTCATATACAACAATAACAAAAGAACTTGCACTATGTCATCAGACCCATCGTTTATTGCTTCTTCAACCATAAACACCATTGCTCTAAGTACCTGCTTTGATCCTTCCTATTGTGTTCAAATCTTTACAAATTTTCGGAATTTTTAGTTTTTTCAATATGTAGTCTAAATCGCGATATTGAAGTTTATTTGGTTTTGAGCATATATACATTTTTCGACATGGAATGGATGGGAAGTCCGTTTCTGCACGGGAAGTGTGACCTTGATGGCGCACTATCTATTGGAATGCTCGTGATGTACTTAGAAGTATGGATCGTTGGCACTGGATGGTACTATACCGTCCAGTGAGGAAAGGGATGTGCCTAGCACTCGACTCCACCGTGCAGAAGCATTGACTTCTCTTTTGTTATTTATTTTAAGAATTGTGATAGCAATCTAGGAACGAAAAACTATTTGATTTATACGATATTTTGTGCAATGTTACTTTTATATCATAAGTTGTTCCCCGCGACTTCGTCTGAGTGGAATTTAATTTAATTTAATTTGCCTTCAAATGCGGCGAAGACTGCCTCGTGCGCGTGGGCCTTTCAACTTTTGGTCTAAAATAAAATTAGACTAAGTTACTCCGTTTAACATTAGCTATCTGCCAGTGAAAGTCCCGTCACAATCGGTTCATCTGTTTCAGAGATTAGTCGGAACAAACAGAGAGACAAAAATATTAAAAATCGATTTTTTTGGTATTGGTGCCGTATATACCTTATATTCATTTAGTAAAAAGCTGTTATTTACAAACAGACACTTTAATTTTATTTATTTGTATAGATAGATGATATAGAAATAACATAATTGATTGAAAAAATCGTGTGGATTATACCAAAATGATCTTCTAAGTAAAAATTATGTATATACAGTCAAGGTGGCCAAGTCCGTCAGTGGGGGAACTAAATACACGTCTCATTATTTCCATGTTTGAATAGTTACGATGACAACAAATCAGTCAATGAAGCTAAGACATCATTGAATACTGTCTTCGAATTGTAGTTGGCGTTAAATTCCGTTTAAAGAAGTTACAAAACGAGCGGTGTATGAACTTATCTCATTGAAGACGGACTTCGCCACTTTGATGACTATACACATATATTATTATAATTTTTTTATTTTTATTGCAGGAGTTCATCAGACAGGCAGACGGCCCACTTGATTGAAAGCGGTTACCATCGCCTATGGATATTTGAAAAAGAAAGAAAGAAAACAGGTTTATTTTTAAGACATATACAAGTGAAACAAACACATTAAAAGTAATAAATAAAACATAATAAAAAAAAGATTAAACAACCACAAAGTATTTGAAGATACACATATTAAGTCCTAAAAATTGGATCAAGCTCAGCAAAAATGTTGATCTGTTAGACCAACGCTGATCTTCCGCTTGACCCTAGAGCGACGTCACGGCAAACTTTACATTATATTATTAATAAATAATTATATTATTGTTGTAATAAAGACAAATATTAATACTGAGATAACTGTGTGTGTGAACTCAGTATAATTATTATATATTATAATAAATTTACAAATATTTATAATATAAAATTCATATACAACACATATACATATAATAAATTTAACGATATTATACACAACATATTATTTGTTGTATATAAACAACACAACAATTTGCAACACCAAAGGTGCTACAAATGCGCTGATGCTCTCTTAAAGGAGACCGGAACCTGGTCACTAATGCCGGAACACAACTCAAGGTTGTTATGGCGGCATACTGTAGACCAGGGGTGGTCGCCATCCAGTCGAGCAAATACCCTACCACCTGGCTGTGGGTTGTTTTGTCGCCTCTTACGAGAGGCCGGCCGCCCGGCCGCAGGAAATTGTATTCTTTCTCCGTTCCTGCACGGATAAACCTTAAGGGAGTCATAGTTACTCGGCCATCGCAATGCTTTATTCATACCATAAGTGTCACTTATATCGTTTGGAAATATTACAATGTTTGTGTATGTATGCGGACTAAAAAGCACTGTATATTTGTATAAATGCAAACATATTCTAACCTTTATAACAACAACAAAAGAAGATGTAACCATAAATCCTAAATGTTTGCTTACCTCAGGTTGCTTAAGTATCTTACTTGAATAAAACAAAGTTTATTCTCCAAAGAAGAACCGTAAAACAAGCCAATTTCTCAGCGAAATATTTTGTGTGTATTGTAGTGTGCAAATGTTAAAAGTAAACCCTAAAGAGTAAATTTTGTATGAAAATTTACTTGACTTAGACTGTTTATTTAGGTGTATGAAACTCAGAGGTTTAGCTACTCTATGTCAGCGGTATTAACTTCTAGCTAAAGTATCAAAGGGACAAAAAATTATTGTGAATATCCGTGCAGGATCGGAGAAAGAATACAATGTCCCGCGGCCAGGCAGCCTGTCGTAAGAGCCGACATATTATACTAGGGTATTTACCCATCTGGATGGCTATCACCCCTGGTCTAGAGTATGCCGCCATAACAACCTTGAGTTATATTTCGGCATTAGAGGCCAGATTTCAGTCTCCCTTTAGAGAGCAGCAGCGCATTTGTATCACCTTTGGAGTTACAAATGTCCATAGACAATGGCAACCGCTTTCCATCAAGCGGGCCGTCTTCCTGTCTGCTAAACTTGTGCAATAAAAAGACGAATTTGGGAGTTGATGCCACCCTGCCCATTGACTGAAGCTTAACTTATAAAGACTGGTATTCACGTTTCAAATGACAGGGCTCCGAATTCTGGCCGGGAAGCAAGCAATAATTGGCAGCTTTCTGATCTAAGGTGCATATTGTTTACAATTATTATCTCAGACGAATGAAATAGGAGAAACCACGGAGGTCTCAGAGTGAAGTCGGCTAAAGGAAGCTGATTCCGGAATTGAAAGCCAATCGCGTAGCAGTACGTTACGAAAAATTAGTAACTCACTGCGTGTTGTTACCACAGAATTGGTGGTAACAACATACAGATGCAAACTATGTCTATACACGTTTACGAACACAAATTTAAAAAAAAATGCTTCACCTGATTTGCCGATCACGTAGGCATCGTCTATACTTTAATATTTTAATTTCAAAAATAAAATCTAACTTATTTAGGGGCTTTAAGTGATGTTGACACCATGTCAGCCACATCTTATCCTAATCATGCAATTACACAAAATTTACATAAATGTTTTCACTATTTTATATATGAAAAGAGGCGCAGCAGACTGTGGCCACGACAAAATGCTTTGGAAATCACCCACGTCCATCAAGTTCATTCCCAGAGCATCCACCAGCCCCTTCCTGCCGTCTCTGGTCTGAACACATTCCACTAGCATATGCTGCGTCTTCGACTATATTGTATTGAAAACAATTTGGAGTATTGCTCCTTCTTTTACTTATTCGTTTTACTCTTCTTCTACTTTTATTTATTCGTTTGACATTATTACATGTTGACGGTGAAGGCAAATATCGTGATGAAACCTACACATTAAGATGACCCATAAGTAAAACCCAATAAACCGCCTGTGACAAGCGTAGCCGGTGTGCTACCCATGCGCAGAAGGTTTGCCGATAGCCTCATGATGTCATGCGTCGATGGTCAGTAGGGTTGACAAAAAGGATTACAAAAATAGTTTTTGCAATAAATTTATTATTTTAATTTTTTATTATATACAATATACACTTTTCATAAGTGTATACAATAGTCATCGGCAAACCTTCTGCGCGCGACTTATATGGTCCGTTATCGTAAGAACCAATTATATCTCCACAACAAAGCAATAAATAACGGTATATAAACCAAAGCCGCATATTTACAAGCATACACATATTTACAGCTCAGAAATGAGTTGAAATTGTTATAAAACAACAAAAAACAAAACCGACAATTCTGCAATATCTTGATGTTGGTGCATTAGTTCGCACTGAAAATACGAAAAAAACACGATATTTTGCAAATCTGTTGTTGTTATTTTATGTTACAATTCCATTGGAACAATGGTCGGCCTTATCGCTTATAGAGATCTCTTCCAGACAACCCAGTGTCTAAGGAGACGTTAAAAGAAAAATTAATTAAATAATATTTGGTGGTTAACTAAATAAAAACTAATTCAATCGTAATTAAATAGAATAAAAGAAAAAACAAAAATAAACATTCCGACAAAAGCGATAAAAGCGACTTTAAGATGTATATTTTTTTTGTTTTGTTTTTTAGTTATTTTTGAAGTCGTATTTGTTTTTTTGAATAAAAAACTACTGTCTACTTTTTAGTCATGCAAATAGTTAAAAAAATGAGACTGTACGCAACTATAATATTCGCCGGTTGCTCTCGATTTTCTTGGGATCCACTCATCACATCCTGACTTGGTGGCTCTTTCGATTAAAAAAAAAGAACGAAAATCGATCCACGATTGACGGAGAAATCGCGTAACAAACATACAAAACAAAATACAGACGATTTGAGAACCTCCTCCCTTTTGAAGTCAGTTCAAAAATTGACGTCAAAAGCTCTTCGTCACTGATTTTGAGATCGCCAAAGTACGCACTCAGTGCCAAATACCCGACTATCATCCATAGAGGTAGGGTCACTGGGATAAACAAAGGTTGCCCTTTTCTAATAGGATTCAAACCAGCTCCTGTTTCACTGGCTCAACGCGAAGAAACGGACGTCAATTCTCTAACCAAAAACGTTTGTATATATGCGATTTCAAGTTAAAACTATGAAAGCGCGATTTAGAAATTTACCTGCATCTATTGTTGTCTAGTTTGGGAACAGTGAAAAAAAATTTGGGATCTCTATTGTTGTATCTGTTATCGGTCGGATAGCTGCAATTTTAGACCAAGCGCTAACCAGCAACTCTACCGAAACTATGAAACAAACGAAGCGAGGGTTCGAATCCTGAGCCAAGTTGGTTATAGTTCTTTTTTTATAAATACATTTTATTTTCTGACCTTTATATTGAAATAGGAATTCTATATATACAATAGATTATAGTAATTTATATTAAAATAGTGGTATGCACATTCGTCCATCATAATTTCTTACTGGAGTATTCGTAATGAAACTCTATGGACGAAAATAATAAAGTTAAACAATATTAAAAATGTTACTGAAAATTCTTCTAACACATAGTAAAATTCTCCATGGGTGGTCGTCTGCTTGCCTTACATAGTAGTCCTATACAAAGTGTAACTTTTATTACAGCCACTATAAACATCTTAAATGGATTTTACTTGTAGTTAACCACTCAACATTGAACGACACCAATAGGTTGTTAATTTTATTCTAGTAAGACTTCTCACGCAAAATCTCTTATGTTAGCTTTAAAGCATATCAATGTATTGCAGTAAAAGTTGATTATGACAACATCAGCATGAAATTAAGATAAACGAAGTTGAAAACGAGAGCTTTATTTAAAAAAAAACACGTGTCATTTCCATATAAAATTAAAACATTTATAATAAAACTACGTTTTTAAGCGAGGTAATTTATTGGATTTTATTATTCCAACGTTTCGGCCACTTTTCAGTAGCCGTGATCACGGAAGACAAAGATGTGAAGTGTCAATGAGTATTGTTAAAGTTTTAGTTATTTAGTCTACCGCCAACTTGTTCATTTTAATTATTTAGTTTTAATTTCGTTTGTGGTTATTATTTACTCTATGGGAGCTTAATCTAATTTACCACCGCTTCGCAACATGTTGTGGCTTGAATAATAAAAAATAAATAAATTACCGCGCTTAAAACCTATACATATTAAAGCGTTGTTTTATTATGTATAGTAGTCGCGAAAACTTAAGAAAATATAATTTTTAACATTTACATTAAAAAATAAGTTATTAAAAACTAATTACTGGGGGATTTCACCTGCGTCATTGTTTAAGCATAGCAATAAGAGTTAATGTAAGTTATTTGTATGATAGGTAACAGTGTAATAAAGGAAAGCTGGTCATCTGGTAAACAAAATGTCTAGCAATGCTGCATCTACCAGACCTAGGCCTAAAAGTCATGAATGCTGATATCTGCCAATGGTTTTACAATAAGAGATTTAGGCCACGCGAAGTGAAGGTAAAAGGTAAAGTCAAAAGCAACAGGGATTTAGCTGGGATGATGATAATGGCCACAAACTGTGAAAATGGAACCCATTTTCCCATTTATTAATACAAATAATATATTTTACATCAGAATAAACAAACCACATTATTTTCCTCCTAAAAATCTGTTACATTTCCATTACACAGCATTATTGTATGTTCGCATCTGAGAACATTTTTCACAGTTTTTTGATGGACTTCTAAGCGTTTCTATATTATCATTTGTCATTTTATGCGACGGATATGACACACAGCTTTTTTATAAAAAAGTTATCGAGAATAAAATAAATTATTCGAGTTAGGCATACATTTTAACGTGGTAGAGCTATGCTGGAATTGCTATTTTAATTTTAGCTCTTAGTACAGTTCTTCTCAATGAATATCGATGTGAAACAGCCTTGAGTTAATCGTGTTTCTAAATAAGTGAGAGTTTTGATGGCCCACTTCCTCTTTCTTCTTCTCCATCTACCTATTCCACTCCCCTATCCCAATCCTGTCTATTCTATATACAATATTTCCTGTCTGATCCTCCTTTTTTATTGATGACGCAGGGGAATGTCTTTTCTTGGGACACCATCAGCCTGGGGGGGGGGGGCACCGAGGGTTGTGTGACACTTTTTTTTATTGCAGCAGACAGGCAGACGGTCCACCCGATGGAAAGTGTCTAATATCGTCTATGGACATTTGAAACACCGAAGGTGTTACAAATGCGCTGCTGCTCTCTTACGAGAGACTGGAACCTGGCCACTAATTCCGAAACATAACTCAAGGTTCTTATGGCGGCATACTTTAGACCAGGTAGTAGCCATCCAGACGTGCAAATAGTAGTCGTTTTGTCGCGTCTTGCGACAGGCCGCCCGGCCGCAGGAAATTGTATTCTTTCTCCGTTCCTGCACGGATTAAAGGGACTTTTGAAAAAAGGTATATCCGAAAAAATTCATCTATTCCACTTTTTGATGTTATCCGTGACCAAAGATCCCAATTCTGCTGTGACAATATCGTAAGAATTGTCGATCACTGACATCATAATGTTTGTTTTTGTATGAAAAATATGACGCGAGAGGACGACCATTCTGACGATATTGTTACAGTAGAATTGATTCCCAAAGGGCTGGTTTATACTTTGCATAACGAATTAGCATTACGCCATCTAGTAGCAATATAGCCGACCTTCTGAGCACGCTTCCCTTGTGATTATACTTAGTGATACTTAGTGATTATACTTACTTTGGTCTATACTTAGATTATATCTCTCTTTTTAATATCCATTCTTAGAAATTTTTGGTACTTTTAGATTTGGTTTTATTCAAATAATAATAATTAACCCAATACTAATACATAATATACATATGTACATAATATTAAGATTGAAATCTAGATTTTAACTTACGGAATGCGTTTTTTAGAGTTTACTTTTTATCTGTCTTTTTGGCAATTTCCTCTTAATTACTTTTTCATTTCTGTGAAAGTTTTTTTTGAATACGTTGATTTTGATAAATACTACCTATATTTTATATCTAGAGAAATTATAGATAGAATAAATTTTATTGCAATTAATTAGGATTACTTAAGGTTAATTTTTCTGAATTATGTTTTTAGTTATACGGTTTTTTGACAGCAAAGTCATTTTCACTACGGAACCCTCCAATGTTAAGGATTACACGTAATAGATCGAATTTTGATACTCATTTTCCAAGTAGAATTGAAATGTACTCAACTTTATACGTTAAGATCTTTTCTGTATTTCCCTAATCTTCCACAGTTCGCGGGTTAAACCCAGCTTTCAAGTATATTATATCCGAATTTCGTAAATAAGAACCTACTAACTTTACCGCAACTTCGGTCACACAAGTTTTAATACTTGTGCTTTCCTTCGTTTTTCGGGATAGAATGGTCTATATTATTCATTTATAGCTATTCTTGTGCAGATATATAAAACAGTCCATAAACGTCCCACTGCTGGGCTTATGCCTCGGAAACGGACAGTATACCCGACACGCTTGTCCAAGGCAGCTATGCAGGTTTAACATATCGGGTATATCGATGTGCAGGTTTCATCACAATGTTTTCCTTCACCGTTATTTGTATGTGGTAATTGTAACAATATGGCACATTACGTCGGAAAACTACCTAAGAGGTGCACGCGTTTTGGCCAGGATTCATGCCAGCGCCCTTTGAGTTTGAGACGCGTGCGCTAGCCGTTACGCTAGCACGACTTCCACTTCTGTAGATACATCATCCTTATTCATAATATTATATACAGGTATACATGCATAACTGTGTATAAAGATAAAAGTAGACATTTATCTGTATAGCATTCGGCACTGGATTTGGCACATTAAGAGAAACAACAGTAGAAGAAAAATACTAATGACAAGCCCGTAGTGAAAATATTTTTTTTTATCCGACTTCAAAAAGGAGGAGGTTCTCATTATGAACATATTTTTATGATTTTTTTCCGTTTCCGTTTCTTAGGACCTATATTTTTTTAGGCGCGCGGCATCTTTCTTAGGCCTACCCATAGATAGACATTAAAAAGTAACAAATAAAAAAAACTGGGTTTAAAAAAAGCCGACTTCAAAAACTAAAAAGTAAAAAAAAAAAAAAATGTTGACTAAGAATTTATTTAGTTTATTAAAAGACAAAATAATATAAAATTTTCTACATCTTGAAGTGGTTGCCGAGCAAACCATAAAAATTACCATATTCACTGTTATAATAACAAAATGTTGCTAAATGTTGTAATTTTTATAGTTTACCATCGACTTCAAGACCTAGAAAATTTTGTCTCTTTAAATTCTTTGACAAAAATGTTTATTAAGTTATTTTATACTTTTTAGTTTTTGAAGTCGGCTTTTTAAACGAAGTTTTTTTTATGCTTAAATTATTTACATATGTGCATCGTTTTTATGTTTTCTTTATTATTGTGCTTTTACATTTTTATTTTCTTATCTGGATATACATTTTATTACTAAAATATAAATATTTTAAATCAAATTAGTAAAAAATTTAAGACAAATTTTAGCTATAATTTTCAATTTCACTTAATACACGTTATACTGTGTTTCATAGTCACTATCGTAACTGCGTGATAAGGTACATATTAAAACATCGTAAAACGGCTTTACGCCTATTTTACGTACCACGGAGTTACGAGTTTCAAATATAACTAAATTTACAACGCCTATGCGCGTTGAATCATAAATTATTATTACAGCTATACAAAGAAAAGTTGTAATATTACATCGGGATCATCATAAAAGTTTCAGAACAAGTTTGATAAATTGCCCCAATGATTAGTCTTAAAAATACACTACTGCTCATTCATTTTGAATTATAACTGTTTATTACAATTTAGTACCCTCTCAAATGTTAATTTATGAAAGGATTTTTGCCATACTCAGAAGCAGATAATTTTCCATTAACTTTATAAGGCGGTCAATATTAAGTGTTATTATTAAAATTTAATTTCGCCTCAGTGACATTAATAAAGACGTGAAATACTAAGTATAAAAAACGATCAGTGATACAGTAACCCTGCATAGCTAGATGGAGCTAGGAGATTATTCTCCTTTCGCTTTTTGACTTTTAATAACATTTTCCATGTTTTTGGATCAAATCAGTCAAAGGTTTTAATAAATTTATGTTCAATTGACTTTGCTTATACAGGGTTGCTAAGAATATGTCAAGACTTCAAACTGTATATAAAACAAAAAACATCTGTAAACCTTGGCAAACATCAACATTAAATCAATAAATATATTAATTTTTATTCCTTCTTTACGAATTTCAACTCTAAATGATTGATCATGGCTACATATGCGGAAACTACACTCTATTTTAGGAGAAAAGTATCATGTGTATTTTATCTGTAGTGAAACACTTACAAGCCAATAGATGGCGTTGTACAATAATTAAGGTCACAAACGATTCCCGAAGCGTATAAAGAATATATACAAACTAACAATAACACACCCTCGCTGGAAGATCTCTCTTTGAGACTGAGGTACATTCCATTTCTATCTCGCTCCTCCACCCTATACGGCAGAGTCGGGTAGGACATGATTTTAAAATGAGTTTGTAAGAGTAATATGACATTTGTACTGAAGTAGTAAAATGTACCACTTCGAACGAGGTGAAGAGATTTGTGTTGTTTGTACCGCGGCAGTACATTTGAAGAGATGAGGCCGGTGAGGCGCTGAGCGTCATTTCCTCATTTGTCCCGTACAAAACTTCTACTTCGGAAATGTTCGTTAAGAATCGGATGAGATCGGTCTCGGTCATCTCATTTTACTAGCAGTCGTACATGTCATGTTGTCTCTCTCTGTCATGTGAATATCCGTAGAGGCGTTATTGTACTATTGTAGCATAAGCCTCACTCCGTCCTTCCTCTTACATTTAAGGCGCGAGTAGTAAGTACATTGAGTAGTAGCGCAACAAAATATTTGAAGCATTACTTTTTTAGATTTTGTACCGTATCAGTACAAATGGATTTTGTACGGGATAAATGTACCGGCTCGTACGTGTTCGACGCAACTCTACAATACGGCTGTCCCTAAAAATTAAATTCGTTTCAGTTGATTGTAAGTGTAAGTAATTAAATGAAAAGGCAGAAATCTTACAAATATTTAATGCCAAAGGTATAAAGCCTGTATTATTTTCTTCAACCTTCTTTTAATAATTTGTCCTCTGTACTATTCTTTTCGTTCAATATTCCTATTTTGATCTGTCATAATACCGCTGTCTTTTTTGGTCTACCTTTACTCCTGTATTTATCAATCTTCCTGTTTAATATGCCTTTTGTCACGTTTTTTTCTTTCACTAAACTTACATAAAGAAAAAGTTGTCAATAAAAACGCACGAACATTAGTCCTCGAAAGACTTAATTACAGTGCTACACGTGAGTTTTCTTCAAACATGTGACGCCGAAAGACGGTTGAAGCCTACGGCAGCCTTGTGGCTTTTTTGGAAATGCTCAACCGTCCACAATTGAGTCACGTGCCTTCATACCACTAGATTAAAAGTCTTGAGCCACGGAATATTCTTTGGAGTTTTACTGTTATAACCATAAAATTATACACCTACTGATAAAATGCTTTGATTTCATAAAAAATAAGTAATTTTAATTTTATAAAAATGTATTTGTGATAAAACATTTTTATTATTAATCATTCGCAAAATATTGCTTTGACTTCTCCATATTGTATAGACTGCATGTCATTGTTATATATTGATCTAGAAAAAAATCTAACGATATTAACTCCTTTATGTCTCCAGGCTTCGATCATCATCTATTTAACAGTTACACATTGAGACCATTCTTATAAGCCCAAACACAGTTTCTCAGGAGTTAGGTATCCCGAAGACTACTTGTAGCGTAGGAAGTCTCCAATGAAGCACCCTTTGGCTCGAAATGCGTATATTTTCAATTATTTGCGATTTTATAATAAATTTTCTTGCGCGTACAATTTTTCCTTGTCGTTCTGTTGCTGAATTTCGAATATTGGCGGTTGGCCGTAGAGAATGAGCGTTTTCATAGTAAAAGGTTAATATTGCGCGTACACACCGGCGCGTGCATATTGGATTCATGTCCGATTGCATCAGTGTGTATCATCCTTGGTTAATCGTGCCGCGACATACCCCCGGCCTTGGATGCTGCAGCATCCAAAATTTGACCCTCAACACAGTCAGTACCTCCTCGCAGAGAAATGACATATTCTAGTCATTGTGCGCTTGATGACTCCAGATGTCGTCCGAATCTCCACTACTTTCGTGGCGCCGTCTTCTGCGCCAGGTATCGTTTCCTCACGATGTTTGAAGTGCCACTTTAGTAGGTAGCATGTTAGTCTTGATAACAATTTGCGTATGCAGTTAGCAAATTTGTGGTGTTTCCCTCCACTTGCTCCTCGTCTGCGTGGCTGAGATGTACTCCTTCATCTATTGCGTTTAGAAATACTGTCCTAGCTGCTCCACTCGCTGGTAACATGACAGACGATGCTCTGATATGACTCTGTCGTCAGCACACACAGGAGATGTCGTGGTACGGCTAACGAGAAAGCAGGCAGGATACAAGGGATGGAAATAGTGTGGATTAAAGGATGGGATACAGACTGGATGAGAGCTGAGGATGGCATCCACTTGTGTTAACAAAGTGCTTCGCTCCTCAAAAGTCATGTTATGCGCGTTTCCATTTACACGGTGTAAATGGAGTTTATGAGACATGACTCCCGTTTAGCACAGATCACCAAATGAAATAAGTGTGAAAGATTGACGGTGAATTTAATGTGTAGACTAGTGGCGTAGTCATGAATGTTAAATGAAATTTTAGAAAAGTCGTTTATAAATCCCACTAAAATTCTAAATAATAGTTGAATAACAACAACAGAATGTCATCTGCGATTTATTTCGTCATAAACTAATGCGAGTTCATGTGAGTAAATATACATCATGGGACAGATTGCCTACGAGTTAAAGAGCATTGCGCGTGTAGAAATGCACGTAAACAGGCAAACGTACCCCGTGACAGTTCTTGCGACCTTATCTTTGCGATTCAGTACGAGCATTGGTTTCGAGCATTCAACACTTTAACATAAAAGATAGGCAAGTTGAAGTTGACGTGAGGTACTTAAGTCACTCATTTAAATGTTTATGAGTCCTACCTCTCAATTCTATATAAGTAACCTAACGCACTAGTGAATTACCTAACTTACGAAGTGCAGTCGTGTCAGTAGTCATCACCGTCAATGTAACGTAAATACCAGCACGTTGTAGACCTGTGCATGAGTCGTGAATGCTCGCATTGAAAGTGGAAAATATGTACAAATGCTTACTACAATTAAAGGGAAATCATTTTACGAAAATAACAACTAATTGGACTAAGCCACCTGAATAATTTTAGTAAAATAAAAATATAAATTAAATTCGAAATTGATATATAATATGTGTGATTGATTGTAATTAAATAGATATATTATATTGAAAGTTTATATGATGAATGGTGTGAATGAAAAAGTAATGTGTAGTTAGAAAGTGAAATGTGAATTCTTCCAACTACAGCGTGAAGTTAAAATATTGACAAAATTATGTGATTGAATTTAATATTCTTCTGTTTGTATATAGATGGGTGCGCGAGTCCCTTTGTAAAGCAGCGAATTATCGTTCTGCTTGCGAACATGTCTACACCAAAGATTCAGCTGTCATTTTCAAGTGGAATGCGAATGCGGAATCCTCCGGCACTGTTGCGTGTATTAGTGACAACGAAAGATCGTTCGCATCTCAGCTTGTCAGACAATGCGACCTGAACCCTTGGTAGTTTCTAAGACTACCAGAACTGACATGACTGCTTACTGTTAGAACTATGTATAGATTGCGCGATGTTACATTGTATAGTGTCACTGCTGCGCATGGTAGAATTTACAGGGCCTGACACTATCCAACCGAATTGCGTATTTTGTAACGTTGGACCGTTTGGTAAACGTATCCTGCCTTCGATAAGTAGGTCCCAAAATAGATCTGCGCCTATTAATATGTCCATGTCTTGGGACTCTAAAAATTGTGGATTTGCCAACTGAATATTCTCAGGAAGCCTGAACTGTGTGCGTGGTATATTAACAGCTGGCAATGTCGATGTTATTTGCGGTAAGACGAAAGACTTGATGCGCGTGGAGAAGGTGTTTATGCGTGATTTAATTTCTAGATCACAGGTTTGCGTACACTGTGATGCAGAATTACCTACTCCTCGAATTTCGTGAGTGGACTGTAATAGTGGAATATCTAATAACCTGCATAAAGATTGCGTTATAAAACTACGTTGACTCCCATTGTCGAGAAGAGCGCGTACTACGTGTTTATTATTATGTTTGTCTACTATCTCGATCAATGCGGTTAGTAACAAAACGGGTTCAATATTAAAATTGTGTACGCATAAGTCGTTACTGTGAAATTTATTTAGATCTATAGATTGGTATAACTTGCTACTCAAAGCAACGACGTCCGCGGGGGCGGAGTGAGGCACGAGGGAACAACCACCTGTGGATGCGCATGCGCACTGCGCATCCCCTGTGATTGCGCTAGCGCAGACCTCAGTTGACGACGGAAGCGTCGTTGTCGTGCTAGTGTCCTTGACCCCGTTACTATGAATTAGCGTGTTATGTTTATTATTGCATTTCCGACATGGGCCAGACCTACACTCGTTTAAAGCATGACCCGAGTGCAAGCAGTTTTTACATAAGTTGTTATTAGATATAACGTTTAACTTAGCGTCGAGATCTAAGTTTAAAAACTTTTGACATGCATACAGTGGATGTCTAGCGTTACAAATAATACATAACTTAGTATTGCGGGTCTGATTGTGCGGTTTATTGCTGGAAACAGTGTGACAGTGGATTTTAGTGTTGTTGTGCGTATATGTATATTGTTTTGTGTTGTGTGCGTGAACAATATTTTTATTATGTGACACTGATAGTGTTTCTAGCATGTCAGCCCTGAGTTTTAGAAAATGCAATAAGTCGTCTACCTTAATAGTCGCTTTTGAGCCTCTCTGGTTTAGATGTGTGCATTTATATTGTTCCCATTCGCGTTCTGTAGTCAAATCTAATTTTGAGGTTACAATATAAATAACTAATGTATCCCAGGAGTCTGTGGGCTCACCTAGGATCTTTAATGCGCGTAAATTCTTTAAAATGGTGTCCATGAGCGTTCGTATCAGACTAGGTGACTCTTTAGGCAAAGATTGGATATTAAATAAAGCTTTCACGTGATTGTGCACCAAAAGACTGCTGTTATTATAGCGATTGAGGAGTAGTTCCCATGCGACAGTGTAGTTGTTTGAAGTGAACTCCAGGGAATCTATTACTAAGACTGCGCTGCCTGTCAATGACGACTTAAGGTAATGAAATTTCTGTATGTCACTTATATCTGTAGATTTGTGTACAAGAGACATAAATGTGTCCCTAAACTCCAGCCAATGCTCGTACGAACCGTCAAAGGTTGGCATGGCTAAATTTAACCGATCTGTGAGCTTCACTACACCTAGAACTGCTTTCGGCTATCTGTCCGTTGTTAATCATGTGCTCAGCCTCAACTTGTGCGCTGTAATAACTGCTTTCAAACGTTTCGCGTTCATTTAGCTGCTCATCTAAATCGTTTTCAGAGACAGACTCTTCGATTTTCGTTTGAATGCAATTAAATTCAGCGAACAAGCTTGTGGCACCCTGAAGCCGCAGCTTTAAGTCTGTGCGTGATTTTGCAGGCAAAACATCATCACTAGTATGAAGTGTATTTAAATAGTTTGTGAACTTAGTGAATCTGCCTTTAATAATGCCTCGCTTTCTGACCAAAGCTCGTAAGTGATCTACGCAAATGGGATCATAACGGTTTGGGAGACTTTGTGATCTGCCACTAGGTACACTAATATTATCTGAATTCATTTCGGTGGTTGTGAGAAAAGGGAGTACTTACGTAACTGTGACCTTTGCGCGAATTCAGCAGCTGCCGGTGCATCCAAGCTGATGATCACCTTGTAAAATTAGCAATAAACACAATCTTAACACAAGTGAACGCGTAGGATTTGGAATGGTGTGGATGGCTGACCGTACCAGATATTCCTGCAGGATAGTTGCGTGCTTCTATTCTTCACAGGCTCTGTATGTAGTCAGCAGCTTCAAAAGTCGCTGGCTTTCCTTGCGATGGAAGTCCAAATTTGGCGTTGAAGGATCATATGTAGCGTAGGAAGTCTCCAATGAAGCACCCTTTGGCTCGAAATGCGTATATTTTCAATTATTTGCGATTTTATAATAAATTTTCTTGCGCGTACAATTTTTCCTTGTCGTTCTGTTGCTGAATTTCGAATATTGGCGGTTGGCCGTAGAGAATGAGCGTTTTCATAGTAAAAGGTTAATATTGCGCGTACACACCGGCGCGTGCATATTGGATTCATGTCCGATTGCATCAGTGTGTATCATCCTTGGTTAATCGTGCCGCGACACTACTTTATTATGTAGAATCATCTCAAGGGTGCTATATCATGTGCCAGAAAAAACCGCATCGAAATCGGTTCATTCGTACGGGAACTACGTTTCCGCAGACAAATATACAGACAGATGCACGTTAAACTTAGGTAATAAAACACCCCTCTTTTGCGTTGGAAGTATATTATCTTTTAATGTAATTAGCCACCGGTAGGCTAAATGTTCATTATCAACCATTTCAGTACGGAATGCCATTACTTAAAATTACTTATTAAAATAAATTTGAAATTTCAGATGAAATACAGGCTCGTAAAAGCAAACAGTTGTGGCTTTAATATAATTATGCATATTTTGTATTAAATATAATAAAAACTACTACAGTCCGTTTATATAATTATTTGGTACTTTTTTTAATATTCTGTTTTCTGAAATTGTACCACAAAATATAAGTAAAATACAGAAGGATTTAGGAGTTTAGATGGACTGAATCCACTAAAGCTAATTTTCTTAATGTGACAAATTGTACTACTTACTTCTTTTAACTATCTGTAGTTGTAAATAAATATAAAAGGACGTATGAATAAATAAAGAAAAATTTATAGTAATAAGCATGGTAAAAAAGGCAGAAAACTAATGTGATAGATATAAGAAAGTTTGTAAATAGATTTTGGATCGGAACAGAACGACCGAAAAAAGAGCTACTGACGAGAAATTAAATGATTTATTTGTCAGAAACATGAAGATGAAAGATGTTATAAGTAAATGCTTGGTACATATTTCGCCTTATAAGGCTTACAACATTTTTAAACTTCATAAAACTAACATAATTGAGCGTAGAGCGAGCGTTCGTAAAGGAACGAAAGGTGCATAAAATATCTAGTACACAGTCCTTGAATGATCAAGGACTGTACGCTAGCTCTTGACGTGAGTCAAGAGAAGATGGTGGGCTTCTGAGGCCATTATAAAATAAATAAATATTTATAGTAAATATTATGGGGCATATTTTAGATTTTTACCGGTCATAAGCGATGAAATTCAATAGACAAAAATGATACTAAACTGAAAGTTCTATAGAGAGGTACTTAAATCAAAAAAGACATGCATGGATTGTGTCAACGATGAGGTGATGAGTTGTGGTGTAACAGACGACGCATTTTTTTATTGCTGAAGCTTAGCGGATAAGCTGGCAGCCCAACTATGATGGAAAGTGGTTACCGTCGCCTATGGACATTAGCAATACCAGTGGTGCAGCTAATGCGCTGTCGGCCTTGAAGTAGAAACTGGAACCTGGCCACTTATGCAGGAACATAACTGAAAGTTGCTATGGCAGCTTACTCTAGACCAGGGATGGTAGCCATTCAGTCGGGTAAATGACCGACCATCTGGCTGTGGGTTATTTTTTCGCCTCTTACGACAAGCCGCCCGGCCGCAGGAATTAGTATTATTTTTCTGTTCCTGCACGGAATAAAAACGGATATCAGAATAGAGGTTTTATAGATCCTGATTTTAGCTTTTCTATTTAGAAGTGCAAAGCTTGGACGCTTACCCTCAAGGAGGAGAACCAGCTTTTAGTAGCGGAAAGGAAGGTTCTCCGTAAGATTCTGGGTCCAACAAAAAGAGAGGATGGTAGCTGGAGGGTCCGAAGTAACCTCGAAATTGAGAATCTCGTGGCCGAGCCTAACATAATAGGAGAAATAAAAGCTCACCGCCTCCGCTGACTCGGTCACGTAGAACGGATGGGAGAGGATCGCAGCGTGAGGAAAGCATATTTGGGACGGCCGGTAGGTCGGCGTCCGGTCGGCCGTCCTAAATATCGCTGGAAGGACTGAGTAGAGGCGGACCTGTCGGAGCTAGGAGCTAGTAATTGGCAAGAAACCGCACAGGACCGAAAAAAGTGGCATGCTCTCGTTTCGGAGGCCAAGACCCACTTTGGGTCGCTGAGCCAACGGAGTAAGTAAGTAAGTGTCAGAATAGAGGAGTATGGAACGAAAAGATATATCGTGTTGACTCCAAATGATTGGGACAAGGTGAAAGAAAAGAGAGTAAGCTAAAGGAATGTATAATAAAAAATAGAACTGGTAGTAAACTCATATGTACGAGTATTTATGCGGAACGGGTCCACCTATCTAAGTATTTTAAATTTGTTTCTAAGTAAACCCTTCTGTATTTATTTTTGTGCTAAAACAAAACCATATAATAATATGAAAACATAAAATTATGTTAATATGCGGTGCTGTTTTTGTTATATTATTATGTGGTGTAGAATAGAAATTGGTATTTATAATAATAAAGTAATTATTCATACTGTTTCAGTTTTAACTAAAACATTAACCTTTTCACACATTGATGTCTCGACCGCAGATGTTTATGTATATAAAGGGTAAAAGCTTTTTACGAGTCTTATTAGTACTATACTTACTACGTAATAGATGTAGTAACTTAGGGAATAAGGCACCTTTGTGTCACTTCATTGTCGGGAGTTCAACATTCAGCCAGATATGGCACGGCCAGATATCCTTTTATAATTATCCCGCAGCCCAAGGGAGGCTTACCAACACTCGGGGCTGAGCCTATGTCAGCCAGGGCTGCTGCGTCGGCCACGGCCTGTTCCAGTGGCTCTGGCATATGACAACAGGAAGAACACCGGGGTGTTTGTGGATATTCCTTCAAAACACCCAGCGAGTTCCACACTCCTGAACTGTCACCACGAGCATTGTATACAAACGGAGTCACCTTGAATAAAAAATGTTCGTCTATAAATACAGAGACGCGGTCATGATAGAGAAACGGACTATTCTTTTAGCTTAGCATATTAGCATTGACTAGTAGTCGGACATCAGCTCGATTCAACTTGAGCGCCATCTTTAATGAGTTAATAGTAGGTATTAATATTATGTTAGAAGCAAGCAACAACTATACTTTTCAACTCATAGCCACTTTCTATATCTTCCCAAACGTTCATCTGCCTTACTATCAGTTAAAATTTGACATTAAGCTCCATATAGGTAATGTCTACTGATGGTAAGGCAAGGGAATCAATAGTAAGATTTAGGAACTGGTCATTAGTTAAGCGGAGCCCAAACGCATAGAGAAAGAGTACACATTAATTTTTACGTAGTAGACAAGGATTCATTTCATCTCCTTTAGCTACATTCCATTACCAAACTTTACGAATGAAGTAAATTGTAAGATTTACCTTAAGAACACGACAGTGTTAATGCACCAGCTGACAATAAAGAAACTGTGCTTTAGGGAAATATTATTAAGATATTAAGATTAAGATATCCCTAATGTCAAGTTTAGGGATCTGTATAAGATTATTGGGGTAATTTAGTTGAATTCGGAGTGTAGGGCTCCATATAGGCTTATTTATTCAAGAGTTTGTCGAGCTTACTCAGAATCGCAAAGGTTTACAAATATTTCAATGATGTTCTATGGTATTGTTCTTACAGAGTTTAAATGTATTGGTAATTGTTAATATTTAGCCGTTGTAAGTTAATTTGTGTAGTAACTAGTTATAAATATTATTTAACCTCAAAATATAAAGTAAAATGTTAACAGCGATTTTGTCTCCAAATATTTTTATTTCCTTCCTAATCGAATTAAAATTCAACTGTAATGCTGGAACATGTTTGTCTTTATCTCTTGTCAAAATCCTAAATATAAATGTTCGTATTCCTGTTTTGTAGAATATAAATTCTCATATCCGATTACATCACTTTCTAAAAAGTACACGTTTGCTGAATTTTGTGATAATTGGTCTGTTACCAAGAATATAAGAATGACCAGAAACATACAGACGTACAAAGCAAGTTTCATATTTATATTTTAACTCAAGTTAAAAAACAGACGGACGGTTTAATTCTTGAATAATAAATTTATTTAAAAATTACATTGATCGGAACAACTATTAACTTGTTCACATAATATTTTCTTAGGTTTTCGCGACTTGTATAAATAATAAAACTACGTTTTAACGGTTTTAAGCGCGGTAATTTTATTTGATTTTGGTTTTTCCGACGTTTCGGCCAGTTTTCAATGGCCGTGATCACGGCCAAAAACAAAAACCAAAATCAAATAAAATTACCGCGCTTAAAGCCGTTAAAACGTAGTTTTATTATTTATTATTAACTTGTTTTAAAAAATACTTATTTTTGCTTTTAAAAACATAAAAGTAACTTAATTATAGTTACTTGTGTTTTTAAGTCAGTCTTAAAATCCTATTAACAGAATAGACAATGTCTATCTATACCAATAATATTACGTAAGTTCAAAATCTCAATTTATTAAGGAGTTTTTTAATTTTAGCACCTTATCCATAGAAATCGGTGACATAAGCTCTGTACTCTAGAGGGTTTACAGGTTGAATACAATATAATAAATAGAAATTAATTAATTAAGTTATTTAGGTTGTTTTTTATTTTTAAGTTAAATTGTAAATTAAACTAAATGTAAAAAGTTATTAATTTATTAAATGTTTAATTTTAATTGCATGAAATAATGAAATTGAATGAATGATATTCTGTACTATAAAAGGGTTAATACCCTTTTATAGTACAGAATATCATGTTATATTAATTTAACTAATTGTTATTAATTTATCCACATTTCTACAGTTAAAATTTGCCATTTAACAGTATAGTATTAGTAATATTATGCCTAGTAGCAGTATAGTATATAAGCTTATATGTTTGTCATCAAGAACATTTTTAATTTACTTGCCATCGTTTAATTTCTTTAAAAGTAAGCAGTTTATTGTATTTCTTTATAGCTCTCGACGGTTTTTGAGTGGCCAAAGATTTACTTGACTAACTCACTAAAAGCCAGAGGTTTAGCGTTAAATTCCTGTCTAGATAAATTTCATCAAAGACTTTTCCATTGCTTCCTATGCTCTGAGTCTCTGAGTCAGAAACAGTCCCAGTCATCCTTTGTGTTACAAATTACCTATAACACAATCGTAACTTGCATGGCTTGCACATAGTATCGCTACAATGTGTATTTGTCTGCCAGTCATATCCGTGCAGGAACGGAAAAAGAATACAATTTCCTGAAGCCTGTCGTAAGAGGCGACAAAACAACTCACAGCCAGGTGGTAGGTTATTTGTCCGTCTGGATGGCTAGCACTACTGATCTAGAGTATGCCGCCATAATAACCTTGATTTGGACTCCGGCGCTAGAAGCCAGGTTCCAGCCTTTTTTAAAGAGCGACAGCATATTAGTAGCACCTTTGGTGTTACAATGTCCTAGGCGATGGTAACCGCTTTCCATTAGATGTGCCAACTGCCTGTCTACTGAATTCATGCAATGAAAATAAAATAAAAAGTTATTAATATTATACCCATAACATGGCAGACGCATAGTCCCCATAGCCCAGATCCCTAATACCACTAGCAATTCATCCTAAGAGCCCGGTACATTTTGTTCTCATTTCCTGCAATAATCTAACACTGACATGGGCTTTTCTTTGGGTGCATTTTTATATGGTGTACACAGGGATAATAGTCGGTCAGTGTCACGCCGCATTTACATTAAATTTGTTAAGGAGCCTTTAAATGTTGGCCTTCCAATGGCCCCAAGGAAGACTTCCAAAAGTCCAGGCCATTTTTATGGCCCGTGATCTTGAAGTAGATACATAATAAGTAAAGTTATAGTGGTTAAATCAGTGAAAAAGATTGCTATTAAATGGAAAAAAGTTAGGTTCCATAATTGCATTTTATTTTAATTTTCTCGTCGCGCCGCATCAATTTGAGGACTCCACTTCGTTATTTTCTTCATGAAATTTGTTTGCAGTAATTTAACGCTGAGTTTGAATTTCCATAAAAGTTAAAATTGAAATGGCAATGGAATGAAAATATTAAGGAAGTAAATAAGCAATGAAGTTAAAAAATGTGATAGAATGATGTTCCAATGGGAATAAAAGACTGACAATGTTTTTTTTTTATTTATTTATTTATTTATTGCAGGAGTTCAGCAGACAGGCAGATGGCCCACTAGATGGAAAGCGGTTACCATCGCCTATGGACATTTGCAACAACAAAGGTGCTACAAATGCGCTGCTGCTCTCTTAAGGGAGACTGGAACCTGGTCACTAATGCCGGAACACAACACACGGTTGTTATGGCGGCATACTCTAGACCAGGGGTGGTCGCCATCCAGTCGAGCAAATACTCTACCACCTGGCTATGGGTTGTTTAGTCGCCTCTTACGACAGGCCGCCGGGCCGCAGGAAATTGTATTCTTTCTCCGTTCCTGCACGGATAAAATGTAAACAATAGGGGCTATAATATAGGGTGGCAGGTTATCACATGAAGAGAGAACGTATAAGACAGGCAGCTGTAATCATTCCCCTTTTCAAAATTCTATAGCCGTGTTGCCAAAAACAGAATCTTTATGTTTTCGCCATGTCCGTTAACATCTGTATGTAACTATCAAGTTTATATAAAACTACTGCATAGTTGAAATTAGGTAGAAAGGTGTATTATTTATACTGCTATAGTATATACTGCTATATTTTGTTGTGGTAAAATATCTCTCTCAAAGTTGTCTAGAAATTTCAATCAATCAATTTAGTTATTTGCTTAACAACATGGTACACAATTGCTGCTCACAGAAAGTACTGTCTTAAAATTTCCTTCACTTAACCAAAATCATCGAACATGTTGGACACACGTTCGATAATTCCTCCATTATACTCAGCGATCCAAACAAATAAGCGACGCCGCGTCAGTTCGTGTGGCTAACCGCTAGGCTATTATCGAAGCGCCAAGCGTCCCACCAAGCGAGCGGTGGGGCCGCGCGCATTACATTCAATGTGTTGGTTCACTAGGACGAGTCATCTAAGCGATCAACTAACCTCTTGCCGCTAAGCGTGCCACTTGCGGTTAGGCCGAAGCTTTAGACAACATGGTCTAAGAAATCGACCCAGTAGTTTTTGAGAAAAATGGTAGTAAAAATTGAGCTTCACAGGAATCCGTATGACTACCGAACTGGCCAAATGGCTATGGGACTCGAAAACGTACTCTTTTTAGAACATTTTATTGCCTGAAGCTGAATGTTTGTACATTATACAGTCGTCCTTCAAACATAATGGCACTAAAAGTACGCCGCGTTACAGCTCGCTGCTTGAATCTTTAATCAAATTAGATATATAATGTCCTGAAAAGTCTATAAGGGAAACATTACAGAGAACTTTGCTCGAGATAATACAAATTGAAAGAAAAAAAAGTCTTTTTATTTCCTTCTTACGCATTCGATCCGTTGATATTTTTAAATATTTCACATAAGTATGTGAAACATTTAAAAATGCTACAATTCCTATCCCTATTTCTATATTATATCCCTATTAATATTATAAATGCGAAAGTAACTCTGTCTGTCCGTTCCGTTTTCACGGAAAAACTACTAGACCGATGAAACTCAGTATATATAAGTATATATTTTCGATGCCGATGATGAACATAGGATACTTTTTATCCTAAAAAACGAGATAGTTTTTGGGATAAAAACATATTTGTCTCTTTGTTTGTTATGCTTTTACGAAAAAACTACTGGATCGATTTGGCTGAAAGGTATAGTATGTAAAGTATGTAATTTTAATATCGAGGGTGGACAAGGGCTACTTTTTATCCCGGATAGTGGGATAGATTTATGTAAAGGTTATCCCAGAAAGTATGGAAGGTTCTTTTTTGATTTGCCATTTTGGTTAATTTGGTAATTTCGATCATATTGGTCATTTTGGGCATTTGGGCGATTTTGATCATTTTGGCATATTTGGCCATTTTTGGCATTATGGTCATTTTTGGCACTTATGGCACTTTTGTCATTTTTGACATTTGGGTCATTTTTGGCACTATTGGCATTGTAATCATTTTTGGTATTTTTTAAATTTTATAAATTTTTTTATTTGTTAATACAATACAAATAAGTTAAGTTATCTTGCATTTTATTCGATTATACATAATAAAATAAGTTATGTGTTTCAGTATATTTAATTTATTTATTTTTAGGCATTTTAGTAATTTTAAGTATATTTGGCATTATTGGCACTTTTGTCATTTTTGGTACTTTTGGCATTTTGGTCATTTTTGCCATAATTGCATCCGTGCAGGAACGGAGAAAGAATACAATTTCTTGCGGCCGGGCGGCCTGTCGTAAGAGGCGACTAAACAACGCACAGCCAGGTGGTAGGGCATTTGCCCGACTGGATGGCTACCACCCCTGGTCTAAAGTATGTCGCCAGAACAACCTTGAGTTATGTTCCGGCAGTAGTGACCAGATTCCAGTCTCCCTTAAGAGAGTAGCAGCGCATTTGTAGCACCTTTGGTGTTGTAAATGTCAATAGGCGATGGTAACCGCTATCCTTCAAGTGGGACGTCTGTCTGTCTGCTGAACTCCTTGAGTTATGTTCCGGCAGTAGTGACCAGATTCCAGTCTCCCTTAAGAGAGTAGCAGCGCATTTGTAGCACCTTTGGTGTTGTAAATGTCAATAGGCGATGGTAACCGCTATCCTTCAAGTGGGACGTCTGTCTGTCTGCTGAACTCCTTAAAAAATTGGTTTTAACAATAGACACAAACTTTATGCAAGGGTTTATTTATGTTTTAATAAGGTGTATTACCTCCACGTGCCCTTATTACGGATTTTTGAACCATAATATGGATACTTCGTCCGAACAAGCGGCTCAAATTGTAGCATTGGTGCGGGAGGGCTTGGATCAACGAACGATTGGTAGAAATTTAAATTTAAACCAGTCTACGGTTTCTAGAATATACAGAAGGTTTGTGGAGACAGGTTCTTACAGAAGGAGACGTGGTACAGGCAGGACTCGAGCAACCACCGGTCGTGATGACCGATTTATTGTTACAACTTCCCTGCGAAATCGTTTCCTCACGTCTGTTAACATCAAAACAGAGCTTAATGAAGTGCGTGGAGTAAACGTGAGTGCACGAACAATAAGAAGAAGGTTAAAGGAAGCGGATATCACCCCTTTTAGACCAGCAAATGGTCCAAAGTTGTCTGTAGCTCACAGACAAGCTCGCTTAAGATTTGCGCGTGATCACCTGAATTGGACAGAAGAGCAATGGACCTCCGTATTGTTCACGGACGAGTGTAGGACATGTTTATATGGTGCAGATGGTCGCAGAAGAGTCTATCGTCGACGTGGGGAGCGATATGCTCAAAGTTGCATTGAGGAGCGTGTTCCTTTTGGAGGCGGTTCGTGTATGGTCTGGGGTGGCATATCGATGAACGGGCGAACAGAACTTGTGTTCATAGACATGGTCCGTCAAAACGGTAATAGAGGGGGTTTGACTGCACATCGCTACATAACAGAGATCTTAGAAGATCACGTGGTGCCTTACATGGGATTCATAGGCGAAAATTTTACTTTAATGCAGGATAATGCCCGGCCGCACGCTGCTGCACAAGTTCGACAATATTGCGAAGAGGTTGGGATACGTACAATGAATTGGCCAGCACGCAGCCCGGATCTTAATCCCATTGAGCATGTTTGGGACAATTTAAAAAGAGCTGTATATGCGAGAAACCCTTTGCCCACGACAGTGGCAGCACTAAGAACAGCACTTTCAGAAGAATGGGACAATATTCCGCAAGATCTTTTAATAACCCTAATAAAATCTATGCGGAACCGATTAGAATATATATATATATATATAATATGTAATCATGTATGTATTATATAATTGTATTTATAGTTGAACCATGGTTATCTTTTGTACTTGAACGCATCGTATGGTCCATTGAAATTGTTACCTTGTATTCCTGTATCGAAATTCATTACCTTGGTCGCCTTGTATAACATGAACACTGCATTATTAATATAACTCTGTACATATGTTTTTAAAAGCATTTGACAATTTTTCAAATGTACTTTGATGTACTGCTTCAAGATCATACCATTCATGATCGATATGAAAAAAATACATTGTAAGGCTGAATAAATACATTTGATTAAAATATTTTCATTAATTAATTATGAAATGATACTACCACGGGAAATGAATAAATGTTATTTATACTAATTAATTATATAATACATAGCACGGTGTAATAACTTTATTACTACGTGATCTATAAAATAAGTAATTCCACATTAAATATTCATATTGCAGATTATAAAACCATAAACGGCAATTTGAAGACATTCATAGAACATTTCAAACAATAATTGGCTTAATTACAAACGAAAACTCGTTGCGGGAAATGGCTTTGGCTCTGTCAGAGTTTATTATTTTATTGCCCATCGCCCATTGTGGAGAGGGTTTTATCGGACCCCATCGTAGGACGGGCCATTATCCAATTGTTTCAAGGTGAATTATAAAGGTTATGGCCAATATTGATATTAGATCATCAATTTCAATGTTGAACAAAGTTATTGCTCATTTACGGTTGTGGTTTTTTGGAGTGTACTGAACACTGAACTCCTCCTAAACGGGTATTCGAGTATTTACATTCAGATGGATCTGGTAGGGAGCGCTGTAATCGAGTTCTAGGAATTTGACGAACTTTTTTGGACGTCCTGGGATAATTTACATTCTCAACTGAACAACGTAGGTGACGCTGAGTCAGGTTCCGGTGTGCGACAAGGTTGTTTATTATATGCCGTACTATTTAACGCATACGGTGAAGATAGAATGAGGAAGAGTACACATTGGCAAAGTAAACTTAACCAACCTCGGACACGCCGATTCCACAACTATCCTAGCCGCAAAAGAAGCTGAAATGATTTCCTTTTTGATATAATTAAGGGAATAAATGAACTAGGCCTTAAAGTCAACCGAAACCAAACTAAGTTCATGGCAGTTGATCTAGCAAATAAACTAGACATTGGCTCCCTTAATCTGAAAGTAGTTGACAAGTTCACATATTTGGGCTCAACCATAACTAATAAGGATTTTTGTGATGATGAGATCCATAGGCGAATCGGAATGGATAAGAATACCATGCCTCAGCTCCATAAAACATGGAAGGACAGAAACAATTCTCTTACTACAAAAATCGAAGTTATACGGACACTTATATTGTACTTTATGGAGCTGAGGCCTGGACTTTGTAAGCATCTGTTGAAGACGTGTTGACGCTTTTAGGATGTGGTGCTGGAGAAAAATGCTGCGTATACCTTGGACTACACACCGGACCAACGCATCTAGTATAAAGAAATTAAAAATAACAACGAGACTATCATCCATCTGCCTTCGTAAAGTCCTTGAGTACTTCAGACGCATAGCCAGAAATAGGGTGACAAATTATAAAAATTAATCGTCACAGGCAAAACAGTTGTATAAATAGTTCAAGAAAAAGTGTTGCGGAAAGGTCTCGCCCCTTAAGAATGAGGAATGCGACTCAAGGAGGAGGAGGATTTTTGTGCGCGTAAGTGGGCCTCTGGATGGTTTAAATTCACAATTGGATTGGATTTTTTATTGCTGGAGTACAGCAGATAGGCTAACGACACACCTAATGGAAAGGGGTAACCGTCGCCTATGGACACTTGTAATACCAAAGATGTCACCAATATCCTGCCGGACTCGCCGGATTCTGGAACCTTGCCATTAATTCCGCCGTAACACAACTCAAAGTTATAATGGCAAATTCTAAATTAGTCGTGGAAGCCTTCCAGGGCTTACCAAAGTCGAAAGATAACCCAGCGCCTATATTTCTATGAACGTTCTCTGATAGATATACCTACACTAATATAGGCGCTCGGAAAGCTTTCGGTTTGGCGTATTCTAAATTCCGTAAAAATGTTGTCCCTCCACTCGTCCTCTAACCTTTTACTAACAATTCTCGGTTCTATGTATAATACTTATATATAATGAATAGAAATGAATCGTAGAAATGTATGTACGCGCATAATTTGAGAACGACTTTACCGATTTTGATGAATTTCTTTGTGTAGGTTTGAGAGTGGGTTCCCGTGTGATTTAGATTCACAATTGTAATCGGTAGGTGGCACTGGGATCGGGTCCTTGGATTCTATTAATCTCTTGGACCGATTTTGAGGATTATTTTTGTGTGTTTGAGTGGGTCCCCTGATGGATCAGTTTTACAATGGGAACCGGTAGGAGGCACTAGAATCAGGTCCTAGATTTTTATTTTTCAGGGCAGGACAACGTCTTCCAGAACTTCTAGTTAATAAATAGGAGTAAAGAAGTGCATTGTTTATCTGTTTCTTTACTGTAATATAATTGTTATTTTTTACTAGAAAAAATTACAAACATCATAATTATTTGTAGGAAGACAGAACAATTTCACTTGACTGCACTGCTTTATTATGCAGCGCCTACCGTCGCGTCAATGATATTCAACACAGGTCAAGGTTAAACATTTAAATTTATTTACCAGAACCCATCGTGCAGTAATTTCACTTTTACGGTCTCTTTTTACTACGCTAAGTAGTGGCCGCGTTCAAAACAATATGGCTTGCATCCAATAGCTATTGCAGAGTGGAGGTTCTTTTGCATTTTTAGAGTATGTAACACTTCATTTACTATTAGAAGAAGGTAGTTAATATGTAGCAAATTTAGTTAAAATTGGATAGAACAGCTTTTATTAGAGTGATTTTCTTCTGGTTATCAGTGTTGTCTCTTTCATATTTTCGTAAACCGACAAAAACCTTACTCAACTGTCGGCTCGCGACATTGTTATAAACATATATTTTTTTAATATTTTACGGTTCTGGCTATAAAGTCTATCCAACCATCGTAAGTGTTAAGGTTTAGTCAATTTATAGATGTCAAATCGTATAATAAGTATAGATAAACATCTAAAAATCGTAGGCAGCTATTTTTTAACCGACTTCAAATAGGAGGAGGTTCAGTATTCGTCTGTATGTCTTTTTTTTTGTATGTTTGTTACTCGAATTCTCCGTCAATTGTGCACTCACTTTTTTAATTGAAAGGTTGTACTCCCAAATTGGTCCCATAGTCACCATATCAGGATCTGATGATTGGTTCCCAGGGAATTCGAATGAAACCCTCGAAAATTGTTAACTGACTTCTTTGTAACTCGATATGTCCGTCGATTTTGTTTTTTTTTTCTTTATTCGTAAGTATATACTCCTGAGGTAGTCCCATGTTCACCAAGTTAGGATCTGATTAGTGGATCGCAGGGGAATCGAGAGCAACCCTTGTTGAAGAGCATATACCCCGAAAAGTGAGATGGCAAATTTGTATACTTGTGTAATTTGTGTAGTCAGTAGTACAATTTCTACAGGGAATTAATATATTATTTCTAAAGATATTGAAATATTTTCGCTACTAGAAATTTAAAAAAATATTTTTTGACAAAAACCAAACCGACTTTACACTAAACACCAAACAACAAAAAAAATGTTGACGTCTTTCTATAAAATATTGAAGTCGGTGCCAAGTAAAACGTAAAAGAACAACAACAAACTTACAAATTATAGTAATTTTTAGGGTTTACTTGACTCCGACTTCAAGATGTTGTAGAAGGAAGTCGGTTAAATATGTAGTTTTTGGTTTTTAGCGTGAAGTGGTTTGTTTACGTTAATTATTGCTGTCTAGCGTTTTGTATTTTCTTTTTTGTTACATAAGTTCAGCAGACAGGCAGACTGCTCTTGGTGAAAAACGGTTACCATCGCCTATAGACATTCGCAACACCAAAGTTGCTACACATGCACTGCTGCTCTCTAAAGGGAGACTGGAATCTGGCCACTATTGCCGAAATATAACTCAAGGTTGTTATGACGCCATATTCTAGACCAGGGGTGGTAGCCATCTAGACGGGCAAATGCCCTACCACCTGACTGTGATTTTTTTTTGGCACCTCTTACAGGCCGCTCGGCCACGGGAAATTAAATTCTTTCTCCGTTCCTACACGGCACACTGTATAATATTGTTTTGAAATAATTGTACTTAAACAATTAGTAAGTATTTTGATTTTCCTTTAAAACTATTTTTTATATTGCTATAGTACACAACGCAATGACTATAGTAATAATAGAAGAGATGTTATAATATTCTATTTTTGAATTGTAGGTCCAAATTTACATAAGTTATGACAGAAAACATCCTATGAAATGTTACTCTACTCTTTTTAGTATTGATCAAAGCTTCTACGCAAAGAATAATTTCCAATGGAGTAAGTAACAAAGTAAAAGAAAGTACGATCGTTTAATTTTGATCTTCCTTTAAATGGAGCGAGTAAATTGTGAGCCAACGATTCAGAAAACGTTACAAATACAAAGATTTTTAGGTTAAGACTCTGAGTTGACGTGGAGCGTGATTATATAGCCTTCATCAGAATGGCATTGTTACCGCAATATTTAAATCGAATATCGAAATATGACAAGGCATTGCCTTGTCATATTTCTTTATTACTTTTTCATGATTATCGTTAAAAATGCTCTTTGTTAATCACTCACAGCTCAAATTATTATAATATTTATAAGTTAATAACTTTTGCATATTAACTAGCGGCCCGTCCCGGCTTCGCATGGGTGGACGTTTAGTAGTTTTAGTAGGGATCCCTAATTTTTTCTAGTAATAACTATAACCTATGTTACTCAGGGATAATGAAGCATGCTAATGATGAAAGAATTATTGAAATCGGCCCGGTAGTTTTTGAGTTTATTCGTTACCAACATACAGAAATACAAATCTTTCCTCTTTATAATATTAGTATAGATAGATAATATTTAAAAATCGATTTCGGTTAAAGCGATCACTCCATAATTATTATTCTGTCCAGTGCTTTTAAAACCGGTCCTGTACACTCACATGAGACTTATTGTTATCATCATCGAAGTGTTAAGTCACGGTTGCGTTCAGAGAGTCTGCTTCAAATCTCGAGTTTTTTTTTCAATTTAATTATTTCGAAACTAGCAAACAGGACGACGGCTCATCTAACAGGAAGGTGTTGCTCAATAAATCTTCTATGCAAATAAATAAAAATGAAGTGTCTGTATGTAATGTCAAAATAACAGGTTTTATTAAATTATATTAAAATGTATATTATATATATATATTAGGTACTTTATCAAATATTTGTCTGCCCGTCTGTTTGTTCCGGCTAATCTCTGAAACGGCTGCACCGATTTTGACGGGATTTTCATTGGCAGATAAATGATGTTATTAGAAATAACTGAGGCAACTTTTATTTCAGTAAAAAAAATTGAAAGGCTAATGCACGCGCCGCGCCGTCGCCGCACAGGAAGGCAAATTAAATTAGATTCCACGCGGATGAAGTCGCGGGTAACTAAATAATAAAAGCTAGTAAATAAATAAAATCTATATTTCATAGCTATAAGAACATAATAATGTGAACAAGTTAAAGTTACAAATTAGATAAAATTGTACAAAGAACTAGCAAGCTGTGTCAGGTGTGTCAGGTGGTTGTCAAGACCCCGATTGTCACCTATAGCATATATACTCGTAAGTATTGTCTATGGCCTATAGACGGCATGGGATACTTACTTCATCTTTTGCTCTTTGCACGATTTTTGGCATCCCTTACGTACTGTAAGAAGATTAGGTCGTATACGTCATGACGCCAAACTATCATTTCTAGGGTCCTTTGTTTGTTTTACCTTTTCACCTAAACAAAACTCCACGCATACAGTGTACGCCAAATCAATTGGCAGAAAAATTAATTGATTGAAATATTGAAATTTATAAATAGATTATATTATCATTAACCTTTAATGTCTATATTTATTTATTTTTCTATTTATTTAACAAATATCACACACAGCTTTTTCACAATACATTAATAAACGATACATTTTAAACAACGCACAAGCTAATAATTGATCTTACTTTACGAGGAAAATGTACGTTAAGAGAAGTATGTAATTATTTATTCAATCTATAATTTAATTTAAGTCATATTGAAGTTACGTCCTTAAACAATAAAAAATAAAATAAAATAATAGTCAAATCAAACAATTGTGGTCAATATTAAAAGAAAAAAAAAAAAATATACCTAACTAAATATACAGGTAACTAAATATACACGTAAGTCTTATAAAAAAGATTTGTCATTCCTAATCTAACGATAAAAAAAAACACTCTGGACTTTTCTGCCAATTGGAATGTTGCGCAGTATAGCCATATTTGGCATGAACGCGCATGTCATGTTCCTGGGAGTATAGGTACATTAATACCCATAAGTAAGGAATAATATTGAATTTTGTAAGAATGTTTATTAAGTCCAAACCAAGTTTCTTTCAAATTACATGTTTCTAAGATTCTAAATATTGAAGAAAAAATGGTAAGTATAATAATACATTTTACTTTAGCTTTTTACGAAAGAAAAAGGTAAAAGATAATTGTATAAAGAAAAAAATACTAATAGCTACTTACGTATCCTGTAAAATGTATTTAATATGACTATATAATTCACTTTGTGAACCATTTTATTCATATCCTTACTTTGATAACACGAGTTTCAAAATTTTGAATCAATGAATGGTCTCATATATCATACAATAAGAGGTTTTGTCGCCACAAGCGATATCTTCAATTCCACCTTCATAATTCTTACAACTTAGCAAATTATATTAATACACTTTTAGTTAAACATATGTCATTTATACATGTATATTTACAACTAAATGGTTTTTAGGTGAGTATCTATTCCGTAAGCGTTTTCCAATTCTAGAATACATATAATTTTTGCATATGCCTACTGTTAATAACATTTGTTCTAAGTAATATTATTAATCACTATATCACCTATTATTGTAATATTTGGGGGTAGTGGTGTTTACTAATCGGATATAAAAGCGAGAGGACGTAGTGACCATTCTCACATCGACTTTGCACTTCGTAGCTCTCTGAGAGGTCTAATTATTATGCGGGAACGTATAATTAATTGTACTTTAGATCGATATTCTTTAATTGGAAGTCAAATTAAACAGTTCTCCAAGTTCAATGTATTTTGCTGTATAAATCCCGCTCTAACAAATTTCAAATTTCAAATTTTTTTTTTTTCCCGCTCTAACATTACATATACTTGAAGTTATAAAAATTGAATACAAATTCAATTTGAAGGAAAGTCTGTTATAAGTTTAATATTATTTTTATGATATAATATAATCAACATCTTGCTGTAATTAATTTTTTGCGCCGCGTTTTCTCCTTTGAATGGTAAATAATATTTGCTTTGAAGATGGAAGCAGACCGATGGTTTCACTAATTAATCAGTAAGCTTATTTCGTCGAATAAAATGTCTATGTTGGAACTTTGGTAAACAAGTGGTAGCCTACACTTTGTCATAGCCCTAATATATGAATGTAGTTAATAATTTACTAAATAAATCAATACAGTGAAAACTTTAAGCTGCTGTTCGCAATATCTTTATTTTAGGCTAGTATTTTTAAATATGTAAATACATCTTTATACTATATTTTAATGTGTGAAATGCATAGATAGATGGACAGAAGAACTTCAAGAGTTTCAGTTTCACAAAATTTGTGCTGCTTGAAATATCTATTTAATAACTTCCTAACAATCATTTCATAATAAACCTTTTTCTTATTACAAGCTTTATTTAACTTGCAATGGGTGTACCTATGTACGTATGTATGTATGTCTGTAAGTTCGGGTGGAATCTTGCAAGTTAAATTTGACCAACTTCCCGGTTTCCGATTGAGCTCAAATTTTGCACGCATATGTATATCGCGTGACAATGCAATAATATGGTACCATGGAGCTTATCTGATGATGGAGTCGGAAGGTGGCCATAGGAACTCCTGTACTAAACAAAATAGACCCGTCGTGTTTGGGCTCGTTTTACTTGTCTTGGCTAGCACTCTGCTGCTACATGATATCCAGGATCTCAAAAGCTTGTATTTAAAAGCCGAGAACGGCTAATAATTGTTAAAAAATAATCACCACTATTTTTACTTTTAACGGTGTTTCAACGAGAGACATAATGTACGTAAAAGGTATTAAACTTAATTTTTTTTTCAAATATTCTAGGCAAGAATTTCTGGATATACTTTCGTTATATAGATACTTAACAACCTTTCATCCAATTTACTTGGGTCTGGATAAAATCTTTTGTATCGTAACGTGCGTAAAAGTTTCAGGGTTCTTTTACTATACTTAAGCGAGGTTCTATTGATATTGGGCATGTTCATTCTCGTGTAAAATATGGGTTCTAAACATCCTGAATATTTAAATATAAATTCCACCTGGACGAGGAAAAGTATATGTATATTTGTGTCACTTCTGTGTACGGGAAAAAATCTATATATACAAAAATCAATTGCTGTTTGTTAGTCTCGCTAAAACTCGAGAACGGCTGGACTGATTTGGCTAATTTTGGTTTTGAATTATTTGTGGAAGTCCAGAGAAGGTTTAGAAGACGAGTAAATATGACAAAAATGCTTGGAATATATTAAAAACAACAATTTCGCTTTCCCTTGGCAACTATTCTTACCTGTCAAACATTTGATGTTCGTCCCGTCGTTTAGAAATCAATTAAATTTAAAAGTCGTTCAGAAATCAAATTAAATTTAAAACTGAAGTTTTTTTTATTTTTTTTTGGTTTTGAATGTCAAACGTTTGGTGTTCGTCCCGTCGTTCAGAAATCAACGTTTTTTTATTGATTCTGAGGCGGTACGAAATTTGCCGGGTCAGCTAGTAATAAATAAAAAGAATTTTATTGCCACCAAAAGTATGTACAAATTGCGCCCTAAAATTATTACTGGTTACTAACACCTAAACTAGACCAAGCCTGTATCTTAGGCGTTAGTTGCTTCCAGTGACTTAATAACTAAATTTATGTAACAAACTAAATATTGAACAACACAAATAAAAATTACAAACAAAAATTTAAAAATAGTTCCAAAATTGTCAGTACAACGATTTATTAAATATCCATGTAACTTTAATTGTCTACAGAACGTGAGTTCCATATGCTAGGGACTTAAGAAAATTTATTCGTCTAATGAGTGTATTTTTAACAAAACTAGTACAAAATTATTTTAATTATTTATATTCTTTTGAAATAGGTATGAAATGCGCCAAAATCCGTATGAACATATAAACATGTCAGAGCAGAATTCATCATGGCATGGCATGAAGATGTGGGTATATTTATGAAATTAACATCTTTTGTGAATATTCAATAACTTTACTTTATATTCCAAGAACATAATGTTTCTATTGCTTAAATAACAATTATCTCTTTTGACATTAACACTGATTATGTTATAATTCACTGTGATTAAGGCAAAGTTAGTGCGCTGGCGACCATTTCTTTTAAAAAGGTTATAATATTTTCTTCCTTAAAACCGATACGGTCAACCCCCCTTCCTTAGACACGACGCTTTGTCAGAGTGACATTGACCACATATGACTGTTGACAATGATATTTCAATGAACCTCTTACAAATATATAAATGCGACAGTAACTCTGTTTGTTACCCGTTCACAACTAACTGTCTAACGAGTCTCGATGAAATTTTGTAAGCAGATATATCGTCTCCAAGGGGAATTATTTTTGTGTTAAAAATTCCAATCTTGAAATGGTGAAATAGCGAATGAAAATTTATTTAAGTTTGGAATGTGAACATTCATATCTTGGTAAGAATAAAGTAATATGTGTTTAAGCTTTTGCGTTTTGTTTCATTCAAGAAGTAAAAAAAGATGCATACGATGTACCCAGTAACTACTAGTAATCTATAATCGTGTTTTATTTCTGGATATTGTTCCCGATATTTCTTGGTATATTATTGAGACATGTATCGGTATAGAATTTATTTCGAATTAGATTCTAATCTTATCATATTAAGTAATTTCAAATCTTGACATGAAATAGACACTGTCAACCATAGTATTATTATAAACCCTACAGGTTTCCAATATTATGTATAAATCGATCAATTGTAAATAGTTCTTTTGTTGTTTTGATATATATTTGTCTTAACCGGCAAGCATGCTCGGCTATGACAATATTTGTCATCTACTATGCATATTCTTATAATTGCCACGTGCTGACAGTAAGGAAAATATTGTAAGGAAAGCTTGTACAGTTATTCACCCAGATAACCGATAATTGGATTCCCACCACAATCTATTTTTAAAAATAATTACAAATTCTCACCTCTTGTTGGCTTCAGTGCTATTTCTGTTTCAATAGAATAAATAGAAAACGAGCTAAAGTTAAAGGATAAAAATTCTTTCACAAATCCATCACTAAAAATAAATTACATTGCGAGCACAACACTAGAAATAGCATTAATTTAGTACAGTAACAATTTTATAGTTTATTTACTGATGTTAAGCAGATTTTATTAGTGATTTTATTTCACTGACCGATTGTTAAAACCTGGTTTAAGCTCCTGACTCCCATCTCTCGGGTTTTATAGACACCATAAATGGTTGCCCATAAATTCCAGACTATCAATTTAATTCGCACATTTCAATTTTGTTTAACCTTAATTATCTTAATTTCTTGAATTATAGCACTCAGAATGTTTATTACTTACAAGGCGTTGGATATTATAAATGTTACACTTATGTAATATTTTCATCTACATACATACCCGTATATACTATATATGTAGGTTCTTTGAATTTGTATCACAGAAGACAGTAAGATTGAATTTCGAACGTTTTTAGTAATATTTGAATATGGAATCAGAAATGTCACGACCGACATTTAAAGGGCCCATACACGATCCTGCAGTCCTGCAGTAAGCGGGGCTTGCAGGCCCAAAGAGGCATTCTATTCGGTGTTACAAGACGGAATGCAGGCGGCAACAACATTCACAGTCCTGCATTACGCGGCGGACTGCAATTCAGTCCGTGAACGGGTCCCTTTAAGTAGAGTCCTCGCCACAAAAGAAGTCCTACGGGAAATAAAGGAACTAAAAGTGGTAGCTCAGGTATTTGATAGAATTTTGTTCGTAAAATGCCCTGGAAATAATTTTACAGCTTTAATCATGGAACATTTTGTATTTATTATTCAGTAATTACCTACATCGATTTACAGACTAGTAAATAATTACTCTGGCAGGATTGAGTACGGCGATTGCAGCGCCGCATCTGTGGGACTTCCTTCATAGCGCGGACTTGCAGTAGTATTCCCCATAATGGCAAGTAAAGGATCTTGCTCCATATAGCCTATTCTGATTTAATCTTCACTAATCTGATCTATAGACTCTTTGACTGACGCTTATCAAGGGAGTTATTGTGATAACTCCACGGATGACTCGAAAGGCCACATTTTACAAAACAGTTGAAATTTCTTACAAAAACACATAATTGCTACTTAAAAACTATTAATATCCAACAATTGTTAAAAATAAAACTATGCAGCACATTATCACCTTACAGTTTCCGCCAAAATTCCGAGTGATGCTTAGATGGTCCGTCTAAATTAAAAAGTATTTCCGATTGCACGAGGCATCACAAGGCCACAACTGATTTCAATTTTGTCGATTATGATTTTAAGCGCTTGTGCACGAGTGTTTGGAGAATATGGCTGTAAACGTCAGGATGCGAGTCCTTATTGCGTATTAAGCCAATATTAGACTGTTCATTTCTGAAATTCAATTTGTATGAATCAACCAAAATAATCCATATTAATAGTATTATTTTTCCATGATATTAAGGTAATTTTTATCACTCACTGTCATTGAATACCGTCGTGTCCTACCAGTTCTGTGGATTGAATTTAGTTGATTAAGAATTATTTATTCTAGTAAATATAGGTCATATTATTACACGTGAAAAATACGGACTAAGACCATGAGAAAATTTAAACTAACCACAAACAAAGTGGAAACATGTCAGGCAAAGACAGTCATATAAACACTTATTCCTTTGTTCGAATTTAAATTCCACAAACAAAACAAACAACAATTATAACGATATGAAGAGCGCACGTACGTCACCTTAAATTACAGTGAGACCGCCATTGTTCCCCGTAATGAATATTCGATGCGTACACGCAGGCATGTGTTAAATATTTCGATAGAAAGTCCCCAATGTAATGTTTTGTGTTCCATTCACGGTAACGAAGGTGTGTGAACATGAACTAAATAAAGTGGAAACTAAATTACACGTTGTAAAGCGCTAGTAATTTATACATACAACTAACCGTTTTAGTCATTATTATATTATGCTCGAGCTCTATCTGGAATAATTTTAAAATTATTGACAGTGGCCAAATCGGTCTTATTTATAATTATGCAAATAACGTCGTTTACGCCTAGCTACAATAGTGTATACACATGTGAAAACTGTCAATATTAAACGTCATTAACAATGAATAACATTATCACATCGCAAAACGTATTAAACCAACGCTACATCTCCGTGAAACGGTCAATAACAATAACATTATCCCCGATGAAGCAGTAGCATTAAAGAAAAGGAACATTTTTTAAATTTAAAATCACTAAAACACATGCGTCCAGAATTGTATCAGCATTTACCGAGCTGTAAATTATCTATACTGAAAATATAAAGTTATCATATTCCGAACCAATTTATCATTTTCAACTACAAGATTCCCGTCAGCTGGAACCAGGCTGACCTGAGACCTCTATGATATACTCAAATTTATTGAAAATCGCACCTATTTTGTGAAATTGCCTTTTAGAGCTGAAAGTATCCCTAGATTTGCGTCAGTCTATAATTTGGCTGAGGTTTTAGGGTTTTTTGGCTTTTTTTTTAGGCTATAAGATTATTCCAAAACTTGAATATGTATCGATACTTGACACTGATTAAATACGAAAATCGTGCAGAGCCATATAGAAAAAGGAAAATAGCAACATGATAACTTCGGGAATTTTTGACGGGAGCTGAAGAATGCTGTTGCGTTGTACAAATTTTATATTATAACTAGGATTTGCCCGCATCTTCGTCTATGCCCGAATTGAAATTTCCGTGAGGTTCCCGGGACAAAAAATACCGCAGCATTTAAAAAAGAAAGTAAGGTATCGTTTTAGTGAAAACTGTGTCGAGGTAACCTAATTTTTACGCACCTGGACAAGTACAACCCGCTCCCGGGAAAATTCCCACGGGATTTCCGGGATGAAAAACACATACACACTTTATTAAATTTGTTATCAATCAGTAAACAAATCGCATTGGAATTTTTTTTAATTTGACTATTTTAAATCACTCCTAGAAATATTTCTGCGGGACTCCCAAAATAAAAAGTAGCGCAGAGTTAAAGTCTAATAATTAGCTGTCGATAAGCGAAAACCGCATCGAAATCGGCCCAGTAGTTTTTACGTGAATCCCGAACAAACAGACAAACAGGCAAGAAATCTAAAAAAATTCATCGTGTTCTGCTCCGTTTATATAGTCTACTCCAGTTGCTTTTTTTAAATAGCTTCAATGTACAGACACGGCATGTTTATAATTTACTAGGATATGCCCGCGACGTTGCACACGTTGGTCTTGAAATTCCCGCGGGATTCCTGGGACACAAAGTATCGTAAAATTTAAAAATGAATGTAAGCTATCGTTTTAGTGGAAACTGTAACGGAATAAGCTAATTTTTATGCATCCGAACAACTTCAAACTGCTCCCGGGAAAATTTGCGCGGGATTCTCAAGAAAAAATAAATCAAACATTTTATTATATAAAATTTGCTATCGATTAACGAAAACCGCATCGAAATTGGCCCCGTAATTTTTACGTGAATCCCGAACAAACAGACAAGAAAACTAAAAAAATGCTGTATTGAATTTAATAAATTATTGTAGTTTTAAAGAAATCTTTGTTCTTTATTTCTTTTATCTAAAATTGACTCTTTTGGGCTGATAGGACGAAAACGAACGACGAAAGGCGTTTGAGAGTAAGGCATGGTAAGACCTCAGATTATAGTATTGCAGGTCAAAAAATAAGGTATTCATTAATTTAAAATTACTCAGTGCAATCAAAAAACTGTCGCACTTACACAATAGTATACGAGAGCAATATAAAAGTTCTGTTAGCAAAACATGGATCGTTAGATGGTTTTTAATGATCTTACCATTGTTTTCTTAAAAGTCAATTGGAGTAATCGTTCTCACGTTCCAGAAGATATGAGCTATTGTCAGAGCGTTATGGGTTTAAGGCTTGTGCACATATTATGTGTATAATGTATTAAAAATGGAGTTTTGGAACCTCTGCTTATTTTTTTGGTTAACGCAGGGGGAATACATTTCGTACCATAATGGGTCCTTTGTAGGTTAAACCTTACAGGCGCCGCAGAGAGTGTGCGGGGTACATTTGTTCCCAAAAACTCCGCTAAACCTGAACCTGCATCTCAAATGCCCGCGCTTATGTCCGAAGAAAATGAGGCATAAAGGCTTCGATCACTCTGGGAAACAGAGTGACCAACTTCACCAGCAGATGTTAGATCCGCCGCATCCCCAAATCCAAGCGGACCCCTACCTCTGCTTTCTTGATCCAACCCCTACTCAGGTCAGAGGACGTCTTCCACCATGTTTATGAAAATACATTTCCTACTCCATGATTGGTAAGTTCCACCAGTCCTGAGTCAGACGTGACCAACTCACTGCCACTTCAGCTAACTAATTTCGCAAATTATGTCCATGAGTTTGATTCTCTTAAGAAAGCCTAGTCAGGCTTGTCTTGATAGGTTAATTGTAGCGAATTGTGGCAGTCGGTGGAATGTCATGCAATCTTTGCCAGTATTGCATTATTTCTTATCAGATTGATACGTAAAGATCTCTTAAGGTCATATATGTTGCTATCTGTAAGTGTCAGTATAGGGTGTCTTTTAGGAAAAAATCGTAACTGGTATCTGAATAAACCTTAATTTTTGTCGTCTATGTTGCCATTGAAGACAATGTAAAAGCGAAACCTTAACTTTTAATGAGTCGCGATATGAATATAAAGTGTGAACTCGTAACGAAATTATGGGTGAAGAAAATTGCGTCATTGACATAAACTTCAATGTATGTATGTCACATTGAAACTTATTTCTTACATTAGACGTTTCCGAGTTAAATGTTTTGTGGCTGTTGAGACGCTTGTACCGTGAGATCCTTAATTCTTGAGGCCACAAGCTACAAAGAACTCTTAAAACATCTAAATGAGTCAGATGATCAGACAACTTGTTCGTACCTCATAAGACGAATCAGTACGGCGATCCAACGAGGTAAGGTAGCCGGCCTTCTGGGAACCTTACCCATTGTCCATCGAGGACACTGGGGTCACCTAAGCTTACTATTCTACTTTTTTTTTATTGCAGGAGTTCAGCAGACAGGCAGACGGCCCACTGGATGGAAAGCGGTTACCATCGCCTATGGACATTTGCAACACCAAAGGTGTTACAAATGCGCTGCTGCTTTCTTAAGTGAGTCTGGAACCTGGTCACTAATGCCGGAACACAACTCAAAGTTGTTATGGCGGCATGCTCTAGACCAGGGGTGGTAGCCATCCAGTCGGGCAAATGCCCTACCACCTGGCTGTGAGTTGTTTAGTCGCCTCTTAGGACAGGCCGCCCGGCCGCAGAAAATTGTATTCTTTCTCCGTTACTGCACGGATAGATGGCTACTTATGGTCTTAAGGCTTATATGAACGACAACGACCCTGACAGTTTGGGAGGAGCCTCTGTACCGCTCCCCCCGCCGCAGGAGCTAACCGCGGGGAACGGGCAAGCGACCGATGACGCCGGCCGCCTTGTTACGGAGTGTTTATTACAGAGCCTATCAAGGGATTGTAGGTAGAATACAGTATAATTTATAAGCATTAATAATATTATTATAAAAAAAAATATACATCTCTAACGTTTTAATACTGAATTATCCTAAATCAAAAAAGTTTTCAACTATTTCTATAGCGAATAGTGTTCTTTTTCTACGATAAATAAGAACTCGACTCAAAACAATAAAGCGAAAAATTCCAAGCTACACAACAAGCACCGAAGGCATCTTAAATTATCCACCACATCACGTACTCGGCCTAGTTAGGTGCAGTCTTTAAGTATCTCAGCCACTGGACTTCCGTCGTACCATTTTGATTTCACATTTCAAAAGGAATTGCCAAGGCTTAATATCTTTGTTGACGGAATAATGTAGATTGAATAAATATAATAATTAATAATGTTGTATCGATCCGCGAATTGCTGTAAGCTTTAAGTGCCATCTTGAGAGATATAATAAAATTATATATATATATATATATATATATATATATATATATATACTGTTAAAATATAATTAAAAGTACGTTTTAACCGGTTTTAAGCGTGGCAGTTTATTTGATTTTTATTTCGACGCTACGGCTACTTTTTAGTAACGGTGATAAAAAAACCATGTTCAAAACCAGTAAAACATAATTATAGTTCTGTATACTAATCGCGAAAACTTAAGAATATACTATTTTAAAATATTTAAAAAAAAATTAACATGATTGAAACTATATGAACACTAATTAGCTTATTCAAATATGCAAAATATTTTTTAATCATATTTCATTTTGGAGAAATTCAAACTTCCCACTATTAAATCGAGTAATAATTGTCTCAATGTCATTGAAATCAAATACTTCCCTGCCTTTCACCCCTCGATATATTTATTGTGTTATATGTATAATTTAACATTTTCCATGATTTAGGGGCCGATTTTTGAATCATCAGATAAAATTTATCAATCGAATACATTATAACCTGAGTGAATTCAAAAGTGAAACCATTCAACTGTTTTATTCATGCAACTGACATTTTTAATTTTTCCACGTTATACTTTTATTTTACGAATAACTTTTATCTTGTGATTGAAAAATCTAAATGAAACAAACATAAATGGCCTCCAACAGGTAGTTTGATGAAAGATCTCCATGATGTAATGATACATTTTAAGAGAAAAGAGTAATAAAATAATAAAGTAGAAAGAAGTAATAATGTGGAATAAAACTAACAGCCTCTTTCTATATCATGCAAGCAGGGCTTTTTTATAGGGGCACGTGGGGGCACGCACTGGCTCTTAAAGGAAATTTCGAAAATATCGAAAAATTTACATAAGAACTGAAAAAATAAAAGAATTTGAAAAGAAATGAAAAAACCCAATTTTGATAGCCTTTACAAAAAAATGTTTTTTTTAATAGGTCAAAATTATCCAAATACAAAATCTAATCCACCTTTCCTAAACTAAACTATACAAAATTTGCGATGCTCTTCAAGAACAAAGTGAGCTGAGTTCAGATTTGCAAAATCGTGATATAAGTCTAATCAGAAGTGCTAATCAGAAATTACAAAAAATTATAGACTTACAACTTTCGAGAATTAGCGTGCCCCAAAAAAGAAGTAACAAAAAAGGCCTGCTTACAAGTAATGTTAATTTTCTATCAATAGCAATGTAAAAGACCTAAATATGAGGAGGGATGAAAGTCATGGGACAAAAAGAATGTTAAACTGAAAGATCGACGGGTACAAATTTAAAGGTACACCAAACAAGAGAACGATTGCCTCTGCCATATAATAAAAGATTATGTAACTCTGCGTAACTCGGATGTTCGTTTATTTGAAACATTGAGCTAGTATGTTTCACATTTGATTAAGCCAATTCTGTATCAAAAGCGTTATATTCAGATATAGTAACGACTCACGTAGTTCACGAACTGTGGCGACAAGATTGTTTATTTACATTTAGTAGGTAAGTATTATTAAATGAATTGATACTGAATAATTGTTTTTTTTTTATTATAATGCAAGAGTTAATAAAAAATGTAAATTATTTAGAATTATATATTTATTAATAATTTATAAACTTAATCCGGCGTGTTTTTAATCGGGACCACAGGTTGACCTCGAATGATACTCTAAGTAGTTAAACACTGCGCACGCTCTGCCCTCTATCTCGAAAATGGTTCAAGATATAAAAAAAATGTTAAAACAAAAGTAGTAGAGAATTTAATCGTCTACAATATTTATAATTAATACACATAGCATAAAACCCATAGGAAACGAGATATTTGCAATAAATGTGTAAAAAAGCGATTTTTTGACCTTTGACCTTGGACTATCTGAAGTCGCGGACACCCTACGATAGGTAGGTTTTGAGACAAGATTCACTGTACCAAAATAAATGTTTATACAAGTTTATAGCTGACTATCTCTCATTCCGAGGTAAAACCCCTAATATTCCTGGACTATGTTACAACAACGTCAGGTAGGCGGCCGGTTGTAAAACAAAGCCAAATCTAAATATCAAACAGGAAATGAATGGATTGCGTCAAGGATGACATGATGATGTGGTGTGACAAAGGACGTATATCAGAATAGAGGAGTATGGAAGGAAATGACATATTGTGCCGACCCCAAATAATTGGGAGGTGAAAGAAAAGAGAGTGCAAGAAAAAAGAGTGGATATTAAAATATAGCAGTAAATTCAAATTCAAATTCAAATTCAAAATAAGATCCACTGGAGAACACTTTTTGAAGGTCATACATATAAGTTAACATTTAATTTTACTTCCTGTTCTATGTACACCGCTTCACAACGTGTTATTGCTGTTAAGGAGAAAAAGCGGCAAAGAACTCCCCAAAATCACGTCTAACTAAAAATTGATTTTCTTTATATTTCTTATTCTATTTATATATCAAGTTCACTAGTAGTACTACTTAGTAATACTAACAGTAGTCGGTAACACACCCGCGTTTTATTGAAATGTGCTTAGCGGGAAAATATGCAAGGGGTATAATAGGTCATAGATACTTCATCAAAAGTAAATCTAGTTACGAATGGCACGTATTTCTAAAATATAATTTAAGGAATCACATAACCCACAAAATTAAAGTGAATTTGAACAGGGGTCTTCAGTGGGATGCAATCAGCTAAAACAACGTTATATGGTTACACAACCGGTTGACGTAGATCGTACGTACGTTGAAACATTGTTCTGCGAAATATTAAATTTCATTTCGAAATATAATAATAATACGAGTGACGCAATGCTTTGTGAAATAAATTAATTTACTTTCGCGATTGAAATTAGAGATGAATTGTTTTTGTTTTATTAATTGCTAAGAATTTGTTTTCGTTGACTAGAGATTTAATTAACACAAATATTTGCTAGTAGTACACTATACTTTAGTTAGACTGTAATCTGCTGTCCATGTATGTCATTTTTATTTCTATTTTTTACCTTTTTCTTTTTTTGCACAATAATTACAGATAATTTAAGAATTTCCTTTGAGTCAGGTTGCCTGGAAGAGATCGCTTTTAACGATAAGGCCGCCTTTTGTTTTACCAAGTAACCATTATCTTGTTGTGCATTTTTGGTTTGGTGAACAATAAAGTGTTGTCTATGTCTCTATATTTTTCTTTCTGGCTGGCAAATATTAATGTCGGCTGTTCCATGGAGTCTAGGCTCCTACTTTAATTAACAAAAACTCGAGCAATTACATATAGTCCACCTACAATTAAGAGTTCCAAAGAAGTAAAAAAACGTCGACTGTTTTCACCCTTTGGCTACGGAGTTATGAGAAAACATTTAAACAAAAATATATCTCAAAAGTTTCTTAACGGATATTGTTTATTATACAAAGTTTTTTTTAATACTTGTTCTATCACCTCTATTTGCTTCATAGCTCAGTTAGAGTTAGAGGGTCTCCTTACATATATTAAAACCAATATTACTATGCTATGAAAAATGACAAGTAATTCCAATATTACTCTTAGTTTCTTCTTTCTTAAAAGCATTGGGAATACGAATTTCGTATAGGTACATATGTATGTATTGCCGATAACGGAAATGAACCTTGAATACTTTTTAATTCCGGAAAATAATAATAATAAACCCGTAGGGGGGCTTTGTGGCGAAGCCTTAGGTGAGTACCGCACCTCGTACCTGACTCCGGGGCCCAAGGCAAGGACCCGCCTCCGTGCTTGCCTTAGCTGGCCGGCACGAAATGGAGATCGCTAGAGCTAAGACTCAAGCTCCAGGGGTGGAAGTGATAAATGGCATCACGTGAGAAGTAGCTTCGGTGAACTTGCAGCCCATCTCTCTACACCCCTTAGCCACTCACACCCATGTTGCCCCTGTCTTCTATGGCATTTTTTGGGGCCCATGCAGGGAGTGGCGAGTCACCGTCTGCCCATTTTTCCATGTTCCCTGAACATTGCGACGGGCAGACGCCATAGTCCCCAAATTCAAATTCAAAAGTTTTTATTCAAAATAAGTTCCACTGGAGAACACTTTTTGAAGGTCATACATGGAAGTTAAAGTTTAATTTTTACTTCCTATTCTATGTACACCGCTTCGCAACCTGTTAATGCTGTAAAGGAGAAGAAGCGGCAAGAAACTCCCCAGCAACACGTCTAGCTAAATATTGTTTTTCTTTATATTTCATATTCTATTTATATCTGAAATCCTTTTTTTTATAAGTTTTGTACAGAAGTATGTTACAGAATTACTTTTTGAAGAATTAATGGAGTTGTAGCAAACAATGCATACTCAATAAGACCAAGACAATAAAAGGAAAGAAAAATAATGTTATAGTTATAATAATGACATGACGTACTAAAATGTTATGCTGCAATATGTCTCCATAAATTCCTTTATCCCATATTCCCAGACCCCCCAGATTAGCAGTTCACCACAATAGCCCAGTACTTTTTGTCCTCGTTTCCTACAATAGTCCTGCACTGCCCACGGCTTGTCCTTGGGTGCATTACTATATAGTGTAGACAGGGATAATCGCCGGTCAATGTCACGCCACATTTACATTAAATTTGTCAAGGGACCTGTACGTGTTGGCCTTCCCATGGCCCCACGCAAGCCCTCCAAAAGTCCGGGCCATTTTTATGGCCCGTGGTCTTGAAAGACATACAATAACAATAATAATACTCGGCAGACAAACACACATATTGTATATCCCCAAATTAAACAAGTTACGCTTGTGTTATGGGTAATATACAACGGACTACTCTGGGGCTGATCCCAGATACCCAGACCATAGTAAATAATGGAGAAAATACGTTTCCGAAATTTACTATACCAGGAATCGAACCCGGAGCCTCTGCATTGCAGTGAGGTAGGCCGACAAAGGCTTAAGCCGCTCAACCACAGAGGCCGTCTCTATTGTACTTCTCGGAATACAATGTCCAAAATACAGAGCTCCGCAGAGAGCTTCTCAGTCAAGGAGTGAGGGTTAATACAGAGAAACAAAAACAAAGTAAACAGTATGGATTCAGTATTAAGCTATTCTTCATACAAAATAATGTTTATACTCGTACAGTTCCTGCATACATTTGTACACTTGCGATTCGTTAACCCGGCCTAATTCCGAATAGCGTGAGTGGCATACGGCTAACTCATTCGGATCTCATTCGGCCAAACCCATTCACAGTCGGAGTGCTTCTTTGTATTCGCAGACAGAACATGTTATGTGTTTCATTTGGCGAAGCAAGGCGGTTGAATGATGTTTTCATGCCACTTTCCTGGATATCTATATGTACGTGTAAGTCGACTTTAGTATGATTTATGAAAGGTAAATAGCCGAAAAAACCGAAGCCATATATATTCGTCAAGTTTGTATGTCTATGTCACAGCCATTTTCCTCGTAAACTGTTACGTCTATGTAATTGCAACCAAATAAAGTTTAGGAGTAGGTGGCCACTCCTAACCTATATATTTTATCCGTGCAGGAATGGAGAAAGAATACAATTTCCTGCGGCCGGGCGGCCTGTCGTAAGAGGCGACAAAACTACCACATATACGATGTTTCGTAATTATTGTTTTAATAAAGTCAATAAGTGATTGGTAAGATATAAGCTACCAAAGCCGTAAAAACTGTATCTTCTCCATTTAATTCTTAAATTAAAAAGTGGAAATTTCTGATATACCTAATACAAAATGGTATAGTTTAAATAATATTTTAAAAATTGGTGTTTTGAATTTTATTATTGCATGAGTTCCGCAGACAGCCAGACGGCCCACCTAATGGAAAGCGGTTACCATCGTCTATAGACATTTGCAACATCAAAGGAGCTACAAATGCGCTGCTGCTCTCTTAAGGGATTGCAGCCTGGCCACTAATGCCGGAACACAACTCGAGGTTGTTAGGGCGGTATACTCTAGACCAAAGGTGGTAGCTATCCAGATGAGCAAATACCCTACCACCTGGCTATGGATTGTATAGTCGCCTCTTACGACAGGCCGTCCGCCCGCAGGAAATTGTATTCTTTCTCCGTTCCTACACGATGTGAACAATATCCGTTGATGGAACATTTTTGATTAAATGTTTTTTTATAGTCCCGTACGCAAATGACGAGAACTGTTTGCCATCTCTGTGGAACCTCTATACGGCCTAATACAAAATTGCGTGATATATTTGTATTATATTAAAGCATTATTCAGAAATTCGCCTGCGTAAACTATATATAGAAATATATATAGTTATTGTGAGAACTATTATGGTTTAAGAGAACTATTAAACAGAAAAAAAGAAATAAAAATAATGTATATGTTCATCTCTGGTGTTATATGCACAAACTAGAATATGCCTGCGACTTCATCAGGGGCGGATTTAGAAATATGACGCCTGTAGGCTATTCAAATTTTATCTCCCCTACCGATAAATCGATACCCTATTTCACAATCATATTAATTGGATAATTTTTTTGTCAGGGAAATTGTAACTTTATGATTTGTGTATATATCGTAAGACGTGTATAGTCTTGAATTAGACCTCCTTTTTACCGTAGTTTGAAGATTGTGTAAGACATCATATATAAAAAAATTGACCCCAAATTTGCCACCCCTCCAAAATCTGCCGCCCTAGGCTCCAGCCTCCTCAGCCTATTGGTAAATCCACCACTGGACTTCATCTATACTTGTCTTGATATTCCCGCGGAATTCTCGGGACACAAAGTACCCTAGCATTTAAAAAAGAATATATGCAATCGTTTTAGTGAAAACTGTGTCGGAATAAGCACTTATTTATGCACCCGAATGACTACAAACCGCTTCTGGGAAAAATCATTTTTTATTATTTTATGATATAAAATTTGCTATTGAACAGTAAAAAATATTTTTTTTCAATTTCGCTATTTTAAATAATTCTCAGAAAATATTCCCGCGATATTCCTGAGATAAAAACTAGCGCAGATTTTAAGTCTAACAATTTGCTGTCCATTAGCGAAAACCGCATCGAAATCAACCTAGTAGTTTTTACATGAATCCCGAACAGACTAACAGAAAACAAATCTAAAAAATATTGCATCGTGTTCTCCATCGTTTATATAGTTTAAATAGCTTCAATATACAGACACGACACTTTTAGAATTTTATAATATTACAGATGTTCCCAACTGAATGATAATATAATTGGTTAAGGATAATTATTCACCAAAAAGACGATAAATAGATAACTAATTAATATATTAATTAACACTTATATAATAGGATTATTTTTTTTCACAGATGAACTTTTATTATTTTAAAATTACATAATCGAATACAATACAAGAAAACTTAACTTATCTGTATTGTATTCTACTCATAGTCCCTCAAGACTATAAGTAGAATACTGAGCCTAGATCACCGCCTTCTAAGGGTAAGGTGCCCAGAAGGCTCATTAATAATATCATATAATTGGTTCATTCGCAAAGTAATGAATAATACACGACAAGTGACCGAATAAAATCCTTTCTACATTTAAATATTCATGTGAGTGATCAGACACTAAAGAAATCATCATTTTCCACAGTATTATATAAAGTTTCATCCTATTACATTTATTTGAGCTTATCTTTAGATCTTTTACTGTCTTGACCTTTTCTCTTCAGTGATCAATATTGCTAATAGTTTTGTCATCCTGTAACAATACCTATAGATGTTTGATCTAAGAAAAGCATACTCTTTTTCTTACCTTTTTTAACATGATTACTTGAGACTTAGTCGCCGGGCCTTTTGATGTTTCTCTCAAAACAATAATAAATTGAATTAAGCTTTCAGCAAATTATTTTGTGTCCAAATACTAAGTGAATGTTTATTTATTTAAGTTCGCATGAAAATATTTATTTCTTCAGTACGATTGATTGATTGTTATATCTGGGGTATAGTTATTTGTCAACTCACTTAGTTCACGGAATAAATAGAGCTCGCGTGTTCATTTCCGGCAAGGTAAATTTTAGTAAAAGATTTTTCTACTCATTTCTCTTGTTTGACTTCAATTCAAGAGTTCTTCTCGGGAACTCTTGCATAATTATAATCTAGAAAAAATATTATGTTTCCTTATCTGATCTGAAAATAATGTTTAAAACTCACGAAAATCCGTTCACCGACATTTCAAGGTTATAAATGGGGAACAAAGAAACATCCAAAGAAATTAATATATTCACTCTCACATTTATAATTTTAGGAAAGACAGAAAGTAAAGAAAGAAAGAAAAACTTTATTTGAAGCAATAGCGGCATAATTACATTTCTTACACATACACAGAGCATATTTTGAGAATTTGTACGCCGCATTTTCAGTAAACAAGGTTTGCATTCAGCATATTGCTGTGCCGGATTTATATCCGACACAACGCTGATTTTCAGTGCAAACCTTCCTTTTTAGGAAGAGGAAGGAAAACATATTCCTCAATTTAAGCATAATAATATGAACATTTATATTTAGGCTTTTGATAGGAAATTAGAAACAATTTTAAAAACGCTGCGCCACATATTTTTGTAACGTAAGTAAAGAAGACGATTAAAATAATGAGTTGTACGAGTTCATTAGGTGCACACCTTCCATATAGGACAATATTGGTACAACAAACAAACAAATACTGTGAGATGGGGAAGATCATACTCTGATACGTATCGACTAGAGTACGGGATGACCTCCCCTAAGCTGTTCAATATATATGTGAATGAGTTGATACATTAGGTAAGTAACCATCCAGGGTGCTATATAGATAATGTGTGTATGAACAAGTTTAGTTCTGCAGACGATATGGTGTTGTTAGGCCCATCGATTAGTGCTATACGTAAGTTATTATGTATCTGTATCAAGTCATGGACTTATTTATATTACTAAAAAAAGCAAGTCTTGGTTTTTAAAACGAAGCGTTAGATTTATATAGCATTACAGTGGTGACTTTGAATGGTATGAAGCTAAATTGTGTTACAAAATTTAAATATTTAGAGCATATTGTCAATGAAAATTTGACGATGATGACATCATTGAGCAAGAGCGGAGGGTACTAGCAGTGCAGGGTAATATGTTGATCTGGACGTATGCATGCTGTTCGACGGAAGTCAAAATAACATTTAAAGCTTATTGCCAATCATTTTATGCCAGCAACATCAACTATACCCTGAGAGCTGTTATTGCCATCCGTGTTCAAAATATTATCTTCAGGATGCTGCGGGGGTTACCTCGAATCTACAGTGCATCCACTATGTTCGCTGAGGCATGTACTGATGACTTTTACACCATCAGGCGTAAAAAAGCCGCGCCACGTCTTACTGTTCAGAGTCCGGGTAGCACCAACAGTATCCTAAAGATGTTCGCAGAGTGAATAGACTCCCTTTTCATTCGATGCTGGTTTAGGCTACTTATCTAATGTCGAGGGAGCGGTGGGGCTATTCTTTCTGCTTTTGTGTTTTGTTGTCTCCGTCCTACTAACATAGATATAATGTTTGTCAGTAACAAAAATGGATGTAATACCTGAAATCAAAAATTTATTTTAAAAAAAATACAGACGATATCACTGATAAATCAGATAATAACATATGAATGTAAAATTTACTACTTGGAAGTAGTTATTTGTTCTTCGTGGATTATAAAATGAACTGATTATCACAAAAGTAGGCCCGGAAAATGTGATAGTTTACGCGATAAAGATACATGAACCGTTGACCACGAATTTAAACTTACATGTATTTTTCTATTACAGTGATGAATATATGTACATATATCGTGAGAGAAGCTGTATGGCAGGACTAGTAATAAATAGTTTTTCACAAAAGACAGTTACGAAAATTTTGAGATTCAAAACAAAATGTATCAAAGTAAACGGTCTCGTGTAAAACAACTAGCTCTTAAGAAGAGACGTCACACTGTCTACGCAACAAATGTTGAAAGTAACAATAAATCCTTACACAAGACCAGACATGACATATGTAATTTAATTTTATATCTAAAATAGCAGTTTTCAAAGAAATATGTGAAAACAGCTCAGCTAAAAATATGAGATGCCTCCCGAACAAATTGCGTACACCGAGAACATGAGATGCGAACTCGCTGTAAATTACTTTTAAGTCTGCCTTCAGATTGAACCTTTTACCTACTCATACATATATAACAATGTTTGGGCAAATAAGAACGTTAGCTTACTGTTGGCAACACCAACATAAACACACCAACATCTTCGTTGCTTTTTATTTCTCTTCCATTTTGGTTGTTAGCCGAGTGCACACTTATTTGCATTTAAAATGATTAACTACAGGATTTTACCACTAACAGTGTTTAATTTATATATCTACATCGACTACGAGTACCGACCACATTATAGGATGATTCATTACATTATATGTTTTGACCGCCAACAGCGTAAGATAACTAACTATAAGTGCGACGAGCCGCTCACATTTACTACTACGTATATAATTTTGTATATTATATTCCATCTTTTCCATCATCTATTCCCAAAATTTTGGGGTCTGCTAGTACTATGCATTTTATTCCAATACTCCTCTATACTGGCATACATCTTCTGTCACACTACAAATCTTCACGTCATCCTTTAAAAATCCATCCATGACTTTTTGAACCTTCCTTTATTCTATCTTCCAATTTATGATTCTTTTTGTGATATGCTTTTCATTCTCGCTATTAAGTGAATGTCTATTGACTGAAAATTTTACAACTGTGTATTAAATATTTGAACATGTAAACGTGAAATTAATATCACAAAAAGACGAATACACATACTTTCGTTATTTACTTGCAACTTTTATGTCGGCAGTATTAAAAGTCACAATACAAGAGAAAATTACTTTTCTTTCAAAAAATATTTATTACAAATACAATGTATAACTTATTAATTGGAAGGATTTTTATAATGTTTAGCATACTACATACGCGTGTAGGTGTTAATTATAGTAACTGAACTCTAAAACTATTAAGTCATCACTTTAGAATACAATATGATCTTATCTTTAAGTTATGACATCTGATTAACAAACCCACTTGACAGATATCCAAATAATTCTTGAGAAAGACGACTGTGTAAGATTTTATTTTATTTTGTACATACTAGTAAAAATCTATAACCATTTAATTGTTTCCACATATAGATAGCTATAATACTTGCTAGTAAATACTTTACATTTAAATTAAAAAGAGGTATTTAAAAAAGAAAAAAAGAGAATAGATTATTTTAAAACTGACCTATTGAATGAAACCCGTTAATATTCAGACCAATGCTTTACCAGGACCGTCTTAACATTTTGTGGATTAGTAAGTAATAACTAAATCTATATCATGTGTTACACAGCTAAAAGATTATAGTTAATTGACACACGATTAAAATAAGAATTTTCCCTATAATTACTAGATATAATATAAAGACAAACGGTCATAAAATTTTATTAAACTTCTGTTTTCGCTATGGAATGCTCAAAAAGAGTAAAACAGCAATTTAAAGCCACACCTCCCTTTTCCACATCGACTATAACTACGCTACCGTTAGTTTTTCCAGTCATTAACAAAATTGTTAACTGCAATTAAGTAAATGTTAACAGCAGGTGAATGTACTGAGCATACCAACCAATGAAAGTAAAACAGTATCATATTTAATTACACTTCCTTCCTATTCGTGTAGACGGGAATGGAACTCGTATACAATGAACAATTCTGAACATAATTCACGACAAACAGCACATGTTTTACGTGTTGTGTACGTTTTAATTTAGGCCATGTTTTCGTCTGATGTCTTTTTCTTGGTAAAATTACTGATTTAGATTTTGAGAAGAAATTTGTATCAGAATGGTTTGCGTAATATGTAAAAGGGTAAATCAAGTCGGCGTCTTACAGGGTGAATTGTTCAATATAGCGTAGTATCATAACTCTTATTCATAGTAATGGAAACAACACCGGGAAGCTTTTTTGTACCCGACAGATTTCCTATCACCAAGTGGTAGGGTTTATTTTTGAACTATTTTAAAACATTTTCCACTTAAATATCTACCTTTAGATACGTTGCATGAGGTATTTATGCATAATTAAATAGTAGGTATAATTGATTGCTAAAATCGTAAGTGTATTATACCAAAATCGTCTTCTAAGCAAAAACAATGTATAGGTAGTTAGTTATTTGATTCCCAATTAATTAAAAGTGAGTCACTTACATCTAACTTCTGAAGGGTGAGATGGAAAATTCTAATCAAATTCAAGATTTGCAATATTTTCAGAGAATTCGTTTCAGTAATCATTCATATTTTTTTTATCAAATCAGTTAAGAATTGAAAACAAATTAATCATGAGTCTTAATTTTTTCATGGATTGTTCTAAAAATAGTAGATTGTTACACAAAGTGACGACGCTCGTGCGCTAATAATTAGAGTGCCTAAATATGCCTTTCCTCCGAAGTTAACACTCTGCTTTTCATTTCGAATATGAGGAAAGCAGGTAAAAACTGATTAGTTAAACAAACAACTACTTCTCTAATAAAATCAGGCGTTAAATCCATATCTAAATCTGATCGGACGTCATCGCGTACATTATACATGCAACGTCAAGATTTTTTTCTGTCATATTCTACCGGCTAGAATTTTTTTTGTCACAGATGATAGTAAATATTTTGCTCAAATTTATGTAAATTAAATAATAATTTAGTGAAAAGTAATTTATAAAGTATAAATATATGTTAAAAATTCTTGATGTTTTTTTATTACAATTTATGCTGCTATTTAATAGTGGCTGTAAAAAAGTTGGGACATGAGTTCGCATAGTTTTCTAAATTTGACATTTGACAGCAGGGAGAATCGCTTTTCAGGGAGTAAAAGTGCTGTTTCCATCCCTATGATCATGCAACTCCAAGCGTACTTTCAGAATATTATAAATGAAAAGTATCTTTTCGAAATAAAATGTCAAAAGGCTAGAGCAAAACGACTTGGTACTCCATCTGGGTCACATAGGATACAGGAACTTTTATAATATAAAATAATATAAAAGTTCCTTCCTGGTAGTCTTACACTATACGTATGTATGTATATGACAGATTATAACCAGAGGGAAGTGTGTGACCGAACATATGACGTTTTTTCCTTAACATAGCGTTTCTCTACTTCATTTTACTATGAAATAGAAAGAAAAATGTTGATGTAAGAAATACGCAAGAATTGTGATTATTGGATGGATACATTTTTATATTTCTATTTCAGTAGTCAAACTGAAACACTTTTTAGGAGTATTCGTGAAGTTTATGCCTTCCATATACACATATAACATTTGAACTATACATTTTAGTACCTTAATCTGATAATTAGACGGAACATATCTGTCTGTTATTTTGTAAGAATCAATCAATATGATCCATATAAACATACATTTGTATAATTCAAAATCATTTTATACCTTCGTATCCTTTCAGTTCTGTGTCTTTCGACCAAATTAAATAAATTTGGTCGATCCTTCTAAGATCAGTATTAAAATGATTTTATGTAATGTTAAACGCCTTCACGGCTAATTTTATTCTTTGCAAATCGACGTATATTATAAAATTGTAAATGTGTAGTCCTTTGTTTTTTTTTTTGGGTTCCTGTGCAAAGTACTGAGCTGATTTCGATGCGGATTTCGCTGATCGATAGTAAATTCCCAGACTTAAAATCTGCGTTACCTTGCGTAAAAGATTTTTTTTTTGGCAGCGGTTTAAAGTAATCTCGTTGAAACAATTCTGAAGCGGAAGCGACATTATTAGTGATCAATAGCAAATTCTCTGTCATAAAATTTGTGATACTATATCCTGGGCATCACTTACCCCTCGTTTTTACGGTAATCTTCAGAGTTCATCAGAGTTAATCCTAAAAATTCATTGCTCTGCTAAAAATACCCTTTGATTTTAAATATTGGCAAAATAACTATAACATCTTTGTTACCTGGCCAATGTGGACGAAGTATATATAGAATGCTTGTTATATATTTTCTATAAACTCCGCAGTCGAACACACACTTTGTATATTCTGAAGTTAATGAAATAACACTTACGTTATATGCTACTAATTAAAATATTATTTAAAATAATTATCTGTAGTATACGATTTCAAAATAGATGGCAAAAATTTAAATGATAACTGTTATTTATACGACACCTAATCATAAATTACCCTTTTTACCAATTTTGGTTCTAAAGTCTTGTCTAAAACTGTCTCAGTTAGAACCTTAACTAATTTGTATTATAGTATAAATTTAATATTCCGCGCGAACAGGGCCGACACAGTCGATAATAAATAACGTATAATTCTTGAGTAGGTTTGTTTACGACATTTACTCGGCCAGGAATCGTATCGGAGACTTCGAAGTTTTTTTTAAATTTATTTATTTATTTTCTTTTTTCTACGTTATTATGTACTCGATGTTTATTTAATACATGTATTAAATAAACATGTATTAAATACATGTTTATGCTGTGTTCGCGTCAAAAAGGAAATTCAGCAACGATATTCTCTGTGTTCTAGTTTTGTTTAAAAATATATAGGTATATAACCAATCTATATTTGCAAGTAATAGTATATAAGTCAAATAGTATTAAATGAAAGATAGATATTAAACAGTGGTAGAAAATATAGAGTTATATAAAATAGCAGCAAGTACATATATATATTATATATACATAGAGAGAATTAATAAGCTTGTTGTAGCAATAGCATAAGAAAATTAGATAGTAAGTGCCTAAGATTATATAAATGTTAGAATAAAAGTAACAAATTAAAATGTAAATTAGCAATTAAGAAAAAGTGTAAAACGATTATTTTGGAAAAAAATACCCTTAAAAGTGAAAAGCCCGCGCAATCTCGTTCGCTCGGAGAGAGGAATAAAAGAAAACTATATAAAAAAAGTTATGATGAATGTGTACCTAATTTAAGTATACGAAAATCCATTGAAAGCTTTTTTTTTCAAAAAAAAACATTCGTGTTTCAGAGCTATAGTTGCGTTTTCCCTTTCTTTAGAAAGTAAAAAAAACATACGGATGAATTGAGAACCTTTTGAAAATGACCGTTACAGTTAAAACCGTTAAATAATAAATGCAGGCAAAGTCGCAGGTAGCAATTAGTAGGTTAGCTGTGAAAGGGTTATTATTTATTATATTTATAGTTATCCGTGCAGGAACGGAGAAAGAATACAATTTCCTGCGGCCCGGCGGCCTGTCGTAAGAGGCGACTAAACAACCCACAGCCAGGTGGTAGGGCATTTGCCCGACTGGATGGCTACCATCCCTGGTCTAGAGTATGCCGCCATAACAATCTTGTATTGTGTTCCGGCATTAGTGACCAGGTTCCAGTCTCCTTTAAGAGAGCAGCAGCGCATTTGTAGCACCTTTGGTGTTGCAAATGTCCATAGGCGATGGTAACCGCTTTCCACTAAGTGGGCCGTCTGCTTGTCTGCTGAACTCCTGCAATAAAAAAAAAAAAAAAATTTAACCTTCGTGTTTATAATATATTTAAAATACCCGTACTTTTAAAAAATGTTTAGTATAGTACCTATTTGCCTCGGGAGGTTTACGCAATGACAGCTCTTGGGATTTATGTAATCCCGATTCAATCAGCCAGCCCTCGGTGTGCTTATATTATATAGTTACGTGACTAGCTTATTTAATAACTTCAATTGTAAACAAATATCGCTGCAGCATAAATTATAATTGCAATTTGGGGACATTTAAGATCCTAATAAAATAATTAAAACACAACGCTACCGCACCGTCGCTACATTTTCGCCGTCAAGCGTACGTCAACGCACATCATCGCATATATACAGAAATTCACAGAATAGGAGCTCGGTAGCGGGGTGCCAGTGGTGCCGTCTATATAAGCACTTAGATTAACAACATAGCTCGTAAAATGAGCACGCTGAAGTGGCAGTGGGTCGGTTATATTATATACTACGGACAGCTGATGGAGCAGACGACTCCTGAGGTGTAGATCGCTTTTCGGCAATGATGTAGTATCCTCCAACCCTGTGCGCCGTTGATTTACTCAAGATTGCAGGTGGGGGCAGTATAAAGAAAACTAACGCTCAAAATAAGTGGCGCAAACTTGGGCAAGACTTTATTGAGCAGTGGATATACGTTGACGACAAGATCATAATAAGGTTTTTATTTCAATACTTGTCCTTATAAAATGTAAGTTCAATTAGCCGTAAAAATTGTGAAAACGTAAAATATACGAAATTAATATATGCATTTTCCCTTTAATTTTAATCTCAGCTAAAATAATATTTGAAATAAAACTAACCCAAAACCCTATTTGGACAGGCTTAATGGCATCGATCTACGGGTTTTAATGATGTTTAGGGACGCCTGATTCAATTGGATCGATGTTTGCTTAAAATTGGGCTCTCAAAGTATAAATGACGGTAGAATAAATTCAGAAATTATTAATTGTTGTATTTTATCCTTTTTTGAACGGGGGAAATCCACTTGCGAACAAACCACCACAGAAAAGTGCAATGGGGTGTGTGGGTTTCGCCACGTTAGGGTGGCACTAGCAGCCGAGTAGAAATGGTATTACCACCGGGATCGGGGATATCGACTAACACCTCTAGCAATACCTCTATGCGTCCTTTGTCCGGGCTTTGGATTCGCTCGCGCATTCACCTCCAGGCTGGACGGACGATGGCCAGTACCACCCCGGGTTGGCCCCTCCGTCTTATACCGGAGAGTTCGGCCTCTCCGGTTTCGTTGTATCTTATCTTAGCTACAATAGAAGTAAAACACATTGCAATTACAGTATGCCTCATGGCTTTACCTGTATAGTATATACATTAGACTGGGTCAAAAAATCGACTATTTTTATTTCATATATTGAAATTATTATTTGGGGTGCCAAAAAAAGTTTATTGGGAGAAATTGAATCCTTAATATTAATATTAAGAGGTGTAATCATTCATATCGCAAATTTACATATTTTTTTACTGAGCGGGTTTTTGTCTCAGAACTCCCAAACAAGGAAATTCTCTCCAAGACATTTTTTTACGGAAATTGAATGTTCTACAAGTCGCACTAACTTATTCTCGTGTCCTAAACATCAATTGATGCATAATGATGATCATAAATCGAGTAGAAACGTAGGTTGTTGTATCTTGGGAGCTTAAACTAGGAGACCAGACGACGAAATGACGAGAGCCCTCCAGATGTAGTGATTGTTAGTTAGTTTGCCGTGGGTCGTGACCTCCGTTACTTTAGATGGATTGTAGCCTAATGTAGATTCGGAGTTATTATTGATTGCAAGCAGGTTTTTTCCTTGCAAATTTAGACATGAAGTAGATCATGACAAAATAATTTCGACTTTATCGCACTATTGTGTCATTTTACATGCGCGAAGCAATTTTAAACTCAAAAATTAAACACTACATAATAAATTGAAAAGAAAACCGTTGCAGAAAATTTCATGTAGTTTAAAATTCTCAGTTTTTTTTGTTGCACGAGTTCAGCAGACAAGCAGACGGCCTACTTGATGGAAAACGGTTACTATCATCGCCTATAGACATTTGCAACAGCAAAGGTGCTACAAATGCGCTGCTGCTCTCTAAAAGGAGACTGGAACCTGGCCACTAATGCCGGAACACAAACTTAAGGTAGTTATGGCGGCATACTCTAAACCAGGGCATATGCCCTAGCATCTGGCTGTGGGCTGTTTTGTCGCCTCTTACGGCAGAGCGCTCGGCCACAGGAAATTGTATTCTTTCTCCGTTCCTGCACGAATAGAAAGATATCGATAGTAGAACAAGTAATGATTTTGTCAATTTCATCACGGCCCTAGGATTGAGGTGATTATATAATTAAATGTGTATTAGGTATTTCCGGTGACAGGAAAGCACATAACATTTTTTATCTCGACAAATGCGAGTTTCCTCTCGATATGATTTTAAAATTTACACAAACAAAGCCGCGTGGATGGCTCTACCTAGGTATGTAGCATATTATAGGCATACATAGTCTATATATACACATATATAGAGTATATATACAGTCCACATATACATTTATAGACTATATATATACATTGTTTTCCCTTACAAGATCATTTTCGTACACTAAATAAATATAATCAGTCAGGAGCCTTAAGAACAGACGAGTGTGCATGACAAGAGTTATGAATGTCAAAGAAGCAAGTGAGGTGTGTAAAAATGGGCCTAAATGGCGCTCTGTTGTTCGTGCCTACTCCGCAAGGGAACTGGCGTGAAGTTATATATGTATGTATGTATGTAAATAAATATAGGAATTTTGCAATGAATTACACTATTTACTGGCTTGTAAATGTATAGACAACTTAAGCCACGTCTCAAGTTAGATATATACAGCAGAAAATGTTTTATATAACTCATCTAAAGACTTAATTTAACTAAAATTATATCAATAAAAAAACTTTGTAAGAAAAACAAGGTATAAATATGTGTTTTTAGACGTCTTAAAATTATAGTATAATAAAAAACTCACATTCATTCATAAATTACATAAACACTGAAAACATTCCACTCCTTTTTAAGCAAGTGCTGTAATAAGTTGTTATGGCAATCAAGTAGACCGATTTAATTTTCCTTTTATTTTCCAACGCAATGTTTTTTAGTCGACAAAGGCGTATAAGTTTTTGCGTCATCGTAAATTGGTTTTAGTACTGCCGTATAATCCATAAAGTAAGCAATAACGCGTATAAAGAACGCATTCAACAACTATCTGGTCATTTATAGCGAGAGATGAAACAAGGCGCAGTAAAAAGTGTTGTTCATTTAAGCTATCGATGTTTAAGAAAATATTTTCAAATAGATTTATTTCAAATAACATATTTTGACTGACACTAAATAACCAACAAGATTAGCCAAATTAATTAATTTACCATTACACAATACGTACATACGTTGACAAAGTATGGTAAAATAGCACTTAACCTTCTATAAGGGCTAAATTAGTATTATTTTCTTCCACAAGCTGCCAGCTGCCATCAAAATTGCCGCGCCAAAACCAAGAGAATTATATCGTCTCTTTTAATCTAATACAAATTCTATGTATTAGATTAAAAGAGAGATGAGAAAGCATCAGTTGAACGTTCATTTCAATTATCTGTATTTGACCACAAATTTGTGGGAGTTCCCAATAAGCCGTGTGTGACAGTTTCAGCAACAAATTTGTGGTGGTTCCATTTTACAGGTTAAATCAAAATATATATGTATAAATTAATATTAAATTAATCACAATAAATTTACATTGTAAAAAAAAATGGCCTAGTAATTTAAGAGATTATGTAAATGGGAAGTTATGCATACCTTTTTGAAAATGATAAATTTTAGTAAACTAGTTTAAACTAGTGGTTCGGGCATGTGGAAAGAATGTATGATGAAAGAATGACTAAACAGGTATACAATGCAAAAGTGGATGGATACAGAAGTCGTGGAAGGGCACGACACACCTTCCATGATCAAATTGATCGTGTACTAGCAGAAGGTGATGTCAGGGGCCTTAAGAACAGACGAGCGTGCATGACAAGAGTTATGAATGTCAAAGGAGCAAGTGAGGTGTGTAAGAATAAGCCTAAATGGCGCTCTGTTGTTCGTGCCTACAGCGCCAGGGAACTGGCGTCAAGTTATGTATGTATGTATGTATGTATATAGTTTAAACTAAGCTTTATCGACTGAATACATGCTGCCTTATTTAGACAGTATAATTATTGTAATATCGTGGTCGTAAATACCTAACTTGTTAAAAAGCGAAATAAATAATTTAAAAAAAAAGTAGACGGAAAAATATTATCAACAATAATTATATTCAGGTAATCAGTTAATGAGAAAAGGGCGGTGGGCATGAGTGTTAGTGGGTATACGTGTTTATACTCGTACCTCTATTGCGCATTATACAGAGATAACTCTTTATTGCTCCCCTGGTGATATATTTTGTTATCTTTATTAAAATAAGTTTCAACAGGTCAGCAACATAAAATATCCGTATCATGCCTAGACTGAAAATTATCGATATTTAAATGAAAAACAGTAATACATCCCTACATATGCCGCAGTGTCGAAAGGGTTGCAGTACTTCAGCCGACGCTGACATCTGAGTAGACAGGGGTCACTGACATGCTTTCTTTCACATATCATCTGTCCATGCCCGTTTGTTCAGCGCGTGAACTTTTATTGAACATATGGTCCATTTGAATTCCTAATGAATGAATCATGAGTATTTAATCAAGACTTATGACTGTCTGTGTCGAGTCGTGGAAGTATGATCGGTTTTGTTGTAAATCTAAGAGGATCATAATCAGTAATATAATCAATAATATAACCAATAATATAATCATAATATCTATATGTAGTCATAAGGACTACAAACGGCTTGTAAACAAAACTACAAAAAAAATTGTATGCCTGTCAAGGCGAAACATGTAACTTGAAATTTAGCATAACATCTGCAAAAATGTCAATGTTTCAAAAAAATAAATTACTTTGACTTTACAAATATTATGAAGAATTACGTTCAGATGTGCACTGTTTTAATAATATGGATATATAGACATATTTATAGGATTCCGTGATCAAAAGACAAAAATAAAACTTTTATAATTTTGTCATATTTGTCATCCGTAGGTCTATGTCCGCTGTCTGTCTGCAACAGCCATTGTTCTTAAAGACTATATAGGTCTAGATAAATTTGAAGATTTGTTTATTAGTACTATTAGTTCGCGTTTGACCGTAATCTCGCCCAATGTAGAGCGGAGATATAGTTTAACAGGGAACACGCTCACCTAGAAGGTTCACGAGAATTGAAGACACCACATTTGTAAGAATCGGGAAAGACAGACTCCGGTTATGAGTTCCACTCTTTTGCGGTGCGCATGATGAAGGTAGACTTAAAGCGTTTCATACATCTAGATGCAATATCCACCATATATCGGTACCGCATACCGGTGCGTCTGGTTGTCCGATGATGGAAGGGAATCGGCGGGATCAGATTCAAAAGCTTCGTTGCACACACTACAAAGTGTATCCGATAGAAAAGATAAAATTTGGAAGGAATATATAATTATGAACAGCTATATAATGGTATTATGTAGTATTAAATGGTAATAGATCTCGTGATAGGTGAATAAATAGTTGAACAGACCAGGTTGTTGACCGGTTGAAAGTATCCATAAAGGCCTGCACTTCCACCATGCTCAAAAACAATCTAGGTGGAGGAGAGCAATTCCATGGTATTTAAGTCAAGATCCTCAACAGCTAGGTTAAAACTTCGAAGAATGGGATAGGGAAATTAGGAAAATATATTGGTGCTATTTACCATTTAGTTTACTGAGAGATGAAAGAATAGTCTAACAATAAAGGATGCCAAAAACCTCGCGAAGTGATGAAGAAAATTCTAAACGCAACCTGGATTAGAAGCTTAGTTCATAATAAGTAAAAGGGCATATTACGTCACTCTTCTAATTTAATATCTTCTTTTCATAGTATAAAACAACGTCGCTTGCCGCGTGTCTGTCTGTATATCCGCATCTCCTCATCTCCGCATCATCTCGGTTTTATACATACATAACTTCACGCCAGTTCCCTTGCGGGGTAGGCACGAAAAACACAGCGCCATTTAGGCTTATTCTTACACACCTCACTTGCTTCTTTGACATTCATAACTCTTGTCATGCACGCTCGTCTGTTCTTAAGGCTCCTGACATAACCTTCTGCTAGTACACGATCAATTTGATCATGGAAGGTGTGTCGTGGCTTTCCACGACTTCTGCATCGATCCACTTTTGCATTGTATATCTGTTTAGTCATTCTTTCATCATGCATTCTTTCCACATGCCCGAACCACCGAAGCATTCCTTTCCTTACCTTCACCCCGACACTCTCTTTCAGACCAACTCTCTTTCTTACTTCGGTATTACGAACGCGGTCCGCGAGCGTCACTCTGCAGATTTTGCGCAGTGCTCGCATCGCAACCGCGTTTACTCTACTTTCATGCTCTCTCTTCCATACCCAACTCTCGCTTCCATACGTAAGCGTAGGTACCAGCACCGCGTTGTGTACGGCGAGCTGGGCCTTCTGGCTGAGGTTCTTAGGGCCTAGAAGTTTACCTAACGCTCCATTCAAACTATTCCCCAAATTCACTCTTCTTTCTATATTAGCGGTGTACCTTCCATCCCTGCTAAAAGCACATCCAAGATATACAAACTCATTCACTTGCTCCAGCATAACATCATCGACCATTATCCTTGCATTCGTTCTAGTTTCTTCTCTTTCAAACACCATAACCTTTTTTTTGTTTAAAGTTTTATATAATATATTAAGCTATTTTGTAAGTAAAATGAGCTATTATCTAGGGTTTAACCAGTGGCGTAACCGCGGAGAAAACTCTATTATCTTTATAATATATCCTCTACTTTATTTTTATAATTTCTGAATAAACTAATCATGTTGCTTATTCATTAAAACTTTGTCCCAACGGTGTAGTTCTCTAGCAGCCAAAAGCTTATCTGAATAACGCTTAATATTATATGACCCGTGTCTGAATTCAGGTTATTTGCATAACAAACTGCTAGTTAGTTCGTTTTCACTTCACGTTTAGCTGCTTTCAATTGGGTTGAATTTTCAATGCGGTATCATTTCATTACACCAAAAAATCCCGAATGTGAAAAGCCTATTTGAAATGGTAATTTCGGTCCATATTTGATCTAGGCCTCCTCATTATTTCACTTTGTGAACTAAGGGAATCTTTTAAAATGTTCAGGATATAAAGGTATCTTATATCATAATCATCATATATATATACCAATTACTGCAGCAAAAAATGGGTATACTCTCGAAAGTGAGACGGTACTTCACACATGAACAGGTACTGATGTTGTATAAAGCACAAGTACGAGCATGTATGAAGTAGGCTCAAGCTTATGCTTTATGCAACAGCAGTACCTCGATCTCGAAACACTAGAGTCTATTAAGCGAAGAGCCAGGAAGCTGGTTGGCAACGATAAAGCTCAAAGTCTCGAACATTGACGCAGAGTTGCCAGCTTACCGGTTTTCTATCGGATACACTTTGGAGAGGCTGCAGCTGGGCTCTTCGATCTGATCCCGCTCCTTCCATCATCGGACAACCAGACGCACCCGGTATGCGGCACCGATGTATGGTGGACATCCACCTGTAAGAAACGAAGCGCTTTGGCTCTACCTTCATCATGCGCACCGCAAAGGAATGGAACTCATTGCCGGAGTCTGTCTTTTCTAATACTTACGACCTGGTATCTTCAAGTCCCCTAGGAATAGATACCTTCTAGGTAGGCGTGCACCATCTTAGACCATAACTTCTCTCCACATCGGGCGAGATCATGGTCAAATGCAAACCTATATATAGTACTATAGAAATTATATTAATTTTGTAACCTAGTAAACGAAATATCTTTAACCGAGTTACAAAAAGGGGGAGGCCCTTAATTCGCCTGTATATTTTGCTAATGCAATAATAATAATAATATTTTTTTAATATGTGTTTATTTTTTATATATATATGTATTAAAAAAACATAAAAAAAGAATATAAATAAATATACGTGAAATAATAATAATAATCGGCAGACAAACACACATATTGTATATCCCCAAATTAAGCAAGTTACGCTTGTGTTATGGGTAATATACAACGGACTACTCTCGGGCCGATCCCAGACTCCCAGACAGAATGTATGCTTATGTGGATTTTTTTGTTTAGGAACTGATTTTATTGATTCATTTTTCATTGAGTGCTGTATATGTAGTTTCATGGTGCACCAGTTTTAATTTTATTGTTATTGGATCTTGAACTTCTAAGATACAAAAACGAACTCTTGAGAATAATAAACATTCAACATCAATGTGTATATTGATTCAATAGAGGTATTGTTAATGCTAAGGGTATATTACTCTGGAAATAAGGTCTCATTCGTATTTAAAAATTACAAAAACTACTGAACAGATTTTATTCTAATGAATCCTCATTAAAATTATTTCTATATGTCTTGAGTTTTTCAGGATTATAAACCCTACTATAGCATGGAAGAACAATAAAATTGACAATCCTTGGTCACAACGTTATTTGAAACACACTGCAATCTCAGTTGACACTACCAGTCCATTAAAACTTTCTCTGAACCCAGAAAAGAGATAATTAGAACTATAAATGTATTATTAAGGTAAAGAAATTCTGTTTTAAATAATACTAGAATTTACACACTTGCTTGCGTTAGGAGGAGTTAGCGGAAATATAAACAGACTTGGATAGCGACGTTTTTATACTGCCTAAAACAGATGTTGATTGAAAGCTGTAATTGAGATTGTTTTCTTTTAAAAAACTGTTGGCACGAATTGAAGGGTATGTTTTCCAGTTACGTTTTCGTTTCGAGTATTAGTTTTGTTTTCGAGTTACGTTTTGTTTTCGTGTTATGTTTTGTTTTCGGGTTACGTCTTGTTTTCGAGTTAAGTTTTGTTTTCGAGTTACGTTTTTTCTTCGAGTTACGTCTTGCTTTCAAGTTACGTTTTGTTTTTGAGTTACGTTTTGTTTTTGAGTTACGTTTTGTTTTTAAGTTACGTTTTTTTTCGAGTTACGTTTTGTTTTCGAGATATGTTTTATTTTCAAATTACGTTTTGCTTTTGAGCTACGTTTTGTTGTCAAGTAAATTTAATTTTCGAGTCTCTTTTGTTTTCTAATTACGTTTTTATATGGGCCATTGTCTTTATTATTCTTCTAAAAGCTAGATACTTTATGATTATTCTCATTCTATTTACATCGACCAACCTACCATATTTATTGAACCCTAAATATTGTCATATGGGACGGTGAGTGGTAGGAATCGCTGCCTACATTTGTATCCCTCATGGGCAGGTTCGTTAAACTACGTATGAAAATACCTCTTCTGGTGATTTCCCGGGAGATTTACCTCAGTTCAGCGAGATTTGCGCGAACGTTTACGTACAATGCCCGACTTACAATGGATTGATATGATGGCCTAATTTTCGGTGTTACGAAACATTTTTGAAGCAGCTGGAAATTGTTTTTGATAGGTTAAAGGTGATTTGCTAGTATAACTAGGTTAAGATTATACACGATAAATTTGGCCTTGATATAATAATTTATAAGCTTGAATTGCTAAATTTGTTATTCGTATATGCTTCAATAATTTCCTTTTAATTCAGCGCTAATTGGCATGGATATTTGTGGATTTTGAACAAAAACTTGCCAGGTAGTGTATTTGGCCATCTGGATGTCTACCACCCCTGGTCTAGAGTATGTCGTCATAACAACCTTGAGTTGTGTTCCGGCATTAGTGGCCAGGTTCCAGTCTCCCTTAAGGGAGCAGCAGCGCAGTTCATATATTACATATTTAAGATATATTATGAATCATATTATCAGTGCAGGAACGGAGAATGAATACAATTTCCTGCAGCCAGGCAGCCTGTTATAAGAGACGACAGAACAACCCACAGCCAGGTGGTAGGGTATTTGCCCGACTGAATGGCTACCACCCCTGGTCTAAAGTATGTCTCCATAACAACCTTGAGTTGTGTTCCGGCATTAGCGTCCTGGTTACAGTCTCCCTTAAGAGAGCAGCAGCACATTTGTAGCATCTTAGGTGTTGCAAATGTCCATAGGCGATGGTAACCGCTTTCCATCAAGTGGGCCGTCTGCCTATCTGCTGAACTCCTGCAATTAAAAAATAAATAAAGAACATATTATTCAGATTCCATGTTTTCACTTTGACAAAATAATACGAGCGGCTTATGATAACTAAAATAGGAAACAAATGCTCTAGTTTCAATTTGATTTATGAACTTCAAAACTTCAAAATATTTCCAACTCTATTTTTATGAGAATAGTGTTTAAATTATTAAATTCACGGCGTCACGCTTTTTCGTTCCTATCGAAAAATTTCACTACCGTTGCTAAAGAAATTTCGCTTCAAAATTATGTTTGTAAAGTAAAGCTTTAAACAAATTTTCATTAAAAATTAATTAGAATAGTATTCATTGAGTACTTATATTTTTGTATGGTCCCGTAGCCAAGTAATAAGTAAAACAGTGGTCATTTATATTACCCTTACATAACCCTTCATTAGGCCTAGACTGACTAGCACTTACCCATTTATATTAAAAATTTAGAACTATAATAATATTTCTGTCATTTAAATCCTATGGGATACGGTAACTCTTTGAGCCTTACATCAAGGTCTCTTCAAACTGAAATAAAAAACTTTTCTCTATCTATCCAAGTTCAAAACTTTTTAATAGTTTTTGTCAATGTTTGGTATTATTTTCTTATATAATTCATACGGAAATAGTTTGTGGTGTTTTTGTATATTTTTTACTTCCTTTGTATTGGTTAGTTGTGATTATTTTGTTACTTTGTGTACCTAATAGTATCTGTTTAATTTATTTTTTAACCCTGATCCTTTATAAACATATACTTGTATAGTGAAATTATAATGTTTCCTAGTGACTTTTTCATTCAAGTCGAAAGTACGTGGCATGGTATTTTTTTCCAAAATCACCAAAAGTAAACCAATTAAATCTAGTCCAATAAGTATAAAATGGTAAAAACCCGAGTGATATAGCTAAAAAAAAATATTTGAACAAGATCCGTTAAGTAGTTTTGAGATAATTATGGGATATTTATGAATAAATACTTTTTATGGTTTGACACGCATTTGGCCGATTTTTATTTTCTTTATTTACTAGGACCTATGAACTCATTTCTTTGAGCTCCTACGCTCTACTACGTAATGGTTTTCTAGAACATCTCTACGTTTCTACGACATGAGGTTGTTTAATAAGGGCGTTATAAAATTGCTTAGAGGCCGGTGCGTTTGCAACGGTGTTACAAATGTCCAGAAGCGATGATAACCACTTTACATTAATGGCCGGTTCCTATATCTTATAATTCTTTCGCTACCCACGAGTTAAATTTTGATAATTCTAAGTAGTAGCAGGGCAAATGAATGATATAGGAACCGGCCATAAGTGAGTCGTTTGCCTACTTCAGGCAATAAAAAATGTATAATATTTATTGGGAGACCATACTAAAAATAGTTTTTTACCTACCATTTTATGTTTACTTCAAATACTGTTCAATAATTCACAATGCACCACCCATAAATTCTACATACAAATGCTAAACGAATAGTGTATTTTCACTGTGACTAATACTTGTTTCTTTAGCCTATCTTTTTAAAGTTAAATTTACTGAGTTTTCGAATGCGTATATATTTTTTGTAGTTAATGTAATTTACTCGGTTGACAAAAGCTGAAAAAGTATAATGGTAAAGAAAATTTATTACTGAGATGTCATGTTGGTTTTTCGTTGTAAAATTCTCTAGGGTACTATATAATACTTTAGAAATTAAGTTTTTTAATAAATGCTGACAATGTTTTTATCCTTGCAGGAACGGAGAAAGAATACAATTTCCTGCGGCCAGGCGACCTGTCGTAAGAGGCGAAAAAAAAACCCCCAGCCAGGTGGTAGGGTATTAGCCCGACTAGATGGCTACCACCCCTGGTCTAGAGTATACCACCATAACAACATTGAGCTGTCTTCCCACATTAGAGGCCAGGTTCCAGTCTCCTTTTAGAGAGTGGCAGCATATTGGTTGCACCTTTGGTGTTACAAACGTCCAAAGACGATGATGACGGCTTTTCATCAGGTGGGCCTGTCTGCTGAACTCATGATATAAAAAAAATGTTATTCTGTTAAGTATTTTTTATTTAATAAGGAATTTATTCAAGCGTGTATTATGCATGTTGATTGATTTCTTCTTGATCTTTTATCTACGTATTTTCAGTCAATTTTAACCATCTTTTTCTTAAAGTATCAAATATGTGTTTCCATGTATATTTAATACTAAATAAAATACAAATAGGTACTTCTTAATTCCCATAATGAAATAATTTTTGCAGTATACTGATCTAAAGCTTATAAGAGCACAGTCACGTGTTAAAATGTATTGATAGATTAATGTAGATGGTTTTGATAAAGATGTTGAATGATGACAGGCTTTTCCAGTTACTTAACGAAAACAAAGATGAAGGCTGGAACAAAAAGAGTAATAATTAAGACACATTGGAGAACCTTATAATGTCTTAGGTACTTATTATAAAGTGACGTTATATTGTGCATATTATGTTTTCAAGGCACATCATGCATATATAATAATATTAGCCTCTTAACACCCAACTCCTTGGAACAGGGTTGCCTATTTTAAGGGCACAGATTGTATACCCGCTATACATATCCATAAGTAGATTCGCAGGTGTCAATAGTAATATCAATATGCAGGGTTCTTTACAATGCTTTCCTACACAGTCAGTTAATGGTAATTGTTACAGTATGATTATACGGACAGAAAAATCTGCTTAAGTAGTACTTAAGGAGTGATATTCTCTGCTTCACATCTTAACAATTTGAATGACACGCAGTCTCGTGTCGTTCAAGGCCTTAGCCATTAAACACCGTCACCTACATGTATATCCTGTACAACATACAGCTTTGTAAGAAATATTACACATAAAAGTATCATGTTATGACAAATATATATATTTAATACTTCATTTATTGGCTATAAGGACTAAATAGAAGAAATAAATAAAGCCTATCACCTCTAAAAGGTACGATAGGAAAAAGGAATGAAAAGAAAAGTTAAAAAGTAATCAACGTGCTCTGGTAATCTGGATCGCCAGAGAAAGGAAATGAAAACAATAATACACATATTAAAGTAAAATTGTCTGAATCTAGTTAATATCCGTTTGTCACGTTCTGAGACAGCTTGAATCAACAAATTAAAATGTCTCTCCATTTTATCGTCGTAACTCAATTTAAATTTTTAATAAACCAACTTCACTTTTCAACCCCTCCTCATCCATTATTTAGTTCCTTGACGAAAAATTTACAATGGAAAAAGTTGTTGGTATCTAATCGAAAAGTATTTCAGTCGGGAGTAACTTCAGTTTGATATAACGTTGACAAATGAGACTCCTTAACTGAACGATCTTTGGGCAACTTTGGACAGGCGGTTTTCTTTACGTAGGACTTCTGTTAACTATCAACAACAACTCACTTTAATTTTATATTAAGTAAGTATATTGACGATTCTCTCGAGAACATCATTATCCTAAACAGGTTTTTACAAGCTTTTATTTAACTTGCAATGGATGTACCTATGTATGTATGTATGTAAGTTCGGGTGGAATCTTGCAAGTTAAATTTGACCACATTCCCGGTTTCCGATTGAGCTGAAATTTTGCACGCATATGTATATCACGTGACAATGAAATAATATGGTACCATGGAGCTGATCTGATTATGGAGTCAGAAGGTGGCCATAGGAACTCCTGTACTAAACAAGATAGACCCATCGTGTATGGCCTTGTTTTACTTGTCTTGGCTAGCACTCTGCTACTACATGATATCCAGGATCTTAAAAGCTTGTATTTAAAAACCTTTTTAAAAAAGCTTTTTTGAATACTCATACTAGATCATAAATTTTTGATTACAGTAAAGAAAGAAAGAATAAGATTTTATTTTAAGATATAGCGACGTACTTACACTAATTACAAATCATAGTAAAAAGAAATGAAAAAAAAACCTGATTAATGCTCTTTATTGTTATCAACAAGGTACTTGAATTGAAGAAATTCTTGAGAAGATATGAAACTAAAATAAATGTGCTTGCACACATTAATGCGCTAGTGAAGTTCACCTCAGTGGATGGATCAACATTCTTCAAAATGAATTTGCCACAACATACAATTTTACCCTAAATACTGCAACCCAATTCTTATCCTACACAACCCTGATTTATAGACTCGAAAGACAGATTGCGGTCGGCTTTATCATGTTTTACGGAAAGGCCACCTAGATAAAATATGTGATAAAGTACAAGTTTCCATTTGCTTCATGGGTAGTGTGGCCATGTGTAATTTATTTTCCAGGACATACTTGATATTCCATCGTGTTGTGAATACATATAATATATATAGTCAATAATTAGATTGTAAATATATTTTTATATATTTACAATCTAATTATTGCCACTGCCAGAGGAAAGTGTGCCCAGAAAGATGACTACATTGCCATACTGAATAGTAATCTTGCCATCGTGACAATTGCTTAAACTGAGTATATATATATTATTGTAAATTTAAGTAGTTTATTAAATCCGTGATCACGGCAACTGAAAAGTAACCGAAACGTCGAAATAAAAATAAAATACAGTGTTGAAAACCGTTAAAACGTAGTTTTAATTTAATTGATAAAACATAAATTTCTTTAAAAATATACAATAGAATGCACTTTATTGTACTAAAATGCTACATAAAATGAATAATTTTTGAAAATTAATTTTAAACTTTTTGAGAAAACAGCCTAATTGATGGTAAATTTCACTTTAATCTCGAATAACTTTTGTCCGAGTTGACTTATCAAAAAATGACCTCATACTTTTTTTGTAGAGCGTTTAATTCTCAATAAAAGTATTTCAAGACCTTTACAGTACAAGATATCGTTCATTAAATATAAAAATCAGAAGGAAAAGAAATTCCTGTGTTATTTTTATGGGAAATCGAAAAATGCAATTCGGACATCCTTAATATTGACTTACTTAATATTATTAGTATTAAGGGCTTATATTTTGCAATGCCTATTTTGGCAACTAACAAAAAATGTTGAGCATGGTTTCGATTTTTTTTTACTGAACCATAAATAAAATATTTAGGTCATAATTTAGAATTCATATTAAACCTAAAACAGTTTGAGTTTAATATTCTCAATTTTATTGGAAACCCTGAATTTGCCCTAAATAACATCGTTGCATAAAATTCAAATTCTGGCAACCCAAACCTTGAGTGGCAGCCATAAAGGGTAAATAACTTTTTCGCAAAGTTGTAAGACGTTATCTTCTTATATTATGGATGTTGTGAAGATCGAAAGAAAATCTCGTAAATGAGGATGAGAGCCAAATTTCTTATCAGACCCTAATAACTTGTGATTATCTAAAAACTTTTCAAATAACTTTCAAGATATGAATACCTCTTATTGGATTCATGAAGAAATATTTCTATGTATTGATACGTAATTATATATACATATATAAAAAACATACAACTATTACCATATTTTAGGACGCCTGGCTTTTAGAAAAGGAGTCAAGACAAGACTAAATTCACCATTCTAGTTATAGTCTTAGGGACTATATGTAAAATAGAGAACTTAATATGAAAACTTACATAAAATCAGTTACGTATGAAGTTTGTTTATAATTTTGTTGATTGGAGAATTTTATTCTTCTTTTAAACTAGAGATTTTGAAAATCTCATAAGGGCATAGAGCTACAAAAATACTTTCAACGAAAATAGATCCATCGAAAAGTTTTCAAACACATGAGGTATTTTAGATTACATGCCTTTTACGGCTTCAGGCAGCCGAATGACGAAAGCGAGGGTTGTTCGTATCCTTTACGGAAACCTTCAATGTACATTGTCCGATACCTACGCAAAATTATTATTTTCTCATCTCTTTTTTACTTCTTAGTCCATGTTTCTATTCCAGCTCTTCATAGTTTTTTTTTTCAATTATAACTATATCTATCCATATAATAAAATTGTAGAAGTCGAATTTCTGTACAATGAAGAAAAATGCTAAAAACCGAGTCAGGGGATATAAGAAGTGAAATAGAACTAATTTAGATTTTTTTATAATTTTTTGTTTCTCTGTTTGTCTGTGTGTCTGTTTGTCTGTTTGTGTGTCTGTTTGTACCGGCTAATCTCCGAAACGACTGTACCGATATAAATGTAGTTTTATATGACGGTAGCTTATATCCCTGGTCAACATATAGGATACTTTTGATCCAGAAAAATTAAAGAGTTCCTGTGGGATAGTTAAACAATCGCACCCCGCGGACGAAGTCGCGGGCATCAGCTAGTTAATGTATATAAATATAACGTGAAAAGGTAACGAACAACAAATAAAATCACTTTCACATTCATATTATTTATTTGAACATAGACAACGTTACTAGACTTTCGGTCTTCTCTCAGATACACTTCAGGAAGTATTCAAAACTGCACGAACTGGTTCCCCATCCCCATTTTAGCATCGGACCAACAGACGCACTGCTTTATGCCTCCATTACATGATAGAAACACAACTAATCAGGACGAAGCGCTTCGCTTTTGTTTTTCTGGTGCGCACTACCAAAATATAGAATGATTTGCCGGAGACTGCTTTTTCTTGAAAAATAGAATCCAGGAGGTTTCAAGTTACGAGTGAATAGGTATCTACTACGTAAGCGTGCTCCATAGTAGACCGCGTCATCAGCCAACATCAGGTAAGACAGTGGTCAAACGTGAATCCTTGCAATCGTAAAATAATGAATAATAAGAATGCAATGTTAATAAAGACATTCTTATACAAAAAGTAACATAATCTCCATTTCGCAGTCATGTTTGTGTGACGAATTGGTATGCACTTTAATTTTACGCCTGCATGACTAACACGAACTAATCTTGATGTAATTTATATAACAGTTTCAATGTCATAATATAAGAGTTCCAGACATATTCATTTATAGATGATTTTATTAAATTTTAGTATTTCTGGGCCAGTTCAGAATTTTTATTCTGAGCCTGACTTATGTACGTTACAATAGACGTACGGACACAAGTGGCAAGAAACCCGACGGCATGACTTTAATTACCTGGAGCATCGGACGGCCACTGGTGTGGGATGTTACCTGTGTGCATAAATTCCTTCCCATCTTGAGGAGTCCGAAATCGGGGCTGGTACTGCCACATCTGCCGCACACCTCAAACGGCGCAAATATGTGACCCTTGGAACAGGATACATATTTGAGCCGTTTGGGGTGAAAATATTGGATCCGTGGAGGTCCAAGTGCCCGCAGACTTTTTAGAAATATTAAAAAACAGCTGGTCGACGCCACAGGCGATCGGACGACTGGGGCTTGGCTCGCCTAGAGAATTAGTATTTGTGTTCAGCGAGGTAATGCTGCCAGCCTTCTCGGTAGATTGCCCTACGACAGCGGTTTGGTCGTGCTGAACCGAACTTAGAGTGTTTATGTATATTAGTTTTATTTTAGATAGGTTCCGTATTAATCTATATAAATAAAAATGAATCCTCAACAGTATGTACGGGTATAACTTGAGAACGACTTTACCGATTATGATGAAATTTTTTTGTGTGTTTAAGTGGGTCCCTGCATGCTTTAGATTCACAATTGAAACCGGTAGGTGGCGCTGGGACCGGGTCCTAGATTTTTATTTTTTCAGGACAAGACAACGTCTGCCGGGAACTCTAGCTAATTATAAAAATCATGTTATTTGAATTTTTTATGACTCAGTTCCTATAAATAAAAAATAGACCATTGAACAAAATAATATTCAAGTTTAAAATATATAATAAAAGTAAATTTAATTAATGTACTTTTCTAACTATAATTAATTTGCTATTGGATTCCTTTTACTTATACCACGTACATATAACGCCATAAGTAGGTATGGTATGGTATGGTAGGTATAAACGTGCGAGAAAATACAATCTTTTCCGCCTGTGAAAATTCGCTTACTTTATTCGCTAGGTGACACACAGGCGAAAAAGTTAGCACGAATACATGCTTTATTTTTTTTTACGTAAGGTAAAAATAATGAAAATAGTTTCCAAACAACATACATGTCTCAACTTCCTTCATACGTCACATACACTCAATTTGCGCTCCACTAATTATCTCCTGTTAATGGCACCTGCACATTATTCAATATTTTATTCCAACTCCTTCGCCATGTAGGCTGTCTTACTTTGGAACTCTTTACCCATTGACGTCAGAAAAGCTAAATCTTGTGCTTTATTTAAAAAATCACTTAGGAATCATTATGTTAATCTTACGCAATAATATATGTGCTGTTTACAATACTTTAGACTTTAATCTGCTGCCCATGTATGTAATTTTTTTTCCTTTTTTTGTTGCGTAATAATTATAGATAATTTAAGATTTCCTTTGAGTCAGGTTGCCTGGAAGAGATCGCTTTTAGCGATAAGACCGCCAAATTTTTTACCAAATAACTATTGTCTTGTTTTGCATTTATTGTAATTTTTGTTTTGGTGAACAATAAAGTCTTGTCTATGTCCTATTTAAAGATATAATCTTACATTTTTGCCTCTGAACAAAAGTGCAAAAGGAAAATTTATTACTTATTGAACAAATTATTTCCGTGATCCCAATTTGGAAGGTAAAAGAGGAAAAAAACCGCATCTTGACCTATTTTTACCGCTTCTTAGCAATATTTTGTTGCATGTATACATATAGATATAATCTTGTATTTTCAGCTTATTGTGTTTATGATTATTCAATGCTTTATTAACAGGTTGAGTACTTTCTGGAAAGATTTTTTAATTATAGCTTTGCATTAGTTATTTAGTTATCTAGCTAGTGTAAATTGTTTATGGATATTTAAGTATTCAAGTAATCATTATGTAAATAGGTATCACGCGGAAGCCAGGCCCATTTAACAGAAGCCTTAGCAAAGTTACAGGTATCTCTTTGCCTGACGTCGTACAAAGAGGTTATTGCGACCACTTCGTGTTATATTTCACACATGATTTGTGTTCCGGTATAAGTGGCCAGATTCTAGTCATCTTTTCGGGCCGGCAGGGTATTGGCAGCACCTCTTGTGTTGCAAATTTCCATATGCGACGGTAACCACTTACTACCATGTGAACCGTGAGCTTGTGTGCTGTTCTTCAGCAATAAAATAAAAAACTAAATAGTCCACATTTTTACATAAACGTATAAGCCTTGCAAAAAATAATACATTTCAACTGTTGTTCATTTTAAACAAGACTTACGATTGTACAAAAAAAAAAAATTAGATACTTTTTATTGTATACCAAAGCATACACTACAACGAGCGGCTTTGACGCTAAAAAGCGAGCTCTTCCAAGCATCCTATGGTAGAGATTGATACATTTTTAATAATGAAGGTGGTGTTGTTTATAATTGAAAATAAAACTACACATAAAACACTCCAAAATTACCGCCAAAAAGTCAAACAATGAAGTTTCAAAAGCATTGTTCTAATACTTACGCTATACATACTTAAACGATCTAAATAAAACGACACTAGAACACAATAAGACTGCAGCCCGTTTACCTGAAACAAACAAAATAAGGTTAAACTAAGTAACGACCTTAATATTGCTTAATTGCATAATATTAGCTCGTACATTTTTAAACCACCGAGCTTCTAACAAGCGAATTGCAACATTTTTTAACTGAAAACAACAACAGCGCTGGATTTTAAAATATTTTATTACACGGCGACTCGCTCCAGTTGGAATGCTTTTGATTTTGTCCTAAATTAAATTATTTAGGGACTTTTTTTGTGAAATTTTGTTTACGTTGTTCGAGTTCCGCTTTATTTTTACACCTTTTGTCCGTACAAGAACGGAGAAAGAATACAATTTCCTGCTGCCGGGCGGCCTGTCGTAAGAGGCGACAAAACAACCCACAGAAGGTGGTAGAGTACTTGGCCGGCTGGATGGCTACCGCCCTTGGTCTAATCTCCTAATATTCCGGCATTAGTGGCCAGGTTACAGTCTCCCTCCCTTTAGAGAGCGGCAGCACATTGGTAGCGCCTTTGGTGCTACAAATGTCCATAGGCGATGGTAACCGCTTTCTATCAGGTGGCCGTCTGCAGTCTGTCGAATTCATGTAATATTAAAAGCAAAAGAAAAACACGTTGAGTAAAGCTTTGATATTCATTGTATTTTAGGCAATGTTCCTTTTTAAAATTAAGATATGTTTAAAAATCATACAGTGTTATAATATATGGCTTAGAATAAAACACAAATTCAGTATACGAGTAATATAATTATTTTACATGTTATTATTATATAATTTTATTTATATTTCCAACGCTAGCATATCATGATTGTTTTATCGGATAATATAAAAGCTTATCCTAGTAATAGCCAGATCAAACTGCAAGATTGTTTCGGCTATTTATCCTACCGGCAACTAAATTACGTAGTATTTTATTACGTTAATCCTAATGAAACATTATTTGGGTAGCTTTGTTACTAGATTAACTATTCTTAAATACAATATATAGGTTTAATGCAATTTTTTTATATCATTATTACGTCCTCTACTTCATGAAAATATTTTTAAATACAATAAAATGTAATATTGAAGTTATGGAAGAGTTCTTCTGATACAAATAAAATTTTCTTAGAAGAGGATCCTAACAATAGACCACTAACTGTACATGGGTTTCTTAAAAATAAATATTTTAATTTTCATGTTATTAGAAGCAGTAATTAAGTTAAAATCTGTGTATGTTTAAATAAAATCCGGAAGAGATATGTTTCATCAATAATTCATACAAATAATAAACTCACAACGGTAGCCGTTATGATTATTCCGCTCCAATGATCGCGTGCATTGAAACAATAAAGCATAATGTTTAATTGGGGCATCTTGGCCTTTCAGAGGTTTAAAAAAAAACACAAAACAACTATCAATTGTAACATTCTTTAGTTCAACAAAATTTATTTGTTATTATTTATTTGCTTTAAACTCATATCAACTGTAAATATTGCAACAGAACTGCCAAACGTCAAGGACAAATATTTTGGTACTGTTTTGCTATTTGTGACATGTCTAAAAATAATCGTAGTAATTTCATTCATAACGATACGCAGAGGGGCTTTGTGGCAAAGCTTTAGATGAGAAGCGACATCTCGTACCCAACTCCGGGGGTCCAAATCACGGCGCCCACGCCCATGCTTACCTTAGCTAATTGGCAAAGTGGAAATCGCTAGAGCTAAGACTCAGTCAAGCTCCAGGGGTAGAAATGATAAATGGCATAACGTCGGAAGTAGCTTTGATGAACCTGCGGTCCACCCCTCGACACCCCTCAGCCACTGATGCCCATGTTACCCCTAGCCAGTTAGTATGGATTTTTTTTTTTGAGGCTCATGCAGAGAGTGGCGTGTCACCGTCTGCCCATTTTATCCATATTCCCCGAATATTGCGACGGGCAGACGCCATAGTCCCCATAGGCCCAGATGCCTAATTCCACTAACAGTTCATCCCCCGGTATCTTTTGTTGTCATTTCCTACAATATTCCTACACTGACCGGGACTTGTACTTGGGTGCATTATTATTATAGTGTAGACAGGGATAATCGCCGGCCAGCGTCACACCAAATTTGTCAAAGGACCTCTATGTGTTCGTTTTCCTATGGCCCCACGCAAGTTCTCCAAAAGTCCGGGTCATGATCCATGATCTGCGAGGACATAATAATTTTATTCACAAAAAATATAAGGTGCATAACAATTTATGACTGTATACAAAAAATTGATTACACACCAACTATACTTTCAAAACTTTTAAGACTTATACTTTTTATTAGAACTTTAGAAGTAAATACATCACCACAAATCATTAAAATTCACGGTATGACTTTTAGAGGCCTGCATAGCAGTAATAAACGATGATGTACTTTGGCCACAGAATTTATTGCATCCTAAAGTTAAATGTAAGGAGTGCCATCTATCATTACTTTTTTTCGCAATTTGACGACACCAATTATATCGAGGTATATATACGACACGTAGTTCCTAAATATCATTCTTGTAGAGTCCCCACATCCCCATATCTCCCACCTAATTCCCTTACACGTCCTACTGCTGAACTCGAGTCTTCCCATTTTTAGGGGAACAAACTATGTAATAAAGTAGATTTCACACAAAGGTTTACAAGATCAGCAAGTTGTCTCGCAAAGTTTTCCTTTGTCACGTGGTAGAATACATACATTTGGACAAAAAATCTGCCTAACCATCTACACCTTCTGGCAAGGACTCGAAACTACATAATTATAATGAGACTTAGCTACATTGAGCACTAAGCTAACACGAAATCTATTAAAATTTGGTTAAAAAAATAACCAAAAACATCCTTAATTAAATTTTATAAACAGAACATCCCTTCGCGTCTTCGCGCGGCCATCTTTAAAGACAGGTCTGATCTTAACCCGACGTAATAACAGAGGCAATATCGGCATAACAGGGGTAATACTGTTCCGCGTAATACGCAGGTTTCAGGGAAACACGGCCTCTGTGTCAACTGAGGGTTAGAACTTACACCGTCAAATATTATGTTTGATTTGGGACTGTAATAAAGGATTAAGCTATATCAAAGGCTGGTTTGATTATATTTCGGTTAGTATTAAAATGAAAAATTTTGTACGTAAGTGTATGACCAAATTACTTACTTACGGATTGGTTTTGTAAGCTTGTGTTTTGTCTATTAATTAACTATGATATTTCAAATAAAATTATATCTAATTGATAAAATATCGCGTGGCCCTATGGCGCTTTTTGCATTTTAAAATAGTTTTTAAATTAGACGGACTATTATTATATTAATATCTCGATGCCAACATATTCACGGCCACGAAGAAAGAACCGTTCTAAAACGATCTCATATCTCACAAAAGGAAACCATCCGACAGGAAATTCCTTCCAAGTCGAAGAACAAATTAATGGCATAAATTCATTGCTCCCGAGTATACCTAAGAAATTGCACACGACGTAAATGTAAAATAAATTATTTGGAATATTTCTGAGTGTTCTGTTTTCAATCTGTCTGTGTTCTGTTCGAATTAGGAAAAATCGAATTTATACACGTGGAACGATATATAAAGTAATCGTACAATAATTATGTATACCACCGTCGCCACTCCTAATCAGAATATTCTTGTCACGGGTTGTCTGGAAGAGATCGCTTTTTAGCGATAAGACCGCCCTTTGTACCCAACTAGACTAATACTAGTTCGTAAGTTTTTTCTGTAATGGTGTACAATAAAGTGTTATCTATCTATCTATCTACCTATATATATATATATATATATATATATATATATATATATATATATATATATATATATATATATATATATATATATATATTATGAATTACAATCCTTTTTTCATTTTTAAATCATTAAACGACGGTAGAAATAGAAAAATCGTAAAATTTCAATGTCAAAGAGGCAAGTGAGGTGTGTAAGAATAAGCCTAAATGGCACTCTGTTGTTCGTGCCTACCCCGCGAGGGAACTGGCGTGAAGTTATGTATGTATGTATGTATGTATGTATGTATGTAATAGTAAAATTTATTATTTTAATATCGTTTAATATTATTAGTTTCATATTAAGAAACTACATATAAAAAGTATTAGTTAATTGATTTACCTGCTGACAGTACACTACTACAAACGTAAATACAGTAAATTTTATACATAGTAATAATTCATATTATTATGTAGGTATATGTATGTAATTAAAATAACCTTCGCTATTACGTGTTCATAACACACAGACTGACGTCTTAAATTGTTAGAGAAATCGCTAACAAATTAATTTATTAATACGTTTTTACAAACTGTAATTAGAGCACACTAATTGTAAAATTATTGCGCTTTAGTTTGACTTGTAATGACTTGTATGACAGTTGTTACATTTACATTATAGTTTTTCTGTACTTTTGTAAATGAAGTTTTGTTTAACAAATTTATTTCTAATGCTACTGCATCGTCTAGGTCCATTTTATAGTTATTGACCGTTTCACGCAGATGTAGCGATGAGTTTAATGCGTAATTTGAGTTGCGATATTGTTATTGATAATGAATGACGTTAAATATGGACAGGTAATGTATGTACAGCTATACACTAATGTATTTAATCGTTAAAGTGTTATTTTTAATAATCTAAATACGTTGCATTTGGTCACAATCATTAACACTAATATTAACAGGCGTAGCAGAGACGTAAAGTAAATTTCTGAAGGCTTTTGCGGGCACATGTCATATTTAAAGTCAGCTAATTACACAACCACCAAATTCAATTCATTTTTTAATTGGTTTTATTATATATATATATATATATATATATATTATGAATTACAATCCTTTTTTCATTTTTAAATCATTAAACGACGGTAGAAATAGAAAAATCGTAAAATTGACTTAAGCTTCAACTATGACCTTAAATAACTTAGAAACCGTTAGAGTTAGCAAAAAATCATGAGAGACCTTTTTTGTAAAGCGTTAAATTTTCTACAAGAATTATTGTTTGTCGACATGATCTGTTCATCCGTTCATGACGTAAAAAATTCCAAAGTAATAACAGATTTTTTCCCCTGTTATTTCCATTTCAAACTTTGGTTATCGGGGGGGCCGGGTTAAAATTAAAATTATGAGCTATAACTTGGCATGAATTTTTTTTAATAGATTTAGAACCGATTTAGGACTATCGTGAAAAAAATTCGGACAAACCCTAAATAAGGACCACCCTAATATATATGTATATATATATATATATATATATAGTGGGATGCGACTTGCGTAGACACGTTGACCGCATCCCATTTACCAAACACGTCTAGATCAGCCGGTTCAGCGGCGGAAAGAGCCGAATCACTCAAGCGGCGCAAATATGCAACCCTCAGTGAGTTATATGTTTGTGCCGTTTGCTGTCGAGACGCTTGGACCGTGGGGTCCTGAGGTCATGAGCCTCTACCAAAATTTATCGAAACGACTCATTGACTCTTCAGGTGATCAGAGGGCTGGTGCTTACCTCGGCCAACGGATCAGTATGGCGATCCAGCGAGAAAACGTAGCCAGCCTTCTGGGCACCTTACCCATAGAACACGGTGATCTAGGCTCAGTATTCTACTTATAGTTTTGAGGGACTATTAGTAGAATACAATACAAATAAGTTAAGTTTTCTTGCATTGTATTAAATAAAATGTATAATATATCTTTAGAAATTAATTAAAAAACTATATATATATATATATATATAGTTTATTTTTAGTTTAATTTAAAAAGTAGATTATACCCTTTTTTTTAGTTCAAGTATTGAATTTTAGGTTTCTTTTTTAGTTGTAGTTTAATTATTATGTAATAAAACCAATTAAAAAATGAATTGAATTTGGTGGTTGTGTAATTAGCTGACTTTAAATATGACATGTGCCCGCAAAAGCCTTCAGAAATTTACTTTACGTCTCTGCTACGCCTGTTAATATTAGTGTTAATGATTGTGACAAAATGCAACGTATTTAGATTATTAAAAATAACACTTTAACGATTAAATACATTAGTGTATAGCTGTACATACATTACCTGTCCATATTTAACGTCATTCATTATCAATAACAATATCGCAACTCAAATTACGCATTAAACTCATCGCTACATCTGCGTGAAACGGTCAATAACTATAAAATGGACCTAGACGATGCAGTAGCATTAGAAATAAATTTGTTAAACAAAACTTCATTTACAAAAGTACAGAAAAACTATAATGTAAATGTAACAACTGTCATACAAGTCATTACAAGTCAAACTAAAGCGCAATAATTTTACAATTAGTGTGCTCTAATTACAGTTTGTAAAAACGTATTAATAAATTAATTTGTTAGCGATTTCTCTAACAATTTAAGACGTCAGTCTGTGTGTTATGAACACGTAATAGCGAAGGTTATTTTAATTACATACATATACCTACATAATAATATGAATTATTACTATGTATAAAATTTACTGTATTTACGTTTGTAGTAGTGTACTGTCAGCAGGTAAATCAATTAACTAATACTTTTTATATGTAGTTTCTTAATATGAAACTAATAATATTAAACGATATTAAAATAATAAATTTTACTATTACATACATACATACATACATACATAACTTCACGCCAGTTCCCTCGCGGGGTAGGCACGAACAACAGAGTGCCATTTAGGCTTATTCTTACACACCTCACTTGCCTCTTTGACATTGAAATTTTACTATTAAAGATAATTTTTAATACTAAATTTCAAGGAAATTTAAATTTGGAGTTTAGAAGATACAAATACCTCAACGTACTACGTAAGAACGTCTCGAAGCTAATTTACCTTTACATATATGTAAAAATGTGCGTAATATGTATTTGTATTGAACACAATAACGTTATCAATCTAGTACCGTTACACAATATTCTATAGGAGCGGACACATATTACAATAGATTCTAAAACTGCCTGCGTCGGGAGGACTGTCTTAAGTGGCGACAAAAACACCCCACAGCCAGGTGGTAGGGTATTTGTCCGACGGGATGGCTACCACCCCTGGTCTAGAGTATGCCGCTATAACAACCTTGAGTTGTTTTACGGCATTAGTGGCCTGGTTCCAGCCTCCCTTTAGATAGCGGCAGCATATTGGTATACTAAATTTCAAAATATCATCATAAAAATAATTTTAATTACTTTACCTACCTTGTACCTACTTGTGACGTCATAAGTAGGTACGTCATACAAAATCTGTAAGGCTGCGACATTCTGTAATTTTATAAAAGTATCTGAGTTGATTTGACAGTCCACTCTGTTGTGTGTATGTGTGTGTCTTTATGTCTACTTATGTATTTTAGAATCAATTTTCTTAGAAACTCTAAAAACAGTGGTAGCTAGTAAAAATACTCTCGAGTCAAAAATTACATTTCAAAGCGGACGTGGGTTCGAATCCAGACCTGGAAGCATGCTCTAATTAGACAGTTTTCAGTCCTAATGTGTATGTGCTAAAAATGAAGGAAAAAACGTCGTAATGAAACCAGCACATTGAGATACCCAATGTGGCAATCCTGCCAATTCGCCAAGCATGGCGGGTATACTGTCCATCCCTCCCCCAAAAATATTAATTAATTAATAATAACAACCCATAAAAGTCCCGCTGCTGGGCTCGGGTCTCCCACTACGGGGAACGGACAGCAAACCCGCCACGCTTGTCCAAGGCGGCTTGGAAGGTTTGACACATCAGTTATATCGATGTACAGGTTTTATCGCGAAGTTTTTCTTCACCGTTGTTAGCACGTGGTAAATGTAACGATATGCCATTGGGTCGAAAGCTGCCGACTTCGACTAGGATTCGAACTACCACGACTATTTCTCAAAAACTACTAAATCAATATAAAAGTAATTTAATACGAAGGTAGGTCTTCTAAATGCCGCTATAAATTAAACTGAAGAAAATAAAATCAGAGATCTCCACACACAACAGAAGGATAAAAAATTTTGAATGTAAACTGTACGTAGTCACGAGAGTAAATTCGTCCAAAAATCATCATGTTGTACTCTTATGAAGTTTTTATAGTCCATAGGTGTCATATTAACTTATATTAAGTCGTAAAAGGCGTGTGTATTTCCGTAAAGGAGATGGACTTTGAATTAAATGGTAGAAAAAATTTAATAACAAATTTCACTTCTACTAATTTTGCTATAAAAGCAAATCTAGTATCAGTTTATTACACGAAATACGAAACGAGTCCCAAATAGAGTATGTGTCATAGACCCTTTCACAGAGGACTAAAAAAATAGAGTTGACAAATTGAAAAACGGCTTTCACGTACTGTGTAATTGATTTCAATCAAATACACTCGCATCCTTTTCCCAGTTCGATAAAAAATATAAAACGTGTTATAACAGCTCATGTGGTAGAGTAGTTTAAGCTTTATTCATCTAGCTTAATGGAACCTAGATGGTCCGGGTTCGATTCCTGGCATGGTGAATTTCGTAAACGGACTTACTGTTGTTTACTGGCTGGGTGTCTGGGTACAGGCAGCCTCACAGTTGTCTGTATTTTACTCACAACATAAGCGTAACTTCTTTAGCTACGGAATATACAATGTGTATGTAGAATGGGAGGTAAACTTAATTTTTAACGTATATGTACTTCAGAAAAATGTCATCCAGTGGAACGTGCGCTAGTTACTTATGTCTATCTATCTAAAAAAGTGAAAAAAATCAGGGGGGCTAATTCGAATCAGCAGATTCCGAAAATACAATTTTTAGAATTTTTGTCTATCTGTCTATCCGTCTGTCTGTTAGAGCATCACATGAAAATTAATTAACGGATTTAAATGATACTCGATACAAAGCTAGCTTATATCCCGTATGTAGTCAACACTTAAGATCCTTTTTATCCCGATAAATGACGTCGTTTCCATAGAATAGATGGATTAGCAAAATAGATGCTGTTGTAATCGCTTTGTCGATTCAATAACAAATACATACGTTGTCATAAACAGCATGTCATTCTTTGTATTACTTCAAATCGATTTACCTCTATGTTTTGTTAGGCAGTTGTCTCGACTATATGGACTTTGTTTGTTATTATTATGCAATTATATTATATGTAAAAAAACCGAATTAAGTTTTTACATAGTAAAGTAAAGCTACTGCCTAGGGTTTGACACGTGAGATAGCCGCGAGGCAAACTCTAGTTTACAATAAATTTGACGTTCTGCCAACACAGAATAATGATGTGATACTAATCTAAATTAACTAAAAAACATATAAAAATATTTTAAAAACCTTATAATATACACATATAGTAAACCAAATAGAGGAATTATGTATACTATTGTTGGCACTCCAGTACGGTGCATCTTATTATTTTATTGAAAACATTAAAAAGTCATAATATATTCTTAATTTGTACCCATACAATGATAATGATAATAATATAGGCTAGGCCCCGACTCTGGGCTTGCTTTAGCCAGCTGACACGGAGTGGAGATCGCTAGTGCTAAGACTCAAGTTTCAGGGTTGTAAGTGATAAATGATCTAACGTCGAAAGGAGCTTCGGTGATCCTGTGGCACGCCTCTCCATACCCTCTCACCAATTATGTACAGCATTTTTTTGGGGCCCATGCAGGGAATGGCGTGTTACTGTCTGCCCATTTTATACATATTTCTCGAACATTACGACGAGCAGACGCTATAGTCCCCATAATCCCAGATCCCTAGTTCCATTAGCAGTTCATCCCGATTACGCACAGTACATTTTGTTCTCATTTTTTACAATAGTCCTACACTGGCCGGGGCTTGTCCTTAGGTGTATTTTTATATATATTTTTATATATTATTTTTATATATATATGTAGGCAGGGATAATCGCCGGTCAGTATCACGCCACATTTAGATTACATTTTTCAAGGGGCCTCTACGTGTTGGCCTTCCCATGCCCCCACGGCAGCCCTCCAAGAGTCCGAACCATTTTTATGACCCGTGGTCTTAGCGACATGGATTGTATGGTTATGAAATAAAATATACTAATTGTAAGGTTTTTAAAAATTTATTGTACAAATTGTCTGGCTACCAATGATTGGGTGGGGCCTTAGGTAACAATGGTAAAGTTTACCCTATATATGTACAAATAAAAATACTTATTTTATTTTATTCCCTTCGGAAACATATACTTTATAATTAAGTACATACTATTTAAAAACTATAAGCAATTATCAGTTTTACTAATAAATAACTCGAAACTAAAACCGATCCAGCTCGACTAGACCGCTCTCGCAGGGCAGTGAATCTAGTAGGCTAGTCGTATCACCCCGCTGAATAGTGGAACTTATTCAAATCAAAATATTTGCATTCAGTCTGTCTGTGGTGTAGTCTGCCGAATTATATAAAAACAACATACATAAAAACCAATAAATATTGCATGAGCATTACGTTATATTAGTGTAATAATACCATGATTTATGCTGACATTTCAAGAGCCGGCGAGATGCCCTGAGTAGTCATAAAATAACTCAAGTCTTGTGAATATTTCAGAACATACTCCATAGAAAACGAACCGTGACGACTGTGTATTGATGTAAAGACTATTTTAATTAAGTTATCGTACTAGTTAAAAGATGTACTTGAACAATTACGCCTTTAACTTTAACAACCTTTTTATACGTTTATTTTTCTATACATTTTATTGACATTGTCATTTTTATGTTAGCCATCAAAATTATTTTCTGTATTTTATTGCAAAATTACTCATTAAATAATTCGTCTCTAAACAAAGCCTATCTTCTTCATTGCACCAATCCGCCATAAACTAATTGGCAGCGTATGAACATATTAAAATCTAAAATCCTAAAAACACTCCCGCATTGAGAATGTCGAATAACCCATACAAACGTAAAAGTGAGTTATTTGTTTGTTTCAAGTATCAAAGGTATTTTCGCGTCCTTGAGAAGGAATATAATCAAATAATTTATTGCAAAGATGGAACAGGGTGAGAACATAAATAACCAAAGACGAAAAGTAAAGTTGATAGAAGCCTAAAAAAGAAATAAATTATGGTTTATTGTTCAGGTTGAACTAAATTCACCTGTGACATTTTAAGTTAAATAATTCATCCCTCAATTAATTGAAAACAACAAACACGTGCACAAAAACAATACTCTATTGAAATATTGAAAAGTTGTCAACTACAATCGTCGGTTGACATCGAAAGCTATTTCAGATTTTTCTAGTTCGTTAAACAAGTAAAATGGCAAATTATACAAGTAAATTTCTGGTAAATAAAGTTATACAGGTTATTTTTTACGATTGTTATTTTTTATTTTTATTTTTTTATTGCAGGAGTTCAGCAGACAGGCAGACGGCCCACTTGGTGGAAAGCGGTTACCATCGCCTATAGACTTTTGCAACACCAAAGGTGCTACAAATGCGCTGCTGCTCTCTTAAAGGAGACTGGAACCTGGTCACTAATGCCGGAACACAACACAAGGTTGTTATGGCGGCATACTCTAGACCAGGGGTGGTCGCCATCCAGTCGAGCAAATACTCTACCACCTAGCTGTGGGTTGTTTAGTCGCCTCTTACGACAGGCCGCCGGGCCGCAGGAAATTGTATTCTTTCTCCGTTCCTGCACGGATATAAATATGTTATTTCATGAGTTCAGCAGACAGACAGACGGCTCAACTGATAGAAAGCGGTTTCTATCGCCTATGGACATTTGTATCATCAAAGGTGCTTCTAATGTGCTGTTGCTCTCTTGGGGAGCCTAGAACCAGGTCACTAATGCCGGAACAGAAATCAAGAATTGATAAATTGTGAGACTAATGGCTAAGGTAGTTATCCGCGTATTCTTTCAATGATGAATACTCAAATCATGGTAGTATACATCGCTTATCTATCAATATATATATATATATATATATATATATATATATATATATATGGGTGTGTGTATCAAATCAATCAATTTCTGTTTGTTAGTCTCGCTAAAACTCGAGAACGGCTGGACTGATTTGGCTAATTTTGGTTTTGAATTATTTGTAAAGTCCAGGGAAGGTTTAAAAGGTGAGTAAATATGAAAAAATGCTTGGAACATAGTAAAAACAACAATTTCGCTTTCCCTTACAAACTATTTCTACCTGTCAAACATTTGATGTTCGTCCCGTCGTTTAGAAAGCAATTAAATTTAAAAGTCGTTCAGAAATCAACGTTTTTTATTTATTGATTCTGAGGCGGTACGAAGTTTGCCGGGTCAGCTAGTTTAGTTTATATAACCTAATGTGACTGACTTAAGTACTATGTACGGTATCAATAGCCCCTCAAGACTATTTAAAATAATGTAAAATAGGTCAATTTTGTTTAATTTAATTACTCTGAAATGAGCTGATATTTTATGCTAATTGGATTGTAATTTCAGTCTTTTAAAACTATAAAATATTAGTTTACATTCTTCGTTATAATTTTACTTTAAAGGAATAGTTTATCTTTGAGTGCAAAACATAGAAAGGTCAAAATAATAGATATTATTGTATTAGCGAAAAAGAAGTGAACCAAGGGAGTAACATAGGAAACCATTTTTTTTTTTTTTATTGGACAATGAATTGATAAATTGCTGAGGGAGCTCCCTAAGGAGTTTTACCTCGGCTGGAATGAATGGGGAATGAATTTAATGATGCCCACCATAGGGCGACACAAAATACTAATTGAGAACGGGCGACGGGTATATAAAGCCCGAAGGGAAGGATCACGGCGGGCCGGGATCGGTCACGCTATCTTACTGCCGTTTCGCAACGTGTTATGATGTCTATCCTGTGGGGTGAGCTATGTCTCCTAGCGTCCCTCGCGGGGACGTGGAGAGATCTTGATTGGCGGCGTCTGAGACGCCGCCGTCTGTGTCTGTCTGTCGGTGCCTGCCAATACGACGAGGCTCAAATCATGGTAGTATACATCGCTTATCTATCAATATATTTATATATATATATCTAAAAGGGCAGGCTTGATATGGCCGATATACATCGCGTATATCATGATCGGGAGGATATGTATATATATATAAGCTTGTGTCTGAGGGACATTTTGCTTCGTTTGTCTATCATGGGTGCTAAATCACATCGCGCTCTATTTCGGACTATAGTGATATGCTGTTGAAGCGCAAGTTCCGATCTAGGGTCACCAAGATATTTGGTGTACTTTGCCCAGGGGATATAGAAAATGGTTTTTAGGCGAAGGCTAGCGCGTTTGGGGGAGCGAAGCGTGCCCGGGGAAAAGAACATTGCTGCGCTTTTCTCCGGGTTTACCTCTATCCTCCATTTGCGATTCGCCTAGGTGACAGCTAGCCGGATTTTGTCGGTTTTGATCTGATGTATAGAGTTGTCAAAAGTCCACATCTGGGTTTTTGGGAACAGGTTTACACCGGCTGTGAGTGGGTGAGGGGACGAGCGCGTTCCCTCCACTCGAAAACGGAAGCTACGACCTAGGAGGAAGTAAGATGAGCACGAGTCTGTCTGGCATACCGAACTGGTACAAAATCAAGCCGTTGGCCAACCTTGTAGTAAAAACAGTGCGGCTGTTCCTAATTGAGATAATATGTGCTCCGTGATGCTGTTGGACGCATGAGTGTCTGGCACGGAAGCTTGCTCATCGGGTAAACTATTTCTACCTGTCGTAAAGCTTGCTGAGTGCGCTCAGTAGGCTGATTCCCGTCGTTTAGAAAGCAATTAAATAGAATTAAAAGTAGGAGTTTTAAAACGCGATTCCATCGGTCCCTGGGGCCTTTCGCGGTTTGAGAGACTTGATCAGATCTTGCACTTCTTCGACCGTGACCGTGTCGAGTGTGGTTTCCGCTGGTAAGGAGGATCTACGTTCGACCTCGGAGTCTACCTCCGTCAGGTGTGGCTGGTCGACGTTTGGCGTAGTGGGGGTGCATTGAAGCTCTAGACTCTGAGCAAGGCACTTTCTCCTCGAGGCCTCGGTAGCGCGGGTAACAGTTTGATTTGAGAGCTCTAGCCAGGTCAGTTGGCTAGTTCTAACGTTGTTCCCTGACTTCCCGGATACGTAGTTTGACCTCGCGCTCTAAGTCGTCTGTTATCCTCGATATCTTAAGGCGGCTCTCTTTTCCCTCACAGTACCCTCACCTCGTCCGGCACATAAGGGCGGTATTAACCTAGAGTTCCGCACTGCGGATAAGGTGGCTGGTGACCTCGATTTCTCCGTGTCATGGCGGGACACGATGTGGTCCGGGATGCGGTCCAGGTCTTGTGAGCTGGTTGCCTTGAGGAGGGTCTCAAGTCTCAAAATCCACAGAGGTCAATTTTGTTGTAATCTGAGGATTTAATATCGTCCATCGTCTCGAATGGAACTGAAGAAATGCTAGCCCCCAGTCGCGGTTGGGGGGGTATCTTGTGGGGGTCATTTAGTATGATTGTCTGATATATTTATTAGGGCTTGCCATTGGGGTAAATTCAGATCTTATAATAACAGCCGGGTAAGTTGAATAGGGTTTCTAGGTCTTTCTTAATAAGGGTTTTTTGGCATGCGAGGTATGCTGAAACTATACTAGAGGTTGGTGGCCAGTATTGCTAGTCTACAGGCGGATACCTCCATACCGTAGTGGGGGGGTGACTACAGGCATGCAGTGTAGGGATCTTCTGAAATAGATCAGGGTGCCGCCACCACGGCCTACCCTGTCAAGTGATCCGATAGTTAGAGATCTTTGGATCTCTATTACTCGGTTTCAGGAAGGTCTCCTGTACTAGTAGTATATCTACTTGATTGGTAACCAGGAAGTCATGGACCAAGTCGCGCTGGTTTCGAAGGCCATTGGCGTTATAAGTCGCCAGAGTCAATGAGCGTGGTTTAACCTACATGCGCCATTTGTTACCGGTAACAATAACTTGACTAGGTTGTTTAGTTACAACGATCTAAGTATTTGGAGGAGGTACGCGTGATCCATTTCGATCACGAGTTGATCCCGGAGGGAGGGTTGTGTTGACTCTGAAACTTGCCTCAGTTTCCGAGCCAAGAGTTGGACCTCTTGCAGGTCGAAGGGCAAGTTCTTGGCGAATTTAGTCGCCAAAGCTAAGTCCTCCGCTATAGAGTGGTGGGCCGATGGCCCTGAAGGTCCCTTAGAAATGGGGGCGAGGGCGGGGGCGGGGGTGGCCGAGGGTAGGCCGGCCATAACTGTCCTTATTCCGTCGTGGGAAGACCCGTCCAGTGGTTTACCACTGGGGGGGGGGCCGCCACGAATGCGGGTTTGTTCGGCACTTTTCTAGTGCCTTTTTGGGCATTGCCCTTTCCGACCTTACGTTTGGGTCGGGGGGCGGCAGGGCAGCCTCTGTAGTTAGCGGGGTGACCCGCTTGGCCGCAGAGGATGCAGCTCGGTGGCTCCGGGGAGTCCCGGGTGCGAGTGCACTCCGAGGTCCCGTGGTCGCCCAGGCACTTGACGCACCTGGGACGGGATTGACAATGTAGGGCAGAGTGCCCATTATGACACTGCCGCAGTGTATGTTTTTCGTGTGGACGTTCCACACGAAGGCCAGAGAGGCCACAGACCTTCTCAAGATCGAAGATCTTTTTCCCCTCTGGGGAGAGGTCGAGGACAACCAATACTAGGTTTAGAGGGGACTTTGTGGCGTCGCCTCTGTGCATACGGTGCACTTCGTGCACTGGTAGGGCTTGGGACTTAAGGTCCTCTAGAATATAGGAACTTTCAATTTCCTGAGGAAGTCCGCGGATTACAGCCCGAAGGCGTTTTTCTTCTGGCAGGGCGTAAGTGTAGTAACCGATTTTACGGTCACATAATAAAGTAGTTAGGGCGCGGTGGTCACTTGAAGACGTGACCATAACTTTGATGCCGTGTTGAGTATCACGGGCTTCCTTTATGGAGATTGCCTTACCTGGCAGTTCTTTAGCGAGTTGAAGCCAATGGGCTTTCTCGCGGATGGTTGGCGGCGGGCGTTGTGAAGGTGGCCCAGGGCGGCTGGAAGGTGCCGCTGTCGGTGTTGTGCCCGCTGTTGGGGCGGGGTTGGGGGGGACCTCCCTCTGGGTCTTACGTTTTTTATACGATTAACGTAAAACCGTCATCGTCTTCGCGGTCTAACGCGGGAGGCGCGAATCCATAGGAGTAATTTCATCGGCCGGTGGAAGAGGGGCATCCCTGAGGTTTTGATCAGAGGATAAATCTAGTCGATTACGCGATGGACCAACGCGATGTCGTCGAACTCGCAGAGCTCGATTTTGTCGATTTACATGGGCATCGTTGAGCGGGGGTGCGGGCGGCGGGCGCACTGGTAACGCAGCGGGTATGGACGGGGGGCGCGGGCGCTACGGCAGAGTGCAGGTGGACCGCGGTAAGCGCGGCGGCGGGGGTTTGCGCTAGTCGCGGCAGGTTTCGCGGCAGATGCGGGTGCGGGGAGGGGGGCCTTTTGCACGTACTTTTCTCGGAATTAAGTTCCGAAATAACGGGCACCATTGATTGGGACTCCGGAGTCCTCAAAAATTGGTCGAGAGCTTGAGGGAATTGCTGTCGTATCTAGCAACGATGGGGAGGGCTCCACGCCGTCCATTGTCCCTGAGGGGGACGAACGATTTGGTGGAAAAACCACCTGATGACGCACTTTTCACTGCACTGTCACAGAAAAAATACAGATCGACCGGGTGAACGAACGAACACAACGAACACGAATAACGGACTGCCGAGGCGGAACGGGAGACGTGCGCGCGCGACGAACGACAGCGGGCGAATGCCGTAGGAAACCAGAATCTTCTGTTTACAACAGGTAATTATAACAATAATTCGTATTCCCAAAAGCTTTTACACTCAGTTTTATATTTTCTCTATTATTTTTTCTCTTTGCTAACATTATAATAACATTAATTTAATATACATAAAATATAAACTAATACAATAAAAGAAACATAAACCAACTCAATTCTATTATTTGATACTAGTGTTGGCAACACCAACATTAATTTAAATTTAGAACAGAATGTTTGTTTTTTATTTTTAGTCTTCGACCAATTATTGTTATACATAAATGGACGTGTTTTTTATTTCGCCGAATTGTATTACCATAATCTGAGATTCAATATGATGACCAATGAACATTACAGTCCATTGCAAGTCACTGTAACCCAGGGTACATGCTGTGCATTTTTTTAGCATACTGTATTCTAACTTTAAAGCCTTCAGAATATAAGTACAATATGGAGTCTAGGTTTTCACCTTCTATGGGTAAGGTTTCCAGAAGGCTGGCTACGTTGCTTCTCTAGAGAGCTACACAGACCCACTATGTGAGGTAGGCATTAGCCCTCTTATCACCTGCAGATTCGATTAAGGGTTTGAGAGCTCTTTATAGAGGCTCAAGGCCTTAGGGCCCCACGGGTCAAGCATGTCAACAACAAACGACACAAACAAGTAATACTGGTAACAATTAATCAAAATATTTATTAAAAAAATTATAACAGCGACAATGTTATGAAATTATTTAACAACTTTTCGGTAACTAACTCCGTTGGCTCAGCGACCCAAAGTGAGTCTTGGCCTCCGAAACGAGAGCACGCCACAGGCTCAACGCGTATATAAACGGACATTCAAACTAATAACTGCAGAACGTATATTAACATAGTAACAAATCTCTGCGGAAGTAGAGTGGCTATGATTTAATGCACAATTTAGACCGACAATTTCATAATTTTAAATTTAAGTATGGATGAAAACTAATAGAAATAATGAGACCAATCACATAGTAAATAAATAAAGAAATTCTAACTCTGCCTCTAAAAACTTAGTTTTTTTTTTATAAGAAGATGCCACAATTCATTTTTTTATAATACGAAACAAAACTAGAACTTTGACCCAACGTTTTATTATTTAGAACGTATATTTTTAGTAGAAATTAGTAAGAAATTTTGATAAGTTTCGTTTTTCATTTTATATTAAACTAGCTGTCCCGGCAGACATTGTCCTGCCTTGAAGAAATAAAGTTTAGAACCCGATTGCAGCCCCACCTACCGGATTCAATTGTGAATCTAAACCATTATCAAATCCACCTGAATACACACAAAAAATTTCATCGAAATCGGTCCAGCCGTTTAAGAGGAGTTCAGTCACTTATACATGCACAGAAGAATGTAAAATTCTAAACGTGCCGTGTCTTTACATTGAAGCTATTTAAAAAAACAACTGGAATAGTCTATATAAACGATGGAGAACACGATGTAAACATTTTTAGATTTCTTGTCTGTTTGTCGGTTTTTTCTGTTTGTTCGGGATTCACGTAAGAACCACTGGACCGATTTCGATGCGGTTTTCACTCATCGACAGCAAATGCTTAGACTTAAAATTTTCGCTACTTTTTACCCTGCGAATCTCGCAGGAATTTTTCCTTGGAACGTTTAGTTAGTATAGTTGTCCGGGTGTATAAAAATTAGCTTATTCCGACACAGTTTTCACTAAGACGATAGCTTACATTCTTGTTTAAATGCTGCTGTACTTTGTGTCCCGGAAATCCCGCGGAAATTTCAAGTCAAGAGTGCACGAAGTCGTGGGCATATTCTAGTATTATATAAAATAATTAGAGCTAGGCTATTACGGTGCTGAAGACTTTCTTGCGCCGCGTCTTCAAGTTAAAACAGGTTGCGGCTGTGATAATTTAATCTAATTATCACAGGCTTCCATACAGTAAATAATAATCTTAAACAAAAAATAAACTTAATTAATTAAAGCGAGCAAGTTGAGAATAGACTAAACAATCATTTTAACATTACTCATATTGCAGGAATTCAGCAGACAAGCAGACGGCCCACTTGATGGAAATTAATATCTTTGTCTCCCATAATCACGGACGACTACTGAAAAGTGGCTGAAACGTCGAAATAAGAATCAAATACATTTATTTGATTTTAAATAGAATGGAATCTCCAGAAAACACTATGTATAAATATCCTACAAAATGCAATACATGATGCTACATTAGGGGAAATGCTACGTTGTACAGTTAAACACAAACTCATACCAATGCAAGTGTGGTTTAGAACGGAGGTTTGTACATTGTAGGGTTAGACGAAAGCAGATGGCAACGTCTGTAAATTGCAACGTTCTATAATATGTAACTTTAATATTAATTTGTTTACTAGTATTGTCATAATGTTTTATCAAAACCACTCATTGATTCTTCAGGTCATCAGAAGGCTGGCAACGGATCAGTATGGCGATCCAGCGAGGAAACATAGACAGCCCTATGGGCACCTTACCCATAGAAGACGGTGATCTAGGCTCAGTATTCTACTTATAGTCTTGAGGGACTATGGGTAGAATACAATACAAATAAGTTAAGTTTTCGTTTATTGTATTCGATTATTTATAAATTTCTTTATTGTACTAGCTTATGATTTTTTTTCTATACTAATATTATAAAGAAGTAAGGTTTGTGAGTTTGTGACGTTGTAGGGGGTATTCTCTGGTTCTACTAATCCCATTTTAAAAATTCTTTTACTGTTCGAAAGCTACGTTAACAGGGAATGGCATAGGCTATATATAACATGACGCTATATACCACGTGAGCGGGACAGAGCGCAGGTGACACCGCGCAGGGCCGCTAGTGTATAATAAATAATAAATTTATTGCAACATTTAAAGATTAGATCCATGTCCCAATAAGCAGTCTATCACATTCTAGCTGTTGACGGCGTAGATAAAATAACGTAAAATAAACACTAGTACGTGGTCAATCACATTCTGACAATAGCCCGTTGATAGAGTAGACAAAATTTCGTACAACGAACCCGACTTTTTTTCATTTGCACACATATATATTGTCGTCATGCTTGCTTGTTGCTATAGTGCTATCGAGACGGGAATGTGTATGTGAGGTACATGTGCATGACTGGTAAGTACTAAGTATGTAGTGTTAGCAAGATTTCGATTTTGCGGCCGATGAAATCCGTCGATATCTATATAGATAAATAAAATTGAAATATCTGTTTGTAATGTCAAAATAACAGCTTTTTTACTAAATGCATATGACAGTATATACAGTATTTATGTCAAAAAATCAATTCTAATTTTTTTGTCTGTATCTTCCAGCTAATCTCTGAAACGGCTGGACTGATTTTCACTGGCACATATCAGATGTTATAAGGAGTAACTTAGGCTACTTCTTTTGGAGGGTTACATATACGCGACTTACTCTTATTATTTATTGTATTTGACGGGCTAACAGTTATAATAGTAATAACTAGATTACAAGGTAAATAAGGAAACCCACAAATGACAAAAAGTGAAAAAATAACAGATAAACCTAAAATTACATCTTACTAATGACATGTTAAGTCATCATTTTCATGATAACAAATATTCTAACTGTAAAACAAACCAACCCAGTTGTTAGTATTGTTTTATAGTTTAACCACGTTACATTCATGTATTGCATTTGTGTTGAAACTAACGTAATTAGAACACGTTACGTAAGATAACAATGCTGTTGTGCTTTTCCAAAATTCAATTAACAATGCACATACAGGTAGTGATTCAATATTTGGATTAGAAGATTTTCAGTAAACTACTCGTAGGTACAGTATATAGTATAGGTACGCATATCAATTAATCTCACTATGTATATGTACCATATAGTGAGATATTAAATAGTAAAATTAAATAGTCGCGAATAGGTAGACATACCACCTATACGAACAAAGCGCTTTGACTCCACCTTCATTATGCGCACCACAAAGGAGTGGAACTCACTGCCGGAGTCTGTATTTCCCGAAACCTACAACCTGGGTGTCTTCAAGTTTTGTGTGAATAGGTACCTTCTAGGTAAGCCTGCTCGAACTTAGACCATATCTCCGCTCAAATTGAGCGAGATAATGGTCAAACGCGAACCTATACGTACGTGATGGAAAAAAAGCTTACTGGTTAGCGAACTGGCGTCTCAAAATGACCCAAGTTGGAATCCGGGCCGGAATAATAGATTGTTACACGGGAGGTGAAAGTGACCTATTTAGGCACGAGATAGTTTGGTGCACGAGCGTAGCAAGAGCTCTAAATATTCGCGTGTCTAAATAGGTCTTTCACTCGAGGTTAACACTCTGCTTTTCATTTCGAATATGATAAATGTAAATAAAAACTGATTATTTAAACAAACAACTACTTCTCTAATAAAATCAGGCGTTAAATCTGATGAAATGTCATCACGTAGGTACGTCACATATGAAACGTCAAGTAATTTTTTTCTGTGGTGTTCTATCAGCCAGTATTTTTTTGACACTGATGATAGTAAATATTTTGCTCAAATTAATTTAAATCACATAATAATTTAATGAAAATTAATTTATAAATATAAAATGATGGTACATTTTTTGTTACAATTTATGCCGCGATTTAACAGTGGCTGTAAAAAAAAGTTTGGACATGAATCGCACTATTATCTATGTTTCGCACAGTTTTTTAAATTTTTTGACAGCAGGGAGATTCTTTTCCCAGGGATAAAAGTGCTGTTTTCATCCCTGTGATTACGCAACTCCAAATGTACTTTCAGAATATGAGACGCTAAAAGGTATTTTTCTGACTTAGTGTGCAAATTGCTACAACTGTCATGTTTTGACGGTGATGGAAAACATCATTATGAAAACTGAACATCCAGATGTTTGATATTGAAGTGCAATAATGTAATAAAATATATGTGATAAGGGAACATTGTGGATTGAAAGATGTAATAACAAGAGATGTAAAAGGACTGTTAAGGTGGTTTGGGCAAGGAGAGAGAATGAATGAAAGTAAAATGACAAAACATGTGTATGACAGAATTGTGAATAGTATAGTATTGGTGCTGGTAGAACGTGAAGTAGATAGACACCATGATCAAATAGCAGAAGAGTTAAAGGACGGTCAGATAAAAAGTTATCTGTGGTTGAGCGGACTAAGCTTTTGCTGGCAGACCTCACTAAAACCGAGAAGCTCCGGGTTTGATTCCTGGAATGGTAACTTTTATACACGAACTCTCCGTTATTTACTATGGCCTGGGTAGCTGTAATTGGCCCTAGAATGGTCCGTTGTATATTACCCATAACAAAAGCGTAACTTGCTTATCTTGGGGATATACGATGTGTGTGTTTATCTGCCGATTATTATTATACCTACTTAGTATAAAATAAACACATGTTCTATGGTGAAAGTAGGCACACTTCAAACATATGTCTTTACTTCCGTACAATACAACCTTGGAAGTAAGTCAACAGACTTAGCAAAACCCGCAAGTGCAAACAAAATAGCAAATTTCCAACAAAATGTTCTCTGAATAGACATGAAACTGAATTCATATTTCGCATACGGCACGTGCCTGCTGAAGGGCGAGCTAATTATATGGAAGTTTCGGGAAATACGTACTTTTGAGATAAAACAAGAATTGCTGTAAGGACTTGAAAACACCCGCAGTAATGTTTATTAGAACTCAAATAAGCGTCTAAAGACGCTCGCTCATCTTCGTTTCTGTCTTTTAATTTTTGTAAAGAAGAAAGAATTAAATGCACATAAATAATTTAAAACAATAAAACGAATTTGTTAAGAAAGGTCTAATAAGTGACTTTACACAAATTTGTCCTTGAAAATGATACATAATCTAAGAAGTACTATTCAATTACCCATAAGCATATAATCAGTTAAAAAAGTAACATATGAACTTTTTCACCAATAAATTCATTTATTTTTTAACCTACTTCAATAAAGGAGGTTGTTTTTAATTGGTCGTGTAAATATTTTGATTTATGTGTGCTTAGCCATAACTTTTTGTGTCTTAACCGTTTCTGATAATTCTATTCGTGTTAGATCGAGTAAGGCTTCAAAATGATCCCATGCAAATTTTATTACTGTTAGATTTTGGGTTCCGAAGATATAGCAGAAAATTCACTAAAGATTACAAAGAGGAAGGATGAAATTTAAAAGATTTGAACTAATATCTAATAGGATATAAAATTAAAGCATAAGAGTTTAGCTTAATATATTATGTCTATTTTTTGTATTTTAAGATATAGATAAATAACACTATAATATACACCAAAACAAAAATGAACTTACCGACAAAACTATATCTAATTATGTACTAAGGGCGGTCTTATCGCTTAAAAACAATTTCTTCCAGAAAACCCCAAGAATGAATTGAGATGATAATCGCGATGATGCTATACGTAACATATAGTACGAACTACTTACTTTTTAATAATAAATACATAATATATTATATTTGCAGAAATTTTATATATTAAATAGATATATACTTAATATACATACCATACAAATACAAAGATATTTTGAATGTAAAAATAATTAAACACATAAGTTACATTCAACAAGCCTTCCAATGCACGCATTATATTTTATAGAATATAGAGGGACCCTTCGTGTGAAAGTACGACTCGCTCAGGGCCATTGCACAATCGAAGTAATACACCTTAAGCCGCAGTTAATACAACTTGAAACAGTGGAATATTTTCTAAACAAGGATTTCGAAGTATATAATGAGGTAATTACTGAAATTAGGTTAAAAAAATATTTGCTAATAGGTTACGTATGTTTTGAAGTACTGATTTCATTTCATGAACTGATTTATTGATTTTCGTATTATTTGAGGAACAAACTAACGCTATTTGATACAAATTTATATAAAAACCTACTATTTCATGTGTTTTATTTAACCAAAATGAGTTTATGCCTGGACTCTCAAAAAACGAAACCAAAAAAGTTTTAATGAACAAATTGGCAGTATGCGTAAAATCTTGCAAATGAAACGAATTTGAATCAAACCTCAGGCTCAAAATTTGTAATTGGTAATTACGCTTTAATTGACTTACCTGTAATAATTTGTTATAAGACGAAGATGTAAAGCGCTTAATAAGCAATTTTGTAGACGTCCCTGATATTATTTCTGCGAATTTATTAGACATCTAGATATATAACGATGGTGTGATGTAGGTGAATCAAAATTTAGGAGAACATTCAAAATTTAGGTTCATTGATGTTTTTTGGAATCGGTTTAGGTATAGGTTTGCCTTTGAGCACTGTCACATCTGACGTTGAGTGATGACGCAGTCTAGGATGGAGCACGCTTACCTAGAAGATACCTATTCACTCGTGACTTGATGTAGTTAACTAGGACTATTTACTCAGCTATATCAGCTTAAACCTCTGGTGGTATGCTGACAACGGATACTGAAATATTATGGCCACTAACCCGCAAGAACCCAGACAATATGGAGAGACTTGTGGTCACTGGGAAAGTTGAACGCAATAGATCTTGTGGTAGATCTCCATATAGTTGGTTGCTGACCAGCTGGGCGAATGCCATTTACTGAATAGTAAATTCGGCCGTCCATTGCCAACAAAGTCACGACCCTGAGCAGTGTGGCAACAACTCATGGCTGGTTCCTATATATTATACTATTCATTCCTTTGTCCTACCATTGGTTGAACATTGACATTACTTTTATGGAGCTTATATCAAATGTTAACCGATAGTAGGGCAAATAAATTGTCGATAAGATATAGGAACCGGGCCTTGGAAGAAATGACTCACTTAAGCCTATTTGGAAGACTTCCTAACGTAAATGTCTAATTATAATCGAAACAACTGTACCATTTACATACAAATTGCATTAAATCTGTTTTCATCCAAAAGTGGGATTTCAAAAAGTATAAATCATTACTTAACTTTCCAACAATTGCGAGTACCCTAAAATATGTAATAAAGCCTTTTCAGGGGATTTGATATAAGCACAACTGCGACTAAGCCACTTGAACCTCTATTGTTAAGGGCTAATTCCCTCTTGAGTAATATGAAAACCATTTTTGTCCTAATCAAGCCCTCAGAAGTAGAGATAAGGCACGTTTCGACAATTCAGTAGACCTTAATTGGGTAAGGGCTTTTAAGAGCGTGCCCTGATTGTGATTAACGTGCACTCTCTCTGATTATATTTAAATAGGTCTCGCTAAGATCATTCTTAATCATTTTTGGGTCAATTAGTTAATAGAAACTAGATGTTACTCGTCGTTTCATACGTACTTTTTTATTTTCGAAACGAAGTATAAGCGCAACTATAATGCTGATCTTAGGTGCAGAGACGTCTTGGGGCATTTAGCTAGTCTTTAGTCTTTTAGCATTTAGTTATTAATCGATTTCCAAATTAGGAAGTTCTCAATTCATCTGTATGTTGTTTATCTTCTATATTTAGATTTCCATAATTTAAAGAACTGTGTTGTCAATACAAAATTTCATCCTCTGCTTCACCCCCTTCATGATTGTCTTTGATGCATTATGTCACCATAACGTATGTTTTACACTGCAATACAATCTATTACTTTCCTAATTTTCATTTAGATCCGTTCAGCCGTTTGGTCATAGAAATGTAACAGAAGGAGTTACTATGATATGTTCCCACTTATAATATTAGTGTTAATGAGTCTTTGTTCTTTTTTCTGTTCCTTTTTGCTCTATAATCTAGATATAAATTGAGCTATATATCCAGATAAGTTCATAGTCTACAACATTCAAATATTTCATAATTTTTTCCATCCTTCACACAAAGTTTATAGATAATCCAGAATTTCTGAAGTGGGTACGTGTACCCCCTGGGGTATGCTCCTTCTCCTAGAGCGTATGCGACAAAAGTTTCATAACGGTGGTTGCGTAGCTGACTTGCGCATACATGCAACTCATGTGATCATTGTTTCACCGAAAATTGCTTCTAACATGAAAGCAATTTGCAACCAAAATCAAACTCTAACCATTATATTAAGATAGTAAGTCTGATGCTCTTTAGAACTGTATTCAGGTTTTAATAAAATATACTATTTTCTTCTTTCTATTGCAAGTTTTGCTTTTGTCTCGAAAATCTAATAGGGGTACATACAGCTATTAGTTTGATAAACACTCGTTTAGTGAACCAACAACCCTGAGGTTGGTCGGATTTGTTTAAGAATCATAACAAAGCCGCTGTAAATGGGACACTTTGAGGTTAAAGGGTAAGATTATCTAAGATTTTAACTTGTTAACCGCCATAAGAAGGGTACCAAGTCGTAAAGTTACGAAATCAACCATCCTTTGTCTTAAAAATTAATTTAAAGGACAAAGTAAATTTCATAAAGTTTATTTTCGTAATAATAACAAAAATATTCCCTTAAACAATGATACAACTTAAATAAACTTAAAGTTACCTGGGATGGCCGTCAGAGAAAATTTAAGAAAAAATAGATGTATTAACTAAACTTCAATCTTTTTTTTATATCTGTATAAGTTCGTATTTGACAGTTGTTTCACCTGATTTTGAGTGATGACGCGGTCTAGGATGGAGTACGCTTACCTAAGAAGATATCTATTCACTTGTGACTTGAAGACCCCTAGATTGTATTTGTTAGGAAAAATAGACTGATAAATTATTCCATTCTTCGGAAGTGCGCACCAGAAAAGATGAAGCGAAGCGCTTGGTTCTAACTAGCGGTGATTACACCATATAATTCCATTAATATTACCCATTAAATTATTGTAATTATGTACAATTACAGTAATACTACTGATTAGTGATTGCGATAATCATATATGATGACCGTGTCCTGACACGATGAGAGCCAGTTTATGCCATCCATTGATCAGTAAAATGGTCTCGGAGGCTCCCCAAGAATCTCTCTATTCAGCACTTTCCCACACAAAAGCATGATGCTTCTATTAAGCTTACAAATTAGAAGTAATAAGGCTGCCTTACATGTGTGGAAAACCATAGGGCTGGCGTAAATAACAAACTAAAAATATATTCACAGATTAAAAACAAGCAAGTGTGTATCATTCCACGCATAAACAGGGTTCAGTAGAGCTGATCAATATCTAGATTCATCAGTTAGATATAAAAATAGCAATAATACAAAAAATCTTAACGTGTACAAACAAATTTTCGTACAAAGTAATTTAGGTTGTAGAGTGATTTTTTTGATATACTATTATTTGTTGTTGCAGTCTTATTCTAACGTATAAATATAACATATAATATAGGAAGTCCAAAATCTAGCTACATAAAGAACTACTTTAAATATTGTAGATAGGACATTTTGCTCATTCCAAAATTCTTGTATTTTTAAAAGTGAGTAAAATTGCATTCAAAGATTTTTTAAAGTTGCTTACCTCATCTGGGAATCGAGTAGACCAAATCTCAAAAAAAACTTGAGGAGTGTGTTATTTTGATGCCGATAGAAAGTATTAGTTATAAGGTTTAATTCCTTCTAAAAATTAGTATTTTAAATTTATGGAACAGTGAATTTTTACAATTAAATAAAAACATTAACAGGTTTGAAACAATTTTACAAATTAATTTCAGGTCAACGAAAACGAAATCAACAGTAATCCAAAAAACAAACGCAAATTGAACAGTGTTCCATTTTTAAATTCAATAGTGACATTTTTTCAAATGAGACAGGGATGCCTAGCTCATAGAGACAAGATGATACCTATGCATTTTATAAATAATTTTTTATCTTGCTTTCATAGTAAAGAAAACAATGCATTTAATATTTCACGATTGTCCTTCAATTTAAGATACCTATATAATTATAATATACCATATGACTCTAACGATTGGCATCATAAAAATACACTCAGGTGTTTTTTGATATAGGATGGATCGATTCCCAGACGTAGTAAGCAACCTTTTCAAAATCCTTAAACGCAGCTTTAAGTACTTCCATGTGGCATAACCCTGGGACACCCAGTACATATAACGTAAAAAATAAGCAATTGGACTTCCGCAATTTCTTTCTAAAAGAATATCAAATTCCACAAGCTCTTAGGAAAGCCGAGCAGTCTTTTTTATTGAAATTGAACTTAATAATATGTATTTTTTTTATTGCGAAGCCAACAAACAGGCAGACGGCCCACGTAATGTAAAGCGGTTACAGTCATTTTATAAAAGTTTGCTACACCAGGGGAAAAGCTAACTCATTGACAGCCTTTAGGATAGGATAGGGAAATCAGACAGGAAGAATAGGATAGAGATGGGATAAAGGAATGGAGTGAGGGTTGTGATATAGGGAAGAGGGAATTGCGGCTTGGACGTTCAATGTGTAGTAACTTTGTACTAGATCCGGTGGCGTCCACGCAAAAGGAAAGAATGGGGCGCAGGTTTAGCTGTAGTGGTGTATTTGGGAATGACTAGCCCAACACGGCTGTTGGGCGCTTCTCGCCGCATTTGGCCTTCCCCTCGAATTAGGTACGAAATTTATTCATTCGCCCTGTGTTATCAGAAAAAAAGGGAAGAGAGAATAGGAGAAGGGACCATCGGAACTCTCACTCATCGTACGAAACACGACCAGGTCAAGGTTAATTTCACGCCAATATTCTTTAATACCTTATTTCAACCCGTTCTAGTTTTATTAATATAACTAAATATTGTGTAAACTACACAAACGACCAATACTACCAAACGTACTAAAACTACCGAAACTACCAAATTACCAACCAAAACTACCAAATCCACCAACTAAAACTACCACAACTACCTAAACTGCCACAACTATCAAAACTACCAAAACTACCACAACTATCAAAACTACCAAAACTACCACAACTATCAAAACTACCAAAACTACCACAATTACCAAAACTACCACAACTATCAAAACTACCACAACTATCAAAACTACCAAAACTACCATAACTATCAAAACTACCAAAACTACCACAACTATCAAAACTACCAAAACTACCACAACTATCAAAACTACCAAAACTACCACAACTACCAAAACTACCACAACTATCAAAACTACCAAAACTACCACAACTACCACAACTATAAAAACTACCAAAAATACCACAACTCTCAAAACTACCAAAACTACCACAACTATCAAAACTACCAAAACTACCACAACTATCAAAACTACCAAAACTACTACAACTACCAAAACTACCACAACTATCAAAACTACCACAACTATAAAAACTACCAAAACTCCCACAACTATCAAAACTACCAAAACTATCAAAACTACCAAAACTACCACAACTACCAAAACTACCACAACTATCAAAACTACCACAACTATCAAAACTACCAAAACTACCACAACTACCAAAACTACCACAACTATCAAAACTACCAAAACTACCACAACTACCACAACTATAAAAACTACCAAAAATACCACAACTCTCAAAACTACCAAAACTACCACAACTATCAAAACTACCAAAACTACCACAACTATCAAAACTACCAAAACTACTACAACTACCAAAACTACCACAACTATCAAAACTACCACAACTATAAAAACTACCAAAACTCCCACAACTATCAAAACTACCAAAACTATCAAAACTACCAAAACTACCACAACTACCAAAACTACCACAACTATCAAAACTACCACAACTATCAAAACTACCACAACTATCAAAACTACCACAACTATCAAAACTACCAAAACTACCACAACTATCAAAACTACCACAACTATCAAAACTACCACAACTACCAAAACAACCGAATATACTAAATCGACCAACCAAAACTACCAAATCTACAAACCAAAACTACCACAACTATCAAAACTACCACAACTACCAAAATAACCAAATCTACCAGCCAAAACTACCATAACTATCAAATCTACAAACCAAAACTACCACAACTATCAAAACTACCACAACTACCAAAATAACCAAATCTACCAGCCAAAACTACCATAACTATCAAATCTACATACCAAAACTACCACAACTACCTAAACTACCACAATTACTAAATCTACCAATCAAAACTACCACAACTACCAAATCTACCGAAACTCCCAAATCTACAAAACAAAACTACCACAACTACCAAAACTACTACAGCTACCAAAACTATCACGACTACCAAAACAACCGAAACTACCAAAACTGCCAGCATAAACTACCGAAAATAGCAAAAGTACCAACCAAAACTACTACAACTACCAAAACAACTAAACTAAACAAAACTACCTAAACTCCCACAACTATCAAAACTACCAAAACTACCACAACTACCAAAACTACCACAACTATCAAAACTACCACAACTATAAAAACTACCAAAACTCCCACAAGTATCAAAACTACCACAACTATCAAAACTAACACAACTATCAAAACTACCACAACTATCAAAACTACCACAACTATCAAAACTACCAAAACTACCACAACTATCAAAACTACCACAACTACCAAAACAACCGAAACTACCAAATCTACAAACCAAAACTACCACAACTATCAAAACTACCACAACTACCAAAATAACCAAATCTACCAGCCAAAACTACCATAACTATCAAATCTACAAACCAAAACTACCACAACTACCTAAACTACCACAATTACTAAATCTACCAATCAAAACTACCACAACTACCAAATCTACCGAAACTCCCACCACAACTACCTAAACTACTACAGCTACCAAAACAATGTATACCAACCAACTACCACAACTACCAAAACAACAAACTAAACAAACTACCAAACGACCAAATTGACCAAAATAAACAAAATGGAGATACAATTTCTTAGGCAATGAACGCTAATCGCCATATATGTATGTATTATGTATATGAAGTTTCGCAAAAACTGTGACTAAATAACATCGAGCTACATCTGTCGTGCCGGATGATGCAGCTGATACATCAATTGCTACTTATTACTCCTGACAAGTGGTAAAATAAAACTGCGACCCACTTTTATACATCATTCGAATCACTATGCAGACTGAATTAGACGGCCGGATGAAATAGTTACAGCTTCTTAGTCATTGTGTCAAAAACGGAACTCTCTGAAATCATGTCCGTTTGTCTTTGTTTATCACGGGCACTTTTCACTGAATCTAATAAGTCTGTATGGATGAAATATAATAAGAAGGTGTACTATACTTTATACGGCATTACACAAAAATGAGGAACAGCCGTAATACATATAATAATATCTGAGAATGGATTTTTTCAATCGTTTGCGATATCGTCAGCTAGATCCGTTAGTATCCGTGTAGGAACGGAGAAAGAATACAATTTCCTGCGGCCGGGCGGCCTGTCGTAAGAGGCGACAAAACAACCCACAGCCAGGTGGTAGGGTATTTGCCCGACTGGATGGCTAACATCCCTGGTCTAAAGTATGTCGCCATAACAACGTTGTGTTGTGTTCCGGCATTAGTGACCAGGTTCCAGTTCCCTTAAGAGGGCAGCAGCGCATTTGTAGCACCTTTGGTGTTGCAAATGTCCATAGGCGATGGTAACCGCTATCCATCAAATATTTTTTTTTTCCGTTATTATTAGCTTCTTTTTAAAAATTTACATAGTTGAATTATTTGGATGTCTCCACTTTAACCTTATTAGTGGCGGATAATTCTCACTTCTACATAGGTAGGTTAAGGTCATGTGCCTTGTGAGTACATCTTTGAATCATTTACCAACCTTGTTTTATTTTCCCTTGCGACATATTTTTGTAATGAAAATATACTGATTTCTAATAGAAATTATATTTAGAAAAATTAATACACTTGAGCATTATAACTATTAATTTAAACAATATTATAACTTGAGAGCGTACTTCTTAAAGTATCATCGGTCCGTTCATGGTCTACAACTCAAACTTTCTGATTTGTTTAGTAACTTAAAATTGATTTTCTTTCATCGGAGAGGATATTCTCCAGGTTAATATTTGTGTTCAAAATTATTAATGATCCCTAACTTTATACAATATTCGGAGGGTTTTCTAAGTATGCTACATAGACTAAGCAACATTTTAATTTAATAAAAATGGCTAGTTCGTGTTATATATGACTAACAAGAATTGTTATTGAATGTAGCTTGATAATTTGGTAGGCTCTGAATTATTGATTTTGAATTTGGTTAAATGAAAACGTATAAAAAATAAATTTTAGACCGGTATACTATGCTTCTTACATGAATACCATGGAAAAATATTCTTCCTCTATTTAGGTATATATTGCTGTGTCGTACAAAGAAGAAAAACAGCAGGCTAATAATAGAGAAGACTTGAAGAAGCTCCCCTAACAAGAGCGCAGCTCTTCATTGAGATTGAGGATAGATGTTTATACTAACATAAATGTTTTAATTTGCACATTCCTTTTTGTTCTTTCCTACTTAATACAGATTAGGAGAAAAAAAATTATGCATGTGCTTTTGCTATTTTGCTAGATCACTTTTGTTTCGTAATATTGGACATTCTAGAGAAAATCACCCTTGCAATACGGTGTACATAATTCAAACGGCCAAAATCGCAGGAATCGAATTCTAGTGTTTAAATAAACAAACATAAGCATTTATGTATAATAAAATTATGGTCGTAGTAGCTTAGTTGGCTAATGCATCAGCATCTCATTTCATTGACGAATACTGGCCAAGAAACAAGCACCGCTTAGGAAATCTGTCACAACGAGCACATATAGTTAAAATTACCACGTTTCACATATCGAGACAACAGATATGTACATATGTGAAACCCACAAACCGCTTTAAACAATACAAGACAACATAATTATAAGTTGAGACTTGCGCCCAATAGTGGGATGTTTATGGGTTAATATTATTTATGTACACAAGTAGTGTGGATGAAAACATAAAATATAATAAAGCTACGTTTTCCCGGCTTTAAGTGAACTTTATACAATACGATGGTACTTTATATGATTTTTATTCAGATGTTTCGGCCACTTTTCAGTAGCCGTTTTTTTACGTGTTCTAAACGCAAAATATTAAGAAAATACAATATAAAATATATTTAACTTAATTACAAAGATAATTGGGGATATAAAATCTCACCGTCTCCGCTGGCTCGGTCATGTAGAGCGGATGGAGGAGGATCAGGGAGTGAAGAAAGCATACTTGGGGCGACCAGTCGGTAGGCGACCGGTTGATCGTTGCAATTATCGCTCGAAGGATAGAATGAAAATTGATTTGACCGCACCACAAGCCCACAACTGGCAAGACAACTGCGCAGAACAGAGGAGAGTGGCGTGCTCTCGTTTCGGAGGCCAAGACTCAGTTTGGGTCGCTGAGCCAACGGCGTTAGTTAGTTCATTACAAAGCTGCCGTATTACATCACGAGGTGGTGTGATTCGTTAAGGCAGGGAAGTGCGGCCTGCATCTAAATTTCATGAGAGCTAACGGGTGGCCGCACATCAATTACATTTATTCGGCACTCTATCCTTTTGTAATGCCTATTTAGAATGTGGGTGTGTGCTAAGGTAGCAAGAATTAATATTAAACTAGTTTTTATGTGCTTGCGATTTTTAAATTAATTTTTGATTAGCGTTTTGGCCTGGCTATGAGCCTACTGGCGTTTGTAAAGCCAGACGTTTTATTGTCAACTAGGGTATGCCTGAACTTCATCCAAGCTTGACTTGAAATTCCCGCGGGATTCCCGGGATAAAAAATACTGGAGCATAAAAAAAATGATGTAAGCTATCGTTTGAGAGAATACTTTCTCGGGATAAGCAAATTGTTACTCATCCGAACAACTATAAATCGCTCCTGGAAAAATTCCCGGGATGAAAAATCACACATTTTATTACATAAAATTTTCTATCAACCAGTAAATAAACCATATTAGAATATTAGTGTTTTTTTAATCAGGCGATTTTAAATATTTCCCAGAAAAATTATTGCGGCATTCCTAGGGTCAAAATTAAGGCAGATTTTAAGGCTAAAAATTTTCTGTTTTCAGTGAAAACTACATCGAAATCGGCCCAGTAGTTTTTACTTAAATCCCGAACAAACAGACAGACAAAATCTAAAAAAATTGCATCATATATTATTTCCACCGTTTATATGGTCTTTCCAGTTGAGTTTTTTTAAACAGCTTCAATGTACAGACACGACATTTTTAGAATTTTATAGATTTACTAGAGTTTACCCCGCGGCTCCGCCGCGCGTAACTCTAATGCGTACCTCTTGTTTTAAGAGCAGGCGTTAATACAGGATATATTGTTGTATTTTTATGTTGGTGCTATTTGCCCTGGCAAGATTTACTTCATTTTATATCGCAAACTATCCTATCTACCGGGATGAATAGTATCTATGTCCATTTTCGGTATTCAGACAGACAGATCGAGTGAAAGTCGCATTTTTTTAACGATTATGAATTTTTATATCTATAAACATGATAAATGATTGGTTCCCCATACAAACTTTAATACACTATTTCAACCCGTTCTAGTTTTATTTATATAACTAAATATTGTGTAAACTACACAAACGACCAAAACTACCAAACGTACTAAAACTATCGAAACTACCAAATCTACCAATCAAAAGTACCAAATCCACCAACCAAAACTACCACAACTACCTAAACTACCACAATTACCAAATCTACCAATCAAAACTACCACAACTACCAAAACCACCACAACTAACAAAACTACCAAAACTACCACAACTACCAAAACTACCACAACTACCAAAACTACCACAACTATCAAAACTACCGCAACTACCAAAACAACCAAATATACCAAATTGACCAACCAAAACTACCAAAACAATCGAAACTACCAAAACTACCAGCATAAACTAACGAAAATAGCAAAACTACCAACCAAAACTACCAAAACAACCAACAGTACCAAACAAAACTACCAAAACTACCTAAACGACCAAATTGACCAAAATAAACAAAATGACGAAAATGGCAAACCACAAATAAAAAACCTATCCTAGTTTCCGGGATAAACTTTACATAAATCTATCCCAGTATCCGGGATGAAAAGTAACCCTTGGCCACCCTCGGTATTCAAATAACATATGTACCGAGTATCAGCCAAATCGGTCCAATAGTCTTTCCATAAAAGGATAACAAACAGAGAGACAAATATACTTTTATCCTGGAAATTATCCCATTTTCCGGGATAAAAAGTATCCTATGTTCATTCTCGGCATCGAAATTTTTTTTTTTTTATTGTAGGAGATCAGCAGACAGGCAGACGGCCTACTTGATGGAAAGCGGTTACCATCGCCTATGGACATTTGCAACAGCAATGTTGCTACAAATGCGCTGCTGCTCTCTTAAGGGAAACTGGAACCTGGTCACTAATGCCGGAACACAACTCAAGGTTGTTATGGCGACATACTTTAGACCAGGGGTGGTAGCCATCCAGTCGGGCAAATGCCCTACCACCTGGCTGTGGGTTGTTTTGTCGCCTCTTACGACAGGCCGCCCGGCCGCAGGAAATTGTATTCTTTCTCCGTTCCTGCACGGATAAAACAAATATATATACTGAGTTTCAGCCAAATAGGTCCAGTAGTTTTTACGTGAAAACGGAACAAACAGACAGACAGACAGACAGAGTTACTTTCACATTTATAATATTAATAGGGATCAATAGGGATTTATTTGATGATTTTTTAAAATTCCACATACTAGCTGGAACCCTATTTTAATCTCTCTTTTCTTTCACCTTCTCTTATTAAATTTTAATTACTAACTAAACGTGACATAGATAAATTAGAAATACAACACACCGCCACTAAAATTGTATGCATGATTACTTTGTGTAAAATAAAAAATAAAATAAAATTATCCGATTAACTGTATTATATTACTTTAAAAATATCGGCATTTAATTAAACACTTGTATATTCAATACCTCAACTATTTTACATAAAAATCTCTTTACGTAGGTACGTAAATATTTTTGCTGGCCATATAAAGAAAATCACATAGTCAAGTTTACTACCTGAAGTTGTTTGCAAGTGTAATTCTATAGTTGGCTGACTAGCACAGGATTTAAAATTTCGACGGAGTAGATTCCCCTAGTAATATAAATTCAGAAATCCATGGGTAGGTACTGGTAATTGTTTACTATCAAATAGACCGTCCGCTCTGTGACTGTAGGTAATAAATTCGCTTCTATTTTATTGTAAGCACTTTTAATTATTTTATTATTGTTTTTTGACATTTACAAAGTAAAAGATTCTTTACTGGTACTGTTTGTAAAATATATCGATTATGAAATATTGGATATTGTTATGTTATATTAAATACGAAAAACATCAAACAAACAAACTACACTAAGATATCAGTACTCGTCAACAGTTCTGAAATCGATCTACTACTGAATTCTGTGCAAGTTAGCCAATTCTAAGTTGTGCTTGCCAGCTTAACTAGACAGTACACTTCAAAGTTGCAACCGAGTGGCAAGTGGCCCCTTTAGACTTCCAGCGTTGGCCCAATTCTCAGTTCAGAATTTAGGTAAGATAAGTTTAAACATTGGTTGAATATTAAATCAACTTTACTTGCCCACTTTGGTTTAATACCTGAGTAATAAATTCCTTAATGGCTTTCGGAGGGAGTACTGTCAAATTAATTCGCATTCCAAAACATCTGAAGATAAATTAATTATCATAATAAATACGAGAAAGAGGTAAAGGAAATAATATCAATTCGATTTTAGGAGCCATGACGGCTGACATCGTCTCATTACAATGGTTCGAATTCTTACAGTGAATTGTTTTACTCTAATTTTCTGTTACCAGGGCCGAATCTAGAGGCTGTCTGTTACAATTCTTATTATTGTATATCTTGTTGGTTGGGCCCAAAAATCGAAGCTCCTGCGCGCGAAGGTCCTCTAGTCCAAACTAATACCGTGTGTTAAGCTTTGTCTGGTTTTCATAGGTTAACTTTAGTTTATTCGCTGTTTCAACTACACCATTGCCATATACAGTATACATGTTCTTATAAAAAAATTATACAAATAGATACAATCACTAGTTTCGGTGTAAAAGGACTAACATACAAATACAGACGTGATGGACATGCCGGTTTTAAAGGGGTCTCGTTTTGTTAATTGTTGCACATTGCAGTAGTGTGTCTGATAGAACGACCAGTTGCGAGCGTGTCCTCTAATAATAATAGTCTCATACTCTACATATTATGTATTTTGTAATATTTTTATCGACCCTTTACTAAGACTTTTGGTTACCATATTGAATTAAAAATTAAATGTTGTAATACAAAATAACAGTTAAAGATATCATAAGAAATACTTGTTATTTGGGTACAAATGTGGCGGTAAAAATTCGATTATCCTATTTATACATTTTCGATTGCTTTTCCACAATCCACAGCCCCGGTTGTCTGGAAAAGATCGTTCTTAAGCGAAGAGGCTGCTATTGTTCCTGCCTTTACGCGAAATGACTGTAAATTATTTACTTTATGCTTTGTGTGTATGTGCCAGGGGTGTAGCTTCCGCCGTATCAGGCATGTTAATGATACGGGGCCCCAAGCTACAGGAGCCCCGAAAGTATGTAAGCAAAAATTCCTAAAATGTTATCCACAATCTTTTATAGATTAAAATTTTTGAGAATAATTGATGGGCCAACAGGAACGGCTATCAGACTTGTCATTATTGTCTATAGGGGCAGAAAATCTAGATAAACTGAAGTCGTTTTCAGCTATGGATGATCTGATAAATAAGCTTGCCTAAAAGAAGGCGAGGAAAGTGTATCTTTGATTTGAATTGTTTGTATAGCTTAGCTTCCAGGAGCATTAAGTAATAACTTATAATCAATATATAAATAATTATTTCAATTCAATTCGAGTATTTTTTGTTTCTTTTATATAAAAAAAACTTTACCCTTCCTTTGGGCCCCTCAACACATTTTAATACAGGGCCCGCCTAAGGCAAGCTACACCACTGGTATGTGCTGAATAATAAAGAGTTATCTGTATATTCTATCTATCTACTTGTTTACCATAAGTAAAGCCCACTCGCCTTCGTGAATTGCAAGAATTATACGAAACCCCAATAAAAGTAATATAAGACAATAAAACGAAGCAAATGGCTCTCTCTGGTCAATGTTAATCAAATTCCTGTCCATCTCCGCAAATCTTAACCAAAACCATATGTGGCAGACATAACTAAGTTGTGGTCGAGTGGATGCACTCAAATCGCGAGTGCCCTAATTCCATATGTAGGTAAGCGATGTCGATACTACTCAATTAATCAACTGTGCTTTGGATTTGAAAGCCATTTTGTGTTTTTATTTATATTTTGTTTATTAACTTTTTTATCTACAATGTGTTATTAATATTGATTTACATTAGACGTATATAATATGGTGGATTTCAGTTATAATCAAGATGAAGACGCAGTATAATCCCGTCGCTATGTCTCGAAGTAGCTAAACACGTATGTAGACAGACAGCAAAAAAAAAATTGTTACCAGACAATACACCTGCACAATGCGTATATAATTATCGCCTAATGACTACTCTATAATAATATTATATTATATTACTCCATAAATATTGAACGTGAGTAGTTTTAAAATAATCTATAATATTTTATTTTTTCAGTTTAGATAATTTATGTGCTAACGTGTGATGTCAGGTGTGTTCCATTATCAAAATCCCTTCATGAATCTTTGAATGAACCTTCCGGTACGGGCAGATCGTTAATGTACTTGTCCAATTTGAAAACCTGAACGTAAAACTTCAAGTTCAAATATTGTTGCGATTCGTTTTGCCACTTGTCCGTTGCCATTCGTTTTTCCACTTATTCGTTGCGATTCGTTTCTCCAATTGTCCGTTGAAGTTTTACTTCTACTATGTGTCCCAGCATACATTTCGATTTTTCGCAGGTTTACTGCAAATTATGATTCGGTTAGGTTAGGTATATGTTAATGTATGCATTTTTTATTTAAACATTTTATTTTATCAAACAAAAAAACTGAATTCGATTCGGAACCGAAAAAATATCCATAGTCTACTCTAAAATTATTCCGCCTCTCACCACGTCTATTCTAAAATTATGCCGCCCCTCCACGCGGCCGTAACGTTTTCTCGTGACACAAAAAATTCTAATACCCCTCGTCTATATAGAAGTTTCACTTCAAAAATGGTTTCCAGGTCACCGTCGGTGGGGAGCGTTCCCTCTAAAAGTATATTTTTAATTCAAGGGAGTCAAGTGTTACGTCGCTATAAGCAAAAAATCGTTACAACCAAGATCGTTACAAATGAAATCCACTGTATATAGATTGATATAAGATTTAGAAAAATAATATTCACTTAATTTATATATATACATATATGTATAAATCAGTACAAATAAATAATTAGCAGTTAGTTACTATTTACTAAGCAGCTAAATTATCATAACTACCTAAATGTTAAAACATCTTTTGAGGTCGCATTCGCAATGCGTATGTTGTGTAAGAAAACTACTTATGTATCGTACTCTGAGCACATGTTACGAATACAATATGAATGAAACATTGTAAAGAAAGATCTTACTACTAAAATAAAACATTGTCTGTCTGTAAAGTCTAATTTTTGTTAATACCTTATATTCTTTTTAATATTACCTACTTACTCCTTATCTTTGAATAATTATACCTAGTGTCATTGCTACATCTGGAATAATGTTAGTTTTAGTGATTGTTTCACGTCGATGTAATTTGAGATGCGACATTGTTAATGTCGTTAAACATTGACAGATAACTCATGCACATACACAAACATAGCTAATCATTAACGGCATTATTTTTTAACGCTATAATCTACTATATAACAAAAAATATTTAAATGATTTATTCTCTAAAACTTACATAGCAAGGTTTTTAATAAAATTCTTTTAAAAATGGTAATTATATCAGACAAAAAGGCCTGTTTATCTATACACAAGTATATATACATGTACTTGTATCGGTACACCACAGCGAAGGGAAGCTTGCTTGAAGGGCTCTAAAAGGAGTTGCAAGTGTTTTTTTTGTCACTTCAAGCAACAAAAAGGATTGTCGAGAGTTCCGCATTTTTTTTCTTTTGTTTTCCGCCATTGATTGCTTTACGGCGAGCGAAACGTTTTCATCTACAAACTTCATTACATTGTTGTTTTGCCTCGATTGTTTTTTGTATTTTTTATTTAATTTATTTTTGCCTTGTTGACGAAGTACATGAAAAGATACAAATTCAATCGTGTCTTTATTATATTTTCGTTTTGTGTGAGGGATATCTAAACTTACTTCTATTTTTTTAGGATTATGGCTCCAACGCTTTCAGGAATGCTTCTGCTGATGTTATAACGGTATATATATATATATATATATATATATATATATATATATATATATATATATATATATATATATATATATATATATTTCTCTTTGTTTGTATGTCACTAAACTTCTAATGGTGGGTCCGATTTTCGTGAAATTTTTTGTGTGTGTTCAAATGGATTCGAATGCTTTAGATTCACATTTAGACCCGGTACGTCAGGTAGCGTTGGAATTGGGTTCTAGATTTTTTTCAGGGCAGGACACCATCTGCCGGAGCCACTAGTTTATCTATAAATCATATTATATAACATATATCCTAAAAATAAAACTTACATAAATTATATTGTTACGACCGACAAAGACAAATCCTGAATGGCGCTCTGTTGTTCGTGCCTACCCCGCAAGGGAACTGGCGTGAATTTATGTATGTATGTATTTAGTGACGAACTTTGCGCGTGTATTTGAATTACGATCTGCATTACATTTGGATTTATTGCGTTCGGTTATATTTGTACCTGTGTTATACGTGTTTATATGGTTCTAATAAACTCTATAATAATTTCAACAGAATTTTAATTCGAGTCCTGCAACTCGTAGCAATATCCTTAAAATAAATATATACAAATTAAAATAAAACTAATGCAAACAAATAAGCATACGTAACCAATATATAAACTAAAATCGATTCAGCCTGACCATTTAACTTATATAAATAAGGATGAGGATGAAAAACACGCCATCTTGGCCCGTAAACTTTTCAGTTATTTCTGAGAGCCCGTGGATAATTACACCTTACCTTAGTTCACCAGGCGAAATTATAATTTTCATGTCATATAAGGACCAAGTTTGGGGAATCGCTTAGTGAAATTAGTACGTGTTTGATATACTGTGACTTGTAAGACATGGTATAAAGTTCCACTTCATTTATTTGAATCTATTATTCTATATTATCTATTTGAATCTGGAAAAATGACCGCTTTAGGCCCTCAGTACTATCAAATGTAAAAGTACTCTACTATATCGTTTCTAATCAAAAATACTTAGTTGGTTTCATAAAATTGGAAAGGAAGAAAAACAAACTTCAATTTCTTGCTCGTAATATTTCCTGGAAAATCTAAAAGTTTTATTGCTTCAACTTTTTATAATATACAATTTTTTCTTACACAACTTTGTTTAGAAATACAGCAACGTAATGAAGAGCAACATAAGACTATAAGCTGAACTTGGCCACGCTTCACTGTGTTCCTTCTAATATTAATTATTAAGGAAAGTCAATCCAATCACATGGACTCTTTTTTAAGTTTTGTCGACACAAACATACGTAAGCTGAATATTTGTAAAGAATAGCGGCCACCCGTTACTTGTACCGGTTTGTCTTGTAAATTTGCAACATGGACATAATCTTCAGCGACGAATGCTCTCACGCTTCTGCTTGCATTTGGGTCCCGCAAACGTCTATGACGCGTTATATTCGCTTCACCCAGCGTTCCATCCATATGCTATGATATATCATATCATTGCCGCTATGTGTTATAACACACAGCGGCAATATTTCTATGGCAATCTATACGTTGGCGAAAAATACTTTTTTTTCTGGATGAAACTCTACCTTTAATTTACGCAATGTTCCATATATACTAAATTTCATTAAGATCGGTCAAACCATTCTAGAAGGACATACAAAGAGAAAGATAGACAAAAATATTAAGTCTTGAATTTGCGATATATAGAACAAAACCAATATTTATTTGTCACAAAATTTTACCAAAAAGAAAACAAATGATATTAGGTGTAACGTATTTGGTTACACGTACAACCATTTATTGTCGAGAAGAGCAATGTTTGGTCAAACAACTTTCGTGTCCCGATCGTCATTTGTTTGGGTGTGCGGACCGTTATTGAGCCAGTTCTTTGAACATTATGCTTAAGTAAGTGCTTATTGCTACTGTCTTGTGACAGTTTAATGATATAGTTACATTATTCTGTCGTTTTATTAGCCTCGAACTTTTCATGCTTTGCTTTCGATTCGGTCAAATCAATTCTCGAGTTTTCAAATTTCATATAGATGCTTACTATGGAAGAAGACAGATTTGCTTTTAATCCCAAAATTCCACAAATTTATCTGTTTTATAGATCCATAGTATTGTCATCCTAAAATATATGACAGCTAATATGTAGTTATAGATGTCACGAAACTATAGTTGTAGTAATTACTCGTATAATAATGACATAATTTATTAGATTATATGAAACTGTCTGAGTAATTATATACGATGTATAACTTTGACAGTTGTGAAAATAAGCAGTTTTATTGTTATAAAATCCTTATTTCGGCTAACATTCGCTGCTTAAAGATGACGGCACTTGAGACACCGTCTGTTTACAGTAGTCGTTGGGTGGTGGTGGCTTTAGAACAAAAGTATTAGAAATAAACGTGTTGATATCGTACAATGTATTTTACTGAAGTTTGGTGTCGCATAATATTTACAGTAACCAAACTCGTTGCTAGTTATTATCTTTTTTCATCTTATTGGCATACCTATAAACAAAAAATTACAATCGTAATAATACAAAATTTGCAAGTAATAAAATATGAATCTGGATTATAACTGAACATTATGTAAGTATACAGACTTTAAAACTAACATTATAACTTATTTATACATAACTCGTACACAAAAAATACTAATATAGACGTAAGATGAAATAATATATGCATCTCAGAAACCCTGCCACATAAATGTATGTATATACGTATAGACAGATAGATTAACAGCCATCTGTAAATGATTATTCTTCATCCATATGAATTGAAAGATGAAGATGACAATTTTATAAAGATTCCCTTTTGGGATCTATAAAACCTTAAAAATATAAAAGTAGGGGAAATAGATGTAAACAAAATCGAAAAACATGGCACGTAATCTATGAGACAAAAGTTTGAGAACCTAATCAAATTACAGTAGGGGATTTATTATTTTAGCTAAAAACATCGGCAACGGCTCTATTCCTTGTTTTTGTAATAATAAGTAACATCAAGAAAATTCAATACCACAGTTACGACTGTGACTCGATGCTATAAATTTTATAACACTCATAAAAACTGCAACATGTTATTTCAGCTGCCGTCGTATTATATAGTGTGTAGAGTTATTATTTTTTTGAAGTGAAACTTCTATATAAACGGGGGGTCTTAGGATTTTTCTGTGACGAAAAAGTGTTACGGCCGCGTGGAGGAGCGGCATAAATTTAGACTAGACATGGTGAGAGGCGGAATAATTTTAGAGTAGACTATGGATGCTTTTTTGGTTCCGGATCGAATTCAGTTTTTTTGTTTGATAAAATAAAATATTCTTAAAAAAAAAATGCATTCATTAAAACGTACCTAACCTAACCAAATCATAATTTGCAGTAAACCTGCGAAAAATCGAAATGTGTGCTGGGACACATAGTAGAAATGAAACTTCATCAGGTTTTCAAATTGGACAGGTACATTAACAATCCGACCATAAAACTTGAACTTTAACTTGAAGTTAAAATTTTGTTGCGATTCGTTTTTCCACTTGTCCGTTGAAGATTTTTCAAAAATTACTATATTTTAATATGTATATGTTTTCATTTTTATACATAATATGATCCAGCTTTCATAAATTTATAGCGGCCAAACTAAAAAAGTGAGCTATCGAATGACGTGAAATTTTCAGATTTTAATGTAAAACTGTGTGATATATTTTTTATTCTATACTTATGTAACAATTCAGGTTCCATAATTATGTTTCTTTAAAACTCGAAACGTAATCGGTGGATATACTTCTCTAACAGTAAATATCAGATTAAGCTTATAGCGTAGTGTAGTCTGGTTTGGATAATTACTTAAGTGGAATGAGACACTTATGTGTTAACCACTAAACAGCCCAAACTTCGACTAATGGCTAGTTGCTATGTCTAACCAAGCGTTTATTTGCCTTAGTACCGGTTAAATTTTGACATAAACTCCATACAAATTATCAACCATATAGATTTAGACTTCATCATGATTTATAAATTTATATACCAAATCGAAAAGCACATTTGCTTTGAGATCTGTTAATTATGTAGATAATTTCCAAACGTCATTGATGAAGAATATGTAAGAATAAAATAAGGAAAAACAATCCTTACAAAAATTGACTCTCTTTTTTGTTATTTAAGACATATTTTTTAATTTAAATGAGATTTAAGTTATATCTATGAAACTGAAATTGATTGAAAGTTAATAAAATGTTCTTCGAGAGTTTCATTTGACATTTTCTATAAAAACAAATACGAACTGGGGCCGAATTCTGCTGTTTCAACATCTTGGCGTTCGAAGATATGCAGAATACGATTCCATTGCGATAGTGTTATAAATTCGTATTCTACTAAATCTACAATATCGTCGCGGCGGAACAATAGTAGAAAACAATGGTATTACACTTAGCATAAATGGCGTTATCCGAAATGAATATTGAAAAGCTATTATAGTAAAATTTTCAACATTTATTGCGCGAGTTTTCGCTTACAAATATTTATAAAGATAGAGTGGCTTGCCACAGGCACGCTATTGAAATTGACAGAATAGCAAAATCAAGCAAACCTATGATCGAGACGATAGTGTCCGACGATTTTGACGAGGTAGTAATAGCAGAATTTGACCCCTGGTGGTGCCACGTGAGGTTAAGTATGTTACGAGTACATTTATTACCCAGAGAATATATATATATATAAGACAAACATAGAGAAAAATCATAATACTATAATGTTGAAAATAATAAATAGTCTTTTTCACATACGTTTTTAATGAAGAGTTTTTTGTAAAGACGGGTAAGAAAGTTGCTATGATACTATGAAAAAATATTTAAATACAAAAGAACAAATATTACAAACCAGTATTTACAATATATTATAATATAATCATACTATCTTCATCGGAGAAAAACAGGATTCGAATGAATTATCCGTCTGTGCTTTTCAATCTTTTTGAATACGCGACCCCATAACAGGTTGAAAAATTTTGACAACCCACTTGGGTCATGACAGACAAAAAGTTAATAATTTAAAAAACTACGTTTATGTTTTTCTCTATTTTGTTTCCTATGTTCATTATTAGGACCTGTACTCTGCAAAAAGCTACTGAGCTTAGAAAGTACCTAAATACGAGGTATAAATTTAAATTGTCTTTTCCCTTTTGTCAGCGACCCCCGAGCAAGGCTCTGCGACCACCCCTAGGGGTCGCGACCCACAGATTGAAAAACACTATATTTTATAAATGAAGCCCGGACTAAAAGTAAGGTATGTAAAGGAAATGAGTGGTCCGGCCTATAAATATTCGCGCACACTGCCAAAAATTACCGTTTTCGTCGACAAATGCGAAGATTACCATTGAAATTGCTTTTGCATGAAAACAAATATGAAGTGGGTGTAGAAATATTCTTAGCGAAATTTTATATCATCTTTTATGGAGGCTGTTTACGTTTGTCAAAAATCAAGGACGTTTTACTGATACACTTTTGTAAACGTGTTTACTTCTTTATTTATGTTAAGCTTTTCTTTTTTCTTACAGAACATCTGCGCCTTACAAATAACATATAACACTGTTTATTTATTCTGCGCGAATGTTTTTATTACGAAAGAAACTTTATTGACAACAACAATAACGTCATTTGAGTTTTTGGCCGTAACTTGAAGTGTCTCTTAGTGTACAATATGAATTGTGTCTTTCTTAATTGCCCACAACTCACAATAGAAAACAATTGTCAAAAATTGGAATAGAACTTATAGATCTCTATTTTATTATACTGTTTCCAAGCCTTTATTTTACTTTTCACGTTTGCACGTCTATCAAGTTTACATATTTCTTAAAAGTAAAGCCCACATGAAACAAATGACAAAATTGTCGTACTTTATTGTTATGGGTGACGTAATAGTGATACTTTGTGAGTCATTAGAGGCATAGACTATTCAATCATCGACATTATACGTAAATAAATCGAAAGTAATTGATTTGAAAATAATGTTACGAGTTACAGGACTCGAATTAAAAAAAACCGTTGGAATTACTATAGAATTTATTAGAACTATACAAACACGTATAACACAGGTACAAATATAACTGAACACAATCAGTTCAAACGTAATGCACGATTCAATAACACGCGCAAAGTCCGTCACTAAATAGATCATCGAATGTGGTACACACGTCTTGCTTATCGCTTGACTGCCGATCTCTCCATTGGGCCATTGCTTTATCCTGCACCGATACAATACGGCTGCCAGCCCGCGTAGATTCGATTTCGATTTTCGATTAGAATCAGTTCGACACACCTGTCTAATGACTGCCATAAAAGATTACAATACACAATGGACTGTTTTTCTAATTAAAAATTTTAAACACAAAGCAAACAAAAGAAGTCCAAATGCCGAAAAAGGTAATAAAATGTGTTTCACAGACGCAGGTGTGATTTTGTCTTTTGTCGGCATTCGGTCGTAACAATAAAAATGTTCTACTTTAAAAATAATACCGCAATTATTTTAAGTGTCGTTTGAAATGGCGTATTTAATATACGTAAAATATGTTCATAGAAATGTGGGTATATGTATTACACGATATAGTATATATATATATATATATATATATATATACAATCAATTATCAAACTTGATAGAAATTTAAAAAAAAAATGATAAAATACAAAATATAGAAATTGTATTTTGTATAAGACGTCTAAAGATAAAAATAACCTATAGGTGTAACACGCGTTCGAATCACAGATGGCGCCACCAGTTCGATTTTTTTTATATTTCAATCAGTTTAACTTATCTATATATATATATATATATATATATACAGTATATATATATATATATATATATATATATACATAGATATATATATACATAGATATATATATATATACATAGATATATATATATACATAGATATATATATATATATATATATATATATATATATGTATGTATGTATGTATATATATAGATAAGTTAAATTGATTGAAACATAAAAAATCGAACTGGTGGCGCCATCTGTGATTCGAACGCGTGTTACACCTATACGTTATTTTTATCTTTAGACGTCTTATACAAAATACAATTTCTATATTTTGTATTTTATCATTTCTTTTTTAAATTTCTATCAAGTTTGAAAATTGATTGTATCAAAGACATCTAAAGAAAAAAATAACGTAGCAATTATCATGCCGCTTTATACTTTATGGTCCATTGGAAATTTTGGTACAAACACTTTTCGTAAAAAATGGCTGTTATTATTTTGACTATTCCCCAGTAATTTAATTAATACGCTTCGATAGATAAATATGATTTGGTTTCTTTTAATATATTTAGTACCTACTACTTCCCACGTGGTGCTAAAGGTTTTCTTCAGTTATTCTACTATGAGTCGATCTTTGTTCGTGGTATTCACAATATATAATTACTACCGCTATAGTGAAGTAGTGTAAACTTTGGCTTGCCTTGTTCACTAGAAACCGGAGCTTCCGGATTTGATTTTGGCAACGTAAATTTCGTGAACAAATTTCCTGTGTTTCATCTGGCTTGGGTGTCTGGGATCGGCCTCAGTGTTGTCCTTTTAATGCTACATATATTGGCACACACACGCTTCACCAACTTTTTTTAATCTATTTCATTGACACAGCTGTCTGTTTGAAGTTGGCCTTTGGTTTTTTCGCCCGATATTCTTCGAGGCCTATATAACATTATTATTACTATATTCACGTTCGCATGCTTTCCGCCTTTGTTTTATTGCAGTGTGCCTCTGTGTGTATGTGCAAGTGTGTAGGTAAGTGTTGTTTATAATAGTGTTACAACCTAGGCACTGACAAAGACAAATCCACGTACAGATTTGTAGAAGCACATATATTACCCGTCGGCATTTGAACTAATAACATTAAATTATTGTAATTCTTTTATGATCGTCTTCTTTTGTGTCTTCTTGCGGCTGTAATCATTAGCCAGGTGTCACGGATATAGAGTACAAGCTTATTCTAGGAAATTCGGTCCCACGTTGCCGGGCGGGCACACTGCATTTGTGCAGTATAAAACGATGGCCTGATTGACGGAGGGGGTCAGTCAAACTACGACTACGATACGAGCCTGACGTGTGTACAAAGCGGGAATTTAATAGTGACGGACTTTGCGCGTTTTAGTTAATTACGACCTTCTGCATTACGTTTGGATTTGTTGTGTTCGGTTATATTTGTACTTGTGTTATACGCGTTTGTATAGTGCTAATAAACTCTATAGTAATTCTAACGGCATTTTAATTCGAGGCCCGCTAAACTCGTAACAATAGGATACTTGATAGTCAAATCAATTGAGATACATTTTAGCATCACACAAAACGTCACAGACTCCTTGATTTTGTATGGATCTACTCGTCTGTGACGTCATTTACCCTCTTTAATTGACTCCCAAAAGGAGGAGGGTCTCGATTCGATTATATGTTTGTTACGCGATTTATTAGTCAATTGTCGGTCGATTTTTAAAAATGTTTCTTTAGTCGTAAGAGTACACTCCTGAAGTAGTTCCAAGTCAGGATCTGTTGAGTGGATCCCAGGAAAATTAAAAGCAACCTTTGTTGAAGAGCGCCGAACGACTACACTCTTCGTCAGGCAAACTGTATATGTGTGCCAGAGTCACAATTTCAAGAAGAATTTAAAATATTATTTCTAAAGCTCTTCAAAAATTAAAAAGCAGCTTTTTTTAACACAAACAAAACCAACTTCAATTTGAATCGCAAATAATAAATATTTTCGACATCTTGAAGTCAATGCCAAGTAAAACGTAAAAAAACAACAACAAAATTTCAAAATGCTCCGACTTCAAGATGTATTTGTTTGATTTTTAGTTTTAAATCTGTTTTGTTATTGTTAATTTGAATCATCATCATTATCATCATTTTCCGATTGTCAAATGCCGATTGTGTTCGGAGCGTTTACTCCGATGCCCAGGGTCCATTTTTCTACTTTTTTTTGTTTTTGTTAATTCGAATGTACATTGTTTTTTTGTTGTAAAATGTGCCCAATACCCAGTTCAGACTATAACTTTGCGGCAAGCTTTAGTAAAGCTAGCTGCAAAGTAATAGTCATGTTACTACATCCCCTGGCAACACATATCTGCGCTGGACTAGTTTACTTCCGTTCGGAACACGTTCGAGCAATTTCCTTTGCAAACGTAGACGGGTCAGTGTGTATCTAGTGATTTACCCTCGGAGCTATAACGATTTGGATTTTTTTCTTTTTATTACAGTGATTGTTTTAAACAGTCATTAATTCTCAAGATGAAGAATTAAGAGTCAAGTCATAATACGAAGCTAATTATAGTCGTCATATAACCAAAATTCGTAATAACATAGTAAGAGTGTTTGTTTTCATATCTACATATATAAATAATATTAAAGTATCTGTCGTTTTGAAATAAATAACAGAATATAAGTGAAAAATGCTAGGTTATAAATCGATCGATTAAGCATCGAGTTCTGTCCCAAAAATGGTACAAATCCCGAAGGATACGAAATCTAACTTTAATGAATAGTCTCTAGTATAGCTACCATCCCGTATGATTGTCTTACGAAAAATTATTAAGTTTTTACTTCAATTACTCGTTACGTACTCCAAGATGTCAATGCAACTAAACTAATTGTTTAAACAAGATTACTTACCACAAATACAACTTACAAAACATCTAATATGTAGTTAAGTATCATCTCAGTAAAAGTTAGGTACTTACTAATATTAGTATTAAAAATTAAAACAATATTGTCTGATTACTACTCGGATAACACAAATAAATCACGACCTCTAACCATTTCTATAAATAATAAGTAACATTTATAAGTATAATTTTTTTAAAGGAAAATCTGTTTGGGGTCACCCCACCGCACGGAAACTACAACGGGACACTGGGAGTTGTGGCCAGATAATCTGCCATAATAGCCACTAAAACTCCTTGGTGTACTCCTGTCACCATATGTCGGGGCCTCTGACTGGTTTGGGCCCGTCCTTATAGGCAGGCCTCTCCTGCCTTCATACGTGCTTAAGGGAGACGCGCGCGGGACTCCAACGCGCCCCCTACTCAGCGGCTTGGATGCGGGTGACCGCCTAGTGTCTCCGTAAGCCGTCATAATAATTTAGATAAGCCTATACAATGAACATTACAGTTTATTGTGTAGGTTATTTAAAAATAATAAATTAAGATTAGTAAAAAATATAAAAAAATCTTAATTTAATAATTAGATTTTACGAAAAATAATTATTTTAAATGTTGTTTCTTTACGCCTACCAAACTCCGACGAGCAGGTCTGGAATGTTCCGCCTGTTTTATATACTTAGTCTCTTATTGGATATTAGCATTTTCTTATATATATATATATTCTTTATCAAAGCAAATATGCTTTTGTATGTTCCATACAATTTAATTTTGTCTAAAGAACATTTTTAGTTACAAAATCTAAGATTTTTAATGAGCTATAAAAAAAATCCAACGGAAACGCTGAAAACGTAGATAAAAGGTCATAATTTGAATAATAATGAATAAAAAGTCATTACTTAAAATTACAATTTCACGAATTCATAGGATTTCCGTAGTACTAAACTAAAGTGTAAAATAATAAATCAATGTCCATAATATGGACTCTAATTACAAATCAATTCAATTACGTGTAATTACAAGGAAACGTATATAATACGTGCTAAACAGGTGCAAACAATAATACGTGTTTCATAAATAAAATTACCTAAAATTGCAGTCAGAAAAGTCATCAATCAATTTTCCAAGTTCCAAAACAAAAACAAAACGCACTCACACACTTCAAACAAAACAAAATTCAGTCACACAATTCGTCACTTTTGAATTAGGAATTGTTTTAGAACTGTCACAATCGTAACCGCGGTTTGTTTACATGTTCTCGTAGTATATTTTGTAGAGGGAGCGAGTGTTCTCCCCACGTATCCGTACAAGACTGGCCTAGCGATGTAGCGATAGCGAACTCTGCGAGCTACCAGTGTACCGATGAAACATGCGTATGGTTAAACAAGTATGGATAGATGTACGTAGATGAAAATGCTTTTGTCACACGACGTATCGTAGACCACATGACAGGGACATGAATTGCTTAGCTGTGTAATTAACACTAGATAATTGATAAATGTATGTTCCCTAGTTTGGAGAGGGTTGAAATTAAATTAATAAAAGAGAGCCCCGATTCTAAATTCAAAAGTAAACGCATCTAATACTTTCATATAAATATTACATCAATTTTTGGTGGAAATTTCAAAGGAAATTTTGCTGCGTAGGTGTCTTTTTTTTAATGTACAAATAGTAAATACAAATCGACCAACTGCGTACCAAGCACGTTGAAGGGTTCCGTTCAGATGATTAACTTAGTAGTTTATTATCTGAACGGAAACTAAATTTACTCAGAACATTTTCGTTAAAATGTATGTTTAAAGTTGCCACCTTGAATTTTCCAGAATTTCCTGCAGGTACAAAAGATATACGGGTAACAATTTTGATAGATTTGAAAGCGAATATCTCGCCACGTGTAGAGACATTGTTATGAGGTCAAAAATATTTTTAAAACGAATATTGGTTTGTTTGTTTTTGCAGGAACGGAGAAAGAATACAATTTCCTGCGGCCGGGCGGCCTGTCGTAAGAAGCGACAAAACAAACCACAGCCAGGGTATTTTCCCGACTGGATGGCTACCCCTGGTCTAAAGTATGTCGCCATAACAACCATAAGTTGTGTTCCGGCATTAGTGATCAGGTTCCAGTTTCCCTTAAGAGAGCAGCAGCACATTTGTGCAGCATCTTTGATGTTGCAAATGTCTATAGGCGATGGTAATCGCTTTCCATCAAGTGGGCCGTCTGCCTGTCTGCTGAGCTCCTGCAATAAAAAAAAAGGTCAAAAATATTGTTAGAACGAAAATTGGTTTGAACAAAGGCGATTTGTTTTTTAAGATACCTATCAGGTATTTTCAATTAAATGTTTTTTTAAGGTTTCGTAGTCCAGTGAAAAATACAGTAAAAGTTAGTCGCCTGCACGAAACCTTTCCTTGGTCGATTATTTTTTTAAATTTCGTGCGTGATTATGATATGACCTATTTTATTCGATAGAGAAAACGTAACTTACTTTATAATAATTTCAAAGTGTTTATTTGTGTAGTAAAAAAGTATTAAATTAAACTGTAATCAGAGCTGAACAATAGTCAAAAAATGTTAATTAATATTTTGTAACAATTACACAAAAAGAACTGGCTCGCTAATTATAAACAAACGGAACACTTTATATAGAGTGTTATCCGTACTAGTGCATAACTATATGTCCTTGTTCAAATGTCTGTTAGTTGCTTCCTCAGGGTCTAGGGAATCAACCGATTACAATGAATTTTGCTACGTACTATGTGTATGTATCACTTCCTCTGTATACTATAATCGTAGTGGCTTACGTCCCCAGGTCATATTCAAATGTGCATATTGATACCACGCCCTAATGTATTTTATCCGTGCAGGAACGGAGAAAGAATACAATTTCCTGCGGCCGGGCGGCCGATCGTAAGAGGTGACAAAACAACCCATAGCCAGGTGGTAGAGCATTTGCCCGACTGGATGGCTACAACCCCTGGTCTAAAGAATGTCGCCATAACAACCTTGAGTTGTATTCTGGCATTAGTGACCAGGTTCCAGTATCCCTTAAGAGAGCAGCAGCGCATTTGTAGCACCTTTGGTGTTGCAAATGTACATAGGCGATGGTAACCGCTTTCCATCAAGTGGGCCGTTTGCCTGTCTGCTGAACTCCTGCAATAAAATTAAAAAAAGTGGCGACTAAAATAACCAATTGATTGTGTACTAGTAGAAGGTGATGTCAGGAGCCTTAGGAACAGACGAGTGTGCATGACAAGAGTTATGAATGTCAAAGAAGCAAGTGAGGTGTGTAAGAATAAGCCTAAATGGCGCTCTGTTGTTCGTGCCTACCCCGTAAGGGAACTGGCGTGAAGTTATATATGTATGTATGTACTAAAACAACCCACAGCCAAGTAGTAAGGTATTTGCCCGACTGGATGACTACCACTCCTGGTCTATAGTATGCTGCCATAACAAACTTGAGTTGTGTTCCGGCATTAGTAGCCAGGTTCCAGTTTCTCTTTAGAGAGCGGCAGCACATTGGTAGCACCTTTGATGTTACAAAAGTCCAAACGCGGCGGTAACCGCTTTCCATCAGGTGGCCGTCTGCCTGTCTGCTAAACTCATGCAATAAAAAAATTGTGTGTGTGTGTGCAGTTCACACGCAGTAGAATTGAATCATCAGAGTATATTCTCATAGATAATTCTTCTCTAACCTTTATTAATCCCTATTAATATTATAAATGCAAAAGTAACTCTGTCTGTCTGTCTGTCTCTGTCTCTGTCTCTGTCTCTGTCTCTGTCTGTCTGTCTGTCTGTCTGTCTGTCTGTTCCGTTTTCACGGAAAAACTACTGAACCGATTTGGCTGAAACTCAGTATATATATATATTTTCGATGCCGAGGATGAACATAGGATACTTTTTATCCCGAAAAATGGGATAGTTTCCGGGATAAAAATATATTTGTCTGTTTGTTTGTTATGCTTTTACGGAAAAACTACTGAACCGATTTGGCTGAAAATTGGTATATATGTAATTTTCATACCGAGGGTAGAAAAGGGATATTTTTCATCCCGGATAATGGGATAGATTTTGGGATAGATTTATGTAAAGGTTATCCCAAAAGTGGGACAGGTTTTGGTTGGTTTTGTGATTTGCCATTTTCATCATTTTGGTTATTTCGTCCTTTTTGTCCGTTTTGGTCTTTCTGTCCTTTTAGCTCTTTTTGTCCTTTTTGATCTTTTTGTCCATTTTGCTCTTTTTGCTGTTTTTGCTCTTTTTTGTACTTTTTGCTTTTTTGCTCTTTTCTTCTTTTTGCTCTTTTGCTCTTTTTTGTCCTTTTTGTCCATTTTGCTTTTTTGGCTGTGTTTGCTTTTTTGGCTGTGTTTGCTCTTTTTCTCTTTTGTTCTTTTTGAATTTTTTGTCCTTTTTTGTACATTTTACTCTTTTTGCTCTTTTTTGTCCTTTTTGTCCATTTTGCTTTTTTGGCTGTTTTTGCTCTTTTGCTCTTTTTGTCCTTTTTGGTCCATTTTGTTCTTTTTTGTCCTTTTTGCTCTTTTTGCTCTTTTGCTCTTTTGCTCTTTTGGTCTTTTTGCTCTTTTGCTCTTTTGCTCTTTTTTGTCCTTTTTGTCAATTTTGCTTTTTTGACTGTTTTTGCTCTTGTGCTCTTTTGCTCTTTTGCTCTTTTGCTCTTTTGCTCTTTTGCTCTTTTGCTCTTTTGCTCTTTTGCTCTTTTGCTCTTTTGCTCTTTTGCTCTTTTGCTCTTTTGCTCTTTTGCTCTTTTGCTCTTTTGCTCTTTTGCTCTTTTGCTCTTTTGCTCTTTTGCTCTTTTGCTCTTTTGCTCTTTTGCTCTTTTGCTCTTTTGCTCTTTTGCTCTTTTGCTCTTTTGCTCTTTTGCTCTTTTGCTCTTTTGCTCTTTTGCTCTTTTGCTCTTTTGCTCTTTTGCTCTTTTGCTCTTTTGCTCTTTTGCTCTTTTGCTCTTTTGCTCTTTTGCTCTTTTGCTCTTTTGCTCTTTTGCTCTTTTGCTCTTTTGCTCTTTTGCTCTTTTGCTCTTTTGCTCTTTTGCTCTTTTGCTCTTTTGCTCTTTTGCTCTTTTGCTCTTTTGCTCTTTTGCTCTTTTGCTCTTTTGCTCTTTTGCTCTTTTGCTCTTTTGCTCTTTTGCTCTTTTGCTCTTTTGCTCTTTTGCTCTTTTGCTCTTTTGCTCTTTTGCTCTTTTGCTCTTTTGCTCTTTTGCTCTTTTGCTCTTTTGCTCTTTTGCTCTTTTGCTCTTTTGCTCTTTTGCTCTTTTGCTCTTTTGCTCTTTTGCTCTTTTGCTCTTTTGCTCTTTTGCTCTTTTGCTCTTTTGCTCTTTTGCTCTTTTGCTCTTTTGCTCTTTTGCTCTTTTGCTCTTTTGCTCTTTTGCTCTTTTGCTCTTTTGCTCTTTTGCTCTTTTGCTCTTTTGCTCTTTTGCTCTTTTGCTCTTTTGCTCTTTTGCTCTTTTGCTCTTTTGCTCTTTTGCTCTTTTGCTCTTTTGCTCTTTTGCTCTTTTGCTCTTTTGCTCTTTTGCTCTTTTGCTCTTTTGCTCTTTTGCTCTTTTGCTCTTTTGCTCTTTTGCTCTTTTGCTCTTTTGCTCTTTTGCTCTTTTTGTCCTTTTTGACAATTTCGCTCTTTTTGCTCTTTTTGATTTTTTGTCCTTTTTGCTGTTTTTGTCCTTTTTGTCGTTTTTGTAGTTTTCATTGACGGGGATAGATAAATAAAACTAGGACTGTTTGTAATAGAGGATGAAAGTTTGGATAAGACTAATCATTTCTTAAGTTCATAGATATAAAAATTTATCGTCTATAAAAATGCGATAGTAACTCGATATGTCTTTCTGTTAAGTTTTCGGAAAACACTGGGAATACTCGATCGTTTTTATTGTAATTTTGTTCAAATGTAGTTTTAATGCCGAAAATGGACATATTTTATATACTCATGCCAGGAGATCGGATAGTTTGCGATATAAAATTAAGTGAATTTTTCGGGTGCAAATAGCACTAACATAAAAATGTTGTACAATGTAACCTGTATTAACGCCTGCTCTTTAAACAAGAAGCAGGAACTAGAGGTTAGCCCGCGGCGCAGCCGCGGCGTAAACTCTAGTAAAAATATAAATCCTTTAGCATACATCCGTCAACATACCATAATTCAAAAAATTCAATTTAAATTACACTTTAAATCACTAGCATAAAGTTGAAAATTCAATGCTTTGTTAGGCAGAAATTCCTTTGATCTGCGTATAAAAGAACGTCTGCCTTAAGTATATAGAAACAGAACTAAAATTCATTTGAAATCATTTAAGTTTTATTTAAATTGAAAATTAATACTAACGGGTAAAGAGTTGTGTGTTTTATTTAGAATTAAATAAAATTGAATTTTATGTGTTTATGTTTGTGTTATATGTTTTATCTTTTTAATGTGACTTCGTTTCATCGATTTTCAAATCACAACGATTCTAAAGAAGTTTCACTTCAAAAATGTAACTGTGCGCGGTGGAAGAAAACATCTTGAAGAGATTACACATCAACATAACCTAGCTTGATGGGAATACTATCCGTTTCCCTAAAATCGGGAACGCTCGAGCCTATTAGTGGGATGATTTTGGGCTGATATTATTAATATATATCTGCGTTTAACATCATGCAAGACCGTGGTCAAACACAAATCAGAATAAAATAAACATTTTTTTTAATCGCGTAATATCTTAGCCGGTGAAGATGTTACAAACAAATTCACTTTTATATTGACGACAAAGTACAAATGATATTGTTACAATTTGGGACATCTGCATATCTGTAAACAAAGCATATTTATTACCCGTCGGCGTTTGAGCTAATAACATTGAAACTCTTTTATGACCGTCTTGTTTTGTTTACTTTGTGTTTAAAATTTGTGATTGGAAAAACAGCCCATTGTATATTGTAATCTTTATGGTAGTCATTAGCCAGGTGTGATTCTTGGAAATCCAGTCTACGCGTCGAGCAGACATATTGTATTTGTACAGTATAAAGCAATGCCCCAGCGGAGGGGTGGGGCAGTCTAGCGATAGCCACAAGCGAAGCAAGACGTTAGTGACGGACTTTGAGCGTGTGATTGAATCGTGCATTACGTTTGGACTGGTTGTGTACAGTTATATTTGTACCTGTGTTATACGTGATTGTATAGTTGTAGTAAATTCTATAGTAATTCCAGCGGCATTTTAATTCAAGTCCTGCAACTCGTAACAATATTATTCGAATTGTTCTTACTAGTATCACCATTCTCTATCACGCATGGGTCTCGTGATAACCTACTTGTGGCCTCATTCGATTTCAGTTCTTTCCATTGATATATCTCGAATGTAATTTTCCAACGTATGGAAACCCTATTACGGGACGTCACGGTGTGATCAGTTGAGATATCCCGCTGATGTACACGAAACCTTATGTGAATGAACTTTTAGATATCGAACTGTAAAAGAAAATAAAAATGTAGATTTGAATCGGAGATTTTATACATTAAAGAAATGGTAAAAATAAGCATATATTGCGTATTATTTCTTTAATATATAAAATGAATAAACTAATAAATATTTTTAGTATTCAAAATCAGTTATTAGCTGCAGGAATGATATATAGATACCTACTTTATTGCTCACCAAAATAACAGACATAATGCAGTAATTACAATATTTTTTAAGCAAAACAATAAGTGGACTTATAGTTTAAAGTGATCTCTTCCGGGCAACCTAACTTATAGGATATATATACTTAACTGATCTGCCTATATAGGTGGCTTTTGAAAGATGTTTTGCTGTATAGTTTTATTTTTATATTTTGTATTTTTGTGTAAGATACTCAACAATTATAGGGTATTTATTGTCTTTAAACAAAAATTGTATGCTGTGTAGAAAATCTAAGCTAAATATAAATATATATTTAAATTTGCTACAAAAACTTCGTAGTAACTTTAGTACTAACTTTTCCATTGGGCTACAATTTCTTTCCATGTGTACAGCTTTCGCCTGCTGCTTGTTTACTTTAGGATTTTTCTTTGATTTTAATATTCCTGAGGACTTGTACTTGATACCAGATAAAAGGTACAATAAACCATATATAGCTTATATAAGAAAAAATATTACTACACGCACATACTTACGGTTTAGTAGCGCAAATATTTTTTGCATTCTTATCCTAGGTCATGGTCAAAAACTTAATTACTACATATTTATTTTATAATATTATTTAATCAGATAGTAGGTCGATAGATATCTTTTTATTGGACACCAAAGCATAGACAAACAGAAGTTGAAAAATACAAAAGACGGTATACAGATACAACTTAATTATTGTTAATATATTGTTAACCTAAAATCTTTATTGTTGTTTTCAGTATTAAGTTGAAACCCCGAAACGTAATAACTAAAAAATCCAAAGTAGATCTTATATTTATTCACTCTATTTAATTTTTAATTAATGTTCTATTGCATAATAAAAGTAGCATAGTTACATTACTTGCGTAATTGTTTCATTGTAAGAATTTATGAGTCTAGTAGCACACTGACTAAAATTCACTTTTGTGCCAACAAAACGTGAAGTATTTCACACGTTTAAAATAAATGGTATATTAAGATACATTAATTGCTGTCTGTTGTGTTAATGTTGCGTGTTTTATGTCCCGCTGTGTCTTGTATGTTTCATGTGCAAGGGCCTTCTATATTCTTGTGAATAGCTTACGAGGATATCGTGAGAAGGCAAAAAAAACTGAGAAAGGAGAATGTAGAATATGTTTACACGTTCGGTTACGTTCTCGCAAGTGTGGAGAGGGCTTAAACTACTGTTCTGCCTCTTTCGGTCGTATTGTGAAGTTATAACAATCAACCTTCTTTCATAAATGGACCATTTACACAAATATATATTCTTGAAACGAATAATTTAGTAGCTTACAAAAATTATGTAATTGCCCTAAGTTGCTAAAGTAATTATTTATAACGAATACTTATTATTTTATTGAAAAAAATATTGTTGTAAGTAGGCATTATTTAAGTTTAAATTTTAATAGAAAATCAAATTATGGAAAATAAAATCTTTAAAACGCGTGCTGTCCATACACAACAAAGGCCACTTAGACAGATCTTGTTCAAACGAATTGTCGCTGAAACAACTTTTGCTCTCTACTAATTTGTTTTTTTTTTCTAATTCATAATTATAGTGACACATTTTAGATATGGGGGACACAATTTTATAACTTTGGAGACGAATAAAACAACATAGTTATAATTTTTAGAGATATGTCCGTTGATCCTCACATGCCTATGTATACTGTAAAAAATTCAAACTATAATATAATATGACAACCATATCTGCATTTTATTTATTCCGTAATTTTACTACATTTGTGTGTAGCAGTAATATTCGAGTAAAATAGCTGTGAACATGACGATTTTAAAAGTTTATGCCAAAATCGCTACCGGATCCCTTTTTCATGAACGTTGGGGAAATGCATTAGCGCATACTCTCGGACCCCGGGGAGGTCACCGAAGGGTATGTGGGACTCCCGACGGCCGGCGCTACACATAAGCTTCTGATGATAGAAGAAGTTACAAAGACCGACCGCCAGACTACCCAGTAAACTTTCCAGCGTCCACTACGTAATGAGGCGTCACGGAACCGTGATCATAGGTGACGCCTTGATGCAAGCCGGGAAGAAGAGGTGTCCCTGAGACCTGGATACGCGACGGCATTGGGTGTGGTACACAAGGTCCCACTCAGTCCCACTAAGTTATCGGGGGGAGACGAACAAAGTGGCACCTGCTACTCCCTCTTCGCCGTCTTTAATTCTCCTCCATTATTCTTTCGGCGGCCTCCTTCTGGGACATAACGTCAAAAAAAATATATAATTATTATACTAAAATTATTTTTATTCTTCACTTTTAGACATAATTAATTTTAATTTAAGGAAGTGAGGAGTTTATTTAATTAGAAATTGTGTATCAGGTAAATGCTGTCATCTCACTCAGAAGACTGACAGTAATTAATATCTAATATGGCAATGCTGATTTGTTATGCGGTGTATATTATAACAACTCTCTGAAGATAAGTAGCACCTACTGAATAGTTACTTGCAAATGTCTTTGAAGATACCCCTTTTCTAATGGACCCCACGGATCAAATGTTTGAACTCTAAGCGACATAAATATGTAACGTCTTGCTAGTTCTATACTTGCGCTGCGTGAGGGCTTCTATTGATGAGGCAATGTAACCAGCTTTAACTTTAGTGTAAATTTCATATTTTACTTAGGCCTTATTTTAGTAAGGCTTTTAAGGTTATACCTATTACGTTAGGTTCGTAAAATATTTTTAGAAAAAAAAATCAACCCGCTACCTAAAATTACCGAAATTTAATAAACATTTCCAAGATAAAAACCTCCCTTATTGCCCTTAGCGAATAATACGAACTAGCTTCAGAGTATTGGCCCTAGAAAGAACGTTGGCCGTCTTAAGTGTGTATTTTTTGTTACTCTACTTTAACTAGAGTATAGCTATATATTAGTGTCGGACACTTGTTTATCTCTTTTCTTTTATTTCTTTACTTTGGTGTTTTCTTATACGATGGGAGGTATTTTTTAATTGCAATCTTTCTCTTTTAAACATATTGCGTACATACCATTTATTACATTTTTTAAAATCTATTGCAATATTTTTTATCTTAACTTGCTTATTTATTACATTTTCCGTCTGTTGAGTTGGTGTGACTATTACTATAATTATCACCGCAATATTCTTCGGAGTATGAAATTTCTGTTATAACTTCTAAGTGTTTGGCAGATGTCCACCATACGTGGACCTTCTTCTAACAGTACATGTGCAAGTGTAGAATGAACGCCCTTTCGCTGTATTCACAGAGTGCTGATATATGGAACTATTCAAAAAGAGAAAGAAAAACAGAGTAAGCAACGTCAACTCCCATCGTGTTTCCACAACATATATCCATATAGGCAACGCTAATCATTGCTCATCAAGTGGATTGGCTGTTGTGTAACCTGCAAGCAAACATAAAAGGTATGAAAGTAGGGTTGCCACCTTTGTTTTTAAGAAAAAATGTACAATTTTTTTTCACTTACAAAAATATAGTAGTTTGGGAAATTTCGGGGAAAAATACACATTGAATTTTCATTATTTATTTCGTACTTTATTTATGTCATTATTGTTTTTTCTCATGTATATTTATTACTACTTTTTGTTTTGGCCAGCAAAGATTATTTTTTTTTTTTCAAAATAATTATTTTTATAAAAATCAGAACAAAAAGCGTGACAATTGAATTAGTGAAGCATATAGGTATAGTGCGTTTTGTACTATAATATTTCTCTATAATATATAGTATGATTGGGGACCCTATATGAAAGGAATAATATATTTACGTATCAAATTAATTACATTTCATTAAAACGTTTACCGAGAACCGAAACAACCTTGAGGTTAATTTACATTTTTGGTAAAGGGTGGCTAAAAAGTACAAAAGTATTACAATATAACAAGTATTAAATTTTTGCGAAATTTTATTAGTTAGTATGTAGTATTATAGGGGGAACGTACAGTATACCCGCCACGCTTCTCCAAGGCGGCTTGGCAGGATTGACACATCGGTTATCTCGATGTGCAGGTTGCATAACGATGTTTTCCTTCACCGTTGTTAGCACGTAGTTATTTTTTTTTTATTGCAGGAGTTCAGCAGACAGCCAGACGGCCCACTTGATGGCAAGCGGTTACCATCGCCTATGTACATTTGCAACACCAAAGGTGCTACAAATGCGCTGCTGCTCTCTTAAGACACTAGAACCTGGTCACTAATGCCGGAACACAACTCAAGGTTGTTATGGCGACTGGTGGTAGCCATCCAGTCGGGCAAATGCCCTACCACCTGGTAATGTCGTAGGGCATTTGCCTGTAACAATATGCATATTAGGTCAGAGAATTGCCTAAGTGGTGCATGTGTTCCGGCCAGGATCGAACCCACGCCCTTTTGAGTTAGGGACACGTGCGCTAGCCAACACGCTACCACGACTTTTAATTTAACTTAAATATATAAACAATAATAATATCCGCCCATAGACGACCCACTGCTGGACTCGAGCCTCCCCATTCTTAGGAGGGCGCACGCCAACGGTGTACCCGTGACGTATTATTTTTTAATTTTATTTGCGTTATACCTAGATAATATAGGACTTTAATTATATATTTAGTTTCGTACTGTATGCAAGCTACATTCCTGATTATAACTTTTAATTAATAATATTCTCACGTAAGCTAGTATCATTAATTAGTAATCATATATATTAAACCCGTTCAGCACAGAGTATTGTGTTACAGAGACATCAAGAAACGGATATTACGTGTTACATTATTAATAATTAATTATCCAACCATCAAGAGCCTTCTGTGAAATGTAAATAGCCTGTCACCTACTCTGTAGGAAAGGCGGAGGGAAATGTTATGAAAATTATTCAGGTATGTGTCCTTGCCTTAAGGCTTAAGGTTAATTAAACTTTTTAGTAAATTCTTTGAAATAAAATTTCTTTTAACAGTTTACTGTTGGCCAAGGCTATGCTGTGCTAGACCAAAGCTGGTGTGTGGCAAAATAATCCGAGAGGTATTATTTGAACTTGTTAACACCTGTACTAATTACACTATCACTAGTTCTATTCTCTTGGATTCAGGATTCCGCGTTTTTTAGAGAACCGGATGATATACCTACTAAGCCTATCCTAGGCATTGGGATTCACACATCGGCTATCTGAATGTTCAAGTTTTATAATGAAGATTTCCTCCACTCTCTCCAAGTGTTGAATAAAACATCACTGGCCCAATGCTGTTATTTCAATATCTTGGTTTCAAAGTACGACTCCATTGCGATAGTGTTGGAAATTCGTAATATTCCACAATATGTTCTCGATATCATCGCAGCAGAATAATAGTTGAAAAATTGGTATATTAACAGAAATGGCTTTAGCCGAAACGAATATTGAAAAACTACCAAAAAATTTAAACATTTATTCGCGTGTTTTCTCTTCTAAATATTTATAAAGATAAAGTGACGTGCTACGGGTGCGACATTGGAATTAACAGAATACCGAAATCAGGCGAACCTACGATTGCGACTATAGTGTCAGGCGATTTTGACGAGACAGTCATTGGGCGTCAGGTCAGAGATATTCTCATTTCTGATTTTATCCCTCAGAGAGATCTAATATAGCCCGCTCCATTGCTCGCTGAGCTCTTTTTAATGTGGACCAGTCCCACCGTAAGTGTCCGAGTCTCAGCGTCGTATGCCACAACTGGTAGAACACACTGCTCCAAAACTTTCACAATCTTGGCAAAATAGTCGACGTAAAGACTTGACAGAATTTTCCAAATGCCGCGCAGCACAACTGAATCCTCCTACGGATTTCCTTCTCGAAGTTGTGCCTACCCACTTAGATTATCTGTCCAAGATACACGTAATTATTTCATTATTTAAAGTTAATACAATGTTTAGAAGAATTAAATAAAATATAACTATGTTTTTTGCTGAAGGAAAGTGGTTATTTTAAACCATGTTTCAATACATTCGTATGACATTCGTACGACACGACTGATAATTTTTGTTAACGGGAAATATCGTGACTGAAGTTGATTTCTTGAGGAAGTTATTAATAAATAATAATGTATGGCATATTAATTACGAATACCTAAGTGCTTGTTTAAAATTTCTTTTTTAAGAGATGTCTATAATATTACAAAATTCTAAAAATACCGTGTCTGTACATTGAAGCTGTTTAAAAACCAACTGGAATAAACTATATAAATGATGGAGAACACGATGCATTTTTTTTAGATTTCTTGTCCGTTTGTCTGTTTGTGCGGGATTCACGTAAAAACTTCTGGGCTGATTTCGATGTGGTTTCCGTTAATCGACGGCAAATTCTTAGACTTAAAATCGATGCTACTTTTATCCTGGGAATTCCGCGGGAAATTTTGTGGGAATAATTAGAAATAGTCAGTTAAAAAAAATCTAATTCCAAAGTGATTTTTTCACTGATCGATAGCATATTTTATGTAATAAAATGTGTGATATTTTTTTAGCCCAGGAATTATCCCGCGGTCTGTAGTTGTTCTGGTGCATTAAAAACAGCTTATTCCGACACCGTTTTCGCTAAAACGATAGCATAGATTCATTTTTAAATGCTGCGGTACTTTGTGTCCTGGAAATCCTGTGGGAAATCCAAGTCAAGCGTGGAAGAAGTCGCGGGTATATCCTAGTACCATATAAACAAATATTTCATATTTTACCTATATATCAATTTCTAAAGTTATTTCTTTGTAAATGAAACTGTTCCTAAACCCCTTGACTGATCGTGATACATGTTTTGTGCGTGTTTAAGTGGATTCGAGAATGATTTAATTCACAATTGGACCCGATAGGTTAGACGATAGGAAACGTTTGCCGGGACCGTTTATACTTTATTTATAAATTTATTTGATTGTATAGTTTGAATGGAGCGTTAGGTAAACTTCTAGGCGCTAAGAACCTCAGCCAGAAGGCCCAGCTCGCCATACACAACGCGGTGCTGGTACCTACGCTCACGTATGGAAGCGAGAGTTGGGTATAGGGATGCAAACAAAACATCGATGTTTCCAAACATCGATGTATCGTTCATAACAATCGATGTTTTAACATCGATGTTGAAACCAAAACATCGACTATACATCGTTGTTCAAGAACGATGTTTTATCGTACATAGACGTAACGCGCCATCTTGTGCTCTATTTTTCATATTTTTTCTTATTGCCAGTAATAATTTATAACATAAAAGTTGATTATTATATCTATTTCTTTCATTTCTATTAAAAATACCATTTTTCTTAGATGTACATTTATTTCAAATGGCGATAGGGATGTGATAGTGTGTGCCCACGCTGTTGAATAGTAAGTATGGTAGTGAATGTGGGTAAGGGAAAAGACATATAAATAGAATAAACATAGTATTTAGTAGAATGAGAGCATGGAGATGCAAAGATTGCATAGATAGAGTAACAGTGGCATAAAAGGATGATGTTAGTGAAAGCAAGAATTAAGAAAGGTGTACTAAGGTGGTTTGGGCGATACATAGATGTTAAAAAAAACGATGTTTCATTTGCATCGCAGGAACAAGCGTCAAAAGCTTATGTAAATGGTTATAAAAAAACATCGATATATCTTTCATAAACGTCGATATTTTTAACATCGATATTTCGCTTTTGAAAACATCGATATCCTAAAATCGATGTTTTTTATGAGCGATGTTTCATCCCTAGTTGGGTATGGAAGAGAGAGCATGAAAGTAGAGTAAACGCGTAAGTAGAGAAGTTATGTATGTATGTATAAATTTATTACAATTTTATAAATCTTGAACACCAGAGAAGGCTACAAGACTCTCAAAAACTTATATTAGCTTCCAAAGTCGTAAATTTTAATGTGTCCCCCCTCTATAGGGAATATCACATCCGTCTGTCTAAACAGCACTGAACGAAAATAAAGACATGTGCGTAATGGTACGTAACAAGTATACTCTGAAATAAAATCGAACAGCGCTATCTAGTTTTGCCGTATGCAATCTTTTCATGTAGCGTTCATTCCACAAGTAGTAATTCATATGTTATCTATACTATTATTCTCAGATCATATAAACGTATACCTTTATGCTAGTATAATAAAAAGTAAAGATTTGTATTTTTGTATGTTTGTAACGAATAAACTCAAAAACTAAATTAAACTAATTTAACTAATTCATTGATTGAACACTGAATTAATTGACTGGTCTTCGCTTCCTCGTGTTGTGTTTGATGGGGTGCACATTAAAATTAATGAAACTGTTAAAAATTTAGGAATTATCATTGACAGAGAACTGAATTGGCGGCCTCACCTGACTGAAATCAGCCGGAAACTTTACGCGTCATCTGCTTTACTAAGGAAGACTAAAGAATTTCCTACCTTCTGCTACTAAGATTATGCTTGCTCAATCCTTGCTTCTCCCTTTGCTTGATTATGCTGATGCTTACTATTTAGACATCGCCCAAGAACAACTAGATAAGCTTGAACGCCTTCAAAATGTTTGTATCCGGTTCATATTTGGGTTGCGTAAATATGACCATATCTCCGAATTTCGGAAGAAGCCTAAATGGTTGCCAATTCGCCTTCGCCGGAATGTTCACTTACTCTCACTTCTGCAAAATATCCTTTTCAATCCCTGTACTCCCCCATATTTAAAGAAACTTTTTGTTTCCTCTATCAATCCCATTCCCGTTATTTGCGCTCAAATGAAAATCTTCTGCTAACAATACCTAAACACACTTCGTCCTTTGTAGGAAACTCTTTTGCCGTACAGGATGTTCGCCTGTGGAACTCCCTCCCCTTGAAAATCAGACAAGCTACATCCATTTCTACATTCAAAAACTTGATCACTGACCATTATTTGTCCATGAAATTAAATTTGTTGCAGTAAATGGAATTGCATTATTGTTCGCATGTAAGTATATGTAATTTATATTATTATAATCTATTTAATTATGTATATCTATGTTAGTTTATTATTGTTATTATTTTGTTTTTTTTTTTAATTACGATCGATTTAGTTTTAATTGAGGTAAACCACTAAATATTATTTAATTTTTCTTGTAATGTCTCCTTAGATACCGGGTTGCCTGGAAGAGATCGCTATAAGCGATAAGGCCGCCCATTGTTCTAATGAAAATGTATTTATATTAAATGACTAGGTTTAAGATATAGTGAACAATAAAGAGTTTTCATTCATTCATTCATTATTCAAAAATTCTTTCACCATTAAAATGCTACATTAGCCCAGTATTATTATAATACTATTATCTTATAAATAAAAATCAATGTTTGTATGTTTGTCCTCGATGCGCTCTTAAACCATAGATCAGATAAAAAAATATGTGTTCAATTGGGTTCCAGGATGGTTAAGATTCACAATTAGACCCGGTAGTTGGCGCCATTGAACTTCTCCTAAACGGTGGGACCGATTTTGATAACATTTTTGTTCAAGTGTATTCGACAAAGGTTTAAATTAACAATTGGTCCCAGTAGATGGCACTGTAATCGGGTTCCAGGATTTTTGACGTAATTTTTGTGTGTGTTTGAGCGTGTCCCGGGATGGTTTGGATTCACAATTGGACTCGGTATAAGGCGCTGCAATCGGGTTCTAGTTTTTTTTTTTACTTTTAAAGGGCAAGACAACGTCTGCCGGAACCGATAGTCTATTATATATATATATGAATGTCAAAGAAGCAAGTGAGGTGTGTAAGAACAAGCCTAAATGGCCCTCTGTTGTTCGTGCCTACCCCGCAAGGGAACTGGCGTGAAGTTATGTATATATGTATATATATATATATATATATATATATATATATATATATATATACGTGTATATGTTGGTACGTTTTATAACTTACCTGGATACCACCATATTAGAAATTATTGTACAGGTAATGGCGGTGGGGAGTTGCTATTTTTTTCCGATCAGATCTTTATTTAGACTAAAGAAGACCTAAGAAAACCTAATCCAATAACTGATAAGTTTTATAACCAGTTCCAATATCTTAGTGACCGTTCATTTACCTTACTATCCAGTAAAATTTGATATAAGCTTCATGCAAGTAATGTCAAAATTCAATTGATGGTAAGGCAAGCGAATTAATAAATCAAGGATTAAAAGATTCCGATAGTCTATTTTAAATAGATGTGGGAGAAATGACGTAAATAGAGAAATAAATATCGTAATTCTAATTATAAGATTATAATTATTAAATAGTAACAGGACTAAACAAACATATTTTTATATAATTAAAATTAATTTTTAATACAATTATTTTGTCTTTTCAAGTTCATTATATTAGACAACGTCAAAATTAAATTATTGTTTTTAAAGATGCTGCGTATATTAAAAACAATTGGCACAAGCGCAATCTAACGAACAAGATGAAACTAGCTATGAAGATAAATAAGAACGTAACCCCATGTGTACATGACACCGCTGCGCCGACACGCTGCCACGACACCGCTACCGCGCTGCTTTTCCGTGGATTTCTGTGTATATGCGATAGTATGCCTTCCCATACCGCCGCCCCACATGTAGTATTGTGAATTTAAAATGATTTATTCTGGTCTTTGTTTGTCTGCGTTCAATTTTAGAGTTCTCCCTTGTATATTATCCATTACACATGTGTTCTGTAACAAGCCTTTAAGTAGCATATAATCTTTGTGTTTCTCTTTTTTTCTGTAAACTTCTCCTAATTATTTAAGGTCGGCACTACGTATTTTCCTTCCATAGTCCTCTATTCAGGCAGACTTCCTCTGTCACACCACAAGTCATCGTGTCATTATCAACATCGTTTGTCTGGTGTTTATTTTTTTTTAATATGCTATTATGTTATATAAAGAGTTTCCAATGTAAACCGAAGAACCCACATAAAAACTTTTATATTACGTTAAATACTTAAAGAAGAACGAAAACGAATTCTAACATACATACACACAATACAAGTACTCAACCAAAGAGCACAAAAGCTTTATCCAAAAGTTTTGCACGTCTGGGGAATGAAAAATCACTGAATAGAGACGGAACGAACGAAATGAATGATGGATTAGATAAAGTTTACAAGGTTTTGTGAGATTGAAATCAATTTAAGTAAAGAGTTTTCAATGACAATATGAATAACCTATTCTAATTCAAATTTAAAAGTTTTATTCTAAATAAGTTAAACTGGAGAACACTTTTTGAAGGTCATACCTAAAGTCAAAATTTAAATCTACTTCCTATTATATGTACATCGCTTCGCAATGTGTTATCGCTATTTAAAGGAGAAAAAGTGGTAAAAACTTGCCAGCAACACGTCTAGGAAAAAAAATACAATTATTTATCTACCTCAAGCTCTTTTTTTAAAAGACGTGTAAAGGTGCATGACGATGGTAAGAGACCGGACGGAATGTCACTCGTCCCTTGGAAGATGGAACGGCCGCTAGTGTGGGATGCGACCTGTGTTGACACACTGGCCCCGTCACATCTTCCAATGACCGAGTCAAGGGCTGGCAATGCCGCCGCTTTAGCTGAAGACGTCAAACGGCCGAAATATGAAGCTTTAGGAAGGGGTACATATTTGTGCCGTTTGGGGTTGAAACATTAGGCTCGTGGGGTCCGTCGGTAAAGAGTTTCTTTACTACCCGTGATCAGAAGGCTGGCTCATATTTTGCACAACAAATAAGTATTGCCATACAGCGTGGCAATGCAGCCAGCCTTCTGGGCACGCTCCCCGTTGGGAGTGCTCTGCTACATAATGTATTTTAGTTTCAATGGCTTTGTTTTTTTTAATACATATAGAGCTTGTTATACCATTACTTTAAAAGAGTTAATGGTATTGTAGCAAATAAAAATATTGTTACCGTCGCAATAAGACATAGACATAGACCTAGACAGCACTTAATTGTTCACCAAAACAAAAAATACAAAAATGCACAACAAGACAATAGTTACTTGGTAAAAAAAAGGCGTTTAAGGCTAAAACAATAATGACAAGACATACTAAAAATTCATACTGCGACATATCTCCTTAGATTCATTACAAGTTATGCAAAATATAAATGTTATACAAAAGATAGTATGCGGCCAGCATTTTGGGCACGCTCCCCGCCGACAGCGATTTGGAGTCAATTTTTTATTTATAGATTTATATTATTTTGTAAGTATAGCTTTATTTATAGCTTTAGTATGGTTTACTTTATTTATTTTTAAGGTTTTATTTGTAAGTATGTTTAGCTAATTGACTTATTAATATTATTTAGTTTTAATTTTGTTTAAAGATAGTATAGAAGTCTGGAGCTTTGCAAAATCACGGCGTTTGTACGTTGCACATTATTCGGCAGTTAATTTCACACACTACAAACGTCACAATTGTCCATACATCATTGTTCCAGGCGACGTAACAGTGACATTCTGTGATTTATCTAATGAAAAGACTGTAAACTATAGTCACCATAACTAAATATAGTCGTAATTTAGCATGTTTTATTGAAAATGTTTTATTTAAAAGAAAATAACAAGGCAATTATTTAGAATTAAAAGTCGCAATTTTGCTTTTGTTCCATTTTTAAGTGTAAACATTTGGGTTATATAGCTTATTCATTACGCAAAGCACTATTTTAATCAAACGACATATGTGCACTAAGGGCCGATTCCTATATTTTACCGACCGTTAATTTGCCTTACTATCGGTTAAAATTTGACATAAGTTCAAATAGTTGAGAAAGTGGGGTTCTGAGGTCATGTGCCTCTATCAAAATTTATCAAAACTACTCAATAACTCTTCAGGCGATCAGAGGGCTGATGCCTACCTCGGGCAATGGATCAGTATGGCGATCCAGCGTGGAAACGTAGCCAGCCTTCTGGGCACCTTATTCATAGAAGACGGTGATCTAGGCTCAGTATTCTACTTATAGTCTTGAGGGACTATGGGCAGTGTTATCAACAAGATTTTTAAATCAAAGAAATTCTTAAAAAGATAATATAAGACTACAAAAAATTTGGCTGCATCCGTCATCCAAGCACGGCCGTGTAAGCTGGTGCAGCTGCCGCAGGGCAGGAAAACCTGAAACGCCGCAAATATGCACCTATTGGCAATGGATACATATTTGGGGCGTTCGGTGTCAAGACTCCAGGGCCATGCTACCATCTCACTTGATAGAAGTTTCACGTGACCAAAAGGCTGGCTTGTACTTGGGGCAGCGCATCGACTTTGCCATCCAGCGCGGGAGTGCGACCAGCGTTTTGGGTACGTTGTCAACTGACGGTGATTTAGGACTCAGAAAATTTTACTTCGAACTATATTTTATACGTCGCCTAAACATATATGTAGAAAACGGTATATTACAACCGTTTTTGCAATTGTTTTGTCTGTCAGCGTGTTTGAAAGTTTGTCTCGAAACAGCGAAACAGATATTCGTTTACGATTGTTCACATTAAAAACACACATCCATTCCATCAATACAAAGTAGTTAACAAACGTATTGTTAAGATAGTCACGGGTAATAACTATCGAGCCGTGTGTGTAGGAAGCAGTTGATTTTCGCGCGTCGATCCCTCCATTCCCGTGGCTAATGGGATAATGTGGTTCCCGAGCGGACCCAGGGGTTCGACCCTCGGTATTGGCATTTTTTAATAATGTTACATCGGATTTATTGGAAAAAAATAGTTATAAACGTTGTCAATTGCAAGAACGCGTCACTATGAAATAAAAATCCTAGGAATAACAATCGTCCAGTGAAATGCAACTCTGAAGAACTCCTAAGTCTAGTATTTTCGTAAGTTTTCGTAATTAGTAGACATAATAAAACTACGTTTATGCCCAATACACTCAGAACGCAACCAGGATTTAACGGTCGTATGATGATCATGATTTTGAAATATATTACTTTATAAGCTGTACTAGAACCGAACGGCTTGTGCCGCAGTGATGGCAAGAGACCCGATGGTATGTCATTGGTGCCCTGGAGGATGGGTCGCCTTTTAGTATGGGATGCGTCTTGCGTCGATACTCTGGCGGCGTCCCATCTTTCAGATACAAGCATGTCTCCTGGTACAACTGCTGCACAACAGGAGGCCCTAAAATGCCGCGAATATGCCGCCATCGGAAATGATTACATATTTGCAGCTTTTGGGGTCGAGACACTGGGACCCTGGGACCATGGGGGCCTGAGGCAGATAAACTTTATCGAGTCATAGTGAAACGCCTGGTAGACGTCTCACGTGACCAAAAGACTGGTCTATACCTCGGACAAAGCATTAGCGTTTCGATACAGCGAGGTAATGTGGCCAGTCTTTTGGGAACGTGTCCAACTGACAGCGGTCTGGCACTAGATTTTATAGTTTAATTTTAATTTGTATATATACTTATTTATAATTTAGTTTAGTTATTATTTAATTGTTAATATCGTTTGTATATAAAGTTTATTTCTAGTTCTAATACACTATAATTTTACTTAGTTTATCATCTATAAAATATCATTAAAGTTATAATAATGAGAAGTAAGCTGTATTTGAAATCACAATGTAGTAGGAATACCAACCCAAATCTTTAGAGTTTAAGAAACAAAATTAATCTCATGGCACATATAATATGTACATTAAGTACACTAATCTGTAACATTGTTACAGTCACTGCTTTTATGAAAATAAACATTTTGATTTAAAGCCGGCACACTTTTCAAAGCATGTAGGTATTCCATATCGGCATAGACTACTAGGATAGTAGTATAAATAGAATCCCTACATAGTCATCATATGGGTAATCTCAATTTAATTCAAATATTTTTCAAGACGCTATCATTTTTTTATCTTGAACTAAAACGAATTACAGGGAGTTAAAAGTTTAGGAGTGATCTCTAATAATTTTTGGTAGTTTCGATGGGCCAAATCATGATCTTCTGATCCTTGATGTATTGGGCCAATAATTCTACCCATATACAAAGTCACAACAACCAGTCTCGTAAAAACTGCAGCAAAGCTCGCCACATTTGTCAGCCACTCACGTCCATGTTGCGACTTTATTATATCAACGTTCTTCGAAGATTACACGGACACACACACGACACATATTACGGACCGAAGCTAAATCCCCAGATCAGTTAGTTCAACTTTTATTAGCAGATTTCAATAGGTTTGTATTATTTGTTTCTATTTCCCTACACAGTAATCCTACATTAACCTGGGCTTGCCCTTGCGTGTATTTTTACATGGTGCATGCAGATATAACCGTTGATAAGTAAGAAGCCACATTTCTATTAGAATGGCCTCCATCTTGGCTGTCCCATGCCGTTACAAGTCAGGGTGATTCTTTTAGCCCAGTTTTCATCAAGAACCAATTAACGAAGCACGTGAACGTATCATTACAAAGAATAATTTAAAAAGTACAAATACAAGAATGTAATATTTACTTGCAGATATATTGGTAACATTTCTACTTTACATATATACATACATAACTTCACGCCAGTTCCCTTGCGGGGTAGGCACGAATAACAGAGCGCCATTTAGGCTTATTCTTTTACAACTCACTTGCTTCTTTGACATTCTTAACTCTTGTCATGCACGCTCGTCTGTTCTTAAGGCTCCTGACATCACCTTCTGCTAGTACACGATCAATTCTATTAATTGGATTAATTTCTACGATAGTAGTAATGTAGTTTGTTAGGATTGAAAAAGAAGTGTGACTATTAAAATATAAAAAGAAAACAAGAAAGTAATTGAAATTATGTATATTTCTTTACATTTCTCAAAATTATTAAAATATTTTATTAATTGTATAACTAAAAAGATTACAAAAATAGCTGTTCCTTATTTAATAATAGTAACAGTAATAATCAAAAACATACGTTTTTAAATTTCATACATTGCATTTCCCGTCTCGACACAATGTTATTCGTGAATTATTGTTTTAAATCACTAAAAAGACATATTTACAAGGACAGCAGAAAATGGAAGACCTAGCACTAAATTGACTATATAGTTCATAACTTCATAATCGTTTTTGTCAAACTTATATCTGCTATGTTGTTAATATTTGAGTTTTTATAAATAGCAATAAGATGTTGGGTAAAAACAATATTACAAACCGCACAACGAATAAACAACGCTTGTGTTATGGGTCATATACAACGGACCATTCTGGTCCCGATCCCAGACACCCAGACCATAGGAAATAAAGGAAAGTTCGTTTCCAAAATTTACCATGCTAGGATTCGAACCTGGAGCTTCTGCGTTGCAGTGAGAGAGGCTGGCAAAGTCTTCGCCCACTCAACCACAGACTCCGTTAAATACAAATATTAAATCGAATACACATTTTAAAATGTGATTTTGGCTTAAAAACCTTTATGATGTAGAGATCTTACAATACACTGATTTAGTGACCCGCTACTTTTGTACCTACTTTATAACCAGACCATGCCAATACTCTGGTAGGTATGGTCTAACTTAAGATTAGATTAGATTATTCTGAATCTTTTTTCGTATTACAACACTATGATTTCATCTTGATTAGAGAACCGTAATTCAGAGATTTGATTCCTCGCGTACAAATTTTGTCAACGAACGTTCTCTTATTTACTCCAATCTGGAGTTTAGGATCGAAATTGTTTATAATTACTAAAAAATCTTTCAAATACACATAGCAGGTTTCTGTTTGACAATATCAACATTACATAATACAGTCCAACCACTATAATACAGTCGTCGATGTTTAAATATCATTCAATGCTCATAAATATCACATAGACAGTAACGCCATCTTATAGTGGATAAACCGTAAGTCCTAACTATGTCATGTTTGAGATAAAACCTCATTTCATTAAAAACGTTTAACACATGACAAGCTAAACTATTATATTAAAAAAAGCTATTAGTGGACTTGGATTGAATATACATTAAAATACTTATTTATTATAAACACATTCTTACTAAATAATTACAATTTACTATACATTTTTAAAATTTAAACCTTAATTTTAATATAACTCATTTCAATATGATATTCGTAAATAACAAATATTTTGAGCACCAGATATTCAATTTTAAGTTAAAAATAATTTGATTAGAAAAATGCACCTAAATACAATCAATAATTATTATGAGTCATCGTTTATAATTCAATGGAACTATTCTAAGTAAATAAGAGAATGAAGACTCAGTTTTGTATTTAATTGAGATTTGTATAAAATAGATATGATTTTTTTATCCCTATTAAAAACCTTTTCCGAGCATAATACTCAAGAATTAAATCATAGTATATCGTAATTTATTTAAAACACATAAAATAACATGAAGAATGTAATACTATCTTATGCGTTTTTAACAAATTATGGCACATTGATTATAATAATTGGTAGCACTGTATGTACCTGATGTTTATATTTAATTTTACATAACAAAGTATGAAATAAAATAATATCCATGATTGATATACTAGATTTATTAAGTCTATATATTCTAAAATATAATACTTCAAAATTAACAAATAAATTGATTTAATTAGATCGTGTGCTCAAAATTAAAAAGTAATTAAAGATGACGATAAAATTACTTCATGCTTTAAGATCATACCATATTAGAAATATTTACATTATTTTACCATAAATTTTATATGTTAAGATAATTTGTAATGTATACACATTTCGTTGTGTAAATTATGCCAATTCTTTTCTCATTAATTAATTATGGACTTATTCATAATGAGTTTGAGTAAGTTTGTAGGCTTTATTAAGGTTCTTAAAGAATCGTACAAACTTATTCTAACTCAATGTGAATAAGACCATAAGAGTTTAAAATTAAAAATGATGTGTTGAATAATATGCATGTATGTCGAAAATTATATCAATTCAAAGAATAATATTATTTTAAGCTGGTACTAAATTACTTGCAAATTTCTTACAGGCTTGACCAAAAACTATGGGCATGTCTATTTTACAAGATATAACCTACGCAATAGACGTTTTAGAAATCCTGTTACTACGCATATATATCCTGGCTCTGCTGCCTTGATTAATTATATGGGCGAATTAAGAAAAAGAAAATACTTTTTACGAATTAATTATTGTAAAGAGCGGATGATTACAGTTGTATATCAACTGGCAAGAATTAATTAAACTATAATGGCATTATGAAATTTCGTCTGATTTTAAAAATATACAAAATATTGTTAATTCTATTTAATTTTTTTAGGAAATTCTGCTATAATACTATGGTCCATATTCTAAAACAATACACACGCATGAATTAAAGTAATAGCTCCCAATTTAAAAGTACTATTGAATGTAAGAGGTATTAGAAGACCGTAAGGCATTTTAATTTAACCTATTTATCCAAAACGTCGTGATAAGCATAAGTTCACTGACCTCTAATGTAACTATTAGACAAGCTGCGGTCGTTTTATATTTGAGACTGTTTGATTGGCGCTATTTTGGCGCTGATAGTCATGGTATTGTGTGAAAAAGTCCCAATGAACTAAAATGTTACTTATAATATTTTATTTTAGTAGTATTTTTTTGTTTTAATTAGTAGTTGATGATTATGATTAGATTACTTTTATTTCAGTTTACTACATTACAAAAAAAAATAAACCTCCTTAGAAACCGGTTTGCCTGGAAGAGATCGCTATAAGTGAAAAGGCCGCCCATTGTTCTAATGCAAATGTGTCCGTCTTAATTATCTAAGTTTAAGTTTATGGTGAACAATAAAGAGTTTTCAATCATTCATATTTTAGTACTAAAGTTACGTGCAGAGACCGCAAGTCGCCCTTCAAAATGACTCAAATATATGTCTGTTATTTATATAGAACAGCCAGTCTAGTAAAAATAATAGAGGTCAGTGTTATTGTTTTATTTTGGCCTTTAGTCTATACATACTGTTTAATGTCAGAAAAATATTTCATTTGTTAAAATTAAACTAGTTTTAAGAAGTCATTTAATAACTACAATTGACGCAATGCCTCTTGACTGCTTTCTATAAAAATTTCCTTACATTGAAAATTTATAGCGTAACCTGATAGATGTTTTGATCTGCAGTTTTATTTTTAAATATATTTAATTTATAAATGTCTTTATTATCATACCACAAATTTAATAATAACCAAATTCATTGTTTTTTTTTTTCAAATAAATCAATGTCAAAATTTAATGTAGCTTTACCGACGAAAATGTTATATACCTGAAGCACAGTCTATTATATTAACTAAATATCATTTAAAATGTTCGTGAATTTAGAAATGGCCAAGACACATGACACCTACTGTATAGATAAAAAATAAGGAATCACCGTGGTCGCTTCGTTGACAATGTGACGCCTCGCTATAAAATTTATTCTCTGTAGTTATATTTAATAAGCCTAACTGCCATTTCAATGCAACTTATGATTAAACATAAAAAACATTTCCTAGCATTATATGCTTTCGATTTGGCACAACGATGTATTATGTACAGAGGTCCTAAAGCGGCCGCTTTCGTATATATGAGAAAGATGACAAGTCTCAAAATAACTGCCAGTAATCTAGAGACGTCAATTTCACTAAGCAATTCTCCAAAGTCGGCCGCTTCAGGCACTCAGGTGTCGATTGACTCTTAGAATGACGTCGAACTACTGTCTACAGTAATTTAAATTAGAAAAAATATGTCAAGAAAAAACTACGGCCTCTAGGTTAATCCAGGTTGTATCAGAAACTATTTATGGTGGGTTCATAATAGTGGTCATTAAGTTAGAGGTTAAATATTATTTTATTACATTACTAACCCCACGAAAATTATACCAACGTTGGGCATAAAATATCGTACATAACATAAACCAATTTATGGTAATCATTTCGTTTCTAAGACCATTCAAAAGTCAACCGACTTACCTGTCATTTCATCCGAATTAAAAATCTACGGCGTACTATAATAAGCCGACTAAATTAAAAAGTGGCGTCCCACCCTGATAAATCGTCGGGCGGCGGATCATCTGAATCTGGTGGGTATTGATCGAAGTTGTGAGTGTCGACCGGAGATTTGACTGTCGGTGTGATCGGTGGTTCGAGCGAACGTTGGGCCAAGCCCTCCCAATTGAAGCCGTCGAACCATCTGAAAATAGATTTATTAAATTTATTATGCCATCAGTCATCATAAAACACTTATTGCCCAGTAATTTACTAATTGTGCACAAGGGGCGCTCGTATCGTTAAACAGCAATTTCTTCCAGATATCCCAAGGCAGAAATAAAAGAGATAAGAAATATTGATAGTGACATATAATTATGTCCGCGGTTAATTGTAAGACCTACTAGCTTATAATAATTATTGTTAAAATTTAAATAAACAAATAAAATTTGTATGTGTAAATTCCAGGTTTCCCAGTATAATTAAATAACGTGCAAGAAGGAGAAACGGCCCCGTCTCGCCGACTTTTCGTACGAGCGACGGTCAATGTTATGGCCTAGAGCAACCACCTATGTCCGTACCCACACCTATAGCCATACCTACACCTTAGGCCGTACATACATCTAAGGCGGTACTTATAACTAAGGCCGTACCTTCACCTACGGCCGTATGTATCTACATCTGTTAGAAATCGAGTTGAATCTATATGTAATAAATAATTCCCATCACTAATGCGTGTTAGCCGCATTATTTTCTTTTAGAGTTTTTGGCGGGAACTGAAAGGAGATGTTGTGCTGTGCAGTTTTATTTTCTAAAAATGTGTAAAATTACTCTAAAATGAACAATCGTTGTAGGATATTGATAGTTTTTGAGTAGTAATTATGTGTTTTTTGAGAAATGTGAACTGTATAGTCAAATGTGGCCTTTAGAGTTGTCACAAGAACTCCGTTGAATGGCACTAGCTGATTACCTACAGTTCAGCTGTTCTACACATAGGCTTAAGAAAATGAAGAAACTATATTGTAAACTAAGATCTGGCTTAAAGGCCTAGCTGCCAAGCCATAAACTTAAATAAAATAAATTATTTTCTTTTATGGAAAATGGCTATGTATTGTAATGTGTTCACGTAATTATTTATAAGTAAGTATATTTTAATTAAACTATTTGATAGTAATATATATTTAATAGATCCAAACAATGGACCTCAATAATACATACAACGGACATGTACACCTACGGCCGTACCTTCACCTACGGCCCTACTTACACCTACCGCCGTACTTTCACTTTCGGTGGCCGGAGGTTATCAAACAACGTAAACTACACTTACTTATGCTTCTGGATCTCTGTGATCCCGCCACGCTGGTATCCAAGGCGTTCCGCTGGATTATCTCGACAGAGCTTCTTGATGAGGTTTGCGGCGTTGCGGGTAATACTCCGCGGGAACTCCACGGCGTCAATTCCCTTCAGGATCTTGTTATAGGTCTTCATTGGGTCTGTGCCGGTGAATGGCGGCGAACCGGTTAATAGTTCGAACATTAGTACACCTGAAACATTGAAGAAAATCCATCTAAATCATACTGTTTTGTTAAATCATACTGTTTTGTTGTCGTCTTCGTTTACTACTTATTTCGTACTGTCACTTTAGTTTTTTCTATTTTCTGATTGAAACGCTAAAAGGGGGTGACACTTTTTACAATATTCAAATTGGGACATTCTGCTATTTTGAAAATTAATTATTTAAAAATATATATAATTCTTTATACTAGTGGTCCCCCGTGGTCGAAATTCGACCATTAATGTCAAAGACTATACTTCCATAATCACAGATTTCGCCAAGACTACACTGTTAATTTACTTTAACAATAAACAAAAAAGTATATACGTGTGTGTCAAACACATGGTAGTGTGTGTAATGTTTTTTTATATAAACTATATGGCCTTACTTATAATCGTTTCTTAAATTTAAAGAAACTGCTCTGCAACTGATTTCTGATAATGTTACCCATAAACTCCTCTTTAGTCGAATATTTTGGGTACAACCTACGTTAATCATTCAAATTTCGTTTATCTGTCCTCTTAGGTAAACAACAGGTGAATACATGTTTATAAGTGGAAAAAAAAGATATTCATTGATTAGGGTCTGATTCTGATTCTCTTACTTAAGAGATGCCTAATCGTTTCTTAACGAGATTATTATAAGTAAGTGTGCGAAATTTCATACTCCTCCGTCCGCAAAATTTTCGTAAAAAGTGATACAAAGTTTTTGCTTAATACGTGATTAATATATAAATTTCTGTCATTGTTTAAATATCAGTAAAGGAACACGGATTCCCAAGCAGATCATGTACCGAAGAGTATGTGATAATTTTAATGTCTTACACCTACAGTCCTAGCCTATTATCTATCGTTTAAAATTTTACATAAGCTCCATAGAAGCAATGTCAATATTAAACCGATGGCAGGGCAAGTCAATGAGTAGTAAAGTATAGGATCTGGCCATTAGTAGATATACCAGTCTAGGAGGAGAATTCCTCACCACGTTTGCTTCAAGCAGTGACACGTGTATAAACTTCATAATATGGAGTTAATATCACTCGAAAAGTAGCATATTAGGCTTATGTTGTAGTTATCATTGAAATCAAATTGAAAAGCTCTTTTCTGTAGCTTACCTTTTCAGGAATCGAATTTTCCAAAGTTAAATTCAAAGGCTATAATTCAAACTATTTCCCGCTGGAAAATATTATTTGAAGGCCATGAATCGCCTCTTTGCTCTAATAACGCGTTAACTTGAAAATTTAAATTTTTGAAAAGACTCTTTAATCTTCGAAATTAATTTAATATCAAATAACGTTTTTTTATGTATTATTATGTATATTTTTTTGTAAAAGATATCACGTTATTCGTTTCGATACGATTATTTTTGATAGTTAAAAAACTAAAATTTCAATTTTCAACATTATCTTTGTTTCAATACGACGACATATAGAAACATTAGACCATGTAAGTCTTAATATTATTATGAAGAGAATCTTTACCTAAAGACCAATAATCAGCGCTGATATCGTGACCTCTATTCATGATAACTTCGGGTGCCACGTATTCAGGAGTACCACAGAAGGTCCAGGTCTTACGACTCGCCTGCAGTTTCTTTGAGAAACCAAAGTCCACTAGTTTCACGTAGCCTTTTGAATCCAATAATAGATTCTCTGGTTTGAGATCCCTGGAAATCAAAACGAATGAATAAATGAATGAATCTTTGTTTTTTGAAATACAGGTGATATCTTAGTTGTAAAAAATATGGTAACAAAGTCAATTGGTCTCACTGTATTTGACCCACACATAAAAATATTTGGGTACACGTCGATCTAAAAAAATTGTAATAATTCTAAACTTATAAACACAATTCGATTAATTGTGTATTACATATATAAATAAAAAAAGAAGGTCAACAAAATAAAATAAATCAGAAATTTTTTAAAAAGTTTACAAGACAAGTATTGGCATTAATTTTAGAAAAAAAATGAAGAAACCAACCTGTAAATAATATTCCTAGAATGTAAATAGTGGAAGGCTTCGACAACGCAAGCTGTGTAGAACCTAGTCGTGGCGTCGTCAAATTGACCTGAAAAAAAAAATTATATCAAAATTGATTTACAATATTATAAATTCAAACAATAAATAAAACTTGACCCTCGAGTAAACCGAACTTATTTATATTGTATTCTACCTATAATCCCTTAAGACTATAAATGAAACACTAAGTCTAGTTCACGGTTTTTTAAGGTTATTGTGCCCAAAATGCTGATTATTTCTCCAACGAGATAACGCGATGGATAAATCGCAATACTAATGATTATGTCCAAGGTTTTCATAGATCTTTATAAAGTTTTTATATCCTAAGGCTCCATGGTTCAAGCGTCTCAAAATTAATATATTATTTTTTTATAATATTATTAACAATTTAATTAACTGTATTTTAAACAAAACGGTTTCCAGAGATTACAGGTATCCAAAAGACAGAAGCTTACCGCGCTCAAAGAATTAGCGTGTGAATTCCTGTAAATACGAAATACTGTAAGCTTCCCAGTAAAAGTATTCTCGTATTTAACTTATATTATTTGCTATATAGTTTATATTCATAATGTTGATTTAACTTTCACGTTGAGATTGTATTTGTAAATTTTCAGCATGTAGTTTTTCGTTAGCTATAGTTATCCATTTTAATTCTTATCGATTATTAATTGTGTGCGTTATATCTAAATGTACTTTTATATCTAGTGTTGGTGATCATTGTAATAAATTGAATAATAAACTCCCGAATGACTAACCTTACTTTAATGCAAATAATGTATGTATTAACATTTCAATATTTAAATTTTGACCTTCTTACTTTAAATATACTTTAATAGCACAAAAGTAGAGCAAAGTCTGCATAAATAAAATAATTGATAAATGTTTTACGTGAATGGGGCCAAACTAAGATCTTTTCTAATTTTTAAGAGTAATCTAGTCCCATGAAATCATATGTAGACTACTGAGCCTAGGTCACCATCTTTTATAGGTAAGGTGCTTATAGAAGACTGTTACCTATGGTGAATATAATTCTAGGGTCTAATGGTTAATTATAGGAGACTACTATAAAGTGGAATGTAAAATTACAAAACTAAAATAATTGTAAAAAAAAAGTGTAAGCATTCTAATAATTATCTCGAGGAACTATTGCTAGATTACGGAAATAATTTTGAGGTAGGCACTTATTATCTTTAATTAGGTTAAGTTCTTATAATAATATGTTATAAAAAATTAATGTTATTTAAAATTGAGGCCATGAGAACCAGAAAGGTCTAACGAAAATTAAAAACAGAGAATTCTGGCCTAAAATACATTATATAACAAAAAATAGAGTGACTTGATTTTAGTATTTACAACTTATGACAAATGACAGCACGATGCTGTACATATTCTTCTATATTAATAGAAGCATTAGTCAAGTAATCTGGTATGATTCCTTGTTCATCTCCAAGAGAATCATAAGAGCCTACTTCAATATCCTAAGCCAATCTGCTACGTTCGGCTTCAAAACTTTTAGTTTAAATTTTTTTCGAGAAAGACATTTATATTACTTACAATAACTGTAAATAATATTCAAAACTTATAATACGTGTATGGAACACACGTGTTATAAGTTATGAACGTTAGTTTTAAATTTAATCGTGGTTTATGAAAAATCCGATTCTGTGTACAGTTGTTACTTCTTTAATGAGCTATATTATTAAACTTATTAATTATAGTGCAGTTGATAAAATAACTAATACTAGTGCAGTTAATAAAGACCACGAAGGTGTATACAAAATAATTGTAAAATAAAGATATGTTGCTGGAGAGTTTGTTGCGACCTTTATTCTCCTTTAACAGTAACTAAAATTGCTTTGGAAGCGGTAGTAGACTCATGACTTTCAATAAGTTTAATATTGTTAGGACCTAGAGCCGACAAAAACAAATTCACACCTGCATACCTGTAAAAACACATTTTATTTCCTTTCGGCATTTGGACTTCTTTTGTTTACTTTGTGATTAGAAAACAGCCCATTGTTGTATTGTAATCTTTTATGGCAGTCATTATCCAGGTGTTACGGATTTGTAGTACAAACTGATTCTAGGAAATTCAGTCCACGCGGCCGGACGGACAAATTGCATCTAAGCATACATACATACATACATAACTTCACGCCAGTTCCCTTGCGGGGTAGGCACGAACAACAGAGTGCCATTTAGGCTTATTCTTACACACCTCACTTGCCTCTTTGACATTCATAACTCTTGTCATGCACACTCGTCTGTTCTTCTCACACATTGCATCTAAGCAATATAAAGCAATGACCCGATGGAGGGACGAGGCAGTCGAGCGATAACCACGAGCGAAGCAAGACGAGTGTACTACAATCGGGAATCTTTTAGTAACGGAGTTTGCGCGTTTTATGGAATTACGACTTTCTGCATTACGTTTGGACTTATTGTGTTCGGTTATATTTGTACCTGTGTTATACGTATTTGTATAGTTCTAATAAGTCGAATCCTGCAACTCAACGTAACAATATGTAAGATTCCATTTTGAAGTAAATACATTCATTTTGAAACTATAATAAGGCCGCCATTTTTGTAAGGTGTTGAAAAATAAAATTTACCTCTATCTCGTAGAATAGTCCACAGCTCTCCACCAAGGCAAGTTTCCATCAGCATGTACAAATACTTTCTATCTTTAAACGTTTTGTACAGTTTCACTATGAATTCGCAATTCATCTCCGACATTATTTCCTTCTCGGACATAATGTGCTGCTGCTGTCTAGTTTCAACGATCTGAGCTTTCTTCATTTGCTTCAATGCGAAAGACCTGCTTGAATCCCCTTGGATTTGGACTAGTTCTACGCGACCAAAACCTCCAATACCTAATGTGGCTATAATACGGAGATCCGATAGACGGAGGTTGGCGAATTCTTCGTTTAATCTGAAATTGAAAACCATATAATATAGATAAGTCTAATTTATAGTTTCCGGGGTCATTTAAAAAAAATACTTTTATAAATTTATATTTTTTGCTTGTTATGCCTTGTCACCCATAACGATTTCTACATTGCCCCTTGGAAGATTTATAGTGGTGGCTGAAACCCACGCCAAGTTGTGTACGGGACTTATAGTTGTTTCTATATTTTTTTAAGTGTATAATAAAATAATTTTCATATTACATATAACAATTTCCCGCTTAATTTTTATATTACTACAGACAAAAGAAGTGTTTTATTAATACCATAAGTGTATACTATGTGTGTTTTTATTAGAACACAATTTCACGCCTAGACCTAAATAATGTAAGTGGTAGGATCGTTAAATTTGAACAACACTATGAAAGACCTACATATGTTCTAAATGGAATTTAAAGACAAGGAGATGTGTTTCAAAACTTACAATATTATTACAAAATGGATCATCAAACTCTATTTACTATTTTATTTATTTAATCAGTTAAGTTAGAATATTTCTTATATTAAGTACTATAATGAGAAGCCTCGTCTCATAAAAATGATTATGAAATGTTTTTATTAAAATGTTATATACAGTACTATATCTTACTTAATCATAGACCTTGAAAACTGTTTGGGACACCATTAACTTTCCTATAAATTGATCGTGAGCTACAATTGTTGTTACATCGTCTTTGTTCTTAACTGATTACTGTGTCGGCCAACTGCGTCTATTGTTTTATTCATCAATACAATGTACGACCAAAAAAACCTAGGGAAATTCTTAATTGTCGTTCAATGTTTTATACACATTTTCTTTGTCTATCGCATGAAAGTTAACAAGTTTATTCACTTCCACTCTTTGACAAATTAATTAGAAAGTCGTATGATTATTCGAATAACCATGAAACGAGCGGTTTTATTATGTTTTTAGTATGTCAAGGCTTAATGTTTATTAGGTGTCATTTTATATTTATTTGATGTTAATTTATTCTTTTGATTTCAATTTATTCTATAAAGCGGTGACAAATAATCTTTATTTCATGTTTTGTTTCAGCGTCATTGTATTTCTTCTTTAAATTACATGACTGTCGTTAAAGTGGTGTTTGAAAATAATTCCAATAGACTATACAAGCCATATGACGGATGCAAACACAAAACTACCTCTGATATAAAATCAAGTTTTATTTTTTGGTCACTATAAAAACAATTTCTGTGTGGCATTTAAAATATATATTTTAAAAAAATACGTCTTTAAAGCTAACTGATTAGCTTTTATAATATCGAGCTTGCCAGCAAACAAAACTATAATATTGCCTATTTTGTTAAAAAAAAACTTTAAGCATAAAGATAAAGAGCTATTTTAAAATGATTTATTTAATTTTTATATGCAAATAGATGACCAGTTATATAATCAAAATCCCAATATTTCAGCTCATAGACACATATTATTAAGTATAATGTTTTTCGTAAGAATTTTAGGTATAACAGTCTTAAAACAACGTGTATAGTCAGTTCTAAAAATACTTTGTCAATTAACAAAAGATGTAATGATAAAGATATTGCTGTCTAGAACTGTCTGTTGCAAAAACCTCGAGTTAAATGTCTGTTCCTTATAATATTACATTTTATTATTTTATACAAAACACGAAACTAAATCGCTTCGTTAATAAATATTTATGAACATAACAGAAACAAGTTGTGTTCATTAAGTTTCTTGTGAATTTATACATAAGTGATGTATGGTTTAACAGATTTCACTTTTGTTTATAACGTACTTACCACAATGATTAAGAAGTCCGTGTTATATGTATGCATTAAAATAAAAGATCAAGTTAGTAATTAACAAGATAAACAACAGTGAAGGAATTTGTTAATTATTATTTTAATGCAATATAAATTTATTACAATCATAACCATTTCTACAGAAAGGTGACAGGTATTCTTGGGCCAAAGATATGCAATAATGTTAGATATGGCTTAACAAATGCGTTATATTTTTCTAATACAAAATGGAAACCATCAGCCCTAAATCCGTCTATAAACTGCAAGACGATATTTTTTTTATTGCAAGTAGTTCTGCAGACAGACAGACGTCCCGAACCGATGGAAAGCAGTTACCTATACCTACCTATCTACCTACCTACCTAAAGCTTATAGACGTGTTGCTGCTCTCTAAAGGGAGACTGGGCCCTGGCCACTAATGACGGAACACAACTCAAGGTTGTTATAGCGGCATACTTTAGACCCGGGGTGGTAGGCATCTAGTGGGGCAAAAATATCCTACCACCTGGCAAAGTAAAATGGTATATAAAGTAGCATAAAAAGTAGGTCAATTGCATCGTTATAATAAAAACAACAATTGCAACACCTGAACTTGTTAATACGCTCATTGTTACCCAAGTTACTTAATGTTGGTAATTTTTTCGTTTTATATTTTAAGGTAATTTGAATGGGTAAGATTAAGTAATTTCTGTAATTACTTAAGAGCATTAACTTTGTTATGCATACTTCATTACTTTTAATCTTTAACACACGCCTTCTGTAAGACTAGACAAATACCTAACATGTTATACGAGGATGTTATTATGTTCGTAATTAGCAAAAAACTTTTGTACTACTTTAATTACACATGGAAGGGCATATAGGTAATAGAGAATATTATTACAGTATCACGGTCTAATAAAGCTTCTTAAGATAAGCTAGACTACCACTAACAATTTAATTACACTCGAGCTGGTAGACCACCTACGTGTTATAATGTATGTATCTATTTATCAACGTCCTAATATTAATAAATAAATATACAAACAGACATGCGATCGCATTATAGGTGCAATGGACAAATCTGGTGAACGATACCAGACACCTAGGCCGGAGTAAGCAGCGTAAAGTTTAAATCAGTACTGTTGGCAACACCAACAAATATTAATAAAATGTCTCTCGCAGTACTATTTTTACCTTTCCTTAATAGTTTTGATTTAATCAAGTACCGCGATTCAAGCCCGGGAGGACCTCAGGGTTTGAGTGAACTAGATATAACAGCAATTAGACCCTCTAGATGCCCTAGACCAGTGGCCGGCAACCTTTCAGCAGGCAGGGGCCACAAGGTGACAACATTTAGTAAAGGCGGGTCGCACTTGTATATATATATGTGTTTGTTACCTTTCATGTTAGTAGTTGTAATTCGTAAAATGGCTCTTAAATGCTTATCTGTGAGACGGGAAGCATATTTATTTTTTCGGTAATTAAGGAGTGATAAAGTTTGTTCTCATAAATAAGTAATATCACGAATTGTAATTAACTGCTGAGCCAACTTTTTCAATTTGCATATTAGCGTGGTACATTATAATGCACGCTGTCCCGTCTACTTAATAATTAAGTTATAAGTATAATAATGATTTATTTTGGTAGGATCCCACAAAAGTTTTATTTATAAAATAAAAAAACTTCGTTTAAAAAAACCGACTTCAAAAACTAAAAAACTAAAAAGTATAAAATAACTTATTTCTAAAGCTATTATTATTAATATATATTATCTAAAACATCTTAAAGTCGGTGCTTAGTAATTTTCAAAAAAATATAGTAATTTTTATGTTTTACTTTGCACCGACTTCAAGATGTTTTAGATAATATATATTAATAATAATAGCTTTAGAAATAAGTTATTTAATACTTTTTAGTTTTTGAAGTCGGTTTTTTTAAAGGAATTTTTTTTATTTTATTTGTTACTTTTTAGTGTCTAGCTATGTATGGGTAGACCTACGAAAGGTGCCGCGCTCCTTAAAAAATATAGGTCCCAAGAAACGGGAATAAAAAAATGTTCATAAAATGAAAACTACTGGGCTAAACTATATCAAATTTTTAGGGGACCAAATGGCAGCTATTCCGCGTCGAACAAAAAAAGAATCACGTAAATCGGATCATAAATCTTGGAGTAATCGGTGAGCATACATAAAAAAAAACAAAAAAAAGATCCCGACGAATTGAGAACCTCCTCCTTTTTTGAAGTCGGTTAAAAACAGTCATGGGACGCATGGAAGCATCTCGATTTTCTCAATATTTTTGCAAAGCGGGTTATTAGTCGAATTTCATACATAATCATATATTTCATACATAGTGAGGTGTGTAAGAATGGGCCTAAATGGCGCTCTGTTGTTCGTGCCTACCCCGCAAGGGAACTGGCGTGAAGTTATGTATGTATGTATGTATGTATCATATATTTCTTTCACCGTCAGGAAGTTTCAATTGTAACTATTAGACTTTAAAGACTTCCTAAGCGGTGCATACCATTTAGGCGAGATTCGAATCCACGACATTACACCGGGATCCGAGTTTATTAGGCTAAGCTACGAAAGTAAGCTCCGAAAAAGGTTATTAGATTAACTTTCGTAAACGTTAATCCAGCATATACATGACATGTTTTAAGTAAAAATTCGACTAATAAATAAAACTAGTGGCCGCCCATGGTTGAAATTCGACCATAATAATTTGTTGTAAGAGACTATACTTCTATAATCACAGATTTCGCTAATGAATGATTTTAACAATAAACAAAAGAGTATATATGCGTGTGTGTCAAATACATGGTAGTGTGTGCAATGTTTTTTTTTTATTGATTTAATGTATTTTTTATGCATAATTTAAAAAAAAATATTTGCATTCGTCGCTTCTTCTCTATATAAACTATAAGTGTGCGAAATTTCATACTCCTCCGTCCGCGCAATTTTCGTACAAAGGGATACAAAGTTTTTGCTTCATGTATTAATATATAGGTAATGAAAAATAAAATCAAAATATGATTTTATGACAAGAATACTAGAAGTTCAGTGAAAAACGCATCCGTATGTCATTCAAATTACTCGAATTTAAAGTATACACCGTTCGGAGATTTTTTCCATCCGTATTTTATGCATATTACATTTACCACCTCTAAAATAAAGAAGTTAACCAGAGCGCCTAAAGCGGCCAATTTCGCAGATTCGTACGAACGTGGCATATATGAAAATAAAGTGTAACTAAATATTATAATTAATATATCTAGACACAAGTCAATTTCACTAAACGATTCTCCAAAGGAGGCCGCTTTCGGCACTCAACAGTGAGCTGTTTATATATCATACATAGGTCAAGAATGCATTCTACAGTGTCCTTTGTACTTTTCTATAAAGCAATGTCTGACTGTGCATAATTTAACACGAAGCTTGCATGCAACGGAAATGAGTAATGAGTTAATTGTCCAAAGGTCATTTGACTCACCTCTGCCTGCTATCCCCTTCATCTTTGTATTTAGTGCGAATCTCGTCTAGGGTCGATATAAGCTGGTTGAAGGTCTCTCTATCGATGACCAGACATGTGGTACCGTCTGGAGAATCACAGATTATGTTCGCTGTTCGCAGATCGTCTCTGAAATGGAGAAAAGGTTTGGAAATCATCACTATGAAATACAAATCTTATACTAATATATAAAGCTGAAGAGTTTGTTTGTTTGTTTGCTTGCTTGCTTAAACACGCTAATCTTAGGATCTACTGGTCTGATTTGAAAAATTCTTTCAGTGTTAGATAGCCCATTTATCGAGGAAGGTATAGGCTATATATTGTCACGCTAAGACTAATAGGAGCGGAGCACCAATGAACAATGTTTCAAAATCGGGGGCTTTTTCAACTTACTTTTTTTAACTATTCCACGTAGACGAAGTCGCGGGCAGAAGCTAGTAGGATATATAAAAATGTGTAACGATCAAAATTACTTTTTAATCAGAATATAGTAGAATTATGAGTTTCACAAATAATCTGAATTCAATTTATTATGAAAACATAATATTTCCAGTCCAATGCGTCTTTTATTTGAATTTATATTTTATAACATTTCTGTCTGCACAATTCATGTTATAGTCATTAATACTAACTACTATACCGGCAATGTTAATAAGAATACTGTTTAAGTAGTAATTGTGAATTCGATATTTTTTCTCGACTTCGCAAAATTTTCGGAATTTCTTGTTAGTCCATTGATATGCATAATATCCCTGAAAACGTTAAGCCAGTATTTCTTGAGTCTACCCCCTGTACCAGAATTGGCGGAGGCGACAAAGCTGAGCAATTATTACCTATATACCATACCCCATAACCCAGCCAGTTACTCTAAATAACTGTATATGAATACGATTATCAAAATATTGAGTATATACCATTAACATATTCATCTCGTAACATGCAAGTGCCTTTGAGATACGGAACCACGGCTTATGTTAGCAAATTAGCGTGTAATAGGTGTATTATTTGATCTAAATTAATTGCTCAACAAGGGAAAGACATAAACCAAATAAACTCTTAAGAAATTAGGAATTTCGATAACTTCGAATGGAAATATTATTTATAAGTAGTCATCAAAGAAACCTTAAAGATTTAGATAGGTCGACTGTTTTATAAGACTATTCTCAGAATTATGTCGCAACTTGGTTTTACTATATAGTTTTATTAGAGTTTTGCCCGCGGGTTAAACTCTAGTGCGTACCTTTTTTTTATTGCATGAGTTCAGCAGATAGGCAGACGGCCTACTTGATGGAAAGCGGTTACCATCGCCTATGGATATTTGCAACACCAAAGGTGCTACAAATGCGCTGCTGCTCTCTTAAGGGTTCTACCTAGGTACCTCTAGTTTAAAGAGCAAGAATAAATCTAGGTTACATTATATTACATTTTTATGTTTACGGAAGATTCACTTCATTTTATATCGCAAATTATCCCATCTCCAGGGATGAAAAGTATCTATGTCCATTTTCGATATTTAAACTATATATGTACTACAAAATTGCAGCAAAACCAATCCAGTACTCCAGTAGTTTTTCCGTGAAAGCATAACAGACAAACAGAAAATCATATTTTTACCCCGGAAACTATGCCATTTTTCGGGATAAAAAATATCATAAATGTTCATCCTCGGCATCGAAAATGTAAATATATTGAGTTTCAGCCAAATCGGTCCAGTAGTTTTTCCGTGAAAGCGTAACAGACAGACAGACAATGTTACTTTCGCATTTATAATATTAATAGGAACGAGGAACTATCTGAAGTTCATCAAATAAGTTCGCAAACAAATATTTCCGCGAACGAAGCACGTAAAAAATATAAAATTTTCAAATGATACCTACCCTTGCAACGCCTTTTCTCCAAAGAAGTCACCTTTCATTAGAGTTCTTAGGAATTTCTCGTCATTACTATTGGGCTGCTTCTGAGTCACTTTAACCTGAAACATAAAAATAAATGATTTGAATAAGACGAAATCAGCGTTGCAACCGTACAATAAATCTATGTTATTACAACATCCTACCGCTGGGAAATAGCTTTTTATTTTTGCGATAGTAAATTATAAACTTATCTAGCAACTTGTTATACAAGGCGGTTTAACGGGTTTCAAACATTAATAATATTGGTGTGCAAGTTTTTTTAACGTTTTACAGGTGATTATTGTTATCAATGTCTTAAACATATTTGTCATTGCTAAATATTTACACGCGACTTCAGTCGTGTTAAGTTCAGTTTTTTACGGAAAATCTGGAATGTACCAGGATAACAATGTACTCTGTTCAGTTCCGGTCTTAAATTTTATGAAAACCAGTTCAAATCTTATAGTTTAGGAAGTCGTGAAATAGGAATAATCTCATTTTCAAATACTGTATTTTCATAGCAAAAGCACAATAACGCATGCGAACAGCTCACCTGATGGAAAGTAATTAGGTACCGTTTGTCTATCAGATTTTCAAGAGAGATGTAGATACCAACGTGCTGCCGGCCTCAATTGCGTTTCATGACACGTATTTCGGAAAACCGCATATGATAGTGTTGTTGGAAAACCTCTGCTGACCTCATTACAAATCCCTAAATTACGCATGACTAATGTTCTATGAATGCATACTAGGTTACAAAATGTACCTAAATCGCATCACATTTCGAATGAGATACTGATGCCTTACTAAGTAACAAGGCCTTTTAAAATAATAATACTATCACGTTTAGAGAGAACGTAGAGCACGCACACACTTCGTTGGTTGGGAATGAGCTGAGATTTCCCCACAACATTACGATATAAGGTCTTTCAATAAAAAAGTTTAAAAAAATCCCTGCAAGTCCGGCACGACTTGGTAATAGCACCGATGTTTAAATATCACACCTATGACATCTGTACGTAAAGACTTACCATCAGGTGGACCGTTCGTTTATCTGCTATGCCCCATTTGGCAAATATAAACCACCTAAACTTCCATAATAAACTAACCAATTCGAAAGATCCAAACTTATTCAAATATAGCATCTCTTAAAATATCACTCAAAGAATATCCGGAAACGGTTTTACGGCGGTTGTAAATAAATATTAACGGACATCAAAAAAAATTGAAAGAACTCGTTGAAAAGCAAACATTGATGAGATAACGTCCAAAATCGGTGAGATAATAAAGCTTGAAGTAACAGTCGCAGTCCGGAGGTGAAATGATCCGGATAATTTCAAAAGAACCAGTTTAAAACTGTTACTTTGGTCACACACCGTTGGTTATTTACGTGATCAATTTGTTTATTTGCAACTAAATGGTTCTAGGAATACTTACGGAAGTTTCATAACCGTACAGTAATTAAACAATTTACGGTATGTATATAGAATGTGGATACATCGCTTATTCATATTTTCGTAGTTTTTACGACTATTACACGTAATTGGTATTGTCAAAAACACATCTAAAGAAATAAATAAAATGTTTAATTGAAGAAATAGGGATGTCCGTCCATTGTTTACATTTGATTAAAAATGCATGTTTTAAGAATTTGTGCGCCGCATTTTCATCATGCAAGGTTTGCACACATCTTAATGCTGTGCTGGAATTTATATTTTTATTCGTTTTATTATTTTCGTATTCCGGTACATAGCTGTTTTTTAATTCAAATTTGAATGATAACGTCATTTCACTTCTACTATGTTGTTGTTTTTCCATTTTAAATTTGTACAAGTATCTTTTAAAAGAATTTATTCTAAGGGTGGTATAAAATTCAATAAAACATTAAAAATCACGTCGTATGAAATATTTGTCAACAACATTATTGTACGAAGTGAATTTTATGTACCACTGACATAAAATGTAGCTTTTAATGTGTAATGATTTTATTGGAGGTTAAACAAGTCTTAAACGTATTTCTTCCGAAATATAATTATAAATGTTTTTTTTCAATTAGATCGAATTGATGAGCCAAACACGATTCTTCACAATCTTCAAAAGATTTTAAATGCTTGAAAAATACTTCAAAAGAAAATTAGTTTGAACAGTATGATTATTTGTGTTATGAAGATTTTGAATTATAGAATATTTTTGATTAAATGGTTTTTATGGTTCCGCAGCTAAATGACAAAAACAGTAGAAGTTAGTGCTATCTCTATGGAACCCTTCCCTAGTTTACGGACTACTACGCACTCATCCTTTTTTTATTTTTGTTTTTCGACTGGATCTACATACTTATCTCATATATTTGTAATAAATTAAGCCTATTAATTTATATTTCAATATATAAAATATTATTATGCGGCTTTAAGGGCAAAAATATATAGGTACTATTATAATACACAATTTATTCGTTTATTACATGTATATATCATTGTAAACACATTAAAAATTCTAACTTTTAATATCAAGAAGAAAGAAAAATTAGAACAATAATAAACCTTATGCGGATTTTTCGACGCGATTCCTCCTCAGGAAAACGATAAAACGTAAAGTAGTATACGATATGTTCTATGTCACAACTTAATTGAATTATAAATAAAATGACCATAAAATTAAATTGTGGCGTCACATTTCAATTACTTTAATCTCTATCTCATATTTCAATTAAATCTGAAAACACGTTACGTAACAATTGTAATATTAACAACCAATTATCAATTTAGTTTCTATTCATTTGCATATTCATAGATTACTTCATCCAAAATTACCCTACAAATTGGCAACATCTCAGTTTCTTGTAATTTAAATCATAGTGGTTGGTTTTGAAAAGAGTCGAATCAACAGTTACTACACTGACAGATGTCGTGTTATTAAATTTCATGGTTTACGAAAACAATGAGCTTAATGTTGAAAAAACTGTTCCAACATTTGCAATACACACTTAGAAACCTGTTTTAAAACAATACACAGCTCAAAACGACTGTTCAGATAACAATCTGTCGAAAATGAATGGTATATTAAAGCGCACAGGAGATTTTATTTAGGGCCGTAGTATATTCATAGTTTATAGAAAATAGGCTCAATGTTGAAAAAACTGTTTCAACAAATGCAATATCCACTCAGGAACCTCTTTTAAAACAATACTCAAACTCAAACAACTGTTTAGATAACAATTCGTCGAAAATAAATGGTATATTAAAACGCACAAGAAGTTTTAGGGCCGCATGATATTTAATTTTATAGTTTATAGAAAATATGTTCAATATCGAAAAAACTGTTCTAATATTTGTCTGCTTAAGATCGTCTCCCATACGCAAACAAATGTTTTAGTTGTTAGTTTTTTATTGTTGAGAAGTAGAAATGCGTTTTAAATATCTCATTGCTCGGTGAGAAACAATAAGGAAGTGAACAACTCGTGGCTACTGCTTTTAAAACCACCTCGGTGTTAGTACTCTAAACAAAGTCTTGGGGTACCAGCGCAACCCCGTCTTGTGTCTTGTCTATAGTGACGGCTAATATTTTGCCCCGAGACTCGTCATCCGCGGCCCCTCAGGCGTCAGGCGTCTAGTCATATACGGCCTTACTTATAATAATCTCGTTAAGAAACGATTAGCGATCTTAATTAAGAGAAGCAGAATCAGACCCTAATCAATGAATTTTTTTTTTCCACTTATAAACATATACTACCTGTTGTTTACCTAAGAGGAACACAGATAAACGAAATTTGAATGATTAACGTAGGTTGTACCCAAAATTTTCGACTAAAGAGGAGTTTGTGGGTAAGATTTTCACTAGTTACAGTCACAGTTGCTGAGCAGTTTCTTTAAATTTAAGAAACGATAATAAGTAAGGCCCATAGAGGATACGCGGTAAGGGAGTCGGGAGATTCGTTCCCCTTCCCGTCACAATCCGTACACTCCTATTTTGTGGATATAAATCTAACACCTCTACTGAAAAAAAAAACGAATTGCGGGTATCTTTACTTTGGTGTATATATTTTTATTATGAAATATTTTTAATTTAAGAAATGTAAAATTAATATACTTCAACATATTTTTTACACAGTCATCTATAATATATTTACTTTATCGTGATCAACTAACTCAATACCACAATAGAAAAGTTGGCCATCCCTGGTGTAGATAATGCAATATTTTTTTCAAATTATCAAGTTTTACGGATATGCAACATTTCAATTTTACCGATTATTATCTCAAGTATCACTTTGTGCATGAGTATTGTTTTAAAATACAGGTCGTTTCCCATAGTTGTTTGTCTGTATATTACATCAGTTTTATAACAATTATAAACTTTTTGAAGTTTAAATTTGAAGATTTCACTCGACAGCTGTAATGTGAGAAAATCGTTTAGTCATCTCTTCGTTGCCTGTTTTAATACAGCCATTACTAGCCAAATTTTATAGCTCTTTATTTATATAACTGCGCTATACAAGTTAGGCTTTTTGGTTCAAAATTATGTACAGAGCAACTTTTTTGAGCTAACTTAGTGCGGTTATTAATAGTAATTATACTATAGTTATAGTAATTAGCGATATAAAATTAGATACATACATAACTTCACACCAGTGCCCTTGCGGGATTTAAAATTATAATTAATAATTATGCACACATTATGCAGTATTTTATAATTTGTCCACGATCGCATTTAAATCTCAAAGCTTGTCTGTCCTTTATATAAGATAATAGCCTTGCATTCAGTATTGATAACATCGAATTATCTCAGTAACATCAACTAATTTGCTCAAATTGTTGTTCAATTCAGATAAATTTCCCACAAGAGCGAACAAAAATGTCTGGCCTCAAAATACTATGCGCTAACCCGCTCAACTGCAGTACACTGACCTTGTAGGCACAATAGCCGGCTTATGGCCTCCAACCCATACGTTATTCAAATAAAATTGGGTAAGTGCTTAGCAGTCGGCGCACAAAGAAGGGTCCCGCAGAGGTGACAAACGTCTACTGCTTCCATTATTTAGATATTATGGAATCATGCAAATGCATGCAAGGTTTTTATTGAAAACTAGCTGACCCAGCAAACTTCGTACCGACTCAGAATCAATAAATAAAAAACGTAGATTTCTGAATGACGGGACTAACATCAAACGTTTGACATTCAAACCAAAAAAATGAAAAAAAATCACTTTTAAATTTAATTTGATTTCTGAACGACTTTTAAATTTAATTGATTTCTAAACGACGGGACGAACATCAAATGTTTGACAGGTAGGAATAGTTGCTAAGGGAAAGCGAAATTGTTGTTTTTACTATATTCCAAGCACTTTTTTCATATTTACTCACCTTTTAATCCTTCCCTGGACTTACACAAATAATTCAAAACCAAAATCAGCCAAATCAGTCCAGCCGTTCTCGAGTTTTAGCGAGACTAACGAACAAAAATTGATATTTATATAATATATAGATATACCATATCTCAAAAACAACTCAACGGGCATTGTTCAAAGTAATTCCACTATATAATATAAAAGCTGGAGCATAATTAAAAAAGTTAGAAAGGGAAGACATAATGCTCACGATCTCACTACATGGTTACTTTAGATGTATGGCGGCCATCCTGAATCTTAATTTTTCACTTAAACTTATGGCGCTCTAAATGTCTTAATAGCGCCATACGATATTATTCAGAGTTACAGTAAGTTTGTAGGTTCTTTAAGAACCCTTCAATCTAAGACATACGTCTTTCTGTTAAATAATCTATTTAGACCTTGTAGTTCCCGAGAAAAATTGCTAAGATATATGAAATACTCACACGGACAGATGGACGAACGGCTATTACAAAAACATGTGGGTTCCATTCTTACCAAACTGGCTACGGAACCTTAGAAAAAAATATTCAGTCACACGTCTAATCTAATTCAAATCTGACGTTTCGATTAACTGTGCTCTACAGTGCTTTTCAATAACAACATAATTCAAATGATTTGGAAGTACCAGATTAGATCTGACTGTATGTGTGAATTTGCTATCTCATCTTTTCCTGTTTAATGTGATTAAATACATTGTTCATTATAATACACTAGTTTTACTTGTAGCTTTACTTGTGTACTTATTAAATTCGTATCCCGAAGCAGTAGGGATACGGACAGATGTTTTTTTTTTATTACATGAGTTCAGCAGACAGGCAGACGGCGCACTCGATGGAAAGCGGTTACCATCGCCTATAGATATTTGCAACACCAAAGTTGCTACAAATGCGCTGCTGCTCTCTTGAGGGAGACTGGAACCTGGTCACTAATGCCGGAACACAACACAAGGTTGTTATGGCGGCATATTCTAGACTAGGGGTGGTAGCCATCCAGTCGGGCAAATACCCTACCACATGGCTGTGGGTTATTTTGTCGCCTCTTACGACAGGCCGCCCGGCCGCAGGAAATTGTATTCTTTCTCCGTTCTTGCACGGATGAAAATGTTAGAATAAATTGTAATATCTATAATATTATAAAATTCTAAACATGCCGTGTATGTACATTGAAGCTATTTAAAAAAACAACTGGAATAGACTACGTAAACGACGGAGAACACGATGCAATTTTTTTAGATTTCTTGTCTGTCTGCTTGTCTGTTTGTTCGCGATTCACGTAAAAACTACTGGGCCGATTTGCATTCGGTTTGCGATGATTGACAGCAATAGAATTTGAACTAGAACTTTAGAACTTAAAAACTGCGCTACTTTTTATCCTGAGAATTCAGCAGGCATTTTTCTGGGAATGATTTAAAATGACCAGATTTTAAAAAAAATCGAATTCCAAGGTGATTTTTTCACTGATCGATAGCAAATTTTAGGTAATAAAATGTGTGATATTTTTTATTCAGATAATCCCGCGGGAATATTCCTGGGAGCGGTTTGTAGTTGTTCGGGTGCATTAAAATGTACATATTCCGACACAGTTTTCACTAAAATGATAGCTCACATTCTTTTTTAAACACTGCTGTACTTTTTGTCACGGGAATCCCGCGGGAATTTCAAGTTAAGCATGGATGAAGTCGCGTGCATATCCTAGTCAATAATAAATACTTAAAAGCGAATTAATGATCTGTGGCTGCATATAGTTACATATGATTCAGGGGTTTTTCGGACTCCTTTTATACTGGGCGTTTTTCATGCTTAATATTTCATTGTCCATGATATTTACCTAGATAATTTAATCTCCACAGAACAGAGTCGATTTTTTACTTGTGTAAATATATCGAATTAAACTTACTTTCACATCTGTATAGTTAGGTTGTATTATGTTAGAGTATAGATATATGTAACTTTGTAAAATATTTGCATTTTTACAAGCCTTTGTAGTTTGTAAATTACAAACTTATATACATATATAATATAACTAATATACTTACAAAAAATTAAAGACAAAATGGGTTTCCTTCGGTTCGTTCTTCGTGGCCTTGGAAACGCAATTCTTTTAATAAAATAATAATATTTTCGGCGTCAGTGCAGGACATCCTAAGTACATGTTTTTACATTATTTTTATGTCTAAATTGCGATATATATGTACATGTACTATGTAAAGGTTTTGACAAAAAAAATAATGTCAAAAAATGTAGTTACAAGGTCCTGAACTGAAGCCGACGATATGTATTTTTAAAAACAGAGATCAACATAGATACTTTATAACCCTAAAAAATGCAATTTCCTCACGTTAAGTATTCAAAATAGAAGCCGCGTGGAAAGCTACTTGATCGAAGTATAAAATCAAAATCAATGAATTCCGGAATTAAACGTAATGAAGAAGTAGGTATTAATTTTAAAAGCTAAGACAGCAGTTTTGGTCAAAGACAACAATCACAATTTGCAGAAACTTAATTTTAAATGTCAAGGTGAACCTGTCGCACAGTCACTGTCGCTTGGTTAATATGTTACTTTTATACACTACTAGGATTTCTCCGTGGCTTCGCCCACGGAACGTTCTAAGCCATATCCTACGATCGCTATTTTTTCCCGAGTCAAATAGATTTCATACAATTTTGAGAATCAGCATTTACATGTAGGTTATATTGGATTAAATTTTCTAGTAGGCGCTATTTGCTCACAGAAAATTCCGATCTGTTCCGCGAAATAAACTCATTTTTGCGACAAAGAATATCCTATGTTCATTCCCGGAATTAAGGCTAATATACATGCCAAATTTCAGCAAAATCGGTATCGCGGTTATATTAGTTACTAGCTTCTGCCCGCGACTTCGTCCGCGTGGAATAGTTTAAAAAGTTTGTTTTTAGCGTAATGATATATAGCCTTCCTCGATAAATGGGCTATCTAACGCTGAAAGAATTTTTCAGATCAGACCAGTAGTTCCTGAGATTAGCACGTTCCAGCAAATAAACAAACAAACAAACTCTTCAGCTTTATATATTTGCATAAGATAAAAGCTTAACAGACAGATGGACAGAGCTACTATACATACATACATATTAATAATAAGAAGTCTTAGCAAATAAGTCCTTGAGTATTAGTTTAGAAATATGGATGGTACCATATTACTTGTAAAGCAAACGACTTTATTAATTAATATTGTAATGCAGTCAATTATAAATCAATAGCTATAAGGGGTGGTATGGACTACATCGTTATATGGCTCACTGATATTTAGAGTGTTTTATGATTCTGGCTACTAGGCCTTTTCAATTTGTCTTAAAAATATCTATTTTTATAATATAATTTAGTCTTATCATAATATAATATTGCACAGAAAAATCTATGTTAGGGACTTTGACAATGTACACATCTCAAAATCTACTTTAACAAATATTGTACAAAGCAATTTTCATATAAAGTATTTTTAAAAGTCCACAACTTAATTTTTTCAACTTCATAGTTCAAAATTTACAGAGGAAGGATATCATTTACACGACTTTGCAAGCAAATATATTGCCATCTATTGTCTTTCAAAAACTTTAAAAAAGTAAGTAAGCGACAATTTCTATGATCTAACTAACAATATCTCACATGACTATGTATACTGAAAAAATATTTTAACTCATTGAGAGTGATAATGTTTTAACATAGTCAATAACATCAGCATATCCCTAGCAGTGTTTGTGCATTATTTAATCACAAACACTCATTTAAAAAATGCTACTTGCGAAATATGACATTGCATAGCTGCATACAAAGTTGCCACAACAAATTTCTTTGAGTTAACGATAATTTAAATCAACACCGATATCTCCAAGATGAGCAAGACGCGCTTGTATTTTGGATAATAAACAACGAATAACTCTGAAACCGATCCCAGACGCCCAGATTATATATACCTAATAAATAACTGAAAGTTCGTTTACGAACTATACCTTCTCCAGAAACCAACCCGGGACCTCTATGATGCAGTGGGATAGACGGTTTTCCGTCTATCCCACTGCAACATGGTTTAGTAGTCTAAGCCTTTTGGCCTAGACCACTAAACCATAATAGACGCCGTCGTGTTTAAAAGTGACAGTAACAAAAATAATGTTTACAAAACGCAAATGCTTTGTTTGATTTAAAATGTAGACGAAAAATATATGACTCGAAAGTTGATCCAAAGAACGAAAGTGAAAACTTTCTTGTTTGTACATCTTCACATAAATACGTAATGTTCAGGGCTGTCGCTTTATACGTTCCAGCTTGATCCAGTAAAGCTTGACGATAAAAGGAGGACGTGTAAATAGGATAATAAGAGCCCGTAGGCTGATTCTGGCCATTAGGAATGCCATATAACTGTTTCTACTAGCCGTAAATGTTTCTCCTTTGTCCCCTTTTCTATACTTGTACATTTTACAAGACGTCTTGTTTAAATATGGTTTTGAAATGATATCCTAAAATAATGTGCATACAAGAGGTATCAGGAGACAACCACCCATCACAGCCGTGATTAACAATACCAACTTTAAATTTAGAACAAAATGTTTTGTTTTGTTTTTCTTTGTTCTTTGGTAAACTTCTTAATAAATAGACGGTTTTTCACTTTATCTGAATTTATTTTGCTTAACCCAAGAGACAATGACAATCTAGCATTCACAGTCCACTGCTGAGAGAAGGTCATATTCCGCACAGTTTTGCTAACCCATGTAACCTAACCTTCTGACAGATTGTAGGTTTCTTTTTACTGTAGCCAAACGAGGGTGATTTTTTGGCATCTCGAGAAGGGGTATTACAATAAACTGTTGATATTTTCTACACAAATATACAAATCTTAATTAAATACAATAAATAATATAACATCTGAATTAATGAATGTATGAAAAACAAAAAAAAAAACAAAAAAAAAAAGATTCCGACGAATTCGTCGGAATCTTTTTTTTAGGTTCTCGATTGAGAACCTCCTCCTTTTTTTGAACTCGGTTAAAAACACTTTATGGCTCACCAAAAAATAAAACTACTTTCGTAAAAACTAGGTATAATTAATGTTGAACATAGGGCGGCCTTATCGCTTAAAGCGATCACTTCCAGGCAACCCCCCAAAACTGAGGAAAATATTAAAATATAACAGTGGCGGTGAAGACAATAAATAATATGAAACATTCTATTATTCATTTTTAAACAATATTATCGCAAAATTTTGGAAATTGTAATACGTAACTTTAACCTGCAAAATCCCACTACAATCTCAAGCAATCTGTTGAACTGATTATGTTCTAAAAATCGACCAAGTGTATGTGTCAGTTCGTGCACGTCGAAGCGTTTCGTATTGGTATTTTTTTACTCTTTATGCAATTTGATCACGGAACCCTAATGAGGATTCTTCCATCGGCTGCACACACGTAACTTTCGAAGATGTGCCCCAGGGAAACCCAAACATTTTATAGGAGCCATACCATAGTTTATCTCCAATTTCTTATATAAAAAATTAGTTAAAGCGGTGTACGTCTAAGCCGCTGAAAAAGGACCAACAAACATACACATTCAAACACACTTACAAATTACTTTCGTAGTCTGACGACATAAGCAATAGACTCTGTGGTACCCTTCAATATTGCAATTTGGCCGATATGTTTATATAGCTAACCGGCAACCCTACATGCGCCGGATCGACATTTAACAGTACACTGTCATCAAAATAAATCATAATGACATACAATTTTACATTCAGATTGTTATTATTGCGACAAAAATGATATTTTAATGATAGTAACCACATCAATGTGAAATTTTAACTGCGATATTAGAAAGTAGCTAAATAACTGGTATTATAAAATAGACTATACAAAATTTCAATAACATGGCCGTCTTGGAAACTGGAAAAAGTTCATAATTTACTATATATCTTTCAAATATGCTCTATCCTTAGACGACTTCACAATGTCTCTCTATTTCTTTCTGGACGGATATTCAGTGTACAATAAGTATAATAACAATTGACAGACAAACACACATTGAAGGTATATATCCAAGCTGAGTAAGTTACGCTTGTGTTCTGGATAATACACAACAGACCATTCTAGGGCTGATCCCAGACACCCAGGCCAAGGTAAACAACGAAAAATTCGCTTAAGAAATTTACCGTGCAAGGAATCTGACATATGAGTTCTGTGCATTCCAGTAAACTAAGCCGACAAAGATTTAGCCCACTCAATAATAGAGGCTGTCATTTTACTTAATTGCCAAAAACATTTTAAGTTTTGAATTATATCTCTGGGGGGCTATTCTTCCTGACGTTCTCCTTCTACGCTGCAAGTGGGGTTATATTAAATTGTGATACGCGGTTCTGTTTATGAAATTAAATTGAGGCAATTCTTGTGTGTAATATATAAAAACCTAGCTGTCTTCAAGTCCCGTGTACGGTAAGTAGTAAGTAAGTACGGTAAGGTACCTGCTAAATGAGCATGATCTACCTTCGGTCATATCTTCATTCAACAGCGGACGCTAACACGATCAAATGCGAACCTATACTTCTACTATAAAAAAAAAATAAAGCCAGGCGCCATCTATGACAATAATATTTTCAAAGATGCAATATGATAATTTAATATTTTTTTCAACAACCCCACGACTCTTAACCGAAGCGAATTGCCATTATTACGCTATATTTGTTGCTTTTTTTACGTGATTTAACTGGTTATTTTATTTTTATCAGAATAGTTATTAAAAGCCTGGAGAATACTGAAGAATACTTAACTCTGAAAAGCTCGCAATGCATATAACTAGATAATGCCTCACAACATTCATCAGTGGTTAAGGCCTTATCATTTAAAACATAATAATAATATAATTTAAAGAAATTAATAAAGAATTGAAAATAAACTTATTAAAACTTTCAAAATTTAGCTAATTTGATCTTTAATATGTAAATTACATATATATACAAATAATAAAAAGTCAAAAACCGAAAGGATAATAACCTTTCGCACGGTATCGTCATCTACGTTTTAGGAGCTTTGCAGTCTTATGTTCTTTTATCGGACTGGTTTTATACAAAAACGCATATCTTGTATATTGTATTACAAAGAAATTTTTATACTTATTTAATTACGATGTATGTTAAAAAATATACGTAGCGGAAATAAAGAAAAACTGAATAATAAATGTTGCAAAAATCGCTTCATATCCAAGTTGTAATAATAAGAAATGCAGACATCCCAGGCAATTACCTCTCTTTTCTTTCACCTCCTTCCAATTATTTGGGGTCGGCACAATATGTTTTTTCTGCCAAAGAATAGAGGGATTCTGACATACGCCCTCTGTCACATCACAAAATCTCATGTCATTCCAATCCATCCATCTCTTTTTTGGTCTACCTTTATATTTGTACTCGTCAATCTTCCTTTTTAATATTCATTTCCTCATCCTAAGAGATTACCATCGCATAAATACTAGATTTTTTATAGTAGCATAAATACTTGCCTGTCCTTTAGAGATGATAAAGAAAGTGTCTCCTCTAGCACCTTGCCTGATTATGTAGTCACCATTTTGATAATGTGTTTCTTCTAGGACATCGGATATCTTGATAAGCGTATCCTCCGGTAAGTCTTTGAAGATCGGAACACTGAAAAAAAAATTAATTTAATATTTAATGTTGTTGTTAACACTACTAAAATTTTACATCATATGTCTAACAGTATCCCACAAGTTTATATACACTCAAAGTTTTATTTCATTCAGTGGCTACACGTGGTCACCTTTTATTTCTTGTTATTTCCCTAAAATATTACATAGCATTTACCTTCCTGTCAAATGTCAGGCCTATTATATGCAGTTGTATTTGTTTTTGAGGAAAACGGCTGTGATGAAGGTACGACCCAGGGACAGACGTAAATTTATGGTCGGTTCCTATATGTCACTATTAAGTACTTCTTAGTTAGGCACAGGCTGGTTTCTATTATATATAGAATTGCCTGCATATAACTGACAGTGTCAATAGACTGCATTATTAAAATTAAATAAGGTACGACACCAAAAGAGTACGGCCCTGTCATCAAAATTCACCATCAAAAACCTCTGCGGGTTAGATGATTACTCTACGTGGAAATTCACAATCAAAATAATAATAATAATAATCGGCAGACAAACACACACATTGTATATCTCCAAATTAAGCAAGTTACGCGTGTGTTATGAGTAATATACAACGGACTACTCTGGGGCCGATCCCAGACACCCAGACCATAGTAAATAACGGAGAAAATACGTTTCCGAAATTTACTATACCAGGAATCGAACTCGGAACCTCTGCGTTGCAGTGAGGTACGCCGGCAAAGGCTTATCCCGCTCAACCAAAGAGGCCGACAAATGATTCTGATACGAGAAAATCTTTTCAAATCAAATCCGTTGGAGCACCCGGATTCCAAAGACACCGCTTCCGTTGAATTTTAATAATTATTTAGGAACCAAATCAACTCAAGTTAAATTTTAAACAATATTAAGACAAGTGAATGTTCTGTGAGATATATGAACCGACCATTAATAGATTTAACAACGGAGATTCCCTTTTGTCAAAACAGCCACAGATCTGAACAATCACAATCAATAATGTAAAATTTCTAACAAGAGCCCAACAATTTGGTAACTTATTTAACGTTCTAGCAAAGGTAAACTGGTCATGCTAGTCTAGTTACTCCCAAAAGGAAAGCCTTGAGCAAATTTTATGAGATTAATTTGCTGTATACATAAAAATTTTTAAGTAATGCTAGCTATAATTATTGTTAGATGTAATATGCAATAAACATGTCAAATATCTCATAATTGCTTGTATTACACAAGTGCTTTGATAAATTATTCTTAATTAGTGTAAAATTAAGTAAGCTACACACACAATGATACGTTAATATAACTAAATTTTTCATAAAACCTTCAATGATATCTAGATTTTGGACTATGTCATAGACACAGATGTAGTAGGTAACGATAACAAATTTAGTTATTATGTATGGTGTATATCCCAATTGTTGTTGTTTCATGGTTTTACTCTACTATTGTGCAGTGCCATAATAATATCTAATATTTATTTTTGTAGATCAAGTAGATTCTGAGAAATATGATTGTGAAAAATAAAGATAAACTGACGAATGGACATGCGCATACAAGGATTCTGTTTTTGCCAAAACAGTTACAGAACCCTAAAAATTCAGAGTTTTGAAGAGAGGCGAATAAAGGAGCTTGATACCAGACCTAACAAAAAGGCCCATCAGCCTGTCCCAATAACACTTATAAATATTGTAATGACTTTTAAGGCATACCGAATGTGGCCAAAATAGGATACACAACCAGTACGCGACTAGCTCGGAAATCAGAGATCTATTATCCGCAATGCATAGTGGTCAACGTATCCATTATCAGTTTAAATATTAAACATAAAAATGTTAAGGGTTGTATTGGAATACTGACAATAGATACTAATTTGATCTCTACTAGTTACTCAACATGGGCATTACAAATGGATGCTAGTATAATATGAAAACAAACGTTATTTAAACTAGATTAAATTTTCCATAATTGTTGCGGTATTTAAATTTATTAATATTACAAATAAACATTAACATCCAGTTTGTATGGGAAAAATCAATTAGCCGTATTAAAAGTGAACGTTTAAGACCGGTTTATATTGAAAAGGCTTCATGTGAGTCATATGGGCACAACTGGTTAAGTTTAATTCGTTGTTCTTAAATAAAGCAAGGTTAAGCAAAGAACCAGTTATTTCCAAGTACACTATCTGTTTGTAGATATTAAAGATATGAGGGAATAAAGAACCGAAGATCGGCAGTGGTATGATGGATAATAAGTTAACAAAGTTTCAAAGAAATAAATATTAAATAGTAAGCGTGCTCTATTTTCGATCGCATCATCGTTTAATATTAAGCGTGATCGTGTTCAAGCGGGAACCACTAAAAAATGAAATATTTCTTGTAAACCTGAATTAAATAAAAGCAGTAAAGACATTAGCACCTGTAGTTATGGACAGCGACGATGGAAATGATCCACAATTTCCAAGTCGTTTAGCGAACTACGCTTGTTGTCTGTAATGGAGGAAACTCATGAGAGAACCACACTAACTGAAATAGCTTACAGAATATGTATAGTTAAAGTAACAATGGGCCCATTACGCCTGTTATAGGATAAGCGGTTGATGGAACTGTTAAGTGTTGGAGTGGAGGACACACCTTGGCTAGTATGCCGAGTACCGATATGCCTATCTAACCCGGTAGACAATTATTACAATGTACGAAAGACCATCGTTTCAAAGTGGATAAGGAAAGCTGAGGACTAGTATATGTGATGCCAACTTGGAGCGCCCATGTCCAGCAGTAACATACATTTGGGTGATGATATATTAGTAATTGTGTTTCGTTTCTTAACGAGATGTAATCCAAGCCACAAACGAAGCCAAAGCAAAATCTGCGAAAGCCATTGGATGCCGCAGACAGGCCAACGAGAGCCATCGAGAAACCACCGTTATGCGGAAAGGCTCTAAACTCCGCTAGCGACGGGTAGTCGTTGGCCAAGTATAAGCCAGGGCCAAAAGGTCTTCATCGAGGCCCCTACCTCCTTGTCGCTTTTAATTGCCAAAGAGGAAGAAGACCACCGAGAAAGGTGTAATTTATCATTGACCTCTCGCTCTGGGATAGCAGTGGAGTAGTGTTGGACTCTCGATGAATGTTTGAAATTACCATTTGAACCACTTCAGTGTTCAATTACATTATTAAGTCAGAGCATCAAACACCGAAGACGCTTACGATGAGTGATAGTCTTTAATATCTCTTTCTTACATTCTTTTATTATTACTTTGATAACATTGAATTAACAAGACTACAATATAGCATAATGACTGACAAAATTGTAAAAACGTGATTCGATTTCGGCCATCATACAATAAAGGTATAATTAAACTGATAGCGTCATGATGATTGTTACAACCATTAAAGGACTCGAAATCTGGTATAACAGTCAATTAAACACACATAAAAGAATAACGTGAAGTCATCCATGCAGTGTACTATAATTATTATAACTGTTTTGAACAGTATGTGCAAATGGAGATTGTTGCAATCATAACGTTTTTCACGGTCACCACGTTGCGTTCGAGGTGTCTGTTGCAGTTAACATCTTGCAAAACTGTTTTTATAATACGGCTATGGTGAACCACCGCAAAGTACGGTGTAAAGGTACAGAAACTACTATAAGGAATCCGAGTAATATCTTGAAAATATATTTGCTGTCTCACTCTATGCACAATCGGAGTGCTAAGGGTGACATGTATTACTACTGTACTCTATGGACATTGTTTTTTATAAAGATAATAATATTATCGCAAAATCGTCTCACTGTTGGTCTTGATAATTATGTGTTAATATTTTTGTATAAAAAATTTATGGACGGACGGAGGAGGTATATAACAAGTTCAATAGACATTTTATTAGAGATGATTTAAACAATAGAATATCTTCATTTCATAAATTTGATGCAAACACTTCTTGATAGAAATTTAAAATTAATCACAGCCAATAAACGCGAATAATATTCATTTCATGCTCTTATTTCATACCTAGATTTTAATCAATTTCACTAAAGCAGTTTGAAATATCATTAGTTTTTAAAATTTCACTAAAAGAATGTCCTGCAATACTATAATACGTAATATAAATTTAAAACAAGACTAAAATGCACGTGGAATATAATACGAACATTTACATTTACGGTTCATAGTTCTGAGTAATGACACCAACAGTTTCATATCATTAAATACTTCTGAGTATTAATACATTCAACAATACGATGGTTCATGGTATCGCATCATATGCTAAAGATTAATCACTTATAGACCCAAGCCTTTGGAATGGGGTCTTTAATTTCTTAGTACTAATTAATGCTACTACTGCTAGTAATAATATTCAAAAGTCAAATATTTTTGTCCGGGATTTGTTTGTTCTTAACTGGCACTTGTTTCTAGTAGAAAAATACTTCTTAAGTCTCACTTTATTCTCAAATATATTATCCTAATACAATACTTACGCAGGTGGATGAAATTTAAAAGTTCAAGATGTACCTATAATGCAGTTTAAGTATTTAAGTTAGGCCCTATCTAATACTCTTCGCCACCTACATCACCGTTGATTTAAAATATTCTGTAAATTAGGTTGCCTGAAAGAGATTGCTTTAAGCAATAAGACTGCCTTTTGTTTTTATCACGATAATGACGTGCGTTTTGGTAATTGTGTATTTGGTGAACAATAAAATGCAGAAAAATTGTAAGGGAAATGGGCAACACAAGTACCCTATGTTTGAAACATGTCTAACGAATGCGTTTACATAATCGCGCTGCCAATTTCCCTGTCTACTTACATGGTTCCTGCCATGGACTTTAGTATAATGTAAGCGAGGGGTTATTACGAGCATTATACTTGAACTTTGTTAAAATGAGGTCGTGTAACTTGGCAGTGGCATCTCAGATGACAAATTATATTTAAAAAATGTTGACACCACGTTTTTCTCATGTTTTTTTGTCCCGTCATGTCTGTCGTCAATCGTGTACCATTAAAATTATTAAATGCCTTTCATAGTGCTTATTATTTATATATCACACATTCCACCACCACTGATCCCGAATTGCTACAACTCTTAACCTTGAACTGCCTCATACGTGCTCATCTCAGTCATTCATCGCCACTTACTTTTGTACCCGTTCGCTTATTCTTTATTCCATATCACACATACTCTTTATGTATTTTTATGCAGGGCCATTTTAAGCATATTGGGCGCCGGGATGTAAAAAGCAGCTTGCGCCCCCCCTACTAGCTGTAAAAAATAGCATGTACATTTTGGCAAAAACGGGACCCTTATGTATTCGTCATGTCTACCCGTCCGTCACATTTTTATATGACACATTAATTTTTTTAGGAATTACCGAGTTTATACATATGAAATTTGGCAATAACATGTATATATTGGCTAAACACTGGCGTGGTATTTAAAGTGTCGTTCGTTAATTACTTTTTTATTGAAGGCTGAAGCCAATCAGCTTGCACCCCTTAGGTCCTTGCGCCCGAATACTACGCACACCTAACATCCCCAAATAAAGTCGGTCTTGCCTATATACAATTGTTAATGTAAGTGTGTATATTATATATTTATTGCATGTTGTAACTGCAAAAATGTAGGCATCTACACCACAAGGCTAGAGACGATCTGTGACTAGTGCCTACGTTTCCCTTTATTTTCCAGGACCTAGTCTTATATTAATGACCATCTTATGTTATACTTGACGGTGCTGACTAGACGTGTCACGAGCTTGAGAACTAGCAGAATTTTATAAGTAATATTTCTTAATGTAAATTCAAATCAAGCTAATTTAGTAACGATGAGTTACTGAAACGATAAGTAATAGCGTAGAGCTTTTAATCCGATTATAAACAATTTCCTTAGTAATTTAATACGGATTACGGTTAACGAGAAATCGATGAAGAAAGTTGTGGTATAGTTTTATTATTAAATAATACAACTGTATACATAAATATTATAAATATATCAACAAAAACGCAAATAAAAAGATTATAGACAAAAACTAATATCTATTATCATTACCTCATTAAATATTTCAAAAGACCATGGCATATATATGCCATGGTTGTTTAATGTGGTTTCACACATCGACATAATTATGTTTGTTATTATGTTCATGTTTCATCACGATGTTTCGTTTTACAAATGGAAACGTTTGGGGTGGAAATTCTAGGTCTGTGGGTTCCTAACGCTCTAAAACTTTATCGTGACAACACCAAACGTTTAGTAGACATCTCATGCGACCAAAAAACTGACCTCTATTTTGCTGAAAGATTAAACCTTGCAATACAACGTAGCAACGCCGCCGGCCTTTTGGGAATGTTCCCAACAAATGACAATGGTTTAGGACCAATATTTTGTCTTTAATATTTATTCCCTTTTTTTATTTACTTTTATTTTATTTAGTTTTAGTTTTAACCAATAGCTTACTTTGAAGGTTGTGAAAGTAAAAATATATACGAATACATAATATATAGTTTTGACTTTGATAGTCATAACAGTGGCTACTTTCCACATGAGGCTCACAACGACCACGCTCACGACCTCGATTTTCTCGTTCCACTTGAGTTTGGAACGGAGTGGAAGTGACGTTTTCGTGGCGACCGTGGTCTCTATGTGGAACGCCTAAAGGAGTATTTCGAGCGTTGTGAGCTACAAGAGAAATGTATCTCATTGGTACGAAACAGAAATGCATTAGCAACTGAGCCCACGACTTGCGCCTATTATACTATTTGAAATAATTGCGACATAAAAGACTAAGCACGAAGACAATAGATAGATACACCACGAATAAACAACGTGCAATCAAAAGAAAAACATACAATAATAACAAGTTCACATAAAATATGCAAACACCTTCACTTCAACGAAAGTAATAAAATTACTTATGTCAAGAATTATGCATCACTGTTAAGACTGTTGGAACTTTAGAGGTTAATTCACAGTAACAGTTTAATTAATACAATTACTTCAATAGTGCAAACGCCACGCAAATGTATGTATTAAGTTTTAACGTCGTAGAGTCATGCTGGAATCATTATCTTGATTATAGCTCTCAGGGCCGGCTCGATTGGTGTTATACCAAGCTCTCACAGAATATCGGCGCGAAACGGTTAGCCTAGAGCTATACATGTTTCGTTCGATGAGTGAGAGTTCCAGTGGCCCAATTTCCCCTATTCCACCCCCTATCTTCAAGGCTGGCAATGCGTTAGCTTCGCCCCTGATGTTGCAAGCGTCTATGGGCGACGGTAGCCACTTTCCATTAGGTGGGCCGTCTGCCTGTTTGCCAGCTTCGTAACAAAAAATTACAGCCCAAGGTAACTTAGCGGCTAACCCACTCATGATTCAAACCACGTTGGTTTCGAATACTGGCTAGAAAACATGCATATAACTAGTTTAATAATGTGTGTATCGTTACAATTACCTCGTCTGACGGTGAAGCGTGGCGGGTGTACTTGTTTTATTGCATGAGTTCAGCAGACAGGCCAATGGCCCGCCTGATGGAAAGCGGTTACCATCGCCTAGGACATTTGTAACACCAAAGGTGCTACCAATGTACTGCAATGTACATGGCCACTAATGCCGGAATACAACTACTGTCCTATCCCGTAAAAAAACGGGGACATCAACAGTGGGGCGTTTATGGGCTACTATTCCGAGTATATATATAAGTACAATATCATCGGTAAGACACACATAGAATACAAATAACGTCAGTTCTATTTAAGGTGACCACTGTACCCATACTGGTGTTTACGGTGAAAGGATAAAGATCTCAAAATGTCAGTGAGACTGAACGTGACGGGGGCGTTTGTAAGCATTTCGCAAAATTTGCGCACGAGTCTCGATGAAGCAATCCAGTTGACACCAGTTTCGTTAGAAAGCATAATAATCAGGAAAAATTTCTACTTAGATATCAATCTTTACAACCACTAGTCTCTACTCAAGTGTTGCTGGAGAGTTTCTTGCTGCTTCTTCTCCTTAACAGCAATAACATGTGAAGCGGCGTACATAGACTGAATTACGTACTTTTGTAAACAAAAGTAATTATGTATTAGTTTTCACATATTTAAATGTTAAAATACTTTCCCTACAGTCTATTATTCAATCATATATAAATATCTGTTGGATACCTACTATGGAAGTGATGTAACGAATACCATACCACTGCGAAAATTGATTGTGCGTATAGTATTTATATATGGCGCTAAAAGAGCTCGAAGCACATTTTTAATGTGATTTTTCATTTTAAACTGAAGTTTCGGCTGATTTCAATAATTATGACGATGATGGACTGACTCAGATGAGTTATAGTTGCTATTTTATTAAAAATATGAACATACATAAAGCTGATTATGTGCTCAGTATTTTTATATTATCAGCATTAAGATTTTTTACAGTTAAATATTAATATTATAAATCTTAACAATTGAATTATCACATTATAAATAATTTCTTAAAAGAAATTTGTAATACATTTGCATAATTTCATGCAAATGCGAACATACATTTAAATATTCATTACACCACTATCATCCCCCTTCTCTAGTGATCACTTTAAAGGTTAAAATGGTGGTCTTATTCCTCCATTATGTACTTGTCATAATAATTTGTACTACTTTGTAAATATGTGTACAATAAAGAATATGTTGTTGTATAATATTTTATATGCCACTATTTTTTACTACATATGAACATGTTGGTACCAAACCGCTTATATTTATATACCTATTTTTTAATGTGCATTAAGGCGTCGTTGAAACAAAAATAATTGATTATTTTAAATGAAAGATGTACTCATTATTTTTGGCTACATTTCAAATTCTCTGAGCCAGAAAAGTTTATTGACCGATTCAAACACGAACCAAATCAAACTGCGGTAAATAAAGCAAGTAGGTTACCTCGTTCGTTTTATCTTGAATTGCTTGGAGAAGATTCTTTGAATAAGGGATACCGACCTCTGTATACATCTTCGATTACTCCCTAAGAATAAGAGACTATTATATTTTTTGTATATTCGTCGAAATTAGAGTTGGGTATCTATTGTAAAATTCAACTAATTAGCGGTTGTTCAGAAAATAGTTACGTTTAAGTTGCCAACCAATACGCCAGCTCGCTAATTATAATTGTCAAATCAAACTGAAAACCGAGAAGTTGACGGTTTAGCCGTCAGCCGTTGGCTGTCGGTTAGCGAGGTACTCACCCATTAGCCAAAAATCCATCAACTGGTTTTTTAGGCGGCTAATGAAATACTATTAGCCGGATGACTAAGTTTTTGGAATTACGGTAAGCTACCCACCGCAAGTTGAAATATATTAGATTCTAAATAGAGCTTTGTAATATTAGTTCTTATCCCGCCGAAAGCACGTTACCGAAAGTACTGTAATACCACGATGGAAGATTTTCTATCGTAATAAGCACATTTTTTAATAATGAGTAAAACAATACTTACATATTGACCATCTCTATGGAAATCTTCATCGTACGTCGACTAATTCACACTTAGCCGATTTTATTATTAAAATTTGTTTCAAATAGGACGGAATGGGAAAAATTACGTAAATAGAGAAATAAACATTGTGATTTTAAGTATAAGACTATTATAATAGTAGCAGGGCTAAATATCTATAATATTATAACATTCTAAACGTGCCGTGTTTGCACATTGAAGATATTTAAAAAACAACTGTAATATATAATATTATACTTTATAGTTTTATTTATTTGAAATTTGAAATTTGAATTTGAAATAATTCGTATGATAGATCTGTATTGGAATACGCGTCCACAATTTGGAGTACACAGTATCACATTTACATTAAAAGTATCGAGTCAATACAAAATAAGTTTTTAAAGCACTAAATTACAAATGCACACGTTTAAAGCAACCACCACCTGACATTACTCCACTACTCGTATAATTCGTCGAACTGAAAGAGACCAAGTTTATCTCTACAAAATTATAAATAATTGCGTTGATTCCCCTTTTCTCATTAATAATTTACTCCTGAAGTGTCCCCGTTTGAGCTCACGTGATAAATCCTTATGCTCAGTACCACTTACAAAAACTAACTATACAAAAAACACGTTTTTATACCAAGTGCGGTATAAAAACGTGTTTTTTGTCAGCAATACAATGCACTATTTACTAGTATTGATCCTTTCATAGGTAACTTATATCAATTTAAAACCCCTAATTAAAAAATGTTGCAATTTAGAATGATCCAATGACTTTTAGAATAATGACATAAACTTTTTTTTCTCATAGGTACTTTCTTTTTTTTATCTCCATTTTATTAGTAATTATTGTGATATTTTTTGTTCGATTTTATTCAATACTTACCTAATGTAAATTAAATAGACATTTTATTTATGTAATTTTCGTATAATTGTATTTATTTGTAATTAACTATTTGAGCCAATTTTTATTTTTATTATATAAATTATTTTTTAGTGGAAACTTGATTGATATATGTATTAATTTTGTGTTTTATATTTAAGAATATTAATTTTTGTATATTTCCCAAATAAATTAAATAAATAAATAAATAGATTATATAAACGATGGAGGACACGATGCATTTTTTTAGATTGCTTGTCTGCTTGTCGTTTTGTTTGTTTGTTCGAGATTCACGTAAAAACTACTAGGCCGATTTCGGTGCGGTTTTTGCTGATTGACGACTAATTCTTAGATTTAAACTGTGCGCTACTTTTTATCCTGGGAATCCAAGGAAAAAAAATCTGGGAATGATTTAAAATGGCCAGATTAAAAAAAACGTATTCTAATGTGATTTTTTTACTGATCGATAGCAAACTTAATGTAATAAAACGTGTAATATTTTTTATCTCGGGAATCCCGCAAGAATTTTTCCTGGAGCGGTTTGAAGTTGTTCGGATGCATAAAAATTAGCTTATGATACAGTTTCCACTAAAACGATAGCTTATATTCTTTTTTAAATGTTGCTATACTTTGTGTCCCGGGAATTCCGCAAGAATTTCAAGTCAATCGTGGACGAAATATGGGGCAAATCCTAGTATTTTTATATAACTAAAATTAATATTTCCTAGGAAAGTTTACGATAACCCTACAAATTAGGTTTTATGGATTTGTCAGCCATATAGTGCTATTTGAAACAGGAAAACTTTGACTTTAATATCTATTTTATTATTTACCCAGTAATCTTACCATTCCTACAGAGTACTGTTTACAAGAGTCTCATTGTATCGGAATTTTTCTTGCCACCTGCCTGGCTTTCAAGCTTTGAAAAGCAACATAATGCTATTATCAGTTCTATATTTAGACTTGTCATAGTCATTAGCATTCACTAGTCTCTTCAATTGATCTTTTTGCAGCGCCGAGTGTAAGCTGCATAGAGATATTCATCTTAAGTGTCACGTTTTACGTGTAAGGTTTGACTCTGATGGATGATGTAAAGAATAATAAGTCAACGGTATTATAGGTTGACTTCAACCGCATACCTTGGTAAAAGAAAACATGGTGAACAAATCTGCACACTGAGATTACCGATGTTCGAAACCTGTTATATTTATGGGCTGATATTATTAGATCGTTTTTTTTGTTTCATAGGAAGCGGGGGTCATTTTAAGATCAGTCCTATGATGTAATATGTTGATCTACCCTCTGAGATAAATCATTTTAATATTTAATATTGATAAACTGGGTGGTCACTTTATATCCTTAATCATCTATACAGAAATAAGTATATATATGAAAGTGACTTGGTTTATATGTTGTATTTTTATTGATTCTTTTTTTATGGTCTTGGGAATGAACACGTTGTCATAAAATTTGGTATCTATGTACTTTCGATAACGCGGACCAACACATGTAACATTATGCTAGTGAACTACTTCAGACAAATAACCATAATAACCATAACATACTGTTTATCTAAAGGCATAGGTCAAACCCTATTAATATCAATATACAAAAGTAACTATGTCTGTCTGTCTGTCTGTCTATCTGCTTTCACGGAAATACTACTGGACGGATGTGGCTGATATTCAGTATATATATATATATATATATATATATATATATATATATATATATATATATATATATATATATATATATATATATACACATATACATACATACATAACTTCACGCCAGTTCCCTTGCGGGGTAGGCACGAACAACAGAGCGCCATTTACACACCTCACTTGCTTCTTTGATGTATATATATATATATATATATATATATATATATATATGTGTGTGTGTGTGTATGTATATATATTATTGCAAAAATAAAACTAGAAAGGGTTGCAATAGGGGATGACAATTTGTATGGCAGGCCATTCATTTCTCAAGTTTATAGATATAAAAATTCATCATCTATAAAAATAATACGATAGTGATTCGGTCTATCTGTTAAGCTTTCGCGAAAAAACTACTGGAATACTGGATCGGTTTTAGTGTAATTTCGTACATATGTTGTTTTAATACCGAACCGAAACCGAAATGAAAAATTTCTGTGTCCATCACAGATACTTTTCATCCCGGGAGAAGGGATGGTTTGCGATATAAAATGAAGTGTATATTCCGAGGACAAATAGCACTAACATAAAAATTTAATACAATGTAACCGGTATTAATGCTTGATCTTTAAACCAGAGGCACGCCCTAGGGTTTTGACCCTTGTCGAGTTGTTTGAAAACTCTAGAGATATATATATTTCCGAGAATGCAGACGATGATAAGAAAAATTATAGTAAGTTTTAACTATATGGAATTCCCACTTCGTTAATAGTTATATTTATAGAAACAATGAATGTCTTTTTCCTCGTCAATACTTTCAACTATTACCAGCATATTCTTTTAAATTATACAGTCAATATCAATTTCCTTTATGCAAATATGAGTAGACTATCATAAAGACGTATGGTAAAACTGTCGAACGAAAGCAGAAGAATGGGCCATTGCACGCCCATTGCATTTGCATAAGTCTCTGAGGTCAACATACTCAGTCATCGGTTATGTTCAGAACCAGACGACATTTTGTATTTATATGACGAGACAGCATTTCCATACACTTCAACTATGACCTCGCTTTATAAATCATTGGTATTGTCTACAGTATGAAGGTTTGGTTTATTTTTTAACTTCTGACTTAAAATCGTTCGTATTATGGCGAATATATCATTGTAATGTAAAAATAAAATATATACACCTAAAAATTAAATAACCTATAAAATCTAGTAACAGACCGCTGTCAGTTGAATGGCAACGCTAATGCGTCGCCCGAGGCATAGACCAGTCTTTTGGTCACGCGAGACATCCACGAGACGATTGGCTATGTCTCGATAAAGATTGTGCGCCTTAGACCCCCAACGTTGTATTCAAAATTACTTGTTTACATATATAATGATATATATGACCATGTATCTAAAGTATCTTTAACTGAAGCAGACAAACAGGCAGACGGCCCATCTTATGGAAAGCGGTTACCGTCACCTATGAACGTTTACAACATCAGGCGTGTCACTAATACGTTGCCGCCCTCTAATTATGATTAAAATCATGAAAGTAAGACCAAAATCTTAATCTTCTTACTAGTCTTGGACTGTCACCACGTTTATAATAATAAATAGTATCTTAAATGATTTCAATTAAAGCACTATTCGTTGTCATATTACAAAACGTCACAGCCTCCTTGAGGGTTTAGTTTTGTTGGTCGGTAGAGTCCGAATGTGGAGTACTGGAGATCCTCCACTATATGTTTACAAAAGTAGCATTAGACAGATGTGAAATTACAACTTATCACTTGTCTTATTTATGTTATTTTAATCATGATATTGAAAAAGTAATGTATAAGAAAAATAACTGATTTAGAATTTATTATAAAGTGATACGACCAAATACATAACCCAAAACTAAAAGACGTACTTGTCCTAGCTTTTAAATATGGAAATAGATTTTGAAAATACTTTATCATTCTGCTTGTGGTTTAAGATTTAACAAATATGATTCTTACTTTTAAGTAACACAGATACTCGTATTTGGTGTTCAGTGTTTTCTTGAATAGATACGTAATCTACATATATAAAATAATAAAGCATATACAATAAAATTACTATGTACAATAACATCTTTGTTTTCAAATTACGACAACTACAGATATCTCCTAAACTCTGAATCAAGAGACACTTGATATAATTGGGTCAAGAGTTTATCGCAGACAAGCTAAATATAACTTTAATTGAACATAATATAAATGTCATTATTTAAATGAACACGGAAACTATGAAAAGCATTCATTCATCTGCATATTTACATGAATACATGAAGATAATACAACAGACGTCGTATGACTTGAAAAGGAATATGCTAATCATAAACTGTTCAGTTCATACGAAACGTAGGGAAGTACCGTCTTCCGCATATATCGCCATGAGAATCCTTGAACAATACTTACAATAGTATTAAATATATTCAATTGCATATTGAGTATGCATGTAGTAAACCGTATAATTATGAAGATATTTGTTTGTTAAGAATAGATCACGTTGCTTAGGTTAGAATACTACATCCAAATAGAGATATTTTTGTTGTCAACCAATTATAATAAGAAGTTTAATAATTATGCACAAAGATAAGAGAAATCTTTAACGAAAAAACCATGAGACAAGGTGTTGCTAGATGGCACAAAACCATTATTTAAATGGCAACACTAAAAGGTTGTGCAATTTATATTCCTTAGACTGGTAACACCAAAAAGCATATTATATTTGTGTAAGAGTGGTAACACCAAAATAAATAAAGTCTTCTTGAATAAGCATCTGTGTAGACATTTTCTCCAACAACCTAAATTCACATATATCTATTTAATCTCTAAACCAAGCTTCCGAATAATTGAAGCAAACAGATAGCATTCATCGTAGAATTCCAAACGTTGAGCGTAATTTCGAGAATGAAGAATGATGGTGATATCTTATATTATGTTGTAAGTAATCGGTTGCTAATTTATAAAAAAACTAAACAAGTATCCCTGGCGAATTGGACTTGAAAATTGAGATTTCCCTTAGAAAACACAATGCAAATATGAAGTTATCCTCAATCGCACTTTAAGAATAAATTAACTGTTTTGTATAAAATTCAATGATATCTATTGAACAACTATAAATTTTAACGGTCTTATTCACATTGAGTTAGACTAAGTTTGTAGGGTTCTTTAAGGTTCTTAAATAAACTTTTTTTTTGCCAGGGAAAATCCGTTTGAGGACTAAGCCGCGACAGGCACAGAAAGAAGCCTGGGGGGATAATTCGCGACCCGCGTGTGGGATTCGCCAGATCGGGGGTGGCACTAGTATCCCCAGTCAGAACTGGTGCCATGCTATCGCCACTCTCCAGTTAGGGATACCCACTAAAACCTCTGGGTGTTCCGTCCTTCGCCTTATGCCAGGACTACGGGTATATGACCTAGCCCCTCCGCAGCCCTGGCAGGTCTTAAATAAACTTAACCTAACTCAATATGAATAAGACAGTAAATCTTTCTAAAGACCGTTTTAATAATAAAAATATATATATTGACACACTTGCTATTTCTAATGTGTATTTGTTGTGGACACCAAAGTGAGATAAAATTTCGTTATATGTCGAAATTGTAAAACATATTGAAATGAAATTACAAGAATATATCATTAATTGTACTACTATCTACTTTCCAAGTCGAGATTCTTATCATTGTTAAGGTAAACGTGTACAAAATGTTTGCCACTGCCATTGGTATTCTACGTGGTCTCATTTTAATTAATACCTTTGTTTAAATGTGAATCAACAAGACATGATTACACAATACTGTTTCTTGTTTGACTTAAGTGACGTCGCGTTGCAGAAATATCACATTTTATTGAGGAAGTGGTTATAATGTCATTGAATTTGCATTATAGTGTCAAGGTTCTTCGATATTGACTTTATCAAATGCAAAATTATTACATTTATTTTAGCAGTTTGAGTTTTTTTTTAATATTTGACATCACGGATATCGTAAGAGTAACGGCAGTCATCTCAATATTCAACAAAATATATTTGTACAACTAACAGATATTTTGTTTTCAGTTTATTATTACTATAGTTATTACCATATACATATATCATAATAGGATACATGTATAAGAATATTATTACTAACGCAATTATGCTTCAAAGCAATAAAAAATATAGATATCGAAGGTCTGTATCAAGTAGTCCTGGGACAAAATAGGTAAACTCCCAGCGACAACTAGGTATTCTATCAAGAATAACGCCAAGATACATTTGCCCTATATTGTAATAATCGGTCATAAACAAAACCACTTGTTGCTAAAAGGCAAAGATTAAAGTCGAGCAAGTCCATTTAATGATAAATAAATAGGCCACAACGTCAACAGTGACTGACGTAAGAATCCCACATGTCTGACACAAACGGACATGCTCCTCTTTCAAAACAAAATGCTCCCAACGTCAATGAGGTTACCGGCCTGGTTATTACAAACATCGTCTTTTAGGAGAAGAAAAACCAAAATAACATCACTAAATATAGGTTGATGTTTTTGAAAAGTTTACGGTACATTTTGTTACTCTTGTGTATATTGAAGATATAAAGTGCAGTCACCTCTTATTTCAAAAAAACTGACTTGATTGGAGTCTAATTAGAAATACCGGTTGGAACGTTATCGTCAATAAATTTTACAGTGTATGACTATGATATTTTGAAACTAGATAAGTTGTCTCTTATACAAGACTAGCTCTTGTCTATGAAGTCTTTACCACTGTCTATTACCAGATGTTTGACCTCTTTATTATGTGGCGTGAATAAACTTCTTGATTTTAATGTCCCATTTCTCTCTAACTAAACATAAAAAGACTCGTCAATAACATCATTCTATTATTTGTTTAATATTGTAATTAGTGACCAACCATATTTCCGTTTCTACTATCAATTATGCCTTCTCTATACATGTAATACTACCCTGTTTCGCACAGAACTTAAGCAGAATTTTATCATGTGTCTTGAAGGAAGAAAAAATCATAGTCGACATAGTAAAAATTATTATTTTGCAAACTAGTCTTTAGACATAACCTTTCGCTAATTTAAAGTATATACCATTATTATAGTCCATATGAAAGCTCGGATACTTGTTAACCGACTGATTGTACCTTAAATATACATATATAAGTAAGTAAGTATTATATGGCCTGTATTTAGTACAACTCTTACATACAACTCTTACTTGCTTGTTAATTTTAAAAGTAGCCCAAGTAACTCTATAAAGAGTTATATACATCAGCTATCTACGAGTTAAAGGCCCATCGAAATGGGTTTGGGCGTTTCAGAGATAAGCCAGACCAAACACACGGACAAAATTTTAAAAAATTGATTTTTGATATAAGTACTGTAATATACTTTCATATGCATTTATTAAGAAGCTGTTATTCAGTCGTAGAAAACAAACATTTAATTTTATTTATTTGTATATACTTATATAAATAGAAACGTGGAAAAAGAAAATTGCAATTTTGGCAATGACAGACGCTGAGATTAACCATAAGAAAGGATATGTTATTTTGACGTAACAAACAGACATTTCAATTTCATTTATTTGTATAGATATCAAAATTCCTTTCTTCACGTTGGAAACTTCCATTCTTATTATAAACACGTTTAATATTTCGACACTTGCTGCAATATTTGAATTACACGGTTCAAAATCACTATAACGATTAACAATATTGTAAACTGTGCTAATTTTCAACACTAGCAAAATTTTATCAAATATTCTTCGAATTGCATCTATGTTGATATATTTCATCTAAGACATACTAAGAAATTCTTTTCGCTTAGCATTTGTGTAACATGATACTGCATTTTGTATAGTACAGCATTCACTTTAAGCATTCAACAATGTCGTGGTAGCGTAATGGCTTGCACACGCGTCCCCGACTCCAAGGACGCGGGTTCGCTCCTGGCCGGAACGCGTGCACCACTTAGGCAGTTTTCTGGCTAATGTGCATATTGTTACAATTACCACTTGCTAATAACGGTGAAGGAAAAACATCGTGATGCCACCTGCACATCGAGATTACCGATGTGTCAAACCTGCCAAGCCGCCTTGGACAAGCGTGGCAAGTATACTGTCCGTTCTCCCTATAGTGGGAGGCCCGAGCCCAGCAGTGGGACATTTATGACTGCTGATATTATTATTCAACAGTGATTATTCATTTTAAATAATGGCTATGATAAAAAGAATGCTTTTAATTGATTTGTATGCACTACAATGTAAATGACTTGACTTGAGAAGAACATAAAAAATGAAATAAGGCAAGTCATCATAAAAATTACATAGTTGCATTTTATACTAAAAGTGTCTTTATATCTATTGCAACTTACAACAATCAACGATTGAAATAAGGAGCCATCCACGATTTACGTCACACGAATTATTAAATTGAGCAGTATTTCCATTATTAGTTCTATTTCCATTTAAACCAGTACATAAATTTGAGCGTGCATGACAATAGTTATGAATGTCAAAGAAGCAAGTGAGGTGTGTAAGAATGGGCCTAAATGGCGCTCTGTTGTTCGTGCCTATTTGAGTGACTATTTTCATGTTTGTATTGGCCTAATAAAAGTTTTTTTTAAACCTTAATGGGGCTTATTACTAAATGATTAAATATCATTTGTTTAGCTCCATTAATATTTAAAACTTTACGTGAAGGCGATTTATATTATTGATTCTCGGGAAAGGTAGATCAATTAAATACAAAATCTAAAAGGAAAAATTTCATCAACGAACTTTCTGCTAGCTTACTCTGGTTTGTACCAGAGAGTTTTCCAATGTTTTTTACAAATAACAGAAAAGTAACCCCCTTAGCTTGGGAAATAGTACAAAACTACTTATTTTTATAACACTTAAAATTTTACATTTTGAAACTATTAAAGGTTCTTGCTTTATTATGAATAAAACCTAAAAGTTTGTAGACGACGTAATGAATACGACTAGCATTGATTTAACGACATTCTTGATTATCATAAAGCAATAAAATAATAAAAGTTATAACCAACTTTGATCTTGAACTTAAAAATCTAAATACATCTAATCTAATTTCAATCAGTATAGAAAATGTACAAGAAGTTCAAAGCACATACATACATACATACATACATAACTTCACGCCAGTTCCCTTGCGGGGTAGGCACGAACAACAATTCAAAGTTCACAGTTCAAAGTATATTAAAATAAGGCCACGCATTGAAAGTAATATTAACAGACATGATGAAAACACTAATTTCCGGGCGATATTTGTATCCTGTGATACATGAATTGATTTTGCTTGCAATATTGTTCATAAACATAATACACTTGTTTATTGCAGTTATACGTAAACCAAAAAAAAGATAATAATAAATAATTCATCACTGGCAGACAAACACACGTATTTTATATCACCAAATTAAGCAAGTTACGCTTGTGTTATGGGTAATACACAACGAATTATTCTGGCTCCGATTCCCAGACACCCAGACTGTAGTAAATAACGGAGAAAATTCGTTTCCGAAATTTACCATACCAGGAATCAAACCCGGAGCCTCTACGTTGCAGTGAGGTAAGCCAGCAATGACTCAGCCCACTGCACCACAGAGGCCGTCAAGATGGGAGGATTGTGTGAAGTGTTACATGGTGATTTATGATGAAACAAGGCTATATATACCAGAATAGAGGAGTATGGAAGAAAAAGTTTATTATTGTGTCAAACCCAATCGATTGAGAGAAAGTGAAATCTTTTTTGCATCATTTTTATCATCAATGGACTTATATGGTAAAACTAAGAACCAGGGTCAATAATATCATTATCAGGGTCTACTTTCACTAGATAAATGTATAGAAAAGCAAGATTTTGTTTATAATTATGATAAAAAACAAATACCAATAAAATATAGAAAGTGATATTAAAAACGGCCGATTGAAATAAACTTTTAAATTTATAGGCATAGACGAATAATCTAATTGTTTCCTTTATTTAATGAGCTTAGTAAGTTATTTTAGAAAATTTATTTGGAAAAAAATTCTTGAAATTATCAAATAAATATAATCTCTCAATCAATCTCTTATTTGCCTATCGGTTAAAATTTTACTAGGCTCCATAGAAGTAATGTCAAAATGGAACCGACGGTTAGGCAAGTGAATGTAAGTGTGAATGTGCATAGTAAGATATAGAAACCGGCTATAAGAAATGAGACTACCTTGAGTTCCGTATCCAAATGATAATATATAAACTGTTATTAATTTCGTTATGTCTATCTGTCAGAGGAATGTTGTCATCGATAATTTTTGAACGGATTATTAAATTCACAATATCAAGTATACATGTAGTACATTAGTGTTTTGTAATTTGCAATGCCTAGTGAAATTATAAGTTATAGACCGCAACATCGTGAACCTTCTTTTGGTCAATCTTTGTTATAGAACTTTTACTTATAATGTAAATTCTTCATTTGGTTGCTATTAACCGACTTAATAAAAGGAGTATAAATACATATATTTTTATGTATGTTCAGCCATAACTTTTTTTTCTGAATCGATTATGATATTTTTGCGTTGGATCCAGTACAGTTTCAGAATAGTTTCGTATAAATTTATTGTTATTAGATAACTTAAAAGTGGAAATTAAAAATTTCTAGAAAAGAGTAACTTGTAAAAAGCAAAAAACAAAAAATGCCAGTAACTTGAAATTGGTCTCGAGTACAACAAAAAACAAGAAATATGCAAAATATAGTAACTTTTATTTTACTTCGCATCGACTTCAAGATGTTGTGGAAATATTTATCTTTTGCCTTTTTAGAGTAGCTCTTGGTTTCTTTTTTGGTAGAATTTTTATAACAAAAAGCAGTAGTAAGTAGCCGAAATAAGTGGGCACAAAGATTGGCACTAGCAAGAAATATATCAACACCAGTATTAATTACTTTTCTTACTGCCTACCTTTGAAATAATAGAACAAAGAAACATGATATGGAATACTAAAGGCAAGGCCTTCCTTTTGGGTCGTAAAATAATAGCAGTTGAGCACGAAGCATAAATTCCGATGAAACGTGACCTTGACAAGCCTTAATATAAGAATTTAGTTACGATCATAATACGCTAACCGTCAGTTATATGTCTACTGTCCATATTCTAATTAAATTTAATAGTGGCAAAATATTTAAAATTTGAGAAATCGCAGATTAAAGTTTTTATAGTCAAGGTAGCGCGAACACATAACTCAATACCATACTTTAACGTGCATATATCTAACACTTCGTTTTTGTATGTCCCTATTATAGGGAAAAAGATATTTCAGAACATTAAACCAGAACTAAATCAATTCAAAACTTTTATTTGTGCTTTAATCAATAAAAAAGAAAGAGAACTTAAAAAAGCCTTATTTAGTTTAAGCACACGAAGCAAAAATTTGAAATAAAGCACAAAGTGAAATCTTGAGTTCTAACTTTCAATAATATAACGAAACGGAAAAATTCTTACGGTACGGATGGATGGTATTGTAACAACTTAGGTTCCGACAAAAACAAATGCCACTCCTAATTTGTAAAAAACACATTTTATTACCTGTCGGCATTTGAACTAAGTGTAGTCCTTTTATGGTCGTCTTCTTTCGGTGACTTATTTATTGGTATAGGTTTCTAGAGAACAGCCTATTGTTCTATTGTACTCTTTTACGGCCGCTTGCGGCTGAATCGTTAGTCAGGTATTGCGGATTACGTCAACTACGATACGGGCACATTTATATTTTTGAGATATAAAACGACGGCCTGATGGAGAGAGGGGGCAGTTAAGCGAAAACCACGCGATGAAGGCGAGACGTGTGTACATTCGGACTTTGCGCGTTTTATTGAATTACGACCTTCTGCATTACGTTTGGATTTGTTGTGTTCGGTTATATTTGTACCTGTGTTATACGTGTTTGTATAGTTCGAATAAACTCTATAATAATTCTAACGGCATTTTAATTCGAGTCCCACAACTCGTAACAGTATATTTCCCGATTCATACAAAGCAATGGCCTTTAAGTCACGAGTGAATAGGTATCTACTAGGTAAGCGTGCTCCATCTTAGATCGCATCTTAAACACACCATTCATTCAACACCACATTCATACACATACAAACATACACCATTGCACACATTAAGTAAGCACTACCTTTTGTTATTTTATAAGTAGACAATGTAGCAAAGAATACTAACTCCAAAGATACTAATTTTGGAGCTAGTAGAATCACAAATAAGAATTTAGTTCCTAATACCGCAAATATTCAAAGTTAAAAAATGTTGTTTAATTTGTGGTTTTTTCTCTAAGGAGCGATTTCTTCCAGAAATGATATTGCGCAGATTTAATAGACACAGTAGTACAGCATACAAGCTAATGACCTACCTGATAAAAATAACTATAAATAGATTTAACTTAGCTTTTATAGTAAGCTTACCTCTTCAGGAAGTCCGTGTACTCAGCTTGGCGGATGAGTCCAGTACGCATCATAATCGTTTGGAAGCATTGTCGCTCGATGGCCCATAGTCGGCAATCGGTCGCTGCTTTGATAGTCGCTGTTCGCTTGCAATTGTAAAGGATGGCCAGCTCTCCAAACACCTTGCCAGGTGCCATGGTGCTTAAGATTTTGTTCTCTCTTGATACTTCCACTCTGCCCTCTGTTGACAGACAAACATATATCGTTCTTAATATACATATTATTCTTTGCAAAATATAAATATAATTAATGTGTAGTATATGTGTGTGTAGGTATAAGACGCGCGCAGAAGGTTTGCAGATGACTACTTATTATTATTGTATATACTTATGTAAAGTATATATCTATACAATAATAAATTTATAGCATCAATTATTTATTTAACCTTTTTTGTCAACTCTACCGACATCGACGCGTGACATCACGAGGCTATTGGCAAACCTTCTGCGCACGATAGTATTGTTTGTATTTATTATATTACCTGATTTTATAAAGCAATATACTAATTTATAAACTCAATTATTATACAGGTGCTGGTTTAGCAACTACCGAGTTTTGTTGTCCTTCTTATAAAGACTCCATTCAAAAGTTATGGCAAAGATAAGGGCGGTAAGACCGTCGATTGTAAATAAATATTTATGTTTTTCATTTATGAAGCATTTTTGGACAATAAAGTATAGGTAAATTAGAGTCGAGAAGTTTTTGCGTTTGTAGTTATATTTGTATATTTACAGGAATTCTAAACTTGAAATTTAAATTTCCTTGTACAATCAGCAAAAAAAGGTTTGTTGCATTTTGAAGAAGAAAATATATATATAGACAATCAAAAGTCAATGGTGAAAGTCAAATAAATAGTTATTATTTACATTGCTAATTGTTGTGAGGTCTGACTATTTGGTTTTAGTTTAATAATTAATGAATGAATTGATTTTATTTGTTGTTCATTCTTATTACTTATTGTTCATTGTCATTATTTGTTGCTAATTGTTGTTATTTGATATTAAATTTGTTAATTAAAAATGGTTTCGATGTTGAAACGTGGTCGAGGTAGGCTTTTGACTTCCCAAACTAAAGAAGTTTTGTATAATTTGTACAAATATTTCGAAAATGAGTGCAATAGCAATCCGAGCAGTATTATGACTCCCGCTCAATTAGTTGCTAAATCAACCGGAATATCATTGACTTCCATCGAAAAGGCGCTATCAGAAAGCAAACGGCATTCTTCAAAACAGGGACCTATAATTTGGCAATAAGAATTATATTTATTATTAATATTTTCATACCGTTTAATATTATTAGTTTCATATTAAGTACCTGTCTATAAATATATATAAAAAATATTCGTTTATTTATTTATGTTCTGACCGTAGCCTTAACTATTTGAATATAATACAATATTTTAACATTTCATGTTAACCTTCATTAATTTAAGAACCAAATAATTTAAATACTCATTAGCAACAATAACGACTGTATACATTTTATCTATGGGTATTTACTGCTGATTCTCACAGAAATGGGCAAAAAATTAATTTAACATACTAAAATAACGCAAAATAACATAAAATGTTACGTTTTCGGGGTTTTTTAATCTATAAACATTTCTTGCTATTTACTAGACGTTACAATTTCAATAAATATTTTATGCATAGCGTCATAATGATGATAATGGCATAAAAAAATAAAGGACGTTGATAAGTGTGTGAAAAAAACAGAGAGACATGCAAATTTTGCCCATTGTATAGACTAGTAAGGTAGTAATTATAATTAATTATTACAAGTAATACAGTAATTACATATAAATGCTATAAAATGATAACTTAAAAAAAATAATGTTTACCTATAAAAAAATATATTATACATTAACATAATTATGTATATGATCTCAGAGCACTTTGCATATGTCTCTTATACTGTTGTCTGTAGCGTTGGTAAGCTAGTCGTCGGTCAATCGCAATCTATTGCTGGATCTAGTCCTAGGCCAAGAATGTGCCACATATCCAGGTGTTTATCCAACACCTATTGGCAACTTTGCGTCTACTCTATCGACCATCGGTCCTGCGACAGATGTGACAGGCTCACTGCCATTTTCCTTCTAAATTTCATGAACTATATCGGCAAACTTGGTTATTTTATGAATATCTTCATATTTTAATAATACTCTCTTTCCATAACCTATCAGGGTGCATATGAATTTTCTGAATACGGTCCATGCATAGCAACGCATAGTCAACTGCAATAGTAGACACCCCTCAGGTATATACCCACATAGAAACCCCATTTATCCTAGACTGCAGCATACTAGGATTTTCCAAAAATATTCGTGAAGAAGCACTATCGACCTGATAGCCCACTTTTATAAACTCTATTACGAGTATCTTGAACAAAAATAATTTCTAGTTGAACATGTGGAAGTGTGTTACAGTTGTATAACGTAATGTTAATGAACAGGTAGTTACAAATAACTTATAAAAAGTAAATGCCTATTTGCTTTGTGCTTCACTATCGGAGTGACGCATAAACAGGATGTAATTTAATTAAAAATAAAATATATTTCATTTTTGTAATAATATTTTTTTATGAATGAAAACCCTGCGTTATATTAAATTATACTCTGACGAAAGTCGAAGTATGACGCCGTCATAATATATCTACTACATACTCTAAGTAATTTACGTCAAAATTCATATTTTAATTACATTATATTTTCTTAGTGCGGAAGTAACGATCTATGAATTTATGTATTCATGTTAGTTCTTGAGAGATTACACAAAATACAGAACGTGTACCTCTAAAATTATTACAATATCTACAAAAATGAGTGCACTCGCCAAAATTTTAATTACTTGTCACGTAATGAAATGCCAGCAAAACACAATTATTGTATTTGGTGAACAATTTTGGTATAAATATTTTAAGAAGTGTTAATTGATACTAATGTATACATAGAAACAAATACATTAAGACGTGGCACGGTATCTACCGGCTATTGTAACCCTGACTTGTTCGGACGACACGTGCTCGTATTTTGGCCGGGAAGTTCATACTGCTTTAGCACTTTATCCCATATGTGTACATATTGTTATAATTACCACGTTTTAAGTTAAAAAGAAACTTTGTGAGGAAACCTCGAGACACGTCGAGATACGCGGCGTGATTGCCCACGAATCCGTGTTAGTTAAGCGTGGCGGAAAAACCGTCCCCTTTCCTAAAAATTGGGAAGTCCGAGTTTAGATGTAGGGGATATTTGTGAGCTAACATTCGATTTTACGTCATTAGACGTACGTCATTAGTGATATGCCTGATCGTGCCTCGTAGCCAAGCCCAACATAATTGGAGAAATAAATGCTCACCGTCTCCGCTGGCTCGATCATGTAGAACGTATGGAGCAGGATCGGAGTGTGAAAAAAGTACATACTTAGGGCGACTAGTCGATCTGCGACCGATTGGCCGTCCTAAGTATCGTAGGAAATAAAGTGGAAGCTAACCTTTTTTTTAACGAGGGGAAACCTGTTTGAGGGCTATCCAGCACTAGCACTGGTTGAGGTAGCACTGGCACCACAAGCAACAAATCCTATTACCACCCGAGTCGAGCATACGCACAAAAATCGTGTTCATGCCAGGGCCACAAGTATTTGGCCTGACCATTTCGCAGACCTTGGTAGGAAGTGGCCCAAAGGCCTCTTGAACCAAGGGGGAAACAAGCCGTGGCGTGGAAGCTTGCAACTGGCAACACATAGTGCAGGCCAGAAGAAAGTGGCGTGCACTCGTTTCAGAGGCCTCAGAAACACTTTGGGTCGTTTAGCCACCGGAGTTAGTTAGATGAGTGTGATAAATTTTGCTCACTAAAAGGTAAAAATGTTGCGTCTTAATTGTTTATGTACATAAATATTTTAAGAGAGCTATGATTTACCTATATTTATGCAAATAGGTAATTTTTATAAATATAAATAACAGCCCATAAATGACCCAATACTGGAGTCGAGCCTTACAATGTCTTAGGAGTACGGACAGTATACCAACCACGCTTGTCCAAGCGGTTTGGCGCGTTTGACATGTCCTTAATGTGCACATTTCATCACGATCTTTTCTTTCGCCGTCAACACGTAGTAATTGTAACAATATATATTAGATCAGAAAACTGCCCAAGTGACGCATGCTTTTACGGCCAGGATTGGAATCCACGTCTTTTAAATTTGAGACGCGAGAGTGTTAACCATTAAGCTACCGCGGCTTTATAATAGCTTCATACTATTTGTTATCATTGTTCCTATTAGTGTTAGTGACTGTGGCCAAATGCGTCTTGTTTATAATGTTAATAATAACGCCTTTAATGATTAGCAGCATTATTGTATATACGTAAGTTATCTGTTAATGTTTAACGTCATTAACCATTAATAATAATGTCAAATATAAAAATGCCAAAAAATCGTGATAGCGTAATGGGTAGCGCAAGTGTCACAAACTCAAAGGGCGCGGGTTCGAATCCTGGCCGGAACGCTTGCACTACTTGGGCCGTTTTCTAACTTAATGTGCATATTGTTACAATTACCACGTGCTAACAACGGTGAAAGAATACATCGTGATGAAACCTGCATATCGAGATAACCAGTGTATCAAACCTGCCAAGCCGCCTTGGACAAGCGTGGCGAGTATACTGTCCGTTCCTCTATAGTGGGAGGCCCGAGCCCAGCAGTAGGACGTTTATGGACTGTTATTATTATATTATAATAATGTTACATCACAAATAACGAATTCAACCTATCGCTACATCTGCGTGAAACGTTCACTAATACTAAAAGTATCACAGGCAGGGACAGAAAAGGGATATTCCAATATTTAATATTTTAACACGTTTTAGTAACAATATTAAACCAAGTGGAGCAACATTAGATTTCCATATTGATGATGAATCCGTCACGTTATTTCGATGCGCCATATATCCGCTTTTTGTGTCATTGTCCAACGCGTCCTCTATTGTCCTTTAAAAATACTATAACAATCCCGTTACATTTTTAGTACTGTTAATCATTCAAACGTGTGTGTTGACAAACTTTTACAATCACGAGTTACTTTACTTGGTAATAATTATATATTAATACGTGAAGCAAAAACTTTGTACCCCTTTTTACGAAAATTGCGCGGAAAGCTATGAAATTTCGCACACTTAAAGTTTATATAGAGAAGAAGACGAATGCTAATATTTAAAAAAATATGCATAAAAATACATTAAATCAATAAAAAAAACATTATACACACTACCATGTATTTGACACACACACGCATATATAATATTACTTTTATTTATTGTTCAAGTCAAATTAACAGTGTAGCCTTGGCGAAATCTGTGATTATAGAAGTATAGTCTTTGGACATTAATTATTATGGTCGAATTTCGACCACGGGCGACCACTATAAAATATAGTTAGTTATATTATAATTATATTAATTCTGCACCAAACTTTATAAATTACTAAAGACTGCGTAATAACTTTAGTATAAAAAAGCATTTATTACACAGCCATCTACTGCAAACTAGTAGCTACAATAATGTTATCGTAGACTATATTAGAATTACTACTGTAAGATTAACTACACAAATGATATCAGACAGCAAACTTTCCACTGTTACACTCTAAATTCGTCATTTCTAAACAACGGACGCTATAACCGTTACGCATGTCTCAGACGAGTTAGAGGGTTTCGCACTTCACTAACTTATTTAAAATAAATGTGAAGCTTAATATTTATTTTAAACTAAGACATTTCCGAATTGCGCTTTATGTTTAAATATACCGTGCCGCTTGGTATTGAGACTCTAGGACCATGAGGTCTGAGGCCATGAACCTCTACAGAGAGCTGTCGAAACTACTGAACAACTCTTCAAGTGATCATAGGGCTGGTGCCTACCTCGCACAACGAATCAGTGTGGAAATCCAGCGAGGAAACGTAGTCAGCCTTTTGGTCACCTTACCCATAGAAGATGGGACCTAGGTTCAGTATTGTACATGTAGTCTTAAGGGATTATAGGTAGAATATATAACTAAGATCAATCTATAACTAAGATCCGATTTTTCAATCACCAGATAAAAGTTATTCTATAGAATAACATTTATCATAATATATATAAAATAAAATATTATTGTATAGAATAGTAAATATAATAATATCTATTATTGTATAGAATAATATTTTAATTACAATTTATACAACTGACAATGTTAACCTGATGATTGAAAAATTCGTCCTAAGTTTTCTTCGTTGAATAAGTTTATTGTCTTAGTTTAATAAATACCTATGTAACTATAACATTTCTTACTTTAATGTATTTCCGCCTTTTTAAAAAGACGAGTATAGGAAAAACTAGTAACACTATTCTTACATTACTTTTCTAAAAGAAGCATGAATAATGTATACTAAGAGCAAAATTAACATCAATTTAGGCGAAAAACAAATCGAACAAGAACTTTCTTTTATCTAAATAATATTTTGAGTACCGTTAAATTAACTTGCATAAGCGTTTACCGATTTATTTAACAATGTTCATTGTAGGTGTTACAGCTGGTGAAGAGTAAATAGAATTTTAACATTAAGAAACAAAATATTTTTAGGGTCCCGTAGCCAAATAGTCTAGAACTCTTAGCTATAATTTTATCAGTTCTATCTGTCCATATTTTCGCCTAAGATGTATGTCACAACCATGATCCTTAATGATTATATTGATTTTACATCATTATATGGCCAAAATTTGGGAGAATGGCAATCTATACCCAATTATACAATAGTTAAGTGAAACTGATAGACGAACGCAATTAGTTCAGATATGTGATATAGTATCTTTCATATTTTTTTATGATGTCACCTCCTCTCTTGTAGTCCAAGGACGAGGCTATTTTTAAGTTTTTGTTATGTCTTTATTTATATGAATTATTCTATGGGAAAAAAATTATGGGCATCTTTGTTTATTTATTGAAGTGAAACTTCTTTAGAATCGTTGTGATTTGAAACTCGATGAGATGAAAAAGCGAAACGAAAATGAAAAGAGATAAACACATAAATCTATAGAACTAAGCCTGCAAGAAAATTAGATACGAGTTTTACATTGTGCAGCATAGATTAGAGAGTCAATAAGACCGGTGATTAAACATAGGTCCAATTTGTACCGAAATAAAGCTGGTAATAACATTTTTTAGACTAAAACAGTGAAAACTTGAAGTGATACTTAAGAAGTTTATTTTAAATTATAATATGTTGACGGATATAGGCTAAAGGAATTATATATAAAAGTTAGAGAAGAATTATCTGTGAGTATATAATCAAGTTTCACTTCTACTGCATGTGAACTGCGCACACGCACACATTTTTTTACAGGACTTCACTTTAAATTGTTGCTCAAACTACCTCACAGCATTAACGGGATTTTGGGGCGAGCGACTTCGTAAAGGGAAGACGCTCGCATTTTGAATTCCAATATCATTTTAGTTGTTTTATAGAATTTAAATTTAATTAATAGGAAGTTGTTTTGAAAATTGTATTCAATTACGTGATTTTAGCAAAGGTAAACCGCGCCTTATTCAACCGTGAAAATTTCTTAAGTTTAAGAAGAAAGTTTCTATTAATAGACTTGTTATTTAGCGGATCAGTGAAACCGGATAGAGATTTGATTAAGTTATTAATTAGACATTTACACGGTTTCGCATGCTTTCTTTAGGATGACAAAGTTTCTATTCATCTTTCCCTATCTTTTCTCATCTGTTTGGAATCGACACAGTATCGTTTTCCATTTTAGTATACGTCCTTAATCATATAATCATTTAAGTTATCTATCATATAATCTAGCCCTAACGATATTTCTTAATAACTATTGTATAAAATCCAACACGTAGGGGCCGGTATTTTCTTCAAAATCCGTAAAAAATACATACGCCCATATATACCATACCCAATTCATTAAAATGAGAAGTGAGTCCCTTAGATACAAATGTACCACGACTTTAATGATTTCTTTATTAGTAAATTATGCGAAATTCAATGCACTAGAATAAAGGACAAATGACTAATTATCACGTGGTGATAATGAAGGAAAACATCACGAGAAGATCTGTACAACGATATTACGGATGTATGACACTCACCTTCCTTTTTTAGAGGTGATAACATAATTATACAAATATACCCTAGGAATCACGTGTGAAAGAAAATTGAGCATCAGTAAATGTGTTAAAATACTACTAGCTGTCAACCGCGGCTTACAATTTATTTTTATTTTATTTTTTATTGCAGGAGTTCAGCAGACAGGCAGACGGCCCACTTGATAGAAAGCGGTTACCATCGCCTATGGACATTTGCAACACCAAAGGTGCTACAAATGCGCTGCCGCTCTCTTAAGGGAGACTGGAACCTGGTCACTAATGCCGGAACACAACACAAGGTTGTTATGGCGAATAATTTTTCTGAATAAATTAAAAAACGCAACAATAACGCTGAAACATATACCTATTAAATACTAGGTATTTATTATTATTACTTCAAAATGAATTCAAAACACGCTCCAGTACCATTAGTTAAATGGACAGAGATATTATTACGATCTGTAATAGGAACGTGATAACTTGAGCGAAAGTGGTTCAAGGCAATTCACTTAAGATATATTTAAAAGGGTTAAAGTTTACATTAAACCAATGTAAAATCTATTTTAAAGTATTTTAAAACTAATTTCTTTATAGCTTTAATTTCATAACATATATAATAATAATAATAAAATTATTTAGTTTTGAGAACAAATCAATCAAGAGTTAAAAAGAAACTTATGAATGCCACTCCCAAGATTAGCTATTTAGATGTTATAAAACTTCGTTTATTTTATTTTTTTCAAAGAATAATCGTTGCGTTACAACATGATAATGTTGCCAGCCTTTTGGGATCGTTTCCGATAAGTAACAGCCGTTTGGGACCGTTTTTTTATTTATAATGTTTCTCCTTTTGTATTTATTTTGGTTTTGTCAGTAATATCAACTTTTAGTTTAATAGTGTGTATTTTTTAAAGGTATTATTTTATCATTTACTTTTAACGTCACATTATTTTAAATAATAAAAAGTCAAACAGCAAGAGAAGAATTCCCTATGACTCAAATTAATTATGTAGGTTCTAGGATCTTTTGAGAGTTATGTTTTTACTACTAAGTTTTATACTTAGTATTCTTCTTTAACATTAATAACGAATGTAGGGCAAAATGAATCATAACTTGATTAATATTCAAGTCTGTAACTATGTATGCTAAGTTATTCGCACCTAAATTCATAAAGGAATGGGTGTGTCGTAATTTTACAGCCATAGCATGCAGTCGATTGCGCATTATGCTCAGAATTTGAATAGTTAAAACAAACCACTGGTCATTTTTAACTATCTAATTAAAAAAGAAAAACAGTTATTCTAAATCCACATATAACACGTTGTTGAAACAAATTTTAAGGTAATGATGGGTTTTATTACGCTGGACCGCCAACATTGAGTCACGTGGGCAAGCGGTTATTTTATGTTGCGTCATATGTAGCGTGTCATCCACAGCAAGACCTCGAAATTGTCTCATCGATATAACGTGTATGCAAGTACCCATAAAACAAGTACATCGATCAACATTAACTCACGCGAGATTAAAAATAGCATCAAGATAAATAACAATATCAGCGATAAAATTACTTACAGAAGCACGATAACAGAAAACTTTATGTTAAGTATTGTAATTTTTTACCTGTCTCTCCATTCCGCTGATATTTATCGATGGATTTGGCTTCGTCTTCCAGACGCGTCACATCTAGCAGAATTCCGGCGTCTAGTGACGCCTCTGTGGCTGTGCTGTCTCGTTGGCAGAGATTTCCTGTTCTCCTTTTCCTCATTCCATATGTATGAACAGGCACTATTAGTTTTGGTCGCGGTATCGAAAAATCCGAATCGGAACCACTTGACGAACTTTTAGCACTTCTCGAATAAACACCATTACCATTAATCACTCGTTCTTCACTAATTCGTTCTTTTGGCGTTCCAAAAGACATAATGTCGTTAAACCTATCGTACCGATCATCACTTTTCACTCTTACTGTGTTATATAACTTCCCATACGTATCGCGTTTGATTTGTTTCGTAACCCCATTTGTAGTCCGATAATCACTTTCTTTGTCTAGATCAACTGAGTGTAACCCATTGTCAATCAATGGGTTGACTTGGTTTTGACTTCCGTTAAACATTTCGTACTGCATTAGTGACAGCTGTTCACTTGGCGATAGATTTCTTTTAGGTTGGGTGACAGTGACACCACTGTACGGTCCATTTTCTGGCAGTACGGTATCGAGGTAAGTAGGCAGCGGAGCTCGTCCTTCACTCTTGACTCTTAGTGATTTTGAACGAAAGTTATGCTTGGTGTCTTCAGTACGTCCGTTTCGATCGTCTGTTGGTTTCGTTATGTGCGTAGGAAGTTGATCGCATGTAGATAACGACTCGTTAATAGGCCGCATGTACAAACCTAAATCTTCCGGTTCGCAATCCGTTTCGTGGTTCTGTTTTCCATTTTTAACCTTAATTGGTGTCAAATCTAATGTAGCCATTGAATTTATCAATTGATACATTGTGTTACCATTTTCTGTTGAACGGTTACTGTGAGTAGAGGCGTCCTTTTTTGAGTCTTTCTGAATTTGTTTTAACTTATCGCTGTCGGTGTCATTGTTCTGTTGACTTATTCTTGAATAGTATTCATAATAAGATTCTGATGATGGGTCAGGCGGCACTGGGTCAGGGTCAGGTAATGGGTAATAATTTTTCTTTGATTCACCCTTTCGCTGTCGGTGAGCATATTTTAAAGAATCCTTGCGTTGTGGAGGTACGGGCGGTTGTTTGCTGTTCGATCCAAAAGCTTCTATATCCCATTCGGTAAAGTTGCGACGTTTAACACGTCTTAACGTCGAAGGTCGATATCCGTTAGGCATATCTTTAAAACTATAACTGTGTTTTAATTTGTTCTGCATAAGTAGGTTATTATTAGCTCTAGTTTTTTCTTCTATATCTTGTTGATACTTAGCTAACTGAGATATATTTTCATTAGGAACATCATTATAGTAACCGCTGTCTTCTTGAGAATATTTCTTATTATCGTATTCTTTTTCGGTGGTCCGAGCTACATCCCTGCAAGATTTACTTCGAGATATAGAATTAAATTTAGTTTTAGAATCATCATTGTCATTATAGGATGTGAGATTCTTAGCACCGACCCAGTTGGCCGCATAGACCAAGTCCATAGTCCTATCACTTATCGACAGCCACGGGTCTTCCATGACCGCTTTTCCTGGATAATGTTTGATTTTCATAATGGTTTCATATTGCTCTGCTTAACTACAGTACAACTTCTATTTTTGAACAGTAATAACATGTTTCTTGTAAATATCAAATACATCTTCTTTAGAAGTTTAAATTATTTAATCAATGATTTTTTTCTGTTTCAGCAACAATGCGATATTTTTTTTATAATACAAAGAGAGTTATATGCCTATAAAATGAATCAAATTGTATAACGTGCTACAACATAGTATTTATAGTGTTAATTCAAGAACGCAGTCGTAGATTAAATTGAATCTATTCTGCAAGCACCAGATTGCGTTAATAATGTCACGTTCTATTGATTAATGTTTAACAATAGAGCTATTTTGTAAGACCAATCAAAGTAGTATTCTGCGATTGGTGGTATAAATTAATTATTGAAGAAATATTATTTCAAGAAACTGATAAATATTTTACAGTAAATATTTTCCTAGTCCATAAGTAACATTTTAAAACAAAACTAACGTTAAAAACATATAAGAGATTTCACATTGCATAAATTGATTACGCTTTCTAGTACACATAGAATAAAAAATAAATGCTAATTTAAAAACCAAATTTATAATTATTAAGTGAAAACAAAAACAAGGTGGTGGTAAGTAACTGGAAAATACTAAAGATAAAAACAACGATTCTATACTCCTCGACGTTAGTTTAATTGGTACATTTATACAATTAACAAATGTACATAATAACACGTAGCCGTCAGATTTAATCTATTATGAATGGAATATTCGACCATAAAAATGGCTTAGAGGTGAATTTAATTTCGTAACAACTTCCACGTTTGCGTAAATAATTTTACGGGTATTACAGTAGGCATTTCAGGTATTAATCGTATTAATGTTATGAAAATTATTGATCACAATTATTACTTATATTAGTCTGATTTCTCGGGATTATATTTCTTACTAAGGCTATTTCTATGAGTTCGTTAAGATCCTGTTTCCAATTCCTGTCTACATTTAACGATAGTAATAGTAATTTGGGCTATAAACGTTCTACTGCTGGAAACTCATATTGTAGGGGAACACACAACCGTAATCTTGGTTTCTTAAATGTGTACATTGTCAGTACGTGTTAATTGAAACAATATTTATTTTAGAATAAGTAAATAGAAACAATTTAGTGGTGGTAGCTACCCAAGAATTCAAACCCACTTTATAACAATGAAACTCGGGTGCCTAAGTAATCAATAACAATGGTTATGTCAAATGAGAATTACTGTTTGATTATTTTATTTCTAACAGGCACAAATCTTGTAATGGTGCTTTCAAGCAAGAACACCTTTACTTCTTTCTATACAACAGATATGTCCCGGAACGCAACGCCGAATATTGCAAAAATTATACTTATATCCACAAAAAGATAAGCGTGAAATACGCATTATAAATCCATCGTCTATAATATATCCCATATTTGAAACAAAGTTATGTAATAATTAAATAAGATGGAGTTTGCAATCCGTTTATAACTGCTACATGAGATTGCTCTAACGGATACATTATACTAATTCACTTTCACTGAATTTCAAACGTGAACTATCATATTGATGTTAGATATGCAGAAAGATACAGTCTCGAAAGTCGATGTTAACATTACTATTACTAATAACACAAAGTGTGATGAGTTTTATGCTAATGAAGCAAAACAATACTAAACGCTATATGAAACGAATATGCAAAATGTTTATTTAACCGTAATTATTAAATGCATGATCGAGTTAGTAGGAAAAGATTTCTAAGACATCAACCGATAGCTGAGTTGAAACCAGTTCAATGGTCCACATATTCAGTCGGCTGGGCAACGATGGTACGTGAGAAACATATACAGGAACTTGAGAAATCTGCAGACGATGATTGGCTAAGTACACTTTCCAAAGAACTATCTGACCCTTCACTAACAACATTTCAAAATCCACAACATTGGAAAAAATTATACACATTTCGATTGGTCAATGTTCTTCGTTATATATTTATACAACCTAATTTTTCCTCGCGATTTGACATCGCCAATGGAATTACGTGTTCGGAGATAATGAAAATGTTACAGAAGGCTTACGGTAAATCGACTTTATCAAAAACACGTGCTTATGATTGGTACAAAGCGTTCAAAAACCACGCCAAAGTCGACCAAAAGTCAAAGTCATGTTGACTGTTTTCTTTGACTATCGCGGTATCGTGCACTTGGAATTCTTACCGGAAGATTAAACGGTAAATAAAGTACATATATTATTTGAGCGTTATGGGGCGTTTAAGAGAGCAAATTCAACGAAAAAGGCTAGATTTGTGGAAAGAAAATTCTTGGATTTTGCACCACGATAATGTGCCTTCGCACAAGGCCATCATTATGAACGAATTTTTGACCCAAAAACTCAACAAATATCATCGAGCAACCAGATATGGCTCCAGCCGACTTCTTTCTTTTTCATAAACTCAAATTACAACTTCGTGGCACCCGTTTTCATTCGGCAGATTTAAAGGAGAAATCGCGACAAGAACTAAACTCAATTACGGAAAAGCGTTTAAAAAATGTTTTGATGATCGGATTATTCGTGGGCTTAAGTGTATAGTTTCTGAAGGAGTATACTTTGAAGGTGATAAAATACATTTGAATTAAATAACTATCATTTTGTGTATTATTGACCTTTTCCCGGCACTTTTTTGACAAAGTAGTAGTATCACTATTAATAGTTTCATTCCGCCGCAAAAAAGGTAATAAATAAGAGACCAAATAAAGCATTTTGCACATTTATAAATATATTAGTATGGATTTTATTATATTTGGTTTCATGCTTAAACTTCAGAAAAATAAACTATTTCAAGAATAAATTGTTAGACATAGTACAAAGTAATTGTCACTATGTGCTAAAAGAGGATCAGGGCACTATTAATCTCACTTGTCAGTTGGAACCGGTATGTGATGTGCAGTACCAGCAGTGTGCAACGATAATCTATTGTTTAACACGTTTTATATACTGAACAGTTTCTACCCACGACTTAATCTTAGTTGATTGAAACACAAAGATCTAACTCGTAGATAGGTAAAATGATTTAAAAAAATTATTAACCAACCTAAATGAATGAAGAGCTAAATGTTGCTTCAACTTCTACCAATGTACCACGTGTAACCACATGAAGTTAAGAAAATTACAAACATACATAACTTCACGCCAGTTCCCTTGCGGGGTAGGCACGAACAACAGAGCGCCATTTAGGCTTATTCTTACACACCTCACTTGCTTCTTTAAGAAAATTAGGTGAGAAATATTGAAGAATAGCATGCTCCAAAACAAAAATAATTATTTATTTCTTACTTATGAAACCACAAAAATAAAACAAAGTCTAATTGTTTCCTCAGCACTATCTAAACACATCACAGAAAACCACATCTTAATTGCTCAAGCTATTGTGAAGATAGCAACTACACAATGTAAAGAGAATAATTAAGTAATGGTTAATAAGTGAGCTTCTTTGAGTCATAGAGAGATATGATAAACGGTATAGAAGTTATCAAAATAAAAGGGAATTATCATAAAAATAATTTTAGTAGAATTTAGAAGAATTTTAAAATAACTCCTTTCGGTTTTGTAGTTCTTGAAATTAATGAGCACAAACAAAAAGGAATACACTCGTTTGTTATATAAATAGATCAGAATCATAAATATTCGAATGATAAAAGGTAACTTTGATTAGTTGATATAATAAGCAAATCAAATGACATTTTATATTCTTAAACGAGACAGAAAGAAAATATGATTGATCATCGCATATTTGTATGCAAATATAATTAATTTTATAAACTACGCGTATTCCATTTCGATTCAAAAATTGAAGTCGTTAATAAATAACAGCCTATTGTTAAATGACAGAACCAGTGATTAAAAAAATATATGTACAGACTTTAAATAAACATTAAACAACAACAGTAAGACTCGCTTCGAACAATTGATCACACAAGATTGTCCTTAGTCATAAACTGCAATGCTGTTGTCAACATATGATTCCATTAATTATATGTTTTCAAATAGATGACTCATTTTCATCACAGTAAAAAGCCAAGCAAATCAATGAAGGAATTGCTCAGACAATTGGTTTGTTTAGAAGCTTAACGGTACAAACTCGTGTCTAAACAATGGTGTTCCTTTCTATATAAGAATGACTATACCATTCCGAGGTACTGTTTGAATGTATTATCATAATGTTTATATTGTATCATGTAATTTATATATTCTGTACTGTCTACATCGTAATGTAGACATGATTTGGAAAAAATAATACTGTTCTACAATAGTAAGGTATTAATTTCTTGTTCACATGTTAGAATTAATGCTGGGAAATTTAATAATAAAGACCTTCGAATATTGTTACTGCCTTTTTGATTCTTACAGCTCTGTAGCTATTTAAGCAAAAACAGAATCCGTATATTTCGTCATGTCTGTGCGTCTGTATTTGTGTGTCAATGCCATTTTACGGAAACAGGTGCAATTTTACTATTATATTTTGCATTTAAACAGGATATCTTAAGTACCTTTTGAGATAAAGGTACTTTCGGTCGCACAATTTTTAAATTTTCGTAGTTTAATGGTAGAAACAGAAAAGTTCGTCTTCAGCACGGAAATCTTTACTTGGCCATTTTTTTCTACATTTATCCCCAATACATGCTAGTTTAACGTTGTAATATTTGTGTAAGTGTAAATAGCCTAAGAATGAGAGATGTCAAAGACTGTGTGAAATGGAGAAGAAAGTGTAGGAAACAGAACTTCAGGCGACGAAATATTTATTCTAATAATAACTTTAGTAAACACTTAACGTGAGATATTTCTTACAAACATACGACGAGTAGATCACGCGATTACAAACCAAACTTTCTAATCTCTGTAATGACATTCGAACGTGACAAAGACCTGATATTTATGAGGTGATAGAACTGATAAACTACCGAATGTGTAAATTCCAATGGAGTTTCAATAACTTCAACAAAATCATTAATCGATTTGTATCGCAATAAATCGTTAATCGTGTAACGTTTATTCGATTAAGCCGGCGTATTAATTCTTAAGGTTCCCTAGGCAAATGTCGTAACCCATTTATCACTTGTATAAGTATACAAAGACTATTGATTCTTTATAGATCAAATTTGGACGAAAATTGTACTCTAAGAACCACTATACAACAGAGTAGTGAAATTGCGAAGATAAAGTACGGAAGAAACTCTACAAAATATTATTCAACATGAGGATGATAAAAACAGTGTATATAAAAGTAACGTATTGTTAAATAGATATTAAGAGCTAAAACGATACATCAAACTAAGTTTTTAAGTCACTAGTTGGTGATAATATGCACATCTAAAGTAGTAAAAATGTAAGCCATACTCTTATCTGACTTTTAAATTATAAGATAGAAAAATCTAAGACAAATACCGTTGAGTTCAACAAGACAGGACTCTTTTTGTAATATAAAATATTTTAAATTCTTTTCTAGAGTGTCGTAGATAATAGAAATAGTAAAAAGGATCATTCTTGTTCAGGATCAGCCGTACAAATTCATTTATTATACATGCACTAAGAAGTACTTGGTCCAAAGTTTAAATAAGGAATTAACAGATCTTACATAAAATTTAATCGTATCGATTATGTTTCGATAGTATAAAAACAAGCAGAATGTCATAATCAGTCGGAGGCACACATAGAAAGCTTTGGGTCTCGCACATTAATATGCTAAAACGTATTTTCCGTGAAGACTACGTCCCAAAATACTTTCACGGCACAATGGTAGTGCACGCAAATACACAAGTTACTGCAATAACCTTGAGTGCGCGAGAGCCTTCGTAGCATGACTTTCAGTTTGCAAGTAGATCGAAGCAGGACTTTAAAATACAATACAATATTGTATATTCTAAAAGGATTTTATTATAATATTCCAAAGTTTTTTAAGTTGTAAACAAACTAACACTAGTCAAGAAGTTTATTTTGAGTATAAAAGTTAAAAAAGCATTCTAGTGTGCAGTAAATAAAATATTATGTTGTAGCATGTATAATTTTTTATATTTATTTAGGGTCCTTTTGGGTCTGCGAATAGATGCGTCCTTCGCCAATGAACAAATCGGTATCACACTTGCCAAAAACACTTAAATAAACCCAATTAATAAAAAGCGTGTTCACAAATTGAAATTCACATGAAAAAACAACTGAGTAGTTTTACACAAGACCTCACTCACAAACAATCACGACTACTTTATATTCTAAACGCAAAACATAGGAGACGCGACAACTAATCAGATCAGCGTCGCTTCGCTTACTGATCTACTCCTCGACCGTTGTTGCCATCAAACTTAAACTGTATTCACTAGATCATTTCATAAAATTCGCCAGACAAGTTAAATTGTTATAAACAAAATATCACCAGCAATCGCGATTACGTCTCCCTTTTTATGAAATCCAGAAAACACACTGTTATTCAATGATAAAAACGATTTAATATATTTTTAATAACTCTCTCAACTGAAACATGGATCAACTTTAATATATAATTTAAAAAATTACGTATAACAAGTCAAATCATATTTTTTAAATATTAATGATTAAGAATGTACGTCTCCAATGGCACAATCTTTCACAAAAACATTGGACACTAATGAAATAAGTGTATTTTATGTTTAAAAAGTGTGCACAAACAAGAAAATAAAGAATACTTTATTTAGAGTTTATTGAGATAGGCAGCTGATTTTAAATATCGCTACAAATTATTATAAAATAAGAATTTACACTACACTACTAAAATATATCAGCAAAAGGTATAAGACACCAGATTTAGTGATAGAATCGTTAAGCTGGTAACACTGTCGGCCACTCAACACTTCGGAGTCCAATCGGATCGACTCCTCCGGCCTGCGCCTGCGCTGCGCAACTGTCGCAGACGTGAGTAAGCGGGATACGCATATAACAGACCAAGACAAAACACATATTCATGTACCTGAATAATAAAAGCTCCGTCTGAGCTTGATATAATAAAGGGGAGACAAGGTGACAAACTTTTTGCTCTTGGTAGTAGAGGATAGGCGGGCATTATTATGTTATTATTAACATACTATACTTATATTAATAAAAGTTTTAAAAATAAAATAAATAAGATTCTAAGAATCTTTAACGAGAGGTTTACTATTGTAAAATTTCCTTAACGAAGACTATGTAGAATATAATATATAAGAATATAATATACATCATAGGTGGTGTACATTTACGGTTACGCAAAAAACTTTGTAGTCTGTGAATTTGGGCTTAGATTTTACGTCACAAATAAAACATAGAATAAACTAGTGCTTTTACGACTTATCTTCAAAATATGTGTGTTACTTAAACTAGTCCAGCTGGTAATTAAATCAATAGACAGACTCATAAAAAATATTATTAATCTATAATGTTATAAAATTCTAAACATGCCGTGTCTGTACATTGAAGCTGTTATTTTTTTATCACTGGAGTACAGCTGACACCTGATGGAAAGCAGTTACCGGCGCCTATGGACGTTGGCAACACCAGAGGTGTCACTAACGCGCTGCCGGCCTCGAAGAAATTTTATAACACCCTTTTTAAAAAATCACATTTTTTAGCGCTGTGAGAAAACCATGGCTCATTCCAAATACCCACGATGCGCATGTACGAATGGGGTTAGTTATGTTTATAAAAAAACACGATGCATTTTTTTTAGATTTCTTGTCTGTTTATCTGTTTGTCGATTTGTCCGTTGGTTTAGGATTCACATAAAAACTACTGGGCCGTTTCTATGCAGTTTTCGCTGATCGACAGCAAATTCATAGACTTAAAATCTGCGCTACTTTTTATCCTGGGAATTCTGCAGGAATTTTTCTGGGAGTTACTTACTTAAAATAGCTGGATTAAAAAAAAACTAATTCAAATGTGGTTTTTCAACTGATCGATAGCAAATTTAATGTAATAAAATGTATGATATTTTTTATCCCGAGAATCTCGCAGGAATTTTCTCGTGAGCGGTTTGAAGTTGTTCGGATGCATAAAAATTAGCTTATTCCGACACAGTTTCCACTAAAAGAATAGCTTACATTCTTTTTTTAAATGCTGCGGTACTTTCTGTCCCGGAAATCCCACGGGAATTTCAAGTCAAGTGTGAATGAAATAGCGGGCATATCCTAGTTATTATTTATAACCATACAATTACGATATATTATATATATAAAGATTTGAGAGTAAATAAATATTAGTAACGACATCCAATCGTAAGAAAATTATCAGAAAGTAATAATAAATTGGTGAAACGTTAGAGAAAAGCCTGAGTTTGAAATCACTTAATACTGTATTCAGTGGAGCGGATGATAACGCAAAGTTGTAAACTGATGCGAGGAAACAGTGTAATAAAAGTAACAATATCAAGACACAATAAAATAAGACTGATGCATGAAAATGTTTTAAAATTGAACGTGATTTATTAACTGCCTCTGAATAAAACTATTAGGTTGTTATGCAGTCTTTGACTGCTGCAATTTTACAAGCTTTTAGTTGACTTGCAATGGATGTACCTATGTATGTATGTAAGTTCGGGTGGAATCTTGCAAGTTAAATTTGATCAACATTCCGGTTTCCGATGGAGCTGAAATTTTGCACACATATGTATATCGCGTGACAATGCAATATATGGTAGCATGGAGCTGATCTGATGATGGAGTCGGAAGGTGGCCATAGGAACTCCTGTACTAAACAAGATAGACCCGTCGTGTTTGGGCTCGTGTTTTAAATTTAAGAGGATAATTATATTTTCTATTACTTTGTGTGCTAAATTTAAAGAAAGTTGATGGACTTAAAGTGTACCAAACTAATTAAGTGTATTAGAGAATTGTGGAAGTACTTAAAGTGTGGTTTTGAAAAACAAGCGTTAACACCATTTATTAATATTTTACAGAGTACACTAGATAAATACTCGTAGCTTGTATCGCCTCACCACAAGTAAAAGCCGAAAAACCGGCCTTAATTTGTCAAACTCTTAATAACGGTGCTTTTAAGTTCATAAATGACATTTGATATTTAATTTTTAAGAGGATATTATAAAAATTAAAATAAACTTATTCCGCTAAATATGTTGCAACAACGGTAGAACGAGAAGGATATCAGGTCACGCCCGAAAACATATTGCCTAAAGTCAAAAGAAACACCAACGAGAATTGCGTAGCTTATTTACGAGTTGGCGCATGCCGTTATCATATATCGTGTGAATATTTTATTTAAACAATTATATTTTAATATAGAAAATAATGATTTACAGTACACCCCCAGTCACCCGAACACCAAAATTTTACCTTCGGTCAGATGCACGAATCGGTCGCCTGGATTGGATATGAATATGTAATATAAGGCATTATTGAAATAAAATGAAAATTTTCCGCTATTTGCGATGTATTTCTAATCTAAGATCCCACTTGTATCCGTGCAGGAACGGAGAAAAAATACAATTTCCTAATAGCATTTGCAAGTCTAGATGGCTAACACCCCTGATCTAGAGTATGCCGCCATAAGAACCTTGAGTTGTGTTCCGGCATTAGTGGCCAGATTCCAGTCTTCCCTTAGAGAGCAGCAGCACATTGGTATCACCTTTGGTGTTACAAATGTCCATAGGCAATGTTACCACTTCTCATCAGGTGCACCGTCTGCCTGTCTGCTGAACTCGTGCAATAAAAAATAAAAATAAAACGCTTAAATTTTGTAAAATTATTCTCGAAGTACTGTTTGTTGGCCGGGAGGTAATCGAGTACAAAAATAATAAAAACCTTTTTTTGGTTAATTACGTAGAGCAGTGGGCGTTCAGTTTATAAAGACCGGATTTGCAGAGGCTCGGATTATGGACGGTCTGCTAATTTAGGTTGTAGTATATACAAAGTTATTTATATCAATTATATGATTTATTTATAAAGAAGCAATTAACGCCATTAAGCTAAGATGTCCTTGGGAAATTAACTTACAAAAAAAAAAATATTGTGAAAAAACCATCGTTGAAATACCATACCTAAAGTAATTCGCTATCTACGATATAAGGTCTAAGATATTCGAGCAGATACAACATCTATAATACGTTCTAATATACTATAATTTCATAATCCTAGCTGTATACGCAGTAATGGGTGCAGAAAATAATCGCTCGGTTGATTTCGAACGTTTCATGCACTCAATGACAATTTGGCCATAGTACAACGTGTTTCAAATAATTATATAACAGTCTGCCATAGCATGCTTTGTACTAATATTTGATTCGTCATCCTCATGACTATGTAGAGATTATTATACTTCCAGTCCTGTAAATTATCCTTGATATTTTCACTCATATACCAAATAAAGCCAAACAAGTAGTGTGAGTTGATATAATATGCCTTTTGAGGTATGTAACAAATAAGTAATGCAAAATGAAAGTTTTCTACTATATGATCTCATAATGCTCGGGATTTATCTGGGATAATGTTACAGCTATTGACTGTGGTCAAATACGTTTGAAATTACTTTTCTTAGTTTAACCGCGCCAGATTTAATTGTATATGTAGGTTAGCTACAAAAGACTATGCAATATTTTATTTAGTACGGAAACCTGTCTATTGTCCAGTCATACAAATCCGTTTAGTATACACTCATTAGTTGCTTGTTAGAAGCGGCCATAAAATTTAGCGAAGATTACATAGCGTTATACCCACGTATATACAATTGTATACATACTGAAAGTCATGTGGTAGCTAATAGCTTAGTAGTTGACGCACGCGAGTCTTAAAAAGCGTGTCTTCGAATCCTGGTCAGCAAGCATGTATCACTTAGACATTTTTTTAATATGTGCATATTGTTCCCGTCACTATATACTGAAGCTGAAGGAAAACATCAAGGAAACAATTAAGTATTAAATTCACTAACGACTGATTGATCATCTCTAAAAATTGTAGAGGGCCGAGCCCAACAGAAGGACGATTATGGGCAGCTATTATATGGGGTAAATGTCATATAAACTAATCTTTGTATTCAGTTAGTAAATGGTTAACAACATTAAATTACAGCGACACAGAATACACAATACTAAACTGACTACAACACTAGGGGCACACACACCAAGCACACACCCACACATATACACGCAGAGACACACCCACACCCACACACATACACACACACACACACACACACACAAATACACACGCACTCATAGTTTTAGGTTAATTCATGAATAAATCAATTATATTTGAGTTCCTATAATAAAATTGTGTTGGGTGCCGCGATACAGACCGAGAGTCTAGTGCAGCAACCGCCGCCAGAAAATTCGTAGCCTTAATTTTAACTACTATATAAGTTTTAGATATAATTATATAAGGCCTAGAAATAAGTTTATATAAATAAATGAATTTGAATTGAATAACGCCTACATAAACTAACTTGCGTATTTAGAAAAGCCCGTGATTCAATCAATCTCTGCATTCATCTTGCCAACACTATCCGTAAATTTAAATCTTCGCTCTTACATATAAGGATACTTAAGATTCGATACAGGTTTAACTGGAAAATCCAAAATGTCTAGGCATTAAACAAACAACTTTAGTTCTAGCGTTTAATAGATATTTTATGCATGACTTACAAAATAAAACTTTACCCAATCTAAACTGTGCAACGGTTGCATATAAAATAAGTTGACTAATTTTAGCACATTTTATTTCAAATTCAAACATACGAAATTATTGGTTAATTGTTTTTTGATTAGGTTATTGCATGTCTATATTCTAATTAATAATGTATAATAATAATTATGTCTGACATTATGAACCCTGGTTTTTTAAAATCGTTATACACATTGACGCCCCCGTCCGTGCAATAATCCAGTATTAGAAAATCTCAAATTTTACACAAAAAAATATTTTGTTTCTGGACAGTTAGAAAAGTTCCGTGCAAAAAAAATGTCATGAGAACATTTTCAGAAGTAACAGTAAGAAAAAATATACTAAAATTGCACATATGGACCCAGCCACAGATGCTAAATTTGATATAACACTTATTTTTAGTAACTACCTACTTTACTGGAGTATTGCATGGAGGCCTCGACATGTAGTCTAATGACATATTTCTACGGGCATTATTACCTTATAGAAACATAATTAAAAAGTTTATAAAACATTAAACTCTTAACTTTACTTACATATACAATACACATATTATAACGCCTGTTTCCCATGAAGGTAGGCAGAGACTATGGATCTCCACTTGTGACGATCCTGACAAACAACTGTCATGTTATTAACCCCTCCATACATGCACGTTTATTTGAAATGCTTCTTCTCTGACATTTCTTTAACACCTCTGATATTTGATCATGGTGTGTATGTTTCAGTCTGCCGGCAGCAACTTTACCATTCACAACACTGTCAAACTTTACATAGGTATGTTAAAACTGCTTATTTTATAAAATGTGGACTGTATCGCCATCTCGATAGTCTTTCAAGAGTTATAAATAGAATACTGAGCCTAGGTCAGCTTCTAAGAAAATTGTGTAAATAATTAATCCGAATACATACAACGACTTTTTAACATAAATAGGTTTTTCATCTGAGAAGATGTATGAACTATTATAATTTTTTAGCCAATGATATTATGAGAATCGATTCTGAAAACGCCGATGAAATGATCTAAAACAATGAGGAACTATTTTATTACTTTGTAAAAACAAATACAGTGGCCGTCTGTCATTACGTTGTATTTGACTATCATGTTTTATCAACATGGAACGCTTTCGATCACATTTAAAATATGTAATCGATATATTATAGGCTTTATAGGTAATACTAGAGTTTAATCCGCGGCTGGCTCTAGTGCGTACCTCTTGTTTAATGAGCAGGCGTTAATACAGGTTACATTGTATTATATTTTTATGTTGGTGCTATTTGCCCTCGGAAGATTTACTTCATTTTATATCGCAAGCTATTCCATATCCCAGGATGAAAAGAATCTATGTCAATTTTCGATATTCAGACAGACAGATAGAGTTACTATCGCATTTTTTTTTATAAATTATGATTTTTTATGTCTATAAACTTGAGAAATGATTGGTCTCCCATACAAACTTTCATTCTCTATTTCAACCCGTTCTGGTTTCATTAACTATCCCTCGTCTATCTATCGGTAAACTGCATAAACGACAAAAACTACAAAAAATACCACAACTACTAAAACTAACAAAACGACCAAAACTAACAAAACTACGAAAACGACCACTATAACCAAAATGACGAAAATGGAAAATCACAAAAAAACAAAACATTTCCTATTTTCTAGGATAACCTTTACATAAATCTCTCCCAAAATCTATCCCATTATCCGGGATAAAAAGTATCCCTTATCCACCCTTAGTATTAAAATTACATATATACCGAATTTCAGCCAAATCGGTCCAGTAGTTTTTTCCGTAAAAGAGCAACAAACAGACAGACAGAGATACTTTCGCATTTATAATATTAATAGGGATTTCGCATAAAATTTAATTTATTACAAATCACGTTAACCGACGTTCGAAAGAATTGATTTTCTATGCTGGAACGACTGGAACATGCAGAGAGGTGTGTATAGTTGTTCTCTAGCATTACATATAAGGTATATACAATCACTTTAAAGAAAAACTTAAGTACAGCGGAGTTTTACTACATATAAATATTAATTTTTATTATTTTACAATGAGAGTCGACGAAACGAAAGTTCAAGTAAAAGTAGAAATGTTAAATAAGTAGCGATGTTCTGTCAGATTTCATTATAATGACTCGGTCAAGGCTGTGGTGAATTGCGAGATGGTTTCACTTTTGAATAGATAACTTTGAATACAAATCCGTATAACAAACAAATTCTATCTGAATATACTTCTCTATTAAAAATAGATTAAGATCGCGAGTATACAAAATATATGTATGATAAGGCTTATAGCTTTGATTTGATCCACAGAACATTGTATAGAGAAGATAAAGTAATCGCATAAGACTCATTATTGATAAAATCATTATATCATAATAATCTTGTTTATCTGCAAGTTTTATCAAGATATATAAATTAAATCATTATCATATAATGTAAACACCTATATGTTAACTAACAAATGATACATATCGCTAATGACAGAAATTTCATTCCATCATTATTTTTTCCTGGAGTTTTATCATTATCTCATATCATTATCATATCAACCGAATACCATAATACCGAAGTAAGAAAGAGAGTTGGTCTGAAAGAGAGTGGCGGGGTGAAGGTAAGGAAAGGAATGCTCCAATGGTTCGGGTATGTGGAAAGAATGCATGATGAAAGAATGACAAAACAGATATACAATGCCAAAGTGGATGGATGCAGAAGTCGTGGAAGGCCACGACACACCTTCCATGATCAAATTGATCGTATACTAGCAGAAGGTGATGTCAGGAGCCTTAAGAACAGACGAGCGTGCATGACAAGAGCTATGAATGTCAAAGAAGCGAGTGAGGTGTGTAAGAACAAGCCTGAATGGCGCTCTGTTGTCCATGCCTACCCCGCAAGGGAACTGGCGTGGAGCTATGTATGTATGTATGTATTATCATATCATATCATTTCTTGTTAATTTTTTTTTGTTAATTTAAATATTACGAATATCTTAGACTGTATTGTAGAGACTAGGTTTGTAGTGGAACACTTACAAGCCAATAGATGGCGCTGTGCAATAATTGATGTCACAAAACGTTTCCCGAAACATACAAAGAATATATACAAAATTTCAACTATAACAGATGGGCCTAGGCCTGCGAGGAACAACATTAGCCTCGCTGGAAGATCTTCCTTTGAGACGGAGGAGCGTTCCATCTCGCTCCTCCACCCTATACGGGTCACCCCCTTCAGGTTTTGTTTCACGCGTGACATGTGTACTCGATGATAATAGTATTGAAACATCCTAATGATTGATGTGACAAACATTTTCGTGAAATGTGACAATGAGATCTATGAATATATTGCTGTAAATTATTACCGAAATTGTAGGTAAGGAACTAATTACTACTAAAACCCTTATAATTCACCCCTACATTGATTTAGGTATTCGGTATAGAGGAGGGCGTGGACTAGCAACGTGATATCTAGAGTCTTTCTTTCTTAGAATAATACCCTAATTTAAAGAAAGATTCTGAAAATCAACGAAGCGTAATAATAGGTTGGGGCAAAAGTCTTTTCGCATATAGTGTGTATGAACTTGTAATAAGATCTCTTTGGCTATACCATTTATATCTGGCTGGTTTTGGTATCATTAAAAAGTTTTAATTTTAAAGAAGACAATTCCAAATTCAAAATAAGAAAACGTGTGATTTTCATTTGTTTTTCTTGTTGTTAAAATCTAATGATAACTTCGATACATTTTAAAATTTTACTACAAAAAAGGTAAAAATGCAACACAAGCCGCGAAAAAAGTTTGTGATGTTTATGGACCTAATACAGTATCTGTGAGGGTATCGCAAATTTGGTTTAAGCGTTTTCAATCCGGAAATTTTGATATCAAAGATGCACGTCGCTCTGGTCGCCCTGTTACGCACAAAATTGATGCCATTTTTGAGAAAGTGGAGCAAGATCGGTATACTAGTAGTTACAATGTAGCTGGAGAACTGGGAATTGACCACAAAATGGTTTTGGCGCATTTGAAAAAAGCTGGATACACAAAAATGCTCGATATTTGGGTGCCTCATGAGCTCACTGAAAGAAACCTAATGAACCGTGTACTCATTTGTGATTCTTTATTACGACGTAATGAAACCGAACCATTTTTGAAGAAGCTGATAACTGGTGATGAAAAGTAGATCACGTACGACAAGAACGTGCGAAAAAGATCGTGGTCAAAGGCCGGTCAAACTTCACAGACTGTGGCGAAACCCGGGTTAACTCGCAACAAGGTGATGCTGTGTGTATGGTGGGATTGGAAGGGCATTATTCATTATGAGCTGTTACCGCCACGCAGGACCATCGATTCTGAACTATACTACGTACAACTCATGAGATTAAAGCAAAAAGTTGAGAGAAAGCGGCCAGAATTAATCAACAGAAGGGGTGTGGTTTTTCACCATAATAACGCTAGACCTCACACATCTTTAGCCACTCAGCAAAAATTAAGAGAGTTTGGCTGGGAGGTGTTAATGCATCCGCCGTATAGTCCTGACCTTGCACCTTCAGATTTTCACCTGTTTGAGTCTCTGCAGTATTCCTTAGGCAGTGTCAGGTTAACATCACGAGAGGACTGCCAAAACCACTTGTCGCAGTTTTTTGATCAGAAGCCCCAAAATTTTTATAGCAATGGGATCACGTCCCTACCTACAAGATGGCAAAAAATTATCCAACAAAATGGCACCTACATTCTTCAGTCAAATGTAAATAAACTTTATAAAAAAACCTTTTGAATTTTTATATAACATGCGAAGAAACTTTTTCCCCAACCTAATAATAATCGTTTACTCTTGCTCTTAGGGTAAGAAAATGTGGTCTGTAGATCTTATTATCAAATCTATAATATTATGAAATTGTAAAAGTGTAGTTTTTGTTTTTTAGACTTTTTTGTGTTAATTGTTTTTCGGAATTCATGTAAAAACTACTGGGCCGATTTCCATGCGGTTTTCGCTGATCGATAGCAAATTGCTAGATTTAAAATTTACAGTACTCTAATCTCGGGATTCCTACACTGATCGATAGAAAATCTCTGACATAACATCTGTGACACTTTATATCCCGGGAATCCCGCAGGATTTTACCCAGCAGTGGTTTTAAGTTGTTAGGACACGTATAAACTAGCTTATTCCTAGTATACTTATATAATTTGTTGTCCCATTAGGCAAAGTTCTAGAAAGACATTATAATTGGAAGTAATTTGCAATAACACAGATGGGAGTCAAATGAAGTGAAACACTTTTTATCATATTACAAATGCCACGGGTTCCTAAACGTACGAGTATACTACGTACGAGAGTCACAGTTATGACGACATATAAATTTGTACAAGTAAAATGAGTCAAATAATGTAATAATAGTAATTATTGTTTATATTTTATTTCATGTGTTCAGCAGACAGGCCGACGGCCCATCTGATGGAGGGCGATTACCACCGCCTATGGACATTTGTAACACCAAAGATGCTATCAATGTGCTGCCGCTCTCTAATGGGGCACTAAAGCCGAAACACAACTCGAAGTTCTGTGGCGGAATACCCGAGACCAGGTGTGGTAGCCATCAGACGGGCAAATACCCTACACCTGGCTGTGCGTTGTTTTATCATCTCTTACAACCGGCAGCCTGGCCGCAGGAAATTATATTCTTACTTCGTTCCTGAACAAATGATTATGGTTTAAACAGTAGATTTTTTTTTATTTTACTTCTTTTTAATTTAATTATATCTAGACATAAGTTGTTAACAGTATCCTCTCAGTCAGGTTGCCTGGAAGAGATCGCTTTAAGCGATAAGGCCGCCTTTTGTTTTGTCGTTAAATTATTGTAATTATTCATTCTCTAATTGTTTATTTGGTGAACAATAAAGTGTTTTCTATTCTATTCTTTTCTATTCGAAAATTATTTCTATTTTTATATTTTCAAAATAATATGGTAAGATAATACTTTCATGCCTTTTAATATACCATGTTATCGCGTATGTTGCATTATGTAAATAATGTTAGTATTTATTGTTCTCGTAATATGTGCCCTATCCAATTATTATCAATTTTGTACAATACTATAATTTCATTTTTTCCTTCTCGTTATTCTTTTACCGTTTCTTCAAAATTTAATAAGAGTTTAAATCAAAGGAGATATCAAAATAACAGTTATTGTCTCGTTCGTTCAGATTCATCCAAATGGAACGGCTTATTCAATAGAAGCTGTTCTTAACATGAGTTTTATAAGTTCTCGTGTGTATTTAATTGAACAATAGAACTGAATAGAACCGGAGGTACGCGCTATGCGGGTGTTATTCCCCTCTGTGTAAATAGAGCGTTTATGTGAATGTAAAATAATTCTAATGCTGGACAGAATATTGTTTCACGGCAAGTTGTAGAGAAGAGGAAAAGAATTAAAAGAGACTTCCCAGCAACACGCGTGGTTAATAAAAATAAATCGAACGTGATATAATTGGACATGATTTTCATTATGTTAGTTAATCGGTTATCTCGATTTTTTATTCTTATGGCAGCTGACGGGAACACATCGACTATGATGGTGAGGCTTCATCTGCAATAGTGTTTCATATTTAGATTGTGACCGAATGCTTCTTATTTAAAGCGTTAAATAATAACGCCGTTAATGAATAGCCACATTAGTGTATACACATACGCAGGACTTCATTTGTGGGGGCACGCAGTGCCCTTAAAGGAAATTTCGAAAATATCGAAAAATTGCCATAAAAACTGAAAAAATGAAATAATTAGAAAAAAAAAGATTTTTGGTAATATTTACAAAAAGTTTTGGATTTTTTAATAGGTCAAAATTATCCAAATACAAATTCCAATCTATCTTTCCTGAAAAGATACCGCGTCGTCTCATACGTGATGTGCGATGCTCTTCAAGAGCTAAGTGAGTTTAGATTTGCAAAATCGTGATATAAGCCTAATGAGTGCTAATCAGAACATTGAAAATGGGGTTCGTATAAAAAATTATGGATTTACAACATTCGAGAATTAGCGTGCCCTCAAAAAATAAGTGACAAAAAAAGGCCTGCACATACGTAATCTGTCAATTTGTAACGACATTAACAATCTCGCATTTCAAATTACACATTACACCCATCACCGCATCTATGTGAAACGGCCTATACGTTTAAGATTATTGCAGATGAAACTGCACCATAATAAAATTAAGTAATAGTATTTTTTTCATAAAAAACAAATATTACGCAGGTAATCTGGGAAGATAATAAAAGTTTAACATGGACTATAACATTACTCTAATAATTTAACTTTTTTTAAAGTTAATCTTTACGAGTTCTTTGTCGCTATCATTACTTAAGTGAATTGGTGAACATAAATGTGACATTTTCTTGTAAACTGTTTAACATAAAATATTGAACTGAAGTTGTGTCAAACCATTTTTATTTAATTTTCCATCAAAAAATCTTTTGTTCGTGTAATACCTTAAGATAGATGATCTTTATTGCTATAAAACGTAGATGATTTATAAAAAAAGTCAATCAGCACATATTATATTTTATGTATATTTATTTAATACATATCGCTGTACAATTTTAAAACCTAGTAAGTGCATTCTCAGAAATTTTAAACCACTACACAAAAAAAACTGACATGAATTTTTTTTTTTTTTTTTTATTGCAGGAGTTCAGCAGACAGGCAGACGGCCCACTTGGTGGAAAGCGGTTACCATCGCCTATGGACATTTGCAACACCAAAGGTGCTAGAAATGCGCTGCTGCTCTCCTTAAAGGAGACTGGAACCTGGTCATTAATGCCGGAACACAACACAAGGTTGTTATGGCGGCATACTCTAGACCAGGGGTGGTCGCCATCCAGGCGAGCAAATACCCTACCACCTGGCTGTGGGTTGTTTAGTCGCCTCTTACGACAGGCCGCCGGGCCGCAGGAAATTGTATTCTTTCTCCGTTCCTGCACGGATGAAAATGAAAATGAAAATGAAAATATCAACAATGTGCCATTTCAAAACTCAAGAGATATTATATTTCAGTAAAATCTATCTTTAGGCAGGCACATTACTATACTTATGTATAAGTATATGCCCACTAAGACAATAAATGTACAAACATTTAGTAATAAAAGCAATATTAGTTGCTAGGAGAATTGAAACTGATATGTACGAGTGTATGTATTTAAGTTTCCATAGAAAACATGAGTACACTATAATAAATTAGGTTGCATTCATTATCCAATACCAGTGCAAATGTGCATAACGAGGCTGTTCAGATAGATGGAGAAATCGACCGACACGGATGGTCACATCTTCAGAATGCATCGAACATAGTCTATAATATTCTATGCGACATAAACAGTGCTCATTATTAATACAACACTAATGAGGTTATTAAAAAAATTGTGTTAATTCTTAAATATTTTTTTCTTTAAAATTAATTGCTGTGATTAGTTGCCCAAATACATTTACATTGTAGGTACAGAAGCATAATACTATCATCATACCCTTCTGTTCATCCGCTTGTTTCTGTGTCCGTATGTCTTTAAACATCACAGTATTTTTTCTCAAAAACTGCTGGGTATACACTATATAGATAACATTTGACTGGGAGGTGTATTATATAACAGTTGACTTGTAGCAGTGAGAACGAAAAAAAAACTAGGGCTTATCATTAACTGATGAATAACATCGTCATTTAAAAAAATTTTAGGTCCCATTTGAATATACAATCCGGTAAAACGAAATACCGCGCTTCCTGGTGCCGCTTCATACGTTTCGGCCGAATGTTAGATATATTTCAATCGACTTTCTATAACTATGTTTTAATTTAAAATACTATACAAACACTCATTTTTGTTCAGCATTTAACGGTCAAACGAGACTTTAGTCGCTAAAGTTCAAAATTAAAAAACCATTTCGAATGCATTAAGAGTCTGTAAGATATCATTTTATTTAAATGCGAATTTATTTTTGAATTTGACTGATCTGTCAGGTGCAGTTCCATCGTCTCTGCCTGCCCTAATAGTAAACAGGCGTGACAATATGTATGTATGATCTGCCAAAGGGCTTATTTTAGAACAATATTATAAGAATTTCAGCCCGTAAACGCCTGTCTCTTGGGATCAGGTTACTCCATTTAAGAAAAATGAATACTGCAAGTCCAAAGCAGATTGGCGTATTTCATGCATTAATTTCGATATGCAAATTTCTTAGCGATGTTTTCCATCACAATCAGCACGTAGTACTAAAATCTTGTAAAAAATCTCCATAATAATAGGATCCTGATTTTATATTTTAGGATTTTCGTATATCTAAAATAATCTGTATATTAATTCACACTTGACTTGAGATGATAATCCTCTATTCAAATATACAAAAAGTTTCAGAGAAACGTTTTACCGACTCCATATAATATAAGACTTTGTTCATGTATGATTAAGATGGATAGATTGTGTGATGATTTGTTTTGTGACAGACGACGTATGCCTGAATAGAGGAGTATTGAAGAAAAAGACATATTATGATCGCTCCAAATGATTGGGAGAAGATGAAAGAAAACAGAGAGCTTCAAGTCTACTCAATATTCTATAATATGAACCTGCTCCTCAGGTTCATATTATAGAATAGTATTTGTATTTATATTTGAAAGAAAATGCCCCTCTATTTCTAATTTCTAATCTTAGAAGTAGCTGCCATAAAAAGGCATGAAAACCATGTAAGTGGTTCATTTAGCACTTCTTGCCTCATTTAATAAATTATTGGAGCATGTTAATTGATAATTATTCCTTTCAACATTTACTATCTATGTTTGGTAGTCGGTTAAATTTTCTTTAAAAAAACTATAGTATAGGTAGACATAAACATTATGTATAGTGAAATTACAATTAGAAATATTTAAAAAATTTCCTCTTATTTTTGACTGATTTGGTCTAAGAAATGTGTGTAAATTAATAAAACGTCAGAGCTAGAAAATAATAATTTTCTCGTACAAATTAGTTATGTACCTAAAATAAAGGAACTTTTTACTTTTTTTTCCTGGGCGAGTAAAATTTCTAGCATTCATTTTTACTGATTACCATAAAAAGATTCCCTTACTTTTATCAATAACGAAAAATATAACTGAATTCAAATGATAAATCCAGACTTTATTTGATTTTATCTTACGAATGAGAAAAAAATCATCCCTTAATTTAATATGGCGGTCACGTCAAGATTTTTTGTTCTAGAGTTCACTATAATACTGTATAGGCAAATAGAAGAAGTCTTCCTGCCAAATTTTAATCTTATGAACCCAGTAACTTTATCCCATTAGTTCGTTGTAATGCTGGTGATAATAGGTAAAAAAGTAGGTAATAAAATTATAGAAACACGCTTCAAGTCAACAACAAAACGACAACTAAAATTGCTTTAAAAATTGTGTAATGGTCATATTCTGAAATTGCATACAATATTTCCATAGAGATGAGTGCCAATATTAATTAACATTGACACTCATTTTATTCATATTACAACAAATGTTCTTGCGATGGTCATGAATATATATTATTATGATATAGTTAGGTTACAAATAATATGTTCTTGCGACAGTGTTATTATGTCTCCAATACGTTGCCTAGTTTTGATTTTGAAATAAGCCGGTACAAGTTGCTTGCACACGGTTGCAGAATGTTGCGGAATGATATAGATGACAACTCCATTGTTTGTATTTATTAAGGTAATAAAGGATGTTGAAAAATGTGTTATAAAATTCCTTCAAGGCCCGTGGCAGCAAATTTTAAGACAGGAATAATTTATTTGACTGGAACGCGACAATACAAAAAAAAAATCATACAATTGTGTAGTTTAATTTTTAAAAAATTATGCCGCGTTTCTACCAAATGAGGATGGCATCTCAGCATAAAGCTATGCAAGAATTTCCTTCTGGACAGCGCTGATTTTCAGTACTAACCTCACTTCAAATATTGAAGTATTTACAGTATGACCCATTCTGGATATCTAAATTAAATAGGTAGGACTACTAGTGTTGTAAATGTTCATAGAGGAGAGGGTAGATGATAACCACTTTCCATCAGGTATGCTGTCAGGCCATCTGTTGTACTCGAGCGATAGAAAAAATGATATAATCTCATAAATAATATGGCGATTAATGTGCCATAACGAACCAATACGAATTTATGAATTTTAAGTCTTGTCCGTCATTTCGTTGGCTTGTTTGTTACATATTTGTAATTATAATACTGTTCATATATACTACTAATTGCAATTTTTTTAGGTAATGTTTATTGTCTTTAATTTGCTTCGTGGAGCTATGCCTTGGCATCACTTACAGGTACTTGTGGAATACAGCGCTTGTTGTGAAACTAAAATAGCTGAGCAAGAGCTTTTTTAGGACACCACAATTAATTGTTAGATCTATAATCTTGTATCACTGTTTGTATCTTGCCCTAAATTATTTTTTTTATTTTTTTTTATTGCAGGAGTTCAGCAGACAGGCAGACGGCCCGCTTGATGGAAAGCTGTTACTATAGCCTATGGACATTTGCAACACCAAATGTGCTACAAATGCGCTGCTGCTCTCTTAAAGGAGACTGGAACCTAGTCACTAATGCCGGAACACAACACAAGGTTGTTATGGCGGCATATTCTAGACTAGGGGTGGTCGCCATCCAGTCGAGCAAATACCCTACCACCTAGCTGTGGGTTGTTTAGTCGCCTCCTTCGACAGGCCGCCTGGCCGCAGGAAATTGTATTCTTTCTCCGTTCCTGCACGGATACAAATCCTCTCTCTATGAAAGCGCCACTATTGAATTTGGAAGAAATTTTATTGTTTTCTTGAAATTGGAAAACGGGTCATTTTCCGATATGATATCAATACCAATTTTCTAGTCGCAAATTGTAATAAATAGTTAGTGATTAGTATGTTATGTATTCTAAATGTCATCAAAATCAATTTGTATGCCATAAACAGGGAAATAAAAAAACAGTGAAAATTAAAATGCAAAATAAATATATTCGCTGAAAAGAAAATTCACAGAGATAAACGGTTGAAGAAAAATGTTACCATTTGATAGAGAAATTTCATTTTTTTTTAAACACTATCAAATCAGATATGATTAAATATAAAGCATTTATCTTTTCTTAGTTATGATGAACTAAACCATTCTAATTTTTCATTATTAACTAGGCCGCGATGATATAAGGCAATTATTAATGTTATATAAGAAACATTAACATACATGAATATATGGACAGACCGCGTCGTTAATTTTGATTTCATAATAAAATGAAATCAGTTTGGCGATAGGTGAAATGAAGAAACTTTTGGTATTTTAAATATGGTTCAAAAAAATTTGAATATGAATAAAATTTATTTCATGGACTCTCGTGACAAATGAACAAATATTATTTTAGTTTAATAAATTTACAAAACTACATGTTAACTTTTTCAATTTATATCGATAAAATAGTTGTATACATATTTCATTTTCGGAGATTAATGATATCCTTTATCAGTTATTCAAGGTACATTATGAATTAAATTTAATAAAATCGGTTTATAACCAGAGCCTTATAGAAAAAACATGCAAACATTTTTTTTAAATTTTACATAGTTGTCTGAAAGAAGATGTTTTAGAGAGAGGAGAATATTTTATGAGACTAGATCCATCAAAAATACAAAGAAACTTTTAAGACTAAATATTTATTGATTTGGTAGAAAAAATGTTTCAAAGACTAGATCATCAAAAAAGGAATGGTCTGTGACGTTGTTTTAGTCTTATAGGATTTAGGAGTTTTTCTGACTTATGTCTTTAACTACTCAATTGTCTAATAAAACTATGTTTTAATGGTTTTAAGCGCGGTAATTTATTTCATTTTAGTTATTCCGACGTGATCACATTAATTAGATTAGGCTCCCATAGAGTAAATAATAACCATAAACAAAATTAGAACTAAATAATTAAAATTAACAAGTTGGCGGTTGGCGGTTAAAACGAAGTTTTATCATGTATACAAGTCGCGAAAACTTAAAAAAATTGAATTCAATTGTCATTTGTAATATCGTTTTTCCTTAGTATTATTATAAAATACAACAATATTTGTCCAGTTAGTTTGTACCATATCTTTACCATAATATATGACCTAATATATCATATATAATAATTAGATAAGTTAAGAATTTCTTTTGAGTCAAGTTGCCTGGAAGAGATCGCTTTTAGCGATAAGGTAACTATTTCTTTCTTGTGCATTTTTGTAATTTTTGTCTAAGTGACCAATAAATTGTTATCTATCTATGGTCGAAATTGCGCAAAACTCTCTACAGTCTTAAAACTATGCATGTCGTCGTAAAACTAAGTGTTATTTGTGGCTTTTACCACGTGCTCATTAGTCGTTCATAATACGTATTTTTCGCTCCGATAACTCACTGCTTTAGTTCATTGAGTTCCGTTAATGTGCAGAAAATTACACATTACTAGGCATTACTTTCACTTCATGGTATATATTATTATAATTTGCAAAAGGATAGGGGATTGCTCGCGTTTTGTATCTTTGTTTACGCATAGAAATATATTATAATTGAAAAAAAAATTGCTTGTCATAATTGGACTACAAAAAAATAATAGATGGCAAAATGTTAAATCTGTCAATTTTTATTGTTCGGACTCGATATAATTTTACGATACACCTAAGTATAATATTAGTCCAGTCTGTAGATTAAATAACCCAAAATGCGTATACAGATATAGAAGTTCCAGATCTCTTATTTATATTAATTACCTATGTATTAATTAATATAAACTAGTACAGTGAAGGTAACTTAACTTATACTGTATTCTACCTATAATCCCATAAGACTATGAGTAGAATTATATTTGTATTTATAATATATAATTGTTATCTATTCTATAATGAATAAATTCTTTTATTTATACAAGGTAACGTAGCCAGCTTTCTGGGAACCTTACCCATTGACTCGATGAACTAGGATCAGTAGGCTACTTATAGTCTTAAGGGATTATAGGTAGAATACAATATAAGTTGAGTTTAATTAATTATACTAGTTTATTATTTTTGTTTTGCTTATAATAATTTATGTTAATTTTAATTTATGATTCTTATTTTCCATTTGTCTATACGTTATAAAATCTTCGGTAAAATCAATATTAATACCATTGGAGCCATTCATTCCTTAAAAGTTCCGATACTACTCGTATTAACGAGTCAACATCTTTATAATCTATAATAAAATTGTTATTTTAATATTAAGTGTTTATATAATTAAATATTAAGTATTATTCTATATAAGCCTTGTGATGAAATCCAAGACCTCCAATAGCCGGCTTTGGCTTTGCTACCGACTTTAAATCGCGATTACTTTCACTCCTCAGTAATAAGTCACTGTCAGCTAATAGCTTGGGGCATCGCGTCATACCTTCGACAAAAAGTCAACGAGGTCTCGATTCTCGATCTCCGCTTCCCAAGGCCGCGAGGTGATCACGCATTGTCCGCTCGTATCGCTTAAACATGAGTTTTTGTGCGGTTTCGTAACAATAGTAACAACCATTTTTAGGAGCTAAAAAATTGGTTCCGTTTCTTGAAAATTGTTTGTACTTTTTTTTATTTTATAAAAAGGCTTTTCTATTGTGCCTGTAATAATGTTTTTATGTTACGTTATATATTACGCGCTATTACGCTTAGCAAGACGTTGGATGGATATATTTTTTATTTTATTTATTTTTTAATTATATATCTGTCAGTCGCACTCAGACGAGTTATATTAAACTTCTACTAGTGTCACTGTCAGTTTATTGTGATAAACGTCCCACTACTTGGCTCGGGCCTCCCATTTATAGGAGAACGGACAGTATAGCCGCCACGCTTGTCTAAAGCGGATTAACGAGTTTGGCACATCGGTTATCTTGATATGCAGGTTTCGTCACGAGGTTTTCCTTCACCTTTAGCAGTTGGTAACTGTAATAATATGCACATCAGGCCAGAAAAGTGCCTAAGTGGTGCATGCGTTTTCGGCTAGGTTCAAACCCGCGTCCTTTGAGTTTCGGTCGCGTGTGAATTATTCACAATAATTAAGTATCTACCATCTATATAACTACAATAACATACAGTCCTAAGGGATTCAAAGAATAGTAACTGTTTACTTACTATTTATAACTAACGAACAAACCTCTCTTTGAATACTATTGTAATACGGTCCTGGTATCAAAAAGTTCGCCAGTTTCCAAATTGATTTATTTAACATTCTGTGAGCACATGTTACCTTTCCAAACTCACAGAGCAGACTATTCCACAGAAAATTACCTTTAACTGTGTGACAATAAAGTTTAAAATGACTTAAATCACAGTTGTTTGACTTTCTATCTTGTCTAAGCATATTGTTTACAGATATATTTTTTTATTGATTTTAATATTTGTGATAACCGTAGTGATTATACCCTCTTTGTTTCTTATGGTTAATCTCAGTGTCTGTCATTATCAATATTGCAATTTTCTTTTTTCAAGTTTCTATATTTTATAAACGTAACAAAACTTAATATTTATTACAATGTTGGCAGAACTGTTTCTTGTACTCATGCAAGCAAAATTCGACTTTAAGGTGACGAACCTTTTCATTCCGCGACTGTGCATAGCTGTCAGAGATATTGAATGTACGATGTAACAATCTTTCTGACGGTAAATAGATATCCCAGCCTGAAAAAATTCTCCTAAACCAAATTTTTAGAAATTTATTATTGAATTGTTTACGAAGTTATGTTTCTATAATCTTATAAGTTTGCTGGAGGAAAAACAAGCTCGCCACGTTGCGACTATATTTTGTTATTTTAAATATTTAAATTTTCTTTCCCTTTTCCCAAACATTTGAGAGCGGCACCATACTTCAGAAGCCTTCAAGTCATTCTTCACACATTCTTTCATCTCTTTTATATTCTATCTTTATTATGTCCATCAATCTTTTATTTTAATATTCTTTTTGTCATAATTATGATTTCCATTCCTTCTCATTACATATTCATGACACTTTACATCATTTTCTAGCAGCTTTATAAAAATATTTGACTCGTTTGTGAACTCGTTTTTCATCTTATCTATTCTCGTATCATCATATAGAATTAAATGAAAACATATGCAGAAGCGATAGAAAAGAGCAACAAACCCCAGGGTACTCCCAAAATAAAATAAATCGAAACTAACTAGCGAGCCACACTAACCATATAAGTAAGGTTACTACAAATTTTAGATGCTTTCCAAAAAATCCGCGTTTTAGAATAAAAGACAGCAATTACAGTATTCATGCCAATTGAGATCATAAATTATGCACACAATATTTCGAATGTAGGTAACAAGAATCAAAGTGCCGAAATACTCTTCAATTTGGACGACTTTTCAATATCAATCGCCCATTTAGGCACGTTTAAATATTGTGCTTTAGCACAAACCTAAGACAGTTCAAATTAATGTAAAACATAAAAATGAATAAGCCGTGACATTTTATGTTCTGCATAAATTATTATGAATGTTGTTCAAAATAGACATTATTAGTTGAAGTTGTTATGTAAATTATGAACTTTAGATGAAATTACGACACCGCTTTAGTTATGTATGCATAATTATTTCAACCTTTATTTTAGTAATCGAGAAGTCAAAGTGCAATCTAAGTTCATATATTATATATAATTTTCGGTGATCTGTTAAAAATAAATAAAATCTTTCACATTTGCAATTTAAATCGAAATAAAAATAATTTACCGAGGCCAACGAATAATTACCGAACCAAAACACAAGGTAATTTGGCGTCAACTATTTATCAAGTAACTAAAATAATACTGTCCGGTATGTTATATATAAATAGATATATAAATATATAACTATTGTACACCAATACAAAAATAAACTTATAGACTAACGGTCTTATTCATATTGAGTTAGCGTAAGGTTTACGGTTCTTAAAGAAGCCTACAAACTTATTCTAACTCAATATGAATAAGACCGTAAAACTATATCTTATTGTGTCAATAGGCGCTCTTATCGCTAAAAAGCGATCTCTACCACACGACTCCAGGAATGAATTGAGACGATAATGGCGATGGTGGCATAGGTATATAGTACGACTTACATTTTACTAATAAATACATAAATGTTTATCATCAGCATATAATTAAGCAATCCAGCATTATCATCTGAAATATCTAAAATACAGTGTCACCAGGCTTTGGAATTGGAAACAAAAATAAATTACGCCGAATACACTGCATGATTTTGACTCGAAAGGAAATATTAGGCCGAATAACTCAAAGCAATGTTGATCATAGCGCCCACTTACTTCTTAGCGGCTGAGTGCTGCAATTGCATGCACACATTCCTAGTACCTAAATCAGTAACACGACCAGTATAAATTCACCATTTTAATGTGTGCCTTTTACAATATTTGGTTGTTTTCTTCGATTTTAGTATACGAACTATTTTATGTTCGAGTTTTGAATAATATTCTGTTATTATATTATTAAGTGTCTTGCTAAATATATCGGATACCCTAGATATTGTTAAAAATTAATTTAATTATTTTTATAAAAATTACATTTGCTTTAAGCAAAGTATTGTAGAACAGGGAAAGAACGTTTAGACACACAGTATTTTTATTTCAGTAATTAAATATTAATTGTCTTTATAGCGGTTTAGTCCAATTAAATTTTTGACTCTATTTCAATTGAAATTTCAGGTCATTCAGGTCAATAGTACAGAAATTATAATTAAATACAAAGTGAATACTACGGACAGATCCACAAACGAATGCCTCTATATTGGCAGAACTCGAAATTGGAGATCCCCAGAGGTTATCAGCAGTATGACGAGAACAGATACGGTAGGACTTTGCCCACGTAGCCCGAAAGAAATCAGACAATATGGAAAGTCTTGTTGGTCACTGCTAAAGTTGAAGGTAAAAGACCTCGTGGCAAATCTCCAAATAGATGCATTGAACAGGTTCCTGACCAGCTGGATATGTCAATAAATAAAAAATACAATTTCCTGCGGCCGGGCGGACAGTCGTAAGAGACGACAAAACAACTCCCAGCCAGGTGGTAGAGTATTCGCCCGTCTGGACGGCTACCACCTCTGGTCTAGAGTATGCCGCCATAACAATGTTGAGTTTTATTTCGGCATCAGTTGCCAGGTTCCAGTTTCTCTAAAAAGAACAGCAGCGCATTTGTAGCATCTTTTGAGTTGCATGTGTCCATAGGCGATGGTAGTCGCTTTCCATCAGGTGGGCCGTCTGCCTATATGCTGAACTTATGGAGTAACAAAAATCTGCCATCCACCGTGCTCTGAAAACTGATCTCGTTGGAGGAGTGAAATTATTCACTGCTATCAAAGCCACGATCCTCAGCAGTGCAGCAATTCAAAATAGCTCAATGACTTATGTAGCTCGCGATGCTTGAAGTTCTTCCAGTAGATATAAAAGGTTCCCTTTAGATATTTTAATTAATTTTAAACATTATATTCTTCCTGTTTTAATAAAATAAGTAGACAACGATTGTTAAAGTGACTTGTTCACCGGAACGTATTTTCTCAGTGTATTTATTCCCAGTGATTCTGATTAGATGTTTCAACTCCTTCAATCTATATGCTACTGCTTCATCTGGGATAATGTTATAATTATTGACAGTTTTATGCAGATATAGTGATGAGTTAAATGCATTATTTTTGATGCGATATTGTTATTAAATGGTGTTAAATATTAACACATCACGTATGTATATACACTAATAGAGCTATTCGTTAACGGAGTTATTTTTGACACTATAAATAAAACGCATTACACCGGCAAGTGAAGCGCGAGCATTATACTTATACTTTTGGAAGAATAAAAATATTGTATAACATTAAACATTAAAATTATTAAAATTCACTCTGACGGAACTGCTTTCAATTTCCTTGAAGTTATAATTCAGGTTGTCACAGTCCATATATAACGTTATATAATGTTTGTTGTGTTTATATAAATTATTACGTTAGATTAAACGCTGACGCACGCGCGTGGGCACCGACTTTGTGACCTTATTGGAAGACTGTGTAATTTCTCTTTGTTTAGTTGTTACTATTGCTAAAACAATCATTCTCTCGAAGTGGCAGGCAAATGAATTATACGAAAATGATCTTAAGCGTTGCTCATATATAATGATATGGGAATGTATTACGGTCCAAAATATTAAAAACAAATTCAAATTGTACTTTTTAGAAACTAATTATTGTCAAAAAAGATGATTAAGTATCTTTTACTAAATTAATTACAATATTTTATTAAATAACGAAATTCTGAAAATCTTCTAAGTCCTAAGGTATCAATCGAATTTAAATTCAAATATTTTTATTTAAAACAAGTTCCACTAGAGAACACTTTTCGAAGGTCATACATATAAGTTAAAATTTAAATTTACTTCTTATTCTATGTACACTGTTTCGCAACGTGTTACTGCTGTTTATGAGAAGAAGCGACAAAAAAAACTGTCCAGCAACACGTCCAGTTAAAATTTGTTTTTCTTTATATTTCTTATTCAATTTATATCTCAAGCTTGTTTTTACAAGCTTCATACAGAAATATGTTACATAATTACTTTTCCAAGAATTAAAGGAGTTGTAGCAAACAGACTTCAGAATTCTAGATTTTAAACATTTTTCAAATCAAATCAATCAAGAATTGAAAATCTTAATAAATTAATTTTCAATTTCATATTTAAACAGCGTAACAGAATGAAATAAATAACTTTCAACATATTATGTTATGTAATTAAAATAAAGAAGAATCGACACCATGATATCTGGAGATTGAACTAACTATCAAGGCCTAGGAATGTGATATTTCTGTGAAAGCATAAGCGATAAGGAATAAATACTAGAGTATATATAAAATTCCATAAAGCTTCGAAGCAATCATATTTTTAAATTAGTATAAATTTATCAAGGAAACATAGAAAGACAAATTACAATTAGGTTTTATGTGTCAGTGGTTATCTAAGCGTACCTAGACTTTCCCTACGCGTCTGTGAAAGCGGAAAAACAGGCGACATAACTTAAACTTTTCCTGCACCAAGTTAGCTGTCTAACCACTCTTGTAAAGCATAAAGTATCGAAGGCACTAATCCTAAAAACGTTAAAATCAAATCTGTTTAAATTAATTTGTATATTAAAATTGTTCCTTTTCCTTTATTTGGCTAATAATTAATTTTTGTTCTTTGTTCGTTCAATTATTTAAAGGTTGCAGATAAAAAATACGTCAATTTTAAATTTAAATTATGCGAATAAAAACTTGGGCGTATCAGCATAAAATATAACAGACCTTACTGAATGTTTAAATTATTGTATTGGTATTTCAACTATTAAGTTATTTATTGTTTACGATTCCTTCCAAAGGTCATTTAATTTGTATGAAAACTAGAATCGAAATTATATTATTGTTATTATTCACTTATATTTTTAATGTCTATAGAGATTTCATGTACACGTAATCTTAATTATCTTAATAACAAATCCGTCATAAAATAAATTTGTTTTAGACTTACAGCGACATCTATGAAAACGTTTACGAACTATTTAATACAGAGTCATCTTTCGGCGAATAGTGTAACTATTTTATATAATAAACATGAAACGCTGTTGCAGTTTGGCTATTCAACAAGAGATGGCGCGCTATAATAAACTGCTTTGGCTCCTAATGTAATTTTAAAAAAATCTCTGATTCTGCACTAGAATAAAAAAAAGCATTACTTATTAATTGAACTAACTGACCTTCCATGACATACACTTTGCTGCCGACATCCCCCTCTTCGATGATGACACTTCCGCGAGGACATATAACGAGGGACATGCAGTCCACTATCTCGCGGATCTGCGTCATTTCCAAATTCTTCATGAAGTCGTTGTCGAGGATTGCGCTCTTTATGAGTTCTCGAGATCTGAAATACAAGAAAGATGAATTTTATTTGAGCTTAATCGCGTGAGTACAATAATTATAACGACGACTACTTAACAAATTTAAGATCATGCCAGACAAGTTTAATACAATAAGTCTGGTATTTTTTAAGTTTTCGTGACTAGTACACATAATGATGACAAATGACATCTTTATCTTCCTTGATCACGGCTACTGAAAAGTGGCCGAAATGGAATAAAAATCAAATAAAATACTGCGCTTAAAACCGTTAAAACGTAGTTTTATTACAATAAATCTGTATAGGGGTCGTGTTTGTACAGTGAATTTCAAAAACGAATCAGCGGAAGTAATTCGGATATTTGTCTGTCTATCCCTCTGTCTGTTGGAGCATTACGTGAAAGAAAACTAGGTACTGTACGAATTTAAATGAAACTCGTCACAGAGCTAGCTTAGATCAACATTTAGGATACTTTTTATCCTGACAAATGACGTTGTTTCTGGGGGATATTTTTTTTTTGCAGGATTTCAACAGACAGGCAGACGGCCCACATGATGGAAAGCGGTTACCATCGCCTATGGACATTTGCAACACCAAAGGTGCTACAAATGCGCTGCTGCTCTCTTAAAGGAGACTGGAACCTGGTCACTAATGCCGGAACACAACACAAGGTTGTTATGGCGGCATACTCTAGACCAGGGGTGGTCGCCATCCAGTCGAGCAAGTACTCTACCACCTGGCTGTGGGTTGTTTAGTCGCCTCTTACGACAGGCTGCCGGGCCGCAGGAAATTGTATTCTTTCTCCGTTCCTGCACGGATAGACGAATACATAAAAAATGGCGGTGTAGCCTCATGTTTTTGGTGCTGCCATGCCGATGTATTTGTCTGTGAATTGTATTCACTGACAAATACGTCGTCGTGGTGACAACGCGAAAGAAGTTACATTACATTAAACATCGCAGCTTCTAAGATTTTGTATGAGCGTACCTACTTATGACGTCATAAGTAAAATAAGTCAAAAAATATTGTTTAAAAAGTAATTAAAAATATTTCTATTACAAAATTATGACATTTGGGTGATAACATGTTATGTAAAAATATTAGAACTTTTGTATTTCTGTCCACATCTCATTTAAAAAGATATATTTAACTATATTCGTGGACTTGAATATAAATGTGCGTAACGTAAGTACACGTACACTTGGCGACTTGATGATGTCATCAACAAAAAGCTATGTTATGAAAAACTTTGGTCTTGAACTTGAATGTAATAATAGCACAATGACTTCATCCTAAATGGATCGACAAAAAATATACGCCAATAGTTAGGAATAATACATACATAGCATAATACATATATTGTAGATTAATTTTCTATTAAGAGCCGATGTTTCAATCATCAGATAAACGTTACCAGTTGAATAAATTATAACCTGACTAAATTCAAAAGTAAAACAATTCAACTGTTTTATTCGTGCAGCTGTCATTTTTAATTTTGCCGTGTTGTGTTTTATTATATAGAATAAGTTTTATCTGGTGATTGATAAGGCCTTAAATCTATATCATTTAGTATACACAATACACAGGGTGAGAGAGATTTGGAAAATGTGTCATGAAAAGAGTTTAAAGTTTGAAAATAACCCAAAAAGAAATTACTAAACTACATATTATGTATTATTGTTGAAAAAGACAAATATTTATAGAATTCAATTGTAATTCAGGTTTATTATATTTACTTAAGTTTGAGACATTGAGATATTAAAAATCATTATGTTAAGTTTATCACAAAATGATGTTTAACGAACAATATTAAATTTAAATAGCCCCCTCGATGTGTTGAAAGAAATATTTCAAGCTTTAAGCTCTCCCCTTCATACATCACCGGATTTTTTTAATATTTTAGGTAACTCTTTTAGAGGAAACATTTTTAAATCATGTTTTATATTGCTTTAAGTATGTTAATAATAACTTCTGAGATTTGCACTACTTCATGATAGTAACTTATAAATTATCAAAGCTTTAGTAGACAAAAAGGTATAACTACTATAAACCTACCACTTATTTCCATGCAATAAAATCAATAATTACTAATAATTAGATGACAATACAGTCCACTGTATTGTCACGTATTAGGTCCACCTAACGCGGCCGCTTTTGAAAAATCGCTAAGTGAATTTGACATGCCTCTAGAGATACTGGCAAGTAAAAGATATAACATAACTTTCCATTTTATTTTGATACTTGTCTTATTTGTAATACATATCTGTGAAAGCGGCTACTTTAGGCCCCAGACTTCAATTCTTATCCAAAGAGATGATACTTCTATCAATACAAGACTTAATGTAGTATATTCAAATAATTATAAAAAAAAATGTTTAAAAATGTCATTTATGTCTAAATATGGGCTAATATTTAGTGTGACATTAAATTACATGCGGATATGAAAAACACTTTTATAACGAGGCGATAAACATCGCATTACTATTATGAATAAGAGCGAATACCTACAAAGGCGTGTTCCATGCTCTTTTAGTTATTTGAATACTAGTAACTCTTTGCCTAAACATGATTACAATTCACGCCTTAGTCGTGTCAATAAAAGTAAGTAATGTATTAAAATGTCTAATGACTTGTAATATTTCTTTTGTAAATTTATAGAGTTTAACACTAAAGCCATGATACTGATTAAACTTTAAAATGAATCATGATCTCTTTAATCATTAGAGCGATGATGTTTCATAAATCTCAGTTGAAAGCAGTATAAAGCTAGCAATAACATTAGACACGCAAGCAACACTTAAAGTTAAATGACTTTATGCTGGTTAAAATGATGATGGTCATCAATGTATTGATTCAACTGATCATAAAGGTGATACGTCAATGTTAACCAAACTTAATCTTATTTTAAATAGCTATGAGATCATACTAGAATAGAAAACACTTTATTGTTCACCAAAATTAACAATTACAAAATGAATAATTACAATAATTTTACGGCAAAACAAAAGTATATCGCTTAAAGCGATCTCTGCCAGGCAAACGCACTTAGAGCACACTTTTAACGACTCATGTCTAGGCATAATTAAATTAAAAATAAGTAAAATAAATAGAAGTGAAACTGCAACGGACAAGTGGAAAAACGAATCGCAACATAATTTTAATTTTAAGTTTTACGGGCAGGTTTTCAAAATGGACAAGTACATTAACAATCTGACCGTAAAACTTCAAGTAAAAATTTTTTTGCGATTCGTTTTTCAACTTGTCCGTTGAAGTTTCACTTCTACTATGTGTCCCAGCACATATTTCGATTTTTCGCAGGCTTACTGCAAATTATGATTTGGTTAGGTTAGGTACATTTTAATGAATGCATTTTTTATTTAAACATATTTTATTTTCTCAAACAAAGAAACTAAATTCGATCCGGAACCAAAAACGCATCCATAGCCTACTCTAAAATCATGCCGCCTCACACCACGTCTAGTCTAAATTTATGCCGCTCCTCCACGCGGCCGTAACGCTTTTTCGTGACAGAAAAATCCTAAGACCCCCCGTCTATATAGAAGTTTCACTTCAAAAAGGAAGAACAATACAATATGGACAGTAAACAGAAAAGTCACACACAATATTAATAGGAAAAAGAAGTGAAATAGATGAAGCTCATATGATCAATGCAATATGCAATGAATAGAAGCCTGTGGTAACAAATATAGAAGTGTCGTTACATCGCCTATCAATCAGTCAAGGTAGTGATTGAATTTCTTCTCGAGACTGCGTTCGCGCCGCACTCGAGGCCGACATGTGTTAGCCGGTATGCCTTCAATGGACCCATTTGGTATAATTACGTTCGAACTTTTATGTGACGCATGTCCTCGCCATCGGGTTACATGGTACTGCTCTAAGGTATTTACATCGAACTGGCTAGTGAAATATCTACTTTTGATTGCCTCTGGAGTATTAACTAGATCCCTTAAAAGTATTGTGGGAACAATTTTGTCACTATACTGTTCTTGTTGCCAACTCCCCATACTTAGACTATGTCAACTGATAAGTCGTTATAGTGGTATCAGTGATCTACATGGAAATTAATATTATAATTAACATAAATGATTTCATTTCACATTACTAACTTATTCTCTTTTTATCTTTTATTTAAGTTTAATTGCTAGTAATGACATAATTTTATTTAAATGCACTATAATTTTGATACTACAGCATGCAATGTTTACCTATAAGTAACTATTAGAGTTTCATGTTTCTTATTTAAAACACAATGTACATGCATAGTATTAGTGCAAGTAATTTTGGTTAAACCAAATAAATAGATAATTTAAAAATATTGCATTGCAAATGGATGTTTTTAAGATGAATCTCAGTCGTTTATTGTATTCAAAATAAAATTATATCTTTCTTAATTAGACAATATACCCGTATTTACACGGTATTTATCTGCCAAATAATTTTATTGTTCTACTGTCAAAATATTAAAAGCACTCTTTGTTTAACGCAAAAAATTTAATTACTGATTTAACTACGTAATTACATAACGTAATGTTACAAACTATCTACTAGAAGTTCATCGTGTTTCACCACAAGAGGTTTAAATAAATATTAACAGTATCATTAATAACAGTTAAAACTCAGTTTATTTATTTTCCGTAAAATATAAAAACCCAAGATAAATTTCACATTCTTCTATTGACCAAAGAGTATCAAAGTCCTTTGATTATGTACTTGTCAAGTACATAATCAAAGGAAGAAGAATTTTCGATTTCCACTTAAAAAAATTTCTAATTATGTATGTCAAATATTAGCATTATGTTCATAATTATATTACGTTCAATTTTCAACCAGTAATCAGGTAACTTACCTATGACTCTTGGGTATCTTAACCAGTTTCATTTCATGATCCTGTATTAGTACTGACAGAGGTTCAGCTGATATGGCAGTCCTCTTCAACCTTTGTGCATTCAAATGATACGCCCTGGTATTTTCCACACCTGGAGCCCTCATCATGAAACGTTCTTCGTCAGGATCTAAACCGTTTCTGTGACTATCGATAATTTGCCTTGTCAATGGCTTTACTACCTGTCGGTATTTATCTATTTCATTTTTCAGGTATCTTATCGTCGCATCTTTGTCATCAATTTCGTTTTCTAATAGCGCTATAATCTTGTCTCTTCGTTTTAGCTCTTCTGTTTTCTCTAACACAAGTCTCTTCATTTCTATATACTTCTTCTCTAATTTATAGTTGTGATCCATTTGGCACTGTTTTGGATGAGTTTGCGCCATTTTCACTATGATTATTTATTAAACGTCCAATATTACACTCTTCAGTCATAAAACATTATCTAGTCTACTACACGTCTACCAAAATTTGACTGTAAACACAAACTGATGATACGTTTACGTTATCGACAAACATATCACTGATAACACAATACCTACTTTTATAATTTGACTTGTCAACATTATCTATTAAAGATTAATATTAACTATTAATAACAGTGGTCAGTGCCAGGCCAGTGATCGAAATGACAAAATATTGGATGTTACGACCAAAGTTGACACGCCTATTGTTTCCTTATAAGAAACTTGTGACGATTGGTTGCGATTTATTTAAAGTGTGACCTGTCTGACAGTGAGTCAAACAACTCAATGACTTGCGACACACTCGTATGTACTGAGCGCCTCATAAAATACGTACTTTAGAATGCTAACACAAGCCGTCGCCCCTGTTAGCTTTAATTGGTTTTCATTACACTTGATTAATGATGGAGATAAATAAACAAAATATAGTTTAAATATGCAGCGACATTGCGATATGTTGATGCCTCGAGCGACGTCCTACTATGTGGCGAAATTTAAATACTTAATTTATCTATGCTATTTGCCATATTTAATTGGCATGACAAACTATAACGTATAACGTCTTAATTTAGACGTGCAGCTTAATTAGCTCATGATTTGATAAGAGAAAAATTAAAACTTAAAGCTACCGAAAATTTAAACACGTTATTCAGTAATGAATGGCACTAGTCTGGATTTAAAATTTACTGCCAATAATAAACAGCAATCACGTTATCACAAATGTAAATCGGATCTCTCTTAATTCTGATATTATTACCTTAAAATACGAAAGGAATAAATTAAGAATAAATATTTTATGACTTTATTTCTCAATTCACTGCCAATAAGGAATTATGCCTGTTACTTGCGATAATAACAAATGTTATTGTCACATTATTTTCCATAACAATAAGTTTTGCCGACCATTAATTAACATATTTATTTTTATGATATTAACATTTTCAGTTTATTTGATATTATTTTTAAGTCTCTTTTTCCTTTCACCGTTTCGCAATCAATTGGGATCGCATTCAGTCTTTTCTTTCCATACTTGTTTAATTTAGCATACATCACCTGTGACACCACAAAACTTAATTTCATTTGAATCACTCACAAATGCGAATATTTAAGTATCTAATTCATGCATACCAATTGAAACGTCACTATTCAAAATCCTTTAGTTTTAGCTGAGGGTTGTCTGGAAGAGATTGCTCCCCAGCTATAAGACCGCCCTTACAATATTACATAACGTATACTGGTATTAACCATTATTCTCCTATTCTATTATTGTCATTGTTGATATCTACCTACAATAACTGTCCGTCCTACATACAATACATCCAGCTCCGTTTTAGTCAACATTTACATATTTGTTTTTATATAAAGTGATTATTATTATGTATATTAACCAAAGTTTTCTGTTTATTCAGTTATTATAATTCATAGTTGATTATATAGTATACCGCATTCATTCAAAGTATTAATATCAAAGTTACGACAAGTTGTTTAGTCATGTTTTCGCACACTGTCACCTGACATTTATCATTTACATGCTCTGTTAACTCATTAACATATGAATGACCAATTGGAAGTAATCAATAATATAAAACTTTAATGGGAGACTGTATGTTCATGGCCGATTGTATTCTAGACCTATACTTAAGTGCATACCGAAGCTTGAGATACATCAGTTAAATTAAAACCTCTCATGATCCTGTATCGCATATCATGCTTTTAAGTGGATACATTACCATCTTACAACAAGCTGTGAAGTTTCAGTAAATAAGATGCCTTGGTCTTCTTCCTATGACGTGGATTGTGCCGTGGCTACTAAGTTAGTTTTTACAACCAAACATTTGCAACTATCACGGCGAAAGAAAAGGTCCCGTAGAAATGACATAGTACGTCGACGAAGTGAGACAGGGTTGCCATATCTACTAAGGAACGACTAACGCAAAGTCCACACTTGTATCATGGAAAAAGAATAGCAGGACTGACAATCGCCTACATCACTACATAGATTATTTAAAATGAGATAAACATTAAAAATAAAATTATTAGGACTTTCAATCCTTGACTGACTAGAGTCATTATTTAGTGGTGCATTTCTGTCTTTTAATTTGAATGAATCAACAAAAGGTGTACATATAAACACAAACTTGAATCATTCAATGTCAGTTTGTGACTTGCTTCAATTTGGTTGATCCATCTAATATCAGCATTAATAGTAAAAAGATAAGTAGAGTAGATAAAAAATAACATGATGTATTTTTTCACCCAAATGTTTCCTCATCTTAAGAAAATACCTAAATACCAATAAAGTACAAAAACTGATTTCCGATTGAAATCTATAGATATTCTTGATTTTAAAATGTAGTACCTACATTGTTTATTAATTATGCGGTATTTTTGATCATTTGAAATATTCAAACTCTTCTCTTAACACAATATATTAAATACTTTTTCACCCCTCGATTATGAAGATCACGCAGCGATAATCGGATCGAGCGATTTATGCAAATGTCAACAAAACTTTACACGACAACGCTAATAGTACGTAGGTGTAAGAACTCAATAAATCGTCTAACAAAAGATAAGTAAAGCACGCAGACCAAGTCACGAAGTAATGCTATGCTCAATGAGATTTGGTTATTGTAACAGCTGCAGTGTAGGTGCGATTTCGTAAAGGTCATTCAACCAAACATGTGATACCTTTCTAACCACGCATAAGATCAATGCAAGATTAATGGTACGTAGGGCAGAATACCTTCGATTTCACAATGATAAAGCTCCCTAAACAGATAAAGGGCCCACCTTGCTTTGGTATGTGGTTACCGTCGCGTATAGACATTTGCAACATCAGACGTGATGCCAACGCGTTGCCAGCCGTTAGGATGAGATAGAGGTTGTGGGATTTGAACTCTCACTCATTGTATGAAACACAATTAGCTCAAAGCTAAACGTTTCACACCGATATTCTATGAGAGCGTGATACCACACTTCTCAAAGCCGCCCAGTGAATTGTAATCAGCATAATGATTCCATCATAGATTTACCACGGATACATACTGTTACGACCTATACGCCAACAAAGACAAATTCGCACCTGCATACCTGTAGAAACACATTTTATTACCTTTCGGCATTTGAAATTCTTTTGTTCACTTTGTGTTTAAAATTTGTGATTAGAAAATAGCCCATTGTGTATTGTAATCTTTTATGGCAATCATTAGCCAAGTGTGTCGAATTTAAAGTACAAACTGATTCTAGGAAATTCAGTCTACGCGGCCGGGCAGATATATTGCATCTGTGCAGTATAAAGCAATGCCTCGACAAAGAGGGACGAGGCAGTCTAGCGATAACCACGAGCGAAGCAAGACGTGTGTACTACGGTAATCTATTTAGTGACGAACTTTGCGCGTTTTATGGAATTACGATCTTCTGCATTACGTTTGGACTTGTTTCGTTCGGTTATATTTGTACCTGTGTTATACGTGCTTGTATAATTCTAATAAACTCTATAATAATTCCAACGGCATTTTAATTCGAGTCCTGCAACTTGTAACAATACATATAATACCCGTAATTTTAATTGTCTTAAGAAACGAATCATCGTTTTAAAGAAAAGCAAAGACACTGTTTAATTGTAACGTAGATATGCTAAAAGTGTTACCCATAACAAAAAGAAGTTACAATGTTTATAAAAAGAATTTAATATCTTTATCTTTTTTTCTGAAAATTTATGATCTGAGCAGAAATTTCGTTTTTTTACAGACGGAATGTTTTGCTGAAAAGATTCTGACAATAATATTTGAAATAAGATTGCGATAATTCATGTGACTGTTTACGGCCATGCAGCTCAGCATTCTGAAGCTAATTTGGATAGGTCATAATAATGTTTCATTTTTAAGCCTTATTAATCGTAGAGGAAACAAAACCAATTTAATTTATGACTGTGTATAAAAAGTTATTTAAACTGCAATTATGCTTTTTAATGTATCTGTTACAGACGGTTATTTTAATGAGATATATTAATGTTAAAGCCCGTTATCCAATCAACTGAGGGTAAACGAATTGTAAGCAACCTAGGTCATAGAAATTCGTTATAAGCATAACTATCTCTTCACCGCTTATATTATGTTTAAAGCAACGAAACTGTAAAAAGAGCCTCGTAAGTAGAAAACCATACGCGGCTAGTGAATGCCTCAAGTATAGCGTGAAATTTCTTATGATCCTCCCTCTGACTTTACCGATAGTGTTAGATTTTTCAGTATCTTTATTTTTTATCTTAGCAAATAAGAATAATTATTCTATCTTTTCTTTTTCTAACCACATTTTTATCTTCTGCAAATTTAATTTCTGTTTTGGTTTAATATCAGTTGCTTAGGCTTGGTGTCTTAAGTTCTTTCTTCGAACTATCTTGCTACGTTATTATTCTTATAATCTTTATGATTTACAATTAATGCATATCTTATTTTATTTTATATTTATTTGAATCTATTTATTAGATCTTACGCTCCAAAGCTATCTCCTTTTAGCTTTAGTGGCCCTAATTGGGGTACCTCTCCTACCTTTTCGCTTTACTGGATAACAGGCTTAAACATAAGAAAACAGTTATATGCTTGTAACCTTATTACTTGCCAGAAATCGTTCAAAGTACTGTCATGAGTCACGTCGAAGGTTATAAAAAGGGCATGCGAGCTGTTATTTTGATTAATGCTTATCGCTTGTCGTTAATTGTTTTTGGCATTAGGCGTTGTGTAATGATTTAAAGTTGTAAAAAGTATTGTACAAAGTATGTATAACAGTCAGCATTTTACAAGTAAACAATTGCGGCCTAATGCCTAATAATACATTTATATTCGTATATTTTCAGTAATAAAATCAGTGATATTACAGCGCTCGTTAGGTTTGGTATTTCTTACATTTTACCCTTCCCTCCTAAAGTAAAACTGTATACACACTACAGTTTTTTGGTCCTTCGAGTTTTTACAGTTTTTGATCCGACTCGAAGGACCAAAAAATTGTAGTGTGTATACAGTTTCAAGTCTACTAATTAATATTAATGATATAATATTATTATGTATATGTTTAAACAATACTCGTAGGTAATAATGTTTATTCTAATCTATGACAACTATTTTTGGTACGTAGATTTCGAAGACCTAAAACAGTAACACAACTTACAATAATGTAATACAGCTAACACGAGCATAAATTGAAAATTTCCATTTCTGCTAAAAGGTATATATATCCTGAATAAACACGAGTCAAATTCTATGATATGATCATGAACTTTACAGTTGTAAACAAATTCATTTGCACAATATTTTTTTAAAGTGACGGTGAGTGATATATAGATCGGCGCTTGACCACGATCTCGCCTGATGATAAGCCAAGATACTATATCTAATGGAGCACGTTTAACTACCTAAAAGGTAGATATTTCACACAAAACTTAATACCATGTTATTTCTTTTAATAAAGATATTTGAAAAGGAACTTTTTTACATTATTTTTAAACAGAATAATTTCGTTCAATAATTTATCAATTTCAGGACTAAATTACTTAAGCGGCACAAAGTTTGCTATATTATCATCATATGCCTATTGTAATATGAAAACGGTAGAACAGAACTACAACAAAAACGAAAATAAATTTGGATTAAGAAAAATATTTTAAATCTATTATTAATTTATTAATCGTTTACGATGCTAAGTCATAGTTTAGGATACATTTAAATATAGATACAAAGTAGACTTTGATGTTTTCATAAATTTCTTGCGATAAAATCATAATGTATACGATTATTATCCAACGTGTATCACATCAATATGGATAGTTCTTTGAATTTAAAGTAAACAAGATACACGCGCCATAAGTAGGGATGTGTAACCTTTAGGAATTGTAATTATGACATATAAGAATATAAATTCAAAGTCAAAAGTTTTTATTCAAACTTAATTAATAATTATTTTAAATTAAATCCACTTCCTACTCTATATGAAGACTCCTAGGGGAAGAAATACATGTCAATAAATGTGTAGTTAGAGAGAAACATCTTTTTATATACTAAAATTACATCTTTTTTTATTGTACGCTCGCGCTCTTTTGATGCAAATGTTGAATAAATTAAATTTACTGTTCTTTAACACTACTGAAAAATAAGCTTTGATTTAATAGGTGTATCAAAAAGTCAACTAATTATATTAAAAGTTCAGTTTCACATAATACTTTCTTAAGTTTTCGCGACTTGTATACATAATAAAACTACGTTTTAACGGTTTTAAGCGCGGTAATTTATTTAATTTTTGTTATTCCGACGTTTCGGCCAGTTTTCAGTGGCCGTGATTACATTCAGTTTCACAGTAAAAACACCACACACATTTATACTTATTTAGAATATTCAGAATGAACGAAGTATGTGTCCCAACCTATTTGTACATAAACATATTTAATGTTATTCTTTAATTTAAATGCTTCTTTTTCTTTTATTTTGGCTTCTATCAATTTAGTATCTTAAATAATAACACGTATTACACAAAACATTTTCTTTTACTTTAATTTATATAATCTAAAACTTCAGATTTTAGAAAATATGTGTTTTTCTGGTGTTTCGTGAAGTTTCTATAAATGAGATTAATAAGTAGGTTTAATTTTCACATGGAACTTAGTTTGAATGTTTTTTATATAAATTTGAATATTACAAGAGTAACCACAATAACCACAACAGCACAACACTAGTCTGTACCTATTTGCTACGGCTGTTCACGAGTCGACCTAGACCCGTTTAAAAGGTTTTGGATGGAAGCCCAGTGTGCAAGTTATGTACATGAATGTAAATCACAAGAACTATTTCGCTATATTACGATAATTGCCGTAATATAAATGTACAGAGTTATAGTATCGTTTTAATTATAATCAAATCTATTTATATACGACTTCAAAAGGCTTGAATTCGTTATTTAAGCACTTCTAAACTTTTCATCGATTCTTATTTATTTTTATTGCATGAGTTCAGCAGACAGGCAGACGGCCCACCTGATGGAAAGCGGTGACCATCTCCTATGGACATTTGTAACACAAAAGGTGCTACCAATGTGCTGCCTCTCTCTAAAGGGAGACTGGAACTTGGCCACTAATGCCGGTACACAATTCAGGATTGTCATGGCGGCATACTCCAGACCAGGGGTTGTAGCCATCCAGACGAGCAAACCATACCACCTGACAAATATGAGGTTATATGTTCATTGCTATATTTAGATATGTTAGTGGTTAAGAGGAACTGAATACACAGAGCTTTTAAGCGGTGTTTTTTTTTTGAGGGGGGAGAAATGCATTTCGCACCCTACCGGGTCGTTTGCTAGGGATTGGACCAAAGCGACGAGAGGTGAAGCCACTGAAGATAGCGCAGCCACCAGAGTCAATCGCCGGCATGTGTGGAGACTCGGCAAGGTACCTCCCTCTATGTGGAGAGATAACCCATGGGCAATACTCCACTAAAACCACCCTCCTCCCATGTGCCCCGCGCTTATGGTAGTAATAGCGTGAGACTTAGAACGTAGTTTCGCCCACGCTGATCCTAGCGCATCAGTGCTTGAGAGTACCCCGGGAATCAGGGCAACACTTCACATCAACAGGGGTGAAGACTCCTCCTCTCTTTAGATGCTAGAGGGCCCCTGCAGCGGTATTACGGGAGAAGATCTTGCGCATATCTGCGTCTCCAGGACCCCGACTGATGTCGGTACCCGCGAGACGCATGCGCACCTCTCTCCCTTTCTCGTCCCGCGGCCTCCTTTTGAGACATCACTGTCTCGCAGAAGCGGTGTTGCTCCAATGAACGTTAAGTCCTAATTCATGAGGACTATCCAATTTTCCTAGATAAAAAGAAACTTCTATTCATTCTCCTTGTCAAAAATTTTCAACGTCATAACGTAGAAACATACAAATATAAAAATAACATAAATAAGGCACCTTAACTACCGCTCACACTTGTGCAAGTTAGTTATCAATTATGCAATAAAACGGCTACGATAATACATTTTTTTTATATTTTATTTATATATTAAATATTATTTTATTTAAAAATTAATCTGAAAGCCGAGGCAGTTATATTAATTTAATTTCCGTTCATACGCGTATTTAACTTGTAATATACCACATTTTAGTTTGTATGATAATTATAAATAAATTGTTTGCTTAATCTTGAATCGTATTGTAATAACCATTTTTATCAGTTGAAGCAAGTAAACATAAATGGCACTTGATAATTTTCTATAAAAAAATTACGAACTAATCCTTAAGATATCTAAGTGTGGCCAGGTGTTTCATTTTCAAACAGTATAAATGACTTACATTCGTTTAAAAAAATCATACATAAAAATTCACCTTGAGTGTGCTTGTGTCAACAAAACTGGAAAGTACTCAATAGATTGTCTTGAAATTTTGACATACGCAATGTTACATTTAAATAGAATTGTGTGTTTAATATTCTATATATATATATTATTCGATAAGACGTCGATAGATTGAATTCCCTATAATTATTAGCAGACTAATTGTAATCCACAGCGAAGTGTGTCTAGGTTTAGCTAGTAATTAGATAACAGTGTCAAAATTAAATACGATAGAGTACACTGTTTATTAAATCACGTCATAAAATATGAAAAGTAATAAAGAAGATCTAACAGATTCAGACGGATGACTTGCGTCAATCGACTGCTGAAATTTGAGAAATTTTCCCAAATATTTGTTTTATAGATTCATCAAAAGTCAAATGCGCAGATTCAGGTGACCGAGAGCCTTAGTTGAATATCATCTGCTCTTTGCCAAGTTTACTTTTGAAACGTTATCTAAAACCTGGATAATGAGTGCTATGACGTCACATGATACATGTAAGCCTATTCTAATAAGTTGACGGACTGCATGCTAATGCTATTTATGGCTGTTGACGTTATCAAAAGTGGAACTACTGATATTCGGACCATTAATTAACACGAATCACTGAAATGGAGGTGCCAAAGTTTTATAACAAAATACAATTTTACTTCATATCTATCCGTTTAGGTTTCTTAAATTTGTGATTTTTACTATTATTTTGAAAAATAAACTTCACAAATCAAAGGATAAATAGATTCTTGTCAGTTTAAATGTATATATTCTAAAACTAGCTTTCTACGCGGCATCCTTAGTGGGATATTTCTTCTGTATTTTCAAATAATTCTCGCAATTTTAAATGAAAACAAAATGTAGTTTATGAAAATTGATTTATATCCAAAAGCATGTTTGTAAGCACTTAGCTAAAAACAAATACCATCATATCCAAAGAAATTCACTCTTATATATTAGTCTGGATTATACTGAATAGACGGACATTAGAAAAATAATTGAATACAAAATATGTTATAGCACAAGTTACTAAAGTATTATTATATATAACATATACTGCAATATGTGTCTAATGGCTTTGTCGTGTATTTTGGCATTGTACATTTTACAGATATTCAGATTAGTCCAATACACAACAAGTAGAAATACATTTTTTTTTAATTTTTATAAAAAATATTCTCCAGAACTTAAAATAAATAAAAATACACGGATGTCATCAATTCTAATTAGTACAATTTTAACGTTCAAATATGTGTTATATTCAACAATTGTCTACAATTTTACATAATTTCTTTACTTTCGTGTAAAGAAATTATGCTATTATTTTTTATTATTATTTTAGGCTAAAAAGAGTACTCTCTTCTATCTACATTAATGTTTTATGTGTTGGTTAATGATAGTAGCCATTAGGGCGTATGACGATGTGGTAACGACAAAGTTTATTTATAGAATAGTGTTACGCAAATTTTTTGATTAATAGATATGACAATGTACAACATGGTAAGATACCATATATTTGTGTAATTTTTGATAAAACTACCGTTTTAAGATCGGGGAAAAAGATATGCATAGAATTTTGTTTTATTGCTGGAGTACAGCAGATAGGCTGACGTCCAAATAATAATAAGGTAAGAAACTTGAGGGGTTACCGAAATGCTGCTTACATGAGAGGGGAAACCTTGCCTCAAATGCCGGAACACAGCTCAAGGTTATCATAGCGACATACTCTAGAAGTCTAAACCAGGGGTGTTAGCTATCCACTACTATCCAGAGGGCTATATGCCTTACCACTTTTCATGTAGGACATGATATTATTGTAAGTACGACAAAAGTGAAGTAACAAAAATCACTTGAATTGAGAAAAAAAGTATCTTCAATACAGAGAATGATTTCAGTTCTGCCCAATTTTAATACAATTATATATTTTAGATAGTAACGTAATTCTAATATTAATTCATGATAATCGTATTAGTATGAAGTACGAAGTTGAACATGTAGATCAAATTAATTATTTTTTTATGGTAATTTAATTAACTAAATTATAATATTCATTACATACTGTAATAAAAAATAAACAAATAAATATAATAAAAAAAAATTGTAGCAAAGCTGATAAGACTAACTTTAAAAGCTTTGACATAGTTATATAGTTTGCTTGATATATTACGTTAAATACTTGTCACGTGAAAAATCAAATTTATCATCTACACTCATATAGTTATTTTTTTGCAACTCAGGGAATACTTCCAAGGAAAACACTTCGTTAGCTGTCTCTTCCTATATTGGGAACGGTCTAAACTAATATTTACGTGAGCGAATCTTGAAACAGGATCTGTTTACCATATAATTTAAGGTCATATCGATCGTGATTCAGTGTTATTTATTTATAACCACCTTCAAAATCTTCATGCAAATTACTGAAATGTAGACGAAACACGAGGAACCAAGAATTTGTGTTTCTTCAATATCAATCTGCGTGTGTCAAAGCTGAGTTTTCATATTTATTACTATCCATTATTTTACTTTATCATTGGTAGAAAATTGACATTACTTGTATGAGTATGGGCCAAATTTTAACCAGTAGTAAGGCATTAAGGCGTTGTCCACAGATCCCTAAATAACGCATATTGAATGGATCTTATTTAAGACGCTGAGCTTTACGCAGTTTAATGAAAATAAAAAAAACTTTATTATACCCGTATAACTTATACAATCAGAAACAGTTTTACTGAAGCGGACTGCAGCGCTTAAAGCACTATTTTAATAAGTAACAATTATTCAGTTTCATAGAAAAAAATTAGTTCTACTCTCTAATTAGAATGATCCGCACTATAAAGTATTTATTGCTGTAAGACCTTGACATGGTTCGAACATTTCGAAGAAATTGTGCACATCTGATGTTTGGAAAAACACAATTTTTACAGGTCGATGTTGTTGGAGAGAAAAATAGCATGGCCAACATAATTTGCATGCTATTTTTGTTTGCCCTCTGCTACATCGATGCTGACAGATGTTGTCACAAATAACTTTGGAGTATTCGTTTTAAATTGTATGTAGGTACCAGCTTGTCTAGAAAGACAAGGTCGACTAGGTGATTTCTCATTCTGCGAAACATTTGAAAGTAATTCAGGTCTAGTTCAAATGTTTAATAGCGAGTTTAACATTCATAAAGCCTGAGACACTTAGTGATATGCTCATTTGGTTAATAGTGGGTTATGGCTTGTTGTCTCTTGTATATAAATAGTAAAATTAGTTGATTCAAATTAAATTCCACTGAAGAACACTTTTTGAAGGTCACATATATAAGTCAAAATTCAAATTTACTTCCTATTCTATGTAAACCGCTTCGCAACGTGTTATCGCTGTTACGTTTTTCGAAATAATGAAGTCCTGAAAACTTATTTTATAATGCTTGTTTGAGTTAATAAAATAAAAAAATTGTGAGTTGATTGTCATGAAAATATTGTTAAATAAATCTTATAGATAATCGCGAAGGTATTGTAAAGTGACATACGGGTGACAGTTTTAAAGTAACTATATCATGATATAGTTGTTAGTTTTTATCAACAATAAAATTAGTAAATTGCACGATTCACATATAGTAGCATGAATGTGCCAGGTCTAATATTAACAATTCTTCAAAAGAACTTATCTGTGTCACATTTTCACAACACTATGTTTTATAGTAAAAGAGCCATTTAACATCGATAGCATTTTATATCTGCATTGTTCTATAGTTTCAATTACGAGCTAGACAATTACGACAGTTATCAGTGCATTCAATGCAAATCAACCGGAAATATCTGAATTAATCGATTTATGCTTGATAAAGTTGGTTTTCAACATGTTGACATATTGGCTAAAGATTACCTTTGGATTTATCGAAGGTTGCGAGCTATTTGTATTAAACTGCGAGATTCCAACCCACGTTATTATAATCACCGCCTAAACTTCCATTGAGGTGAGTATAGAAATTAACTTGATATTTGCTTTAAAGTATTGGAGAATCAAAAACAATCATAATTATGTTTCATGATTATTTTTAAACTTGGGATTTTGAAATTGTTATGAGGGTAGATTTCTAACACTAATGTTTTTTTGAGTATACATTTCTATATACCAGCCAGTTGCCTGCTGTAGATAGTGCAAGGTTTTTACAGTGCCAACCAAGTAGTACCAGTGCGGTAAGTAGTGATTTTACGAGTACTTACAGGTATAACCAAAACTGTTGACAGATTAAACCACATTTACGAAGAGACCCCAGATCTAGATATGATCATATGTCCTTTAGAGAAATTCGCAGAAAGTACACGTAAGTATATCACTCAGCTATAGGTTAAGGATACGAACTTACATTGAAGCGTTGATTACGACACTTATGACATTGTAAAGAAACAAAATTCATTTAAGAAAAAAAGTTTAATTTCATTAAACATATTTGGGCAAAGGCTAAAACCGCTCATTGGATGAAAGTTAGAAAGATTTTCTTCATTTAAACTTTTATCATCATTCCGTTCAGTAAAAAAGATGCTCCCTCAAAAAAAAAACCAGTTTCTCTTTAAAAATTCAAAATGATAAATACAGTCAACCGTATACTGTACACGATGTTTTGATATTACACATTTTCAAACACAGTTCTCGATAACATTTGTCACCAGTTCATCACCCAATATAACTCTCTTAAGGAAATTGTAAACAACATAACTTCCTCATTGCCCATAACTTTAATGCTCTTGTGGATGATGCGCTCATAAAATTTATTGATATATACTGAAACATCAAACGATTCGCCTTACAAAATCTTGTAAAAAATTTTTTTTAGACGCTTTTTATATTTATATTATTCATATATAAATATTAATCAATCTATCCACACGTTTCTATTATGGTTTACAAGGAATAATAATAATAATTTATAGCTTAACCTGTATCCAACGCATTAATAAATGTATATATATATTTTAATAAAAAAATACTCGCAAAGAAATTTAAAATTACCGACAGTTAAAACTCTCAGTGTCGTGTTGGTTAGAAATACTACTAATACAGTATTTGGTGAAGTAATAATATAAACTATTACAAGTTTTCCACACTGCAATATTGGCTGACGCTCTGAAGCAGTGCAAACAGTAGGCAGCGATTATAAATATGTTTATGCCGTTTAAGGATGAAACGTTAATTATCTTATTCATATTGACTTAGAGTAAGTTTCTAGGCTTCTTTAAGCACTTAAAGAAGCTTACAAACTTAACTCAATATGAATAAGTTTCTTCAACGAAATTTGCAAGGAATACTTTCGTAAGAATGCTAGTTTAAACTCCACCATGCAAAGTAAGTAATGTAGCAAGCCGGAGCCTTCTGAGCATGCTTCCCTATGATTATGTTTTGACACACAGTCTATAATTAGTAATTAGAATACAAACTTAAGTTATAATCTATATATCTATCTAAATTGTACAGTCCTATCTTTTTCTTTTTTTTTCTGCTTCACCTACATCGCCAGATTAGTTAAGAATTTCTTTTAAGCTAGGTTGCCTGGAAGAGATCGCTTTTAGCGATAAGGCCGCCTGTTGTTTTGCCAAGAAGTATTGTAATTATACATTTTGTTTTTGTATTTGTTTATTTTGGTGAGCAATAAAGTGTTATCTATCTATCTATCTATCTATCTATGATACACATCATTGCATTGATGATTTCAAAGAAACAGATTCATAGTTTCGCTGCAAATTCAACATTATATTGATTAATGAGGACAGAATAGCAAGAGGATCATTCGGAAATCGCAAAACAAACAGTATTATCCAGATGAACGATCTTTTATATAAGACGTCTGAGAGCTCAGTAAAACGTTCATAAAGAAAACTAGGTCATGAAATGGAAATCTCCATAAAGACATAAAAATACTGTCCTCAATAAATATCCTTGACGTACGGTATTTAAACAACCCTCATTGAGACAAATGGATTTTATTATAACAATCAAAAGCATTTTATTGCAACGATACCACATCATTTGGTCGAGATAGGAAGGAGTTTAAACGTAATGATATTTTAAACGATTCTAATGTTAGGAATAAATAATTTATTATCACTACAGCCAAAACTGAGCAGCACTTTAATATAGTAAGTACTGTGCCAATGAAAACAGACCGAGTCATGGGTTCGATAAAAGGCTACATTAACGATAAGTAGCAATTTGTTATGTATTGCTAAAATTTCGGACTATTTTAATACGCCGTTAGGGTAATGGTTATTGTGATATTTGAGTAAAATTGAATACAATTATTTAATACGTCAATAATTAATCGTTTATCATTTTAAGTAATACTAGGATATGCCTACGACTTCGTCCACGCATGTCTTGAAATTCCCGGGGTATTCGCGGGACCCAAAGTACCGCACCGCAACATTTAAAAAAGAAAGTAAGCTTTTAGAAAAGTGTGTCGGAATTAGCTAATTTTTACGCACCCGAACAACTACAAACCGCTCCCGGGATAAACAAATCACACATTTGTTACATAAAATTTGCGTTCGTTTTTTTTTATTTTGGTCATTTTAAATCAGTTCCAGAAAAATTCCCGCGGGATTGCCAAGATAAAAAGTAGCGCAAATTTTAAGTATAAAAAAATTCTGTCTATCAGCGAAAACCACGTTGAAATCGGCCTAATAGTTTTTACTTGCATCCCGAACAAACTATAAGTCTATTCCAGTTGTTTTTTTAAATACATTCAATGTACGGACACGGCATGTTTAGAATTTTATACTATTATAGATAACATACAGGAACGGTGTCAAAGCTCGAATTGACGAACGTTTTATTTTTAACAACTACCAGGTCATTCAGAAAGTATTGCAAAAAAGTTTTTATGTATGAGAGACCGGCCAGTTATAACCTATTTTGAAAATATGATTACATATTTATAACTAAAAATAAATACGTTCCAATTTCAAAATTTTCCTGCACATTTTTTGCGAGCTAATTTAAAATATCGTGTCTCATTGAAAAATGGATCTGCGCCGGGAACATTTTTGCGCTATTATTTTTTACGATTTTAAGTATCGCCTGAAACCGGACGAATCGTACGATAGACTTCAAATGGCATTCAAGGATGAAGGTCCTTCTAAGGAAACCGTGTATCGTTGGTACAACGTATTTAAGCGCGGTCAACTAACTTTGGGAGATGAAAAAAGAAGTAGTCGCCCTTTGACGGTTGTTACGGAAGAAAATGTGTTAGCAGTGATACACAAATATGACGCAAGCTCTTCTCGGCGTGTTTACGACATTATTACAGGTGATGAGTCATGGATCTATCAATACGATGCAGAAACTAAGCGCCAGTCGATGGTTTGGGTGTTTCAAAACGAATCAACATCATCAACAAATCATTTACGGAACCAAAGAAGCATCAACGTCGAATGGTATACTACCAAATGGTTGGCAGAAGTTTTCTCTGTTGTGAGCAACAAGCGATCTAGCACAGGGCTCCGCGCGCTACTGCTCCACCACGACAACGCGTCCGCCCATACCGCGTTCAAAACGAGGGACTTTCTGGACAATATGCCGGTCACACTCCTGGGTCACTCTCCTTACAGCTCTGACCTACCACCGAGTGACTTCTTTTTATTCCCGAAAATAAAAAATCAGCTCAAACGGATAAAATTTTCGTCGCTGGAAGCTGCGCTGTCAGCGTTCGAGCAAGCTGTAAACGAGGTCTCTGCAGCGGACTGGAAAAAGTGTTTCGAAAACTGGTTCAGACGCATGAAACTTTGTATAGAGGCTGGTGGAGAGTACTTTGAAAAGATTTAATAAACAAAAATTTACCTATAGAACAATTTTTTTTATATGCGCAAAAGTTTCTGAGTTGTCCACGTATCAAATATGAAATAAGTATAAGGATGCAACATAAAAGATATTTGTACATCGTAGTATATATACTTAGTACTATTAAAAGAAATTACTTATAAAAAAAATAGATGAAGTACCTAGTTATGTACACGTATATGGTGAGATTGTGATAAATCAAACCACCAAAATACGTAAAATCACGTCTCCAAATTTCATTTATGGTTATTATAACACAAGAAGACCTCGTAATATTCATGTTTGTATACTACTAGCGGCCCGGCGCAGTTTCACCCGCGCTCTGTCCCGCTCCCGTAGTATATAGCGTCATGTTATATAGCCTATAATACTTCCTGTTAACGTAGCTTTCCAACAGTAAAAGAATTTTTAAAATCGGTTTAGTAGATCCAGAGATTACCCCCCTACAACGTCACAAACTCACAAACTTTACCTCTTTGTAATATTAGTATAGATAATATTATATTATATATAAAATAATTGAACATTTTTCTTTAAATGATTTTTTTTTATAGTTTTTTCTTCATATTTTATTGTATTTTCGATATTTTGCTGCAAGTCTAAATACTGGTTATTTACAAGCATTGTTGCTATGTTTTCCTATTATCTACAATAAGATGCTTTTATAGAAGTTTTTATTAGAATAATTTTAGCTAAATGTTTAATACCTTGCGCTGGAAGATGTACTTTATAAGTAGACATCTATTGATAGAAACTTGTACTCAGGAAGGTGAACAGTCGAAGGTTGATCCTACATGCGATCACCGATGCGTATCAAACGAAACAATTCAGTCAAGTCACGTAAAGATAATGGAAATTGGCATTATGACGAATATGCCTATAAGGGTTTGTGTTCCGATCAGAGTTAAATATGAATTAAATTGTAAAAACGTATATAGAAAAGTCTATGGACAAATTTAAAATGGAAATATTAGAATACATTAAAAAGGAAACCGGTTATTTTACGTGTTAGTTAGGCTACCACGAGACGGTATATTGTAATAAAATACTAGCAAATACAAAAATCCACATATATACTGTCCTGTGTTTATTTTTATTGCAACACAAGCCCAGGCTTATAAATGTATTTTCCAAATGAGTTAATAGGTACTCAATTTATTTCAATAATGTTCACGGAACCAAAACCACATTGCTCTGGATAAATACAGATTAGTGTTGTTATTATGATGTGGATATAATTTTGACTACGTATAGTTTTAGCTTTCGTTACTAATAAAATTTCGAAAGATTTCTACTTTATACTGAAGATTGTGATGAAGTAGAACTTTTTAATTTTAATCCCTTGGAAATATGAAAAACAACAAAAATTACTAAGCATTTTACATGTGAAGTTGTCATGTAGCTTACGTCGATTATTCTATTACCCAAATGTTTTGGTTATTCCTATGGTTTTATTCAACAATGATATGGTAAGTAGATAGATAAGAACACTATTAATACACACAACTGGTTTTGTAAAGTAGTTAGTGTCCATAGCGTGGTGCAAAGAGCCAAGAGTGTTGCCTGAGGTGGTTCGACTACATTATATGTCGGGCCAAAGTTCTGTGACCTGAGGGCCAAAGACTACAATAGAGCTGAGCTTAGAATGGGAATTTCTGGATCTCCAAGAAAGCGAAGGTTTGATGTCATGAATGTAAGCCAATAGACTGTCAATTGAGGAATTGTAAGATCGGGCAAATTAGACTAGATTGCAAAGGAAACCCCGATATTAATAATTTCCAGGCGAAAGGAGAGACTAAACCCTATAGAATGATGCCATCATTTAAACATACCTTTTCAATGTGTTTAGTAGACGAGGACTATTAGACACATCATATGGATACTTCTTTAATTGGCAAGCACAATAATGTTACATACTCGTTTGATTGAGCTAATCATAGCATGGTAGTTAGAATACCATTATATGGTATGTTAAAAGCAAATTTACATCTTCCATGTAAGTACAGATATAACTTTGTTGTTAGCATCATAACACAATTTATGCGAATCCGGGATGCGTTAGATATAATGGAATCCTTTGATTTATTGGCCAATCTCACTTTTCAATAAAAACAATCCATCAATATCAACTGAATGATAGTTTTTATTGAATATTCTTTCATACCGCAAAAGCTATAACGTCTGTGAACTTGTGAGACCTTGTAACTACTATAAACAAAATTTACAGGAGGGACATAAAACTATATTATTCTCACCTTTGCCAAAAGATGGCATTAAAATAGTTTTGCGCAAGAATGCTAGTTAGGAGCAAAAGACAAAACAAAAGAGCACTGTAACATTTATATTATTATCATCTTTCATCAAAAATTTAAATGATGGTGCATTTGTGGTATATATATTATCACGTTTTTTTCTCGAGGTCTTAAGGTTTTATGTATAATTGTACAGCCAGCTTACTTACGTCAGGCAAGCAATTAAAAAAAAGAAAAGGTGAGATATACTGTCAATGCCTAATATCCTAGTGGATATTAATAGTTTACTACCGCATCGTTTCTACATTCGCCATGAGCCAGAGTCGTGGAATTAGCCAACACCGCGGCTTTTCTGATATAAATGAAAGACACCTTATTAAGCCTAAATGGCACTCTGTTGTTCGTGCCTACCCCGCAAGGGAACTGGCGTGAAGTTATGTATGAAGTTCATTCATATCAACATTTTATTTAGTTGGTTTCGAAAATAATTTTTGTCATGTGACTTCTGTTAGTATTGGCAAGTGAATGAATAATTTACCGGAGTCTGGTTTTCCCTAACTACAATGCGGGAGTCCTCAAGTCACAAGTGAAGTATCTTCTAGATACGTGTGCTTCATCCTAGCCCTCGGCATCACTTAACATCAGGTGAGACAGTGGATAACCGCGAACCTATACAATCGTAATAATTATTCTTCTAGAGACAATTGTTTGAACCAACTGATAATACAGGTATTAATAAATATTTAACAATTGATTAGATGTTAAACCGCTTAATGTACTTGAAACTTATAGTGTTTGTAACAGAAAGCTTTCCGTATCACAAGCATTGAATTTGTAAGGTCGTCCTACAATTTGGAGCAAATTCGTGCAGATTAAAGTTGATGGCATTGTTTTTGCCGCTTCCTTTGAACTTATCAGATCCTTGAGTTCGCAATTTGCTTGCCTAAATATATTGTACGTGACTCAAGTCGCAACTACTTTAGGACATTTAAATTCCACGTATACAATTCAAGGAGTTATTTTGCATAGATACAAGAGTTTCAAGATCACTCTTTGGTTTTGATAGTATGTTGTAGTATGGAAATTATACACACTGTATAACCATGAACTAGAAAAATATAGTAAGACTTTATTTTATACCAATTCTACTGTTTCTATAGTCTATTGGGGTAGAACCAATTTTATACTATATTATCTGTAAGGGTCTGGTACAAAAGATAGGCTTAATCTAGCAACACTTTCTTATTTTTATTACATCTCACTGAATTAGAGGAAGGATCCCAAAAACAGCGCAGTATAAATAACCGCTTAAGCTTTGGCCCGCCTAGTTCACTAGAAGACAGAAATCTCGGCTTGTGTGCCAGAAACTGGCCCTAGAGTTGGGTATTTGACACCCACATCAACTGAGACACTTTTTATCATCACGCAAAACATCACAGCTTCCTCGATTTAGTATGACAATACAATACTAGCTTATGACGTCACAATTTCAACGAATCAAATAGGTAACTAATTGTGGTTTAAATTATAATTAAAATAATTTCTATGATGAACTGTTGTAAGTAGTATAATAAGATATTTTGATGCCTACCCTTTTACATGACTACGGTTTTAGACTTTATTGTGTTATAATATGTGTCAAATACCCATTTGTGTAATATATAGGACACATAACACAAGCGTACTTGCTCAACATAGGAATATACGATGTGTGTATTTGTTTTTCAATCGTTGTGTCTACGGGACAGAATGGGAAATGGTTTCTAAACCTGAAAAAGATACAAAAACAAAAAAGTAAGCAAAACTCTGACACACTTGATCGTCATAAGGAGGAGAAATAAAAAAACGAAGTATCGATAAAGTTATAACAAATAAGTCGTCTCCGAAATTTACCCAATCAGGAATCAAACCCGAGGAATAAAATGTGCATGTATTCATTCTTATAGAGAATAAAAAACATTTTAAGGTAAACCTTATGTTACATTCCAAACGAAGGCGCAAAGCCAAACAATGTAAAAAATAAAACTTAACATCCCTAACGCTCCTAAAGCTCTTAAAAATATATGTTAAAAGCAAAATAATCTTATTTTTGGTTCGTAATGTAGCCGCCGCCTTAACACTTGATTGAAAAAAAAAAAGAATTTAAAACACTGGCTGGCAATACACTGTGGCAAATTATAAAAAAAGTAAAAAAGAAAATTCAAATTACAGTTCAAGATCGATATTTAAAATTGGGAGTATAAGTTTGCCGGTAACGTATCAACGGCTTGAGAGACGCGGTTTGACTAGCGTGGCGTCGTCGGTGTTGACGCTTGACAACGAAGCTACGCCGACGCGACGGCGTACCATCCCGCCGACATGACGCCGTCACCAATATCTGCTATCAACCGCCTGTAGTCGTCAACTAATTAAAATTCTAAGTAACTTGATTGAAACTGATGAATTCATTGACATAAATATTGACCAACTGTTTTGAGACAATTGAAGATCCTTATGAGGGACAATTGCAGCGGTCACTATTTTCTTTATAATTCATCACTGCGCTGTCTAAACAATTTATTTAATGTCAACGAAAAGACGTTCCATACGTCTTTGTTTCAGGTCCTGTTGTGCTATATTGTTGATCAATTCGCTACAAAAGCAAGCAAAGTAACTAAGTTCATACAGCGTAGATATTTTTTTAAATAATTATATTTCACTATCAAGTTAAATAACGGTCTTAAGATCTTCTTTAAGAACCTTAAAGAAGCCTACAAACTTTCGCTTTTGCTAACACAATATGAATAAGACCGTGTTTGTTATTTTTTTTCTTAAAAACAATCAACATCTTCCCACTTTGTTCATTTTTAGCATTAAAAAAACGGCATTGCAAGACTTCGCTCTTTAAATTGTCATAAAAAAAGTTATTCATTTCAGGACAATTAGGTAGATGAAACATCTTAAAATAAATTTTAACATTTATGTACTTAATGAAAAACAGGCGCTTATCATGTTTATTTTAAAATATCATCATAGAAATAACTTTAATTACTATCTAAAAATATTTAATGCGCTATTTGATTCTATACCTATACAAAATAATGACGTCACAAATTTGTACACTCATACAAAATTTACGAGGACGCGTCGTTTGGTAAGATGATAAAAATTGTTAATATAACTGTCCAATTATATTATTCTGACTGTGATCTGACGTGGTAGTTAAGAGCTGGGGACTAAATAAAGGCCTACATACTAAAAAAAAAAAAAACGGAATTCCGGAAAAAAAAAAACCGGATTTTTTGTACAATTTCACTATACTTGCATCAATTGTTTATTTTTTTTAATTTTATGTTGACTTTCAATGAAACATTGTAATTATTATTATTTTAATTTGAAATTCATCACCGTGTGCGGGGGGGGTTTCATATCCTTAAGTTACCGGCAAATCCCGGCAATTTCGGATCTAAGATAATCCTATCTGGCAAAGATAGCCAAGTGCCTACCTATTTATATATGTAACTAGAGTTTACCCGTTCAAACTCCAGTGCGTGCGTACATGTTATTTAAAGAGCAGGCGTTAATACAGGTTACATTTCATGCGTGCATGACAAGAGTTATGAATGTGAAAGAAGCAAGTGAGGTGTGTAAGAATAAGCCTAAATGGCGCTCTGTTGTTCGTGCCTACCCCGCAAGGGAACTGGCGTGAAGTTATGTATGTATGTACATTGTATTAAATTTTATGTTAGTAATATTTGCCCCCGGAAACTTCATTTTATATCGCAAACTATCGCATCTCCCGGTATGAAAGGTATTTATGTCTATTTTCAGTATCAAAACTACATTTAAACAAAATTAAAGCAAAACCGATGAAAACAGTCAGACAGATCAAGTTACTAACGCTTTTTTTATAGATGATAAATTTTTATATACATAAATTTGAGAAATGATTGGTCTCCCATACAGAATTTTATCTATTTCAACTCGTTAAACATTTCAATTCGTTCTAATTCTATTTATTTATCCCCCGTCTATCTATCTATAACCTACATAAATGATAAAATTGTCAAAAATGACAAAAATGGCCAAAATGACCAAAATAACAAAAATTACGAAAATAGCAAATCACAAAAAACCTATCCTAATTCTGGGATAGCCTTTATATAAATATATTGCATTATCCGGGATGAAAAGTATCCTTTATCCACTCTCGGTATTAAAATTACATATATACTGAATTACAGCCAATTCGGTCTAATAATTGTTCCGCAAAAGCGTAACAAGCAGAGAGATACATATATTTTTATTTCGGAAACTATCTCATTTTTCGGGATAAAAAGTATCCTACGTTCATCCTCGGCATCGAAAAGATAATCATATTCAGCCAAATCGGTCTATTAATTTTACCGTGAAAGCGTAACAGACAGACACTTTTTCTGACTGGTATGTATAGACTTAGTTAAAGTGACATATATACCCGGGCATATCTTGTTCGCCTGGGAATACGAGTGCTGAATAATAATAAATAAAAAAACATACAGACAGACAGAGTTACTTTCGCATTTATAATATTAATGTGGATTTAACCCAACTAATTTCTTTGTCTTATATTGTACGACTGATCAGTTTTTTATAGTGTATTATCTATGGATCAGTTTTTTCTTAACATTCATCAGAGACACGTATTGAATAATGATTTGTGACTTAAGAACATAGAGCCTAGTTAATGGAAGTCACGACAACATTTTTTATACGATAAGTTTTTTTTAATCAACCTTGAATTGTAGCCGAGGTGTGGTCAATAAGATTGTCATACTTGGCCACTCCCGAAACTCAGTTATTTTTAGTCACAACCGGAAATTCTACTGGCTGGCTAAGAGGCTACCATTTTTGCGGTGTTAATAGTAATAATTATATCCATCTTTTTTTTAAATAGACATTCTAGTTGCAGTTGTAACTAAATATTTGTTTTTCCTTCATCTTTTTTAAATTTCATTGACTTTTTCGAGCGAAACGGACGAAAGGAAACGACGAAAAGCGTTTTAAAGCATTATCAAAGTGAGCCCTCAGATTTGAAGCACATTTGGTTCACATAGATGGCGCTGTAGTAAGTAAACGTTTATTTTTGTTTAGATTGGATGAAATAGGTGCATATTTTGCGATAAGTTCAAAGTTAGAAAATATTAAAGATAATGAAATAATTTAATTAACATACAGCAACTTTTTTTACTAGAAACTTAAGTTTTATTTAATGAACATTTATTAACAGGTCTGAAAATCATAGTGACGTTTCTTAATAACATTAACACAAATGTTTCACTAAATTAGAATTAACCTATTATCATAATAATACCATGGATAAAGAATACTATTAATCTATTTTAATAATGTTATTATAAAAAGTTGAAACGCAGTTTTACCATACATTTTTGTCATGTCACTCCTCATAAAAACTTATTCATTGAAATATTTTATTTTTAATCGCTGCTAATTCGGGTTTCTTCTTGAATGTAAGTGCCACTGTTAGTTTTTTTTTAGCAAAAAAGTACAACGACTATGAATTATGGTTGATGAAAGCTATACAATAATATTGCTTTTGGCTCTGATCCAATAAACAAGAATAATTTAAGGATAGCTTTGATTTCCACTGCCATCTAGTTATATCAATGAAGACTATTAATAATAAAATGCCAGACCTTAAGACACTGTGAGCTCTTTCTGCGTACAACGGAACACAAATCAACTTGACTGATAATTACTTTTATTTTCCTTCCACACAGTTTAATATTATATAAAATTATTAGAGCTAGGCATGTTTGCTGAAGAGTTTCTTGCGCCGCTTCTTCTCTTCAAGCCATAACATGTTGCAAAGCGGTAGTAAATTAGATTAGGCTCCCATAGAGTAAATAATAACCATAAACAAAATTAAAAATAAAATTAAATAATTAGAATTAATAGGTTGGCGGTAGGCTAAATAAAACTTTAACAATACTCGTTGACACTTGACATCTTTGTCTTCCGTGATCACGGCCACTGAAAAGTGGCCGAAACGTCGGAAAAACCAAAATCAAATAAAATTACCACGCTTAAAACCGTTAAAACGTAGTTTTATTATGTATACAAGTCGCAAAACTGAAGAAAATATTAAGACTATTAATGTATGTTTCTTAAGCGACATCTATCTAAAAAAGATGAAACATATAAATATATTCTACTAGATGTCTTTGCATACTAGTTTAAGCTTTTGCTACTCGACACTAGATGGCAGTTTTCTAAACATTTTAAAATGTGATAATTTATTATTAAATACTAACTATATGGTGTATAAGTAATTTTTTCAAAAATGAAGTAAATATTACAAAACCAGTGCTTATTAAGAAAATGACTTATATTGATCATACTCATAAAAAGTATCATATTTTTCTTGATGAAGCATGAATAGCACCTAGTTGACCGAATAAAAATAGAATGACCACTTGAGAAGCAATTTATTGAAGTTGACTATTTAGTGTTGGCGACGCTTTGCAAGACTGTGTATTATGTACTACTACAAGAGATACGCATTATTAACCTCACGAACGTTCGACGACTTTTATGGTGTTTATATGAAAAAAAAATGCCAATTAAAGCGTGTAGGGGGCTTTAATGAAACGAGATTGGTAATTGCTGGATGTAAAAAAAAGTTCCAAGCTACCATAAAGCCCATTTTACCATAATTTTTTGTAGTCTATTTTTTTTATTGCCCGAGTTCAGCAGACTGGCAGATGGCCCACCTGATGGAAAGCGATTACTATCGCATATGGACATTTGCAACACCAAAGGTGCTACAAATGCGCTGCTGCTCTCTTAAGGGGAACTGGAACCTGGTCACTAATGCCAGAACACAATTCAAGGTTGTTATGGCGGCTTACTCTATACCACAAAATCTAGTCTATAAAATCCACCAAAAATTAAATTGAGTACAAATTGAAGTTCATTGCTACTTAAACTATTACATATCGTCCGTGAACTTCTGATACCTCCTAACTAGCATTTTTGCGCAAAGCTCCATATTTTACCAAAATTCTCCAGGGAAAATTAATAACTTGGTTATATGTCCCTCCTGTAAAATTTTGTTTGAAGTAGTTAGAAGATCTCAGAAGTTCACGGACGATATATGAATGGTATATATATAAATGGTCCAGAAATTCCTATAAAATATAACTTAAATATATTAGATTTAAAATTGACTATAACACTATCTGAGTTTTAAGCGGGAATTTGTTTCAAGAATAATTAAATCTAGTTAAAAAAGAACATACAGAAGTGCCTTGCTAATCCGGACAGGCATTAAAAACAAGGTCCTGTGCGGATTATCAAGGCGTCCTGAATTGGGGTCTGAAATATTTTATTCGTAATAAAACATATTTCAACCTAAGTTTCTTTCATTAGTTATCGAAAAGTCAATAAAGACATATGAGACAAACAACACAAATTTTAATATGTACCTAGAAATAGAATAGAATAGAAAACACTTTATTGTTGACCAAATAAACAACTACAAAATGAATAATTACAATAATTTAACGGCAAAGCAAAAGGCGGCCTTATCGCTTAAAGCGATCTCTTCCAGGCAACATGACCGAGAGGATACTTTTAACAAATTATGTCTAGGTATAATGAAATTAAAAGAAGTAAAAAAAAAACAAGAACAGTACAATGTGGACAGTAAACAGCTAAGTTAAGAAGAATAGAAAAATATGGATTTTATTATAAAGGCAATGAAAATAAAATAATAAAATTTATGACAGATTTTATAAATATGGCAAGTGCTTTAGCTTTTCTGACATCTACGGCTACAGAGTTCCAAAGACCTGCACAGCGAAGAATTTTAAGTAAAATGTTGAAGAACGTGCAGGTGCCTTTAACAGGAGTTTATTACAAAAGAGGTGTGTACAAATGTAGATGTTGGTACACTTGATATGAAGTTAAAAAAAAACTTCTTGAAAAAGTTTGCAGTAATCTTCTGCTTATAATTTTCGTACTTCATTTCAAAAACTCGTTCTTTAAGTCGACGCAAACATAGCTCCGTGGCTTGCAAATTCGTTACTATCCGGCCCCGCCTGTCTGGCTATCTGCGATCACCGAATTAGTGTGGGTCAGGATATCAAGGCTCTTCTGTAGTTGTATAACATTGGTCGTTTTTAGCCAGAAGTGTGTTTGTGTTGAAAATTACAACTTTTAGTTAAATATAACTTTGGCAATAAAAACCTATACGCTGTACGCGGCGTCCAATGCGTCAGGTGTCTGAGAGAGTCCACAATGAGGCATTTTCATAAGCATTCATCAGCCGAATAAAACGTCACGTCAGACGCAGCCTTCGGCGTGTGTAATAGACCGGGTGAGACCAACGCCTCAGACTGATTTATCTCACTGCAGAGGTATAGGTATACATAATACAATAAATTTTGTGTATATTTTTCACATTATTTGAAACACATGTCACAGTACAATGTATAGCTGTCCTACAGCTTGTTGTCATTTTATTAATTAGAAGTAATATAGTCGTTGGATATCTATGGTAATTATCGGTATGCAACGCACCAGTTGTTGATGAATGAGCCAATTACCAATCTTTGATTGTGGTGTATGTATTTACATATTGTAATTATAATAGATAATTAATAAAGAGCTTATAATATTTAATTAGTGATAAGAGCTTGCTAACCTCTAAAAACTATTAAAGGTTGCTCATATTTAATTAATTCAATGGAGTTTCAAATACGAAACACACTTTAATTTAATATTTTTGTAAGTTTTCGCGATTTGTATACATAATAAAACTACGTTTTAACGGTTTCGCGGTAATTTATTTGATTTTTGTTATTCCAACGTTTTGGCCACTTTTCAGTGGCCGTGATCGCGTCTTCCGTGAAAGAAAAGTAAGTATCTCTCCACCACTCTCCATCATTTCAGCGTTAAAAGGCCCGAAAATGGCGGATTTCTTTGTATAAATATCAAAGTAATAAGCGTCCCAATTTTGGACGTATCTCACATAGGCAATTAAGGAATTCAATAAAACAACTTTTATTATTTTCGGCCTGGTGTTACCAGGAGTCAGGATATACGCAGTGCTTACTGATTTAAGTAGGTAATTTTCATCAAACCCAATTAATTGAAGGGCTAAGTTTTGTAATCCTAGACTAAGTGGAGATTTTAAATGAATTATTTACATTTTCTGATACTCTTTAGAGTTTTAGTTCAAAATAAGGCCTAATAATCTATAATAATAATAACAGCCCATGAAAGCCCCATTGCTGGGCTCGGGCTTCCCCCTATAGGGGGACGGACAGTATACCCGCCACGTTTGTCCTAGGCGGCTTGGCATGTTTGATACATCGGTTATTTCTATGTTGACGTTTCATTACGATGTTTTCCTTCACCGTTTTTAGCGCGTGGTAATTGTAACAATATGCATATTAGGTCAGAAAACTGCCTAAGTGGTGCATGCGTTCCGACCAGGATTTGAAGCCGCGCTCTTTGAGTATGAGAGGCGTGCTCTAGCCATTACGCTATCAGGACTCTGGGTGACGAAGGCTGACCTGTGTTATAGAAATACGCATACGTAAATCATTGTTGTAATGCTAAACGGCAAAAATAATATGTCGAGCAGGCCTGTAACATGTCGTATATTTTAAAGTAATTTTAATTTAGACACATAATAACCTCAAGAGAATATAATCAATTACAGTTATATTTTTTTTTCAATTCAAACGCAATGTTTTTCTAACTCGTGCAAGTTTCAAATTGGTGATATCTATTAAAGAGGCGTAGAAAAATTAAAATATGCTTGAAGTTCATAAATCAATCTTTAATATTGATTATTATTTATAATCAAATCATTCCAAAAGCTTTCTGTTAAAACGAGGTCGTATAACCTGGCTTTGGCACCTCAGACGTCAAGTTATATTTAAAACTAGGATATGCACGCAACTTCGTCCACACTTGACTTGAAATTCCCGCGGGATTCCCGGAATAAAAAGTATCAGACATTTTATGTATGTATGTAAAATTTATAATCGATCAGTGAAAAAGTCACATTGGAATTTGTTTTTTTAATCTGGTCATGCTACATAATTCCCAGAAAAAGTCCCGTGGGATTCCCAAGTTAAAAAGTAGCGCAGATTTTAAATCCAGAAAACCGCATAGAAATCGTCCCAGTAGTTTTTACGTGAATCCCAAACAAACAGACAAATACAAAAAATCTAAAAACAAGAGACTACACTTTTAAGTTATGGAAGAGCGGGATCTTCTGATACAAGCAAAATTTGCTTAAAAGAAGACCCCAACAACAAACTACAAACTGTACATGTGTTTCTTAAAAATAAATATTTCCATTAGGCCACGGCCGATTCTAAATTTTCTACACTTTCCGTCGGTTTGTCTTTTTGAAGTAGTGTATGGCAACATTAAACCCGACCAAATCATTCGTAAGAAATTTTACTCGAGGTAATTTTTTACGATAATTACGTATAATTTGGTTTATTATGCTTGCAGAGTATCTCACGGTGGACTTATTTGGTGGTCCACAATTTTAATGCAGTGTTTACAATTAACGTGTCAAAGGTACAACACGATGATTATTTCTTAAGTAATAAGGATGAGAATTGCGTAACACTATGTTTTTAAAACAGAAAAAAAAAGAATTTGTAAATGAAAGAGATACTATCACTTGTATAAAGTTGTACAATTTTGTCAGCGATTGATTTATTTGTCTTTGGTGCGGATTGACCTGGTAAGTTAATCTGTCAAAAGATTTGGATAAAGTAAAAAGCAGAGATAATTTGGCTTAATATATCATATAATAAGGTTTAAAATCACTTAATTTTTGTATTTTCATCATAGCCTCTTTAATTGCAAGCAATTATTTGTCTTTACGTACGTTGTATCACTTTTAACCAAACATGTAATAAAGAGCATTGAAAGATAAAAAATTACAATTACTTTTTTCTTATCTTATTAAATTGGTATTGGTTATTTTATTTTAATTGGATTTTTGAATACGATACTAAGGGTTGGTTCACAAAAGTTCACAAGATAAAATTGTTCAGTTAAATTTGGATTCTATATACTATTTTAGTCTTAATTGAAAATTAGGGATGAGGAATTGTTATTTATTATTATCCATATAAAATATGTATTAATTTATATAAATATAATATCATACATTAATATTAATATTTAAAAGTAATGTAGACTTTGATTAGATGTTTGTTTGTACCTTCAGTCTTAGGAGTGAACCAATTTACACGATATTTGGTGTGTATGTATACTTTTAGTAATGGAAATGGATGCATTAAGAAGTCTCGATAGAAAGGTGAGCTCCGGGACCATGAGTATATTGTATAATTGGAATTCTATTTATTTTTGTATAAACTAGCAAGAAGCGGCGCTTTAAGAGGGCTCGCGAAATTTTCTGCCTAGTAATATTTTTTAAGATAATTTAAAAAAATCTTTTAATGTACGTATTATTAATATGGGTTTCTGTAAATATTTCATACGACAAATTATTTTCATATTTTTTTATTTTTTTCAAACAAAATTCTTCATACAATAAAATTCTAATTATTTTTATGATAGATAACACATCTAGAACTAAATTGAAAAAACTATGTCAAAGCCCAAATCTGAAAGTGTGATAGTTTCTCAATAAAGTGTACCACAAAAATGCATAGATTGTGGGATGGCGTTTAGGGCTTGCTTCGCTCGCTCTGATTAATATTTGCTGGCTATTGACTGACGCGAAATCTAGATGTGAGGAATTAATTACAACGAGAAACTAGCATTGGACTTGAGTGATGCAGTATTGATTTACAGTAATGGTGCGGCTTGAACTGCGTTAGTGTTAAAAATTTAGACTGGCAGAATGCGCCTTATTTAAAGCGTTAAAAAATAATACCGTTAACGCATAGCCACATCAATGTATGTACAATGTACATACATTATGCGGTCAATATTTAACGTCATTAAAAATGTCGCATCTTATATAACGCATTACACCCATCACCGCATCTGCGTAAAACGGCCTATATCTACTATCGCAGATGAAGTTACACCTCAACAATTAATTAGTTACACCAGTACTAGTATAATAAATGCTCAAAATTACAAACAAGTAACCCTCGTCTACACTATAAGTTTATTAATTCAGAGGCCATATTGTTGTTTTTAAATTGTTCATTTACAACAATATATTTAATTGATAAAAGTAATAACACGTATAATATGAAGGGCAACTAATATTACAGTGCGTTATTGTATACGTTATAACAATATTCCTTTTAGCACTTGTGCAGGAAATAATGTCCATTTATGTATGCATTTGTTATCTAAAGCGAATAGAATTATTGTTATTATACATAAACAATTGTTATAGCTATGATGGTGGCGTAGTCGTACTGGAAACGTTTTTAATTGACAGCTGTCTGTTGGTATACAATCGGACTCAGACAAAAAAAACTAAAACTTTAGAAAACTAGCTTACGAGAGAATGAGATAAATATAGAGTATTAGGAGTATTAGGATGATTATAATAAGGTTAATTATTTTTATAATATTTTTACCAAGCTTAATTTTTATTTTATTTTAATGCCAAATGTTACATTTCATATATTACATATTTAATATATATGACACACATTATTCAGATTCCATGTTTTCACTTTGAACAAGTGACACGAGAGGCTTATGATAACTAAAATAGGAAACAAATGCTCTTGTTTCAATTTAATTTATGAAGTTCAAAACTTCAAAATATTTCCAACTCTATCTTTATGCGCACAGTGTTTAAATGATTAAATATCTCTTTTTAGTGTCGCTTTTGTTCTTTTCATCGAGTTTCAAACCACAACGATTCTAAAAAGTTTAACTTCAAAAAAATGACAACCACAAATCTAGCTTAAAGACTAAAACCGATTTTTTATGTAATTTTTTTATACATATCGCCAGGATGCTCATCAGCATTTTCTTGAGCTACCACGTTTAATTACGAAAATGTTCTCTACAACACTTATGCTGCGTACAATATAGATCTAGAGGGAAATTTATGGGTACGTTTTCCCCTTCTATAGGTTATTTAGCACCTGCCCGTAACAAAAATTCCTACGGAATCTGGCAGACTTATTTTCCGTGCAAGAACAGAAAAACAATACTAATTCCTGCGGCCGGGCGGCCTATCGTAAGAAGCGACAAACGAACCCACAGCCAGGTGGTTGGGCATTTGCCCGACTGGATAGCTACCCCCCTGGTCTAGAGTATGCCGCCATAACAACTTTGAGTTGTGTTCCCGCATCAGTTGCCAGGTGCCAGTTTGTCCTTTAAGGCCGGCAGCAAATCTGGTATTACTAATGTCCAATGTCCATAGGCGACGGTGATCACTTTCCACTTCACAGTTGGGCCGTCAGCCCAACTGTGATGCATAAGCAATAAAAAAAAAAATATTCTGTGTGGCGTCATTAAATTATGTTTACTTTATCGTATAGCAATTCTGCGACAAAAATAGGTGTGCACGCCGTGACACCGATCGGTGAGTGTCGGAGCTAATAAAAATGTCATTCAAATCAAGTATCAAAATTGAATAAAATATAAATACTATATTTTCAAAGTTGAATTAAATGTGATTTATTGTGCACTATATTTTTTTGTATAGGAATCTTCCCCATACCTCGCCTCCTTGTTTTTCACGGTAACCCTACACCATATGATGAATGGAACTTTAATAAGCGGCGGAAGTTCACTCGTGTGCGAGAACTGGCCGCTTCCGACCGACTTTGCGGGCGGGGACGAAAGCGGCCTTGCTACATATATACATATAGGTAATTCTAGAGTTAAAACAAGACTGTAAGTAAATCATGAGTCATTGCAGTAAGTGCACGCTACACTTAAACATAGTTGATGTGTCACAAGATCTAAAAGCTGACCTAATTATCGAATAAAGTACTAGAATTTACCTCGTATTTGTAGCTGTTAGAAATTCGCTAATGAAAAAATTCTTACTACGTTTGTCATATTAGTCAATTTAGCCTAAATATATTCTACACAGTTCTTGCAATTACTAAGATGAGCGGTCTTTACTTGGGGCAAACACATATATGTGTGTGCGTTCTTACGTAAGAGTGCCGTCCAACCATACCCGCTTTTGGAAGGCCAAAAGCGGGTATGGTTGGACGGCACTCTTGCAACTGCTCGCTCGCTCCGTTAGATACGCACACTATCGCAATGTGCATACACATGTTCAGACACGAGTAGAGCCTGATCGTCTGTATACAATAATGTATCAGGAGAAAACTTCCTTCCCGCCAAGGTTTTCTCTCTGTGTTAGCCGCCGGCACTGCGTATTATATATGGTCCAGGTGTTGAATACTTTCATAGATAGTGGTGACAACGGGGCGAAATGTTGGCGGCAAAGTTTAAGTCTCCTAACCTCAACATTGATTTGATTATTTTACATGAATTTGAGTTATTTTTGATGGATTTATAGCTTTATCGCTTTTACAAATTTAATGTAGAATACAATGATACCAAAATGCTTAACTATCGTTGTAAAATTATATGATGGTTATTTATAGTATAAAAATCCGCATTCCAGGGGTTAAATTTGACTATGAGATTTATTTAATATTTTCTTAAGTTTTCGCGACTTGTATACAAGGTCTACGAAGTCTGCGATCAGTAAACACACGCTGGATAAACCCAACCACTACATCAGATTCGATAATCCACAAATCCTCGCAAAAGAGAATCGTTTCACACCTAGAATGATGCGTGAGGCTATTGAAATAAAAAAACACCCAAATTTCAATAGAGAAGATGGTTGGCAAGTACCACCTGTTTGGGATCCAATCATCAAAACTATTAAGACCCAAACCCAGCAAAAACCAGCTGCCAGACCTCAAGACACTGTGAGCTCTTTCTGCGTACAACGGAACACAAATCAACTTGACTGATAATTACTTTTATTTTCCTTCCACCTATTTTAATATTATATAAAAATATTAGAGCTAGGCGTGTTTGCTGAAGAGTTTCTAGCGCTGCTTCTTCTCTTCAAGCCATAACATGTTGCGAAGCGGTAGTAAATTAGATTAGGCTCCCATAGAGTAAATAATAACCATAAACAAAATTAAAACTAAATATTTAAAATGAACAAGTTGGCGGTAGGCTAAATAAAACTTTAATAATACTCGTTGACACTTGACATCTTTGTCTTCCGAGATCACGGCCACAGAAAACTGGCCGAAACGTCAGAAAAACCAAAATCAAATAAAATTACCGCGCTTAAAACCGTTAAAACGTAGTTTTATTATGAGATTTATTTGTTTACCTGCTTCAGGAAAAAAACATCAACCTATTGTCCCATATTTACCGCTTCACAAAGCCCATCAATCGTTTTCTGTTATGCCCCTGCAACATCTTGGATAAAGTTAGTGTTAGTGACTGTGTCACGCAGATGTAGCCAAGGTTTAAATGCGTTATTTGACTTGCGACATTGTTAATGACGTTATTAACATTGACTCACGTATATACACTAAAGTAGATAATGATTAACGGCGTTATATATTAACGCTATAAGTAAATCGCATTTGGAAACAGTCACTAATACGAACAATTAACCCAGGTGTAGCAGGAGCATTATAACTATAATAACTACCATATGTATTAATATATTGCACAATTGCGTCAAGTGAACCTTAGTCAATGGTGACCATGCGTATTATTCGATACCTTGATGTAATAATATGCACATATCAATCATGGTCCTGTCAACTTAAGTAACATTTAAAAACCGAAAGTTTTCCCACCTTACATTGTATGATAATCATGTTTTCTTTTACAAGGTGGTCGAATGAATACTTTATTAAGTCCATAAAATATTTATTTAGTCAAAGATTGACATTAGAAAACGTAATTAGGTACAGTAAGAGATCTTTTAACGAAGGTTAATCGAATATTATAATAATAATAATAAATAATATAATATAATATAATATAGAAAAATAAGGCAGAAATTAATATTGAAGTCCCTAATACCCGAACAAGGCACTAAATTATTCAAAGTTAATTGAATAAAATATGTGACTATTTTATGCAGATAACATAGCTATAAAAACATATCATATAAGAATCGAAAAATAAAATCTTTAATCTTAGACAAATAAGCTCATAAAACATCAACAAAGAGTTTCAAAGTCAACTATAAGAGAAATTATGAGTCAATAACAATGTTGAACAATCTTTATGGCTTGTTAGATCTTTGATCGGAGTTATTACCTCGCTCAAGTTGTTATATCTTGAGTTTACAAGACAATCCACGTCATAACAGGTCGCTAAACTCGCAGTAAACTGTTAATAAATCTTTATGAACTCAAATTATCTGGCGGTTCATGTATCGCAAAACACAAATTATAATTTATTTACTGTAGTGTAAGGTATAATTAATTATTTATTAGAGATTATTCAGATAAGATTTAGGTTGTATACCGTAGAAAATGTCTAATTTTCCGATATAAATAGTATACCGCATGGTCTCTACAGCGACTTTCAAAGAAAAATGTAGTTAGTTTACATGGAGGGGTACATAAATCACCATTATCTTTTGCCATGTTTTTTAATAAAGAAAGTTTTTGTATGAAGTAGAAGTAAAGTACACCATACACATTTTACTGTTTTTCAAAATTCCAACTTGAAAATTATACCTAGCGTGATATAATTAACCTAAAACGTAAAATTTACAAATATAAAATAAGGTTAAAGAAAATTGACTCAATTGGAATGTTAATTGCTTCAACATTAAGATGCAACGACAGAACGGCAAAGATAAGTATCTATTCTTAGCATCGAATGTACTTGCATGCTTATCATTTTTCGAATTAATTGGACATGACATACGTATAATTATATTTTAATCACTTCTATATGACTGCGGTCTAACAGCAACTATACCCAGTTCAGTTTTTTAAAAATTAGCAACATATTTATGTTGGTATTATGACGCAGTTCTACCCCCAGTTGACAGCTGGTTGTGCGCGGGTCGGGAGCGGGACGAGAGCGGGATGGCAGTAAGAGAAAGCGGCGCAGCGGTGGCGTAGTTAGTATTGGTTCGATTATATGCATGAACATTCTTCGGAGACTCTTATAAAAATATATTTTTGGTATGTACTTATATTTGAACAATAAAAACTTTGATCGTGAAGACTAAAAGAGTAGCACATATAGAAATTTCTCTAGTCAGCAGTTTCTCACATTCTTGTGGGGTCACTCAAGAAACCTACTTTTTAGTGTGTCGCAAGCGTCTTCAAACCCTCACTTATAAAAATATTAAATTGTCTGTAACGCAGACATAATAGGATAAATTAATTTGTCTTTAATGTATACTCACGTAGTAACGGTAATATGCGCCATGCCATGACAAGTTGTAAAGAAGAGACTGAACCTATTCGTGATAATTTCAATTAAGATTGTTTCTTATTGTAAAGCAATACAATAGTAATAGTTACTAGTATATATATTATTTACAAATAAAATAATTAGGTTGGTTTAATTGGGTTGCCTGGAAGAGATTGCTGCGTTAAGGCCGCCTATTGTTTCTACCATAACAATATTGCAATTGTGTATTTTTTAAATTGTATATTTGGTGAGCAATAAAGTGTTAGCTATCTAACTAGGGTCCTAGGCGCTGCTCCGCCAGAATAAAATACGGATCTGTATCCCGAGGAAACTCTGATTTTTCAAACAAAATTAACCTATGTTCATCTTTGTTGCTCGGGTTAATCGCTAACAAGGTTTATAATATTCTACTTAAATTATCTACTAGATACATATTGTGTTCGCAGGCTGTCGTGAAAATTTTTTATTTTTTATTTTTTTTTATTATTTTTTTTTTAAAGGGGTTTTATTACATACATCAGATAATACAAATAAAACAAAAATCACATTTTTTTTAAATAATCGGTTAACACAGCATAAATCTTTTGCTTGCTGACTTAGGGGAGAGGCCAAGATAGTGTTACAGACACCTATGTTGTAGCTTCTGTTTCTTGTTCGTAGGGTACTCGCACTCTGGGTACACTCCATCAGCACGTGTAAAACATCGTCTGGTACACCACAGGTTGAACAATTTGGTGACACAGTCAGTCCCATTAAATGCTTGAACCGATTTGAGGGAATATGTCCAGAACGCATCCTTAACAATGCTGTAATATATCTTCTTGGTCTCTTCCCTTCAGCAAACCACGGGAATCGAAGTGGCTGACCCTGGATTGTACGATACCATATTCCTTTTGTTACTGACATTTATATAAATGCTATTAGTGTACATGTTAGTTATTATTTAAGAAGAATGCATAAATAATAATTCTTTTTTAATAATTAACTAATAGTTATCCTGGCACTGAGATGAATTAGCTATAAATAATTATGGTTATTTTATCATTAGATATAATGGTAATCGTTTTATCATTACATTCATCATCATATCCTAAACAGATTAAATTGCATGAAGAAGAAAGGTAACCAAATAAATGTGACTTATCCTTAACAAGTGTATATTTTTGCGTAAGGATACCAGTTTATAAGAAACTGAACCCAGAAGCAATCGATGTTAGGACGATGTTAAAACTGGTTACTTAAAAGCCGTCCCGACAGTTGCGTTTTATGTCACGAATAATTCTTTCAGACGGTTGAAGTACATCTGGTATTACGAAATGATCAAGTTATTCCACTTACGTTTTCTAAGTCATAATATTACAACGTTTAATACTGATCTGATAGTGTCTGTTTGTCATGTAAGTGTGGTAAAAGAATGTTATCGATTACTTGACACCAACAGATTAATCATATATATATGCAATCTTAGTTATTATTAGAATGTAATGTTTTCCACTTATTCTATATTTACATATAAAAATAAAATATGACAGTGACGTTGCTTCAATAAAAATTGTATGTTTGTTTTTCACTGCTTTAGGAGTGAAATAATTATCGTGGAATTTTGTTCGTGTATGTACTTTTATTATTTCCAGTAACATACATACATACATACATAACTTCACGCCAGTTCCCTTGCGGGGTAGGCACGAACAACAGAGTGCCATTTAGGCTTATTCTTACACACCTCACTTGCCTCTTTGACATTCATAACTCTTGTCATGCAAGCTCGTCTGTTCTTAAGGCTCCTGACATCACCTTCTGCTAGTACACGATCAATTTGATCATGGAAGGTGTGTCGTGGCCTTCCACGACTTCTGCATCCATTTCCAGTAACGTAGTAAGTAAAACGGTATGCGGGCCACTTGATGGACAATACTCTCCGTCGTCTATGGAGATTTGAAACACCAGGCGTTTCTTTTTTTATAACGCCCTTTTCAAATGACCCCATGTCGTAGGGCAAAGATAAAAACTCGGCGGGAAATTCTTAAACACGCAATACATTCTAGAGACCTGTTGCCTTATTAAGCATGATAGTTAATTGAAATCCGCACTGCCGACGGCAAGCTGTGGCTTGCGGAAGTGTAGTATATATTATAACATTATAATATATTTTTATTTTCTTTGCTTGAGTTAAGCAGACAGACTGTCGGCCCACCTGATGGAAAATGGTTACCATCGGCTAGGGATATTTGTAACACAAAGGTGCTAACAATGTGTTGCCGTTCTCTAAAGGGAGATGGGAACCTGGCTATTAATGCCAGAACACAACTCAAGGTTGTTATGGCGGCATGCTTTAGACTAGGGGTGCTAGCCATCCAAATAGACGATGGACCTTACGACAGGCTGCACGGCCGCAGAAAATACTGTTCTTTCTCTGTCCCTGCACGAGTATAAAATAGGCTTATTTTTATAGGATACGGATTTTAAATGTTATGCGAGCGAAGGCGAGGCGAAATTTCTTATACACCTTGTAACCAAACAAATACAATAAAACAAACGTTATTACTGATAATTATATTTACTAAATATTATTACTTTTCGCGGCGTTCTCTGTTTAATAAATTTCTTTAAAAATTGTCAACTCAGACAACTTTATATTGGTTTTTTATATAATTGATTGTTTTTTTTTTGTTATAATTTTTTTATTAATAGGGAAAGTTTTGTGATTGTGCTTATCATTATGTCAGAATCATTAATTAAGTGCATTTAATTTATTTGACTAACACCTGTGTTGATTTCTAATTCTATAGACACACAGAATGACCTACTGTAAGATCAACCAATCAGAGCGCGAGGGACATTCCATCGCATGCCATTTCACAATTTGACGATTTCAGTTCGTTACATTATAATCTACCGAAAAATAATGCGTTAAATTATAAACAGAAATTGAATATATACAAAAAGCAATCTTTTAAGCGTAACGTTAAATCATTCCTTCCCAAACAAGCATATTATTCAGTTGACGATTATTTTGTTCTTAAATGTTAATATGATTATATAAAAATGTCTAAGAGTGTCGGGGTGAAGGTAAGGAAAGGAATGCTCCGGTGGTTCGGGCATGTGGAAAGAATGCATGATGAAAGAATGACTAAACAGATATACAATGCAAAAGTGGATGGATGCAGAAGTCGTGGAAGGCCACGATACACCTTCCATGATCAAATTGATCGTGTACTAGCAGAAGGTGATGTCAGGAGCCTTAAGAACAGACGAGTGTGCATGACAAGAGTTATGAATGTCAAAGAGGCAAGTGAGGTGTGTAAGAATAAGCCTAAATGGCACTCTGTTGCTCGTGCCTACCCCGCAAGGGAACTGGCGTGAAGTTATGTATGTATGTATGTAAAAATGTCTTGTTATTGACATAATATTTTGTAAAATGAATAAATAATATTTATTGTAAATTTGACATTTCTTATAATGGTAAATATGGGCTTTTAAAAATAACTGTTTGAGATTTATGTACTACGTAGTATTTCTATTTAGACACAAAATATTTTTGTTAATTAATATACATAAATAAATAAAAGTAAGTTACGGTTCACAATATTTCAACAGTTTAAAATTGCGCGAGATAGATTATAATCTAACGGTATTTATAATTTAACGGTGACATATATATTACCCAAACTCGACTCCCTCGGTAATGGCTTGTTTTGCGAGTGTGTCAGCTTTTGCATTGTCACAATGCGTTAGGCTTGGGAACGTTAATTGCGTACGTGTATGCGGTATAGACTGATGGTGGAACATATAACTACGTATTGATACGTAAATACAAGTTGATTTTGTTTAAACAGTTTTATTTTTTGCTTATAATGAATGCAAAGATAACTAGAACAAATAATTTTCTTAGTAGTTACGAAGGTTAACAAGCATATGGTCATATGATTGAAGATATGAATTCACCTTTGACCATTGGTAGCCTTAGTGGTTTTGTGGTCACATATCAACTCTGCGATGCCAATGCTTCAAATATTTCTGTTAATGCAATTTGTAAACTACCTATCGTAGAATAAGTTGAGATTCAGGTACCGTTACGTAAGCAAATTAAATATTATTATAACTTAGTTTTATAATTTTAATTATTCTACTTGACGACGATTCTAATACATAGACAAAAGTGTATGGAAATATACAAGTTAGTTATCTTTCATGACAGTATGTTTATGTGTATTGGGCAAATGGAAGAGGAAATAAATCTCGTGAAAATAAGTGGTACCATGTCTTTGACGAAACTGATGCATTGTTTATCTCGAGAAGGCAAAATATCTGCTTGCACCCTCTTTAAACAGCTCCACGTTGTAGCAATCTAGGCTGACCACCTAAAGGTCTTCATTTCACAGCTTGTACAGTCGTGGTATGAAATGCATCAAAAGTTTCTTTTAGGTCCCACCGTTTAAACTAAGTCACAGAAGACTTTACACCGAAAATGTGCCACCTACAAAGTTGTTTGATTTTATAACTTGTGAAGATTGTTTAGATCTATAATCTTAACCTGTACCCGGCAGACGTCCCGGGACAGCCACTTGAACACACACAAAAATAATTTCACCTAAATATTGAGAACACACACAAAAATAAATTCACCTAAATATTGGAACCCGATTACAGCGCCATCTACCTGGTTCAAATATGAATCTATACCGTCGCGGGACCAACTTTAACACACACAAAAATAATTTCACCTAATTTCACCTTTTTTACATACTCTTTGACGATATTTGCAGCACGCATTCTGTCAATGGTATGTCAAATGTCATAAGGTTACATTAAAAAAGTTTATATTGTCCAAAGCGCTAAGGTTAGATTACAAATAATTTTATATGGTGGTTAAGTATTCTTAAATTTTGTAATTTTCCTCGCAATTTTCTTAATTTTTTCTTTCATAAGAACCTCCTGATAATGACAAATACAACAAACAAATAATTAGCGAAATCGGTCCAGCCGTTCACGCGTGATGGCGTGACCAAGGGAAATAGGGATTCATTTTTATATATATAGATAAGCGTAATGATTACAACCTCTTTGACTTTGATGATTAAAACTATTATTATTTTCAATGTCTATCATTGTCAACATTGCAATTTTCACGTTTCTATGTTTTATAAACATAATATTTGTCAAAATGTTGGCAATACTGTTTCTTGTACTCGTACAAGCAAAAGTCGATTTTAAGGGGACGTATCTTTTCATTCCGCTATTGTACAAGATAAAAAGGATCCAGTGCGCAAAAATAGAACTGGACAAGAGGTAAAATCTGGTGATAAACTCTGGTGAACTAACGTAGGTTCGTCGATTTCAGTAGAATGTATTTTTAACTCTTTTGGAATAATATGTATGAATTATTTTGTATATCTAGTGACAGCCGTGATTACAGTGCTAAAGAGACATCTGCTACTTGCAGTTTGTGGTCTAGTCCATCTTTCCATTTATTATTGGCTTTATACAAAATAAACAAACACTGATGATCTATACGTACAAATAAAGTACCTATACAATACCTACAATATTACCTACCTATTTAGAAATTTATTAATCGAGTGAAATGTAAGGACCCTACATATTAGTTCAACTTTATCTCAATACATGTCTGAAAAATACATTCAATTGAGTTGGATAGTAAATGTTTTTATACGAATTGATTACATTTAAGTATAGATAGCAATCATTAATTAAAAAAAAATACCTAGAACTAAAAAAAACTTTACAAACAAATAACAACAAATGTTATTTACTTACGCGTAGTGTCGTAATAAAATAACAAGGTTTCATGTTGTTATTCATGAAAAAGCCAAGGCTAATTATGTCTTCTCGTCTATTAAAGATTTCAAAATGTTCATGAACAGTGTTGAAGCCTTAATTGAACGCATTATTAAAACTACTTCAAAAATTATTTTCTAAAAACCGGCGGATTTCTTATCAACAAACATCTCCATTAAATAATATTTAACGCAGTTGATATCCTTATTAATTCAGTAAAGTTACTGTCAAGCTGTCCTTCCTCAGCACTTGACTTGAACAATAAAATTGACTTCGATAGCTCTTGAAACACTTGACATACATTTGTAAGGAGAAAAATTCTTGATGAGCTTCAAATACTTCAGAACGTAAAAGGACTATTTATTCGATCGTGATATGTAAATGACGAGTCATTATGTTTATAGGAACTGAATTAAAAATAACACAACGGATCTAGATGAATGTCAAAATTTTATATTAAAGATATGTAAAAATAAAACAGTCGTAAAACTGAAAAGAAATTCATTGCTACAAATGAGGTATTCTGAGTAGCTCAAATCCCTGTAATCCATAACTGACCAGTTGTTTTATGACCTTTGCTATTTAAATTATCTGCAATTTTTTTTAATGATGATCACTTGTGTGCGCTAATTTTCTAAGTATTTAAAGGTAACCACCTATTGTCAACCGCTAATCCCTTTCTATTTATAGCCGGCCTTCAAGAAAGACATCATAAAACATTATTGTTTAAATTTCGCTGCAACTGTTTTGAAACTATGTTGTTTTGGATTAAACTTACAATGTTGAAATTCCAATTAATCATTTGTGCATGTTTATTGGGGGGTCCATTTTTATTTTGCGAATGTATATGGTCGGCACGTGGAAACAGAGTTAGTTGAGCTTCAAATGTGAACGAGGCATTATAAAGCGTACTTTCGAAATGGGAATTTTACATCGATAAACTGCGCGTTAATCCCATCGCCTGCCTTACGATTTGGACTTGTTGTATTTGGCTGTGTTTGTAATAACTGTAAATTACTTGAGTTATGTGCTACTGCACATAACCCTACCCTACGGTTTTCCACACATACGAGGCAACCCTGTTACTTCTCACACAATAGTTTTACAAACTTCAAAGGAAACATCTCATTCAAGCCACTCATGCTTGCGCGTGAGAAAGTGCTGATTTCGGAGACTTTCCTGGGAAGCCTCGAAACCACCCTGCCGACCGATAGACGGAACAGACTGGCTCCAATCACGGTAGCATACCGTCATAACTGATCATCGTGATAATTAATTAAAGGTAGTAATTGATTTAATTAAACTTTAACTATTATATTTAGTTTTTTAAAACTTTTTCTGACAGCCATCTCACATAACTGGTGTGTATGCTTGCTATAAAGTTTGTGAACTTTCGATCGCCGTTTAAATCAAGCCCCACAAATACGTAACAGTATTTTAAAGTGGTAGTTGATGTTACCCAATTTTATATATTATTATGTGCAATCCAACGGATGGGTAATGCTATTTTAAACTGGTTTAATTTTCTTATTGTGTACTTAAATAATAATATTTAAGTTTAGTTTTCGTTGCAAAAGAACTTGAAATTTCAGACCATAAAGGAAACGCGTAAAATTTAAAATAACAATATACACTCGACATGTTCAAATGGGACGTTGAAAAACTTTAATAAGTAGTAATCAGCTGAATATATGACAATAAAATGAGGCGAATACCGGTATGATATGTGATTGCGACGCCTACTGACCGTTTCGGTCAAAGAGATTTCATTTTATGCCTTGTTAAGGATTCCATCGACTGTAGGTCTGAATGGGAATAATTAATTTTAAGTATTCAATTACACATGATGTTAATAAAAAATCTGAAACTAATAACATTTTGGTTGATAGTAGGAACATGAACTTCAAAAAGGAAAAAAAGACATAAAATAAGTAATTACTCGTATTATGTAACAATATTAAAATTAAAATCTCAAAGGCTCAAGGAATGAAGGAATGTGTTTTCCGTTAATCAAACTGAGTACGTAGAACGTATATATATGAAATAATAAACTAGTAAGTATTAGATACTGAATTGATATTAATCAAAATATGTTTTTGTCCTAATATATAAGAATACATCAAATACGTGTAAGAATAAAATCTTTTAAATATATTAAATAAATATTCCAAATATCACATGCACACGCCATTTCAATATCAGTGTGTGACGTGTTTTACTGCAAACGTTGTAAACAGTATTACTGCAATACGATTTGAGTAGTCTTTTAAATATCCAAATATTCGAGTCTTATGTTTTGTGTATCCCTTAAATTTTATTTATACTTTTTCTTGACTCATGATTTTTATTATTACTAAGATATGCCCGCGACTTCGTCCACGCTTGACTTGAAATTCCCGCGGGATTTCCGCGACACAATGTACCACAGCATTTAAAAAATAATACGAGTTAACGTTTTACTGAAAACTGTGTCTAAATAAGCTAATTTTAATGCACCCGAACAACTATGACATTAGAATTTTTAATTTTTTTATTCTGGCCATTTTAAATAATTCCCAGGATATGAAGTAGCGCTGATTTTAAGTCTAAGAATTATAACTGTCGATAACTGAAAACCGAATCGAAATCGGTTCAGTAGTTTTTACGTGAATCTCGAACGAACAAACAATCAGACAAGAAATGCATGCATGAAAAAAAATCATCATGTTCTCCGTCGTTTATATAGTATATGCAAGTTGTTTTTTTCAAATAGCTTCAATGCAAACAGACAAGGCGTGTTTAGAATTTTATAATACTATAGATATGTCATGTTTATGTTTTTTTTAACATTCATACAATTTGGTATTACGACATGTAACGATATGTCTAATTTCCTATTGTGTTGCTTCTTAGGCTTGTGCGTTAGTGCGTATGATGTGAATCAATAAAAATATCTGCTATAAATAATTGCTAATCGTACTCATAAACCATGTCAAGTACAGGTAATTTATCGACTGAAACTAAGTAAGGATAGAATGCAAACTATGTATATGCAGCGACATGTTTGACAGAAAATTCTGATAAAGCACCATTATGTCCAACAAAACAGATAACTATAAAATGATATGATACAGATAGAATGGCCAGATTACAATATATTAATAAACAAAGTTGTTTGGGAAAACTACTGAATGTCCTATTTTGTGAATCGGAATTACAATGACATCGAATTTAGTGATATATCGCCATTGTTATTCAATTGTGGTTTATCAATAGAGAATGCTTCAATTGATATGGATATACACAATACATAAAATATTTTGAGTTATGAAACGTCAAGATTTTTATACAAGGAGACAGTGGCGTAGCGTAGTGGCGGCAGGGGCGGCCCGCCCCGGGCGGCACTTTTTAGGAGGCGGAAAAATTTCACAATAAATAATATAAATATTTGAACCATTTCATATTTTATTCCAATTACAAATTCGGAGCGATTGAAAAGAGCACGGAATTTATATTATTTAGCACTTATTCTGTGACGAATTCGGGGAATCCCCTTTCTTTGAATGGTATTTTGTAGCGGCTGCTGGCAACAACGTCTATTCTGACTTGCGGGGATTCCCCATAGTTTATATTGTGCTTTAAATTTTTTGTATTAATAAACGTGATTGTAAAACTTAGATAAAGTTTTTTATTTATAATCTAACCTGTATAATGCAAAATAATGATGACTGTTCTTGCCAAAAAGTTATCTAGAATTAATGTTTGTAATATTAGCAGGCTCGCCCGGCTCAATACGGGCAGATTTTTCATTACCGCTCCGCTCCTATTGGTCCTAGCGTGATGTTATATAGCCTATAATATTCCTCAATAAAAGGGTTTTCCAACACAGCAAGAATTTTGAAAATCGGTTTAGAAGATCCAGAGATTACCTCCTACAACGTGACAAACACACAAACTTTGCCTCTTTGTAGTATTCGTATAGATATACATAGTATGCATTAAATTGAAATACCTAATTAAAAGGGCGGCAAAATTGTCTTCCGCCCCGGGAGGCCGTCATCTACGCTACGCCACTGCAAGGAGAACTTATTAATGTTTCTTCTTCGGTATTATTTTATTCTGAATGAATGAGACACTTTATTGTTCACCAAAAACTACGTTTTTAAAAACTAGGTACAATAAATGTTGAACAAAGGGCGGTGTTATCATTTAAATTGATCTCTTCCAGGCAACCCCTTAAACTAAGGAAAATTTTAAACAGTGCAGTACAGTGGCGATGAAGACAAAATAAAGAATATGAAACTTTGAAAACAAATTAATAAATAACAGACTTTATATACTATACAAAGATAAAACATACATTCAAAATAAGCAGCACTATTGTAGTGAGTAAAAAATATTATAGAAGACTGACACTGACTGACAAACATATACAACACAATTATGTTGTCGTTGCAACCTCCGCTCCAGAACCACAATTATATTATAATAAAACTACGTTTTAACGGTTTTAAGCGCGGCAATTTTATTTGATTTTGGTTTTTATTTTTTTTTAATAAAATTGACGCGCTTAAAACCGTTAAAACGTAGTTTTATTATGTATACAAGTCGCGAAAACTTAAGAAAATATTACATAATTATATTATCATCTTGTATATTACAACGTTCGTGCATCTTTTTTCAAACAAAAGTATACTAAAGATTCTTTAAAGTCTGTAGCACTTTGTTCACACTTCTCATATTTCAATTGTCCACAGGCGACGGCAATGAAGAAAATAGTGATTGTGTATTTTTGTAAATTAGTGATTGGAGTTATGTAGACATTGCCCTTTTTCAATAACAGTAAACAAGAACGTAAACATTATATATTCCATCATGCATTCTATCCGTGCAGGAACGGAGAAAGAATACAATTTCCTGCGGCCGGGCGGCCTGTCGTAAGAGGCGACTTAACAACCCACAGCCAGGTGGTAGGGCATTTGCCCGACTGGATGGCTACCACCCCTGGTCTAATGTATGTCGCCATAACAACCTTGAGTTGTGTTCCGGTATTCGTGACCAGGTTTCAGTCTCCCTTAAGAGAGCAGCAGAGCATTTGTTGCAACTTTGGTGGTGCAAATGTCCATAGGTGATGGTAACCGCTTTCCATCAAGTGGGCCGTCTGCCTGTCTGCTGATCTCCTGCAATTATAAAATGCTCAAAATATCCGGGATTATAACATCTTGCACATTTAGCAATGATGGTATAAATATGTATGTACATAAAGAGGAAAGTGAACTGTGTAATGAAGTTAATACGACCGTCAAAACGCTTAATGACACCATAGTAAAACGACAAAACCATCATAATTACGACAACGACATTGCAGAACGAGATCATTTCGAGCAACGAGCGTGATGCTCCGGAGATAAGGACAATCACTAAGGTTATCTAATCACCTTGAACCGCCAGTTTTGACTGTATATTTTAACAACTAATACATGCTAATGTAATACCCGTAGTTATAGTGTACTTTATCTAGATCGTGTCGCATTGTATTTCTGGTAATGACGTAGTGTGCAATGGCAGATTAAATTGATAAATAACATGCTTACCAAACTTATAAAAGACTTCACGTCTCTCCGCATTATCTACTCTCTAAATATTACATATCTATCGCACATATATTTGTATATTAAATGCATTTGACATCAGCAACAAACAAATAGAATATAAAAGTTATTATGCTCACTACCCATCGAAGGTAGTCTGGAAAATATCACTGTTAACAATAAGACCGCTTATTGTATACTAACCAAATACTAGTACTGATATAATGTATATAAAACTGTGTAAAACAAAAAATCTATTTTGTTCCAAGGAAGAGTTTCCAGGGGAACTATTTAAAATAGTACCTTATTTATCTTTTTCGTTTGATTTAATAAGATTAGCAATATCAAGTAAATTTGTAGAAGAATCGATATTAGCTGCAGTAAGCCAATTATTGACTTCATAAGCAGAGACAGCGTATTGGGAAACAGTGCAAAAATCATATAGAAACATACTGCGATATCTATTTAAGGCAGTCAGCAGAAACTGGTTGAGACGAAGGAAATATCAGGTGTACAACTCAGCTGTGCAGTTGCAAAGCCTAGTAACTGAAATTGTTTTATAAATTAATATCTGTGCATTTATTGTCTTACTAAGTATATGCTGATGTATTGTGTATGCCAAAAGATTTAAACATTGTATCAAAATATACCTGTCCCAATATACTTCATAAATAGTTTTGCAATGGCATATCATTGAAGTTAATGACTTTGTTTGTGCTGGGGTATAAAATTTCTTGGTATATGCTTGCTAGGTTTTGAAATTGCGACACGGAACTGCTCTTAGCTAGTTTTAAGGGTTTGTAGCCAGATAAAAATAACAGGGCTCGTTGTAGGAAGCTATGGAATCATTCGCTGTAAGTGATCTAATACATCATTTAACAAGTATAGTATAGATAATATATTTGATAAATAATGTATTGCTAAGGCAACACATTATACTAATATATTAGTAAAACATTATTTTAAATAAAAACTTCAATGAAAACACCGCACCTTTAAATAGAGAAAACCCATTGCTAATTGCTATAACGAAACAACTCATAAATAACACATTGAACTGAAATAAATCTATTTTAATCCAAATGATTAACGCTGTTTTGATATTGACAACTAGATAGGCATAGTAACTGGAAATATTAAATCTGCAAACTGCATTATTAATGTTAATTGAGTAAATCCTCTACAGATTTATAGTTATTACTTTTAAACGAGCTTTTCACAATTTATTTGCTTGAGAAAATAAACATGTCATCAGCGGTTGAAAATGAATAAAATTTATTCAATGCAAAAGGTAATTAGTGAAGGCACCTGCATACGTCTTGATATGTTAGTAGTTAGGCAGTTTCTCTTCATGATGTGGGTGAAGACCCTTGGGGCATATCTGTAGCTACCGTGCGTCCACAATAACTTGGATCACGAATATAGATGTGGAGTATGGATATGGAGTAACAGAATAGTTTATAAATAAAGAATATTACAAAACGTAAATTGTTTTCTTTTAGGGCAGTGATCAAGTAGATAATTGTTGTGATTTTAGGGGTTTTTGCTCTGTCCGTGCAGGAACGGAGAAAGAATACAATTTCCTACGGCCGGGCTGCCTGTCGCGAGAGACGACAAAACAATCCACAACTAGGTGGTAGGATATTTGTCCATCTGGATGGCTATCACCCCTGATCTAGAGTATGCCGCCATAACAACTTTGAATTGTGTTCCGGCATTAATGACCAGGTTCCAGTATCCCTTAAGAGAGCAGCAGTGCATTTGTAGCACCTTTAGTGTTGCAAATATCCACAGGCGATGGTAACCACTTTACATCAGGTGAGCCGTCTGCCAGTCTGCTGAACTCATGCAATAAAAAAAAATGTTGACTTGCTTTATCTAACTGACTAACTCCGTTGGCTCAGCGAACCAAAATGTGTCTGTCTTGGCCTCCGAAAAGAGAACACGCCCTGTTCTTGTTTGGGACACGGTTGACATGATTTAGGAGTACATATTTGTGGGAGTTGGTAACGATGCCGGTCAAGTTACCGTGGACGCACAGCAACTCGCATCAATGCTCTCAAGAGGGTGTGTGCAGAATTCGTATTGGTTAAAAAAATTAAAAACATAGTTGTATTTATAATAGAATAATTATGGTAAAAAAAATTAAAAACATAGTTGTATTTATAATAGAATAGTTCCTGTTTGCATTGTGTCTGCCTTCTCGAGTGGCCACAAAAACTCCCCCGTTTGGCCTCGGTCAAAGATTTATTATTGGCCAAGGCTATCGTTACATGGCTCCAGTTTTTGCTTGATGCCTTTTTGCTTGGAAGATTATTTTGAAACTTGAATATTCTTAAATGCTATATTTACAAATGATGAGCTATAATTCAATAAGTGGGAGTAAACTCCTGCGAGATTAACTATATGCAAGAGATCAGTTCGCTATACCTGGGCGAGCAGGAACATCGAGAAATTTCTAATGGGGATATCCATTAAAAATTTAGCAGTAGCCAAAAGCACCTACAGATATTCTACATGAGTGACTACCCGACTTGTCACCGAGATCATCATGCAAAGATACCTTCTCTTCAAATTTTCATACTTACCACTACAAATTAACGGTCTTATTCATACTGAGTTAGAGTAAGTTTAACGGCTTCTTAAAAAACCATAAAGAGGCCTTCAAACTTATTCGAATTCAATACGAATAAGACCGTTAGTAAAGAGGAAACATCAAGGTTAAAAAGTGTGGAACCCATCGGTATACAGCATAATGTAAAGAAGGCACTTATAACAGAGCAGCAATGAGACATTTAGGGGCAGATATATCTACGTCATTTATACCATATAAATTAGTTTTTGGTTAAAACAAAGTTATCTCTTGTGATCTATATTTATTAAATCTAACGATCATTATGATTGTCAATTAGCCTGCATTCATTCTGAAGTAAAAAATAATGCGAATTTAGATTATTCAAATAAGTATTTAGATAATTAATCAATTATGTCATTGTTTCGTTTATCGTATGTGATAACATGTACATGTTTTTTTAAATGTTAAGACCTTGCGAATATAAATCTTCATTACATACTAATTACTGTTTCACATAAACCCTGCAATTAGTGATTTTATGTGCAAATATAACGCTATTTTTAATGTAAGTTATTGTATAACAAGTAAAAACATCATAAAACAGGTTTATTAACTGTTATAAATTAATTACGTCAATTGTTGTGGACTCAAGTATTATTGAAGTTTATTACAATAAGGAACACTACACTCCTTAAAATATAGTATGATTAAAATGAGCTGTCATTACACTTACGACCGTTAATATCCAAATTATAAGATGGTACAATCGTACACGCGACAATTTCGTACTTTGTTGACAAATCTATACTAATATAATACAGAAGAAATATTTGTATTTTTGTATGTATGCAACGAATAAACTCAAAAACTGCTGAACCGATTTCGAAAATTCTTTCATCATTCGAATGCTACATGATCCCTAATTAATATAGGCTATATAAAAATTAGGGATCCTTACTAAAACTTCAATAATGTAACTCATCAATCTAAACAAAATACTTTGCGCTGGAATCGGGTTCTACGATTTTAATGAAATTTTATGTGCATTTAAGTGGGTCCCAGGGTGATTTGGATTCACAATTAAACCCCGTAGGTGGCGCTGGCATCGGGTTCTTGATTTTTATTTTGTCAGGGCAAGACAACGTCTGCTGAAACCGTTAGTAATTAAATAAAATTTATCGTTTATTTTCGACTTTAAAACAAAGATTTATATTTTATCACTATTCAATAATTTTTTTGCTGATGACTGAAAGAAGGTGATCAATAAACTCAGAAATTTATCACAAAAAATTGGGAACGCGAAGTGCACATTGGTTCCAGCCAATCTGATAATGATAACAATACTGATTCAGGACGTTACACCATTAAGTCAATAAATTTATTATGACGTGTATTAATTCTTTATTTTTATCGTTAGCAATTTTTAATTTTGATTTCATCAGTACATTTTATGCACTCGTCACATTGCTTTGACAGCTGTCATTCTGACCAATCTATGTTTTAGAAAAAAATATGAAAATCCTGCAAAATATGTATCTATTCATGAACGGTAAAGTATTCCGTCGTAGTGATGAAAGTCCACTGTTTTAATTTTGACTAGAGAATCCTAAAAAAATAGTGAAAATACACCATATCCTTAAATAAGAACCTAATAATAAATAAACATTATTAGACACGTCGTCCGTCTGTTAAAAAGTCTGTATTAAAAAGGCTTCGAAGTGGCTCAACTTATAGCTATACTGTAATAAGCCTGTAGAGAGGGTAAAATTTGTACAGTAAATTTAAAAATAAGAAAACAGTCAAGGAGCCTAATTCGGGCCAACAGATTTCGAAAATTTAACTTTTAGAATTTTCGTCTCTCTGTATGTTAGAGCATCACGTGAAAACTACTGAACAGATTTAAATGAAACTCGCGACGCAGAGCTAACTTATATTTCGACTCAACACACGATGGTAAAAGTCTCTACCAAACGCATCTTAGCACCGACGACACAGAATTTTGTTTCTAGTGTGGGAGCTATAGTTAACCGAACCATTTATGTTAATAATGATGTCGATAATACTAATAACGCAATGTAAATTTTTGAAAAATAAATGTAATTGATTTGAATTGATCTTTTTATCCCGATAAATAACGTCGTTGCCATAGTACAGGTGAACATAGTCAAAACGATGGCACTGCGATCACAGTTTTTGGTGTCGCTGCAGTTCATTAACATACACATCTTCATGACAACACGAACGATTTTTTTGTTGGAACTGTTAGTTTCATATATAAAATGTGATGAAGCGTATTATCAACGTGCAGGTCTTAGGGTACCTTACGGTACGATCAGGGGCCACCTTGAAGGCAAGGCAAAACTTGCCACCAAGAAGCTACGAGTACTAAACCGGTGCAAACAGTAACTCACTCCGCGGCAACGCCTTGTGCTTTACAAAGCCCAGGTGAGAACGCATATGGAGTACTGCTCACACTTGTGGGCCGGGGCAGCCGCCTACCAGTTAAATCCCCTGGACAGTATTCAACATCGAGCCATCCCATACTCACAGACGATTTAGATACGCTTGGCCTTCAGAGAGTCTTCGCGTCTCTCTACGTATTCTACCGACTGTACAATGGGGAATGTTCCAAAGAACTGTTAAGAATATTGCCTTCGTTTTGTTTTTACCACCGCACCGCACACCATTATATGAGCCGAATAGCTAGAACGTTTCTCTTACGCACTTTGGGGATTTGGAATGAGCTCCCAGCCGTGGTTTTCCCACAATGCTATAATATGGGGTTTTATAAAGAGGGTGTCATATAATATCTTCGAGGCCGGCAGCGCGTTGGTGACATCTCTGGTGTTGCAAACGTCCATAGCCAAAGGTAACCGCTTTCCATCTAGTGGGCCGTTTGCCTGTCTGATATACTCCAGCTATAAAAAAAAAATTAAGCAAGGCTCAGCGGATCCTATAGTAAAGCAATCTTTGAAATAATCTGCGATAATAAAGTGTTAATATGTTGTTCGTGAACAACATGTTCGCATTCCTCTTATTAAATTAACATTGGAATAAACATTGTGTAAGGATTTTAACCTTCTTAAGTCATTGACAGCACCTACATGATAAAAAGATTTTAACCGACTTCAAGAAGGAGGAGGTTCTCAATTCGTCTGTATGTTATTTTGTTTATGTATGTTTGTTACTCGTTTTCTCCGTCAATTCTGAACCGATTTTCAAGATTTTTTAAATCGAAAACTTATACTCCCGAATTGGTCCCATTATCGTCATGTAATAAGTGCATTCCAAGAATTTAGAAAAATATACGAAAATTCTAGACTTATTTTCAAATTATTTCTTTACTCGTAAGTCTACATTCCGAGGGGGTGACATGGTTACCAAGTCAGGATCTGGTGAATGAATTCCAGGGAAATCGACAGTAACCATTATTTATTAAAGAACGCCTTGCGCCTAAATTCTTGGAAAAAAGCTTGTATATGCGTGCCAGTATTACATTTTCTACAGGCGCTTAATTTTTTATAGTATTTTACGCGTAAAGCGATTTTTACGTCAATTGTGGACCGATTTTCAAATTGTTTTTTTTAACTCCCGAGATACTCCTATAGTCTAGTGACTATGGGACTTAATAGGACTGACTTATTAGTCAGAATCTGATTTGTGAATCGTAAAGAAATAGAGACCAACCCTTTTTGAAGAGCATATACACCGAAGAGTGAGATGGCAAATTTTTAAACGCGTGCCAGTTGTAGGTACAATTTATACAGGTGCTTAATATATTATTTCTAAAGCTGATGAAGTATTTGCTCAACTAAAACGTTTTTGTTTTTTAACAAAACCAAAACCCACTTTACTCGAAAAACATATATATATATATATATATATATATATATATATATATATATATATATATATATATATATATATATATATGTATATATATATATAACCTACTTCTTTCTACATCTTGAAGTCGGTATCAAGTAAAACATAAAAATTACTATAATTTGTAAATTTGTTGTTGTTTTTTTATGTTTTACTTGACTTGGTTTGGTTTTTGTTAAAAAAATAATTAATAATTGTATTTTCAGTATCTAAAGTAAAGCTAAGATTTTAACATAAATATATAATCACTATCCCAACATTAAATCCTAGTTACGTTCGCAGCCTTCGCTTCGAACCCCGGGTTATATTTTCCTACTTTCTCTTCTCTAGTTCACGCGATCTTTAGCATCCTTTGTTTTCAGACCATTGATACTCATGTCGTGATACTTATATATACATATGTATTCTAGTATAATAAATTACTGTGACCGCCACTTCATTAAATTCATAACTTCTAAACTCTGCACCTAGTTTACGTTATCAGTTAAGTTTATCAGATAGTAAATAGTACGTAAGAACATTATTACCTTGTATATACATTATTGATTGTTTTAAGTTAGTCATAACATATACTCGTACAGCATTGAGAGCGAAGGCCTAGCACGCACCACGATTTTTGTTTTTCCGATACGATATTAAAATCATGTTGTAAGATATCGCAGGAAATTAACTGCGTGGACTGCGACTAGGAAATCGTATAAATTGTTCATTTTCAACATGGATATCGTACAAGTTGTTTGTCTTGTTAAAAATTAAAATTCAAACTCGTTAGAAATATTTAAGTTATTAGGTCATCATAATTAACTACAATTGTTTTTAAATTACGATCGTCAATAGGTTTTACAGTGTTGTTTGCTACTGTAATTATAATGCGACGCTATATGGTAGGTCTATGCTGATTAGGTGTTTTTACTGTAATTACGGTGCAGTTGGAAACATTGGTATAAACCGACTTGCCCGGGTTGCGATTTTATTGTCGCGTTGCGCGCGGTACCATACTAGTGCATATGTTGTAATTTATTTGTGCGACAATCGCGTCGCGAGTGGTCGCCGCCAAATGTGTCGAATCACAATTTTAAAATCGCGGCGATTTTTTCTCATATATGCACGAACTAACATAATAACCCATTCGTTACATTTCTACAACAATATTATCGCGCGAAAAAATTGTGATGCGCCCTAAATCGATCTATATTATCTTATACTAATATATAAAGCTGAAGAGTTTGTTTATTTGTTTGCTTGAACGCGCTAATCTCAGGAACTACGGGTCTGATTTGAAAAATTCCTTTCAGTGTTAGATAGCCCATTTATCGAGGAAGGCTAGGCTATATTATCATCACGCTAAGACAAATAGGAGTGGAGCACCAATGAAGAATGTTCCAAAATCGGGGGTTTTTTAAACTTATTTTTTTTTAACTATTCCACGCGGATGAAGTCGCGGGCAGAAGCTAGTAATTAATAAAAAAGTAAAGTTATGAAATGAAAGACACTAACATTTAAAACGAAATTCTTGTTTTAATCATAAGGGATTGATTAAAACAAGAATTTGTAATACATTGAGCCGTGTAACAACTCATTTGGGCCAAACTTCTTTCGGACCAGACAGAAAAAATATTAGACAAGGTATAAATAATAGTGTTTACTTATGTTTAAGCACTTGTTTTGAATTTCCAAACAAACACTTTAAATTTGTTTACATAATAAGAAGTTATTGTTGATGTATAAAATTATTGATAATTATATTTAAACATCCGTCTTGAAATGATCTTTATGACAAGCTACTGTTATTGGCTCAAAACCTTGACTCGGCGATTGATTGGTGCTATTATTTGTAAACATGTATACTTTGTTAGCACATGTTATGTATGCACAGACCAAAGAAAATCTCAGCGCGACTAGCGCAGAGCACCGAGAACTTCATTGCTTTATGAGATGTATGTAACTATATACTATGAGTTGAATGTGAAGATTATTGGTTCTTTGTTTTTTTATCGCATGAGTTCAGCAAACAGACCGACAGCCCACGTGATGGAAATTTATACAGCACAACAGCAAAGATATTATCAATGTGCTGGCGCTCTCTAAGGGAGGCTGAAACCGGTCCAGTAATGGAGCAATGGAACACAACGCAAGGTTGTTATGGCAGCGTATTCTAGATCAGGGGTGGTAGCCCTCCAGACGGGCAAATACCCTACCAATTGGCTATAGGTTTTTTGTCGCCTTTACGACAAGCCGCCCGGCCGCAGGAGATTGTATTCTTTTTCGGTTCCTGCACAGATAAATCTTTCCTTGCTGTCACCGCATTGTTATAAACGCATAGCTTTGAAAATGTCACGGACGTGTCATCAAGTATTCTTCTCTTCTTAAATAATGAGGCACTGCACTTCAATGCTGCAAATTGTAAGTCTTTGAATGACGTCAAGCAGGGAAGAACTTTTGATAAGTCCAAAAGACTTTTCATTAACCAGATGAGATCTTCAACACAATTCTTCTTTAAAAATAATCGATATTTTACAATTATTCTTTACTTTACTAATTAATATTATAGAAAGTTATGAAAACAAAACTTCATGAAACATTCCTAGGCAAAATCTATAGGAATATACATATGAAACCTATTCTGTTGAATATTTGTTATTTGTTAGTTTTCTCTTCACAGAACGGAATGAGTGGACCGTTTACAATAAAATTAAGTGTATTTCATACTGGGATCGAACCTTTTGACAAAAATTAAACGAACTTAGGATATTTTACGCTTCAGTGGTTTTGCATTGGAAAAATGATAACCTTGTAAAAAACGTGACTTGAAAAGCTCCTAAATTGTACATCACAAGGTGGCGCTATTTGTCAGTTTCATTCGTTTTTATTATTGAAAACATTTTGTAACTGTTTGGTTTAAAAAATTATATAAAAGTAAGTACTAGTAGATTTTTATAAAAATAACAAGGAGGGACGGATACGAAGAACCCTGAAAGAGCTGTGAAATGCTTAGAAATTAAAGCAACTATGATTTTTATTTATATAACCAACTACGACATCGAGAATCTCGTGGCCGAGCCTAACATAATAGGAGAAATAAAAGCTCACCACCTCCACTGGCTCGGTCACGTATTATGCATGGGAGAGGGTCACAGCATGAGGAAAACATATTTGGGACGGCCAGTAGGTCGGCGTCCGGTCGGCTGTCCCAAATATCACTGGAAGGACAGAGTGCAGGCTGAGCTGTCGGAGCTACGAGCCAATAATTGGCAAGGAACTGCGCAGGACAGAGAAAAGTGGCATGCTCTCGTTTCGGAGGCCAAGACCCACTTTGGGTCGTTAAGCCAACGGAGTAAGTAAGTAGTATGAATTTTATTTATCTATAACAATTTTAAAAAACCATTGATAATATTTTATTCCCATATAATAAGACAACAGTTATTATTTTCCATTTTATATTTTGGCTAGGAATATGACGCACTGCTGTTATTTTCCATGACCTTATTTTGGGATTTCAATTTTCTCTCTTTAAGATATGGTGGAATTTTCCTATCTACTTATTGTATGACGGTTTGAATGTAACATATTTTGTATTGTTTACGTACAAATTTGATGTGATATAAACATGGCGATCACCATGTTTATATCTGCCTAATTTACATATCCATATCGTAAGTGTGTAAAATTTAATAACGCATAGGGGACTTTAAATTCCTGAAAAGAACAAACATTAACTTCATTAAGACTTGTTTTTTTTTTTGTACAGTTGATACATGTAATTACTATTTAACAGCCACAAGAATATTCATACGCAAAACGACAGTTGAGATTATAAAATCAGTAAAATTTGAAAGTCGCACAGATCTGTAAGCCTCGTGCGTTCAAAAACAGTTTTCATTGTAGACGGATTATCATCTAGCATATTGGTTTGCGCAGGAGTAGCGTTAAGTATATTTTAAACAAAGTTCTGTCGTGTTTGGGGTAAAATCCGGCCGAAGTAAAACACATTTTTCAATGCATAAAGCTCCTACTGAGTAACGCATATTACAAGATTAGCGTATAAATCTGAATCAGATTGAAATATATATGTTAAAATTTCTTGCATACTATTATCCTGACAATTACAATTTAGGGTTTTTAAACCATGAGTGAATAGGACTCTTCTAGGTAAACATGATATAAAATGGGAATTTCCTAAAATTGCGTATAGAACTTCTTTTCAATATCTTCACAAGATATGAATACAAAGAGCGCATTTCTCTTGTAGCCCACAACGCCCATAATGCTCCTTCAGCCGTTCCACATAGTGACCACGGTCGTTGTGGTCGCCGCGAAAGCGTCACTAACGACGTCATGATTTTCGCTCACGCAGCGCTCAAAACGACCCATGTCGAAAAGTGGGTCGAATAATCCGTTCCACTTGAGTTTACGATTGTAATGCCCGCATGCAAGTGGAATAGGAAAAATCGCGGTCGTGAGTGTGGTCATTGTGAACTTCATGTGGAATGTAGCCAAAGTCAAGCGAGCACGACAGAAGTGGCGGGCACACTTATGGCCGATTCCCATATCTTACTCTACATTCACGTGCCCTATTTTCGTTTGAATTTTGACATATGATGTATGGAGCTCGTGTCAAATTTTAAACGATAGTTAGGCAAATGAACGTCCCCTAAGATAAAGGAACCGAGCCTTAGTTCTCTAATCAAAATCATGTTTTATTCTGTTCTTTACTAGACTTCTGCAAAGTTCAAACGATCTTAACTTTACATTTTGAGTCACGAAGATAGTACTATTGATAATAATAACCTCATAAATCAAAACACTTGGATACTTTTTATTATAATCACTTACAGTGTTCAGTGATAAATCAAGACGTTTTAAAAAAGATTTATTACTTTTTAGATTCAAATAAATAAATACAGATATAGTTATTAATTCTGATATCTATAATATTATAAAATTCGAAAATGCCTGGTCTGTACATTAAAGCTATTAAAAAAACAATTGAAATACACTAGGTATATAAACGATAGAGAACATCGATTGACAGCAAATTCTTAGATTTAAAATCTGCTCGACTTTTTATCCTAGGAATCCCGCGACAATTATTCTGGGAATTATTTAAAATGGCCACATTAAAAAAAACGAATTCCAATGTGATTTTTTCGCTGATCGATAGCAAATTTGATGTAATAAAATATGTGATACTTATGTATTTTTTATCCCGGGAATTACGCAGGAATGTTCCCGGCAGAGGTTTGTAGTTGTTTGGGTGCATAAAAATAGCTAATTCCAGTTGTCACTAAAACGATAGCTTAATTTTTTTGTAAATGCTGCGGCGGTACTTTGTGTCCTGAGGATCCCGCTGAAATTTCAAGTCTAGCGTGGACGCAATCGCGGACATATCCTAGTCTATCATATTAGATCTTGACGATTCGTATATAAAAAGAAACGTTTGAACCTCATGTTGAAGTAGAACGCTATCGTAGCAGCTGTGTTTAATGACATATAAAAAGATATTGCAGAAATCAAAATTTATTTGTACTAAAAGAGTTTTATTTCACTAGTGATTTATGTGCTTGTAATGGTTCTCGTTATTTAAAATATAGCCTTGCATTCGATTGTAACAGGTGCAGCACAATTTTCTCTTATAATAAGATTATGTATTATATCACTGCTTGGTTTTTTATTGAAAGGGCTTGACGGTTGGATTTAGAAACAGATTCTAAGAACCAAAAACAAAGATTTATTAAGTAAGAACTAACAGTGACCGCCAATACGTGCAAGACTTATATTCCAAACCCTGCTAGATATCGAAATGGAGCTTGCGCGTAAATTTATGATAAAATCCCTATTTTAATTCTTAAAGTTTTTATTTAAATCCGTTAAGCTGTTTATAAGCCAGACAGTCTTCAGACAGCGATTTTTCTTAAACGGTCGTTTATATATTATTATGATTAAGCATTGTATTAATAGCACTTTTCATTTTAAACATTGGTATTTTTTTTTCAAATTCATCTGTTCATATTCAGACACTTGAATTTATTTATAGGTATGAAACACAACATAACTAATATTAATTCATTCGATTCCTTTAAGGTTTATTTCCCATCATTGTATTCGTTTATAATACTGTAATAAATATATATTTTTAGTGATGATGGGCTATTGCGATAACTATACGTCAACAAAATTTGCCTTCAGTGTTGTTGTGTGTACATTGTTTATCTAAAACTAATAGTGATTGAAAATACTCACGCTTCGCTCTTATTGACAACGGGGAAGGTCTGGTGAGTCAGATCCTGCAAAGACGAGCTGGTCTGCGGCTCAGCTGAGATACCCTGAGCACGTTGTTTCCTCGGTCCTCGTGACACTCTGACATACTGTTGATAGGGGAACACGCTCTGCAGTTTATCCAACTGCGAGCGCAGTTCAAGCATCTCCTGGTCCCGCTGCTTCAAGAGCGCTTCCAGCTCCCTAATCCTTTCAATAAGCGGCTGCATATCGTTAGCCATAGTCGCGTTTGCAACACAATTCTCCGAGTCAGCGTTCATTGCTCCCGGAGTCCCCATTATACCATTTAACTCTGTCTCTCTATAAGTTTCGTTTAAAGCACGCCTGTCACCGTTGACAGTGGGAGCCACGGTTAAAGCACCACTTCCAGAATTCACTAGGGCCCTCGGCTCATCGTCAGCAGCAGTACGCTGTGACGATCCAAAGCAGAGGGTGTCGAAACACACGCGCATTCACTCGACTACCGAGCACTAAAACTGAATCACTGAGGATTGCACTTTGGTTTTTGGACGTTTTTGTTTGTTCACTTACACTGTTTTGTAAATTAAATGTCCGCAAGCACAATACGGAGGGGAGCTATAACAGGATATGTGTAGGACGGTTGTGTACGAGTCGTGCGGCGCGAGCGCTGACAAACGATGTTGTGTAGATAGGCGTGCGCTGATCTTTGCCGCCGTAGAATCAGCCCCGCGTGCCTCGACACCGCCCTGAAAATAAATAAATTTTCATTCAATAAAAACAACTATAAACAATTAAATGCATTCTGAAACCATAAAATCATGTCTGGATTTTTTCATTCTGATCATTATAAGCTTTAGAAATAAACGTGATTCAATGAACTTTATTTTGAAAAGATAAAATTATTGCATTAAACAACAAAATGTTTATTTTTTCCTAAATATCACACAAAACAATGCTGTCCATACTATTACACCTAAAAGGGGCTATACTTAGGTGTTTGTTTTATGTTTTTAGGAACTAGAAAACGAAATGATGATTTTTATGAAACTTCATATAAACATATTTGTACCTTCGATGATAAGGATGAACATGTAATTTTTAAGTCAAATATTTAAATAGTTTATGTGGTATAAATACGAAATATACGAGCAAAGCCACGAAAAATCCTTAGTTAAATGGATTTTGGAAGTTAATGTAACACTTAAAAGAATCAACTTTTGACTAACATTCACGCAATAAATATCAAACATGAAAAAACAATTATAATAATTTTATATGCAAATCATTATTATAAAATAAAGCGGTAAAAAATTGTAATAGCTTTGGACGATAATTGAAATAATTAAACTAAAGTATTATTGTTACTGGACTTATCCTTTAAAAAAATAGTGGGAACTAATCTGCCAGTTATTAAATTCACATTAGACGAGAACGATTATTATTTTTATTATTAGTAGTAACAGGTTAAACCTAATAACAGACAGTCATTCAATAAAAACAAAAAATAATAATAACATATTATATGTGTAGTACCGCCAATGAATATTTTGAAATAAGACGATTTTCCTAATTATAACTTCACTGCTTCATTTGGGATAATATTATAGTTATAGGCAGTTTCACGCAGATGTAGCGATGGATTTGATACGTTATTTGTGACACAATATTGTCTTTAATGATTAATGACGTTAAGTATTGACTAATATATTAATAATGTGTATATACTAACTAACGGTCCGGGCTGACATTGTCCTGCTTTGAAAAAAAATCGAACCCGATTGCAGCGCCACCTACCGGGTCAAATTGTGGACTATTAGAAGTTCCCTTCAAATAGTCTTGTGGTATAATAGTTCTATAGAACTATAACGTAGTTAAACATAGTATTATAGCTCATGAAAATGAGGATGAATATCTCCTTGAGCGCCATGCTCAATTTACAATGTAATAGATATACTAAAATTAATCAATCGTTTAGTGGTGAAAATTTAGTATCACTCTCTATCAAAACGACTCATCGACTCTTTGGGTGATCAGAGAGCTGGTTCCTACCTCGGACAACAGATTTGTATCGTGATCCAGCGAGGTAACGTAACCAGCCTTCTGGGAACCCTACTCATTGACTTCGATGACTTAGGCTCAGTATTCTACTTATAATCCTAAGAGATTATGGGTAGAATACAATATAAGTTGAATTTACTTCATTATACTATATAATTTATTGTAATGTATTCTATAATAAATCGATTTTGAAGATATCCTAATTTTTCACGTCAGAGAAATAGTATGTTAATGTACCATGGCTTTAGTAATATTTAATACACGTTTAAATACAAATTTTAACGTATGCCTACTTAGTCTGATAACAGAGTTATTTTGACGCAGTCATTTTGAAGTGATTTTACAATACAATTGCTATTTATCACCTTATCTTGCTCCAGCCCGTCGATAATGCTATATATTTATTTTGTTTATCTATACATTAAGAAAGATCACTGATCACCTGATTCGTGACGGTAACTGCCAGCGCCACATGATCTGTATATCTAATCGCAACTCTTCAGTATTCACCGACTTTTGATAACCGTTAATATGAAGGTAGATTTTAAAATAACTTATAACAAAAATTAACGTTTATCGACAGTCAACTAGAATTTGAAGCGTTGGCCTCGAATGTAACTAATTATACTGCAAGTTTTCCTTTAATCAGTAGATACAATAATTATGATTGCGTCCAACTACTGTAATTCCGCGTAGACATTGGGCCAATGAAGCTAACAAATGTTTGCTAGAAATATGGTAACGTCAAGGGATTCATACTTTCAAATTTACGTTAGCCTTCGGTGAAACGTCCATGCTTTTTTTAGCGAGGGGTAATACGATTGAGGACAACCGCCGCGGAGGAAATGCAGCGGGGGCGTGTGAGATTCGTCACATTGGGGTGACACTAGCACACCCGGAGAGGTAATATTGCCATCCAAATCGTGGATACCCACTAAAATCTCTCGGTGTTTCATTCTCCGTCTTATGCCAAGAATACGGGATAAGTGGAAGCTCGACTAACTCCACGTGCCCTAGCAGGCGAAGACCCAAGGGCCATATCTACAGCCGGGAGGTGGGAGGAAGCATAGCCCCCGGCATCGTCTCTTTCTGTCCAGTATGGAATTTCTAAATGACTCGCCCCACGGGAAGAGGGATGAGCGGGCGCAGAACACGACGTGCTCTCTTCTCAGCGGCATTACTAGCGGATGGGGACCCTTTCCTAGGTAACGAACCGCACCTCTCGCTGAAATCAATTTACTGGCGCCGGTGCGACCTCCTTTGAAATCTCCATTCTGACCCAACAAATCATAACAATATGCTATTTTTAATATGGGTCAAGTGAGAAAAGAAAGAGAAAGAGCCATTACACAATAAGTGGTTCCCCAGAAGTGATGAACGTTAACTATTTGATTTCAGACATTTGGCCATGGAGTGGATATGGAGTGTATGACTTTTACCTGATACAAACATAATATCAAGCCTCTTTTCCATAGGGGTAAGCACAAACGATGAGTCTTCATTTGCTTCAATTTTAGCACACACCTGTCGTTTCATATACTTTAATTATTCTCTTCATAACTGCAAGTTTATTTGTGGTGGTGTTAATCTACCTTTTTGTCAAGTTATATATGACTTTTAAGAAATATTACATTATAAATTCGTCATTAAAATGAAGTTTAGGTATTAATAAAACTCTCAACTATGAATAGAGGGCAATTAAAATAAAGTAGTTTATTATCTTTTAATTACATAATAATAAATAATGTTACGAGTTAGCGGGACTCGAATCAAAATGCCGTTAGAATTATTATAGAGTTTATTAGAACTATACAAACACGTATAACACAGGTACAAATATAACCGAACATAACCAATCCAAACATAATGCAGAAGGTTGTAATTCAATAAAGCGCGCAAAGTCCGTCACTATTAGATTCCCGAATGTACACACGTCACATCCGTATCGCAGTCGTAGCTCAACTGCCTCCTTTCTCCATCAGGCCGTCGTTTTATACTTCATAAATGCAAAATGTGCCCGCCCGACAAGATCGACACAGTTTCCTAGAATTAGCTTGTAATAGTAATCCGTAACACCTGGCCAATGATGCTAATGAACGAGTACAATAGAATAATAGGCGGTTCTCCACAATAACTTAGAAACGTATGCCAATAAATAAGTGAACAAAAGTAGATGACCATAAAAGGATTACAATTAGTTAAAATGCCGACAGGTAATAAAAGTGCTTTTACAGGTCTGTACGTGGAGTTTGTCTTTGTCAGGGTCTAAGTTGTAACAATAATATAAAGCACTTAAGCAAGAAAATACATTAATAGTATAATTTTTAACAGACTGGACATTGATAACAAAAGACGGGGTAAAACAAATAAATATTCCCAGATCCAATGAGATCACCAATTTAATTTGTTTATAATTATAAAATTTTATTAATATAAAATTAATTAAATTTTATAATACTTTCTTGTGTAATTCTTTCTATAATTCTGCTTTTCTTTCTAGTTTTTACTTTAAATAATTGAAAATTAAAATTAGCACAAAAATGTATTGTCGTTGCGAGAATCTCACACCTATTGCTACAGATATAATGTATTCTAAATAAGTAAGTAATGCTAATATTAAATATAATAGTTCAGGAAAATTGGTAAGTGCATAACTGAAAGGAGATGATGAGATTCAGTGAAATTGAATCACTCGATTTTAAGCTGACCTGGATCACTTTAGTTGTTTCACCCAAATTGATAGACAGAATTGATCATCACCAACAATAATACCGACAAAAAGAATTTCTTGAATAACTACAAACTACCCTATAACAATGTAGTTTGCATATCTTCGAAGAGTATTTATAATTCAAATTAAGATTTAATCTAAAGCCGTTATAAAGTTTGCAAGAATTCGTCTTATGTTTGTTTACATGAGTTCTCAATCGCTGAGAAAAGAGGAAGATTATCATGTTTGGATCAAAAGTCTTTGTAGAGTAAGCGGGCGGAAATTATTCGGTATTTATTTTCAAAAGATTTTTATAATTTCAGTTGAATTTATTTATAGTTTCTTGATTATTGGCGCTGTGCCATTTAATATCTGAACTTTATATCCAGAATAATTGTTAGAATTGAAAAGCGGATATCCTATAAAACAGTCAGTTTGAAACACCTTTGTGATTTTTCAAGACTTGACTAGCAACACCTAAAGGGGTTTGTGCGTGCTATAGCCAAGCAGTAAGACTTCTAGGTAATTTTAACATTTTCCCGACTCAGTATTTTAGGTGAACAAGCGCAGAGATTGCTTTTAACATCAGTACGAACGTCGCTTATCAAGGTAGGGTACGCGTGTACTCACCGGAGCATATCAAGGCGTCTCCAATATCCATCCTTATCAAGGGATGACATAAATCAAGTATATAAAGTGTGTAGTTTTAATAAAACATTCTACATCATCCTAGAGTTAGATATTGGTTGCATCCGGAGCTTGGAGCCCACTTTCTCATGATCTTAGCCATCCCTTATTCTGAGACGTCGAACCGCCATTTCTTGTGCCTGGCAGTCTCATGGTTAAAGTACTTGTTTCCCATATAGCATACCAAATTTCCTATCACGTGTTAATTCTAAGCGATCATTCGTAAATAGCAGTTTTATCAAAATTCCTATTAATGTACATATGTATAAACATAATATATCCACAGTATGATAAATACAAGAAAAAATATTTTCAGAGACAGGGCTTACGTATTTGTTAGTAGGATATAAATGTTGTGAAAAATAACCTTACTCCATTTTAAGTTGTAGGTGTACCCGTTTGTTAATTGTTTAGTTCCGGTGGGCGTGCATAATGCATAGCAGTAGTGTGCTTGAGATCAGGGTTGGCAGAGCATTTTAAGACGATGATAATTCCTCTGAAACTCACGAGTATTATATGGAGTGTACGTGTAGCGACTTGTGCCAGGTTTTACGGCTCCGATGTGTAGATTCCAGTTCTTTGCGACGCGTGTTTCATATTCTTTGACGTCAATGTCAAGAGCTACTTATCATTATAAAGAAAACTATTGTCATATTCAGTGTTATGCCCATATTAATCTAGAATATTTAAAAACCAAAAAGCGGCTTTAATCGTTTTTTATGTTCCTTTGATTTTCTATCCAAGTCGTGAAGATGGAATAAACAATTATTACATCTTCGTGACCTTGAGAGTAAATTAATTTTTATGAAATTTTGAATAGGTTTATTTTTTATAATGAGGATGACCTTATACTTTTTAGCCGGAAAAAGTTAATAATTTACACAGAACATGGTACAGTTTGTGCAAACGCAAACGCATGAAAAGCTCTAGTGGCTCTCTTTCTGATTTAATCAAATTATTTAAGTTTATATTTCGCTCAAGTTTATAACAGAATTGAGATTTTGTTCAGATTTTTATACTTTTATTCAAAAACAACTCTTCTTTTTGATTGTAAACGTCGTAAAAAATTATGATTTATTATTGTCTGCCTACCTATATAAGTAACTCGATAATATTTAGGTATGTATCCACTCAATTTCCTATAAAAAAAAATCACAATAAATTCAACAACTTATCTAACCAAATAACTAATCGTGTTTCAATCTTTTAATTTAGTATACAACCCCCGAAAATAAGAAGGTTAGTACAACCCTGCCAAATGTTAGTAAACAGAGTGCATCTAATATACACACAATCGCTCCACACGTCGTGAGAGTGTACAAAATGCCACCTCAGTCATGGCCACAAAGGACTAGTAGGTCTAGATTATCCGAGATTGATATGCCCTTTACACAACATTAAACCTTAGCGAAGTGCATAAAGCTGTACCTTCTCAGAAATAACTTTTGATGTTAATAACGTTTCTCGTAGGAATGTTTTAATGTTGTGGGTTATAATACATCTTATGGTTATCACTTAAATGAATTAACTGAAGCTTAAATGAAAATCCATTTTCATAAAATGGAATCAACGAATTTTATGTAAATCGTTCATGTTTAAAAGTCGATAAGAGGAAACCATTAGATAACCACAGAAAAGATTTAATGCAATGGCTAGCCCCCGCGTCCTAAACTCAAAGGGCACGGGTTCGATCCTGGCCGGAGCGCATGTGCCGCTTAGGTAGTTTTCTGACCTCATGTGCATATTGTTACAATTACCACGTGCTAGCAACGGTGAAGGAAAACATCGCGATGCAACCTGGACATCGACATAACCAACGTGTCAAAACTGCCAAGCCGCCTTGGACAAGCGTAGCGGGTATACTGTCGGTCCCCTACAGTGGGAGGCCCGAGCCCAGCACTGGGGCAGTTATGTGATGTTATTATTATAGAAAATATTTTACGAAAAGTAAGCTAGCAAACATTCAATATAAAACTTAACTTTGAATGATACATTTATTATCTTAACCAGAGGGTACCATCATAAGTCATTATTTTCCCCCTTTGGACATAAAAACTTCACAAACACTTTTAAGCAACGTCTTATTGTTTAAAGAACATTTAGATCGAATCAACGAAAAAATTAAAGTCATATTAAGTTTATATTCAATTTCATATTTAAACATAATATTAAAACTAAATGTCCATAGCTTCTATGTACATAAAATTCACATAAATTGATATTACTTAGAGATATACAAAAAAAATGTTTCTGACTTTCATATTGTGAAAGTATGGAACTTCTATAGAGATCACAGAACTCATAGCTCATAGTTGTTATTATTCACAGTTATATATTGCACAATTTCATCATCTACACAAGTGTAAAATAATTTGGCAATGTGGCATACATTGTACAGGAATAAATTCTAAATACTATATTTTTAATAAAAAACGGATTGTTCATTATGTAAACACTTTTATTGAACAGAACTGCTCCCTTCGAATATAGTAATGATTTATATAAATAAGCATTTAAATACCTTTTTAAAAAGTTACCGAAAACTAATTTACAGCTTAATGTCATTTCTCGGTACAAGAACCGATAAATTCAACAAATAACTTATTGTTCGAGTACAGGTTTTTTAACATTCCTATTTTCACATTTGCCAATTATTGGAAGCCAAAAACGGCATATTGAATTTGTAAAATTATTATACTCGACGTAATTTTATCAATTACGTGAAATCTCTGTAGTTAAGCCTACAAAGATTTTGTCTTTTTAAATAAATACACGAACGTATAAACCTCGTATAACTGTTATGAATATAGAAGTAAATATGTAAGGAGCAATTTGTCAGAAAACTGCTTAAGCAATAGATACTCCGCAACCAAGATTTAAATTATACACCCACGACATTGGAATAAGATGCGTGTACTTTACCAAATAAGCTACCAAAACCTTTATCTATGTTTGTTATAGTCTGTGCTATAATTTTAGGTAAATTAAATTCAAAAGTTTTATTCAAACTAATTATCAATGGAGAACATTTTTGAAGTTCAAACATAAGTTAAAAATTAAGTCTACCTGCTATTCTATATACACCATTTCGCAATGTTTTATTGCTGCTTAAGGAGAACAGGTAAGAAGCTCCCCAGCAACACGTATAGCGAAAAATTATTTCACTTCATATTTGTCTGTCTCACGCTCTTTTTTAAAAATTATATATTATACAATTACTTTTCGAAGAATTAATGAAGCTGTAGTAAACACCGCACAACTTCTATTTCCTTTAACTGTCACAACCTCATAACATTTAATCCCGTGGTTTCAATATTATATTGATTGAGTGATACAAAGCTACTGGAGATACTGCTTTATCTTGATATAACATGAGCAGACATATCGCTTACGATAATCAAAACGTAAGTTGTCAAAACTGGTTTAGAATTCATTTTCCATGTATCTTTGATCAGTCGGTCAATTCTTTGATGTTGATCGCTTGTAGACAGAAGATTAAAAAATATACAAATTATTGTAATTAATTTTAGTCATTTAAACAAAATCATTATTAGCACTGTTTATGGCCATAAATTCTTCTATCGGCTGGGCGTTTATCCTCACTACCTTGAGCCGTTACGCCCATGTGGGTATTTAAAGATTCTCAAGAACGTCATCATCATCATCATCATCTGAGCGTTAAATGCCGGTTGTGTTCGGAGCGTTCACTCCGACACCCAGGGTCGATCTTCAGCATGCCCCGTTTTGAGACCTTTGGTACGCATGTCAACCTTCACAACGTCAAGCCAGCATTTCTTGGGCTATCCCCTTCGACCGGGATCTGGCAGAGGCGGCATGGCTAGGCATTCGTTCTCCACATAATTAGCCGGTCTACGTAAAACGTGGCCGTACCAGCGTAAGTGAAAAATCTTGCAGTTTGTCTGCTATGTCACGGACATGAAGTCTACCGCAGATACGGAAGTTCATGACATGGTCTTCGTGTGACTACTCACATCTATCGCAACATATTCATCTCTGTGATTTGTTCTTGTTCAGTTCAGTTCTTGCTTGTGTTACTCAAGTTTGAAGCTCTGAGGAACTAAATGTACTACAATAAAAATGAGAAATTAAGAAAATGAAAAATAATTTCTTAGTGAAAACCTCACGTTTGAGTGAAATTGGACTAGCATAAATTATAAAGTAAATTGCATACAATTACACACGAGCGGCATGGTTTTCTGAATCGTTTCTCATATAAATGAGAGGCTTAAAGTAAGATTTTATCTCAATGCTAATAACACAGGTGGTAAAATTTATTTATTTACATGTAAAACCATAGGGTAATCAACGTTAAGTGTTATCATCAAAAAACATCGGCCATATGCTTGTCGGACCGTTGTGTAGAGGTGACGAGTTTTTTTTTGTTATTTAACTTCGGAACTGTAAAATTACCATTCAATCAGAAATACTAATAATCTTGTACTTTACACCAATACAAAAATTTTAAGCCTCAAAAACATTTTTACTACATCGGTCTTTTTACAAGCTTTTATTTAACTTGTAATGGATGTTCCTAAGTATGTATGTAAGTTCGAGTGGAATCTTGTAAGTTAAATTTGACTAACTTCCCGGTTTCCGATTGAGCTGCAATTGTATACGCATATGTATATTGCGTGACAATGTAATAATATGGTACCATGGAGCTGATCTGATGATGGAGTCGGAAGGTGGCCATAGGAACTCCTGTACTAAATAAGATAGACCCGTCGTGTAAGGGCTCGTTTTACTCGTCTTGACTAGCACTCTGCTGCTACATGATATCCAGGTTCTTAAAAGCTGGTATTTAAAAACCTTTTTAAAAAAGCTTATTCATATTGAGTTAGAGTAAGTTTGTGGGCTTGGTTCGTGGCTTGGTGGCTAGGTTGTAGGCGACAATATGAATAAGACCGTATCTATCTAAGTAGCACTGATAAAACACATCATTCATTTCTCTTTATTTTTTCGGGATTTCTGTCCAGATGGTTATGACAATCCCATTAGACACTACAAAACATCTATGTAGGTTACTAAAATATTTAGCTATTTCCGGAGTAGGTTCTGGTAGCACACGTTGGGTTATGCCTATATCTATTTAATTTCATTTGTGTTTGTTCATCAGTAACCTAAAATACAATATTATATATATATATATAAATCAATTGCTGTTCGTTAGTCTCGCTAATACTCGAGAACGGCTAGACTGATTTGACTAATTTTGATTTTGAATTATTTGTGGAAGTCCAGGGAAGGTTTAAAAAGTGAGTAAATATGAAAAAAGTGCTTGGAACATAGTAAAAACAACAATTTCGCTTTCCCTTAGAAACTATTCCTACCTGTCAAACATTTGATGTTCGTCCCGTCGTTTAGAAATCAATTAAATTTAAAAGTCGTTCAGAAATCACATTAAATTTAAAAGTGAAGATTTTTTCACTTTTTTGGTTTTAAATGTCAAACGTTTGATGTTCGTTACGGTTAAATTTTGACCATATTTTTTTAGTTGAAACATTCTGCAATTATCATTCAGCTTTTTTATTTATTGATTCTGAGGCGGTACGAAGTTTGCCGGGTCAGCTAGTCTAAAATAAATAAATGAAAATTACTCAAAGCATTTTGTTTTTTTTTTATAATTGGATTTTGATTTTAGTTGAAAGTGTTATTTAAATTTTACTAATTTAATTTTTAGTACCACTCTACGCTTAAAAAAATTCAATCGACGTTGTCGCCTCTACGGAATTTTCCAATATACGTAGTCCGATACGCATTTGATTGATTTTTATATAAATAGACTAGCTGACCCGGTAAACTTCATACCACCTCAGAATCAATAAATAAAAAACGTTGATTTCTGAACGACGGGACGAACATCAAACATTTGACATTCCAAACCAAAAAAAAAAATGAAAAAAAAACCTCACTTTTAAATTTAATTTGATTTCTGCACGACTTTTAAATTGAATTTCATTTCTAAACGACGGGACGAACATCAAATGATTGACAGGTAGGAATATTTTCTAAGGGAAAGCGAATTTGTGGTTTTCACTATATTTCAAGCATTTTTTCAAATTTACTTTTTAAACCTTTCCTGGACTTCCACAAATAATTCAAAACCAAAATTAGCCAAATCAGTCCAACCGTTTTCGAGTTTTAGCGAGACTAACGAACAGCAATTGGTTTTTATATATATATAGATTACTATACATTAAATATAAATATCAATCTAATCATGAGACTTGGTGTACCAACGTAGATTAGCAATCATAGACTATAAAGACTAATAATATTTAAAAAGATTTAAGAAAAATAAACATTATAATCTGTCTGCATTAATGTCATCATAAATCATGAATATTGCGTAGCTTATAATATTGATATTTACATGACGATCAGATGCACAAAAAATAGTAATTAGATAGTGAAGTTAATTAATGGCTATACAAATTGTAAATTACTGGGTTATATTTTACTTTTTATTAGCTAATTATCTTGTGGTGAAAATGTAATTATGGTTTTAGATGTGTTTGCGATCAATGGAAAAGTTTAATAAATGATTAACATTAATCCTTTCATATTTCATTTTTATTTGGCGAAGCGCGAGTTAGTCTTAGTCCATGAACAATAAAAGGTTCCGAAACATGAGGAATACCAGCTGATTATTTTTTATTAGTTACCTAAGGAACCCTAAAACAATCAGAAATACTCCAAATCTCAAAAACTGATGAATAATTCTTATTCAAACCAATTTCCTTTATAAATATTCTTTAAGCTCTACCATCTTTAATTTCTCTACAATTTTCTAACCCATAGGCTAAAAGTTAAACAGAGATAGGAACACTTTTTACGACTTTAAAACGAATATCTCCACACCTATAATGGCTTAAATATGAAAGTCATAAAACACATATTATGACTTTTAAGATCTTTCGCTTCCGACGACTTTTGTTATTTATTGGAAGAGTTCAGCATATAGGCAGACGGCCCACCTGACGGAAAACGACTACCATCGCCTAAGGACACATGCAACTCCAAAGGTGCTACAAATGCGCTGCTGCTCTCTTAAGGGAGACTGGAACCTTGGCCACTAATGCCGAAACACAAATCAAGGCTGTTCTGGCGGCAGCATACTCTAGACCAGGGGTGGCGGCCATCCAGTCGGGCAAATACCTTACCACCTGGCTGTGGGTTCTTTTGTCGCCTCTTACGACAGGCCGGCCGGCCGCAGGAAGTTGTATTCTTTCTCCGTTCGTTAATGGATATAATGATGATAAAACTCGGAAAATAGAAATGCCCCTCAGCATTATAAAATCTTATGCATTCAGCCAGTTTTTAGTTTCAACTAAATATCGATTCAAGCGTCGGCTTAAAGCTGAGCATTATTTCTAGAATAGGTACGTCTTGGTAGTAGATAAATACAAAATTGATTCTCAGATGTCGTTCAATTAGTGACAACTGGTATTTATCCCGCCCTTTTAATTACTGCAAGTTCATAAAATACTTTTAAACGGCTATGAAGTACTCGAAAGAGCCTTAATTATAGTCGCTGATATTTATGAACGAATTTCTTAATCGGTTCACATTTATTTTTCATAAACACTGCTTATTGACGTTTTAGGGATAAATCGTTTTATGTATTTTGAATCAAGTATAAAAGTGTATTTTGAATAAACAAAAATCTCTATATTTACAAATGTGACAACTAAGTACTATATCTGTAACTTAGGCGACTCAAGATTGAATTATATCAATAAAAATTGAAATATCTGTTATTTAAAAATAAATGAAAATATTTAATACACATGTACAATATACATGCAATACAATACGATATACAATGCAAAAGTGGATGGATGCAGAAGTCGTGGAAGGCCACGACACACCTTCCATGATCAAATTGATCGTGTACTAGCGGAGGGTGATGTCAGGAGCCTTAAGAACAGACGAGCGTGCATGACAAGAGTTATGAATGTCAAAGAAGCAAGTGAGGTGTGTAAGAATGGGCCTAAATGGCGCTCTGTTGTTCGTGCCTACCCCGCAAGGGAACCGGCGTGAAGTTATGTATGTATGTAAAATATTTAAGTGAAAACATTTTAATCTTTCAGTTTTTCTGAAAATTTATCGCATATATTATTATAGGTAATAGGCGTAATAGGTTGCGAAACCATCGATCAATGAAAAATCGAAATGTGTGCTGGGACACATAGTAGAAGTGAAACTTCAACGGACAAGTGGAAAACCGAATCGCAACAAAATTTTAACTTAAAGTTTTACGGGCAGGTTTTCAAATTGGACAATTACATTAACAATCGGCCCGTAAAACTTCAAGTTACAATTTTGTTGCGATATTAGAATTAAAAATAGCTTTAGAAATAAGTTATTTTATATTCTTTAGTTTTTGAAGTGGGTTTTTTTAAACGAAGTTTTTTTTTCTTCGATCAATAGATCGTGAATATATATCCCCGCGGGATTTCCTGGATAAAAGTATTACACTTTTTATTATTTAAGATTTCCTGTCGATCAGTGAAACACTTTGGAATTCTTTTTAATATGGCTATTTTAAATCATCTCAGAAAAAATCCCACGGGAATCCCAGGATAAAAATACCGCAGATATTAAGTCTAAGACTTTGCTGTCAATCAGCGAAAACCGCATTGAAATTGGTACAGTAGTTTTTACGTAAAACCCGAACAAACAGACAAATAAGCAAACCAACAAACAGATAAGAAATCTAAAAAAATGCATCATTTTCTCCGTCGTTTATATAGTCTATTCCAGATAGTCTTTTTTTAAATAGCTTCAATGTACAGACACGGCATCTTTAGAATTTTGTGATATTATAGATAATTAAAATTATAATTCACAGTTTCTAAGTTATCCATGTACTGTATCAACAAATAAAGTATTACGTATGTTTAACTGTTTGAAGTCAATATAAAACACTTGAATATGTAGTTACTAAATGGAAACACCAATATACAATAAATACCAATTTTGATATCTAATTTTAATCTATATTTACAATCAGATACGATATATGGACAGAAATAAATATTTGTTTGTTATTAATTATCTTATCAGTTATTTTTAGCTCACCAACTACTAGTCTAATGAGTGTCACAAGTAATCCAATCTTTATAGGGCAATAAACGCCCTTTAATTCAACTAAGAATCTACAAATTATTTAGTAATTTGTTATTTACATATATTGTTTTATCTTTGTTTTTCTTTAGAAACAGGTTATTTTTTTTCATGAGTTAGGCAGACAGGCAGACGGCACACCTGATGGAAAGTGGTTACCATCGCCTATGGACATTTGCATCACCAAAGGTACCACAAAAGCCGGAATACAACTCAAGGCTGTTATGGCGGCATACTGTAGACCAGGACTGGTAGCCATCTAGACGGGTAAATACTCTACCACTTGTACAACAATGTAGGTTGTTTAATCGCCTCTTACGACAGGCCGCCCGACCGCTGAAAATTGTATTATTTCTCCGTTCCTGCACGGATAAAAATGTGATAACACAAAGTGATAAAATAGGACCATTGTTCTAACATAGGAGTTTTCTTTTAATAGAAAGGAGAAGATAGTCGCAATACTGAATAGAGTTAAAGAAAACCCCCTTGTAGAAAAATATAATATTTATTTTTAAATTTAAACTAAATTACTAAAATTATAATAATAATCGGCAGACAAACACACATTGTATATTTATCCCCAATCTATGCAAGTTATGCTTGTGTTATGGGTAATTTAAAACGGATCACTCTGGGCCGATCCCAGACACCCAGACCATAATTAATTACGGAAAATTCGTTTACGATTTATGCTTTAATTAGGCATCAAGTCTACTATTACCATTGACTCAGTCTATTCTGAAACTCACATTTATTGATATTGCCAGTTTATTTCTTCTTCTTCAGCCAATCAATGTCCAATACTGAAGCAGGCTTCCATGAGCCTGTGCCACATATCCCAATCTGCGGCCTTTCTCATCCAATGTCTGACGGCGACCTTACGTAGATCGTCGGTCCACCGGGGTGGAGGGCATCCTACCCTACGCTTACAGAGACTCGGTCTCCACTCCAGGAAATTGTGATAGACATGACCGGCCTATTGCCACTTCAAGTTGCTAATTTTTTTAACCTATGCCGGTTAACTTGGTTCTCTTTCGAATACCTTTGTTTCTGGTTCTATCCATAAGAGAAACAACCAACATAGGTCGCTCGATAGCTACTTTATTTAAAGTCTGCAGTGTAGTCTAGTGTGTAGCATCAAAATCAAAACTTATGAAATCGATGATTAACCATTCTGTCACAATTGTGAAAGTAGGTCCCCAGACCCGAAGCATTAAACGTCAAGATAAAACAATGAAGCTTGATAAAAGCAATCCCCGTCAAACTATTTATAGATTGTACTCAATTAAATTCAATTCCACAATGCTCAAGCTTGTCATGTGAGCAATGATGTAGTTTATGAGACAAGTAATAAAGACCTTTTAAAACAAATATTGAATTGCAGCACACAACAACACGTTATAGGTAAAGCTGATTCGAAATGGCTTCGCAATATCCTTTTCGACAGTGTTAACAATTTAAAGATTATTTATTACCAATGTTATTTTTGAAGTCCAGTCGTGGTAGCGTAATGGCTAGCGCATATGTCCTGAACTCAGAGGGCGCGGATTCGCTCCTGGCCGAAACGCATGCACCACTTAGTCAGTTTTCTGATCTAATGTGCATATTGTTACAATTACCACGTGCTAAACACGGTAAAGGAAAACATCGTGATGCAACCTGCTCATCGAGATAACTGATGTGTCAAACCTGCCAAGCCGTCTTGGACAAGGGTGATGGGTAAACTTTCTGTTCCCCTATAACGGGAGACCCAAGCCCAGCAGTGGGACATTTATGGGCTGATATCATCAATGTTGTTTTTGCGCAATCAATAAAGAAGTTTCCCAATCAATTATGTTCCTTTACGGTGATAAGTTTTCATATAAAGGTTCACGTAACGAATCTTACGTTAGGTGAACCGTTAGGTGCTCTTCTGTCATATTAGATTGAAGGATGATAGGTACAAGTATTTTACATAATAGTATGAAAGGAAGAAATATACTGTATTGAGCTCACATGGTTACAGAAATATCGGGTAAATGAGAATCCGATCACACACATTGCAGAGGTGAAGAACCTCGAGTAATGGCCGGTTCCTATATCCATAAAGGTATAGCCGTTTATATGATCTAAGCCTATATCTTACTATTCATTCACATGCCTTACCGTCGATTGAATTTTGACTTACTTGTATTTTTTTTTATTGCAGGAGTTCAGCAGACAGGCGGCCCACTGGATGGAAAGCGGTTACCATCGCCTATGGACATTTGCAACACCAAAGGTGCTACAAATGCGCTGCTGCTCTCTTAAGTGTATGAAGCTTATGTCAAATTTTAACCGATAGTAAGGAAAGGGGACGGTCGGTAAGTTATAGGGACAGGCCATAATTGTTCTATCATTCGCTTACGGACTTTAAGCGTTTATTATGTGATTTTTACCGCAAGATGACTGCAATAAAAAAACATTTCAAAAATAAAAACCTTCCAGTAGTTAAAACCCCCGTAGTTATCGAGAAAAACCGTAGCAATATATAAATACACATAGCCGGACGAACGAACACATAGGACGAACATGACAACTCCATAAGGTCTCCGTTTTTGCCAAAATAGCTACATAGTAAAAATATCGCTCAGTATTTAGCCGTCTCGTGTATTCCGAAGACATCTTACTTCACCACACCTATATTTTTAAAATGCATGGCAAAGTTTATAGACTCCTAAGTGAAGATAGTCACTTTCTTCTAATTATACGTGCCAAGGCCTAATACGTCTCAAGCAGACATACCACTTTCAGTACTAATTACAGTCTAGACACAAAACGACACAGAAGCATGTCGGTTTCAAAGCAGTCAAGAATAATTGCCATCCATTGCTCCGGGTTGTTCAGCTAAGTGTTTAATGATGATATGCCTGGTTTCGTTTTTACTCAAAACGATACAGTCGGCCTGAGTCACAAATCTCATTTTAAAGATTGTATTTTATTAAGCCCAAGGCGTTAGACGTACAAAAAAGGCATAAGGAGTTAGGAGAATATATAGTTATTCATGATTCTATTGCGGTAAGTTGGTTTTTACAAACTAGTAGACTAATGTAAGTCCGAGCCGAAATCAAAGGCTTACCATACTAACGAGTTTATAAAAACCAACAACGGTACGTATGTCATACTACGTTTTTCAACACATTTGGGAGATAAAAGTAGAATAGGTAATGAAACAAACATAAATATCAGTCAGAATGTCGCAACAATCGGTGACGTTTCTAATATGAAAATGGAGCGCATTTGCAAATGGCACCATGTGCGCGCGGTGGTTAGAATTACATTTTTCGTCTCATTTTCGCTATAGTATAATAGTGAGACAAATATATTGATCAAAAGCGTTTCCAAGGAGGTTCAATTATTCAGCTCATTCATTTTCGTAATGTGAAATTCCTTGGGGAATTCTTATATATTTTTTCCCATAAGTACCTATATTATCGCACGTTCCGTTGTTTAGTGCGTAATTTGTAACTTTCGAACAATGAACAATGATGAAATATATTTCCGCTATTTTTTTTAATATGGCGTCGCAAGACTTTTTTTTTTATAAAAAGTAACGCAGAGTTTAAGTCTAAGAATTAATTGTCGATCAGCAAAAACCGCATCGAAATTGTCCAGTAATTTTTACGTGAATCCCGAACAAACAGACAAAACGACAAACAGACAAGAAATCTAAAAAAAAATTGCACGTGTGTATACGCTACTATTACTGCACCGCCACGCGTGTCATCGCGCCGCAAAACTATGTAAAGTAGGGCACAACTCCGCCGCCACTGCGTACTCATTGTGAAGCGGGCGTTAGCGGTACGGTATGAGAGGGCACGTTTTTATTACTACGATTTCGTAATATTACTTCAGTTTTTCTTTTACATTTAAACTATTTTAAGTATTTGTTTATTTAATTATAGCCTATACAAATTAATATTAATTAAAAATCTAAAATATCCTATAAATAAACCTAACTTAAATATATATATACAATAATAAAACGTAAAAAAAAGTTTTAAAACCTATATAAAATATTCAAGTTCCACCTGTAAGTATTCAACATTCATAAAACGTTTATAACATTGAAATACTTAAATATTATCAAAAAAAAAATGTTCCGAGATTTTATAACAGAATGCAATAATTAAATTGAACACGAACCTAAATCAATTAAAACGTATTAAAAAACATTTCTAATTATTATCAATTAACAGAATAAAACTTGTCTTGTGGCACTCGCATAATTATGATGTTTATTTCAACGAAATCTTATTTTAAAGATAAGTATCGATGGAAACTCATATGCCTAATGTTTTGATAATATACAGTTCATTTTGCTTCTTTCGCACATTTTTTTAATTTTGTTCTACCTAAACTAAGCCATGCTTATTAAAAAGAAGTATGCTATATTTATTCCCGATATCGAGAGCGCATACTTAGAACAAATTGCAGGTATTATTATTTTATTAAAAATCCAAACTCCGTTAACTTAACTCCGATAACTCCGTAACATCCGTTACTTTTAAATCTTGTTTGTGCATAGATTTATAACTTTTCTACATTATACAGCCCATTTTTTGAGGAAATATATTGTGTATATTGTATAATCAAATACATCTTAAAATTAAATTTCATAAGATATAATAACATGCTCGAGAATATTACAACCCAAAGTAGGAGAGCAGTAACAATAAAAAATTCATATAAATTGTAAGAAGTACTCTTAGCTACGCAGAGCTAAAGGTATGAGTGGTTTTACTCTCTAATGTAGGTGTTATTTGTAAATGGGATGAGGCTACTGGTTTCATAAAAAATACTCAGACGGCCACCGCCTTAGGTTACATTATAATAATAATTATGTTCATTATCGAGCGTACTACTAAGATACAGCGGGCAGTACTCTTGGACACGGCACGAATTATGAGGAGGTTTCTGTCACTGGAGCCCTAATCGCCGGTAGTTGGGACCCCAGGCCCCGTTGGCGGTGAGCTGTAGATTTTATAATTTTTTTTTTATTAAACATGTATTTTATTTTTGATTTATTTTTATAAAAGAATAATGTTTTCTATTTTTTTTATAAAATATGTCTTTATATACATATTTAAAAAAGAAATGTAAAGATTTTTGAAATAAATAAATTATAGATATCTAAATTATGTTCGTTATAATACTTAAGGCTTGGTAGCGTAATGGCTAGCGCACGAGTCCTATACTCAAAGAGCGCGGGGACGGTCCTGACCGGAACGCATGCAGCACTTAGTCAGTTTTCTGATCTAATGTTCATATTGTTACAATTTCCACGTGCTAACAACGGTGAAGGAAAACATCGTGATGCAACCCGCACACCGAGAGCACCGATGTGTCAAACCTGCCAAGCCGCCTTGGACAAGCGTGGCGAGTATACTGTCTGTTCCCCCTATAATGGGAGGCCCGAGCCCAGCAGTAGGATATTTATGGGCTGATATTATATAAAAGTTAAAGATTTCATGAAATTCAATACAATGATTATGGATATTTGGTACGTTATACCAAAAAATACTCCCGAAATAAATGACAGTTCACACGAGCAAAGATATGGCACGTTGGAATATTAAACATACTCGTATTTGGCAGTATGCAGTGTGCAACTCACAGTGTACACAGCTTTGAACACATAAATTATTGCCTATTTAGGGCAAACGTCAATAACAATACAATAGACATGCACAATAGCTGTCAATAGTAACAACGAGTAATGTTCGTGACTAAACAACTCAGTTGTTGTGCATTTTAATTGGCGTATATGCTACCGTATTTGGTATTGTTAAGGTTAAAATGAATAAAAATGGAGTTGACTAACACTTTCTTGCATTTGAGAAAAATGCTTGACTTGCGTCCCACTATGAGTCAAATAACTGTCTAATATAATCTAAAAATATGACACTTGATCTTTATCTCATTGTGTAACACAAAATTTTGTAGCAAGTATTAATTTTTTCAAGTGTTAATATCCTCTCTAGAAACAAAAATAAAGAATTGAATGTTCAGTAATTCTAGTGTTTAGAATATACAATGATTATGGATATTTGGTACGTTATACCAAAAAATACTCTCGAAATAAATGACAGTTCACACGAGCAAAGATATGGCACGTTGGAATATTAAACATACTCGTATTTGACAGTATGGTATAGTATATGTTTAGGTACAAAACTAGTAAGACCTAACAAATTGAGCGCTGCTTGTTATAACTAGTATTTGCTAAGTTTAGGGCCTGTTTATATACACCAACACTTTGTGTTCATTTTTTAAGCTCTAAACAAACATTTGTTTTTCTTTGTAATGACTCAGTTTAGTCAGGTTAGTCCTAAAATTTTCAGACCTTAAGCACAACAAGTGCGTCCATAAATTCTCGAGGAGTACTAAAAAATATTTATTTTTTTCATTTGGAAAACCCAAACCCCAACACCAAAAAAATATCAAGGCTTCACAAACGACACGACCTTCAAAACGTCTACGTAGACCAATGGTATACATATATGTGATAGGCCAAAGTGATTCGTGAGTGACACAATTGCGTGGATAGCCCAGTAACTGCCGTACAAGGTCGAAATCACATTGGGTACTTGTTTGGAATGAGCAGCGTCTGGCAGTTTGATAAATATTTTGTTATAACTAGACTCTATACTTAGCCATTACTTTCTGAGGTACCTTAGTAATTACTTTCTAAGGTACCTTAGTGATTAGTTTCTAAGGCACTTTAGAAACTAATCACTAAGTAATAAGTCGTTGGAGTGGCAATCTGTCACAGACGTCCTAAGTGTATTTATTGGTAGAGTAACATCGACGTGCATACAGGTTTCTCACGGTTTCCTTCATGTCATTTGTAAAAATATGCAACATTGGTCCGGGAATTTGCTTAACGACGCATGCACTCTCCGTAAATTTAAACCCGCGTCATTGAAATAAAACATGTCTATTTTAGGCACTGACTATGACATATAATTGTAAAGGCTGATATACATTGTATCAGCTACTGACTTAGGAGCGAACTGACTTCAATATATTACATCGGGAAAATTGAAGTCAGCACTGACTTGGTAGGGCTGTTTGACTTACAATTAATTTACACCAAGTCAGTATGAAGTCAGCACTAGCTTCCTTCGAATTTAAAGTAAGTAGCTGTATCAGCGAAAATAAGCTTTAAATTTTTTAATAGAGACTTTATTTTAAAGCATAAGTATTGAAATATCATAAGAAATATATAGATAAAATTTGTAATATTGCCCACTGCAAACTCCAAAAAATCCTAAGTTCGGTGAATACTTTCGACATAATTATATAAATACAGTACAGTAGCACAGATCTCTTATGAGACCCACAGATTTATGCTGTCTCTGTCAAATGCGTATTCTTATCCATTTCGTAACTTTTAGGCCATTATTAGTAACCTATGGTTGTAACAACTAATAATTTTAATACACGCGACAGTTTATGAAATGGTGTAAGTGGGAAAGAGCTAGAAAGCATAGCAAGCAACATTCTGCCTTTTATTCTTGCAAATAAAGTTCAATATAGGCTGTTATTTATATGTCGAAGAGCGATCCTCCTTTATGCGCAAACAAAACTGCCGATCGAAATTACAATTTGTGGAATACTGTATAATAGTTTATTTTTCACACAGATTGAGATAGAGTACAGCCTTCTGTAGCTTTTTTTTATTGCACGAGTTCAACGGACAGGTAGACGGCCCACCTGACGGACAGTGGTTACCATTGCCTACGGACACTTGCAACACCAAAGGTGCTACAAATGCGCTGCTGCTCCTTAAAGGAAGATTTAAATCTAGCCACTAATGCCGGAACACAGCTCAAGTTTGTTATGGTGAGATACTCTAGACCAGGGGGGTGGATGTGGATGTGGGTCCGTCTGGATGGCCGTGGTGGCCATCCAGACGGACAAATACCCTACCACCAGGCTGTGGGTGGTTTGGTAACCTCTTACGACAGGCCGCCTGGCTACAGGAAATTGTATTCTTTCTCCGTTCTTGCACGGATATGCTTAGCTTATATAAAGAGAATAAAATTTGGCATGGATTATATAAGTAAAAATTTAAAGTTCATCAATCAATGTAGGACTATTAAATATTATAATAAATTAATTCAACGCATATTATTACTTCATCAAGTTCCTAATGACACAAGACATGAATACAAACTACTTTCGATCTAACTGAAATAAATATTCGTTTGACTGCTTCATTAATTCAGTAGCTCATTGTTAATTTTTTCCTTCCGGTTGTTAATTGTCAGTTGAAATCTCGTTACATATTAACATACAACATTCGTTAAGCAATTAAAATCTGCTTTAATATTTCTATTGACAATAGCACCTGGCAAAACGTAATAAAATGCAATTATGTCGTTTATAAATAATTAAATTAAGCATAAAATAGCTGAAAAGAAGCTAGAATCTAGATAATAAGAAGAAAAGAAGCTAGATAAAAAGAAAATCAGAGTCAAAAGAAACTAATCATATCCTTCTTGTGTGATGAGTAGAAAGAAATTACAGTATAAATGAACAAAAAACGTGTTTTTTTCTGTTAAGGAAAAATAAAATCCAACTCTCTATTATGGATTTGTCAAATATATACATTATTAATCAGGCTTTGCCTTATGAAAGTACCTTGAGAAGTAAATACAAATGTTGAGGCTGCATGATCTGGGATATTTGTCTGTTCTTCAAATAATGAAAAACAAAAATACTGCTACTACAATTATAGGTTCGTGATTGTTTGGGAAGTCAATGAAATTAAAAACAATAATTGACAGCGTTCCAAATTCAAAACACATTATTTCACTGAGTGAGCAAAATTCACTCGTATTCACTGCTTTACAACCACAAATTCGGATGCTTTTTAAACGAGTGAGTTGAAATTATAATCAACAAATGCAATCGAGACATATTGAAAATTCTGTTCAAACTCTAATAATTTATGCATACACGTTAACTTTTGACATTGAATGAGAGACACAAATCAGTCGTACCGGATCGTTTGTTAATAAGATCAATCTCAACTTGTCAAAACTGAGTGCGTGATTTGTAGTGCATTAAAAGATAAATCTCTGAAAAACACATAACTCACCTACCCACACGTTACGAATATAAAAATACATTTGTTAAAAAAACCCATACGAATATATTTAGAGATGAACACAATTGATAAGACTCATTTCCGGAACGGAACTGTTTTTCGTGTTCTTCATAAAATTATTTTTCTATGCACGAAAATAGTATAGGTAGTGATAAACTCTCTGAAACTGCTAATATAATGTATGGGACATATAATAATGTGGAAGTTTGATTACGTAAAAGCTTTTTTGAAATTATTATAAAATATATTGTACAACTTACGTGATAAGCTGAGAATACCTGGATTCTTTGAAATATTATATAATATACCTATACAAGTCAAAAAAATGTTATATTGCCTGACATACAACCAGACATAAGCTTTTATAGGAATACCAACTAAACTATCTTGCCTCTGCTTTACATATTTTAATATCCTCCCACATAAAACATATTACAGTAGCATATAAGAAGAATAAAAGTAATCCATAACTCTGATATGCTTTTGATCACTACATTAATAAGAGGCGCTACAGGTCATACTTCTTATTTTTCACGGTTTACACAGGATAACTAGGGTATAACACTAGAAGTTGATAAGAGGCGTATAATATACCTACTACTGAGATTCACAAACCGGTGTGACATGCGACAAACTAATGCCACTGAAACTAAAAGGTCAGATATATAAATCTGTCAGAAGACCGGTAATGTTATACGGGTTAGAATGTTGGGCCACTAAAGTGATAGACCAAAAACGTCTCCACTCAGTTGAGATGAGTTTGATGATGAGATGAGTGGAGTTACAAGAATGGATAAGCTGAGAGACATATACATCCCCTTATGTACTGTATGTCTTAGAGAACTGAGTAGAGACGTTTCTGGTCTATCACTTTAGTAGCCCAACATTCGAACCCGTATAACATGACCGGTCTTCTGACAGATATATCTGACCTTTGAAAGTAGCACTCGTGACTGCAAAAATGAGAGGAAGAAGATGAGGTGGTATGGGCATGTAATGAGGAGGGATGAAAGTCGCGTGACAAAAATAATGTAAAACTACAAGATTGATAGGAACAAAGGTAAAGGTAGACCAAAAAGAGATGGATGGATTGTGTGAAGGAGGATGTGATGATTTGTGGTTAACAGAGGACGTATGTCAGAGGAGTATGGAAGGAAAGGACACATTGTGCCGACCCCAAATAATTGGGAGAAAGAAAACTGTCAATCACGTGACAGTGTTCATTCACCCGGTGTCAGCCTATGATATGGGCGTGACCCATAATAACTCGTTTTACCTTAGTTTATTTATTATTAAACACCATTTATAACACATTACTCAATTTTATAAGGTTTTTATTAAAAACGCTTCTAAAAGTCCTTATAAAAACAAACCCGCATGAGACTTATTATACGTCCAAATTAAAAAGTAATTATATGTGCGACATTTAATTTTTTAAAGCCACGACACACCTTCCATGATCAAATTGATCGTGTACTAGCAGAAGGTGATGTCAGGAGCCTTAAGAACAGACGAGCGTGCATGACAAGAGCTATGAATGTCAAAGAAGGTGAGGTGTGTAAGAATAAGCCTGAATGGGGCTCTGTTGTTCGTGCCTACCCTGCAAGGGAACTGGCGTGAAGTTATGTATGTATTTAAATTTTTCTTAATTAATTAATGAATATTATAGTTATGGAAATATAGATACTTAGTATGAAATATTAAATATATAATAATTTAAAATGGTCAAATTAAAAAAAATCGTTTTCCAAAGTGATTTTTTTACTGATCTATAGCAATTTTATGTAATAAAAAGTGTGATTTTTTTATCGCGGGAATCCCTCGGGAATTTTATTTTTCCCAGGAGCGGTTTGTAATTCGGGTGCATAAAAATCAGCTTATTCCGACAAAGTTTTCTCTAAAACTTGCATTATTTTTTAAATGCTGTGTCGCGGGAGTCCGGCGGGAATTTCAAATCAAGCGTAGATGAAGTCGCAGGCATATCCTAGTTATTAATATAAGTATATATTGTTTATACCACAACACAACATTCACATGACGTTGCCGCCGCGCCGGTTCGTTTAGCAAGTAAACTGTAATTGAAACCTCGTGATATCCTAGATTACTTGTACATATAATACAGGGGACGTATATTTCAATTTATAATGAAAAATCAATGTTTGCTATTGTTGCGCTGCTGAATTGTGTTTTTCAGTTGTGTTAAAGTAAGTGTCAAGTTATGTTTTGAGGTTAAGATCTTCGTTCTAATCAAGGATTTAAAAGGCAGATAAAAGAACCTGCTGCTTAGGTAGTATATAGTTGGTCTGAATCGATATCTATAATATTATAACATTGTAGAAGTGTAGAAGTGTAGTGTCTTGTTTTTTAGGTTTTTGTGTGTTTGTTCGAGATTCCCGTAAAAACTACCCAGCCTATTTCGATACGGTTTTCGCTGATCGATAGCAAATTCCCGGACTTAAAATATGCAAATTTTATATCCCGGGAATTCCACGTGATATTTCTTGGGAGCGGTTTAAAGTAGCCCGATTGAAGAAAAATCGGATGCCGATGTAATATTTTCATTGATCAATAGCAAATTCTCGGTTATAAAATCTGTGATACTTTATATCTCGGGAATCCCGCGGGATATTTCCCGGGAGTGATTTCAAGTCGATAGGACACGTATAAATTAACTTATTACGTGCAACGTGGTCGAGGTCGCGGGCGAATCCTAGTGTACCTACCTATATTGTAATAATCGTAGAGAGATTATTGTACGGAGAAACAATGCGCTTATATTCGACAGAGGAGGAGAGTGGGTACAAAAACCTATTTTATTTATTACATTCAATAACCTTTATTGATTTTTTAAATTCCAATTTTCCAAATTTTCATGTACCTACCGAATACGAAAATTGCACCGATTGAAATAAGATTATACCTGCTAGTGCTACCAATGGTACCACAACCAAACTCTCGAACAGGTGGAGAACATATAACAAGACATATAAGGCCATCATATTTATACAACACTTTTTTGTCATATAACACATATTATTGTATCTACTTAATACTCTCTCTACGGTCATAATAGGTATTTAGTGACAAGGAACTAAAATACTTTCATGAATCATCCATATTGAGATTATCTTCGTAAGAAGCCCAACAATCCCTTTTGGTAAAGCGTGGCGGTTATACCGTCCTTCTTTAGCAATGGGGATACCCGAGCCATGCAGTTCAACTTTTACCAGCTCATATAATATAATTAAATTTGTATCTACTTAAAAATGTCTTAGATCTTAAAAACTATTTATAAAACTTTGATACGTTTTCCACTAGCAACTGGTCATATTTAATCTGTGACATGCTTATATGCGATTATGTTATATGTATGTTTTACATTTATTTTTGAAATATAGAAAAAATGTCATAACTTTATGCCAGGTGGTAGGATATTTGCCCGACTGGATGGCTACCACCCCTGGTCTAGAGTATGCCGCCATAACAACCTTGAGTTGTGTTCCGGCATTAGTGACCAGGTTCCAGTCTCCTTTAAGAGAGCAGCAGTGCATTTGTAGCACTTTTGGTGTTGCGAATGTCCATAGGCGATGGTAACTGCTTTCTATCAAGTGGGCCGTCTGCCTGTCTGCTGAACTCATGCAATAAAAAAATACTATTACTATAAAATATAAGGAAAAGGTGTTTTCATTATATCATAATATTGAATAGATATGAAATATACTTCCTTATACGTGCCAATGTCTTTTCCTAAAATAAAAACTAAGTTACTTTTTTATTGCTTAAAGCAGATAAATGGGCTGCTGATACAGCGGATGGAAACTGCCACTATGGACGTAGACTACCGGGAGTATCACCAACGCTTTGCGATTCTCAAAAAAATTCTAAAACACCCTATTTCAAAAACGCAAATTGGCTTATTCCCAGAGCATTTCAATAAAATTTCCAAAAGGAGTGGTTTTGGAAATTTTCTCCACAGAAAAAAATATCTAAAACATATTTTATAAATTTATTTAAATTCAACTACAAGCTCATATTATAAAATGTAAAAACGTATGATCTTAGAGTAGACTGTATTTTTTGTTTAACTTTGAAAGCCCCTACTGTTTCCTAAACTACTCTCCACGTGTAGATATGTCACAGAGTACACGGAAAACCTAAGCGGGGAAATACTTCCAAAACAATATTGTACACGAATCAATCGTCTTAGTCTATGTTGAAATATTAATAAATTAGTACTTTTATATTGAATAAAAATGCTAAAATATTTTATTAAGTTTTTAATTATTATATAATAAACGCTAAACTTAAGAATTATTTACTGGACTATAATGTCCAGTAAAAATTTTTTATTATACAATACTTACTAATTTAAAAAAATAGTAACTATACTTATAATACTTTCTTAATTTTTCGCGATTTGTTTTGTTTGACATCGATTGACATCTCTGTCTTCGGTGATCACGGCCACTGAAAGGCCGAAGCATCGGAATAATAAAAATCAAATAAATTACCGCGCATAAAACTATAGTTATATTGTAACTAGCATGAACTTTAAATGAGTTTATATCACACTACTTTACGCAATCTACCAAAAACATACCGGATGTGTATGCTTCTTAAGTAATCAATCATGATACCGGTCATTAACCTCATCGGCTTTTAGATATTATAATCTACTTTGATATAAATATGTCCCCGAAGAACATCGGGGAAAGATTCGTAGATATACCACCTAACTAAAGTAAAAAAATTAGTATGTGTCTTTACAATAATTTTCATATTTTATAATAGCTTTTGTAACAAGACGCACATTAGGTCAGAAAACTGCCTAAGTGGTGCATGCGTTCCGGCCAGGATCGAACCCGCGCCCTTTGAGTTTAGGACGCGTAGGCTAGCCATTACGCTAACACGATTGTTACAATTATCACGTGCTAATAACGGTAAAGGAAAACATCGTGATGCAACCTGCACATCGAGATAACCGATGTGTCAAACCTGCCAAGCCGCCTTGGACAAGCGTGGCGGGTATATTGTCTGTTCCCCTATAGTGGGAGGCCCGAGCCCAGCAGTGGGACAGTTATGGGCTCTTAGTATTTTATATATATAGTAGTTTTTATTATAATTAATACATAATATATTACCTTGTTCTTACCTTGCGAGGAATATCCTACCTTTCTACTCCTTATTTCCAAACAGGTTGTATGGAAATTTATTTGTGAAATACAAGAAATCTGTATGGGAATTCCGATAGTGGTACATGAGCGAAATGGGTCCAGGCAATGAGGATGAACGTGTTCGTTAAAGCACAGCCATTATGGCACAATCAATTAAAACAATATGGAAAATCATGCTTTAATTTCTTTTGCAAGCAATTTTAATTGCAAGAGTATGATTTTCCACATTTTATTAGTTGATTATGCCATAATGGCTGTGCTAGTTTTAAGGATCTGGATGAACGCCCACCCGATGGCGAGCGGTGTGGTGATAGACAGAAGACGAAGGCACCATTGTGAACAGTCCCTCGACGTTGAATACGTAGTCCAGAGTACAACTTCTACAGGCGCGTAATATATTATTTCTAACGCTATACACGTATTTGCGCAACTAAAATGTAATTTTTTTAACAGAAACGAAACCGACTTTAACCTAAAAGCAAAAAATAAATATTTAACCGACTTCTTGCTTCAACATCTTGAAGTCGGTGCGAAGTAAAACATAAAAATTATTATATGTTGCAAATATGTTGTTGTTTTGTTATGTTTTACTGTGCACCGACTTCAATATATTGTAGAAAGAAGTCTGTTAAATATTTATTTTTTATTTTTTAGTTTGAAGTAGATTTTGTTTTTGTTAACAAAAATTATGTCTCATCTATAATATATATATAAAAATGAATCCCTATTTCCCTTGGTCACGCCATCACGCGTGAACGGCTGGACCGATTTCGCTAATTATTTTTTTGTTGTATTTGTTATTGTCAGGAGGTTCTTATGAAAAAAAAAATAAGAAAATTGCACGGAAAATTAGAAAATTTAAGAATACTTAACTACCATATAATATTATATGTAATCTTACATTAGCGCTTTGGACAATATAAACTTTTTTTATGTAACCTTATGACGTTTGACGTAGAATTGATAGAATGCGTTCTGCAAATATCGTCAAAGAGGATGCAAAAAAACGGAATATCGTGTAAAACAGATGCTTCGGTCGGAGTTCTTTTATTGATAAAATAATTAATTTAGCTGTAATCGGGTTCCAATATTTAGGTGACATTATTTTTGTGTGTGTTCAAGTGGGTCCCGGGATGGTATAGATTATAGATCTACCGGTAGGTGGCAAAGCTAGTATTCCTAAACGGTGGGATCTATTTTGATGATTTTTTTGTTTTTATTAAAGTTGGAATGGTTTAAATTAATCATTGGTCCCGGTAAATGTCGCTCCAATCGGGTTCTAGATTTTTATTTCTAAGGGCAGAACCACGTCTGCCGGTTACAGCTAGTTTGTATATAAATTGAAAGACAGAAAGGAACGCATCTCATTTTAGCTTGAGACTACTCAACCAGAGACCGTCAAAGCCAATCTTGTAATATATACAAATGTTTCAATGTCTCAGAATTTGTCTAGATTATTCTATCAGTTTGTCAAACACGGGATATTTTAAGCATGACTTCGCTGTATTTACACTTGTAAGTGCTTATTCATCGAGAATGTTTGTGTCCTCTATATGTGCAGGCAACTTAATTGAAACCAATTTAAAAGTTAATGCTTTTGATTCGAGTTCTTGTGTAGAAGCGTGTGGTAAATTGGAATACATTGGTATATTTATACGGAGCATTATTTGTAGAGTTCTGTAGCCATTTGAGCAAAAACGTAACGTAACATATCTATGTGTAAGTCGTCATATCCGACAGTCCGTCTACCGATATGTATGTCACTAATATTTTTCTATAAAACTTCTGGGTCTATAGAATTTTATAAGAAAATGTATTCTTTTTTTTATTGCAGGAGATCAGCAGACAGGCAGACGGCCCACTTGATGGAAAGCGGTTACCATCGTCTATGGACATTTGCAACACCAAAGTTGCTACAAATGCGCTGCTGCTCTGTTAGGGGAGACCGGAACCTGTTCACTAATGCCGGAACACAACTCAAGGTTTTTATGGCGACAAACTTTAGACCATGGGTGGTAGCCATCCAGTCGGGCAAATGCCCTACCACCTGGCTGTGGGTTGTTAAGTCGCCTCTTACGGCAGGCCGCCCGGCCGCAGGAAATTGTATTCTTTCTCCGTTCCTGCACGCATAAAAAATTCTATAATGTATCATCACATACATAAGGGGCATTCCACAAGTTACGTCACACGAATTTCATGATTTTTGACCCCTACCCCGACTTTATCACAGCTGGTCACATACGTAAGACTCCTCTAGTGTGACACCACTTAATTTGCAATTTTACATTAAGAAATTATTAAATTAAAACAGCAGTTCCGTAATTATATTTTAACGTGTGCATACAAATAGAGTTGGAAATATTTAGAAGTTTTTCGTTAATAGTTCAAATTTCGTGTTTAAATATATTACATTTTGAAATGTGACGTCACGAAATTTAGGACCCCTACCAGCCCGTGTGACGTAATTTATGCATGGCCCCTAATGATGTAGTGAATTCTTTAAAATGTAAGGTTACCACGACAATATACACAGGTGAAGAATAGTAAAAAAAAATTTGCTTTTCTTTAGAATATCAGGCAAGTAGGTAGTAGCAGTAAGTAGGAGTTATTAACATCCTTGTAACTAATATCAGGCAGAAATTTAGAATGATTTCGTTTCTATCAAATATATGTGGCCTTCAGATCACGAAAATATTTTGATTTCTTCCTTGCTTTACCAATATATAAATATGAGTTTACCGGAGATTTTTTGTATTTCTTATATCGCTTTTACTTTCTTCTTTTTATGTTTTAGGCGAATACCTACTAAATATCAATAAATGTGGCTAATGTTTTGTCGATTGCTTGATTGCTAATGTTTTCTTGCCATAAAACACTTCTATCATTTGTCCATTGTAAAAGATTTCCTGTTAGAGTGAAATATTATAATGAATTTAAATAAGTATTTTAACAAAAAATATATCTCATCAAACTTACCAATATATCAATTAATCCATATGACAATTTAAAAACAATCAAACATTAAAACACTTCTATAAAACCAATGCACTGATTATTTGTCGTTTAATCCGCTCTTATCGTTATCAACACTGATTTTGTTTCACAAATCAATAGCTGTTTCTATTATTTCGTTTTTATTTTACTTTTCTGTACATTTACACTAATATTAAGTGAAAAAAAAGATTTCCAATATAGCCCAGTTTTAAATTACGAAACACATACTATCCTCTTTAGTGTAAAAGGTCCACTTGAAATACAACAGATTAAAAAAGAAACAATTCTAAAATTGAATTTGAAATTTTGAATATCGAATAAATTTAAATTTCGAATAGCGATTTTTTTTTCAATTAATGCAAAACTAATTTTCAATATAACCCAGTCTTAAATTACGACACACACACTATCACCATAAGTATATAAAGTCCACTGGAATATACAACAGATTAAAATATAAATTTGAAAATCTAACCAGATTTTTGGATATCGAATCGATTTTAAACTTTGAATAACGATATATAATCTATATATTTTTGTTTTCAATTACTATAATATGAGACGGGTGCACGTCAGAGCGTCGACTGGACAATAAATGTATATAGAGCCGACAAGTGCAGCTAGTCAGATTTACTGGTTATAACTCACTGAGAGCCGGACCGAAACACGAGAGATAAGCGGAGATGTGTCTCGGCTTGATAGGACGATTAGGCTATTTCGGGCAAGGAAGATTAAACGTTTCGAAATTGCAGTTCGTAGAACTTTAACGTATAAATGAAGTATAAACGCAACTGGGTAGATGACACTTGCCAATAATTTCCAATATTAATTTCGTATAAAAGAGCGGGTGCTAAAATGTCATAATACTATCCTATTTTTAAAATATACGAATAAAAATAATCCTGTGCTGGTATTTGACGGATCAATCAAATTGAAGGGAACAGAATTGAAAGGAAACGGCGTTATTCAATGATATTGAATTATTCCAGTTTATGTTTAAGTTGAAAGACAGAAATGAAGCGCCTAATATCGGCTTTATTATCTGTTTCACTGCTCAATTTGACTCGTTTAAGTTATGACATCATGACTTGCTATTTTCGTGCAAAATCGAAGCGGCTTCGGCGTTTTATAAATTTATAAATTGTGTCAGTTGACTGAACTGTCAAATACACTACAGTAAACAAATATATCGGTTTATTTGTTACCAAAAGCCTACAGATAATTTTCACACACCTAACTTATGAAATTATGGATTACCCATTCAAGTTTTGTTGGGGGAGAAAACTTAAATGGATAATCAAAAAAAAAATCTTTGAAGACTAGAAATTATTACACAGCCAACAATACAATGTTCATTGAAAATATAAGAACACTAAAAGCAAGACTAAATATAGGAGTAAAATTTAAGGTGTCTGCCCACTATACAGTATCCATATCAAGACCGCGATAGGAACGTATCCGGCAAAAAAAAAAACTGTATTATAAAGTATTAGACTATACCTACTAGACCGTTCCGTCACCGACCAACACCGCCGCGTGCCATGCACGGACCTTCGACAATTGTCGGCCAGAAAATATTGATACGTTCTAGTGGGCATAGCAGACCGTACAATATTTCTTACCGTGCCTGATTAGTTCGTAGCACGGTCAGGTTATGGGTGTAGTGGGCAGACACCTTAATACACGACAAGAAGTTAGTTAAATATTTATTTCTTGCTTTTTAGTTTGAAGTAGGTTTTGTGTTTGTTAAAAAAATTACTTTGGAACTATCTCGGGAGTAGTCTTTCTAAAAAAAAAAAAATTTTGAAAATCAGCCCACAATTAACGGAGAAATCGCATGCATGCATACAAAAAATTAAGTGCCTGAAGAAAATGTAAGATTGGCAAGCGTATACAAGGTTTTTTTTTTCGAAGAATGTGGTGTTTGGCGTTCTTTAATAAGGGTTACCCTGGAATCCCGTCATTAAATCTTGATATGGTGACAATGGGATAATTTAGGGGTATATATACCCTTTCGATTAAAAGAAAATTTTTGAAAATTGGTCCACAAATGACGGAGAAACCTCCTTCTTTTTGAAGTCGGTTAAAAAATGGTCTCAAACACCTGTCGCTCGTGGGGAATGTTCTTAAAGGTCATTGTCAATTATAGCATCCTCCTCCTCTATATGATTATTATTCATACAAAATATAGCGTATGTCCTTCTCCAGAGTACAATCTGTATAAATTTCAATAATCCATCCAGCCTTCTATTTGTAAAAAGCTAATAATAAACAATAAACAAACAGAAATCGCAATAACTAAATTTCCACATAAATTCTATATTAGAATCAACAAAATTTTCTCGATCACATCAAAGCAGTTCACACATCTGAAATTTATTGATGAAATATGATGAAAACAAAACGGCCTCATGACTCATTGACGTTATACAGAAATAGGTATCGTGTGGGAACATTAAATGGCGACATTAGACCTGCATACTTGCGTAGGCATCGAGTCTTCAAACAAGAAGACGGCTGTGTGCATCCGACTTATCGGGACTGGTCATGAAGAATGGTTATTTGTCTGTTTTTCTCCCCGTACTCATTGAGGAATACCACTAGTACACATTTACTAGACGGCACTAGTATCGATTTATTTTAATTTTGCGATTATAATTTTCTTGATTTATTATTCGAAAGTTTTATTTGAAAAATATAAAAAATTCTATGTTTCACTTCGCACTTACTTCAAGATGTTGTAGATTTATTTTTTGCTTTTTAGTTACTGTTAAGTCGGTTCTGTAATTAGATAATATTGCATTGCGTGTAGGAAAATAAGACAACGGCTCTCCTTCCCGACTGAAACGTGTGTGAAAACAATGATATATCATTGGTCAATAACAAAAGTATATCCTTTCCTTTCTGCTCCTCTTTGCTTTGGTGGAAATCATGCCTTAAAGCTTCTATAAAGTTTGTAATAAAGTATAAATGCAACGAGAAATATCTTTACAATTCTTGCTGCTTTACCTTATCAGTTGTCCTGTATTTATTATTAACAACAAAGCGTCCTTGCAGAATAATTAATAAACAAACTTATCATTAATGATTACTAGTAAATAACTTTTATTACTTCTATTCCTTGACCATTGCTAATTAAGTGGACATAGAACCTCGGTGTTTATTTAACTAGTTGTTAGCATCAGTATTATATACGTCAACACCTTTATTGGCTTATCTAGGACTTGTGGAAGTTGCTTTAAGGCCTTTTAATTAATGCAATGATGTTAGTAGGAAACCAAGGAACTACCATAATCGTCCACACAGCTTTGCTTGCATAAACTTAGAATATAATATAATCCCATTACAAATATCTCTAGATCCTTTTACTGTTATATACAAAAAAGTTTATGAGGATGTACGTTACTTTTTAAGGCTATATACATACATACACACACAAACATATATTATGTATGTTATATAATATAATAAATATCAAAGTATAGGTTCATCTATAATATTCTAAACATGCCGTGTCCTGTACATTGAAGCTATCTAAAAAAACAACTAGAATAGAATAGTTTGTTCGGGATTCACGTAAAAACTATTGGGCCGATTTCGATGCGGTTTTCACTGATCGACAGCAAATTCACAGAGTGTGCGCTACTTTTTATCCTAGGAATCTCGCGGGAATTTTTCTTGTAACGATTTAAAATGGCCAGATAAAAAAAATCGAATTCGAATCGAAATCCAAAAGTTATTAGCAATTTTCTAAAAGAAATCGCTTCAACTTTAACCTTGAATAACTTTTGAAGGAGTCAATTTAGCAAAAAATATTGAGACTTTTTTGTAGAGTATTTGATTTCCCATAAGAATATTTATCGATTTTTTTCCACGTACTGACTTTTACATGAATTATAAAAATCCAAAATTAAAAGATCAAATTCATAAACTATACCAAAGTTTAGGCATGATTAAGGAAACGGTTCATCTGACGGAAAATTTTAATTAGTCCTTTTTTTATACAGCATACAATACAATTTTCTTCAAAAAATGTCTCGGAGTCAAGTCGTTAAGTCAATGATTTGGAAGTTCAGAGACAAAAACCCGCTCAGTAAAAAAAATGATGACAGACCTCTTAATATTAATCTTAAGGATTCAAATTCTCACAATTATCTCTTTTTGGCACCCCAAATAATATTTTCGATATACTAAAAAAATTAATTATAGCCGATTTTTTTGCCCAGTCTAGGTAAGCCCTGAACCCTGAAATGTACCTATATTTGACTTATATAAAATCTTAATTAGGTTATATATATAAACCTTTAATGACAAATGATCAAACCGATTATGAAAACCATTTAAAAATCCGTTGCGTGGTTTAGGAGAAGTTGCGGATATATAGACAGACAGACGCGGAAAGCGACTTTGTTTTATACTATGTAAATATGGTTCATAACCGTTAACTAAGAACTCAAATAAATAAAGAAAAACATTTATTTGCCGAATGCGATACCCGTAATAAATTTATTTCACACGTCAAACATTTTGAAAGAATTGCATGCATCGATTACATAGTAGACTTTTTATACAAAAATACGTGTAAATAATAGAAATGATGTTGATTTATATTTTGCGGAAATTTGTCACTAGAGCGTGAAATTGCTTCCGGTCGGTTGAAATACACGCAAATAACACAGAACTTGAAGCTTGTTTGTAATCAGTGCCGTAAATAGGGTGGTGCCACCGGTGCCCAGGCACAGGGTGTAGACTTTGGGGGGCGCAAGAATGGCCAGACCAGGCAGGACTATTAGTTTTCCGGTTTGCTCCTGATAAGTTCCCGCTGCGCACCCATTGCTCGATTCCAACACATACGTACTTACATGCTAGTATCATCAAAAACGTCTGTTAATTAGACAAAACATCGCGCTCATTTTTTTGGTAGCGCACGAGCGTATTTGTGTTCTAGTTCTTTAAAAAAATACGATTTTCCTTCCAAAATATTAGATAATTGGTCCACCAACACCAAGATCTTTGTGCGTTGTTTTATCACTCTGAACGCAATAAAGTAGGCCTATACATAGCATCGCTCTAGCTAGGGTACCTATAATATCTAAAAAAAACAAGGGTGCAGTTATAGAAGCTCGCATAGGGCGCATAAAAGGCTATTTACGGCACTGTTTGTAACATAAGTTCGATATCTAGCTTACGCATTACTATACTGCTACTCGTGCGCAGAAGGTTTACCGATAGCCTCACGATGTCACGCGACGATGGTCAGTAGGGTTGACAAAAAAGGTTACATAAATAGTTGATGCAATAAATTTATTATTTGAATTTTATATTGCATATAATTACAATAATAGTAAGTAGTCATCGGCAACCCCTTCTGCGCGTGGCTTATATATTTCTAAATATATATTTTTTATCAACTTAAAGATCTAAGACAATATTAACTAATACAATAAAAGAAAACTCAGTTTAAGACTAAGTAGAATACTGAGCCTAGGTCACCGTCTTCTGGGGATAAGATGCCCAGAAAGCTGGCTGCGTTTCCTCGCTAGATCGCCATACTAATCTGTTGTCCAAGGTAGGAACCAGCCCTCTGATTACCTGAAGAGTCAATGAGCCGTTTTGATGACATAAATTAATTTGTTAAATTACTTACGACAAATCTGTATTCTATCAATCCTTAACAATAATATTAAGAATTTCACAGATGTTTTTTTGTAATTCACATACAATTCTATATTATAAAGATCAATTCTTGTATAAAAAAAATTGATCCTATATTTAGTGTGTATGATACTGTATTTAAATAAAAATATTTGAAACTCTCAACATTATTTTTGAGATATATAGAACATAGATTCATTATATGTAAAAAGCAATCCTTTTAACATAATACGCATAAAATCTTAGCAAAGGTTAATTCGTCCTATACAAAATATTAATAAACATATTAAACTGCCACCTAGCGTCGAGTAGCTGAAATATCAACTAAAATGTAAATACTTAACTACTAGATGGCGTTACATCACTAAAGTTATAAATGTCTTTAAAATTGAAATTAAAATACTAAAAGTATGTTTATTTTCCATGGTATAGCTAGCTGAAAAAAATGTATTTCTTATCAGACCTTATCTAAGAAAATAATAAGGTTCTTAGTCTACGGTATGTTAACAGCGTTGGACTTTTCGGTTTTATTTTTAGCTCCTCCGACAGATAACGCAGAACCTACGGTAATCGAATGTACCGAGTAAAGAGCGAGACCGAACAAAAATATTTGCTAAGTTTATAAATATTTGTTTCGATAACACAAAGACTTACTATGACTTCATGCACCCCAATCACGTGATCACAAATGCAGTTTGTGTAATTAATTAAACTATGTCATCTAATTGTGTTTTTATTTATTGCGAATCTGACAAACTGGCAAATGGACCACTTAAAAGATAGTGGATAGCGTCGCCTACAGACGTTTGCAACACCAGGAGTGAATCTAACGCGTTGCCAGCCTTGGGATCAGATAAAGGGGATCGCATAGGAGGGATGGAATAATGATGGTACAGATACTTACCGGGTATGGCTGTTTCGGTAAGTATCTGTATCAAGTCCCGAGGCGAGAGCCAACCCCAGCCTGCCACGAATGCGGCGCTCCTGTCGACACGGTTCGCCACACACTGGATGAGTGTTCCGTATGGCGACCGCAAAGACTCGATTCCTAACGTCCATCATGCATTATGACCTCTCGCTGCGCAGTGTAGTGGGCGAAATGCTGCGCAGCGAGAGAAGGTGGCGATTGGTCGTCTCCTTCTACAGCATGACGTCCTCGCAGGCCGAGGGGCTTAGGGAGGAAGACGACTATCAGACCCCGTTTGCAGACGTTGAACACGGGGTCGAGGCGCCGCTACGCTTACCTCCTCTCCTTCTATGTATTAAAACCGGGTTGAGATCGGGGGACCTCCTCGGCGAGCCAAACCCAGGGACGTGGGATGCCCTGTTTCTAGGATTACTCGACACGGTTCACGTAAAGGTGTCGCAGCGAACTGTCTACGATACGCTTCGAGGCGCTTCACAAAGACGCGAAGGGACGCTGGCAGGTTTAGTGGGTAGTTTGACGGCCGGCATCTCACAACTCCTTCCTGAAGGAAGATATATGCAGAGCCGACTCCTGGGAGTCCCAGATACCTCGTAGCCACCCCCGATGGTCCCAGGGGATGTGCAAAGATTTCCCAGCGATATCAAAAAGCTATTGAATAGGAATAAATATAGGTCAAAGGGATCAAACAGAAGGCATGGGATAGAGGAAATGGGCCATTGGATCTCCCATTCATCATACGAAACACAATTACCTCAGGGCTAACCGTTTCTCCCCAATATTCTGTGAGTATCACATCGATCGAACCGGCCCTTAGAGTTATAGTCAAGATAATGATTCTAGCATACTTCTCCCATCTAAAGTAATATTGTATAATATAATACTTTTTTTGTAAATTATTTTAGAACTGTTTCTATCTACTGTGAATTAATTTTATGTTAATTAATGTATATTATATCAATAAAATTAAAATATCTGTCTGTGAATTCAAGACAGGACCAAATTGAAGTGAAATATAACAATGCCTAATAAGATAACAGTTTTATTGCTCACCAAATATACAATTTCAAAAACACACATTTACAATATTGTCATGGTAGAAACAATAGGCGTCCTTATTGCTTAAAGCAATCTCTTCCAGGCAACCTAACGTAATAATTTAACCAAATCTGGCGAAGGTGGTGCAGATTATTAGTTAGAACTTAAGGAGACATACTTAAACTACATATTTTATAAATTAAATACATACACAAACATATTTAGAAATTATATATTAATATTCTTCTTATTTTTAAATATAGCACTATACGTTTTTTGTATCGAGCCAGTGTCCAATATTAATGAATGGGTTTTCAAGTTTTAAAATAATCTTCATAGACGGGGTTTTAGGATTTGTTGTCAAGAAAAAGCGTCACGGCCGCGTGGAAGAGCGGCATAAATTTAGACTAGACGTGGTGAGAGGCGGAATAAGATTAGAGTAGACTATCGATGTTTTCATTGGTTCCAGATCGAATTCAGTTTTTTTGTTTGATAAAATAAAATATGTTTAAATAAAAATGCATTAATTAAAATGTACCTAACCTAACCAAATCATAATTTGCAGTAAACCTGCGAAAAATCGAAAGGTGTGCTGGGACACATAGTAGAAGTGAAACTTCAACGGACAAGTGGAAAAACGAATCCCAACAAAGTTTTAACTTGAAGTTTTACAGGCAGAGTGTTAATGTACTTGTCCAATTTGAAAACCTGCCCGTAAAACTTCAAGTTAAAACTTTGTTGCGATTCGTTTTTCCACTTGTCCGTTGAAAAATTTCACTTCTACTATGTGTCCCAGCACAAATTTTGAGTTTTTTATTTTATTGCTGAAGCACAGCAGACAGGCTGACGGCCCAACTGTGATGGAAAGTGGTTACCGTCGCCTATGGACATTAGCCATACCAAAGGTGCTGCCAATGTGCTGTCGGCCTTGAAGAAGAAATTGGAACCTACATGAAACATCTTACAATAAAATTTAACATTATTTATATGTAAAACAGGTCTAATATCATTTAATCATCTTACTTTTTTATTTTTTTTATAATGATAGAAATAATTTTATTTATTTAAATAGTTATTTGATTCCTTTTACCCGTATTAACTTATGACGTCTAAGTTTGTACGCTCGAACAAAATTTATGAGACTGCGACGTTTTCTGAGATGATATAAAGTATGTGGTTTGATTGTTTTTTTTTTTTTTGTTTGCCCCGCTAATGTAGGTCTTTCACTGACGCCAAACGAAGGAGTCCTAGTGGCAGCTTCAAAAGGCACATTTCATTAAACAGTGAGACTTTCAACGACTTTAATTGTATAATATAAATTTTAAACGCATATTCTAGAATAAATATAATAACAGACCATAACGTCCCGCTGCTTGGCCTGGGTTCCCCCCTTTTAGTGGAATGGACAGTAGATGTTATACCTAAAACGTCCAAGGAGGCTCGTGAGTTTGACATACCGGTTAGCACAATGTGCAGGTTTCATTACGATGTCTTCCTTCACCGTTAAAATATGGTAACTAAAATAATATGCACAATTGTACAATCGGGACAGAAAAACTGCCTTAGCGCTCTGCATGCTTCTTAGTAAAGATTCGTAGATACTTACTTCATTGAAATGCAATGCAAGTATCTTAGCAGCTAAACTATCATGTTTACACTGGGCCTGGACATGACAAGACACTAACTAGGCAACAAATTGATATTGCCTGGCAACTAATAGCGGTAGACAAACTTAGCAACAATGTTTGTCTGAGATTATTCAAATAGTTGGGTCGTTAGCCGTGAAGAAAACAACGCCCAATGTCTTATCATACAACAACAAATTTGACTTAATATTATCAAGCATTACGCCTAATTAATTATATGTCAGTTTTAGACGAAACACGTAAATAACACCTGATAGATTTTTATCTTATTATTGTCTTAAAGGTCGACTTGTGATCATTTCTCATGACATGGTGAGTTATGATGCATATGATAATGCTATAAGTAACTACTAGCCAGTAACGTCTAACGAATAAAATCAGCTCCGACAGACAAAATAGGTAGAAAGAGTCCCGAGCTCGCAGAGTGAAGCCTGCTTAAAGGAAGTCGGTTTTGGAATAGAAAGACGATCGCGTCGCAGACGCCGTAGTGCGTAGTATTAATTAATCGAATTAGTACGAATAAAGGTAAACGCCCACATGTCTGCATTGTAAGCTTCGGAGGCATCGTATCAAAATCGTAGTATTATTTGTATAGAAAATAATACTAGTGCGTCGACTGCATTGTACGGAGCACACGAATATGCTCTTCGGCAATGCCGACGCCTGTGTTCCGAGGGGCAACTTTTGCGATGCGTACCGGTGACATCATACGGAATTTTTAGCTTTTCCTTCCTCTTTTCCTAACAAACAAGCAATGACGCCAAATTGTTCTTCTTCGCTTTCCTTCAATTATCTCATAAACACATTCCGCACGTACGCTCACTACGAAAATCCGAATGAAAGAGGCATCGGCAATCCGATTGCTGATGGTTGGATCGGCAAATCCGATCGCTGCTTATACAGTAGACGCATTGAGAAAGACTAATCCGGTGGATACGATGTGTTCGATGCTTGCGATGCGCACATGTGGACGCTTACCATAAAGGTGATATAGTTTTCAGTAGGAATGAAGAGCCTGTTAATCCTCGATTTATAATTTTTACTTGTATTTTTTTTTTGTTCTAATATTCTTTTCTATAATAATAGTAGTAATCGGCAGACAAACACAAATATTGTATATCCCCAAATTAAGTAAGTTACGCTTGTGTTATGAGTTATATACAACGGACCACTCTGGGGCCGATCCCAGACACCCAGACCACAGTAAATAATGGAAAATTCGTTTAAGAAATTTACCATGCCAGGAATCGAGCCTATGCGTTTCAGGGAGCTCGGCTGGCTAAGACTCAGCCCGCTCTACCACAAACACCTTGGATACATTATATATTACATTTTTGGTTTAAGGGGGGATTTAAAGGGGGTCCTTTATGCACAATTAGGTATAGTTTTAGTTTGTAAGTTTATTTTTGTATAGGTGTTCAATAACGTCATTTACGTAGAAATAATAAAAATTCCTGCAGTCTGTCATAAAAGGCGACAAAACAACCTAAAGCCAAGTAATACGATATTTGTCCGTGTGGATGGCTACTAACCTGGGTCCAGAGTATGCCGCGCGGCAAAGCGGCAGCACATTGGTAGCACCTTTGGTGTCACAAATGTTCATAGACGATGGTAACCGTTTTTCATCAGGAGAGGCGTCTGCCTGTCTGCTTAAACTCATGCAATAAAAAAAGTGGGCAATCAGACGGCGTGCCTAACAAAAAGTGGTTGCTATCGTCTATAGACATTTATACCACTATGTTAAAGCATTGACCTCTAAGATAGTATAGAGGGGATGGGTTATGAGGAATACGATAGTTTAAGTTTAAAAAATAAGTTTTGAATAAGCAGACGTTGTTTGATTTAAATTGCTTTCCATCAGGTCGGCGGTCTGAGTGGCTGCTGAACTGTCCAAAATCTAAATATACACAAACAAAACCGCCTTGAAAGGTACATATATTTTAAAAATATATCATTTACCCAATTTAGTTGTACGATTTTGTAAGATTATGGTTTTATAATCAGGAAATACTGATAAAATATATTTTGTTTTTGCCTTTTATCGCAATAAATGACGTCGTACAAACAAATGGATTTTGACGATTACATAAAAGCATCATCCGTAACTGGCTACGTGTCTTCAAAGAGTTTTCTCCATATTGATCTTAAATTGGGATAAATAGATTTGTCGCTATTTGAACATCTAGTTGATGCTAAAATGATTTGACATTTGATAATTTTTTTAAAGTACTATTTTATAATAATTTTAAGAACCACAAAGAGCTTACAAACTTACTCTAACTCAATATGAATAAGACCTTAAATGTGTCTAGATCAGCCCTCAATGGAAAGGTTCGTTTTTACATTTGCGTGTAGAAGGGCTCCATAAAAAAGAGAGTGTGAAGTGAAACTAGCCCACATTGCAAAATCTACTATTTTGTTCAAATAAATTGTCCCTGAAAATATTATTTATGTTGTACTTGAATTTTCCCGAATATTTTACTTTGGAATTAAAAAGGTAGAAGAGGCTTTTTACAACTTTAAATGTGCATATCTCATCAGGAAAATTAGGTACCTACATAAACATTTAAAACATAGTTATGAATTTTCAAAATCATATTTTATGACAAGCGTGCATGACAAGAGTTATGAATGTCAAAGAAGCAAGTGAGGTGTGTAAGAATAAGCCTAAATGGCGCTCTGTTGTTCGTGCCTACCCCGCAAGGGAACTGGCGTGAAGTTATGTATGTATGTATATTTTATGACATACCGCATGTCTATGTGCAACGGGTTTAATTCTTCTGATTCTATATTATCCTAAAGGAGACTCCTATCATCTAAATTTCATCTTTATTATAACAAATTTCCGACTAAAATGGCTGTTTCATAAATATTAGACGGATGAATATTACAAAATTATTATCGATCCGGAACTTTTATGGATGTAAGTATTGGTTAGATAATGAGTATTTTTCCACTATACAGTTCTTAGACTATATGCTAGACCATGATGACAAATCAAAAATGTAACCCCTATTATAATAATAGCAACAATTAATTAAAGCTAAACGCAAAAAAGAACTGGTTCTAAACCTTCAAATGCAAACTTAAAATAATCGTTATTCAACTTTTAACGCTGACACATAACTTTCGATGCGGTATTTTTTCCTGTTCGCAACCTGTAGTGTAGGTATCTAAACCGGTTACCAGAGCGGTAAGAGCTTTTATAATACCAAAAAATGTTGCAGAGCGTTCGTATGTAGTATTGTACAATGACATTCCGTATAAGCATAATATTATTGTTTCAAACTAGTACTGGGGTATATTTTACTATTTCATTAAAAACATTGTTTAAACAATGCACATATAAATAAACACATGTCTGTATAGCTTTGAAGCGGTGATGCTAGGAGTATCTCTAATGCCCCTGCAACACCTGTGACTCCAAATGCGACTTACTTATAGCGTTAAAAAATAACGCCGTTAGTAATTAGCTACAGTAGTGTATACTTATGAGTTATCTTTCCATGTTTAACGTCATTAGCATTGTTGCATCACAAATAACGCACTATACATCCAGAATAAGAATATCCATAAAAGAATTAAAGTAGATATTTCTAGGATAATTATCAAGTCAAGCTGAAGTGGCATGGGCCGGTCATGTTTGTTGCAGGATCTATGGCCTATGGAGCAGGTAAATCCTGGACTGGAGATCGCGTCTCAGTCAACGTAGTGTCGGCTGCCATCCAGCACTATGCACCAACGACCTGCCTACGGCCACCGGTAGGCGCTAGATGAGGAAAGCGAAAGATCAGAATATGCGGCGAAATCTGGGGAGGGCTTCGTCTAGTCGTGGACTGCGATCGGCTGACGAAGATGACATTTAAATAAGTATCTTCAGTTCTACTTTTAACAAACATTTGTTTGAATGTCTCTCTCTAACTTTAGGAAGAAATATATGAAAGTGACTTTTGATGAGGGTACTTTTTGGGAATTACTCGAAACAAATATTATCACCTAAGTGATAAACCCCTATTTCTTCTTATCCACTTCGCGCGATATTCGGCATACCTAAACAAGGCCATTAGCACGCGTGATATCTAACACAACGTCAAGCCAACATTTTCTTGGTTCTACTCCTTGTATCGTGACATGCGCGACAAGCGACATAAATAATACTTTATTCCCCACATAACTGGTCGATTTTCGTAAAAAGTAGCCGTATCAAAGTAGGCAAATCTCTTGCAGCCGTTTCGAACAATATAGGTATATTAATTATTATAAATCACTCGTAAACATTATACAATAATGAATAGAAAATAAATAGGTCCATCTACTACCGTAGAAATAGACTTAAATAGCAACAATATAAATATGTGTAGATAAATAGATAAATTGGGTGTATACTAGAAAGTAAAAATAAAAAGACAAAAAATAAGATCCCTGCCCCGATTAGAGGTAGATGAAGGCGAAAAAATATATAGATCTATACTGTTTCCTAAATCCAAAAGCGAAGGACTGGTAATTAGTAGAGTGGATAGGTACAAAACAAAACCAAGAACTTATAAAAACCTAAAGTATTTTGTGGATATTAAAGTGGCTGCGGTAAACTTTCAGATTGTCAAGAACAATTTAAAAAACGTTTCTGCAAAAGCATTCATGGTATTCAGGATTTATTCGATTCTCCTTGCATTTTTTCTTGGAATGTGACGAGTTATATGTAGATATATGTATGTAACCTTGCCTGGACTACATAAAATATTATTAACTCGTTTGCTGATAATCGAATTATGGATAAAAGCAATAAAAAACAAAAATAAATTTAAATCGAAAAAATATAGACAAAATGGCAATATCTAAGGTGTGTAATTTTCAAGGTATCCACTAATAAAATTAAAAAAAGTGGCCGAAACGTCGGAAAAACCAAAATCAAATAAAATTACCGCGCTTAAAACCGTTAAAACGTAGTTTTATTATATCCACTAATTCTAAAACTTGAACTATGTTCAAGTAAAAGCCTTAGCCAAATTGTATGTCTTTGGTAAACGCCAAATAATTTAGATTTTCAATACAAACACATAATTCTTCGTTAAATAGATTTAATATCGTACTATTTACTATTGTCCACTTTTAACCTGTATTACACTGAAAATAAAACAGCACAACAAAAATCAGTATCTGCAAATGCCCGCCAAAAGAACTTGATAGCAGTGTTGAAAATACATCAAACGTGTGTATTTTGGTATCGCATTACGCTCTATTTATAGAATGATTGAAAATGACCTTAAGTAAATAAAAGCCATTCCGTGACCACTTGATAACGTAATCGTAATTATGACAGCAAATAATGTTATTACTGGCCGAAGTCCAACGAAGGATGACACTGCAAATGCTATTCTTGTACAACAAGTAGTAGTTAATGTCTCAACTAAAAACCATCTGTTGCAAGTTTGTTATAAATGCTTCGAGCTTCACTATAAAGATACAATGTGATAAGATTCGATCTTGCCTTCTAATTATTACTTTCCGTAGTATCCACGTATAACAAGATGAGAGAGATATGAAAGACAATTAGTTTTGTTGGGGTACCGACACCCAAAGGTAAAAAGGTATATGTATCTCACAGCTTACGATTTCAGGAACTTCTTCTTAAGCTGGAAATATGAAACTTGGCATTTATATAAACGTCTGATTTATTTATAGAAACCTAGTTTTAGAGAAAAAGGATTTATATGTATATGTGATGGATATTAATTGCGACTAGTAATATTAATATATGTATTTTACATAATTATATATTTATTGTTAAATAAAATATAATTAAAGTAATTGTTTATCGTATAATATGTATATCACCTTCAACATATTAAATTTGTTCTATTTCTGGCCCGAGTTGTTTGGAAGAGATCGCTTTTTAGCGATAAGACCGCCCATTGAGTACTTTTATAATATTTTTAAGCTACAAGTTTTCTTTAAAAGTGTACAATAAAGCGATATTTATCTAATTTTTGGACAAAGACAAAGGCTCCAGAAGAAAGTTAAAACTCAAACGTTACAGATTTAAAGAAGTAAATAAGTACAGTATCTAATTGACATACAATATCTTAAATTGTTTTAACCTTTACACTAAATCGTCTTGAAAATTTGGCAACGTTTATCTCAGATTCCAAAAGGGTATCGTCATTTATATTGATATCTATTTTATAAGATTTCTGATATTGCCAAATTATTTATGGTACTCTAAAAATAACTAAATAATATTATTGTCATTGTCATTTCCATAAAACTGTCATAACGTTTTAAAATATGGTATGATATTGTGCATGAGAATATTACGTTAGGAAGAAATCAAATTAAGCTATTAATGTTGGAATGTATCTTATAGAGATCTCTCAAACGGAGCGTTGAATAACCTTAATATTGTTACGAGTTGCAAGACTCGAATTAAAATGCCGTTAGAATTACTATAGAATTTATTAGAACTATACAAACACGTATAACACAGGTACAAATATAACTGAACACAATCAGTTAAAACGTAATGTGCGATTCAATAACACGCGCAAAGTCCGTGACTATATAGATTATCGAATGTACACACATCTTGTCTTGTTAGTGGTTATCGCTTGACTGCCGATCTCTCCATTGGGCCATTGCTTTATACTGCACCGATACAATACGGCTGCCAACCCGCGTAAATCGGATTTCTTAGAATCAGTTCTACACACCTGTCCAATGACTGCCATAAAAGATTACAATATACAATAGCCTGTTTTTCTAATTACAAACTTTAAACACAAAGCAAACGAAAGAAGTCCAAATGCCGAAAAAAGTAATAAAATATGTTTCTACGGATGCAGGTGTGACTTTGTCGGCATTCGGTCGTAACAATATATATTACATTTATCTATTATTGCTTTACTCAGATAATGCAGATATTGATATTATACGTTCTGCAGACTCAGTTGATAAAGCAGTCATGTTTTATTCTAATAAAGCGTGTTCAAAGTGGTTATAGAGGATGCATTGTTTATGTACCTTCTGAGGTCTAATGCATGCATATTGTTATAATAATGTGTGGGCGGTGAAGAAAAATAACATGATTAAACTTGTACATCGAGATTACTGATGTAATATGGAAACCGTCTGTCCACCATGGATAAGTGTGGTGTACCGTGCATTCCACTAAAATGGGACGACTCGATCCCAGTAATGGAACTTTTTTTGTATTGATATTATTTTACATTTAATTCTTAACATAATCTAATTGAACTGCTTGCTGTACCACCATCAGTATTATAATTTATCAATCCTAAATTAGAGTTGTCTGGATTGTACGATTTATAGTTGTTTATGTTTCTTTGTTGGTGTTAAAATAAAAATATGTTTTTGTAGGTAATATAAAGACAAAAAGTTTATAATTATAGATGTTTACAAATAATTACATCAAATACCTAGTATCCTTTGAGTAATTATACCTTTCCCTTATACTTTTAGATAACTCTACTTTTCGGTTAGCTGCGAGCCTTCTCCTGGGGGCTCCAAATTGCGTATCACAGTACTGCTAGTGTGGTAGTATGATTGACCCCCCACAGATTATCATGTCTACATAGTGTTGGCTGAAGATTTCGCCATGCCCACCTCAATGACATCATCCGCCAAGTTCTTGTCAGCACCGGCGTACCGGCTATCCTAGAGCCAATTTGCTTGGTGAGCGACGATGGCAAGAGGTTCGACAAAATGTTACTCATTCTTTGGAAGATGGGACGGCCACTTGTGTGGGACGTGACATGCGTCGACACTCTTGCACCGTCACATCTTCCAATAACTAAGTAAGGGTCTAACAACGCTGCTTTAACTGCTGAAGGACTCAAACGGAGCAAATATGGAACCCTAAGAAGGGGTTACATATTTGTGCCGTTAGGAGTTGATACTTTGGATCTATGGAGTCCGTCGGCCAAGGGTTTCGTCGAAAAAATTTGTAAGAAAGTCTTTGATGCCACCCGTGATCAGAAAGCTGGTTCGTATTTCGCGTAACGAAGCAGCCTTCTGAGCACGCTTCCCTCTGGCAGCGATTTGTTACATAGTTTATATTAACTTATTTATAGTTAGTTTAATTACTAGATAATTAAATAACGTAAAATATATGTAAATGAAATCTGTAAATTAAGAACTGACTGACTGACATTCTATAATATTTGATTTCATTGTTATTGTTCAAATTGTTTTTATAGATCCAGAAAAAGTAGTTAGTATTATTGTGTCTAGATAAAAGAAATATTAAAAATAGTTTCCAGAATCGGTTATCGCTAAATACATAAGGTTACTTTAAATTTCTCTGAATGTAACGCACGATTAACATCACTCTTCCAAAATGCTGCAGATGTTTCCAAACATAAAACACACAGATGATTGCTAGAATGTGTATGTATTTGAAGATGTCAGTGTAACACAGCGAGTCAAAGTGTCGCTACGTAAATGGTCACGTATGACTAAACTGGTCTAAAAATAGAACCCCGACGGGGATTGTGTATGGCGATAACTGGACAAACTCGACCAAAGTGGGCATATTTATACGACCCACCATCCAAATATAGAATGCGGGGAACGAAAATAGTTTGTTATTGCTTTACTGGTGTATATACGTGTAATTATGTGGTCATTGTTGTATTATTATTGAAGTTTATATGTTAATTTGCAATGAATCAATTAACGTAATTACATGCCCTCATAATACATTTATTCATAAGTCATTAATTATATCACGACATGTTTATTTTAAGACGAATCCCACAAAATATAACTAAATTGTAACTTCTGTTTACTCAAATACCATTTTTAGTTGTTTATCTATTTCAATTTTACATAATACAATAATCACCAAGGCATCACATAATCCTAGGAGGTCTGCAGGTGATGCAACACACCCTCAAATCAAAACTAATATGAATATACACAAAAGAACCTGCACGCACCACTTATATACTCGTATTTACATGATGAATTTTTTAAGTGAGTCTTCAGGGCCAAATCCTAAACTATATGAAATAGGGTTATTTAATTAATTTACCTTACCCTAGTATTTACTTAAGATCGATTTTCATGAAAACTAAGTGATATCATTAGATTTTTGATAAATAAAATAAACTAGTCAGGAATTGAACCGACTGATTATGAAAAAGAAAACAAAATGTATTTATTATTATATGAGTAAAGTAGCTTATAGGCATCAATTTCTGCAAAACTGTCAAACGGCAAACGAAGGTAACTACAGTATATTTCATGTTAAGGTTAAATTTGATGTTAATAAACAGTTACAAATAAGGCAGTCAACGTGTAGATTACTAAAAACTCACTAAAGTAGGTGGTGATTATCTTATCGCGATGTTATTAATCCAGATTTTAACATAAGCTAAAAGTGACTCCGTATTCGTTTTTGGAAATTACGTCTTGTCGGCGAGTTTTCAGTTTGCTGTCGGTTACATCAATTATAAAAGCATTTGGCAACAAGAAGGTTGGATTTAAGACGCTTTTATGTATACCAATAAAACTGATTTTCGTAATGAGCAACATTGATTGCTGTTTTACGAGCGCCGCGTTGGCATACTAATTTTAATAGAGTTTTACAAGTAAGTAAATACATAACTGGTTTGCACCATTGTTCATGAAGAGTTAAGTTTTTAGTATGCTCCTAAATTCAGATTTGTCTTGTCGCGTTGATCGCTGGCGCAGGACACCTCCTAAGCCCAATATCGTGGCCAGGTCAGTACGCGACAACATTAGACAGGTCTTCAATAATCGTAATGTTCCTTAATTTTTTATTATTAAATCAAGTGTGGTATTCGCTTCCTAAATGTCAAAAAATATGTCCCTCTTCCCTCAACGAACTTTTTCTCTCTTTAATTTCATCTTCTCACGTTTATTTGTAGTCGGCGCAATATGTCTATTCCATCCATACTTGTCTATTCATCCTTCACACAATCTATTCATCTCTTTCTTTTGGTCTACCTTTACATTTGTACCCCTCTCCTAAATGAAACATGTGGTGGAAAACTCTTTAAAAATTCAAACAATTTTTGGATCACCATAGAGCAGGGTCTTGCGCAGGTCGTCAGTCCACCGGGCTGGCGGGCGTCTTACGCTACGTTTACCAAGACGTGGTCTCCACTCCAGGACTCGTTTGCTCCATCGGCCCACTGCCACTTCAACTTGCTAATTTTGCGAGTTATGTCGGTTACCTTCGTTCTCTTATGGATGTCCTCATTTCTAATTTTATCCATAAGAGAAACACCTAAAATAGCTCGCTCCATAGCCCGGTGAGCGACTTTCAATTTGTGGACCAGTCCCACTGTCAGTGTCCATATCTCGGCACCGTATGTCATGATGGGTAGGGCGCACTGGATACGGGGCTGGATGAGGAAGACGGGAGACCGGGATATGTGGCGTGTACTTGGGGAGGCCTACGTCCAGCAGTGGACAGAGATTGGCTGAAGAAAAAGATAGAGCAGGAATGATCCGATTTTTCGGGATATACAATATTATATTTCTATTTTAATATCAGTTATCAAAATTATTACATACGAAAATTTATAACTTCAAAGTTTCATAAATCGCTATGGCCGTGAAATAACAAATATACAAACATAATTTCAAAGTCGCTTTCATTTTTATATATGACTATGTATTTGATTTTTCGCATGATATAATCTATTGTAGACATTCACAGGTCTTTAAAACCGAAAATAACATGAATGACGTTCTTTTGTGCTAATACCTTTTGTATATAATAAAGAGCTAACTGCTCTTGAAAGTAGTCGGTACTGATATTGTATTCTGATAGTCTAAAAATAGAAGGATATTTATATACCACAGATTACGTATAAAAAGATAAGCATATTTGTTATGAACAAAATTAAATGTTAAGTTTTATCACGGAACATATCAAAAATACATTATTTAATTGTTATTTACAACGTAATAATGCTATTAAAAGAGCCAACGAAGACCAACGTAATATGGGACAATATTTGAATAATTATCGCCACATTGTTTTAATACGTACTGGTTAACTTAAAACATTGTCGATGTAAATAATTTACGATTAAGGTATACTATGTACTGTTGAAGGTCTCGTAATCGAAGACATTTTTATAAGTATTTTTGATTCCAAATAGTTGATTCGAAAACCTAGTAGCGAACGTAGCCACATCTCATTTAAATGCATAGGTTCAAGTTTTGATTGAGAAGAATGCCTTGTCTAAACATTTTTTCTGACCTAATGTGCGGTACACAAGTAGATAACCTGTATGTGAAACCCTTCAATGCACCCCGGGTGAACAAGACATCGTACACCTGTATCAGTGGAAAGTTGAAATTTTTGACAATGTAATGACAAATATTAGTCCCAAATAGTTCGAGCATGTTACGCACCAATTTCAAATATGTATTTGGACATTTTCTTGCTATTGGTTTATGAAAGTAGCAACTGGGGACGTAATCTACTTCTAGAAACCCAGCTAACAATGAAAAGGATTCTAATATTAGATAGTACTACTATTGCCCGAAAAGGAAGATGCCATACAATTATTTTAAACCGGTAGCATCGCAGCTGACAACTGTAACCACATTTTGTTTAAGTGGATCGTTAACCTGTTTGAGTGATAGCACGTATATGAAATATTTTCAGATTAATCTAAACGTACCTCCTTTTATAATATCTCTGTCTTCTTTATCCTTCTTGGAAGTAAGACGGACATAACACTTTAAGGAATGAAGAACTAAAACAGTCTACTTGAAGGGATTAATTTATTACGAAAGTTCATCAACAAGCTATACTTCACAATCATTAGGTACAAATATTTACTGTATACTGTTATTATATTTACTATTAATTAATATTAGGCATACATGATAAGATTGTAAGAACTTAACAATTGTAAGTAATCGTTAGTTTGGAACGTAATCGTTTTAAAATGAAAAGAATAACAAAACATTTCTTAAATGCAGAAAGAATTTGGCAAAAAATTAGCAATCGAATTGCTATAAGCACGCAAAAGATCGGCAAGATTTCATTTAAAGAGGTCAAGGTTTTTTTATTTTAGCTGCATTATAGCAAATCAAATAACAATGTACCTAATGAGACAAGCAACGTGCTGCCAGCCCCGAAATGTTCTTATGACAACTTTTTCATAAAGGTTAGGAATTCATCACATAACAGGGCCTGTTGTAAAGAGTATGTGAGTCAGAGAAACGTTGCTAAGAACTGTTACATACAGAAGGGTATCAGTTCATTACGCTCCGAAAGCTATTATCAATTGATACATGCCTGAAATATTATACATATAATATAGTGTTTTGCGTTTATTGTTAACATAACAAACCAATTTACATAATTAAGAGCATGATATTTATAAATCATTATATTATTCTCGGAACTACATTATCAGTTTATCTTTAATACAATTTGTAAATTTTCTTAGACATTTAACAGTTTAATGATGCAATTCTATTAAAATAAACATAATTTATAAGCAGTGTGCGATGTGTCTAAAACTAGGGACGGCAAATGTCAAGATATTTTGGTGGCGACATAATCCATTTTCGTTAGTCAACATGAAACATCTGACGGGATAAAGTACGACTAGTAAGACATACTCCAGCATAGGCCGCGTGTATGAAATCAAGGTTTGGTCTGGTGTTTGATATTGTTTAAATTATCATTAAATTAAATGTGTTACATTATTATAAGCAAAACAAAACGGAATAACGGGACAGAAAAAAGCGGTGTCAAAAATATTGTTGTGCATTATTTATTGTAACTCGTGTTTTGGTGAACAATAAAGTGTTATTTATTTATTTATACATACATATATATATATATATATATATATATATATATATATATATATGTGTGTGTGTGTGTGTGTGTGTGTGTGTGTGTGTGTGTATCAGGAGCCTTAAGATCAGACGAGCGTGCATGACAAGAGCTATGAATGTCAAAGAAGCAAGTGAGGTGTGTAAGAATAAGCCTGAATGGCGCTCTGTTGTCCGTGCCTACCCCACAAGGGAACTGGCGTGAATTTATGTATGTATGTGTATCTCTCTCTCTCTCTCTCTCTCTCTCTCTCACACACACTCTCTCTCTGTTTTCCATATAGATAGGTAGAGACGATGGATCTTTACATGCTACGATCTTGACTTGACAGATAAATAAATGATGTGTCAAACATTCCTTATTCAACAAAAGTGTCAGATATACTTAGTACCACTCAAAGATGGATTTCAGTAAAATTGCCAGACAGACGCAGATGGCGAACTCTTCTACATCAACTTTACGAAGAGTTCAGTAATAAGAAGTTGATAATTAGTAAAAAGCATTAATATAATACAATAAATAAATTATTTTAAAATATCATAAATGAAAAACTAATACTTCTTCAAGACTAACAATCAATCTTCAGACTTTCAATCTCAAACTTAAGTCCATAGTAGATAGATGATTCATTTCTGTCTTTTAATTCAGATGAATCAGCCAAAGCGATTTACATATAGTTAAATCATTAAATACTACATATAATTGAACGCCGTGATGTATTTTCATTTCTGTGCCTTTCAGCCAAATTGATTAAATCTCGGTCTATTACCAGCATTACTTACTAGTTTGTTAGTGGAATCCAATTTAGTATTTAGGATGGATAAACACTAGATTGCCGTGTGGCAATCTAGTGTTTACTACATCAATCAGCTTGGATTGTTCTATTTCAATCTACTGGCTTAAGATTTGTTGCATCTGGTAATATATGACTTTTGGGCTACTAATGATGTGCCAAAGAAATATGTGCTGAAATTGTGAAGGCTCACACCTTGCATTGATATATGTTGCTTGTTTAGTTTAGACTCAGTGTTTGTTCGAGACTCAAAAATACAACATAACAACATATTTAAATAAAGTTTTTTGGGAAAGGGGATATATTCCACGACATGTTTTTTTGGTTCCTTTATAAGAAAAAGTAGTGTTTCGGATGTAACCTCTACTAAACCCTTCACAGTTCGTGGACTGTCACGTGCTTGCCTGATTTATTGTTGCATATATAAGTAAACAACAATAAGTAAGAAACTCAACAATCAGTCAATTGTTTCAATTAGTAACAATGCTATACTGTTTCCAAGCGTTTATTTTACTTTTAACATTTACACGTCTATCTAGTTATATATTTCTTGACAGTATAGTATAGTATAGCCTGACAGTATAAGCTAGCTCTGCGTCGAGTTTCTTTAAATTCGTTCAGTAGTTTTCACACAATGCTTTGACAGACAGATACAGGCTGGCAAAATAAAGTAGAAAATAATAGGGGCGCCACTTTTGCAAATTTGTCTAAACTCTAGCAACTCCAATATTATTCCAAGAGTAATTTCGATACTTACTAGTGATTTTTAGTACGACATTAAACATCGTGCAAGTATCAAGTTGATTTAGTTACGACGTGCTCATTTTGTCAACATAGCCTATGATGTTTACTTTAATAATAACGACTATAATTTTCTAAGCAAGGGCTTTAATACCTTGTGATAGTTAACAGAACAAATATCTGAATAAAATAAGCTAAACTATCCATTACAAACCTATCATATCGGCTGTTTTTATGGTAAATATCGTCGAATTATACCGAAAAGATTTTTGCTTCGAAACTTTAAAAATCAGTGTTCACGTAAAAATTGGTATTATTACATACCTCTACTTATTTTTTGCGGATTTTAAACTAAGTTCAACGTTAAAATAAAATAACAGGGATAAATTCTCTTTGTTTATGCTCACTGACCTTGACTACAGATAAAATAGAATATTGCCAGAAGGCAAAAAAAATGTTCTCATTCTAGATTATGGTCAGGTTATAGATTATAAGTTGTATTTTTGAAATCTGCTGGTCCGGATTACCCTTCCTGATTGGTTATCTTTTTAAAAATGATCGTACAAAATTGACACCTACAACAGATTTCTTGTACAATAGGTAAGATATCGACTTTTTATTAGCACTAATTTTCAAATCATTAAGATGGAATGTCAAGGTGATAAAAATGAGCATTTTCAATACCTTTTGGTTTTAATCAAGGTTCTATCTAAGCCTCCAAAAACTGCTTATGACATTTGTCCTTTATATAGAGAGGGTACCAAAGTTGACAGAACTATTAATGATTGGTATTCCAAGTTCAAAAATAGAAATGTAACCTTATTTTCTGGACATCCAGTTGAGTACAATAAAGAGCTAAAAAAAAGACTAGAACTTAGTTGGCAACTTATTAATGCAGCTTTAATGGCCGTAAAACTGCGATAATGTGATGATGTTCTTATTTATATTCTAATTTCACGAGTGTTAACCCTAGATTTACAGCACGTGTATCATTGGAACGTAGGTATGTGAATATATAGCCATATATTTTTAAATTCAAATATACGAGTATAAAATATTCCATAATACAATGTTCGTAAGTATGTATGAATAATGCGGTTATTACGCCATGCGGCATGGTAATTTTTTCTAAATCAGGTATGAAAAAAGAGCCGGAATCTATAGCTAGGTCTCGGCCTACCCTATACTATATACGACATGCTAGGGGTCATAATATGTGTAGGTTAGATGAGAGTAATAAGAATTTTATCGGTGGTTTATACGTATTAAATACGTAAGTAGATAAATAAATTTTAATTGCAGTTCATTGTGACTTATTACTAAAATCATCGTTTACAGGCATTATGTCACTTAAAATTTACTTGTAGGTACTTAATATGTTTAAACCATAGAATATAGTCATAGTTTAAAAGTAACATGTTTAGAAATAGAAATAACTAACAATAAGAACAGTGTATTAGACATAAATATGTATATAACTAAGAAAGAAAGAAAAAAGAGAAATAAAAGCAATAAAAAAGATGAAAGAAAACCCAAAAAAAACCTTGACATACGTGTACGTCAGAAAATAGACGAAATTAAAAAACATGTGTGTAAACCGGCCTTAAAAAAGGAGTTAGTGGACTATCATCTAAATATATCCGAACAACAGGATGTTTCTGTTAACATAAAATTGTCTATCGAGTGATTTGAGTATTTTCTTTTTTCAATTCACAGTTTTATGAGTAATGCTAAGGTATAATTTATTCAGATTTGGCTTCCAGCCATGCATCTTCATCGTCTGATGTCATAGAACTATTATTTTTGCAACAAAGGCTAATGGTTATTAACTCGCAGACTATAACTTTTGATTTATGATATCGCTGACATAAAATGCTTCTATTTATTTTAACAAGACTTTTAATATTCTTTAGTCAGAATTACTTGAATTTTTAATCAAAAACTATTATGAAGATCGCTATTTTAGTATGTACAGCCGTGGTATGAAAACGTTCGCCAGTTTCCAAATTAATTCATTTACTACTACGCGAGCACATGTTACCTTTTCAAATTAAATCACAGACCACACTGTTCTACAGAAAATTATGTTTTAACTGTTTGACAATAGATCAAAGTTGTTTGATTTCCTCTCTTGTCTTTTCTTTTTAGTCGTTTAATTATTTATGATGAGCGTAGTGACTATACCCTCTTTGTTTCTGATGAATAAAATGATTGTTAATCTCAGTGTCTGTCATTGTCAACATTGCAATTTTCTTTGTTCATGTTTCTATATATTATTTTATAAAAGTAAAATTTATAAAAATGTTGGCAATACTGTTTCTTGTACTCGTGCAAGCAAAAATCGACTTTAAGCTGACGAACAATTTCGTACCACGACTGCACCTACTCTCGTAACTGGAAAGTAAAGTCAAATAATTCGTTTGAACGCGTTCATTTTTTGGTTTTGCCTTTGATCCAAAGAAGTTAGACATCGTTACAAGACTCTATTTGTGTTTAATCTTAATTTAAGTCACTCTGTTTTTTTTCTGTTATGCCATTAAAATTTTACGTAATCACATCTTATATTTCTTATTAATATGTTTTCTTTGAACAGCGCAGGCATAGTACCTACTTTATAAATAGCTATTAACTTAGTCGCATCACTAAACATTTGATATTAACCTTTACTATTTATTACATGTTTAGAGCAAAGTTATATTAGAGACTGAAGATAAACGACCTGGCTGTATTTTTTTGGATTTTTTTTATTGCAGGAGTTCAGCAGATAGGCAGACGGCCTACTTGATTGAAAGCGGTTACCATCCACCAAAGGTGCTACAAATGCGCTGCTGCTCTCTTTAAGGGTGACTGGAACCTGGTCACTAATGCCGGAAAACAACTCAAGGTTGTTATGGCGGCATACTCTAGACCAGGGTTGGTTGTCATCGAGTGGGTCAAACGCCCTACCATCTGGCTGTGGGTTATTTTATCGCCTCTTACGACAGGCCGGCCGGCCGCCGCACTTCTGCTGCTAGTGGCGCCATAAGCGGTTATATGAGCGGGGCCTTGAGTGGAGCTGTTGACGAATCAGACTCCAACATTTCAATGTTCTCCATTCGGTCCCGCTCTAGGACAGGTTCGCGTTCACCTACGCGATCGCGTTCACCGACGCGCTCACGCTCCGGATCGGGACCCGGCATACGCACCGAACCGGAGACTGGGCCCACGAATCCGTCGAGCCAGTGGCGCGTCCAGAAAAAGCGGAGGAGGCTTGCACCATACCGAGGCCCCAAAAAAAATCTCGCGGGTGTCCAGCGACGAAGAAACGGTGGCGTCGAAAACCTCCCGCAGGGTGTCTCCACCATCCGCGGGAGTCACAGAAGAGGCCGTTAGTATGGCACGAGCCAGAGAGGCCGTTGCCCAAGCAGGTCGGGTCACCGACCTTGAGCTGGATCACGAGGAGAGCACCGTCGAGCTGATTAGGGTCGCCGAAGAGGCGCGTATCGCTCGACGGGCCCCAGAACTTCTTAGTTGCTCAGGGTCGGTCGCAGTTACGGACGAGGCCGGAGCTAGAACCGCCCAGGCCATAGAGACCGACGTTCGAAATGCCCTGGGGGTCATCCGCCATGTGGCAAAGGTCCCCAGGGGATTAAAAGAGACTTTTATGAAGTCCCTAAACGACTCGGTCTCTATCATCAGTGACGCCTTTGAGGTGTTGAGAGGCCGCACCGAGTCTGACGAAATCAGACGGCTCGAAGCGGCCAATAGACGCCTCGAGGCCGAGATGAAAGAGATGAAAAAGGAAATGGCTAGTCTCCGAGCTGAGTTCACCCGACCCCGGCTGGTACCGGTCTCTAGATCGCCGATGCCGAAGCCTCCGCCTCCGCCGCCCCCACCACAATCGGCGTCTTTGTCTGTAGTGGGAGGGCGGTTCAAGGACCAGGACGAGCTGTTGCGCCATCTGACCCTGTCGCTCGGGGCCATGATGGACGCAAAGCTGGCCGCTCTGGATGACCGCCTTCTCCCGGAGAGGCGAGTCCGCCCGCCGTTGGCTGTAGACGCCCGGCGGGCAAGTACGCAGCAAACTCCTGCATCCGGGAGAAGGGAGGCTAACCGTCCTCCTGAAGACTTTCCTCCGCTACCCGCGAAAAGAAAGCGAGGCGGCGGAAACAGCCAAAATGCGACGATAAGCACCCCTACACAAAAGGGGACATCGAGGGCTAGCACGTCTGCACAAGAGCCCCCGAGGATGGATGAAGGTTGGTCCGTGGTGGCCCGTAAGGCCAAAAAGAAAAAGCCACCGGCCCAACCAAGCGACGCCAAACAGGCTAGCCAGCCCCAAGCGAAGCCAAAGCCACCGGCGAACAAGAGTCCGCGTATGCGGGTGCCTAACACCACTGCGGTGATTCTCACCTTGTTACCCGCAGCGGTGGAAAAAGGCACCAGCTACGCGGACTTAATGCAGAAGGCTAAAACTAATATAAAACTTGGAGACCTCGGTATCCCCGGGGTCAAATTGAAAACCGCGCGTACGGGGGCTCGTATGCTCCTCCTCCCTGGGAAAGATAGCGGGGAGAAGGCCGATGCCCTCGCCGCGCGGCTTAAAGAAGTATTACCTCAGGATGAGGTGAAGGTGTCCAGGCCCGAGAGGTGTCTCAATGTGCGTATCTCGGGTCTGGACGACTGCACGACTGTCGAGGAGGTAGTGGCCGCCGTCGCCCGGGTTACGGACGTCGCCGCTGGGCGAATCAACTCCAGCGGCATACGTCTGGGCCCGGACAGGCTCGGATATGTTATCCTGGCCTGCCCTGTGGCGGCGGCCATCAAATTAAAAGACAGGAAGAGGATAATGGTGGGGTGGGCTTCGGCAGACGTCAAAATTCTGCCGAGCCGGTCAGAGCGGTGCTGGCGCTGCCTTGTGGCAGGACACGTGGCCTGCACCTGCTCCTCCCCTGTCGACCGCAGCAAGGACTGTTACCGCTGCGGTCAACCAGGACATCCCGCTGCTACGTGCCTGAATGCGCCACACTGCAGCATCTGCAGCGCAGCAGGCCGAGCAGCGGGTCATTGGATGTGCAGGGGAGTGCCGGCCGCGCGCAAAATCGCGAGCCCCCCCACCACCGCGAAAAACGACAGCCAAAAGAAGACACCAGCCAAGAAAAAACGCAAGAAAAAGAACAGGAAAGGTCCCAGGCAGGCCGCGGCCATAAACAAGTCACAGCCGCCGCCGCCGCGGCCGCCGCAACCGCCGCAGCCGTTACCACGCTCGCTGCAACCGTCACCGTCGCCAGCGCCCGAGACCACTAGGATGGAGGAATAAAAGGTCGATTCAATGGCTCTCCTAGTGGTCCAAGGAAATCTGAACCACTGTGCCGCTGCCCAGGACTTGTTGGTGCAGAGTTTGGCGCAGTGGGGCATACAGCTGGCCGTAGTCGCCGAGCCATACTACGTCCCCCCCCGTTCTGACTGGGCGGGGGATCTCGATGGCTCGGTGGCTATTATTGTCCGGACCGCCGCTGCATGCCCTCCCCTAGCCGGTGTGGTGCAGGGACGGGGCTACGTAGCGGCAACGATCGGGGAGATAGTGGTCGTCGGTGGCTACTTCTCCCCGAACAGAAGGCTCGCCGATTTCGAGGGATGGATCGAGGAAGTGGGCATAGTGGTGGCCCGCAGCCGGCCTCGCCCCGTGCTCGTGCTCGGGGACTTCAACGCAAAATCCGTGGCTTGGGGATCCCCGAGTACGAGTGCGCGTGGTGAGGCATTGGAAGAATGGGCCATCGAAAAGGGTCTCGTAGTTCTCAATCGGGGCTCCGTACACACGTGTGTGCGCCAGCAGGGCGGCTCAATTGTCGACGTCTCGTTCGCCAGCCCTGAACTGGCGCGCCGTGTGCGGGACTGGAGGGTTGCCGCGGGGGTGGAGACGCTCTCAGATCACCGATATATTCGGTTTAGCGTCTCCGCCCGGAACCCGAACCCTCCCTCCCGAGAGCCCCCGGTAGGAGATTGTCCGCGCTGGGCATTAAAAAAGTTGGATCGGGAGGCGTTCAAAGAGGCCCTAATTGTCGCCACCTGGGCATCAGGGACCGAGATGAACCCTCCCGATATAAATGTAGAGCAGGAGGCAGAAAACCTACGGTCGCTCGTTACTGGCGTCTGCGATGCGGCGATGCCGAGGAGGGGCCGATTCCGGCCCTTTCGAAAGGTGTACTGGTGGAGTCCCGAACTCGAGGGACTAAGGCGCGCGTGCAATAGCGCGCGCCGCCAGTACACCAGACATAGAAGACGGCGTCGCCGCGCAGCGGACGCAGCAACCGTAGAGGCTCAGCTGTACGAGGGGTACAGAAGCGCCAGAAGAACATTACGGATCGCGATCTGTAACGCAAAGAACGTGGCCTGGGGGGAGCTCTTGGATAGTTTAAATCAAGACCCTTGGGGGCGCCCATTCAAAATGGCTCGGAACAAGCTCCGTGCCTGGGCGCCCCCACTAACTGAGTCTCTCCCCAGGGACGTCACACGTGACGTAGTTGGCGCTCTTTTCCCTTCACGGGCTGAGCATACGCCTCCTGCTATGGCACCGCCAGATGCGGAGCCCAGCGCGGATAGAGACCCTGTGCCTACTGTGGACCGGGTAGAGCTGGGGGTGGCCATGCTACGGCTAAAGGCCAAGAACGCCGCCCCCGGCCTTGACGGCATACCAGGGCGTGCGTGGGTTCTATCCTACGACGCCCTGGAGTCCCGACTGATGAGGCTTTTCGGCGCATGCCTAGAGCAGGGCCAGTTTCCGCAACGGTGGAAGACCGGAAAGCTGGTCCTGCTGCGTAAGGAGGGGCGCCCTGCGGACTCACCGTCCGCCTACCGGCCCATTGTGCTGCTGGACGAGGTTGGCAAGCTCTTCGAGCGTATCATCGTCGCCCGCCTCGTCCAGCACCTATCGACGACGGGGCCGGACCTGGCGGACCACCAGTTCGGTTTCCGCACAGGGCGCTCCACAATCGACGCTGTCATGCGCCTGAGAGGCCTGGCGGAGGAAGCAGTCTCCCAGGGCGAGGTTCTGTTGGCGGTGTCCTTAGACATCGCCAATGCATTCAATTCCTTGCCCTGGGCATGCATCTTGGAGGCACTCCGATATTTCGGGGTGCCGACCTACCTCCGCCGTATAGTCGGGGCATATTTAAGCAGTAGAGCCGTCATCTACCCGGTCCATGAGGGCTGGAATCGGCGAGCCATGGTATGCGGTGTTCCACAGGGGTCGGTTCTAGGTCCCCTCCTGTGGAACATCGCATATGACTGGACTTTGAGGTGTCGGGTCCTCCCGGGCATCAGTGTCATCTGTTACGCCGATGACACATTGATCGCCGCGCGCGGGAGGACCCATCGGCAGGCGTGCCTTCTAGGCACGGCTGGGGTGTCGACGATAGTAGGCAGGATCCGGCGTCTTGGTCTGGAGGTGGCGTTACAGAAGACCGAGGCCGTGATGTTTCACGGCCCTCGCAACCGCTCACCTCCGGACAGTAGCATCGTAGTAGGAGGCATCCGCATCGGTATCGGGGAGACCATGAAGTACCTGGGATTGGTCCTCGATAGCCGATGGGATTTTTCGGCACATTTTCGGCAGCTGCTCCCCAGACTCAAGGGGGCAGCCGGTGCACTCTCGCGCCTGCTCCCCAATGTCGGGGGGCCCAATGCCACGTGCCGAAAACTCTTCGAAGGCATCGTACGTTCGATGGCCCTTTACGGGGCCCCAGTATGGTCTAACCGCCTGACGGCCAAAAACGCTGCGCAGTTGCGTCAAGCGCAACGCATATTGGCCGTCAGGGCAATAAGAGGATACCGTACGGTGTCCTTCGAAGTGGCCTCGCTACTGGCCGGATCCCCCCCATGGGACCTGGAAGCCAGGGTCCTGGCGTCACTGTATGTGTGGCGCAAAGAGGCCCTGGCTAGGGGCACCAGACCCGCGCCTCGCGAGATCGAGGCGTGCCGGTCGGAGCTCCGCCAGGTAGCCGTGGGGGTCTGGGAAGATCGCCTACGACGCCCCAGCGCGGGCCCCGCCACCATTGAGGCGGTGAGGCCCGTCCTGCACGATTGGATTAGACGAAGTCACGGCACCCTGACGTTCAGGCTGACGCAGGTCCTGACGGGGCATGGTTGCTTCGGAAGGTACCTGTGTCGCCTCGGCCGCGAGGCCACGTCAGGGTGCCATCATTGTGACACGGGCGACGAGGACACGGCGCTGCACACTCTCCAGGAATGTCCAGCTTGGACGGAGCAGCGCCGGGAGCTCGTCGCCCATACCGGACTAGACACCTCGCTCCCGGCCGTGGTACGCACCATGGTCGGGAGCTCCACCGGATGGGACGCCGTCTCCTCCTTCTGCGAGCAAGTCATGTTCGCGAAGGAGGAGGCGGAACGGGAGCGTGAGCGTAATTCCCTGCTCCGCTCCCGCCAAAGGAGGACGCGCCGACGCCGGAGGTCAGACAGTGACCTTCGGCCGCCGTAAGCGGGCGGCGCGGGTGGGGCCCCTAGGGGTATAGGGGTTCTCACTCACCCGCATATGCCGTCGAGATGAGAGCGCGAGTGTTCCGCGCGCGCTCATCTCTCTTCCCGTGGGGCGCGTTACAAACCGCCCCACGCATGGACTAGACTTAGTAGTAGCCGGGGGATATGTCCCCTGGCATAGGAAGAGGCCCAGTGAGGGGGGCCCACGCCTGCCAGGGCACGCGGAGTTGGGAATCCCGCATTCACGTAGCCCTGGCATAAGGCGCAGGACGGAACACCCAGGGGTTTTAGTGGGTATCCCTAACTGGGGAGTGGCAATAGCGTGGCACCGGTTCTGACCGGGCACGCTAGTGCCACCCCCGATCTGGCGAATCCCACACTCACACGGGTCGCGAACATCCCCCCAGGCTTCTATGCCTGTCGCGGCTTAGTGTGACTCAGTAAAATAAAGCACCCGCTACTAATTTTTAATTATGTGTGTACAGCAGCAGAAGTCGCCGCTTAAGTAGTTTTGTAATTTAATGTGCATAATATTTGTAACAATTACTATATGCTTAAGGTGAAGTGAATTGTTCAATGTTGAGATTTGATGGTAATAGATTCGAATTGAGTGTTTATAAAAGAAGGAACCGCTAAGTGATATTAAATGAATTTTATTTGTCAGACATATATTTAAAAATGGTTTTTAAATGAATTATGGTTCAACAAAACATTTCACAGGATCGCTTAGGGAACGTACCCATACTACGTGACCCGTTCAGGGGGGGGGGCTTCAAAATACTTGGTCACAAGAGTTTTGGCTTTATCGAGCTATATTCAAATATGGCGCGCAACGTTTAGCGCTTCTTAAACGGCTTATGTTTAGTTAAGTATCAGATAATAGTTTTTTCTTCTTGATAATATTTTTTTCACGTGTAATTGTAGGTATGTATGAAATTTTTACGTCACGTGGCTAGCGCCGTATTAATACAGACAAATATGAGCCAAATATTTTTGTTTTATCATTCTGTTTGCAAAAGATGGGTTTCAAATCAATTTTTGAAAACAAAGTTAAGAAAAAAAAATATGAATTACTACGTGAAAACTAGTAAGATAGTGGGGGAACTTGGCATATACTACGGGTGGTCACTGAGGGAGGGGTAAAAAGGGGTTACGTAGTATGGGTACGTTCCTTTATTAGTTATTAGACCCAGAACTAACGATCTTCTTCCATGCAGAATCAAAAATTCAAAAATCTCATCAAATGCCTTGGGTTCAAAACTAGGCCAGAAAGTATGTTGTATTACTATGTCCTGGTGGAGAAAAAATCATGATAAAAACTGTATAATGACGATTTGTGAAACCAGACAATCCATCTTGGATAATTTAGTGGGTATACTGTCCGTTTCACTTAAATGGGAAGTAATGAAGTCATATATACATTCCGAAATTTATTCTTCATGATCCCAGCGGTATATCCCAGTTGCATTCGTAGTGTCTACTTCGAAGCCCAGAGTCCGCTAGCCCGTAGTAGTTCGAAATTCATTGACTAGTATTAAATTATTACGTGCTAAAGATAATGTTTCTATAAATAAGTATAAAATCGTGATTGTTAGCCAATTTAATAATAATAATAATCGGACCTGATTCCAGGGGCCAACGCAAGGCCCCCGCCTCAGTGCTTGCCTTCTCCAGCCGGCACGGAGTGGACATCGCTAAAGCTAAGACTCAAACTCCAAGTGTGGAAGTGATAAATGGCATAACGTCAGAAGTAGCTTCGGTGAACCTGCAGCCCACCTCTCTACACCCCTTACACACTCACACATGTTGCCCCTGTCTTCTATGGAATTTTTAGGGGCCCATTCAGGGAGTGGCGAGTCACTGTATGTACATTTTTCCATGATTCCCGAACATTGCGACGATCGGACGCCGTAGCCTCCATATTCCCAGACCCCTAGTACCACTAGCAGTTCACCCCAATAGCCCGGTTCTTTTTGTTCTCATTTCCCACAATAGTCATCACTGGCCGGGGCTTGTCCTTGGGTGCATTATTATATGGTGTAGACAGGGATAATCGCCAGTCAGTGTTACGCCACATTTACATTAAATTTATCAAGGGGCCTCTAAGTGTTGGCCTTCCCATGACCCCAAGCAAGCCCTCCAAAAGTCCGGACCATTTTTATATCCTGTGGTCTCTAGAGACATACAATATAATAACAATCGGCAGACAAACACCCACATTGTATATCCCTAAGTTAAGTGTTACGCTCATGTTATGGGTCATATACAACGGACCACTCTGGAGCCGATCCCAGACACCCAGATCATAGTAAATATCAAAAAAATCGTTTCCAAAACTTAAAATGCCAGGAATCGAACCCGGCACCTCTGCGATCCAACGAGTTCGGCCAGCTAAGAGTTAACCCACTCAGCCACACAGGCCACTTTGAACATTTACACTAATAGAATAAAGAACATTTGATTCTAACGGACTTTCAATACTATTTATAGGAGATATGTATATTTAATAGTCACTGTTCAAAATAAATTATCCTGTTTTCCTATTTATATATACCCAGTTAGTAATACATTTACGTATTTAAATATTCATAAACAAAACGTTTTCCGTCACCAGAAATAACAAAAAAAGATAAGGGCGCGATAAAAAATATTTATAGACTGATTTCAATATAACCGCGACTTTTCCCACGTATAAATCGAATATCTGGGCGTCATACCGATATAACTAATAATAATGAACCATTTCTGGCAGAGAAGCATCAATGAACAATTATACTGTCGTCAATATATTTATTGGTGTTTCTCGCTACTATCCGTATCCCGGAATAAATTCTATCATATTATGTTCTTTGCCGTTATATTTATAAAGTTCATTTTATAATTATATCAGATCACTAGCGGTCGGGGCAGACGTTGTCCTGCCTTGAGAAAATTTAGAAGCCGATTATTTCAATTAAATATAGCCTATGTTACTCAAGAATAATGTAGCATTCTGATGGTGATGGAATTTTTTAAAACGGTCGAGTAGTTTTTGAGTTTATTCGTTACAAACATACAAATCTTTCCTCTTTATAATATTAAGTATAGAAGTATAGATAGTATAGATTGCTAATTTCGTGAAGAAGAAACAAATTTACAAACAAGCTCACTCGCATTGTTGATAGAGCATTAGTGTTTCTTTTAGTTATATAGCTGGTATTCACACTTTGTTTCCGATCAGTATAATACAAAATCTCGAATAAAGTTCAAATGAGCACAGTAAATTGTTGTTTAAGATAGGATTTCCAATTTGTCAAAGGTTAAGCGAGAATCAACACTCAGTTATTTTTAACTCAATGATACTTACTATTATTACTACAGTAAAGGGCTATTTACATGAAGAGAGTGTCTTGCCTCCAAGTTACGATTGTTAAAAGCAAGAAAAAAATATTATCATGTAAACTAAACATACGATATCGTACGTAGAAGGGCGATAATCGCCTGGTCATTGAATATTGACGTGTCTGTGTAAACAAAATACAAAATACTGTCCTCATCACCGAGCTCGAAAGACAATTCTCGCATTCAAATCGGTTCTAACTTATATGTACGATACTCGCATGAACTTGAAAAGATATCATACGAGTTCTAGTTGAAACAAGTTGAGAAATCGTAGACAAAAATCTCAATGCGATTTGTGTCGCAATATAAACAAAACTCTTGGTGACAATTACCTTACGATTATCGTATGACATATGCGTAGGCGAGTTTTCGCTTTTTGATTGAATGTAATGTACATGTGTAACATGTCAATGCCATTATTGTCTAAATATTATCGCCTACGAAAAGAGTATACGATCTTCGCCCAATAACGTGATTTTCGCTATAAACTCTCTTTATTTAAATAACGCTTTACCTGCAACACAGTTGTCGGTTCCCCTACCCTTCCTATCCAACTTTCAATCCCAATTACCAAAATACCTTGTACCTACCAACTCCCAACCACAACCAACCTAACCCAGCAAATCCTAACTTAGCAAAAATTTATTTGTGTTCTAGAATAAGTAGTCAAATTAAGTCTTAATGCATGTAATAAAGAGAGAAATAAAGATAAAAAGAAATGATAACTCCGTCATGCCATAAAATGGAGAGACCGGGCAATAAAAAAAAAATAAAAAAAAAAAACACAGTTGTCGGTATTTGTAAATGGCCTCTAAGAAAAACTAAAAGAGTTATGTACATACCTACTAGGGTAGCGCAAAAATACCGTCAATTTTTTTTTGAGTCTCAAGTGAAAAATAATTAGTTTCTGATGTTTTAAGAAGTCCCTCCAAAAGAGCAAAAAAAATCTTAAGAGGTCGTCCCAATTTTTTTAAAGATTTCAAAAATCGCCAGAAGTCGTTTTTTTTATTTGAACATTTTTCTCGTTGCGGTATAATTTTATAGACCAAAAAATAATAAGTTTCAGTTCAAAATTTGAATTTTAAAAGGTCGCACATTTTTGTTTTAAATTTACTCGCTCGAAAAAATCTAAAGTAATGCACTAGTACATTAAAAAAATATGAGCGACCTTTTTGTATTTATTTTTATACCCATACATTTATACCTATTACATTATATCTATACCTATACTAATTCATCACAGTATGTGAACTGACAAGCATTATTTACTACCACTACGCGATTTATTCAACTACATTTCTAGGAAGTCAAAGGAAAGGAAATTATTATTCTGAAAATAATGTTATAAAAAAATAACACCGCTTTGTACGTGGATAAGGTCAAAATCGAAAATAATAAATCCACTAAAAGCTTCCCGCATTTCGGTGTTAACAGGAAACCGTTTTTTTTTTCCTGTAATTTAATTGACCTAGATATTTTTAAGTTGGCATTTTAAGCGAAGTATTCGTAATTTTATTCTGTGGGAACATGAATATAATATTGCCCTTACAGACAAAAAATAAGAATGAGTTTTGGGGTGCAAAACGCATTTAATGCTACGTTTAAAATTATGAAGTTATAATATTTTTATTTATTTTATTCTCTATTCTATACATTCTATTTCTTTATAAACTCTTAAACAGCAAAATTGACAGCCCCGAACTTCTCGACAAACTAAAATTCGCTGTACCACGACCAGGATGCCGTTTGCATAATCGTAAAATATTCGCTCTAGCAACATGTCGCACTGTGTACTGTCAACACTCACCACTCACCACTCACCACTCACCACTCACCACTCACCACTCACCACTCACCACTCACCACTCACCACTCACCACTCACCACTCACCACTCACCACTCACCACTCACCACTCACCACTCACCACTCACCACTCACCACTCACCACTCACCACTCACCACTCACCACTCACCACTCACCACTCACCACTCACCACTCACCACTCACCACTCACCACTCACCACGCACCACGCACCACGCACCACGCACCACGCACCACGCACCACGCACCACTCACCACTCACCACTCACCACTCACCACTCACCACTCACCACTCACCACTCACCACTCACCACTCACCACTCACCACTCACCACTCACCACTCACCACTCACCACTCACCACTCACCACTCACCACTCACCACTCACCACTCACCACTCACCACTCACCACTCACCACTCACCACTCACCACTCACCACTCACCACTCACCACTCACCACTCACCACTCACCACTCACCACTCACCACTCACCACTCACCACTCACCACTCACCACTCACCACTCACCACTCACCACTCACCACTCACCACTCACCACTCACCACTCACCACTCACCACTCACCACTCACCACTCACCACTCACCACTCACCACTCACCACTCACCACTCACCACTCACCACTCACCACTCACCACTCACCACTCACCACTCACCACTCACCACTCACCACTCACCACTCACCACTCACCACTCACCACTCACCACTCACCACTCACCACTCACCACTCACCACTCACCACTCACCACTCACCACTCACCACTCACCACTCACCACTCACCACTCACCACTCACCACTCACCACTCACCACTCACCACTCACCACTCACCACTCACCACTCACCACTCACCACTCACCACTCACCACTCACCACTCACCACTCACCACTCACCACTCACCACTCACCACTCACCACTCACCACTCACCACTCACCACTCACCACTCACCACTCACCACTCACCACTCACCACTCACCACTCACCACTCACCACTCACCACTCACCACTCACCACTCACCACTCACCACTCACCACTCACCACTCACCACTCACCACTCACCACTCACCACTCACCACTCACCACTCACCACTCACCACTCACCACTCACCACTCACCACTCACCACTCACCACTCACCACTCACCACTCACCACTCACCACTCACCACTCACCACTCACCACCCACTCACCACTCACCACTCACCACTCACCACTCACCACTCACCACTCACCACTCACCACTCACCACTCACCACTCACCACTCACCACTCACCACTCACCACTCACCACTCACCACTCACCACTCACCACTCACCACTCACCACTCACCACTCACCACTCACCACTCACCACTCACCACTCACCACTCACCACTCACCACTCACCACTCACCACTCACCACTCACCACTCACCACTCACCACTCACCACTCACCACTCACCACTCACCACTCACCACTCACCACTCTACCGTCTGCCACGAGCTCGATATTTTCAATGCATCGGTTAAGTACATCAAGAAGCTTCACACTCCTTTTTACTTATTTGTTTAACTTAATTAATTATTAATTTCGTCTTTTTTTCTAAATTACTATGTACTCAGTGTCTTTATATAATGCATGCTGTGTTCGCACCAAGAAGGCCAGTCAGCAACCATATTATCTGTACTCTAGTTTTGTTTAAATAAAAGTTAGCTGAGTTGGCCAGTTTGCGAAGCAAACAAAAAAAAAAAAAATTCTGTAGGTAGATATTAGGTGCTGAAAATTCTATAGTAATTCAAGGTGTAGAGTTCAAAAACTACTTTCAATGTTTGATCGGTTTGAGCAAGATTCGTTGAGTAAGTTTTGAGATAAAAGGTGTTTGGTTAAATGTTACTTTAGGGTATGTCAAATGACAAAAACAATGAATGTTTGACACCTATACGGAATCTTTTGAAATATGTGCGCGAATTGCACACGCTCGATCGATTTTTTATTGTATAGATTAATCATCTATAACTTTGATTTGGCAGCAAGTTTGCTTGTCAAACAATCAATACCTGTCTTTCACTGCCGTTTAAAAAATATTTTTATTGTACAGTAATAAAGCTTATGATAATCTAGTCATTCATACCAACCGGTCTTCTATTGATAGCGTTAGATACTCTTGTTACACACAAAATGATATTGAGCTTTGCTAATAATATATTACTTGAATGTATTATACATTATCTGTCTGCAAGAGTGTAAGTAAAATGATGAATGAACATAAATAGATTTGTACCGGCTTAACTTTTTAAATAAGACAAGAATTTTTCTATTATAATATTGGGGAGTCTAGTTGTATAAAATCTGCACTTAAGTATACATACAATTAACGTAAAAGTATGTTGGTCGGATTATTATACACACTTTTTGTTCCTTCGTTGAGTGTAGGTATGTAATATCTTAAGTATAAAATTGTTTAAGCTATATCTATAATATTATATTCTAAACATGCGATGTCTGTACATTGAAGCTCTTAAAAAAAACGTCTGGAATACACTATACCTATATAAACGATGGAGTACACGATGCAATATTTTTAAAATTTCTTGTCTGTTAGTCTGTTCGTTATCGTTATGATATATTTTATCCCGGGAATGCCGCGGGAATTTTTCAGGGAGCGGTTTGTGGTTGTCCGGACGCATAAAATTAGCTTATTCCGACACAGTTTTCAGAAAAACGATAGCTGTGTATTAGTACTAGTAATTATGTAATGTAATAGTGATAATATTTGTTTTTATGTTCTTTTGAAAATCAACGGATCCGCAGTAACTTGTTACCTTCTTATATGAACATCCGCAACAGTAGTGTAGCTGAAAATAGTATTTAAAAAAGAAAAAATGTAAGCATTAAAACAGATAATAACCATTGATAACTGTTTTGGACTTAGGATCTTTTTTATTGCGGAATATTTAAAATAATATGACCGATACTGATGTATATACCCTACGCGAGTAAATGTACATAGAAAGGCGTAGTTTAAAAAACAAAATACATTCATTCATTCATACACATTAAACGAATATTCAAAAATATTCTTTAGCCGTATTTGGTTTGATTTCCCTCGGTAACTTACGTTTTCGCAAATGTTAGACACAATTAAAATTACTCTTGAATAATGCTGGCGATTCTTAATCGATCTTTCACTTTAATCTAACATTTGGACTTTGCAAGACAAAATGAAACATCAAGTGAATATCATGTTTATTTTATAAAAATCTTTATCGCCTGTGTTGTGTACATAATCGTAATAATCAATATTACATTGGAGTGGTTCCGTAATAATTTTAATTACATTCGCAAACTCAACAAGTTTCATACGCAACTCTTTTAATGATTGAATTCCATTATTTACAGTTGTTATTTAGCTCTTAATTATGCAGTCTTGTGCAGACTTGTTATAAAACGTGATAGACCAGTAACTAAGATATTTTCTCATTACAACGAGTTGCCTAAAACAATGGCAGAATTCATGTTCTGTATAAATATGCGTAATGTTTTTAGAGTAATTTCAGAGTCTATTCATGATAATTTTTCATACTAAAATTAAGTTAAAACGATTTTAAAAACGGCATTTTGTGATTAGGCATCATAACAGTAGCAGTTTTTATTTAAATTATAAAATTTACTTGAATCACAAGTTTTTTTTTGTGAAACTGGCAAACAGGCATATGGCGCAGCTCATGGAAAGCGGATACCGTGGCCTATAGAGGTTTGCAACACCAGGAGCGTAAGATAACGCGTTGCCAACTTTTAGGATGAGATGAAGAGGATAAGAAAGACGGATCAGACCAGACGATTGGAATAGAAGGAATGAGATATGGGATTAAAATAAGAAGATTGGATAGAGTAAACGTGATAGAGGGAAGAGAAATTGGGCCACCGGAACTCTTACTCACTGCACGAAAAACAATTAGCTCAAGGCTGTTTCAGGCCGATATTCTGTGAGAGCCTTGTGTCACACCGATCGAACTGACCCTGAGAACTGTATTGAAGATAATGATTTCAGCATGGCTCTACCACGTGTAATGGTACAGATGTGTTCCATATTATTTATTGATATAAATAGGTAGACATTCTATTACATATTTAAAACTAAAAGGAACACTTAGATATTAAATTTGAAATCACATATAGACACTTTAATCTTGTTTATTGGTATAGACTATAGATTATCATGTCATTAGTTTAGAATATATTTAAAAATATATCTATAAACTAGTCCAGTGAAGGAAACTTAGCTTATATTCTACCTATAATCCCTTAAGACTAGAAGTAGAATACTGAGCCTAGGTCATCGAAGTCGATGGGTAGAGGTTTCTAGAAGGCTGTCTATGTTACCTTGCTGGTAACGTAGACAGCCTTCTAGGATTGATCCATTGTCCGAAGTAGAAACCAGCCCTCTGAACTCACGGTGGCGACACTCTTAGCAGGTGATCCGCCCTGGAATCTCCAGGCGGAGGTGCTTGCCAAGGTGCGACGATCTATACAGGATACCCTCGCTACGGGCCTGGTATACTGCCGGACAGAGTTGGAAGCGATCAGGACGCGGGAAAACGCGACCAGGATCCAAAGCTAGTAAAGAGATTTAGAATCTCCTGAGGCCGGCGTTGATACAGTGGAGGCAGTTCGTCCCCACTTATTGTGATGGGTCACGCAGAAACGCGGGACCCTAACTTTTAGGATGACGCAAATACTTACCGGGCATGGATGCTTCGATAAGTACTGCATCAGATCGTGGAATATCTGTCTTCCCTTTAATGCCGCGAGTGCGGAGCACTAGACACTGCGATTCATAAGCTGGTCGAATGAGGTTCGAGCTCGAGGCCATCGTAGGTCCGATCAATTCACTGGAGGGACTGGTTGCAGCCATGCTCCACGGCGACGATCATTGCTCGGTGGTTTCTTTCTTTTGCTCCCACAAGGAAGCCGCCGAGAGAGAGAGGGAGAGAGCTGCGCATAAGAATCTCGAGCGCCGTCGTCAGACTGGCCTCTGTAGACGGAGGAATGCGCAAAATCTCCTCCCATGATTTCATCGCAGAGGTCCGCTGCATACTGGTGATGCAACGGGTCTAACCTCTGTTGGTGAAGTTGGTCATGATCATGGGAGTAGCCTTGCCCTTGACCTCATGTTCTTCCACAGAAGCGCAAGTATGGGACGCAGGCTTAGCCCTCTGATCTCCCGTAGAGTCAATAAGTAGTTTTGAAATATCTTTGTAGATGCTCGTGGCCTCAGGACCCCACAGTTCAAGCATATCAACAACAAACGGCACAAAAATATAACTTTCACCGAGAGTTGCATATTTGCGCCACTTGGGTGATTCAGCTGTTTCCACCGCCGAACCGGGCGATCTAGACCTGTTTTTCTTAAACAGGATGCGGCCAACGTGTCCATGCAGGTCACATCCCATTGCCATTGCTTTTCTAGATTATCTTTAACAATATAAGGAACCCTAACGCGCACGAAACTAAGCATGTAAAATTTCATAGGCATACCGTGTCCGAATTTTTCTCATTGTGTAATAGAGTAGACGTAAATAGACTACAAAATATCGTATCACAATATACAGATAGACGTACACGAATTCTGAATTGCAAAACTATTTCATACGTGAATAGTTTTTAGAAGTATCACCTCGCTGTTTAGAATCTACATTTTAATTGGTTTAGAATAGGTGCTGTATTAGAATTGTAAAATCATTAGTATTCTTTGTGTTCAATGTACATACTTATTTAGTGTTTCTCAATGCTGCATGTCAATTCAAATTTCAGTGTCCAATGATTTGCTAGTTCTCTAACCTTTAGCGCCGTTTTGGGTAAAGCCAGTTGTATTAGGGAACGTTTTATCAAAGATCAGCCTTGTGTATGCTTAGAATAACTTAGATCCTTAACCATCTTACTTATAACATTCTGATGTCGCTTTACTAGCAAACTGAAATAAACAACAGAAGAGGCTGTAAGGACTAAGTCCTTTGCCTGTCATTGTGGCGAATTGTACTACTACTACTACTGGAATCTAAATCTGGTAAATTCATATAATTACACAATTTACAATTTGACTACGCTTTTAACAATTCAATACTATACTTGTCTTCATTCAATACACGCCAGTAGAAAAAGGGTGAACAAAAATATATAAAAACTTGTAGCTTACTTATTGAAAATATATTTATCATTTCTCATATTTTGAGAGTACTTTTGAAGTTGCCTGTTTACAGGGTATAGTACTTTTCGTACCTGGGAAATGATTTTCCCTGCTGTGAAAAAATTAAAAAAACTATACGAACTTTTTTAACAGCCAATGTTAAATATGAATGTCAAAAAAGCAAGTGAGGTGTGTAAGAATAAGCCTAAATGGCGCTCTGTTGTTCGTGCCTACCCCGCAAGGGACCTGGCGTATAGTTATGTATGTATGTTAAATCGCGGCATAAATTGTAACAAAAACTTGTCCACAATTTTGTAACATCATTTTATACTTATAAATTACTTTTCACTAAATTAATATTTTATTTACACAAATTTTAGCTAAATATTTACTATCATCAGTGACAAAAAAAATACAGGACGGTAGAATGCCACTGAAAAAGAAATTTACTTGACATGTGACGTATTAAATGAGTTTATTAGATTTAAATATGAATTTAACGCCTGATTTCATTAGAGAAGTATTTGTGTGTTTAACTAATCAGTTTTTATTTACTTTCCTCATATGCGAAATGAAAAACAGATTGTTAACCTCGGCTGTAAGGTCTATTTAGGCACTCGAACATTAGCGCCCTCACTACGCTCATGCGCCAAACTATATCATGCCTCAATATGTTACTTTCATCTCTCGTGGAACAATCTACTATTACTAGGCATGTTTCTGAAGAGTTTCTTGCGCCGCTTCTTCTCTTTAGGCCGAAACATCTTGCGAAGTGGTGGTAAATTAGATTAGGCTCCCATAGAGTAACATATAACAACAACAAGTTGGGGATAGGTTAAATAATAACTTTCACAAACAAACCAAGACACATAAAGAGCCTAAAAATTAATAACCCAGGCACAGAAAAGAAAAAACAACACACATGGCACTAGATAGGACTATATATAAGTATAGATATAAGGCCAACACTGCACATGCACTTCCTCACAACACCAGCATGTAACAGATACACTCTACATTAGTATAAGTTAAGTATTAAAATTAGAATAAATTAATGTAATAAGTTATTCTTAAGGTACACCACAACATAAAAATTACTAAATTAATGTCACACACAGTAACAAAAATAAACAATAAGCGTGTATGGACTCTAAAATTTTTCATAGAAATTAAGTAGTAAAAAAGGGTACGGAACTCGAGTCCGTAGAGATGTTAATAATAATAAATAATAATAATAATAACTTTAACATTACTAATTAAAACTTGACATCTTTGTCTTCCGTGATCAGAGCGTACTGAAAAGTGGCTGAAACTTCGAAATAAAAATCAAATAAATATTCTTTATGAATTAAAAGATGGAGATCATTGTCCAATCGAAATTATGAATGTTGTGATATCTTGTAACTTATGCCTTACTATACTTATATACATGATATGCCACTCATAATAATATAATACTTTACTCGTTTTCCATTCGATACACGGCAGTACCAAGAACGGTTTGATATTTACTCCAGTCACGTGTACTGTCGAAGTAATACATTACATGTATGCATTATTGCATTATTCATGGCAAATTGCGACTTATAGTGCTATTTTAAAATTTAGGTTGCTTAAACTTCACTCTAAAAATGTGGTGTTGGATGAATTCATAATTGCTGATTTTGAAAAGGATGTTTAATAACGTTGTCTTATGCAAATGATTATTACAGTAGAATCTTATTAATCCGGCACTAATAAAAACTAGGGGGTGCCGGATTATTGGATTGTATAGAAAAAATAATATGTATATAAAATAAAGCATGTTGCCGTGTACTTGACTTATTTAGATATTGACATATTTTCACCTTGAAAACAACAGGTAAACATATACGTAATATTTTTTGAGGTTATACTGATGCCAGTGCGTCAAGTGTGGTACGAGAGTAGGAGACGTGAGCGGAGGGTGCCGGATTATTGGACGTACCGGACTACTGAAGTGCCAGATTAGTGACTCTACTATAAATATCGATCAATCGCCAGCTGATCGGTTTTCTATCGGATTCACTTTGGATAGTGTGCAGTGGAGCTCTTCGATGTGATCCCGCCAACTCCCTTCCATCATCGGACAACGCACCGGTATGCGGCACCGATATATGGTGGATATTCCACCTATAAGAACGAAGCGCTTTGCGTCTTGCTTCATCATAAGCACCGCAAAGGAGTGGAACTCATTGCCGGAGTCTGTCTTTCCCGATACTTATAACCTGGATGCCTTCAAGTCCCGTGTGAATAGGTACCTTCTAGGTAAGCGTGCTCCATCCTAGACTACATCTTCGCTCCACATAGAGCGAGATTGTGGTCAAACGCGAACCTATACCACAATTTAAAAAAATCTTTGTAATGTAAGTAGTGATGAAATAGGTGAACATTAGGTATCTTAACGATGTATTAATTTAACATTTTTACTATCCATAATAAATTATTACTGTGAAAGTGAGTGTTTATTTATCATTTCTTCATTGTCTTAAAATTGAATTGATTGCATATATATATAATTATGTACTCTAGATGACTGAGTTAAAAATAGAGTAGATACTTTTTATGCTGAAATATGAAAGACTATTATCATCACAAATAGACATTTTTTTATTGCACGAGTTTAGCAGACCGCTAGCTACCTAATATAAAGCGCTTATGTTATCCGCGCAGGAACGATATTAGAATATTATGACTTTCAAAACACTTAGATACTGTCATTAATAAGGACTAGGATACACATAATAAAAGTTACGGAAAATAAAAAATGGGCCAGTTAATGCGAGACGTGGACTCTGACGGCAAGATTTATCCACAACTTTCAAATTTCTCAGCAAACTATAAGCAAGCTCTGCTCAAAGTCTCTTATGCATAGAAACCGCAATCAGGATATTTGTAAGAGAATCAAGGTAGCGTAACTCGAAAAAGCAGCAATGAGCTGATCGCACCTGTCCTACGATAGTTGACTGATAGAACAGAAAAGTCCTGGAAAGAATACCACGTTTTGCTATTACGCAGTACGCTCTTAAACACGGTATTGTAACGACTAACCACCTTAGTCGTCATATATGTAGTAAGAAATATAATGATTTTAAATTCAAATCGAAGAACGCCTCCCAAAGCAAGAGAAGACAGAACTGTATCGGGCCGCGAGCAGAACACATATATGAAAAGGAGTCTCCTGGTTGCTAATATAAGCTTAAATCCTGAATCGGTGTCTATCAAGATCCAGGTCAGCTCAGAAACCGCTGGCCGTTACAGTACACCGACGACTTGTCTAAGTACGGTAGGTAGTTATTTTGAGGAAAGCAATAGAATAGGATATACAGCACAAACTTGGGGAGGACTATGCTCTGCAGTGAATAGCAATAGGCTGGCGATGCGGGTTATAAATCTGAAGTTTACGTAATTGAATTCGTGTCAATATCTCCAGTCTACTAAAACATATATCTATGTTAATGCCTTCTTGTTATTAACAGAATATTTCTTTTTAATTTACAGTTAATACACTTCCGAATACTTTTCAAATTATCAAATTTCCAAATACCGATGAGCAAACCGACTACACGTCTGTTTAAAAGCACAACATTCAAAAAGACGCAACAAACAAAGACATCATTCTTTCTAATTTTGCCGCATCGGTGACTAGGCTGGCCTTGATACCAAATTGTGATCTTCGACTATTTTTAAATCCAATATCAACTGACAAAACTAGAGATGACCTTATTTTAATATGGTTACTGACCTTCTTAATGAATTCAGATGATTGAATTTGATAAATAGTATCCATTTCAATGTCTGGAGTACTTGAAATCAATTCTATTAGTAGTATAATTCACTTGAATTACTACGGATTTAGAATTGAAGTACTTCATCTAAATGTTATGGTTAGTGCTATTAGAGATTAGTAGGAATCGTTTGAAGTTTAAATTAAATTGTAATAGAATCGGCTAGTGCTATATGCTAATATATGAGATTTAATAATTATATGTTCATTGGCTTCAATGTAAGCATAATGTTATTAAATCAAATACTTACTTATTTTTAGTTATCAATCGATTGTATCTTATTTTCTGTCTTAAATTTAATCATGGGATGTTTTCGCCGATTTTAAAAAGAGGAGATTCTGAATTCGTCTGTATATATATTTATTTTTAATTCACGCTTTTCTACAATAATATTATGTATATCTTATATGTGCCTATTTTTCTTTTTATTTCAGTTTGGTATTAAAGCGTGTATTTTCATACTATAATTATTTTTTATTTCTTTGATCTGAAAATAAAATCAAACCATTGGCCTTATTACGTGTGCAAATTTTGAAATAAACCAGACCTCTGGAAGAGGTTGAAAATGACGTTAAAAGATTTCGCAACATATACAGGAGACACTATTACAAGCGTGTTAGAAGAATTAAGGATTTATACGTACTTACACCTAAAAGTGGCAATAATTTTTCTAAAACCTCTTAAAATAATGTATTTTCTAAGAAAGACTAACAAAATAAAATTATGACAAAGATCATAAATTAAGCGTTTTAATATAACGTATCTTTAATATGTATAAATTGTATATTCATTACTTACTAAAATGACAACATGGCAACCGAAAAGACTTGCCGACCAAATAAACCTCATTCGACATCACTAACAAGTTTATCCCAGAGCTTTCGTACAAAACCGGCAGTCATATATCATCTTAGTGACTTTGAACTGGCCAATGTAACCAATCCACACTTGACCCATGAAGCAAACGGGTTCGTAAGTGACACAGGAAGTTGTAATGTAGGTCTTTACGCGGTCCAAAGAGCATTTGATATATTGAGTTAAACAAAGAACAAAATAGAGTACTCTTTATATATTTTTAACAAGAACCAAACCGACTTCAAATTAAAAAACAAAAAGAAAACAATTTTCTTGTTGTTTTTTATGTTTAATTTGGCACAGGCTTCAATATGTTGTAGAATATATTTATTTTTTACTTTTTAGTTTGAAATCGGTTTAGTTTTGTAAAAAAAATCTTTTTATTTGCAGAAAGACTTGAATAGCTTTACAAATAAGATATTAAGCGCCTGTACGAATTGTAATACAGGTTCGCGTATACAAGTTTGCCTTTTGAAGAGTGTGGGTGCTCGGCGCTTTTCAGCAAGAGTTGCTCACGATTTCCTTGGGAATTTGGGACTTGGTGACAGTGGGATTACCTCAGGAGTGTGTTCTTTGAAATAAAAAAATCTTGAAAATAGGTATAAATATGAATGTCAAAGAGGCAAGTGAGGTGTGTAAGAATAAGCCTAAATGGCACTCTGTTGTTCGTGCCTACCCCGCAAGGGAACTGGCGTGAAGTTATGTATGTATGTATGTATGTATGTTGAAAATAGGTCTATAATTGACGGAGAAAATTCGTAACAAACATACAAAAAAACTTACATTAGAATTAGGAACCTCCTACTCCTTTTGGAAGATGTTTAAAAATCAGCAGAGTACGTGACCAACACTTTTGTTATTTGGCTACAAAACCTTAAAAACCTTTTTTTTTAACGAGGGCAATCTGATTGCGGACAAACGACTGTGGGGGAATCGCGTTGGGTACGTATGGTATTCGCCACATTGGGGTGGCACTAGCACTCATTGGAAGTGCCATTGCTACCAGAATCAAGGATACCAAATAAAAACCCCTCGGTGTTACATCTTTCGCCTTTATTTCAGGGCCACGAGTTTATAACCTAGCTAGAAACCCTTAAAGCTATATCCTAAAAAGGTTTGATCGGAAACATCTCATCATTATCAGCACCGCATAAATAGCAGCTTACACTGAAATTTAAGCATTCTGTAATTACAGAGAGACTTTTATTGTATATATTGTATAGATTGTATCATTTTTATTATTGTCGGTAGCAATGGTTCATATTACATAATAAATGTAGCCTAAAAATAAACCTTAACATAACTACTTATTTATTTTTTTACTACCATTTACGTAAAAGTGCTGGTTTAGTAACTACCGACTTTACTTATCCTTCTTATACTCCGTTCAAAGTTTGTTTAGAAGAAATAGTAATGAGCGTTAAGACTGCTGCTTGTACTACCAACTTTAATATTTATGTTCTTGGTTATATGTAACGTTTTTGTATAATAAAATATAATCTATTCTATTGGGTTGGCAACTAAGTTGTATAAAAAGTTATATATATTCAATGTGAAATTAAATTCATAATGCTCCAGGATCCCAGTTATTCACGTGGCAGAGGGCATATATCAACACAGCATAAGAGTAGCTATCAAAACTGGCCCGAGTTGAACACAACCGCTGAACTGTGTAGCTTTAAATATCGGAACTGATTTGCAGGATAATTGTTCAAATATCATGGCTATTACAACAGGCACAGAGCCAGTTCCACAAATAAATTATATTGGTTTGACTATTGAAACGAAACATTTTTCTTTTAATTTAATCCAAATTATAATATAATCTTTAGAACTCACTACCTCAAAACATAATGGAAGCCAAGTCTGTGTATTCGTTTAATGACCTCGTGAAACCACACTATATCAAAATTGTAACTGACGACACACAACTTGTACATTTATATTTACGTATATATTAGTATATTATATCTATTGCATACCTACCCCATACATACCTAGTTTCTGTCCATCCAAAAGTTGTCTGGAAGAAATCGCTCCTAGCGATAAGATCGCCCATTGTACTATCCTTATAATTGTATGTATGTATTTAATTTGTAAATTGTGTGCAATATAGTATATTCAATTCTATTCTATAATCTAAAACACCACTTTTTATACAAAGTGATCGCGAATATTGTCGACAGATGGATTTTACTGTCTTTTGTTACGTTAACATGTTTAAAGTACCAAATTTATATTTTTTTTTCTTATTATTTGGACATCCTTTCATTCAGTAAAAAAAATATTTCGATTAGTTCTTTGGTTTTGTTTTATTCCAATTTAAAAATAGCAGAAAAAGACTTGCACTTCAGAATTTTTTATCGTATTAATTCCGAAAAGGCAAACACACAAGAAGTTATGTGCCGTTTATGGGAATGAAGGCTTGAAAAAAAGCAGTATTCAAATTTATTTGCCAGACTTCGTTCTGGTGACTTTTTATTGAAAAATGCTCAACGATCTGGCCGTCCAGTTGAAGTCGATGAGACGCAGGTCAAGGCCATTATCGATGCAGATCGTCATAGCACCATACAAGTGCATTGACCTTTTTTTGAAATATTCAAAAAAAGGTCAATGTATCGTCGCATACATGCATTGAACAAAAGTTATATTACGAAATAAAAAAATTGAGATTTTATTTGAAATTCGCAATGATTTGCTTTCCTCCTTCCTCCTCTCCTCAGCCGTCGGACTGTACGGACGTCTTATAGCAAAGTTGCGATTAAATTATATTTTGAATACTCAAATAATAAAATAATATTTTAACAGTGTAAAGTACTAGGGCGATGCATTAAGCAGGAGATTGAAGTTACCGGCGAAATCCAAGTAAGTGCGTTAGCATTATATTGCTAATCGTGTTTGTGCATTTACAAGTACGCCTACTCCAAGGACAGCGAAGCGCTGTGGGCGGGTCCTATGACCCCACTTTACATTGCGCATACGCATCTACGCTTCTTCTAAGGACGGCACAGCGAAGTAGGTGGAGTTTACAATCCCTCCTCTACTTCATACTACTTCTACAGTGTACACACAATAGCCGACGGCAATCCTAATATTTAGGCCTACGCCAAATCAATAAATATATATTACGCTCACTGCATTGTTACACTAACATAATGCTTGACGCTTTGTTAAATTCACCAACGCGAAGGACGGGACAGCTCTCGGTATCGGACTCAAATATACCACAATCATCGAAACCGCAGGAAGACATGACAGATATCCGCACAAGTGTCCCGAAACGTCAACGTGCAGCAGGCAAACAGTCGTCAGAGTTTTCGGAACTAAAGCAAATGATCAATACTCTTATGTCTACCCAAAATAAAAGACTAGATCTTCTGGAAGAGCACATTAAAGAGGTAAAAGCCGGAACCACTGCTATGAACTCAACGGGCCAAGAAATAGAACTGGGATTGAACAATATGTCGGAACAACTAAAAAACCTGGAATCTAAAATTGATTCCCTTGAATTAGACAAAAAAGCCATTGCAAAAAACATAATTTCATTAGAGGAAAAAATAGACACTATTGAGCGTCTCTCTCTAAAAACATCCATTGAAATTAGAAACGTACCAAAAAGTTTTCAAGAAAATAAGGAAATCCTATACAATATGTTACAGAATTTAATGTTAACCCTTAATGTAAATTATAATAAAAGTGAAATTCGTGACGTCCAGCGTACACACAACAGCAAGGAAAACAAGGTTTCGTCGCTTATTGTGGAGTTTCACAATACACTACAGCTATCCTCTTTGATGAACAGTGTCAAAAAATATAATAAGGAGAATGCTGAACGTCTGAACTCCACACACTTGGGAATTTCAGGAACTGGAAATCTAAATGGGCCAATTTATATATCCGAATGCCTGACGTCTAAATCTAAAAGACTCTTCTACGTTACCCGGGAGTTTGCTAAAAAATATAATTATGCCTTCTGTTGGACATCGGGAGGTAAAATATATTTACGTAAAGAAACAGGGTCGCAGTACATCCTTATTAAAAACGAAGCTCGACTCGAGGAACTGAAGAATGTAAACCCAACAAAGTGACTAGTTACTATATTATTATATTTCATTGTATTGTTATCTATAGATTTTAAAGTTATGTATTCTTTCTTTCCCATCACACATTATTTAAAATTACTACACTCCACGTCTTTTTGTTATATACATACATATAAACAGGTAAAACACATTCACGACTCAACAAAAGTCAGATATGTAAGTACACGGTTAAAAGTTTCTGACTACCGCTCAATGACGCACTTTTTATGTGCGTATGTATGTATAAATTGCAATCATAAGATGCAAACTATTAACGTTTTAATATTTAGGTTTAATGTTATGCTTTGTATACAATATATATATATAAACTCATTGTTAATTTTCACATACAAATTGCTTCTCATTTATACAAAATTTAAACATTATAACCCGTTGATAAGAATAAACAACATATTCATATTCTGTCCTTATCTTTCACACAAACTTTCTTTTTATACATATTATTTTTATATGTGTACTCTATTATTATTATTTATTAACCACCCATATACCGCGAATATTATTTTGAATATTATTTTACTCGCTTATCCTATTTATCAAGATACCTTGTCTCTTTTTAATAATATAGAATATATTACATTAGATCATAAAATAAACGTAAACAAAATAATTAATTGTTTTATAAATATACTATTTTTAAATTACTATAGATTAGCAGAGTCCCAGGCACAGTACATGTGGATAACCAACCCAGTTTTTAAAAGTAATTGTCCTTTCATATCTTTAACAAATTTTATCATAATCTTTTATTTAATTAGTTGTCTGATTTTAATGATTCAGTGGGATATTTTGACTATTGTTTTCTTTGTATGTGAATTAATGTTTAAACCAATTATCAATCTAATATTACCGAAGATAGATTTTATTTATCAAAATTCGATAATATCATAATGGAAGAACTTGATAATTTTTCTATAGCTGCCTCGTCTCTCATCAATGTTGAGGATTGTGCTTCATCTTTGGCACAGTTCAAATATCCCTTTTCAATTTTGAGTCAAAATATAAGAAGTATTTGCTGTAACTTTGATGACTTTATAACATTAATAAATCGAAGTCAAATCGCATGGGATGTGATAGTTCTAACAGAATGCTGGCTTAAACAATCTGCTGTGATTCCTTCGTTGGGGGGCTACAAATATGTATCTACCAGTATATATCTTAATCAGAATGATGGCATAGTAGTATACTATAGGAATGGCTTAAAAATTTCTATATGTGAAAAGACTCAGATTATGGATGCCTCCTGTTTACACTTAACCATAAATGACAATATAACAATTTTAGCCCTTTATCGATCTCCATCAATTCATAACGCTGATTCATTTCTTAAATCTTTAGATGGCTGTCTCAAGAACCTTTCCTCTAACAAAACTATTATTATTACCGGTGACATAAATATTGACATCTCTGATAGTTCCTTGGATGCCAGATCTAGTTCCTATCTGAATCTTCTTGCTTCTCATGGTTTGCTCTCTGCCCATTCTATCCCTACCCGTTTCGATTCTTGTCTTGACCATAATATAATAAGAACTAAGTACAAAACACACTCTCATGTACTAGACTCCTCTGTGACCGATCATAATGCTACCATACTAATTCTGGAACAATCTACTCCTTCTGTTCAAATACTACAATCTAAAACCTGTATTAATTATACAGCACTAGACCAGCATATGAAACACATTGATCTAACACCTATTCTATCAACTTCAGATGTTAATATAGCCACAAAAATCTTAGTTGATACATTGACGGAGGCTATCAACTCCAACAGTACAGTGAAAAAGATCCCTAATAGAAAGAAAATCACTAAGTCTTGGATTACAGTTGGTATCTTAAGATGTATGCGACACCGTGATTCACTTTTTAAAAAGACAAAAAAGTATCCAACTGATGAAGCTTTGAAAATTACATATAAGCGGTACAGAAATTTTTGTAACAACCTTTTAAAGAAACTAAAAAATGATTACGATAAAACAGCACTTCTTAAGGCTAAAAATAACAGCAAACTTCTATGGGATACAATAAAAAATATTACACATATGAAAAAACCACATGAATCATCTACACAACTCTTATCATCTGCAAACCCTAACGATTCCATAAACAAAATTAACTCCTACTTTTCTAAGATTGGCTCTGATTTAGCACAGATAATTATTTCTAAAAATATTCTCTCCCCTTGTCAGCCTCCCACCTCATCTGTTCTTAAATCTTTTGTTCTGTTACCCACAACTGAATCAGAAATTGATACTATAATTGTAAATTCTAAGTTGATCTGCTCTGTTGGTCTTGACGGTATTTCAAACAACTTTTTGAAAACGTATAAAGATATTTTACTTCCATCAATCACTCATATCTGCAATTTATCTTTCTCTAGTGGTATCTTTCCTGACTTATTCAAAAAGTCTGTAATCATACCAGTCTATAAATCTGGCGATAAAAGCCACGTCGGCAATTACAGGCCTATATCAATTTTACCGGCATTATCAAAGATCTTAGAACGTTTACTTAACAATAGATTAACTAAATATCTAGAGTCAAATAATTTAATATCAACCCATCAATTTGGTTTCCGATCTGGTAAATCTACAGATGCGGCGGTTGAAACTTTGACAAATTATATAACAACTAAACTTGACAAGAAACAGAAAGTTATAGCCATATTCCTCGATCTAGCTAAGGCGTTTGATACTGTTTCGACTTCGCTACTAATTCAGAAACTTGAAGCATTAGGAATAAGAGATCTACAATTACAACTTTTCACTGATTACCTCCAGAACAGAACACAATGCGTACGAGTTGGTGATAATATAAGTAAAGAGGATGTTATTACTTTTGGTGTCCCTCAGGGCAGTATACTTGGCCCTACTCTCTTTCTTACTTATATAAACACTCTCTGTGATATGCAACTAGTAAACGGAAATATAATTACGTATGCTGACGATACAGCACTCCTTTTTTCTGCTGATACGTGGGTAGAAGCATTCCAAAGCGCTCAGAACGGTCTTAATAAAGTTATGAGTTGGCTACATTCGAATATATTAACACTAAATACAGATAAAACCAAGTATGTCACTTTTGCTCTCAGAAGTCAAGATCAACCACAACCAGAAACAATGAAACTCATAGCCCACTCTTGTTTTTCATATATTACATGTAACTCTTGTCCTACCTTGCAAAGAACTCAAGATATTAAATATTTAGGTATAATTATTGATCAAAAGCTTAGTTTTCTGCCACATATTAACTCACTTACACTTAAGTTACGCAAATTAATTTACATATTTAAAAGCCTTGGTAAAGTTGCCGATTCTAATGTCATCAAATTAGTATACTACGCTTTATGTCAATCCATTGTGAGCTATTGTATTACGTCGTGGGGGGGAGCTGTTAAAACTGCAATGTTAAAATTAGAACGTGCGCAACGGGCGATACTTAAAGTGAGTTTTTCTCTCCCTTTTTACTACTCCACCAAAGACCTTTATGACCGCTGGAAAGTGCTAACAGTTCGGCAACTTTTTATTCAACAAATAGTTTTAAAACAACATCTCATTACTCCATTTATATCTTCTAGCTTACTTACTAAAAGAATTCACATCCCTTGCAAACAAAACACTGTTACGACAGCTTTTTGTTGTAGATTCTTTTACTTTTTAGGCAGTTATTTATACAACAAAATCAATAAGCAAATTGATATATACCCCTTAACTAAATCTAAATGTAAGAAAATACTGACTGAGTGGCTTTTAAAACTTGATTATGATTCCACTGAAGCATTGTTGGTCTTAGTTATCTAAATATATTTTCCTAATACTACTACTTATTTGTCATTTATTTATTACATTTATGTAATTCTTATTTTATAAACATCCATTACTATTAACATACTGACACAGGCACACATAACTACACTTATTACACAATATTTATCACAAATTCTTTAGCTGGTTTTTCCGGGGAGAAAGAGGCTGGTGATCAGTAACACAGGATTATTCCTTTAACTGACACCAGGCTCTCACCATTTCAGTTTATAAGAAAAAAAAAATTGTTACTAATTTAAATATTGTTAGTGTGAGAGTAAATAAAGAATTATTATTATTATTATTATTATTATTATTTATTTAGGTAGTTGCCAACCCAATATTTACGTAAACTTATTGACCCGAATAAAAAGTTGTCAGTAAGACATAGAAAAATCTAGGATCCTATTCCAGCGCCACCTACCGGTTTCAATTGTGGATTTAAACCATCCGGGAACCCACTCAAACACACAAAAACAAAATCACCAAAATCGGCCAAAGTGATTAGGAGGATTCTATAACCCGATCTCAGCGCCACCTACCGGATCCAACAGGATAAAAAGTATCCTATGGCCGTCTCCTGGTTCTAAGCTACCTTCCCATAAATTTACAGCCAAATCGGTACAGCCGTTCTTGAGTTATAAATAGTGTAACTAACACGACTTTCTTTTATATATATAGATTTATAAGTCGATTTAAATTTTCTTAGTGAACAAAAAGAATCTACGTATCATCCGTATCATAGTGTCATAGATCATAGTAATATCCATAAACAACTTCTCCCTATAGCAAACTAGTCTATATAAAGATTCAATAGGTATGAATGGAATCACTTTAAGGAACGTGCAAGCGGTAGCACAATACGACACAGTGCAGATAAAAATAAACTCATACGTGTCACCACCAATGCAAACAATCAGACGTGAAGATTTCTTATATCGTTTATAATAGACAAAAATTGAGCATTTGTTGTCGCCAATAAAGTAAGCGCTGATACTGCGGTACTTTTAGGTGGCCGCCAGTTATATGGACGTAAGACGAAACAAAAAAATATTAAAGAATTGTGACAGCTAAACTTCGTTCGCGTTTCCATGACAACATTTTTTTTGTGAATTCCAACGGCGGCACCGAGTAAACGCGACCGTAGCGCTATTATATTTGACTATGTCTATGGCACGGAAACGACGTCATTTAATGATATAAAAAGCATCCTATTGCTAATCCGGGATATAAGTTATCTGTGTGTAACTTTATTTATTTGGTTTACCAACAATTACTTGCACTAATACTAATAATGTACATAGCTTCATAAAAAGAAACATGACAAATGCAGTAATTACTTATAGATAAACACTACATGCAATTTGATATTTTGTAGTGTGAAAATTTTTATTCTTGTTAATTTAAATAAAAAAATAGGGTTTTAATAGCTATTAAGTTTCAAACGTATAAAATCTAAAGAAATTTACAAAAGAAAAGTTAATTAGTAATGTGAGATGCAATAATTCTACGTTTGTAATATGAATCTGCATGTAGATCAGTAATATCACATAAAGGTTTATTAGTTTACATAGTCCAGGTATGGGAGAGTTGGCACCAAGAACTTTTAAATCTGTTTAGTAGTTTTCATGTGGTGATCTAATAGACAAACAGAGAAAGGTTCTAAAAATTGTCGAAATCGGTTTGTCTGTTTGTAAAAAGCCCTCTGATTTATTCTTTTTTAAATGTGTGTTTTGGTTGGGATATGTTGGATTTGGTTTCGAGTTGTTGGGAGTAATTGGCTTATGTTGGGAAGGATTGGAAAGAGAGAGATATAAATAATACATACTTATATTTATACAAGTTGTTAGCCTTTAGGATGGCATAGAGGGGATATAGGAGGTTTGGGATAAGAGGGTTGGAATAGGAGAGATGTAATAGGAGGGATGAGATAGGAAGGATGGGGTGGAAGGGAATAGGGTGATGGGATAGGTACATAACATAAATCCATGGCACCACTGGTAACTTTTAAACGTTTTATCATTTAAAACACATTTTTTAGAACACATTAGTAGCACTGTATCTGCTTTCCATCGGGTGGGCCGTCTGCCTGTCTGCTGAACTGATGCAATTAAACCTTATGCGAATTAACCCCTTATGCGAATTACACGAAGTTCAAAGGCTTGTTAAAAAAGTGTTGCTGGGTTGGTTTCTCCCTTTATCATTCGATCATTAGTTTCCCTAATTCTACCTATTGTGTATATACTATGTATATATATATATATATATATATATATATATATATATATATATATATATATATATATATATATATATATATATATATATATATACATATATACGTGTGTGTGTGTGTGCATGTACTTTAAGATTCTAGTTTTATGCTTTACAATGATGTAATGTCTACCGTGACGATACTTTAAGGGCACAGCGGAAGATCAGCGCTGGATTTAACCGACCAGAATTATGCTGAGACTGATGCCCCTTTTGGGACAAAATTATATTATTCTAGTTTTTAAATTTGTTAGCAATTAATTACAGTGAATTATAAAATATGTAGTTTCTTTGTATGTCTGTCAATCTTTTATCGAAATTTAGCTGCGTGAAGGCGCGAGAAAATCTGTAGTTTAGATATAAATATACATCAAAGCAACCGTCCGACTGTTGATAACATGACACGCATGATAAAGTAAAGCACAAGCCTTTCATTTATTAAAATATAAATACACGTGCGAAAAATAAGAAGCGCACTGTACATATCGACAGTTCGTAGGAGTTCGTACTTTCCAGTGATGGAATTGTATTTTTTAACACTTGGCAAACATATATTTGTTATATGTACTCGTAACTTTGTTTGAATAATTAAATTCATATTTTCCGAACATTACAAGATACAAAAATGAAATAAACACGAAAATTAAGATAAAGTTCCTATTTTAATACTAAGAATTTACATTGATATTGGTGAATGCTCTGTTCCTTTATTCTTACTATTCAATCACTTACCTTGCCGTTGGTAGAAATTTGACATTATTGTATTGAAGCTTATATCAAATTATAACCAGTTGTGAGTCGAATTAACGGTTAGTACGATATAGGAACCGACCATGAACCGTTTCGGACTGCATTGGAGACAACTTTCAAATAAACAGACATACAAAAATTCTAAAAATGACAATTTATGATCAGGCGTCGTATGCATACTCGTAGTAGATTGTACTAATGTTTTTGGCATTTGTTTAGAAATCATTGTTGTTTTTATTTATTACATACTCTACAAAGGCCACTCTATTGTTTATCTATATAGACGAACCTTTGCAATTCCGACTCAAATACAGACACGCGTTCGAAAGCCTCAATTAAATTTGCATTTAATAATGCCCCACGTTGGGCGCCAAATTAGTAGATTGAGGACCAATTCATCAATCTTCAGATAAAAGTTATCAATTGAATAAATTATATCCAGAGTAAAGTCAAAAGTGAAACCATTTAGATGTTTTATTCATGCAAATTACATTTTTAATTTTTCCATTTTATACATTATTCTATGAATAACTTTTATCCGATCCTAAATATTATAACCCATTTCAAAATATAATTATTTCCGAAGTATTTTAAGATTTGTATTAAGAAACTTCTTACATGGCGGAATAAGCGAATTGTCTTCATTTTACATCACGAACACGCCGTTAATTCCTCAACGTTGGTAGACGTTGGTGCTAATGGATAAAATCTCCGTGTTACATCAGTTAATTAACTGGCAAAGCTAACGAGTTAAGTCCTTATCATCATATGTACACACATTTTCCAGTTAAGTAATAAGTCGATAAAAGTTATCCATCCAAACGATGCTAAGGAATTATTCGCAAGTTAATTACTTAATTCATATAAAAATAAGTCAGGCTTTATGTCAAACAAACAAAGATTCTCATTTACATACACAAGTTCACGCCAGTTCCCTTGCGGGGTAGACACGAACAACAGAGCGCCATTTAGGTCCATTCTTACACACCTCACTTGCTTCTTTGACATTCATAACTCTTGTCATGCACGCTCGTCTGTTCTTAAGGCTCCTGACAGATTCTCATTTGTTTTTCTAATATGACTTTGTGCAGACACCGGTTTCATTGAACTTAGAACAATATTCTTAAATAATTTAATCAAATCTTATTTACTAAAACGCTACAGAGCGTATCGAAATTCATGATTATATATTTTTTTAAATTATTTTAGTCAAAGCACTGCTAGTTTGCAAACTAAAATAGATAATTTATTCTTATTTCGTAGACAATTGCAACATGGACAAATTGCCTGTGGTCAATCGACCTTGCTTTCATGCTATCTGCTTATCCTACTGAAATTGATTCGCAGTCACGTCCCAAGCTGAGACTTGATTTCTAATTAATCACTAACCAACCGAAGACACTTTGATTTATTGTTTTCTAATGAGTATATTAAGTATCTGTTTGTAAAATAAAATATTACATTATGTTCACTTGCTTTTAAATGCTTTGCTTAAGTACATTCCAATATTTTTTCTTTATATTTGCAACATATTTAATTGTATATATAAAATTATGTTTTTATGTTTGCCACTAAGCCAATACGACAATCCTGTAAATGTTGTTACGAGTTAGCGAGACTCGAATTAAAATTCCGTTATAATTATTATACAGTTTATTAGAACTATACAAACACGTATAACACAGGTACAAATACAACCGAACACAACTAATCTCAAACGTAATACAGAAGGTCGTAATTCATTAAAACGCACAAAGTCCGTAAACTATTGGATTCCCGAATGTACACACGTCACGCCTGTATCGTGGTTGTAGCTCAACTGCCCTCTCTCAATCAGGCCGTCGTTTTATACTTCACAAATGCAAATGTGCCCGCCTGGCAACATCGACACAATTTCCTAGAATTAGCTTGTAATTATAATCCGCAACACCTATCTAATGATGCTCCTGAGCGAGTACAATAGCACAATAGGCTGATCTCCACAATAACTAGAAACGTATTTTATTTATTACAGAAGCTCAGCAGACAGACGGACGGCCCACTTGACGGAAAGCGGTTACCATCGCCTATAAACATTTGCAACATCAAAAATGCTACAAATGCGCTGCTGCTCTCTTAAGGGAGACTAGAACCTGATTCCAAATCCCGGAACACAACTCAAGGTTGTTATGGCGACAACTTTAGACCAGGGGTGGTAGCCAACCGGTCGGGCAAATGCCCTACCACCTGGCTGTGGGTTGTTTTGTCGCCTCTTACGACAAGCCGTCCGGCCGCAGGAAAATTGTATTATTTCTCCGTTCCTGCACGGATGAAAACGTATGCCAATAAATAAGTGAACAAAAGAACACGATCATAAAAGGATTACAATTAGTTCAAATGCCGACAGGTAATAAAATGTGCTTTTACAGATGTGTACGTGGAATTTGTCTTCGTCGAGGCCTAGGTTGTAAAGATATTATAAACGAGAGCGTATGTTAAGATGGCTGTTTATTACTTACCCATTCACGCAAAGCTAACATTTTATGCGATTTTTTTCCGCAAGATCTCATATTATGTTTAGTACTCCATAGAAGTATTAATTACGGATTTAATTCTACACTGAATGACAATGTTTTAAAGAACAGCTAACATTATTTAAACTTCATTCTAAAGTAGTGACATGCATTAATGAGACTATCAAGTATATTAAGCGAGTCGATCGTTTGCTCGATTTCGTTTCTAACTATTGTTTAAACAACTTGAAAACCACCATCGCAAACTAAAAGTACAACATTGCCAATATATGTAAAAATCAAATATCTATTATGCTCATAACATTGTCCACAACAGTTACCAATTCATTAACGTCATTTAGTTTGTCAGAGCTTAATTCTCCTCTCTATCCGCAATAATACTATTTATTACAGGAAGGCTTATTGGAAATGCTTCTCATAGATAACATTCTAATTTCACTCGGAAAATTTATTCACATAAGCCATGATAATGCTTATATCGATTTTGCGACCACTGATATGATACAATAAAAATCCTGACATTTGATTAATTTAGATATGTTCTGCATTATCGTGTAGCTTCTCTAGTGGACATGTTTATTGATTTCATGTTTGGTTTGGCTTTAGGTATCGAGGTTTCGATTTTAGGTAGTATCTACGTTGTTGTGACAAAAATGTACCCTTATTAAAAAAAAATTGAATCCCTTTTGTTACCAATATCATCATCATCATTGTCAAGTATGAGGGAAAATTTTAATATAAATTCAAAATCATTTCTCATTTTATTCTACCTAACTGCCACTTCGTTCGTAGTGAAATTGGACTCCATAATATTAACAACTAACTTATCAAATGGTTGCTGTTTACTTATACTAGCTACAGATAATTAGACACTAGTACATAGTTGTATTTCATTTACAATACAATACAACTCCAACTAAGTTCTCGCGATTATTGGAAAATATTTCAAATTTCATTTTAGCTAATTTTAATTTAACACCATTGATTCTTCTCAAAGCATGACGTGATGTCGTTATGCTTTAAGAATAATCTTCCCCTAAGTACACCTAGCCAATAAATTTAGTTCTTTCTCAGTAAATTCTTACTTTGTTTATTCTAGACCGATTTCCTCTATTTATGAAGTCTTGCATTGTACACAAGGTCGGAGTAGGTGAGTAGAGGATAGTAAGAAACCTTCGCTAAGGACACAATATAAAGAAATACAGAAAAGTATTAATCATTACTTTACCTATCTTCTTTCAGCCTATTTGTAAATGTTCGTCTTTCTTAATTGAAATAGAAATGATGTGTTTGATGAATAAAAATAATATACAGTGCCAAGTGCAGACATCGCTTCAGGCCAGTCATGCTAATTTATGTTTATGGTGATTACTGAAGTAGTAACAAGTTTTATGACTTCTCGTTGGATTTTAGTGGAAATATAAAGTTGAAACAACATTTATATATCTATTTCGCAATTTTATGATCAACATGATTAAAATATATTTCTGTTAGAAAAGAATAGCATTTTACTTTGCAGTTTTGCTAGTACCAAACGGTTAATTATTGATTGATGCTTTTGCCAATTACGTACTGTACTGTTAATATAGTTAAAATAAGTGTTATTCGTACTTATATTCAACTCGATTTTTGGCCTGTTCCTATATTTTAACAACCGTTCATTTATCTTACTATCGGTTAACATTTGACATAAGCTCCATACAAGTAATGTAAAATTCAAACGATGGTAAGGCAAGTTAATGAATAGTAGGATGTAGGAGAAGGCCATTCGTGGAGTAACCTCTTAACATGGCACAGCTTAAAAACTGAAATTGGATGCCAGGAAAAATAGCGACCAATTTCAATAAAATATTTAAAGAGTAAAACCTCGCATGCTGATTTAAGGCCGGTTCCTAGAAATTACTATTCATTCATTTGCCATACCATCGGATAAATTTTAACATTACTTGTAAGGAGTTTATATTAAATTTTAACCGATAGTAAGGCAAATGAACGCTTGGTAAGATTAAGAACCGGTCATAAACGGTCGCTCAGTTAGGTCAAAAGTTTTTCCGGTAACTTAAAGGGTAATATTTTTGTGCAGACTTAATTTCTATGGAATGTTGATTAAAAATGGACAACAGTTGTACTATATTAATTGATTTGAGCAATAATTGTGTATTTTTGTGGGAAATCCCAACGGTAAATACAGTAAAATTGCCGTTGTTTATTGGCGTCAGATAAAGATCTATTAATAATTGTCTGAGGCTAGATACAAAAAAAAAAGAAATTCAAAAGAAATATATAAAGATAAGACGGGTTCAAAAGCTCTTGTAGGTAATACCACAAAACATACTTAAAATCAAATTATCATAAGTTAAAACCATTCATAAAATTTTAATCTGTGCCGTTGTAATATTAAACCCAAATTACCTATCTAGAAGTTTTAATATAAAGAAAGGTAGAAAAACTTTATTTGTAGAAATAGCGATGTAATTACGTACCTTATACATTATTACACACATAGCATATTTTGAGAATTTGTACGCCGCATTTACAGCAAACTAGGTTCACACTCAACATATTGCTGTGCCAGTATTATATCCGACACAACGCCGAATTTCAATGCAAACCTTCCTTTATAATTTTTTTTATTGGTTAACTCAGGTTGCTTAGATTTTCAAACAAACCGTTGCATACCTACGTATTTGTTGTGTAAGTTACACGAATGCTTTAAACCTAATGAGTATTAAAATATTTCAGTGCTATTTTTTCCTCAAAATCTGTAACATATACTCTGTGGAAGCGCGTATACCCTAGAATTTATTGCGCACCAGAGTTAAAATCTACAAAACTTCATAGGTTATAAAGTTCCATAGATTACAACAGATTTCGCGGAAAACAATTGCACCAAGCGCGACGTCCGAATTTAAAACTGTTGCGGAATTAGTTTCGTAGATTCCCATTCATCATAATTCAAAAATCGTATTTTCGTATCGTAGCTACATATTGTGATATTCTATTCTGATCACTTTAAAGAAACTATAATCTTTAAAATCTACTGGACGCCTTGATATACCTACATTAATTTCTCTAAGAAATCTGGATGAGTTTATTTTGATGTCAAAATCGATTAAGTTTATGCAGCAGTTGTAATTTAACTACATCGATTCAATAGACTAATGCATACCTTTTACATATGCTTGTATTCATTTCGCCATATCATTAAAATCGATACAGTAATTATATTCCAATAGCTGTAATCAATGAAATTAGCAAACTTCCTGTCATTTATCAAATTATCGACGTCGTTACATTATTCATATTACTGTTAGGACCTTGTTTACGTATAACTAATAAATAACTTTCATTATTCAATAACAAACTGTTTGATTGTGTGCAACTTTAGACTGTAAACATCGAAAGAGTAGTAATATTAGTGCTTGAACTGGGTGTAAAGTGGTAAACTGTTGATTAACCGCCATTACGTTGTGCTATTTTTAGATATCGCACAGAGATCACATCTTTGTCTGCTATAAGTAATGTAAATGACTATTAACCGCTAGTTGTCTCCGCTTGGAGTCGCTGCGCGCCGGCGATCAAAACAATGAATTACATAACCTTAAAATTCAGTCAAGCCAAACGCAATGGCCACTCACCGTATTTGCCTCGGTATACCGTCGACATTCTGCCAACCTTCATGTTTTTACACTAAAAAGTATAATGAAACACATTGAGATTATAACACGATTGTCTGTGAACGTCACGTCATGATGACAGATGACGTTAGATGTCACCGCGGCTAGGGACGCATCTCAATCCCGTTGGGCTGGTGCGGTTTGTGCTTGAATCGCATAGTTTAAGGGTAAGTATGTAGAGGAGCGTAACAGGTCCTATATCTCCGCGGCCAATGAACGGCACGGGCCGACGCGCCAAGGTCACTAGAGCCGGTGCGGCGGTGAAACGCCGGCAGAGGTCAGTACGCGCGCGAGGCAAATACGAGCAGCTACCACGCTGCCCGTATGGCAACTAAACAGAAACGGTAGGTACGGTTGCGCCGTGATGCGACCCGATAAGCGGTATTATAGAATAAATAAAAACGCGACGCATTGTGAATAATGAATGAATGTGCAGGCAACTTTACGTCATTTTATCCATTACCATTTTATTAGATGCCAGCATTATTCAATATTTACAAGATAAAACGCTCGTTAAACATGGTGTCATTTGTCGAAAGTCAAACAGGTAAACAAGAAGTATCTATTAACTAAACGAGCATTCTTATTAAAGTTGCTATACTCATTAATTAATTTTACTATATACTAATACTATAGCTTATCTACAGATCCTAAGGTGTCTAAGAAACTTATAGATTATGAACTAGGAGTTCCTGTAGTTGATTCAGACAGGTATCTATATGCTTGTACGTAAGAAAATGGCAATATTATAATTTAAGTACGTATCTGTTACATATTATATTTTATTATGCTTATATGTTTATTTGTATCTAATTATTTGTTAAACTAGAAACAACAGGAAAGATTAAAATAGCTCGTGTATATAAATAAGACTAAAAATAAACACGTTGGCTATCGTTATAATTTATTTACAAATTTACATTCAAATAAGCAACACCGGCCACTAGTCGTAATAGGCCTGCCTTATTAAAAATATAATGGTGACGCTACTTGACACTAGATGGCGTTTGTAGTCAAAATAAAGATCAACTGATATTTTTTTAAACTATCATTTCTTTAATTACAAGAAATATTAAGACCTGTTATTACGATTTACTTATCATGCTGCATCATCAGCATGCTAATCTGAAGTTTCTGGTCTGATTTTCTTGGGTCTATCCGTTTTATCAGGACATACTGAAGGCTACATAAAAATATTTGTACCACACAACATTGTCAAACTTCGTAATAGAAACTGCTCGTTTCATAGGAATGCTGTGTATTGTACATCCATCCTGTTACTATATAAGAGATTCTATAAACGCTGAATACATTTTCTATGTCACGCACATGAAGGTTGCTGCGGATGAAAAGTTTTTTCCCGCTTTATTTGATAGCATAAAAAATATAATTTAAAACAAAATGTATCAAAAATTTACAAATAATACGTTTTACATGCGAATAAACGGTAATTATAATTGCTGTTTGCGCCCCAATTAATGAAAATTAAAACCGAGGTTATTAAAAGTTTTACTGCGGGTGTTATAAATGTACCGCTTTTGGCGAATTTATTACTCCTGTGGTCTTGAAATTTGCTTTTAATATAATAAAACCTGGGTGAAATCATAACAAAAATCATAAGAAATTTGTGTGAGGTCACAGTGACTCAAATCTCCATATTAAGGTGGTTGTAAAATTTCAGCAGCTATAATATCCGCCGATAAAATTTGAATTGTTGAGCCTGGGAAACCATATTTGAACGAACGACCATTATGACTGCTACACTTGTTCAATGTGTATTTGGTTGGTTTGGTTGGTGGGTCCACCATTTCGATCCTGACACTAAAAGAGGTAAAGCATGTCTTGGAAAGGACCATCCTCTACATCCATTTAGAAATTTCGAGTTGCTTCTACCGCTGGCTTAGTTATGGCCTCAGAGTTTTGGGATAGTGAACGAATCCTTTTTATTGATTACATGCCAAAAATCCAGACGATTACTGGATCCTATTATGCAAATTTAATTCCGAAAGAGCGTGAAGCGATTAAAGAAAAACCTCGTGGAAAACTGCCGTTGGGCGTGTAACTTCCCGATAACACTCCCACTCATCGATCAGAAGTTGCGCTCAACGCAATCCGCTGTGCTGGCTTCAATCTTGACCACCCACCATATTCTCCGGACCTAAACCCAAGTGATTTTCACTTATTCCCAAAATTAAAAGAGGAAATTCGTGGAAAGAAATTTCACGATAATGACGCGATCATAGCTGCCGTAGTTTTTACAGACTCAAGAAAAACATTATTTTTTCTGCAAGGAAGGATAAGGACTTTAGAAACGCGTTATTCTAAATGCATTGCATTGGAGGGAGATTATGTAGAAAAATAAACTATTTTTATTTAAATTTTTGCATTTTTTAATACAAGAACAACACATGATTACACGAACTTTTTGATACTGAGGGTGTATCAAAAAGTAAAGTTGTAAAAGTAAGTATATTTTTATTCTAATTTTGTATTCAGTATTCAGGTTTGTGGCCCTTTTGATTAATGAGGCAACATAGACGTGTATGCATCCTTAGGTGGCAAGTTAAGTTTTCAATATGAAGAATTAGTCCCGTGTCGATGAATTTAAATTTTGCATAAAAGTTCTTATAGAAAATATAATAATCATGGTGAGCTGTAATATTCTATATTTATTGCGTATTACGCAAAGTTTTTTTGTATTTAAATCTCTTTCTCTAAACTTCGTACGATGGTTTCGCAAAAAATGCGTTTAAAAATTGTTAGGCGTCCTGACGGAATGACTGTAATTCCATGGCACCGTGGCAAGCCTTTGGTGTGGGATGAGACTTGCGTAGACACGTTGGCCGCATCCCATTTACCAAACACGTCTAGATCAGCCGGTTCGGAAAAAGCTGAATCATTCAAGTGGCGCAAATATGCAACCCTCAATGAGAGTTATATGTTTGTGCCGTTTGCTGTCGAGACGTTTGGACCGTGAGGCCTGAGTCCATGAGCCTCTACCAAAATTTATCAAAACGACTCATTGACTCTTCAGGTGATTAGAGAGCTGGTGCTTACCTCGGGCAACGGATCAGTATGGCGATCCAGTGCGGAAACGTAGCCTGCCTTCTAGGCACCTTACCTATAGAAGACGGTGATCTGGGCTCAGTATTCTACTTATAGTCTTGAGGGACTATGGGTAGAATACAATACAAATAAGTTAAGTTTTCTTTTATTGTATTCGATTATATGTAATTTTATAAAAAAAAGTATGTTTGTTTATGATTTAAAAAATAAGTACATTATTATATACACATATCGACCCCGCAACGACGTTACCAAAATAACAACTCTACAAAGTACAACGTGTACGTTTGTTTACCTGCATCATAATGGTGATAAAAAGGATACAAATAAAACAACAAACAAATTTCGAAACTTTTATTTAAAAATAAATTATCGTACAACTTGCACCATTAACAACAAAATTTTGGTTTGAACAACATGAAAACCGCAACGTTCGCTCAAAGATTGGATCAAATTATTAAAATTACATTAGGTGTACATAAATCAATTACACTATGCAGTATTCCGCACTGGGAAAGTAGGGATTAAATTATTACTACGTAGTACGCATTTATCACGTGACAAGCATTCAAATCACTCAAATTTTCCACGTGACACGTAAAGCTAAGAGACTCTCAACTAATTTGAAAGTAATTTAGGGATAAGTATGGTCAAATTCATAAAATATTGAATATACATATTTATATGTTTTAAAAGGATTTTGACAGGTTTCAAAATAGATGGTGCTGTGCTAAGTTAATCCGTATTTAATTTTATATGGGTCATTAAATTCAATTATTTTTGCAGTTTGGAAGTTCTGTTCTAACACAACTTGAAACCAGTCAAAGCAGTCAGAAGCATACGTATGAAAAAAAAAGACTAAAAAAAATGTACTACGCATATTTCTGACAGTTATCCGACGGTTTCAAATCGTATAGGAATAGATCTAGTAAAAAAAGGTCATAACTTTATTTCGTTCTTGATATGCATAATTAAACGACAGTCACGATTTTACCTTGTGCTGAATTTCAAATACAAGCGCTTTTTGCACAGGTACAGTAGTATCTGCAGTCTCAAAACATAGTCGTCAATTTTTCAAAAAATTACAAAGTATAACATGAATATAATATTGAAATCCTGTTTAAGTGTGTTTATTGACTGCAAATCCTATAAAGTACATTCTCTTAATAAAAAGTATATTTTAGACGCATATTGTGTAAAATACTTCAAATTAAAAAGGATTTTCAAGTACACGTAGCATCAAAAACGTGTAGTTTCCTATTCATAACATCGACTTTCGCATTAGTGTTTTAGAATAAGAACTTTGGAACCCAATTCTCACACTTTCACACAAAACTAAAAGAAAATACTTAGACATAAACCGCTACATCATGATTCTCGACCATGCAACTAAACATACAACTATTTGTAAATAGTTTTAACTTTTATTCAAACAATTTTCATTATTGAAGAAGATACGTCACATTATATGAGTATTCTCTAGGATAGTAACAACTTGTCTTTGAATTGAATTCTGTAAGAATACAATTCATCGGACAAAAGATGAATACTGCTTAATTGATGTCATGGAAACTAATTATATAATATAGATAATTAATAGATATAACTTAAGAATGTTTATTTTATTAATAGCCCTTTCATTGAAATATTGGTAAAATCGTAAATTTGAAAAACTTCTAACTTCTTCTTGACTAAAAGCGCCACATTTGGCTAGATGACACATTACATTTTTTTTTATTGCATGAGGTCAGCAGACAGGCAGACGTCCCACCTGATGGAAAGTGGTTATCTTCGCCTATGGACATTTGCAACACCAAAGGTGCTACAAATGCACTGGTGCTCTCTTAAAGGACACTGGAACCTTGGCCACTAATGCCGGAACACAACTCAAGGTTGTTATGGTGACATACTCTAGACCAAGGTTGGTAACCATCCAGACAAGCAAATGCCCTACAACCTGGCTACGGGTTGTTTTCTCGCCTCTCATAACAGGCCACCCGGTCGTAAGAAATTGTATTCTTTCTTCGTTCCTGCACGGATTGTAATATTACTTTTATAAAACATGTACTTTAAAATACCACTTATTATGATAAATATTCATTTTAAAATAACAATACTGAAATCATTTTAATTACTGGTTAAATAATGATTAATGCACCATCGCCATTCTTAATTAGCAATATTCTTGTCACGGGTTGTCTGGAAGAGATCGCTTTTTAGCGATAATACCGTCCTTTGTGCACAAATAGAATAATACTAGTTCGTAAGATTTCTGTAATGGTGTACATTAAAGTGTTGTTATCTATCTATCTGTTATCTGTCTAATTACTGGACTCCTTTCATTTGTACAAAATTATGATGTCATAAAAAGTTATGACGTCTCTATTCATCTCATCATCTAGATTTTGTAGAAGTGTACAAAGGTAGATAGATACACTTGTACAAAATCTATGAGACCGTTTGTAAGATAGTCAAAAGTGTATTGCTTGATTTTGACTGTCATCTACCATATATATTCCATTCATCACTTGGCTTATTGACGTTTTATTATTTAAAAGATAATTTCAGACCAAAGAAGTCAAAAATGTAAAGATAACTTACTAATTAAAACTTTACTTTTTCAATAATTTAGTCTTAAGAAATATGCTTTAAAGGTCATAAAGGGAAAGAAGAATCACCTATGGCTTCTGACCACAGTCTCATAAGGGATTTAGGAGATTTTCTAAGTTACGTTTTTACTGGGCAATGGCCAAACTTAGTGTTCTTCTAAGATAATATCGACCTACTAATCTCAAATTGTTTCTAAACACCTCCGTCGCTCACAATCTAATCAAATTTAATCTACAAAAATTGCTAATAATTGCTTTTGCAATTTATATCTAAAAATAACAATTCGATTTTAAAATCAAATACAAAAACGTTCTCTAGGTGCATTTTTTTTTTAATTTACCCATTTACTCATCTATAATAAATCAATCTTAATTGTATACTTTACTAAAACTTTGAATTAAGTAGCCATTTACAATTTAGAAACTTCTTACAGTTACTTTTTCACTGAATATTATAAGGTGTTCTTCTTCTATCGTAATTCAAAAATTCCAAATTTTTGATTTATACTGTTGAAAGTAACCAACAAAAAGTTGTAAAATTCGCTTAATTCGTGAGAGTTAGAAAAGATGAAAAATATTTGGAAATATTTTGTAAAAATTACATATGTATAAGAAAAACGTTAGCCAAAACGCGGTTTATCTTGTGAGAAGGTTAATGAAAATTTTCTAATTGACTGGACAAGAAACGTCGTTTCTATTTTATGTTATTGCCATTCTTTGATAATCTATAAGATCTATAAGTATTTGATTATATACACTTTCAATACTACAGTAATATTATATAAATTTAGAGTTTTTTATTTTATATTTAGCGACGTATTAATCTACGTTATATATTATATTTCCTTTAAATTAATATGTACTGGAGCTTTCTAAATATACCACACTATTAGAAAAGACGGCTTTGAAATATGGCTTAATGTGAGTTGTTAATCAACTTTTATATATTTATGAACTACTAGCTGTCCCGGCAGACGTCGTCCTGTCGTCCAATTGTGCACCAACTCAGAAACCTTCTTTGGCTCATGCACAACAACTTTGCTAAAGATCATCACACGATCAAATGTATAGTTTACGATTCTGTAAAGGACATACAGACAAACATTCGTTTTTATATATAAGAAGATTTAAATGTATATATCGTGAAGTATCCAATACTTTCATAGCATGTGAAAAACAGTTTCAAAATCTGTAAATTACATTGATCTCAATGTTCTCTATTATTTACTTTAATAAGAATTATTTCCTATACTTTAGGGCTAAAAAAATATATTGTATATTTTTAGACGTACCCAAACAAAGGATAGATTGCACTAGACTGACATCTAGCCAAAGCCTTTCCGTAATACAGACAATTAATATCATGTATATTTTCTACGAAACCAACCACATTATACAAAATAAAATGATTGCAGATTTCCGGTCTTCATATTGGTCAATCGTCCAATATTGTTACCTTTTACGATTGATAAAAATTTTGGAACTTCTTGTAGGAGTAAATCAATACGTCGCTAATAAAATATTAAAAAGCTTATACTATAATTCAATAGCATTAGCGTATAATTGGAAGGTGCCTAATTTAGCGAAAACTTGTACTTTAGTATAGTTAGATTTGCGATAATATTCGCAGAATTTTTGATAAAAAATCCATGTTTGGACCTTATACAAGACAATACTTTCAAACCATTAGTTTCCTCAAAGGGCACTTGTATACTCATATTTGTCTATAAATCAGGTGAATTTTAGTGTCTATCCTGATCCATATATCGCATTATTATTTAGCCTCTATATTAATCTGAGTGAGTAAGATATATTAAATAAGATTATTATTAACATAATTATAATTTAAATAACAATTACCATTAGATAGAGATCCCAGTCACCTCAGACTTACGTGATTTTAGGAAAGATGAAATTTTTACGATCGGTAGTTTAATATAAACTTAGAAAGGAATGGATACTCGCTAAGCTGAAAACGGGGCCGTTTTTCTGATAGCAGCTATCAAAGGTGGAAAATAACTATGGGAAGATGTTTGGCCCGTCAGATTTGTCTGGCTCATTGGAAAATATTTTAATACTTGATAATATATATAAAATTCAGCCTTCCTAAAATGACGTAAGTTTCCATTTTTTTAAAGTGTCTGTCAAAAGTTATGGCCCACAGGAAGTGTCTGGCAACTGTATATCTTCGTTTATAACAATATCATATATGATATATGTAAAAAGAGTTATGAATGTCAAAGAAGCAAGTGAGGTGTGTAAGAATAAGCCTAAATGGCGCTCTGTTGTTCGTGCCTACCCCGCAAGGGAACTGGCGTGAAGTTATGTATGTATGTATATATGTAAAAACTAGCCTTGCTACTTTGCCGTAAGTTAGCATGGTTATTTTCCACCTTTGACACCTGCTACCTGAAAACGGCCCGCTTTCAGCTTAGCGAGTATCCGTTTCTTTCTCTTTCTAAGTTTATGTTAAACTACCGATACTGAAAATTTCATCTCCCTTAAAATCACGTAAGTCTGGGGTGACTGGGATCTCAATCTACATGTTTTATACGCAAGAAATGGATGTGTATTCAAAGTAATAAATTCTCCTGATAGACCACTGTAAGAATATTATGTTAGTATTAATCTTGCTTAATTCATCGATATTATATACCATTGAATATATATTAGTACAGAAAGGTCATTCTTATTAATTTAATTATGTCCTCTGCAATGTATATCAGTAATTTATTATCACGTTTTCTCCTTGAAACATCGATAATATGGCGTGAAGTGGTGTTGCACATTTATTATGATTGCCAAAAAAAAAACAGGATAGTACAAAAGAGAGTGACCATTCTGTATATCTAATTATTTCTTCAACAAATAAACTTATATGAATATTGTATATAATTAGGTGTGCTATTGTTATTCGAGTTGCTTATACATATCCTCTATTTGAGGCTTGAAATAATTTCTTATTTCTGGCCGTTTCGCCTTCATTGTCGGTGTCAGTAGACCATTTTGCACTGAGAACTGGTCTGGGTGGAGATATATGTCCTTGACCTGAAACAAAATTCGATGTAATATCCTAAGCAAATCAGACTTTAAAGTCGTATTTTTTCTATATGTCTTATACATATTTATAATCACAGTAAAAATGTGTACTATCCGCAGGAGTTAACTTGAGACCTGAGCGGATTGCGCGCTCCCCTCCCGACCCCCGCCTTCTTACCGCTCTCGCCATCGACGCGTTAGTATCTCGCGCTAACGTCATCCGTGCGAAGTCTCAAGTTAACTCTTGCGGGTTGTAATTCGTAACCACATTACAATCGTACTTGGCGCCACCAGTCCGTTATTGCTTTCATAGAAAATTTCAATTAAACCGTTCAAACAACGACTTTTTATTCAAAACTTATTTTTAAACTTAAAGTAGATCCTCTATCGTATTGCTCATATCCCATCCTCATTCCTCTGTAGCATCTTAGAGATCAACGCTTTAAAATAGTGGTATAAATGTCTATAGACGATAGAGACCACTTTTCGTTAGGTACGCTGTATGTTTGCCCCTTTTTTTTATTGCATGAGTTCAGCAGACAGGCAGACGGCCCACTTGATGGAAAGCGGTTACCATCGCCTATGGACATTTGCAACACCAAAAGTGCTACAAATGCGCTGCTGCTCTCTTAAGGGAGACTGGAACCTGGTCATTATTGCTGGAACACAACACAAGGTTGTTATGGCGGTATACTCTAGACCAGGGGTGGTCGCCATCCAGTCGAGCAAATACCCCACCACCTGGCTGTGGGTTGTTTTGTCGCCTCTTACGACAGGCTGCCCGGCCGCAGGAAATTGTATTCTTTGTCCGTTCCTGCACGGATAAAAAGGTATTGGGCGGCAGAGTACTGACCACAAAATACACTGAATGTTTGTTTTTTGTTTTTGTTACGTCATTTTATTCTCCTCCATTAAAATTGCCATTATATACACACGTGCAGTTTGTTTATTATTAAAATTATTCCATTCCACAACAAATTCATATTTTTTTATTTATTTTTTTTTATTGCAGGAGTTCAGCAGACAAGCAGACGGCCCACTTAGTGGAAAGCGGTTACCATCGCCTATGGACATTTGCAACACCAAAGGAGGTTATTTAAAGAAGTGATTAAAAAATTACCTGTTCAAAGGTCTTCAACCCAGCATTCCTGCCCCATTGGAGCATATCCTCCAGGATCATTTTCTTGACGGCGTCGTTCTCGCACAATTGTGTGAACGTACCCTTAATGCCGTTCTCTAGGGCCCAACATTTGATTACGTCGACATCTGGCACTACGATTGCCACTACGCATGACTGCAATAAGAAAATAATATCAGAAATTTGTTCAGTGCACAACTGTCAACAGGGGAAATGTTTTGCCTATGGGTGATGTTCCGACTTAAAAAAAATATTTATACGACCAATTGAGAATCTCCTCTCAATTTGTCGAGTAAATATTTTTTTAAGTGTATGTTCAGCCAAAGATTTTCGTTTCTAAACCGATTTTGATCATTCTTTTTGCATTGGATTAATTAGTTTCAAATTTGTCTCATCTAAATTTTTATTACTTCGATTTTTGACTTTGATCCCGAAGATATAGCAAAAAAAATCATTAAAATCAAATGCATTTTTTTTAGTATTTGCGGTTTTCTAACCTATTTTTTTTTTAACCGATTTTGATCATTCTTTTTGTGTTTGATTCAGTACAGCTCCAAGATAGTCATACTTTCACAGTTATTGAATAACATAATTTTTATACGTAACCTAAAACTGAAAAATTGATAAATTCTGCTAAAAATGAAACCGGCTTCCGAAGTAAACTAAAAAGCAATAAATACATATTTTCTACATATTGAAGTCGGCGCGAAGTAAACCACAAAAATGACAATTTTTTAAAAATTTCTTGCCGATTTTTGTTTTACTTGGCACCGACTCTAAGATATAAAAATATTAATTTTTTGCTTTTTAGTTACTCTAGAAGTCGGTTTCATTTTTGCTAGAAAACTTTGATCTTATCCTATAAAACACATTTTCTTATTCAAGTTGACAAATACTCAAAAAAGTTTGTCTTAATTACTTGTTAATCATATTTACGAAGCACTAAACATAATAACTTTATTCTAGGAATGGTAGGATATTCTCTCTCTTTTCTTTCACCATATCCCAATTATTTGAGGTCGGCACAATATGTCTTTTCCTTCCATCCTCCTCTATTCTGGATATTATAGGCTGGAAATGAGAGTATTAAAATTGTAACGGGGTTTGATACCTAATCCTAGCATTTTTTTGTATAAATTTCTATATAGGTACCTGACAACTATAACAACACAAGTTGTTTGCAGTACCGGCCAGTAGGACTTGCGTGCTACGAGCATCTCTAACCAGAATTTTTGGGATATTTAACCAAATTTGTGCAAATTCAATGCAAATGGGCTAAGGATACGATGTTTACGTTGTCGCTTTAGTTGTAAGACTATTATGACATTGTAATTGAATGAAATAAATAATAAAAAATACCTTAAGTGATTCACCGTGAACGAAAACTTGTTCGACGTATTGACTCCTTATGTAAATGTTCTCAATCTTCTCAGGAACTATGTATTCGCCTTGTGACAGTTTGAAAATGTGTTTTCTCCTGTCAATAATTTTCAATGTCCCATTCTGAAAATCAAAAAGACTTACATTAATAAAATTAATAGATAAAATTATTTTTATATCATAATCCTAATGCCTTTATTCTGAATCAATGCTCAAAGACAAAACAACGCTATGCAGCGTTCTTTCCTATAATCCATCTAAATTAAAAAGCATTACAGTTTGATCCGATTTAAATTATTTCAGTACATTTCAATTTATCCCGATTATCACCTTGAGGTGATAACACTCATGCGCTCGAGCGTATCAGTGTTATTTTAAATTATGGGTTAAGATTATAATCACGCGTTGATGATAGATAATTTTCATTACATCCAGAATATCAGTAACAACTTTGAAATTATCAATATTCCTTCCTTCTTCCTGACAATTTAAATAATCAGCAGACAAACAAACATACACATATGTATATGCCCAAATTAAGCAAGTTACGCTTGTTTTATGGGTATACAGCGGACTACTCTGGGGCGCACCCCAGACAACCAGAATATAATAAATAAGGCAGCAAATTAGTTTCTTTGACTCACTGCCACTCAACATTAGACAAGCTAAATCCATATTGTCTCTTAAATTGATGGTTACTAAATATCTTTGATCCTTGCAATTCTAAAACATGCTGCTGATTCTATATATAGTATGATATATCTTATTTTGCATAGTATATTATTATTTATTAATTTAGTTTTTACTTATTCTTGGAATGTTTCTTATTATTTATTGTCTTCACCGCCTCAATAATTCATTGTCTTAATATGTTCCTTAGTTTAGGGGGTTGCCTGGAAGAGATCGCTTTAAGCGATAAGGCCGCCCTTTGTTCAATATTTACTGTACTTAGTTTTAAGAACGTAGTTTTAATTTTTGGTGAACAACAAAGTGTTTTCACTCATTCATTCGTTCATTTCACGTTGATGTTTATAACAAAATGAGTGATCTAGTTGTAAGCACCTTGCTTTATGCGGATGATGCCGTGCTTTTAGCCGAATCGCCATCAGAACTGCAAACACTAGTCACAATGATGAAAGATGACTGTCAGGCGAGAGGCTTACATTTGAATGCGAAGAAAACAAAGGTTATGGTGTTTGAAAGAGAAGAAACCAGAACGAATGCAAGGATAATGGTCGATGATGTTATGCTAGAGCAAGTGAATGAGTTTGTATATCTTGGATGTGCTTTTAGCAGGGATGGAAGGTACACCGCTGATATAGAAAGAAGAGTGAATTTGGGGAATAGTGTGAATGGAGCGTTAGGTAAACTTCTAGGCGCTAAGAACCTCAGCCAGAAGGCCCAGCTCGCCGTACACAACGCGGTGCTGGTACCTACGCTCACGTATGGATGCGAGAGTTGGGTATGGAAGAGAGAACATGAAAGTAGAGTAAACGCGGTCGAGATGCGAGCACTGCGCAAAATCTGCGGAGTGACGCTCGCGGACCGCGTTCGTAATACCGAAGTAAGAAAGAGAGTTGGTCTGAAAGAGAGTGTCGGGGTGAAGGTAAAGAAAGGAATGCTCCGGTGGTTCGGGCATGTGGAAAGAATGCATGATGAAAGAATGACTAAACAGATATACAATGCAAAAGTGGATGGATGCAGAAGTCGTGGAAGGCCACGACACACCTTCCATGATCAAATTGATCGTGTACTAGCAGAAGGTGATGTCAGGAGCCTTAAGAACAGACGAGTGTGTATGACAAGAGTTATGAATGTCAAAGAGGCAAGTGAGGTGTGTAAGAATAAGCCTAAATGGCACTCTGTTGTTCGTGCCTACCCCGCAAGGGAACTGGCGTGAAGGTATGTATGTATGTATGTATGTATGTTTATAACAAAGTAAGACTGACAATATAGCAATCTCTTAATTTTTAAGAAAATGAAAATACTCACAGGTAACCATTTCCCAACATCACCAGTGTGATGCCATCCGTCTTGATCGATGACTTCCCTGGTCTTTTCGGGTTCTTTGAAGTAACCTTTGAATACGTTTGCACCCATTACACACACCTCGCCTTGACCTTGCGCCGCATAGTACTCCATTTCAGGCACGTCCACTAACTAGAATTGTAAGAGTGAAGCATTAAAATATACCAATTTCATGAACAATTATATAAAGTCTTATAAGACAGTTAAGAAGACATGATTCTCCAGAATTTACCATTTTCACTTGAAATAATTTTGTAACTATTTAAAAAATAAAATACATTGTCAAAGAAAGCCTTAACGCTGAAATTTTCATCTAATACTTATAGCATTGAAAGTAGGCTCATGTATGTCTACATGTGATTAATTCTAAAGCCATGTTCAAGAACAAATTAATTGATTAGGTGTAAACCTCTACTTGAGATAATAATCGATAAAACTGATATTTCACACGGCCTAGTGTATTTTGTGCATTCAAAAACATTTTGCTATTTTGAAAAGGTTGTTATCTTAAGTGTCTAATTTCGCACGAGAATACTGGCAAGTCTTGGTAATTTTATAATGAATTTTCAATCTTAGCCTGAAGGCTAGAAGTGAAATAGACGAATTGTCAACTCAAGCTTCAGTGAATTGAAGCTTGGGATGATAATCCGTCTAAATACGTATACGGACAAAATGAATAACTGCGTCGTTGTACAAATACCTAAAACAAATATTTTAGTGACCTAGACATTTTTAATTCTTCGAAACAAATATTTAAGTCATCAGTAGTTAGTAAACTTATTAATAAGATTCAAAACGAATGTTTGTATTTAGATTTAATCATTTAGTTGAGTTTAGTTTTCCCGTTAGAAGTTTCACAGTATTAGATAGATTGAATAATTAATCTTGGTGTAGTGTAACTTACTATTTGTTTCTGTTCTTTTTCTAGATTATAAGTATCCAGTTTTGGTTTAGATTTATTGTTATGTATTGTTAGGCCTTAAATTTATGGATATACTGTAGGATACTTTTTAATAATAAATAAAATAAATATACAAGTTATTTTTAATAAATGACGCATGAACGAATCGTGCGCCATTTCATTTTTAACGTTTGGTTAGGCATGAGATTCTAGAATACGAAGATTTAGTATACTCCGGACATGATAGTCTATTTTAGTCTATTATTATACTCATTCTTTCAGTTTTCCTATAGTTCAACTTTTATATTAAAAATATAAAATATGTTAAACATATAATACTTACATGTATTTATATCAATTTTTATTTCCGTCTAAATAGTCTAGCCAATATTGTTTATATTTTATTGTATTTAAGACCAATACTATTTCTAAACGCTTTCAGTTATCAAATAAATAACATAATACAAACATCAAAACTGAATGAAGTATTGCGAATAAAATGAAAATTTAAAATACATTTCATAACATTAGATTTGTATTTTAACAACACAATGGTCTACATCAACGTCAGGTGGAAACGCATCTGATTCGTTGCCAAACTATTTCTTAAACGTATTGTGTACACTTAGCTAATGTAATAATTGCAAGCTAGATGACATAATTAATTGAATATATTTTATAATAATAAATGACTTACAATGCTTTTATTGTTTTTAAGGGTTACATAGCTATTTCCGCAAAAATGGACCCCTTATAATATTATGATCATGTTAGTTCGTCCGTTCGTCTATATAATATGTTACAGTAATTTTTCTCAAAATTATTTAGTCGTCGCATAAGTTTAATTATGTAATTTTTGAGTAACAGGCTATTTTGATTAAACACTGATGGGACTGATTCCGTATTTCCGTAGTCAAGTGACAGGTCGAAGTAAAGAAATTGTCAATGAACGTCAATAACAGGTTGATATATTAATACTAGTTTCAAAATTAAAAGAAGCTCTTTAGAAATTATAGAACTTTTGAGAATTTGTGATTATTCATTATCATTAATTATTTAGAGTTGGGGTAATGACGACAAGATCTATCAGAATTAACGACCGGAAAGAATCATAATCCTTAGATTTATCTATATAGCCTTCAGCCCAGGATGAGATCTCTAAAAGCAATTCGGAAATAATAAAAAAATACGACCGCATTTATAGTAAAATTTTATTAACATCAGTATGAATAGGCAGGAAACATTAATAATCACGGATTCATTTCAATATATTCGTCATCGTCAAAAATTTTCACGTGAACATCTCGAAGATGTTCGACGTGGTCCAAATAATATCTTCAAACGTTTTTAATAATGTGTTCCTTAATTTTATAAACTATTTGACAGTATTTTCTGTGAGCACGATAATAAATAATTATTTAAAAGATAAAAGAAAAAGAACGAATGTAACTGTAGTAAATTTTTAACAATTACCTCATATGTTAAACCAAGAGAAGGTCAAATATGACTAAAATGTATTTTTGTGGGAAGATGATAAGTTTATTTGTATGAAGGACAGTGTAAAGTGGCGCAGAGTGACATTTATGTGCCGATATAAAATAATGCTGTGCTGACCGCCAAAACACGGTGATAGGTGAAAGACATAACACTTATATTCAAGATTTAGACGTCTGAAATATCAAGGAAATATAAAAAAATTGGGATAAATAAATTTGGTCGTTATTCTCCTATCAAAATAAACAGTGGAATTCGATTTATTGGATAACGTCAGATTTATTAGTCGTGTATCAATCTATTACGCATGTTTTGCCAGCTGTCAATGCTATAATTCTCTACCTCTTCTAAATTTAGATAAATCACTACCGCAATTGTATAATATGGATCTATTGGGAGCGAATGAAATGTACTATAAAACTCGGTGAAACGATGAATACCATTGATTTCTCCGTATTCTTTATCTTTTATATCTATCTAATTTATGGTTTTTACGTTCAGCTTTTTTCTGTATAATGCTACGTACAGTAGACGTATTTCCAATTTAATATTTTCCATAATTGTTGTTATACCTTATCAAAATACACCTGATAGCGTCCCTAGTAATTGTTGTGAACCTTAGTAGCTTGTTTTATTGAATACAATATTGAGGTCTCAGGTCAGATTCTCGATGTTATGTAAACGTCTAAATCTACCTTTGCCATGTTTACTTTGGTATAGATATAATTCAATATACTCTATCTGTTCACCTGTAACACCATCAGATTAGGTTTATAGAGAACGGTTAATCGATTTACAAAGCAGGATAAAAATTAAGTGCATCTAATGTCTCCATATTCCGAAAATTGTCCTCAAAGTACTTAAAAGTTAATTACAAAATATATTTTATTGTTGGAGTACACTAAATGGGCTGACAACCCATCTGATGGAAAGTGGTTACTATCGCCTATAAATATTTGCAATATCTAGGAAATTTAATTTTATGACTATTGTCCTGCCGGCCCCGTAAGAATTTAATAACGTCTTTAAAAAAATCCCATATCGCAGTTCTGAGGGAAAATCCTCAGCCAGGAACTTTTTTCAGATCTTTAAGGTTATAAGACAAACGTTCTTAACAACCGTTACGTACAGGAGCTTATTTGATCAGGCATGTTGGGATACATGTCGGTCGTGACAGTAGCTTAAACTCTATTAAAAATATATGCAAGTGTATCTTACCTTCACTTTGCAACAAGCGACAGGAGGCCCGACATGTTCAGGTACATGATCTCCCTGAACAGTTAGAGTAATCGGCGCACTGCACTCCGTCTGCCCGTATCCTTCCACGATCTGAGTGACAAAGTACAACAAGTTACATCTCTAAAAGAAAAGAAAACTTGCTGCACTAGGTTTAGGCCGTAGACACCGTGCCCAAAAAAGGACAACGATTGTTCGTTAGCGTTCGCTGACAATCCACGGCATAGCGCAAAAATCAAAGTGGTGGCCTTATATTCTTTTCCCTATGCGAATTTAACCCACAGATACGATGATGCTAATCAAATACCGTAACTATTACGTCAATCATACTGTGGAGCTATAAAGAAAAACTATTCTAGAAATATCTTTCAATTTAATATCGCTGCAGATTAACAGAGGGTGTATTGTTGATCAAAGAACAGGTATTTTTGATGATTCAATTTGCGATTCATTAAAGAACTGAATCAGAATAAAATTTACCTGTAGCCTCAGAGTAAAATATATCTGCAACATATCTGATAAGAACAAAGAAAAAAGGGACCCATGTACATCGTAATGTCCGCCAGTCTTTTAAATCTATCGAAAAAACGATGAATATTCCAGAAACCCTAGATGATACTCTGAAATGTTTACTTTAAATTAAGTTTAAATGATTAATATTATACTTGCATGTGACAAACAGAACTGAAAACAAGCCACTAAATTATTTCATTATAATGCCTAAAATAGCATAATACAAACAGCAACAATTTAAATAACTGAATGAATGATTTATTAGCGTACGGAATAAACAGTGCATATTAAATTCTAGATTCTGGTTCCTATTAGTGTAATGAACCAATCAAAAAGTGAGCCAGTTAATCAAGTTCAACGTGGCATTGCAAGTGTCAACTGCAATTTGCGGTCATTCACTCCAAGTAGGCGTAATGATTAAGCCAAATGAAGAAACGCGAGTCTGAGTCATTAAAGTAACAGTGAAACTCATAAATGTTCATAAAAGAGATATATAGTAAACAAAGTAAATCTTTACAAACAGAAATAGACAATCAAGTATCTAATAATGGTGTAGAAGTTATAAACATTATGGTAAAAGCAACAAACAATAATGACTAAATCGATAATCAGAATGTAGAGCGTATAGCTATAAAATAACAAGGTATAGCCTCAATATGAATATACGGTATAGAAGATTTAGCTGGAAAACATTTCTTAAAATATACGATGGCTTTTGGCGGTTTTCCACACCGGTTGAATAATAACTATATAAATGCGTAAAATCGGAAATTTTATTGATCTGTTTTGGGAGATCGATTGAATCTAGTATATTAAACATCAAAGTAGATCGATTCATGGTATGCTGTGAATTAATTTTATTTGTTTAAACGTTTTACAATCATTTGTTTACAGTAATAAAGTTGTATCGGATACATGAGTTTGTAAAAATAACAAACAAGAATTATATAAACTATTTAATTTAGTTACTAAGCTAATCAACGTAAATACTTGATCAGCCTTCAATTACACACGTGCATCTATGTCTCATATTACAATAAATATACAAAATGATTCTCAATTTACAGTTTTACTTGCAATTATGAAACAAATGAACAGTTTATTGTTAAAAAGGTAAATTTAATATTATAATTTAAACAAAATACAGGTAAGAGATTCGTTTCTGGGACCAGGAACAGAAGATTAATTCCTACTGAAACTTCAATTCTCCTTAGCTGCTATTTTAAACAAATACGTTCTCGATAAGACTAGGTATTTCACATACACTTTACATAAGAAAACATCAGTATAAAAGCTACCCTATATTCATCCATATAATCCAAATTACATAAATTCAATATTTAATGATATTTGATTTATTTCCAAGGCTGTAAAGATAACAATTATAGAAACACAAAATAAAGTGGTATATAAATATAATTACTTACCAAACAACCAAGAGCACATCGCGCAAACGTGAGAACGTTGCCAGCAAGAGGGGCTGATCCAACGACCATTAAACGAAGACGGCCACCCATTCCTTCTCTGACCTTGCGGAACACTAACTTATCCCAAATTGAGTCTGCACGAATGATGCCCCTAGAATACGATTATTGAATTGAATCACCTGAGACACTTTTTATTATCTTACAAAACACCGCAGCCTCCTAGTGTATGAGTGTAACAATTTATGACGCCATAACTTCAAAGAATAAAATACCATATCAATTATTGTTTAATGGTAATTAAAATTATTTTTGTCATTATATTTTGACAGTAAGATTATAGCAGAGAACGGAAACGGAAAAATAATACTAATTCCTGCGGCCGGGTGGCCGTAAGAATGAAAAACTTACCTTTTTAATTCTGATTCCTTGGCAGATAGCGCCATATTGAAGAGCAACTTCTTGATCTTAGAATTTGATATTTCAGCTTGTGCCTTGTCATACAGTCTATTAAGTAATCTTGGAACAGCTGGCATCATCGTTGGTTTTAATGCACTGAGATCTTCACCTAATCTTCTAATGTCACCACAGTAGAAACCTACTGCTCCTCCCACCATATAGAGAGCGTTCTGCAAAAATTATATTTAAAAGTAATTATACATACATACATACATAACTTCACGCCAATTCCCTTGCGGGGTAGGCACGAACAACAGAGTGCCATTTAGGCTTATTCTTACACACCTCGCTTGCCTCTTTGACATTCATGACTCTTGTTATGCAAGCTCGTCTGTTCTTAAGGCTCCTGACATCACCTTCTGCTAGTACACGATCAATTTGATCATGGAAAGTGTGTCGTGGCCTTCCACGACTTCTGCATCCATCCACTTTTGCATTGTATATCTGTTTAGTCATTCTTTCATCATGCATTCTTTCCACATGCCCGAACCACCGGAGCATTCCTTTCCTTACCTTCACCCCGACACTCTCTTTCAGACCAACTCTCTTTCTTACTTCGGTATTACGAACACGGTCCGCGAGCGTCACTCCGCAGATTTTGCGCAGTGCTCGCATCTCGACCGCGTTTACTCTACTTTCATGCTCTTTCTTCCATACCCAACTCTCGCTTCCATACGCGAGCGTAGGTAAAAGTAATTATAATATTAAAATTAATATAACTTAATTCTAACTACTATACATAAACGTGAAAGTGACTGCGTTTGGATACATCATCGATATTACTTTGTTTCGTAATTACGGTCTTAAATGTAAATCAATGTACATGAATTAAACTAATCATATGAAGAAATGTAAGACACTTTTTGTCTTGAAAAATGCAAACGGTCGCGTTGGATATGGAATTAAAATTTACACAAATGATAAAAAACCTACAGCTAATACACATAAATAAACATTTGAAATTGTTAACAGGCAGCTAATTACAGGTTTGCGCGAGTAATATTTTGTTTAAGTAACACGTAGATATACTAACTAGTCACAAAATTAATATGACTAAGACACCGCTTGGCTCCCGAAATACTGTCAATGATAATATAATTACCACAATTATACAACTACAATAAAACTATCTAAGGGATTTTGGTTGAACTTTTATTACAGGCGATTTGTTGAAGAGTTTTAGATGAATTTATAATTGAATCATTATTACAAATGACGTTGGCACTGCTGAGATTGAGGATTATAAACTATATCATATCTTACTTACCTCACAGCACCGCTCAAGCATATGTGCTAATGGTAGAAAAGATATCATGACATCATGTTTTGAGGGCCTATGTTCTCCAAGTTGCATGTTAACACTGCACATTGACGCCACAACATTCTCGTGCGTCAACATGACCCCCTTTGGCATTCCCGTCGTCCCCGATGTGTAGCAGATCGTGCATAGGCTATCTGGTTTCGGTGGCTGAAAATAAGTCATTACATCACTCAAATGCTTTTATACCTCGCTAAATCATAGTTTTGCGGGTTTGTTATTGCATTTACCTAGTTACAAAATTATTTTAACTCAAATTTAAAAATTTCGCAATTTAGCTACTTTAATTCAATTTTTTTTTATTAAGATTGCTACAAATTGGTATTTCTTTATGGCTTACGAAAAGTTGAGTTTTCTATGCTTTAACATTAATTTTAATGCGTGCCCATAACCTAAGAGCTCCCATATCACAAGTCAAAAAGGAATCCTTATAGACGCACTCCGAATTCTATCTGTTTGTGTATCGCATCTGATTATCTTGGAAGCTCCTAAAGCAAAGGATGTCAAATATGGGCTACATGCTGAATGTTCGTATGATACAAAAACGTAATGACAAAAATGCGAAAAAAGAAAAATATAGAAAGTGTTGCAAGATATTGACTATCTATTTCGCGTATTTAAATTTATTTATGAAATATTTTTTGTTTCCCTACCTTTCTATCCAAAGGCCTTGTTGTATAAATAACTTTCAGCAACAAGAACAAGCGTTTAATTAATTATACTTGCCATAATCATTTATACAATTTGAATTTGAACGTATGAAATAAATTTATAATATTTTTAAAACCAGTCAAAACAGAAAGAGACATAAATGTATGAGCACTTTAAATCTGTTCGAAAAACTGTAACGATGGTTTTAAATAGAGTTGCAACAGAGCTATTTACTATAATTTAGATTAAACTTTGAGATCCTAACACTTACCACACAAGGGTGATCTTTTTGTGCTCCCTGTATTTCAACATCGCTGTACTTAAGTATTTCCACGCCTCGGCTTCTTGCTCTCTGGTGTGTTGATGGCGATACTTCTTTAATTGTGATTAACTTCCTCAGACATCTTGGTGACTGATCCAAGAGGAGATTCGCTTTTTTGTCATCTTCACATACAACTACCGCCATTTCAGCTAAGAACATAATCGATGTTTAAATTATAGATTTATATTCAAATGGAAATGAATTAATTATGGAATTAGGGAAAAGTGTTCACAGGATTTGGTTTCGAAGTTTGCTCGAGCGAAGTTAGAAATAATGCTAGTACTTAATACGTAAATATAATATAAAACGTGAGTTTCACGGCCTTATTTTGGTATATTTTATACCAACTTTAATGAAAATTTATCACGACTCGCAGACAATAACCATATATCCTGCCGATCACCCCATAGAAATTAAATTTACAATGCAGTGAAATTATTGAGATAATCACCACCCCATCAAACAACTTCGTGGGTTTATAACAATTATAAGTGCAAAAGTAAAATGACAAACATACTTTGATTTACAATGAAGGCACATGCGTTGGCTCCCAGAGTATCATACAACGGCACAACGACCATGGAATAACAGTAGGCAGCCTGTTCGGTCATTATCCATTCCGGACAATTTTGTGAATATATACCTGAAAAATTAAATCACACGTTGAAATTCACACTGTAATGAATTACAATTTTATCATCATATTGTACCTGATTAATCAAGTATTCGCTTACCAATGAACGTAGTTTGACCAGGAACTAATCCTTGGCATATGAGTCCGGCGCCGAAATTTTTAGCTCGTAGTAGTGTCTCGTTATATGACTGCCATATGTAGGGTTTGTTTGGTCCCTCGCGCCATCCAAGACAATTCCCATTATCTGTGAATTCAAAACATAATGTACTTCTTGTTTTTACAAGTTATCATGTCAAATGTCCATTTGAACATTAGTCTAATAAAATCTATTACAACATGGTTCCGAACTATCAGAAAACTATTAAATGTATACACTATATAAATTTTCGAACCAAATCATTGTATAGAAATGTCTTTTGACTGATTTGGACTTGTGTTAGAATAGTCATATTGTCGCTAATACGGGCTGAAAAACAGGGATTTAGTTTGACCAAACTGACTTATATATGTGGTGTGGTAGCAGTTATGGAAAAAGTTTATAAATGCGATGGTACTATCGATAGCGCAAGAGTTCTGGTATAGAACTGAAGAGGAAAGTGGAACACCGAGATATGTGATGCCAATTTAGGGACGTGAAATCCCAGCTGTGAATATTGTTTGACTGACGACAACGACTAGTGATGGTATGACCTCTCGAATTCCTTTAACGAGATCTGCCTTTATTTTACTAAATCAAAATACTTCTGCAAATTTCTAGTATTTTAAGTAGTCTTTTATTATATTTTATGGTATAAGTATTTTATTATTAGTGTACAAAAATTTCCCCAAACTGTATCAACCATCGTTGTAGTAAGATTTTGGTGAAATTATAAAGGTTGGTATATTCCACAGAACATTATTGCTGCTTGTTTCAATTACTGCTTACATTACTTTCTTGTATTATTTTTATCATAGCAGCTACTCGCCATGTCCCCGAGCAATAAAACTGCACAAAAAATAACAACTGTCCCGACTACTCTAGTGGCACAAATTACGCTTAACTGTACCCTCAAAACCAGTTCGCGAATGATGTTAACAATATTTTATAACACGCTGGTATTATCGTATTTACTTTTAACGAGCGGAAATAAATTGATCGGTTGTGTAGTGCCTTGGGGCCTGGGGCGCACCCATCTTCGCAACGTGTACGAAAACTATCGGCCTTACTTATAATCGTTTGTTAATTTTTAAGAAATTGTTAATCTTAATTTCTATTGTCGAATATATCAAATTGTACGCGCGTTGTTCCTCGTTCTTTTTGAAGTACCGTAAATATTTTGGAAAAAACGAAAACCTTATTATACAATCGCTATGTCCATCTTTATAGCGGGTGTTCAAGAATGAGTGGATAATCTTGAATTGGCTTGTAGAACGTATAATGACTGGAAAAAATATATTATAAAAAAATTCCCTCCATGTAGTATCCAAGCTGTGGACTTTTTCAAATTTAAAAAAATTCCAATTTTTAAAATTCTGTATCTTATTTTTGTTCGTCATGACTACAAATTAACTAATTAATACAATTTTAAAATTAAATTTATTTATAATTAAAATTTAAATTAAAACATAGGTTTTCTTTATTTTTATACTATTTTTTTTTTGTTAACTGTGTCTATAGATAGAGAGTAAATAATATGACTATCTTTAAAAATCTTCGCAAAAAAAAAAGACAAAAGTGTTTTCTAATACAACAATTGCAAAAAATATTTGTTGCATAATGTTTAATCATCTTGGGTATAAAAAAAATGTATGAAAATCTAAGTGGCGAATTATCTTAAAAGAAGGTCTGTCCAATGTAGATTTCAAAATGGTATATTTATTATAGTATCTTATGTGAGGTGTGTGAATTTATTATGGTTATACCTAAATGTGCAAACGGAGACAATTATATAAAATAGGTAACTTTTCGCAAAAAATGTTTTTTTCTGGAAAATCTGTAAAGGTCAGTCGTCCAAGGCGGCTTGGCAGGTTTGACACATCGGTTATCCTTATGTGCAGGTTTCACCACGATGTTTCCCTTCACTATTGTTAGCTCCTGGTTATTGTAATAATTATATTACAAAAATTAGCATACAAATATGAAATTTATTTATTTGTTTCTTAGATCTTTCTTCATAGCTTTCAGTATGAAATTATTTTACGTAATGGAACTTTTAGCTATTTATGTTCTTAGAAATTAATATGAGATACCTTTTATCCAGTGAAATAAATAATTTTCATGAAATTTGAAACTAATGTGCAAACAGACAAAACTATAAAACCATTTAATAACATTTATTGTAGGAAAAAATGCTGATTGTATACAAAAGCCTTCTGTTGCTATCAAAAGACAAAAGATGCTTTTAGGATAAAATATTATACTTTACTGTCTGTGTATATACATTTTACATTACAGCATGGTATAAATCAAATCATTGTTTTGTGCTGAAATATCTTTAGATTCACTTTCTATTAAGTAAATTATCATCATCATTTTATTATATCAGCCTATTATAATAACTCTCTATCTAACGGTATGACTAGCAAAAAATATTATAAAAATAAAAAAACGCCGTCTCCTTTGCGAACATAATAGTCTCGCAAAAGGAACCAACGGCGTTCTAGCCAAGTAGGACCCCGACCACACTTTGAACTACGACCGAGAACGACAAATCTACTTCAATGACTTCTCGTCCCACGCTGAGCATACTTGGAAAGATATCACTGTAGTGGTGGCACTCTGACAATGGCTACTTAGGATAAAATTTCTTATAGTATATTTTTTACCAGATGTAACCATTCTAGAAAATCAATTTGTCTCCTAAGACTCAGATATTCTAAGCAGTCAATATGCATTTAGATATTAATGATTTTCATGAAATTTATTATGTAAGTAATTTCAATAACATAATCAACACTCGTTTAAAATAAAATGTCAAAAACACGCATACTTGATTCTTTGACACCTCGTCGGAAGGTTTCGTAGAGTGTGCGTGTGTCCTCATGAATGAAACGCAGATAACGTCCATTCTTTGCCTCTTTGTAGAACTTTGACACGCGAACCATTTCGGGTCCCTGAAAAGAATACAATAACGTATTTAATTTTATGTATGGAAATATTTCATTCATATTACCGATCCAACTTACCATGTAATATTAACCTATAAACGTTCTGCCACTACTGAACTTAGAGGGTACCTATCATGACTATCTAAACGGATAAATGAGTTTCACACACTGGAAAACTCTTCCTATAGGTTTCCATAAGTTTTTTCTGCACTTTGAACACGTGGTAATTGTAACAATAATGCTTTCTGACTAGGGTTGGAATTCATGTCATTGGAATTAAATGTATCTTAGCTTCCACGACTTTATTGCGTACAAACATTTTAATAAGAAAATACTTATAATTGAATAAAAATATGTTCTGAACATTAAAATCTTTTCATATAAAATAGCTTTAACTGAAATATAAAAAGAATTAAATATTTATAAAGAAATTATAAATAAATATTTGAATTATAACTGGGATAATAAAAGAAAATAACTATTAAATTTATGCTTTTAAAATAATATTACAACCTAGACGCCGACAAAAACAAATTCACACCTGCATACCTGTAAAAACACATTTGATTACCTTTCGGCATTTGGACTTCTTTTGTTTACTTATTTATTGATATGCGTTTACTAATTATTCTAAAGAACAGTCCATTGTTTTATTGTACTCGTTTATAGCCATTGCGGTTGACTCATTAGCCAGGTGTGTCGAATTTAAAGTACAAACTGATTCTAGGAAATTCAGTCACGCGGCCGGACGGACATATTGCATCTGTCCAGTATAAAGCGATGGCCCAATGTAGGGACGAGGGAGTCGAGCGATAACCACGAGCGAAGCAAGACGTGTGAACTGTTATCGGAAAACTTTTTGTGACGGACTTTGCGCGTTTTTATAGACGCGCCTTATTACGACCAACTGCATTACGTTTGGACTTGTTGTGTTCGGTTATATTTGTACCTGTGTAATACGTGTTTGTATAGTTCTAATAAACTCTATAGTAATTCTAACGGTATTTTAATTCGAGTCCTGCAACTCGTAACAATAATCTAAAAATATACCTTAGACGGCACAGAATTTAAATCTTACTCAACTCACATGACCTGAGCAATAACGTTATGAAGAAATGTTTATAATTTTTAATACACAAGACGAATCCATTTTACATGAAAATCGACAGTAACACGTTATCCTCAGACCATTTAAGTTTTATTCCTTTAATTTTGATATTTAAAAGTTCTCAAAAGTCTTATACGCATTACTAAAGATAGTTAATCGTGAACGCTACACTATCGCGAATAATAGTCGGGTCAATGTACTGACTGAATCCTTATAACACAATGAAATAATCACATGTAACCTAATTAACGAAGTACAGCAAGAGGATTAAAATAAAACTAATAATGTTGTGTGAATCATTGTAAACAAAGATCAGAGGCAATAAAAATGTAAATAATTATCATAAAACACAGCTGCAGGCTATTACCACATTATATGAAACTATCTAATATGAGTTTAATTAGCCCAATTTGCAGTTGCTTGTTTGACATCTAATAAAAATAATATGCCTTTAAAACAACATTACAACCAATTTAAACGTATTTATAATTTTAAAATCTAACGTTCCGGGACATTTGCAATAACTAAGCAATTCAAACTAAGCATAACTTTGTAGTAAAATGTAGTTTAGTCGTTTAAAAAGAGGATATTCAGTAACTAGTAATATGAATGTTTCCCAAAATGTTTGAGCAAAGTAATTTTGCGGTATCCCACATTTTTTGCAAGAGAATAAATAATAGGTTATTAAACATACAGGTTGATATTTGGTTTTAGTAATTTCACAACTTATCAATAAAAATATAAAAACTACCTAAGTCAATTGTACAAAGTAACAATAAAAACAAGTGCGCTGGAAATTGGAATGTATGGGAAATCGCTTGTCTCAATCTATCATAATCTTTAACACAATTATTGTCATTATTTTCAAAGAACTCATTACGTTAAAAGTTTAAAGGCATCGTTTTACAACAAAACATTTTTTGAAGGTTTTCAACCCTGAGTTCGCTACTTCTGTTTATTTTTTACTTTGGCGTAGTATCGATTAATCGAAAAGGCAAGTTTTTTTCCATAAATGATGTATCTTAGTGATACAACATTAAAATTACAATCTAATCTAGGAAATAAGACTAATGAGTAATTTCAATCTGACCTAAAATAACTAGATATAACTGTAAAGGCAAGTAACAAAAAATAATTTTCAAATTATGGTCAAGAAATTTGAGAATCTCTCAAATAGTTAATTTTGATTCTGATCAAACGGTTATATAAATATATAGCATGGAAGATTAATACACGACATATACTTTAATGGGTTATCTTGATGATTAGTTCATCTGCCTTCATGTAGGATTTAAAAGCTTTTTAGAGTTCCAGTTTTAGTGGATATTGTCATTCCTAGGGTTTTTGTTTCATGATAACCGTTATATTTGGATAAATAATTACCTAACTATTATCAAGCTTTAAATGTCAGATTCAAAAGTACCTTTCAATAACATAATATCCTAAAGTAACTAGATAATAATATATTGCAGTAGTAAATGTAATATATGACAAGAGTTATGAATGTCAAAGAAGCAAGTGAGGTGTGTAAGAATAAGCCTGAATGGCGCTCTGTTGCCCGCGCCTACCCCGCAAGGAACCTGGTGTGAATTTATGTATGTATGTATGTATGTAAATGTAATGTAATTATTTATAGCACGGTTTGTATTTATGTATTGTGCCGTGTATAATTTGTCATTATTTATAAACTGTACCACCATCAATATTTGAAATCTATTAATCCAAGCCTTCTGGTTGTCTGGAAGAGATGGCTCTTTAGCGATAATGCAACCCATTGTACTACTATTTATGTTTCTTCCATTTCTGTTTGTAAATATGCTTTGGTGTAATATTAAGAGATAGTTAAATAACTCTTTATTGTAGACCGAATCATAAACAAACAGAAGTAGAAAAGGTAAGAGATAGTACAACGGACGGCCTTATCGCTAAAAAGCAATCTCTCGTGCCTGGAGTAACACTTGGCAGAGATTGATAGATTTTCAATACTGACTGTTATGCGGTGTATCTATCTAACTTTATTATTAAAAAAAAAAGTATAACAGAAGAAGATATATTTAATGATCGCATTTTATTCTTAAAAAGCTATCTCATTCAAATAAATCTTGGCTAGATTAAATACGAGTAGAATACGATTTTTTGTAAAGAAATATTGATTATTTATGATATTGAAACTAATGGCGTTTAGTATGGAAATAACTTAGCCTCAAGTCAAAACCGATCTTGTCCATAACACACTCACTAAATGTACATGCAAATACCTCTCCGTTAACCTAATGACATAGTTGACCCACTAACTCCGAATCTTGTTTGCGAGCATGGGCCACTCTTACACATTACGGTATTTAATTATTATAGTTTGCACAATGATAAACTGTAACGATGAACGGGTCAAAGTCATGTTGTGGACATGGCGAAAATAATTATATACGGCCATATAGACACACCATGAAATATTATGTCATTAAAGTTATAAATTGAGAAAAACAAGACGTGCGATTTGTAGGTTAGAAGAGCGTGCAACGGTATTGTCAAGGATGTTTATTTTCTTCGGTTATTTGACTAATGACACTGTACGAATTTCGTAGTTTTTAAGTTTGAAAAATCGCATGTCTGTTTGTTCAACAATTGTGGTGATCTATACGCCTATTTAAACATTATCATCCCATACTCAAAGTGTCAAGTGTAAAGTAAATATAAAATAAGTGGGTACTTGAATATAGTTGTCTACTCGTATAAACCATGGATGAAATATTAGGAATGACAGTCTCTTAGTACTAAACTTAACTGTTATAAAACCCCTAAATCTTATTTCTACTTTTACCAGAGGTAGCCACAGATCATTCTATTCTCGCATGCAAATACCACTAAAACCTTTAATCAACATTGTATCACTTAGAACCTAAAATATACTATATACCTATCTGAAACTAATCGAGAATTGGAAACTTTTAAAAGGCTTAATAAGAGTATCAAAACTAAAATCAATAAGTTTTATAATTACAGCGAATAAAGTGGAATTAACCCATCAAGGCAACACCTTAAAGTACCGAGAGTGTGAGGATTCTTCCATCCTACATGAACTATTAAATAAAAAGGTTTATCTCGGTAAACAGATATGGTAGGTTTTATGATCGCTATATTGGGAATATTATGAAAGCCAGAAATGTGGACTGTCCGGAATCTGATCTCGAATTCAACGCACAAGGTCAAGAGGAAAATTTGTCTTACGATGCCAAGTTGAAAAATGTATCAGTCGTGTGACGAGTATTTATAACAAAACGACGTGTCATACGGGCTGTTGCGTACATTATACTAGTATACGTTTTAGAATGACAATTACACTGTTACGCTCACCACAGATCACAATGTTGGTTATAACAGAAAATACATTGCAAATATTCATTCAAATGTTTCTTCACTGTAAAAGCTCTCATATCGTTTTGTAACAGTGAGTCACGCTAACAATCGTGTGGATTAGGAAACATAGCTTCAAAATTGGTAGCTACGATCAATTGCGTAGTTGTATAGACGGCTTTTGTATGAGATGCGTCATAAAATATGTCTATTAATATCGTAGGAAAGCCCTGAAGAGGGTGTGCACATAAAATGTGTTTACTTGCCAAGTAAAAACACGGTGTCTCTGAAATAGTTGACATTGTCGACACGTTTGGCCAACAACTATTTCCTCATAACTTGATCTTGACTGTTAGCACTGCTTACAGGAAGTTGCAAAATTTATTTTACAAACACTTTTATATTCAGAAATGTGGTTATTATCATCTACTCTATTAATTTTAGAACGACTACATGTCTAAGGTTTGTAATTTTGATTGCTATTTTCTGACAGGACAATAGATTCAAGTGGGTGGAGAGTACTTGACGAGGTACATAAATTAATTACAGCTATCTCTAGCCTGATATTTAATTTTCCGTTTATACGATTTGTTTATCTGAGTGCCTCATTAATTGAACATGTTAAATGCCAGAGCGTAATGTATTAGGTATATTAATGCAGTTTTTGGAAAAATACCTACATATTTAACAAGTTTGACAATTAGTATAATAGTTTTTTTTATGTGTACAGTGTATATACACATTATGGCTTTATTATAAGTACAGAATTCTCATTTCATCAGAAATGTGACTAGAACAATGGAAATATGTCAGACTTCTTGATTAAATAGAAAGCAGTCGATATTGCCGGTAGCATCAGTATAAAATCTAGATTATTCAGTATCAATCAAGGTTCTATAGTTGTAATCATTAAACCAACATAAAATATTAGAAATAATATTAGTAATGACCTTTATATGCACAAATTCATAATCAAAAACAATATTAAAATAATCCTTTTGTTAATTATTGGCTAAAAACCTTTGTGATAATAAGAACTTTGTAATCTATTAAAATACAAAAGGAACCATACAATAGCAGTTTTTGATAAATAATACATACATACATAACTTCACGCCAGTTCCCTTGCGGGGTAGGCACGAACAACAGAGCGCCGTTCAGGCTTATTCTTACACACCTTACTTGCTTCTTTGACATTCATAACTCTTGTCATGCACGCTCGTCTATTCTCCTGACATCACCTTCTGCTAGTACATGATCAATTTGATCATGGAAGGTGTGTCGTGGCCTTCCACGACTTCTGCATCCATCCACTTTTGCATTGTATATCTGTTTAGTCATTCTTTCAACATGCATTCTTTCCACATGTCCGAACCACCGGAGCATTCCTTTCCTTACCTTCACCCCGACACTTTGATAAATAATCATTGTATATAATAAATTCATATCTCAAAATATAGTAAAATTCCTTACAGTTGATATAGTAAATGACATTAGGAGATTAAAACTTAAAACAAGTATAACAACACAATGTACTGACGCGTGTCAATCAACGACAATTTTATCAGGAGATGCAAAGCTTGGCCGAGTCTCAAGCATGTCACGGGATAATCACCTTAGCGGGTTATTGTTCTATCTACAAATTGTACCGCATGCCTTGCCAAATAGTGTAGTTAATCATAAATCACGTGGTCGCATACAGTTTTGTGATCATAAGTGCTGTTAAACATTACAAATGAATGCATGCCCAATTGATGAAGTAATCGAATAATTTCGGTTTTGTTTATGAGATTACAGTTATTGTTGTTTAAGACGAACGCTATTTAGGGCGTGTTTGAGTTGTTTTTAAGAACCAATTTTCCTCCTAGTGGTCTATACCAACGATTTGGCTTATTTTACAGATGATACTAGTTTTATATCTAACAGTATACATTTGAATAATTTAATATTTTGCTGGCTTTGTTGATATTGGTTCATTATAAAGTAGATGTATTCTATATACTACACTAATTTAATCTATAGTACAAATTCGTTCAATTATCAATTTCATCCAAACCCAGAATTATTCTCTTAATTTCTTTAGACTTTTTGTTCAGAAAATTATGTCAAGTCTATTAGTTGTAGTTGTTTTGGTATAGACGAGTGTGTGTTAGAATGTCTAAAAAAAATTAGAGCACAATATTGTGAATGAGTGTATTTTAATTCTCAGTAAAAAGTTACCTAGCAACTACGACTGAATCATTAATTCTCTATGTATTAAAATAACACGATATTCATAGACTTTATAGTGAATAAAAGTAAAATATTTCTCAAGCACACAGTTTTAGTGTCATTCGAATATTTTTTAGACGCATTGAACGTGAATAATTAATTGTCACAATTGTGTGTTGGTCTTCCAATATTTTGTTTCTAAGTCTTACCGTCCCGTGACTCGTCTGGTCGGTTTGCCAAAAAATGCTTCAGAAAACTTGCTAAACTAATATTATTTTTGTGTACGATATCAACTTTATCAATGACTAAAGTATTCTACGTGACTTGGACTTTCAATGGACCTACTTATTTCAGCTAAACGGATTACCCATATACTTGTTACGCTTGTCCAAAAGGGCTTGATGGCTTTCACTCATCGGTAGTCTCAACGAACATCAGTTTTACTATCAACGCATTGTAATTGTGACATTGTGCCAATGTTTACCAGAATAACAGGATATCCTTCTCGCCCGTAAATGACACAAATTAATTATACGTTAACGCAACACCCAATTATCCTTATTTTAATTTCTCTCTACATTTATCTTATAAGAATCAACCAATTTTTTTTAGAAAATTCCTACTTCTAGTCTTTTTTGCGAGTTAAAAATATTTTATGCATAGGCGACTGCTCTGATAAGGCTGTAATAAGATCTAAGCACTATACTATTATTTTATAAGAAAAATACCTAAATAAAAGCAGCAGTAAATTCAAGACGCGTTCTTCCCACGAGCAATATTAATTGCCATTTTAACGTTTATTTATGATTATATTTTATTGTGTCCATTTGTTATCCATTTGTTACGCTGCTTGTAACCACTGAAAGCATTCTGTTTTCTGTAAGATGTCTGCCTACATTAATTATGAGTTTGTTATGCTTTAAAGCGTTTACCTATATACTTTAAATCGCAAAACTTACAGGTTTATTTTATGTATACTAGTGGTCGCCCGTGGTCGAAATTTTACCATTACAATGAATTTTGAAGTTTGAACATTATTAAGGTTCTGTTGTCAAAGAATTTACTTCTATAATTACAGATTTCACCAAGTCTATACTGTTAATTTGACTTAGAAAAGAGTATGTATGCGTGTGTGTGTGTCAAATAAATGGTAGTGTGTATAATTTTTTTATTGATTTAATGTATTTTTTCTGCATAATTAAAAAAATATTAGCATCCTGCACTCCTTCTCTATATAAACTATAAGTGTGCGAAATTTCACACTCCGTCCGCGCAATTTTCGGAAAAAGGGGTACAAAGTTTTTGCTGTGTTTTTGCTTCACGCATTATATAGATACGTAGAACACATAGATATAGCGTAGAATAGCCCTAAATAATGTTTTGAAACGCAAACTTCGTATGACTTATTTGTGATAAAGCATTAAAAGCTAATAAAAGTCTAATAAAAAGTTTTAAGTGTTAGTCCGGGATTTATACAGCAAAACACGGTGAATTTGGAGAAGTGTTTTATTTGAGTTACAAGCAAAGATTTTCGATATAAAGTACAATTCATTATAAGTTAAGAACGTATGATTCTCGCATAATAATAAGCTACCCTAGCGCGCTACTATGACATGTGCATCTGACTAAAGCCGAAGTGAGAATGATCATTCGTCGCTACGCCCGTTCGCTCATTTAGCCGAGCGATAACGAAACGAGCTGAGAAGTAATTGTAACTACCCGCAAATATTGATGTTGTACAATAATTATAATAGGTGACACTAATTGGAACAAATATTATTACCACTAGTAATAATTATGTCAAATGTTTTAAATAATAAAACGTCAATAAATGGGCAAGCTTGGCAGTGTGGGCAAAACAAAGCATTCTGTAGAAGTGACAAACGTCCGTTTTGTTAGTTATTTGGCTACGGAATCATAAAAACGTAACTGGTCAAAAATATCTTATATTTCAAAAAATACTCATCGGATATTGTTCAAACTAATTTTAGTTGAAAGCATTTTTGAAGCTTGTCGATTTCGATTTTATTTCAATATTTTCTACTTTATAGTATAAGTAGGTATAGGTAGTCATCTAGCGCAATTAATTTGACACATACGTGGTCTATATCTATATACTATACATAAAACAATATATTATCAAGGATAAAACCGATATTAGACATATCATTTTTGTCTTTTAATTTGGATGAATCAACCAAAGAAATTATTCATTGCCATTGAAACCGTCATGTCCTTTGACTTAATTTGCTTGCTCCGCTAATATCACCATTATATATCAAAGATAGTATAGGTAGTGTGAATTTTGGTGCAACATATAAGAACCAGCTATATCAAACTTTAATCGTTAATGATTCAGCTATGTATTATTCTAACATGCCTTTATTATTGTACATATCTCTACATCCTACTCTTATCAAAATTAATTAATATTTACCAATGTAGTTTCGGAAATCAATAATTAAATTTATTTAAAGGCGTTAATTTTTTATATTATATAAACGAAACTATAATAATTTACAAGAAATAAACATATCAATCACAGTAAGAAAAAAAAATTGACAGAATTCGTCATCTTTTAGATTTTGTAGATGTTTATGCTCACATCTTACAAAAACTTTTTGTTATCTACTAAGATGAACGCTTTCATATAATATTGTCTTTCTTGTTAGAATCGAATGAGATCAGAAAAATATGTACTTTACTACTAGACATTTTTGACATAATATGTATATTTTATGATCTGCCAAAAAATGTTTATGTCACCTTACACAATTCAATTGTATCTGTTTTACCAACTTTGACACTTGCAGTTCTAAGCTCTATTTGTCACACGACTTTCATCTCTTTTCATTACATACCTATACTACGCTAACCTATACTTTGAAAAATCCACCTACGTACTCGCTTCACATTATCCATTCTCGTAACACCATATACGTAACCTAAATGTGAAAACAAAAAGTTTCGTAATTCGTGTTTGTAACTAGTTTTTTATCTCACAATTTGGTCAAATTTGAACCGCATGGAAATCACGCAAGTGAAGATTGCATCTTTGTTATGACATAAAGTTTTCTACCAACTTTCGTAAATATGCTCTACACGTAGACAGATAAGCCGTAATATTTTTATTAAGCGTAGTACTCCAACAAGAGTTCTATTGTTATATGTAAAAGTTTGCTATGGAAAACTAAAATTTTCTAAGTGTAATTACGATTCTATAGTATTTTTATTAGGGGATTATAGCATCTCCAGAATTTATGTCAACCTTTTGTGTAAATTTTGCGTTACATAACTAGCTTATAACATTTCATTATCACAGAAGTATCTAGAATACAATGTAGCTTCTATTTCTAATTTGTGGGCGAATGTCTTCGACAGTATAGACTTTAAATATTTCGGATCTAAATGTTACGGAGCTCTGCCAACTATTGGGGCGTGAGCAATGTCTAACAATGTTACCAACCTAACAGATAATAATTATATAGTTTACGCAATATCATCTCGTTCTATTGATCAGTGATCTCTTATAGCTGTGTAAGAAAGCTTTGCATTTAAATTAATATTTGTTTTCTATTTTTTATAATTGTTTTAATTCAAGTTTTAATGATTTCATAAATAACCAAACCTCATTCAGACAGGAACAGAAAGGTTTTAGATAGGGTAGGTACCACTGATACTCTGAATTTTTTAGAAAGCATGAAATAACAAATACTCAGTGTTTGCAGGCTCAGGTATCTTGGTAAACATATGTTAATTAGATATTTATTGCCTGCAACTTTTATGGCTTGTTTATGTTCAGTAAAGTAAATTGCTTGTTAGTATCGTTTTATCTCTTCATATTATTTAAGTGCCTGTTTAATTACAGAGCAATCTTCTTTATAGATTTTGATCTGTGAATATTGTTATTTATCTAAGTTTTAGTACTCACTCTAAGGGCATCCGATTGTTCGTTGATATTAATCGGAGGTCGGAGCGGAGCGACTCCGATACAGCAATCACAACACGCCATAGTTTCAAACTTATTCACAACACAAAATAAAACTAATCACAGAAAATAATTTAGGCAGTTTCACATTGCGCAATCATCGCTGATTTGTCGAACGGAAAGTTCATTAATTCCACTTTGAATGTGTAAAGATTATTAGTTCTTAATTCGCACACGTGCAAAATTTTCAATGTTTGGGGAGTTTGTAAATTTCTCGACACTTTCGATTTAAGCGATTTTCGATTTCTGACAGCAGAGCAACGAGTGGAGCTGCTCGTGGTACAATGAGTTAAAAATATCGTTTCAAGATGTGCTCTGCCAACTCTAGATCGCCGGCAGATGGTATTAGGACAACTCGAACTTTGATACGCATTTAAATGGAATTCCCTTTCGTCATATTTTATTTTATGAATTCACAATATCTCAACTAATAAATTTATAAGCGGCTGTTGTTTTACAATAAATGCTTAAATTATACGATGCTAAATTACGAATGACAATTATCTATATTCGTCTTCCAGTCTGTCTGAATGTTTATCTCGCATAGACACCGAAAAGTTTTAATGGATTTCTATGAAAATTTTAGGGGCTAAAACAAAAAATTCATTTTAAATTTACGTGTATTTACAATTTTGATAAGTTGCAAGGTTTTGAACGTATTAATTAAAAGTCTAAGTGCAAAAAAAACGAAGTATCGAGCACAACTAGTTTCCAAAATAATTAAAAAATATAAACATAAAAAATAATAATTTTATGGTTTTATCGTCTCTTAATCATTTAGAATCGGCGCACTAAATGTCTTGTCCTTCCATACTTCTCTATATTAACCCATGTCTGTTATACCATAAATCATCGTAATTATCATCCTTCACACAGTTCACCTATCTCGTCTTTAGTCTACCTTTACTCATATATCCATTATTCTTGTACTTATATTTTTTTGTGTAAGTATTGTGATTAGTAACAAACACATATAGTATTTATTTATTATACACCTTTAACGATAACAGTATCTATGACTTGATATTTGGCTAATAATCTTCAAACTTCTGATAACTTGGGTCTAGAAGAACATATCCTTATCAATCAATGACCCCTTACTTACTACTAAACATTAACACAAAGAGTGAAAAAGCTAATCGGTTATAAACTAGCTAATATTAATCATTTATTATGATTACGATCATAATAAATTTTTATCAATCTAAAGATTTCCCTGAGGCTACGCCGCGGGTCAATATCTAGTCAGTGGCTCAATTTTATTTACGTAAAACCTTATTTAGGTTTTTTATATGTATAAAATTTCAGTGAGAAATTATCTGATGATGAACACCGCTTAAAAATCCGTTGCGTGGGGATGAGTTAACGGATATACAGACAGACGCAGAAAGCGACTGTCCAAAAAATGGCAACTATTCCGCATCGAACTAAAAAAGAATCACGTAAATCGGATCATAAATCTCAGCGTAATCGGTGTACATACATAAAAAAAATATACCAATCAAGTTGAGAACCTCTTCCTTTTGGAAGTCGGTTAATGATATGGGATTTAATGTACTACATTATTTCAGAAATATACAAAAATAATATTAAACTGGAACATTGATGGGTAAAAATATTAAGGTAAACCAAAAACGATGGATGGATTGCGGTTTAATAAAAGACGTTTGCCGAATTGGGGAGTACGGGAGGAAAAGACATATAGAGAGACAATTTTAGAAATATAGCTTTCAATTTTAGTTTAACATTTCTACCATTTTTAACTTGAATATAATAAAAAGCAATGTTGTATAAGTGGTAGCTTAATGATTAAGGCAACTTCGTTTAATTCTAGTGATATAGGTTCGAATCTTTGCTGAAAGCACGCGATGCTTCAGCAGATTTTGTGACATAATATTGCTACAATTGCCACTTGCTAACGATTAAGGTAAACATCGCGAGGAAACATGTGTGCAGCACCCCAAGCCGTCTTGGACAGTGTCAGGTAGTTCATTCCAATGTATACAGGTAATCCATTTAAATCTAGAGTCCTAGCCAAGTATTGCGGCGTTATTGGGAGAATGTTATTATATTTATAATGTGTTATAATTTCATAAACACTCCAAAATATTATTGGTGTCTTAAAAATGTTTGAATAATCAAATAACTTGCATATCGTTTCCCTTGCTTAATAACATTAATATCAATTGAATTTGAAAAACACTTTTAATTGGACAATATCATTTGATGTAAAGTGTCAATGGGAAAACCCTTAATTAATGATGTACAAAGTATAATAAGCATTTTAGTTTATACTTCCTTAAGATGAACTGACGACTAACAAATGCATTTCCTACACATCATAATTATAAACTTAGTACATTATATTTAAACTACTACGACGTTTATGAATGAAATTACATAATCTAAATAAAAAGTGTGTTAACAGCTAATGAACATTACGAACTTGAACTAGACTGTTGTAAAAATTATGTAAACATTATTTGTTTAACACACATTATAAAACTTTTTCCGTTTAGTCCGGCTCATTAGATTTGCTTACCACTACATATTATACACATTACATATATAAAATTCGAAACCATATACTGCTTGAGGAAGAAGACTAAGGTGATATGGGCATGTAATGAGGAGGGATGAAAGTCACGTGAAAAAAAAAAGTTAAACCGAAAGATTGACGGGTACAAATGTAAAGGTAGACCAAAAAAGAGATGGATGAATTATGTGAAGGATGACATGATGATTTGTCGTGTGATAAAGGACGTATGTAAGAATAAAGGAGTACGGAAAGAAAACACATTGCACCGAGACAAAGTAATTGAGAGAAGGTCTAAGAAAAAAGAGATACTGCGGAAACTATGACATGTCTGGTAACGCTACAATCATACCAGACGCTACAGACGCAACCTAGATATAGCCCAGCCGTGGTCAAGCAGATTTGTTGACATCTGCTTGACCAGAAGTTGTCTTGGCAGACTATAGAGACTAATGCCAGCGAAAAATAGCCTTAGGGAAAAAACGAAAATCGCTAAAGTCCATCATACGCGACCAATGAAGGTTGAAACGTTCAAAGGCAACGTTATGCCTGAGGCTTTTTCATAACTGCGCAAGGATTAACAGCGCTGGAGTTGCATATTGCATAAACTATTATATATTATCTAAATATAAGCACACAAAGGTAGAGAATAAGTACTTTAACTCTCACTAAATTCACAAAAGCCGAAATCGGTGTGAATATTTATATTACTATTGTGTTGTATTGAAAACAATCAGTACGTACTTTTTTAAAAGTCCATACTATGTACATTGTTTATTTCTCAATAATAACAAAGGTTTATTTACCGTTTCGAGTAAGCTCTGCTCGTGGAGTGTGACGAGTGGTTTCTCCGGCTTCGGTCTCGTGCTCAAGTAGAAGGCCGAAGCGGCTGCGACCCCAGTCAGCGCCAGGGCACCGGCCGACCCTCCGACCATCCATAGGTACTGATCGATTTCGCTTACTGTAAACAATAAATAGAATTTAGACAAAATCTATATACACATATGCATACCTATCCTTTAGGCCCATATTCTAGTCCCTAATGCTACACATCCACATCGTTACTTTACACAAGTGTGAATGAAAAAATTACTCGATTACTTACAGCAATATAAAAGTATGCCTAATTTCAGCTTTGTATTATACAAGAATTCATTGAACGCAGAAATTATTGACCAATTAATATAGGTATGCATGTAGTATTAAATTATTCCTTATGGTTATAAAGTTAGAAAATACCTAAGCTAGTCCGTTTGTCTGTTTTTCCCGAAACCTACAACCTGGGTATTTTTAAGTCCCGTGTGAATAGGTACATTCTAGGTAAGCGTGCTCTATCTTAGACCATATACATATGTGCTCAAAGATAATTGCGAGATAATCGTTAAATGAGAACCTATACTATAATAAAAAAGTTATTATTTTAAATTAAAGTTATACATAAGTAAATGCGACAATTATTTAGATCGTATTTTTCCCACGGTTTTGAGAATGAAGCAAACTAATCGCGTTTGTTTTATAAGTAACTAGCGACCCGTCTGGATTCGCACGGGTATCTAAAGATATTTTTTTTAAATATAATATAGCCGGAGATAGTGCAGCTTGCCAACAGTGACAAAAAATTTCAAATCGGTTCAGTAGTTTCGGAGCCTATTCAATGCAAACAAACAATCTATTCTTTCCTCTTTATAATATTAGTATAAATAAACAACGGACAGTTCTGAAGTCAAACTTAGATACAAAATGGAGTACAGAAATAGAGCAAGTTATTTAGTGGAAGTAGTTCGTTTACGAAATTTACCGTGCCGGGAATCGAAAGCGCGACTTCTGTACTTCAATCAACTAGACCAGACAAAACTCATGCCACTAACCACAGCGGCTGTCCATTTATCACATAATTTACTTTCGACAACGGAATGAACATATACGTTTTGTCATAAATAATAAATAATAATAATAGTTTCCGGGAAATAAAAGCCTAAAGATTACGGGAATGAAACGACGTGGAAAGTCATGGTAATTTCACAGTTACTGTAATATTGTAATATTCTACGTGATTTTAAATAACTTCAATTTCAATTAAATTGTATGAAATTAAAATATTCATAAACAAGCAATGACGTCTATATTAATCGGTTTTAAATGTCTTGAAATGCGGACAAATTTAATATATAGGTGTCAAATATAAAAATTGACAGAACGTTAATTAACATCTCTAGTTAATATATCATTATATTAACAAAGAACATTAAAACTTTGTATGCAGGACTGGTACTTTCGATAATGACCTACTTGATGACCTTCCTCGTCAATTTCAGTAAGATAATGTAGATTAAAGATTGTTTTATGGATATCACTTTTTTTACTAACACCAAGGTCGTGAAAGGGATTGCTGACATTTAATGTAAGATGTATACCATCGAGATATGCATTTGTTTCATATGGTTTGTATTTTTATTCTGAAAAAATGAGGAAATGGTGCTTGAACTAGTTATGGACTATAAATCTAATATTCACTTAAAATTATCTACTTCTTGTAATTAATAACAAGCCAAATTATTCTGAAAACATCTTCAAATGTGTTAAAATTAGGTAAGCACAAAATAAAGGCTTCCGTAGAGATGATAAAAGTCGACTTTTTTCGTTATTTGGCTAATTAACAAAATAAAGCACGTAATCAAAATACCCCACATTTCTAAAACTACTCAACGGGTTTTGTTTAAAGTTATTGTTTTTGAAAGTATTTTTTAAACTTTATCATCGGGTTTTTTTTTGTATTTTCCACTCATTTGTTTAAAAGTTTGAGCGGCGTGGTCATAATTTTCACGACTTGGGGGCGTATGTCTTGATACCCATTGAGTTTCCAAGAATGACTGTGATATACACGAACTAACATATAGCCGGATATGGCGCTTACATACACTTTCCATTTTAGCCGAAATGTCTACATATCCCTGAATATCAGCATGGCTCGAAACATGAAACGATTATTAATTTTAATGTTATTATCTGTAAACCAACATTGAATCAGACCAAAAACGTCTATCCATTGCTGGCCTCCTGACTTTCTTATTTTTGTGAGAATATACGCTATAGAATAGACACTATGCTTGTCTGGGGCGGACTGGCGGGGTCGGTAGTCTCTATGTGAAGAATTCCACATGATGTTTTGCTACACTGTGAGTAAAGACAGAAAAATAGATTACGCTCTGTATGCCTGCCAGAAATCAAACGCATGTCACTGGAGTTCTTCATTAGATTTGCATGTATGAATACAGTTAATAAGTAAATGATCATGGTCTTGTTACAACTACATCATCTATTTTAGATACAAGTGCAAAATACAAAATGCCTAGTCATTTTGTGTCATTTTAAATACTACAACTTTTAGACGCATTTAAGAGTAAGAACAGCTACATATTATCTATAAGTGCTTATTGACGCACAAATTCGAAAGCATCTATCTTCAAAATTATTTTTATAGATGCAGGAGATAATTTGTATAGACAAAGATTAAATTTAAACAGACAATGCTATTTATTACACAGCATATCTATGTTCGGGCCATCCCCACTTGAAACCAGCCTTTGCATAAGGAAATGTCAAAAAGACAACTTTCATGTGCATAACTTAGTTCCTGTACTATAAACAGAGTCCGCAGTCTAGCCAGTTTAGAAAGTCGAAACAGAGGGGCGCGCGTATAGATCAACATTAGTTCATAGATTTCTCGGGAATCATTCGCGACTCTCGCGCTTTCCACTGACACACTTACAAGACATGTTGCGTTATTAAATACTACAACAACATAAACCGTCTCTTTCATGTTCTTTATAGCATATGTAACTTGTTGACAACTACAATATGATTTACATGAATTTAATTGTCATTTCAAATTAGGAAGTTATAATAAACATTACAGAATCCTTTGTGTCTGTATTTTTGTTAACCTCATATATAGTCTTCCTTGTCGATTTCGGTAACGGCGACTCCTCAAGTATAGTCAATGCGCCCCTGTGGAGCCTACAGTGGCTAGCTGGATAGAATGAATTCATTCTCGACCACATATTGCATGCATCACATAGTGCACATTGTTGGCCAACGGCGTTATATGTATAGTTCTTAGGTCTCTCTTTACAAATTTTGCGTTTCGCATCCAAATCTTCCCAGCATTTATTTTCGAAAGCCTTCAGCATTTTAAAGATTAACCTCGTAGATGAGTTTGTAACTGTTGTCTTTAAGATAGTGCTCTAACATCGTCTATGTGAAGGCAACAAAGAAAACTTTAATGATATTAGGCACAGGGTTATCTGAATCGCAAAAGTCAATGTCGTAATCAACATTTCAATCATTAGAAGGGCTCACATATAATTTGAAGGCAGTGTTTAAGGTCGCATGACTGGCCTCGATACCTTGTCGCCTGTTATAACTAAGTGTACTAGTCGATTTCAAAAGTTTAGAACCTTGGTGCTCCAATTTCCCCTCATTGTACATTCAAAGGGCGTAACGAGCATTACGGCCCTTGAAGGGCCTCTATATCTTTTGTCAATGGGGTCTGGTAATCGTTTTTTTGTCGAGTACACAACAAATACATGTACTTCTAATACAAAACTAAAAAAATGAGCTTTCGTTTTAAATACAACACACATATTTGTGTAAATTATTCGTGTATTATAAATACTATATATAATAATAATTATGAAGATTCAATAACTACATATATTTGATGCTTACAAGAAACTATCATAAGATTTAAAGCAAGCGGTTTTGCGTAAAATTAAATTTATTGATCATCATTTCTTAAGCGAATTGTATAAAAGTACTAACTGTATTTCACATAAATGTATTACACAACCCCACAAATCTAATCTTTGGCAATTACAACACCAATCATGAGAGAGAATCAATAGCATTTTGCACATTAGTACATCTTAAATTGAATAATTAAACACATTAACCCAATTTAATAGATAATGGAGAATGTTAACATTTAAAGACATCAAACGTGTTAATCAACATCCGGGTTTGCACGTTGGCGTAAATTTTAAAACCCCTGATTAACATTAAAGTAACACCGGGCATTATCATTTTAACGGTTTTTAAGCGCGAATTTTATTATTACTATTAAAAAGTGACCTACTAAAATACCACAATATAAAAATCACGTTTCTAAATTCTAACTCAACTTTTTATTGTCTAATTATTGCGAGATCCTAATATATATATATATATATATATATATATATATATATATATATATATATATATATATATATATATATATATATATATATATAAACAATATCAGCTCATAAAATACTTTCGTACTGGGCTCGGACATCGTGGTTTCAAGAAATTTAAACTTATCCAAGACAATTTAGCAAGTTTTGCCCATTTTGCAAGTTTATTTCGGTGTTTCATCCAGTATTGAGAGAGAGAGAAAGAGAGAGAGATAACACTTTATTGCACACCAAAATATACAATTACAAAAACAAACCATATTTACAATATTTTCTAGGCAATACAATAGGCGGCCTTATCACTCAAAGCGATCTCTTCCAGACAACCTAAATGAAAGAGATTTGAATCAGGCGATATAGGTGGTGCAGGAAAAAGTCAATAGACACATAAATACTCAAACTAATTTAAGAAATAAATATACAAATACATACATATATACATAGTCATATATATACAATAATACATAAGTTATTATAATAAATGTATTAGCATGATTATATTCTGTTAATCAGACATAGGTATTTCTGGACAAATAGTGTTTTCTGAGCAAGTTTCTAAATGTTGGTAGGGATTTGGCCTCTCTGATAGTAAAAGGCAGCATATTCCAAAGTTTGACAGCCTGCATCGTAAAAGAATATACCAGTGTTGGTAATTGTAAATACAAATTGAGCTGGAAAAATTAATTGAACATCACGGTTTGTCAAGATTTAAAATCTTGTTAGTGAAATGAGTCCAGGAATTCTTACGTGCTTATCTGCTATTACTATAGTTTTACACGAACCGTATTAATGACTGAAATATTTAATTGAATATTTTAATAATGTTTAAACTTACAGCTGCTGCACTGGTTCCACCATATTGTTTTCTCCTGCGTGTTCTCCTTTTCAGTCTTCTTTTTCTCAGTCTTTTTCAATTTCTTCTGTATTTTGTGACATTTTTCCTTAACACTAAACTCAGTCTTGTTCGCATTCGCCATGTCTTTGTCCTTTTTCACAATAAAACCAAATTTTCCACTTCCCATTTTTATCGCTTACAAAAATCGTTTAATATAAATGTGTGCCCGGTTTTACCATTTTCATAGGCGTCTAGGGCATGATTCGTGTCGATTGCCTTGTTCATAAAAATGTTAATATTAATATTCCGTACCAAATAAGTATGAGTTCGCGATGCGTGTGTCGTAAAGATATTCGATATCGTATTATTTTGTTGCGGAATGAATCGGAATCCATAAAACTAAAAGGTTTTATAGAGTTATCTCGAGAAGGCTTTGGCCTTGTCGAGTTCATTAACACTGTCCACGAAGATATGACGATAACTGAGGTGTAATCAACTGTCTGATTCCATTAGGCGGCTTATCTATTTCAATTCATGTAAAATAAATTGATTACGTTGAACCATATAACACAATTACGAGTTCCTAAGATTGTATCTATGATTACCTACCTTTTGATAATTATCTTTACACCGATTGTTACCATATTTGAGATTATGTTAGGAACTGAAATATAATTTCTTATTTTCTTAGTAACATACCCTGGCGTCTGACTTTAAAGTGTTTAAAATAGAAAATCAAGTGGTCACACAGACTATGCGATAAAGCATTTAAGGGGAAAATTGGCTGACATCAGTCATCTTTATTCAACTTACGTTCCCACTGCAGAGGCAATGGCTAGCTACGTTTTAAACGGTACTTCATAAAAATCAGTTACTATGGCAACTTTTTCGCATAGACACCATTGAGTCTGATTTATACTAATTTATTTAGTTGATTGAACAAATATTTCTCGAATCACTTGAGCGTTTTTAAACATTACTATTTAAATTTAGTTCACTTATTTTATAGTAGGTACTTGCGTACAAAGACAATTATCAAAAGGGCCATTTAGACTGTGTGACATATAAAAGGAAGCAAAAACCAACGCTACAAAGTAATTTGTATAAATTAACAAGTTTTTCATAATTACGATACCTACTTAAACAATTACATGTGTATATTTAAGTAATTATCGTGTAGTTAAGAATAAATATATGCGGAAAAAATACCCTAAGATTATTATCAGATAATACATATTTTTGCGGTTTATAATCGATTGTCATAAAAAGAAATATTAAACAAAAATCAGTACAGACTTATAATTAACATATAGAAATTACAGAAGTTAAAGTTTATTTGTGCAAAGACGTGATTTATTAATGTGCAATGTATTAATGTAAGATTGTAATTGATGAGATCTTGTATGAGGAAAACTATTGCGAAGTCAATGTTTACAAACATTAACGGAGCGTTAGTCCATACTAATAAAATTGATGTGAAAGTAAGTTTTTGTAGATGTTTGTTCTTCCATCATGGTCTTAGATATCAATTAATATGAACTAATTCATGATAATTGATATGTGTGTTTTTAATATCGGAAATAAACACAATTATGAGATTTTAGTTGTGGAAAAGTAAAATACAAAACCGACATTTACGCAAGCTGCACTGAAAGCTTTGAACTCAGGACTGACGCTTTATTGTATACAAGAACAAAATGTTATAATCTATACAAATATGCTAAAGAGGAAAGATTTGATTTTTGCATTGAATAGGCTTCGAAACTACTGAACCGATTTGAAAAATTCTTTCACTGTTGGCAAGCTACACTATTCCCGGTTGACATAGCCTATAAAAAAGTTATTTTTAGACACCCGTGCGTACCCGGGGCGAGCTCCTAGTATCTTATAAGATACACAAAGACTGAAACCAAAATATTTTGTTTTTACTAAGTTCATATAACAGAAAGTAATTACAGTAATTAAATTAATCGATTAATAAATATTTTAACAGCATAAAAACACGGATGTGATTTATGTCAATATTGAAATTAAATAATTATTTTGTTTTATTAAAAGGATTAAAATCCATATCTCTTATCGCAAGATCATGAGTAAACCTTGGAAGTTACAATCCAGCAAAATCTAAGAATAGGACCTATCATGTCGCTTTAAGCAAGAAGGTTGCCTATTCTTTTGCCAAGTGAGTAAAGATTGTAAAACTATCTACAGTAATGCGTATTTCTACAAACAGTATAAGTATATAATGTTTATTTTAGTTAATAATAAGTAAAGTGTTATTCCTAAAGTTTATTCCTTTTAAAAAGCAATTAAATTTTTATTCCAATCGTACCAATTTTTATATTATATAAGTACATTCAAGTGCATCTCCGTGTTAATCGATGTTACCTGAATGACGTTTTGATGTGAAGCGACCCTGTGATTATTAACCATAAATATTTACTGTTCTGCATTTAAATGTTGTTTCACTGCCTTTTAAGCATAAGATGCACTTAACTGCACACTACTACTAAGCGTTATGTGATGATGAATGCTAACATACTCTTTGATGTGAACTGCTATTACGACTCCAATAAAGTTATTAACACGTTCTGTTTGACTGACACTGCAATTTATAAAGATGTACTATAAAGCTCGTAAGACGACAATTCACAATGGCTACTATTAAATTATGGTCCCGATACTTAAGATGCCAATGGATAACGAGATAATTTATCTAGGATGCGTCTAATCTTGAAATAAGAGTTCGAATGTAGTGTTATTTGAAATAGTTTTAATACTGTAATAAACAACAGTAAATTATGTATTTTCAAACCCATAAAAACAGTATGGATATTTATGTATTTCTTCATGGCATCCAAAATGATTCGGTCATCTTAAAGTGTAATGTATCCTTCTTCATCACCTTAGACTATATCTTGACCTAGTATCATGATCAAATGTAAACCTACACTACAATTAAATATATATATATATATATATATATATATATATATATATATATATATATATATATATATATATATATATATACTTAGTCTGACCATAAATACTGTTACAATTAAAAAGAAACAAAATATTACATTTGTATTTGGAATCTGTCATTTTTATATGATTGTTCATTGTGTTTTCTCATTTTGGCGCCAATACATTGTACAACATTTTGCGATATTAAAATGGAGTGGGGCGATAAAGAGAACCGAATCGCTGTGATTGCATTACACAAAGTAGGTATAGAGCCAAATGCAATTTTTAAAACTCTCCATACGCTTGGTATTAGTCAAATGTTTGTGTACCGGGCTATTAATAGGTACAATGAGACCTCCTCTGTTTGTGACAGAAAAAGATCTGGCCGTCCAAGTAGTGTTCGTACGAAAAAAGGTGGTCAAAGCAGTAAGGGAAATAATTCGGAGAAATCCTGTCCGAAAGCTAAAGATTTTATCTCGGGAGATGAAGATATTTTAAAATATGACCCTAAGTCATCTTTTATCAGGTAACTTGCAGCCTATAAGAGACGCACTGGTCATTTCTTAATTCATAATTAAAAAAAGAATAGGGTGGTAAAATCTAAATAACTACTGAAACGGTACGCAAAGGGAAACAGAAAAAGTTTGTTTACGGATGAGAATTTTTTATAATTTAGCAACATTTTAACAAACAAAATGACCATATTTATGCTTAAATCTCTAACGAAGCTTCTCAATTAGTCGACAGAGTGCAACGTGGGCATTATCCGTCTTCAGTGATGGTTTGGTGGGGTGTTAGCTATGAAGAAATGACTGAGACATATTTTTGTGAAAAAGGTATGAAAACATCGGCACAAGTGTATCAAGATACCATTCTTGAGAAGGTAATTAAGCCCCTTAACAACACCATGTTCAATAACCAAGAATGGTCCTTCTAGCCAGATTCTACGCCGGGTCATAAAGCTCGATCCACGCAATCTTGGTTGGAAACAAACGTTTCGGACTTCATCAGAACTGAAGACTGGCCGTCGTCTAGTCTCGATCTTAATCCGCTGGATTATGATTTATGGTTAGTTTTAGAGAGTACGGCTTGCTCTAAACGCCATGAGAATTTGGAGTCCCCAAAACAGTCCATACGATTGGCAGTGAAGAATTTTCCCATGGAATGAGTGCGTGCTTCTATTTATAACTGGCCTCAACGTTTAAAGGACTGTATTGCAGCCAATGGGGACTTCGAATAAGTTTTTTATATTTTAAATTGTTTTATATTTGTGTATTAAATTAACATACTGTAAAACTTATAAATGTTATTTATAAGTTTTACAGTATGTTAATTTAATAAAAATAAAAATATTTGTTACAATATTTATGGCAAGACTAGGTATATATATGTACACATGTCTAACCTATCTATTTCATGTCGAGTTATGGAATTGTTGAGATCGTTGAAAAAAAAAAATATTTATCTTGCACAACGCATCTTTCTTTACATACCTATTCATATATTTCATTACATTAACACTTAGTTACTTTCCGGTACATTCCTGATTATAGTGGCATCTATATTGTGGTTAAATAATTAATAATATTTATAAATAAAATACTTTCCATGGAAGAAAGAGGGCAAGATGCTCGAACATGGTATATGTCCGCAAGACGTGGCACAGTAATTCAAATCTGTGTAACATAATGATGATTCCAATAAATAATTGAATAACTGATCTAGATAAGTCTAATCTTATTCAATAAATGTCTGTTTATATATTATCATCATAAAGTCTTTTATATCAAGTCTGCATTCAAATTTTGTCCCATATTCTACTCGTTAACACTCCGAAGTGTTTGAAATATATTAAAAAACAACAGTAAATGCTTGTTTCATTGTTTAATCTACAGTTGAGCAAGCCTATCGATTCATTTCTTTATTCGTAAGAGAATCTATCAGATTAGTATGATTCCGTATATCATTATTTGTAAGCAAAAGTAGCTAACGCTAGTACTCAACGTTTATAAGCAAATCGTCTAAATCAAATCCTTTCATCGAATGCACATTGAGGTGCTGACCTAATAATTCAAACTACCGCATCGCTTATACGTAGCCCTTTTCATACGAACACGTACATTTGAAACGGTACTATAGTTTAGTATAACTGTACGTATCAAAACAGGATTTCTATGTGAAATATTAAGGATATAATTTCAAAGTTGTGCTGACATGTACATGTATTACTCGTTTCTCATCTTATAAGAAGATAAATGATCTTATAATGCTGTTTAAATAATATTTTCAAATACAAACGAGATTTCTCTCACCTTTGAAATAGCGAAAATATTTCTTCTTATAAAGATACATTGACTCATAATTGTCATCTTTATAATTGGACCTACTTATGCAAAATGGAACCAACCCACATATTGACAGTTTTGAGAAAAAGCCGTTTTTATTAAAATTTTGCGTACAAAAAAATATGTCTATATTTTGGGAAAAACATTTAGAATATTGTATATTATATTTTCTCGTTATGATTTTTATTGAGTTGATAGAAGGTGCATTTTGAAAGTCTTCTGCATCCTTAACCCAATTTTGGCATGCTTATGGATTGGTTCTGTTTTGCATAAGTAGGTCCAATTATATAATTGAAATCCATGTATATAGTGACTCATCACGATATCTCAGGAACTATAATACCTATAGACTTAAAATTTGGCATGGACCTTCCTTTCGCCAAGTAGAGGTCAGCTAAAAACAGATTTTACTGCACGCGAAGCGGGCGGGTATCAGCTAGTTCTAATATAAATTATATATGATAAAATAGCATGAAAGAAAGAAGAACAAAGTATCCTCGATTTTTGAGGCTTAGGACAGAACAGGTTAAAAGTTGTATAGGAAACGCCTATAATTGAAAACAAAAATATTGCTTAGTTTAAAAATATAATGAGAGGTATACCAATAATAACACTAATATCTAATTCGTTTTTACACTTGTCCGTTGAAGTTTCACTTCTACTATGTGTCCCAGCACACATTTCGATTTTTCGCAGGTTTACTGCAAATTATGATTCTGTTAGGTTTAGATACATTTTTATGAATGCATTTTTTATTTCTGCATATTTTATTTTATAAAACAAAAAAACTGAATTCGATCCAAAACCCAATAACGCATCCAGAGTATACTCTAAAATTATGCCACTTCTCACCACGTCTAGTCTAAATTTATGCCGCTCCTCCACGCGGCCGTAACGCTTTTTTGTGACAGAAAAATCCTAAGACCCCCCGTTTACATAGAAGTTTCACTTCAAAAAAACTACTTTATTACCAAAACGGCTTATTAGAATTAAACTACACTATAAAATATACAAAACTAACTTAAAAAATACAACTAAATATTGAAAATAAAATAAATTTCTCATTTTTTCAACGATTGAATTTATAAAATATGACCTAACAAACAATTGATTCAAAACTGAACTGAAATTAATTAAGGAAACAAATCTGTAAGAACTGTATGATCGGTTTGTTTGAAACAATTCATAATCCACTTTATTAGGTTGCACTAACACAAATCACGTGTCATATGGGACATTTGTTTGATAAACATTGGGCTTTCCACGGCACGAAATTCCCAAATAATTCACACCTAAGCTGTGCTCTACTTAAACCTGTTAGTACATACGTTTTAACAAATATGTGATAACTTTGATAACTTATGAACAAACAAAGAAAATGAAATAACCACCATTTGTGTTTCAAATGTTTTCATAGAACACTTCACTGGTATAATCTAGTTCATTTTTACAACTGAATGTAAAAATCGTGAATGTTGTTCAAGGAAAAGAATATAAAACTGGAATGTGAAGTATGCAAAACGAATTAATATATCTATCTCAAAAATTGAAAGTATTTTTAAACTATACCAATTTGATTTTTTTTATTTTACAGTTTAGAAGTTAAAGGGGGAAATGATTTAGTATTATAATATACATATAGTAAGAGTTATTCTTTGATTTGGTATTATATATTTATATATATATATATATATACAATATATATACAATATACATATAATATACATATAAAAACAAAAAAATATCTATTTATTCTTATGATGAAAATGTTATTTTATGGCTAATCTTTAATATATATTACTTTATACAAATTTGTAACTAATTATATTATATATTATAATATATAGCTATTATGTATTTATCAATACTGCAGAAAATAGATGTATATGTGTATTATGAATAAAATATATGTGTATATTTATTTTACTAAACAAATAATAATAATAATAATAAATATTTTATTGATCTAAAGAAACACATATTTACATAATAACAGAACAGTTTGTTGCACTGCAAAAGTATAAAACTGTGCTGCAGTGACAACTCCCACCACAAGACAATGAAGTATATTGTAGTTTTATAGCACAGGATACATTTCAAATATAATGAACTTAAAACTAAGTATAGAAAATTACAAAAAATAACGAACTCAGGTGTCGTTCGCGGCTATGAGCGCACGACGTGTGTTTGTGTGTGTGTGTGTGTGTGTGTGCGTGTGTGGGTGAGTAATGCGTGCGTGGGTGCGTATGTGTGGGTGTGTGCGTGTGCATAGGTGTATGTGTGTTGCGTATACCTTAATGTGACTGAGTATTAGTGCGTGTATGTAAAGTAAGGAACATAAATATATCCTTTTAGTTATAGGTTAACAGTTAAAATGTTTTCCGTTTGTATATAATCCAGTGTACACAGCCAGGTCATAATTTTGGTTTTACAGCAGCGAGAGGTAAGGGGATAGATATTTAATATTTGGTTGCATTTATTGTAGATTTTGGTACTGAGGTGATGGTAATGTCTAGAAGCAATAGATGTGCGTCTAGATTCAAACTTGCAAACACGATCCGATTTGCGACCACTGAGATAAGAAGGATCATATGGCAGTTCAGCATGTTTCCTCATAACTATAGCTAAGATAAATAACTGTCTAACAGTTAATACTTCGGAATCTTTGTATAACTTAGAAGTTGAATAACGACGTGATTTACCACCTATGACTTTTAGAACCGCCCTCTGTGCTCTTTCGAGCCTGAGAAAATGGCTACGAAGTGATCCACCCCAAATTGTTATACAATAGGCTATTACGGACTGGGCAAGTGCAAAATATACTGTTTTAAGGGTCTTGACGTCTGCTACTTGTCTAAGATTTTTGAAAATAAAAATTAATTTCCGAACCTTAGAAATAGCCCAATCAATGTGATATTTCCAGGATAGTGTAGGATCCAGCCATACGCCCAAATATTTAATATTATTTGTTCGTTCAAGGTCAGGACACGAGCATATAATTTTATCATTACAGCTATTATGAACACGAATATTGAAGGAGGGAGGTGGTTGTAGTTGAGAATTTAGGGAAAAGGTGATATATTTAGATTTGGAGGCATTAAGTGTTAACAGGTTTTCTTTAAGCCAGTTAGAGATAGTTGTTAGAGCAAAATCTGATTTAGTCTGAACTTCACACCAGCTTTGACCAGAAACAAGAATTGCTGTATCATCGGCGTAAGTGATTATTTGACAATTTGGCAAACATAAGTTACAAAGATCATTAATATAGACGAGGAACAAGGTAGGCCCGAGAACACTACCTTGGGGCACGCCAAATGTGATATTAGCCTCGTGACTGATGTACTCATTGATGACGACCTGTTGTTTACGACCAGTTACGTAACTTTTGAGTAATTCCAGGGCAAGACCTCTTACGCCTATGTGTTCCAGTTTATCTAGAAGTTTTGGAATTGAAACAGTGTCGAAGGCCTTGGAAAGATCCAAGAAGATACCAGCAGTCTTGAATTTATGGTTAAAGTTATGTATAACACCGTTTGTTAACTTTAGGATAGCATCTTCAGTACATTTGTTCTTTATAAATCCAAATTGATTACGAGAAAGAATATTATTAGAATTTAAAAAATTAACAATTCTTTTATTAATGATTTTTTCAAAAACTTTAGACAAGGATGACAATACTGAAATCGGTCTGTAATTTGAAGTACATCGTGTATCACCAGATTTGTGGATTGGATGCACAAGAGCTTTCTTAAATACAGAAGGAAACACCCCAGTAGTTAAACAGAGATTAAAGAGAGAGTTTAGGACAGGTATAAGTATATGCCTGGCAGCAATAAGTACAGACGAGGGAATTGTGTCCCAACCGACAGCACAGTGCTTTTTGAGATTAAGAATAATCATTTCTATCTCACTGTAATCAACGTTGTAAAGGGCCATAGACTGTAATGGATTATTTAGATAACTAGTATTAACTCTGTAGTCAGTATTATTAGTGTCTTGCTCATCTATAAATTTGGATGCTAAGTTTTTTCCAATGTTTGCAAAATAGTGATTAACATTATTTATGGCAGTGGAGCAGTCATTCGTAGATTCTAGGAGATCTCCAGAAGGGTTTTTCTTAGAATTAATGTTAGTAATAGTTTTAATAATTTTCCAGGTAGCTCTGGGATTATTTTTAGCCTTCTGTAATTCATTGTATTCATAATCTCGTTTAATCTTCTTTAACAAGTTATTGCAGAAGTTACGATACCGCGTGTAAGTCAATTGGAGAGTTACATTATTTTTGTCATTTTTGGATTGTCTATAAAGCTTGTCTCTGTGTCTTATGCAGCGTAAGAGTCCGGCTGTTATCCAAGGTTTGATGATTCTCAGTTTACTAGGGACTGAGGAGATTCGATTATGTTTCTTAATTATTGACATAAGAATATTAACAAGAGCAGTAGCCGCAGATTCGGGATTGTCATTAGATATAACTGGAGAAAAGTCTGTATTTTCAATATCTTTAATGATTGCTGGTATATCTAATTTATGTCTTAGTCTGTTTGATGGGGAGGCAGAGTTAAGTTTGATGGGACAACAAAATAAAATTGGAGCGTGATCAGTGATGAGTGAATCCAAAATAAAAGAAGTGGCAAAAGCTGGAGAGCGAAAGATAACATGATCGAGACAATTATTTAAACGAGTAGGGCTAGTATAGGCAGGTAACATAGAATGTGAGGCTAGTAAGTTAAGATATTCATCTGAATTACAATCCGAATGGCCATGGGCTATATTAATGTTGATATCACCTATAACTATAAATGTTGATGAATGTTTTGAATCACTAATAATATTATCAATACTGTTTAAGAAACGATCAATATTTTTATAAGATGGTGACCTGTATAGTGCTAGTATTGTTGTTGCAATGCCTAAGTTTAGTAATAAAGCGTTAGCGTCCTCAAATTTAGGAATAGTAACTTTACAATTTAGACCTGATCTAACGTAGGCCACAACTCCTTCGTTTTGGCTAGTATAGCTTGTTGCTGTAAAATAATGTTGCTGTCTCTGTATTCGTTACATGTACTGTCTAATTGGTAATGTAAGAACTCATTTTTTGTGTGCTGACAAATTATTTCAAAGGTAGTTTGAAACAAATATCTTTTTAACTTACGGGACGTGAACTTACTCTGCCGTAACACAGTTTAAAACTAGTATGGGGAGTAATGATTGTCGCATAATGTTAAATTAAGCACTATTGTATATTGTACTTGTTTAGCTTATAACTGAAAGCAATAAATTATTTCTTATTTCTTTCTTTATTTCTATATATTTAATGATTTATTATATTGTTACAACGCGGATCCCGACAAACACAAAACCCACCTGCATATCTGAAACAAAGCACATTTATTACCCGTCGGCATTTGAACTAGTAACATTTAAATTCTTTTATGGTCGTCTTTTTTTGTGTACTTTGTGTTTAAAGTTTGTGATTAGAAAACAGTCATTGTTGTATTGTAATCTTTTATGGCAGTCATTAGCCAGGTGTGTCGCATTAAGATACGGGGACATTGCAGTTGCGCTGGAGGGGGAAGGCAGTCGAGCGATAATCACGAGCAAAGCAAGACGTGTGTACTACTGTACTGTAACAATATTTTATAGGAACAAAAATTTTACGACTTTGGAAGAGAACATCTCCTATTGACTTAAAAAAGCACATACAATTTTTAAATTTTTCGAAATGACTAGCAATAAGAATATATAAACTGAATAAAAATTATGTGTGCAGTTCACACGCAGTAGAAGTGAAACTTTAGAGAATATACTCAGATAATTCTTCTCTGACTTTTATTAATATATATAATTCCTTTAGCCTACATCCGTCAACATATTATTCAATTTAAATTACACTTTAAATCACTAGCATAGAATTCAAAATTTAATGCACTGTTACGCACAATTTCCTTTAATCTACGTATAAAAGAATATCTGCTTTAAGTATATACAGGTAGAGCTAAAATTCATTCGAAATCTTTTAAGTTTTATTTAAATTGAAAATTAATACTAACGGGTAAAGAGAAACGTGTTTTATTTCGAATTAGACAAGGTTAAATTTTATGTGTTTATCTATTTTTAGTGTCATTTTTCATTTCATCGATTTTCAATTCTAAAGAAGTTGCACTTCAAATTTTTTGTATTTTTTATTGCAGGAGTTTAGCGGACAGGCAGACGGCCCACTTGATGGAAAGCGGTTATTTGAAGCCTGAGTTACACGCATGGCGTTCACTCACAAAATATTTATTTTTATTAACACGAGAATATTAATAAACAAATCCCTATATGAAAACACGATACGGTTTTGTAACTGCAGTCTAAATTCCTCAAATTGTTTTAGTCACAATTTTTTTTTCTCTATAAATAATATATCATCACTCAAGTAAAGCTTTTATATGTACTCATTACAAAATAGTGAACACTAGACAAGTAAAGAAGAGACATATAACGAACATATCTTTAATCTTGTTGCATCAGGTTCCACCCAACAATTTATTGATGTATAATTTAGCACAGTTAAAGAATATCGTCAATACATGAACGTGATGCTATAAATACAGATAATAGATATCATCCAAAATGACCAATCTCATAAACGTATAAATATAATATTTAATAATGATTAGAATATTGGTGTGCACAACACGTAAACGATAAGGTTTCTGTATATATAGTCTAAGTTAAATTAAGAACAATTAAGCAAGGAAAGACATCGAGAGTACAGCAACTCGTCTTATTTTGTATTCCCCTCTAGGGCGATTGAGCCATGGGCTCTTGCCTAGTGATGCTTCACCACTATACAACATGGGTCATCCACCACCGAAGCACCACATATATAGAGACCTCCACAAATCTCTATAGATACTGTATATTCCTTATTCATTTCTTTATACGATAACATGTTAGCAAAAAGCAACGTCAGGAGTAAACTATTTTGGCCATTAATAGATTTAAAATCTCTTTCACGTCCTTATTACAAATATACCATTCGTCTATCTGGTTCAATAGTCTAAATACGTGATCATTAACCGTTGTAGTACGCCTCAGCAATCACTACAGCATTTCATACGAACCGATAGGGACTAATAAAAGTGACGGACATTTCCGCTATCGGCACATTCGCGCCTAACGGTTGTTCAGACATTTTGATCTGGTTCACGAAACAATAAAATTACACGGCTGTCAACAGGGAACTTGTACAAAAGCAAGTCTCATTCAAGTGTCGTCACCCTCATTGAAATTTTAAAACCTCGCTGAAATTGAGGCCTAATTTTTCATATTGTATTGCATGTGAATGCAGGTCGATCGGTCCACGGTAGGTATAGCGATTGTAGTGTTAGACCGAACAATAACAAAGCAACCGGTTCATCGAACTCTCAACACAGCGTGTTTTGATAAGGTCGCCAATTCACCATTCGCGAATTTTTTTCATCTGCGAGAATCGCAGTTACAGTTAAAAACGCGCTACGCGGTCAATCGCGAACCGTTTTAATTACTTCATAGTCACGTAGTCGTAGTAAAAATATACCGTTAATGGAAAGTGATATGACGAACCGGACGGTGTTCTTTATTGAACATCTGCGTTTTTATGATCTTTGAATTGCTCGAGAACCCAGTTCATCAAACTTGAAGGAATTCGTGTTATATATTTTTAATGGTCATTGTCTGATGTTTCCATAGCAATGGGTTTTTATAATATTTTTTACAATCAAAACAAACATCGGGCCTGTGAAACATGCAATTGGAATCATTAACATTTTTATTACCATCCGCTGTAGCTTGAAGCGTCTATCGGTGCTGTTTTAATGCAAATCAAACTATCGCCATTCTATTCGCGGCACAATCAATGTACTTTCGTATACAAAAGCGATATGTTTTTGTTTTTTTCTTATAGTAGTATAAGTTCGCGGTTGACCATGAGCTTGCCTGACGTGGAGAAAATATATGGTCTACGCTTACCTAGAAAGTTACATTACAGTACACGGGGCTTGAAGACATCCAGGTTGTAAGTATCGGGAAAGACAGACTCCGGCACTCTTTTGCGGTGCGCATGAAGAAGATAAACGCAAAAAGTTTCGTTCGTAAAGGTGGAACATCCATCATATATCGGTGCCGCATGCCCGTGCGTCTGGTTGTCCAATGATGTAAAGGACGAAAAATCAAAAATAATTTTCCCTTTCGTAGTTACACACAAAACTATTGGTATAAAAGGTCATTCAATGAATAATGTCATTGAATGACCTTTTACACCAATATTTTTTTATTAGTTACAAAGCATCTTCGCCTGCGTAAACCACCGATGTTTTTGGACAAAGCGACTTCTAATAACCGACTATCCACAAAATTGTCACAGTTAGTTTAACTGTATATTTTAAGTAACAGTAAATAACAAAACTCGACATTTCAGATAATCCAAACGCTCCTAATTTTTATTCAGTTTAAACTGTTCATCCAAGTGTTCTTTGTTAAATGATATTTTTTTTTTAATAACTCGACTTTAAAGTATAGACAATTATTACTGGACATTCACGATCATTTATGATCTTGTCAGTAGTGAGTAATATAAAATACTAAGCAAAATCATTAAAAACGATGACTATCTCAGTCAAATAATTTATTATAAAATATGCCTAATTGCATACAGAAAATAGCATAAATGTATTGCAATTTGTAAAATGTATAAAGCAATGACATTTACTTCTTCGTACGGTGTTTATTAATCAGTAAATGCAAAATAAATTTTCTTTACACGTACAATGACAAAGAAAATGCATGCCAGTTATAAATATAGTCACGCCATTGACTATTGATTACAAATATAAACACAATTAATAATTTCGCGCACGATGTTACGCAAGTGAAGTAGCGATTGTACACGAATGCATTTACTTCCTAGGCGATGCGCTGGCGCATACAAAACGATACACCTACAAACATACTGGTGAATCACACTACATTTACTACATACACTTTAAATTATATTTATATGACACTAGCTGACCCGGCAAACTTCTGACCGCCTCAGAATCAAAGCTGTTCCAAGCATTTTTTCATATTTACTCACCTTTTAAACCTTCCCTGGACTTCCACAAATAATTCAAAACCAATATTAGCCTAATCAGTCCAGCCGTTCTCGAGTTTCACCGAGATTAACGAACAGCAATTAATTTATATGTATATAGATGTTTGAAACTAAATAATTGGAACAGTCAAATGGAAATCCCCGATTTTCTTTACGTCAAATTTTTTTTTAAGCCAACATATTTATGTATAAAAATTAAGTTATATTAAAATGGCCTACGCGTGTGTATATGACATTATCATTCCATAAACGCCTTAATTCTGGGTACTTGTCCAAGATGAATTACCGGATTTGCCTTGCATCCGACTAGTCAAACGTAACTTCTTCCAAGATTCAAAACCATGTTTTTAAATAAATGAGATGCAGATCCCTTAGACATTGAGCAATAAAAAGGAAAAGGCAAAACAAAAAAGCAAAAAGCCCTGAAAATCAGTATATTACGTATCACTTGCCATAGAACTATCCCGCAACGTCCCAGAATCGTTTTTAAAATTATATAATAACACATTTATAGATATATAACCCAGATGAAGATAATCAAGTTAGGTCGGCTGGAAGAGGTCGCTTTAAGCAATAAAGTCGCCTATGTTACTTAAAATATTGTAACTATGACTGCCTATTTTAGTAAACAGTAGATTGTTTCTATCTACATAATATATTTAATTGAAAAAATATTAAAGTACGATAAAATACAACAATTTCCAAGAAGTTATATAAGAAAAAGACTACGTGCAAGGTTGTATGGATAATATAATTTGTTATTGCTGAAGTATCCGGTCGCATCTACAAAGAAATGGTCATATGAGAACTTTCCCACCGACCGACGCCGGCTTCCAAGAACTTGACATCTTTAAATAGGTCTCTACCAGCACGCCTCGCGCTTACGTGCATACGCACTACGGTTAAACGCGAGCGGGTTCTAACCGCAAAAATGTAATATATAGCTATCTGTATCTTTTTTCTTACAAGATATATGTTTAGGTGAAATTGTATAAAAATCGTGTCTTTAGGTGATTAATATAAAAAAAATCTACTGTAATATCTAACTTTATATGTGGTTTATGTTTTCTAAGACATTTAAACTTCATTATATAGTGTAATTCATTGCAAAAGTTCTGTTTGTAATGTAAGAAAACGATATTATAAGGAAGAAAGAATAGTTTCTTTATTTTTTATTGCTGGAATTCAGCAGACAGGCAGACGGCCCACTTGATGGAAAGCGGTTACCGTCGCCTACGGACATTTGCAACACCAAAGGTGCTACAAATGCGCTGCTGCTCTCTTAAGAGAGACTGGAACCTGGTTACTAATGCCGGAACACAACTCAAGGTTGTTATGGCGACATACTGTGTAGACCAGGGGTGGTAGCCAGGCAAACGCCCTACCACCTGGCTGTAGGTTGTTTAGTCGCCTCTTACGACAGGCCACCCGGCCGCAGGATATTCTATTGAAAAATGTATGCATAATTGTAGAAAAAAATGTATATATATATATATATAGAAGCGCAAGCATTAGCGACTTTTTTCAGTGGCTGATTTTAAAAATGTGATTTATTTTGTTACATTTGAAGGGCGATTCAAAAACGCGCGTTTTTTGTGTTTCATATCATTAGGACGGTGGCGGTTACTCGCGTTCAGTTTTGATATTAATAATCGACCGAAAAATCGCAGACAACACATGCTGCTAACCGGAAATCCATTGTGGTAACTAAATAAAATTAAGCAAAAACGCCAACCACATTGCGTATTCCTACGCGTTTTTGCATTTTCAGTTATTTCTAAACCGCTCCCGTTTAATCGTGGTGCGTTTAAGCCTTAGTGACACAGAATATGCGAGTTTTGCAACCCAACTAAGATATTCATTGTCACAGGCACATCTTCTAAATGACAGGATTAAATAAACACAGGATGTCTTTACTGTTTCTCAGAATATTTGCAATTTGAAAGTCTGATATTGGAGTAGTTTATGACTATCGCGTACTTGCACAGTAATACGATATTAATATTAAATTGATTGGGGTTGTAAATAAACTAATAAACGCTGAGGCTATTACAAATTCTCGGCTTGTGTTACAACTGCTGTCATTTATACATAATATATCCAATAAACTAGGTGTTGTTATTTACACATTCCTACTAAGGGTTAATTTTTATAGGTTTGAAAGGTCCGAATGCGGAAAAATTCTGTTTACTCATGCTACAGACCCTGTATGTGGGAAATGTTTTCGTTACTCGACGCCATTATGTGGATGTGGGAGATCCTGCCCCGCACGTCTGGCAGTTGCTTCGAATGATTGCCACTGAATAACAGTATGCAAGCCCCACATATAATACTACTACGTAATACTTTAATTTCGTCGCCTATCGAAAGTAAAGAAAGAAAAAGACTTTGTTTGAAAAAATAGCGACTTAATTACATTTCTTACATATTATTATTATATACATAGCATATTTTGAGAGTTTGTACGCCGCATTTACAGCAAACAAGGTTTGCACTCAGCATATTACTTTTGCCGGAATTATATTCAACACAAGGCTGATTTTCAGTGCAAACCTTCATTTTGGCTTGAGACCAAAGCGCCCTTATTTTAGTTAAACTAATTATATTTATAAAATATATACATACATAATTGTAGCAAATTTCCTTATAAATCGTTCATTCTAAGACCTTAAAAATAAACAAAAAACAAAACAATGTCACTTTCGTTTATATAACAATAAGTATGAGTGATATGGCACTATGTTATGGCCGGTTCCTATATATTACCGACCGTTCATTCACCTTACTATCGGTTAATATTTGACATAAGCTCCATACAGGTAATGTCAAAATTCAACCGATGGTAAGGCAAGTGAATGAATAGTAAGATACAGGAATCGGCCATTAAAGAAATTGCTATAACATCATTCATGAGCCATTTAATATGATACAACCACACTTTAATACCATCCATCAATATGATTTTTATCTACATATCTTTGTTGGTGCGCCACTTAAGATGATAATCCGTTCAATTTAAAACGCATTTTCGAATTCAAGAAATGTAACACGGCATTATTACGCTTTTTATATTTGAGGCGACGTATTTATTGTACGGATTTTAATTAAATTATTTTGAGTTTCTATTTAAGTTTGTTCAGCATTTTAGATTATAGCATTTGAATAGGTTACATGTGCTAATTAGTTAACTTACTCGTATTAAAGTGTTATCTATCTTTAAAAAAAATCCGGGTAAGACTGACGTAAATTCATTTAACAAGCAAATTACGGTAAAAGCCATGTTTTAAGTAAATCTGGTCCTGATAAGTAGACCGATAAGATAAACCGTCAAATGTCAACAAAATAGAAATAATTATATACTGTGAATGTATTGTGAATATTTTAAAATGCAAATTTCTTACTGTCGCTACCGTTAGTAACCTTAAAAGAGATTTTAAGATTTATTGGGATTAACTTGCAAAAGGAAATATTTTAATAGTATCAATTGACAAACTTACTAATGTTCTGCTTAGGCCTCTCCGTTTTAATAGGACGAAAACTATATTAATAGGTTTTAAATATCGATAATCACGGCAGCATTTCTTAGTATCGTTCGTTACCGTCACGATATGGCTATTATAACAATTTATCCGCTCAGACATTAGTTTTCTTGTATAAGCAAACATGTTGATTTAATCAAGGCATACAAAATACATATAAATCACTTTCTGAAGTGATAACTTCTTATGGGAGGGTAAACCGCTTCGTTACGTAACGCGTTACGGCACCAGTCTGTTTGGCTTCCCTTTCTCTCACGCATGCGGCAACGGTAGTCAGGCTCCTCCTCTCTCACTCTAACCCACAACGCTAGCCGTATTTCGGTAAATAGATTAAATAATGATACTAATAATGTACATACACAAAATTCTAATGTACTTATTCAAGAATTGTAACTGAGAATAAAATATATTTTATAATCAATAAAAGATTTTATTCATAAATAACCTTTCCTTACAATATCATATTAATATACATAAAAAAATATCGGTCAATTATTTTAAACTTCTCTAGAACAATACCATATCCATTATTTAAATTGTTTAAAAAACTATTATTAATTCTGCATATCAGTGATTCAATCTTAAGTATTAAACAAATCAGAACTTCTCCGAGTTGTTTGGAAGAGATCCCTTAAGGTCGTGATAATAGCATCAATTGTGTAATTATCCTTTAAGTGCTTTAAAAAATACATACAATAAAAGTGCAGTAAATATAGCCTGATAGTTTTATGATATATGGCAAGTATTATAATAAAATATACAGTTTCACAATAGATAGAAGTCTATGTTAGCAAATATAATAATTTATTTGATTTATTATCTTCGCGCTATGGTAAAAGAGTTATCTGTTTATCTTTTATAAAATATTTTATATGTGAACATTTGGTACGATAGATAGGTATCAAAATCAGATAATATTATTGTGTAAAAAAGGAAACATAAAATCACACTCCTCTCATACTTATAAAAGGTTCATTAACCCGCAGATGTTATTTCTTATTTAAAAGTTTAAGGTCAAATATACGTATCTGTCATGGGCAGTTAAAAGGTTCTTTTGTGCGGGCTTAACTACGACATGTATTCAAACCCTTCGTATGAAGTAACCTTGTGTTCTTTATGATAAATGTAAAGAGCTGTCACTCAAGTCGTTTAGCATTGTACCGAGCATCTATGATTATATTTTGATCGCTTTGGCAATGCGGCTTATGACGTGAATTAATTCGTTGTACTTAATACAGTACACTCGTCAAACCTGATTACTGGTTCAACAGTCCTGTTCCATCAGTTGAAAAATTTTAACATTTGCATACGATTCAATCAAAACGTCTGTCAATTTTACAACTGATTTAAGCCAGGTTTCTGTATCTTATTACTATTTTATCTTACTATTCGAATAAAATTGTAATTGTTATATGGACTTTATGTCAAACTTAAACCAGCAATGAGTCCAAACGAATGTATCTATAGCAAGAAAGGTATACTTACTGGCTGTTAATTCTTTTAGAAATATATTACTTTAAAATTCTGTCGATGAATTAAACTCTTCGACTAAAACTATATGGCTAAACGGCGGTTATTTCATTTTAACGGTTGGTTAAATGTTATGCACAACAACTTAAATAAGTGAAATAAAAGTCTTTATTATAAATCATGGTGGTAGGTCATTATGCTTACAACGATTAAATGATACTCACCTGTATCTATCGCGTATGTTGGGGCTATGTATATCTACATTATTGATGCCTAGAATGATGTTTAAATTACATATTACTTATATAACAAATTAACTACGTAAGTTGATATTATTGTTAATTAAAAATAGTAAAACAATTTCAAATTTTTTAAAACTATACTGTAGAAATTCAAAATATCCTAAAAGTCAAAGACTTGAATTATTGGAGTAGTCCAGAAAATTTCCTGTTGAACGAATTAAATGTCGTTCTATTAGTATTAAACCTAGTGGAATGCCGATTTAATTTTGATAAATGACTTCTCAATATTAATTCCACTACTGCGGCCATTGAGCAAGGCTATTTCTTATAATTGGATTTTAAATAATTCCGAAAACATTCCGTACTTTTACTTTTTAAGGAAATTTATTTTTCCCTTGTAGGCGGCGAATGTAATAATGGTATCGAATGAAATTACTTTTGTTAAACTAGGGACTTCTAAGAATAATCAATACAACGTCTTTCGTAAGAACCAATGTTTTTACGAGCCCTTTTCCTCGAATAGCTTATGGGTGGTGTTTTTTTAAAATTTTTCCTCTTTGTAGTAGTTGTACCGTAACAAGCCAGCCCTTATATGTCACATTCAATTTTTGTCTTGTTTTCTTAGTTCACGTGAAGAAAGCCCGTGTCGTGAGCAATATATATATATATACAGGATGTTTGGCGCATGGACCGACAAAATTTTTTGGGGGATTGGGTGGATCAAGAGCTATCTTTAACCCATAGATACCTATGTCCCAAGTGTCACTGTAATCGAGAAACGATTTTTTTTGTTTGTTTTTGAAAATTACCTGGTTCATCGTCTTTAAAACGACATATTTTTCTAGTTTGTTGTTGTAATTGAACCAAATAACTTCTATCGCAGTCTTTAATGTATGATTATTCTAAATTAAACACTAATTCTTAGCATTAGACAACAAAACGTTCTTGATGAGCTTTCAAACTCTTAAAAATGAATTAATCTATGAAAATTGTCAAATTCAAAATTAATTATAAAAAAAACTGCAAGGTATTAAGAATTTCATTTGATTGAAACAAAATCTGTACTAAATATATATATATATATATATATATATATATATATATATATATATATATATATATATATGTGTGTGTGTGTGTGTGTGTGTGTGTGTGTATATATGTGTGTATGTATGTATAATATAATATAAAAATTTCACGATACAAATAATTTTAATTGGTGTTGTAATAATAAAATCTATAAACCATTTAACTTGTTAAAATAATGACGTCATAACGTAGTACATCCGTACAAAATTAAAGAGACTGTGGGGTATACTATACTACACTGATAAACAGTGCCGTAATTGATTTGACTTTCAAGTAATCTATTATAGATTTATTTGGTTCTAATTATCTTGTCAATAATAAGACGTCAAAAAAAGAGAGAAGAATCAAGTGAGGCACCATGTAATCATATAGGACTATGAAGCTTTTAGTGTTACGGTACACGCGAAACTTAAATGCGCTTCAAGTGAAGTTAGTTCCGTGAGTTTGCGCAGGTCCCATCAAATGTTAATGTTTCTTACTACATATTACGATGTGTTGTATAAAAGAGATGACAAGGGCTTTCAAGTCCAGATAGCGAGTGAGCGAGAATGTAATAGTCTCCCCTGTTAGCGCTGTCTGTGGACCATATCGAGGGCTTCATAACAAATGGGCGTACAGACAAAAGTGCAGTCTTACACAAGGGACAAAATTGTGAATAAAACAAAACTAGTTGATTGTATAAGGCTGAAATTTGGAAATCCCTTCTTTTTAGGTACTCTTGCATACTGGTAAGACTTTATAAATTGTAACATGCAAAGTTCTTAGTAAACAACAAACAAATGGCATTTTCGCGTATACGCCTATATGTTATGAAGCCCTCGATATAATTGTGTTCTATGCAATGACTAATTGATTTGATGATTTGAGTTTTCCTCGTACTGCACATTTTTCACTGGATGGCTGTCATTTATAGCATTCTTCTATGAAATCTATTATAGGCAAGCCTTAGAGGCTTTCACCGAGGTTGGTATTTATATTCTTTGTTGTAATCAAAATATTACTTGCGTAGACTAGAATTTATAAAGTAAAATAGTACATACGTATAAGTACATAAGCATGTATGTAAAAAGGCTCCCCACAAAGCAATCTTTCAAAATCGCTACATAAAATGTTAAATTTACGATGCGCAGAAAGTAATACAAGAAAATGTCCTACAAAAGGCGCAGCATAACCAAGTGAGGCTATAAAGCAAAATAATTTTATTGCTCTGTGACAGTTGTCTCCTCAGAGCCGAGAACCACTTTGTCAGTGCGACTACACTGTAAATTTCATATACGTAAGACAGAATTCTGAATGGTGGCAATAAGCCTAAAACTAGTATCTAGTAATACTTTAATTTTTAAACTTGGATATTATTACTAATATACCTGTAATTTAAGTAATTATCATCGTGTTAATCATGGGAAGATTAAAGAACATAAAACGATAAGGAAGACTTGTATTAAAACTACGGTACAACCACAGCTTTATCCTGTCATTCGCGCAACATTAAGGGTTAATTCTTCAATCAACCGATGAAAATGTTCATGGGATCGAAATAAAAAATAAGTTTCCGACAGGGTATGCACAATGAAGGATTCCATAGTGATGACTGTTTCATAAACTGGCCCTAGAACCCTAATAAAATATATAGTCGAAAATACCGCAAGCCCGAGATGGCCACCGAACGCCAATGAATGACAAACCAAGCCGTGGAAGTAGCCAACGGAAAGCCCGCGAAGGCCACTGAACGCCGCAGATTGGCCAACGAGAGCTGTTGCCAAGCCATCGCCAAGCGGAAAAGACTCCAGCAGCTCCAAACCCAGTTACCGGTGGGTAGTTGCCTACTGAGTTGCAGCCGGGGCAAAGAGGTAAAACCTCGAGGCCCCGATCTCCTCATTATAGATAAAGAGGAAGGAAACCTTGAATGATGAAAATACCGCATAAATCTAGGTAACGAATCTTGTTACAATCAATTATTATTGTTAACAGTTTTTATGCACTATGCCTCACCTACGCCTTTTTACTTCAAAATTGCTACGAAACCCTGAAACTAAAGAACTAATGAGAATATGCGTTAAAAAGTAGTTTTAATAAAAATATGAATAACCAATCTTGATCAATTATATTCATATTATTCCTATAAGAGTAGGCAGAAAATTCGAAATCTCCATTAGCTACAATCTGGGCACAAACCTATAGCTTTATCTACCTACTTTCATTAATCTCTCCATATATGTAGATCTATATGATGTGCTTTTTGATGAATTAATATTACTTGTTTTGGATAAATAATGTGATGTACACACAGACTAAAGCCGACTAACAATTCATAAATATGGATTTAGAATGGGTTTCAAACATATATTCAACTACATATTATTAAGCCTGTTTCCCATAGGGATGAGTCTAAATAAAAATCAATAATATTATAAAATTCTAAAAATGCCGTGTCTGTACATTGAAGCTATTAAAAAAAACCAACTGGAATAGACTATATAAACGACGGAGAACACGATGCAGTTTTTTTACATTTCTTGTCTGTTTGTTCGGGATTCACGCAAAAATTACTTGGCCGATTTCGATACGCTTTTCACTGATCGACAGCCTTAGACTAAAAATCTACGCTACTTTTTATTGCGGAAATCCCTCGGGGATTTTTCTGGGAATCATTTAAAATGGCCAGTATAAAAATAATCTAATTCTTATGCGATTTTTTCACTATTCGATAGCAAAATTTACGTAATAAAATGTGTAATATCTTTAATCCCGGGAATTCCGCAGGAATTTTCCCAGAAGCGGTTTGTAGTTTTTCGGGTGCATAAAAATTAGCTTTTTCCGGCAGTTTACACTAAAACGATAGGTAATACTAGCTATAAGGCGCCTTTCTTCCTTTCCCCTCCTTTTTGGAAATCCACATACTGGATTGAAACAGGTGGTGCCACCCGTTGGCGGACCAAGATTCGTGACAGTGATCAACTAGCTAGCTTACATTCTTTTTTAAATGCTGTAATACGTTGCGTCCCGGGAATTTCAAGTCAAGACATATGCTAGTTACTAATATAATTCGGTAATATTGAATCGTTATTTAGTACATATGTTTATTATAGAACAAGGATTACCTTTATAAAGGGCTTGTGACCCACATAATCACAATGGCTATCAAATTTCTACCATAGCAATGGAGCTATAGTCGTGATCGCCTCAAGCACGACCGCCTATCGCTTTTTGTACTGCAGTTGCTATTAAAATAATAGCCCCTTTGCTCAGACCTTTTGTAGTAATAAATGCGTATAAGGTACCCTCATTATGTACCAGATACAATGTTTTGTTATTCTAAGGTGCTTTTGTGTGATCGTAATAAGACTCAAATGCTCTTTTTAGATATAATTCAACTGAGAGTATTTTATTTCGAGAACAAAACTTTGTTATGGTCATTAATATCCCTACAGGTGAAAGTGGTGATTAAATAATTTTATTATATATACTTATATGTTACTATTTGAGGTATTTATTACGCTGTGGATGGTTCATGGTTAGAAGAAATAAATTAATAAGACCGCACTCAGAGTCACACAATTTCCCTTTGACGATTGACTTTCATATTTTTCTCGTTTAGGAAGTCTTTATTTCACCTCACTTAGCAGCAAAGCACAACATACATTATTAATTTTTAATCATAACATATAACAAATTTTAAGTAACAAAACCGCTAAAATAGTTTATTATAATTAGGTGAATAAGAACAGACGAGCGTGCATGACAAGAGTTATGAATGTCAAAGAAGCAAGTGAGGTGTGTAAGAATAAGCCTGAATGGCGCTCTGTTGTTCGTGCCTACCCCGCAAGGGAACTGGCGTGAAGTTATGTATGTTTGTATAATTAGGAAATAATAATGTTGATATTACATCTGCCCTTAAGCACTCTGCGCAACTTATTGTTTCAAATTTTAATTGAACTTTGAACCAATCTAAAAGTTTCAAGTTCATTTTTGTTAACTGTTTACTTTTAATTTCATTTTTCCACTTTCTCCAATTAACATATGTCCCTACAAAATTAAACAAAATCTAAAACTAAATTTAAGTGATTCTCATAACAGTAATAGAATAATATACTCAACTAAGATATGCCCGCGACTTCGTCCACGCTTGACTTGTAATTCCTGCAGGATTCCCGGGACACAAAGTACCGCAGCATTTAAGAAAGAATGTAAGCAATCGTTTTAGTGAAAACTGTGTCGGAATAAGCTATTTTTATGCACTCGAACATCTTCAAACCGCTCCCGGGGAAATTTCCGCGAGATTCCCGTGATAAAAAGCAGCACAGCTTTTAAGTCGAAAAATTTGCTATCGATCAGTGAAAACCGCATCTAAATCGGCCCAGCAGTTTTAACATGAATCCCGAACAGACAAACAGACAAGAAATAAAAAAATGCATCGTGTTCTCCGTCGTTTAAATAGTCTATTTCACATGTTTTTTTTTAAATAGCTTCAATGTGCAGATACAGCATGTTTAGAATTTTATATATCACTGCTTGGAACTGTAATTTTTTCCTTCTTGATATCATATTTTATTTAAAGTAATAAAACTTAAACTAGATCATCATTAAAAATGTTTACTAGTAGTTTTTACAATTAACGAGTGGACAGTGTTAAAAATCGTAAACATGACATAGATATGCCATGAAAATAACTCGAATATACATACTAACATATCCGGAATTAGTTTTTACGTCTGTCACTGGATTGTGCCATAAAGATAATCAAGAAACCGCGGACACAACCAACTGACAGTCAAGAACAATAGCAAACGCAGTTTACGACAACATGAAAAGCAACAAACGGATATAAAAAATGCACAATATGAAAATGTTTACGACACGCCGGTACTGATGCGGAGAAAATGCACTGACACTTTACCTAGCTAGAAATCGTTGTAAACATAAACACAATGGTCTCGGTTTATGATCGCGATCGATTGCCACTATTCAGTGCGGTTATTGTGCGGTGAGCGCGTACGCAGGCTTATTCGCACGCCCGTTGCGCCTGCTGTCCGTTGCGACAATGCGCTTCCATGTTGCCTGGTTGCTGCCTCCCCCATTCTCCAATAGCCTAACCACCTCTCTCTTTTGAGCTGACACGGGTCGCAGCGGTAAGCACTTCAGCCTATACCAGCGTTTCGATATAATGTCTTTGAAAGTTACGATAAAATTAAACTATTTGATCGATGTTAATTTTATTCATTGATTGTTCATAGACGTAAGTTGTCATTAGCAATAATGTTGTCATTGTCAAAATGGATATAATATCTGAATTTCCTGGTATGTTTATATACGCATTCAATGCCAAATGCGAGGAATTAATAGTGATCAGAGTTCAACGGCCTTATAAATTTAAAATGAAATATTAATTTTTGAACTAAGGCCAGTCATGCCTGTAGAATATTATTCGCGGTTTAAGTAAACCGTACGTTTTAGAAAGCCTGTATAATTTTCTATGGGAATCGGTTGAGATTTGATTTATTGCACCTTTCTACTTGCTGTTCCATTATAAGTGCTACATTAACTATCCTAGAAGAAAATGTTGCACGTTAATTTTGAGTTTGCCACGATCTAGTGAAGTCAGCTCGTAAATTGATGTATTTGATGGTACTGTAGACCCAGTTTCAGTTGAATCATGATGTGGTATTTGGTTGGGTAATTACGTTTGATCTCGAATGCTAATAGTATTTACATAGATCACAGGATCATTTTAAGCTATTATCTTCAATGTGTAGATAAAATAGTATCTTCCGCAGTTAAGCAAGTCGAAGCATCTTCCCAAGGATTAACTAATGTCTTGAAAATCGTTTCCAGGACCTTTGTTGTCTGAAATTCGCTGTGTACCGTTGGACGTAGGCTTAGCCAGGTTTACATCACATATTCTGAGGCTTCGTTTCCTCTTTTAACCCCTACTGGCGAAGCAGTTCACGTCTTTGGTCCAGTCAACTGGGTGGCGTCCTACTCTACGTCTGCCGAGACGTGATCTCCATCCAAGACCTTACCGGGATGCAAACCAAACTAAAGCCAAATCTGCTAACACAGCTAAACCCAAAATATAACATGTGGAAAATTTTACGTCAACTTATTTATTATTAAAATAATCGTCTCTCTGATTTCGCAAAGGATTTAATATCAATGGTCATTACCGGACATATAAACCTTCCGTTTTAAGCCATATTTGTGCCTTGCGTTTATGGCCTGATAAAAAGTTTATAGAAATAAGCATAGAGGAGAGCTTAGAGAGATATTGTGTCTTGTGGTCAGATCTATAAAATATGATTAAAATGCATGAATAAATAAAAGCAGCGAAAGGTGTATGTAAAGTTGTATCCGTGCAGTAACGGAGAAATAATACAATTTTCTGCGGCCAGGCGGCCTGACATTAAGAGGCGACAAAACGACCCACGGCAGGGTGATAGGCTATTTGCCTATCTGGTTACGTTACCACCCTTGGCCTAGGGCATACCGCCATAACAACCTTGAGTTGTATTCCGGCATGGATCGCCAGGTTCCAGCCTACATTTAGAGAGCAGCATCACATTGGTAGCACCTTTGCTTTTACAAATGTCCATAGGTGATGGTAATCGCTTTCCAACAGGTGGGCCGTCCGCTGAACTCATGCAATAAAAAATCAATATCTGTAATATTTATATTAAAACAATTCACTATAAAATTTAATGATGTCACAAAGTGTCAAATTCTTTACAACGCAGCTGTAAAAAGACACGTTTGTTTATTAAACTTTGACACCACTTATTATGATGAGTAATACTTCTACAGAAATGTCACTGCATCTTCATAAACAAATGTAGAACAATTAATATAACAAAAAAATATTTAAGTTCATTCCAAGAATTCTCAATTAACTTTAAAGTATACACATGCACAAGTAAAGAAACTGTTTTATAGAATGATCAAATTTCTAAATTCTGTTTAAGAGATAAATTCTAATGATGACTTTTAATTCATCTGATAAAGGTATGGCGTAATCATAAGGCTTAGTCGTTTGTGCCTGAAGTAATAGTAAGTATTCGGCGCATATATGGACATAGTCATAGTATACCATAGTATATTGTGGCTACCACCATCATCCGAATGTTAAATTTCAGTATTGTTCGGAGCGTTCGCTTTGAAGCCTGGGGCCCCTTTTGTACTCTATCCTCTCCACATCGCGCGATCTTCAGCATCTCTTGTTTTGAAACCATTAATACGCATGTTATCTATTTTTTACGATATCAAACCAGCATTTTTTGGGCTAACCTTTGTTACCAGGACATGGCGGATGCGGCATGGCTAGAGATTAGTTTCTCACATAACTAACCGATCTCCATAGAATGTGATCGTACCAGCGTAGGTGATACTCTTGCTGTTTGTATGCTATGTCATTACGATCTAGACTGCTCGGGTACGGGTTGTATCAGTGCAGCGTTACTATGTACTAATTTTTATCTATTAAAACCAATTCATTGGACAAATGGTAATACCATATGCCCCTGCTACACCTGGGATAATATTAGTGTTAGTGACTGTATCACGCTGATGTAGCCAAGGATTTAATGCCTTATTTGAGATGTAACATTATTAATGACGTTCGATATTATCAACATCCCTCGATCAAATTTAGAGGAAAGTCGGGTTAGACTTGTGTCTGAAGTAGAGTACTCTTTAGACAGTCTCCCAATAGGGGCGACAAAACCTTATCCCTTTCAATCCCCCGAAGACACAGGACTGCGTATTCTCTGACAAGAAAACTCCATTCGAGCAAGCGCTTCAGTTCCAAGGAACTACCCTTACCACCTCGCTATCGTATCGACATCGCGAACGATGTGCAATTCAGGGGCCATCTTGAAGGCTAGGCAAAACTAGCCTCCAAGAATCTGGAAGAGCTAAACCGGTCCAAGCAATACTTCATACTGCGGCGATGCCTTGTAAAGCACAAGCCCAGGTAAGGTCGCATATGGAGTACTGCTCATACATTTGTGCTGGAGCACTTGCCTACCAGCTTATTCCCCTGGACTGTATTCAACATCGAGTCGTTCGAGGCGTTGTTGATGATCCAATACTCACAGACGGTCTAGATACGTTTGGTTTTTGGAGAGACTTCGCGTCTCTCTGCGTATTCTGTCGATTGTATAACAGGGAGTGTTCTTAGGAACTGTTTAGAATGGTTCTTTCGTCTTCTTTCTACCACCGCACCGCTCGCCATAGGCTGCGCGATCATCCCCCCTTTCTCAAGCCGCTTCGCTCATGAACGCGACGGTTCTCCAGAACGTTTCTCTTGCGTACCGTGGAGATTTAGAATGAGCTCCGAGCTGAGGTTTTCCCATAACGCTACGACATGAAGTTTTTCAAAAAGGGTGTCATAAAATTTATTCGAGGCCGGCAGCGCGTTGGTAACATCTCTGGTGTTGCAGAGTTCCATAGGCAAGGGTAACCGCCTTTCACCAGGTGGGCCCGTCACCCTGTTTGCGGTACTCAAGCTATAAAAAAAATTGTCAGATAACTCTTGTATATACAATATTAAAGCTAATCATTAACGGCGTTATTTTTAACGCTATGAGTAAGTCGCACTTGGACACAGTCATTAATATTAACCCAGGTTTAGCAGGGGCAATACATAGACAGATAACCAAAATGACTAAATAGTAAAAGCTCTTATCCTTTGGCTGTAGAACCTTGAATCAAAACAACATAATAATTTTAATAAAATATAACGAAATTACTTTTATATTATGGCCGTGTAGTTCCTAAAGGTAAGAAGAAAACTATTTACTGGAATATTAGTCCTATTATAATAATTTAGATAATAGGCGTAATATTCAAATTACCACTCCTTACCGTATGGATATCGAAAATTACCAGGTAGTTGAACGGCGGCATAGAAACCTGTACTTTCTATAATTTAACTATTAAGTAATGTTACCCGTCAAGTAAAAAGTCTGAACTACGACTAGCTGAAGTATCACATACACATAGTGGAGAATGTCCCTAAGGACTTGTTTTACACGTACTAAATATAAGTATATTTTAACTAAATTTCAAGTGACGTACTTGCAAGTATAGCCTGATGTACATTTGCATTACGAAGCGAATTAATAAACAGCGATGACACGTTGCGAAGGGGTATATATAGAAAAGGAAGTAGATTTAAATTAACTTATATGTACGACCTTCAAAAAATGTTTACCAATGGAACTAATTTTGAATATCAAATTTGAACTTGCGAAACTGGCGAGTTATACCTATACAAGGCTTTTGTTTTTGCCATTTGGCTACTAAATTCTTAAAACCGCGATTGTCATAACTAAGGCCTAAAACTCACATCAAGTCTGTGACACATAAACGTACAGGACTCAGATCCGCTGCGGGATGAATTCTTTGATTAGTAATAATCTCTCCTTAATGACACCTTACACTTCTTCGTTCGTTGTTAACTCTTTCACGGTACAGGCTGTCCGTCTATGGAACTCACTGGCACTCAACATCAGACAAGCTAAATCCATATTCTTTGGTCCTCGCAAGTCTAAAACATGCCGCTGAGTCTTTTTATTTTTTATTGCAGGAGTTCAGCAGACAGACAGACGGCCCACTTGATGGAAAGCGGTTACCATCGCCTATGGACATTTGCAACACCAAAGGTGCTACAAATGCGCTGCTGCTCTCTTAAGGAAGACTGGAACCTGGTCACTAATGCCGGAACACAACTCAAGGTTGTTATGGCGGCATACTCTAGACCAGGGGTGGTAGCCATCCAGTCCGGCAAATGCCCTACCACCTGGCTGTGGGTTGTTTTGTCGCCTCTTACGATAGGCCTTCCGGCCGCAGGAAATTGTATTCTTTCTCCGTTCCTGCACGGATAACGGATTCTATATATAGTATGATATATCTTATTTTTGTATAGTATATAAAGTATATTATAATTTATTTTATTTACTTTTTACTTATTCTTGGAATGTTTCATATTATTCACTAGCTGGTGCCCGCGACTTCGCCGCGTGGTGCGGTTTTTTAACTATCCCACGGGAACTCTTTAATTTTTCGGGATCAAAAGTATCGTATATGTTGACCAGGGAAAGCTACCACCATGCAAAATTTCATTTAAATCGGTTCAGTCGTTTCGGAGATTAGCCGGTACAAACAGACAGACAAACAGAGAAACAAAAATTTAAAAAAAAATCTAAATTAATTCTATTTCACTTCTTACATCCCTCTGACTCGGTTTTTAGCATATTTTTTTTCGTTGTACAGAAATTCGACCTCTACGGTTTTATTATATTCTATACATATGTATAGATTGTCTTCATCGCCACTGTTGTCTTAATATTTTCCTTAGTTTGGGGGGTTGCCTGGAAGAGATCCCTTTAAGCGATAAGGCCGCCCTTTGTTCAACATTTACTGTACTTACATAGTTTTAAGAACGTAGTTTTAATTTTTGGTGAATAATAAAGGGTTTTCATTCGTTAATTCTTTGGTGCGCGCTTTTCTATACATTTCCAAACTTACAACAGATTTTGCCGAAAATGTAATTTCACCGAAATACTCGTATTGTGTGCTAAGTCTAAACGTACAAACTCACCAATATTACGAAACACTACTGAATGAAGCAAACATCAATAAACATCTTAAACAAATAAATTTAGTGTATGTGTTATAAATACGTGAATTGACGATCATAAAGGTTTATTGACTGACGCTTCCTTCGCAAACGTTAGTGTTAAATACGCAATCCTTACGAAACATGTTTACGTATTGAGTCAATATTATTGACTTAAGTCAATGCAACAGGCAGATGCACTGTTAACAAGGGCGTCGAACTAAAACGATAATGTTCGCAGCATGTTCTAAAATGCAATCCCATTTTATACGACGTATAAATGTGTCTGCGGATATTTAGATTTTATTAAGAAACGTAGTGTAATTTTGCATTGAAAAATATGGTCCATCGAAATATTTAATAAGTCAATAATCTTTATAATTAGCTACGATAATCTCAAATCTGACAGTTCGTTTTGTGTAAAAAGCAAGTGACATATCGTTATTAATGTGGTATGTTATAACTTAATTGAGAATAATTAATTGGATAAGCATTGCAATCATTTTATATAACAAGGCACGAAGCCAACGAATATATTGACTGAAATAGAGTCAGGTGGCCTGATAGATATCACATTTTCATAGTATTATTGGATGTAAAATAAACATTGTAGTTAGCGTTGATTCGTTTATTTATAACAGAAAGGAGATGGGTATACATTCATACATTCTTGGGCCCAGATCGTAAAAAGATGACAATTAATTTAAGATTTATTTTTATTATGTTGATATTTTTTTATAATTGTAGTGGGTTTAGTTATTACGAATGAGTTAATCGTGTGGTGTAAATGTTTTCATATTATTAATTGTTGAAATTAATTCACATAACTCGATTATAGTAATGGATAATTTGTGATCTTATTTTTAAGATTTCGTCTTCCAGGTGGAATTTAGGGTTGATCTTTCTGATTTTGTAATAGAAAATATACTTAACACCTTTTTAGGCAATATCTCAACTCATTACATTTCCTTTGGTCCAAAAGACAACAATATAACAAGAGATGAATTTATTATTGTAAACTAATTTCAATTTAGTTCGTTTAATTATAAGATCTGAATATGTCACGACTAATAGGGTAAAATGTATTAAAACCACTACAACAAAACAATTATGTACATACTAGAGTTTACCCCGCGGCTCTGCCGCGCGTCAAACTCTAGTGCGTACCTCTTGTTTTAAGAGCAGGCGTTAATACAGGATATATTGTATTGTATTTTTATGTTGGTGCTATTTGCCCTCGGAAGATTTACTTCATTTTATATCGCAAACTATCCCATCTACCGGGATGAATAGTATCTATGTCCATTTTCGGTATTCAGACAGACAGATCGAGTGAAAGTCGCATTTTTTTAAAGATTATGAATTGTTATATCTATAAATTTGATAAATGATTAGTCCCCCATACAAACTTTAATACCCTATTTCAACCCGTTCTAGTTTTATTTATAAACTAAATATTGTGTAAACTACACAAACGACCTAAACTACCAAATCCACTAACTAAAACTACCACAACTACCTAAACTACCACAATTACCAAATCTACCAATCAAAACTACCACAACTACCAAAACCACCACAACTAACAAAACTACAACAACTACCAAAACTACCACAACTACTAAAACTACCACAACTACCAAAACTACCACAACTATCAAAACTACCACAACTACCAAAACTACCACAACTATCAAAACTACCACAACTACCAAAACAACCAAATATACCAAATCGACCAACCAAAACTACCAAATCTACAAACCAAAACTACCACAACTACCAAGATAACCGAATCTACCAAATCTACCAACCAAAACTAACATAACTACTAAATCTACAAACCAAAACTACCACAACTACCAAAACTACCACAACTACCAAATCTACCGAAACTACCAAATCTACAAAACAAAACTACTACAGCTACCAAAACTACCACTACTACGAAAACTACCACAACTACGTAAAATACCACAACTACCAAAAATATCAAAACTACCAACCAAAACTACCACAACTACCACAACTACCAAAACAACCAAAACTACTAAACAAAACTACCAAAACTACCTAAACGACCAAATTGACCAAAATAAACAAAATGACGAAAATGGCAAACCACAAATAAAAAACCTATCCTAGTTTCCGGGATAAACTTTACATAAATCTATCCCAGTATCCGGGATGAAAAGTATCCCTTGGCCACCCTCGGTATTCAAATTACATATGTACCGAGTATCAGCCAAATCGGTCCAATAGTCTTTCCATAAAAGGATAACAAACAGAGAGACAAATATACTTTTATCCCGGAAACTATCCCATTTTCCGGGATAAAAAGTATCCTATGTCCATTCTCGGCATCGAAAATATATATATACTGAGTTTCAGCCAAATCGGTCCAGTAGTTTTTACGTGAAAACGGAACAGACAGACAGACAGACAGACAGAGTTACTTTCGCATTTATAATATTAATAGGGATACATTTCTAACAATATATTATTCTATTTTAAATAATTAACATAATACTTTAAATCTTTAAACGTTGCTGGGTTCGGACTTCTACGTTTCAAGGAAATGGACAGCATAGCTATGCTTGACGATGGTATTTTTGTAAGTTCCACACATCGCTTATTTTAATAACAGCCCATAAATCTCCCAAGTCAACTTGACAGGTTTGACACATCGGTTATCTCGATGTGCATGATGCATCATATTGGTTTCCTTCACCGTTGTTAGCACGAAATTGTAACAATATACACATTAGGTCAGAAAACTGCCTAAGTGGTGCATGCTTTCCAGCCAGGATCAAATCCGCGCCCTTTGAGTTCGAGACGAGTACGCTAGCTACACTACCCCGACTTTTACATCGCTTATGGTAAGATGCAATTGTCTCAGTCCAATATTTTCCTTCTTCGTTAGCACGTAGTAATTGTAAAAGTTTGCGTATTAGCCCATAAAAAATTATACACTCTACAAGGAACTAGTAAGTACTACGATGATGATAGAATTAAATGCGGGCATCTAATCCAACATGTTAGAAATAAACAAACGTTAAAATTCCCAACCAGGTGTAATATTCTAGGAAAAGCGAATAAAAATAGTCACGTTGCAGCAAAAATATTTAAAGGCCCTATATAAACATAGAACCACCAGGGCCAAATCGAGTAAACATTCTCAACAAATGAAGCGTGTAAACTAACCAAGTTAGGTGGACTTTAGCATAATGCACCGACCCGTGTGACAATTCAGATTGCAAGGTCAGTATGAGCGGTATATTTCAAACAATCCAATAAACACTACCTTTGGCTGTATATGCGCAAGGAATTCCTTATTGAGCCTACATTTCCATACAAACGCCTCCTTAGTGAATTGTTAAATTGACGCAACATTTATCCTTAGGGATAAATGCGTTAAATGAATAAGCGTCTTAGAGCCCGTTGGCGACATCCCTAGTACTGTGAATATGAATAACGATGATGGTAATATCAAATATCGTAAGGAACAAACCCCTACTGTTAAAAAGGACTAAAAATAACCGTCATCATTTTTTCATTTAAAATTTCTTTATAAGATATATCATTTATGTTAACATAATTTTATGTTTCCAAATTAATTCACTTACGAAAACTATTCATTAAATCTCGTCAAACATAACACTTTAAAAATTACGTCCCTTACGAATAGTTCTGTAATAAATGTCTACAACGTTCTAAAAATATTTGTTTTTAAAGAAATTATAACTAAATGTACCTTATACCGTTAGCCTTAAGGGAATACTTTAGGCCTATTTTCTTTGTTTTAACATATATTACTTAAAGTTTTTAACTATTTTGTCTTTTACCGAAAATGATAGACCATCGTAATTTCATCATTTGAAGGACTATCAAAGTTTTATAAATATAGATCCATAGAGAACATAAATCTTAGTTAAATTGTTTAAAAAATGTGCTTACGACATTTTAAATTTCCGCTATTAATAGGTTACTTTCCAACACTTGAGAAGTTTCTTCCATTACTTCTAAAGCGTAAATGTTTCAACTTGCCAATTCAAATCTATTTTCTCAGAAATGCGTATACGTCCTTCATTTGTCTATTTATCTAAAGACCTTAATTTATTTTTTTGAACCTTGACGTAATAGTACATAAATTAACCGATAATGCTAAAATATAATATTCAATAGGAAGCTTCAATGAAATGCATCTAAAAGTGTATTTTACGAGACAATCATCACTCACTTGAAGACGTTTCACAATCTCCAGAACCATATCGTTCGCAGTTTGCAATTTTAAAGCGGCAGCCATAAAACCTCACGCGGTTACTGCAACGTGATACCCAAGCCCGCAGGGTGCAGAAAAACGAAAGAGTAGCGATTTAATACTCCCCACAATAGTGTCATTAATCCTTTATGGGTTCCACGACCTCCATACACGGGTGATAGACAATGGTGTTAGTATTGTTTGTGAGTGGAATTAATTCTTATGCACATGCTCTGGGAAGCGGGAGTCGACCAGCCTTGAACTTGCAAATGCGTTCCTACGCTAGTGCTGAATGCAAATGTAGTTGCCATTTCTAGTTGGCATGTCATGATAATCGAATGTAAAAGCCCTCAATAGTGCTCAACAATATCCCAGTTGGGTGCATGTGCGTCACTTAACCAGTTCACACGGCATAGATTTATCTTTACTTTCCATTCCTGCATTACGGGGCGTTTTAGACCTTGTACTAAAACTACCACCGTGACGGCACGAGTCCTATTGTGCCCCGTAATATTTTCATAATAATAATCGTCAAACAAACTCTGACATGAGATTGTATATGCCCAAATTAACAAGTCACGCTTGTGGGATATACAACAGAATACTCTGAGGCCAATCACAGACACCCAGACCATAGTAAATACATACATACATAACTTCACGCCAGTTCCCTTGCGGGGTAGGCACGAACAACAGGGCGCCAACCATAGTAAATAACGGAGAAAATTTGTTTTCGAAATTTACCATCCCAGGAATCAAACCCGGAACCTCTGGGTTGCAGTGCGGAAAGTCGACAGGCTTAGCCCGCTCAACCACACAGTCCTTAAAATTTAACTTCAAACGTTTCTTTAGCTTATATAAAATAGTTTATGGATTTTTGTTTTGTGTTGTGCGGTACTAGGACAAGGTAACGATTAAGATCGATATAGACATGGAACTCTGGTTTAATAGAACATCGTAGAGACATATTCATCTTTTTTCTACACTGAACCAAAATGAAGTTACGCCCTTCCCACCACAGAGCAGTCTATATTTTTCTTAGTCGCACCTTATGTGAGACACGTTCGGGGTGACTTAGACCCCGTTTCACAGTGAACGTGTTAAAGTAGAATACTTTTCCTGCGATCTTTACCCATAAACTTGTGTGTCTACTATTAACCGAAGAACATGAAATATGTTAATTAAGCCTGGATGACGCTGTATCTAAGTGCATTCGTGAGATAAATACACATACCACTACTAAGGTTTTAAATAATAATTCTTCCACAACTAATAAAATAAAACTACGTTTTAACGGTTTTAAGCACGGCATTTTATTTGATTTTAATTTCAACATTTCGGCCACTTTTCAGTAGGCGTGATAACGAAGACAAATATGTCAAGTGTCAATTGACACTTGACATCTATATATAATATTGTTATTAATAACTCCTATTTTTGTCAATTCCGAATGTAGTATCGGATAAAAAATAAAAATCAATTGGGTAAGTGTTTGACAGCCCGCGCAAGACGGAAAGGTCGTTATTTGGTTACGAAACTAAAAAAGCATTCGAACGGAAATGTAAAATGCGTCAAAAACTAATTATTAATATTTAGATTTCAGATATTGTTCAATTTCATTTTCAGGGAAAGCATTTTTAAAGCTTTACAAAGTCTACAACTAACCAGATACTAACTAATAGGTTGCTACAGATAAGTTTTCTCCCTACTGTATGCGTCTCTGATTCTATAAGGAATGGATCTCGAGTGATCTCACCGGTAAGCTATACGTCCATAAGTGTAAGGTAAATGTGACGAACGACGGCGCTGAGTAAGAAATCTGAAAGTTATTTCACTACAACGTTAAATGAAATTTGTTTATTTTTTTCTTTTGTAAATTAAATGACCTAATTATTTTTCACACTGATTATAAACAAGGAAAACGCACACTTTGAGATAGTGAACTGAATATTTTTTTACAAAGCCTAGATTTTCACCTAGAATAAAATATACTTTGTTGCACAATAAAAGTAATGAATGGATACACAAAAGCAGCTTAGAATTAGGCACAAATGGCGGCCTTATCGCTAACAGCAACCTCTTCCAGACAACCTTGGGATGAATAGAGAAATATTGCACAAAACCTAGGGCAGGGATTTGTTGCACAATATTCTAACAAAATATACAAAATTACATATTAATATTATATACATATATAAATATACATATAGTAGGGGATTCAGAATTAGTAAGGCGATAATAATAAAATACGCATTCTATGCACGGCATTTTGTATTAATGCCAGTGTGTAGATAAAAGTGAACGATGAAGAAATTACTGCAGCGTCCCGAAATAGAATTTTCACTCGCTTGAGATCTTGAAATAATACCAATGGTTAAATATAAACGCAGCTACATTTTATTTTTAAATAAGTCAACAGAGCTCATTCTAGTAATTAGAGTTTCATAATAATTGGTTTCAGTTAAGTTTACTGCAATTATTTTATTATCTTACATGGTACTTACTGTTCTGTTCCTCTGAGCAACCCAAAAGAATTTCCTCGTTTGAAAAGCTATAACTTACAGAATTTAATTAAGCGGATTTCATACTTCTTGGGGATTTATTTATAATTACTTTAATTTTTTTATTTTTTTTATTGCAGGAGATCAGCAAACAGGCAGACGGCCCACTTGATGGAAAGCGGTTACCATCGCCTATGGACATTTGCAACAGCAAAGTTGCTACAAATGCGCTGCTGCTCTCTTAAGGGAGACTGGAACCTGGTCACTAATGCCGGAACACAACTCAAGGTTGTTATGGCGACATACTTTAGACCAGAGGTAATTAACTGGAAACTACTTCAGATCATATTTTTTTTGCTGAAGCATAGCAGACAAGCTGACTGCCCAACTGTGATGGAAAGCGGTTACAGTCGCCTATGGACATTAGCAATACCAGGGGTGCTGTCAATGTGCTGCCGGCCTTGAAGGAGAAACTGGAACCTGGCCACTGATGCCGGAACACAACTCAAAGTTTTTATGGCGGCACACTCTAGATCAGGGGTGGTAGCTATCCAGTCGGGCAAATGCCCTACCACCTGGCTGTGGGTGATTTTGTCGCCTCTTACGACAGGCCGCCCGGCCGCAGGAATTAGTATTATTTTTCCGTTCCGTTCATCATATTGTTAATTGCATCATTTCTAAACGCCCTGAATTTATATGAATTAAAAGTACGTAAAAAATACTAAAAACTCGTGGAAGCCTAATGGTTAGCGCACGCGTCCCAAACTCCAAGGGCGCGGTTTCGAATCCTGGTCAGAACGCATGGACCACTTAGGCAGTTTTCTGATCTAATGTGCATATTGTTATAATTACCGCGTGCGAACAACGGTGAAGGAAAACATCGTGATGAAACCTGCACATTGAGATAACCGATGTGTCAAACCTGCCAAGCCGCCTTGGACAAGCGTGGCGGGTATACTGTACGTCCCCCTATAGGGTGAGGCCCGAGCCCCGCATTAGGAGGTTCATGGGCTGTTATAATTTATTATATAAGCGATAGAAAAGCAGTGTTTATAATAGGGTATTGCTAGATAGGTGTTCATAAATTAGAATTAGAATGATTTTTCTTTATTACTTATTAGGGTTCCGTAGCCAATTAACGAAACCCTTATGATGTAAATGTAACTGAGAGTTAAAAAAAATACCAGTGTACATAGTGCTCGAGGTATTGATAGTCTCTAAAAAATGATATGGCTGTTCCATGATTTGCACACAATTTGGAAGCCCTAGAGGCAAAAACATGTGAAGTTATGTGATATTCCTACCATCTTTATTTATGTACCATGTCTTATGAAATAAATGATAATTTGGTTTGATAATATTTTATTTATGACGGCACGATAATAGTTTTTAATTTTTTTTAACAAATCCTAACCGAGTTCAAACTAAAATACAAAAAAATAATATTTTCTACGCCATCTTGAAGTCGGTGCATTTTTTTTTTGTTTTTCTTGTTTTACGACTTAATAATCTTGTAGAAAATATTTACACACCGCCTTCAAGATGTTGTAAATAATATTATTTTTTTGCTTTTTAGTATGAAGTCGGTTTTGTTTTAGCTAAAAAATATTTTCTATTATTTATTTGTTAGTGTAGTTTTAGAAATAATATTTTAAGCGCCTGTAGATATTGTACTACTGGCACGCGTATACAAGTTTTGCCTTTCGAAGAGTATAGCGCTCGGCGTTTTTCAACAAGGGTTACTCTCGATTTCCCTAAAATTCACTCATCAGACCCTGAGTTAGTTACAACGGAAATACTTCAGGAGTGTAATTCTTTCGTAAAAGAAAATATAATAATGTTGGTCCTCAATTAACGGAAAAATCGCGTAAGAAACATAATGTCGAAGTCATCTTTCTCCTTTTGGAAGTCGCTTAAAAATTACCAAAATTATGCCCCCCACCTGGTAAAACTTGTGAAAATTCTCAAAAAATCAAAATATTCACTTTGATTTATTAACTAAGTAAACTAAACTAAATATAATATATACTTTTACTGAAAGTTGGTTTATACAACCAAGATCCCTCAAGTAGTTTTTGATATACTTAATAGTCATTTCTATGGAATGTTTAAAACGATTTTTTTATTTCCGTAGCTACATGTCTAAAACAGCGAAGATTCGTCACATCTACGGAACCCAATACCGTAGGTGTTTTTATTGCTGTCAACATAAAGTTACTTCCGATTACCGTACTTAAAAGTATTCAGTTACTTTAGATTATCAAGTTTATTGCAAGAATTAAAAACAGTTGTTTCTCCAGCAATTTTAACGGATAATGACGGAGAAAAGTGGGCACTTTTCTCAATAGCCGTTGTGAAGTGTATGTGATACGATAACTTACGGGTTGTCTTGTAGTAATCGCTTGATAATTTGAAGTCTTAAAATAAACAAGGCCAGTACCGTGCGTTTCAAGATAGAAAGATAATATATTCTATTCTATTCTTGGTCGGCGCTGGCTCCAAAGCTTTATGCGCGCGATGATTTTGAGTTGAGTTTGATGTCGGAATGACTGTGTAAAAATGACAGGTGTATAGTAGTCAGATATTAAATTATAATAATAACTTTGAGAGCTGAATAACTTTTTCTGACAACCAGAGGACAAAGCAAAAGAATAATAATTGTATTAAACTAACAGCATTATAAATAATTATTATTAATATAGTATAGAAAGATAATATAGGTCTGTCTTGCATAAGAAAGCTTTGACATTTACAGGCTGTCCAAATAGTATAGAAAATAATAGGGGCGACACTTTCAGTTTACCTAAACTAAAGCAACTCCTATTATGTCAAGAGTAATTTTGATACTTATTACTCATTTTTAGTATCACATCAAACATCATGAAAGTATTGAGTTATTGTTATATCCGTATTTAGTTATTTTTACTTTGGATTTTAAACTTGGGTCCACGTTAAAATTAAAATAACACGTATACATCCAAGTTGCTTATAATTTACTGACATTGATTACAGATAAAATTGAATCGACAGCCTCTGTGGTTGAGCGGGCATGCTTTTGCCGGGCTAGATCACTGCAACGTAGAGGTTCTGGGTTCGATTACTGGCATAGTAAATTTCGGAAACTAATTTTTCCGTTATTTACTATGGTCTAGATGTCTGGGATCGGCCACAGTAGTCTGTTGTATATATTAACAATAACACAAGCTTAATTTGCTTCATTTGGGGATATACTTATACAATATGTATATTTGTATATCCCTAAACAAAGCATGCGCATTATGCATTTAATTGTAATATACCTATATAGGTCTAATATTTTTATCTGAGTAAAAATTTACACATTATGATGTCAATTTTGTTTAATTTCTACTTATGGATTTTACTCGACAATAAAAAGTGAAGCAAGTTCATAGCAGTTCATGCAGAATGAAGGCTACTGTAAAATTTTAAGCGCAGCATTTTAATTGATTTTTCGTTCACTTGTCAGCAACCGCGATCACGACGAAAAGATGTCATGTGTCAATCGATACCTGATCTGTATTGATTAAAATGTATTTTAATTTTTGACACTTGACAACTTTGTCTTCTCTGATCACATCTACTGAAACGTGGCCGAAACGTCGAAAAAAATCAAATAAAATGCCACGCTTAAAACCGTTAAAAAGTAGTTTTAATTATGTGTACTAGTCGCAAAACTTAAGAAAATCTTCCACAGCTTCTATTATTTTTGTTAATTACGAATGTAATAATCCCCTACAACACGAAAATTTTCATACAACCGGTACACATACGTGCAAGTTGCAACTCAAAAATTGTAAACATCAAAACTGTACGGGGTCCAGGAGCGAGGATCAAAGGTCGGGTAAATCCTTTTCCCTCCTTGACCTCGCATCTTTCAACAAAGATAGAGAAAGAGAAAGAGATAACACTTTATTGCACACCAAAATATACAATTACAAACACAAACCATATTTACAATAACTTTATTTATTTAAATCTTTACAACATTTTATACCAAAAACTAAGGACTCTACAGCATATAAAGACAGTGTGTAGACTGAAACTGCGAAATACCTATGTCTATAAACACTATACTTAATTAATAAGTACATTTTATTCCGGCAAAACAATAATTTGTAACAACCACAAAACTGTTAATTTATATAAATTCATAGTACGCATATCCCTTCATCTCCGGGATAAAAAAGGTTATAGGGCCTTTATATATTCAAGTAAATTGCAATGATTAAACCAAAGATAGCTATTATACGTGCAATTTAGCTGGCCAATCTTGCAGAAACGTGGAAACACAAAATGTACAGAATGTTAACTTTATGCAAACATAAGAACACACGTACGATGATCTCGGTTATAATCTATCTATACTATAATAAATTTGTAAATGGTTCGAGTTTGTACAATGCGTTTGAAAATGTAAAAAAATCCGGGGGGCTAATTCGGACCAGCAGATTTCTATTCAATTCATTAACAAATACGTTGTCATAGGAAACAAGTCACTCATTGTATTACTTCAAAACAGGTTGGCTTTGACTCATATATATGTTTTGCTGGAAAGCTGTTTAGAATATATGGAGTTAGTTTCTTTTATTATTGTAGTGAATTGAACAAGAAACAGTAAAGTTTTGGGTCAAATATAAAAACCTAATTTAGTCTTTAAGTATGTAACACAGAGCTACTACCTAGGGATTTTTACGCGGCGTAGCCGTTGTCATAGGAAACAAGTCATTCATTGTATTACTTCAAATCAGGTTAGCTTCGACTCATCTCTATGTTTTGCTGGGCAGTTGTCTAGAGTCTAGAGTATAATACTTATTTTCTTTGTTATTATTATGTGTAAAAAACCGAATTAAATTCTTGTGTAACTCGGTGTAAGTAAAATAAAGCTTCTGCCTAAGCTCTAGTTATTAATAAATGCATTTAACATATAATCAGAATCAATACAGTTTCTATTAAAGTAATCTTCTGTATATTCTGTGCTGGAAGGTAGATGCCAGTGGGTTGCGAGGTCAATGAACTGGCAACCGGTTGAGCCTTAAGCACCACCCAGCGGACATAGAGAGACAAACTTGGCACACTTTTGGACTATTTCGGTGTACAATAAGACATCAAAGTTGCAAGGGAGCTTTTGGATTTCTTCCAACGCTTAGCGTCAACGTTAGGCAGATCACCCGACCATCGGGTCGGAAAGAAAGTAAAAAAGGACGTCTTACTTATAACTCCTAAAAATTGGATTAAGCTCAGCATGATTATTGGTCTGCTGGATCAACGCTGATCTGGAACATAGAGCGAAGTCACGGCAAACAATACATTTCACTAATAACAAAAGAATTGTAAGTAACAAATAGTATAATAAATTTTCATTTTTTTTATTGCGAAGCTCGCAAACAGATAGAAGGTCCAGCTGATGGTAAGTGGAAACGGTCGCTTGTAGACGTTTGTAACACCAATGGCGAAGCCAACCCTAGCATTTAGTATGGGATACGGGAATGAGATAGAGGTATCAGACAAGAGGTATGGTATAGAGGGGTTGAGATATGGGTTTAAAATAGGGGTATGGGATAAGGAAGGTTGGATAGTGGTCCGGGAAGAGGGTGGGGGGGAGTATACTATCGGAACTGTCAACCATCGAACGAAACGCGATTAGCTCACGGCTAAACGTTTCACGCCGATATTCTGTGAGGGCGTGGTATCGCACCGATCGAGCTGACCTTAAAAGCTGATTATTCCAAAATGGCTCTACACTACTTACATGCACTCCATCTACACCCCACCCCACATACCACGTACACAAATGTAACATCCCTATTAATATTATAAATGCTAAAGTAACTCTGTCTGTCTGTTCCGTTTTCACGTAAAAACTACTGGACCGATTTGGCTGAAACTCAGTATATATATATATTTTTTTTTTTTTCGATGCCGAGAATGAACATAAGATACTTTTAATCCCGAAAAATGGGATAGTTTCCGGGATAACAATATATTTGTCTTTCTGTTTGTTATGCTTTTACGAAAAAACTACTGGACCGATTTAGTTGAAATTCAGTAATGTAATGTACATGTAATTTTAATACCGAGGGTGGACAAGGGATATCTTTTATCCCGGATAATGGGATCGATTTTGGGATAGATTTATGTAAAGATTATCCCAAAAAGTGGGATAGGTTTTTTTGTAATTTTCCATTTTCGTCATTTTGGTCATCTTTGTCCAATTTGTCCGATTTATCCTTTTTGTCCGATTTGTCCGAGTTATCCGATTTGTCCGAGTTATCCGATTTCTCTTTTTTGTCCGATTTGTCCTTTATGTCCTTTATGTCCGAGTTGTCTGATTTGTCCGAGTTGTCCGATTTGTCCAATTTGTTCGAGTTGTCCGATTTGTCCAAGTTGTCCGATTTGTCCAATTTAACCGAATTGTCCGAGTTGTCCAATTTGTCCGAGTTGTTCGATTTGTCCAATTTGTCCGAGTTGTCCGATTAGTCCTTTTTGTCGTTTTAGTCCAATTTGTCCTATATGTCCGAGTTGTACGATTTGTCCGAGTTGTCCGATTTGTCCAATTTGTTCGATTTGTCCGATTTGTCCGAATTGTCCGATTTGTCTAAATTGGCCGTTTTGCCCGTTTTATCCGATTTGTCCGAGTTATCCGATTTGTCCCATTTGTCCGATTTGTCAGTTTTGTCCAATTTGTCTGATTGGTCCATTTTGTCATTTATGTAGTTGTCATAGACTGGGGTAGATAAATATAGCTAGGACGGTTTGAAATAAAGGTTGAAAGTTTGGATAAGACCAATCATTTCTCAAGTTTATAGATATAAACATTCATTATCTATAAAAAATGCGATAGTAACTCGATATGTCTTTCCGTGAAGTTTTCACGGAAAACTACTAGGAATACTGGATCGGTTTTACTGTAATTTTGTTTAAATGTAGTTTTAATACCGAAAATGGTCATAAATACTTTTCATGCCCGGAGATGGAATAGTTTGTGATATAAAATGAAATTAAACTTCCGAGTGCAAATAGCACTAACATAAAAATTAAGTACAATGTAGCCTGTATTAACAACTCCTGCTCTTTAAACAAGAAGCACTCACCAGAAGTTTACCCGCGGCGTAGCTGCGGGGTAAACTCTAGTATATACATATAGATAAGATATATAGACAATAAAGAAAGGAGGAAGACACAATAAAGGAAGAAAGAAGGGCGACCTACATACGCGTCCCGAAACTTTGTTTGCGCATCACGCTCCTCTTTCTATTTTACGTACCAGCGTAGCGCTCGTGACAAACATGACTGGCCTGCCTGGCCATAGTCGCCAAATTTGCGAGCTATATTGATAACTTCAATTCTATTACATATATTTGCTACAAAAGATTGCCAGCAAAAAATAGAATAGAAAAACGGAAGGGAATATTTGGCGCAGACTTGGGTAAGGTCAGAATCTATTAAAAGAAAACGATGAGCTGGTGACGACGTAATTCTGATTTTGTATGCGTGCAGAAAGAGTAGTTTTCTAAAAAAAGGTTACAAATGCGTATTTATTTCATTTTATTATTTTGGTAACATTATCATTAGGCCCCATATTTTAACGAGTTGGGAAACTGCGAGAAAACGTTTACTCGGTCCACAGCTTCATTAACGGTTTTTAGATAGATAGATATATAAATAACATTACAAAAAACTTATATCTTAAAAATGGCTAAAAAGTGATCTCTTCCAGACGATCCGACCCAAAATAAAAAGAAATGAAAGTTGTAATTTTTAATAACAAGATTTAATAATATTATAGTTCCTCGTAAAATAAATTGATAAATAGTAAGGTAAATAGTCCAATGATCATCATTTCTTAACATAGAACTACAAATATCTTGGCAAAATAACAATGACATAACTGAAATCAAAAATACTAAAACAATTCACATCTTTGAGTAAAATTGTTCGAGGCAGGTGGCATGCGTAACGGTCATCTTATAATACAAAAAAACTAATTTTAAAACTTAGACTAATCCTTTTTAATGTTTGTGACATAGTAGTAAAACAAGCCGATAAACATAATAATAATTATTAGGGCTGCCATGAATATTAAGGATTCTAGACACGCAGACGAATCATTGGAATGTCATTGTCAAGAGTAATATGTTGTCAGTGTCACTAGCGAAGCGTCGTATATGTGGAGGCGAGGCGCTGTATCTGAAGGGAAGAAACCTCTTCTCGGGAATGGTCGCGGCGCACCAAGTATTCGACGAACCGCTTTCCATTGCCTTAATCAAAGTGAATTATAACGTAAATTAGTATTAATTTCAAGATTTTTAATTGTTACTTACGCAATAGATACATTATCTTGTTGGATTGGCAAAGTAAAGTAGTTGGATGTTATTAAAGATTTTATTTTCATAAATATACCTACATATTCATGCCATGCCATGATGAATTCTGATGAGTAAAGCTTTACTGAGCTTAAACGGCTCTGACAAACGTACATACATATTAAAACGTGAGGAAAAATATTTGTACCTCCTTTTTAAGGGTAACTACACTAAAAGTATATTATGACTTCGGAGAAGTGTGATGTTTGGCATAGTCAACTTTTATATAGAGAAGGATAGCAGATAGCATTTTTTTTTATTGCAGGAATTCAGCAGACAGGCAGACGGCCCACTTGATGGAAAGCGGTTACCATCGCCTATGGACATTTGCACCACCAAAGGTGCTACAAATGCGCTGCTGCTCTCTTAAGGGAGACTGGGACCTGGTCACTAATGCCGGAACACAACACAAGGTTATTATCTATTATCTCTAGACCAGGGGTGGTCGCCATCCAGTCAAACAAATACCCTACCACCTGGAAAATATATATTATGTATACAATATGTGTTAACAAACATTAAAATGATACATTCCATGTTTCCATTCAAGTAGACTGTGTCACAATCACATAATAGTCTGTCAATGAATGTCAAACAAATAGCGTTCAAATATTATAGAGAAACATATTATTATATATTCTTTGACAAAAGAACCTCAATGAGGTTCAAACTTAATGAGTTATGGTCAAATACAAGTTAATAAAAGTATGCCACTTCGTGATTTCTTATAGATAGAGATTCCAGTCACCCCAGACTTACGTGATTTTAGGAAAGATGAAATTTTCAATATCGGTACTTTAACATAAACTTAGAAAGCAATGGATACTCGCTAAGCTGAAAGCGGGGCCATTTTTCAGGTAGCAGGTATCAAAGGTGGAAAATAACCATGGGAAGATGTTTGGCCCGTCAGATTGGTCTGGCTCATTGGAAAATATTTTAAAATATTATACTTGATAATATATATAAAATTCAGCCTTCCTAAAATGACGTAAGTTCCCTTTGTTTTTTAAAGTGTCTGTCAAAAGTTATGGCCCAGAGGAAGTGTCTGGCAACTGTATATGTTGGTTTGTGACAATATCATACATGACATATGTAAAAACTAGCTTTGATGCTTTGACGTAAGTTAGCATGGTCATTTTCTTCTTTTTTCCACCTTTGATACCTGCTACCTGAGAAACGGCCCCGCTTTCAGCTTAGCGAGTATCCATTCCTTTTTAAGTTTATGTTAAACTACCGATACTGAAAATGTCATCTTTCCTAAAATCACGTAAGTCTGGAGTGACTAGGATCTCAATCTATTAACGCAGTCGTACAGTACTGAACGAAGTACTGAAAAGCTATCAAACGCAAATAATATGAGAATATAACAGCGAGTAAATCGCGTGGACAGTATCCCGCACTTCCACAGCTGACCGGAACCTCTTGCCTCCCAACCAATACAAAGGTATATGTGAAACTTTTTATTCTACGCTTAGAAAGATCTTCTAATAAAATACAATGTAGGATTTAGATCACACGTCTAACTTATAAACTCATTTATTCATAACGGTGTTGTTACACGTCAAGACTTTGTAAGTATTATTAATAAACTTGTAATTAATGTAGTGTCGTAAATTTTCATATTTAATAAAATATCATAAATTTTCTTATTCCATGCTCCATCTTTCGAGCTGAAGGTGTGCTCCATTTTTAAGCCGGATTCTTAAGTCACATCTTAAGCCGGCAAATTAATATATTTAAACTACCGGAGAACTCGATACTTTCCGATACTTTGTTATATACGTGGTCTTTGGTCAATGCCGTAACCCTTGAGCCTCGACCTCCAGTCATAATTAATATGGCGTTAATTATCATAATGCCTTTTAATGGTGTATACAAAAACAGCCATGTTTTATGCCCCTGCTATACCTGGAATAATGTTAGTGACTGTGTCACGCAGATGTAGCAAAGGATATAACGCGTTATTTGAGATGGAACATTAAACATAAATAAATAGCTCATGTAGCTAATCATTAACAGCCTTATTTTTTAACGCTATAAGTAAGTCGCATCTGGCCACGGTAACTAACACTGATATTAAGCTAAGTGTAGTAGAAGAAGTAGAGAAGCTAATGCTAGTAATAAACAGGGGCTCAATTCTGCTATTACAATTTTGTCAAAATCACCGGACACTATCCCATCAATCGTAGGTTTGCCTAATTTCGGTATTCTGGATATATACCACTCTATCTTTATAACTATTTGTAATCGAAACTTAGCAAATTAAATACATATTAAAAAAAATTGGTAGTATTTCAATATTCAGTTCGGCTAATGCCATTTCTGCTAGTGGTAATACCGATTTTTTCTACTATTATTCTGTCGTGATGATATCGAGAAGATATTGTGGATTTAGTTGAATATGAATATCTGACATTATCGCAATGGGTTCATACTTTGAATATCCTCGCAACGCCAAGATATTGAAATAGCAGAAGGTATTATGACAACCCTAAAATGTTTTTATTGCTTTTGGAAGAGATTCAAAGTGCGCATTAATGAAATCCGGTGAGGGACTCACAACGAGGAAATAGGATGAAAGGTCGGTCTTCGTGATGGCTCGTGAAGGTTAACAACAGATGCTGACGGATTTGTTCAGCGACAAGAGATTTTCGGGATTTCTCCTATTTATGATCTATATGCTATATCTACTAGGTACTTACAAAGATTTTTCATGCTACTGTGATCCCGCAAAACTTTAAGGCGTACATTTGTTAGGGTATGAATAGCTTTCAGTTAGTTAGAAGCCTTAAACCTTTAGTTAAAGTTAAAAACTGCATCCCATGCAATATAAATTGAAAATCTAAAATATTTGACTGCTAAAATACTGTTACGAGTTGCGGGACTCGAATTAAAATGCCGTTGGAATCATTATAGACTTTATTAGAACTATACAAACACATATAACACAGGTACAAATTTAACAACACGCGCAAAGTCCGTCACTAAATAGATTACCGAATGTACACACGTCTTGCTTTGCTTGTGGTTATCACTCGACTGCCGGTCTCTCCATTGGGCCATTGCTTTATAATGCACAGATACAATATGTCTGCCTGACCGCGTGGACCGAATTTCTTAGAATCAGACCGACACCCTGGCTAATGACTGCCATAAAAGATTACAATACACAATGGGCTGTTTTCCAATCACAAATTTTAAACAAAGTAAACAAAAGAAGTCTAAATGCCGAAAGGTAATAAAGTGTGTTTTTACGGTATGCAGGTGTGAATCCACCTTTGTCGGCGTGTAGGTCTTAACAATACATTTACAAAGACAAAAGTATTTAACATAAGTATAGCTTACGAAAACAAAAGATTTTCTTGAAAATACTAAAATTTTATGACCACCATGACTGCACCACACACAATAATTGTAATTTTATATGATGATATTGAATTTAAATGTATCGAAATTATCTGAATACTCAAAATTATATTAAAGTACCGTATGAAGAAAGTATGGGTGGGAAATTAAGAATAGGATCGGACGAGACCCATCATCTTTAGCCTACTCCTGCTGAATTTCAGAAGCATCTACAGAATTGTTCATACTAATACTAATATAAAACATAGATATTACTATTGCTACTTAATTATTATTCAGTTTTAAACTCAATGTCGAAGGAGGAGTACGGTAACGACTAACCTCCTTAGTCGTCATGATATTATATTAAGAAACATAATTTATTTAAATTTAATCAAAAAATGCCTCCCAAAACAAGAGAAGACATTTATCAACATTTTTATTATGTATCGGCCCATGAGCAGAACACATCTCATGTACAAGTGCCTCGATTGAGAATATAAACTTATATCCTAAACCAGTCTCTCATTGAAGATAAAGGTCCGTGTCAGCTCTCCGCTGGCCGTCACAGTACGTACTGATGTAGTGGACTATGTTCACGACGATCCTTAGGGACATAATTAACACAAAGGCATTCATCTACATTTGTTAAATCTAAATCATTGACGTGTTATAATAGACAAGTGATTGAAAACATTCTAATGTTACTGCAACATCTGAGATAATGTTAGTGACTGTTTCACGCAAAGGTACCGATCAGTTTAATGCGTAATTTATAATGTGACATTGTTAGTAACTGTTAATGACGTAAAACGTTGGCTGATAACATATGTTGTAATGTTTAACGCTATAAACAAGACGCATTTGGCCACAGCCACTAACATTAACATTATCCCAGATGGAGCAAGGTCATAATGAAGCCCATTGACGCAGTCAGTTGGTCGCTCTGTTAGCCATTGACAGTCGCCTAATTAAGCAGTAGTGAATGATTCAGTTATAACTTTGCAACAATGGTTGCAAACAGTGACTGTATCTCTTGAAAAGACATAAAAGAACTCTTTTATAATAGAAATATATTTTCTCGTTAAAAGGATATTATTATGAACCGTGTGTTTACATATTTTAAATTCTATTTGTTTGTTCCAAATTAAATTCTTAGAAAAGACCTTTTTAATTCATACATTATAATGTTAGTCTAAATTCAATATACGAATACACAAATTCAAGCGAAACTAGAAAATCTAGTTCTAGACCGCTGTCTGTAAAAATAAAATAAAATAACGCGGTTAAAACGTAGTTTTATTACCATACATTCAAGTTAAAAATGAATTTTCCGAGTACACAATTTCCAATTCATTCACCTGGTTAATAGAATTTTAATCTCTCACCCGTCTATGTACGTTTATCCAACAAAGGAACTACATTGGTAATTCTAAGCACTATTGTAAAGTTGTCTAATAAATAAGCATTACATTTACTAAGCTGCAGCCCTCTATACCAGCAGACTGGTCACATTAATCTTCTGATACGCGGTTACTGTGTCATGTAACGGTATTCAGCAGATGGAGTCGACCGCGCCTATGCGATGCCATAGAGCAGACAGTTGCAGGAGTGTACAAAATATACTCAAGCACATCCTAATCTTATCTAATTTTTAAATATGTATTACATGATTTAATATCTTATTTAGATAGATACAGAACTTTTTATTATACATTAATGTATAGACAAAGAGTAAAGTAGAAAAAGATAAGAGATCTTATCGCTAAAAAGCGATCTCTTCCAAGCAACCTTGGCACGGATCGATAGATTTTTAATACTAACGGTGGTGCAGTTAATAAGTAATGTTGAATATATTTAACACTGGCCACACAATGTTATGTGTTTGGACTATATCAAAGATGTGATATTGGGATAGTACGTATAGAAATCAGTTTATCTGCAGCCAGCCGAACGGCTGACCGGGCTGCGGCAAGCCGCATAATATGGTCGCTAAATGTGACTATGAATACAAATAGTGTTTTGTTTCAGATGCCACTTCCATTTTTATAGCTACAATCCAATTATTTGCTTCTCATATCCATAGCAGTATTGGCTAGTAATATATTTTTTTGTACCTATATGCTGTAAATTGACAATAAATGATAACTTTTTTATTTTTTTAAATTTAGAATTTTCCTGCGACAATTAGTGCAAGCCGCAAGTCGATCAATCTATATTGATGGGAATCGATACCTGCTTGTATCGCGCTTCCTAAACAAGGCACAAATCTGCAGATTTATGCCATGATGACAAAGCCATTTCCTTTGGATTCACGCAAAAACATTTTGTGGTTAATAAAGATCGTAATTTTTGTAATAGGATGTTTTATTCACACGATTTTATACAGTTACAATGTGTTCATTACAAAATGAGTAATAAAATAATAACTGTTACATTTCTCTTTATTACGTTTGATCTAAGATCAATGACCACAAACTAGTTATAAATTTGTAGCGAATATTTTATATAAAAAAAATAATAAAACACGACGGCTTTTTAAAATATGTAAATATTATAAATATATGTATTTTAATCATTTTTACCAACATGAATATTAATTTGAAAGTTGAAATATTATTTGAATTTTGCGGTTTTAAATTGAAACAAGATTAAGTATTTCAATATTTCAAAAATCAATAGTATATTATTAATAATTTTAGTTAAGTCTTTGATTAATAACGCCGTAATAGTTTAAACATACTTTACAAATGTTATACAAGGTATCTGGAATTTCTTCTAATGAGTAAGTGCCCTTAAATCATTAGGACTCAGCGGTTCCAGATTCGACTACTGGTAGGGTGAATCTAGTAAACTATTTTTCAGTTATTCTAGTATGAGTACTATTAGAACAGACCAAAGAATTGTCTGATGTACACTACCCATAACATAAGCATAAATAAATCACTTAACTTGATAATACACAATATAAATTTTTATCTAAAAATACCTAAATAACTGTAGAAAGAAAAGACAGTACTGTACTTAATAAAAGAAGAAAGAAAAAGATTTCAACATTAATTTCATTGTCAAAAAGAGTACCTATAATAAGTACAACAGACATTATATATGTTTACGCAATTTATAGTACAGAGCCTTGAAAAGTACAAAAAGATCTGACATTATGCCTATTAAACCAACTGTAAATAAAAATCGTCTTTGATTGCGCACGATTCTCTGGAGTATCGAACTTGTAGGTTGTATTGTATCATGCGCAGTTATGTGATGTTTCTGACCCACATTTTCGGTAATAGCGCAAAAAACTATATTGACCATTGTTTGCATGTTTTTATTGTTCGCATATATTATAATGAGTTTTTAACGCTTGTTTGGACAGCTTTGGGAACAGTGTTGATTTTTTTTATATAAAAGAACAATAAGCATTAAATCAAAATGAGCTTCTGACTGCTTAATAGCTATCTATGAACATTACTATCAAATCAATCAAGTGATCAAAGCAAACAAGTCTAAGCATTATACTTAATTAATCAATCTTGAAAATATATGCCAAGCAGAATCGTAAATATCTCTATGTCAGAAAGCGTTATACGAACTCCACCGAGATTTCCATATATTACGTATAATTGAAATCAGTTTTTTCGATGTGTAAATGTGTATAAAATATCTATACCCAATACACAGTAGTCATGTTTAGGTAATTATTTAATTTCGTCTAGCTAGTCAATCTAGTCCAGCTTTCTAAAAAGAAAATTCGTGCCAAGATTGTGTTGTCTTTAGGTCTTCTATCTAATACACTTCGAGAGTATGCCTTGGAGCTGTACGAACTGATTCCTCCATCTCCGGTTTACCAGCCAACAACCAGATGCACCGGTTTGGGCCACCAATATATGGTATGCTGTAAAGGTCTGTTTTTCTACAATATATTATGGATGTCTTCAAATCACAAGTAAATAGGTGTATTTTAGGTAAGCGTGCTCCATTCTAGGCTGCCTTAAGTGAGACAGTGGTGAAAAGCGATATATACAATCATAAAAAAATATGTTGAAAGTGTAATAATTCAAAAACCATTTCCTTCATGCAAAATACCTACATTTTGAACAAAGGGCATTGTAGATCTTTCTAAGTAAGACTATTCCTTTCGTATGAGTCTCAAATTTTCTTATTAAACTAATCTTATTAATTTAATCAATGACCGTGACCCTAGTGTAAAAAAATTCTATAATTTGTATCCTATACTATTGAAAAATATATTGTTACTATTACCACGGGCTAACAATGGTGAAGGAAAACATCGTGATGAAATCGAGATAACTGATGTGTCAAACCTGCCAAGCCGTCTTGGACAAACGCGGTGGGTACACTGTCGTCGTCGTCCCCCTCATACGGGGAGGCCCGAGTCCAACAGTGGGATCTTCATGGGCTGTTATTATTACATGGAAAAACTAAATACAAAAGATTACATACTCAAAAATATCTAAGACCATTTTCATGACTAATAAAAGTTATTTAGAAGCTATCGTAGCTTTATTAACAGGACCCTTCAATCAAAAATCAATCAACTCGAAATTTTACACGCAATTATCCATTCATCGTCTAAAACGAAGCCAATAAAATTACAACGTCCATTTTCCTAGCTGACACATAACATAAACAGTTACTTACGTATAAAAGGAGTCGATTCGCGAACAGACAGAGAGTAAAAAAAAAACTTTATCACGAATCAAATGCATAGCCCAAATACTGTCTTAATAAAAAATGTCTATACAGTTATCTATCGAATCATAATTGTTGTGAGGCAGGACCGGACGGGGGCGGGTCGACGACCGCTGCATCTCGAGATTTTGGCGCATGCTGCGAATTAGGAAAAGTTGATGCGGTATGATGACAACGCTAAAGAATATTATTATAAAAACAGCCGCATGTTTTTGGTCCATGAAGAGTGTATGGTTCCATAATGACAATAAATTTTCTGTATTTGTCATTTGGAGTTTGTATTATATAGGTCATAAGAGGAAAGGAGGAACACATATTACGACAGCCCATCGACTTAAATAAATTATTATTCGGATCAACACATATAAACATCGTTATATTTTAAGTTCGGCCTAATCATTCCTTACACAGTTATAATAATTAAACGGAGTGAATTGTTTCCATCATACAGTTACGCGTATGGAGTATCACCTTTAATTTCATTACACCAGCTACCTGATCTACCCTTAAAATTTGATCAACTTTGTTATATCAATGTTCACCAAGGGAAATGGTAATGCCATTATAGATACACTGATAGACATTAACAACTTATAAATAAGTTCCGTTTTTACGATTGGGGAACCCTAAAAATTTATAAACTGAAACTTATCATTTGCTAATTCATTTATTATAATACCTATATATGTATTATTGTATGTATATATATGACTATATATATATATATATATATATATATATATATATATATATATATATATATATATAGTTATATATATGTGTGTGTGTGTGTGTGTATTTGTATATTTATTTCTTAAATTAGTTTGAGTATTTATGTATCTATTGCCTTTTTCCTGCACCACCTATATCGCCTGTTTCAAATTTCTTTCTTTTAGGTTGCCTGGAAGAGATCGCTTTGAGCGATAAGGCCGCCTATTGTATTGCCTAGAAAATATTGTAAATATGGTCTGTTTTTGTAATTGTATACTTTGGTGTGCAATAAAGTGTTATCTCTCTCTCTCTCTCTCTCATTTACATTGGTACCTGGTTTATTTTTAAGAATCTAAAGAATCTAATAACTATAATAATACAACATCTATCCAGACTCAAAATTATTCTTGGGCTGCAAAATGATAACCGCCCATTTCTATTTGTTCTGCGCTACTTCGGATTCGAGATTAAAAAATCTTGATTATCGACAATTATCATGCGTTAAGATCATCAGCTCTGCAATGATACAGAGATTCTTTGGATTCAAGATTTTGCCCTGGTATTGACTCGGAAGACATCTACCCTCAAGTGACGTGATACAGGAGATATCTTCGACTTCTCGAGTTAGCAGTGGCGATTATGCCGGGCGTTAGGTGATCATGATCATAGGCCCCATGACGTCATGTGACCTACTCCTGGTGAATGAAATCATACGATCGGTCACCGGGTCCTGCGTAATCAGAAGGCCGCCTATGCAGAAGGCAAACTTGTGGAGATACTACATGTCGATTATCATGGGTTGGTAAAATCTTTATATTTTGGACCAACTCTCACTAGAGCGTAAGAGTTTTATTATTGTAAAGCTAAGGGCTTGATAAAGGAGATTATCAGAATATTAAGTTTCAAGTAAGTTTTTGTGTTTAAGTAAAATATTCAGTTGTTAGATATTTATACAATAATATTAAGATGTTACTAAATATCTGAGGACCAGGTAACTGATTTTGCTAGCGGTAAAGTATGAACCGGATATAAAGATGAATATGGCGTAGATGAAACGGCGCATGTAATCGCGATCTAATCAAAAATGTGTTGATAAGTGGATGATTAAATATCTTAACCTAATATCAACAGTTATATAGCCTTGTATTTAAATAGCTAATATATAAAAATTAATAGAATGGCATTTTAAATTTTTCTGTATCAGTAACCAAGCCTTATGTGCCTTCTATTTGGACAGATTTTCATCAAGTGGGTGCTTTAGATATCGGGTATGAATATAGGATACTATTTCTGCACATTCGAAAAGAATACGGACCAAGTGTTCCGGAACCAAACCTTGTAGTATCTATTCATATACATCTATTAATAACAAAATTCTAGCCAAAAATAAACCAAGATAGTTTCGTATAAATTTCATTGGTATTGAATACCAATGAAACTTATATAAAACTATCGTGAAGCTATACTGAATCTAACACAAAAAGAATGATTGAAATCGGTTCAGAAACAAAGTCTCGTACTCAAAGTCCAATAATAATAAAAATTATATGGGGTTCATAAACAAAAAAGTTATGTCTGAACATGAACATAGATAAAAATATTTACAAGACAAAATGAGTAATGCCTCCTTTTTGAAATCGGTTAAAAAGAGGTAAATATTAAAACAGTTTCCACTTTTCAATTTTTCTTCTTTGACTTTGTGCGGTCTTTAACTGTTCTTACTGTATGTCCGTTGACACACAATCATTTTTAACGGCGTCAAGCTAGGATTTCTCAGTGCCTTTGTCCTGACTCACGTAGGTCCTCTTGCTTGTTTACGTAAAACGTAACTGCGCTAAGGTGTCTTTTGGAATTTCAAGAGTACGTCACAGACATGAAGGCTGCCGCAGATAAAAAAGTTCCCGATGCACTCCTACCACGTAACTCAGCCTTATCAGAGCATTATTATAATCTCTGTGACACCCAGGTTCTTATTGTAACGCTAAAGCGACGGGTACATTTGCAACCAATACATAAACATTCCATTACTGAGTTCCGGTATTCCTATTTTTGAACGGACGCTATTCCTGTCACAATTGTGCAAAAAGGATTGACGCGTTCCATACAACGGTTATTTCTGCATTTTGTTTGAGTCTCGCTGAAACGCAAACGCTCCGGGTTCGATTCCTGACATGATAAATTTTGGAAAGTTACTTTTTGTTATTTACTATGATCTGGGTGTCTCGGATCAGCCCCAGTGTGGTCCGTTGTATATCACCCATCACACAAGCGTTACTTGCTTAGCTTGGGGATATACAATGTGTGTGTTTGTCTGCCAATTATTTCGATGAATTTGATTTTAACCTTCACCGTCAGTACAAGGCAATTGTAACAGTATTCATATTAAGTCGGGACAACTGCCTAAACAGTGCATACTTCGCCATGATTTGAAAGCAAGTCATCGGAATGAGATGCGGATGGGTTAGTTACTAACTTACCACAACTCATTACGACATATATACAAACTTAATCTAGCATTCCAGTCACCTATGTATGCCAACCATAACCATTTATAATACATATATAACAATAAGCTTGCTACAGAACATAATAACGGGATGTACCTCTAAATGAGCTTAAATATTTATAAGGATTACGACGTTTCACGTGCAAAAGCAGCCTCATTCATATACAATTACTCCAACATGATACTGTAAAGATCATAAAATAACGGTCAGCGAATAAAAATTATTCTGAAACTAAAAATACAAACGACTTAGACATTAGTAGTTGATATCTGTAATCTCGATTATAAATACCCCTTTTTTATCAAGCAAGGTTCTTTGTAAATTTCTATATTTTTAGAATTGATTAGAAATATTAAAAAATCAAAAGTGTGAGATTTAGCATAATTAAAGTTTGTATAGATAAGAAACTCAGGAAGCTAATTTTTTAATATAGCACGTGTGTCAAAAAATATAAATTAATTATGCAATATAAAAGATATAGAGCAAGTACACGTGAATGTAAGAGCAAGATGGATGAGGAGATTATTCACGTAGGTCACAATCATATACACACAGCCAGATGACAGTCGCGAAAAAAATAAATCCTGATTATTTTTGCAAAATCTCTGGTTTTATGGTATGATTTAGTATTTAGTGCATATAATGGATCGAATGTTATATATAATACGTCGTTTTACTAGTAGTTTTAAGTTTTAAAATATCATGTTGAAAATCATTTTACTGTTTAAGCAATCACTAATCTGGAATCTATACGTCGGTGCATCACAAACATGCAAATTCGTTGATGTGGGTAGCATCAGTGCAGTCTGTAGGTCCGGTTGTGTTGACCCACAAACCCCGTGCACAGTTTGACCGACAAGCGTAGTACCACTGTTTCGTGAGCTCGCGGCTCTCACTACGACTATATTCGCTGAGTAATACGCAAGTAATGTACTTTTAATAATTGTATCTTAAGTTAACATATAGGTCCAAAATGAACCTACCGTTACCGGAATGGTTCCGCCATTAATCTTGTACGTGTTTATATACTATATTTGTATGACATTGTTGATTACATCGTGGAACAAACTCACCCCTACAATACAGACACGGCTTACCTAGTTTAGTTGTTAATACAAACAATAATTTAAACTAATTCAAATATTGGGGAAAAATTATGATAGGTACAAGACTGATTAATAGAAGTTCTAGACTTTCAATCATTTTCATGAATGTTTAATATTTTTTTATGTACAAAAAAGTCACGTATTGTCATATATTCTATATGTCATTTTTTTAAATTATAGCCTATATATAGATATCTTGAACTTGTCCCAAAATATGTAGAAATTATATTTTTAAGTTTATAAAAAAACTAAATGTAAACTAAAACCTACCTACCTACAAAGCCAAGTAGAAAATAAATCAAATGTAGCAATCTCTTCTTTACAGATAAACAACGTCTTTGAAAAACAAGGTGGTTGGTCTGCGACATTAATCATAACTGTGTGGATATAATATTAAAAAGGTTTTGGGAGCTCCTAGCAGAATGAAAACGAGTTGTTTAAAGTTTTCAACGGTGCAACGACCTGCAATCTCAGTTGGACGATCGCGAAAGCATTATGATACATACATAGAACCTACGCTACGAGCTGAAGTTACCAAATCTGTTTAGTATATTATTTTGTGTAGCAAAACTTTACAGTGACTTCATATCATAATATCCGTTTGATCTTGTTAACATTGTAATAATAATGTATCTTTCAACTTTACATCCGCTCTCATGTAGCAATAGTATACCTAGATCGTATGCCAGTCCCCGTCCACACGGTAGATTTGCAGGTGAGAGCAATTGCGATTGCTAGTCGGCTATGAGAGTCGTGGCGACAGGGGCTCTAACTTGAAAAGTTTACTAAGTTCGTTTTGAATAGCTCGCCGTAGACGGGTTGACTTACAAAATCAGTTATTGTGCAGTCTTCTATATACCTACATATAATTAAGAGTAGCTATTGGTATAAGATAATATTTTTATTAAGTGTTTTCCGTTTATTTACGATCAGAATTGTTTGAATTTTGTTAGATGTAAGGAGACTGTTTGAATATGTTCAAACTGAAATTTTATTTTATTATAATTAAGTGAGATACAACGGTTGTCGATTTTCAACAATAATAGATATATCAGCCCCTAGTAGAAATATTGAGCAAAAACAAGAAAATCATTTTCTAACAAAAAAATATTATTTTTTAGTAAGCGAAACTTTAGCTGTAATTTTGGTTAGGGTATTTTTATTAATAGAATAGAATACATTTATTGAGTATTGTGCAGATAGATGTTGAGCTTGTTACAGTATCAACACATTCTGTCCATGACAGGGCGTGCAAAACTTATTGTACAAATATTGACTTACATAATAAAATTTCAATTTTATTCTTTTTTTTTTTTTAATTGCAGGAGTTCAGCAGACAGGCAGACGGCCCACTTGATGGAAATCGATTACCATCGCCTATGGACATTTGCAACACCAAAGGTGCGACAAATGCGCTGCTGCTCTCTTAAGGGAGACTGGAACCTGGTCACTAATGCCGGAACACAGCTCGAGGTTGTTATGGCGACATACTCTAGACCAGGGGTGGTAGCCATCTAGTCGGGCAAATGCCCTACCACCTGGCTGTGGGTTGTTTTGTCGCCTCTTACGACAGGCCGCCCGGCCGCAGGAAATTATATTCTTTCTCCGTTCCTGCACGGATAAAAATGCAACAAAATGCGAAGTGAAATAATAATATCTAAATAATAAACATGTTTATGGACGATAAAACATTACAGCATGTCAAATATATTTGTCAATTCATAGGGTGTTATCGTCCATAAACATGTTTATGTCATAGTAACATTTAGTAGTCAGTAGCAATTTTTTTAAATAGTGTATATGGCAACTCCCTCAGAGACTTGTTGTACACGAAGGTCCCATACAATAGACATTTTTGCGCATCAATGTAGTAATTGAGTTTATAGTGCAGACTTTAAATTTATCGCGTCTATTACAAGTAATTTATACATTAATTATCACTGAAAACTTGTTATTTCCGTATTGTATGTTTTACTAACTCTTTAATTTTATACTGTAAAATAAAGCAAGAAGCAAGTGAGGTGTGTAAGAATAAGCCTAAATGGCACTCTGTTGCTCGTGCCTACCCTGCAAGGGAACTGGCGTGAAGTTATGTATGTATGTAAAATAAAAATATAATTTCGTCAGGCGCTATAATTTAATGAAATTACTGCATAATTATAATCTGCGCCTGAAAGTTTATTTTCAGAGTACATTGTCGTGTATGGTTAACCAGATCCTGAAAAAACATAATGGTGTTATGAGCTTTTAATCAAGGGTGGTGCAATTTGAGCCACCAAAGATATAAAAATTGTGTCTGCCCCGCCTAACTTTGAAACTACGAAGTGGAAAATTCTGAAAAAGTTAGTGTTAGAGCTTATAAAAAGCTTTCAACTAAAAGTGTGTCGACATATATCTGAGTTATGTTTGAGATATGAGGAATATTCGGTAGAATGCTTTTTGTAGTTCCTTAGCCAAATAATGAAAATAGGGAGGGACGTTTCTGCGAAACTCTTCGCTACCAAGTTAAGTCAAATTGAAATTGATCCAGTACTTTAGTATTGAAAAAATCCCTATAAAAACATTTACAATTTACCTTCAGCAGATTTGTTTATTTCCATCAACATATTTCAAGTTAGCCCAATACTTGTTAGTTACAAGTTATCAATGCTTTCCCTTTGATATGCCCTATTCGTTTCCAGAAACTACGACATTAAGCTCCCCCAGTTTCCGCACCTTACAATTAACTAAAACAAACGCTAGCTGGCACGACGTGACTTGAAAGGCGTTATAGACGACGAACATGTTACCTAATTTTCTTTGAAAATAAAATTATATGTAGATATTTATTGACACTAATTGAATACTTTAAATGAAGATATCTAATAACTGTTCACGTATAACTTAAAACTATTACGAATTCTAACTTGGTCGAGTTCCTAAAAAGTAGTGCTTCGTTTATAGCCTTTAATGATATATACTTGTATACGGTGATAATGCAATCATATTTTTTTAAATACAGATTTTTGAGCATATTTGACTTATCGGTCGGCTTTGGAAGCTTAATCTTGTTACATTGATCTATATTTATCCAGTTGAAGTTTGCCATTATTTTTGTAAAATAGCATCAAAACATTTTGTAATAATTAATATAATATAACTAATAAAAATAATGTATATAATATTTAGTTAATTCGTTGAAAAATTGCTGGTAAGTATTAAGAAATGCTGAGCATTGTTCGGGACTCCTCCACCTCGTTAAACCGACTCGAACCCGTTTGGTATCAATACCAAACTTCTACTTACATAAAATTCCTATCATTTAATTGCGATATAAATTTTACTTAATCGAGCTACGAATAAATAATGGTGTTTCGGATTTTAATCTAACATTTGGAAATACATATTACATTTATGTATTATACCTAAATTCACACTTAAAGCTTAACTCGAGCTACTGTTTGTCGTCTATACAAACTCTTAAACCGTGACTCAACGGTATTATATTGTAGGGCTAATAATCGAAATATCGACCCTGTGCCGGTATTCATTCCAAGTCAATAAAGTCAGAATATTTAACGATTTTGCTTTTATAAATATCTAGAAATGTCTATGATCAATTCTATTCTATCTGACTTTTTAAATAAGGTTAAGTTACAATCTTCAACACTAAATACGAATTCAATACATAACTTACGATAGTAAAGCTACGTTTTAACGGTTTTAAGTGCGGTATTTTATTGGGCTTTTATTCCGACGTTTTGGCCAATTTTCAGTAGTCTTGATGACGGAAAACAAAGATATCAGTTTTTATTTAGCTTACCGGCAACTTATTAATTTAATTATTTATATATTGTTTATGGTTATTTATTTACGCTATCGTTACTTATTAATTTATATACGAAATGTCGGAATAAAAATTAAATTAAATACCGCACTTAAAACCATTAAAACGTAGTTCTATTAGATCTCCTAGTTGCGAAAACTAATTTACGATTGCTTAGTGCGAAATCATATTTATAACTAAATTACATTCACATTACAAGGGATTTTAATGACGAACAGCATGATTTCGCTAAGAACTAACTTCATACAAGTTATTGAGATATAGACTAGCTAAGTGGTAAAACTGCTTGCAGTGTATACCTAGTGACAGTAGCAAGCAAGTAATACTTGCTTGCTACCGTCCAAAATATTGTTTAACCTATGTTTTACTATTATGGGGAAAAAGTTTCTTCGCATTTTATATACAAATTCAAAAGATTTTTTTATAAAGTTTATTTACATTTGACTAAAGTAAGTAGGTGCCATTTTGTTGGATAACTTTTTGCCATCTTGTAGGTAGAGACGTGATCCCATTGCTATAAAAATTTTGGGGCTTCTGATCAAAAAACTGCGACAAGTGGTTTTGGCAGTCCTCTCGTGATGTTAACCTGACACTGCCTAATGAATTCTGCAGAGACCGAAACAGGTGAAAATCTGAAGGTGCAAGGTTAGGACTATATGGCGGATGCATTAACACCTCCCAGCTAAACTCTTCTAATTTTTGCTGAGTGGCTAAAGATGTGTGAGGTCTAGTGTTATCATGGTGAAAAACCACACCCCTTCTGTGGATTAATTCCGGCCGCTTTCTCTCAACTTTTTGCTTTAATCTCATCAGTTGTTCGCAGTACAGTTCAGAATTGATGGTCCTGCCTGGCGGTAGCAGCTCATAATAAATAATGCCCTTCCAATCCCACCATACACACAGCACCACCTTGTTGCGAGTTAGCCCGGGTTTCGCCACAGTCTGTGAAGCCTGACCGGCCTTTGACCACGAGCTTTTTCGCACGTTCTTGTCGTACGTGATCCACTTTTCATCACCAGTTATCAGCTTCTTCAAAAATGGTTCAGTTTCATTACGTTGTAATAAAGAATCACAAATAAGTATACGGTTCATTAGGTTTCTTTCAGTGAGCTCATGAGGCACCCAAATATCGACCTTTTTTGTGTACCCAGCTTTTTTCAAATGCGCCAAAACCGTTTTGTGGTCAATTCCCAGTTCTCCAGCTACATCGTAACTACTAATATGCCGATCTTGCTCCACTTTTCAAAATAACATCAATTTTGTCCGTAACAGGGCGACCAGAGCGACGTGCATCTTTGATATCAAAATTTCCGGATTGAAAACACTTAAACCAAATTTGCGCTACTCTCACACTGCATTAGGTCCCATAAACATCACAAATTTTTCGCGGCTTGTGTTGCATTTTTACCTTTTTTGTAGTAAAATTTTAAAATGTATCGAATGTCTTCATTAGATTCACTCATTTTAACAATAAGAAAAACAAATTAAAATCACACATTTTCCTAATTTGAATTTGGAATTGTCTTCTTTAAAATTTAAACTTTTTAATGATACCAAAACCAGCCAGATACAAATGGTATAACCAAAGAGATCTTATTACAAGTTCATACATACTATATACGAAAAGACTTTTTCCCCAACCTATTATTTATGAAATACTCTTATTAATATCTATAACCACTATATACAAGTTACTGGACATTTTACTTCGCACATATAATAATATAATTGACGGTAGTTTTAGATATTTTATAGTATAAAACCCGCCAATGAAATGAGGCGGACACAATTGTTTTACCTACCGCCCGACGTTCAGTTCTTCAATGAGTAAGTGATTAATATATGTACATTTAACACCAACAGGGATGTAAATACTTTTTACATATTAATGTTATGTATCCGCTCGATTACAGTTCCGGCTTGCAGATGAGTACGCGGTTTTACATTGAGCGTCAAATTTTAACCGATAGTAAGGCAAATGAACGTTTGGTAACATACACAAACGGGCCTTAAGAAAAAACCTTTTAAAAGATTGTCGAGTTTCCGAAACACCGTAAATAAAACCCGTAGAACAAATTCGAAATCTATAATGTAAATAATTCGAAATCATTACGTATATTACAACATATCAAACCCATGGATCACCGAGATTATAAAACTGATAAAATATGCCATACCATGAAAATGCTATAAAATAGGAAGTCAATTCAATATTATAATGACGGAACAATTTTATGGTTATTGAACACGCGATATTCAGAAATATGTAATGCATATACTTTTTATTATTGATGTGACGACTCGTAATGAATAACATTTTTTTTTAAATTAGGTAAATTGACTAAAAAAATACGCTTTATCCGTCTTTCTTACTACATGGCCGCGATCTTATCACTGTAAGTGGCAGCTAAGAGTAACAAAAAATCAAAAGTATTTGCGGACCCGTATACGGCACTACCCCATCACGTCGCTACCGTGCCGCAATTTCGCTGTCAAGCAGACATCAGCCGTGGGCGGTGGCGGCTCGGCGGCGGCGTGGTGGCGATGTGTCGGCGGTGCCGTCTATATGAGCGCTTAAGTTGTATAAAGCATGCTACGAATCATCGCACTCAACACCAACCACCGTTTTGTCGTTCGCCACATCGTCCGTCATTAAGCCCATGGTCGTGACCAGGCCATCAGTGCTTGGCTATTATTACACCCTTCTGCCTATCTCACTTTTTGGCATTTTTAAATATATTTGCTTCTAGGAAAACTGGCAAACGGGTCCACTTGATGGCAAGTGGCTACCGTCGCCCATGGACATCTGCAACACTAAGGGAGCCGATGTGTTGCCTACCTCGTCGAATCTTTAAATATCTGTTTACGCCCTTTTTGAACAGCCCCATATTGTATACGCTCTGAGAAAGCCCAGGGAGGGAGCCCTTTTCATAGCTTCGTCACGTATGGCATAAAGGTGCGAGTGCCTCGTACAGTGGATAACTTCCAGGTGTCAAGGAAGTGTAGTGGCATGTTATTCACCAGGTGGTAGGGCATTTGCCCGACTGGATGGCTACCACCCCTGGTCTAAAGTATGTCGCCATAACAACCTTGAATTGTGTTTCGGCATTAGTGACCAGGTTCCAGTCTCCCTTAAGAGATCAGCAGCGCACTTGTAGCACCTTTGGTGTTGCAAATGTCCATAGGCGCTGGTAACCGCTTTCTATCAAGTAGGCCGTCTGCCTGGCTGCTGAACTCCTGCAATAAAAAAAAAATCCGTGCTCCTGCACGGAGAAAGAATACAATTTCCTGCGGGCGGGTGGCCTGTCCTAAGAGGCGACGAAACAACCCACAGCCAGGTAGTAGGACCTTTGCCCGACTGGATGGCTAACACCCCTGGTCTAAAGTATGTCGCCATAACAACCTTGGGTTGTGTTCCGGCATTAGTGACCAGGTTCCAATCTCCCTTAAGAGAGCAGCAGCGCATTTGTAGCACCTTTGGTGTTGCAAATGACCATAGGCGATGGTAACCGCTTTCCATCAAGTGGGCCGTCTGCCTGTCTGCTGAACACCTGCAATAAAAATAAAAAAATACTTTACATTACTTAAAATATTGACGTTATTAAGCCATGCTGTAATCCTATCCTGATAACAGCTCTTAAGGCCGGCTCGATCGGAGTGATACCACGCACTAACAGAATACCACCGAGAAATGGTTAACCTTGAGCTAATCGTGTTTCGTACGATGAGTGAGATCCGATAGCCCACTTCTCCTTCCCCCTATCCCATCCCTCCCATCTCCTCTATCCTATTCCTCCTGTCTGATTCCTCTATCATCCCTCTTGGCCCATCGTAAAGGTTAGCAACGTGTTGGCTACGCTCCTGGTGCTGAAAACGTCTATAAACGTTGGCAACCACTTTCCATTAATTTGATGGGACATCTGCTGTTTATTTTGATGACCAATAAAGTGTTTATCTATCTTCTTTATATTCTTTAACAAATTTATTCAAAAATTATGTTTAAAATAAATATTATAAAATGTCAAAAAGCCAGAAAAACACGACCAGTAGTGCTCATGTCATATAAAATTCACACAGGATTTAAAGAATTTTGCAGAGCTATTTTTTACTGGCTCGGATAATCATTATATAAAAGATATGCGTAGCAAAGATAAAAGAAATGAAATCTGACTTAGTATTCCCAAAGGGGTTGTGTTTTAGTAAAATATCATGACGGTTTGCGATATTCGTAAAGCTAATACTATCGTTCGACGAAAAAGAACTCTGCATTATATAACAGGAATGAATGACGCAGGGGTAGTAATTGATACCGCAACGCGTATTTAAAAACATTGTTGAACTCAGAACCGAGGCGATCACAATATTTTCTAATAAAATTTAAGGCAAAAACACCGTCCAGGTGCCCCATTCTGGTATTTCAATATACTTATAATGGCGTTGCGAAGATATTTAAAGTATGATTCCTTTGTGATATCGTAAAAACTTCGGTATTCAACTAAATCCACAATATTTTCTTGATATTGTCGTTGCCAAAATAATAGTAGAAAAAAATTGGTATAACCAATAGCAGAAATGGCGTTAGCCGATAAATTTTTATAAACATATAATGGCGTGCTCTTACGCCATTTGAATTAACAGAATACCGAAATCCGGCAAAGTTACGATTCTGAGAATAGTGTCCAGCGATTTTGACGAGATAATAATATCAGAATATTGGGCCCCAAGTCAGCATGGGCCAGCTATGTACCAAACAATGTTTTCTCATTGTGTAGTACAGATCGCCTCAGTTTTGTGTTGAATAGTGTTTTCTAAATACGCTATCGCAGCGTCTTTCTTGCATAAAATATATCGAGAGTTAAATAGGAACAATGAACAGCTCGCAAGGAAACTCAACGTTATTTTAACTTAAAGACCTATTAAATTTACTTTTGAGGGTTTTGCAGCCATTTTGGTAAATATGGGAATCCTTGTCTTTTCGTTATGTCCGTCCGTCTGTCTTTATATGTCAGTCGTTATCTTCAGAAAATATCGGTACTATACACACCGACACAATTATTATTAGCGGTTCTTCAGTAAACTTACTAGATAAGCGATGAATTTATATAACTCTAGGTATTTACTTTATTGTATTGTTGTTTTTACTACATATATTTGAGACGATATAAAGACCTTTTAAACAGTAATTTAATTACTGCAAAGCATGGGGTAGCTATAACGGGAACGTTGGCGGAAACCAAGCCAAGTTGGGCCTAATTTTTATCATATCATATGTTCAAGTATTTTGCTATAAAATTATTGAGTATAAAATTGATGGAGATATTCATTCTTTTGCTTCTGTTATTGCAATATATATATTTATTTATATATTTTGTGACGTCTCAATGTTGCTAACAAAAAATATATATTTATTATATTAATAAAAATGTTGCGTAATATGTAGCAGGTTTTTTTTTCACAATTTAGTATTCGGTATTCACCCGAATAGTACATAGTATTTGGCAGAATACCAAATAAAAGCCGAATATTCGTGGCATCTCTAGTTTAAACAGTAGTTAAAATTATTTCCATAATTGACATTTTAAAGGTAAAATGGTATTTTAATGCCTGTGACTTTTATTTTTCCAATAATGTTAGTATTTATTGTCATCCTTATTGTTTGTGTCCACATCGTGTGATGTGGACAAAAACAAAATCGGAGTACTTAGTAAGAAATGTTACTTAAATATACCTATAGTGAATTTTACTGTGTCAAAACGTAATGAAGGAGTTACATGATGCGCTCTATAGCAAAGTACGATATTAGGGTTCTTCAGAGGGGTACACTATGAACAACAACAACCATATATTTATTGTGAAACACATCTAGTTTCTTTATCTCTGTAGTCTGTAGTATATCGCCTTTATCTACATCGCTTCCAAACAATTATTGTTCGACAGTAGGTGTTGTCATAGGCTTATCCGTTAAACAGCGGGGAGCATTGTGGGTTGACTAGTCAACATGCAAAATAGTCGTTTATGAATGTGCATATCAATCTACCAACCCATATTGACAACAGTCATTTAAAATAACTGAGTGGTCTAAAGCCAATATTACAAGGGCTTTTTCTGTTTTTCTTTCAATTTGGATCAATCTAGCAGAGTGATACGTATGAACATAAACATGAATCATTCAACCGAATTGAATTTGGTTGATCCGTCTAAAATCAGCACAAGGTGATTTTAAATGAAGAATTCTTTTATAAAGAGTCGTTAATGTACGTATCTCATAATCTCGTTACAATTCGTAAGTCTGTATCATCATACTCACCTGATTTCGCTTATAAAACAAATACAAACCAAATAAGCCTGTTCTTCACACATATTTATGTGATCCTTAAAAGAAAAACTGTGGTACATAGAATTAACTTAATTTAATAGTTTTTTAATACAGATGGTAACCTTCAACGGGAGGATTAAGATATTTACCTACCTTGAGTTTTGTAAGTATAGAACAAAGGGAGCAGCAAGGAGGAGCAATCGCATATTAATTCTGTACCATAGATAACTACTCAGATAAATTAAAAGTACCTGCTACTAATCTAGTTCGTTTTTCTATCAGTAAATATCTATTATATCTTATAATAAATATCCTATGGCTGTCAGAATACTTCTAGACACCCGTAATCCACACTAATATTATAAATGCGCAAGTAACGAGTATCGAGAATGGTCATAGATTATTACTATTTATCCCCGAAACTGGGATATTTCGAGCGAGGGATCGGAGTTTTTCGGGAGCGAATAGCGCTTAGATAAAAGTAATGCACGATAACCTGTGTACTGCTTTCTCTCAAAATTCACTAGGGTTAAAACTAGGTTGACATTTGATACACAATAGCTATTATATAATATTCTTAGAAACATAAACATATTTAAATTATTTATCACGTCCATATTTTCCTTATTCCTAAATTGTTAAAACAATACAATAAATTGATTAAAAACAATTATAACTCACGTTTCGACATCACTCCAAGGATACAACGTAACTCAGCTTAAAACCTTTAAAAAAACAAATAACTTGTTTTAATCACACGAAAAACTGTAGACACGTAAACCTCCAACGAGCGTTCGCTTGAATGAAATAGACAAATATGATATAATTATACAGCACATAAACATTACATGCATATTACGCCGCATAGAAATGGACAAAGATTTAAATATGAGTTTTTGAGACTTTTGGTATAAGGAATAAAAAGCTCCCATAAACTTCCTACTGCTCGGGTGATATAGGTAGCATCAAGGAATATGACACAATTCGACCAAAGACCTTGACGCTAGAAGCCACATCCGCAAAACTTGACCCAAGCCCTCTTACACGTACGCATATAAGAACAATGGACAATTATATTGCTTCTCTTGCAGCCGAATTTTCAAGGATAAATTCCGTTTTGCTAGCCATTCTCGCGCTCATGCCAGAAAATTAGAGCGGAGGTCATTATTATAGGTGGACGGTATGATTCCCAGTATGGGGGTTGGTAGGGTTTAAACTTTAAATGATAGGTAATCATGACAGTTTCGTCATCACGTTATTACCCTATAATAATAGCCCATAAACGTAACACTGCTCGCAATAGCCCGAGCCTAAACTCGGGTGTCCTATTTATAGGAAAACGGACAGTATACCCGCCACGCATGTCCAAAGCGGCTTGGCAGGTATGACAAATTGGTTATCTCAATGTGTAGATTTCCTTGTGATGTTTTCCTTAACCGTTAATGCGTGGTAATTGTAACAATATGAAAATTATGTGAGAAAATGCCCAAGTGGTGTATGCTTTCCTGCCATGATTCGAACCCATGTCCTTTGAGTTTAGGACGCGAATGCGCTACCCACTAGGCTACCACAGCTTCTACGTCCTCAGTGAAGTATAACAATATGAACATTAGACAAGAAAAACTAGTAATTAAAAGTCCTATAATGCACCACCTAGTTATTCCCTCTGAAAGATGTTTTGTGAACCTTGGCAACTAAACCACCATATTTTGACAGCGATCTTATGGGAACCATGTTCAATCGGCGTCCAAAGTATGTGCACCCACTGTTGTAGAATAATAAGTATGTGTTATAATCACGTCATGTCGTGGTAGCGTAATAGCTAGCGCACGCGTCCCAAACTCAAAAGGCGCGGGTTCCAATCAGAATCTTAGCCGGAACGCATGTACCACTTAGGCAATTTTTTGACCTAATGTGCATATTGTTACAATTACCACGTCCTAACAACGACGAAGGAAAACATCGTGGTGAAACCTGGCACATCGAGAAAACTGATATGCTAAACCTGCCAAGCCGTCTTGGACAAGCGTAGCGGGTATACTGTCTTTCCCCTATAGTGGAAAGCCTGAGCCCAGCAGTGGGACATTTATGGGCTGTAATTATAATTATTTTATTATAAACACCTGAACAATCTACAGTTTTTTCTGTACGAAACATGTAGAATCGTGATAAAGTGGACAAATACATCAACTGTCATACTTTTTATCATCATTATATAAGGTTGATTTTGTTTCCGTCTTTCAATTTGGATGGATCAACCAAAGTAATCCATATAAATCAGAATCGTTAGTTCAAGTTAGTTGTCATTGAATACCGTCTTGTCCTTTCAGTTCTATATATTTCATACAAATTGATTCAATTTGGTTGTATCATCCTCGTCGTCGTTTCTTGTCAATTTTGTAGGAGTGTACAAAGTTATGCTGACATAATTTTATACAAGTAAAAGGAGTCAAATGGCGCTTTAATTATTACTTGAATAGTAATTAAAATTATTTCCTTCGCGTTATTTTATAAGATTGTAAACACGTTATTTTAATGCATGTTATTTTATATGGAAATAATGTTCGAATTTATTGTAACATGTGTCAGCATCCCTAAGGCTGGGCGCAAGCGGGCCACCGCCCGCCCAAAAAAGGCGGTGCTCTGTTGTATATTACATACGTCACGAAGTTAATCGTCACAAAGATTTCCAACACAAAGCAAAAAATGGACCATGCATGAATTTTATCGAATAGAACACTAACATTACTGCGACGGAGTAAGTGTTACAGTTATTTAGTAGCATAGTTGTTCTTGTCATGTTTCTGTTTAAAGTTAATAGTTAATTTTGTTATGTACCCTCTTATTATTATGACGGCCTCTGTGGTTGAGTAGGCTAAGCCTTTGCCGGCGTACCTCACTGCAACGTAGAGGTTCCGGGTTCGATTCCTGGTATAGTAAATTTCGGAAACGTATTTTCTCCGTTATTTACTATGGTCTGGGTGTCTGGGATCGGCCCCAGAGTAGTCCGTTGTATGTTACCCATAACACAAGCGTAACTTGCTTAATTTGGGGATATACAATGTGTGTGTTTGTCTGCCGATTATTATTATTATTATTATTATTTCTATACGATACAATCGACCATTTCCTTAATTCAATAGTAATGTTATATTTTTATTTGTTCTGTGTTTAGCGTCTGTTTTATATAGAGTAGTTGTCTATAATTTATAATAATTTTGTTACAATATTTATCTTTTGTATAACGTGATAATTGTGTAGATTATAATTCAAAATGTCTTAATTGTATATAGACGGTATTCACTACATTTTGTTTCCATGTTGGCAGACGCGATAGATTTATACTGTGTTCGGTTTATTTTATTGCATATAAAACTTTAAGTATAATATTTTATACAATATCTTATATAAAATATTATCTGAAATATCCAAACAATAATGTATTAAATTCTTGTCATGCATAACCCTTTAATTAAAATAGTTTATCAATGACTTCAATCCGCTATCGGTTGTGGTTGTGCTAATAAACTAAGTTTCTTAAACTAAAATTGTTGGAGGGATGGCGAGGTGTTCTAAAAATGCTCGACGACTGTTAAGATTAGTGTCTGTAATGTTTTAAAACCGTAAGGTTCTCTGATTATACAATATTATGACCAGTTGCTGTTCTTTTACTACCATAAACCCTTCTGAGTTATTGCAAGTATTACATAAGGCCTCACCTTTAAAAAATATTATTATTATATTAAACTAAATTTGTTAAACAATACCTCAAAATTTTCCGCATTCCAAGTTATTTACGTTTGAATTACCTTATTTGACTAAAATGTACATAACACACTTATTTACTTCATGTAGTAAAAATCCACAAAACATTTTTGTTCTAATCGTCAACACATTTATGTATAATAGATTATTTTATTGTGGCACGTAACATTTAATTTTTAATAATTATAATGCTTATGCCCTGTATAGGCCATATTCGAAAGAATTTGACACAGTCAGGGAGACAGTTTGATGTTTGATAGAATAATTCTAAGGTTATATTTTGTTCTTAAGTAATATTGTTCAAAAAGTTCTTTTACCTTTCGTTCGATTACCCTACTGTTTTAATCTGCTTTCTGTCTTTCCATTTGAAAGAAGCTATCAAAATGATGCATGTAAACATAAAATTGAATCGCCTTTCAATCAAATTGAATCAATTTGATTGACCCGTCTAATATCAGCATTAGTCTACAATGACTTGTCGGTTGGAGCGCGGCAATATCGGAAAATACCTGAACCGTTTGAAGAATTCTTAAGAATTAAATTCATGAATTCTATCTTGATAGTTATGAGGTAAATGACTATACTATATTACAGTTTTGGAAATATATATAGTGGTAGAGTTATGATATCAAAACGATGCGCCCTAAGGAGATAATTGATATATTATATTATGTACTGCTTGTATTGATATATTTTGATTATTCAAGTTTTCTTAAATGTAGCTAAAAGTTTTTTAACAATATTTACTAGTCGGCAGACATACAAATACATTGTCCAATTAAACCCAACCTAAGCAACTTACGCTTTATAATAACAATTTATTATATAATATGCTATGCAAGAAATGTAATTTAATGTTTTGTAACGAAAGTACATGTCTAGACTTAACATATTTTTAATTGCGTTTGTTAATGTTATATGATGACACTGTAAAATCTTTACGTATTCTAATTTTGTAACAAATTTTATTATTGTATTAGGTCATTAATAATTTGTTACTTTACAAAACAGTAATAGTACGTTTAGGCGGTGGCCGATCACGCACGCTGTAGGCTACTTACGGCGTGGCTCTGTACGCGATCGACCACTGCCACCGACGCATGCTATTATGAAATTGCACTATAATATTCTGTGTAAGACACTTGACATGACGCACATACGATTTATAATAATAATAAAATCTTTATTTCATAGCCATACAACATAATTATATTATGTACACGTAAAAGGTACAAAAAACACAAAATTGTACAAAGAACTATGTAGTTAGGTAGTTGCCAAGACCCCGTACTAGGATCAAACCTGTGTTACAGATGGCCTTAACAGCCATCCGACTGCAATAAAATATAAGTACTTGTAGTTAAAGGCTAATTTCTTACATAAAAAGAAATTTATGTATCCTAAACTAGTACTGTAGTTAGAATATTAGGATTCAGATAATATTATGTTTAAGTGACGTTTATATGATCTAAGGTTTAAGTGTATGCATAGGTATAGAATGCGTGAGTATGTGTGTGTGTGTGTATCAATATTTACAGAGTGTATGGTACAAATAGTCGAAACCGCGAATTTAATTAAGTAATAGTAAATTTGGTAAACAATAAAAATCAGTAAAAATTTTAATTTAAATTAGCAACAAAATTAGTCATTCGTTAATTTATTATTTACTTCATACCTTTTAAATGAATATATTTAAATGTTTAATGTTAAATGTTTATTAATCTTATTTTAAAGATAACCAACCATGTAAGAACATGTCCACTACATGTTCTTACATGACTTTCTCAAGAATCTTTGACAAAACTGGGAAAACTAAAAACTAAGTATTTAATATTTTAGCCAATTACATTATTAATTTAATAAGGTCACAATCGTTATTATACATACTTAGCCCTTAACGAGCTCCTTTTATGTAAATGACGCAGTTGACAAAAGTTTTCTAATTAGCCCCAGAAACAAACTGTTTACATTAATATATTACGAGAGCTTACCATCTGGAACTTGACTGAATCACCAAATTTAGAAGCATAAAATTTTAAATAAGCAAGCAAGCAAAAAACCTACTTATTTAGTGGGTTCGAGGAAATGTTAGATTGAGAAAAGACACATCCAAACCAAAGAATAAGGGTTCCATTGGTCATCGAATGCACGGAAAACAGTATCTTCTATAATTTGTACTAGACGAAGAAGGCGAATCAATGCTTTTAACAATTTAGCTCTCGGCAATAGTGCGTGCACACGTGCACAAAATATTTCAGCAATATTTTTTATTAATGATCAACAATATTGACAAGGTCGGATTCCGTATTTTGACGTAAACCAGACAAGATTATGATCTCTCATAAAGTAATAGTATGAAACAATTTGATATTTTAAAATCTTTATTTACTTACGTTCCTATACATATATTATAGAACAAGACTCATACATACAAATCGATGCTTTAAAACGATAATCCGTCTGTATTAAAAGTATTTCCAAAGCCACGAGGTATGACAATGACCAAAATAATAACCTATTGTCATCTCAAACACTGATATAGGCTGAGTATTGTTCTTCATGATCTTCATGTTTATAATAAGGTTCATATTCTAGATGTTAACTCATTAACTTTTTCATTATTTTACATTTTATATATATTATTTTACTACGTTCAGTTATTACAGAACTTGTGGCAGGGTATGCTATGAGCAAAGGATTCATCACCCCCGTCGACGAAGTGGATGTGTTCTGATTCCCGGGGCACATTCGTGCACTTTTTGCGCTGGATCGGACTGGGCGTAACTACGTTCTAAGTCTCAGCCTTTCCTACAAAAAGCATATGGGAGGAGGGTGGTTTTAGTGGGTATTGGTTGTTGCCCGTGCAACTTCTCGGAGTCTCCACACAAGCTGATCGATTATGTTTGGATTGCCTTTAATGGAATGCCTCCATATGAGATAACGGTCTAATGCCTTGCAAAGGACCCAGTATTGTGCGAAAACAGCATTTCCCCCGCCTTAAAAAAAAAAAAGTGTATGCTATGCGAAAGGCATGGTATCTAAAGTATCTATACAGACGACTACATAGGTACTACAGTTCTGCATACTTTTTCCGCCATACAGTTTCGCTGAGTTCCAGAAAGGACAGGAGGCAATGAAATTACTGGCACTTAGATTCAATAACTAATTTCTCCATATGGACAAAATATTTATGGCGAAAACCTAATATATATAGATGAAGATGCTCACTGGAACTGTATATGTAGTGATAAAAAAATCTATGCTCTTCTATTACGTTGTCTAGCACTTGACCCAGAAAGAGCTGTATCGAGGCATATTTTACTTTACTTGATATAGTCCTCTACGAATAACTTGGTCGAAAGATTAGAAGTAAAGCTATGGGACTATATCTGTTACGTCACAGACACTGGGTGCTACCGTTAACAAATCTCTTGCAGAATCGGACAGCTATATACATAGCGGGTGGACTCCTCAAGATCTTCATTTATAAACATTTGAGGTATATATTTATATGTATACACAGGTACAGCATCACAGGACTTTAAAGTTAACTCCCTTCGTTAGGGTAATACTTAAGAACCCTATATGCGGGGTTGTTATTCTTATAGGCACGCGAAGATCAAAAGACGTCGACTATGATCAATGTCAACTTTGAGGTACAGAATATATTATTGAGTTTTCTTAAAATTATTTAAGAGAAATTATATACAAATATTTAAGTACACAATAATTTTTAATCATAGTATTTTAATGACACCTTATAATTAGTTGAATAAAAATACATTAAAAAATATAGGTAATAGCTGCGGTATGAGAAATTCTTTTTTCATCATTTTAAACGTGAATATTAAAAATTGGTTATAAAATGCGTCATATTTTTGTAATACGTAGGTATGCAATGTTCATTAAATGAACGATTATCGAAATGTAAAATATTTATAAGTATACTTACGTTTAATAACTTCAAATTACGTATTCGGGTTCATGTATTCAATATTTTTTCGATTGCAATGTTTAAGAAATTTCTCACTATTTTCACAGATATAAAACTATAAATATTTTGAATAATACCTAATAATATCTTTATTTCAAATACTTATATTTTCACCCTGTTACTAATTCCTAAATTGTTTATTTTACAACATTTTTGATTAATGTAAAGTTAAATATGTACAATCTGCACTATTTTCTAAACCACCGCATTTTACAATAAGCTGGAGGATGTACGTCACTTTATCCGCTAGTTCTGTACTGCGCATGCGTGTAAACGTTTTAGGTTATTCTCTATTTCTGTTATATATAGTAAGTTGAAATGAGATGGTAGTAGTATCGGAAAACATGCGTAATGTTATTGATGAAACAGTTGGCGGGAAATACTCAATGTACTAATAGTCAATGTGGCTATTAATATTTCCCTTCGAAATCGGACATTTTGCGATTTTAATTATTGAAGTGCGATGTTCATGTAACGGATATAACATTAAATAGCACATATAATATTAACAGCTCATAAACGTCCTAGTGCTATGCTAGGGCTTCCCATTTATAGGGGAACGTACACTTACAGTATACCCGCTACGTTTTTCAAAGCGAATTGGTGGGTTTGACATAATTATGGATTATCTCGATGTGTCAAACCCGCATACGCTTAAACCCACGGTGGCCGGGATACCTAGAGCTTTAGAGTTTGGAACGCTAGTACGCGAACCACTACACTAACACGGCTTATGTAACTCATCCTTTTTCATAATTTTAATATATTAAAGAAAAAAAAAATATTACAATCAATTTTACTTATTGGAGTTCTTGAACTTTGGTCGCATTCATTAAAAAAGTAATTTTATTTTGGGATAAAAAATATCCTACGGAAAATAACCTATATCAAAAGTACAAATGTTATATATATATTTTTTTATTTATTGCAGAAGTTCCGCAGACAGGCAGACGGCCCACTCGATGGAAAGCGGTTACCATCGCCTATGGACATTTGCAACACCAAAGGTGCTACAAATGCGCTGCTGCTCTCTTAAGGGAAACTGGAACCTGGTCACTAATGCCGGAACACAAATCAAGGTTGTTATGGCGGCATACTCTAGACCAGGGGTGGTAGCCATCCAGTCGGACAAATGCCCTACCATCTGTGGGTTATTTTGTCGCCCCTCTCGACAGGCCGCCCGGCAGCAGGCAATTGTATTCTTTCTCCGTTCCTGCACGGATAATCTATCATAATGGGTCCATTCACCTTTTTTCAAGTGAAAGTTGGATTGTTATTCAGTGGAAATTATCTTCTGTTCTCTTTTTTACTTGCCTCTGTGACCTTCATCTGAGGCACATAATTATGTCGACACGACTTAGACTGATTCAAGTTTGTCTTCCGTGAACTAACCCACGCGTATTATCTAAGATAAAAAATGTTCTTTACTTATCTAGGCTTATTTATAAATTAAGTAAATATACACTTAACAGACTTTGTAAACTTTAAAAAAATATCTTTTTGGAGAAATTGTGGTATGGGTACCTCCGATGTTTGTCAAAGTAGCTGATACTGGTAAATTCTACAAACAGTGCGAAGGATATATAAAATTCCGTGGAGGAAGTGAATGTATGATATTTTTCCGCGAATTTTCTACAGCCTTGTATGTTTATATATTACACCTTCCTACCAAATTGTACTCATAGAGACTCAGTAATTTACGAGTAAAATTTCTGTGATTGTGTGACGGATATAAACAGACGGACCAACAAATTAAAAGGATTCTGTTAAAATGGCTACGGAACCTTAAAAAAGAAAAAATCAGAAATATAGGAGATAAATGTATTATTAGATTGAAAACACAAAATTGTTGAAAAATTATAAAAGCTAAATAATAACAAAACAAGTGCAAAATTTAGTAAATTGCGTATTGCGTAAAATACTATGTAAAACACAGTCGATGCATTATGGCTTGAGGCCATCTAGTGTTTTAAGTAGAACATTTACTCGGGCCTGGAGGATCGGATGATTTGTAATGTGGAGGATCGGGCTGTGGGCCGACTCTAGTACGCAGTGTTCTCGTCAGATGCCAGCACCTTCCAAACACAGGCTTCTGTCTCAAAGCACTATCGCCCATCCTCCATCCATAATCCCAATTATTACACTCTGAGAAATAATATTTCTTCTCTGGCCATGTTTTAGACCTTTTTTCTAAATACGTTAACCTTCCATATTCAGGCTTTGGTTTGTATATAATTTCTTTAGTTTGCGGATCTATTGGACGCATGATTGGGTCTGTCGTTGTTTCCTCATCTGATCTGACCAATCTTTCGTCCAACTTCGGATCACCAAGACCTATATCTGCAATAGAATTCCCGTGTCGTAAATGTGCTACACCAGGGATAGAAGTTCCGTCACGAATTGGCACTTTTCGCCTATTATAACCAGCAACTACATGGTCTCTTGTGATTGTAGCCATGCCTTCTATCATATTATGGGCGATGACGTCACTTTCAAAGTAGTTGGTGGGCTCTCGAGTAAGAGTTGCAGCCTGCTGAATCTTCTCGCGATGTTTGAAAATCCAGTTGAGACGAAGGCGATTTTCCTTTTCATAGTTTTCTTTGAGGAATATTATGACCGCTGGGTTGGTTATGTCCATTAGAGGCATATTGGATAAATTACTGAAACTAAATTTAGGAAATAAAAGAAAAGGTTATAGAGGTTAAATATGAATGACGTATACAGAGTACAGACAACATAGATCATAGACATAAGACATAAACTGCATTTTATAAACAGTTTCATTATCTTGAAAACTATATTGCACACAGAGGTAATTTATGGGTCCCGAACAACTTTAATCGTATTATCAATATTATGTATTTTCTAAACGTCTTCCATTAAGAAAATTTCTTTTTTAGGGTTCTGTAGCCGTTTGGAAGTAACGGGACCCTGATACGACATGTTCGATGGTCCGTCTGGACAACCATTTATCTCGAAGAATTCGATAAAATTTTGAAAGAAGTTTACTATCTGCCATTTTTAAATTGTCCATAAACAGTGAATCAGTCCTAGCGAACAAACTTACAGGGAGTGAACAACATAACAAAGTAAATTTAATTCTTGTAATAGATTTTAAATTTATTAGTAATTTTTTTTCATAGGTATATATATATATATATATATTTTATGTCTTTAGATTCTTTTTGAAAGCCTCGGCTATTTCTTTGGCGCCTTCGTCGTTTTCAGCAGCACCGGGCAGTGAAGCACAGCCTTTGACCCAATTTTGGATGTTTGGGAAGCTAGATATATCCCACTCAAGGGCCTGAAAGATAAAAATTCAATTTATCAAAATAAATATAAGACTAATACAAAAAGTTTATTTATTTGATTATTTCATTTAAAAATTTAATTAAATTTTAATTAATAAAAAAATATTATTTTAATGAATTATATACATTCTGATTTTTACTTTATCTTATTGGAATTAAATCCAAGACTAAGAAATTTTCCAGGATAAAAATACTCTGGAATCAACAGATATCTAGTTTAGTTTTTATGTAAGGCCATGCAGAATGGACAACAAGCTGCAGCTCTTATTTAGTAATAAATAGCTAAGCTGTTGTTCGTGCCTACCCCGCAAAGGAACTGGCGTGAAGTTATGTATGTATGTATGTAAATAGCTAAGCAATAAATAAATATTCATATAAAAACACTACATTCTGTAGGTGCAAACAGGTCAAAGTGTATCATAGACAAATGACATTTTGATTTACAAAAAGAAAATTAAACCCAAATGTTTCTCTGTGTTGTTACAAGTCTAAATAAATCTTACCACCAAATTAGAAACAGATGCATAAATGGATGTATCAGCTATAGTAGGATTATCACCAGCCACCCATTTATTGTCTTCTAAGAACTTATCCAGGAAACCGAGAGCTACATTTAAATCATCTTTAAGCTGTTGCTTGACCACTGTTTCACCAAGGAACAAAACTGGGAACTGAAAATAGTTTCAATTGCATTAAAATTACTTGTTATATTTTTATATGTAAGAATAATCAAACAAAAAAGCACAAGTCAAAAGCTGAGCTTACACTACCTAGATTCAACATAACTCTACAACTAACACTAAATAAGTTATACTACATGACACAACCAGAATTTTGTTTCTATTGAATAATTAATTTTTTACACAAATACACTTATTATTATTCTTTCTTAAAACAGACTATACAGAGCAAACTGCAATATTACTTCAAATTGCTATCATAAAACCTAAAATGTGTTTATCATGCAGAGGTCATAATTATCATACTAAATTTATTCTCTTGACCTACAAGTTTAAAAACTGATTATAAATAATACAGGTCAGTTCTTAGTGTTGGCTCAGGTCATGATAAATACTATCATTGTACATATAATATCTACATATTGTAACAGTTGCGATTTAGTTTAATTTCATAACATTTCCTTGGGAAAATTATCTAATAAAGTGGATGATCTATACACAGTAATTTACAACTACTACACTAGAATACAGAGTTGAGTGAAATAGCAAATAATTACATTGTGTAAGGCAAAAGGCCAAGTTGTTTATTTCCAAATATCATATATTTAAGTAGTGATTGACAGTACAATAATTACAACAATACAAACAATAGGCAGATTAACTTGCCTATTATTAATTATTGTACGTACATTTAAATTAGTAGGCAAATAAACGTGTCATTAAATTTAGAATTAAATTATAATAAGAACTAATGAAGGAAAATTAACGAAGTAAAACAAACTTTTAAGCTTAGCATGTTATATCTCAATGCTTTTAAGTAAAACTGTTATAAGAATAGTTTATACAAAAATCTTACCATAATAGCTCTAATTTTTACATACAACGTCGAACTATCGAAATATAGTCGCTGATTAACCAAACCTCGTCTCTTCAGATCTCTTGGATACCATTGATCGTCTTTTGCATATTTATCAGCCAAATAACACGCAATTGCTCTACTTTCCCATAAAATATAACCATCATCGTCTAAGGTAGGCAAACAGTGCTGAGGATTTATTTTCAAAAAACTTTCTTTAAACTGTTCTTTTTTTAGGAGATTAACGATTTCTAGTTTAATGGGGGCTCCTAAAGCTCTTGCTGCCAGTAAAGCACCTCGCGAAGGTGCACTATAATTAAAGTGATAAAGTTTCACAGACATATTTCCTAGTTCAAAATTTTAAATAAATAACCGATTCATTCAAATTTCACAAAAATAAACCTTCAATAACACTTGAGTTTTACAGTTTGAAAAATAAGTGGGAAACACGTACAGATCATGTGATGAGATTAGGAAAGTCAGAAAGTGAAAGCAGATTAGCAGACAGTTTAACAAACACGTTTTTTATATAGCTACGAACACGTTGCCACGTTCCATTATTTTTTCCATTTTGTTTATATAGTTAGCATAGTCAAAGCAGAGTGAACGACATGATTCGAGAACCTACTGATGTTAATACTTAAAAAAATTACCTAAAGATTTTTAAGAATAACTTAGAATAATAAATTACTAATTTATTAATCTAATATTTTTCACTCAAAGGTCTACAACTTATATATCGACTAGCCGGTATTGACTTAGTTCCTTTACCTGCATGTTAAACAACAATCTCTTATTTTAAAGGTTTCGCGGGAACTTAATATGGTTGAGAAGTTTTTTTGCTGTGCAATGCGACTTTAAAAAAAATGTAATTCTAGGCAGAAAAGCACAACAGTTGTATTAAATGTACTAGCGTTTGTCTGAAAAATATCTAAATAGTTCCAATGTTGTCGGGATTGGTTTTGTTAGAGTAATGACGCAAATTGGAAAAGGAAAAAAATGACTAAGCTTAGAATTTGGCCTGTAATTTATTTTTTGCAAATCTGGTAAACAACAAAATATGGAAAAGTTATAAGATTCATGGCTAAACAAAATTCTTCCTGTAAGATGCATTTAAATAAAACAAATGTTATTTCAAAACTTGTTTATTCATAAATAAATAACATTTTCGTCTGGAACAAAAACAACCTCCATATTATTCACACATCATGCAACTCATCATTTAGTGAAATTACAATTATTAATTTTCTAATTACTTTCTAATAATACTTACAGCAATCTTAAAGATAATGTTGTACATATTTTTATTACCACAAATAATTTGAGATTTTTTTTCATGTAAATATCTAATGCTTAGGTATAGAGAGAATTATTCCAATATTAAAAAATATGTGTTTTTATATATTGTTGTTCCTACTTTGGAAATTGGTCATTATAATTGAGGGAATCATCGAACAGAATTTCATATTAATTTAGATTTTAATATAATTATATGGGAATTTAAAAAGCTAGTTATATAATTGGTTATTTAATAAAATTTATTATTTGTAATTCAATTTGACGAACATCTTACTTGTTACATGCATAGGATAATTTTACATGAATTATTATTTGTTTATACAATAAATGTTTGACGAAATGATTTCTATCAGCTGGGTCTTATATTAATTTTTTTACCAAAAATCACAAACTGATCAACAAATTTATAAATTTAATGATTAAATTCGTTACATATCTATTTTCGATAATTTCAAAATTGCTTTAAATCCGTACTATTATATAGGTGATCGTATAGGTATCAATAAGAAAGCGCGGTTGTTTGATTGATATATTTTATATTGGAGATATACCTATGATATTTATATCGGAATATATATATATATACCAGAATTGTTAATTTTTTATAGGTTTTCTATTGTTTATATTTCGAAATTTATGAAAACTCGTAGAAAAAAAAAACTTATTGTTGTATCCCTTTCATAGTATCAATAAAACAAATAGCCTTTTAACTTTCGATAAGTTTAATATTTGGAATGAATCAATTGGTTCGGCCGGCAACTGTCTTGTCGTCGCACTCAGACTCAGTTAATGGGCCGTTAATCTCAAGTGACAATTTAATATTTGTTTTCCCTTAAGCTGACATTATATTAGGCTGATAAGGCTAACGACAGATCAAATAGTATCACGTCCAATTATACAGGTGCAAGATAAGCCATGTGTGACTTTTTAGCCCTTTTAGGTAAACATTAACAAAGTACTATGAGTGCGACTATTTAGGATATAAATTAATGCGAGGCGATAGTTCCCTAGCGGTCACAAAAAAATCGTAACAACTACAATTCATGTTCATTATTTAACCGGTGAATAAATAATATAACCCGAATTCATAGTAAGTACTTACCGAAAAACTTAAACATGTTAGTTACTTTATAAACATGAATATTATTTACAAATTGTGCATATTTTTTACAAATCTCCGAGTGTAACGAAGTGAGGCCTGTATATAAAAACACTACTAGTTCGCAAACCGACACGCTTTAGAAGGTACTCGGCAAAATTAGATAGCCGAACGTTACTTTGAGGCTTCATACAGAAGAAAATACTTTTTATTTTGGACTCATTATTATCTCAAGGTAAGTACAGTAAATCCAATAGTATTGTCCTAAAATACAGGCCTGACTATTACAAGTAATTATTATTATAATTGGAAAGAGTTTAAAAATATGTTAATATGAAGATCGCATTTTTATGCAAAAATATCCGTTACTCTTTTTTGGTACGTTTGGTCATTTCAAAATGGTATACATTTTTATCGCAATGACATTTAGGCCCCTTAAAACTGTGACATTATGAGTATTTAAAGCCAAAATATTTTCTATATGTAATAGTTGTTGTAAAAGTAAAAAATTACATGATCTTAATCTTATACATCGCAAAGATATTGGACAAAACAATATGGCGCTCTGTCAAACTGCGTTATTACTCAATCCAGCTTCTTTGCGACGTATTTAGACTTCACCCAAAAGCAATCATATATCATGTATTATGCAATATTAATAAACGAATGAGGTAAATTTATAAAAAGAACATCACATACCTACTCATTAATTTCTATCATAGGTACTTAATGTAAAGCTACATAATGAAGTGTATAAAAATAGTGCGACGACGGTCATCATGAAACTTATCAAATAATTTACGCCTTACGATAGATCAATTTCAAATTCGACTAAACCACCTATTTAATAAAAAAATATCACACAATCTATTCAAACACTTCACGCACCCTGCATTTCAAACAGACCAATAAGAACGATGATATGAATAGCATATAAATTAATTAAAGTCTTCCCCAGATACGCGGGAAATCACTAATACTGGATTTCTATATCTTACTATCCATTTATTTACCTTATCATTGGTAGAAGACCTTATATGGAGTTTGACAAATTTTAAGCAATAATAAGGCAAACGAATGTATAATTATAAGTTATAGAAACCTGGTATAAGAAGAGCATTAAAGAAGAATGTACAGTAAAATATCCTGTCTAATGCAGCGATAGATATTAAGGAAAAAGTGCAAATTGTTTCTATTTAAACTACATAATTACAATATGTACCTATAATATCATAAAACATCACGTCGAATAATTTCCACTGGAATACTCGGCGTTTGTCATAATTTCACTGACTGCCAAGTGCCAACACTTGCAAGTACTGAGTAATGTAGTTCAATTGACCTTATGGCCAGAATTGTGAAACTTTGTTAATTCTGGCAAATCTACGTGTACTCTGATACAAAAGTCTTAAAGCGGAATGTCACTTCCATGTATCAACATAATCTAAGTCGGGTTTTTGAAGTGAAAACTTCTTATGGGAGGGTAAACTGCTTCGTTACGTAACGCGTTACGGCGCCAGTCTGTCTGGCTTGCCTTTCTCTCACGCATACGGCAGCGGTAGGCAGGCTAAGTTCTCACTTCTGTTGGGCGTCTCGAGACGCATTTTTTTTTGCTTTTAAGTTTTTATTTAAAGTATCGGAATTATAGTATCCTAATTTTTAGGTTGACATTTTGGCGACAATGGTGGCCCAATTAGTTTCTCTACACTTTTTCTCACACTATATAATATCCATATATAAATAATCGATTATAGTAGGGGAATTTAAAACAAATTACACATTGTATTTTAATAGCAATATATACAAGTTATTTATCTGATAATCTAATTGTTACATCGATCTTATTCTAGAACAACGCCCACACAATACCCAGAAGAATTAGTAAGAAAAGAACTGAGCATAGAATCGATTGAAAAGAAAAGTTGCGTTTTCTTTAAAGGCGTTCAATACACTGAAACATATTTTCTAATTTGATCGTATATTGCAAAATCTCGCTCAATTGCGAGAACAAAAAAGTATCAACTCATACAAGTTATTTTATTTTACAATCAAAACGGCTAGGATTGTAATTTATATAAAATTACAAGTGCTGCTTAAAAAAGAGAAAAACAGTAAGCTTACGACCGATAGGAAAGAAAAAACGTTTCTTGAGAAATTGCATTCTTTAAGAAAGAAAAATTTTTCTTGTCCTAATATTAAAGAAACAAAAAAATTAGACATAATGAAACTAGAAGAAAGAAATTATGAAATAGGTACAAATTTGTTCTCGCAAAGACACGTGACATTAAAATTGGTTTCGCAAATGACAGTTGCTCTAGAATGATCTTAAAAGAGTATTATTATTTATGAGGATCTAGAGCTTTTTTAAATATCCTAAAATTATAAACATTTTGGCATTGCTATTGGCCTTAGAAACGGGGTTCCGTACACTCTACAAACTGTACATCATATTCTGCTCATCTATCACAATGTGTGTCAAAATAATTAATTCAATTCATTTATTTGACAAAATTTGGTCGGTTCTCTGGCCATATTTAGTACGTTATTACTTAGGAGACCTACTACTGGATTTTCGAGATTATCGTACTTCGAATTAGTTTCTGAAGACAAACTAACCGCTCCGCTACTGTCACCCTCGTAAGTATTTTCTGTGTCATCGACATTTTGAGAACTTATACTGGATTTATCGTTTTTCTCGATATGCTCCTTTTCGAGGCCATATTCGATCTTGAGGTGGTTTTTGTCATTGTTCGCCAGCTCTATCCAATGGGCACGGTTGCTCTTAACCCTGTCTAACATGGGTTGTAATGCAGATGAGAGCACTGCGAAAGCCTGAAATATTTACAACAAGTCATTGTTAATATTAAAATTATTTATTCCATATCAATTATTATAATGTATACAATATTAATATTTATTTGCTAGCTAGGAGTACGATATACCCGACTGGATCATATACCGTCCATGCTTATCCAAAACGAATTAACTGATTTCACATTTCGACAACTTCAATGTACAGTTTTCCTGACGATATTTTCTTTCAACGTCGTAATAACCACGACTCACTTTGAGTCACTGAGCCAACGGAGCCAGTAAGTAAGAGTAGAACAAGGAGATATTCTATTGTTACGTATGATGAGGCTCAATCCAATGCCGTTTGAAATATTACAAAAATATATTAAACACACTACGCAATTCAGTTCATGATAAAAACAGTTGCCCATCCTTATACTATATTTTTATATGAAACTTACCTCATAAATAGGCAGACATATTGTATCTATGAATTTGACTTGCATCGCAGGGAGTTCGTCTTCTTTGTCTCTATTCATGATGTCCTGAAAAACAATAAATTCACATTAGAAAAACACTCAAAAATACAAAATACCCTACCACCTGGCTGTGGGTTGCTCGGTCGCCTCTTATGAAAGACCACCCGGCTGCGGGAATTAATATTCTGTCTACGTTTCTACATATATTATTTTTTTAAAAATGACCCAATACATTTGAACAGAAAACTTAAGTTCGGTAAAATAACATAGCATAAAAAATTCCAGGTCATATCTGGAATAGTAGTTATCACTTGTTCAGTTTGTAGATTTATGTTCTTTGTGTAGATAAGTTTATATTATATTCAATTTGTAATAATTTAACTTAGCCTTTAAGTATTAGTTACATTTACTACTGTACATAGACAGTAGTTAAATAATAAGTTATTAAACAGAATGAAGAGTGATACGGGCTACACTAAAAAAATATAGCATAGAACTTACAATAGGCGTTAAATTCAGATTCTGCCTCTCCAAATCTCCTTGTCTGAAAAATTCACCCGCCACTAAAGCGGCGACTCGCCGTTCGACGGGCCAAGGTTTTGTGATCGCGGCTAAATCGCACGCGGTCATCAACATAGCCCGGAGTAGGCCCCTTCGTTCCACACATTCACCCCATGTCGGAGTAACTGCCCTATCTGTGCTCACTAGGTCTATGAAACCATTGCGTTTGCTGTAATTAAATTTTAGAGGATTATTTTCCTTTGATTTGGTAAATGACACATGTTATCTTCCTTAGTCTTATAAAATTCTAAACATGCCATGTCTGTACATTAAAGCTATTAACCCTTCTGGGACCCACTTGACCGACCAAATTGAATAATCACAAATTGTAAGAGCTATAGATCATTAGTACTGATTTGCAATTTGGTCGGCTTCGCGATATTATTTCTTTTGTTTTAGTTTCGGCACGCGACATTAGATCCTCCAACGCGGACACGCACATTCTTTTGATAGATATGTGTGAATTTGAACTTTGTGCCGCGGTAATAAAGTGCAAATTGACTCTTTAGCGTTAGGAACACATCTACATTGCTTAGACAACAGTGAAAGCTTGTAATTTAATATGAATTTTATTGATCTACATTTCAGTTAGAAAACTTTTGTATGGGAAAAAGAAAAGGGCTGTTTTTAGGGTTTTCCCGGCTATTATTCGAATTTTTCTCGCCGTAAAAAGCATCCTTGGATTTCAACGGATATTTGAAAAAAAGAATTGGCCAAATTGGTCCAGGCATTGTTGAGTTATGCGCTTACTTTACTAACACATTTTGCGATTCATTTTTATATATATAGATTATAGTATTATATACTACACATTAAATTTATATGATTAGTTTTTAACTTTTTACGCATATCGTGGTCTCCAGTAATTGAAGGAGCACATTGATTAAAAATGTATGGTTATGTATATGTCAAAAATCTGTTATGTGTATCCTTTGTTCGAGATTCTAATAAAAAAAATCGAATTCCAATGTGATTCTGATTGATAGCAAATTTAATGTAATAAAATGTGTGATATTTTCATCCCGGGAACCACGCGGGATGTTTCCCGGGAGCGACTTGAAGTTGTTCGGATGCATTAAAATTAGCTTATTCCGACACAGTTTCCACTAAAACGATAGAATATATTCTTTTTTTAAATGCTACGTACGATATTTTGTGTCCCGATAATCCCGCGGGAATTGCAAAAAAAAGCGTGGATCAAGTCGCGGATATACTCTAGTTTATATATAAAATTCTTCTGTTCGTGTATCACTAACTCCTCCCAAACCCCAGGACCGACTTTGATAAATTTTTTGTGTGTTTGAAAGAGTTAGTCCCGGAATGGTATTCATTCACAATTGGACCGACTAGGCGGATCTAAATTACCACCGCTTCGCAACATGTATGGCTTGAAGAAAATAAGCGACTCAAGAAACTATCCAGCAACGTGCCTAGCTCTAATAATTTTATATAATATTAAAATTAAAATCTTATTAGGATAAATATTTTATAATTATCTTACATTAAATTAAAATAATAATACTCATAAGACATTTATTCAAGTCTCACCTGAAATAAACAGCTAGATCGGTGGATAAAATAGCGTCTTCGAGTACTTTGACGACCTTCTCGTAGTCGTCTGAGGAGAGATTCACCAGAATCTGGTTTCCTGGTGAATTGAGAATCATCAAACACTGATCGAAGTGGTGGTGCTCCATTGTCGATGTCGAGTACAGCTGTGCTAACGGTGAAGATGCTCTGAAATACATAGAAATATAAATTTAAAACTTTTCATACTGTCTAATGACATATTTTTTTACAGCAGACAGGCTGACTGCCCTGATGGTAAGCGGTTACCGTCGCCTATAGACGTTTGTGACACCAGGGACCCAATTCTGCTAATACTTTCACGTCAAAATCTCCGGACACTATTGTCTCAATCATACGTTTGCCTGATTACGGTATTCTGTTAGTTTCAATGGCGTACCCGTTGCACGCAACTCTATCTTTATAAATATTACTAGCTTCTGCCCGCGACTTCGTCCGCGTGGAATGGTTTAAAAAAAATAAGTAAAAAAAAAGCCCCCTATTTTGAAACATTATTTATTGGTCCTCCGCTCGTATTAGTCTTAGCGTGATGATATATAGCCTATAGCTTTCCTCGATAAATGGGCTATCTAACACTGAAAGAATTTTTCAAATCAGACCAGTAGTTCCTGAGATTAACGCGTTCAAGCAAACAAACTTTTCAGCTTTATATATTAGTATAAGATAAGCGAAAATTCGCGTAATAAATGTTTAAAATTTTTGATAATTTTTCAATATTCACTTCGGCTGAAGCCATTTTTACTAATCGAAATTTTATTTACTTATACTCTGTCACGAAGATGTCCAAAAAATATCATGGATTTAGTAGAATACCAATTTATGACACTATCGCAATGGAATTGTACTTGAAATATTTATCGCCAAAATATTGAAATAGCAGAATTGGGCCCCTGACATGTTACCAACGCGCTGATGGCCTCAATTAAATTTTATGACAACCTTTAAAAAACTCCATATTATAGAACTGTGAGAAAACCTCAGTTGGGAACTCATTCCAAATCCCCATGGTACTTAAAAGAAATGTTGCGTACAAAAGTGAGGTGGATCGAGGAAATGCGGAAAACGCCCAGCCGATGGCGAGCGGTGCGGTGGTAGAATAAAGGCACTATAATAGATAGTCATATAATACTTGAAAATAAAATTATAACTGCACTCACTTGATTTGAAATGAATTATTGGTCCCCCTATGATCTAGGTCGTGACACAGGCAGCCAATGATCAGCGCCAAACATTCAAGTTCTCCGAAAATCTTCCACCACTGTGTCTCCTGAAATAAAATTACAAAGATGATGATAATAACATCATAATTCAAATTAGCATGCAAACAGGTTAAACGATGTTATCTTTTAATAATATGTTAATTACAAACGCTTTTAACTGAAAAGTAATAGCTGTTTTTCAATATCCTGAAGGAAATTTTATTTAACACGAGTTTAATAAAACTCGTTTTTTAAGCATCGTATATTAAACGTTTCGTTTGCATGTAGCAGTTGTCAACTGACATAAATTTATTATTTTTCCACTGCATCAATACTTCCGTCAAATTTTCAGAAAACGTGTACCTAATTCCGATCCAGAGATCCAAAATGTATTAAAATACTACTTGTGATTTTACTACTAAATATTATTCCAAAATTTTTAGATGAAATGAAAGGTGTTTCTCAGGATCGTAGCAAGTGAAGATCTATTTTGTCTGTGCTGATACTTATAGTATACAGATGTATGTATGATGAATACAGATGTACGTATGTAAAACAAGTGTCAGTATCAGTTTCACTCTTACATTAAAAATAAACTATAACCCCACATACCGTCAAAATAGCGAACATCATCTGCGCGACATTGAACGCGTGTCTCCAATTGTGATACGTTACATTGCGGTAGTTCTTCTTGACACTCAACAACCATCTGCACAACACACCGTAGTCAATGTGAAACCTCTCCACAAAGTCAAGATCCAGGAACATACGAAGGCATGCCCTCAATGTGTCGTCATCTGTCATCTCGATGTCATCAAACGCAAGCTCGTGCAGGCTAAAGTGCGCCGACGATGGTATCCTCAGGGTCTGGAGATGAAACTTCATTGAATGTGTCATTCAGCTCTTAAGAAAGCGTGCGTCACTTATTTACTAGAGATGTGATTGAATCTGTGCAACAGTAAAACGTCTAGCAGAATAGGGGAGGTGCAATCAAATAAGCTAAAAAGTTGTGAAAAGTTCATCTAAGTGTAGCGACACACTTGCCGAAGGTACGGGTCGACACTTCGGCTATTGAATGACCGGTCTTAGTATTCAGTTGACAAGATACGCTAAACACACCGAACAGTCGGAATTACGCGGCGTGTAGTTCAGCTCTTTACGTGGTGGAAAATAGTACGGTACGACACTTTTCCCCAAACATCTTATTGCATTATATATAAGGGTTATAACCCTACCTATTACTTTAAAGGATTTATTTCACCAGTGTTGGCAATATGAAAATGTGAATTACAATTACCTTCGCTGAACTTTCAGTCGAATAATACGTCACATGATGTGTTGATTTTTGAAAACAGTTGCTAGATGAAAGGTTCGGCCGTACGCCGAACGCCACGTAATTTCGACGGATATGTCATAGATTACTTAAAAATAGTGCGAGCGTATTTAGACGGACTTTCAGCGCCGTACGGCGGGTGTGTCGCTAGCCTAAGAGAAAATAATCACACTTTCGAAGTTACGTAAATAAATAAGTACTTTTTAAAGTATAATGTAATAAGTGTACAGACTAATTCAACCTTAGGCACACTTTAATTTTTGTTTACGCCCTCAAATTTTAGTAATTCAAAAGTTGATATTTAAGTTCGTTAATGAGGTCAGTTTAGGTGCTGAAGTAAGTTTCAAGTGTTTTAACTAATTAATTTTAAGTTTTATAAAAATGACTAAAAAACATGGAATGATGCGTAAACCTTGTTAAGTATAGGTACCTGGCCTATACATAATGTCTATGAATTGCAAATAATATAATTAGTTGGTGAATATAAAGCATCTTTCAAAGCAAAATATATAAGTTATCTAATTGACACAAAACATGACTCTGTCATGACCTGTTATGAAGCGAAACCAGTGTTTCACTATCTTCACATAATGATTAACAAAAGCGTACAACTTCCATAAACTTCCACTGGCGTATGTTAGCTACAATACGTCTTAATGCAGACCGTGTTCATCACATTACATGAGCAAAGTTTGCTGATATACTGTCAAAGGTGATAATTTCAAACACCAATGAAGCTAATATTCATATCGCTAATGTAATTTCTAAATTGAATCAACTTTTTTTACTCATTGTTTAAAATACATTATCTATCCAATCAAAAATAAAATCAAAAGAGAAATTTAACTGCGTTTTAGATAAAAACTATTTTCATTCACATATGTATGTATGCATTTGTCTAGCTAAATATAAAATTATGTACTGTATAGATATGAAAACATGAATAAATGTAAGTCATAATTTCATATAAGAAAAGGACTATGAAATATACAGATTAATGCCCGGCTCCTATAATTTCTATCTCCATACATCTTATGTCAAAATCAAACCGATAGTAGAGCAAGTGAATGAATAGTAAGACGAACCTCATAAATTCTAAGTTCGACGGTATGCTATTGTTCAAGACGTCTTATCTTTTGGATGAATAAGCTTAAACTTTGAGGAGTATAATGGAGTGGTTCTAACGTGAATTAATCACGTACTGTGAACTTACCCGTAACCGCTGTGCGTCGTCTAATGATGCCGACGCGTGGTAACTTAGTACCTGTAACGAAAAAAAAGAATAAACATACATACATAACCTCACGCCAGTTCCCTTGCGGGGTAGGCACGGACAACAGAGCGCCATTTAGGCTTATTCTTACACACCTTACTTGCTTCTTTGACATTCATAAGAATTCATAAAAAGTATATATATATGTATATATATATATATATATATATATATATATATATATATATATATATATATATATATATATATATATATATATATGTGTGTGTATATATATGGCTGTTGTTTTATATCGTTTATTCGCTACAGCTATAGGGGGAGGTAACCATTTTTCATGAGCTGGGCCGCATGTCCGACTGCCAGCTGCGCAATAAAAAAAATGGGCTTTTAATAAGCACGACAAGCTTATCATTTTCTGTTGAATTATTTAGTGAGATGTCTTAAGGTTCTGTAATATTGTTAAATTCTAAAAATGCCGTGTCCTAAACATTGAAGTTATTAAAAAAAATCCCAACTGGAATACATTTGGTAAACGATGGAGAGCTCGATGTTTTTAATTTCTTGTCTGGTTGTGTGTTTGTTCGGGATTCACGTAAAATCTACTGGGCCGATTTCGATGTGGTTTTCGCTGATCGACAGTCAATTCTTAGACTTAAAATCTGCGCTACTTATTATCCCGGGAATCCCGCAGAAATTTTCCCGGGAGGGGTTTGTAGTTAGTTGTTCGGGTGCATAAAAATTTGCTTATTATTCCGACACAGTTTTCATTAAAACGACAGCTTATATTATTTTTTAAATGCTGCGGTATTTTGTGTATCTGGAATCCCGCGGGAATTTCAATTCAAGCGTGGACGAAGTCGCAGGCATATCCTAGTTAATTAATAACAATATCAGTAATAAAGTATAAACATTTGTAAATAAATAAAGAAGAAATAATTTAACTTACATCTAAGGTGACACTCTGCTTTGCCATAGCCGTGATTGCCTTCTCGTACATGTGGGTGTTGTGAATGCCCATCCCGCAGAATATAGCGAATGCCTCGACAAAGTTTTCGTCGTTTTTTGTAAACAGCAGATCGTCGAACTTGTTTATGAGCTGCGAAATAAACAATGTATCAATGCTAGGACGGTTTATGTTGAGATAATTTTACGATTTACAAAAATATAGCGCATAGCGTCCAGTATGTGTTTTGTCGTAGTACATTTAATTTAAGTAGGTAGTTTTTACGCATGTCGTGGTCTCCAGTAATTGAAGGAGCAAATTAATTAAAATTTTGAGGTTATGTATATTTTTAACAAATCTGTTATGTGTATCCTTGGTTGGAGAGTCTAATAATAATAATAATTTAGTTGTCTTTACCAGGACGAAAACTACGAAAAAGGTGTCTTCAAATCTACTTCTTTTAAGGGCAGCTTAAATAGTTATAAGGCGTTCAATTTCAGCCCGTATACACTTAATACTGAACCGCCATTTAACAGTAACAATAATTATTAATATTACTAAGTACTTCTTAAAATCATAACTTGTGAAAATAACAAAACTTGTAATGAGTTTAACTAGTTAACTACTTGTAGTTAACTTTCAACAGTAGGTATGACCTGAATCTATAGGAATATGGGTAAGTTTTTCTGAATGTGTGATCTCGTTCAAAATCAATAGATTAGTTAGATAAACCAGCTACTATTTTTTTTTTAATTTTCAAACGCAATGTCAAATTTCATTTAGTTTAGTTCCAAAGTATCATCATACGAATGAATAGTGCTAACCGTACCATAAACTAATACATTACATATATATAAATGTACAAATAACCTTATTAGGATAATTGTTTGTTCCTTTACGGCGTTGGAAAAAATTAGAATGTTATAAATTAACAACACTTTAAACCCGGTATAATTTTTACACGTGTAAATCTTCGTGAAAAGTTGCTACATATAATATTGCATTCAACTATACAATCAGTTGAAAAACATATACCCCGCTTAGAGATTAAGGTGCGGTCATTTAGCTCACCGCAACCAAAAATTTCTTTCGGAAACTACACCTATGATATTTCATCACACAATGTAGCACATTCATTATTGTACTATTTATGCTGACCGCGAACTGCTGCGACAGGACAGACCAATGGTAACCGCAATAGTAACATATAATTACGTTGATCGCGAACAGTGGCGACAGAGCAGAAAACTGTAACCGCAATGATAACATAAAATCATGGTGACAGCGAACAGTGGCGACAGAGAAAAGTGTAACCGAAATAGTAACGTCAAATGTCTGTTTGTCTAGTATTATTACGAATCAGCTATTTTCAAATATTTTGCAATTCTTCATAAAGTATTATTGTAACGATCAGAATTCACAAATAAGACTATCGTTCATCAATTTATTGTATGAGTTCTGGGATACATATGACTCAGTAATATTAGCCTATATTCTTTTAAGTGATCCAAAGTAAAGTCAACAAAAGTCTATAAGTAAAATTATATTATAAGTATTTTATTGTGAGTAATTTTAATTATTTTTAATTGAACTTAAAATGTATTAATATTTATTCAGAATTTCGCATTCCAAACAAATAACCTTCATTATTTCCTTCACTATCTACTTTTTTTGACGATGTGTACGTCAAGGTAGGTGTCAAATGAGTGACTCACATTGCTTCCTAAATTAATTTATTAATTACAAAAGTGCGAATAATTATAAACTTGACTACGTAAACCGTAAGTAATTCGACAAAAGAAAATCAAATTGAACACATTGTCGAACAGGTAATGATCCATAAACCATTAAGTGTTGGAGTGTACCTATAAATCGACACGTAAAATAAAGGTACACGATAAAAAAGAAAATTGTGAACGAATTCTGCCTACAGACAATAAATATTTTAAGATAAATGGCAACGTTATCAAACATTTTCAATTGTCTGACGTGTTCAAATAAAAGCTTTATTATAAAAGCTAAAAAAGAGCGTTCTTTTTTATTTATTTGAAACAATAAAAGTTATGATAGCATACCCATAAATTAAACACAATTCGAACAGTAAAGATGGCGGTAATGTAACGAAATTCCTAAAGAAATTGTAATTCTGTAGAATTTAGTATTCTAGAACGTTTGAATTCCAAAGAGGTATCATAATTTAATTTTATCGTGCTAACTCGTTAAACATATCATACTAAATTAATTTTGTTTATGCACTATGTAAACGAGAAGGTTAATTAGTGAAACAGGACACGCCTCTATGCGTAAGCCTCGTCTCTCGTGTACTAACATAAAGTATTGCTATTGTAGAATTTATTCCAAACAAGTCGGGGTCGCGCGATTTTCCAACCAGTATAACACACATGCTTTTATCTCTGACAACAATACATTTTTATGAAACGTGTTTCCGCTTCGCACGTACGTTTTAGTATTGGGTTGCAATTTTTTTCTTATTTTTAACAATATCGCGATACACGCTAAAGACGTCATTTTATCCGGAACAGTCTTCTACACAATACAAAAAGGACAAGAAATAACTTCGTGTAGTAAACGACATAATACTTAATTATCTATTCGAATATTAGGACATACTTGTACACTGATTTCAATTCGTTTGAGAGTTTATACGCCGCATTTTTAACAAATCAAAAGGGACGCCTTGAGTGAATTGAATTTAGCCATTATTTGTATGGAGCTTATGTCAAATTTTAACCGATAGTAAGGCAAATGAACGGTCGGTAAGATATAGCTAGCCATATTAGTGTATTATTATTAAATTGTTTTAAGATACTTCCTAGGGTATTAACAGACAGAGAAAACAAGCAAGATTTCGAGAACACAAAAAATGAAAAATTGTCTGGCTGAGAAGGATGCGCGAAGCGGTAAAATTTGTATTTAATCATCTATAGGCACAGTCCAATATATATATATATATATGCGAGTATTACGAAGGATCGTGAAACATAAGTATTGTATTATAGACCAATATTCACGTGCTAAATTAATACTGGAGATGATAATCCGTCAAAATTAAAAAGTAATCGTATTCAACGCGCACGCCATTTTAATCATCTCTAGACTGGATTTGCAAATGAGTATTATTATTCTAGATTCTAAGATTTTAAGTACTTGATTAAATTGACACAAAATTGATAAATCATCTACCATTTTAATCTCAATTCAGAGTGAATTATAATAATTATAAATACAGCTAACTTTCAACTATGCTATGATTCTCGCCAAACTTAACGCCCTTTTCAGCCGTATTATCGATCTAATGCTGCGCACGAAATTTTGTGTATAAAAATGTCTTAGACATGTATTGTTAGTCAAAACGGCAATAGAATTTAGTAAATCATCCATATATACATTTTTTGCGTAAGCTGGCAGCCCTACAAACAGAGGACGTCACATATTATCCACTTATGTCCGTACCGTCGCATACAACCGCATTGCGCTGTTGTTTCTATAATAATTTTAACTCGGTTTGAATTTTGTATATAAAATAGAGTTTCAGATTGTCACGTATTTCGTATAACTCCTTTCTGTACAACTTGATTACTTTTCGTATTATAAAAGTTACAATGCTCTACTTTTATTTAAGTATAGTTCAACTCTTTTCTTATTCATATAATAATAAAAAAATAGCTTTAAATGATTTTTTCATACCAGTTTTGTGTACATCATAAACACTCATAGATTACAGAAGTGTAATTTAAAACTATATTATAGTACTGCATCTTATCCTCGTTAGCACAGCCAACAAATATATTTTTGGACCAAGTTATCATTATTTTGTACGTCATAATTAAGAGTAGGAGCGGGGCTGGACATAGAATGTGGCGCAAGCAGTGAGAGGCGCGAGTTAAAGGTTCGCTTCATTTATAGATGAACTAAGGGCAACTTTAAATAATAATAATAACGTATCCTACTTTATTTTTGATAAATATACTTTTACATAAAAAAAGTATGTAAAAATACTCTTTTTCCAATCTTAACAACTGTGATGTGTAAAATTTAATTTTATATGGATAACTACTGAACTACTATCGATAGAGCTTTTACTGAAAGAGTTTTTTTCAGTTATTAATCAAAAAGGCGAGAAGAGAGGAACACAGGAGAGCTATAAATTTAATTTAAAATAAAAGGAGTTGCTTATTTATTTAAATTTTCATTCGGCATGTAAAGGTAGCTTCCAAAAATTTAAGAATAATAAAAAAAAATATCTGTGTGTGCTAGAAGTACGCAAAAATCATCATATCATCAAGAAAAGAAATAAATGAAATTTTAAAAAATACTTTTTTTCTTTCAAAAATTACTTAATAAATTTGGTACATTATTTTTCCCAAAATTAGGGCGAACGGCTCTATACAAATGGATGCATGCGTATCAAGCCTTGCCGCATCCGCTCTGCTCCTGCTGCTGGTCGGATTTAAACGAGTGTTTAACGTTATTTTTCATTTTTACGATTTCATACTAAATATCAAAAAATCTGACCACATAAATCAAAGAAATCTTCCTTTAAAATGATTATATTAATAATAATCATGTATAAGAAACACTTGTATATTTAATTTTTAGATCATAAAAAGGCAATTAAAAAAATAGTAATCTTTTATATAACACTCCGGGCTCTCTTTAAACCTCTGTCGGCACTCAAAACAAACCGTTGAAAATACAACGAGCTAACCTGTATAACTCCAATGATCCTGCCCTCTGAATTCTTAATGGCCATACATAGGATTGTGTTGTGCTTAAAGCCGGTGCCTTCGTCTACAGAGTCGTCGAATCGGGGATCCGCGTACGCGTCAGGAATGTTCACCGTCTGAAAATAAACAACATTATTATTAACGAGGCGTAAGGGCAATTAGACAGGAAGTTTAAAAGGCCTTCATGAATAAACGAGTAAACTTTGTACACTTTGTAAACACAGTGTTAATTGAGAATCACAGATCGATCCGCCAAAACAATCTACATATTGGCATGCAGATAATTTTATCATATGATTAAAGAAATTATGTATCTACAATTCTGCATATAACCTATGCGCTTTTGACTAAGTGTGTTTGTTTGGTTTTTTGATCAAATACACCACAGCCTTTGAAATAAATGAAAACATATAAATTGAAATATGTAGGTATATGCACTTCCGAAAAAGGGGATAAACGTAGAATAATTTTTATCTCGCAAAATGGGATAATGTTTATCCTAGAAACGTCACGTAGTGAACACTGCAATCTAATTAAATTATCTTCTTATATAAATTATATCATATTTATATCTATAATCTATATATTATTATATATAATTGAAATCCACGTATATAGTGGCTCATCACGATATCTCAGGAACTATAATACCTTGAGACTTGAAATTTGGCATGGACCTTAAGTTCGCCAAGTAGACGTCAGCTAAGAACGGATTTACGTCACGCGAAGCGGGTAGGTATCATATAGTCTATAACAATAAAATTCTAAACATGCCGTCTCTGGAAATTGAAGTGATTAAAAAAAATAACTGGAATAGACTATATAAACGATGGAGAACACGATGTAATTTTTTTAGATTTCTTGTCTGTTTGTCGTTTTGTCTGTTTGTCCAGGATTCACGTAAAAACTACAGAGCTGATTTCGATGCGGTTTTTACTAATTGATAGTTCATTCTTAGACTTAAACTCCACTCTACTTTTTATCTTGGGTATCCCGCGGGAAATGTTCTGGAATTATTTAAAAGGACAGATTAAAAATAAATGTAATTCTAATATAATTTTTTGTGTTTTATTGATCGATAGCAAAATTAATGTAATAACATGTGTGATTTTTTTATCCCGGGAATTCCGCGGGACATTTCTCGGGAGCGGTTTGAAGTTGTTCGGATGCATAAAAATTTGCTTCTTCCGACACAGTTTCCACTAAAACTATAGCTTAAATTCTTTTTTTAAATACGTTACTTTGTGTCCCGGGAATTGAATTTCAAGTCAGCGTGGACAAAGTCACGGCCATATACTAGTGAATGTATATAATATCAAATAGAACATAGCGGTTGCTATAACCGAAATTGTCTTGAAATATTTTTTTTAAACTATGCTCACATGTTAATTAAGTTCTTCTATAGTACAGTTACAATCTAACGCATTTATTGTGGAATGCTAAAAGACACGTGTCACACTTGCTTAATGTCGATTTCCAGGTTTCTTCAGAGAATGTAATGTAGAACGTTCGCCATCGTGATGGACTGTCAACCTACGTAACATCGCCAATAGGATGGATACATGTACATAGAAGAAAGCAAAGGATCAAGATATATGGTGACCATTGGGATAGCTTACGTCCAGAGATGAAGTACCTGTAGCTGACGACAACCAAAATATTCCTCAAGAATTTTTGTTCCTATACCTATGTACAACACCTGTTTATTGTAAAAAAACAACAAACAATTTGCCACAAAAACTGTCTAGGTATTTATGTTTCCAAGATTTGAACCTACTACAATGGAATGAGACGTCTTAGTAACTATAATCAATATTTCAAACTTTCAATACTTTATATTCAACAGGAGTATAAATGGGGTCACTAAACTCAATTTTAAGAATAAATTAATGGTAAAACTGTTTCTAAAAGATAAGTACTTAATTAAGAAATATCCAGTTAATGTTCCTGCAAAAGCTAAATAGATTTCAAACTTTTATCAGAAAATTAAAGTTTGTATAAACTAAATTTATATTCCGAGGTCTTGAATATTTCCTTAACAGTTAAACAACTTCAAAATTAACTTTATACTCGAAGCTTTAAGAATTTCATAAAATGAAAATTATCTCTCATCAGATTAAAGCGTACATTTCAAGAACGAACGAGGCGAGATAAAGGAGTGAAAATTAGCTTAACGAACACTTTTGTTTTCTGAAATTGCATAAGATCTTCAAACATTTCGCAGTTTCAGAATATAAATTATGTTAGAACTAGTATTGCAGTAGTTTACTTGAACTTAGAAATAATACTCAGAATTGATTGATATTAATTTAAATATTATTATTGAGTTTAGGCTTTTTTTTAAATAAACTAAATTTCAAGTGGCTTCGCTCGCAAAATCTTTTAACCTATTTCTCCGAAAACTCCAGCATAGAAATTAAAACTTATCAATTTCTGGTAAAATAATTATGTCCAAGCAAAAGAGTGAGAGGTACGAACCTAAGCAGATGCATAAGTGTATTAACATTGGTTTGTGATACATTTGACATATTTATATGAAATGCATCACTAACGAGTGTTAGATATTTATGTAGATGTCTATGTAGATGTAAACGGTATTTCGAAAGATTTTCCATTGGTAACATTAGTATTTATAGTGTGGTAGTATAATATTTTTTCAAATTCTTAAGCTAAGCAGATTTACTTGGAAGTCTACCTTGTCCTCTTAACAAATGGCTCATTCAAAGTATAATAACAAGGTATGATTTATGTACCAATGCCGGTGAGGTACGCTTATCTTTCGCTAGATTAGTCACGATTCTAATGTAAGCCAGGAATAAGGTAAGATGTAGTTATTTACGTCGATGACATCAAAAGTAACCTGTAATTCATCTATTTAATGTCACAATTGATTACTTAGGATTGAAAAATACTCACTAGCTTATGATATGACTTCATTGTTTTTGCAAAGACAGCAGGTAGTGGCTTTTTATTTATTTATAGCTGCAAGTTTAACTGTCATCACGCCTGATAGTAAGGGGCAAAGCGTCCAGAATCATGCTTACCTTTTAACTATATTCAAAAAGCACCTATAGAACATAAAGCGTTTCATGTAGTAAAGATGCCTTTCAACAATCGTACTCATGTCTTGACACTAACGATCATTTATCCAAAAAATTATACACACTCAGCCTTACTTAACCCTCAACAGGGATTAAAAATTAATTAAAGAGTTTAGAACGTCTTTAAATTTATTATAGAGCTTGATATTTATATAATTTAAAACAATTAAAAATTACGTTACCAATATTATTATTCTCTGTGCTATTAGTAAACTGGCTACGGGCTAAAAATGTGCACATTAGTATCAATACACGTTAAAGAAACTTACCTCACCAGTCGTCGCGACGTAACCAGTGATGCCGATGTTAATAGGGAATCGACTCTCATAAGGTGAAGTCCTAGGAGTGCCTAAGTCGGTATCATCGCCCGCTTCTAAGTCGAAGACGCGCGAGAAACTGCCCTTTGACGCTTCATGGACTAGAAGTACCTGGAATAATTAAACTAGTTCTATTAACATTTACATCTCGTAATAAACACAATTTAATTTTCAAAAGGGGCAAATAGTTGGAATAGAATACAATAGGGAAATGCATCATGCGTCCTCATTATATATCGCCCTCTCTTGTGTTAACGACAGTATGAACTTTTACAATATGACATATTATTATTAGGCGATGTCATTCCAGTGTAGGCCTTAAATAATATTATTATAGAAAAACTAAACTGCCTAATACAACATGACTTTAATTTCCCTTGAAACAGAAAATAATTACTTCGATAGATTATAGTTTATTGTCTATCCAAAATTCAAGAATAAAATTGTCTGGAAGAGATCGCTTTTTAGCGATAAGACCGCCCATTGTGCACACTTAAAATATTTTAGGCCTTCAGTTTTCTGTAACGGTGTACAATAAAGAGTTATCTGTCTATTAATATTATATACAGAAGTGAAGTTATATGAATAAAACAAATTCAATAAACTTGACACCTTTATCTTCCGTCATCACAGGTGCTGAAAAATGGCCGAAACGTCGAAAAAATAAAAATCAAACAATTACCGCGCACAAAGACCGTGCAGGAACGGCCGGCGGCCGGGCGTCCTGTCGTAAGAGGCGACTAAACAACCCACAACCAGGTGGTAGGGTATTTGCTCGACTGGATGGCGACCACCCCCCCGGTCTAAAGTATGCCGTCATAACAACCTTGTGTTGTGTTCCGGCATTAGAGACCAGGTTCCAGTCTCCTTTAAGCGAACAGCAGCGCATTTGTAACACCTTTGGTGTTGCAAATGTCTATAGGCGATGGTAACCGCTTTCCATCAAGTGGGCCGTCTGCCTGTCTGCTGAACTCCTACAATAAATAAATTAAAAAAAACAAAACCGTTAAAATGTAATTCTATTAAGTTCAATAAATTTTATTCTAAACAGTATTCAGTAAACTGTTCAGTAAAAGCGTCACGAATTAGTTTATTGCCAAATTTGATAATGGAAAGCCACAGTTGGATTCAATTAATGGATTTCAGTCATGCATCCCAAAATATGTTAATGCAGATTGAATGCATTCGGTACGTTCGTTAATATGCAAATGAAATGAAAATTATTAGAAGTTTGCATAAATCTGCGCATATTAAATTGGCCAGCAATGATTTATTGTGAACAGGAACTTTAGGCATGTAGTTAGATACTATAGAATCGTCGTTGCTCACCAGGAGAACTGGTTCAACTTAAAAGAAAAACAATGATGTGTACAATGGATGGTCTTATCGCTTAAAGCAATCTCTCTCAGATAACAAGATATTCCGGAAAAACTTTAAGTGTAGGCTGTGTAGGTATGGTATAAATAAAATGCACTGATTTGACGACTTATATGGTATAATGGTTTAAGCTTTGGGCCGCGTAGTTTACTCGTATTGACACAAGAATAGAGGAAATTCAAAATAAATTTGATATTATATAGTTCGTATGTTTTAGTTTTACAGAGATAGCAAGGAAACTCTTGGAGAAGATACAAAATTTCAATTGGTTTTTTTTTATTGGAGGAATTCAGCAGACAGGCAGACGGCCTACTTGATGGAAAGCGGTTACCATCGCCTATGGACATTTGCATCACCAAAGGTGCTACAAATCCGCTTCTGCTCTCGTAAAGGATACTGGAACCAGGTCACTAATGCCGGAACACAAAGCAAGGTTGTTATGGCGGGATACTCTAGACCAGGGGTGGTAGCCATCCAGTCGGGTAAATGCCCTACCACCTGGCTGTGGGTTGTTTTGTCGCCCCTCACGACAGGCCGCCCGGCCGTAGGAAATTGTATTCTTTCTCCGTTCCTGCACGGATAAAATATATAATAGAATTTTAAAAAAATCGGCGTGACATCGGTGAAGTTTTATCTGTCAATGCAAGATTGACGTTTAACGTTTAAAAACAGTGTCGAATTAGTCATCGATAGCAACGCCGCCTATGTTAGCGGCATTTCTATTGATGGCAACTGTCGATAAAACCAATTTACCAAAGATGTATTAGCCAGAACCGGTAAATATAGCTTGGGAATGAACAACTGGAACTTTCGTAAACGAAATTGCCATAGACTACTCAGGTCTGGGTGTCTGATCAAAGTTGTCTATTGTATATAAATAATAAACTCAACGAAAAAATACACAATGTGTTTTTGCTTGACAAATTATTATTTTTATATTGTACCTACTAAACAAGCGCTTGCTAGCTGTGTATAAATTAAAAGTAATTATTTTTCGTAATTATTATTCGACTAAAGCAATAGTAGTTCCAAAAACTTTCACATTAGTCAGAAATTTCCATAACAGCGATTTATGACTTTTATTAGTAGCAATAAAAATTGGAAATTAAATAACTATCAAGTGCATCAAAATATGTTTTACTATGAATAACTTTTATGCTGATTTATTTAGAGTTATTGTTTACGTAGAGTTCAGGAACATTTTTTAAACCCAGTACTTAAAAATTCAGTTTCTTTAAGACCGAAGTTTAATAAAATTCAAGTTACATAATTCTTTTTATACATAACAGACTTCTAAATGTGGACGAGACGGTGGAGTTTCTTTTGTTTTAAATATACTGAATTATAATAATAAAGGCTTTCTCTATCTTGACTCTGCTCCTATACTCTTTTTTCTTGCGGAAAAAAATACGTGTGAGAGAGAGAGAGAGAGAGAGAGAGAGAGAGAGAGAGAGAGAGAGGGAAATTCCTATGCAGTCCATACAGAAGTTGAAATATACCCAAAAGCAATCAAATTATAAATAAAATAGGGTCCACGACGACATTTTAAAATACCGCTCAACATTATTACAAGACAGAACATTTTATTCGCTTTTAGAGGTTGCAAGTCTTCAAACTTCAAAAGCATTTCAAATTAAAATTGCCACTAACCGCAAGAAGGAATATTCGATGTAGCCAAAGTGAAATTTAAACTTCAATATTGTCTTGAAAACAACGGGAAAATTTGCCGAAACAAAATTCATTTTACCCGTGTTTACATTGGACGGCTGTGTCCGCCCGATTGCAACTGATTTTGGCCGCCCGATTAGGATGCTAATTTCATTGAATATTCAGTAGACTGTACTGCGTGGAATAATTAACGTTGGAAAAGGTTAGGCTATTAATTAGCGAAAACGCAGCTATTATTTTTGTTGCAATTGGTGGCCCATGTAGTAAACATACAGTTTATATGAAATATATCACGAATTACTTCAGTTCTTACTAGTACATTGAGGTAAAACCATTACAACAATTAAAAAGCTCAAACTCGCAACTTTGATCTCGGTTTACAATAAATATGAAAAAAATAGTGCTAATCTGACGCGTTTCAGCCGGCTAGACTCAGCCGAGATTATTTGTTGAATTTTCTCAACTTTAATTTAACTCTGTAAGAAATACCTATTGAGGCCCTAGGAATTATCCTAAAATCTTGCTAAATCATGGTTTTGTTCAATAAATAAAGTATGGTCAGTTGCCTCTTTCTTTTTTCCTGGACCAAAGCCGCAAACTTGGCAGGTATGCATCCCCGCTTTCATCGGTTATCAGCAAGCAAGCCTCTTAATTTTTTTTTCCGCACCCCCAGCTTGAAATTATATCAAATGTAAATCAGAGTGGCGTATCCACGACCTTGACAGCTAATCTCCCAAGGGCAGTTATCCGCGCTCACGCGTTCATAAAATGATCTAACATAGCGTCGGCATCCTTCGTGAATTAATTTCGTAAAACTAACTTGATATTATTATAGTGTATCTAGAAAATTTAATATTATTTTGTCAAATACAAAACATCTTTCTACTTACGCTAGCAACACACCTGCCTGCGTAATTTCTCACGGCGTAGTAAGTTCAGCTAAATACACTCAGTGTTTTTTAAGACGGCGCAATAAGTTCAGCTAAATACACTCAGTTTTTTTTAGGTAACCTAAGACACATAATTTGAAATTACGTAGCATTAGGCGTAATGCCGAACTTTCGTCGAGCGGCTATTTCCGTGAGAACGCATTCAATGTATTTTGAATAGCAATCAACACATCGAGCACACGTTAGTCAACCGAAAGTTCGGCGAACGTAGTCGAACCATTTTATGCTCCGATACTTTTACAAATGTAAAAGTAAGTAATTTCACCTCTTCATATTACCAACACTGATAATAAGTATTAATTATTTATTAAAGAAAGGTAGGTTTATATAATACTAATATAATTTTATTGCTTTAAATAATATCTTATTTTAATCGTGTGTCATTTAACTATAATCTTTTAGCTGTTTCACATGTTTTATTTAATACTGACCACCAAATGTTAAGACGGTCTTGGTAAGGAACTAGTCTGAATATTAGCGGGATGCATTTAATAGGTCACTCTTAAAATAATCAATTCTTGCTTTTTAAAAAAGAATTGATTATTTTAAGAGTGATCTATTAAGTAAATATCAATATCTGGATACAATTAAATGGTTATAGTTAGTAGTACGTACTTAGCTATAAACTGTTTGCTTACCGAATAAAATAAAATAATAAGATGTTTGGGTATAAGTTTCGAATATTTTCCGTCGCGTAGCGCGTTCAATTACACACCGCGTAATTCCGAGTATTCGGTGAGTTTGGTGTGTCATACCAAGCGAATACCAAGAGCGATCATTCAGTCGCCGAAGTGTCAGCACCGTAACTTAAGCAAGTGTATCGTTACTCTAAAGGCCACATTGACGACTTAGCGGCGAGAGCGATATAATAAAATATTACAAATTGTATGGAATCGCAACAGGGTAGTTGACAGTTAAATATTTATTATATAAAACGCCGAACTCATGTAGAATTTGCATGAGCATAAAAGTTATAACGTCACATCTTTAAAAAGTCAAATAGCAGCGTATTGATTATTATTTAAATAGTAATTAAAATTACGTCTAACATGATACTTGAAAGTAGGGTGATAATAAAGTCTTTTAGCGCACGCTATTTATATGAACATGGTTATAGAATTTATTTCAATGCGTTGTAATCTACCCAATTGGCCTGCGCCTGCTGTCATCGCGCATCAGGTGCCTAAAGCAGTCATTTTCGCTGAACTGCTTAATTATATTGAAACGTGCAAATATTAATTTACCCCAGTGTTGCTGCCTTGCGCCCGCTTAACTCTCACTGTGGTCATAAACGTGGCATTTATACAGTATATAATACATAAACATTAAAAGGAGGCACGTCCAGACATTTCTGCGAGTTATCCAAGTGTTAATGGCCGGCAATTACAGCCACTGTGGCCCTAACAGAGAAATATTCGTTTCAACAAACCAAACTTCCATTAAAGGCGTTCAAGTTATTTCTATACATTATTCTACCATAATTGAGTTTTACTTGGAAACGATCCAATAAAGTAATGCCTCCGGGGAATCTGCGGTTGTGAATTATGAACGGATGTACGTCATGCGGAGATAGCCTATTCGATGTCTGACTAATAATTTCACTTGTTCGCGATTAAATTAGGGTGCAAACATAGTCGTTTAATATGAGATTTAATTCATACCCACTCCATTTAGGTTTGCAGGTAAGCAGAATGGTAGACAACCTACCTGACAGCAAATACCTCTCCTATCTCAAGGGGTCATTGCGTTGCCTACCTCATCAGGACCTTATGAATCTGTACGTCAGTCAGTTTAATAACATTTACAACTTATGGCCGGTTCCTATAATTATCTTAGATCGCGTTTATTTGCCTTACTATAATTTTAAATTTACTCTCTATACGAACAATGTAAAATCTCTACCGGTGGTAAGATATAGGGACCGACTATTAATAAATTTACGTCTGCCATCCTTAAAATTATCATTATGTTCTTTTGCTTCCTTTTTTTTAAATATCTTAAGCAAATTTAATAAAATTCCATTCATATTTAAAACTGAAAATGTACGCAACAAATATAAAACGGTAAGGATATACAATACATCTTTTTGCATCATTTTATTCAAATTGACTCAGTAGTTCTAGAGAAAATTGATACATACTGTTAAAATAACAATATGTTATATATAATACCACCTACTATTGTAATAATTGCTGGTAGTTGTGATTACTAATCGGATATAAAAGCGAGCGGGCGTAGCAATTGAATGTCAGTCTCACTACGACTTTGGTCGTATGCACATCTCATAGTAGCTCTAGGATAGCCAAATATTGTGCGAAGATAAAACTTATAATTGTAAATAAGCTCGTATTCTTCGTTTTGATCTCAAATAAAACAGTTCTACGTGTTTTGTTATATAAATCCCGCACTATCAACACAAACATAAATAGATTGACAGTCGGGCGGACATACACTTGATACATTTGTTTAGTTTACTTTGTCATACATAGGTACAGAAAAATAACAAGGATTTATTTTGCTATTACTCTGACACCTCACCAAACTAAATCCTTAGGTTTCATTTATGAAATCTAATCCAAGTAAGCGTAACAAAAAAAATGTGTGTGTGCAGTTCACACGCAGCAAAAGTGAAACAAAGTGTGACAAAGGGTGGTAGGTGTTGGAAAAATCTTTTAATGAAAAGACTGTGCTTCTATTTCGACATTTTTTATTGAAGTATTTGAAATTGTATTCCATATATTGATGATATTTTGCGTCTATGTTATTAGCATTAATGGAGGGATTTTCAATTTGTGACGTCACATTTAATATATTATATCGTTATAATATATTTAGGCTTAATAAAACGAAATTTGAAGTATTAACGAAAAACTTCAAAACATTTCCAACTCTATCTGTAGAAGCAGTGTTAATCTCATTCTTCCGCAGTCCTATAAATTTATGTGTTTATCTGTGTCGCTTTTTCGTTTTATCGAATTTCAAATCACAAAATTCTAAAGAAGTTTCACTTCAAAAAGACACTCAAAGACTATTCTTGTTTACAAAATTAACAAAACAACCATGTTATGTAAAGTGTTCGCTGTAAATAGTATTAACAGAAGTGCCGATGGTTGGAGGTCATGGAAATAGCCAGATCCTTTTCATACTATTTCCCGAGGGAACAAATTTCGTGGTCGACTCAGAGTTTATCGTTTTGCATCCTCATTAGAGCTCATGACCGCGCTGAGCTTTTATCTTGATACAAAATACGATGATTTTCAGTTGATAATACTTTTAATTTTGGTATAAAATAGGTTTGACTTTATTCAGTTGTATTACAGGATTACGTAGTAGGTACAAAATTTTTTAGGTTTTCACAACACGTTACATGTGATTGGAGTTATGTTTATACGATCTTGTAGTAGTTTCTCAACGTTAGAATGATATTAACGTGAATAAATTCAATTTAATACTGGTTTAAACCAATTGAAAAAATTGTTTCGAATGTGAAACATGTATGAATGAATTAATATGCTTTATTGTGTTTTAAAAGATACAGTTAAAAGAAATAAAATTTTACAATACAATAGGCGGTCTTATCGCTATTAGCGATTTCTTCCAGACTACCTTTGAATGGACAAAAAATTTGATATGAACAGAGGTATGTTGCCTTATACTCACTACCGAATCAGTATCTTCATACATTTATAAAAATATAAAAACATGATGCATCTTACCTCGTCTTTGGAAAACTTGAGTATTTATTTTTGTCTCGGTAGCCATTTTAGCAAAAACAGAACGCTTATTTATGTATAATAATCGTGTTGGTTTGTACGTGTGTTCTTGTAGGTGAAGATTCGATTTTCCTAGAAACTGTTGGATCTATATGGATAAAATTAAGCAGAAAGGTGTATTTTATATGCCTCCACACAATGGTGTAGTGAAATTGAGAAAAAAGTGAGGGACGACAAGATTTGTGTGTTAGTTGTATGGCAGTATCACTAATAAGGTCTTGAAAATTTATAACGATGTTTCTTAGCATTTTTTATTTAAATCAATAAACTGAAATTGTTCACGTTCAAAATAGAAAAAAGTGCTCCTCTTTAACTTTTCAATACTGGAGTGGAAAATTCTGAAAAAATTAAAGGTGGTGGAAGAAGAATGGAATAAGATCAGAAGTTTGTTTACATGTAAGTATCATTCACTCCATAGTGGCTTTATGCTTTAATGTAATAGTTTCAATCTAATACGGAATTTAATGCAAATTGTATAATAAAACAATTTATACGATAAAAAATTTTGGTCAAGTACGAAATGTACAAACAAGTAATGCCGACAATAAAATCTCGCTCATTCAACCACTGTTATTTCAGATCATGAAATTTTAATTTCACTGCCGAATGCGTTGGAACGGTAATGTCCCAAGCAAGAATCGCTAAAATCGGATACGCTGGCAAAAGTCCAATATGCCAATATAATATCTACTGTCATAGTTTACAAAACTAACATTGGCTTACATTTCTGAAGAGGGTAAAATGCCAAAATTTCACGAGTTGCTTACACACATAGCTATTCCTCAAAACGTCAATGCCATTCCATTAAAATTAATGCATGTTTTATGATATTTAAGAACCAATAAATTTGACTTATCAGATTTTCTTGTTTTTAAACGTTGATTTTATGTAAATATAATACGTATTATCCGTGTTTATGATTATTCTTCAACGTGACTTTGTTCCCAATTTCATAAAAAAATAGTAAGTATGCAAGGCCGATAAAGATTAAAAATAAATTCACAATCGTACAACTATTTCTAATATTAATGATTGAAAACGAATATAATTTATTGGAAAATTGGCTCTTAAACAATAAAAGTCATTTCTATCACCGTTTCCGAAGCAATTTTAGTTACTCTTAGGGGCGATTTTGCAAACATCAGAGGGTTGATGTAATGAAACATAATAGAGACTTAATTACCAATTTTTGAGTTTGATTTGCTTTAAAATATCTTTAATTCATGCTTGTGTAATCAAGAGCAGGATTTTTGAAAAAAAATGCAGTTGACATTTAAATATCGAAACGAGATCAAACGGGTTGTGGTAATTTTGATATTTGATTTTTAATCTTTTAGGCTTCTAACATTTTTTTAAATGTTCAAAAAATAAACATCAATTGTACTTAATACGCCAACGTTAACTACTAAGGGTGAGCACAAATATTTGAAACTTTCAGAAAGGGTCGAAGGGTAAAACCACTTTAAAAGGGCAAAATTTCGTTTGGAGAAGTGTTCATTCATATAAATTACTTTTTCTCAAAATTAAGAGGTTTTTCTGGTTTTCTCTGATACATCTAAACTTTATCGCTATTTTACCAACTTTAAAGTTGTTCTAAATATTACGTCATTTGGCCTACAAGCACAAATTGAAAATAATATAAATAGATATATGTTCTTTGAAACATAACTACGATATATTTGCAAACTTAATTTACATTAAAAATACTAGAAATGATTTTACGACCAAAACATATACTATTTAAAAAAGGAACTCAATTTTTTACATGAAGTTCTTATTATCAATAACATTGTTACGACCGACAAAGACCAATTCACACCTGCAGTTTATTACCTTTCTGCATTTGGACTTCTTTTGTTAATTTGTGTTTAAAAATTGTAATTAGAAAAACAGCCTATTGTGTATTGTAATCTGTTATGGTAGTTATTAGCCAGGTGTGTCGAACTGATTCGAAAAAATTAGGTCGGGCAGACATATTGTATTGGTGCAGTATGAAGCAATGGCCCAATGAAGAGATCGGCAGTCAAGCGATAACCACTAGCGAGGCAAGACATGTGTACATTCGATAATCTATATAGTGACGGACTTTGCGCGTGTTATTGAATCGCGCATTACGTTTGGACTGATTGTGTTCAGTTATATTTGTACCTGTGTTATACGTGTTTGTATAGTTCTAATAAATTCTATAGTAATTCCAACGGCATTTTAATTCGAGTCCTGTAACTCGTAACAATATAAATAATAAAACCCTGACTCACAAGTGTTATTTATTAGTTAAATAAGCTAGCTAAATAGGTAAGTGTGTTTTATAATCGCATCCCGAATAACACTTTTTTAATGAGTATATAACCCTCATATAGCTATTATGAATAATGGGGTAAATCTAGTTTCCAGTCAACGTCAACAAGCATCGCAAGAATAAATGAGACCGAGTCTGACCGATTATCATGTTGACGGGTCACTTGACCCTGTTTCGACTCAGTTCACTTGAAAGAGCCTTAATACCATTCCACCGTGTATGCTGTAGGGGGTCAGGTGGAACAATTTTCAATTAAAAACTATATATAATCAATCCATCAGAAACATAAAATTTTCTATCAGTTTTTAAGCGTGTACGGGGAGGTGTGAAATTTGTTTTATATAAAGTTTATATGGAAATTGTCAGAATACTACAAAAACACAACATAAATAGGATAAAATACACATAAGATATAAAAAAGTAGTTAATGTACATTACTAACATATAATCAGTGAATATAGGTACTAACGCCATAAGAAACAAAACCTCTGTAATAATATAACATTATATTTTTAAGGGTACGGATCTAGAGTAACTTTTTTTATACAATATGTGTGGATCGACTGGGTTGCTGACTAGAACTGGATATGTCGACAAATTCGGCCCAAAAATAGATCGGCCCAAAACCGATCTCGGTGGAGTAGAGCAACTGTTCACTGCCATTAAAGTTACGATCCTCAGCAGTGAGAGAACGACTTTGAAGAAGAATGTGTAGCAAATAAATTATATAAAAGATTCATTGTTTACCTTTATATAGATAATGACAAATACATAATATTCTCCGAACAGTCGCATAGATTAGAGATTATATAAAAAAATTAAGCTGCTGCCAACAAATAATTACTTGTGCCCGGTTCCTATATCTTACCAACAATTCTATTATTGCCTCACTATCGGTTAAAATTTGACATAAGCTCCATAAATGTAATTGTCAATTTTCTACGGTAAGGCAAGCGAATTAACAGTAAGATATATGAACTGGCCATTAATGTGTTGACTGGTTGAATGAATGAACTTCGAGATGTGAATTTTATGATTTCAAATATTCCTTCTTCAATAGTCTGTGAAGAATGAAGTTGAAAAAGAAGATGAAAATCTTACGAATTACGATCGAATTTCGACCATTGATCAGCCGCTGGTTGTATTAGGGCTAATGATCCGGTCATATGTTACAATAAATTCTAAATTGTTTACATATAGAAGAACAAACGTCAAAATAAATTCTTATCATTAAACTTTTAAAATATTGTTACAACCTAGATGCCGACAAAAACAAATTTACACTTGCATACCTGTAAACACACATTTTATTACCTTTCGGCATTTGGACTTCTTTTGTTTACTTATTTATTGACATGCGTTTACTAATTATTCTAGAGAACAGTCATTGTTTTATTGGACTCGTTTATAGCCATTGCAGTTGACTCATTAGCTAGGCTTGTCGAATTTAAAGTACAAACTGATTCTAGGAAATTCAGTCCACGCGGCCGGACGGACATATTGCATCTGTGCAGTATAAAGCGATGGCCCAATGGAGGGACGAGGGAGTCGAGCGATAACCACAAGCGAAGCAAGACGTGTGAACTGTTACCGGAAAACTTTTTGTGACGGACTTTACGCGTTTTTATGGAATTACGACCTACTGCATTACGTTTGGACTTGTTGTGTTCGGTTATATTTGTACACGTGTTATACGGGTTTGTATAGTTAATAAACTCTATAGTAATTCTAACGGCATTTTAATTCGAGTCCTGCAACTCGTAACAATATCAAGATATAAATATTTCAATTACTTTTCACACAATAATTAATTAATGCGCTATTTAACTCCGTAGACTTTTAGCTACTTGTGACGTCTCCTGTGCGTTCGCATTGTTGGCCGCCATCATGTTTTATCAAAGCTCGTTCTGTATCATTCATTTTTAGCTACAATGTCACTGATTAATGCTCATTATTTCTAGTAACAAAGTATTTAAAACGGAAAAATTCTTAAAAACTGTAAAAACCCCAGTTGCGGCTAACGATACGCTCGTGAGATTCACAGAACATAGTTATTATTGTTAACAAATTGTAACCCTTGTACAAAATCTAGGAGGCTTCAAAGTTCTGTAAGTTTATAAAAAGTATCTCAGTTGATCTCATTGTCCGCTCCCCTATTAATAGTTCACTCAGTGACAAAGTGGAGGAAAATGCCCACAAAGACGTGAGCGTACTACGATCTGTTTAAGTCTGTCGACTGCCAGTCATGGTTGCGGCCGAGATTGCCGTCTTTGTGCACTTGTTTCCTTCCTGTAAACTTTTTGTATCTATTTAATGTTTTAACGTTTAAATATAACTATTACAACTCGGAACAGACTTTTAAAATATTCTGAAATGCTAGAGCCAGGCTGGTATAATTATCTTGATTTACAGCTCTTAGAGTCGGCTCGGTGCGAAACCACGCTCTCACAGAATATTGGCACGAAATGGTTAGCCTTGAGCTAATTATGTTTCGTACGATGGTACGATGAGTGAGAGTTCCAACAGCCCATTTTCCCCTGATTCCATCTCCCCTATCTCATCCCTCTATTTTTTCTGTATCCCATACCCTCTATCCTTTTCTATCAAATCCCTCTATGCCATACCCTCCTATCCCATCCCCTCTAGTTCCTGCTAAAGGCTGGCCACTCGTTGGCGTCGCGTCTGGTATTGAAAACGTTTATAGGCGACGGTAACCACTTTCCATAACGTAAGCCATCTGTCTGATTGCCAGTTCCCCAATAAAAAATACACTGATAAAACTCGACTTGTACAGTCATGGTATGAAAATGGCTTTTTTGTCAATAAAGTTTAAAATTACTTAGATTAAAGTTGTTTGATTTTCTATCTTGCCTAAGAAAATTGTTTAGAGATGTAAAACCTTTTTTATTGCTTTTAATATTTATGATAGATTTAGTGATTATATCCTCTTGGTTCCAAATGACTAAATTTATTGTTAATCTCAATGTCTGTCATTATCAACATTGCAATTTTCTTTTTTCATATTTCTTTATTTTATAAACGTAGCAAAAGGTAACATTTATTAAAACGTTGGTAGTCTGTTTCTTGTACTCGTGCAAGCAAGTCGGCTTTAAGGTGACGAACCTTTTCATACCACAACTGTACATTTCACATTATTTGTACAATAGATGACCGATTAACCGAAATATGATCTAGTCTCTGATATACAACGAAAAAAGTTAGAGCTACTGTTTATTTTGTAAAGGATACTCGTTGTTGGTTGGTTTATTGTGTTCATAATAATTTATGAAGCTGATTTACAGAATACTTCACGGAACTAGATGATTGAGCACGGTAGTTCGCCAGGATCACGGGGTTGTTATGTAGCTCAATGATCATGACTCATGATGTTGGAAGGAAAATGAGGGCATTATTTAAAACAAAACGACTTTGAAGTATAATAAGAGAATATAGTTGGGCCACCTGCATACCTGTAGACAAAGCACATTTTTTACCTGCCGCGGCGTTTGAGCTAATAACATTGAAACTGTTTTATGACTATCTTCTTTTGTTTACCTTGTGCTTAAAATGTGTAATTAGAAAACAGCCTATTGTGTATTGTACTCGTTTATGGCCGTTCGCAGGTATAATTACGCAGGTGTGTGGATTACGTTTTCTAGGAAATTGCGTCGACGCTTGCTAGGTAGACATATTGCATTATAAAGCAATGGCCCAATAGAGAAATCTTCAGTCTAGCGAGAACCACGATCAAGGCGAGACTTGTATATATTCGATAACCTATGTAGTGACTGACTTTGCGCGTGTTATTGAATCGGGCATTACGTTTGAACTGATTGTGTTCAGTAGTTCAATATTTGTACCTGTGTTATACGTGTTTGTACAGTTCTAATAAATTCTATAGTAATTCCAACGGCATTTTAATTCGAGTCCCGCACTCGTAACAGTATGTTAACACAACGGCACTGGCCGTTCTAGAACCGACCGGCTTATGCCGCGACGATGGCAAGAGACCCGATGGTATGTCATTGGCGCCCTGGAGGATGGGTCGCGCTTTAGTATGGGACGTGTCTTGCGTCGATACTCTGGCGGCGTCCCATCTTTCAGCCACTAGCATGTATGCTGGTACAGCTGCTGCACAACAGGAGGCCCTTAAATGCCGCAAATATTCCGCTTCCGCAATCGGAAATGGTTACATATTTGCGGCTTTTGCGGTCGAAACCCTGGGACCATGGGGGCCTGAGGCGCACAAACTTTATCGAGACATAGCGAAACGCCTGGTAGACGTCTCAGGTGACCAAAAGACTGGTCTGTACGTCGGATAACGCATGAGCGTTGTGATAAAACGAGGTAATGTGGCCATTCTTTTGGGCACGTTTCCAACTGACAGCGGTCTGGCATTGGATTTTATAGTTTAATTTTAATTTGTATATATACTTATTTATTTATTTAGTTTAATTTTTATTTTATTTTGTTATATATATATATATATATATATATATATATATATATATACATATATATATATATATATACATATATATATATATATATATATATATATATATATATATATATATATATATATATATAAAGTTCAATATAGATTATTTACATGTCGGAAATCTGTCTGAACTTTTCTGCGCCAACGAAAACTTCCGATTGGAATTATAAATTGTGTATTTTAATATCCACAACATAAACTGCTACACAATAGTGTAGTGAATTAGCTAAAAAACCAACATTAATAGTGGCTTTCATACTCCCGTAGATATGGGAGCCACCCCTAATCCTTAGTTACACATATAAGTAACTAAGGATTTGGTTTATTTTTCACATTGTATATAGGTACATATTATCTACTACGAACAGGTAGGGATATATTGGCTACAAAGGTCGTAAAAAGTGTGTCCCCGCAAAAAGCTCCAAAAATATTGTATTAATTTTTTAGGGCCTTTCTTTATAGTGCCTTGAGGTATCTATGAATATGGATTATTATACAAAGTTAATAGAAACGTTATTACTAGGCATAGCCGTTAGCTTCATCAACATGTATTATATTGTGTATTTTAATTATAATAAACATACGCCCCCATATTTAAGACTTAGGTATATCTTGGCAGAACTTAGGTTCAACAAAACGTGTTATTGTTTTCATCACTTCTTCCTCTTATCTCGTTAACCTCACAAACTTAACCTTACCTACACCGCAGAAGCAAGGCAGCGTTGAAAACTTCGAGCTGTTATTATAATATTACGTCGTAGCGGAAAGGCCCGTTTTCCCCATTTCAAACACGAGAAAATTCCCTTTACAACATCATAAAAATCAACGCCTCAATTTTCGTGCGTCTTTCCTTAGATAGTTTATATGGGTAAAAATATTTGAGATTAGTCAGCTTAATCTGTGTTACGTGATGAATTGCCAATGAAGTTTTTCAATTGTAATATCCATACATAAATAAATTGGAAAATGGTCTTGGTTGGTTGTTTGCTTTGGAAGTAAATTTGATGTATGTTTTTACATTGTATTTAAGTGATGAGCATGGCATTTAACAAAAAAAAATAGTTAAGTGGACGATGGATCCTGGACTATATACTTTATGGGAGGCTAATATATAGGTAGTTTACCACCCCTTCTTAAGATGTTGTCATAACATTTTTGTCTTCCGTGATCACGATTACTGAAAAGTAGCCGAAATGTCGAAATAAAAATAAAAATCAAATGAAATGCGGCGCTGAAAACCCGCTAAAATATAGATTTAGTTATATGTGTTGTTTAATTTTGTAAGATAATGAATATTGAGTTTAATACTATATCTGTGTCTGATAGTACATGACATATATATATATATATATATATATATATATATATATATACATATATATATATATATATATATATATATATATGTGTGTGTGTCAGCGGATAAATAGATAGGTAGATATCACTAAAAAGTTCCATTGCAAAATACAGTGTTATAAGTTTTTCTTACTCATTTTTAACGTCCAATGATTAACAGGCTGAATAACTGATAAATCTCAATTAGCATTCAACTACTTGCTCAATGACCGCGATAAGCTCGACATTGGCGCCACCTTCGGGCCTAAGTCTTTTCAATCATCATTATCCAGTGGCCATTAAACACGACCAGACGGCGTCGCATAGCGCGTCATGTACTATCAGACACAGATATAGTATTAAACTCAACATTCATTATCTTTCAAATTAAACAACACATATAACTAAATCTACATTTTAGCGGGTTTTCAGCGCCGCATTTTATTTGATTTTTATTTTTATTTCGACATTTCGGCTACTTTTCAGTAATCGTGATCACGGAAGACAAAAATGTTATGATAACATCTTGAGAAGGGGTGGTAAATTACCTATATATTAGGCTCCCATAAAGTATATAGTCCAGGATCCATCGTCCACTTAACTATTTTTTTTTTGTTAAATGCCATGCTCATCACTTAAATACAATGTAAAAACATACATCAAATTTACTTCCAAAGCAAACAACCAACCAAGACCATTTTCCAATTTATTTATGTATGGATATTACAATTGAAAAACTTCATTGGCAATTCGTCACGTAACACAGATTAAGCTGACTAATCTCAAATATTTTTACCCATATAAACTATCTAAGGAAAGACGCACGAAAATTGAGGCGTTGATTTTTATGATGTTGTAAAGGGAATTTTCTCGTGTTTGAAATGGGGAAAACGGGCCTTTCCGCTACGACGTAATATTATAATAACAGCTCGAAGTTTTCAACGCTGCCTTGCTTCTGCGGTGTAGGTAAGGTTAGGTTTGTGAGGTTAACGAGATAAGAGGAAGAAGTGATGAAAACAATAACACGTTTTGTTGAACCTAAGTTCTGCCAAGATATACCTAAGTCTTAAATATGGGGGCGTATGTTTATTATAATTAAAATACACAATATACTACATGTCGATGAAGCTAACGGCTATGCCTAGTAATAACGTTTCTATTAACTTTGTATAATAATCCATATTCATAGATACCTCAAGGCACTATAAAGGCCCTAAAAAATTAATACAATATTTTTGGAGCTTTTTGCGGGGACACACTTTTTACGACCTTTGTAGCCAATATATCCCTACCTGTTCGTAGTAGATAATATGTACCTATATACAATGTGAAAAATAAACCAAATCCTTAGTTACTTATATGTGTAACTAAGGATTAGGGGTGGCTCCCATATCTACGGGAGTATGAAAGCCACTATTAATGTTGGTTTTTTAGCTAATTCACTACACTATTGTGTAGCAGTTTATGTTGTGGATATTAAAATACAGATTCATACAGTTTTACACAATTTATAATTCCAATCGGAAGTTTTCGTTTGCGCAGAAAAGTTCAGACAGATTTCCGACATGTAAATAATCTATATTGAACTTTATTCGCAAGCAGAAATGAGTGAGCAATTATTAGTGTAAAACTGTACAAACTGTTATCTATATAGGTATAGCGACAGGAGTTTTCGAGAAAAATCTGTGACATACTTAGACAAATATGAATGAATGAATAAATGAATGAATAACTTTATTGCACATACATTAAAGTACAATGGGCGGTCTTATCGCCAAAGGCGATCTCCTCCAGACTACCCTATACAATTATTATCGACACCGACTACATTATTTCCCAAATTCATAATTATTAAATGGAAGATTACAGTGTGTACATTTATTTGCATTCGTCATAACTATATTATTAAATTTATCATTGTTATCTTAGTCATTTATTTACTATTATTACAACAATGAAGGTTTTGTAAAAGTTCTATTTTTACCATAATAGATACAGAACTTTAAAAGTAAATCAAGCAGCTACTATATATTTATTACATATCAACTAGATTAATCAAAATATTTATGATCATTGGGGCTAAGTGCTTAACGCAATTTCTGTTAGTCTCTGCATTCACAAAGGAGGTAATGAATGGAATATGTTTCATCGAGTTTGCTTTTCAACAAATCTGACTATACATTCCAGACGTATTTAGGATGACAGTTGTAAACACATGCTATTATAAGACTGATATTCTTTTGCAATATTCTTTAATATGTTTTCAATAAATAGGTAGATACAGTTCAATCTGATAACTTTCTACGCGTCTGATTGACTCATTAGGAGCCTAGTTCCTAAACTCGGTGAAGTGCTCACTGTGGCGATCAAATGGGATAGCGTTGCTAGCCTTTTGCACACACATATTAGGGGACCCATTCAGTTTTGGAACTATAGGAGAATATATACAAATATCATCAAGTTAAGGTATATTAAAATTTTAATATATTTTTGGATCAATTTTGTTAAACTTCATATAAATTAGAATCATAAAATATATATCTATTCTGAGGTATAATACTCGGTCCCTTTTTATATGTAACTAGCGGCCCGGCGCGGTTTTACCCGCGCTCTGTCCCGCTCCCGTGGTATATAGCGTCATGTTACATAGCCTATGACACTCTCTGTTAACGTAGCTTTCGAACAGTAAAAGAATTTTTAAAATCGGTTTAGTAGTTCCAGAGATTACCCCCTACAACGTCACAAACTTACAAACTTTACCTCTTTATAATATTAATATAGATATATGTAAATGTAGTTTATTGGTCTCTAAAGACCATTATTTTCCCTTTCCTAATCGTAATGAATTCTGTGTTAAGTAAAATTTTATTTAATACAATCCAATATTAGAGTATTCGCGAAATAAAAAAGAAAAATTCAGAAATCTTTGATAATATGGATGGTCAGAGCTGCGTGTATAAAATACTACATTATACACCACACTGAAAGTCAATAATTGTCCGTTAAACTTAAATAGCGGCAATTTAATGCCTAACTACTAAAGACACGTTTCTGATCAGGGAAAGCGGGACGGGAGCAGAATATAGGGAGAGTTGTTGTAACACGCTTCAACATTAGACAAACGAAACGAAAGAGGATTGATGAATGCTCCATGCAAAAACGCTCTGCTTGAGTTATTGCCCGCGTCCCATTCCGCTGTTATTCAGGAACATAGCCATACAGACAATGGAAATATAATAAATTAAAAAATATATATAAAAGCCATTTAGTTTTTCTAAGAAAATTGATAATAGGGGCAAAGCTTCATTACTAAATTGATAGATTCAATTAAATGAAACTTCCTAAAAGCAAATCAACTACGAATTGAGAAAATATCCTAAATTATTGCTCTGAAAATGGGGAATTAAATGAAAGTCTCTCGGGAAATTTATATTAAATATTTCGAAAGGGAGATAATTAAATACATAATAACTTTGAAGCTTTTAGTGAAAGCAATCACAGAGTAAAGCCTCTCGGAGAAATCGTTTTGATTGTTCCTTTCATACGAAGTGTTCGTATTTCTTCCAATTTTATTTTTCTCGAACAAACGGAATTAGGAATTTACCCCTTGGTGAACGCAATTATATAGAATTTCGAATCACTTGAATCGACTTCATTTTAAGCCTCATCGACTCAGTATTGCGTTCAATCGAGAATGTAAATAGACTCTATGTGAAAATATTCCATTATTACAAAGTTAGGGCACAGAAAAATGTTCATATTAAAAAAAAAGAAAAAAAATTATGTTGGTAAATTAATTGATCACATCTCAACTCTAAATATAATATTATCAATTTCTAGCCTTTGTCCTATCGTTAAGAGCCGTTTACGACTGCAGCTTTCCTTTCGAAATTTTCATATCATATAGTCACACATATTGCATCATATAGAAGAGAGTGGAATAATTCATTCCATACAAACAAACAAGTAAAAAGAAACTACAATGGATTGTATCAATTTTACAACATTTACCTGCACTCGCTGACATCGTATGAGACTTTGTGTGTGTGTTAGTATCCTTAACACCATGTGTTCTATTGTGCTCTGTTCTTCGAACACCATTCTCGCCAAATCCAGCAATACTTGATTTCTCTTAACTTCTAACTGTGACCGCTCATACAATTGCGCGTTCCGAAGACCGATTCCGCAGAACTGAAGATACGACGCAAAGACTTTCTCATCGTTCGCCGTGAAAGGACCATCATTCTGCTTATTTATCACCTGGAAGATAATACACTATTAAGAAAAAAAAAGACAGATAAATTTCATACTTCAACAACGTAACTTTACTGCAGATATAAAACAGCGCTTCAAATATAATAAGATAAACACAGATATCTACAATTAACTCATGAATCATTTCGCTATAAAGTCGGACACATAAAAAATTTCATTGCTCAATCCAAAATAAATCGACTTTTTTAAACCTTTGGGAAAAAGACAATTTACTGAAAATACCTGAACCAAAAAAATCAATTGGGGCTTCAACAAAATCAGTTATTCACGACCGCCATATAAAATGATTCGCCCTTTGGGGCCAACGCCAACAGGCAGACGCTCTCAAACAACATCAAGTTTACAAACATTTCACGATTCCCATCTTACCTCAGAATTTATAAACTACGCTACGCCATGTCGCAAAACTTTTTTGATTTCATCTTTTCGCGCTAAGCCCCAATTTCAGCGTTTACCAGACACTTTCGCAAGATCCTATTTAAAAGTAAACAAACCTTTTAGCGACCGAAGGTCACATTGCAAAAGTTTGAACAAAGGATTGTTTTATTAAGTAAAAGCCTCGAGAAAAAGTAAAATATCGGCGTGGACAGGAAAAAATGTTTGCAAAAACCGGTTGTTTACCTGTGCGACACCAATGACCTCGCCATTGATATCCTTAATGGGCATGCAGAGGAGTGACCTCGTTTTGTAACCCGTCTGTTGGTCAATGTCGTGGTTAAATCTCTCGTCCTAGAACAAAATATAACTTTATTGAATAACTTATGATAAAATACTCAGATTCATAGAGATATCACATATTAGTTCAATGTTCACATTTATATATCATTAAGTAAATATTACAATAAAATAAAATGTAATACTAAATTATGAATATTATTTTAATGTGACGATAATATTAAAATTTTAGGTACACCAGTCAGTTTTTACTATAAAACAATACAATCAACTAAATTTTAAAAGTGTTGTTACCACGATTAAATCTTAATATACATCAAACTGCTACAATTTTTAAGGATTTCAAACGACATTCAAAAGCAATAACATCAACCTTTATTATTATTTTGCATAGTTAGGTTCGCACCTGCTCTTTTTATGTAAAGCTACAGTATTACCAAGCTTGTCTAAGAGTAGATTTTGGGTTTAAAACATCGGTGAGGTCGGTATGCAAGTTTCCTAATGATCTTTAAAATTGTAACAATGCGCTCGAACTGTTTGAGTTGGTGTATACGTCACCATTCCACTACTGAATCACTCGCCGGGGAGTGATATTTCATTTTTAATTCCTCGACACTTGTCAGTCGTCCACCGTACGTGGCGCGCAATCCTTCACTTCATATATATGCAAGTTGCAAAGTAACACCCTTCCACAGTTTTCCCAGAGCACTAGAATATGGGGCTTCAAATAGGGATTAAACAAATTCTATTTGCCCAACAAAATAGACACATCGGCTCCTTTAATTGCAGATGTCCATAGGCACAGTCAGTCTATCGGTTTGCTTATGAAAAAATATATAAATTGTAAATTATGCTAAAAAAGATGCATGCCTTAAAAGTTGTCGTCAGTTGAAACTCAGTATACTCAAATTAATCAATTAACCATACAATAGAAAACTATTACATCAATAATTAACATCTAGAGACTAACATCTCATGAATGAGGCTATATCTAAATGAAGTCACATAGAGGGTCCAGCCGAACCAGTAATCAAACCCCGACTACCTACCGCAGACCGCAATCGTCCTCTACGTTTGTATTATTGCTTCGACGTACTTCAACTTGGTAACGATTGTGTGTAATTCACCTGTTGGTACATGTAATGAGCGTTTTACGATCTCCTAATAGACGTACTACTATTGAATAATCTTTAAGTCACAATTTAAAGGATAAAAGTGTCTGCATCCAAAACTTGCTTAATTTAGCTAATCATAATGTGACAGCGAGCTTGATTACGTCTGTTTTGGACTGTGAGTATGGACTATATTTTATAAAATTTGGTATAGGCAATCCTTACAGACCAAAAATGAACGCAAGGTAATTAATAAATTAAAATACATTTTTTCCTGGATGCAGAACTGAAGAGCGCAGCGACGGAAAATCCCTAGTGAGATAAAAGCATAGTAAAAGAGTCAATATAATTTTACCATTCGTATTTAGCATTGCCCGAAATGGTTATCAACCAATAAATTTATTATAATGCTTTAGAAGTATAAAAAATGTGCTTTTTCGGTTCGGACGGTTTGTTTATCTAGTAACATTTTTTTCACATTTATTTATTATATATTTCATTATTGCATGTTTCCATATGTATTTATTACTCCTTTTTTCTTTGGCCAGCAAACATCTATTATTATTTTTTAAATAATCATAAGTATCTGCACAAAAGGCGCGACAATTGAATTAGCGGTGAAAATATAGTACATATTATACTATATAATTTTTCTATAGTAAGTAAGTGTAAGTATCAAACAGTTATGAATACATATATATCTAATCTAAAATATAAAACTCTCGTGTCACAGTTTTCGTTGCCATACTCCTCCGAAACGGCTTGACCGATTTTGATGAAATTTTTTGTGCTTATCCGGTATCTATGAGAATCGGCCAACATTTATTTTTCATCCCCCTAAAGGTTAGGGGTAGTCCACCCCTAAACTTTTTTATTTATTTTTTAGACAAAATTTTTAATTTCTATTTTTTTATGATACAACATACAAAAATACATACAATCCTCAATTTTCACCCCTCTACGATCAACCCCTATTTTTTATTTGTTAATTATAAACTTTAATTTTTTGGCAAGATAGTTTTAAATCTTAATTTTGTCATGACTTAGAAATTTTTAAATCCTACTTTGTCATGACTTAGAATAAAAAAAATTAGTCTTTTAGATTCACAATTAGAACCGGTAGGTGGCGCTGAGATCGGCTTCTGGAATCCGCCTAATCACCTGGAGCGATTGCGGTGATTTTGTTTTTGTGTGTTTGAGTGGGTACCCGGATGGTTTAGATTCGCAATTAGAACCGGTAGGTGGCTCTGGGATCGGGTTCTAGAATTTTATTTTTTAAAGGCAGGACAACGTCTGCCGGGGCCGCTAGTATAATATAAAAGTAAACGTGCGTCGGGTGGCAGCCAGACCCAAACTCAGACAAATTTTAGATCTTTAACTTTGACTGACGTACTTGCACTAAGCAGTGGTAGTACCTACCTCGTATTCTTCCCCAGACACACGAAATCGTTGTTTTTAGTCTACAGCTATTGACGATTTTAGATTTATATATTTATTGTAATCAAAACAGCGCAGCATAGCATTTTTTAAATTCCCATTAAAACTCCAACAACATTTTTAAAATGAAGATTAGTTTACATTGCCCCATTTTATAAAAATCAATAGAGTATTATTACTTTTTAAGATCTACAAAGCAGCAGCGCAACGGAATGTAGAACATTTCTATAAAGTAAACACACAGCAAGTTTGTTGTAGAAACAATATAAATCTCTCGCTGGAAATGAAACAAATGCAATGGTAGGAACGTAATATACAGTCAAATTTACTGTTTAAAACAGAACTCGGCCACAGTAAGATATACGGTGCGAACATGGATACCGAGATATAGAGAACCGTACAAACCGTGGCTGGAAGCCAAAACGGGAGTTATACATATTGAGAACGAACGTTCATTACACATGCCTGTCAAGTGTCCGGATTGAGCTTCAATCGTTTAAGCTTGAACGAGCCTGCAATTAGTTTTGTGGTTTACATGGCCAACGTGTACCTAAACTATAAAGGGAAAAAATTGTTAACGTTTTATTTAGACCGGAAAGATGAAACGAAAGTAATTTTGTATTATTACTAGGATATGCCCGCGACTTCACCCCTGCTTGACTTGAAATTCCCGCGGGATTCCGGGAGCACAAAGCACCGCAGCACTTACAAAAGAATATAAACTTTCATTTTATTGAAAACTGTGTCGGAATAAGTTACTTTTCATTTTATCACATAAAATTTGCTATCGACCAGTGATTTTTTCACATATTGAAATTCGTTTTTTTTAATCTGGCCATTTTAAATAATTCCCAGAATAATTCCCGCGGGATTCTCAGAATAAAAGCAGCGCAGATTTTAAATCTAAGAATTTGCTGTCGATTAGCGAAAACGGCATCGAAATCGGCCCAGTAGTTTTTACGTAAATCCCGAACGAACAGACAAGCAGATAAATCAAACAAACAGACCAGAAATCTAAAAAAATTCATCGTGTTCTCCATAGTTCTCCATCTCCATCGTTTACGTAGTCTGTTCCAGGTTTTTTTTAATAGCTTTAATGTAAAGACACGGCATGTTTAGAATTTTATAATATGATAGATAGATAGTTTTAACAGATAAGTCCACTGACATGACAGAACATACAAACGTGTACCTGCTTCATTTTAATTTACTGGAGCACATAATAAATTTGTGGTAATTGTTAAATATGTACATTAATTAAAATTACCTCAGATCTTATACTAATATATAAAGCTGAAGAGTTTGTTTGATTGAACGCGCTAATACGCGCTAATCTCAGGAACTACTGGTCTGATTTGAAAAATTCTCAGTGTTAGATAGCCCATTTATCGAGGAAGGCTATATATCATCACGCTAAGACCAATAGGAGCGGAGCACCAATGAAGAATGTTTCAAAATCGAGGGGTTTTGAAATCAAATTTCACGCGAACGACATCGCGGCTACAGCTAATATATGATAACTGTCCTGTTCTTTTAATTTGTTATATCTAATAATTAAGATAACGCTAATATTCGAGGTATCAATCAAATCGAATTCATTTAATTGAAAGGCAATAAAATGAAATGATATGTTATATTCAATAATATTGAATGATTCAAGTTTTTGTTTATATGGATCTGTTCGGTTAATTCAACCAAATCGAAAGACAAAAATGAACCGTCGAATATCGGCTTAAAACAAAAAGAATTATTCAAGTCGGATTAGTTCTTGATATAAAAGAACGTAGACATTTAGAGAAAACGGACTAAATATCTATTAAAGTTCTGTTGTAGACACTAAGGATACAATTGAATAAGTTGCTAACACGCCACGCGAAGAAAACCTTTGAATTCTAGAGGCTTAGTAAATATATGTAAGTAAATAATATCCCAACCATAATGGATCTAGTTTTATTACATAATGGATCTTTTCAGATTTCACTTATCGAAGCCCTTAGTAGAATAAAAAAAATACATTTTTCTATTTAATGTTGAGTAAGCGTTAGTAAATTTCACGTTTGTATTTTTAGGGTTCGTTTCACATGGTGCTGGCATTCATATTGTTACGAGTCGCGAGACTCGAATTAAAATGCCGTTAGAATTTCTATAGAGTTTATTAGAACTATACAAACACGTATAACACAGGTACAAATATAACCGAACACAACAAGTCCAAACGTAATGCAGAAGGTCGTAATTCCGTCAAAGTCCGTCACTTATTAGATTCCCGATTGTAGTACACAGTCCCGCTTTGCTGGTGGTTCTCGCTCGACTAAGTCCTCCCTCAATCGGGCCATTGCTTTATACTGCACAAATGCAATATGTCCGCCCGGCAGCGTGGACCGAATTTCCTAGAATCAGCTTGTCCTTTAAATCGGTAACACCTGGCTAATGGTTGCAATACAACAATAGGCCGTATGCCAATAAGTAAACAAAAGAAGACGACCATAAAAAAAATTCAATGTTATTAGTTCAAATGCCGACGGGTAATAAATGTGCTTTGTTTCAGATATGCAGGTGGATTTGTGTTAGTCGGGACCTGAGTTGTAACAATATATTAATTATAGCGGGGCAGGCATTTTAATCGTTATATACAAAATTCGTTTAGCTCTTCTTCCAAGCTAGTATTCCAATAGTTAATATTAATATTTTAATAGTTAATATAGCTAATAAAAAAAATTACTAGAGAGACAAATTTGTAGACTGAAGTACAAAAAATGAAAACGAATAATCAAAACAGCTTGTCCCGAATATTCAATTATAGATTTGATTCTTTGATGAACGGAAAAGAATTGGATAACAGTTAGAATTGTGAAGAAAACGGAACATGAAATTCTGTCACTGACTTCCCTTGAATGTAAATTACTTTCTGTTCATTACAAACGGACAAAGGTACATTTCTTTCAGAACAGACCTGTTACCGACGTAAAATACGAAATTCCTTTTTGGCTTTCCTTAATTTAAAATAATACAGAAGGAAAGATGCTTTTTAAATTATAAACATAAATGTATGTCGTGGTATGAAAAGGTTCACCAGTTTTAAAATTGATTCATTTAACGTTCAGCGAGCACATGTTACCCTTTCAAACTAAGTTACAGAACAGACTGTTCCATAGCAGATTATTTTTAACTGTTTAACTATAAAGTTTAAAATTACTTAGATCAATGTTGTTTGATTTCTAACTTGTCTAAGGAGATTGTATAGAGATGTAAGCCCTTTTTATTGGTTTTAATATTTATAATAAGAGTAGCGATTATATCTTCTTTGTTTTATATTGTTAATCTCAGTATCTGTCATTGTACACACTGCAATTTTCTTTTTTCAAGTTTGTATGTTTTATAAACGTAACATTTTTTTAAATGTCGGCAGTACGGTTTCTTGTACTCGTGCAAGCAAAAGTCGACTTTAAAGTGACGAACCTTTTCATACCGCGACTATACAAATCAGTAGTAGCTGTTGCGGTAAAAAAAAATTGCGTTATATATACGTAAAGTAGTATGCAATAGTTTTCAACTGATAGCGTATATTCAGAATAGATGTTTGCACCAACCAACCTTTAGCAAAATTTTTAGAAAATTATTTAAACATTTTGGGATATTAATAATGTTTGTAATGATATAACTCACTTTTCAATGGAAAAACTCCGAGTCGATTCCAGACACTCAAACCAAATAAATGTAATAAACAGAAAAATGAAATGTTTATTTGGAAAATTAAAACTAAAACCCTTTTGAAAACTATCAAAATCGGTTCATTCGCACGGAAGCTACGATAAAATAAGTCTAGAATGGAAGCCTAAGGCTATAGACGCATGAGTGCTCTCGATGACTTTCAGGGAGCTCTCCAACATGCGACGTCCATGGACGTGTCTGTAGGTTATCCCGTACGACAAACATGCTCCTCGAATTCGTATACCTACAATTGGAAATTTTAAAACGAGTTTCTGCAGGATATGGAACCAATATCTACTTTACCAAAATATGAGATAAATCTTTTTTTATTATTGCTGAAGCACAGCAGACAGGCAGACGGCCCAACTGTGATGGAAAGTGGTTACCGTCGCCTATGGACATTAGAAATACGAGAGGTGCTGCCAATGTGCTGCCGGCCTGGAAGGAGAAACTGGAACCTGGCCACTGATGACGGAACACAACTCAAAGTTATCATTGCGGTATACTCTAGACCAGGGTGGTATCCATCCGGGCAAATGCTATACCACGTATCGAAACCGATTAAAGAAACGTTAAAAAGTGATTTAATATTCGATAAACAGCTCAAGACTAAAGGGATGTTTCGTTTCATCCTTGACTGAAAAATTTAGAGGAAAAAGATTAAGATGATATACGCATGTAATGATGAGAAATGAACGTCACGAGTAAGACAAAAATAATGTTGAATTAAAAGATTGACGGGTATAGATGTAAAGGTAAAAAAAGAGACGGATGGATTGTGCGAAGGATAACATAATGCTTTGTGGTGTGACAGAGACCGTATATCAGAATAGAGGAATATGGAGATATTGGAAAGATGTATTGTGTCGACCACAAATAATTAGGAGAAGGTATAGGAAGAGACAGAGAGAGAGAGCACAAGAAAATGTTAGAACATTCTGAATCTCTGTATCTACTCCACATATCCTAAACACAATTCTTTCCAGAGCTTAATAATAACATAGCCATATTGCTTGTTACATTTAGTGCGATGTTTCAGTGGCATTTGTATGCAAATCGTTTACATGATATGGTTGAAGTGCGAGCATGCGTGGACTGCCAATTCTGGCAAGGTCATAATTTTGGAGATGGGCCAGGATGACGCGGCAATCGTAATATAATACCATCAAGTCTTGAGGGTAAGAAATGACCTTGAATTGAATATAAAGGACCAAGGCCATTAAGTAACAAATGTGTTAATTATTTTGTGTAAATTTATAAAAGCATGGACGAATATTATTCTATCAGTCGCTATTATCACACCAATCACACGTAATTATTAGAAAGTTATAGTGAAGCATTTTAAAATGTGCTGAAGTTTCTTTAAGGATTTCCAATATACCTAACCGGTCAGGTTGTATAATTGGTTATAAAATATGTGCAATATAGTGTTACATGCCGACAAAAGTGAATGCACACCTGCCTGCCAAAAAGCAGTTTATAACCTTCCCGCATTTGAACTTCTTTTGTTTACTTTGTGTTTAAAATTTGTAATTAGAAAAGCAATCTATTGTGTATTGTAATCCTTTATAATGTTCGTCAGCCAGGTGTGGTTCTTGAAAAATTCAGTCCACGCGGTCGAGTATTGTATTGTATAATTTAGTATAAAACAATGCCCGAACGGAGGGGTGAGGCAGTCAAGCGACCATTACGATACTAGCAAGACGTGTGTACATTCGATAAGATATATAGTGACGGACTTTGCGCGTGTTATTGAATCGTGCAGTTTTTACTGGTTGTATCCAGTTATATTTGTACATGTGTTATAAGTGTTTGTGTAGTTCTAATAAATTCTATAGTAATTCCAACGGCATTTTTAATTCGAGTCCCGCACTCGTAACAATAGTTTTTTACTTTTTATAAATTCATATTAAATTGTAAATAGAAATTGTTCAATTTTTAAAATAAATAACTTTATTAGTTATCTTATAATTATATTCTGCTTTAAAAGGTAAAGTAGGTTTTTAAACTTGCTTTTTTGTAAGGTTTTTTCACTTTCAAAAAATTTATTTTCTTCAGATCTAATTTCAATACCATCTTGTTTGTAACTAACAATTAATATAAATAAATATTTTTTAACAATCTGGTTATTTTCCTATCTTTCGTTGAAAATATTTATATGTGTTTAAAAAGTCATGATAAGCAGTTACTTCTACTCTCAGTATAAAAATCCACAAGGTCCTTCAGTTGTTCACCAAAACATCGAGTAAAATTCACACATACACGATATATCACAGTAAAATATTTAAGTAGCAATACGCATAGCCGTCCAGGAGCCGAGAACTGTGAACATATTCATAGGCTATTCTTATATGCAGTATGAATGATTTAAAATCAAAGCCTTGCAATTATGAATCAACCCAACAAATGATATAATTTCGAGAATTAATATTTTCATGTATGGTGTACGGTGATTCAATCTCAGGAAAGGAGTTAAGAAATTTCTCATTTTGATGTTTAGTTACATTCAAAATAAGAGTTTGAGGACCTGATCCTGTAATGTACCAACCGTTTATTTCCATTACTACCGGTTAAAATTTGACATAAGCTACATAAAAGTAATGTCAAAATTCATCCGATGGTATGCGAGTGAATAAATAGAACGACATAAAAATCGGCCATAGACATACATTATATATAGATAAAACATATTTTAAAACACATTTGCTCAAAAAATGAATTAACGAAACCTGTAATACATTATTCAAAAGATAAAAATTACGCACTACACAACGGAACGAGCGGAAAATAGGTACTCTCACCTAAGCAGTCATTTTAATGCACACCGTGCACAGCTACTTAAAAATATAAGTCTCCACTATAATACTGTTACAACTTAGGTTCCGACAAAAACAAAATCCACCTGCATATTTGTAAAAAACACATTTTATCACCTGTCGGAATTTGAACTAATTGTAATTCTTTTATGATCGTTTTCTTTTGTTTACTTATTTATTGGCGTACGTTTCTAGTGAACAGCCCATTATTTTATTGTACTCGTTTATGGCCTCTTGCGGCCAAAGCATTAGCCAGATGTTGCGGATTACGTCGACTACGATACGGGCATATGTGTATTTGTGAGGTATAAAACGACGGCACGATGGGGAGAGGGGGCAGTCGAGCGAGAACCACGATCAAGGCGTGACGTGTGTACAATCGGGACTCTAATATGAACGGACTTTGCGCGTTTTATAAAATTACGACCTTCTGCATTACGTTTGAATTTTTTGTGTTCGGTTATATTTGTACCTGTGTTATACGTGTTTGTATAGTTCTAATAAACTCTATAATAATTCCAACGGCATTTTAATTCGAGTCCCGCTAAACTCGTAACAATATTAGAATTCCACCAAGGAGTTTCACATTACGAAAACGAATAAGCTGAATAATCGAAACTCCTTGGAAGCACTTTTAATCAATAGATTTGTCTCACTTTAATACTATAGAGAAAATTAAAGGCAAGATGTAGTTCTAAGTTTCACCACGCGCACGTGACGTTAAAGATTGTTGCTACTTTCCGACTGATATTTATGTTTGTATCATTATCTGTTGTGCTGTATTCTGGCAAATATGCTGACAAATGTTGTATGTATGTATGTACACACGTGATTTTTATAAAATCGTGACTATGGTAAACCCTCGATTTCATCTCGGGTTCAGTCTTCTAGTCGTTTGTAAAAATCAACTCACCGCACTAGAATCACAAATAACTATTTTCACGTCGTAATTCCAATGAAAAAATAACAATTCAATTTTCTAGTCTAGCATGTTTTCATAGTGGATTAAGAATTCTAGAACAACACTCAGTTGTTCTCAAGTTCAACAAACAAAAAAATCAAATGTAAGAGACGTCTACGACAAAGTTCTAAGTCAAAACTATTTCATGCTCTAAAACACGAACTTAACTTACTTTATCGGTTTAATCCGATTATCCCGGTTTAAACAATAGTTGTGTATTGTGTACCAAATAGTAATAATGCTAAAGAAAGTACTATGCGCATTATACACACAAGCTCCCTCCCTTTCCTTTGTATAGAATATAGTTACTGACCTAGACTTACAATGACTCTTCTTATAATCCCATACCATATATCATACCAACAAAAAGGAGGAGACAAACTTAGAAACAATGATATGTCAGACCCGCATACTCCCAGGGACGAAGTGGGACACAGATAAATGGACAAACCGGGTTCAACAAAAAAAGACTCTGGCTTAGCTCAATGTCCATGAACTTACGAGTACGTAAGATTTTTATGTATGACACTGAAAAAATGAGTCCGCTTAAGATATTTCTTTAACCGCCACATCTCACTGGTAATACATACCTGATTTGTTTTGTGTTGATGAAAACTACAATAAAAAAAATTCAACCAATTCTCAATAACTTAATAAGGTAAAAACAATTATAGTGTATAGTTCCATTTATTAAAATCCGTTGGGCAGTTTTGGAACTTATTCGAGACTAACTTTTAGATAGATGCCAAAAAAATACTAAATTAATCATAATTTGATTTATACGAATAAAATAGATTTTTAAATGTATTTTTTGCCCATATGCGTGGTAACTGAAAGCTATATTCTCGATTTTTTTTCTTTTACAAAAAGACAAACGTCAATCGGTAAACAAAGCTAGTTAGTTATAAAAATAAAATGACCATTTATAAAAATAGATTCAAAATCAGATCACGATGAATGGTAAGTAAGCGAAGCTCGAATGAAAAATTATCGGCGATGTATAAACCTTATGCTAGGCTGCTGACTAACGCCTATCCGGTCGGAGAAAAGTAAGGTCAGCACTGATACGAGACCACTCAGACAATACATTCTACACCTATAAATCTTACTACTTCCTATACCAGGGATAGCGAGCGTGCCAATGAGGGTAAGCGATACAATATTTTGGGCATACCACCGGTTACAAAATTCACTATGAAATATTATATTACGAACGAACGCCGATGAAACCATTTGACAGATGACTCCAGTTTAGCATGCATTGTGCTAAAAGTAACATCTTACAATCCTAATATAAATTATTTGTCATCTACTTTGCAACCGCAGAAGTTACTTTAGAATTAAAACATTATTATTATACATTACAAAATATATTTTTCGTAGTAATTAGTTTTGAGTTGACAGTATTTAGTATTTATTACATATCACTTTTCCAATAATCACGAAGTCAAAATTATTTGATGGCACGTCTAAGGCCTCATTAAACATTTCTTTAGCAAAAATGGGTAGTTGATACATAAAGGTTCATCACCCCTGTCTTATACTAATAATACTCGTAACAAAATAGACTTAGAAGTAGAACATTTAAGGTTTCATTCACAGTAACGAAGACATGATTAGACTGTTCTATTTAATTTCCGAGTATAAAAATTAATTTTATTACACTTTTTTATTCTGTATCTCGATGAATTTTTTCTACAAATACCAAATTGTCCCACAAGGTACACCCCCGACAACTGCTGATAGGCGTGATAGCAAAATAGCTACACCCCGCGATCTGGTTCGCTTTTTAAACTTTCTGTTTTAAGTAAAAACTTAACTGTGACACCAAAAGAAGCATTTCTTTATTGCTTACCAAAAGCTTAACATTTTAATAACATAAAACTCACTTGATGAATTATCTTTCAAGACTGTTTTATAAGCGAAAAGTATCTTATGTCCTTCTTCAGGATACTATCTCCTTTCTAAATTTCATTGCAGAGTAGCCATAAAAAAAAGAGTTACTTTCGCATTTATAATAATAAATAATGGGTATAAGTGAAGCAATGATATGTATATTAACTTGTAATGGTTCCTTAAGATAATCGCCGTTTAATCGCTCCTAGTGCAATAAATAGTTTTGTTGGACATGAAAATAATGGATGAATAAAATTTAGAATCATTTTCATTGCTACGTAAACATTTATCATCAATATTCCAGTTATGTTTATTTATCTCCATGGATATTATTTTCCAAAAGATTATTCTGTTTATATTCATCTGTGTTTCGCATTTGATGTTGCCAATATACGATTTATTCGACCGTCTAAGTGACTAATGTTATTTAAACGACTCTTGCAATCAAAAACTACTTTTTGCGTGGAGTAAGTATCTCGGATGATTTACAAAAGAATGCTTTGCCGAAACCGACTTCATCAGAACTGCGGTAAAGAACCTTTTTAAAAGCAGGACAGCCAGTCATGACAATTTGATAACAGCTATTAATTTTTTTACGACATATTATTTACAATGAAGAAAATTAAACTTAAATCTGGTATTTATTTTTTAAAAAATGTAACACTTTTTGTTTCAGGAATCCCGCGGGAATTTTCCCGGGAGCAGTTTAAAGTTGTTCGGCTGCATAAAAATAGCTAACTCCGACAATTTCCAATATTTTGCATTAAAACTTCGTCCTAACATGTTCATAAACCAGCCATACTCGTATTTCTGCCTTAAATCAAATAGAAGAAAACAAAGGTTATGGTGTTTGAAAGAGAAGAAACCAGAACGAATGCAAGGATAATGGTCGATGATGTTATGCTAGAGCAAGTGAATGAGTTTGTATATCTTGGATGTGCTTTTAGCAGGGATGGAAGGTACACCGCTGATATAGAAAGAAGAGTGAATTTGGGGAATAGTGTGAATGGAGCGTTAGGTAAACTTCTAGGCGCTAAGAAACTCAGCCAGAAGGCCCAGCTCGCCGTACACAACGCGGTGCTGGTACCTACGCTCACGTATGGATGCGAGAGTTGGGTATGGAAGAGAGAGCATGAAAGTAGAGTAAACGCGGTCGAGATGCGAGCACTGCGCAAAATCTGCGGAGTGACGCTCGCGGACCGCGTTCGTAATACCGAAGTAAGAAAGAGAGTTGGTCTGAAAGAGAGTGTCGGGGTGAAGGTAAGGAAAGGAATGCTCCGGTGGTTCGGGCATGTGGAAAGAATGCATGATGAAAGAATGACTAAACAGATATACAATGCAAAAGTGGATGGATGCAGAAGTCGTGGAAGGCCACGACACACCTTCCATGATCAAATTGATCGTGTACTAGCAGAAGGTGATGTCAGGAGCCTTAAGAACAGACGAGTGTGCATGACAAGAGTTATGAATGTCAAAGAGGCAAGTGAGGTGTGTAAGAATAAGCCTAAATGGCACTCTGTTGTTCGTGCCTACCCCGCAAGGGAACTGGCGTGAAGTTATGTATGTATGTATGTATGTATCAAATAGTCAATCATATTTTTTCCTCTTGTTTTTTGTCATAACAAAATCTTGTTCTATTTAAACCTTTTCTCATAAAATCTTATATTAGTCCACCTGACAAACATTGACAGAGTCGCGGGTATATTTTATATAACTTCAAAGGATCAAAACTATGTAATCTTTGTTATCTTTCATCTACACTTCACTGCTGAATTGTACCTCTTTATTTTAGGGTTATAGACGACATGGTATATACGCCATGCCAAAGCAGGTTGGCGTGTTCCAAACATCACTAATCTGAGCGTGTAGGTTTCCTGACGGTTTAAGGATGATATTAATAAAAATAAAATGTAATAATTAGGTCAAAAATCTACCTATGTGGTATATAACACCCTGTGCTAAGATTCGAGCCCACGTAATCCAAAAAATGGGTACCTTAGCATTGCGCTATGTTTCGACTCAGTAAACTTACTACTGACATAATAATAAACAGCAGTAAAACAGGCAATTTATTGTAAGCTTTTCGAGACCAACGCAAAAGAATCTTAGAATCATCATGAATATTTCTAGCAATATTGTAATTCACAACATGTTTCCCTAATATTCACGAGACATTTACCCAATGTGTATAGCAAATATACGGAAAAAAGACAAAAGGATAATAATTTATCTGTTACATACAATAAGCGTCTTGAATAAATCACACGAGTCTGTAATTTATCGAAGTGGTTACTTGTACTTCTACCAAAGTCTAGGGACAATAATAAAGCAGATAGATGACAGTCTAACCAACTGAACACTTTTAGGCATTTTACAAAATGTCCAGTCTCCTTTTTGTAAGACTATTGTTATAATATTTTAAGATCTGGCTAAATATTACACACGGCCAAGAATATTGAAAAAAAAAAACCCTACATATACGGCGGCCACTCGTAATTTTTAATCTTTTCGCGGTTGTACTACATCATTATGTACCGTCATATAGACTAGACCTTTCTATCAAATATCATACACTAGCTGCGCCCCGCGGTCTCACCCGCGTGGTGATGGAAAATCGTTATATTTTGGATAATTCACACTATATCTTTATAAATTATAGCCAATGTGTTATTCTGATATATAAGCTATATTATTGTAAAGTTTCATCAAAATCCATTCAGTAGTTTTTGCGTGAAAGAGTAACCAACATACATACATCCATTCTTACAAATTTTCGCGTTTATAATATTAGTAGGATTATAATAGAAGTAGTAGCCATGCTGGAATCATTATCTTTGTTACAGTTCTTAGGGCTAGCTTGATCGATGTGATATCACGCTCTCGCAGAAAATCGGCGTGAAACGGTTAGCCTTGCACTAATAGTGTTTTAGAAATAAAATAATGATAATAAGTGTCACCGCCCGGGTGAGTCTCCCAGACATGTCACTTTCGGTAGTTCTCGTCTTGCTAACAGCGAGTATTTGCACAGGCACAATCTAGTAGCCATGATCATCCACCAGCAACTTGCTCTTAAATACGGACTTGTCTCGTCAGAGGTACCTTATTACCAGTACAAGCCCGAGCAAGTTCGACAATGGTCAATATCTGCTCTACTAGGACCGATCAATTACCAAAGACAGGGCTATTGTCGCCAATAAGCCTGATATTGTGGTAGTTGATCGGTTTTTAAGACGTAGTATAATTGTAGATGTCACGATTCCTCATGATGGTAACCTCTTGCATGCCGAAATAGAAAAACAAATAAAGTACATTGATCTTGCTCACGAGGTTACCGCCATGTGGAAGGTATACTCTACAATCATAGTACCGATAGTGGCGTCAGTGAATGGCCTGATAGCGAAGAGCCTCGACCGTCATCTTGAAAACTCTCGCTTGGTATCTGGGTGAAGGGTGCAATGCAGAAGGCAGCCCCGTTGGACACGGCTCGTATTTCGAGGAGACTTATATGTCTGGAGCCTTAACCACCGGTAGCCTGGACCCTAGGCCCCGCTGCCGGCTGAGATCAGTTTTTATATATTTTTTTATAAATAAATGTATATATTTTATAGGAAATTTATAAGAAAAATTTGAAAATAAAATATGTATGTGAATGTTAATAAATTTTACTTACAGAAATAACAGCTGGGTAACATAAACATTTTAGATTTAGTACAGAGTGAATATATTAGTGACTAAAACCGAAACTAAGAAAAATCTTCTATTTTTATTACTGAAGCACAGCAGACAGGCTGACGGCCCAACTGTGATGGAAAGTGGTTACCGTCGTCTATGGACATTAGCAATACCAGAGGTGCTACCAATTTGCTGCTAGCGTTGAAAGGGAAACTAGAACCTGGCCACTGATGCAGGAACACAACTCAAGGTTGTTATGGTGGCATACTCTATACCAGGGGTGGTAGCCATCCAGTCGGGCAAATACCCTACCATCTGGCTGTGGGTTGTTTTGTCGCCTCTTACAACAGGCCGCCTGGCCGCACGATACAAAATTGTATTTGTATTTTTTTCCTTTCCTGCACCGTAAAAAATCTAATATTGCTGCACCCCCCCGTTAAATTTGATCACACATTAATATATCAATGAACATAGTTTTATACAAAGATAAAGAAAAAGAAAGTTATCTAAGTTTGTATGATAATTGAGAGTCTCGATGATCCCCCTGCCCTTATTATATTCTCCTATTCTATCCGCTCTATTTCATCCACTATATCCCATGTAACTATGCTATCCTATCTATCCCATCCTAAAGACTGGTAACGCGTGTTGGTTTTTATCGGCTTGACGGCCTCTGTGGTTGAGCGGGCTAAGCCTTTGCCGGCCTACCTCACTGCAACGTAACTCCGGGTTCGATTCCTGGTGTAGTAAATTTCGAAAAACGTATTTTCTCCGTTATTTACTATGGTCTGGGTGTCTGGGATCGGCCCCAGAGTAGTCCGTATATGACCCATAACACAAGCGTAACTTGCTTAATTTGGGGATATACAATGTGTGTGTGTTTGTCTGCTAATTGTTATTATTATTATTAATAAGATTATCAAATGTTGCAAACCTATATAAGTAACGGTAACCTCCTTCCATCAGGAGGGCCGTCTGAAAGTTTACCAGCTTCACAATAAAAAAAATTGTGTGTGTGCAGTTCACACGCAGTAGAAATGAAACAAGTGTGACAAGGGGTCGGAGGGATTCTGTATTTCGTGACGTCACATTTCATATATTATATCGTTGTAATATAATTTAGGCTGTAAAACACGATCTTTTAATATTATTAACCAAAAACTTCAAAACATTTCCAACTCTATCTGTATGAGTATTGTATTTAAATTGTAAAATATTATTCTATCTCATTCTCTCGCAGGCTTAGTTCTATAGTTTATTATGTATTTATCTCTTTTTATTGTCGCCTTTTTGTTTCATCGAGTTTCAAATCACAACGATTCTAAAGAAGTTTGTTTCACTTCCAAAATATAGACCCAGTAGTGTCTGAGAAAAATAACTATCAACACATGACATGACGATTTCATAATCGTTCCATTTTTGCCAAAATAGCTACAGGACCCTAAAAAAACATCAAAGATCACACATCTTACAATATCTTATTGAACTAACAACAAAACAATTTCATAGCTCAGTATATAAAAAAGATTTATTCATTGGTTTGTATGTAATACATGTAATTACGTATACAACCAATGTGGTTCCGAATATTAATGTATGTACTAACGGCCAACAATGGCCATAACATTTTTATGTATACAATAGAATATGAATGGGAACATTTTCTACATAAAACTTACGTCGTTTTGCCAACTTTCGCTATTGGATGTTAAAGTTATAGACTTTTTTTCGTGTCTCGTAAAGAACATGGATAATTTTTGTCAATGAGTTTCAAAGTAGTTCCTATTGACAACAAATATTATAATTCTGATAAAATAATATATTTATCATATTTATTGATTTGTAAACTTTGGATTCATTTATCGTGTACGTATGGATACATAAATCCAAAGTTTACAAATAATATATTGGAGTCGCAGTATGAAAAGGTTCGCCGGTTTTCAAATTGATTCATTTAACGTTCCGTGAGCACATGTTACCTTTTAAAACTAAGTCAGAGAACAGAGCATTCCACAAAAAAATGATTAACTGTTTGACAATCAATTTTAAAATTACTTGACCGAAGTTGTTTGATTTTCTACTTTTTCTAAATTTTATAAACGTATCGAAACCTAAAATTTATTAAAATGTTGCCGGTACTGTTTCTTATACTCGTGCAAGCAACAGTCAACTTTAAGGTGATGAACCTTTTCACATCGCGACTGTACCTACCGATGAAACTAATAGGTAATCTTATAGTTGCGTAGCCATTTTGGAAAAAATGGGATTATTATGAAATCTTCGTATCAATCTGTTTATGCATGTTACATTTTTCTCAACATTATTGATTAAGTTTCTCAGACAAACACAATAGGTAATCCGAACTATAAGGTCTCAGATTGAAGCCGGCTAAAGGGAGTCGATCGCGTCACAGTGCGTTACGAGAACTTACTATTAATCATCGAATTGTAGAGATAATGGTGGAATAGTTTCCAGTGGATACATTACTTTTAAACCACACAACGGCAAACCACGTGTTTGTACTACATGAGTTCACACACAGTTTACAAAAAATGCTGCACATCATTTAACCCTTATATTTTCACATACTAATTTGTAGATTCTTTTATTCGTCTGCAGTACATACGTACATACATACATACATACATAACTTCACGCCAGTTCCCTTGCGGGGTAGGCACGAACAACAGAGCGCCATTTAGGCTTATTCTTACACACCTCACTTGCTTCTTTGACCTTCATAACTCTTGTCATGCACGCTCGTCTGTTCTTAAGGCTCCTAACATCACCTTCTGCTAGTACACGATCAATTTGATCATGGAAAGTGTGTCGTGGCCTTCCACTTCCTTGCAGTACATGTATACTATAAATTAATTAATTTTCGCAGGATAGTATTCTATGTCGCTGTACAATGATTTAAGTTTTAATAGAAATTTTCTGTAGAAACATGAACGATGATGAAAATTGTAAAAAATATGAGTGGCCGTAATTAAAACATTAAAAGTTATGTGTTTCATAACATCGTTCTTCCATAACTTTTTTTATTTGTTACTAATTATTCGTTTCCAAAGATATGAAGCGTCCCCCACTCTGTAACTTTTAAACTATAAGGAAAAAATCTAGAAAAAAAGATACTTTTAAAATTGGTTTTGACATAACAAGGTATTTTCGATATCATGATTTTTAGGGTAATATCGCAATGACAAAATCAGCGAATGTTCGTCATCTATGTCTTTATTGGTCCATATAGTCCAAGAACAAAAGTATGTGAGAATATTACACATATATGAATGGGAATGGACGAAAAATATAGAGACACAAAGTTCTAATATAAAACAAAGCATTAATTGAAATCGGATCTTTGGAGTTAAATGGAAAAACATCACAGACAATTATTTAAAGAAGCGTGAGCAAAGTTCTTCCAGGAGCGAACCGTAAATTGATCTGCGATAAAAGTTGGAGTCGTAATTCAATTCCGATTAAATTCTTAGAATATTTCTGTTGACACTTTCTGTCTATATTAATTATTCGAAACACGCATATTTTACTTGTAGATTACCCCGCCAGGGGTTATTCTTTAGTGTACCTTACTTAAATGACAAACATATAAAGTTACATATGTAATAAATAAAGTACACATATAAATGTTGAACTATGCTAGATAACGAAAAACACTCAAAGGAGTCTCGAGGCTAATTTTGATGAATACTAACGGTGTCATTAGATTTTTGAAAAATCAGTTACCCTTGTCAGAAATCGAATCGGCTGATTTTGAAAAAGTAAACACAGCCTGTTTTATACCAAATCATAGAGTAGCTTGTAAGGATCAATTTCTGTGGACGAATGTCAAACGGTAGACTCAGGGAAGGCGTTGTTTTAGAACAAAATGTTCTATTTTCCATACATTAAGTAAAGATCAAACTGCGCCGATCATTAGACCGCACCTCATTTGAATGCAACAATGTTTACCCATTGACTGATTTGATGAATTGGGGTAAAATATCGTGCGTTTCGAATGTTAATTTATAGATGCCTATTAAAAATAGAACAATTTTCATCACTTTCATATAAAATAAAATGAGGTGAGGTTAAATTAATATATGAAAAATAGAAAATTTTGTTCAAAAACAACCCTTTCCATTGGTTTGCCGTTCGACATTCCTTCACAGAAATTGATCCTAAAAAGCTAGACTACGATTGGGTATAATAATACCAAGTGTGTTGGTTTTTTCAAAATCAGCCGATGCGATTCCTGACAAGAATAATTGATTTCTAAAAATCTAATGATACCATTTTAGTTTTAGTCAAAATCGGCCTAGAGGCTCCTTTGAGTGTTTTTCGCTATCTAGCATAGTTTAGGATTTGGTCCTGAATACTTTCGGTATCATATAAAATTAATTGGGGATGAAAGGGGTTTTCTGTAATAATATACCAAATACGTAACAGTGTACCGTTAAGTATATTATGGCTACGTCCCACATAAGACTCACAACGACCACGTTCACGACCAAATTTTCCCGTTCCACTTGCTTACGGACGTTACAATCATACCACTAGTGGAACGCATTATGGAGCGTTGATGTCAATAACGGCGAAATACAAAAATGTCATTGGTTGATTTGAAAATCGCGTGTTTTCAATGACAATCGATAATGACGTTATTATTAGTGACGTTTTCGCCACGACCATAACGACAGTGGTCGCTATATGGAACGGCTAACGGAGCAGTTCGGTCGTTTTGAACTACTAGAGGAACGCGCCCTATAGTAAGCATTTGGGATAGAAAAGCTCTGTAAAATTAAAGTGAGCTTTATAATATGTCATAACAATTAAACACATACGTTCAAAATGAATAGCTTTAAAAATATAACGCGGAGTAGTTTGTGAAATATGGAGCATATTTAAGGATTGCAGACTAATTTTACTTTAAAAATATCCTTTTCTTTAATCGGGCCATATCGAACACCGTGAAGGAAGAACAAATGAACATTTATAAAACTTACTTTCGCGTATATCGGTAATGTTTCTTGGTATAAGTTACATTATTCTCAAACTTTGTTATATTGTGCTCTAAATATAGAACATTTATTAAACTAAACATTTGCTTAAATTCAATAGTCTGCATAAACTCATAATAACTTTACGCATATTGGCAATATACGTCACTCTTCCTTCACAGACCCAAGCCACAAAATATTTTTGTAGAAGGCAAGTTAAAGGATGCCTGAAAGTCTAGTACAGCGCCCTAAATGGATTCAATATAAATTTCGGTCGGATGTTTCATCCAAAATTCTATTATTATCAACAAAATGAGTGACGGTTGATTTAGGTCTTTCAATACATACTACGTCAATGGGGCGAACCCTTTTCGCTGTACATTTTATATAGAATCAGACATGGTACTTATTTGAAGAAATATATCTTAGATTTTCCCCTTTTTAGGTGATCAGGGACAAAAATAAATTAGAAACTCCCAAGTGTAGGCTACATAATCTTTACAATGCTCTTGAACAATATCCCAGAAAATGTTTAAGATCTTTCAATAAACAAGTTTAAAAAATTAGTAAAGCAACGTTTGCGCAACAAGGCTTATAATACAATGAAAGATTTTCTAGACGGCCGCTCCGAAAGAGAATAATGCGATTGTTACCAAGCTCTTTAAGGAATTATTCATATAAATTACATTGTTAAACCTTGTATTAGTTCAAAATACATTAAAAGGACATGAACGTATATCGTATTAATTATGAAGTAAAGATATGATGATGCTGGGGTGTTTGGTGTGCCCTTTGTTATCCTTTAACAGTAACTATAAGTATAAATTTAAAAAAAATCCCCAACGCATAAAAGAAAAGTGAACATTCAAAAAGTCAAAAATAATACCTATCGTTGAGTATCAAATTCGATTGAGTAACACCTATATGTTTTTAATTATAGAATTTCATAGATGACATGATAAGGTGTGCTCGTTGAAATGGCACTATAATGTCGCGACAACGACGACTTTACAGTAGTGAGCGTTTTCAGGGTATATTTATTCAAGAGTGTTTCTAGTGTGCTGGATATCCTGCCTGCAGCATCAGACCAAGAATTCCATAATTTTGCATGGTTATATACATACATGGGTGTTTCAAATTTTATCCCTACCGCAGCTAACAAGAGTTCATGACCTTGAAAGGGCTGAAATGATTATGATAAAATTTGTCTAAGAACCATCGCTAGAAAACCTGCTTTCAAATAAAAAACCGCATCCAAATCGGATCATACGTTAAAGAGCTGCACCTTAGCTTAGCTAGCACAGTTTTATTTATTTTTTATTTATTTTTTTATTGCAGGAGATCAGCAGACAGGCAGACGGCCCACTTGATAGAAAGCGGAAAGCGGTCACCATCGCCTATGGACATTTGCAACACCAAAGTTGCTACAAAAGCGCTGCTGCTTTCTTAAGGGAGACTGGAACCTGGTCACTAATGCCGGAACACAACTCAAGGTTGTTATGACGACATACTTTCGACCAGGGGTGGTAGACATAGTAACAGATGTCGGTCAAACTTACAACACCCCTCTTTTTGCGTCAGAGGTTATAAATTGCTTTGGAATTGATAGACTCGTGACTTCCAATAAGTAGGTATATCTAAGATTTCATTCTGAAATAAATACCTTAATTTACGTTTGTCTACAGGACATACAATTTTGATTGACTACATGCCTAAAACAAAAAATAAAAGATTCCTAAAACGAACCATAACATACATCCATACATGATTATAGAAGTGTGTTAAGTTCTTTCTTATTTTATATAATGTGTTATAGTCGCTGCAATACTTATTTTTTTAAGATTGCACTACAGCATTGTGTAGCGGTATATAAATTACACCTCCCCGTCAATTTTCATCCGTGTAGTCTCAGTAACTTTCGAGAAAAAGGTTGTGATATAGATAATAATGTGACAACTATTGCAAAAGTATTGTATTTTTTCACAAATTGCGAAGTACCCGCAAAGCACTACATAAAAACGAAAATCTCAAAAGCTTTACGTTCACACGGATTGTTGAGACGAGTCATTAATATAAATTAGAATGAGACTCAATACCAAAGATAATAAATCCTGCGGTAAGTTGTACCAAACATGTATCATGAATCGCAAATGCAAACTTGTATCATACCAACTGTTACGACAGAGAGCAGCACGTTTGGAATTTTTACGATAAAATGAACAGTAAAAACTGAGATGAAACAGATCTTACTATGTGCACTGAATAAAACGTCATAATGCATTACCATCTTCAAAACACCACAACCACGCCTTTAAAATGTTCATCTAACTACTAGACATTGGATTTTATATAAAATGACTCCTTTACCTAATTATGTTCAGTCAAATAAAACAAATGAATAACAATAAATATAAAATAATTTTCTGTCTAAATTTTAAAGTCTGTTTTGAACAAAAATCTTTTAGATAGCTCGTTTATTGACTTAAATATAGCCCATATTTATATAGGTTTCCTACAAATCGAACTATTGATAAAAGTATGCACATGCCAAATCACCTTTGTTATCAAGGCTCGCTTAATGTTAAACACGAATGGATGACTCTGCGACTTGTAATAAAATATCCTCTGACAATCTGACCGGATGGAAAAGTTTAGACGGGGAGCAGTGTAAGCCTCTGGCACTGTCATTGTTTAATGACCGGCCGTAAAAGGGTATCACCGTTTCATTTTTTGAAGTGAAACTTCTATGTAGACGGGGGGTATGAGGATTTTTTCTGTCACGAAAAAATTATACCACACCTCCACGTGGCCGCAACCGCGTGGAGGTGCGGAATAATTTTAAAGTAGACGTGGTGAGAGGCGGCATAATTTTAGAGTTTTTTTACATATTTTTTTTTATTGCAGGAGTTCAGCAGACAAACAGACAGCCCACTTGATGGAAAGCGGTTACTATCGCTTATGGACATTTGCAACAGCAAAGGTGCTATAAAGGCGCTGCTGCTCTCTTTTGGGAGACTGGAACCTGGTCACTAATACCGGAACACAACTCAAGGTTGTTATGACGGTATACTCCAGACCAGGGGTGGTAACCATCCAGTCGGGCAAATGCCCTACCACCTGGAGTAGACTATGGATGTTTTTTTTTGGTTCGGATCGAATTCAGTTTTTTGTTTGACAAAATAAAATATGTTTAAATAAAAAATGTATTAATTAAAATGTACCTAACCTAAACAAATCATAATTTGCAGTAAACCTGCGAAAAATCCAAATTTGTGCTGAGACACATAGTAAAAGTAAAACTTCAACGGATAAGTGGAAAAACGAATCGCGACGGACAAGAGGAAAAACTAATGGCAATGGAAAGTAGAAAAACGAATCGCAATGGACAAGTGGAAAAACGAATGGCAACGGACAAGTGGCAAAACTGTATGTACTTGTCCAATTTTGAAACCTGCCCGTAAAACTTCAAGTTAAAATTTTGTTGCGATGCGTTTTTCCACTTGTCCGTTGCCATTCGTTTTTTCACTTGTCCGTTGCGATTCTGTCATATTTCACAAAAACCGAGTAAGAAATATTTCAAAAAGGAACTATTTGCTTTATTCTTACATTTTAAATTTACATCTTGTGTAAATTCTCTCGCGATTTCAATCTCGATACCGTGGGAAATAACAAACAATAGAAAGAACGATTTATTGACTGAAAAACAACGCACTAAATAAATAGAAAAAAATATACATTATAGATTTACAATAAATTTTACAATGAAACAGGCATGATTCATATAATACAAAACATACATACGTAAGTAGGGATTGTATAAAAACATTTTGTAATCTGCATTCATCTCCGACGTTTAAAGTGTCTATACAATAAATGTCATGACTATAAACCTGACTAGATAGGCAATACATTTTTTTATACAAAATTAGTTTAACCTGAAAAAAATAAAGATTAAGCGAGAGAACCTTTAACGTCATGTAGGATTTGGTACAAACAAACAAATTCAATTTTAGATCATATTATTTTATAATGTATTAATTGGTATTAGAGTTTAGCTTGCTTGCCGGTTGGGTATCTTAGAATTTTGTATACCGCAGGGACTAGCTTAAAAAGAAATATTACCTATACTTTTATATCTTCGGTATGTAATTCTAAAGTATCAAATATATATCTTCGAAAAGAATACACACATAGTATCAGTCCGAAAATATCCCACTAGGTTCGGGCTTCTTCGTTTTTAGTGGCATACCCCCTGAATTTATCTAAGGCGGATTGACGGGTTTCACATATCGGTTATTTTGTGTGGAGCTTTCATTACAATGATTTCTTTCACCGTCAGCTCGTGGCAATTGTAATAATATTCACATTCAAAAAGCAGGATGGACAAATCACCTAAGCTGTGCATGCTTCCGGGCCACGCTTAAAACCGTCTTCGGTTAAAATCGGATTGAGACGCAAGTACGTTAGCCACTACGCCACCGTGATTAAAAAAACATACAAACTTTCAAATAAATTTAAATTTTACCTTTATATTCTAACATCCATATCCATAGACAGTTTTTCTAATTTAAATATAATATTGTTACAACTCAGGTTCCGACAAAAACAAATTCCACCTGCATATCTGTAACAACACATTTCATTGCCTGTCTGCATTTTAACTAATTGTAATTCTTTTATGATCGTCTCCCTTTGTTTACTTATTTATTGGCATACGTTTCTAGAGAACAGCCCATTGTTTTATTGTACTCGTTTATGGTCGCTTGCGGCCGAATTATTAGCCAGGTGCTGCGGATTATGTCGACTACGATACGGGCACATTTGTATTTGTGAAGTATAAAACGATAGCCTGATGGGGAGAGGGGGGAGTCAAGCGAGAACCACGATCAAGGCGTGACGTGTGTACAATTGGGAACCTAGTAGTGACGGACTTTGCGCGTTTTATTGAATTACGACCTTTTGCATTACGTTTAGATTTGTTGTGTTCGGTTATATTTGTACCTGTGTTATACGTGTTATAGTTCTAATAAACTCTATAATAATTCCAACGGCGTTTTAATTCGAGTCTCGCAACTCGTAACAATATATTCTCGTAAACCTTTGATATTCGATGCTAAATTGCTTTTTGGTTCTAACCTTTAATAAGAAAAATGAATATTGAACCCTAGCTTCTAATTACTCTCGACCAGGCCCGACATCGTTAGATCGACGTACCGTTGCGCGACTGATCAAAGGGAGAATTAAATTTAAAAAAAAACGAAAGTCTACCTCAGAACTTAAGTATTTTATCACCTTTCATAGTGAGAGTAAAAAAACCCGCCCAAGTACTAACTACGACGATCAGTGACGAGATTCGTAGATGTGACGTATGTCCATTGTTTTAATCATTTGCCTACAGATCTCTAAAAAATAAGTTGTCGCGCGGTTTTAAGCGCGGTATGTTGTTTGATTTTTATCCCGACGTTTCGGCCACTTTTCAGTAGCCCTGATCACGGAAGACAAAGATTTCAAGTATCAATGAGTAATGTTAAAGTTTTTATTTAGCCAAATAACTTGTTCATTTTAATTATTTAATTCAAATTTTTGTTTATGCTTATTATTTAATCTATGGAAGCCTAAGCTAATTTACCACCGCTTCGCAAAATGTTGTTGTCTCTTCAGCACTCTTCAGCAACATCCATAACTCTAATAATTTTTGCGAAACGTTAGCCGTATCGTTGGAATAAAAATAAAATAAAATACCGCAGTTACAACGGTAAAAACGTAGTTTTATTATTTTGTAAGCTAAATTAAATTGTCCTTATATTAGATATAAGTATAAAATATTGATCACATCTGGTATAAATAAGCGATCGCCACTTACATTGTCAAAGAAGAAAGTTTGGGTGAATTATCAGTTGCCAGCGAATGTGGTTAACATGGCGAGGTTCTTGAGTTGATTACTTTTTATTCTATCAATAGTTGAGACACGTTTTGAAAAATATTTATACAGTTTAGTTTTTTTACATTATAAACGAAACTATTTATAAAAACTTCAACGGACAAGTGGAAAAAAGAATCGCAACGGACAAATTGAAAAACAAATGGCAACGGATGCGTGGAAAAACCAATCGCTACGGACAAGTGGAAAAACGAATGGCAACGGATAAGTGGAAAAACGAATCACATGGGCAGATTGTTAATGTACTTGTCCAATTTGAAAACCTGCCCGTAAAACTTCAAGTTAAAAATTTGTTGCGATTCATTTTGTCACTTGTCAGTTGAAGTTTTTCCACTTGTCCGTTGCGATTCGTTTTTCCACTTGTCCGTTGCTATTCATTTTTCCACTTATCCATTGCCATTCGTTTTTCCACTTGTCCGTTGCCACTCGTTTTTCAATTTGTCCGTTGCGATTCTTTTTTCCACTTGTCCGTTGAAGTATCACTTCTAATATGTGTCCCAGCACACATTTCGTTTTTTCGCAGGTTTACTGCAAATTATGGTTTGGTTAGGTTAAGTACATTTTAATGAATGCATTTTTTATTTAAACATATTTTATTTTATCAAAAAAAAATCTGAATTCTATCTGGAACCAAAAAAACATCCATAGTCTACTCTAAAATTATTTATTAATATTTTTTACAAAGACCACAAATAGAGGCAGTGATGCCCAGCCACGTGGAGAGCAGAGGTATAGTTCGATGCAAACTTCAGTTTGCCTCCATTAATGGCGGCTCGGAACATCGCACTTTCCGATGCGCAGAACGCGATTTTAGGTATTAGAGGGACGAGGTAGTCGGAGGACGAGGTAGTCGGAGGACGAGGTAGTCGGAGGACGAGGTATATCCTCGCTCGCTCTCTCGCTTGCTTTCTCGTTTACGGGACTTCCTCGGCGCTCGGCTCACCAGGGCTGCCAATTTAGCGCTTTCAGAGCTAGATATAGCGCTTTTTAGGGCAACCCAATTTTATTAAACAACTTTCAGCGCAAAATCTTGCGCTGTTTATAATATGCAAATATGTAATTAATTTTATAATAAATATATATGAATATCTATACTAATATTATAAAAAGGAAAGATAAGATTGTTTTTTGTTTGCATTGAAGAGACTCCGAAACTACTGAACCGAGTTGAAAAATTCTTTCACTGTTGGCAAGCTACACTATCGCCGGATGACATAGGCTATATTATATTTACAAAAAAATTAGGGATCTAAGGATCCCTATATATAAGATAAAATTAGTAAGCTAAAACTCCAATAATGTAACCCAAGGTGTAAAAAAAATACCTAAAATGGCGTGCGCTGCGAAAACTATTGATGATAGAATAAAATAATTTACTACGACTTTGCAGAACACATCATTATTTACAAAGAGTGTCGCGACAGCATATATCTATTATAGTTATGCCACAATAAGTGTTCTTTTATTTTAAAAATTTAATTAAAATGCCGCCGCTAGAAAAGGCTCTTTATTTGTATCTTGGTATACATCCTTATCAAAATAAATTACTTCATATTCAAGACTGCTTTAATGCCTTTATATAACTTTTTGAATTATTCAATTCGGACATCCCATTCGAAAGATATCACGAGTTTAAAAATGTAAGTATTAAGAACACGCGGCCGTGACGCTTTTTAGTAAGCGAAAAATCGTAAGACCCCGTCTATATAGAAGTTTCACTTCAAAAAATAATAAATTCAACTATAATAGTGACAAGAAACTTAGTAGCACACCATCATGGCATAGTTCAAATATACGTTAAATACCATAGAAAGTTTGAACGACGGAAAAATAAATCTAGCTCAAAACGTTTTACATCTAATTTAGGTTGGCTATTTTTAAACGAATTTTCACTAAGGCGAGTATTCCAGGAATTGGTTCGCTTCTAAAACGACAAAGCTTTAGGCTGCCTCTTAAAGTTGGTGGCTTTTGCACGCTTTGCGAAGCCAAATAAATAGTAGGTAGTCTAGACGAAGTTCCTTTGAGAAATCTTTTAATTAAAGCCACATATGTGACGTTTGATAATCTATACTATATATAATAAATCTGTAAATGGTTCGAGTCTCTACATAGCGTTTAAACTGTGAAAAAAATTAGGGAGGAGAATTCGGACCAGGAGATTCCGAAAATTCAATTTTTAGAATTTTTATCTGTCTGTCTATTAGAGCATAACGTGAAAACTACTGAATAGATTTAAACTAACCTCGACATAGAGCTGGCTTGTATCCTGGGGCGTAACTTCGGATACATTTTATCAAAGTTTTATTAGATTGATTGATGATGGTTTTGATGATTAGCAAAATGGATGGCGCTGTAATCGCGTTTTATTCAACTCCCTAACAAATACCTACGTTGTCATAAACAACATGTCATTAATTGTATTACTTCAAATCAGGTTGGCTTCGCCTCTATGTTGTTGTGTAGACAATACGGACTTACTTTCGTTGTTATGATCATATGTAAAAAATCGAATTAAGTTTTTGTGTAAGTAAAATAAAGCTACTGCCTACGGTTTGACACGTGGCGCAGCCGCGGGGCAAACTCTAGTAGTAGTTATAATAAGCGGTCTCTATTTTTTGTCTATGTTTACCATATTTTCATATTCAAATCAAATTCAAGACTAAAATCGCATAGAATTTTAATATTTCATTCAATAAAATCAAATCAGAAGACTTTTAATTATTAATTATATGTCCCTGAGATGACATTAATGTAAGTGAATGTATTTTGATTAGCTACATACATAATTATGTTCAACGTAATTAACAATTAATAGTAATGCCGCATCACAAATAACGTATTTAAACTACTACGTCTGCGTGAAATGGTCCCAACACCAACGTTATCCTAAATGAATCGGAGGTAATACCCTAATACTATCTATACATATAGTAAAACTGTAGAGGTCGAATTTCTGTACAATGAAAAAAAAATGCTAAAAGCCGAGTCAGGGGGATGTAAGACGTGAAATTGAACTAAATTAGTTTTTTTTTTCAAATTTTTTTGTTTGTACCGGCTAATCTCCGAAACGACTGGACTGATTTAAATGAAATTAAATTTTGTATGGTGGTAGCCTATATCCCTGGTCAACATATAGGATACTTTTGATCCCGAAAAATTAAAGAGTTCCCTTGAGGTAGTTAAACAATCGCACCATGCGGACGAAGACGCGGGCATCAGCTAGTTTTATAATAAGTACACTTGCGATAATCGATACTTACAAAACTGAGCAGTCAAATTAAAATATCACATGGTCCAGTGACACCTTGTGCATTCAGAAATAATCTTTCAATCGGATTATTTGTCATCTCAAGCTTTGATATGTGCATGAGAGTCATTCTATAATACACTTATCTCAATAAATTTTCTGGTAATACGTTCCAAAAAATGGAAACGAAGTTAACGTAGGAACAATTCGCCATTAATTCTATTATAACCTTATGGAGGTTAACGACATACTTAATTTTAACCAAAATAGCAGTGCGGAAAACATTTTATTCAACATCGATTAAAGAGATATTTTTAAGAAACCGCCTCATCATGAAACAGCATTTCCATATCCATCAATTACATAAATGTCAGAAATATCTCCGGGCGTGTTTTTCCATTATCCATGAGAATGAACTCCGGAACAATAACGCCAATCATTCTGCACAGAGCTCGAGGTTTTATTACTGTTATATTATCATCATACTTAAATGAATATAAAACACTATGAATGGCGCATTTAATGGACTTCCTTTTCATATTTTAAATTTAATGTGATTTATGAAATCAGTACATAAATGGCACATTGCTGAACTTGAGTTTTCTCTTTTCAGGGAGATGGAAGATATACACGCTGGACTTATCAAGACCGAATGTAAGGGTTGCATATTTCTAAAAAAATCTGTCCGGAAAGCACATATCACTTAAGAAGTCGTTCTAATCTAATGTGTATATTGTTTAAAATTACCTCATTTTGACGATGTATGAAAACATCGCGAAGAAACGTATCGTAATTGTAAGAAACGGGCTTTAAAAACTTCCCAAGCACCATTAGCTCGTGTTGCCATAATTCACGTAACTTGAATGAGACGAAAAAGGTTTTAGCTGATACGAATTCAAATTTAATGTAAACTGAAGGATATTACATAAATAATACTTATATGTATATAAAAAGGGAAATGGCGTGAAGTTATGTATGTATGTATGTATGTATATAAAAAGATATTGTGTCAAAATAATGTTGATTGTTGATCTATGCCCAAAAATTGTGGAATGTATGAAAAAATATAACATTTTGTTCAAAAACAAGACTTTCCCTTGGTTTTTCGTTTGACTTTATTTCACAGAAATTGATCCTTACAAGCTACACTATGATTTGGTATAATAGGGTGTGTTCATTTTTTCAAAATCAGCCGATTCGATTCCTGACAAGGGTAATAGATTTTTCAAAAATCTAAAGATACCATTTTACATCGAGTGTTTTTCGCTATCTAGCATAGTTTAGGATTTGGTCCTGAAGGCTCACTAAAAAATTCACCTGAATGTTGATAGTCAATGTACCTCGAAATTTAAAACTTTGACTTACTTTATAAGCATCTGGTATGTTGACAGGTTCGCCACTTTCCGCGACGTAGCCAACGATGCCACTACCCCAGGGTATTCTAATTTCTTCGAGTTGTTCCATCTGCTCTGGCGTTGACTTCGAACAGACGTCGAACAATTTCGATACTAAACATCTGTTGACAAAGAAAAAAATAATTATGAAGTACTCTTATAATAAAGTAACTGTTTGCCTGGCTGTTCGTCTATGTACTACATAGTATGTCATAATCATACTTTCTCAAAAACTACTATATCGATAAGGATGCATTACAATTGTAATTGAACCTAATATTTAGGTGTTTTAAAAGACTCGCATGAACAGGTATCTTCTAGATAAGCGTACGCGTGCTCCATCTTAGACTGCATTTCCACCTGACATCATGTGCAATATCGGTCAAACACGAATCTATACCATAAAAAAACCAAATAAAATTTAGTGGGATGGTATAATTTTAATGTCGCAACACAATTTGTAGTCAAATCGCGAAGTAAATAAAAATTATAGCCGCTGTTGCGTCACGTTTCATCCGCCAATTTATTGATGTATAATTTAGCACAGTTAAGGACTATGGTTAATACATGAACGTGATGCTATGTAAATACAGACAGATGATATCGCTGTTACAGTTGCCGATAAGATTGGACATTTGTCTAAATCATCAAAAATGCCCAATCTCATAAATGTGTAAATATAATTATTTAATATTGATTAGAATACTGTTGTGCGCATCACGTAAACGATAAGGTTTCTGTATATAATAGTCAAGTTAAATCAGGAACAATTAAGAAAAACTAATATACTGCAAGAGTACAACAACTCGTCTTATTTTGTACTCCCCTCACGGTGATCGAGCCGTGAGCTCTGGCCAGTGGCGCGTCACCCTATCCCACAAAGTTAACCATTATCGACGCACCACACACACATATTTTAACTCCCACAGCCGCCGGACGTGAAACTGGAATGGATTTTTTTTCATCTACAAAGAATTTTATTCATCTATCGTTCCTAATTTTTCAATGCACCATTATATTACACATCTTTTCCAGATTTCATCCATATAGATTTAAGAGCCATGTTATACGAGTCCGAATGTTGGCCACTAAAGTGATAGACCACAAACTTCTCCACTCAGCTGAGATGAGAATGTTGAGATAGATGTGTGATGTTACAAGAATGGATAAGGTGAGAAATGAGTACATAAGGGGATCTTCGAAAGTTGCACTCGTGACTGAAAAATTCAGAGGAAGAAGATTAAGGTGGTATGGGTATGTAATGGGGAGGGATGAAAACTACGTGACAAAAAGATTGTTAAACTACAAGACTGATGGGTACAAAAGTACCGGTAGACCAAACAAGAGATGGATCGTTCGTGTGAAGGACGATATGATGATTTGAGATGTGATTTAGGATGTATGTCAGAATAGAGGAGTGTGGAAGGAAAAGACATATTGTGCCAACCCCAAATTATTGGGAGAAGGTGAAATAAAAGAGACATTTAAGAGCCAATAAATAGTCTTTAAAAATGCCACACATAGACCAGACGGACTGATTTGAAGCTACGAAACACGTAAAATGAAATTGAAATCGCTCTCAAAAACCATTCAAACATTTATTTACAAAAAACGCCCCGCAAAATGATATTATATATAAAAATCATGGCCAGATTAAAATAGCGGGCAACATTCCATTACTATCAACAGTGGAAAGGCAAACAAGGCAGGCTATGGGGACAAGCTTAATCGAATTCCCGGCGGCGATGTGGGGAATTTCCCAATCGGCAAATGGGAAGAAGAATCCGTTTAATAAAACCTCGGATGTCGAATGATGCCATTGTGGCACGGGTTGTGTGTAAAAAGTGCAATAGAGTACAGAACTAAATGAAATCTAAACGATATCTGGTTTAACTATAATTTGTTGTTTGTGAGTTCAGAATATTTTTTTATATTGTTTGGAGTGAACAAATGGATCACTAGAATGTATCTTTGATAAATTATTATATAAACAGATACTTAAGTATTGACACATATAATGACATATCTTTACATAGTATAAAACAAAATCGCGTCCGTCTGTCTGTCTGTATATCCGCTAACTCCTCCTATACCACGCAACAGATTTTTAAGCGGTTTTCACCATCAGTTAGGTAATTTTTCACTAAAACTTTATTAAAAAAAAACGATCAAGTTTTTATGTAAAAAATTCGTGGTAGCGTAATGGCTAGCGCACGCGTCCCAAACTCAAAGGGCGCGGGCTTGTTCGTGGCCGGAATGCATGCACCACTTAAGTCAGTTTCTGATCTAATGTGCATATTGTTGCAATTACTACGTGCTAATGACGGTGAAGAAAAACATCGTGATGCAACCTGCAGATCGAGATAACCGATGTGTCAAACCTGCACAAGCCGCCTTGCATAAGCGTGGCGGGTATTCTGTCCGCTCCCCCTATAATGGGAGTAATATTATATATAATTTTACTTATATATTTTATTATATAAGTAAAATAAAGCTACTTCCAATGATTTGGAAAACTCTAGTTATGTATGAAGAACTAGAGATTTACATGTTGCCTCGACTTCGTAACTTTCACATGAATATTTATAAATCGCGGTAAAATAAATGCTAAATTGATAATTGCCAACATTCATTGAGATTTAATGAGTAAAATAATGAAGGCAAAACATTATTGAAACTATATAACTTTCAGGAAGAAAGCTAGATTCTAAAGTTATCAAATCAAGTTTTAGTATAAGACAACACAAGTGTTTAAAATGTAAGTGAGGACGTCCTCTGATATAATATTATGTTCTAACACATAACCTATTATAAAAATTTATTGATATACAATTCTTATTATACGAAAAAAATTCAAGAAAATGTGTGGGGCGCTGAATAGCCCACGATAGAGTGGGATGTGCTTCTTGGGATAATTAACTGGTCAAATTAATTGCAATTTCAGGGCACCGGATTTAAAGCTAAACGTTTACAAGGGAAATAAATGCTCATGCGCAAGATAACAGTCGTGTGATCATTTTTGTTAAAGACGGTTATATATAAGAAGTTTTGTGTATATGCAAAGGAACTGTTCCTAATTCTTATTGAGTATTCATTTACCTTACTATCGGTTATAATTATTTACACAACTTTACAAACCAATCATATTACTTGTGGACAAATGGACAAGTAATGTCAAAATTCAACCGATGGTAGGGTAAGTAAATAAATGGTAAGATATAAGAACCGGCCAAACAATCGCCACGGTTCCGAGCAATGGAATAAGCGGAACATGACCCACATCGGCACGCTTTTACATATAAAGGCAACTTCAATTCTATCGCTCTTCGAGAACGGCTTCATATAATTTTATGCGAATTTTCGAACCACACCGCTACTGGTCCCATTGTTGGTTGAAAACACTACCTATACTCCAATACAAAAGACTTAGTAAGCGATATTTCAAATACCTATACATTGCCTACATTCAAAGGCCCTACGCTATGTACTTATATTGGATTGCAACCATACCGTCGTTTTACACGGATATAAGATATAAGTTTCAAAAAAATAATTGCGTGTGTGTAATTCACACACGGCAGATGTGAAACTTCAGAAAAGTAAGGCTACTTTTCTAAAGTTTCACGAGAGAATGAGATTTACCAAGCTCAAAATATAATAAAATTTAATTTTAATGCAAAACATTACTTTTTCATATATTACACATTTAAGATATTGTTACGAGCTACAGGACTCGAATTAAAATACCGTTTGAATGACTATAGAATTTATTAGAACTATACAAACACGTATAACACAGGTACAAATATAACTGGACGCAACCAGTACAAACTGCACAATTCAATAACACGCGCAAAGTCGTATTGCAATCTTCGCTTGACTGCCTCACCCCCCGTTCGGGCATCGTTTTATAGTAAACTGTACAATACAACAATAGACCGCGTGGACTAAAGTTTCCAAAAAAACCGTAATACGCACACCTGCGGCCATAAATAAGTAACACTAGGCTATTGTCTAATTGCCAATTTTAAACACAAAGTAAACAAAAGAAGTCCAAATGCGAGAAAGGTAATAAACCAGGTGTGCATTCATTTTGTCGGCATGTAACAATATATTATAATACATATTATTCAGATCCCATGTTTTCACTTGTAACAAATGACACGAGAGGCTTATGATAACCAAAATAGGAAATAAATGCTCTAGTTTCAATTTGATTTATGAACTTCAAAATATTTCCAACTCTATCTTTATGTGTCGCTTTTTTTCGTTTCATTGAGTTTCAAATCACAACGATTCTAAAGAACTTTCACTTCAATAATACTTTATATGTAATAGGTTTTTATCGTTTCATATACCGTATAAAAGACAAAGTACTAATATAATAATATGATTCAGCTAACCAAACAGAAATAAAGACCTAACATCACTTCCCCATTTCGTACCCATAAGGAAAAGATATAAAGATCGAACAATCGTTACGTCGGCGGATTGTAGAAGACATTGGGATACCAAACCCGTGAGGGTTATACGCAACGTAATAAGACGCTGGAGGCAAGTGGCTTTTAAAAAATAATAACATTATTATAAATCAAACTCTTTCTTATACAAATTGAATTCTTAACTATTCAAATTGTAGAAGTAATACTAAACGGCAAGCAAATGCATTCTAGGTAATAATACAGTATATTAAAATGTTTTCGATAATAATACTGTAAATACGCAGTTATCAATGGTCTATTACAGATAGATAACAATAAAATAATCGTCACAGACTAACGCACATATATTATATCCCCAAGCTAAGGATGTTACGCTTGTATATGGGTATTATACAAAGGACCACCTTGGGGCCGGACCCATTACACCCAAATCATAGGAAATAGCGGAAAGTTCTTTTATGAAATGTACCAGGCCAGGAATCGAACCCGGAGCCTCTGCGTTGCAGTGAGATAGCTCGACAAAGGATTAGCGCACTCAGCTACAGAGGCCGTCAAGATATCACTAAGGTGAGTTTAATTTTTATTACGTATAGGGCAACAAGTCATGGTAGTGTGATGGCTAGAATACGCGTCCCAAACTCAAAGAGCGCGTGTTCGAATCCTGGCCAAAATGCAGGCACCACTTAGGCAGTTTTCTCGACGTCATGTGCATATTGTTACAATTACCACGTGCTAACAACAGTGAAGGTAAACATCGTGACGAAACCTGCATATCGAGATAACCGACGCGTTAAAACCGCCAAGCCGCCTTGGACAAGCGTGGCGGGTATACTGTCCGTTCCACCATAGAGGGAGGCCCGAACCCTACAGTGGAACGTTTAGTGCCTGTTATTATTATCAGGGCTTAGGGTTTATAATTACGTTTTCTAAAACTTGCAATATACAGAAATGAAACATATCATAGGGAAATATAGGATATATTTCCAGTATTGTTTACGTTTAAAATTTTTATTGAAATCCCTTGAGTCGTTTCAATAAAAAGCAGCAGTACAGCAGAGTGGCTGACTGCTCACTTGATGAAAAGTGGTTACCGTCGTCTTTAAACATTTACAACACTAAAGGTTGTGCTACCAATGTGCTTCGGGCCTCGAAGCGGGGACTGGAACTTGGCCACTGGCACTAGTGCCGAAACACAATGCAAGGTTATTATAGCGGCATACTTTAGACCAGGGAAGGTATCTATCTATCTATTCAGACGGATAAATGCCCTACCACCTGATAAATTCCAAAACCTATTTGATATTCTAAACTTACAGATAGACAAACAAAAATTCTAAAAATGGTCAATTATGATTAGGTGTCCTGTATGCCCACTACTGTATGCTACACTCGTACCACACATCTAATTCTCGTGTCACAGTGTTTGTAACTAAATTCCTTCGAAACGGCTTGACCGAGTTTTATGGAATTATTTGTGTATATTCTGTAGGTCTGAGAATAGGTCGTAAACTATTTTTATACTCCTGATTGATAAGGGTAATAATTTTTATTTTTTATGATTTGGCATAAAACAATACATATAGTCCTTAATTTTCACCCTTCTACCATCAATCGCCATTTTTAATAGCGATATTAGTACTGTAATAATCTTCAACACTCAGTGGTCGATAACTGATCGATTATCAATCGTGCAGTTATCTCTCCCTGCCTGGTGTCCATCGGTATCCTGTCTTTCTCACACAATAAGCTTGCTCTCGCTCCCTACACAGTTTTCGGCCAGTATTATCGTTTGTGCATCGAATGAATGGTTAGTGTCATTCTTAAAGACCGTCATCGTCCATAGCACTCCATTCCTCTTTCAGCCATAGACCACACCCCACACACAATAAGTAAGTTATTTTTTATTTAACTACCAAAATATTCACTAGAAATAATTCATAGGTATGGCAAAACAAGCCGTGTGATAAAACCTAATTTTTTCATAAACGTATGTTGAAGTATTTCAGAAGGTAGTATAACAGCATTTGCCTTTTATTACGCGTCGTTACTAAAAGAACATTCTGTCCACAAACTTGTACACTACTATGTATGCTACCTTCGTATACTTTACATTCTTCGTATGATCTGCGCGTATGTTCCATCCCTCGATCGGTCGTCCGCCCGCTCCCTTTGGTCCCTCCCGACCGTGACCTTACCCTAAAGTGGGGGCAATGAAAACATTTCACGGCAATGTCAGCATCCAACAGGAAAGTTGTTAGCGTTGTGCTTCTTTTAGAATTTAATGCGTTGCGATTGGGTTCAAAAGGCTTTTGTTATGGATACAAATGTATGAAAAGTTTGGAATATAAATAATCTAAGTGAGCTTAGGATAGTTTTTGAAGATCGGTTTTGAGACAAACTTATTCTATTATGTCCAGTATAGATAGAGTCTATATACTTGACAAATTTCCTTAAAAACCGTTCAGCTCGTGTTTAACTCAAGTCAATTAACATCGTGAAAATTGTAAAACATATTTATTTTCACAGTTATAATAACAATATGGATAGATTTAAATAAAAACTATGATAGTTTAGTGGCTAATGCCAATAACCCAGATGGTACAGTAGCTTTTTATAGCTGTTAATGTGCATTTTGTTACAATTACCGCGTGTTGATTAGAAATCATATCAGGAAATCTGCACATCGAGATTACCGAGGTACGAAATCTGCCAAACCACCTTAGAACAGCAAGCATATCTGCCAAGTGTGGTGAGTATTATTTTCCTTTCCGTAAACAAAATGGATTAGCGTAATACACAATAACAATAAGATATTGAAGGAGACTATACTATATATGAAATATAGACTTTATTTTCATACTTTATACCAATAAATAAGGTGGTAAGAGCATGTACTGAGGAGGGATGAAAGCCATGTGACAAAAAGTATATATATTACCTGTTTGTTCTTAGAATATCGCGCTATATAATAAGAATGCCCTTTATACATAACTAAATAGTGGTTCGGGCATGTGGAAAGAATGCATGATGAAAGAATGACTAAACAGATATACAATGCAAAACTGGATGGATGCAGAAGTCGTGGAAGGCCACGACACACCTTCCATGATCAAATTGATCGTGTACTAGCAGAAGGTGATGTCAGGAGCCTTAAGAACAGACGAGCTTGCATGACAAGAGTTATGAATGTCAAAGAGGCAAGTGAGGTGTGTAAGGATAAGCCTAAATGGCACTCTGTTGTTCGTGCCTACCCCGCAAGGGAACTGGCGTGAAGTTATGTATGTATGTATGTATTTTCATACTTTTTTGAATCCTACAAAATATCAAAATAAAACATAGATGACAAACGAATTCCTTTTTTAAACCTAAAATTTTCATTGAAATTCGCTGACCAGTTGTAGAACCTACTCCAGACAAACTTTTAGACAAAAGTAGTAAAAACGGTCCATTAGGTATTATTATATAAACAATCGTGTTACTCAAATTGAGGCATGAATATTGAAATCTCCGATAGGTGCTTCAATTTTGTTTGTTTTTTCTGTTATCTTATGCCAATACTTTGAAGTCGGCGTAATAATATGTCTTTTTCTTCCACCCTCCTCTATTCTGTCATATATCTTCTGTTACACCACAAATCATCATTTCATCCTTCACACAATCCATCCATCTCTTTTTATCCAATTTTTTACTCTTCCATCCATTGTTCTTCCAGTTTAACATACTACCCGTTAGATTCGAGAGTGCCGTCATCGATCTTTACTATGTTGATAATGAATATTATAAGTTAAAATTAGTTATAAATATATCATATAGTAAATGGTGTACTTACATTATTGTTAATATTAATTGTTGTTAGTTGATCTAACTTTAAGTACAGTTTGAGGGAGCGCGGTGGGAGGTAACGGTAGATAGATAGATACACTTTATTATACACCAACACAAAAATGAACTAAAAGACTAAAATTATATTTACATACATACATACATAACTTCACGCCAGTTCCCTTGCGGGCAGGCACGAACAACAGAGCGCCATTCGGGCTTATTCTTACACACCTCACTTGCTTCTTTGACATTCATAGCTAGCTATTTAGTTATGTATAAAGGGACATTCTTATTATATAGCGCGATATTCTAAGAACAAACAGGTAATATATATATACTTTTTGTCACATGGCTTTCATCCCTCCTCAGTACATGCTCTTACCACATTATTTATTGGTATAAAGATTTCCTCTTTGACAGAATTTTAAGGCTGTAAGTATTTCTATTTTTATTCAAGCAACACAGAACCGTTTGATAACGTCACGGATGGGAACAATGTACATAACATTATATTAATGTTTAACATTGCCTTTCCGATCGATCTGCTCTCGACCTTTTGTAAGCCGACGTCGCAATTTGTATTGTCAGTCAAGGGGAACATTTAGGGGGTTGAAATGGCTCTTCAAATTACGCGTTCGGCAAACTACGGATAGAATTTGCATGTTAAAGTTGTAGTTATCGCCACACAATAAGCAACCATATTACTATGCAGTATGTCCTATATTAATTTAACCTTTTTGGCGGAAAGTACATAATAGCGAAAAAAATACATATACCTACTTAGGTTCTTCTATTCAATAGTTGTAATTTGTACAGTATTAATGTTTTAAAAGCAAGCTTCCAAGGCATTATATGCAACGCAGTTTTGATAATGGTAATTAATTATGCGTTTTTAATGTTAAGATTAGTAAATGAATTATTTAAACAGAAATAAAATGTTATATTTTATGTAGGTAAAAAATGGTTTAGAATTTATTATAACACGTGTTGTATAATACCCAATGAAAATTACATTTAGTGGAGTAATTGAGTTACATATGTGTATAATTGGGTTAAAGTAATTAGATATAATTTGTTTTTGATTATAACGATAGAGATTGTTAATCCCTTAACAAATCCCTTAAAAACAGCATATTCTCATTAAAATTAATTATCTCTGGAAATATGGCGTTTTTGCCTAATTAAGCTTACAAAATAAATTAATTACTTAATATTTTGCCAACAAAACTAACATTCACCAATCTCAAAATACAAAATTATATTAAAACACTTTCATCTACAAGAGCGGGTAAAGGGCAGCAACAAACAATAATCACGCTTTTACGTATTTAGGTATTAAATACTGTAAGACTCATTTTTTAAGTAATAAAAGGCAGACAGACCATAATGGTTAATCGCGGACACACCGACCAAAGAATAAAATGACAAAATCAATGCTGGAAGCGTGGGGGTCATAATCACAAAAGAAGAATAGGAAAGAATGACAATCTCCCAGTCCGTTCTTGTTTTTATAGACAATCTCAATTGATATTTATTACTAGGATATGCCAGCAATTTCGTCCACACTTGACTTGAAATTCACACGGGATTCCCGGGACAAAAAGTACCATAGCATTTAAAAAATAATGTAAGCTATCGTTTTAGTGAAAACTGTGTCGGAATAAGCTAATTTATGCACCTGTACAACTACAAACAGTACCCGGGAAAATTCCCGCGGGATTCCCGGAATAAGAAATATCACACATTTAATTACATATTTGCAATCGCTCAGTGAAAAAATCACATTCGAGTTCGATTTTTTTTTTAATCTGGCCATTTTATATCATTTCCAGAAAAAATTCCGATGGATTCCCCTGATAAAAAGTAGCGCAGATTTAAAGTATAAGAATTTATTGTCGACCAGCGAAAACCACATCAAAATTTGCGCAGTAGCTTTTATGTGAATCCCGAACAAACAGACAAGAAATCTAAAAAAAGCGATCGTGTTCTCCATCATTTATATAGTCTGCTAGAGTTTTCCCCGCGGCTACGCCACGTGAAAAACCGCTCTATGTTACGTATATACAAATTTAATTTGGTGTTTTCACCTAAAACTACTGTTTCTTGTTACTAAGTTCACTACAATAACAAAGAAACTAAATCCATATAGTCTACACAACTGCGCAGCGACACATACAGGCGAGTCGCAGCCAACCCGATTACGATTCAAGTAATACAATGAATGAGATGTAGTTTATTATAACGTAGGTATTTGAAAAACGCCATTGCAGCGCCATCTATTTTGCTAATTCGTTTATTCTATGGAAACGATGTAATTTGTCAGGATAAAATGTATCCTAAGTGTTAATTTGGGTTATAAGCTAGCACTATGTCAAGTTTCCATCATATACGTTCAGTAGTTTCCAAAAAAAAAATCGATTGCAGTGCCTTCTTTTTCGCTATTTGCGTCTATCCCACGGAATCGACGTAATTATTTGGGATAAGAAGTATCCTAAGTTACGTCCCGGGATCTAAGCTAGCTCTATGTCGAGTTTCATTTAAATCCGTTCAGTAGTTTTCACGTGATGCTCTAACAGACAGCCAGACAAAATTTCTAAAAATGCATTTTCGGAATTTCCTGGTCCGAATTAGCCCCCCTGATTTTTTCACATTTTTAAACGCAATGTACAAAGTTGAACCATGTACAGAGTTATTGTAGTATAGATTCCCGTTTTTTTAATAGCTTCAATGTACAGACGCGGCATGTTTAGAATTGTATAATATTACAGATTATTAAGAAATCATTTTTAATCTAAGTCATTGATAAAACTGAAAGTCCTAAATATCTCGTTTACAATTTCGTAAATTTTAAGAACTGGTGGTGTCAAATGTGACCGAAGCGCGTGTTCAAGGTTATGTTCTTCACTGGGCGTGTGCCATCTCAGTACTCTTCTTCCATGATATAATGAGAAGTTTGACAAAATTTACATTTTCGGAAATCGAACCCTAGACCTCTCTGCCTCAGGTGAACTCAGAACGCCAACGCTTAGACCTCTATATAACAGAGGCCGTCGTCTAGTGTTATTTTCTTATTTAAAAATATGTAAAGTCATTGAATGGAAGAGGTATGTAAGAAGGCAAAATTAAAATTTAAAAAACTTTATTGCTTATTTTTATTCATTCATGTCTTTATGTCTACTAAAATCAGCAAAGAAACTTTTTCAAACAAAGGATAATAAATACGACTCGTCTTGCAGACGGATCTATACGAGAAATCTTTTGGACCATTTCACAAATAGTGCCTCGTTTAGCATATGAAAGGTCAGTACAATCGTAAACATTATTGAGCATGCAACGTTTATTCGACATCACTGAAACTGCGGTATAAGCAGGGAAAATACAAATTTATATTCAGCTAGAATACTCTACAACTACGACAGTACAATGTATATATTTGATTAAGTACTATATGTATTAGGCTGCGGTGTTTTGGTTCTTTTAAATTTCACCCTATGAACTAAGCAAGTATGAATGAATGACAGCACTTTAAATTTCCAGTTGCAACAAAGAAATGCATAGATACATATATATATATATATATATATATATATATAGCAGACACCCGTGTGTATAATATTCATTCATTGTCTATTTTTATTGTGAAAAAACCTCTATATTTTGTGTTTTTATAAAAAAAACGGGATAATTTACGTTTCCAGAAAATTGACATCCGAGATATAAAAACATGCTCGAATCATGTAATATTTGAAGATCCATAAATACCGTCGTGTTCTCTTATTTTTTTTAGTAGTCCCATGTCTTTCAACCAAATTGATTCAATTTCGTTGATATGTCTAATATTAGCATTACTGTTGAAATCATCTTTATTCCATCGTAAAATTTCCATCTCGAAATTTTTAAAGCTAACAATTTCATAAATGTGGAACTTTGAGTACCTTAATTGTTCGTTCTTTCTCTTTGCGGTCATGTATATACATATGTGTAGAATGGTTTAATGTTTACTACATACACAGGACATTATTTTTTATATCGCCGAGAAGGGTCTTTCCTTTTTAGACGAATTTTGTGATGTGAAGAAAAGTTTACCCGAAAGAATACGCTTGTTTAAAATAAAAGAATGCTTTCGCTTCTATATACGACTATGACTCTTTCCTTCAGGGGACTTGTTTACCTATTTCGGACAAGAAGAATAAGTCAAATCAAATGCGGCCGGTTATAGAATAATATTATTTTGCGAGGATATTATTATTTAGAAAAAATATAAACATTCCAAAACAAACAATACATCTTTGGTTGTATTCATATCTCAATGATACCAAATAAATACACGATATTTTCTTTAATTTCATCACACAATTTATTATTTTTAATACATTCGAATGAAACTAACAAAAGACGCACAGATTTCTTTTTGGTTAAATAAGTGTTACAATGTATTTTCCATTATTTTCATATTATTCAGAATCTCGTTTTATCCATAAACTTTAATTTAGGCAGCGTCTGTATAGCTACATTATGTCACCTTAGGCATCTAAAAAAATTACTTGCCACTATTTATAATTACTTCACGCCTTAACGAAACTTTTTAACATTATTAATAGCGGAATCCCTATGTAAATTTCTACCAGCTCATACGTGTCAAATGTTAACGCTCGTCTCTTAGGCCGTCTTGTACTATTTTTGTGGTTATTTCGCCGTATATTAACACTATTGGTCGGTTCCTATTTCTTTCTATTCATTCACGTACCCTACCATCGGTTGAATTTAAACATTAGATGTATAGATTAGGTCAAAATTTAACCGATAGTAAAGCAAATAACCGGTCAGTAAAATATAGGAACCGGCCATAAGAGTACTTTCAATTCGTGTTTCTTTTCTGTAAGACGTTTCTCTTTGTTATGCACTTGGGGCAGGTTCCTACATCCTATCGAACGTTCATTTTTGCCTTACTATCGGTTACAATTTGACATAAGCTCTATACAAGTAATGTCAAAATTCAATCGTTTGTAGGGCAAATGCGTGAATAGTAATATTGAACCGGCCATTGAACACCGGACTTAAATGAAACGTATGTGCGTAGCTTTCACTTGACTTTCAGACACTAAATATTCTATATCATGTCATCCTACATAAAACAAACAAATTATCACTGGCTCAAAAGGTGCACAAAATTATAACAACAAATTGTAAACGACTAGTACTGATTGAATAAAAACAAATGAAACCGTCAAAACGACCGTTTTTTTGGGAAAAAACTTTCGTTTCGGATGCCTTCCAAAGTTATCTTTCGTAACCGAACGGCACTACGAACATAAAAGCTAAGAAACACCTTGTCTTATATAAAATTCATTACAACGTAGATGCCGTATGTAGGTGAAGCTATTTGAATATTCTCTTTACCGCCTATATAATACCTTCAAAAGGCTTCATACAAGTTAAAGCATATTACCCATGAATAGAGAATATCACTGAAAACTTAAGTAAAAAGGTCCACCAGGAATATTTAGGTGAGAATAAAATATTGATTAAGATAGACATATTTCCTTTTTACTTAACAAATATTTTTGGCGTATCATCTTCTAATTCTTTGATTTCAAAAGGCATTGGAATATCTTAAATCAAAACAAAGCAAGCTTTTACCTTAATTTTATAATATAATTATGTACTAAACAACCTTGAATGTTAGATTAAAACCATTAAATTACATATTTTGAGCTCCTGCAGATCTAAACTCATAAAATCACTTATTCGTAACTACATATCACAAATGAGGCTTAACTTATATTATTTTTGTATTTAATATTTATAGATGATACGAATATTAACTATAATATTATTAAATTCTGAACATGGCCGTGTCTGTACATTGAAGCTATTAAAAAAAACAACATCTGGAATACACTATATAAACCATGAAGAAACGATGCAGTTTTTAGATATCTTGTCTGTTTGTCAATTTGTTTGGGATTCAGGAAAAACTTGTGGGCCGCTTTCAATTCGGGTTTCACTGACCGACAGCGAATTCTTAGACTTAACATCTGCGCTACATTTTATTCCGGGAATCCTGCGGGAATTTTCCTGAGAGCGGTTTGTAGTTATTCAGGTGAATAAAAATTAGCTTATTCCGACACGGTTTTCAATAAAACGATAGCTTACATTCTTTTTTTAAATGCTGTGGTACTTTATGTCTCGGGAATTCCGCCGTAATTTCAAGTCAAGTGTAGACGAAGTACCGATCACAGTATTATTTTCGATCGGTGCGTGAACTGATTCTTGTGTTTGCTATTCGAGATCTTTAAAAACTAACACGCAATGATTTGCAAATTTTGCCAATTCTCTGCTGAGTAACATTTCATTTTAAACCGTAATAATTTTTATTACTATATAATAAATACATACATACATAACTTCACGCCAGTTCCCTTGCGGGGTAGGCACGAACAACAGAGTGCCATTTAGGCTTATTCTTACATAAATATACCTACATAAATAGAAATCGATGAATATATCTTTTTTTTCAACCAAATTTAACTCAGCCCTAACAATAGGTATATTATATGCGCCTAAATCATTAATTTTGACAGGATATCCGATTCCATTGCCTCTGTCACGCTCTGGTAATAAGATAAAACCTTTCCGCCTTCCTTTCCGAAACGTTTCATATACAAGTAGGGTTACCAGAACAAAAAAGAAAATGCAGATATTTGAAGAAAAAAAAAATCACTTAGTACTACGTCACGTACATATTTTTATCACGTACATGGACTATGCTAATTATGTATCAATAAATTAATCCATCTACGTGACACAGCATAAAGCATTATTGTTTATATATGTCGATTAACTTACATTAACTAAATGGCAGATTCACTTAAATATTGAAAATATTTTTTCAACACACTTGCTCATAAAGTGGCTCTATGGTCACCGCAATTAGGCACAGAATGACACCCATAATCAAACTGTGACTAAAAAACATTATAACTCACTAGTGAGTTATAGATTTTTTTTTAATTTTATTGGTTGAGTTGCTTTGTTCTTAAAAAAGTTTTTATTCAAAAAAAAGATCGTGTTCTATAGAACAAATAAATTAATGTTCCTATTGCTTGCTCATTTCATGCAACTTCTTATTTAAATAGATAATTTTAGTCGTACGTGTTTTATAAATAAAACTTTCACTCATATATAACTTTTTTTATCTACTAAATAAAATGAGTTTTTGTTGTTATTTTATTCACAAGTGTGTTGAAAAACGTCGTATGATACACGTGTGTATTGATGATTACCGTCCTCGGCTCTCTTAAGACCCTCGCCTACGGCTCGAGTCTCAATGGCGCCTCGGCGGTAATCACCAATGTTACACACTAGTACCATAATGTACTATAATATAAAAGATGTTTTAGGTTAAAATACTTATACATTTTGTCGAAAAAATAACGCAAGCAAAAAATGTAGTCCTCCAAGGTCCTGCACTGACGACGACGATTTCTGATATGTTAACCCTATATACAAAAGCACAATTTTGCTTACCGTGGGATAATGTGCTAACTTGACATTGTCTCCTGCCCTATTTATTTTGTTTTTATTGCTTTAATGGACCGAGGCCATAGATTAAATAAGTGCTCCATTTATGCGATTGACTTTAGTTCTGTCTACTCGTCAAGAATGCTTGTCTCTTAAACTGCGAGAACAATTATAGACAACCAGTTTACTTTGGTTAAGGAAAAAAATTGATACTACATAATTATAAGCATTGCATAATCGATTATATTCGAAATTAGAACATAACTAAAGCCCGATTTTTCAATCATCTGATAAACAATCAGATAGGGTTTATTCAGGAGACAATATAAAATTAAATTTTTCAATGGCCAGACTTTATCTGACGAATAACTGGACTTCCTGAGGCATAACTTTATCTGCCGCTTTGTGGGATAGATAATCATAATTTAACGTATAATTTCTAAACAAAACTACTGATTTTAACAGTTTAGTAATTAGTAGGAATGTTGAGTTTTGGTTCTAGATTTTGAATAATTACGAAAATTAAATATATTTTTATGAATATTTTTGATAGTATAAAGATGATTTGGCAATTGAATAAGAAACTCTTATAAATGAATTCATCCACCCCTTTGAGAGGAAAATTAGAATTGTAAGCTCCACGGCAGATCATTTCACTAGATGGAATTCAAAATAATTCCATTGTCGATTCCGAATTTCAAAAGTGTCTGTTCAATATTTATTTCCTACATAGATAAAATCAAACAAAAAGCACAGAGGTAAGTAATAAGGCTAGGCAGATCAAAAAATACCCCAAATGCTCGTGCTAAAATTGATTGCCCTAATTCAATTCCTCAAATAAAGATCATTTGCCAAAATCGCGCTAAAAATCCCCAATCTGGACACCCTGACTGACATTGTCATTTTTATCGAATTTGATGATTGATGTATATGGAAATAGTCTGTACTGCTCTACCGTGTGTTTAATCGGTATATTTGTTTCACCATGCTGCAGTTAACATCGTCTCAATCAATCAAATGATCGTATGTCTGGCTATTCCTCAGTTAAATATCAATTGAAAAATCTACACCCATCAGTTGGTCAGATAAACAGTCCAATAACTTTATTCCTTAGGCAGTTATTAAATAACCACGTACTAGATAGAGCATTGTCGATCAACATGAAACAGCCAGATCAAACCTGTCAGACTGTCAGAATTGTATACACGATTAATAAGTTTAAACCATTTTTATTAAAGTACTTCTTAAATTTTATCATTTTGATTTTTCTACACTTTTCCGCCCTAAAAATCAAAATTTAGAGAGGAGACGAGTGCGACGATGAAAACGAATTTTCACTACAGATTAAATAGCCGTCGATAAGTAATACACATTTATACTTAGATTTTTATAATACTGGAAACATTTTTTTAACCCTAGTTTACATGTATGGTGGCCACCCTAGCATTTATTTTTATGCAATACCGCTAACAAGATGTGTAGCAGTTATATTTAGAATACATTTTAATGTCAACCGATATAAAGACAGACATATGGAAGTATACGATTTCAAAAGAATTATTTTAGTGAAAATCACTATAGTATCCTAAAACGAAACACTTTTTCGTCTGTATTTATTTGTTATAAACGGACCATTAAACAACTTGAGTACGGCAGTTAGTGGTAAATGCAATTTAATTGCTTTTTAAAATAATGAGTCACTAAGCTTACGTACGACCGTTAGCGTTGCGGGTGTAAAAACACAAATATAAAAGAATTATGGAAAAGGGTGAAAAAGTTGATAAGAGCTTAATTTGGACTTCCGCTTGGGTATTACAGTGATACATATGGATATTATAGTGGCTTGCGTTTTATTTTTTTCACTTATAACATATTATAACTAGTGGTCGCCCGTAATTTTAATTATAAAATTGATCATTATTAAGGTTCTGTTGTCAAAGACTACTTCTATAATCACAGATTTTGCCAAGGCTACACAGTTAATTTGATTTTAACAATAAACAAAAGAGTATATATGCGTTTGTGTGTCAAATACATGGTAGTGTGTGTAATGTATTTTTATACATTTTTTTTAAAATATTATCATTCTGCACTCCTTCTCTATATAAACAATAAGTGTGCGAAATTTTATACTCCTCCGTCCGCGCAATTTTCGTAAAAAGGGGTACAAAGTTTTTGCTGTGGTTTTGCTTCACGAATTAATATATACAGTATACTTAGCACACGTGAATGTGATTGCATATATACAATAAAATCTCATATTCGTTGTAATAATTCTAGTGAAAGAACCTCGTGTTTTTATGTAGTTTTATAAATTTATCTGTGTTTAAAGTCTTCAATAAAACCTCATTTTTTTGCGATGACGCACCGATATTTTAATAACAAACTAGTAGTTGTGAGTTGTTGCCATGGCCGTGACCCGATTTTTTATAAATTTTGATATTCATATATTATGGTGGGCCGTTTGTCTACTTGTCAGCTTATGGCAATGAAAAAAAATATTGATACGTCGTAAAGTATGACTGTCACGCTTGCCAATAAAATTATGACAAAGGAAAGCGACGGTAATGCATGTGAAATAGATTATATTGGAGGGCAGGCCACCATAAGCCTGTAAAAAAATAGTAGTTATATTGTGAGAGTAAATAAGCAAGTATTATTATATTATACTATATTGATCGGCAATAATTAGATTTGATTATTTAATAACTAACCACCACTAACTAGCTAAATGACTTTTGACATTAAAATCGATAATAGACGTTACATTTCTGTCTTTCAATTTAGAGAGATTGAAATCAACTAAAGTGATACAATTAAATGTCATTGTATACTTATATATAAATTTGGGAGGATAATCCGAATCAGGAGATTGCGAAAATGATTTTTTTAGGATTTTTGTGTCTGTCTGTTAGAGCATCACGTGAAAACTTCTGACCGAATTGAAATGAAACTGGACACAGAACTAGCTTATATCCTGGGTACATACAATACTTTTTATCCCGGTAAATGACGTCGTTTCTATGGAATAGACGGATTAGCAAAATAGACAGCGTTGCAAACGCGTTTTTAAATTTATTAAGTAATACCTACGTTGTCATAAGCAACATATCATTCATTGTGTATTACTTCAAATCAGGTTGGCTTCGACTCACCTCTATGTTTTACTGGGCAACTGCCCACTAGATAACTATTTAGACTATATGAACTTAATTCTTTTGTTATTATTATATGTAAAAAACCCGAATCAAGTTTTTATGTAAGTAAAATAAAGCTGCTGCCTAGAGCATTCATTACATGCGGCGTAGCTGCGGAGCAAACTCTACTGTTTAAATAATATTACAAGAAAGCTGCGTTGAATACAAAATCGACTTGATCGTCTTGAATCAACACTGAGTCTGATATAAGCAACTATCATATGTGTGCAAGCTCACAATATAGATTTTGTTTAGTTCAAGAATTGGTAATGTTTGAGAGTTAGATCGAGATTACAACAGCGAATATACAATGGACAAAGAACATGGCATCGTAGTTTGATTACTGTACTGTACTGAACTACTCTCATGTATGTGTTTTTATTTAGATATGTATTTCTGTATCTACCGAATGTCAAGTATTCACGTATATTTTATTAAAAAATCTTTAAGCAAGCAAACATCCAGCGAATGCTGGCCCCACGTAAGTCTCAGTCAGATTTAAAATATACCGTAAATTTTTTATGAAAAAACATATAATTTTGCTTACAAACAATAAATTAGTAGTAATATGTAGTAATTAGACGGCCTCTGTGGTTATGTGGATTAAGGATTTGCCGGCATACCTTGCTATAACGCAGAGGTTCCATGTTCGATTCCTAGCGTGGTGAATTTCATATAAAAAAAACCTTTATTTGCTATGGTCTGGGTGTCTGGGCCCCAGAGTAGTCCGTTGTACATTACCCATAACAAAAGCGCAACTTGGTTAATTTAAATTAAAATGCCGTTGGAATTACTATAGAATTTATTAGAACTATACAAACACGTATAACATAGGTACAAATAGAAATAGGCACTACTAGTACAAACTGCACGATTCAATAACATGCGCAAAGTCATTCACTATATCGCTTGTCGAATGTACGTCTTACTCGTATCGTAATCCTCGCTCGTATGCCCCACCCCTCCGTTCGGGCATTGTTTTATTGTAAACTGCACAATACACAATGGACTGTGTGGGCTGGTTTCTTTCAAGAAAATGTAATTTGCACACCTGCGAACGGCCAACAAAGTCGAAAACAATAACAATAAGGATTAGTCCGACACTAATGACGGTCATAAAACAAGTAGAAAAACAATAGCATGTTTTTCTTAATTACAAATTCTAAACACAAAGTAAACAAAAGAATTCCTAAATCCGGAAAGGCAATAAACTGCGCTTTACGAACGGCAGATGTGCGCATTTATTTGTCGGTATGTAACAATACAATGTGCGTGATTGTCTGTCGATTGTAAAAAAAAAATCAATATCCCACACATATTATTTATTTATAAACACAATTGTATTTTTATAAATAAAATTGTCAGCAAAACCCCTTCAGGTTCTCGCCAAAAACACCATGACGAATTTATAAACAGTATACGTTTATTTAAATAAACTTAAATCCCATAAAGCGTATTTTATATTATTTACTGATTTTTAGTTCCAATTGTCATAATATTACTTTGAAAACGCGTTGTGTGACTAAAGTCGCTTTCTAATTTGTCGGTGCAGCAGCTGTGCGAAATCGGTACGCTTGGTAATAAAAAGCTTACAAAGCGCCTATATTTCTATGAGCGTGTCACGATTCGCCCATTTTTTTTTTTTTTTTTTTTGGCCAGGGGAAATCCGTTTGAGGACTAAGCCGCGACAGGCATAGAAGCCTGGGGGGATGTTCGCGACCCGTGTGAGTGTGGGATTCGCCAGATCGGGGGTGGCACTAGCGTGCCCGGTCAGAACCGGTGCCACGCTATTGCCACTCCCCAGTTAGGGATACCCACTAAAACCCCTGGGTGTTCCGTCCTGCGCCTTATGCCAGGGCTACGTGAATGCGGGATTCCCAACTCCGCGTGCCCTGGCAGGCGTGGGCCCCCCTCACTGGGCCTCTTCCTATGCCAGGGGACATATCCCCCGGCTACTACTAAGTCTAGTCCATGCGTGGGGCGGTTTGTAACGCGCCCCACGGGAAGAGAGATGAGCGCGCGCGGAACACTCGCGCTCTCATCTCGACGGCATATGCGGGTGAGTGAGAACCCCTATACCCCTAGGGGCCCCACCCGCGCCGCCCGCTTACGGCGGCCGAAGGTCACTGTCTGACCTCCGGCGTCGGCGCGTCCTCCTTTGGCGGGAGCGGAGCAGGGAATTACGCTCACGCTCCCGTTCCGCCTCCTCCTTCGCGAACATGACTTGCTCGCAGAAGGAGGAGACGGCGTCCCATCCGGTGGAGCTCCCGACCATGGTGCGTACCACGGCCGGGAGCGAGGTGTCTAGTCCGGTATGGGCGACGAGCTCCCGGCGCTGCTCCGTCCAAGCTGGACATTCCTGGAGAGTGTGCAGCGCCGTGTCCTCGTCGCCCGTGTCACAATGATGGCACCCTGACGTGGCCTCGCGGCCGAGGCGACACAGGTACCTTCCGAAGCAACCATGCCCCGTCAGGACCTGCGTCAGCCTGAACGTCAGGGTGCCGTGACTTCGTCTAATCCAATCGTGCAGGACGGGCCTCACCGCCTCAATGGTGGCGGGGCCCGCGCTGGGGCGTCGTAGGCGATCTTCCCAGACCCCCACGGCTACCTGGCGGAGCTCCGACCGGCACGCCTCGATCTCGCGAGGCGCGGGTCTGGTGCCCCTAGCCAGGGCCTCTTTGCGCCACACATACAGTGACGCCAGGACCCTGGCTTCCAGGTCCCATGGGGGGGATCCGGCCAGTAGCGAGGCCACTTCGAAGGACACTGTACGGTATCCTCTTATTGCCCTGACGGCCAATATGCGTTGCGCTTGAGTAACGCGTATACCAAGCATAACGTTTCCGCACCGCACTTCCACCGACAAATCTAAAGCGGCATAAGCATAGTAAAGAGATTGGGACGTCTGTGAAACACGAACCGAAAGACAAAGGAATCGCTAAAACGAATGTGTGTTTGGAAGCAGTGTATCTAGAACAGGTCGTTGGAAAACAAAGCCGCGTTGGTGCCCTACACTGCCTGCACGTACGACGTAGGTAAGTCACGATGCGGTTCGTTATCTAACTTATATTCGATCTTGTTATTTTTATTGACATTTGAAATCTAAGATGTTCACTATAGCATTTTTAGAGTATTATATCTACATCATATTATATTATATAAATATATATTTCTATTACATTAGTTCCTACAGAACCAGTAGTTTCCGTAAAAATAATTGCGAGATGCAAGAATTGGACCGGGGACGATAATACAATTAAAAAGAGTCACCTATGTAGCCTGTGTTGAACATCGCTAGAAATAATGAGATATTTAGACTTTATAGTTCGTAAATCCGATTTCCCGTTCGTTGACATGATAATAACCCTCTCCTTTGTATATATAAAACGGTCGTATAATACTTAATACATCTACCGAGTCTTGGTAAAGGAAGCAGCGACAGGTAGTGGTTTGGCTTCTGAAGCAAGTCAAGGGTAGATTACTTACAAAAGCAATTAATTCCATCGGTATATTCGACCCTTGAAAATTCTTTAGTTCAAGACTGTCTAGACTTACTAACTTTTTATTAGGATTAAATATTATTTGTATTCGAAGAGGTGCAATTAATATTATTGTTCTTTCTTTTTTATTAGGGTTCCGTAGCTCGTTGTTGATATCCAAATAACTTTAATTAAAAGCAATATTTTTTTATTTAGTATTTTATATTTTTTATCACATTTTTTTCTTACATTTAAATGCAAGAGAACAGACAATCTATTTCATTGTAAGTTGTAACCGACGCTCAAGGATATCTACAACACCAAGAGAGCCGATGAGCTGCCTAACACATTGGTTTTTTAAAAATGTCGTTTTTATGGAGCCGCATATGAAAATCGACCACGCGCGAGGCATGTCATACCAGAACATGCACGTATGATGCATTTGTATGAAAAAATAAGTATAACAAAACAATACGTCCTTCCTTTAAAATTGGCTTTGTCGATACATCAAAAAACACATAAATTAAATTTTGAAACGCAGATCAAATATTTAAAAGATGCGTTATTGTAATGAAAAGAAATAGAAACATTCTACACGGTTCCATTTCAATCGCCTGCGTCCAAGATGTTCGGAATTACGAAGGCATCCATCTCAGCGGGGCAAACTCGTTCTTAAAGCAATAAATTCTGATTACGAACGGTTCGAGTTGCATTCGACCAAGAATTCCCCTCCCTTTCAATCTCAAAGTTAAAGTAAGTCATCTCAAACATGTCTTATTTATACAATAAGTGCAAGGCGCGCAAATTTATGCAGATCCATTAAGCTTATTTTAATGTTAATTGCCTACCAATAATTTTATTAAGTACTAGGATTTTACGCTCTCTCAAGTCTTTAATAATTAACAATATTTTTGGATCGACTAAAAATTTGATTCTGAGAACTAAATACAAAATTATATTCTTCAATCGTCACCAAATCGGAGCGTTCAATGTATTTCTATGAAGCAGAAGAATTAATTGAATTTAATAGTTGAATTCAAATGGCATCAGCAACAAACCCCAAAAACCTAAAATAGTCAGCAAACAAACAGAACTATAATTCAACTACGTTTTAACGATTTTAAGCACGGTATTTTGTTTAATTTTCATTACTCCGCAGTTTCGGCCACGTTTCAGTAGCCGTGATTACGGAAGACAAAGATTTCAAGTATCAATGAGTATCGTTAAATTTTATTTAGCCTACCGTCAACTTGTTCATTTTAATTATTTACTTTTAACTTTAGTTTATGGTTACTATTTACTCTCTCTCTCTTTTTTTCACCATATCCCAATTACTTGGGGTCGGCACAATATGTCTTTTCCTTCCACACTCTTCTATTCTGACATACCTCTTCTACTATTTTACTATTTACTCTATGGGAGCCTAATATAATTTATCACCGTTTCGCAACATGTTGTGGCTTGAAGAGAAGAGGCGTCGCAAAAATCTCTTAAGCAACATACCTATCTTTAATATTTTTAAATAATATTAAAATAGGTGAAAGGTAAAGTAAAAAGAGACGTCGTCAATCAAGTTGGTTTGCGTTCCGGTGTACGCAGAAAAAGCTCTGTGTCTGAGGTCTCGCAGTTGGGTTTTTTTTGGGTTTGGGTCTTAATAATTTTGATGATCGGATCCCAGACAGGTGAACCTGGTCAACCATCTTCTCTATAGAAATTCGTCGTCGGAATAATACAAATAAAATAATATTATGCCATGCTTAAATCCCTTAAAACGTAGTTTTATTATGTGTGCTAGTCGCGAAAAGATAAAAAAACAAACAGAACTAGTTATCCTATTCAAACATTCCTTTACGATAAAGCTTTGCAGACATTCACAACCGCTTTAAACCAATGCAAAGTTACTAGTTATAATCTACCTACAAAGTTATGTAAAAGTTCCTGAATTCTCTCTAGTGTTCAAAACAAAACAACGCAAACTTCAACTAGTTACGAGTTTAAGTGGCTTGTAACTTCTGAAGAGGCATACTATAGATAGAATTCTAATTTATCAAAAAGTTAATTATTCATTCTGAACACACACAGTTCTCTAAACAAAAGTCGAAATGAGTCCAAAAATTAAATGTGGAATTAGATTGTCACGTTGATGATTCTTCACGATGTTTGGAATTAACAAATTGGTCTTGAAATTTGGGAATGTTACTTTTGATACCAGGGATGAAGATAGAATAGAATAGTTTTTGCGAAATACAGATGCAAGTTTTCAAAACTGCAGTCGGAAGGACATTCTAATAATTTACGGATTTGTCTTATACACATTATAGTTAAGTACAATAGCAAGGAACGAATGCAAATATACGTACTTGTATTATGATGGACAGCTTACAGATTAAGAATAGGTTAATTTTAAAAACATTTACATTAGTTGAAAAACTGCTTAAGTATTGCTTGCTTATCACGTAATTAGAAGACGTACGTAGGTACTTCCAACACAAAGGCTTGTAAGAAACGTAATTAAAATCATCAGACTGTCGTCTATTTATAACATAGAATTAATAAGGTGCCCCTGAGAGGAACCTGCATTAAACACAAATCCAATTTGTATACTAGAAATTCCTAGAGGACTAAACATTTTGACCGCTGCCAAAACAGTAAGAGCTTGATCAAATTCGCTTAGGATGCGTCGGTCAAGTTTGTCAGACCCCTTTGAGACAACTTTAGTTTAATTCCCTCTGCAAAGGCTTTGCACTCTTGGTAATTTCTCATTTATATGCCATGATGAACTTTCAAGACTTATTGAAAATTACAAGGATATTGGTTTCCACAAACTAGCTCCGCATAGGATGTATCGTCTTGCAGTTTGTAAGTAAAAGTTTACCTATTTTGGAAAATATTTCTTAATTGTGGTATAGGTTATCGTTTGACTACGATCTCGCCTGATGCGAACATATGGTCTCGGGTTGAGCACGTTTACCAAGAGAGTATGTAATGTACCTATTAACACAAACATGAGATTCCAACAATAAGTCCCACTCTTTTGCGGTGCGCATGATGAAAGTGTGCACGACACCAATACTACATATTAGTGTGTCTGGTAGTCCGTTTAAATTAAAATGTTTACAAATCTTTTGTACTAACCTGCCATTCTGAGGGTGGGGTGATGACGCTCTCTCTCCTTGAACGAGGAATAGAGAGCCTCTGTCTGCATCAAGTAATATCGACACGTTCTGCAGGATCTTGTGGCACAGCACCCGCACTTCAAGTTCGTTGCAGATATCTTTAACCTGTAGAGAAAAAGTTCCGGTTAGTTTACATTTGACTTGTACGGCAGTCGTGATAGCTTAGTGGCTCAATTCCTGGACAAGGAACATATACTGCTTTAGAATTATTTGTAACCTTACGTTTATGTCATTCTTTTGCCACCGGCTGATGATGAAGGAAAAAATTAGCTCATCTGGATTACCGTTGCGTGAAAGCTGCCAGTGTACGTTAGATACGAGTAGCGGGAATACAGTCAGTTTTCCTAAATAAAGAAGCTACAGCTCAGCAGTGGGACTTCGGTGGGCTGGTAATATATACCTAATGAATACTTAGGTGCACATTTTATATAATGTTAAAAATTAAATGAATCTATGTCAATAATATTGTAAAATTCTAAATATTCCGTGTCTGTCTGTACATTGAAACTATTAAAAAAACCAACTGGAATAGACTATATAAACGATGAAGAACACGATGCTTTTTTTTTTGTCTGTTTGTTCGGGATTCACGTAAAAACTACTGGGCCGATGCGGTTTTCGCTGATCGATAGCATATTATTAGACTTAAAATCTGCGCAACTTTTATCCTGGAAATCTCGTGGGAATTTTTCTGGGAATGAATTAAAATGGTCAGATTTAAAAAATCTAATTCCAATGTAATTTTTTCATTGATCGATAGCAAATTTTTTGTAATAAAATGTGCGATGTTTTTTGTCCCCGGAATCCCGCGTGAATTTTCTCGGAAGCAGTATGTAGTTGTTCGAGTGCATAAAAATTAGATTATTCCGACACAGTTTTCACTAAAACGATAGCTAACATACTTTGTTTAAATGCCGCATCCCGGGAATCCCGAGGGTATTTCAAATCAAATATGGATGAAGTCACGGGTATATCCTAGTTACTAAATATATTTTACTGGTACAGGAATAGTTGCGGAAATTACTTAGGAAATTGTATCCGATATTGAGCTTGCTTCAACGCGAAAGAGGACAGGATATCAACTTAAATCTCTGGTGAAGTTTTTACGCTTATTCATATACAATATTCACAGATTTGTATGACACATAAAATATATTACTAAACAATTATTTCTAATTATTAGTACAAGGTATACACTATAATCATATGGATATTTATAATTTCAATTGCCATAATGATAGAAACCTTCACTTTTATTCAGAAAAGCATTACTGTAATTGAAATCTATAAGTATTTTTAGAGTTTTCGATTATGAATGAAAAATGAACGTCTTAATATTTTGATCTCTTCACAATGAACACATAATTGACAGTATTTATTAGTCCTGTGTGATTTTTACCGCAGCTGAACATTATTTCGGCAATTCGACACCGAATATTAATACGAGTTCAGCAAAAATTTGGGAGTGAATTTTAAAATGTTCATAATACATCATATTGGTTATTGCATGTGTCGTCATATTTATATATACTAATCCGTGTATCAATTGTAAAAAATAAAAAGGATTTATTATTTTATCTCTTTTGACCTACTCTAGTTTCACAGTAGAAACACCACCCGTGCGAACGAAATGTTCGACTCCACGTTCCTTCTGCGTACGGCAGAGCTGTGGAATGCACTACCAAAGTCCGTGTTTCCCGAAAAGTACAATCTGAGTGTCTTCAAGACTTGTGTGAATAGGTGTTTTCTAGGTAGCGTGCTCCATTTTCAAACGCATCATCGTCGTGACATTAGGCCGTAACTATGGTCAAACGCGCACCTATTTATCACAAAAACAAAACAGAGTGTATTGGATCCCTTTAACAGAAGGAATATTTCAAAAACAAATCCTCAATAATCATTTCGCGTCACGTGGTGGTATGTCGTTCGTTTAATTCGCCATAGCAATTTATCACCGTCGCCGGTTAATACCTAAACGAAATGATTAATTATCGACGATTCAGGTCGAACGCGACGCCCCAGTAATCCCCGAAGCCTCAACCAAACATTGTCGTTGGGACTAGTACGTAATTGGTGGATTCATCAAAGTATAAAGAATAGTACAGTAAGTTCACGCTGTTACTTGTAATGAAAACCCCGAGAGCGTCTCAGACGATACATGCATACATACATATTATCACGCTTGTTTCCCATGGGGCAGACAGAGACGATAGATCTCAACTTCCGACGATCCTGACAAACAACTTTCGCTTCATCTACTTTCATTAATCTCTTCATACATGCACATTTATTTGAGGTGCTTTTTACCTGACCTTTCTTTATCACTTCTGCTATTTGATCATGTTGTGTACGTCGCGGATCTCCGACGATACTAGAGTTATTTGCATTGTCATATAGTAAAAACAAATATTTTTATATTTATTATTACAACAGTTATAATTGATGAAATAGAGACAAAATAACTTTAAATAAAAATCAATACATTGTTACACTTATACACTGAGTTTTTATATATCGATCATTCTGAATCGTATAACATCCTTAAGAATAATATTTCAAGTTTGATGTTAGGTCTCTCATAATATAACTTTTCCGCAGCGCAGCTGTTGCTCTTATTTATACTACGGTGTACCTTTGAAAAGGCTTTAAATATTGGAGAGAGCTCATTGTTTCATAAAACCACTTTTGAAATACACAATATTAGTTTAGCTACGCAAGACATTATGAAATCCCACTTAAAGGAATATAGGAGAGAATAAGACTCACCCTTGTAATGCAGAATTAATATAATTTTATGGAAAGCGCAATACTCTATATATATTACAAACTTTCTGATACCTTTCTTTTTAGTTTCTCGCATTTGCTGAAAATGCGGCGTACAAATTCTCAACCCCTTGTTTATTATCTAAGTTCGTAGCTATTTCATTAAATGTATACGTTTTCTTTCATCTTTTTTTTAGTACAATAATGTTTATGGTCTGAAAAATACAGACAAAATTATATGGATTGTCTAGTAAAAACAAAACCGAATTCACGGTAAAAAGTAAAAAATAAATATCTTCTACAACTTAAAATCTTCATCTCAAAAACCTTCAACAAAAATTAATTTGCAAAATCCGTTAAGGAGTATTTGAGACATGGGTAGTTTCGAATAAATATTTCTAGGGTTCCGTGGCAAAATCGTAAATATTAAACAATTAAGGTTTCTCGTCTCTAAGGGACTTCTTCGCCAAAAACTGACACGCACTCGGCTTATTTTTGCAAATCTCTTCTGTTAAAATTTTAAAAGTAACAAATCCAACAAAAGTGTTTCCACATACAAAATGTCGTACTGCTTAAATCTCAGATCAGCGTGATTGGTACACCCAACCAGCAAACTGGCGATATAACAGAAGTGATACAAGATTATTGTAAGTAACTTCACTAATTGCTTTTCCTGAAACACTCTCAATCCGCCTATTGAAAACAGCTACATCGTTTATTAGTTAGGACTGACAACCGTTCATTTGCCTTATTATTGCTTAAAATTTGACATAAGCTCTATACAAATAATGCCCAAAATACAAGCGATGGTAAGGCAAATATTAAACAGAAATCTATTATATTCTGTGGTCATATTTCTAACAAATTTAAAAAGCCTAACACGATTGGATTCTCTGAGGCATTGACGTAGCTCGGACCAAATGTACCGTTAAAGCACATTGCGGGGGATGACAGCGTCAATGTCACATCGCTGTGAAGGTTAGCTTGTCTGTAGTCCCCAGATAAACGGCACTTACGGCCGGTGTCGGTTAATAGCGATGAAACGACTGTGATGAATATTCACGGTTGTTCCGTGCCCTCCTACGCCTGCTTGTATCGTAATTACACATACATCGTTATAACAAAGTCAATAGCCGTAGTCCCAACAGTATCTAAGTTTAATAATTAACATGCTAGTAACTTAAAATGATTAATTATATAGCAGTGCTGTTACATATTGCCTCTGTGTTATGTCCATTAAGTTGATATTACACGGTTCGCTTCAGTCTTTCAAGAATTAAATCATACAACGTCATTGAATGTCGTCGTTAGCCGATATCAGACGGTTCATTTCTACTTTTCAATTAGGATCACTCAACCAAACTGATCCATATAAATATAAACTTGAATTGTTCGATGTAGTTAAATACCGTGGTTCGTGATCTTTTAGTTGTGACTTTCAACCATATTGATTAAATTTGTTTGATTCTCCTATTAGTGTAAGCTAAAACTAACCGGTTCATTTAAGTTTTTCAATTTGGATAGATACGGCAATCAAAAGTATTTAATAGTTTACAGTCGCTTATAGACCATTGTAACACCAGGGGCAAAGTCAACGCGTTGCCAGCCTTTAGGTTAGGATAAAAGGGAGGAATAAGAAGGAGAACATAAATTCGATGAAATAGACGAATCAGAAAAAGTGAATGAGGTAGAGAAGATAGGATAGTGGATTACGAAGACGGCCATCGGAACTCTTACTCATCGTACAAAACATGAATAAATTCAGGCTAATCGTTTCACGCCATCTTCTGTGAGAGAGTAGTATCACACCGATTGAGCCCACCCAGCGAGCTGTAATGAAGATAACGATTCCAACATGGCTCTACCAGGTCAGAAATTCACTTTATAGACGGGAAATAATATAAACCGAAGCCACGGGGAATACCTTAGTTAAACTATATTGCCCGTTCTGTTACTTTATCGCCCATATTCAGGGGGCCAGTGTGTTTACATGCAATTATCAGTTGGTCGTTTTATCTGACCCCACCGCGTCCCCCGCTTCTCCGCCGTCCAACCAGGCCTAATTTAAGTACATCGTATAACTGACGTACGTACATACGACGATTGTTTCGTAAATTGACTTTTAATGACATTTCCTTCTGTTTATCTAACCCCGAAATATCGATAGCGAACGTAATTCGATACGGTGAAAATTGGTGTTACTAGCTTTTTGTACTAATGTACATTACATTAGCGATATTGAAATTTTATTGACTCATAAACATAATGTTTCCTCTATCTACCTACGTATGTATAACATATCACTACTCGTTCTTCTAAGCTCATTAAAACTGAAGCAAGTAGACTACTAGCACTTTATGAGCGTACACAGTTGGATAATCTACATATCGTCGCCGTCAATGCGGTGCCTTGTAACTTTTATACTTTTTTCGTAAAGTTGTTACATATGTCATAGTGATACTTGTTAATAATTTGTCGAAAAAAAAATATCCCCAAAAATGTAGGTGCTCCTTTGACGCTGACGAAATAGTGTCTTAATAAATGTTCTACGTATTTTGCCGACTTCAGATTTAATGGGACACGGTTACCTACCATGGCAAGAACCCCTCAATGTTTTGCCGTGCCACTGCAAGTAATTAGTGATAGAATATAACAAAGAAACCTAGGTGGTCTTTCTTACCAAGTTCGGCAAACAAGTCAATAACATATATAGAAATTTTCGAGTATAATTATCGTGCTTGACCTACCAGACAAACCATCTCAACTCAAAAGATTTTTCCTTTATGGATGAGGAATACAGACAAATGCCTAGGCATATTCTATCAACCTGTGAAGAGTTAACTTATAAATTATGAAACCTTTAGGCATTAATAAGAGTAACCAGTAATAATAATGTGTTTATATACAAATGTAATGACTATTGTCTAATAAAATAAAATATCTAACTAGATTACAGTTTTTAAAGTGTTCTTGATAATAAAATCAAAATATGTCAGCTGTTGCCATAATAGGAAATAATTTATTTATTCCCCGTTCACTCTGAAATACTTACAGCGTTCCCTTTACTACGTAAAGCCATAAAACACAAATGCAGATGTTACGATATGAAATATATTCGCTCGAAATATTAATGTTTCAATGAATTATGAGGCAAAATGTTACGAGTAATAAACAATGTAACTGTTTCTAGCTCAAGTGCGAGCAGAAAGGTTGGTTGTGAAGAAGTCGTTGTTGAAGCAAATTCAAATAAACTAATCACAAAAATTAAAGGGAACAAAAAAGTCGTAATTTTTGACGGGATGTATCAGTAAAGCTCGAAAACTCTAGTTTCTCGACCTTTAGGCTAAATTTTTTAAGAGTCGTGGTTTTTACGCATTCCGAGGAATATCGCGAAACAAATATGGGCCAGACAGCCTGTTCATTTAGCTTCAACTTCTATTTTACAAGCTTGCTTCATCCATTTGTCGCGGAGATATTCGAATTTAAATGAAAAAGGATCCCTTGGTCTTCATCCATCAATATTTCAGTAAGTAATTTATTAAATAATAAAAATTTTACTAAAAATCAAAGAGCAGTTTCGTAAACTGGATTAAATTTCCTAAAAAAATTCCTCCGCAATTAACAATAATTAAAAAAAGCTACTTTTTCTCCGGTTTTGGCAAATCGACCGCATCTTAGCAAATACTACCGGAAAGGCTAAGGTCTCTAGGGATTATTGTACCTCAATATACCCCCAACAGCCCTATAAATTTTCAGAACGATCCATCTAGCGGTTCTTTTGGGCTAACCACTAGAAATTTTGAAAAAAAATTAAAGGAACAATATTTGTGTTCTCTAACAGTGCGTAATCTTCGAAAAAATGTGGACTTCTTTTTTGTTCCTTTAATTTTTGTGAGTGGTTTAGTAAAACCAATTGAATACTAAAACCAAATTATTCAAATTACCTCTCACTATTTTCAATATAATATTAGATTGCTTAGCCTATTATATCACTTGAGTTCAGAGTCAGAATTCTGATAGGTAATAACTCTCCTATTTAAATTCCTTCATGCACTAAATTTTCCAGAGAAATAAAGATACATTAACACCTACAAACTTTTCATATACATATATTATCTCTGAAAACGTGACCTTCATTTTTTAGTTATACATTTTTACACAATAGTATAGTTGTGGTAGAAAAAAAACGAATGGAACGTCAATAAATTGATGACGAGCGTGTCAAAAAGATACGCAAAATTACTAAACATTGAGATTTTCGGTGCTAATGCTTGAAGAAAAAACGTTAATAAATACAATTATAATAAAATATAGATAACTCTTATTAGTTATACCTATATAGTTTTTGGTTACTGCTACCTCAAACTCACTCTCCTGTTTGCCTTGAATAAATTTGAATAGTAATTTTCAATCAAACAAATTCACGTCAACATTTATCCATTACTACTGCGGTACGGCTATGGAATGTTATTAACAGTGATAACAATCCTATACCTAAATCTGCTACGATATAATTAATTTAGCGGGTTGCCAAGTACAGGCTATGTTCTGATGTTTAGCAAAATAACTTCAGACCCTGACCTAAATACTCAGAGTGTGGCAGTAACTAAAATTAACTCACACCTGTGTTGGGGGCAAATTAAAATCCAACATGCCTATGCGTGTTTATGGCAATAATAATTAAGCGACGAAGAGAACAGATTTTAATCAAATCATCTCTAAAACCTGCGTCCAATGATCACATTGTTAAGATTTTCAAATTTGATTTAGATTGATATATTGAAACATTCTAATATTAGCATTACTAACCACATACTAGGCTCTCAAAGAACGGCTAAGTGTGCAGAAGGGCGTACAAGCTATGTACATGCAGAGTGTGAATTGTCGCGATCTGTTACTAGTTTTCATTGGAGCATTAAATGTTTTAATCAATCTTAATCCTTATGTCGTTTAAACGCGGTATATACACAGCTCTTTCACTTAAATTGAAGTTAACTATAGTCCCTTAAACGTTGTTATAAAGATTAATAGACAAATTGGTATGACGTCAAGTAGCACGACGTGCACGCTCCAAACGACCCCCTGCTGAAGACCCCGCCGTAGCGAATTTACGGTTTGAACTAATCGTATTTCACATGGCGAAAATATCATAGTGCATTTCATGGCTTCTATTATATACTTCCTTCCGCACAGATGTAATTGAAGTCTTGTTAGTCTTTAAACTCTGTGTAACCAAAAACTGTTCAACGTACAAAGCTTACAATATCATAGATGAAAACGAAGTTTGCCAGTCGTTTTAGAAATTTCTTATCCTGTGTCCTATGCAGCAACGTTAATACCAAATGTAATCCAAAAGGCTGTTGTTGTCCAATCTTAGTTGTGCTAAAGAAAAAATCACATTGTGGTTTTTTTCAATTAAACTCCGAAGAAACCAAGTCTTTATTGGTCATTCAAATATATAACCTATCACACACTCTCACACGTGCACTCACTCAAACACAAGCACGCATGTACACTCGTACACACGCACACACATTTTTTTAAATTGTTATGTTATATATTGATAATAACTATATCGGTTCTCCGCGACACAGGCTAGTCTCGGTGCGAGAATCAACGTTACTGCCATTGTTATAGATATAAACTCTTGAAAATAAATAATTTTGTATTGTATTTTTTTCCAGACGAGCGTGCATGACAAGAGTTATGAATGTCAAAGAAGCAAGTGAGGTGTGTAAGAATAAGCCTAAATGGCGCTCTGTTGTTCGTCCCTACCCCGCAAGGGAACTGGCGTGAAGTTATGTATGTATGTATTTTTGTATTTTCACTTGCCACTAAGGCCTAGTCTGCACTGCGAATTCTTATCGCGCCAGTTTTATTTGCGCGAGATAAATTTCATCTAGGCCGCACTGCGAATTATCTCGCGTGTTTTTTATCATATTTTTATGAAATTCTCGGCCGGGAGGCAAAATGGTCACCGGAACCAAAATCATAATTTCACCACTTACAGCTTTAAGACTTGTTAAAGATTTTTTTTTACATAATACATTAAGAGCTGCGACAATACTGTCAAATATTGACGAATACTTGTTTTTACTTGACTTAGGTACCTCTTTGTTTATTTCAATATCAAGTAATTCGTTTCATAACAATTATGACGCGGTAGAGCCTTAATTTAATCGTGTTTCGTACCTTGAGTGACAGTTCTGACGGCTCACTGCCCTATCCCATCTCTTCTTTCCAAATCCTCTAATCCCATCCCCTTTAATTCATCCTTTCATCCGAACCCCTTATCCCACCCCACTATATCCCATCCTAAAGGCTTAAAACGCGTTGCCGCCGTCACTGGTATTACATACGTCTATAGGCGATGATAACCACTTTCCTTTAACAAGGCCGTTCGCCTATTTGCTAGATTCGCAATAAAAATTAACAAATTAAGTAAATAAAAAATCTTCCCCTTAAATGAAAAAAATTAGATAAATTTCCTGCCACAATCTTGTTTTAATTATTATGTCGTTGTCACTAACATCAGATTTGTCTCACATAAGATATTTTTTATGAGTTAGGGAAATTATTTTTCCACGTGTAACTCATATTCTGCGGCTGCGGGACGCGCAGACCGCATCATCCTTCCACGAAAGCTGATGCACGACTGAGTGCCCCCCCCCCCTCGTCACCCCGGGCGGTTCTTTTTCGCTGTGCGGACTAGCTCTAACATATGGGTTGTCAGATCATTTGCCTTCGTTATACTAAGCCATACTAATCTGCGAGCCGTAACTGTAACCGAGCACACTAACTCCTACTAGTAACGTGCTCTAATGTGTACGCTGACATTGATCATCGCTTTGTTGGGCGGGTGTGAGCGCGCCCCTTGCCGCTCGCTTTGAGCTCGCGAGTCACGTACACAATATGATTTTATAACCATTACCGTTCCGGCTCGCAGGTGAGTACGTAGCTTTATAATATACTCACTAATTCAAATATAAGTTCTTTTTCGTCGAGCTGCCGTAGCTCATGCCGTGACCGCCGCTGCGGCCGGGACGGCGTGGCGTGGGGCGGCTGATCCCCGAGGAAGGTAGGCGTGCCATCCACAGTCGTGACTAGTGGTTTCAGGAGACCGCCGCGCTCGAATTCATGCGCCGAGATCTTCCTGTCAAAGAATATTAGCACATTAAGTACTTAATTGCATACTGAATCAATGTTAAATATTAAATTACTCTTTTTTATGTAACGTACATCAAAGATTTAAACAGCATTTCTTAAAAATACCAAAAAGTTCATAATAATTTACTAAATAAATAACTTAATTTATCGGAACACAACCGATATACATTTATTGCCTTGTACCGTTTGTAATTAAAATAAATAATATTATGTATTAGATATTATGGAGTCCGGAATTAACATTACCCCACCGAATTTTTATCTATGATATTCGATAATTTCTATGAAATATGGAACTTCAATTAAAAAGCGAAGCCACGTGGATAGATCTACTTTTATATAAAACATTTCTATTGTCACACACGGTACTTTTAACTTGAACGATGAGTAACAACACACCGATAAAACGCGAGCTTGACTATTTAAAAAAACAGGGCAATCGTATAAAAGCAAACAGAACAACAGCTTGGATATGGAGTAATAATAGAGCCTATCTGTCCAAATAATGAAAGAAGCAACTGTCAACTGACCACATTACTCATACCCCACTCACTTTTAACAAAATCCATTTAGCAATTAGTACACTGGACAGATGCCAACTAGACAAGTTATAAAACTCGGCCTTTACTTGAATCAGAATGCTACGTCGGAAATGTAAAAAACACTGAAAAATAATTCCACGAAATTAAATTCACCATTTCCAAGAACGATAAATTCTAATTTCTGTCATAACACGAAGGAAACAAAATAAATCGTAGAAATGTTTCATGAAAGACGAGAATGAAATCTCCCAGACGTTTCAATATTCAACCAACTTGAAATATTAAAACGCATTATTTATGTATAGATTTGAATTACTAATAAATTTTCGTTGTTGAAATCTCACTAATCTAATCAACCGATGGTAGAGTAAGTGAAGGAACAGTAATATATAGGAACCAGCCATTAATCGTAAATTTATCATGTCTAAGAAACACACTGATATACTTGACGAATTTAAAACTATTATACATATATATAAATAGGAAGGTTAATCTATTTGGATATTGTTTGCTCCTTCTTCATGGCCTAGTTTTCAAAGGATTCGGGTTTAAGGTTTCACGAGGGAACGAGATGTCTCGATTACCATTATAAAATATTGTTGCAATCCGATACTTATCCCTTGCAGGTGTCTTATTACCCCTTTGGATTTGAGTGACCTATTGTTCGCGCTAACCTCTCTGTTCACGCCGCCGTAAGACGTCATAAAACCTTCTTTCCCCTGTTGGTATTTTATGCGAATTCTTGGAAGCCATTAAGCTACCATTTAACCATTTCAAGAATCAGTGGGCGGCATAATATAGCTAAGAGGTCATGTCTAAATTAGAAATGGATGAGGGTCAGTTGGTCGGGGAATGCGCCAGTCGTATTCTGACTGCGAACGAGGCGTTACCTAGTTCACTTTTGGAGCAAGTATCTTATAGCGACGAACTTTGCGCAATTTATGTGATAACGATTTTCTGCCCTACGGTTTGGTTTTGTTGTATTCGGCTATACCTGTAAGAACTGTGAATTACGTGTGTGTACTTCTAATAAACTTTGTGATAATTCCAACGGCATTTTCGAATTTACATCCTACAAACAGTATAAACTAAAATATACTTCGTACAGTAAACACATAGTATCTATAGACATTTTGTTCTGAGTAACATAAAAATACTGAGACAAACTTTTTACGTAAACTAAACTCGATTCAACTTACACCATGAGTCAAGAATTTTGAAGTAATTTTGAAGTAGCCTGCTATTAGATGAATACAAATTTTGTTCTTATCGAACAAAAGTAGGTGTTTGTGAAAGAAACTTGTTTGAAAAGACTGCGAACTTAGGAAGATAACGAAGGAATGCAGCTTTAAGTTACCTCGCTGTAATTTATACTACGTAGTTTCATATTTATTTAAGAAAATCGTTAGTTCTTTTTACATGTAAACCAATAGATAGATAGATGGCTTATTTGGCAGAGTGTTTATGTTCACCGCCGCCTATGAGCATTTATTATACCTCATTATTTATCATCTAGAACAACCTATACTATAATATAGACGCTCCTAGAAATAAATAGATTTATTTAATAAATACATTTAAATTATAACAATGCTATGCTCAAGGAACGTTTCGAATTTCTCTACCTCCCATAATTTATATCCCTCCACTAAATTCAGAATAAATAAACCTGTACACACATCTTTTTTTAATAATACTTGCACCGTCCGGGCTGTGCATCTCTGGATTGAGTTACCTATTACTATAATATGAGCCGAATATTTAATAATAATGCGTCAATCAATCAGGTTCGGCAGCATTACTTTTCATTGTGTATAATAATGTTATTATATAAGTACATGTATGTTTGTATAGTCATGGGTATGGAAGAGAGAGCATGAAAGTAGAGTAAACGCGGTCGAGATGCGAGCACTGCGCAAAATCTGCGGAGTGACGCTCGCGGACAGCGTTCGTAATACCGAAGTAAGAAAGAGAGTTGGTCTGAAAGAGAGTGTCGGGGTGAAGGTAAGGAAAGGAATGCTCCAGTGGTTCGGGCATGTGGAAAGAATGCATGATGAAAGAATGACTAAACAGATATACAATGCAAAAGTGGATAGATGCAGAAGTCGTGGAAGGCCACGACACACCTTCCATGATCAAACTGATCGTGTACTAGCAGAAGGTGATGTCAGGAGCCTTAAGAACAGACGAGCGTGCATGACAAGAGCTATGAATTTCAAAGAAGCAAGTGAGGTGTGTAAGAATAAGCCTGAATGGCGCTCCGTTGTACGTGCCTACCCCGCAAGGGAACTAGCGTGAAGTTATGTATGTATGTATTGTCATACGTATAATATATATATATATATACATATACACACACTATCAATTCCTGCCATGGGTTACCTGGAAGAGTAATCATCCGTGCAGGAACGGAGAAAGAGTACAATTTCCTGCGGCCAGACGGCCTGTCGTAAGAGGCGACAAAACAACCCACAGCCAGGTAGGGCATTTGTCCGACTGGATGGCTACCACCCCTGGTCTAAAGTATGTCGCCATAACAATCTTGAGTTGTGTTCCGGCATTAGTGACCAGGTTCCAGTCTCCCTTAAGAGAGCAGCAGCGCATTTGTAACAATTTTAGTGTCGCAAATGTCCATAGGCGATGGTAACTGCTTTTCATTAAGTGGGCCGTCTGTCTGTCTGCTGAACTTCCGCAATAAAAAAAAATAAAAAAAACCTGGAAGATATCGGTTTTTAGCGATAAGGCTGCCCGTTGTACTATCTCTTATCTTTTTTTTACTTCCATTTGTCTATGCTTCACGATGTTTCATTTCAATCTCCGAATAGTTTCTGAAGAGTGAATTGCAAATTGGTTTAATAACATTAAGGGCCTGTTTCACAAAGTCCAAATAAAGTTCCCAATAAGCTACTTGCAACTTATTTATCGAATAAAGACAACATTTGCGTTTCACAATTGATAAATAGCAGTAACTGGCAAATAAAGTACCCTAGTAAACTATATGTCAGATCAAGTGGCCAATGGCAACTCTATTTGCCATATAAATTAGTCGACTGCCATAATATCTGGTTGACAGCTGTGATTCGAATAACTACTGTTGAAAGTTTTGTTTTTTTCTAAATGTATATTTGTAAAATGGAAATGATTTGATACCACTGAAGACGAAATAGATGATTCTATGTATCGTTTAATTGGACCGCGAAGGAATCCTGTGTTTCGACAGCATAAATCTGTACATCCAATGCTTGCACATTGGATGTACAAATTTTAGGATAAGATTTTCACTTAATAAAGATGCTGTAGGTTATGTATATTTATTATTTATAATTGAATATTATGTAACGAAACAAAATCTAAAATTACGCCAATGCTGCAAACATTTATGTTGCAATTTTCACTTTGAGATTGACGTTCCGTTCACACTAACACAAAAAATAATGTATATGCTGTTTTGATCAATAAAAAATTAAGGCATGACATATTTCAAGCTATGTTTATATAAACTGTATAAAATTTACATTAATATGATTAAAACATATTTTCACTTGTATTTACATACAACACAGAATGTATTTCCTAATACATGTATTTAGTAAAACGGAACTACAAAATGCGACGTTGCCAAACCTACTAACTAATAAGTGGCAAAAAGCTATGTGCCAAATAAATTTATAGGTAAGATGATGGTGAAACGCAATCCGGACTAGCCAGAACTTTTATATGTCACATAATTAATTTGTTAAATAGCTATTGGATACTTTACTTGTACATTGTGAAATAGACCCTAAACTTCTCTTAAAAGCAAAGCTTAAAACAAAACATTTGTAATAATTATAAAATAATATCAATATTAATGAAGTAAGGGAATGGATACAGGTAGGGCAAGACAACCGCCGGATGTATCCCTGGTTCCCGAAGTTCTGACATATGGCGATAAGATGGAACATTGGGGTGGTTTAGTTGGTAGGTCCAAGCATGCCATCGGGAGTTCATCACTCCCCTACTGCTATCTCCCCAAGTGGTAGGGTGTGACATGACAGACGGACACATCTAAAATAAATGGCAGGGCAAGAGCTGGACAAAATTTCCCCATTCCCCTTGGCCGAGGTGTATTGGTGATTACCGCTGTTCATGGATATTGCAACACCAAAGGACGCGATCCGCTTCCTGTTTTATTCCACGAGTTCAGAAGACAGGCAGACAACTCACCTGATGGTAAGCGGTTACCATCGCCTATGGACAATTGAAACACTAAAGGTGCTACCAATGTGCTGCCGCTCTCTAAAAGGAAACTGGAACCTAACCACCTATTATCTAATATTATAAATGTTATTTTAATAAAGATCATTGTACATTTATTTTAAATAGCAATTCATTTTTTTTACATTTGTTACAATACAATACAGTACTAAGTGGAAATCAATAAAAATTTATTAGTTGCCCACATGGTAACCTGTCAATGCATAATTTTTTGAACTTCAAAGGTAATTTTTGCATTCCTACTTTGTTAGGACTTTAAATATATCTTTACGCCCTTTTTCAAGAGCCCCATATTGTAGCCTCCTAACGCCCAGGTTATGCAACGCTTTTTTGAAGTAAACGTCTAGTCTTTAAAAAAAGGTTTCAATGGTGAAAACCAAAGACTTTGAACTTTAAAAATTTTACCTTACAGTAATCGCACAAGTATGATTTTTTTTCTTGTATCAGGTGAACGAGGAGAAGCAAATAAAGAACAAAAATAGATTACCATTTGGTAGGCCTTTGGTTCAAAAGCACTAGACTAGAAACAAGAAACTTTCACAACATCATTTATTTTCAACTACCTTCAAATATTAAAAATGAAATTAAATTTAAAAACCAATTTAATAACAAAAAATGCGTTAAAATTAAGAGAAACATTTATTTTATTATTATTTATTTAAAACATTCGAAACAATCATAATAGTCTTTATTTACCCAAAGGTCTATTAAAAGCTCTAAATTTTGAATCAAGATAATTTTCAATATATCTCAGATGCACACAAAGTTTTGATGTAAACAGCAAATATAATATATAAGCACCTATTTTTTATAGGCATATGAACACAAATCGTAAAGATTTCATGAATAAATTAAGATTAATTTTCACACTCAACGATCTTGTTCCACGTTAAGTGAAGAAAGACAAATTTTCGTTTGTTTTTGTTGGTACTATATTGCTTGGTCACACATTAATAAAAAATTTGGACATCTGTTTGGATACACTACTGTATAGAAACGCGATAAATTGAAACTAGCAGCAATGCCTGAAGTTTGGATACTCAATACAGTACCTTGAGCGTTTATTTCATGAAATTGGATTTGATGCTGGGCTATAATCACAATTTCATTGAAGTACTTTTTTAAGGACCGTGGGCCCTAGGAGGATACTACTCATACAATCATAACAGGAGTAATTCATTCTGTAAGGATGAGATGACTACATAAGTCATACCACTCATAGCACAAATAAATCAAAACAGAGAAACCAGAAGGTTTTCCACTATCCAAAGAGTTGATACAAGGATTACTTATTCGGAAGTGGTTTCATGCTTTTTACAACGCTTTTATTTTATCGCCAACATGTTTTATGTTGCACTTAAACGATTGGCGTATTCAACATCTGCCAATATTTTGTGGTCCGTGTAATTTTTTTATTTTATTATCTTGATCAACCTTGTTTGTGCTTTATTATTTATAATCAATATTAATGCAATCGATACTATTTATAATCAGAAATTAAATTTGAATGTGAGTTGCTTTTATATTTTGCAGACTTGTTTTTTCTTTTTTTACATTTGCATAAAAAGATTAACATAGTTCTTTGTAAATACTTTCACAGCTCTAAGCCTGCTATTACAATAGTGGCGGCATGTTACAATAGCAAACCTGAACATAAATCTTTACTCATAAATCAAGTGTTAAACACGCTTTTTACTGGCTCAGTATAGGGTGTTACTATAGCCCAGAAAATATAAGGTTACCTCGCGGAAAAGCATATCCGAAAATATCGCGAGCGGCCGCAAGGGTCGTTTTACTGGAACAACAATCGCTTTTAATTAGATTGAACCTGTTTCTTGTCTACCGCAAAGACAGTAGAATATATCATGATCGTAAGGAACTAGGGATGATTTCAATAAAAAAAACAAAACTAATAATAAAGTTAACTTTACAACTCTCGCCGTATATTATAGTCGCACCATGAAAAGAACTAAGATTAAATGACAAACATAGAACTAAACGTATATGAAAATGTTTATCATTCAATCAGTCGATGTCTTTATTGTACACCGATCGAAAAATGAATTTGCAGACTAAAACTATGTCTAATCATGCACAAAGGGCGGTCTTACCACTAAAAAGCGATCTCTTCCAGACAACCCCAAGAATGAATAGAGATTATAATGGCGATGGTGGTATACATAACACAGAGTACGATTACTTAAATTCTAGTAATAAATATATAAATGCAATATATACAGATGCTTTATATATTAAATAGATATGTACTTAATATATAACATACAAATACATATCTACATTACGTAGATGTTTATAGATAAATATAATGTACATACATTTACATATATATCATCACATTCCAAGGATAGGTAATATTAACTTTCTGATCATTGTTTTAAATATCGTTGTGAATCTGAATAAGTTGTTTTGACCTTCCCAAAGTAATATCATTAGTTCCATTCTCAATTAAGCCACACGAAAGCATAGAAGGGGCTTGAAGATAAGGTGGATGTTAAAATAGGTTGGTGGGTTAAAGTATGAGTGAAGGTATGACGAATGTGAAAATAATATAAAACTTATGCCATAACTTGCACCTTCCAGTAAACTAGATGTATGTCAATTTCATAATGCGATTTTCCGAAAACTGCCGTTTCAAGGCCCCGCGTCGCCTACGCCACAACAAGTAGAAATCGCGACAATAATAATTATAATTTTAATCGGTGCCAGCACTATATATATAGACAATTAATTAAATCTCTTGTTAACCTTTCCAAAAATAACTTTTATCTGTATCTGCAGTTTAGATCCACGTTTTAATTCGTCAAAGCTATGTAAAATTAGTTAACTAATGTTGTTATTCAAATAATCTTTAATCTTCATTGATTGACGTATAAAGAATAACTAACATTCACAAGAATTTTATTTCAACACGATTCCGTGGAAATAGTTTTTGTGCAATCCATTTTTTTCCTTTAGTTACTTACGTCACAGGAAATTTCCAGATAATGATGTGACTTTATCGACTGGAATAAAAACGGTATTTATTCCATTGGCAACAAAAAATATGCAAATACGTTACATCTTCTGTTAATTTTCAAAGATAAAAGTCAAATTCAAACACAGATATACATTTATAATGTTGGTTATTATATTAATACGGCTGCGCGCCTCCCTTTCTGCAAATTTAATTAGGGATGGGCCGAATGTGGTTTGAACCGAATACGAACTTCGGCCGAACATTCGGTTAAAACAAAAAATTCGGCCGAACTTCGGTTTGATTTCCCCACGCTTTCTCAAGAGCAAAACATCGCGACCTGTTGACAACGTCAACTTGATAACAACGAATTTTTGGCTTTTTTTACACCATAAACTGCCTCTAGTAAATTTTAAGTGTGGGTAGGTTGTTAAAGAATATATTTTTAGACCTTTGATTGAGAAAAAAATCACCATTTCATAATTCTAAATTCATAATGTTCAATTCGTAAAAAGTGATTTAAATCAAAATTATAGTTATAATTGCTGATGTCCCTTAGATGTGTTTTTTTTATTCAAGTTACGCATTATAATTAAGAAGTTGCACTACTTACTTAGAGGAATAATAAGTTTATTTTATTTTTGTTTTAATTTGATGTCTATTTAATTAGGCAAAGACTCGATCAAGAACTAATTTTATTTATTTTTATCACATTGCACGTTAAGATTTCCACGTACCTAACTAAAATAAATGACCATTTTTTTATATTAAGGTTATGATATATATGATTTCTAATTAACTTCAGTCAAAATAGTGCAAGTAGATATTTTACTTTTTCATTGCACCGAATGTTCGGCATTCAAACCGAATTTCGGCCGAACGCCGAAATTCGGCTCAAGCTGCCGAAATTCGGTCAAACCGAATGTAAAACGAATTTCGGCCCATTCCTAAACTTAATATATCCCTTGGGAACTATTATACTTATTATCTTTGAACGTAAAAATATCCTAAGTTCATCCCCAACTTTGACGGTACAATTTTTCATCTAAATTAGCTCATAATATATAAAACCGAAATGAAATAGTGAACAGTAGGTATATATGCTCACATTTATAAGGAAAAATAAACATTACTTTATGCAAAGAATTTTTCACTTATATAATATAATTTATGTAACACATTTACATTTATAAAAAGGACATAAAGCGAGGTAAATTTTGAGTTTACAAAAAAACTTCCAAAAAATATTCTTCAGCAGAATATTGGTAATACCTTTGGTGTTCCGTGTTAAAAAAATAAATGTCCATAGGCGATGGTAACTATTTTCCATCAGATGTACCCTTTGCCTGTCTACTGAAATCATGCAATAAAAGAAAACTCAGTTTGGATAAAAACTACTGAATTTTTAAACTTTTAACAATTCCTCGAACAGCGTAGAAAATTACCTTATTTCAAACACGTGTTTTCATTATAATATGTTTTAAAATCCTAGGCTTATTCAAATTAGAATATCCAGTGACTCAAATTACTCAAAAACCTTATGTAAAAAACCGTACTCGATTCACTATGGCACTTCTAATAAATATGTTTCTGCGAGAGTTTAATTTAAAAATAGTTTTTATTAACGCCTCGTCGGTAATGGTAAAATCGTAAAAGTATAATGACGTAGACTAGAAATTGTTTTCGGATTGAGGAAATGAATACAACACTTCTGGAATTGATTTATAATTTAGTCTATTTATAAATCACGCTCAGTTTAAATAATAAATTTATAATTTGGATAGATTTTGTATTTTATAATATGTTGATTTTATTTTATACCAGTGATATCTTACGATTTCAGCCTTTTCTTTTCGATTCTATAGTTTTTTGTTACTACTGTTGGAATCCTTTGGGTCATAACATGGTATGTCATATTATACCAGTGGTGTAACGAGCAGACATTTTTTTTAAATATTTTTATAATATATAAAACATGATGGAAGGCTTAGTAGATGTTAGCCAACCTGTGACATATTTTTATAGTAGGGTATAAGTTTTACTAATACTACATTGCCTGTGAAATACCATCTATAGATTCGATACTTATATATAAATGTGAAAGTTCGTTTGTTCCTTCTTCGTAGCCAAAAAACCTATTATGATGCCAACTCTGTTTTAAAGATTTAATAGATGTCATATTAATAAGTCATAGGAGTACTACACTCGTACAAAATCAAGGAGGCTGTCTGGCGTTTTGTGAGTTGATAAAAAGTATGTCCATTGATATGACTGTTTACCTATTGTTGGAAACATTTTGGTTTATTCAGTGTAATGAACTTCAATAAAAGGTATGAATATGTGTCACAAGTACTCCGGAAAATGGGATATTTTTCATGTGATATGAATTCAAAGTTCATGCGGGCGAAACAACGTATATAGCTCTAGTAATATAATAACTGAGCATACACACGTATGTATACCTTAGTAATGTGATAACGTGCCCAAAATATAAAAAATATATTGGAAATGTTTTAACTAACTAAAACTAAATCTAATAAACCGATTGACAAGGGTACGGTGAAGTACTACCGTATATTGGCAGCGCTTTATCACTTTCAACACTTCAATTCGTTGGTTGAATTCAGAAGATATATGCCTAAATTATTCAAGGAAAGTAGTACTGTAGACGTTTCAGTGAGCCGACGTAGATTGATGGGGGTAACGTGGTGGAGATTTCCGCTAAGGATAAAACTGGAGTTTTGTTCTTTGAATAATGTATATTTGTAAAAGATCTTCAAAGTTTAAGTAAGCCAGGAATCTTAGATGACATATAGTCTAAAAGACATTTAAAAACATGTATAATATAATCGACAGACAAACAAACACATTGTATTCCCCAAGTTAGCGCGTTCGCTTGTGTTGTGGGGTAATAAACAACGGACAACTCTGAGGCCGATTCCAGACACCCAGACCATAGTAAATAACGGAGTTTGTTTACAAAATTACCCATGCCAGTAACCGAACCCGGAGCCTCTGCTTTGTAGTGAGTTGAGAGTGAGCTGGCAAAGGTTTAGCCCGCTTAACAACAGAGGCCGTCAATCCAATGAATGGAAAGAGTAAATATTTTACATACATACATACATAACTTCACGCCAGTTCCCTTGCGGGGTAGGCACGAACAACAGAGCGCCATTTAGGCTTTTTCTTACACACCTCACTTGCTTCTTTCACATTCATAACTCTTGTCATGCACACTCGTCTGTTCTTAAGGCTCCTGACATCACCTTCTGCTAGTACACGATCAATTTGATCATGGAAGGTGTGTCGTGGCCTTCCACGACTTCTGCATCCATCCACTTTTGCATTGTATATCTGTTTAGTGATTCTTTCATCATGCATTCATAAATATTTTACAAACTAGATATTGTTCATTTATATCGAAGGCTAATTTAATTTAATTGTAAATTTCACGCCCATAGAGTGGAAGAAGAATACTTTTTCCATGTCATAGCCTTCTTATAAAAAGAATAACTAAGCTAATTCATATCGAGCTAGGAGCACAGCACCAATTTTAATCAATTGAGATATATGACATAGGTACTGCTTGCCACTTCTCTTAAATCTTATTTGTGTTTCATAATAGTTAAATAATATTTTGTAATAATTACAATTATTTTAAGGTTATCTGTATATACAGATGATATGATGAGCTTCTAAAATTTTGTTTAATTCTTTGGTTATATATTATGTTAAATAGTATTTGAACTATAATTACAAAACTGATTACAGTTTTACTTAACCTTTTCCATCATATAATTATTTTTTTTTATTATGAACACTTCGGGTGATCAGAGGACTAGTCCCTGCATCGGTCAACGGATTAATATGGCAATCCAGCGAGGTAACGTAGCCAGCTTTCTGGGAGCCTTACCCATTGACTTCGATGACCTAGTACTACTCAGTGACCTAGTACTACTGACCTAGTACTAGTACTCAGTATTCTACAATATAGTCGGTACGGGATTATAAATAGAGAATAAGTGAAGTTTTCTTCATTGTATTAATAGTATTGTTACGACCTACACGCCGACAAAGACGAATTCAGACCTGCATACCTGTAAAAACACATTTTATTACCTTTCGGAATTTAGACTTCTTTTGTTTACTTATTTATTGGCACGCGTTTACTAATTACTCTAGAGAACAGTCCATTGTTTTATTGTACTCGTTTATGGCCGTTGCGGTCGACTCATTAGCCAGGTGCTTCAGATTTAAAGTATAAATTGATTTAAGGAAATTCGGTCCCGCGGCCGGGCAGACATATTGCATCTGTGCAGTATAAAGCAATGCCCCGATTAAGGGACGAGGCAGTCGAACGAAGCAAGACGGGTGTATTACAATCGGGAATCTATTAAGTGACGGACTTTGCGCGTGTTATTGAGTTACCTTCTGCATTACGTTTGGACTTCTTGTGTTCGGTTATATTTGTACCTGTGTTATACGTGTTTGTATAATTATAATAAAAGTCTATAGTAATTCTAACGGCATTTTAATTCGAGTCTCGCGACTCGTAACAATATTGTATTTAATTAATAATTTAATGTTTTGTTGTATTAAACTATCACTTACTTAGGAATACTCACAAGATTATACATAAAATAAAACTGTAGGTCGAAGGAGGTCGAATTTCTGTATAATGAAAAAAAGTGCTAAAAACCGAATCAGGGGGATGTAAGAAATGAAATAGAACTAATTTAGATTTTTTAAATTTTTTTGTTTTTCTGTTTGTACGGGCTAATCTCCGAAACGACTGGACCGATTTCAATGAAATTTTGTATGGTGGTTGCTTATATCCCTGGTCACCATATAGGATACGTTTGATCCTGAAAAAATAGAGTTCCCGTGGGATAGTTAAAAAACTTTCCACGCGGACGAAGTTGCGGGCAGAAGCTAGTGTTTCTATAAATACAGAATTATTACTAAGCATAAATTTTATTGGCAACAATCAAAGAGCCGTTATCTTTCATCATCTTACTCGGCACTTCGTAGTCTTGTTATTTTCAAGCCGTGACGCTCTCACTAAGTTGGCGATAGCATTCTCCAACCTTTTATAGCAAGCAACAATGTAAATACAAGGAAATAAAAGCTAAGACAACATTTCTTCCGCGGACGATTTACTTTATTGTTTAGTGTTGTGGCGTAATGTCTTTTAAGCGCAACAGACTTTCAAAATCACTTCGGTAAAAGAGATAATAAGGCTTACAACAACTGTAATGCTTACTAATAAACAGCGTTATTCATAAAAAAATGTTAATTAACTAAGCAGTTGATTGCCCTGAAGATTATTAAAAAAACTCTTATTCATAAACAAATATTTTACATTGCTCAACTAATTACTACTTAGCTTTTTTACCCTAGCAACTTTTTGGTAGAATATGAGCGGTACGAGCAATCTTATCAAAATTTAAAAAAAAGAATCTGTCTTTGTCGGCTGACGCACTACATACTCGATACTTATAAGAGTGTTATTTATAATTGAAGCTAGGTTGACGATCATTGTGATTCTATTTTCATATTGTTGTAAAGATATCATCATAGGGTCCAATCTACATTTATAAACTTTAGCACGTAGACGCCTGAATTCGTATATATCTAATACATCTTGCTCAATAATGTGTAAATCGCCACCGAAAACAAAATATTCCATTTTTTATCCCAATCTTCACAAAATCAAACACAAGCTGTTAAAAGTAACAATAGTTTTGTCCGCCATTTTGTTACTTAAGAAAGTTAAAAAGCGGGGTGAGGTTGTTTAGTCTGACAGCTAGTATAAACAGGTTTATAAGTCTAAATAGTGTTTATGAATACAATTTCCATTAAATAATTGTTAAAAGTATTACTTAAAAATTAATCAAAGCTTATGAATTACGCTGATATTATTTTGTTTGAAACATTAGCGAAAGTTATTTTTTTATGATTTTAAATATAATTATGATGGAAACAGAACGGGTTTACTAAACTTCAGAGGGCCTAAAGCAGTCGCCTTTGGAGAATCTCTTAATGAAATTGGAATATGTCTAGAAATACTAGTAATTGTAAGACATAGCATAAAGTTCCACTTTATGTTTATACTTGCCATGTTCGTCATACGAGTCTGTGAGAACGACCTATTTAGTCCCAGATCCGTGTAAAGCAGAATCTATCTTATTTTCCGCCCTCCGGAATAAGAAACTATTACAAGTACATATTGTTACGTGCGAGCGGGGGTATCTACGCACTTAGGATTGGAAGGACACGCGAGTGTTTTACTCAGATGAAGCATAATTTATTGACTGTTTACAAGCAGGGATACAACCCTTACATGTATTATCTTCAGGCGCCATCTTATCTAAACATATTTATCGACCCTTATTTACACCTTAAATCTAATACCTTAGATATTACTGTAACTGGGACCTATTTATAGACCAAGTCTAAAAATGTCGATCGTTATTAACTTCAGGTGGGAACACGTTTATAAACCTAAAGCGAAAAGCCACCACAACTTTAAACCTAGAGCGGTAATCACACACACACACACACACACACACACACACACACACACGCTCGTCTGCTACAGCACGCTTTCCCGTGCCGACAAGTGCCTTCTGATGTTAAGGAGAAAAAGCGACAAGAAACTACCCAGCAACACGTCTAGCTAAAAATTGTTTTTCTATATATTTCTTATTCTATTTATATTTCGTGTTCTTTTTTTATAAGTTTTATACAGAAGTATGTTACGTAATTACTTTTTGAAGAATTTACGGAGTTGTAGCAAACAGTGCATACTCAAATTGAATGTGCATTAACAAAATGTACCTATAAAATTGACATTCAATAGTTATGAGACTTTAAAAGTATATCAATGGTCTATATAGAACATTAGAATCCAATGTTGCAATAGTATATTTAAATAAATTTTGCTTTATCAAATTCACACTTGGAAAACTGCGTTCATGGCCTGGTTTATCGTTACGTTGCAGGTCATTAAAGCTTTCAAGTGCACCAAAAACGTTGAACGCTTGCCAAAAACACTTTGTAGTGTTAATTTTACTGTATTTTTACAAAACTGGAAAGATCTGTTATTCTCTATGAAACTGCCGTTCTGAACGCAACCGGGATTTATCACTAGGATTTACAAAATTAAAACATTTAAATGAAAAATGGATAAACGTCCACTGAAGTCAAAATAATATGTACAATACATACATAATACAAATGAAATACATATTGTTTTGACGGCGGTCTCTGTGGTTGAATGTGCTTAGCCTTTTCCGGCCGCTACAACGATGAGGCTGCAAGTTCGATTCCTGACATGATCAATTTCCTAAACGAACTTTCTGTTATTTACTATGGTTTGGGTGTCTGGGATCAGCCCCAGAGTAGTCCATTGTATATTACCCATAACACGTGCATAACTTGCTTAATTTGGGGATATACAATATGTATGCTTGTCTGCCGATTTAGTTATTTATTTTATGATGCTTGTTTCCCATTGGGGTAGGCAGAGATCTATTTTTCTTGCGAAGCTGGCAAACCGGCATCTAGCACAGCTCGTCGAAAGTGGTTACCACCGCCTATAAACGTTTAAAACACCGAGGACGAAGCCAGTGCGTTGCCAGCCTTTAGGATGAGGTAGAAAAATCAGATAGGAGGAATGAGATAGAGCGGATGGGATAGGCAAAATTGGATAAGGGAAGGGAGAAGTGGGTCATCGGAGCTCTCACTCATCGGACAAAACACGATTAACTCGAGGCTTATAGTTTCAAACCGATATTCTGTGAGAGCGTGATATCACACCGATCCAGCCGGCCCAAAGGGTCTGTAATCAAGATAACAATTCCAGCATGGCTCTACTACGTGCCAAAGATGATGCTGGTGAGATGAGATGGATTACCACTTGCTACGATCCTTACAAACAATTTTCGCTTCATCAACTTTATATATAACGTATTTCATGCAACGAACACTATTATCTATTTGTTCCTAAAGTACAAGATAGATGTACGTAGCTAGAAAGTTTGTACCAAGGCTGTAAATGATTGACCAAACTAATGGGTGGCGAATGGCAGCGATTTTTCTTGGTACGGAAACGTTTTGGTGCTTTGGACGGAGCCTTTTGATAAAATGATACTATTCGTCACTGACAGTTACTTAATGTGATCAGAACAAACTGCCGATTGATTTCCAATAAGTTTCTTTTATCTGCCAAATGTATGAATTGTAGTCAGATGGATAACTCACTATTGTAGACCAAAGCATACACAAACAAAACCATAGGCCAAGTGCGTGTTGAACGTTAAACAAACAACGAAGTTTACGCATCTAATCTTCTTTATGACTTTCACAATGAACTGATTGTGGATTAAGATGCGAGTGTGAAATGATATAGGTAAACTAAATTGATTAAAATTTATTCACAAAGTAACTTGATTTTTAAATAAAATTGAATCGGTAACGCTTTATGGCATTATTAAGCGATTAATGTTCGATGCTATAGTATATTTCTTGACTTGATATAATATTCTACATAAATAAAAGAAGCAATTTTAATTTGAGAGTAAACTTCCTTTTCTTTACTTACACCGATCTGTTTACCCAGCCGAGGGTTTAATGGTCTATTTACCTTAGGTAAATCTGGCAAACGGCCCCTTTCTTACAGAATAATTTAGTGTAGGCATCGTGAAATGTAGTAGCTCTTGAAATCTACCCACTTTTAGTACAATGCAAAATTAATAGCTGTTAAGAGTTGGACTTTTGTGGTTACATTTGATGTTTTGTATACAAATGGTACTAATAATATTATACTTGCATTTTCATACAAGTAAATATGTTGTATCTTTCTTTCTTAAGTGGTTTTCATTAAGTAGATAATTTTTCCAAGGAATGTTTATAAAAACTCTAGTAAATAATAATTGTAAATACCTTAAACATAAATTTTCTGGTTTTAATCATGTCTTAGAATTATAATCACTTAATAAAATCTAAAATACATTTTATCTCTGAAAATACAAGAGCTATCACGGAATACAGGACTTTTACTGAAGCGAGATCGAAGGAAAAATCAACCTAGCTTAGCAAAAAGTGTGATCGTTTAAGTTTATTGCTGTAGGAAGTTAATTTTCTTCAAAATGAAACAAAAACAAACTTATTTAACTAACATTAACTAAATACATACAAAAAAACCTTGAGAGCAAATCGAACATGGATTAAAAAAAATAAAATTACATAATTATACATTCGATTTTCATTTCTCATACCCGGAAATTACGCTTGAAGTTACCATGACAGGGATGAAAACAGCGCTTTTCGTTCCTGAGAAACGATTCTTCTGCTGTCAGAAAATTTTGAAAACTATGCGAACCATAGATAATACATGCGACTCATGTCCCAACTTTTTTACAGCCACTGTTAAATCGCGGCATAAATTGTAATAACAAAAAATTTAGAAATTTGTAACATCATTTTATACTTGTAAAATACATTTCACAAAATTATTATTTAATTTACATAAATTGGAGCTAAATATTTACTATCATCAGTGAAAAAAAAATACTGACTGGTACAATGCCACAGAAAAAATACTAGTCGTTTCATACGTGACGTATGTGATGACGTTTTTTCAGATTTAGATATGGATTTGACGCCTGATTTTATTAGAGAATTAGTTGTTTGTTTAACTAATCAGTTTTTATTTACTTTCCTCGTATTCGAAATGAAAAGCAGAGTGTTAACCTGGGCTGAAAGGCCCATTTAGGCACTCGAATTATTAACGCCCTCGCTACGTTCATGCGCCACACCATCTCGTGCCTAAATAGGTGACTTTCACCTCTCGTGTAATGATCTACTATACAACGCAGTGACGGTGTTAAGAAGTAGAGGTCTTACCTGACAGGTGTGGTAGCCCCAGAGCCAGAGCCAGCACGTGAAGGGGACGCAAGCTCCGCGCTCGGCGGCGTCGCGTGTGAAACCAACCACGCGTCAACCACTTGTCGCGTCGCTTTTCTGTAAAAAAACATTCACTCTTAATAATTCTAATTTAATACACTGCTTGCTGTATGTCCAATTGAGCACACGCGGGAAAAAAACGCTAGCACAGGGCATAGTAAGACTTTTTTTATTTATAAGTAGTTTTTCTCCGCGACTACTTCCCATAACTCAAGCGTAACTTAATTAGCTTCGGCATATACGGTGTGTGTTTGTTTGTCTAACGATTTAAAAAAATATTTAAGGCTTGTAGCAACGTTAACGTCCTTGAGAATTTTTTGGTAGTGATTTTTCGGGCGATAGCGGGGTTTTCCCCAGACGCAGTCGTTTTTCAGATGCGTTATTATTTAACTGTGAATAAAATAAAGTAGTATTTAAAAAATAATAAAACCAAATTTTTTATCTTCCTTTTTATAAAAAACTAGTCATTCCCACGGCTGCGCCGCGGGTCAACCTCTAGTGCGGTCTACCTCTTGTTTAAAGAGCAGGCGTTAATACAGGTTACATTTATACGTACATATATATCGCATATAATTTTCAAAATTGTCAAAATGGACAAAATCACAAACCTATCCTACTTTCCGGGATAACCTTTACATAAATCTATCCCAAAATATATCCTTTTTCCGGGATTAAAAGTATATATATATATATACACATATATCGAATATCAGCAAAATCGGTCCAATAGTTTTTCCGTGAAAGCAAAACAGCCAAATAGAGAAATATACTTCTATCCCGAAAAGTATCCCATTTTTTGGGATAAAAAGTATCCTATATTCATACCCGGAATCGAAAAAAATTATATCTAATATATAAAATTCTTGTGTCACAGTGTTGTTACCATACTCCTCCGAAACGGCTTGACCGATTCTCATGAAATTTTGTGTGCATACTGGGTAGGTCTGAGAATCGGACAACATTTATTTTTCGTCCCCCTAAATGTTAAGGGTAGTCCACCCCTATTTTTTTTTTAATTTTTAGATTAATTTCTTTTTTTTTAGGATACAGCATTAAAAAATACATACAACCCTAAATTTTCACCCCTCTACGATCAACCCCTATTTTTTATTTGTTAATTATAAACTTAAATTTTTTGCCAAGATTTTTAATCTTATTTTGTCATGACTTAGAAAAAAAAAATTATATTACTCTTTTAGATTCACAATTAGAACCGGCAGGTGGCGCTGAGATTGGGTTCTGGAATCCTCCTAATCACCTGGACCGATTTTGGTGTTTTTGTTTTTGTGTGTTTGAGTGGGTACCCGGATGGTTTAGATTCGCAATTAGAACCGGTACGTGGCTCTGAGATCGGGTTCTAGAATCTTATTTTTTAAAGGCAGGACAACGTCTGCCAGGGCCGCTAGTATATATATAAAGTTGAGTTATGCGCAGGAGTGTTCAATTTAAGTTTAGTAGAAGGACGTAAATTATGAGAACCCGAAAGAAATTAAAAAAGTTGTTTAAGGTAATCAAGAGTACTTGGGACAAATAAAATGCTATAAAGAAAAGAAAGGATGTGAGTATTCCGGCGAAATCGAATTGGCAACCACATGAGTTTTTTTCGGAATTCAGAGACGTCCGTCCAGGAACGGAGAAAGGGTACAATTTCCTGCGGCCGGGCGGCCTGTCGTAAGAGGCGACAAAACAACCCACAGCCAGGTGGTAGGGCATTCGCCCGACTGGATGGCTACCACCCCCTGGTTTAAAGTATGTCGCCATAACAACCTTCAGTTGTGTTCCGGCATTAGTGACCAGGTTCCAGTCTCCCTTAAGAGAGCAGCAGCGCATTTGTAGCAACTTTGGTGTTATAAATGTCCATAGGCGATGGTAACCGCTTTCCATCAAGTGGGCCGTCTGCCTGTCTGCTGATCTCCTGCAATAAAAAAAAGACATGGTCCTACTTGCATAGGCCAAATATGAACCTTATGCAAAAATTTTGGAAACGCTCAAGTTTATTAAATATATATATACATATATATTGAGTTTCACCCAAATCGGTCCAGTAGTTTTTCCGTGAAAGTATAACAGACAGACAGACAGAGTTACATTCGAATTTATAATATTAATAGGGATGTAGCCGTTTTTTATCCTGTTATGGTAAAAATTGAAGTAGTAAAATGGTTTGGCAAGTCTGAGGTGATTTGGTGTAATTTTTTTAACTTGTCTAGAAAAGTTACGAAAACATCAGGTTTTTTTTTGGTAAATATTGATCAGTAAATACTAACGAAAAGTTGTGTCGTTTGCAATTATTTAGAACTAGCTGTGACCGCGACGTCGTCTGCGTGGAATTTGCTTTCAAAACCCTTCGATTTTGAAACATTCTTTATTGGTGCTTCGCTCCTATTGGACATAGCGTAATTATATATAGCCTATAGGCTTCTTCGATAAATGGGCTATCCAACACTGAAAGAATTTTTCAAATCAGACCAGTAGTTCCTGAGATTAGCGCGTTCACTCAAACAATATTAGTATATTTGGCTACAACACTAATACTTACATTTTAAATATCGCGATATCTTTTGAATGAAACGTCCGAATTGAATAATTCAAAAAGTTCTAGAAAGGTATTGAATTCGTATTGAATATGGAGTAATTTATTTTGATAAGGATTAATACCAAGGTACAAAATAAAGAGTTTTTGAAGCGACGGCATTTTAATTATTAAAAAAAAAAAGAAAACACTTATTGTGAGATAACTACAATAGTTAGACATATGGTTACGGGATATATTTTGTAGACAATTATATGTACTGCAAAGTGGTAGTACATTGTTTTGTTCTATAATCAATAGTTGTCGCAGCGCACGCCGTGTAGGGATTTTTTCGGGTCAGTTTTTACACCTTGGGTTACATTATTGGACTTTTAGTAAGGATCCCTATTTTTGAAATTATTTTTTGAAAATGTAATATAGCCTATAGCCTTCCTCGATAAATGTACTATTCAACACTGAAAGAATTTTTCAAATCAGACCAGCGGTCCCTGAGATTAGCGCGTTTAAACAAACAAACAAACTCTTCAGCTTTATAATATTAGTATAGATTAGTAACGTTACTACCCATATTTATCTTCTATCATTTAGGAAAACTTACTAAAAACGATAGGTAGGTCTTACGCTTTCGATGTAGAATACATTTATTACAAATCACATTTGTTCAGATTTGTTCAAACGAAAGCAAGTAAAGGTAAGTGAACTCAGTACGCACATAGTAATCGACAATAATTTATTCTCTCTTTTCTCAGAGAGTTGTATTCAAACAATCTGAAATTCAGTTTTGTTTTGACAATTACCAATCTAGACATACCAATTTACATGGTAAATATTCTAGATATTGAATGAGTATACAAAAGATATTAAATATTATACACTAGCTGACCCGGCAAACTTTGTACCGCCTCAGAATCAATAAATAAAAAATGGAATGATAATTATTGCAGAATGTTTCAATGTTAGTAAAAAATGTGGTCAAGACTTAACACCGGGACGACCATCAAACGTTTGACATTCAAAAAAAAAAAAACACTTAAATTTAATTTGATTTCTGAACGACTTTTAAATTTAATTGATTTCTAAACGACGCGACGGCACGAACATCAAATGTTTGACAGGTAAGAAAGTTTCTAAGGGAAAACGAAATTGTTGTTTCTACTATATTCCAAGAATTTTTCCATATTTACTCACCGTTTAAACCTTCCCTGGACTCCACAAATAATTCAGTACCAAAATTAGCCAAATCAGTCCAGTCGTTCTCGAGTTTTAGCGAGACTAACGAACAGCAATTGATTTTTATATATATATATAGATTATATATACGCCGGGGCCCCGTGGGAATGCGAAAATGCATTCCCCCAGCGTTTACAAAAAAGGAGCCATTTGAATTATACGTGTATTTTATTACGATATATTTTACTGTTGATAAATAGTTACATGTGTAGTAGTACATATGTGTACATCTATTGTGTGTGTGTGATTCCGCAGGATACGCTCGGAACTTCACACAACCGAAGCCGCATCCAAATCTCTAAATACATTAATAAAATACAAGAGCTCAGTATTTCCTTTTTTATTTAGGCCACGAAAATACAAAATTTATTTTTAACTGAACATTATCATTAATGTTATATTTTCTTAAGTTTTCGCGACTTGTATACATAATAAAACTACGTTTTAACGGGTTTTAAGCGCGGTAATTTATTTGATTTTGGTTTTTCCGACGTTTCAGCCACTTTTCAGTGGCTGATACTGTGAGCTCCTTCTGCGTGCAACGGAACACAAACCAACTTGACTGATAATTTCTTTTATTTTTCCTTCCACCCATTTTAATATTATATAAAATTATTAGAGCTAGGCATGTTTGCTGAAGAGTTTCTTGCGCCGCTTCTTCTCTTCAAGCCATAACATGTTGCGAAGTGGTATTAAATTAGATTAGGCTCCCATAGAGTAAATAATAACCATAAACAAAATTAAAACGAAATAACATTAAAATTAACAAGTTGGCGGTAGGCTAAATAAAACTTTAACAATACTCGTTGACATTGGACATCTTTGTTTCCGTGATCACGGCTACTGAAAAGTGGCCGAAACGTCGGAAAAACCAAAATCAAATAAATTACCGCGCTTAAAACCGTTAAAACCTAGTTTTATTATCATTAATGTTCTTAGTTGTTTTGTTAATATATTAAATTTAAAAGTCTGTGTTAATTTCACTTGTATATTTTGTGTTTTACAGCTTTTTATGTTTATAACTTATATATATTATTTATTAGTAGTATTTATGATAGACGTATGTAAGGCGAGTGACATGTGTGATTTATAATAATATTATGAAGTAATGAAATGAGGTTGTAATGATTGAAAAGTTCTGTTTATCGCAGAGAATAATAATAAATGAGGTTTACTTAACAAATGTATGGATTTAGGAAGGTGAAATAAATATAAAGCAAACAAAATTTAAACAGGCGCCAACGCTAAACAATTCCAATTTGCCCACCTACCGACCTAAATAAACAAAAGTTTTGTGATAAAGCTTGAGACTTTACACAACGAGGACACAGCAATTAACAGAAAGCCACGAAAACCTCTCTAACTCCTGGGAGATAACGCAAGCCTTCCTGCGGGAGTAGCCACAAAAACCTTTTGACTTCGTAAAATTCTGTTTCTCTTGTTAAAATTAACTTCTATTAGACAACGCAAAGAACTTTCGTAATGATAATTTAAACTATTATACAAGCTTCATATAATATCAGCCCATTAATGTCCCACTGCTGAGCTCGGGCCTCCCATTATAGGGGGGGGAACAGACAGTATACCCGCCACGCTTGTCCAAGGCGGCTTGGCAGGTTTGACACATCGGTTATCTCGATGTGCAGGTTGCATCACGATGTTTTCCTTCACCGTTGTTAGCACATGGTAATTGTAACAATATGCACATTAGATCAGAAAACTGACAAAGAGGTGCATGCGTTCCGGCCAGGATCGAACCCGCGCCCTCTGAGTCTGGGACGCGTGCGCTAGCCATTACGCTACCACGACTTATAGAAGCTTCATATTTTTACGGCATTATTTCCTAAAGGCAGACTATTAACAGAAACAGCAAAAAAGAGTTCTCTACGAAGTCTTTTAACTACCAATGTTATGACGGAAATAATTTTGTACGAGTATGAAAGAAAAAATAAAATGCATGAAATTTTTTTAACAAAGGACAAAACCGACTTCACACTAAAAACTAAAAAATAAATATTTAACCCACTTCTTTTTTTTATAACAGGAGTTCAGCAGACAGGCAGATAGCCCACTTGATGGAAAGCGGTTACCATTGCCTATGGACATTTGCAACACCAAAGGTGCTACAAATGCGCTACTGTTCTCTTAAGGGAGACTGGGTCACTAATGCCGGAACACAACTCAAGGTTGTTTGGCGACATACTGTAGACGAGGGGTGGTAGCCATACAGTCGGGCAAATGCCCTACCACCTGGCTGTGGGTTGTTTTGTTGCCTCCTACGAAAGGCCGCCCGGTCGCAGGAAATTGTATTCTTTCTCCGTTCCTGCACGGATAAATCTAACGCGGACGGATCGGTGTCAAGTAAAAAATAAAAATTACTATATTTTGAGAATTTGATGTTGTTCTTTTATGTTTTACTTGACACCGACTTCAAGATGTTGTAGAAAGAAGTCGGTTAAATATTTTTTTGGTTATTAGTGTGAAGTCGGTTTCGTTTTTGTTAAAAAATATTTTTTATCTTCTAGTTAAGCAAATACTTCAATAGCTTTAGAAATAATATGTTGAGCACCTGTATAAATTGTACAACTGGCACACGTATACAAATTTGCCATCTCACTCTTCGGTGCATATGCTCGTCATTCAATAAAGGTGGCTCTCGATTTCCTTGCGATCCACAAATCAGATCCTGACTTGGTGATTACGGGACCATCTCGGGAGTTAAAAAAATTTGAAAATCGGTCCAAAATTGACGGAGAAATCGCGTAACATGGATGTAAAAAATTAAGCGGTTATAGAAAATGTAATACCTACACGCGTATACAAGTTTTTTTGCAAGAATTTAGGCTCACGGTGTTCTTTAATTAGTGTTATGCTCGATATCCCTGGGATCCGATCGATTAATCAGATTCTGAATTGGTGACCATGAAACTACCTCGGGAGTATATACTGACGAGTAAAGAAAACAATTTGAAAATCGGTTTACAATTGACAGAGAAATCGAGTAACAAATATAAAAAAGAACAAAAATAGAACAACATACTGACGAATTAAAAACCTCCTCCTTTTTCAAGTCGGTTAATAAAGATAATGCTTGTAAACACTAGAATATGTATAAAGGTAATATTACAAGTAGTATAAAGAAAATTAAAAGTTACGAGTAACTGTGAGGGAAGTTGTTAGAGTACGTAACAAGTGCCGAGTTGTTAACTCGATACCGAAAGGAGTTCAGTATTAACGAGTCGAAACAATGGACTCCCATGTAGTTGTAGTACTAAAGCTTCCTAACGTAGTTAGATTATTAGTCTAGTGTGAGATAAGTTTAAGCTTACAAATGAATTATAGCAGTTATTTCTAAATAGAGCTTGTTATGTTTTCTGTTAGCTGCAACATTATCAAATTCACAAAAATGCATGGTGCAGCCAAATTTTATGACCTTAGCAATACGTAGGCGACGAAATATATGGTTATAATTACAGTATAAGTTATAGCGCAGCGTTCCACACGTAATCCAGAGACACGATTAATTAATGGACTATTAATTAACTACTATCATATACTTATTTTAAAAGATAAGAGAGAAATAAATAAAATTATGGCCGCAATTAAACGTGAGGTTAGGTGTTGTCTTAGCGCAAAGTCGTCTTTTAAAACAGAAATACAGTACAATGGCGTGGAATGAAAGTAAATTTAACATCATAAGATCCAAAATAATGAGTAGAGCTTGAAATAACTATAAAAAAATTAAATGAGAAACACTGTGCCAGAAAATTTTGTTCGAAATATCTAGAATTATTAACCGTTTCTATTATTAAAACAAACATTGCACACATTCCTTGTTAGTCTTTTTTCTTGTATTGGTTATACAATATTACCTATACATATTTGGAAAATTGTTTACTACATTAAGCCACCGACGAAATTCCTCGCTCTAATCACTGTAATTGTCATTAAAATAGCAGTCGTGGTTTTGTGTTGGCTTGCTTCAAAGGAATTTAGTTTTATAGTTTTGTTGATGAATTTAGGGGCTTGTTATTATTAAAATATAGACTCACAAATGTACTGTTAACTTTAAAGTTGGGAGTTTTGTTGAAAACTTGAAAGGTCATGTTTTACTGTGTGCATATGTGTGTGCAAGATATATATTTTTTTAAATCAACAGTTCTGAGATGTTTTTAGACAAGTAGTGTGTGCTTATATAAGAAAGTCTCTATTGTAAACCTGAATTTTCAAGTACTCATAAAAACATCGTAAATGTCCGTGAATTACCGACTTAAAAGACAAAAACCAAACACATAATCCGACTCGGCGTGGAATAATCTACATCAAATATATTCAGAATTAATTGATTCATATTATTAAGTATCAGTTCAAATAAATAACTTTAACTTCGTGTATCATTCTCCTTTTTTTTTCTCGAGATGTAATCCGACCTGGACACCCTACCGCCCGGACACAGTGGTAGAGCGGGGTTGGACTCCTGATGGCATGCCCGGACCTACGAGGTATTATATCGAAAGCGTCTTGGGTTTTTCGGAACAAGAACAATAAAATACATTAATTAGAAGCGTATGTCCTCAACATCTTATTATAACCACATAACTAATGTACAAACTGTACCTACATAGCATTTCTCGGGCTTACCACTTTTAATCGAGCCATATTCCCTGCCTATTTTTATAAACATACATATTACTAAACTATTTATACATTTCCCTTTCGCAAGCTTTCCCCATACGAGGGCACATTAAACATTCGAAATATGTGTTCATTCTAATAAACGGCCTGTACTAAGCTCCAATCAAATAAGGCTAGATATGCCTTGTCGCTGTGTCACGAGTTATGGATTATGGGGCACGTTCGAAAAGGCAACATTTAATAACACAGAGTAAATCTATACATACTTATATTAGTTCAAATAATATTAGTCCGTCGACGGCATGAGCAAATGTTGGTTTAATAAACACTCATAGTCGTGCGCCAAGCAAGAATTGAGAGATTAAACACACGTTTGAATTAATTAATAAAAGGAAGTGATTAAGTGACCATTTCAATCAAGGTTCACTTCTCTCGACTTAATCAAGGCTGGTAAGGCTTACAATTTTCTAAACGTATAGTGGCTAATATAAGCTACCAATAGAGAGAAACAAATAGAATAAAAACAAAATCCATTTATTGGCAAAAAATGTATACAATTTTTATCCGGATTTTTATCGTGATGCTTTGCTGTGCAGTTTTATTAGGGTTTTGTAGCCCTTTTTTTAAACACAGAATCCTTATACCCGTAACTTTTGCACTACAAAATCAATATTTTCAGAATTATTAATTTTGTAACAGACTTTGTGACAGAGCCAAAAAATAATTGCAACGAAAGTTATTTTGAACAACACTCATTGAGTAGTTTTAGAGAAATGGGATATACTGGCCTAAATGTTTTTCAAAGTATTGTGGTCAAATAATAAAATCAGTTCACATTAAACCTCCACGGAACTCGTCAACGTAGCCCAACAAGAACTTTTACGATATTTATTTTGCAGTATTATTTTTATGGTTTTACTTTGTTTTTCACTGAATATAAAATGAAGATTAAAAAGATTTTTTATATATATATATATATAAGAAAAATTATCTGGAAATTTTATTATTAAAATAATATATAAGCCAAAGTTGCTCGAACGATCAATGTGTAAAGGCCTTGTTAATTATAAATTTTAACTTGTACAATATTATGTTTGTGTCGTAAGAGTGTGTTCTGGTTTAACGTATTTCTAAAGATAGCTGAAGAATTTGAGGTTCCTATTTTTAGATGCGACTGACGAAACTAAATACGTCGGTCGTTTCTGAAAACGTGATGAAATTTGTCTGAGTAAATAAATTTTCTCTATAAATGGATGAAACGATATTGGATTATAATTTACAACTTATTGTGATGTATTTGTTTGTTTTTATTTCTATTTCCGATTGAGCGCTGTCAATGAACCAAAATTTGAAAATAACCAGTACCATTTACAGAACTAGATATTTATTAATCCAAATATGAAAGTAAGGGACGTTGTGTGTTGAAAAATGTAAAAACAAGGGTTGAAAAGTGAATGTTAAGGTGATTTGGGCACGCAAAGTGAATTGCTGAAAGAAGACAGACATTTATACTAACCCAGTTTAATCTGTTTTTGTAGCTATTCATTATTAACGAACTGTAGTAAAATTTTATAAAACGGCAATTTTCTGAACATTATTTAGTCCAAACATCAAGTATAAGAAAAATATCTAGAAGTAAGTAAAAATTTAGCGGATGTGTTGGTGCCTTCGACTAACAAATAATCTTAAATCATAAATCATTTACCTTAGGAAGTAATCATGAACGAACTCCTGGTTCTCGTCGAGCCAAGCCTCAGTTCGTGCACATTCCGCGTCGTAGCAGGTGGGTGCGGGCACAACGCCGCCCGCCCCACCTGCCGGTTCCTCTATGCTCCGCAACTGTAGACCTGTAACAACGGAGACAAAATATAAATCAACTATCAACTACAATGAAATATCTTAAACACTGTTAACATAAAGAAATACAACATTTTGAAGTGAAACTTCTTTAGAATCGTTGCGATTTGAAACTTGGTGAAAGGAAAAAGCGACACTAAAAGAGATAAACACACAAATCTATAGGACAAGCCGGCGAGAGAATGAGATAGAATACATTATATTTAAAAATTAAACACTATGCTCATACAGATTAGAGTTGGAAATGTTTGAAGTTTTTCGTTAATAGTTCGAATTTCGTGTTTTAAAGCTTAAATAAATATATTACAACGATATAATATATAAAATGCGACGTCACGAAATGTAGAATCCCTCCCACCCCTTGTCACGCTTTGTTTCACTTCTACCGCATGTGAACTGCACATACACACACATGCACACACATGCACACACACACACAACACACACACACACACACACGCATCCACACACACACACACACACACACACGCATCCACACACACACACACACACGCGCGCGCGCGCGCGCGCGTACGCACACGCGCACACACCCACACACACAACACACACACACGCGTGCGCGCGCGCGCGCGCATCCACACACACACACACACTTTTTAATATAGAATCTGTACGGACCACGTATATCATTTATGGTTTCTACATAAAAAATGCATATCTAAAAGTGTTCCTGTGAATCAAATACAACAGAGTCCGCATCGGTTAGCGAACACGCTCGGGCTCTCATGTGACGTGTATAATATTATCGTATTATCATTATATCTCACATCATCATTTTATATCACTTTATCAAATATTTATTATCATGGTTTTTCATAAGTTTAGCATTCATCATTTATAGCCATGCAAGTGATTATCATTTTATCACCACATTCCACCATCACATCATTCGTACGGGTGTCGCGTTGTAGCCATACATACAGAACTGGAAGACACAACTTTTTACATACGCTTGTGTCATGATTAATAGGTTAATACCTAAGCAACGCATAACTGGAATGGATCTGATTCCAGACTCGCAAGGCCATGGTAAATAACGGAAAGTTCATTTATGAAATTTACAATCAATACCAGAACCTCTGCGTTCCAGTCTCCAGTGAGCAAAGGTTTAGACAACTAATCCAGAGATACCCTCAATATTTTAACAATGATTATGATGTTATGATTACTGTAAAACGAATTAAACGTACTTTTTATTATTATTTTATATCTACAAGTAGGACTAGACTACGAGTATAAACTGATAATCTACCTGGAACTTTATAATTCCACCATTCACAACAGGCATAGCAGTTAAAAGGCATTGTGAAATGATAAAATAGTTATGAATATAAAATATTCTCAAAAAACACAAAATTGATAAATTCGAAACAATGACGTTCAGTAAGTATATTATTACATTTGATGACTTTTAATCACTGTAACGTTGAACTGACAATCCATGTCATATTTAAGAAAAATAACGTGCCATAAAGGTTATTATAGAATTTATGTTGTTATAGAAGTTCTGTAAATTCTTAGATGTCTATTAATGGTCTTTAAATAAAAAGTGTATGTACTTATAATTTTTTTTAAATAATACTAGAAACCAAAGCTAAGAAACTCTGTGTAAGCTTGTCTCAAAAACAATAAAAATGTGAGCGCATTTGGTCTAAAAGAGTTTTGCAGAAATATTTATACATAATATATGATATAGCTCCATTGCCTGGATTAAATTTTGGAGTAAACTTGAATATATTTTAAATTGAAGCCGACATCGCAACGTAATTTACCTAAATTACGTGTTATTTGTTATTTAGAGAATGGCTTTCGTTCTCTTAATATTTTTTTACAAATCATTTGAAACTAAAAGTCTAATATTAATACTGTTACGATCGACAAAGACAAGTTCACATCTGCATTTTATTTATTACCTTTCGGCATTTGGACTTCTTTTGATTACTTTGTGTTTAAATTTCGTGATTAGAAAAACAGCCCATTGTGTATTGTAATCTTATATGGTAGTCATTAGCCAGATGTGTTCCTAAGAAATTCGGTCCCCGCGGTCGGGGAGAAATATTGTATCGATGCAATATAAAGCAATGGCCCAATGGAGAGATCAGCAGTCGAGCGATAACCACAAGCGGAGCAAGACTTGTGTATATTCGGTAAACTATTTAGTGACGCACTTTGCGCGTGTTATTGAATCGTGCTTTACGTTTGGACTGGTTGTGTTGAGTTATATTTGTAACTGTGTTATACGTGTTTGTATAGTTCTAATAAATTCTATAGTAATTCCAACGGCATTTTAATTCGAGTCCTGCAACTCGTAACAATACTATAGTCCGATCAGTCTACATAAAAGAAACGACTATCGAGGGCCATAGGAGGCCATGGAAGAGTATCGGAGACCATCGAAGACATTGTATAGTAACAAGGGTAATTACAAAACTTTCTGTTTTCAAAACAACGTATATATTACACTAATGGATATTATTTTAGATATTTTTCATTGCATTAAAGTTCGAAATTGTGTAATAAAAAATGTGTGTGCAGTTCACACGCAGTACATACTCACAGATAATTCTTCTTTAACTTTTATTAATATAAATATAATTCCTTTAGCGTACATCAGTTAACATATTATAATTCAAAGTAAACTTCTTAAGTATCATTTTCAAAATTTCACCGTTTTAGTGTAAAAAATATTATTATCAGTTTATTACGGTCCAAATTGGACCTATGTTTAATTATCGGTCTTATTGACTCCCAAATCTGTGCTGCACAATGTAAAACTCGTATCTCATTCTCTCGCAGGATTAGACGTTGCGTTTTCGTTTTAACATTTTCAAATCACAACATAAAGAAGTTGCACTTCAATAATATACAGTGGTCAGCATTTTTTCTTTCGCTAACACATGTTTTATCTAGCCCCCATCCCCCGAGTAACGTGCGATAAAGAACGTCCAAAAACATTCGTTTGTGTGCTCTTCCTCCACTGATATGATATGAACTAATTTTGTTGAAATTTATTATACATATAGTTACTTTATACTTTTAAAAACCGGAGGTTATGAAAACATACTTTTTTTATTTTGAAAAAGACTTAGACGAATGAAACATAGACCGAACCTACTACGTAAAGCCGGCTAATCAATTTGCGAGGTCGAAACTCGGTCTATATATTTTACGAGTGTGAGTGCATCGTAGCTTAGTAAATTAATAATAATTTAGATATCATACATGCCTTGTTAATAAGGAAATTAACAACAAAACTAATATACTATAAAACGTACATTACAAGAAGCTATGTGAGTACCTATTATTAATTTTATCTATGTCTCGACATAACTACAATATTCGTCAGTACGTTAAGTAACATCATTACCAAACTTTTGATAATATAATAGTGACCTACGAACGTTACCTACAAAACAGTTGGACGTGAGTTACATTATTTGGGTGTGTACGTGCCTAGGTACACGACCTCACAAACTCTTTACGATCACCTGTTGATTGTTTACTTAAGAAAAGAATAGGGTTGAAAGTTTTAGCAATAAAAATTGTGTATTGATTGCCTTTGAAGATTTTACAATAGTGTTAAAATTGAATTTTTGAAGTGAAAGTTCTTTAGAATCGTTGTGATTTGTAACTCGATGAAATAACATAACACTATAGGACTAAGCCTGCGAGAGAATGTGATGCGAGTTTTATATTGCGCAGCACAGATTAGAGTGTCAATAAGATCAATTTAAGCATAGGTCCAATTCAGACCGAAATAAAACTTATAATAATAGCTTTTTAGACTAAAACAGGGAAAAATTTAAAGTAATACTTAAGAAGGTTATTTTGAATTATTATATGTTGACGAATGTAGGCCAAAAGAATTATATTTATATGAATAAAAGTTAGAGAAGAATTATGTGGGAATATGTTCTCTGAAGTCTAATTTTTACTGCGTGTGAATTGCTCACACATTTTATCTCTATAGACTTGTAATTGTTACATGTAGTAATCAAATTTGAAGACGGCATAACTGATGGAATGAGCATGGTCGGCAATGGACGTTTGCAACATCACAGTTGTCGCCAACGCGTTGCGGCCTCGTATTTTTTTATGAGTCCCTTCTTAACCAAGTGATAATGAGAACTATTCACTTTCTTAACGCAGTGAGAAAAAGTCAGTTGGAAAATGTGAATCATTTTAAACAATACGTCCCTTATATCAAAGAATATCAATAAATACACGACAACATTTTTAGTCATGCTTAATTAGCAATAGACAAACATTTTTTCATACGAAACTAGAAATTATCCAAATTCTGCAGGTAATGCAGGGAGGCTATCAATTTTGGTGCAGAGCAATACAATGCCCTATGTCTTTTTTGTATAGATACACAGTTCTTTAATTTAATATCCATTTGAAACAAGTACATATTTTATGATTATTCGATTTAATATGTACAGAGAAAAAGAAAAATGATTTGAAAGGTTGACATTGTAAACAAACGGAATATTTTATTAGTAATGTTTTGCCAACCCTGCTTTTATACAACCTTCCACCCAAACACTCGGAGTAACTAAGCTTTACGAATACAGAGAGCCGAACGCAATAAATGTATTAATATAGGAAATCATAAAATCTATTATTTTATTCTTGCATATCATTGCTATTTGTTGGCGAAAACGAATTTAAACAATAACTATATATTATCATAACACTGATCTTTCATTCCTGATCGACTGAAGTACTTTGGCCACATAGCCCACAAGAACATAGAAAATATAGAGACTTGTGGTTACCAGGAAAGATGAAAACAACAGACCTCGTGGTAGATCTTCAAATAGATGAATTGACCGTTTTGCTGACCAGCTGGACATGTTGATAAATTCGGTCCTCTACCGTACTAATAACCGATTTCGGTGATGGATAGCAATTATTCACTGCCATCAAAGTCACGTTCTTCACCTACTATGGATTTCCGCGTACAGAGACCGTTTCAGAAAGCTAACTCTCAAACAGCTTTCCTTAAGGCCGCCCGAAAAAGAGGACTAAACGTGTTTGAAAGTAATCCTTTAGGTTTCATCCTCGAACAGTTTGACCTTGTTATTTGCGTGATCCATATATTTAATCATTACAATTGAAAAAGTTTGGATGGATGTTTATTGCTCAATCACGCTAGAACGGCTGCACAGATTTGGAAGCAATTTAGTACAAAGATAGATTATTATAGTCTGTACCGTTCACGTGGGATAACACTAACGCGAGCGAAGCCGCGGGTAAAAAGTAACTATACTTACAAACAGACTAAACCATTTATAACTATAATAGATTTCCACTCGGATTTTAATCCATTGTGTCTCTCATCAAGGTTAAAATATATGGCTCAAACATACCCTAGGGGCGAACAACGCCCCATGCATGCGGTTTAACGATGCTTTTAGTGTGCTTTGGTGCTACTGCATGTTATATTATCTGAAGGCCTCAAGTGGGCGCTTTTCGAGAATCACTTAATGAAATTAACACATGTCTAGATATACTGGTAATTATAAGACATAGTATAAAGTTTATTTCATTTTGATAGTTGTCATATTCACTTTCTTCTGTCAGGTTCTTCTTTGAACTGTATTCACAAAGGCAGTTATTGATTAACTATTTGTAAGCCCTATAGTTTCGCGCATACTGTATTAATTTATTTAATACAAACCAATGACGGCTCCTCTTACAGAATAAGTTTATTATTATGTACATGATGCCAAAACCACTTATTTAGAAGCTTCATTTGTTTTCCCACCACGACTCCATGAGAGAGCGTTTCATTAACCCTACAAATAAGTAACACGAGACCAGCGTTATTAATTGCAATAGACATCGATGGCTATCGTACGAACACTGTTCGTATACTGTTCTTAATTAAGGCACTATCAACGTAGCTGGCTTATTAGAATTGACACGAATTGCGTGTGAACTAGCAGTTTGGCTTCAATATAGGGATTTATTGTTGGAGAACAACAAAGTATTTTCTACTGTATTTTCCCGGATACTCTCATATATAAGTTTTGAATATGGAGAAAATCCATATTGTTACAACTTAGGCCCCGACAAAGACAAATTCCACGTATAGATCTGTAAAAGCACATTTTATTACCTGTCGGCATTTGAACTGATTGTAATCCTTTTATGATCGTAATTTCTAGTTCTAATCTAATAGTGACGGACTTTGCGCGTTTTAATGAATAACGACCTTCTGCATTACGTTTGGGATTTGTTGTGTTCGGTTATATTTGTACCTGTGTTATAAGTGTTTGTATAGTTCTAATAAACTCTTTAATAATTCTAACCGTATTTTAATTCGAGTCCCGCTAACTCGTAACAATATGAATATGACTTTGTATGAATCTCTGTTTATTCGTTCTTCGTTGCTTTGGAAATGAACTGCTTATTAAGATAGGAGACTGGCGGATTTCCTAGGAGCACTCTAATTTGGCCATAAATTTTTGACATTGACGTAACTTCTATTACGATAATACTAGAGACTTTATTATTTTATGATTCTTAACTGTGCAGTCTGATTTTCGAAAAATGTTTACTACTACGTATAAGTGAACAATCTGAACAATAGTTGTACGATATTCATTGTTTTTAAGGAATAATTATGCATTTGTGTTTTGCAATGTCAGCCAAAGAAACTGAGTCCATACAGCTTTGTCTGATACTTGACAGTGACATAGTAGACGCTTAGATGTTTTGTATTGCCTTTTACAAAAAAAATATAAAAACAACAAATATTGATACCGAATAAATAACCGATTAACCAACTAACAGACTAAAAAAGCGTTAAGCAACGGCAGGTATATCGATATTTTGGCGCGTAATATACTTATCTAGATTTTTATCAATATAATAGTTTAAAGAATCAGAGACCAATGCTTATGAATTTAATTATATGATAAGTGACCATCGATTCTTAAATCATTCAAGATTATTTTTCTCCAGTTAGCGGGATTCTTAAAATATGGTACTACTTAAAAAGATAAAAAGTAAAAATCTACTTTTTTAGTACAAGTTTGGTTTTTGTAGCGTTCAGGTGGAAAACTGCCAGTCGCTTTTAGTATAACAATACTTTTTGTCCCTATAAAGGGGCAGTTTTTGTTACTTGGAATTGACTAAGCCAATCTATAAATAAAATACACGATAATAAATATGAAAGACAGGAAATAAATGTATAAGATAAAATCATTACAACTATATAGTGGTAGTGACAGGGTAGCGCTGGATGATATGGGCACAAGGTCGGAACGGCTCGTGTGAGAGGAAAAGCATGTATTTACTTTCTTAATCCGTTCCCAAGTATACAACTTGACTATTAACTCTGTGAAAACAAGCAAAGTATTCATCGGAATATTTATGGTGGTATATATTACTGTTACTAGTTAAAATACAAATGACAAGTATAATATTTTATATTTGTCATTTGTATTTTTTACTTGAGATCTACGGTTTACAATATGACTTTTTTTTTTTTTATTGCAGGAGATCAGCAGACAGGCAAACGGTCCATTTGATGGAAAGCGGTTACCATCGCCTATGGACATCTGCAACATCAAAGTTGCTACAAATGCGCTGCTGCTCTCTTAAGGGAGACTGGAAACTGGTCACTAATGCCGGAACACAACTCAAGGTTGTTATGGTGTTATACTTATAAATGAAGTTGTAATTTCGCGAAGAAATAAATTTATTAAATTCATTCTAAGAATAAATTATTTTATATGTGAATAACTTAACTAAATACTTAAAATTAAACTAAATTATAAATAAATTTATATAAAGAATGTAACAAATCGCTGCCAGAGGGAAGCGTGCCCAGAAGGCTGGCTGCATTGCCACGTTGATTGATTCGTTGCGCGAAATACGAACCAGCCTTCTGATCACGAGTGGTATCAAAGAGTATCTTACAAATTTCTTGATGAAACCCTTTGCCGATGGACCCCACGGACGAAGTTTCAACTCCAAACGGCACAAATATGTAACCCCTTCCTAGGGTTCCATATTTGCGCCGTTTGAGATCTTCAGCTGTTGAAGCAGCGTTGCCAGCCCTTGACTTAGTCACTGGAAGATGTGTGCCGGCAGAGTGTCGCCGCATGTCGCGTCCCACACAAGCGGCCTTCCCATCTTCCAAGGAGTAAGTGACATTCTACGGGTTAAATTTTAAAATATTATGTATACTTTTTACAATATTCGTAGTAGCTTTTGGGATAAGACATTTGAATGACGTAGTTTCAAATTCTGATTCGAAATCTTGCAGAGCTTAGTCAGTTTGTGATATAATGTGCGTATATGTAAATAATTACAGTTGCCTCGTGTTGACGATTACATCATGTTCAAGCCTGAGCATCGAAATTACCAACGTGTGAAATATCGGCATATTTCACACATTGGCAATTTCACGTCCGCCTTTGGTAAGCATGGCAAGTATAATTTTCATTTAGTTTTATGGCCTAATATATTTTACAATTACCACGCGCTGATGGTGATGGAAAATATCGTGATGAAACCTGCACGAGGTAACCGATATGTCGAACACGTCAATCCGCCTTGGGCAAACGTGGGGTGGGTATACTGCCATTTTCCTTAAAAACGGGGGAGCCCAAGCTCATCAGTGAGATGTATTAGGCAATTATTACAATATTATCTTTACATAGTACAAAACAAAGACACTTTCCGCGTATGTCTGTCTGTTTATTGGCCAACTGCTTCGAAACCACTCAACAGATTTTTAAGCGTTTTTCACCATCAGTTGGATAATTTTAATTTTTAATTGAAGGTTTATACACCTATATAAAAAATCTACCTAAGTTTTTTATGTAAATAAAATAGATCTACTTCCTAGGGTTTGACCCGCCGTAACAGTGGGGAAAACTCTAGTTATTTTATAATATAAATAATAACAAATAAAAATACACGCGGATTACATGCCGTGCATGCCCCAAGTTGATATTTATATTCACTATTTTCCACACTTCCCTCATAACTGCAACGAGATATGCATAGTTTGCATTCCTATTTGCATGTTTATTATTTGTATAAAATATAGAACGTATTCCAATTAAATTTTCCAATTAGGGTGGCTTAATTACGGACTCTCTCGACAGACTCGATACTGACTGCAGGCAAACACAACTTTAAGCGCAACTTTTTATAATAGTATAAAATCCCGTAAAACTTTAGAATATCCAGCTAGTTATAAATAGGATTTTATAGCATATTTTATGAAACATTGCAAGACAAATCGCTTTACTTTTTCAAATTCTTGTGCAAGAATGGAAAATTGAATATTTTTATTGGAGCTGTTATTTGATCACATTTTTTTTATAATGCTCAATTATAAGACAAAAGATGGACAATAGTAGAAATAATAAGATTAAATACACCTGAGGATAAACGAAACATGGAAATATCAACAAAAAGTTGGTAGGGCTGATGATATATTAGAAACAGCTGACAATGGCGCCTAAAGCGGCCTAAAATAAAATGGAACTTTATACTACACAAGTTACGATTACCAGTAGGTATATCTAGATAACCCGTAAATTTCGCTAAATGATTCCCCAAAAGTGGCGGCTATAAGATTTTGATTGAATGTTCTTAAGCAAAACTAGAAACTATAGAAGATGAAGGAGGTGTAGTGGAACACTTACAAGCCAATAGATGGCGCTGTACAATAATTAAGGTAGCAAACAAACGAGGTACAAACAATATATACGAATTTCGAACAACAACGGATGGGCCCAGGTTTAACGAAGCAAAATCCCTAAGACACAAGTTTACTCTGTATAAAACATGCATCATTGCAGTGTGCTATTCGGCCATGCCAATCCTGCCCTTTTAGATAAACTGCAAATCGTGCAAAATAAATTCATACGCAGAGCCGTCGGTGCTACCCTCTATATGCGTAACGTCGACCTCCACCGCGATCTGGAATTTTCCTCCATCAAAAACTACATTACGTCGCTCTCGCGTAAGTATTTTGATCTCGCGCCGCACCATCGAAATCCGCTCGTCCTGTCCGCGTCCGATTATAAGCCTCGTCGAAAGGCTCTCGTGCGACGACCGCGTAACGTCCTGACGGGACAGGGTCGACGTTATTACGAAACGGCTGGCCCGGATCAGTCCGCCCGCGGTTAGGACGGCAGGCTGGCAGGCACTGACAGACAGACACAGACGGCGGCGTCTCAGACGTCGCCAATCAAGATCTCACCGCGAGGGACGCTAGGAGACATAGCCCCCCCACAGGATAGACTAGGCGTGTTGCTAGGAAGTTTCTTTCGCCGTTTCTTCTCTCCCAGCCATAACACGTTGCGAAACGGCAGTAAGACATCTTATATCCGTGCAGGAACGGAGAAAGAATACAATTTCCTGTGGCCAGGCGGCCTGTCGTAAGAGGCGACTTAACAATCCACAGCCAGGTGGTAGGGCATTTTCCCGACTAGATGGCTACCACCCCTGGTCTAAAGTATGTCGCCATAACAACCTTGAGTTGTGTTCCGGCATTAGTGACCAGGTTCCAGTTTCCCTTAAGAGAGCAGCGGCGCATTTGTAGCAACTTTGCTGTTGCAAATGTCCATAGGCGATGGTAACCGCTTTCCATCAAGTGGGCCGTCTGCCTGTCTGCTGAACTCCTGCAATAAAAAATAAAAAAAAGACAGCGTAGGCCTCCGCGAACCGCCGATCCCGGCCCGCCAGGATCCTTCCCCTCGGGCTTTATATTACCCGTCGCCCGTTCTCAATTAGTGCTTTGTGTCGCCCTATAGTGGGCATCATTAAATTCATCCCCCTCTAATGGCAACAGTCCAGCCGAGGTAAAACTCCTTAGGGAGCTCCCTCGAGCAAGTTGCCCCCCGGGCTCGAGCGCCTTTGCTTTGCGAAGGCACTCGCCCCAAAAACCCCGGTAAAGTTGTAAGGTCTTCGGACCAACAACATAAAATCAAGTCCAATAAAAAAAAATGGGCCCAGGCCTGCGAGGAACAACACTAGATTCGCTGGAAGAACTTCCTTTGAGACGGAGGAGCATTCCATCTCGCTCATCAAACCTAGTCGGGACTTCCCTAAAGAGGTCCAAGGTCAAAAATAATGTAACATATAACTAATAAACAACTGACCTACACTACAACAACAACTACAACTAATTACGAACACATACTAGATTAATCTACATAATTAACAATAAAACTGGCAAGTGTGTGTCAAATCACGGGCACTGAATGGTTCCGTAGAGGTATCAGTGTCCACTGTTTTCGTTATTTAGCTACAAAATTCTAAAAAAGAATTCAACGATTACCCGCAATAAATATAATTTCAGTATTACTTATTCCTTACATATCGTCAATATCGACGTAGTAGTTTCCGAAAAAAATGTCATTAACAGAGATCAGTTGGGTTATTTACAAACATCGGGAAAGTTTCCGTGTTTGAACGGAAAGCTCCTAAACGAATCAATTTGCAATCCAATGGAACGTGCAACGAACGCATTCGAGAAAGTCCCGGCAATATTTGTTAATAGCATTTCACGTTCCGTGTGATTGGAAACTGATTCGTTCAGGAGCTTCCTATTCGGAGACGGAAACTTCCCCGACGTTTGTGAATAACTCTACTGAAGATTTCACAAGGGATCCGGTTTTGGTAAAAAACTACGTAACCCTAAGTATTGCTTTATACACTGGAAAATATATTACAAAAATAATAATGTTATTGTCCAACATCCAGTCAAATGTCAGATAAAGAATTAATTAGACGCATATAATAATCATCAAATAAAAACGATAACAGTCACACAGTTGTTAGAATGACATTGGCAGATAGAATAAGCCCATTCAACATCGCTCACAGTAAGAATACAGAGTGAACCATATTACCATTTTAAGAATACAAGTCATAACAAAATCGTCTCGATCTTGATTGGGAATCTCGACAACGTTGAACTGGCTCTTGGAGAAGTTGGGTTTTACCACAGTACGGGAAATAACACAACCAGAAGGAAATTTTTAGTAGGTATATAGAGAGACTAAACGATAGTTATCAGAAATAGCGCTTGTAAAAACACTCATTTAAATATAGACGGAAATAAATTATTTCGAAAACTACACGTGATAAGCGTCAGATTTTCTAGTAGGAATATCGGCGTGAAACGATTAATCTTGAGCTAAATAAGTAGGAGTTCGGTTGGCTCATTTTATCTTTCCCATTCTTACCGTCTGATTCCTCTTTTTCATCCCCCTATCCTATCCTCGTTATCCCATCCTAAAGGCTGGCAAGGCATTGGCTTCAGGCTGGTATTGCAGACCACTGTAAGCGACGGTAACCACTTTCCATGAGCTGGGCCGTCTGCTTCCTTGCCAGCTCCGCATTTCCATTAGTATTTTTTTTTTCAAAATTTGACTGACGGAAATAAGTAAATATGGCCATAAATACTTTTTTATTGTGGCTAATGGGTGGAGAGATGGTCGCTTATAAAGTCATGAAACAATACCTCCTCCCTATAACCTTTTAACTTCGGAATGAGAGATTACAAAAAAACAATTTTGATAGAACTTAAAAAATACCGAATGAAAATCAATTTGACTAAGATTCATTGAGCAATTTTTAGTTATTTACGATTTAATGGATTCTGTAAATAAAATTCATCTTCCGTGATCACGGCTACTGAAAAGTGAGCGAAACATCAAAATAAAAGAAACAAACAAAATACCGCGTTTAAAACCGTTAAAACGTAATTTTAATTATGTGTACTAGTCATATTTTAACATAACATAACATATTTTATTATTTTAGCGTAAATGAGGTTCGTTAACTTATTAAACTGTGTAACTATAAATTATAAAATGGAATAATAATAACTGTAATTTAAATAATACACCAATTCGATTGAAGTGATTCTGATGTTACCACTGCCAATTATAAAGTACCAGTATTCATTTGGGAATTTTTGGCGAAAACTTGCAGGGAAATATTATTAATATAGTTTAATAAAAAAATGTTACAAATGAAAAAACTGTAGGATATTGATCGTCTTAAGTTTTAAACAAGAATTGTATTTATTTGTGTAGAAAATCTTAAATATGAAATGTGATATTTCGGAATACCATAAGAACTCCGCCGTTCGGCGACAGTCAAAGATCTATAATCTGTCTGAGGCTATTTATAAATCCCTGATTCAAAGACATATGGATAAAACTACATCAAAAGGCCTTTTATCCAGACATGTATAACATTCTCTAAATATAAAATAATGTTTGGGGGTCTTATCTCCACCATACAAACAAATAAACAATTTAAGCTGTAAATGTTTTTATAGTAATCTCTCGAAACCCATGTCAAAAGGCAAACGTTCCAGCATTCCGGAGCCTCGGTTAAAATGCCTTCCTTAACCATTATGTTATGTAAATGTTAGAAATTGTGCCTTCACAGCTGAGGGTGTTATGCAAATAACTCGAAACTTTGCCGACTACAAATCTCATGTATGTATGGAATGTTCTGTGAATTTTGCAGTCATGTTCTTGTTTAGTTACAAAACAGGCCGACAACGTTACAAAGGAGACATTTAAAAAAAAATTGGAGCTATTTTCCAACCTTGTGAAAAGTTTAGGAATGTTTAGGGCAAAAATGATCCGCTACATTAATTTTGTTACAATCCTTAATTTTCTCACCAAAGGTGCGTATAGCACACTGATTTATTTTCTTGTTAATACTATAATGAATACATATTATTTTCCCATGGCTTTTCAGTTGTATTATTTACTCGATTATTGTCGTCGAGTATTCTTATTACAAGATATGCTTATAACATATCATAAATGTAAATACAAAAGAAAACTAAATACTTTATCAACCATATTATATCCCCCTGGGCTTTTGGCACAACCTTTAAGATGAAATACGGTGTACATTTCCTACAGGGAAAAGACCCATGTCCAACATAACTTCTCTCGCTTGTTGAATTTCTCAAACTATATGTTTATCCTAGCAAGTAGATATTCGTAATAAAAATAAAATATATGAGGTTAAAAGTGTGCTTAATTTTTTTTAATAAAAATTAGCTAAGTACATGTAAATTAACACACAGTAAGGTTACGTACAGGTAAGGATCATTCACTGTTGTTGTCATTTGGTTGAATGATAGAAAAATATTTAATTTAAAAATATCCCTCATCTCAAAAATTACTAACGCAACTTGTCAAAAGAATATTTCAATTCTTTGAAAGTATTAATTAAGTTTTACCGCTTTGAATTTTTTCCCAATTATCCATCCTATACATAAAAAGTTAGAGGTAGTCAATACGAGAAAGTAGAATATTCTTTTATCTATAGACGTAAAAAAGTAAAAAGTGAAAACAGTAATATGTCACTAGGATATATCGCTAAGAGCTTTAATAATATCCACACGCCTATTACTTACATGATTTTTTTATCCTTCAATAACATATCAGGGGTCGCTTCCGCGTCCGATTATAAGCCTCGTCGAAAGGCTCTTGTGCGACGACCGCGTAACGTCCTGACGGACAGAGTCGACGTTATTACGAAACGGCTGGCCCGGATCAGTCCGCCCACGGTTAAAACAGTAGGCTGGCAGGCACCGACAGACAGACACAGACGGCGGCGTCTCAGACGCCGCCAATCAAGATCTCTCCACGTCCCCGCGAGGGACGCTAGGAGACATAGCTCACCCCACAGGATAGACTAGGCGTGTTGCTGGGAAGTTTCTTTCGCCGTTTCTTCTCTCCCAGCCATAACACGTTGCGAAACGGCAGTAAGATAGCGTAGGCCACCGCAAACCACCGATCCCGGCCCGCCGTGATCCTTCCCTTCGGGCTTTATATTACCCGTCGCCCGTTCTCAATTAGTATTTTGTGTCGCCCTATGGTGGGCATCATTAAATTCATTCCCCATTCATGGCAACAGTCCAGCCGAGGTAAAACTCCTTAGGGAGCTCCCTCGAGCAAGTTGCCCCCCCGGGCTCGAGCGCCTTCGCTTCGCGAAGGCACTCGCCCCAAAGACCCCGGAAAAGTTGTAAGGTCTTCGGACCAACAACATAAAGTCAAGTCCAATAAAAAAAAAAAGGGGTCGCTTCTAATTTCTAATTTTTTTTTATGATTTCACTACACAATTTTGTAGGTCCATATGCTTAAAAATATGCAGTCCTACTGTTAATTTTATAAATAAAAACCTTGCAATTATTGAGTGAAAAAATAACTACGACATAAACATTTGTGACTATTGTTACAATTTGGGCCACCTGCATACCTGTAAACAAAACACATTCATTACCCGCCGGCGTTTGAGCTCATAACATTGAAACTATTTATGACTGTCTTTTTCTGTTTACTTTGTGTTTAAAATTTGTGATTGGAAAAAAAACAGCCCATTGTGTATTGTAATCTTTATGGTAGTCAGTAACCAGGTGTGATTCTTGGAAAATATAGTCCACGCGGTCAAGCAGACATGTTGTATTTGTGCAGTATAAAGCAATGCCCCAATGGAGGGGTGAGGCAGTCTAGCGATAACCAGCAGCGAGGAAAGACGTATGTACATTCGATAATCTATATAGTGACGAACTTTGCGTGTGTTGTTATATTTGTACCTGTGTTATACGTGTTTGTATAGTTCTAATAAATTCTATAGTAATTCTAACGGCATTTTAATTCGAGTTCTGCAACTCGTAACAATATATATAGTTAGACGGACATGACGATTTTCCAAGGGTTTTGTCAAAACAGGTGCAGAACCCTAAAAAGTGTGAGCTTGCAGCTGTCTGTCTAAAGAGCTAAAGGTTAGATAAGATTTCAGTAATACGGCTTTAAGATCCTATTAAGAGATTAAGATTCTCCATATCAAAGTATGAAGAAAAATGTAATTTATATTCCATTAATGATCAAAGCGAAAGAGAGAAGCACTTTGCATTAAATATGCCCTCTATAATGTTTATTATAGATATTTAATTCATTTTAAAGTCTTACGCTCTGAATACTACAACGTTAATTGATGTCGAGTCAAATGCGTTTGAAAAGCTTATTTAATTAGACCGGTTATTAATCAAAAATGTGTAAAGTTGTGCTGACAGTGAATAAAAATTCTCTTTCTGTATCTTTCCTTTCACCTTTGCTGATCAATTTGGGGCCTACATAGGGGTCTTAAAGCGGCAAATTTTGGAGAATCCCTCATGGCCGATTCCTATATCTTACTATTCATTCACTTGAATTTAAACATTACTTGTAAGGTACTTCTGTCATATTTTAACCAATAATAAGGCAAACGAACGGTCGATACGATGTAGGAACTAGCCATTAGTGAAATACAAGTGCATCTAGGTATACTGGTAAGTTAAAAACATTGTACAAGAGAGAGAGAGAGAAATAACACTTTATTGCCCAACAAAATATATAATTACAAAACAGACTATATTTACAATATTTTCTAGGCAATATAATAGGCGGCCTTATCGCTTTAAGCGATCTCTTCAGCGAAATTTGAATCAGGCGATATGGATGGTGCAGGAAAAAGGCAATCAATCTAGCACACCGCCAGTACACCAGGCATTGTAGACGGCGTCGTTGCGCAGCAGACGCAGCGGCTGTAGCAGCTTGACTGTACGAGGGATACAGGAGCACCAAAAGCGACTTTCAAGTCGCAATTCGTGAAGCCAAGTCACAGGCCTGGTGGGAGCTCTTGGTCAGCCCATGGCAAGCCCTTTCAAAATGGCGCGAAACAAGCTTCGCGCCTGGGCGCCCCCGCTGACTGAGTCTCTCTCCCCGGACCTTGTGCACGACGTGGTAGGCGCTTTGTTCCTTCGTGTCCGTCCGTCCCCCGTGTTTATAAAACTGGAATAGACTATATAAATGACGGAGAACACGATGCATTTTTTTTTTAGATTTCTTATCTGTTTGTCGTTTTGTTTGTTTAGTAAGTAGTAAACAAAACGTAGTAATTACCATTTTGTTAATTCGTCGACGCAGGAGTTAGCGAAAACTATTATGCAAACGCTACACCTTTCAGTAAAATAACAGCTTCATATATCACTAATATTACATAGATGCTAAGACTTGATACTGAAATATAAACATGACTGTACTTTTGAATCTATGGGTACTTTATAGAACGGAGATGAGCATAAGATATAATTTTTTCCAGTAAATAGTTCCCGGGGATGTGGAATCGAGTTTTACCCAAGCAAAACTGTGTCTTATCGATAATTTCGCCAACAAACCATCGCCAACCGTCGCCTACAGACATCTACAACACAAAGGGGCTAGCGCGTTGCTTACATCATCTGAGCTTCTGATATTTACTTACGGTATTTTGTAACGGATCCATATTGTAGCGCTCAGAGAAAACTGCGGTAGAGTTCATTCCAAACCTAATGAACACAGCTTGAAGGCAACAGAACAACCAATGGATGACTGCCAACTGTTGAGGAGGTGTGGATGAACCACCAGTAGCCTACGAGTGGTTCGGTGTTAGAATGGCGACTTAGGTACTAAATCTAGCTTAGAGAGAAAATGTCTCGACTAAGGCTTATGCAGTTCTAAACCGTCTATAAGTTCAGGATCTTAGATAATTCGGGTCATATTTTCCGAAACGATCCATGGTAGCAAGATAGATACGCGATAGTAAAATTAAGGATGACGAAATTCTCAGAACTCAGGGGGATAATTTAAAAGCATGTTATATTACAAATGCAAAAGTAACTCATAACTCATAAAAATATTATACACATGAGAGCTATATTTTATCGAAAGTAGTTTAATAAAAAAATGTGCCTGAATATAATAGTAATTTTATGAACATAGGAATCCTTTTAAAGCATGAATTTAAGTTTTACATTTCTAAAATTTAACACGCGCTAACACAAATACTTTTTTATTTGACCTTGTGTGGTGAATTAAGACACGTAATTAAGTCACGAAAGGAATGAAGGACGCCAATGGTACAAATACAACTCAAGAACACGCAAGGAATATAAAAAGGTCTTCACTAAGCATAGATCGATTTCAAGGGTCATTTGCAAGGCATTCTAAGACAGAAGTCGTAGAATGCCTTCCAAATGACCAGATTATTTTGAAAATCGATTATGATTATCTATGCTAAATTATCCTTATATGTCTGATTTTACACTATATATGTATGTATATATCTTATGAGTATCTTGTATATAATTTATTTTTGTTAATTTATTTATATTATATGTTATAACGTAAAATATCTTTTGCGTACACAACCCTGCCTTTTGCTTCACCCCTTCTCGCTAGACTCATAGTTTTGCTGGAAGAAAACTCTTTTAGGGTTAAGCTCGCCTTTATACATCACCACCGTTTTATAATTGTGTATGTAACTCTTTGTGTACAATAAAGAATAAAGGATTATTGGAGTTTGAAAGCGACACATAACCTGTGTAAAAACATTTGGCAAATATAAGCAAACATATAAGCGGTAAATACATGCAAGATTGACGATGACGTGATATTCGCTGCCCGCCCACTTGTTGACGTACTTCAACTACTGTTTGTTTGCGATAAGTAATCCTTTGACTTCGTAATATAAAATGTAAATTTACACTAGATCACTACTTGGTGGTTTCCTGACAAAAAGGATTGTAGTGACATACTAAGGAGTTTTAGTACGTTCGTAGAATAAGATTAGAGTGCCCGAGCTAGCGATGGCTAATATTATGAAGAAGGATTTGAGGGATTTTGCTGGAGTTTTAAGTGGTTGATGATCGTGAAAAATGCAGGCAGTGAAGGCAGACTTCGAATCACAGAAAACTTAAAAGGTAGATAATAGACAATTACAAAAATATATAATTACAATTGTTGTCATCCTATGATATACTCGTATGTTCGGTTGTAGTGAATAACAAGGATTTGTTAGCGAATTTTAAGAAGAGTAGACTTGTCTTGTACTTTCAAAATGGATGTAGGGATAAACTAGAGTGTTCCAACCGATAGCTGGCAGGTAATTCATACTGGCTATTGGCCAGGACATTGTTATATTTCCGAAATATTTTTCGTGGTATTTGTAGTTATAGCTATTTACAAGTTACTGGACACTTTAGGCTTCGAATATATAACTGACGGTATTTGGAAGTATTTTATAGTATTTAATGGATGTGTGAGGCGAGGCAAAAACAGTTTATTCTTATAGATAATACACTAAATATACAGTTATTCTACCAATCGCCAGGCGCTACGCTCTTCAGTAAACTATGTAAGTAATAAATTTATGTTACCTTTAAATTTTGATGGAACTGTTGTTGTGTGTTTTACTGAGTATATTTGAGTGAGAAAGACTTGTAAAAGAGTAATTTAATAACTGCGAGGTATAGGGCGTCACCGGGCCAGCACGGACTCAATTTTTATATCATCTTGGTAATATATCTAAATGTGTTATCATCGAATGGTTGAATAGAATTATTCTTTCTCTTATTTCTGTTGTTACGATATATGTGTTCATTTATTGAAATATTTTGCGAAGTCTCGATGACGTTTACACAGTATTTTCTTGGCAAATTAATAGGCTGCCTTATGCTGCTATTTCAAACGATCTCTTCTAGGCTTAATCTTCTTATGATTCTCTTAGAGTTAGTTTAACATAAAGTATATTCTTAGCTAATCAAGAGATTTACAAGATTTAGCTCAGAATCATATTTGAAATTAAGTCTCAGGGGTTATTAAACTTGTAGTTCAGGGATATTTCTTTTTGAAAGTTAAATCTAAACATTGATCATAAGAAAGAAAGAAATCTGCTAGTAAGATAAATTAGAATGTACACACTGTCTAACAAATTTGTCCTTATGCAGACATCGAATAAACTATTAAATTCATTATTTTTTGATATTTATATGCGAAAAGACAACATAAGAAAATTAAAAACACAGTTTCCCGAATAAAACAGTTGAAGTTTTTCACTTTTGAATTTAATCAGGTTTTAATTTATTCGAGTGATAAGTTTTATCTGATTATTGAAAAATCGGCCCTTAGTTCATAATATAGTGAGGGGAGTGTATGCTTGCATTGGAAAGGTTTCATGTTCAATTCCCATTTGAATAAAACTTGGAAACCGTTGGGCTAGATGTTTGTGGAAGCAGCCAATGGTAATACAAGCATATTTTACTTAGTTGAAAGATATAGTGTCTGCCTATTAAATATCATAAACAAATACGGCTTTCTTTATTGACAATAGTTATACGAGATTTATAAAAAAATAGGTTCGTTATAAAAAAAGATAAAAGCGAGTACGAATAGCAGTTTTTTATAACAAGGCAAATATTTGTTAAGTTAATAACGTACAAACTTGATGACCGTATCATTATAATTTTTTTATATCATTATATATTAAAAGAAAAAACGCAATATCAGGTTGAATCAATAAGTTCTTAGAAATGCATATATATAATTAATTACCTTTTTGCGATTTACAAACTAGAGCCAAGAGAGTCATTAAGAAAACCATTTTTTTATAAAACAATAAAATGTTTTTACGTATGGAAAATGTTTTTATTCCCTGGTATTACAAAGATATATACATCATATGCTGAAATAGTCGAACGTATAAACTGAAGTAATCCGCATCCTCTTTATAAAGGGTTTTGGGTCATTTAACGCAAGTAGAATCACATTAATAGGTATGTATGGCGCCTTACTCTCTCTTTCTTTTTGCCTTTTCCAAGTTATTAGTTTCCATAACAAAAAGCTAATGCTGACATTAGGTGAATCAACCAAATTGAACCAATGCGGTTCAAAAGCAAGGCACGACGGTATTCAATGATTCAAATTTATATTTATATGGATTACTTTGTGTTAAATTCAGCTCAATTACTTGCATAGTAATGTTTATTTTGAAGATTTTCTAAACGATACATACGGACATTTCCTTAATCGAATAGTAATGTTGATATATATTTATATAGTGATGAACGCCTATTTTGTATAGTTGTAGTGGAACACTTACAAGCCGATAGATAACGCTGTACAATAAATGAGGTCGCAAACGATTCCCGAAACGTCAAAGAGTATATACAAATTTCCAACAATAATTGACGGGCCTAATAATTTTTGTTCAGTGTACGTATTGTATTTGAGACGTAAGGTTCTCTGATTGTAGATATAGTGACCAGTTGCTTCTATTTTATTACCATAAACCCTTTTGAGTTGTTGCTAGTATTACATTTAGTTGATTCATACATATTAAAAAACAGAAATCATCCGTCTAGTATCAGCTTAATAATATATAATATAGCCTTTCAAATGAAATAATAATATACAGTTCGTATCAAACAAACGCCGGCACGTGAGCATTGATATCTTATCAGTTAACCACGAGAGTATTGGACCCGATAACCCTAACCAAAATATATGGCGTCGTAAACCGAGACATGTTTTTATTAATCATAAAACATCATCGAATACAGAAAAAAACTTGAACGTAAAATACCTAACAAACGACTCAACGACAAGGTTTACAAGTCTTCAACTAGAACCCTGAGTGGATGTACCCGTAAAATTATATGAGCCACAAGAAGGTGTCCTATTACTTTTATACAAAATATGTCGAGCCTTGTATGTGATATGTTTAATTTTAGATATTGTATAGGTATCTTATTACAATAATACAGCAGTAACTTTTGGTCAAAAATCACTTTGTATGTACATATATTAAATTTATGTATCATCTATGCTACTAATGCATGAAATTAAACATGAAAGTCAGACAGGGCAGTTAATATCAATAACGGACATATATTATTTCTCATAATGTAGCGATCGATATTGCACAAAAAGTTTTAAAAACTTAAGTCTAAATATCATTATGACAACTAACGCATTTGCTTACAAGATTTGTCTACTAATTTGGGCGACTATTCAGATAATAGCTGTCTTATTCATATTGAGTAAGATGTAAGTTTGTAAGCTTCTTTAAGGTTTTTAAAGAAGCTACAAACTTACTCTTACTCAATATGAATAAGACCATAAATCTTTATTGTAATTGGTAAATTTCTAAACCTTGTAATATTACTAGCCAGGTGGTAGGGCATTTGCCCGACTGGATGGCTACCACCCCTGGTCTAGAATATGTCGCTATAACAATCTTGAGTTGTGTTTCGACATTAATGACCAGGTTCCAGTCTCCCTTAAGAAAGCAGCAGCGCATTTGTAGAGCCTTTGGTGTTGCAAATGTCCATAGGCGATGGTAACCGCTTTCCATCAAGTGGGCCGTCGGCCTGTCTGCTGATCTCCTGCAATAAAAAAAAATTAACATATAAGTTATATAAACTTCCATAACACATAACGAAATCGATAAGTATAATCAATTTACCAAAGATCCTATCGATTTGATAAAAGCTTTCACAGGAAACAATCAAGATCAAAGTTTTAGCCGAACATAAATTTCTCTTTTATCTAAATAAATAGATAAGACATGATGAAATTTAATTAATTCCCATATTTTAAAATACTACAATTTAAAATATAACAGAGAACTGAATGTAACAAAAGACCAAGCCACTGCTTTATTCAATAATAACTGACGATTGTAAACAAGTATGTAACAGTATATGTTTCACTGTTTGTGATTGAGAGAAATGACAATGTTGCGTTATATAGAAGGGATATAGAGATTCACTTTTCGAATATGTATTAAGCTCGGCCAAAGTATAAGTCCCAATTAGTCATATGCACAAAAATTCTGTTGTAAACTATGTTTGAAATCTTTTTTTTTTATTGCATAAGTTGAGCAGACAGGCAGACGGCCTCACCTGATGGAAAGCGGTAACCATCACCTATAGACATATAGAACACCAAAAAGTGCTAAGAATGTGCTGTCAATTTCTACAGGGAGGCTGGAGCCTGGCCACTATTGCCGGAACACAGATCAACGCCGTTATGGCAGCATACTCTAGATCAGGGGTGGTAGCCATCCAGATGGATAAGTACCCCAAGTAAATCTGAGGCTATGATGTCCATTTCATTTACAGATTAGCCGACTAATGCTATAGAGATTAGTGGTGCCGACTTGGACGCCTATGTCCAGCGGTGGACTGCGATTAGCTGTCGACGAATGTTGGAATCTCTATAGCACGTGCAGACTTAACAAATAAAGCACCCCGATAAATAATGGATCTCGTTAATATATACATAAAACGTAGTCCCTAGAATCAATCCTTCCTGGATAAGTGTGTTGGGATACTAGGCATTTCATCAGATATGAGTAGACCTACACTCAGAAAGATACACTAACACTTTGTTAAGTAATAAGCAGTTTTATCGCTTAAAAGCTATATTCGAGAGACTGTTAACTATATATTGAACTTATACCGATTCTGTTTAGTACGATTAATTTTCAAATAAATTCATCGTACTACAAGTTCATCGTCGTCTTACAAGTTCATGCGTAGCGAATCTCATTGAGACACCAAGTTGCTTTAAGTTGTAAGTTAAAGAACGCTGGCACTCACTGCAGTAATTTAATTTAGTTAGACAGCACTGGTAAATAGGATTTGTTTGAATGTAGTGGAATGAAATATTTCAATAGCGAAGAATACTGGTTGGCGATACGATCGTAAACTGTCGGTGTATTACTGTCTATACTTATAATATGAGAACTACAAGAAATTTCAAACTTAAAACCTCTAAATATTTTGTATGGAATACTCAAGCAGAGATCAAAGAAATGAGTTCAACAACATGTTTATTAAATGAAATGCTATACGAGTATGTTGAGTGTATTACGTTTCTTTTCTGGAAGAAATAGAATTTTATAAAGAAAATATAAACAATTCTAGTATAACTTGCCTAATGTGAGGCAATCATAATACTACATTTGGAGGCTAATATAAAATAATAAAAAATCAAGTCACAGCATTTAAAATGAAGTCGTTAATATGGAGTTATAAAAGTTGTATCTATGAGCTGCAGTAAAAATTCTTAAAATTCTAATTTATATACATCAGAATACTTTATCCTCGTAAAAAGATACTTTAAAATGCTCGATTGCATTGGGGCATGTATGATATCGCGTCTGGTATGTAGCAATATTTTTAACAAGATGAAAACAGTCTCGTACGAAGTTAGATGAATCTGTTGTAATAGCTCTACTGCGTGACTCATAATATTTCAAAATATATGGACGGTTAAAGTTTCATTATGTAAAGAGCTGAACAAATAAATAAGCTACAACATAGAATACAAAACACGGTTGCAAAACAAAAACAACACAAAAAATGCAGCAAATCACAATACTACAAAGGCAATTTAATTGTTACGATTATTTAATATACATATATTAAAAATTATATATACCAGAAAATTTAAACATTAAACAAATTGTAAAAAAATATTGTATACAAAAAATATTAATAACAATCGGTCAAGTTTCGATATTCAAATTAAAGAGTGTTAATCACACAGTATTTGTGGCAACTGTCACTTGTTTTTGTCAGTTCGTTCGCACGTAATAAATTGTACTGTGCAACGAATTGCTAAAAACGCAAAATTATGGATAAAAGTGAGTTACGTGCAGTGATAAAATAACTCGGCATGAAAAAAATATCTACGAAAGAAATTTTATTCGGGCATTCAGCAGACATTAGGGATGATGCTGTACCGTATTCTACGGCTGCGTACTAGGTGGCTGAATTTAAAAGAGGTAGGTTAAACTGTAAAGATGATCCGCATTCTGAGCGGTCTTCAACCTCCGTTTCGGAAGAAAATCTCAAAAAGGCTGAAAATCTGGTTTTGGAAGACAGAAGAATAACTATAAAACATTAGCTGAGATCCTAAAGATTTCTTTTGGCAGCGTTCAATCCATTTTAATTGATACACTGGGGTTCAAAAAAGTGTTAGCAAGATGGATGCCACGAATGTTAACCGACGAAAGCAAAAAACGACATTCGGAAATTTCTAAGCGTAATCGCGAAATGTTCCAGCGTGATTCGGATAATTTTTGCCGTCGCCTTGTCACCATGGATGAAACGTTTCAATCTTGAAATTAAGAGATAAAGCATTTCTTGGAAAGGACCATCCATCCTGTGCAGCGATTAAAAAAAAATTGAGTTGCACCTACCGCTGGCAAAGTTATGGCCTCAGTGCTTGGATATAGTGAAGAAATCCTTTTTATTGAATACATGCCAATAGCCCAGACGAATACTGGACCCTATTATGCAAATTTAATTCCGAAAGTGCGTGAAGCGATTAAAGAAAAACGTCGTGGAAAACTGTCGTTGGGTGTTTTTTCTTCACGATTACGCTCCCGCTCATCGATCGGAAGTTGCGTTCGACGCAATCAGCTGTGCCGGCTTCAATCTCCTTGACCACGTACCATATTCTCCGGACTAAGCCCCAAGTGATTTTCACTTATTCCCAAACTTAAAAGAGGAAATTCATAGAAGTCAATTTCACGATAATGACGCGGTTACAATTCTTTTCGCAATGAATAAGGAAGTTAGAGACGCGTTATTCTAAATGCGCACTGGAGGATTATGGATGGATAATATGATGAAGGATGGATTATGTAAAAATATAAAATATTTTTGTTGAAATTTTTGCATTTTGTAATATTGATTCCAAGAACTTTTTGATTCACCCTCGTATAACAATCTAGGAACGAAGAACGTTTTGCTAAAAGTATCAAACGTGCGCTGTTTTCGGTATTTGCATAAAGACCTATAAAAAAATGAATTTAAAATGCCTTATACCTCAAAAAAATTTGCAGATTTTTTCAAATCAATTTTTATTAAAAGTACCATACTAAGACGAGTTCATAAGAGTACCATTTTTGTCAAAATGATTGCGGAACCCTAAATTTAACTCCAAACAAGATTTACTGGTTGGAAATATTTTCGTAAGGCTGGCTTTGGCACTTCGGATTGTAAAAACGAATGTGTTTTCCTTAAAGGGCAGTCTTTTGGCCTCGTGAGATGATTACTAACCATTTGGCATTGTCTTGATAAACTTTGTTAGTATCAAGACTCGATGGATCCAGGATTTTGACCCCAAAATCCGCCATATGTAATAGTAACCATTTCACTTCTACATCACTAACATTTACATGATGTTATGATAGTAATAAAACGTTTATAGTTACAAGATATTAATTACAAAGTGTCAAACGCTATCCAATTTCAAATAACTGCAATCGCCAACGACGATTCTTTATAGTAATTAGATTTAAAATTAAATACAACTGTATCTAATTACAGCGACATATAACGACTGTCTGGAGGGTTTTATTACGCTCTCATAATCATTTCTACGTTATTGATTATGGAAATTTTAGGTATATATTTTTTTATACTGTATGGCTGGAAAATTCCTATTAACGTATTCAATATGCGAATAAAATCAATTACCTTTTATTTCGTGTAGTTTCGTAGCCTACATTTCTAAACTACGTACGTAGTCTTGAGAAGTATCATATGAAACTGTTTTTCACATGGTTTAAAAGAATTACAACGATTTTATATTTTATGTTTAAGTCCATGGATGGTGAGATATTCGTAGTTAGTTGTAAACACACCTTTGAATTAACCGAGAATTCTGAGAAACAAGTTGGTATTGCAAATGTGGCGTAAATGCAAAATGATGCGTTGAAAATGTTGACTGGGTTCAATGTGATTTATTTTCGTAGCCGAATAAATTACAAATATTTTGCAAGTTTATTAAATAAAAATAGTTATTTAAAAAGTAGCCAAATACTGACACTCAAACATTTATCTTTTAACAAAACATCCGGCAGCGTGCCACCAGCACCGACAGAAATATTAACTTTATTTGTATCTTGTAACGAATTTCATAGTATAAAATGTTATTACAGTGTAGAGAGCATTCAAGAAAAGAAAACAGAATATATAGGTATAATGCAGCGAAATAACAAAATTTCACTCTTCTGTAAAATGTCAGACAGGTCGTTAGCTAAATCATATTTTCTCGAAAAAATATATTTAATTCAAAATTTTATATTATTAAAACTACGGTTGCCTTACCTCCCAATTTTCTTGAAATGTCTGGTAAATTATAATCTTTGATAGGCATGTAGAAGAAATGTAAAACATCTGAAAACAGGTACTATTTACGTAAAAAAATATGTTTTAACGGTTATTAAGTGAGATTTTTTATTTTATCTGACACTTGAGATGGCGAAGTATGGTTAATGAATAATTTTAAAGTCAATTTTGACTAGACTCAACTGTTTCTAGTCAATATTTTCTCTATGGGAACCTTTTCTAGTTCATAGCCTATTCAATACCTAAAAAATATGTTAACTTGCGAAAACTTAAAAAATATTAAATCAAGGAACATCAATGCTAAAAAACATGTCTTTTATAAATAAATAAATAAATAAATATTACTAACACTACTAACATTATTTTAGAAGATAATTGTAACTAACACACTAACGAAATATGGACCCCGGTCTGAATTAAAGTTTGTATTATTATTATTATTATAAGCGTTAATAAATCGATCTAAGTATTAAATTTTACAAGAAATTTGTTTTTATTTCAAATATCCGGAATTTTGGGCAACTTTTTTTTTTTATTCGGTAACCCTGATGTGAAGCTAAATGTAAACTAGTAGATGCAGGAGACGAAGGTAATGACAGTTCTCACTAATCCAACGGTACACGAGAAGTGCAATTTATTCAGCAAGACTAAATTGCTTTGTGGCGTCAGACGTCCCAGGTTGATAGCTTGCTACTATGCTCAATGCACGGTTAATCTACTATACGGCTTTCAGCAAGTTGTGTTTCTTAGTTTCAAAGATTTTTTATTATCCTAGCATTGAGGTATGTAAACGGGTATGCTTCTTTGATTCCAAACCCAAATAAAAAAAATAGGGCTATTTATGTAATGTCTAATCGTAAATAATCTTTTTTTTTAATGTTCTCGAATTATATGAGTCTGACTGCCAATATGCTATTAAGGATAGTTAAAATAGCACTTAAGAATAGATAAGTATTTAATTTGTGTAAGTCTATGTTCGAGGGTGACATAATCTAATTGATTAAACCCTCTATAAAAAATAAAGATTAAAAAAAAACGCAGTTTGTTCGCAAACTGGGATTAGTTATTGGTATGATAAATTTCAAAAACGATCCTTCTCTTATTTACTATGGTCTGAGTATTTGCAATCGGCCCCAGATTGGTTTGTTGTATATTACCATTAACTTAATCGTAAGTTAGCTAAGTTACGATTAAGTTATTGGTAATATATAACAAACCAACTGTACTACAACTGTTAATGTATTGCCCCCAGGGGGTGCCTCCTGCTGGACAGTTGTCCGTCTAGCAGTGCGAGTGTGTGCACCTGTGTTCGCGCAAATGCTTGTGCACCTAAATATATCCTGCGTACTTGACCGCTTCCGTAACTGAAGCGATCGCCGTAAACCGAAATCAGTTAGGAAGAGACGACGACGACATATCCCCAAACTAGCTAGTTTGGGGATATACAGAGTACGTCTTTGTCCACCGATTATTAAGTAATACAATTAATAAGCTCACTGCACTCGTACAAAACCTAGACGAACACAAATTTTTGTAGATCGATAAAGTGTCTTAGTTGATTTCACTGAAAACTACCAGCTACTATACTACTACTGCTTGTTTGTATAAAATAATGAATGAATATAAATGAACCGTACATAATGCCTGGCATGTTTAAAAAAAAAAACAGTTACGAGCGAAATTGGCTGAGGTTTTTCAGCACCGATATAAGCGCATGAACACAAATAAAAAGAAACAGTAATTTTCAGTGAAAGGACAAGGTCTCGAGGCAAGGCGACGAGAGAAATCGAATGATACACACAAAAGCTTGGCTTTTGGGAAAAAACGGGCAATAACAAGACCGGAATGGTTGTAGCGACGAGGCCTTTCATTGCGGGTTTATTAATGTGCTGAGATTACGATAAGGATTGCTGTAGGTTGCTGGTCTTAAGGACTGTAATGGTCGCGTAATGACGATCATTGCGAATATTACGGTGAAGATTGGGAACATTATAATGATAAGGCTTTTTATTTACAGAAGGTAAGAAAAATTACAACTAAAAGCTAGTAACTTTAGCCTTAAGTTTATTGTGATATTTGATGGAGTCTAACTGGTTCTGATCTGCGAGGGGAGCCGCCAATAAAACAATCAATTTTGTACGTGTTAGAGAGTCATAATGGAATCATTATCTTGATTACAGCTAGGGCTGGCTCGATAGGAGTGATACCACGCTATCACAGAATATCAGCGAGAAATGGTTAGCCTTGAGTTAATTGTGTTTCGTGCAATAAGTGAGAGTTCTGATGGTCTACTTCTTCCTCCCCCTATCCCGTTTTCCCTAACCCATCTTACACATCCCAACCCTTTTATCTATTTTCTCTTGTCTGATCCCTTTATCTCATCCTAAGGCTGACAAAGCGTTGGCTCCGCCCTTGGTATAGCAAACTTCTATAGACGACGGTAACCGCTTTTCACGGGCTAAGTTGTCTGTTTGCCAGCTTGGGAATAAAAAAATTCATACACCTATCCTTCTGTGTATTAGACCGTTTGGTCACGGTTACGTATGCTCTAAAGGTAAACCTTTACAGCAAGGTGAACCTTTGTGTGGTCAAAATAAAGCTCATATAAACAGAATAGTCCATTAATTACTATAAGAACCCTATAGGGTTCAACTGTTTTGGTATACCACAACAGTTGTAAACCTAGATGGTCCTACGAGTCAAAATTGAACCAGTGACCTATGTATATGGATTTGAGTATAAGAAAAGAATACTAATTTCTGCCGCCAGGCGGACTGTCGTAAGAGACAAAAAACAACCCAAAGCCAGGTGGTAGGGCATTTGCCCGTTTGGACGGCTACCATTAGTATAGCCAGGTTCCAATACACTCGGTCCGAGCATACTCGGATCGTGTCAATAAGTAATCAAAGCCCTGACAACATATTATGCTATTAGCTGAAAATAGTTGATGATACATACACACTTTCGTCGCCTATTACAACCCGTTCTAGTTTTATTTGTACTATAAAAATTTGTAGTAGCCTGTGTCAAGTCTCGTCTATCATCTGTAAAAGCAAAAATTACGAATATGACGAAAATGACTAAAATGACCAGAACTACCAAAACTACAAAAATAACCAAAACGACCAAAATGACGAAAATGACATCACTAAAAATTAAACCTACCCTACTTTCTCGGATAACCTTATCCCTTTTCCGGGATGAAAAGTATCCTATGTCTTATGTATATCTGTCCAGTAATTTTTCCGTGAAAGCGTAACTAACAGACAGAGTTACTTTAGCATTTATAATATTAATAAGGTTTAAGTTCTCGTTGTTTACCTCCCAAGGCCGTTCCAAAAAATAAAATACCATGTTCAAATATAAGGAAAGTCTCAAGCAACATTATAACAATGAAAAAATAGGAACACAATAAGAACGAGCATCTGTCTTGAGCTGTCAACGTGCACTCTCAAAGGAAGGAGGACCAGGAAGAGTTATTGGACTACGTGCAGTTTTAGCTTTAAGCCTTGTTTAGATATTCCGCTGCTGTGTTTGTAAGCAGTCGGTGTCATAATTTATTTAAAATATTATACTAGAAAGTCTGCATTTATAACTTTTCGGCTCTTTGGTGTCAGTTAAACACCTAGAATTTAGCTGAGACTAGGCCGGAAGTTGTATAGGTCAAATTTTCTCTTGGACGTGACGATTTAATAAGAATTTAGTTTTTTCCAAAATAGCTATGGAAGCGTGATAAATAATTAAATAACGTTAAATTACCAAAAAACCCACTGAGCAGCATAACCCAAGAAATATAGGTAGGTAGGGATATAAATTTGAACATTATTTTCATATAAGTACAAAATATCCTGAACATAAGGATATTCCATTTATTGCCATACATATTTTCCTTATTATATGGCCTCTTTATGCAGTAAACACAAGTTCCCGCGGGATATGAAGTAGATTTACGCCGTAGAAGCAACGGGATCACCTTAATATTAAATAATTATTTCATGGAGGGTTTTCTTATTGCATTTTTAGTTTAAACTTTAAGTTGCCACAGTTAATATCTAAATAATTTAATTTAAAACGTGTAACGAACCTATTATGCGAGATAACATTTATTACTTTAAAAAGTTAAGGGTCGGTTCTGCAATTCCATCTTTCAGCCATTTTTGGATTTTTGTATTCAGATATTATAAAAGTATTATTGTACAGGTTTTCACAATACCACATGTAGTACCTACTCAAAAACGGCCAACATCTCTCCAGCTAAAGTAACTTCGTACTGGTATGTAAATCAGACATTCAGCGAATTTCCTTCGCAAATTCTCATAATAGTAGGTATACAACTGTTAAAACACGTATTGATTGCCTTTTCCCCATTATAATTATTATAATATAAAACTCACTTGTCCTAATTACAAAAGTAAACACTGTTTCAAGAACAAAACAAGCGGTTATTACTTCGCAAATTTAATAATTTCATATTAAATACGTATTTACCTTAGTAAGAGGAAAACTATTATTTCATAAAATATAATTTATATTTAAATAATTATTAAAGCTTGTAACTAATCGCTCTTCTAGTTTTATGTAAATTATGACACATACTACGTATAATACTGGTGGTTTACAGACTACTTCAAATAGGGGTATATGGCTAAAAGTTGGAAATTAATGTTTCAGGTGTTTCCAATGGGGAATACCGCATTTTGGTTGGTTTGGATTTATGTTTTGGTTAATAGCTATCATTCTATTTATACATATTTTGCACTTTGTGGATTTACAATACATTTTAAATATTTGTTTAATGATTTAATTTTGGTTTCGCGCATGAAATTTACAAAATAGCACTTTTTATATATTTATATAAATCATAAGATAGTTGAGATAGATATATAAGATAGATAAGAAGTTAAAAATAATCTTTAACATTTATATATGAAAATATTTATGTATTAATTTTTGCGTAAGACTGTGCGGGGAAACAGTGATGAGCTACATAACTGATATTTAATCGATAGATTTAATGACTCATTTATTACATAAAGAAATCATGTGAAAAATAATAATCCAATAAGTATATTGCTGACGATTTGTCATCGGATCATGCAAGCCTTCGTTATAATATTTTATCATTGTTTACCACAAGTATAGCTACTCTATATGTCCAATGCGTCGTATTATTATCAAGAAAATACAAATTGCTAAAATATATGTCAACTTTTTCAAAATCAAAGATCAGGGGCTCAATTCTGTTATTTAAATATCTTAGTGTTGCGCAGATATACAAAGTACGATTCCATTGCGACAGTGTCATAAATTCATATTCTACTAAATACATAAATCTTCTCGATATCGTTGCAGCGGAATAATAGTAGAAAATAATTGGTATTACAATTATCGGAAATGATGTTAGCGAAATGAATATTGAAACACTACCAAAATTATAAACATTTATCTCGCGAGTTTTCGGTTATATTTTTTTTCGAGTGACACGTCACAGATACGCCACGAATAAGACGGTAGTGACTGGCGATTTTGATTACATAGTAATAGCAAAATTGGGTTCCAGAATGTGGTGAACATGGCTAACAAAAAAATATTGGCTTGTGTAACATAAAGTAAATTTATGTATGTGGACAATTTATGCAATAGTAGTCCACAAACATTAATTAGAATGAATGGATACAAAATGAAATAAATCGCTGGACACGATATAATACTTACTTTTCTTGTGATGAAGACATGATCCGTGGAGGCGACACATGCTCGCCGCTTGCCCCATGCGGGCGCTACCTCGCTCTAGCCTCCATCCGCGCGCCACCAGGCGGCGCCACCAGCTCTCTACATCTCGATACGTTTTTATCGACACTCCATTTGTTTGCACTTCACTAATACCACACAAGTTTTAATGACTTTATATAATTTTTCACTGTTAAACGCCGGATTGATTTACGATAAAAGTTTTATTTGTTTCTCTCTAAATTTCAGTATAAATAGTAAATAAAAATGCAAAATATAATAGGCATGTGGCATGTTTGGTTTTTAATTACTAAAATTGATTGCACACGTGATAAAATAATTATAATATTTAAAAAATAGACCAAATGCAATTTTATCGTTTGATTATTTTAGCCCAAACAATTATACTTATGTCTCACTTTTATCGCGTGATGTTATATAGTCCTTAAGCCAATATAACAATCCAACTATCTAACGCAAAGATGTTTTTCCAATCGAAATTATAGTTTCTGAGATGCAAGCGTTGAAATTCTAACAAAACTGTTTAAGGCCTATTAAGAATAATACTCAAATCTAAACCGATGCGGTTTGAATTGATAATAATCGACAAATCTTAATATAACAAAAGCCTTATGCTTCTTGATAGCTAGATAGATAACTCTTTATTGTACAACAACACAAAAATGAACTTACAGACTAAAAGCATACCTAATTATAATAATAATTAAGCACAAAGGGCGGTCTTTTCGCTAAAAAGCGATCTCTTGGATTTAAAAATACTTTTTACTTTAAACGGATTCGCGCCTCGTCTTTAATTCTCAGTTTGCTTATAATTTAGAAAATGTTTTACATTTTTTATATCATGATATGTGTTTATAACAAGTCAGATGTACGCAATAGTTCCTTGACAGTATAATTTATGAAAGAAAATATTTTAGCTACAAAGAGTAATAAAAATCTCATTGCCTGACAATTTCACTTTGTTCTCAAATATCCACATTGAAGCGAAGCGAGTCTCACGAGAGCAACACATGCCTTTACAACTTCAACTTGACCTTAAAGAAGAAATAAACGTTCAGGAGACATCAAACTTTTGAAAAGTCGCTACGTCTCATTTCCAATTTTTCTCGTAACCCGTGCAATATTCCCAAGTTGAGCGCAATACAAGTTTCTTGGATAAATAAATGTCGAAACGAACGCGGGTCTAGGACAGGGCTAGTGAAACTTCGGCACGTGTATCATTAGTGATACGTGACTGACAATTCTCGATAATGCGCTGTATTTTGACCCTGTGGTACAAAATATAGAACTTAATATATTTAAACATGTCAGTAATTTTCTACGAATGCTTGTATGTTTAAATATTATCAGCTCAAGATCCTAAATATGAATTATTTTTTATGAAACAGACATAAGTTAGTAAATGGACTATAGGACACTTGTTCGTCTGAAAAATGAAAATGTCTATAAAAAACAATATTAAAGATTACGCTAGCAAAACTACGTGCAGCAATGCTAGTTCTGAATAATTAACTGTATTTTTATCTCGTGCTATAAAATTATCAAATAGAAGAAAGAAAGGCATATACATGTTTAAAAAATAATTAATTAGTATTAAGCAATTCTTGTCAAGTTTTCGTGTCAAGCAATTTCGACAAAAACCAGAAAACTAATTTTAAACAAAAAAAATTTGAACTCTATGTATCATTAACATGATATTCTTGTCTTCAGCACAGTTCTCATTTTTTTTACCGTCTGCTTCCGTTAAATTGTGAATGATTTATTGAAAACTACGACCTATTGGCCATTCCTGACTCGGCAACGTCCCATTATGAGACCACCGTGGAAGTTTGTTTATACACTCAAACAACAAAAGCATCAGTTATGCAGATTTTAATCTCCTCAAAAGCGACGACGAAATACGACATTTTAAACTAGCAGCGCGTTCCATTGGTAGCTCACAACGCCCAAAAACCTCAGTTATCCGTTCCACAAGGCGACCGCGGTCGTTGTGGTCGTGGCGAATACGTCACTAAAGACGTCATCTTTTCGATCACGCAAACGCTCACAACGACCCATGTCAAGAGATGGGTCGAAGAACCATTCCACTTGGGTTTACGATTGTAACGCCGGCAAGCAAGTGGAACAGGAAAAATCGCGGTCGTGAATGTGGTCGTTGTGAATCCCAAATGGAACGTAGCCTATATATTGTAAATTTGAATTGAGAATTGTAATTCTTTTGATGTTCATGATATATATTATATACATGATCCTTAATTATACCGATTTTAAAAAATGCCATATACACACATAATATTATGTACTTTAAAGACTAGTCATGGGATAAATAAGAATTTTTATGCCTCGATTATTATCCCTGCTTCTACGTCAGCAAGCAGAAAGGGGCGATTAAATATATATGGGGCATAATGTAAACAGTGAGTAATCTATACTTGTCATTCATTGTATTATTTCAAAGGTGTTTTTGGCGGGAACTGAAAGGAGATGTTGTGCTGTGCAGTTTTATTTTCTAAAAATGTGTAAAATTACTCTAAAATGAACAATAGTTGTAGGATATTGCCAGTTTTTGAGTGGTAATTATGTGTTTTGTACGAAATGTGAACTGTATAGTCAAATGTGGCCTTTTGAGTTGTCACAAGAACTCCGATGAATGGCACTAGCTGATTACCTACAGTTCAGCTGTGCTACACATAGGCTTAAGAAAATGAAGAAACTATATTGTAAACTAAGATCTGGCTTAAAGGCCTAGCTGCCAAGCCATAAACCTAAATAAATAATTATTATTTCAAATCAGGTTGGCTTCGGCTCGCCTTCAGTTGTGTTGTTGTAATTGTAAACTATATGGACTTTTTTTTGTTACGGTAGTGAATAAATAGTAAAGTTTTAGGTCTAAAAATTACAGAATATAACCTCTTTTAATCAAACATGGTATTTGTAGTAGTAAAATCTCATCTCGACACACCTTCCATGATCAAATTGATCATGTACTAGCAGAAGGTGATGTCAGGAGCCTTAAGAATAGACGAGCGTGCATGACAAGAGTTCTGAATGTCAAAGAAGCAAGTGAGGTGTATAAGAATAAGCCTAAATGGCGCTCTGTTGTTCGTGCCTACCCCGCAAGGGAACTGGCGTGAATTTATGTATGTATGTATGTAAAATCTCATTATATATTTTTTAATTTACCATCTATAGACAAATTGTAGTTCTTTTGCCTGTCATACATTTTTGGACACATAAAAATGTTAGTTAAGTTCATGGGATTTTGGCTTACATCACTTTTTCATCTGGGATAATGCTATAGTTATTGACCGTTTCACACGGATGTAGCAATCAGTTTAATGCGTTATTTGTGATGTGATATTGTTAGTAGTTGTTAATAATATTAAATATTGACAGATAACGTATGTGCATACAAAGTAATGTAGCTATAATTTTTAAGTAATTTCCATCATTAGTTAGATACATTTTCAATAAAAGTTTATACATGTATATAAAAAGCCTATTTAAGTTTTTATGTAACCTATTTAAGTTTAAATGTAAGTGGTTTTTTTTTCACGAGGCGTAACCGCGGGGAAAACGCTAGCCTATATATAATAAACATAGCTGAGTAGAAAACCCTAATTTTAAATGTGGTACCAAGTTGATCAAGCCTTAGTATTTATTCTCCCGGATAGGATATCGCCTCCCCCTTTTACGAGCGTGTTTTGTTTGATAAGGAGAAGTCGGAACGGGAGTGTAAGTGCTAAAAACGAGCGCGGTAGTGCTGGCCATCGTATGCGGGAGGCTGCTGGTGGCCCTTGGGGACGGCCACGATCTGCCAACAAAATAAGTGTGCGCCGTGCTCCGCGTACGTTCATCTCACTTCCCAGTTTTATAAAACTCTATGCAAATAACATCTTAGCAGATATCTGGCACTGTGCTTCCCCACAGCAGTGGATGAGGCCTACGACCTGCCGCCTGCTAGGTTTCTCGGTGTTGGCCATGCTATTTTCCCTCGACCCTGGTAAAATGCCGAAGAAGAAACAAAGAAGAGTTTTAGTAAGTAATCCGGCAAAAGTAGGAAGTCCCATACACCTCAACGTCATCTCCAACCAGTACACAGATTTCTCCTCGAAAAATAATAACTATGATTAAACATGCGACGGAACACCGGGGTGGTTTAGTTGGTAAATCCAAGCACGCCATCGGGAGTCCTACACTACACTACCCTACTACTATCCCCGTGCTGTAGAGTGTCTATAATGAATTACACATCAGGGTAAAAAGGCTTATTAGTAGAGGCTAAAAGGATTACAGACAAATGTTATATACTCGTATATCACAGAATAATTGTCTTAATAAGTCTGTGGACCACAAATACCACAGAGGACGAAATTTATATTTTTGCCTTTGTCAGTCATTTTTTTACCTTATATCTAGAGTAATAGGACATAGAGATAGTTTTACTCTAGCAAAAATAATCAGAAATCTAGCACACGTGTATTTTAAACATCGTATAAAACGAGTGTAATGATTCCTAACGTTTGATTGATGTGCCATACAGAATGATATTAATCGTACTGTATAAAAAGTAATGGATGCAACGACCTCGATGTACCAACTACGTGTATATTACATATACACGCTGCACTGTTTTTATGACATTTTACATTACTGTAAAAATTTAAGTGATAAAGAAATCGATTTTATTTCATTTAAATATACTCATTACTATCACAATTTAAAAATGTACGTTGGAACTCTTAGGCTGGTGTGCATAGACATTTAATCAATGGTTAAGTTAAAATAATCGCTAAAGTTATATGGATAAACAGCGATTATTTTATTTTAACCGTCGGTTATATATCTATAAATATCTATGTATACACCAACCTTAGAAGATCAATATTTTGGTTATATAATTATAAATTCAACCAATTTAGCTACTTGCCAATAGGGTAATAATTGAGAATCAAATAAACTGTAAGTCTTTTTATCATCTTAGAAAAGTCATAGCTTTCCTGATTTAATATTTCTGATATCATTATTTAACTAGTTAAATACCTTATTAGTTTATGGTTTAAGCAACAATTTATCTGTATTGTATACTCAATTATCAATCTCGGCTGTTTACGTCGTATGTCTCATTGTGAAAACTACTCTGCTTTATCTTATTTAAATTCAATTCTATTTATTGTTACCTGTTTACGTAGCCTCTAGGAAAAAATATATTCTATTGTCATAAGCTCAGTAAAATAGAACGTGTTCGAGTATCTTTAAATCAATATTTGAAATTAGAAAGTAGAACGCAAATAAGTACAAGAAAAAAATCATTCTCATTGCTTGATAGACAGCGTTTGCGCATCGGATGAAATGTCATTCATTAATTTCTAACCGCATAGTGGAGCATTGTCGATCGATGCCAGACAACAGAACCATTATTTAAGAGTATCAGTCGATTAAAAACATAATATAATAAAACATAAAGATATTTATTATATTATGTAACACCTTAACGATGCGTTATTAAATGTGTGTAGGTCATAATTGTAACACCTCAAAAACCTAACCCATAGATTGCTTAAATATAATACACTTTAGTTTATAAATGAACTAAACTGAAAAAATAAAAACGAATCGCAACAAAATTTTAACTTAAAGTTTTACGGGCAGGTTTTCAAATTGGACAAGTACATTAACAATTTGCCCGTAAAACTTCGTTAAAACTTTGTTGCGATTCATTTTTCCACTTGTCCGTTGAAGTTTCACTTCTACTATGTGTCCCAGCACACATTTCGATTTATCGCAGGTTTACTGCAAATTATGATTTGGTTAGGTTAGATACATTCTAATCAACGCATTTTTTTATTTAAACATATTTTATTTTATCAATCAAAAAAACTGAATTCCATCCAGAACCAATAAAAACATCGATAGTCTACTCTAACATTATCCCGCCTCTCATCACCACGTCTAGTCTAAATCTATGCCGCTCCTTCACGCGGCCGTAACGCTTTTTCGCGACAGAAAAATCCTAAGACCCCGTCTATATAGAATTAGAATTTTCACTTCAAAAACTATGAGTAATATAATTTAAAGTAAATTTAAAGATAAAGGTATATAAATAAAGAATATCAGAATGAATAGTCCGACAATGGACGATCGTAAAGTAGAGTAGATTGAGTAGGAATTCTAGCGTTATGAACGGCCAGGACCCTTAACTAGATTAAATGTTAATAAGACAAGAAATATACAATATACTTAGTCACGGTAGCTTATGAGTTGACGCCCTGCGTCGCGTTCCAGTTAGGTGATGCTGGCCGAGCAACCCCTATATTACATTCTTACTTATATATTACTAGCTGTCTCCGTTGTCCTGCCCTAAAAAAATAAAAACCTAGAACCCCATTCCAGCGCCACCGACCGGGTCTAATTGTGAATCTAAACCACCCGGGACCCACTCAAACACACATAAACTTTCATCAAAACCATAGAACCCAAATCCAGCGGCAAGTATTTTGTTTAGAATGAAGGGTTACATTATTGAAGTTTTAGTAGGGATCCCTAACTTTTATTAGCCTATATTAATCAGGGATAATGTAGCATTCGAACGTTCGTAACTGCGTTCTAAGTCAGCGTGGGAGTAACTACGTTCTAAGTTTCACGCTCTTCCTGCCATAAGCGCGGGGCACATGCGAGGAGGGTTGGTTTTAGTCGAGTATTGAGTCTTCGAGTCTCCACACAAGCTGGCGATTTGACTCTGGTGCGCCCATTCGTGGGTGACACCTCTCATCGCTTTGGTCTAGTCTCTAGTAAAGAACCCGGTAGTGTGCGAAACGCATTTCCCCCGCCTCAAAAAAAAATCATTCGAACGTTGGAAGAACTTTCGAAATCGGTCCAGTAGTTTTTGAGTTTATTCGTTACAAACATACAAAAATACAAATCTTCCCTCTTTAATATTAGTATAGATATGTAAATAAGAATCCACATATGTAGGGACAGTTAAGGACCTAACTCAATAAATCAAAATTTTCACAATAACCATAAATAAATCAATTATCTCTGATATAAGTACAAATATAGACAAAAGAAAAATATTATTATACCGGTTTGTAATGTAAATAGAAAAAAAATCTATATAGAAATGTGTCTATTGCATGACGTAGACCGTTTATCTGGAGAATCAGTTAGCGAAAAATGTTATCTTGATAGCTAACCATCGTTATATTATTGTAATTAAATTATAAAAATCAGGTTTAAGTAATTTTGGTGAACAAATACCTATTCACTTGTCAGTCAGTAATAGTTTACTACTGTATAGCTCACAAAGGTAACATAGTCACGTACAAATTGTTAATGTCTGGAATTAGGGCAACTGTCATATTTGCAGAGATTATCCTAACTAGGGGTAAGATCTTGAAATCCCAACAGAATACATTTGTATGATTAGTATGTTAATTAATTACGTGATACTTTGTCTTTTAATTTATTATTTAATAAAATATTATAATCCATCAAACACAGAATTATTCAAATTAAATAGAGAGAGAGATAATAGAGAGATAACACTTTATTGCACACCAAAATATACAATTACAAAAACAAACCATATTTACAATATTTTCTAGGCAATATAATAGGCGGCCTTATCGCTCAAAGCGATCTCTTCCAGGCAACCTAAAAGAAAGAAATTTGAATCAGGCGATATAGGTGGTGCATGCAAAAGGCAATAGATACATAAATACTCAACCTAATTTAAGAATATGAATATAAATATGTATATAAATAAACATACATACATACTGTCACGCCTGTTTCCCATTCGGGTAGGCAGAGACGATGGATCTACACCTGCTACGGTCCTGACAAACATTTTTAGTCATAATTTATTAGATTATATAAAACGATGTAATTGTATACGATGTATGACTATGACAGTTGTGAAATTAAGTAGTTATATTGTTATTAAAACATTGTTCTCGCGAACATTCGCTGTTTAAAGATAGCGCTACTTGATACATCGACCTTTTACGAAAATCGGTTGGTTTTAGCGCAAAAATATAAAAACGGCTAGTGTTTGTTCGAAACGATATTTCGTTCGCGATCTGTGTACCAGTAAAGGTCAAAGTGAAGTGTAAAGACGATAATTAGAATTGTGTTTAGATGTGGAAAGTGAAAAATAAAGAGTTGATATCGTGCATTGTATTTTTCTGAAGTTTGGCATCCCACATATGTTTCTTATCACTATCGTTCTATTCACTTTGTCAAAAGGCTTCGTCAGTTTGGTTTCTTTTTTCGCGGGACCCTAAAAAGGTGTAGCTTAAGTTACTCCTTATAACATCAGCTATCTGCCAGTGACAGTCTCGTCAAAATCGGTCCAGCCATTTCAGAAATTAGCCGGAAAATCCGGACAGACAAAAATTCTAAAAATTACAGTTTTGGAATCTCCTGGTCCGAATTATCCCCCCTAATTTTTTCATGTTTTTATTTTGACATTACAAACAGACAGTTGAATTTTATTTATGTGCACAGATAAACTTCGAATATCACACTAGGGAATAATATAATATCTGTCCACTCCTATCCTAATATAATATCTATCCTATCCACTCCCTTATTCCATTCCCCTATTCCATCCCTTCTATCCCATCCCCTCTATCCCATTCCTTATGTCTGATCCTTCTATCCCGTCCCCTTATCTCTTCCCTCCTATCCTAAAGGCTGCCGACACGTTAGGTTCGCTCTTGGTATTGGTAACGTCTATAGGTGTCTGTAACCACTTTTCATTACGTGCCTGTTTGTAAGCCTCACAATAAAAAAATAAAAAATATATATACACGATTTTAAATTCGAAACTTAATCAATTCAGCTTAGTAGGTTTAATGCTAAAAAACATTCTACAACAAAGATAATATAAAAACTAAGGATTTATCAATAACACACTGTAGCAAAATTGCAACAATGTAATGTTTATGAATGATAACGAATTGACATTGGAAGAGTGCAACAACCTATTTGAATGGAAATATAAAAAAAATATATTATGTAACATTAATAGCTGTATTTATATGTGCCTAGTAAATACACCAATAATATAGTAAACTAGGATTTGTCCGCGACTTCGTCTACGGTTTACTTGAAATTCCCGCGGGATCCCCGGGACACAAAATACCGCAGCATTAAAAAAAGAATGTAAGCTATCGTTTTAGTGAAAACTGTGTCGGAATAAGCTCATTTTTATGCACCCGAACAACTACAAACAGCGCCCGACAAAGAACCCGGGATAAAAAGTATCACACATTTTATTACATAAAATTTGCTATCGATCAGTGAAAAAATTGTATTGGAATTCGATTCTTTTTAATCTGGCCATTTTATATCATTCCGAGAATAAAAAGTAACGCAAATTGTAAGTCTAAGAATTTATTGTCGATCAACGAAAACGGCATCGAAATCGGCCCGGTAGTTTTTACGTGAATCCCAAACAAACAGACAAAAAATCTATAGAAAAATCGCATCGTGTTCTCCATCGTTTGTATAGTGTATTCCAGTCGTTTTTTTTAATAGCTTCAATGTACAGACACGGCATTTTTATAATATTATAGATTTGTAAACGAGTTTATCCAATTCGTTTACAAATGTTAAAAAGATTGAGGATACTTAAGATTAGCAGATTCCGAAAATGCAAGTTTTAGAATTTTTGTATGTGTCTATCAGAGCATTACGTGAAAACTACAGAACGGTTTATATAAATCACAGTTTTTAAATGTATATAATTATATATTTATTATATACTTACAAATTTATTATTAAATAAAGTATAAGTAAAGTAATTATATATCGTATGATATATAAACATACCACCTTCACTACATTTGAAATCCAATTTCCTTATGTAAAAACCATTCGTCCAACATATGTTATCACTAGGCATTTAAAAGAATACGAACAAACCCGAGACTACGTCATAGATGGTTTGACTGAAATTCAGTTAAGATTACAAGCCCTTGATGAATATGATACGATCCTTTTGGGAGTGTAATAAATCTTTGCTAATTATAAATATTTATTTATACAGGGACATTAATTGCTCAGTCTTGACGCAAATTGTTATCTCGCCTGATTTATTTCCAAGTCAGCAAACTGTAAAAGCTCCAAAAGGAGCGTTTTTGACAACCAAAGTTAATTTTTCGGTGCTTTTATGAAAATTTAATTGGATGGAAAACAGATAAAATGTATTAAAAAGAATAACAGTCAAAGCATTAGGTAAAAGTTTAATCAAACGTCATCCTAAGAGGTATTAATTCAAGAAAATGTTAAAATTGTTTATTAATTCTTGGTATAAACACTAGCGCATTGTTTTTTACGTATCTGAAATGCATGCAGGATGGCAAAAACATGGTCGCATTATTTTGATTTCATACGCTGTCAATAATATTAATAAAATCACAAGGTGATCCAGTTGAGCGGGCAATAAATCAGGTCCTCTTTATTCATTTTATTTATTAATCTTATAAATCATCTATGTGCACTTATATCGATAAATCAATTATAAATAAATCCTGTTTTATGTCATCTACCTTACGTAATATACAAATATAATGATATATTCTTATAAAACGTAGTAGACAGGCTTGTCGCTAAAGCGATCTATTCCAGGCGAGCCACTTATATATAACATAATTTCTTTTTTATGATAATTTCTTTCATGTAAATGACATCGTGTAATACATACATACATACATAACTTCACGCCAGTTCCCTTGCGGGGTAGGCACGAACAACAGAGCGCCATTTAGGTCCATTCTTACACACCTCACTTGCTTCTTTGACATTCATAACTCTTGTCATGCACACTCGTCTGTTCTTAAGGCTCCTGACATCACCCTCCGCTAGTACACGATCAATTTGATCATGGAAAGTGCGTCGTGGTCTTCCACGACTTCTGCATCCATCCACTTTTGCATTGTATATCTGTTTAGTCATTCTTTCATCATGCATTCTTTCCACATGCCCGAACCACCGGAGCATTCCTTTCCTTACCTTCACCCCGACACTCTCTTTCAGACCAACGCTCTTTCTTACTTCGGTATTACGAACGCGGTCCGCGAGCGTCACTCCGCAGATTTTGCGCAGTGCTCGCATCTCAACCGCGTTTACTCTACTTTCATGCTCTCTCTTCCATACCCAACTCTCGCTTCCATACGTGAGCGTAGGTACCAGCACCGCGTTGTGTATGGCGAGCTGGGCCTTCTGGCTGAGGTTCTTAGCGCCTAGAAGTTTAGCTAACGCTCCATTCAAACTATTCCCCAAATTCACTCTTCTTTCTATATCAGCGGTGTACCTTCCATCCCTGCTTAAAAGCACATCCAAGATATACAAACTCATTCACTTGCTCCAGCATAACATCATCGACCATTATCCTTGCATTCGTTCTGGTTTCTTCTCTTTCAAACACCATAACCTTTGTTTTCTTCGCATTCAAATGTAAGCCTCTCGCCTGACAGTCATCTTTCATCATTGTGACTAGTGTTTGCAGTTCTGATGGCGATTCGGCTAAAAGCACGGCATCATCCGCATAAAGCAAGGTGGTTACAACTAGATCACTCATCCGCACCCAACATCCATCAATCTTATTCTCTGGAGACAATCGTCCAGGTATAGGATGAACAGCAAAGCCGACAGCACGCAGCCCTGCCTGACGCCAATATTAACGTCAAACCAGGGCGACAGGCTGCCATCCACTCGCACGCATGCCATACAGTCCTCCTAAGTGGACTGCACAGCACGCATCAATTGGCCATTAATCCCATATCCGGGCAATATGTCCCAGAACTCCTTCCGCACAACCCTGTCAAATGCTTTCTCTAGATCCACAAAACCGCAGAAAACCTTCCGGCCCATAGCCAGCTGCTTCTCTACGATATTGCGGAGAGAGAAAACTTGATCCATACATCCCCTTCCATTTCTGAAGCCACCTTGTGCATCCCACACTAATCCATCGGACATCGTGTAATTATATTAATATGTTAATGTATAATAAACAAACACTTGTTTTATTAATTTAAAAAATGACAATGTTTCTAAAACTACAGAATACTGACAAAATGGCAGTTTTAAGGTCCTTATAAAAATTCAGCCAGTTTCATTGCCAATTGTTTGGAATTGCAATCCTACTCACAAAATCTCATGTTTACACGTATATCAAGTAAGACGTAAAAATTGGATTGGCACAATATTGATGCATATATCGTGAAAATAAAAGCAGTCCAGTCTTTCGCTCTGTAAACAAGCAACTGATCTCCTTAACCGGAAATCCCAAAGCGAATGAACAAATCCGAAACAACGTGGGCTTATTCCTCATCCTCTTTTTCGCCTAAGGTTACCAGCTGTACCTACTACAATTTCTAGCTTTACTTCAGTTACATTGAAATTATAATTGCAAGCGTGAAAGTCGGCTTTTTCAGCTAATAATGTTCTATAGTATAAGTGAGAGGGTCAGAAGATTATTTTCTCTTGTCGATAAACTTACATCCCTTTTATTATTTCTTTTTAACATTCACATCCTCGCCTAGTTTTATCTTAATCCCTAATACCAGATGAGTTGCTTGGTGGCCTGCACAAGGATGTTTACCTAGTGCTATATCTTTCAAAAAAGGTAGCGATCGCCACTTGCCATTAGATAGACCCTTTGCGTATTTCCATTCTTATCTAACATAAAAATTCCTAAAACTGTAATATTGTATTTTAATAGGGATTTGATGCAATCTGACTACCTAACTCAAAATACCAAATTATGATTAAAAATAAATAATACAAAATCAGTGTTCCATAAAAACCTGTCAACCAGTATAAAGATTTTAACTCAATTCAAACCAATTATTAAATCTGAGATAGGATTTAGAAATATTCTAATATTTACATAAGAAGCAAGTGAGGTGTGTAAGAATAAGCCTGAATGGCGCTCTGTTGTTCGTGCCTACCCCGCAAGGGAACTGGCGTGAAGTTATGTATGTATGTAACATAAATATCAAAGGTACAAAAACGTATATGTTTACAGAATAACTAAAAAGGTAAAATATAAAGATAAAAAAATAGAAAAGCAAAAAAAAGAGTTGTTAGATATTAATCTGGCAAACATTCATTAATAGTAAAATGAAAATATCTGTCGTTGGTCTATGTTTGCCTCTGTCAAAGATTTGTCAAGTTGTTACCGCTATTTTGCTGCGTCCACTATATAAAATATTTTTCAAGTATCACTGTAACAAACCGTTAATAAATATACCATTGCGCGTTGTAAAACTGCTGTTTGACTCTGCCAGCCAAATGAACCAAAATGAGTTAATATTAAAAGAATTAAATATATTCATAAATTGCACTATATTCAGTAAGGTATTATTGACTGTAGGCCATGTGCAACGCAGTTGTGTTAGGTGTAATAATTTTTTTATTGCAGCTATAACTTTATAATCCTCAGTCAATTTTACCCACGCTTTTAAATCACTACTGCAGGCAACACTAAACTCGTCCTAGTACGTCGTGAATCGCCCCAAAGGGCCTCTAAAGTCCGGGATTAACTGGCTCTAGTGCGGATTTAGGCCCATGTTTTGCAAACATCCCGAGATTTAGGTAATCGAGATTTAAAATGCTTGTGAAATCCTCTCACATTATTTACATATCATTTTGTTATTAACTATTCAATAAGGAATGACACAGTTTTTAAGTTTTATATAACTTAAACACCCGTAAGTAAATGGAAAAGGGATCTTTTTCTAAGGAATTACTTATAATCGTTGGGACTACCAGTAAATATCAACAGGTCTGTATTTCGCCTCACGTAACATTAATGCTTCGTTCAAATAGGTTATAAGCGTGATATCATATGTAAATAATAAATAAATCAAATTGAACTTTGATTTAATTAGATTTTTTTTTTATTTACATTCCCAAGGTTTAATGTACACAATGGAAAATACAAAAACCTAAAAAAAAATACTCGAATCTAACAAATTACTTAAATTCAGGTGCTTCCATAACTCTATTGTATCTTTGACTTTTAGTAGTTTTAGTCCTATAAGGCTATTTTAGTTTTCCGATCATTGACGTACCGACAGATAGTTATTGTTATCAAAACAAAAGCTCAAACGTGTAGATTTACATTAAAGGTTACAATTTCCTGTAACTTTTAACGCTTTATATTCCCAAATTTTGTTTGAGAATCAAGCCTCAATTAGCTTTACGTAAGGGTCCTTTGATAAAGTAAACTTTCCTTTAATAATGAGGCTCCGGAATGAAATTACTCTTAAATTACAGAAGATATATTAACTGTAATTATGATAGACAGTTCTTAAATCCTCTTATATACTTTTATTGTTAAGGCGCATCTAGAGTGAAAACTAATAAATATTTCCAAAGATAGAGCTTTTTGTTGATAATTATTCTAATTTTTTTATAACTGCATATTACATAAATAAAATCAATGTGAATTCTATAAATGTAAATAATTAAATTAAAATTACAACATAACATACTTTATTTTGAAACTATGCTCGATTAGTTTTCATAAAAAATAATATAAAGAAATTTAAGTGTTTTACGGTCTTATTCATATTGAGTTAGATTAAGTTTGTAGGCTTCTTTAAGAACCTTAAAGAAACTTACTCTAACTCAATATGAGTAAGACTGTTAATATTTATGTTGACGCAATTTAGTATATTATAATAATTGGCACTGCCACACCTTAATAAAAAATTACTACTACATAAGTAAACGTAAAGTTACGAACATATTTAGTCTCAGTTGAGTCTAAAGATTCTTAAAGTGAATAATGAGCTTGTTCGCTGAAGAATTTGCTTTATAAAACACTTCAACGACCTCAAAGACCTGTTTTAATTAAAAACAGTTTAATTGAAATTAGTTTCTGAAAGAAAGGATCTTGGTACATAATTTGTTGCAAGCTTCATGATGTTATATAAGGACGGTATTTCTGAGGCTCATCAAATTCGCATCAGCCCTTTTGAATATATAATTTTTAATTGCTTCATTTAGACCTTCGAAATATCTATTACTGAATTATGATTACAGTTATTTTATCATATTTTAAGGTTTTGGCTACAAGTCTATTAGTATCAAACCAGAAATAAAATGGTATAAGAAATAGTTTAAGTAGAGATTATGAAAAATGTTCACAATAAATTATGTTTTATAAAAAGTTTTCTGGTATCAAATTTATTAATTTTCTGCATTTCATTTATTTACGTAACAGTATATATTGGTACACTATAATAATGTTCACATTGCGCCTCCACCAATTCAGTAGAAAAGATGTACGCAAAAATACTTTTTGACGTCGTGAGGATGATATGAGTAACAATAATCTCACAATAATTAAATAGTGCAATAGTAAGAAAGCAGTATTCGTGTTTAGAACCGGATGTTTCAACCACAACTGGGATTTAACACTAGAATAATGATGCATAAGACGAAAGAAAACTACCTAAGTTGTGCTTGCTCTCTACCAAATTTCGAACTCGTTTTACTGCAATGTGACGAGCGTGTCTGAGCTATTAAAGGCCGGTTCTTAAATATCATCAACCGTTCATTTGGTTTACTATCGGTTAAAATTTGACAAGAACTCCATACAATGTCAAAATACAACCGATGGTAAAGCAAGTAATTGAACAGTAACATACAGGAACCGGCTATAAGACTACACGCTTTTTGTGCTAAAATAGAATGTATACAAATCTATAAGTTTGCTGAATTAAGTTTTACTTTAGAAACAATTTACATTAATATACGCATTGGCAATAAACATGATTATTTCCCAGCATCCGGACATATGATGAGTTCATGCATAATTCAAATGTTAGTCGGATGCGGGAATTTTCAATTGAATAGGTGTTTACATTTTCAAATCATGCAAATGTTGGCAATCCACATAAACTTGTTTAACGATTTGTAGGAATTACAGATTTTTATTGCCATTTACAACTAATTTGCTTACTAGGCTTTAGTGTTACCGGCGAATTTCAAATTCGATTAGTAGTTTGAGATAAGCGTGCAAAAGTTTACAAAAAGTAAAAAACTTTTCATCTGTTTATCACTTTATTATAGTTATGTGTGAACATTCGCCAACAAGTAGATTTAATTCGATTTCTGATGAGAGTTAGGAGTGTTTTTGGGATAATGTTCTAATATTACAGTAACCATGTTTATGTAAAACTTAAATGAGGCGTACAAAGGTGCATAAATCTGTTCTGTAAAGTAGTTCATCTACAGGTGTTACAATATGCAGTGCAGCGCTCGAGGTGACAAGGTAACGCAATCCGGGACACCAAACTGGAATACTAAGTAGGGGTAATGTATTAATCTGGGAAAAATCGTGCCTTGCTCCATGTATTACGGAATAAGAACAGAAAATTCTATGCCATTCTTTCTGTCTCTTACAGGTTCAAATCTACACTAATATTGAAAAAGTTTCTCTGTATATTTATTATATTCTCACGGCTTTTTTTTTATTTGGCTATTATTAATTCTGACTACGGATTAATGCTTCTATTCATTCTCCTTCACTTTTCGTAAAAGTCGTCTTTATGCCATCCAGCCAAAGTTTTTTTTCAAGGCACTCTAGCAACGAAGCAAGGATAAAGTTGCTGAACAAGCATAAATGCTCTTGGAATTTATACGCCTTCGACAAGCCCCTGAATTAATAGAAAATAGCGTATTTTATAAACTAGCTAAAAAAAATATTAAAATGAACAAAGATTCGCATAATAAATGTGAATTTAATTTACAAGAAAATAAACAAGACTGCTTTTAGGTTAAAATTTGAAGAAACCGCTATTATAATAAAAAACAACCTTGTACATAAGATACAAATATTATCATTTCGTCTATTCGTACGATAAGCCTAATACGCATCCGATTCACTCGGATGTCGAGCGAGAAGTGAAAGTATGATAGCGCCGCGCGCCGCCCCCGTTTGGTTGCGCCACCACCACTACAATCACGCCACTCGAATAATATAAGCACTAGACTACCCTCTTTCTTGCAAATGATCTTCACTACTATGGTGGTAACCTTGAAACATTTTTTCTTTTGTAAATTGCGAACCTTCTGGAACTATCAACTGTGCTATACTATATTAAACCTTTCGAGCTTCCAAGTTTAGTAACTTGCAACTACTCAACTGGCAAGCAGTATCGGAAAGATGATTATGTCACGTTCCTTATTGTTGTTCTCGTTTTGGCAAGTTTTAGGTCGCAGCGAAGGCCTAATACCAAATTAATAACAGTTTCTGTTTCAAGGCATCAAAGCAATCGGGTCAATTGTGTCGCAAATTGGATACAGCTATAAAATTTAATATCTTGTTAAAATTACAGGTAACCGAGGCTTCGTCGGCGTCGGTTTCGAACTTTACCTGTGGGCTCTAGTATTTTGAGGGATAAAAGTATTAACGTTCTCCCTTCTCGTTGTTACTACGTACATTTTTCGGTCTTATATTATATTAATAATAAATTTCATTTCATTGGATTCAGTGTAATAATGGCTAGAAAAAAATAACAAACAAGGTACATTTCCATTTACATTGTTAAGTGAGGAGAAACGACATGTCTAAATGTCGATAAAAAGCCAATTAATCAAACAATAACGAAAGGAGATTTTACTTTAAAATACTAAATTTTATTTTATTTTAATGATTTCACTTCAAAGAAGTGATAGGCGTGTTACGTTAAATGACAAACTTACTTTTAATAAACAATTGAACTAAACTACGGATTTTTTACATTTCTACTTGACGCTGAACAAGCAACAGTAAACACCAAATCGCAGTGCGAAATATTGGTCTTTTTGTCTTCCAAAGTTCATCAAAATGAGCTTCATCAAATTTACTTAAGCTTACACAATTAGAGTTTCTTTTTTGTTTTATTGCACTTTCCCTGGCAAGGAAGATTACTTGTGCTGTTTTTATTTTATGTCTACATTCTGACAATTATGTGGTCCAATACTTTCCGTCTCTGATGTTCACTATATCTATCTATACATTCATTTTGATTACGTATTCCTATGCGCTACAACAAACAACTTAAATATGTATGTTTAAGTTTGAAACAATGTAGATATTTGTTTTACATAAACCCCCTTATTCGTAATTGTTATATAAGGTTTATAGACTCGTTAAAAAGTGTTTTTCACAATTGCATTTTGAAAAACCCGATTTAACCTTTTAAACGAATCTCTAAACCTCGTACAGTTATACGAGGTTTAGAAGCTTTGAATAAGGAGACTTTGAATAAGGGGTTAGTATATTAAAAATATAACCAACTTTCCTACAGCCAAGCTAAAACTTAGGTAAAAGATTAATACGATGTTGTTCTTAATAAATCTGTTGCCAAACGGCAATCCACAATGAATTAATTATTAATAAGAAAAATATCTGTAGTGCAGATACTGCCTTTGGGCCATTATTTCGTGATAAAAATAGTTCAATAAGAAAATATACTAACTTAATCTCGATATGATGTCAATAACGTATGTAATCTAATGGAGTCACGTGAAGAAACCAATTTCCGATCTTGTTTGGTTAAGCACGGACATCTCCGAACAGAAACTCATTTTACGTACAAATAACCCTTATGTTATTTTTCTCTATAGAAATACAATAGTTGTGTGTTATTCCGGGGTTGATGACATGTTTTATAGATACCTCGCGTCATCAATTGACTAGGAAGAAGATTAAGGTGGTGTGGGCATGTGAAGAAAAGTGTAAAAATCATGTGATAAAAAGAATATTAAAGTAGAAGATTTATAGATATAAGACTAAGAGTAGACCATATACGGGAAGAATATATTGCTTGAAGGATGATATAAAGATTGTGGCGCGAGTGGCGCGACAGAGAAGGCAAGAGAGCATATGGAAAGAAAAGAAAGATTGTGCCGACCCGAAATGATTAGAGAAAGGATGAAAGGAAATAGAAATGCATTTCATGCAACGTGGCTCGCGTTTACTTTGGATTATATACCTATTTGGAATCCATTCCATTATAAAAGAATGACTGTTATCCGAGTTATTAACAGTAACCTGACTTAGGGTCAATTTTTCAATCATTAGATAAAAGTTATCAGTCGAATAATTTATAATCTGAACAAATTCAAAAGTGAAACCATTCAACTGTTTTACTCATGCAATTGACATTTTTATTTTTTCCATGTTATAATTTATTCTATGAATAACTTTTAACTGGTGAAAAATCAACCATTAATCGAATACCATGTATAGAGTAAATTTCATAGCAATCGATTGATTCCGTTGTTGTTTCACTCGCTTACATATCGAGCCCGAAACTAAATGATTTTAAGAAGTCTTTTATTTACTATTTGCAGGCCTGAAAGGACAGAAATGTCTAAAACATCAACATATCGTAATGTAATGTTTACTATGTTTTGAGCAAATAAATGATTTTATATGATTTGAAAGACAAAAACCCAGATAAAATCTCATTCAAATATTTAAGAAGTAGTATGGATAAGTCTAGTTACATGTAGAACTGTTCTGTTTAAACAAAAGTTTTATGGTGATTTAGAATATTTCATTTAATCAAGTTAGTAGTAACTAGCGGCCCGGCGCGGTTTCACCCGCGCTTTGTCCCACTCCTGTGGTATTTTGTAGCGTCATGTTATATATAGCCTATAACACTGTTAACGTAGCTTCCGAACAGTAAAGGAATTTTTAAAATCGGTTTAGTAGATCCAGAGATTACCCCCTACAACGTGACAAACTCACAAACCTTTTTATAATATTAGTATATTAGTAAAGATTACAGTATAATAAAACTACGTTTTAATGGTTTTAAGCGCGGTAATTTTATTTGATTTTGGTTTTTCCGACGTTTCGGCTACTTTTCAGTGGCCGTGATCACGGAAGACAAAGATGTCAAGTGTCAACGAGTATTGTTAAAGTTTTATTTAGCCTACCGCCAACTTGTTAATTTTAATTATTTAATTTTAATTTTGTTTATGGTTATTATTTGCTCTATGGGAGCCTAATCTAATTTACTACAGCTTCGCAACATACGTTTTAACGCAACAATCGTTAAAACGTAGTTTTATTATGTGTATACAAGTCGTGAAAACTTAAGAAAATATTATTACAGTATAAATTATGAATTCAATTCTTTTAGAGATAAACTTTGAATTGATCATTTTATTAAAATGTAATAATTTTTCAAGATAAAGATCAAAAGTCAAATTTCAAATGCAAATTGTATGACTATAATTAATCATAGATTAAAAATTCAGTCCATAATTATTCTGAAAAATCAATTTGGAATTTTGACTACAAATTGAACAAGTTTTATCAAGGTTTCTTTAGTTAAAAAAGAACATCAATGTAATTACATATATATACATACAAGCGTAAATTAAATACAGCTGTAAATCGTTATGGTACAGTGTTCTAGGCGGCAATAAATTTAAAGCTAAAACATTAAAATCTCGTTAAAATGTTTTCCAACATTGGTCGTGATACCGCGTAGTTCCAACCATATAAGTCAAACGAAGTCCCGTAGAACATAAATAACGAAAGGATCCTTTGATTTCTTTTACGAGTGGCTGTTTTAATTGCTTAGATACTCAACTCTATACTCAGCTCAGCATTCCATTAGTGAACATAATTAGAAATTGAAAATAATATTTAAATATAGAAAAAATAGTAAGTAGTTTTAAGTATATCAGTGTTGAAACGGTCCTCCTTTTATTACATACATACATACATACATACATAACTTCACGCCAGTTCCCTTGCGGGGTAGGCACGAACAACAGAGTGCCATTTAGGCTTATTCTTACACACCTCACTTGCCTCTTTGACATTCAGAACTCTTGTCATGCAAGCTCGTCTGTTCTTAAGGCTCCTGACATCACCTTCTGCTAGTACACGATCAGTTTGATCATGGAAGGTGTGTCGTGGCCTTCCACGACTTCTGCATCCATCAACTTTTGCATTGTATATCTGTTTAGTCATTCTTTCATCATGCATTCTTTCCACATGCCCGAACCACCGGAGCATTCCTTTCCTTACCTTCACCCCGACACTCTCTTTCAGACCAACTCTCTTTCTTACTTCGGTATTACGAACGCGGTCCGCGAGCGTCACTCCGCAGATTTTGCGCAGTGCTCGTATCTCGACCGCGTTTACTCTACTTTCATGCTCTCTCTTCCATACCCAACTCTCGCATCCATACGTGAGCGTAGGTACCAGCACCGCGTTGTGTATGGCGAGCTGGGCCTTCTGGCCGAGGTTCTTAGCGCCTAGAAGTTTACCTAACGCTCTATTCACACTATTCCCCAAATTCATTCTTCTTTCTATATCAGCGGTGTACCTTCCATCCCTGCTAAAAGCACATCCAAGATATACAAACTCATTCACTTGCTCTAGCATAACATCATCGACCATTATCCTTGCATTCGTTCTGGTTTCTTTTATTAGTTTTATATAATTTGTATTTGATTCAAAAATTTAAATTTGTTCATATTCGTTTCATTAGCGACTGTTTTTGTTCGTATTAGATTAGTATTTTTTTTGTCGCGCGAGCCAGGGTAAAAACTGCGGCAACAGTTACTCGCTGTGGTTGTCGTGTACGGACACATTAGCAAGTTTTTTTCGTTGAATTCGCATCAAAACAGACGATTGCGTATTTTGTGGAAATATTCTCTAACTTCGCTATCCAGTGTGTCAGTGCTGCATCCTCGTCGCGGCTGCTGTGAAAACTACTCGTTTTGAACTAAAATTGTGTCCACAAAGGATAGTCCCGGCGCCGACTTCAAACCTGCTTTTCGCAATGTGAGTTGACTACTCGTTGTAAGATTTGCGCTCCTGGCCAACGCACCGTTTTTCGTATAGATTCGCACATATACACTCCGCTAATCCGCGATCCCGACATTGGGCATTGCACAATCAGATTTAATGTTTTTTAGGATTTCGTGCTCAAATTAAAACAAAAACATAGGATGTTTGTCGCCTCTACGGAAACAAAAGTGCGTGGTGCCACAGGCACTTTCTGACTTTTCTAACACAATACTATCAACCCTTAAAATTCCCAACAAAACTCCGAAAATCATGTTGCACATGTTTTTAGAATAGATAAATAAAATTATATACTTACTTAATAATTATTCTGCATAAACAAAAATAACTAAAAGTTATAATATTACTGTATTGTGATCGGTTATTAACACGTGTACATATACATTTTTTAATTAATCTATGTATAAGCGTAGTTGAATATTTTGATAACAGCCTTCATTACATTGATTGTTTATACAAGCAGGGTTACCAAATCACAAAATCAAAATTCCCGAGTAAAATCCGGATTTTCGGGGTGAATTCTGCAGTATCTTGTAAAATTTCATGTCAATAATCATTATAGTTGTTATGTGAGAAAACGAAGCTAAGTCTAGGAAATTCTCATGCACGAACATTTCCCATTGTGTGTATTTGAATCAACGCAGATGGAGGTTTAATTGACGTTGACATTTAATGCTTAAAGTTATAGTGTGTCTGTTGCGATGGATCTCGCGAAAACGCGGGACCCTGACCAGGATGACGCAGATACTTACCGGGCATGGGTGCTTCGATAAGTATCTGAATCATGTCGTGGGCTGCCTGCCTTTACCCCAATGTCGCCAGTGTGGCGCACAAGACACGGCGTTTCATACGCTAGTCGAGTGCGCAGCATGGACACCACAGAGATTTGAACTCGAGAGGCTCGTAGGTCCGATCGACTCGCTCGGCAGTCTGGTGCAAGCCATGCTGCATAGCGACGATCATTGGGTGGGTGCGGCCAATTTCTGCAAGACTGTCATGTCTCAAAAGGAGGCCGCAGAACGAGATAGGGAGAGAGGTGCGCACGTGACTCACGGGTACCGACGTCAGTCGGGGTCCCGGAGGCGCAAATATGCGCAAGATCTCCTCCCGACATAATTCCGCTGCAGAGGCCCTCTACCATCTAGGGAGCAGATGAGTCTTCACCCCTGTTCACGAAGTGAGTTTGCCTTTCCCGGGGCATTCTCAAGCACTGATGCGCTAGGATCAGCGTGGGCGTAACTACGTTCTAAGTCTCACGCTCTTCGAAGAGGGTGGTTTTAGTGGAGTAGTGAGTAGATTGTTAGGTAGGTTTCAAGGCTCCACACAAGCCGGCGATTTGACTCTGGTGCTCCATTCGTGGATGTCACCTCTCGTCGCTTTGGTCTAATCCCTAGTAAAGGACCCGGTAGTGTGCGAAATGCATTTCCCCCGCCTCAAAAAAAAAGAGCTCGCGACACAGACGGCTTGGAATTTTCCCATATGGCCGGAAAAAGATCGGAATGTTGGGAAATTCTGAATGTATGGCAGCCCTACTCACAGGTCAAGTTAATAAAAGCGTTTTAATAAGGAAAATGTTATAAGATTAAATTAATAAATACAATTGTCGCTTTTGCTAAAGCACAATACATACATATATAGTTCGAAGCATCACGCCTTTCTGTTCTGTGTACGAAGTGAATTAGTTGAAAACCTAGGGGAGTAATGAACTTTCAGCAGCTTTATTACTCCGACTCAGTTGGAAGTACCAATAAAAGGGGCTCATAGGATTTCTTTATTATCCTGGTAACTAATAACGAATCTATGACGCACATATGTGAATACCAAGCATTATAGCATAGAATTTTACTTCAAATATATTTAACTACTACACTAGCTGCTGCCCGCGGCTTCGCTCGTGTAGATTAACAATAGTCATAGTTGGAATAGTCAAAAAGGTAACCCTTTTCACCACCTTGGTTAGGGGTTGTTCTCCAAAAATGCACGTGCAATTTTTTTTTCAATCAGAAACAGGTATATAAAATTTTGTGCTTCTTACTTTGAAAATGACGGAATTTCATACAAACTTTCAACCTCTTTTTTATCCCCTTAGGGGTTGATTTTTCAAAGATCTTTTCTTTTTGCAAATCTACAGTATAGAAAGAAACTTCTTCTTCTAACTCCAGTAGTTTGGGTGTGCGTTTTTAAGTCAGTCAGTGAGGTCAAGTAATTATAAATATATAGAATATACATTAGTGCCAGAGAAACTTTTCACGTTCACGTTGTCATGATGACGTCTTTATAAGCGAATTGCAACGGCAAAGCAAAGAAACGCGATCGCATCGTCATCTTTAAGCAATCGGTAAAATGCGGTTTTCGCGATTTGACGACGATCTCCAACTATATGTGTATGTACTCTTACATAAACACAATCGTGACTCACGTCGCAACTATGAGTTGCATTTAACTGATTTTTGTTTGCTACCATGTGGTCAGGATAATAGGCTGAACTGGTCTGACGACTAATATAGCAGATGATACGTTATTTTAAAATGGTCTTTACAAGTTGAGTTCCGTCAAAAAACTTCACTACCTAACACTCAATATAAATTATTATATTTAAATAATTCCACTTTCATTTAGGACAGTTAAAAATCTTAACCCTAAAAACATTTAATTAAAAAAATACTTCTACTGCAACAATTAGCTATTCAAAGCATCTTATTCGAACCTATTTTTTTTTTACGTCATAGTTCAAAAACGGCAAACTTTAAACACGGCAAGCTTGGAAGTTAATACATATAAATACAACATTATCGATACTTTTAAATAGGTCTGTATGGCTGACACATTAATAAAACGTAACTTGTAGCGTTGTCGTAAATTTTCCTATGAAATAAATATTAGGTTTAATTTGATAAAAATATACTATTACCATTTAATAATAATCTTGTACTTAGTATCACAATGTTTACTTTTGTATTTAGTCATTTATAGTTAGCAGAATATACCATATCCATGTATTCGACAATAACACACTGAACCACAGCTCTAAGTAGACGTTATGAACTTCTTATCTAACGGTCAGGCGATTTAACACGGTCTGTTCCCGTCTGTTGTATCAAACTTTTCCTTGGCACTGAGCTTCCTTTTAGGAATAAAAGGATCATTGTTCCATACAATTTAATAAAACAATGAACAATGACGACCTTTTAGAGCATGCCGAAATGGCCCACGAAATTACCAGCACGAAGATCTCATATACATTATCTTAGTGGACGACAGAAATTAATGTAACGAGCCATTGTGTGCGATGTTGTCAAAAAGGAATTTCAATGCTAGATGAATCAATAAAGAAATACGAACAACTGAGCAATTATTTTCAGATCAGTTTTATATGTAATATTCTGTGGTGTATATAACATATTTATTTACATACACATAATACTATATATAGTATTTTTGGGTTGTGAGCTGGCAAAGTAAAACAAGTTTTATAATGCACAGTGGATATTTAATCACTGGTTTTAGGAAACACTTTTATTTAACATGGAGACAGCGAGACAGCGGTATTTTGACAACAATGACACAGAGAAAACATAGGCCGACCATAGACATTGTCTTTTACTTTTTAACTAATGGCATGGTTGCCAGATTAATATCTAACAAATATATAATACTATAACATACACATAATGCAATAATGTATGTGCTTTAAACTGTAATCTGCTGTCCATGATGTGATTTTTATTTATATATTTTTTTACGTTTTTCTTTGTTGCATAATAAATACAGATAATTTAAAAAATTCTTTTGAATCAGGTTCTCTGGCAGAGATGACTTTTAGTGATAAGGCCGCCTTTTGTTTTACCAAGTAACAATTGTCTTGTTCATTTTGTAATTTTTGTTTTAGTGAACAATAAAGTGTTTTCTATGTCTCTATGTCTATGTCTATATCTAATACTAATAAAACTAAAACATTATAAACTAATACAATACAGAAAACTTAGTTATATTATATATTACCTATAATCACTCAAGACTATAATGAGTAGAATACTGAGCCTAGGTCAGTCTTGTAAGGTAAATAAAGGTTTTCCTCGTTGAGTGTCAAATTAAATTAATAATAAACGAATAATAAGATACCTAATAATACAATATAGGCTTATAAACGTCTCACTGATAACCCGTAATATTTGGTCAAGGCATTAGCTTGTTACACATCCTAAAATCTCCAAATGCAAGTTTCCTCGCGACGATATTTTCGTTTATCAGCAATATGTAGTGATTGTAACACTATGTGTATGATAGTTAAATTATATTTGTTTTATAATTCAGCCGAAAAACCCATACATTATTATACATTTTTCCCCAAGTGTAAATTGCTTAAATCACGATTGTGTTATAGGTCATGCGACCGACACGTGAGTTAAACAGCAGACGATTCTAGGATTGATCCCAGATATCCTAATTGGACTAAATAAGGGAAAATTTGTTTATAAAGTTTATTGTGTTAAAAATTACATCATCGACCTCTGCGTTCCAGTGAACTAGACAGGCCAAAGCTTAGAATACAGAGACCGTCAATCAATATGGATATTAGGTTAGAAAAACTACCTTGCAGTGCATATCCACTGGTTACGATTGAAAGCCTTATTTAATGCTTCTTGATGTGCCTCGTTCACGCGCTTTTGCAGTTTTAAATATGGAACAAATTTAACTTTTTTTTACAGACACTAGTACATACTGCATACATCATGCTTCATATGTTTCCGCCGCCTAAACTCATTGCAAAAAAGAATACACTAACGAGACCTAAGCTGTTACTGCCCTCATTTTTCGAGCAAAATAATTTGCAGAGCAAATGTGACCGATTTTACAAAGCCATTGAACCCTTGACACCAATCAGCAGAGAACACCCACAACAAACTGAGTCACTGTGTTAAAATTGAATATTGAGATATTTAATGTTTACTATTGAACCCACATACTATTTTAATTCATAAACATTCATAGCAATGTAGGTAAGCGACATGTAGAACATTCAGCTTAGTAGTTAAAGCAAACTTTTAGTTCACCTGTTCAACCGAATTGTGAAAGTTAGCTCTAACTTTTTAATCAACATTCTCTGAAGCTAGTTTGAGTATTTTCTGTGTTACGAATATTTGATGAGTCAAGACAAAAAATAAATGAGCTAAACGAAAAAGGAATCGAGTTGAATAATAAATTTTCATTAATAAGAGTTCAACACTGATTTTCCACAATTAGATAGATGGTTATTAATTAATATATTTAGAAATGTGTTTCATTATACTCCACACACGAAGTAGTGTATGATACTTGTCTCAGTTCGCGGTCCGAATGGCAGCGCGGAATGTTCTGATTCTAAAGGCTGATTTACATTGATCCAGCTACTGACTTGGAGAGCCGACTGACTTAAAATATTCAAGCGGGAATATTGAAGTCAGTCAAACTTAGTAACGCTGTACTGACTTCAAATCACACGATACCGGTATGAAATCAGCACTGGCTTCCTTCGAATTTGAAGTCAGTAGTTGAATCAATGTAAATCAGCTTTAAATCCACAGTCCATACTCGCACAGCGTACACATCAGTCACAGTATAGACCAGGCGCTTGGTGTAATTGATCGTATTTCTTATAATCTTTCAAACTGGTTGCTTTAAATCAATCCACATACATATATGAGTTACCGTTATTTTTAATTCGTTAGACCTAATCACAGTCATTTTTAAATCGCCTATGTTGTAATCATTCTTGTGGCCCGTGGTCTACAACGATGTACAAAACTAATAATACTAGAGCATATCACGCGGCTTCGCTCGCTAAGACACTAGCCAAATGTTTTGGAATAAACAGTATGTTATATTTATTAGAGAAAGCACACAAACAAAGTTTCATTATAATTGTTATATATTAAAGACTCTGGAGTAGAAACAAAGTATCTAACATTAAAACAAACTCAATTTTACATTTATACACACTTACAGTACATAGAAAATAAAATAGGAGATCTAATTTTATCATAGTAACAGAGTAGGACCGCATCTTACATTAATGACGACTATATAAATTCTGGTAGAGCATGCCTCACTTACGAAACTATTTTATATTTGCATTAGTTTCTCTAAAATTAGCAAAGTAGTGACATATTTATACGCTGATATACTTATACGTATGTGTATAATTATATCTAATATGCTACCGCTAATCATACCTCTAATAGCAACATATGAGCCTCTCTTAAACATAAGCGGTTGTAATCACGGCAGACTCCTCGTGCCGTCAGGAGGTATGTGTTGGAGGAATGCTGCAAGGTCGGGTACGTTCATTGGCCGTACATCAATTAGGACCTCTCCACGTTAGTCCTATGTACTACTAGTTTTATAGCAGCATTTAATTCAAGTAAGATACCAAGGCGAAAATTTAATTTAATTTAAACCCAAATTAAATTAAATTTACTTTTCTGTTTTACTTTTCCAGATAGCCGCCGTTTTCAGCTATTTTATCGATATCAAACTTATAGACAACACTAAGGACTGATTTTTAATCATCCGATAAAACTAAACATTACCGACATGAAAATGAAAGTGAAAAATTAAGATGAATATAAAAGCGAAATTATTATGTTCACGCAACGGTAATTTTATGTCGTATTATCTCCTACAAATAAATTTTATTTGCCGAATGAATCAAAGCAATTATGTATACATACATATGAGGGGGGTGCATGGTAAATGAAAATTGGCTCGTTAGAATAAAACAGATCTTCTGTGAATAAAACACGTTAATCTTCTTTAAAATACACCTTAGAAAAACACTTTAAAACAACTTCTAACAACTCTTACGCTCTTGACTAACGACTCTCTGCTAACCGTTCGTTCAATTAAATCAAATCTTTATCATTCAATCTAATTCCGTTAAACACCAAACATTTTTAACATTCCTACATACATATTTTTTTGATCCAATTAAATTGTAATAACGTCCAGAACTATTGGTATTAGTGAGAGTTATGTTTGATACGTCCTTCACCAAATAAAATTATCTAAAAGGCTAGAAAGTATTGGTAGAATAGAATAATATAAAATTGAATCATGAGTTTTATCATATTAAACAAGAAATATTTTAATGATAATGTTTGTTTTTATGTTTAATAAAATAATAATGTATTTTAAATATCTAACGTCGAATCAGCAGTATAAATGCTTTAAGTTTCTGTCTATTTATCTTTTTCTTATAAATAATGAAAACCGATAGATAGTCCTGTATAGTTTTTAACAAAAATTATTTTTCTGCAAACAGCTTGGGCAAATATTTAAATGGCAGTCTTTTTTTATATTAAATAGGTTTGCGTTTGACCGCGATCACGTCCAGTGCCGGACGATGATGCGGTCGAAGATGGAGCACGCTTACCTTGATAGTACCTATTCACACGAGACTTGAAGATACCCGGATTGTACTTTTCGGGAAACAAAATTCTACCAGAATTCAAAAGTCTACCAGATCTTAATACCTATATATTTTTAAAACAAATTTAACTAAAATTTAATTTAGCCCAAATTTAGTTTGAGATTATATCAATGTCAATAAAACAACAACAAATAAAAAAGCTCGTATTTTTACTCACAATATTTCATTTCCATAAATTAAATTATTAAACAAAAATCTCGAAACCAAGTGTGATGGGAGTCGCATTCATTTATACGGTAAATTTACATATACAACTTGTATCATGAATAAAAAGGTTCATAAATGGTTCGCAAGCATTGAAAATCGAAAGCAAATAAAACTCCCACAACGATGTATAGGAAATACCTATAATTATCGCTTTCAAAGTTGCACGAGTAAATGTATCACATGAAAACAATGCCATTATTTGGGACAAAAATTAACCCATTTTTATCGCGGTTTTTGGAAATTTATAATGGAAATGTCATGATAGGTTTACTTTGAGTTTTTATAAGGGCCGATTTTTCAAGATAATTAATTATTTATTGAATAAAATACAACATGGAAAAATTTAAAATTACTGTTGTATGAATAAAACAATAGATTTGATTCCCATTTGCATTAGTCAGGTGTTAATTTATTCCACTGTTAACTTTTATTTGATTATTGACCCTAAATATAATAAAATAAAATAAAAAATCTTAAGATGCTCGCGATGCATCCGAATGACGCGCACGAGACATTCTCACAATTATCATCCACTATTTTTACTATGACTACTGCCTGGACAAGTTGTTAACAGTCCTAATGAGCTAAATTTTGAAAGTTACCCATGCTAGTAATACAGCCAATCTAGTACAATTACAGAGAGCAGTGATTCATTACCAAAACCATGAAAAAAGACCTATTTTAATTATGTTTTAAATGTATATATCGTTTAGATAATTAATATTGCACACAACGCCACGGAAGGGTTACGTTAATATAAATGCAGAGCTGTATTTATTTCATTGTGGTAAGTAAACCCAGTTATCTTGTTCAAATCATGTAAAATACATGACCACGCACGTGGTGCAATACGTAAGACAGTTTTATCACAAAGATTACAGAAATTACTTTAATTAATTATTTTCACAATCTAAAATAGTGCATTGATTACTTTTCAGTAATTTTGAAAGGTATTTATTATACCTACTTTTGATAATGAAAAACCCCGACAATGCAACGATAAGTTCAAGGAAAAGATAATACTTGCTATATATAATTTTCGCAGGTAATTAGCTGGTACATTTTTAATCCGTAAAAGATAAACATTAATGTGAAAATTAGTTTGTGTATTTCTATATGTACATTGCATATATCTGGTTTTATGACCAGGTGATTTTTCTAACGATACCAAACACGACTATATACCGAAAAAAAATCAACTCTCTGTTATATGCATGGTAACAACCCCTAATCTTCATTTTTCGCTATTATTAAATTTCATTCATATGGCCTCCGTTTTCGGGAATAATGCTTGTGAAATACAGACGGATTATCTGAGGAATTATGATGATTTATTAAGAGTTTCGTTTTTTTTAAATGGCTACGGAACCTAAAAAGAAAACAATGGTTTCATTACTTTCGGCATACACCACACCCAAATTTATAAAATGTATATAAAGGTGACTTTGTAAATAAATAGTTATCAAAATAGGGATACGAACTTATAATGTCTAACAAGTGAAACGTGGGAATAAGAATAAAAATGAAATAAATGCCGCGCTAAAAACCGTTAAAATGTAGTTTTAATGATACGATCATATAAAATGGTAAACCATGGTTCCTATAGGAGTGCGCAAAGACGATGATCTGCACTCGCTACGATCCTAACAAACACCTTTATCTTCAACTAATTCCATTATTTCTTCATGCATACATGTAGATATAAATATATAATAAGTATTTTTTACGTCGGGAATTGTAAGAGTACATTCACGCGAATGAAATCGCGGGAGAAAAGCTCTAGTAACCTGAACATTAGCGGGGAATTTAAATAATTTATCATTATACTTTAGACGTGTTTTGATACATATTTATAAGCTGTATCTTTTTTGTTTTAGGAGATTACTATAGTACGTACTTGTCGGGGGCCTTGATAAGATTTTGGAACTAATCTGTTTAGCTTATAGAAAACGTTGAGTATGAGATGTAAACTATTGGACAATTTAAACAAACACTATTAAGGCAAGAATTTAAGACAAATACAAGCGCGTCAACACCCATTTAAGTCAACTCTGTCGAACTAATCCACTTCAGATTGCTATCAATTGGCAGTTCCAAACATTCAAACCTTTAATGGCGCAATCCATCTGTCCCAAGACTTTAGCGAAATTTATCCCATTTGTAATGAAACATTGGAGCACTGATTTCATTTTAATAGCACAAACACTAGCACATACTAAACATCCAGTTGTCTCGTCATGTTTCAAAACATTATCAAATGATCTCTTTATCTTATCGTCACTAACTCCCACATTTGTCTTGATAACATAAACAAAGATAACTGTATTAGATTTTTCACATTAATTTCCTATCCCTATGAAATCACAATATTGAGTACTTCAATAATCATTGCTACAGTACAACTTCAGATCAGTTATATTGATATAATATTTCTAACTAACTCCGTTGGCCCAGCGGTCCAAAATGTGTCTTGGCCTCCGAAACGAGAATACGCCACCTTGTTCTGTCCGGTGCAGTTTCTCGCCAGTTATGGGCTTGAAGCCACAGATTATACTATTTCGAGAGTATCTATTATTTCCATACACAAAACCTTAACCTTGATAAACAACACGGTTAATAAAAAACAACAAAATAAATAAAAATCAATAAAATAAAACATATCGTACCAAAACATTTTCTAACGAGTGGGCAATTCATCAAGTACTTCCACGGTGTGTGCGGGGTTTGTTTCTTCTTCTTACCGCCCCTTTGCGAATGATGACACCGCTCAGCGGCCTTATCGTGTTTCGTGAACATTCCGAGCGCACTCTGACGCTGCCATATACTGTCACATCACTAGAATCACTTGTATCACTACTAACACTACAGTCATGAACACCAGACACAACTGATCACTCACTGACACAATTCACAAAAACAAACCACTATAAAAATTTCATCCGGAGCCATCACCGGTACGGTGAAAGACTATATAGGCGATACACCTCGGTAATGTAACTGAAAAAGAAAAAAACGAAAACTATAGTTTGAAATCCCTACCAGTAACAAAACAATGGCATTAGATGCGCTCTCGACTGAAGCGCGACAGAGATATATTTCAAACAGTTATATCTGATTCCAATGTTGTTCGTCTCGTAAGAATAGAAAAACAGCTATTTAAACGGCGAGACTAGACGATGCTTACTGCTTTTGTGCCGTTATAGATATTATGAAAGTGAAAGTCTCCGGTATCCGACCAGACTGACAGTACAAGAGACGCTTTCAATAAGTCAGTAAAACTTATTGATCAAAATAAATAAAGAAGTATTTACTAGTAGTATTTCTTTTGATTAAAATCTAGGACAAGATTGTTGTACGTATAACCTGTGTAGGATAACATTAGCTTCGGACCAGATGATTCCGAAAATTCAATTTTTAGAATATTTGTTTGTCTGTTTGGAAGCACCGGCTAAACTCTGAAACGGCTTGACCGATTTTGTTGGGCCTTTCACTGGCAGATAGCTGTTGTTATAAGGAGTAATTTAGGCTACTTTTATTAGGGTTCAGCAAAAAAAAAAACCACACCAACGAAGTCGCGGGCACAGCTAGCTTAGTACTATAATAGCGATGTATGAAAAAGACAATTAGTTTTAAATATTTGTCTAAAGTCTTGGTCACTTGTAGGTTTGTAATAGCATTATCCGGTACTTTGATATGGTAACAAATGCTGATCGTAGGCAAGCACACTCAGGACCTTTACATCACGGAGATGGAGATGCTGACTGACCTTATTTGCAACGAACTCAACCAAGCATGGAAGAATACCAGAACCGTTAATCAATGGTCGATGATGTTATGCTGGAGCAAGTGAATGAGTTTGTATATCTTGAATGTGCTTTTAGCAGGGATGGAAGGTACACCGCTGATATAGAAAGAAGAGTGAATTTGGGGAATAGTGTGAATGGAGCGTTAGGTAAACTTCTAGGCGCTAAGAACCTCAGCCAGAAGGCCCAGCTCGCCGTACACAACGCGGTGCTGGTACCTACGCTCACGTATGGAAGCGAGAGTTGGGTATGGAAGAAAGAGCATGAAAGTAGAGTAAACGCGGTCGAGATGCGAGCACTGCGCAAAATCTGCGGAGTGACGCTTGCGGACCGCGTTCGTAATACCGAAGTAAAAAAGAGAGTTGGTCTGAAAGAGAGTGTCGGGGTGAAGGTAAGGAAAGGAATGCTCCGGTGGTTCGGACATGTAGAAAGAATGCATGATGAAAGAATGAATAAACAGATATACAATGCAAAAGTGGATGGATGCAGAAGTCGTGGAAGGCCACGACACACTTTCCATCGTGTACTAGCAGAAGGTGATGTTAGGAGCCTTAAGAACAGACGAGCGTGCATGACAAGAGTTATGAATGTCAAAGAAGCAAGTGAGGTGTGTAAGAATGGACCTAAATGGCGCTCTGTTGTTCGTGCCTACCCCGCAAGGGAACTGGCGTGAAGTTATGTATGTATGTATGTATATATTATAGTATAAATTTTTCTAGCTGTGGTTCTAACCACAGAGCATTATTCTTTCGCACTTATCAGTCTTTTATTATTAAATTGTTTAGTTATGAATATTATTATGAAAACGAAGATAAATTATGTTGAATTCATTTAATAAGTATAATTATAATCAAAATATACAAGAATTTCACGTGTAATAAAATCTTGAACAATTGAAGTAAAAGTGAAATATGAAAGTCATGAACAAATCTATGGAAATAGTAAAAAGATAGACAAGAACACATAAATAAGACTCATTTGAATGGTAATAAAAAAAATAGAATGTCGGAGGGATACACTATCCCAGAATGCAATCAATAAGTATAAAAATCCGGAAAAGATTAAAACGAAATTTACTAAGAATTTCCATTTTATTACCTGTTTGGTATAAAGAAATATGTTTTAAATAACAAAATATGAAATTTCAGTTATAAAATTAGTGATAAGTTCTCGTTTAAAGAAATTCGTAGCGAGTCAAAATTCTGCTATTTTCTCATGGTTTCCTTATTGTTACATTTTTGACATAATACCTAAGCACTCACCAGCCTTTAAATTCCCTTGAAGAAGCATAACTATTGTCTATTATTTGATAATTTAATCAGTACTACAATTCTTGTGAATTAAATCGCTTAGTGTTATTTATTTTGTTATATTGTTTAATTCATATAAGCATTTAATTAACTTGCATAATTGAATATACAGTACCTCATTAGTATTTTTTTTAATTTATCGTTTTTGAAAAAATTGTTTTTAAGATACCTAGAACTCGATTTTCCCTCTATAATGTTGATGGAAACCTGATCGTGATCATAGATAATACTTTTTTTTACATATTGTGATACATTAAAAAAAAAAAATTTGAATAAATTTGATTTCAAAAAGTCAAACATTTGACATTGAAAAACCGGTTACCTAAATGCAAAAACATCTGGCCATGGAGGCGTATAAAAATCTCTCGACATTTTTGACTTTGTTATTAATACCTAGTCGTGCCATAAATATTGTAACAAAGAATTTTTTTTTTCTATTGCAAATAACATTTATAAGTTTTACAGTGTGTTAGTTTAATACATAAATATAAAACAATTTAAAATATAAAAAGCTTATTCGAAGTGGTCTTCATTGGTTGCAATACAGTCCTTTAAACGTTGAGGCCAGTTATCAATAGAAGCGCGCATTCTTTCCATGGGAAAATTCTTCACTGTCAATCGTATGGATTGTTTTAGGGATTCCAAATTATCATGGCGTTTAGAGCAAGCCGTACTCTCTAAAACTGACCATAAATCATAATCCAGCGGATTATGATCGGGACTAGACGACGGTCTTCAGCTCTGATGAAGTCCGAAACGTTCGTTTCCAACCAAGACTGCGTGGACCGAGCTTTATGACCTGGCGTCGAGTCTTGCTGGAAGGACCATTCTTTAACTACCTTCTCAAGAATGATATCTTGATACACTTGTGCCGATGTTTTGATACCTTTTTCACAAAAATATGGCTCAGTCACTCCTTCATAGCTAACACCCCACCAAACCATCACTGAAGACGGATAATGCCCACGTTGCACTCTGTCGACTAATTGAGAAGCTTCCTTAGAGCTTTGAGCATAAATACGGTCATTTTGTTTGTTAAAATGTTGCTCAATTGTAAAAAATTTCTCATCCGTAAACAAAATTTTTCTGTGACCTCCCTTTGCGTACCGCTTCAGTAGTTGTTTCGATTTTATCACCCTATTCTTTTTTAAATTATGAGTTAAAATGCCGGAACACAACTCAAGGTTGTTATGGCGACATACTTTAGACCAGGTGTGGTAGCCATCCAGTCGGGCAAATGCCCTACTACCTGGCTGTGGGTTGTTTTGTCGCATCTTACGACATGCCGCCCGGCCGCAGGAAATTGTATTCTTTCTCCGTTCTTGCACGGATAAAATTTTCTTTACTTTGATTTATGTATTTTTGAGAAGATTCATGTGTTACGGGAGAGAGTTATTAATTCAAGGCTCATTTTCTATTGCATTTACATAAAACAGATACATAATTATGTACGCCTCCTAGATAGATGAGAAAAGACACATGCTGCATGTATTTAATCAAAATTAAACAAAATGTAATTTAGATATTAAGTTGCCATAGACATTGAAACTAAAATACATTATGTAGCAGATCACTGCCAACGGGGAGCGTGCCCAGAAGGCTAGCTGCATTGCCACGCTGTATGGCAATACTTATTTGTTGTGCAAAATATGAGCCAGCCTTCTGATCACGGGTAGTGTCAAAGAGTTTCTTACATATGTCTTTAAAGAAATTCTTTGCCGACGGACCCCACGGGCCTAATGTTTCAACTCCAAACGGCACAAATATATAACTCCTTTCTAAGGCTCCATATTTGCGCCGTTTGACGTCCTCAGCTGAAGCGGCAGCGTTGCCAGCCCCTGAGTCGGTCATTGGAAGATGTGACGGGGCCAGTGTGTCAACACAGGTCGCATCCCACACTAGCGGCCGCCCCCTAGTTGCCATTGCAGCAATAATGGGCAAATAAAATAAAATAAAAAAAACAATTTATACTAATATTATCTACACATAAATCAAATGAAAATATTTACTTCCAAATTCAACATACACACGACAAGCAAAGACATAACAGACAGAAAACAAAAACATAATTATTAGATACGTATTATAAAAGCAAAAGCATGCGTATCGTAAGTTTGCACGCGTGAAAACACTAATATTGTTGTTGTGATTAAGTTTATAATAAAGAATCCATTGCAAAGGTTAAGAGTAAAGGACCACACACCCTCACTTTCATGTATAAATACCTGATAAATATGTATGGGTTTGTTACTAATGTAGTCTTCGAGAAATTCATGAGGCAGTTACTTAAAGTTACTTTGTAAATGCTTACTAAGAAGGCTTCGTGCGAGCTCCATTATTTCTTTAGAAATACACGTTCTTAATGCAGCGAGCGAACAAGGAACTATTTCTGCGAACTGTATGTATTGTATGTCCATATAGACCCAATACATAATATAATATCAACCCTTATACGTTCAGCATACTTTTCACATATCAATTTCGCATAAAATTTTCGTTTCTTGTTTAATTAATTTTCTTTGTAGGCTAAAATGTTAAAAGCACTTTATTTAATTTAAATCTGGCTTCCGATTACAATATTTTATTTGCGAGATTAATATTGGTACATTGTAGATGATGATTATGATGATCATCATAATTTTACAGAATAATACAATTCTGTTTATTTTTAACAGAATTAATCTTCGCTGCCAGAACTAATTTCATTCTTGAAATTTATTTATTGACTAAACAATGATAAAATAACATATAATCGAATACAATAAAAGAAAACTCAACTTATTTGTATTGTATTCTACCCATAGTCCCTCAAGACTATAAGTAGAATTTATAGAATATATTTATTTACTTGTATGTGTACGAATATGTTACGATTACCTTCAGTTGAGACATGCTTATGTGTAATATTTCTTTTTAGCTGAGCGGTTATTAGATATTCTACTCTAATTATGGGACCTTTTCTCTAAATCAGGGTGGTGTGAATAAGAGAGATATATGAAAATGAGAATCGGAATTTTCAGCTAACGCCCATCCTCGGTAACTGCTAAGGTATTAAGTGAAAACATTATTTTATTAACATAGGAGTTATTATTATTATAATTTACGTCTATTTTTACTTGTACAGTTAAAATAATATTTACGCGGGGAGGCCCGAGCTCAGGTGTGAATAAATATTATATCGCTTATAATCAAACATTATATGATCATGTTATACATGTTATATAATATGAAAAAATATAAACACAAAATCGTTTCATTCCGTGTAGCAAACTTGTAACAACTGCATAGCTAGAGAAAAAAGGTGTGAATAAAAATGTGGGATCAAATCAATTTACATTCAAGACATGAATCTTCAAATCATCATTGACATGACGGAAAACCGACGGGATTCCTGCAAGTATCTGTCTGTATGACAAATAGGGAACCGCACGAGGTTACCGAACGTTCATCTATCAACGCTCCCCCTACCATGCTACAATCGATTCTGATTCTCTTTAAGGCCTAGCACAAAATCACGATTTATTCGAGTTTATTGGTTCGTAAGTCACAAGAACTTTGCCACTATAGATCGGACCCCAATCCCATGAAAACGATCATAATATGTTCATGTATCATCGTCATCCTTCGTATATAGGGGAAACCACACCGTTGCTGGTACCCCACCAGTGATTGGCAACCTATCAATTTATTCAAAATAATAAGTAATGTTAATAAATTTTATTTTATAGCTGTTGCGGACAGAGTGCATCCCCCCTAACCCGCCCGCCGGAGCGCACCTACTCTCCGCGCCCCGCATACCGCCGACGCCCATAGCTAGCACAATTAGCAGCTAGGCGTCGGACGTCGGATATAGGAGCGGCCTTGGAGGCAAAAATTGATAATTCTTCAACACAATTCTCATTGACGACTTACCACTCTCTTTTTCGACTTTCTCGCAGAATTTTTAATTAGGTATTCCTTTATGTATATTTCGATTCTAAATTATAGTTTAATAATAATCATACAGTCCAATTGTGTATCGAGTTTGTAATTAGGTTCTGACCAGAATTCACCAGGGGTGTGAACAATGTGCAGTGCACGATAGGGCGTCCCCCGCAGGCGCCGCTCCCCGATGCGCCCCCGTCGGTGTGATTCTCGCGCATGCGGCGAAGGGGGCCGCCACCCTTCACGCAGCGCCAAACCTGGCGGGTCGAGAGGAGCAGAGTGCCGTATAGGCACGTGGAATGTGAGAGGTGGGATGAAAGATAAGATGGACGAAATGATTGATATAATGAATGAGAGAAGCCTGGATGCCTTATGTCTGACAGAGACAAAGCGGAAGGGGTGCGACGTCGATGACCTCCCCGGTGGCATGCTTGCTCTGTGGTCCGGCGTGGACCTGGACGAGCGTGCGAGTGGGGGGGTAGGCGTCTTACTCTCATCCCGCTTTGTGTCTGGAGTAAAAGCTTATTGTCTGGTGAACCCGAGACTTCTCTGGGTCCGCCTAAAACTGGGGATCACGCGAGTTTTTCTGGTCGCAGCTTATGCTCCCGTCAGCTCAGCGGATCCCCAAGAACTCGAGAAGTTTTGGGAGTCTGTGAGAGAAATTCTGGATCTGGCTGAAGGGAACGAAAGACTAATTATGTGTGGTGATCTTAATGGCTGGGTGGGGACCAAACGAGACGGCCTTGAGGCTGTCCTTGGACCCTATGGTGACAAGAGAGTGAACGATGCTGGTAGGCCAATCATAGACGTATGCATGGAAAGAAACTTGCTTGTGTCGAACACCCTATTCCATCATAAGGATATTCACACGTATACATGGAGAATGAATGATCAGAAAAGTATGATTGATCTGATTTTAATTGATAGTCGCCTCCGAAACAGAATAATGGATACAAGAGCCTACAGAGGCCCCACTCTTGAAACGGACCACTACCTGGTGATAAGCCGGTTTGTGGGCCTTTTCAAGAAGTGGAGACACTGGCGAGTGCGTACCAATTTCGGGGAGCTTGAAAGAATAAAGTGTGAAAAATTGGAAGACGTTAGTGTAAGGAGTATGTATGCGCGCCTAGTCGAAGAAAGGCTTGCAAAAGCGGACTTCTCCGACTTAGATGTGGATAATGACTGGGATAGTATGAAAGAAAGTATAGTGGAAAGCGCAAAAGAAGCATGTGGATGCGCGAAGAGGCACATAACAACGAAAGGTGATGAATGGTGGGACGCGGATGTTAAATCCAGCGTAGAGAGAAAGAGAAAATCCTGGCTGGATTATGTTGCTTCCTTGCAACAGAATGACAGTATGAAAGAGATGAAGAAAGAAATTTATCGCCTCTGCAAGAATGAAACCAAAGCTTTAGTGAAAGAGAAGCGTGAAAGAATAAAATTGAAAGAAGAAGAGAAGCTGACGGGGAACTTCGAGGCGAATACCAAACTCTTTTGGAGAGAGGTTAAGAAGTCTCGGGGTTGTTCGTCAGCTTCCAGAATGGAAAGAATAAAATCTAAAGCAGGGGACGTTCTTGCTAACCCACAAGAGGTATTAGCGCGATGGAATATTTTAGAGAAATGTATGATAATATCCCGGATGCTGGCACCACGACTGAGTCTGTGACCGACTCCGAGGAGTCAGCATCCGAGATCACTTTGGAAGAGATCGAATGGTCGATAAGAAGTCTGAAAAATGGAAAGGCAGTAGGAATCGATAGTGTGTCTGCTGAGATGATCAAATATGGTGGAATCTGCGTCCGGGACGCTTTCCTGTCCTTATGCAACTTGTGCTGGAGGACGGGAAAGGTTCCCAAGGACTGGAGGCGCGAAATGGAAGGGGGTGTATGGATCAAGTTTTCTCTCTCCGCAATATCGTAGAGAAGCAGCTGGCTATGGGCCGGAAGGTTTTCTGCGGTTTTGTGGATCTAGAGAAAGCATTTGACAGGGTTGTGCGGAAGGACCTCTGGGACATATTGCCCGGATATGGGATTAATGGCCAATTGATGCGTGCTGTGCAGTCCACTTACGAGGGCTGTATGGCATGCGTGCGAGTGGAAGGCAGCCTGTCGCCCTGGTTTGACGTCAATATTGGCGTCCGCCAGGGCTGCGTGCTGTCGGCTTTGCTGTTCATCCTATATCTGGACGATTGTCTCCAGAGAATAAGATTGATGGATGTTGGGGTGCGGATGAGTGATCTAGTTGTAAGCACCTTGCTTTATGCGGATGATGCCGTGCTTTTAGCCGAATCGCCATCAGAACTGCAAACACTAGTCACAATGATGAAAGATGACTGTCAGGCGAGAGGCTTACACTTGAATGCGAAGAAAACAAAGGTTATGGTGTTTGAAAGAGAAGAAACCAGAACGAATGCAAGGATAATGGTCGATGATGTTATGCTGGAGCAAGTGAATGAGTTTGTATATCTTGGATGTGCTTTTAGCAGGGATGGAAGGTACACCGCTGATATAGAAAGAAGAGTGAATTTGGGGAATAGTTTGAACGGAGCGTTAGGTAAACTTCTAGGCGCTAAGAACCTCAGCCAGAAGGCCCAGCTCGCCGTACACAACGCGGTGCTGGTACCTACGCTCACGTATGGAAGCGAGAGTTGGGTATGGAAGAAAGAGCATGAAAGTAGAGTAAACGCGGTCGAGATGCGAGCACTGCGCAAAATCTGCGGAGTGACGCTCGCGGACCGCGTTCGTAATACCGAAGTAAGAAAGAGAGTTGGTCTGAAAGAGAGTGTCGGGGTGAAGGTAAGGAAAGGAATGCTCCGGTGGTTCGGGCATGTGGAAAGAATGCATGATGAAAGAATGACTAAACAGATATACAATGCAAAAGTGGATGGATGCAGAAGTCGTGGAAGGCCACGACACACCTTCCATGATCAAATTGATCGTGTACTAGCAGAAGGTGATGTCAGAAGCCTTAAGAATAGACGAGCTTGCATGACAAGAGTTAAGAGTTGCATGGCTCCCGATCAAGATTCAAATCCAAGTCATTGAAACAAAATCGCCTCATTCTCCCTCCCACTTAAGAAAGAGTATACAAGAGAGTAAACTTTCGATCCTTGTGGTTCCAGTAGAGCCGGCACATTAACGGTAACAAGAGCCCTCTGTAAGACATCATTCAAGATAGCGTGATGTAAACCATCTACCAGTACTACGATGGCAAGAAAGACCGTCTCATTTTAGAACGGCTACCACTATACCACCATCTATGTGGTGCACAATTTATTTAAACCAACTTACTATTTAGAAAACAGTTTATGCAACCACAATCTGTAAATTGTGCCGAGCCTAACACGGCCTCGGTGTGGCAACAGTTAGCTCGGGTTCGCTCCTTGTGTGCATACAGCACACAGGTACTCGGTGACTCACCGCTAACCAAATATGGAACTTGACCAAGACCCTAGAACGTGTTGCAACTTGGTACTAAACAGGATTCACTGTTTTAGCAACGTTGTATGGCCGAAAACAAAGACCTGTCGTCAATTAGTGAGAGTCTTAACTGATTATCTTCTTGTACGAGTAAGACGCATTAGTTCAAACGATTTTCAGAATCACAATTTTGTTATTTGGGATATTAGAAAAATCAAGTTATTTTTATAATTACTATCTTCTAACTTAAAGTAAGGATAACATTATGCATTCTATCGAAAATGATAAGAAATAAGCTAAATTTGTTTTAGGTTGTGTAATATTAGACTTATCTTTAAATAAATGTATATATCGAGATATCAATATATTCCGGCCAGCAAGGGATTTCGTTCTCGTTATGCACATAACCCGCTCCTGATTTTTTGGCGGCTCACGTTATGTCCGGAATTTTTGGATATACTAGGCATGCCTTTTAAGTTCTGTCGTTTCCATACTTCCCGGCAATTTTAAATTTGGAACTGTTCTATATTCGAATGTGTTTAAATTTTGAATCTCAAAACAGTAGAAAGTATTAGGATTAATGCTATTGTTTAGTCACAGCGTCGACTGGAATCTGTCAGGTTACGTACGAAAATGAATCTTTCTAAGGAAAATGTTCGTGCAATAATTTTCTACAATTTTAGAAGAGGCCTGACACGGCTTCAGTGTTTTGAAGAACTAACATCTGTGTTCAGTGATGAAGCCCCATGTCTGCGGACTGTCGAACGCTGGTATTTAGAATTCCAGCGTGGACATACTAGTGTTAGTGACAAATCTCGCGAAGGACGCCCAAAATCCGCCTTCACTGAAGATAACATCAGTGCTGTGAGACAACTAATTCTCGAAGATCGTCATGTGACGTATCGAGAGATAGAGGCTCTATTAGGCATCTCAGGGACAACCATTCAGAAGATCTTGTATGAAGCGCTTGGTGTGAGAAAGCTAGTTTGTCGTTGGATACCGCATCTGCTTTCCGACGATCACAAGGCGGCCCGCGTCAGAAGGTGTAAGAAAACTCTACAAAGGTTCAACCGAGGAGAGTCAAATCACGTCTACGACATCATCAGTGGTGACGAATCTTGGATCTATGCCTACGATCCTGATTCCAAACAACAATCTACAATCTGGGTCTTTCAAGACGAGCCAAAGCCGACTAAAGTTGTTCGTTCTCGAAGCACTTCAAAGAAGATGGTGGCCACGTTTGTTGTAAAAACCGGCCATGTTGCGACTATTGCACTTGAAGATCGTAGAACGGTTAACGCAGAGTGGTATACCACAGTTTGTTTACCACAAGTCATCGCCGAACTTCGAAAATCTAACTCAAAGCGACGCATCATTCTGCACCACGACAACGCAAGCTCACACAGCGCTCGTCAAACGATTGAGTATTTGAAGCAGGAAAAAGTAGAAATTCTTGACCATCCTCCATACAGTCCTGACCTAAGCCCTAACGATTTCTTTACATTTCCTAAAATTAAGAAAAGTCTTCGTGGTCAAAGGTTCCAGTCCGGTGAAGAAGCAGTCGACGCTTTCAAGTCAGCCATTTTGAACACCCCCACTTTAGAGTGGAATAAATGTTATAATAACTGGTTTGAGCGAATGGAAAAAGTTATTAAGCTACGTGGTGAATACTTTGAAAAACAATAAAAAGTACTATAAAGTTCTAGTTGTGTTTTTTTCTTCAAACGACAAAACTTAAAAGGCATGCCTCGTATCCGACAACACAGGAATGTATCAAGTATATGGAAGAAACTCTAAGCAACCCGAGAACGCCTATATCTAAGTAAAGTATAAAACTGAATATTAAAACATTTTATGTGCCATGCAAAAATTGTCCGGAAGACTCCGCGATTAGCTAGCCGCGGAGTCTTTCGGAGCTTCTGTAAGGCCAAATACTATGTATGTTCTTCCCGATAAAAAATTTCGAACTATGTACAAGTTTTTGCCAGGTGGTAGGGCATTCGCCCGACTGGATGGCTACTACCCCTGGTCTAAAGTATATCGTCATAACAATCTTGAGTTGTGTTCAGTGACCAGGTTCCAGTCTCTCTTAAGAGAGCAGCAGCGCATTTGTAGCACCTTTGGTGTGCAAATGTCCATAGGCGATGGTAACCGCTTTCCATCAAGTGGGCCGTCTGCCTGTCTGCTGAACTCCTGCAATTAAAAAAAAGTTTTGTTACAATTTTAAGACCCATACAATAAAGTGTATTTTCTACTCTATTATAGTGAATAAATATAAAACTTTTAACAAACAGGATACTCAAAGAAAACGTATGTTTAAATCGGATTGTTACTTCCAGAGATAAACATAATTATATGAACATATCAACAAACAGAAAATCTACTTGATATTTTATTATTTATGTAGCATTATCTATTTCAACTGTATCTTAACAAAAATACCGATGTGAACAACTTTCACAAGTCGTCGTCATATAGAGTTCTTCCAAATACTAGTTTTTTTTTCAAAATGATTAATGGGGTCTAGTCACAATATAAAATACTAAACCAGACATTGACCGGCAGATGCTTGGGGTGAGATATTAGAGCTCATAGCTAGTATAAAACTGACCGTTTTGGTGGTAAATAGGTGTTATTGGGAGTTGGGGGATGTTCATTCATCCGAATGGTGACGTCACAGCATAGGTCGTGCCCTCGCACGACTCCCATTGGGCAACAATATGAACTGAAATTTGCTGAAGATCAACATTGTCGTACAGTCTATTTTTTACGTCATTGCTTGTTCCTAAAATTAAACGCTATTAGGTTTAAGATTGAATATTTTAAAAATAGGAATGCAACACAAGGTTAAAACTATATCAATAAAATATTTTAATCCCGAAAAATATGATAATTTAAAGTTTGCGCGAACACATCAATTCAGCATGCTCTAGGATTTTATAAAATTACAATTTTACAATTATAGGATATATTAACCTTCTTCGCTACTAGTGCATCGATAATATGCCTTAAATACAGCTATCTTCTACAGACTCGGCCGAGTCAGCTGGGCAATAGTGCCAAATTGTTCTTAATATGGTACTTCAGTGCACATTTTCTATTTAGAGACTTCACTACGGCATTGTATTTTTTTTTAAATGTCATTGTCTTGACAAGAATATTATAATAGTAAATCAGCTTTGTGGTTTTGTCTCATGACGTAAATTGAGCAGGTTTCATATAATAAGATACATTATACGAAGAACAAGGCATTTATCCAACGCAAGTATTGATAATAGCTAGACTACGAACATTTAAACAGCCTGTTTCCACAATAGCCGTAGCTAGTGAGATAAAGCATCTGAATTCAGCCGGTTTATACGGCGATAAAGTAGTGCTATAAAGTAAGTAACATTATGTTTTTTAGTGAGGGCGTATCGATTGCATTAATGAGATGTGGGCGCACGTGTGGTCCGTGTGTGGAATAGTGTATGTGGTTCAAAAAGGCACAGTTTATAGTTTAAAGGACGTTTAATGGCCCATTTATGATTCAGGGACAATAGTCGTTCATCTTTTATAACAGTTTATGGATACGTTATTCGAGAATCAGCAATAAGCCTGGAGACTTTTTATAGGGGTCTGAATCTTGGGCCGATAATGATTTAAACCAAAACTGTCCCCGCCCAGCCTAGATGTCTATAATGAATTTAGGAGACTATTAAGAAAAAATAGTTTTAAAAGAATATATGTGACAGATATTTAGTATTTTGGAAAAGACTATAAGATTAATGAATATAATAAGGAGATAGGCCAAAGAGGAGAAAAGTTGTATAGGTTTAAGTTTGTTGCTACGGAGAAAGGTATGCCAGAATAGAAAAGTACAAAATAAAAAAGAAATACTGCGCCTGTCCTAAATTACTAGAAATATATAAAACGAAAAAGAGGAATCTGATAGCTCTAATGAAATGCGCAGTTTAGTCTCGTTTAAAGTTTTTATTCGCCCATACAAATTGTAAGAAAAATAAATGGATCATTGAGTACTGAGTAAATATAACATCGGATTTACTAGTGTTGATAGCATTATTGTCCTTAATTATCCCTTCGGAGATTTAATACCGCAGGTAAATAACGATGTCTAATGAACGAATCCCTTTATGAGAAAGTAAAGATTTGTATTCAAGCATCGTTTCGTATGGAACATGCAACTCGTTTGTTACAGCCCTCAAGAAATATGAAATCCATCGCTCTAAAATTGGCAATCAAGTATATTGATATAAATGGTTCAGCCATCAATCATAGTCCCATATAGGAAGCATTTTTGGATTTCGCACACATTCTTTAACTTAGTTCATATTTTTAGTCTGATGGAATTCTTTATTGTATCTACATAGTCTTATATGTTTTCCTAGATGTACTGTATCAAATTTGAACAAAATCTATGACTGCACTATATATATATATATATATATATATATATATATATATATATATATATATATATATATGTATATATATGTATATGTATATATATATATTTATATATATATATATATATATATATAATACCGAAGTAAGAAAGAGAGTTGGTCTGAAAGAGAGTGTCGGGGTGAAGGTAAGGAAAGGAATGCTCCGGTGGTTCGGGCATGTGGAAAGAATGCATGATGAAAGAATGACTAAACAGATATACAATGCAAAAGTGGATGGATGCAGAAGTCGTGGAAGGCCACGACACACCTTCCATGATCAAATTGATCGTGTACTAGCAGAAGGTGATGTCAGGAGCCTTAAGAACAGACGAGCTTGCATGACAAGAGTTATGAATGAAAGAGGCCCTAAATGGCACTCCGACCCCGCAAGGGAACTGGCGTGAAGTTATGTATGTATGTATGTATATATAAATATATATATATATATATATATATATATATATATATATATATATATATATATATATATATATATATATATATATATATATATGTGTACATACAATAGTATATTTTTGATGATACGTTTGTGTTGTTAGCTAATAATAGAAATAGAATTTGAACTATAAGTTGATGAAATCGCATGGAAAGCTGTAGTAGAAATACAACCCACAAGTAAAAAGCAATATTCATATGCTAACCAACGTCGGTTAGGTCATGCTGCAAGTGAATAGTGAAGCTCAACCAACGAAAGTAAAATCGCGTGATTCAACTATTATAGTAAAGCAAATGAGAAGCATTAAGATATTACTCCTGTTACACATTTACTCAGAATTCGCACCTGTATTGCAAATAAGCAACTTTGAATAAACAACAACTACTTCTCCCAACAAAGCTACTTACGGACGACTAGGAACGTATAAAAGCGATATAAACTACTGGTTATGATAATAAATAGCTTTTATAGCAGCTGTGAAACATTTCACATTTTTTTTTAATATCGGAGAAATTGGACTGTTAAATTTTTAAATTTCAATTATTAACAATATCCAATCGGCAACACCGAAACATTTAATTCTTTTCCAATATTATGTTTATAGTATTTGTTTTTCTCCACTTAAATAATAAAGTATAACAGTTTGAATTAAATTCTTACGGTTTTATTCATATTGAGTTAGAGTAATTTTGAGATTTCTTTATTCTTTCTTCTTTCTTTCGCCAGGTGGTAGGGCATTTGCCCGACTGGATGGCTACCACACCTGGTCTAAAGCATGTCGCCATAACAACCTTGAGTTGTGTTCCGGCATTAGTGACCAGGTTCCAGTCTCCCTTAAGAGAGCAGCAGCGCATTTGTAGCACCTTTGGTGTTGCAAATGTCCATAGGCGATGGTAACCGCTTTCCATCAAGTGGGTCGTCTGCCTGTCTGCTGAACTCCTGCAATAAAAAAAAATAAAAAAAATAAAAAATTAAAAGAACAGTAAAATGTCTTCAAACTTATTCCAATTTAATATGAATAATACCATTAGCCTACAAATTACCAACAGCTATGTACTACAGCTTTTTACAGAAATGTAGGTATTTCTTATTCGGAGATTAAAATCATTAATCGTCAAGCGATTATTTATAACTAGCTGATGCCCATAACTTCGTCCGCGTGGTGCGGTTTTTTAACTATCCCACGGGAACACTTTAATTTTTCGCGATAATAAAATCCTATATGTTGACCAGGGTAATAAACTACCACCATACAAAAATTAATTTAAATCATTCCAGTCGTTTCGGAGATTAGCCGGTACAAACAGACAGACAAAAAGAGAAACAAAAATTTGAAAAACATCTAAATTAGTTCTATTTCACTTCTTACATATCCCCCTGACTCGGTTTTTAGCATTTTATTTCATTGTACAAAAATTCGACCTCTACAATTTTATTATATGTATAATATAAATAGATGATTGATGATTAAAATTTAATTTATTTCTTAGTGAATGAATCTATCTTAATGTTAGGTACTTCTCCTCAAACTTGTAATCAAAGTAATGCATTGCGAAGGCGTATATAATTACTTTTTTACATTGATAGTAAAACGACAAAACACTTATTACATGTCTGTGGCCACTTTGACAACAACGGAGCATGTAGAATCGTCATTTACGTCTATCTACATATTATGTCTCAGTGATTTTTCTCAGAACTAGAGAGGAATACACATTCTGCATATTGTTATAAAACAATGTAGGGAAATTCCGAAAAAAAAAATGGGTGATCTCATGTATATGAGAGACTTAAATATTCTTTCAATGTAAGTATGCGTGTGGAAATATCGATAAACAGGTTTTCAAAAATTATGTTGGTATATAATTAAATGCTTTTTCTATAGGATTCTGTAGGAAGACGATAAAAATTTGGGGACTCGTGGTCACTTTTACGAAATCTTTAATTTTACGTAGTGAGTCGCACTTGGCCAATTTATTATAATAACACAGGCTCGCAGTTGACCGCCGTCATACCCTGGTGTTAACTAATAATGCTTCGCAATAATTTTAAATTTGAATCTACCCGACGACAGTTGTACAAACATGTAAATATATACAACATAAACGTTGCCTAGTAAAGAACTAGGTACTTACTACCACTGCTAGCCTTTTAAATACGATACAATAAAAGGGATTATTATTTTCTAACCATTGATTGGATACATAAACTTCATTACTAAAATACGTTTCTATTTTACGCCTGAACTACAACAGTTTGCTTTAACAGTTTCATGAATAATTTCTGTGTTTGACGTAACTATTGTGCGTTGTTCTTAACTTTATTACAGGCTTTGTTATTCAACCAATACGATTTAAATTAAATCATAATATTGTGTTGGCAACTTTAATTTATTGCAGCTAATATGTGTTTATAGGAGATATTATGAAGCTACAGCTGTAGTAATTATGCATATATATATAAATAATTTAATAGATTTTGTCAGGTATCACGAAACAATACCTATTTTATATTAAGGCAGATGTTTATTGATCTGTTGCAGTGGATAACAAGGTTAAATAGTGAATACGATACTTTTATATTTACTAAACGTTTTGGTGGCATTTGTAACAGGCTTTAACAAGTTGCTGGATATTTTAGATTGCGAACGCTCAATTGACGGTAGTTTTAAGTAATTTATAGTATTTAAGCGGTGCGTGAGGCGAGGTAGACACAGTTTTTCTACAATTCGCTATTCGGAGGCAGAATTGGGCCATCGAAACTCTCGCTTGTCATCCAGAACACGATTAGCTCAAGGCTAATCGTTTCACGCCAATATTCTATGAGAGCGTTGTATCACACCGATCGAGCTTGCCCTAAGAGCTGTAATCATGATTCTACCATGGCTCTATCAGGTGGCTACATACATATTGCCAAACCTCTTACCCATAAGGGTAGGCAGAAACGATACTTTGCCACATGCTAAAATCTTGATACACACCTTTCATTAAAAAATTGTGCCCGCATTGGATCTGATAAGTACGTCGCAGATTTTGCTTATTGCATTGCGATTTCTGTTTATAATAATAAGTATGCTAGTGCTGAACAATTTATTTTAATATTAGAATGTGCTAATATTAGGTTAGTCACATTTGAAAATTCGTTAGATGAAATCTGTCTACTAATAGCTGCGTACAGCGGTTTTCCTTGTAGGAACATTCTCTTTGGGATCGAATGGCGGGACAAGCCTGGAGGGTTACGAATGGGGTGTCCAACTAGATGCATAATTCATTTTTGACATGGGTGAAACAGTGCGATATAACCACTAATAATAAAGTAATAAATTAAAATTATTAACCGCAGTCGTAGGTTAAAAAGTTTATGGTAGTATGTCAAACCGCTATTGGAACACACTTATATGAAACAGGCGATAAGAAAATACATACATTATATACCTACATGTATTATTGATACACGTACAATATAAATTTTGTATAATGGTCTAAAATTACGACACATAAGTTGAGAGAAAGAAATCACAAGAGGAGGTTTACTACCTTTTCTTGCTCGAAACTGTATAAGTAGACGGCGTGACAGATGGAAAGCGGTACTTGCTGCCTTGTGTGTGTGCGGTGTCGCTCTTGGATTTTCGCAACATTAGATATCGTCACCAACGCTTTGGTGGTGGCGAATAAACAGTATCACGACCTCTTAAAACTCATATCTTATCGAAATGCTTCAGTAGTAATAAATATGATAGTTGTATTATGACTTCTATGAAAAATATTGTCACCCCTGTTTCGCATTGGGGTGAGACGACGGATCTCCATCTGCTACGATCCTAACATACTGTTACGAGTTGCGGAACTCGAATTAAAATGCCGTTGGAATTATTATAGTTTATTAGAACTATACAAACACGTATAACACAGGTACAAATAGAACCGAACACAACAAATCCAAACGTATTGCAGAAGGTCGTAATTCAATAAAACGCGCAAAGTCCGTCACTAATAGATGCCCGAATTTACACACGTCTTGCCTTGATCGTGGTTCTCGCTCGACTGCCCCCCTCCCTCAATCAGGCCATCGTTTTATACTGCACAAGTGCAATGTGCCCGCCTGGCAACGTGGACCGAATTTCCTAGAATCAGCTTGTACTTTAAAATCCGTAACACCTGGCTAATGATTACAATACAAAAATAGGCTGTTCTCTAGAAACGTATGCCAATAAATAAATAAATAAATGCCTTGTAGAATCATAGTCTTTGAAGAGACTGTGTCCCTCTGCGCCGCCTATTTTACCGCCTGTACAATGGGGAGTGTTCCGAGGAATTGTTTGATCTGGTGCCAAAGCTTTACTTTAACAACCGCATCGTTCACTAGCAACGGGATGTTCACCCCCATTTCCTTGAGCGCTCCCACGTTCAATTAAACAACGTTTCTCTAGAACATTTATTCCCCGTAGGTACCACATTGATCTGGAGGAATCTTCCCGCCACGAATTTTAAAACGGGTTTCACCATCATTTAGATATTTTTTTAAGGAAGGTTTACTATATATATACTAGTTTGTGCCCGCGGCTTCACTCGCGATATATAGTTATCTAATCAAGTTTTTGTATAAGTAAAATAAAACTAATCTACGGTCTTACTACTAGCGGTCTTATTCATATTGAGTTAGGAGTAAGTTAAAGAAGCCAACTTAGTCTTAACTCAATATGCATAAGGCGTTTAGTCTTGAACGGAGAAAAACTAGAAATAAAATAAATATGAACTGTCATAGCTTGTACGCCACGAATACTTTCGTAAAATGTACTGAACGGTAAACAAAAAATTAAGAACAACACATGTAAGACCTGTATCCAACTACATTAATGCAAGAATATTTTATTTCAATATATACCTATGTAACGCAGGTTACAAAGAGGACCTATATTATAATCAGACCTTTCTTTATTTTATTTAGGTAGGTATGTACTTCATAATTTGAAGGAACCCTTTGTTATTATTAATATTGGATGTATCACATCATTGTCAACAGGTGGTCTATTTTTATTAGTATTTAATTAATCATAATTAATCATACCTGTATTAACAGTTATGTGTGTGATCAAAGGTCCTTTGTAAATATCAGGTGATATTTGATAATTTTGCAATAATATCAAAAAGAGACAATAAGCTTATTGTATTGAAATGAATGCGCTGCCAGTTTTCATAATGATTATTTATTTTACTGTTCGTTTCATTTAATTACTAGAGCTTTCCATGTGTCTTTGTTCAAGGAAACTTCGCTTTCATATTGCGAGGGAACTATCACATTTTCCGGAATGAAAATATCATCATATATTATAAAGAGTACAATATTTAAAAGTTAACGCAATGAGATTCAGACTAGACGTAAAAATATAGATTATACTGAAGTAAGTACCTAACCGATCAAGTCAATCTATTAACAGGAAAATTTTGTTTAAAACAAGTAACTTTCGATACTAAATGTTATGGTAATTCCATTAAGCTACGCTGTTAAAAATATATTTCAATGAATAATTTATCCACTTTACTAATTCATAAACATTATTATCAAGTAATAAAAATAGCTAATCCTATCAAAGATATAAAAATAGAGCAAATTCCCGAAGCAATCTGTATTTTGAACAAAAGATAATAGACTTATTTTCCAAGTATTTATAACATTCTAAGTCGGTCCACTTATATTGATTGCTTAACAATAATATTCATAGTTTCTTATAAGCTTTTGAATTATTCTACTTATCATTATACAGTTTCTCCTTCGAGGCCAGCAACACATTGGAAATACCGCTGGTATTGCTGATGTCCATAGGCGACAGTAACCACTTTCCATCACACTGGGACCGTTAGCATGTCTGCTGTGCTAAAGCAATTAAAAAAAAAACTTATTTATGGAATTTAATTAAAATTTTAAAAAATACAGTAATGTAGTGGTAATCGCTTGGACACACGAGCAGGTGTTATATTTTATAGTACCGGTGTCCGTGCTCATATTACCTACAGCGACAGCGGCCAGCGAGGGTCAGAGCCTCCAAGATGATTTGTTAAAAAAAAGTATATGGTATAATTATTTTACATATCCATGCATCCCTGTACTCTCAAACGCTCAATCGATGCCACTTGTAGTCTGTTGTGTCAATTATTGTTACCTACCATGTGCCGAACGAACTGGTTTACTTTTCATTCCCCTAATATTTGAAGGTAAGTGCCTAATAGAAGGATTTTAATCGCCTGACATTATTATTATCTAGTAAAATCCAACTGAAATCTTGTTATCATTTCTCAAGAGTAATATTCAAAAAGTTGAAACAGATGGAACTTGTCTTAAAAGAAATGTACCATCCGAATATATAAATTTATAGTAACCTTTACTGTCTTAAATTGAATCCGATTCGGTATTTTTATATATTGGTAACAAAGGCAGCCAACATAAATGATCCAAGATTTCCTTAAAGTGCTGTAATTTATATGGTCGTTGACTCAAAACACTGGAGCATAGTAAAGTTTTCAAAGCAACAGTAATAATTACTATTCCAGACAAGACGTCTTCGAGACCACCAAAGGTTATTCACCCGTTAAAGAATTAATGGCACGTCTCGCTAAGTAATGCCTTAGTGATGCTTAATCTTGATTTCCTCAACAGACTCCACATAAACAATAAAAAGTGTACGGTTTTATGATAATTGACTTTGGCTTTTGAGGACTCTTACATGACTGGGAAGTAACGCTACATTTAATGTGTTACTTTAAAATGTTGGCTTGAAAACCGCAAAACAATCAGTGAAGGCGTCCTATAATCGAAACATAGTTTCATATTAAGTAGTAGTTTAGTTATTTCAACGAACTACAAATATTTATTCTAGGAAGTACGTAAACGCATAAAGTGGAAAACGAATTATTTATCTTAAATATAAAAAAGTAACATTTCAATGGTCTAAGACTAAAAATTGATCTCTTAATCAATTTTCAATAATTATAAGATAAAAGTAGTCTAGCGATTACAGAACTTTGTATTGAAATGTAAATATTAAATTTAAATACATATACCGGGAAACTATTCAGAACCAGTAGTTTTCTACTCGTATGTATGACTGCGCATCTCATAACAAATTCAAAATGAAATCTGAATAAAAAAAACAGTTTTTATATCTCTGAACAGGAGCAATTTTTAATCCCGAAGCGTGATGACCGCTGCCACTGTTTTATTTTTTTCGATAAATGGGTAGTCGAGTCGGTCCAAATGATTGTGTGAGAGAGTGAGTGAGGTGAGGGAGTGAGGTGTGTGATCGAGGTGTGTGAGTGAATGAGTGAGGTGTGTGAGTGAGGTGTGTGAGTGAGGTGAGTGACTGAGGTGAGTGAGTTGAGTGAGTGAGGTGAACGGTTACAGGTCCATAAACATCTGTAACAACTCTGGATACCGATGACTTCGATACTTCATCAAGACTGAATTTCAAAGTAAACATAATTACATAACAGAATATACCACGAATAATGAACCATAATATTTTTTTAAGTTTTAAGTAAATAAAACAAAAAATTAAGTACCACACTTTTAAATACATACGTAATGTTTACTGACATTTACTTTTTCTGGCTTGAAATTTGATTTTTAAAAACTAAGATTATTTATCATGCCAAATATGACCTTTTCGTTGATACACGTGACACGATCCGCGTGACCGTCACAAGTGTATCCAGGGGAAACTTGTCTTACATAGTATATAAAAGCATTACTGCGTATCTTAGTTGTTGGCTAGAGGGCGGGGCACCGCACACAAACTGATAATAATTATTAGTATGAAGCAATTAATAGGCGCCAGATATACGCCATGGATGAGATAACAGACTGTAGACGATGCCGACGTTAACGTTTTATTTTTTACTAGAGTGCCTGCGAACTTATTCGCACATACAAGTGTCATTTAGCTATTTAATATTAAAAAAATATCGATTTTTTTATTGTAAAGCTCCCAAACAGGCAGATGGTTCACTTAACGGAAAATAGTTACTGTCACCTATATACGTTATCAATATCAAGGGCCAAGCCTACGCGATGCCAACGTTTAGGATTGCATAGAGGTCATGGGATAAGAGGGATGGGATTAAGAGATTAAGATCAGATAAAGAAATTGAAATTTATCAGCACCAAGCACCATGTGCGAAGTTACAACTCAATACATAAACTAAACTGTTACTGAAAACCACATCAAAACAAGTTCAGCTACATACGCACAGACTGCATTCTTGTTAAAATGATAATATAATATGTATCGTATTTTACGCTAAATAGAAAACTACGGCTTGCCATGTGGCTTAGCTTACGTAAAATTTGATTTCTTACCCTCAAATATAATACACTACACGTGCACCAAAGGTTTGCCGATAGCCTCATGATGTCACGCGTCGATGGTCAGTAGGGTTGACAAAAAGGGTTACATAAATATCCGTGCAGGAACGGAGAAACAATACAATTTCCTGCGGCCGGGCGGCCTGTCGTAAGAGAAGACAAAATAACCCACAGCCAGGTGGTAGGATATTTGCCCGACTGGATGGCTACCACCCCTGGTCTAGAGTATGCCACCATAACAACCTTGATTTGTGTTCCGGCATTAATGACCAGGTTCCAGTCTCCCTTAAGAGAGCAGCAGCGCATTTGTAGCACCTTTGGTGTTGTAAATGTCCATAGGCAATGGTAACCACTTTCCATCAAAAGTGGGCCGTCTGATACAAATATATTTGTCTTTCTGTTTGTTATGCTTTGACGGAAAAACTACTGGACCGATTTAGTTGAAATTCGGTATGACTGTAATTTTAATACCGTGGGTGGACAAGGGATACTTACCTTTTGTCCCGGATAATGGCATAGATTTATGTAAAGGTTATCCCAAAAAGTGGGCTAGAGTTTTTTGTGATTTTCCATTTTCGTCATTTTGGTCATCTTTGTCCAATTTATCCTTTTTGGCCGATTTGTCCTTTTTTTCCGATTTGACCGAGATACCCGGTTTGTCCGATTTGTCTTTTATGTCCGATTCGTCATTTATGTCCGATTTATCCTTTATGTCCGAGTTATCCCATTTGTCCAATTTGTCCGAGTTGTTCAATTTGTCCGATTTGTCCGAGTTGTCCGGTTTCTCCGATTTGTTCGATTTGTCCGAGTTGTCCGATTTGTCCTTTTTGTCCAATTTGTCCGAGTGGTCCGATTTGTCTGATTTGTCCGAGTTGTCCGATTTGTTCGATTTGTCTGATTTGTCATTTATGCAGTTGTCATAGACGGGGATAGATAAATATAGCTAGGATGGTTTGAAATAAAGATTGAAAGTTTGGATAAGACCAATCATTTCTGTAGTTTATAGATATAAACATTTACCATCTATAAAAAATGCGATAGTAACTCGATATGTCTTTCCGTTAAGTTTTCACGGAAAACTACTACGAGTACTGGATCGGTTTTGCTGTAATTTTGTTTAAATGTAGTTTTAATACCGAAAATGGACATAAATACTTTTCGTGCCCGGAGATGGGATAGTTTGCGATATAAAATGAAATTAAACTTCCGAGTGCAAATAGCACTAACGTAAAAATTAAGTACAATGTAACCTGTATTAACAACTCCTGCTCTTTAAACAAGAAGCACGCACTAGAAGTTGACCCACGGCGTAGCCGCAGGGTAAACTCTAGTAAGTATATACAATAATAGTAAGTAATACAATAGAATAATAGCAAGTAGTCATCGGTAAACCTTCTGCGCGCAGCTTATATTAGATATGCGCCGGATCGTTAAAAATGTATATCCGTGGATACGGATACGAATATGAATCATTGATGTCTAGATCTGCGAATACAGATATGGATCTCAACTTTCGTACTAATTCTTAGTAAGAATTTCCTATAACTGTCACTTTTTTATTATGTTTCTTTTTATAAAACTGATTTCACTAATACTTATAACTCTCTATATTTAAATTATATTTCATTATTTTAATAAGCGTATCACAAAAATTTACATTAAGTTACAATAATTGAAAAGCGGATAATTTTTAAAATAATACTAAATAAATTTTAATTGATGCTAAACAATTACTCGTTCGGCCGTTCTATAAAGACACATTTGGTATCTATCAAACTGATTTTACTAGTTACGTGAACTACCAATCATGACATGATTAAAAAATGGAATCGATATAGGGTATAAAACATTACCTAATCGATTAAAATAAAACGACTGATTATTTAAAATATATAATGTGTTTTACATTACCTAGTCGTGGTATGCAAAAAGAGTTTGGGGGAACGTGAGCACACATTCCTGCTCCGCTTCCGCCAAAGGAGGACGCGTCGGCACCGGAGGGCCAGCCAGGACCTTCGGCCACCGTGAGCGGGCGGCGCGGGTACCTCTCTTGGGGTATAGAGATTTTCACTCACCTGCACATGCCGTCGAGATGGGGGCGCGAGTGTGCCGCGCGAGGTCACCTCTCCTCTCGTGGAGCGAGTTACAGACCGCCCCACGCCTAGAGAGATTGAAGATGCCGGGGGAAAAAAGTAGTCCCCCGGCAGTGGAAGAGACTTCGCGAGGTCCACGCCTGCCAGGGCTGCGGAGAGGCTAGGTCATATACCCCTAGCCCTGGCATAAGGCGAAGAACGGAACACCCAGGGGTTTTAGTGGGTATCCCTAACCGGAGAGTGGCAATAGCATGACACCAGTTCTGACTGGGCATGCTAGTGCCACCCCCAATCTGGCGAACCCCACACTAGGTTGCGAATTATCACCCCAAGGTTCTGCCCTTGTCGCGACTTAGTCCTCTATCGGATTTCCCCTGGTTAAATAAAAAGGCAAAAAGAGTTTAAACTGTAAAAGTATAAGTAAAGTGTATAGACAATATGCATAACTTAATTACGATATATGGTAAAACTTCAATATCTACGTCACGCCACTAATATTTAAGAAAAAAATTGACGAGCATAATGTTGTCATTTGTTACATTTCTATAGAAATAAGCTACTTATGGTGTTTTAATTTGATAAAAAAGTTTTGATACTGTTACAAAGTTCGTCAGCTTTAATGTAAAACTTCAAAAATGGCTTCTCAAGGCGGCTCAAGTTATTTGACTTGTTAGAATTATAAAGTCATAACACTACACTCATACAAACTGCCTGGAGCCTGCCACGTTTGTTAATATGATGATATGAAATATTTCCCTTGAAATTTTGCTATTAATTACACTATTGAAATCAATTTCTCAAAAATGTAAAATGCATAATTAATCAATTATAATATTTTAAAACTACGATGTAAGTCGAGATATTTCGTCTATAATTATAATTAATAAAGTGTATATAAACTGATACAGTTATAGTCATAAAGGTATTAAGATTAGTATCGATATTCTCGGTACTTTAACGTACATCGGCAACATCTCATTTCCCAGAACTGTGTATACATGTTGCTCGTAAGTGATGATTGACATAAACTGAATACATATTTAATAAATAAATATTAAAATACAAGTTTCAATCTAAATTATGCACAAGAATGTTTTTGAAATGTTAAAATTAAATGTACTTCATTATTACGACGCTTTTTATACGAGATCATGTATTTAGTCGCTTTCTGTAGTTAATCTAATTTTGATTGATTGATTTTAAAATTTACCCAACATAGTTTGCCACTTGGTTAATGTGTTATTAATACTTTAGTGTAAAAAATCAGGACGTTCCTATATAAACCTAGATAAAATTTAGTGTGTTTATTTATATATATTTTTTAAATATATTTGTTATACATATAAGTTCTAGACAGTTTTGTCAAATTGAAACTAACGAAACACAAAAAGGCAAACTTTAGATTGAAAAAATGGTAACTAAATGCGTCAAACTCTTGAATAACAAGTTGAAACTTACAAAACGCAACATAACTGTAGTTGAAATTATAGAGTAATTATACAAGTAATAAAAGTTTCATGATACAAATTCTAATATTTAGTTTGAGTTCTAATAAAGCACTCATTTGTTGTTTTAAAAAGCAAGCTATTCAATTATAGTACGTGTTAGAAATATTTGATCTCTAGGAATTTGTAATAAGTCTACATATTTCTGAAATTGAACTGACCTTATAATAAATAACACTTAATTTTGATTGTTATTGTCTAGGTTTAATTAATATAAAGAAGCACAAAATCATACGTTATGAACATATTTCTTGTTCAAAGAATAATAATACCATGGGCTATATTTACTATAAGCTACTGTATGGTTCGACTTTGACCATTCTTTCGAGATATTTTTGATGTTAAATCAGGTTATTTAAAGTACCGGAGCAGCGCCGGGGGCTCGTCGCCCATACCGGATTTGACACCTCGCTCCCGGCCGTGGTACGCACCATGGTCGGGAGTAAACCCGGATGGGACGCCGTCTCCTCTTTCTGCGAGCAAGTCATGTTTGCAAAGGAGGAGGCGGAACGGGAGCGTGAGCGGACCTCCTTGCTCCGCTCCCGCCAAAGGAGGACGCACCGGCGCCCGAGGGCGGATTTCGACCTTCGGCCGCCGTCAGCGGGCGGCGCGGGTGAGTTCGCACCCGCGCCGCGAACCGCGAAGGGGGTATAGGGCGAACCCCTATACCCCAAGGGGGTATAGGGGTTCTCACTCACCCACAATTACCATCGAGATGAGAGCGCGAGTGTTCCGCGTGCGCTCATCTCTCTATCCGTGGGGCGCGTTACAAACCGCCCCACGCCTGGAATAGACCTAGATGATGCCGGGGGACAAAAGAAGTCTCCCGGCAATGGAAGAGGCCTGTGAGTGAGGCCCAAGCCTGCCAGGGCACGCGGTGTTGGGTATCCCATATACCCGTAGCCCTGGCATAAGGCGCAGGACGGAACACCCAGGGGTTTTAATGGGTATCCCTAACTGGGGAGTGGCAATAGCATAGCTTCAGTTCTGACTGGGCATGCTAGTGCCACTCCCGATCTGGAGAATCCCACACTAAGTCGCGAATTATCCCCTCAAGGTTCTGCCCTTGTCGCGGCTTAGTCCTCAAACGGATTTCCCCTGGTAAAAAAAAAGGTTATTTAAAGTACGTACATATAATAATAACAAACAGCCCCTAATTGGCCCACTGTTCGGCTCAAGTCTCCCGATTGCTAAGGGGAATGGATAGTACTTATACCCGCCAGGCTTGTCAAAGATGGCCTAGCGGGTTTGATACATCGTTTATCTCGATATGCGGGTTTCATCACGTGGCTTTACTTCATCGTCAGTACGTGGTTAATTGTAACAATATACACATCAGATTAGAAAACTACCTAAGCGGTGCATGTTTTTTCTAGCCAAGATCTGTAACCACGTCATTTAAGGTTGGAGCGCAAGTGCGTTACCCACTAAGCTACAACGGTTTACCTAAGTGAAGCATGCTTTTCTGACTAGGAAAAGTAAGTACGCACACAGTAAATACTTACATAATTATTTAAAACATTATAATCAATTCATTGCTAAAGTCGTAAATAATGAACAAACAAACATTAAAAACTTACTATTCGATATTACACAGAGCAAAGATATTAATATCAATATCTAGTATTCTAAAAGAAACTTTTAGTTTCGCTCGCATACGCTCTATACCATGAATGCTCTTTCTTAGTCAAATCTAAGACTGATATTTAATAATATAATCTTTTCCTTGTCTTCAATTTTGTGTGTATTCTCTAGTACGTCAAGTAGGTGTAAGTTAGTATGTCTACAAGTAAAGTCATTAAGCAATTTGTTCGATAGGCGAATTTTTACGAATAACCAATCAATTTTTTCTTCGTAGCAAGTTTTCTCAAGAATTATGATTTTACTCGGAGCTTGCGTGACTTGTGTTCTAACGGCGTCTATCATTATCATTCTGCTTGAATCAGTTATTAAAAAGAAAAATCGCAGACAACACATGCTCATGCTAAATGGAAAGTTTCAAATTATTATATTTCAAAGCGAAGTTGGAAAGCAATTCTCTCGCAGGCTACAAGGCTGTTGCGTCGACAGGGCAGTAGTCCTGTAATTCTGATTCAGATGATTGAAGTGATATCGAGAATTTTCAAAACTTCTATCATTAGCTGCCCATTGGTGGTTACCACCAGTATGTTCACTTATTTATCTTCCTTTTATACGTTATGAATGTTCTGGACGAAAAACAATATGGAACCATAATCAAACATAACAGGAAGACTGGCATACCTAATGGGTTTAAATAAAGTCAAGGACAGAATACCCGCACACAAAATACCAATTATCATTAAAACTTGCCAATATTGATAAATCCGATATCAGATGGATCACTTCTGTCTTTTAATATGGATGAATCAACCACTGCTCCAAATAAAACATAAACTTGAATAATTCAATGTCATTGAATAACGTTGTGTTCCGTCAGTTTTCAACCAAATTAAATAAATTTGGTTGATTTGTCTAATATCGGCATAATGAACAATATACATGACACATTATTTTAGACAATATAAATTAAAAATGGAATTCTATCCTCTGGTCTGTTATATTATGTAAAATGACTGGTAAAACTTCGGCAGGAAATCCAAAAACATATTCATAATCACTAATAAATAACTACTAAGGAGTAAATTAGTGACAATTAGAGTTAGATTAAAAATACATACAAAAATTAGTTAGGTAATAAAAGACTAATTTGGGTTTAATTAGAAATAAATTGCCACACCCTTTAAATTAATTCATAAATAAATATTAAATTGAAATATATAGACATAACAAAATTACCCAAAAACGCAATGTTGTCATCAAAAAATGCTTAGGGAATACTGGCGGAACCGCAAGACACATTTGCGATGGCACGCGAATATCTTTGTATCAATATTTACCGATGTTCAGAGTAATAAAACTTAATCGTCGAATCAATTAAAGTGGGACCAGACCAATTTGTCAATTAAAACATTTAAACGACACTGTGGATTACCGTCACGCCTACGCCTATTCTTATCTTCGATTTTATGCCCGAGTAGCTTTAATATTCATGGTAAAAAATACTCGCAAGTGTTTCGGAGGACAAGAGTGCTATCTGTTTTTAGAGTAGGACCGTGAGTTAGAGCGCAAGTGTCAAATAAAACTTTCAAATTGTTGAGTTAGCATTTGCCTCTTTAAAACCTCGAGTTCTGATGAAGAATAGGAAACAGCATGTACCGCTGAAGACGCAGAACAAGAGAGAAAAGGTGCTTCAACGATAGCATCAGCTATTTCAGCAATCTTTTCTAGCGGTTTGACATCAATTATGTAGGTACATTTTTAAAGAAGTCTTCTTCAATATTCTTTAGACGGACAAGCATACACAACAAAAATTAAAAGGGAATTCGTTTTACATTTAGTTTTCGCTTATTACTTCCATGGATAAAAAAAATCTATATCAGAGCAAAAAGCATCCAAAAATAGAAAGAACCTTGAATGATACGCGTGATTGAAAGCCTTCCCAAGTTGATTAATCCCTATTTACAAGGTAATTCTCTGCTGAGAAATCAAATTTAGGCACACTGGCGTCTACTATTTACAATGAAATTGTTACACAAAAAAGGAAAGGACACTTATTGGATATAGATATAATCTTTTTCCTGTAAATAATAAAAATACATTAAATACGAGTGAGAAATTTCTTGATTGAAGCAATTCGTCCCATGGCCGAAAAGTTTTAACTCTTATAATATTTCACAACCTTACTCTCATTTTAGAAGAAAATGCGTGACAATTTTACTGAACAATTTTAGTCCTTTACTAAGTGTTTGTCACTTTTTGGCCAGATTCCATTAGCACGAAAGTATCCGCTATTTGTATACCTATATACCTACAGGATTATCAAATGACATAAAAACTTAGTCATATTTTCGGGACATTTAAATGGTAATATGTCTAAGAAATACATACAGGAACCGAAACGCAACCTGAGCTCAAGTGTTGTACTTTTAAGTGGCAAATTTTAATTTTAATCAAGGTAGCAGATTTTACAATAAAAATACATACTCTCAATGTAAATTGCTTTTAACAAGATTCATTTAGAAAATTTTAAAATGATGAAGACAGCGAACAGTCGCACTTCTACGGTATTCTTCATAGTTTTTGGGCTGGCACGGCCATGCCTGTAGCAAGTAGCCTAATTGGATTATATTAATAAAATAAAAAAATCAGAAATTAAACAAATAAATGCAAAACTTAACTGAAAATTGCCATTTACATAAAATTATGATATCTCAACATAAATTGTGGGAGCTAAGAAGACGTGATTAATAAATATGAGAGGTTTTCGTTGCTACAAGATATACTTTCAAGTGTAACGTCATTGGTGGCACAAAGACCTCAAAAAGACCGCCACGCATTCCAAAATATTAAATTCAAATTTAACACATACAAAAAACTTTGTATGTAAATCATAAATAACAATTATTAGCATTTTTGGCTATCAGTTTGTGTAGAATAGGCTCGAAACGGCTTAACAGTTTTCAAAGGACATTTTAATTTTCAAAGTAATTTTTTCTTGTTTCACAACGACATCATACAAGGTTCAAAAGATGCAACGTTTCTCTTGAACATTCCTCTTGTACACCTTGGAGATTTGGAATGAGCTCCCCCTGATGAAGTTTTCCCATAGCGGTACGATATGGGATTTTTTCAAAAGGGCTGCCTTAAAATTTCTTCGAGGCCAGTAGTGCATTGGTAACAACCTCTGGTGTCATAAATATCCATAGGCCACGGTAACTGCTTTCCATCAAGCGGGCCGATAGTACTTTCACAAAAAAAAGATGCATATTATATAAATATAGTATGTAATCGAGCACGAATGAAGTCGTGGACACGGCTAGTACTTAATACTATACCATTTTAATGCTTTGATACTCTAATTTGTCCAGCATCCAAATTAACGACCCTTATCATACCGAACATAATTCAATTCATTTATACAAAAAAATCAACACGCAATGTTACTTGACTCGAATGATGACCTTAAAGGGAGGCAGGGTCCATCCAATCATGACTTACACACATAAACAACTATGACCACTGTTAATATGTGTTGGTATGCTGTATTACACAACTTATGTTGTACACGATTGATAAAACGCTAAACAGTGAGCGTTAGAATGGAAGTGTTTGGTTTCATGCAGGGCTGCCACCTTTCTTACAGCCAATTATTACGCCTGGCTATTACTACAATGTCTAACTACATATGTAGGTATGTTTTGCTTCGACATCCTCAAATTATAGTTAATTGGTTCGCATATCCAGTGTTGTGTCTCAAAATTTAAATCTATCAGATTTTTTTTTATCTGCGATGATGTCATCGGTTGATTATTTCCATTTTGATTAGTAGTAGCAAAATAAGTAGACTAACGGCCGATTTTTTAATCACCAGATAAAAGCTATTCATAGAATAAAGTACACCATGGTAAAATTAAAAATTACCGTTGCGTGAATGACACAGTTTGAATTCAGACAAGTTAGAATTCATTCCACTGATAACTTTTATCTGATGATTGAAAAATCGGTCCGTAATTTTATTCGCTATTTAGAAGTTCTCATAACCCAAAAATAATTAAAAGGTTGGTTTCATCCATTAGGTCATCTGCTTAAAAAATGTTTTTTAACCAAATTCTGCTTAAGACTTGCATAATATTTATTTATATTTAATGCTATTTGAATTATTTTATATAACTAAGGTAACGTAGACTACTATAAGATTTTATGCGAAAATGTTTAAATAAAACAAGATTTTATTATGACAAAAAAAACAACAGGAAAAAATATGAATGACCGTTTGCTTTAAGGCAGAAATACGAGTATGGTTGGTTTATAAACATGTTACAACGAAGTTTTAAGGCAAAATATTGGTACGTGTAGGTAAGAAAGTTTGCGATTCCTGGTTAGTTACCATGTGTTTATATGCCGTGCGACATACAATATGCGATAACTTACTGATTGCTCGTGTTAACTTTATTTCGTAATATTTAGTTATAATAAACAATTAAAACACTTGTTGTTGTCAAAAATACGTGGAAAGGTTGTTACATGGTTTACGAGCAACTTAACTGTTTATCTTTTGTTTTCGAAAGTGAATATTTTTTGGCTTCTTAGAGTACTATTTACATTTTGACCACCCATTATTATATTATGAATTTCAAACTCCTAGCAAGTGGAAATCCATGGTCTTTGTTTACCCCTATGGAAAACAGGCGTGATAATATGTATGTATTATTATTACATTACATGCGAGCGGCACATAAAGTACATATTTGTACTAAATTTCATCAATATAGACCCAGAACTTGTCAGATGGACAATAGACAAACGAATATGGCGATTTTATAAGGATTCCGTTTTGATAAAATGTCTATGGAACCATTAAACCCACAAATTATATAATAGTTTATGTAGAATATACGAATTACGAGTAGTAGTTAGTAAGTTGAAAAGTCTAACAAACTTGATTATACAGGTCTAAAAAAAGTCAGTTTTCGTTAAAAGTATTTCATTGATCTTCATTTTTCAGAACTTTTCACTTTATAGTTCAAAGGTTAAAAGTGCCAGGACACTCTTCTAGTCATTGGAAACGAATAACCAATTAACACCCATAGAGACCTAGTAACTTTTGAGGAAAATTACTGTGACATAAATAAATCCTGTTCTTTTTTATTTGACAAATGATTGAATAAAAATGTCATTAAATTGTGTTTAGACGATTCATTTACTTAATTTATTAATTTCTACTTTAATATCTGAAAACTAACACATTTAAGCATAATTAAATAACGCAATGGATTGCATAAATAACAATAGTACCTTATTGTAAAAAGCCAGATACAGTGATATAAAGATCATAAAATTAATTTACACGTATTATGTAGGTATATAAATTGACAATGTCATTTCCCTATCCCCCAAACTAGGTTTGTGTCTCGGGGTTTAGGTTGTCAATCGTGTGTGTGTGTGTGTGTGTGTGTGTGTGTGTGTATGTGTGTGTGTGTGTATGTGTGTGTGTGTGTGTATGTGTGTGTGGGGGGTATGTGTGGGGGGTATGTGGGGGGTGGGGGGGGGGTTGGGTGTGTATGTGTGTGTGTGTGTGTGTGTGTGTGTGTTGTATCAGAATGATCTTATAAGACAAAACAATATATATTAAGCACATAATCTGACTTATGGACATGACTTTATAATGGTTCCATTTTTTTTAATATTTGTACGAAAACCTACAAAGGATAGGAATCTGAAAATAAAACATACAACCTTGTAAATAACCAGGAAGAAAGCCAAGTAATCGTAGGTTTACGCCATTTCTTATACAGCTAGTTGATTATAACAATAGGTGGTGGAAGGAATATACCGTAGATTAAAGTACATACATACATACATAACTTCACGCCAGTTTCCTTGCGGGGTAGGCACGGACAACAGAGTGCCATTCAGGCGATTAAAGTAGATTAAAGTAATAGAACAATTGTGAGAGTAAACAATACAGCGCATTGTGCACATAATTTAATTGTTAGTGGCCCTTTTAAAAGGAATACATTTTTGTATTCAATGTACCTAGGTACCTACTATGCCTTTTTATAGCGCGGTTGACCTTTTATAGTCACATGTGGTAGTTATGTGGTTTTATCTGACTTCTGAGGTCGTATAATATGTAAGTCGATACGTCCTTTGTTTATATAAAATGGTTGCTAAGTGTGGCCCGAATAGAAAAAACTAGAAATCAAAATATTGATCAGTTTGATTATTGTTATTATGTATTTACTCTTGTACCCTACTATATAGTTACAGATGTTTATACAATAATAAAGTTATCTACTTAGTATCTACATATATGAAAATTTAATTTAAGTAGTCACTTTGTTTAGAGGTGTATCATTTCTAAGACAATCTAGCATACAATGGTATTATGCAGAACATGTAATACAATACCTCAATTACGCATAAAGGATCGCGTAATAAATGTTTATTATAATATTATTTGTATAGGCACAGAACAAAATACACACTACGTAGGTACCATGTCATGATTTATGTTTGTGTGCGTACACATATTATTATTATACACGTACCTATACATGTTGTCGTTCGACACATGTACGTCTGTCGATACCACAAATTCTAATTTGTTTTTCTAATGTATAGTGCACCTCAATGTGCATATCAGACAAATAACATTAGAACAGCTGATTTCAAAAGAAATAATAACAAAATCATATTCAAATTCACTAATTAACAGTAATGAACATCAATGCGAGACAGCTAAGCCAGTATCGTAAATCAACCGGGGTCATACTTACAGATAACGTTTCTCGGTTAAAACTGTCGAGGTTAATAACAAAAATCCATCAACAAAAACACAAGGGAGGTGATGCAGCCGTGCTGCATATGCTGCGGCCGTTAACCCGGCTCCGGCGGGTTACGTTTCGAAAACTTCGCGGTGAAGCGTTTAGAGAATAATCAAAAATAGACCGACCAACTCGCATATACACGCAACTATATTCGCTTGCACGTTGTAAAACCACAGCGCGACTAGAAATACGAAACGAAAATGCGCGACCATCGGATATGTCCGGAATCTCTTTAAAAGTTTCCAGTGCACAAAGTTATTGGGATCGCGAGCGAGGGCTCTACGCGGCGAGAGCGCGGCAACCCCGTGACGCTCAGCAGTGGACTGGGGCGCCGGTGGACGAGTCAAGTCAACTCGGCGAGCGCGCGCCACGACCGCCGCGCCGCGCGCACACAGGAACACCCACACCAACACGCAGCTGGCACACATTCAAAGTGCGCATCGTAAACACACGCATGCTACTCGCACTGATCAACACAGACCCACAATCCGAGACTGATAAACAGTAGTACAAAAACACAACATCAATTTGCAACTGCACATAATATAAACATAGCACGTTTTCCTGCTTGATGTGTGTTCGCAGCACTGCTCGCTATGCCTGCAGGAGCGGATGTTGTCGGAGGCCGCCGCATTACGAGTCCTGAGGATGTCTTAATAGATGACTAATCTGAACGACAAAAAGCAAACAATAATGGCAATGGAGTGGATTTGCAAAACAGGTTTCTGAGAGACGTGTGCTCTCAGATCTGTAGTCAGGTAGTGGGAAAACACGTATAATAAACTGAGATATTGAACGTACGCCATACAGCAAAGACAGTATCAATTGCGGCCGCGCATGTGGGTGAGGGCTCATGACATGTAGATACACCGTTATCAGTGGTAGACGCGATAGGAGACACGGCACTAGACTCAATGAATGAAATCTTTGTGAGATCAATTTCATTTTTAAACTGTAATTATTACGTCTGAACAATATAAGAATATTTATGAAACTTCAGTCTTAATCCAATATTAGACGGTTCATTTCTGTTTTTGAATTGGGATGAAAAACAGAAATCCACATAAACTATAACTTCAATCATTCAATGTCATTGAATACCGTCGTGTCCTTTCAGTTCTGGGACTTTCAACCAAATGGATTCAATTCGGTTGATTCGGCTTTCTTATTAAGATCCTTAATGAAGCCTACAAACTCACTCAAACTCAATATGAATAAGACCGTTAGTAAATATCCATTGTCATTGTCTATAATACTATACATACCCCATATTTCTACAATAATTAGTTTATATTCATATTGATATCATCTTGGTAATTTGATCGTGTTTTGTTGCATGATCATCTGCATACGGTATGGTTTAAAAGGCGGTATTACCTTGGTGCAATGCAACGACGAATGTCCGATACATTTCCATTATACCAACAGATTAAAGAAATCTTGGGTTACGAACTAGTTATATGAAAAGTCACAGAATCAAAGACGAAAAAAACAACTCTTTCTATTTTATCTTCTTTTTTTAAATAAGGCTCCGAAAAGTTTGAGTTTGAGTGTTAAGTATTATATATAATATATTTTTTTTTTTGAATTATATCCAATTTAATACACACTTGATAAAATCGAACGAATATAACACCTATTTCAGCTAAATTCTTCTTGGCAACTTGGAAAAAACATAATCATTTTAATTTACACAACTTTTACATTAAAGTAACCGATATTGCATAATGATTAATTTCATTTCATTTTAATTCTATTATAAAATTATACGTTTTTTGAATACAAAGAAATAAAAAGTAAAAAATAAAATTTATATCAAAACTTGCAAACAACTTTTTATTGTATACAAAAAACTCGAAATAAGAAAAAAACAACAGTGAGTTACTACAGTACAGGTTTATAATTTTGTATTAGGTACATTGAAATAATTTCCAAAGACGAAAATATAGCCGTAGATAAGAATAAAAAAACATTTATGTAACAATTACGGCTGCATCATTATTATACTAGTTATGCAACATATTAATTAAGGACCACTAATCATCCTACAAAGACTTTAGAAGATAAGTGTTTGATAATATTATCATTGTTACGTCGTAAAAAGTTAATCAGATTATACAAAATCATACTTACATGCATAGAATCCGCATGTTTGGCGATTGGTTGATAAATTACCTGAAATGAGATTGAAGAAATCTAGGATAACAACTTAATAAATTTTAAATGGTTAAACATTTTAGCTTAGCTTTTAAGTACAAGGATTGGATGTCCCTCTGTGGATATTGGTTTAGGAGTTCGCCTGCCTAGTTTAGAGTAATGCAGAGCTTCTGGGTTCGGTTCAAAATAGGGATAATTTAGTAGACGAAATTTTCGTTATTTATTCTGGTTTGGGTGTTTAAGATCGGGCACAGAGGTGTCTGTTGTATATTGTTCATAACACAAGCATGGTTAGATTGGAGATATAGGTACAAATGGTTTGTTAATTCTTAAATAAACATTAAACATCGCAACACATACACGATGTTCTGGTCTCATATAATATTATTAAAATTATCCAAACTACGATTTATGAGATTAATGAAAAGAAATAAAACAAGAGGTGTGGTGGGCCAAGATAACAAGTGGAGATTCAATGTCTTTATGTATCCTTGTATGAAATAGGTGATAATAATTATGTACAGTCGCAGAATGAAAAGATTCGTCTCCTTAAAGTCGACTTTTGCTTGCATCAATACAAGAAACAGCCAACATTTTAATAAATGTTACGATTATAAAATATAGAAAGGTGTAAAAGAAAATTGCAATGTTGAAAATGACAAACACTTGAGATTAACAATAAGAAATAAAGAGGGTATATTCTCTACGCTACTAATATAAATTTTAATACCAATAAAAAGGTTTATATATCTAAACAATATTGTTAGACAAGATAGAATGTCAAACAATTTTGGTCTAAGTAATTTTAAACTTTATTGTAAAACAGTTAAACATAATTTTTTGTGGAACAGTCTATTCTGTGACTTAGTTTGAAAAGGTAACATGTGCTCGCGAAACGTCAAGTGAATCAATTTGAAAAATGACGAACCTTTTCATACCACGACCGTACATATGTATGATCATCTTGTGGGTACACGAAATAATTTGCATCACTACCAGAGTAGAACAAACACAGAGAAAAAACCAGAACAAGGTCACATATGTAATACGAGTAGGTTTGTATGTATGTGACTTTTCAATCAACTCTCGCTGAGGTATGGCAGGTTAAAACTCAATAATTTCGAAATAAGGTGATATTGAAGCAGCTAAAAGATAAAATAAAATAATTAATGTTTGGTCCTGAAAAATTTGACACTGGCGGAACCATGTTTTATGTACGTAAGTTTAGAAATACAAAGTTCCATTATTCCATGTCAAGCGTGTGACGAATGACGGGTGACCCTTCATGTTGTTAGTGAAACTTTTCCACAATGTCTTATAGTGAGGACACAGAATAAAAATAATAAAACCAGTCGTTCAATGTCGCTGTCTACATAGCAATCCTGTGGGAACGGGAGACTTATGGGGAAGGATGCGAAGAAGTCGTCACATTTTTAAGACTTATTGATGGATGGAAATTGGTTAACGTACGACATAGATACCAACACCAACACTAGAAGCGTTGCTAACGCTGCTGTCCTCGAAGGGGGAGTGGAACCATTCAGACGGGGAAATGCCCTGCCACTGGGAAAACTACTTAATTGCTTATGTCTAAAACATTGTTTTTCTTGTGAGATATTTAATGAACTTCTCAGTATACATCCTGGATATGCAGCAGTGTAAATTATTCTAAATGCGACTTAAATTGATGATCTTCACCAATTAAATAGTATGCATCGTTGAGCAAACAAAAGAAATTAAACTATATTTTAACAGGTTTAAACGCGTTGAAACACCGCACAATATATGTACTACGTTTTCAGAAGAGATTAAACAGGAAACTATTCTAATAATTAATCACTTACACACCCAAACACGCGTTCAAATTATTTGCAAGTTTGCATTTTATATGACCTTAGCATGTTTACGCATAAAAAAATAATGAATGATTAACATTCGAATAACGCGTTAATGTTACTTGTGGTCGGTTTCTACTATATCTTACGAACTGTTCGTTTCACCATTCATTTGCCTTATTTGGGTTAAAATTTGACATAAGCGCCATACTAGTAATGTTAAATTTCTATCGATGTTAAGGCAAGTGAATGAATAGTAAGATATAGGAAAGAGTCAGTAAAGAAACATGAAATTGGTCATAGATCAACTGTATCAAAATAACACGCAAAAATCTAGTCCCGTGACAGCATCGACGATACAGGTGGAATCAAACTATTTAGTTGATTTACATTTTATAGTTTGACATTTCTGTTGCTCTTTTTTTTTTCTTCACTCTATATTTGTCATAGATTATTTATTGTCTACTAGCTGACCCGACAAACTTCGTGCCGCCTCAGAATCAATAAATAAAAGAGCTGAATGATAATTGCAGAATGTTTCAACTTAAAAATGTAAAAAATGTGGAAAAACTTAACCGGAACGAACATCAAACGTTTGACATTCAAAACCAAAAAAATGAAAAAAAAACTTCAACACAAGTAATTCAAAACTAAAATTAGCCAAATCAGTCCAGCCGTTCTCGAGTTTAAGCGAGACTAACGAACAGTAATTGATTTTTATATAATATATATAGATTGATATTTGCCCTTCCGATTGTAAGCTTATCGTTGTGTAATCAATATTAATATAATAAGAATTATCCTGTTACTTCATGTCCAAGAAATGTTATTCAGTGTACGTGCTCTCCACAGATACTTAAGCGATATTTAAACGCTTTTCCGGGATCATTAAAATCGAGGTGTTATTCTATTATTCCTTATACTGTGGTTAAGCGTTCTACTCAACACGCAAAGGTCAACGGCTCGCATCCGGACTGAGATCATAATATTAACATAGAGTAACGCCTATCGATAGATCAGGATAGATGGTGTTGCATTGTGTTTCACTTATTAATCTATATACAGAAGATGCAGTTTTTGGTAATAGCCTTAACAGCAAAAACTTTGAAATGTGAACCAATAATCCGTTCAAGTTTGTCGAGGTGAGACTTCTTGCCTACTTCACAAAAGGTATAAGAAGCGTTACACGGAAATAGAATTTAATGAAGGATGATTGGAAAGAAAATAAATTCTGTATGAAAAAATAATTTTAATTATTTTATTTTGTTCTTTTTGTTCCTTTTCTCAACTTTAAGGTAACTTTGTTTCCATGCTTATAAACTTGGAATCGAGGTTCAAAAATCAAACAAGTTCGATTTGAAAACATCATTATCATTGAAATTTTAAATGTTTTGTAAATTACAAAAAATAAATGATAATTCGATAATGCAAGATGTGGATCTACTTCCCAAGAAAGTTTTAATCATTTAAAATGTAGAGTCTATCATAGACATAGACATAGACAACACTTTATTGTTCAACAAAACAAAAATTACAAAAATGCACAACAAGACAATAGTTAGTTGGTAAAACAAAAGGCGGCCTTATCGCTAAAAGCGATCTCTTCCAGGCAACCTGACTCAAAGGAAATTCTTAAATTCTTAACTCTTTATCTGTAACTAGCGGCCCCGGCAGACGTTGTCGTGCTCTGAAAAAAATAAAAATCTAGATCCGAGCCCAGAGCCACCTACCGGTCCTAATTGCGAATCTAAACCATCCGGGAACCCACTCAAACACACAAAAATAAAATCACCAAAATCGCTCCAGGTCATTAGAAAGATTCTAGAACCCGATCTCAGCGCCACCGACCGGTTCTAATTGTGAATCTAAACCATCCGGGGACTCACTCAAACACACAAAAACAAAAATGACCGAAAATAGCTCCAGGTGATTAGGAGGATTCTAGAACCCGATCTCAGCGCCACCTACACGGAATAAAAGGTATCCTATGTCATACAAAAAATGTAAAATAAAATAAAGTAGAAATATTACACCAAACAGAAGTTTGCGACCTTGTCGATGATGTGCCGCACATTTAGCGGTATGTGATACGACTAACTAAATGAGGAATACATTAAAGTAGATCTTTAAAATTGGTAGATTTGACATAGGAATAGTTGTATTTTTTCCAACATAAAGTCAAATAAATACATCGATGCTGTTGTTTAGCCTAATTTTTTATATTTACTTTCATAATACTTTTTATTATCTAAGTACTTTTTTTTATATTGGATAGTGTAGTTTAATCTTTAAGGTAGACTAGATAATATTTTTAATAGAACTAAGTTAAGTACAGTAACTACTACTAGTAAGTACATAAGTACAATGGGATCGATACATTATTATAAATGAAAGTGCCTTTTAAATAAAAAGAAAAACCTATTTTTATTTCGTGGTAAATAATAGTGTTTTCAAAACAGGTCAACAATTGCATATTCACATGTATCTCTTAAAACAAATAGCCTGACACTCCTCGATGAGTATAATTATGTAAATATGTTTTATAAACTTCTAGGTACAAAAAATCATTAGAACAATTCGAAACATACTGTTAACTAAGTCCAAGCCTAATTGTTTTTAAATGGGCACTTTGCAAGGATATTGTTGACTGTTTATTGTATTTTAGCACATAAATTTAAGGCACCAGCTGAACTGTATCGGATGGTAAATAAAATTACATTGCTCCAACCAAGTTACTCTCCAAATTTTGGCTCAATAAAACACATCAAATACTTTTTTCAATAGATAATTAAACTTTATCTGTACGTGACATCGTTGTTAGTTAGGATCTTAATTACATATGGAATATAAAACATCCTCTTAATACATAAAGTAAATAATTTATTTTCAATATTTGTAGGAACACCTACATGACGCTGACTATGACTTGAAAATAGAATTTATAAAAATAGTGCATACACCTATACTGAAAATGTAATTTTAAAATGAATTACAAAGTAATAAATTTCAGTTCCACCATTTTTGGCAAAGATATCCTACTGCGAAATCGGTCTTATTCGATTACATTCTTAGATGTAGGTCAGCTTGCAACTATTAAAAAGGTGTTCTTTTTTTTTATTGCAGTATCTTTGTAAAAATACTTCAACTACTCTTTAATAAGATTACTTAATTAAAAATAATTTCCAATTCCTAAATCGATGACCTCCTTAATATTACTTCAAATATTTAACTTACAAAAAAAAACTTGATGGATCAATCAACAACAAATATCCATTTATAATATTTTCTTAGGTTTTCGCGACTTGTATACATAATAAAACTACGTTTTACCGGTTTTAAGCGGTTTACCGGTTTTAAATATCCATTTATAATAAAACTATTAAACATATATCCAGACACGATTTGGAAGGTGCAACAAAAATAGAATTGACACCGTCAACATTAAGCAAGATGTTGCCGGGTAAAGAGTCGAGGTCCTGGTTGGAAGCCTTTTGTATTACGGTGGTGGAGGACGCCGTGAGGAGAAATAAATCGACGCAATGTTTTATTATTCCGCCGATTTATCTCTCAGCCACCATGTTGCGTCATCAAATGATGGATACACAGTCGTAGTGGTGGTGGACTGGCTCTTTATAGACATTTATGTTTATTTTTTGAAGTGAAACTTCTATATAGACATAGGGGTATTACGATTTTTCTGTCATGAAAAAGCATCACGGCCGCGTGTTCTAATACTTACATTTTTAAACTCGTGATATTTTTTTAATGGAATGTCCGAATTGAATAATTCAAAAAATTATATAAGGGCATTAAAGCAGTCTTGAATATGAAGTAATTTATTTTGATAAGGATGAATAGCAAGATACAAATAAAGAGCCTTTTCTAGCGGCGGCATTTTAATTAAAATTTTAAAATAAAAGAACACTTATTGTGGCATAACTATAATAGCTAGACATATGCTGTGGCGACACTTTTTGTAAATAAGGATGTGTTCTACAAAGTCGTTGTACATTATTTTATTCTATCATCAATAGTTTTCGCAGCGCACGCGATTTTAGGTATATTATTTTACACCTTGGGTTACATTATTGGAGTTTTAGTAAGGATTCCTAATTTATTTGTAAATATAATATAGCCTATGTCATCCGGAGATAGTGTAGATTGCCAACAGTGAAAGAATTTTTCAAATCGGTTCAGTAGTTTCGGAGCCTTTTCAATGCAAACAAACAATCTAATCTTTCCTCTTTATAATATTAGTATAGATATTCATATATAATATATTTATTATAAAATTAATTAGATATTTGTATATTATAAAAAGCGCAAGATTTTGCTCTGGAAGTTGTTTAATAAAATTGGGAGATGGGTTGCCCTAAAAAGCGCTATATCTAGCTCCGAAAGCGCTAAATAGGCAGCCCTGGTGAGCCGAGCGCCGGGGAAGTCCCGTAAACGAGAAAGCGAGCGAGGATATACCCCGTCCTCCGACTACCTCGTCCCTCTAATTCCTAAAATCGCGTTCTGCGCATCGGAAAGTGCGATGTTCCGAGCCGCCATTAATGAAAGCAAACTTAAGTTTGCATCGAACTATAACCTCTGCTCTCCACGTGGCTGGGCATCACTGCCTCTATTTGTGGTTTGTGTAAAAAAATATTAATAAATAATTTTAGAGTAGACTATGGATGTCTTTTTGGTTCTGGATCAAATTCAGTTTTTTGTTTGATAAAACAAAATATGTTTAAATAAAAAATGCATTCATTAAAAAGTACCTAACCTAACCAAATCATAATTTGCAGTAAACCTGCGAAAAAACGAAATGTGTGCTGGGACACATATTAGAAGTGAAACTTCAACGGACAAGTGGAAAAACAAATCGCTACGGACAAGTTGAAAAACGAATGGCAACGGATGAGTAGAAAAACGAATCACAACAGACAAGTGGAAAAACGAATGGTAACGCAGGTTTTCAAATTGGACAAGTACATTAACAATCTACCCGGTAAAATTTCAAGTTAAAATTTTATTGCGATTCATTTTGTCACTTGTCAGTTGAAGTTTTTCCACTTGTTCGTTGTGACTCGTTTTTCCACTTATCCGTTACCATTCGTTTTTCCACTTGTCCGTTGCGATTCATTTTTCTACTCATCCGTTGCCATTCGTTTTTCAACTTGACCGTTGCGATTCGTTTTTCCACTTGTCCGTTGAAGTTTCACTTCTAATACGTGTTCCAGCACACATTTCGATTTTTTTTCTTGCCAACACGTGGTGATTGTAACAATGTGAACAGAGCATAAAAAATACCTGAACAGTGGATGCTTTTTTACGATGGATCGAACTCACGTCATTGTAAATAACGCGACCGCTTTTTAATCTGCATATAGAATGCTAAAAACGATTTTATATAGCCACTGAAACTCAGAAGCGTTAAAACGGATTATTTAATAAATAATCTAAGAGTCATATAGTACGTATACTGTATCTGCCAAGATTTGAAGAAAAACAAAATGTTGATGCAATGTGTTAAATAAAGACCTCTTTTAGTGTTATTTTTTTTAGTGGACTGTAAATATTTACGGTCCTATTTATATTGATTTAAAGTACACACTTACTCTAACTCAATATGAATAAGACTTTAGATGGAATAAAAAGTAATGTAGTTCTAAATTTAAATATTAACTATATTTTGTGGCCAGTCCTAAGTTATGTCAAATATATAAAACCTTTTTGTTGGAGATTCCAAACACAATGTTGGCATTGTTTAGGACATTTATCATGCTCTAACTAAAACGTGCTAGCTCACATCCGATTTCTATCTCATAATATATTACCATACAAGAGTACATGAAACAAGCAATATCAGTTCCTAAATAGTTTTATATATTAATGTTATTACTAGCCAATGCAAGTGTTACATTTAGTTACTTGCATAGTTGTTCTTGTCATGTTTCCTTTTAATATTAACAAATAATTTTGTTACATACCCTCTTATTTCCAAACGATACAATCTGCCATTTCATTAATTGAATAATAGTTTTTTTTAATATTTTTATTTACTCTGTGATTAGAGCCTGTTTTGTATAAAGTACTTTTCTATAATTTACCATAATTATGTAACAATATTCATCTCTAATATGATGTGGTCATTGTGTATATTATAATGTGTATAATGTCTCTCAAATGTATATAGACGGTATTCACTACATTTTATTTTCATGTTGTCAGAAGTGATAGATTTTTACTGTATTCGATTTATTTAATTAGATTTAAAACTTTAAATACAATAATTGATATAATATCTTATATATATATAATAGAATAAAATACTTTATCGTTAAACTGTGTACATAAAGGTAGTATAAATAGAATGAAGAAGCAATAGTTAGCCCGATGAGAGCGTACAATAAACATTTGTTATTTACATAATTACAATTAATAATTATACCATAGGTTAATTAATCACTATACTTTCAAGCACAATATATAATAATAATAATATACAAGCATATTTTTGATTGAATGTGAATAATATGTAATTTAATCATTTATAACATAATTTACACCATGGGTATATTGTAATAATATAATTTAATTATTTATTTATATTTTAAAATATTATTTAAAATCTACAAACAATAATGTAACAGATTCTTGTCATTCATAAACTTTTTAATTAAAATAGTTTTTTCAATGACTTCAATCCCCTATGGGTTGTGCTAATTTGCTTAAGTTTCTTCTACTGTAAAATTGTTAGTTAGATAGCGAGGTGTTCTAAAAATGTTTGTTCAGTGTTGCAGTTCAGTGTATGAAATGTATTTAAGCCGTAAGGTTCTCTGATTATAAGTGACCACTTGTTGTTCTTTTATTACCATAAACCCTTATGGGTTGTTGCAAGTATTACAGAAGTTATGATTTTTTTCTTTTCCGCCATACGTCTGAACTTTGTATATTCCCAAATTAAGTAACATGCACTTATGTTAGTGAATAACAACATATTACGGATAACTCGCCAATTCCAGACCAAAGCAAATAATGGAATGTTTACTTACATTTACCCTGCAGAGAATCGACTCTCACACATGCGTTCTAGTGAACCAGACGGGTCGACACTTAGACCGGACCACAACCCCCAATAAGCCTTCAAATTGCGACATAACTTAATGTCTCGTTTATATTAAATTCACTTTCACACCAGCAGCAATTTTTAATCCGTGCAGGAACGGAGATCCTGCGGCTGGGCGGTCTGTCGTAAAGGCGATAAAACAACCCACAGCCAGGTGGTAGGGTATTTTCCCGACTAGATGGCTACCACCCCTGGTCTAGATAATGCCGCAATAACAACCTTGAGTTGTGTTCCGGCATTAGTGACCAGGTTCCAGTCTCCCTTAAGAGAGCAGCAGCGTATTTGTGTTGTAAATGTCCATAGGCGAACCACCGCCTATGGACATTTACAACACAGAAGGAAAGTGGTTAGATACCAACCTAACCACTTTCCATCAAGTGGGCCGTCTGCCTGTATGCTGAACTCCTGCAATAAAAAATAAAAAAGTAGCAAGCAAGAAATTAGCGAGCGAAGCAGCGCGAGTATGGAAAAACTTATTTGAATACTAGAATATGCTCACGACTTTGTCCACGCATGACTTGACACTCTTGAAAGTCCTGAGGGATTCCTGAGACACAAAGTACCGCAGAATTTACAAACAAATGTAAGCTATCGTTTTAATGAAAACTGTGTAGAATTAAGCTAACTTTTATGCTCCTGAACAACTACAAACCACTCCAGGTGAAATTCTCGCGAGATTCTTAGGGTAAAGAGTATCACAAATTTCATTAAATTTTACATTTTCATCAACATTATGCTTGAAATTATGTATTTAATAATATTTATTATCCGTGCAGGAACGGAGAAAGAATACAATTTCCTGCGACCGGGCGGCCTGTCGTAAGAGGCGACAAAACAACCCACAGCCAGGTTGTAGGGCATTTGCCCGACTGAACGACTACCACCCCTGGTCTAAAGTATGTCGCCATAAAAACTATGAACTGTGTTCCGGCATTAGTGATTAGGTTCCAGTCTCCCTTAAGAGAGCAGCAGCGCATTTGTAGCACGTTTGGTGTTGCAAATGTCTATAGGCGATGGTAACCGCTCTCCATGAAGTGGGCCGTCTGCATGTCTGCTGAGCTCCTACAATAAAAAAAAAATTAAGAGCCAGTTTTCTTACTTTATTTTTCAAAATAATTTTGTCATTCATAAACCAAAAACTAAGCGACATCGATTTACTAGAGTGACATTTTTTGAGCTAAGATTACTTAATAAATCTCAAAATAAGTACAAGCGGCGATATTTAATAAGGTTCCAAAATAAATAACGCCTGTCGCCGGCTAGTCGGTTTACAAGGATTCTTTAGACTCCTTTAGAAATAATATCCTTTAAATAAATTAATGTCATTTATCCCGGCTTAAGTCCACGGCCGTTGTACGTCTTAGTCGAAACCCTTAATAAATTACCGCTGATATTTTCTCCGGTTGCATTATTTGAAGTTTTTATCTGGTTTTTGATCGAATGCTTTGCTACGAATATACTTATATATACATTCATATTGTTACGTATGTTTCCCATTGGCGTAGGTAAAGACGACGAATATCCACTTGCGACGATCCTGACAAACACCTTCTGCTTCATCAACTTTTATTAATCTTTTCATACATACACGCTTAAAGTGCTTTTTAACTGACTTTTCTTTCTACACACACGATAAATTGAAGTTGGAAATACGATAGCTATTCATGTGTGTGTTGGGAAATCTTATGTCCCTGTTCCATCTGGAATAATGCTAGTGTTATTGATCGTTTCACACAAATATAGCGATAGCTTGAATGCACTGTTTGAGATGCGACATTGTTAGTAATAGTTAATGACGTTAAACATTGACAGATAATATATGTATATACACTTATGTAGCTAATCGTTAACGATGATAAACTATATGCATTTGGCCACAGCCACTAACACTAACAAATTTCCAGATGGATGAGAGACATCACTGATCTAAATCATTAAAGAGATGCAAGCGAAATATAAATAATGATTACGCTCGAAAAACTATGCATGTATTTGACAGTTTAATGAGCGGTTTAAATATTTTTGGAGCAGTCTAAAAACAAGCTTTTTAAATTTGATTTATTTTTATTTATTTATTTTATTTATTTTACAATTTTTGGATGACTATCAGCTATTCACATTGTAATAATAACACATTAGTGATAGTGAGCTATTAACAAGTCACCACAGATAGAAATAAATTAAGATATCTAATCAGAGATCAGAGAACTAAAAACAAAGAGAGAGAAAAAAAAGTAATTTAAACATGAAAAAAGAAATCTAACACCCTAAGAAAACCTGCTCATTACACACTAAAATTCAAAATATAGATCATTGAGTTTATTCCTAAAACCAGACACTGAGGTACCCGTTATATCCAAATCATAGCTGCGAATTAATTTATTATAGGTAGTACACGATCGATAAAGAAAACTATTTTGGCGATAGTTCGTGTCAACCGATTTCAAAGCAAAATAGGGACTATGACGGAAAGAGTGTCGAGGAGTATATATATCTATTTTGTTAAGTAATTCAGGACAATCGAATTTCTGGGAGTTTACAATACGAGATAGGAAAGTTAAATCAGCGATTTCCCGGCGCTGTGCGAGTTTCAGAAAATGGTGATTCTTACATGATATACTAAAATCTTTTAATTTGGAGTTGGTCCTAAAATTTAGATATTTAATAAATTTTACTTGTATTCGTTCAATGCGTTTAATGTATACGTCATATCTTGGATTCCAGACTTGTGAAGCGTATTCTAAATGAGATCGAACATATGTAGAATATAGAATTTTGAATGTTTTAGCCTGAGTAAAATCTTTCGAGAAACGCATAAGGAACCCTAGTGCTCTAGAAGCTTTATTGATAATAGCAGTGACATGTTTGTCAAATAATAGTTTGGAATCGTGTATAACACCAAGATCTTTGATTTCTTGTACTGATTGAAGCTTTTGCCCTTTTAAAAAGTAATCAAATAATATAGGTGTCTTTTTTCTTGTGAAAGTTATACACGAAAATTTTTCAGTATTCAGATCTAACCTATTTAGTGAACAGTAATTATCCAACCGATCTAGATCCTCTTGTAATGCTACAGCATCATCTACGCAGTTCACAGACTTGAAAACTTTCATATCATCGGCAAAATTTAAGATAGATGAGTTCATGAAACAGCTGTCTATATCGGAGATAAAAACTAGAAACAGTAAAGGACCTAGCAATGAGCCTTGAGGTACTCCACTTGGAATGTGCATCCATTTGGACATGTAATTTCCTAAAACAACGGCTTGACTGCGATTGTCAATATAGGAGCTAAACCATCTTAGGAGATCGCCTCTTATACCAGAATTACATAATTTGCAAATTAGAATTTCATGGTTGATACGGTCGAACGCTTTACTATAATCCGTATATATAACATCAGCTTGAAACCCACTGTCCATAGTATCCGTTATAAATTCATTAAAAAGTATCAAGTTACTTACAGTCGACCTTCCTTTTAAGAAACCATGTTGAGAAATTGGAAGGCTAGTTTTTAATGCATCATAAAGCTGTTCATAGACGATTTTCTCAAAAACTTTAGCTACAACACAGAGTTTAGATATCGGACGATAGTTGGAGATCAGGTGCTTAGGACCTTTTTTGTATACTGGAGAGATATAAGCTGACTTCCAAATATTAGGCATATGACCTGTTCGAAGAGACTCTTGCAGTAGATAAGATAAGGGATAAGACAATTTGTTAGCACACCGAATAAAGAACACGGGAGGAAAGTTATCTGGACCAGCAGACTTATAAGGATCCAAGGATTTTAGTTTGTTTTTAACTATACTACAATTAATTTCTACAGTAGATATATTCGCGTCAAGATTTGTAGAAAAATTTGAAATATTTAAAGTATTAGATGAAGTGCTAGGTTGGCAAAAAGTAGAATGAAAATATTTAGCAAATAGATCACATATTTCATTACCTGATGTAGCTACTTCATTATCGAGAGTCATGTTCTCCGGAATATTAGAATTTTTTGATGTATTTTTTAAATGAGACCAGAATAATTTTGGATTGTTTTTAAGTGAATTTTCAATATTTAAAATGTACGATTTATAAGCCTTTTTTTCTAGAGTAAAAGCTCGCTTACGAAGCAGATCTAGTGTGTGGGCATCAGATAGCATACCGTAGTTTTTATGTTTTTTGTAGTATTTATATTTTTCTTTTAAAACTTTCTTTAATGCCGGCGTATACCATGGCGGAAAATGTTTACTCATAATAGTTCTTTGCGGGACATACTTATCGCGTATTTCATTTAAACGTTGGTAGAAGACAGCGATACTTCCTTCTAAAGACTTGTTTGAGAAACTACTTGTCCAGTCAATGTTTGAAAGTTCGTTATTAATATCCTCATAATTTGCTTGCCAAAAACAATATTTGATACATGAGGCTGGTTTTAGCATAGTCTTGATTTCAATTGGGAATGATAAAACTAAGGCATTATGGTAAGGATCTAGCGCGACCAACGGATCAGTACAATTTCTGACACTCATATTATCATTACATAAGATTAAATCTAGTAGCCGACCATAGGCGTTACAGACATTATTGAACTGGTGTAGATCTAACAACGCAAGCTCATCGATAAATTCGATTTCATTTAGCCCAACTACATTCGGCGCTTCTAAATAATTCGTATCGTTACTTCGCACCCAAGTAATAGAACTCATGTTAAAATCTCCAGCCACAAGGATTTTATCGTTAGGATGTGAAATTACTATATTACGAAGATTATTTAAGAAATTCGTCAACTGGTCTGAAAAATTATATCCTTCCTTTTGGTTACATAAATAAACTACACAAATGTGTAAATAGTTGTCTTCACTAATTTTTAATGAGACCCATTGATCCTCAGCCGAGGAGCACCATTCTGGACGACCCACTACACAAAATTTCTTTTGCACGGCTATGAGAACTCCGCCTCCCATAGTCTGTTTTGTTAAATAATAGCAACGATCTCGGCGCCACACTGTGTATCTACTGTCAAATAATTCACCGTCGAGTATGCCGTCAAGCAGCCAGGTCTCCGTTAAAAGAAAAATATCATAATTATTCAAACATACATTGCGCCAAAAAGATTTAGTTTTCGTTCGCAAACCACGAACGTCCTGATAATATAAGTTTATATCAGTCATAATGAAGTTATAAACAAAAACTCGATAAAAATTATAATTTCGTACAAGACATATAAATAATATAAATGACCTCGGTGTTTAATATTCGTTTCACTAATTTGTATACAACAGAGTACCACAATAGTCGGTAGTTCCGTAAAATAAACCAAACGATAATATTGTGAGAATGAACAGGTTAATAAGAAACAATAATGGTAATACATAGTACATCTACAAAAGAAAGAGATAAATATGTTTTCAAGTTGACATCTGTAAAGAAGAATACAAATAGATCGTGATAAAAAGTTAAGTAGGTAGACATTTTTTACACACAAATCACTAATCCGTTCAGGTGTTGACAACAACAGGCTCGGCTTTAATGTGTATTGTAATATAATACTTAAAAAATTAGTTTTGAGTAAGTGGTAAATGAACAATTTGAGTATTAACGCACAAAAATTTAAAACAATAGTGGGTAAGGATACAATTATTTTAATTTTAACAAGTCTTGAGGTGAGTTTATCGTTAGGACGTGGGAAGTATCGTTTTTTCGTACATGTATTTTTGAAAATTTTACCCATACATATTGAAACCCTTTTTCTTTTGCAACCGACTTAGTCTTTGTAAGAAGTTTCTTGTATTCAGGGGAAAGATGATCGTTAACAAACACTCGTTGGTTACTGTCAGCAAATCCTAAGGCGCTTGCCAATAATGATTTTTTGGCACGAGCTGCAGCGACGAAATCTTCTTTGATGTATCTATTTAGAAAGGAGACTATAACAGACTTTTCCTTGTTATTAAAAGTAGGTATTCTACTAATATAATTTATTTGACTTCTATCCACTTTATAATTAATAGCAATCCCAATTTTCTCCAATATAGAAAATAGATTCTCAGATTTTATAAAGGGTATTCCCTTTATCTCTGCATTATTCATACGGCTCCATTGGTCACGTGATATATCATTGCGGAGTAAGATATCCATTTGAGCTTTTGTGTCCGATGCAGTATCAGCAATCATTTCTACTGAGGCTATGCGAGACTCAACGGCATCTACCCTGGAAGCAAATTCTTGGATCTTCTTAATTGCTTCTTCATTAGACGACTGAAGCAATTCCATATTGCTTTTAATACCTTTGACGTCGCTAATAAGAGAAGGAAGACATTCCAACTTTAGAGCCATGTCATTAAGTTTGCCAAGGATTGCATCCATTTGTTCTCCGCCTGGTGACATTGGAATTGGAGAAGATATACGACAAGAGGAACACTTCCAAGCAGCTCTTCTCTCAGCACCCAATCGACGATAACCAGTTTCCGAAATACCAGCACAGCTGAAATCGTATTTATTTTTACAGCTACTACACTCCACTCCGTCACTACATTTGACGTTACAGGCCGAACAAATCATTTATAATCACAGATTAACCAGAAGTTGAAATAAATGAGGGAGCCAGTTATAAACTGACCGGCGGTTGACAACCTCTGTGTAACCGTGAGCGCGAAAACTTATGTGGACGTGTGTTAACCGGATCGTAGATCACTGCGAACTGATGATTTATTTTTGATTGTTAATTTTGATTGAGTGAAGGTTAAGCGCCCTGTTGAAGTGAAACTTCTATAGAATCGTTGTGATTTGGAAGGGGATAAAACGAAAAAGCGACACCTTAAAGAGATAAACAAAAATCTATAGGACTAAGCCTGCGAGAGAATGAGTTAGAATGCATTATATTTAATAATTTGAACACTATGCTCAAACAGATAGAGAGTTGGAAATGTGTTGAAGTTTTTTGTTAATACTTCCAATTTCGTGTTTTAAAACTTAAATATATTATAATGATATAAGACATGAAATGTGACGCCACGAAATTTAGAATCCCTCCCACCCTTGTTTCACTTCTACTGCGTGTGAACTGCACACACTGTACACACAATTTTTTAACTGCATTCCACATTGATATCAGATATTAATATGAAATAGAAATATAGTAGATTGTTAGATGAAAGAGAGAGAGTTGGTCTGAAAGAGAGTGTCGGGGTGAAGGTAAGGAAAGGAATGCTCC